>JAWHQI010000022.1:0-4850000 GCA_033032865.1 Dactylorhiza incarnata | reverse complement strand
AATTTAGGTAAGTTTTTAGGTAGGAATATTGAATTTTAGCTTAAATTGATATGATTATAAAATATCTCTTAGACTTTAGTAGCGGCTCAATGCATTTTTCATTAGTCACTTTATTGAGTTTTTTTAATTATTTCTGAAATCTGAGATGATTTCATTTTATGATTAGTGAAAACTATAAAATCATGTGCTAAGATTAAGTAATAAATTTCAATATTTTTTTTCAAAAATTTCACTACTTCTAATTTCGCATCGTACTCATGTTTACCATGGTTAAGCCATACAATTAATCCTTTTATTCTCGCACACTCATTTTTCTTTGCTTGAGGACAAGTAAGATAATAAGTATGGGGGAATTTGATGAAGCTAATTTAGCCTAATTTATTAGGTTAAAAATATGTATTTTCTTACTTAAATTTATGTACATTATGAATTTGAAGCCTATAATTAGTTTGTTTTTGAAAATATTATTCTAACTTAGTCTTATTTGAATTTTTTCAGAAAATCAGTTGTTTTGGCAAATTTCCAAGTACACGCCCCATGTCACGGGCGTGACCGAGGCCGTGTAACCCAATCCCGACGCAGATGTGATCCCCAGTCCAAGACCAGAAGAAATTAAATTACACGCCCAGTATTACGGGCGTGACCTTGGTCACGTCCGTGACTGAGGGCGTGTTCGTCATGTTCCAAACTCTGACCAATCCAATGCATCTCTCGCTGAATTGCGGCCAACCGTACTCTACACGCCCTAAGTCATGACCGTGACCAGGGAGGGTGTGTTCACCAAGTCCCGAGCACTGGCTGCTGCAGCGCATCTCTCGCCGAATTGTGGCTTACCGTACATTAGACGACCTAGGTCACGGGCATGACCGAGGGCGTGTTCACCAATTTCCGAGCTCGTCGCAATCCTATCATCTTATCTCCAGCCGGATGTCAATTTAATATTAAACTCCGAGGGCGTGTACTTCGCAAAAAAATTTCTATAAATTCTAGCAGCTCCCATGAGTTCAGGGTTCAGAAATTTGGATTGGGGAGGTGCTGCTAGTTGCTGTTCTTAATGGTTTTGAGTATTTTCCCTTATGTTCTTATTTTCTCTCCCTTCTTTTCATGTAATTTCTCTTAGTTTTTTCATGCAACCACTTTGAACTTGTAATCTCCTCTTATTAATGTTGTAGCCTCCTTTTGCACTTGTAATCAACTTTTAATATGAATAAAATTTTGTTTGTCTTTCCTTGATCACTCTCTCCTTTTGTAATTTTCATGCAAATTTATTTCATGCCTTCCTCTTACCCCTTCACCGTTATTAACTAAACTCTCATTAGTACTCGATCAAGATGATCCGAGCATGAGATAATCAAGTTATGATCTTCAAGCCCTCTTTTTCTCTTTAAAATAAACACTTTTGATTTACCCTTGATTATTAAATTAGTGAGGCCATATTTTTGATGATCCGAGCATGAGATAATCAAGTTAGGATCTTCAAGCCCTCGTTTTCTCTTTAAAATAAGCACTTTTGATTTTACCCTTGATTTTTAAATTAGTGAGGCCATATTTTTGATATGTAGTTTTCATTTAGATTTTCATACTTAGTTAGCTGAGAGGCTTAAGTATGAATCGATCACTCAAGGGTACAGAGAGTTGCACGCACCCCTCGAGAGAGGATGACATAAGTCTCCCGGATTGGAGTCAAATCCAATAATGGGGTTCACATCATAAAGCGAGCCTTAGGTATTCGATTAAAGAATGAGTGTTCGGTCGTTTCTTCCTAAGCTCAGTTGGACACTTCCTCGAGAGAGGCGTGTTCATGCTTCGGGAACCTCCACGATCAAAGTATTTTATTTAAAGAGAATTAGAGTTTTGTTATTTACTTTTTGATTATTCTGAAGCTGAGGTGATTCAAGATCGGGTACTAGTCTTTTAATCATTATCTAAACCTTTCCCTAATCTTGCAATCTATTTCTCTTTTAGTTAAGTAAAACATATCACAAAAATCGGTTGATAAGATAATAGATCCTCCTCGAAGTAAAGTAATCGACGCGCCCAAAGAAATACGACCTTGATATTTCTCTTAAAATATCATATACAATAGACGATAAGGTACACTTTCCTTCATCGGATATTGAATTGCAAAACATCATCAACATTCATTTCATAATTCATACAATCTTTCTAAATTATTTACGATTATTCGCAGTTCATTTTGGATTTGCCTATAAATAGGACCCCAAGGCACAGAATGCACTTCCCCTCCTATGGTGGGCGAGTATTGTGCCTGCCTCTCTTATGCCGAGCTCTACAATGGATTTAGGAGAGAATGTTCCTATAGACTTCCTGGTGTGTGGCGTGACCTCCTCGCTGCAACACACGGGTCTTATTTGTAGGCAGTCTGGAGCTATTCTTTGTACTCGCTAGCTTCTTCTCATCGAGTTTCACATGGGTCGATTACTAAACAAGCAACCTTCGGTCACCCCCTTGGTCCGAACGCATTTGAACCTATTTACAGATTTCTACACTTTTGGTAAGGTGAGCGTGGACCGTGATTTGTGAAAGAAACTTTAGTGTGAGACCTCACAATGAGGTCGTGATGAGAAGGATGTGATGCGAGTTATAGTTCAGGCGAGCTTCAGTTATGCGAGTTCCAGCTCAGGCGAGCTCCAGTTAGGCGAGTTCCAGCTCATGCGAGCTCCAGTTAGCCGAGTTCCAGCTGAGGCGAGCTCAAGTTTAGGTGAGTTCCATCTCATGAGAGTTCCAGTTACGCAAGTTCCAGCTCAGGCGAGCTCTAGTTAGGCGAGTTTCAACTGAGGCGAGCTCTAGTTTAGGCGTGTTCCAGTTGATGCCAGCTCCAGTTTATGCGAGTTCTAACTCAGGCGAGCTCAATCAACTCACAGGTATTATACTTGCATGTGTTCTACTCGCAGATATTCTGCTCGCAGAGAAGTTTAAGGCCAGGGGAGAAGAAATCAAGCTCTGTGAGAAGCGATTTCAAGGCCAGGCGAGCTCGAATCAAGGCGAGTTGGAGTTTTGAAAAAAAATCCCAGGGAGCTATCGTGAGCTCGAATCTTGGCAAGGCAAGGCGATCTCTTTCTAGTTCTAACACATTATCAAACATAGCACATATTAATGCTCATGGGTGCATTGGTAAAACCCATGAGTGCTTTCCTATGATTTGCAAATAGTGTTGGCTTTTACATTTTAACCACGATGACAACAGTCACAGAGGGATACAAATGATAGGATCATGGTAAAGTTTATATTCCGCGAGACCATATTCGTGGGGGATTATCCTTCATTCCGTGAGTTCAATTTGTGAGGTCATCACTTCAACATATGGTGTTCTCCTTTATATTCCACAAGTTCATGCGCGCGAGGTCTTCACTTTAGCAATTAAGGTGTTATCCTCTATATTTTGCAATTTCATACTCACGAGGTCTTCGCTTCAGCAATTAAGGCATTCTCCTTCTTTCTGCTAGTTCAATTTGCGAGGTCATCACTTAAACATATGGTGTTCTCCTTAATTTCGTGAGTTCAACTCGTGTGGACTTCGCTTTAGCAATTAAGGTATTCTCCTCTATATTCAGCGAGTTCATACTCACGAGGAATTCGCTTCAACAATTAAGGTATTCTCCATCATTCTGCGAGTTCAATTTGTGAGGTCATCACTTCAACATATGGTGTTCTCCTTAATTCTGTGAGTTCAACTCGCGAGGTATTCGCTTCAGCAATTAAGGTGTTCCCTCTATATTTTGCAAGTTCGTACTCCTGAGGTCTCCACCTCAGCAATTAATGTATTCTCCTTCATTCCATGAGTTAAATTTGCGAGGTCATCACTTCAACATATGGTGTTGTCCTTAATTCCATAAGTTCAACTCACGAGTTCTTCGCTTCAGTAATTAAGGTGTTCTCCTCTATTTTCTGTGAGTTCATACTCGCGAGGTCTTCGCTTCAGCAATTAAGGTATTCTCCTTCATTCCACAAGTTCAATTCGCGAGGTCATCACTTCAACATATGGTGTTCTCCTTAATTCCGTGAGTTTAACTTGTGAGGTCTTCGCTTCATCAATTATGGTGTTCTCCTCTATATTCTATTAGTTCAACTTGCAAGGTCTTTGCTTCAGCAATTAAGGTGTTCTCCTATATATTCCGCAATTTCATACTCGCAAGATCTTCGTTTCAGCAACTTTGGTGTGCTCTTTAATTCTGCGAGTTCATATCGGGAGGTCATCGCTTCAAAACTATTTTATTCATTTCATCTCTTCAATGACTCATACTGGCAAGGACATCTCCAACTACTCATCTCTACGGGATCTAGAGGAAATTTATATTTGGCAAGTACTTATTTATGATGGGTGTTCTTACTTGGGTGATCTTAATAACTTATAATTCACGGTGATGACTCAAAGAGCAATTATTCATAACTCACCTCGGCAAGAAAAAGTTATAAATCAGGCCATGAAAAATTGTAATTTCCTTATTATTATTTCACTACATAAATCAACATCACCCTCTATTGCAAAATTTATAAGAACTACAACGAACATCCACTTGAAGGAATGTGATGTCCCCAAAGATGATCAAGAGTGAGTGTTGAAGTCCTCGAGTTGTGTTGTTGTCATAGACCGCATCCCCGCATGAGCTTCGTGTTGGATCTTATGGCGCCCTTAGAGGGGAGGGGTCAATAAGGGGTTTACGAATTTTTCTGTAAAATGAGAGATTTATAGGAAAAACAAAACTTTTTCTGTATTGTTGCTAACACCTGGCGTTAAGAGTTAACGCTGGGCGTTAGCTCTCCAGATAATTAATCTTCTCAGAATTTTGTGAAGGTGATTTTACTTATGAAAACTTCAATGAAATACAATTCCAGAATATCAGAGATAATGAAAATGAATATTATATTACAAAGATAATTACAAAGATAATATTTCAATAACGCTTGAAATTAAACGCGACAAAGTAAAATCAATTTTTCTTCCTTCACCGATCCTTCTCCGAAGGACCAGTTGGCTATAGCCTATCTTTCCCCAGATAAGGCCTCTAGCCACCACTTAGATCTACCCTTGACCTAGTCGCCACGTACAAGGCGGCGAATTACCCCCTAATCCAAACCCAGCCTAGTGCCACGTGCAAGGAGGCGAATTCACTGCCGTTACAAGAAAATAATGAAAGGATAAAAATAAATTCAGAATAAAAGACTCCCTAAATTGAAGAGCAATGAAGGAGATGTTGAAGATGCGCAAAGACCATCGTCGAAGTTGAAGCGTGCGTCCTTCTTCAAATTTGACTATTGGAAATCTCCTTCTCACTCTTGTTCCTTAATGGTGGTGTTGGGAGTGCTCTCTGAATTCGGGGATGAAATGCTCTCATAGAAGATTGGAATTGAGGCTTGGAAGATTCGCAATTGAGCAACGAAATCAGCTCCTTAAATAGACACGGGAGCTAACGTTTGGCGTTAAGAGTTAACGCCAACATTAAGGATCATGTACGGTCGTGGCTAAGATTGTACAACCATTGGGATCGTGTCAGATTGTGGACTCAACATGAGTGTTAACTCCAACGCTGGTGTTGTCTTTGGCTTCTCGATGGATTCCTTCTCGACATCATTTCATCTCGACGGATTCTTCTCCACGAAAGTTAACGCTGGGCGATAACTGCTAACGCCGAGCTTTAGAACTCTTTTCAAAGAATTGTCATTATTAACAATTCAATTCATAGAGATATGTACATATAGTACCTGCATATTATAAACACAAGCAAGATCAAATACATAGTGTGATTTATTATTCTCAAACTAAGAGATGCGGAACACAAGCTCCAACAATCTCCCCCTTTTGATAATAACAAATCCACTAATAAGAAATAAACTTTAATTAGATTAGTGTTTATAGTATATGATAAGCGTGATAAACATACATACTCCCCCTATATGGATACTCCCCCTACATGAATGCATTTTCTATTTTACTCCCCCTAAATAATAGATATTTGCAATTTTTATCTATAATTAATTTTTTCAATTTATTCTCCCCCTTTTGTTATAATCAAAACAAGGTGGTTTAGAGTAGTCGAAATATGAAATATTATGCACTATGTAGATGTATAATAACAACTTTTTGAAAAATAGTGAACACAACGAAAGCAATATTGAACATCAATAATATTTTGTGAGTACAAAATATAATAAGATTTTAAATCAATTAAGTATATGTTTTGAATTTAAATACACAAGTTGCAAGTATTTTTGATATTAGTAATAGAAAATTAGCAAGCAAGATTACAAAAAATAAGAAAAGATATGCTTTACAATGTAAATTAATTTACATTTCAAGTAAACATAAATATTGTAAAGATCATGCTTTGTTATCTACTGCATTTACTTAAGTTTGTAGAAAATATTGTAGATGAGCATTAGGATCCAATTCTTATTAGTAGAAGTTTTATGAAAGATAATGATGTGTACAAAATTGTGTTTTGATAAAGTATACAGGTGAATCAATAAAAAACACATGACATATATAATGAAATAACACAACATTAAAAATACAAAATAATATAACTTCCACAATATTTCAATGCACAGAAAGATATTTTTTTTAAAAGAGAAGTGGTGAAAATTTGTTTGCACAAGACACTTTACAATTTTTTGGTGGAGTTTTCCTTGTCATCTATTTTTATTTGATTTCAATTTTTATGAACAAGGGCTCCAAATTCACTTGTTTTTTGCAAACATAGAAATTTTATTTTATATACCACATTTCTCTAATCACAAGTGCATGAAAACAAATAATTGAAATAACCAATTCAATGTTGTGTAGGTAATCTATTTATGCATTTTGATTATTTTGTAAGAATAATATTGTTAACACATGTAGGTTATAAAAAAAATAAGTGAGTGAGTGAATCATTATCAAACATAATTCATTACTCATACTTAGAGGCATGCTAAGCATTTCTACACATATTTATCTATAATCAATTTCGTTGGACATAACAAGATAGTTTTCAAGGCATGACAAATATAAAACAAAGTTTTTAAGGAATTTGAAAGATAAAATTAAACATTATAAATAATCTTAAGTAATAAATATAATCATCCTTGAATTAAGCATTTAAGCATAATTTTGTAATCATTTTTTTAAAATATTTAGAAATAGAAAACCTTTTTTTTAAATAGAGAAATAAAAATTAAACACTGAATTAAAATAATACCAGAAATTTTTCATAAAGACAAAAAAAATTGGAGCAAAAGTGGTTAATGCCAGGCATTAGCTTCTTAACGCCAAAACAGAACTACAAATATTAATTTTTTGAAAAATATTTTTCATATTTCATTTGTATTATAAAGAGGCCTTCTTAATGTAGAAATTTCAGAGATTGTAAAGATGATTTAAAGGAACATTTAGCATGTTTTTGGTGGTTATTATACAAGTGTTTTTACATTTTTAGTAGATTTTGAAATATTTTTTTATTAAAGAAAAGGACACATAAAATTTTAAAATCATTGTATAGGGTTTAATGAGATGTTTCTAAGACACCTAATTCTAACCTAAGCATATTAAAACGTGCATCGGGTAGAGGTTTGATAAAAATACCTGCAAGTTGTGAGTCAGTCCCTATAAAGCTAATTTTAACATGTTCCTTCTTGATATGATCCCTAATTAAATGATGTCGGACATCAATATGTTTAGATCTAGAATGTTGTACGGGATTGTTTGTAAGATCGATAGCGCTCTTGTTGTCTCAATTTAATTCTATGTTATTTAGATAAACACCAAAGTCTTTTAAAGTTTGGGTCATCCATAAGGCTTGTGCACAACAACTACCTCGTGCAATATATTCGGCCTCAGTGGTGGAGAGGGCAATAGAATTTTGTTTCCTACTCGATCATGATATGAGTGAAGGGCCTATAAAATGACACGTGCGATGAGTCCCATGTATATACACATTTATGGACTCATCTGGGCCGGTATTTGAGTCAATGCACTATATTTTAGATCCATAATCACTCATATTTGTTCTCTACCTGTTATTCCAAGCTAAGTGCACTTTTAGGCCCGTTTCGATGTATTTTCTTGTTTATCTTTGTTACTAGTTGTCATGCTGTGTTAAGTGCCACCTTCAGTGGCCAGACTGGTGTCGTATGTTGCAACATGAGTCGTGTAGGTGTCCCCGGTACAATTCTGTATAGGAACACTGCGCACGATCACTGGCTCCTTCGCGCACGACCACTGGTCGTGCGCCTCTGCTCGTGCGCACTTAATGCCCATTTCATGAGTTCTGTCTGGCTTATCGCACGACCACTTACGACAGTGCGCACGACCACTGGTCGTGCGCCACTGGTCGTGCGAACTTTGTATTTTATAATTTTCTTCCCTTGCAGGCTCCGTCCAGTCAGGCGCACGATCACAGGATTCTAGTGCGCACGACCACTGGTCGTGCACCAACGACCGTGCGCACTGTTTATTCCAGCGCCTATAAAATGCCCTGTTCGCGAATTAGGGTGGAATCCCGCATTTTTCTGCCGTTCCTGCTCCAGTTCCATCCGTCTTCGCCCCTCCATCGCCGCCCACCATCCGGAGGTCCTCCGGGCTTGTTCTTCACGCCAATCTTGAGCCGGAGCTTCCTCTCGGCCTCGTCCTTCATCTTAGAGTTTCAAAGGAAGACCTAGCCGCCATTACCGTCAAGCAAGGGGAAGTTTGCAACCTCTACCAGATCGTGAGATGAAGAAGACGGGTTCATTGGAGAGTCGTGACAGCTCTCTCTACCCCGGACGTAGTTGCGGACCGAGCTTGGACGCGGATTGACAACCCGGCGATTCCAACCGTGAATCTCCAACGAGCCTTCGGATTCGGTCGATTTCTTGCCTTGTTCTCCTCTTATTGATTGTTGTAATAGTTAGATCTTTTGTATTTTGATGAAGAACACTATAGACCTTGCTATTTAAAGTTATTTCATGTCTATGCGAAATACCCTCTTTGTTTATTTGTGTGCTTGAGGTGCGCCCCATTCCATCCTCCATCCCGCCGCCACGTCCGGTGCCGCACTAGCAATTGCTAGTGGCGTGCTTGTCGAAGAGGTGCTTGCGACCCTCATCCGTATGCCTACTCTTCCATCCGCCTAGCGAAGCGAGGCATAACGGCCCGTGTATTCCATCCCGCCTAACGAAGCAGCGCGCTCAAGGCCTGCATAGTTCGATCTGTTTGCCTACTCGTCCATCCGCCCTTGCGACGCAGTGGGCTCAAGGCCTGCCTAGTCTCCATCCCGCCAAGCGAAGCATTGCATAGCGGCATTGCATAGGAGTAGTTATAACATTTTCTCTTTATTTTCCACAATCCAAAATCCCCGTTTCCGCAATCCATCCAACCTAAAGGACTTCGATCTCAAGTCCTTCCTCGAATGTTAACTCCACCTTACTGTGTTCCTCAAGAGACCGACACTCGGGGATTTTCCCCATTATTATTACTTGCGCGACCTGTGCACTTGCCGAAAATAATCGCATCAAGTTTTTGGCGCCGTTGCCGGGGAACACAGTCGTGTGAGTTTTCTGGAGAGGGAGAATCTGAGAGAGAAGCCCTTCCATTTGTTTATCGCATCTTTTATTTTATTTCTGTTCTCTTTATTCCATTTTCTTGTTTTATATTAGGTTGTTTTAGTAATTTTTGTTAGGTGTGGTATTTCGCACAATAGTGTCCTTCATTTTTGAATCGTTTTACCTTCACACTATGTGGGCACATCTAAATATCCGTTGCCGTTGGTGTGGAGCTACTTCCCACTCTAGTGATGAATGCCCTACGGAGAACAGTAGGCATAATTCTTATAGCCCAGCATATGGAGCACCGACTTCGTCTGGTACTCCATATGGTGCGCGTAAGTCTTATGGCTACTCTGCTGAGCCTTTACCGTCTTACTTCTTTTCAGCTTCAGCCCCCGCTGTGCCAAAGAAGCCCGCAAGGCAGTGCCGGTTTTGTCGGAGCACTGATCATGTCTTGAAAAACTTTGCCGAGTATCTTCGCCAATTGGACGAGGATGACGAGCCGGATATCCGGATCGTCCCAACTCCTAACTCTGGCAGCACACCTTCAACATCCGGTTAAGTGTCTTTGTCACCTTCACATCTTGAAGGGAATGGCATGGATACGGTCACTGGATGTGCGGCTGATCTATGCACTGACATTGCTGAGCCTATTCTCCATGTGCATCCACCACCTCTAGTGGATTCGATTCTTTGTGAGGAATCGGTGCTCGACTTTTATCCAAGCACTATTCTTCCCCCTGTTGTGCATACTACATTCATCTCTGACGACATTGTCGATGATGTGTCACGAGAGGAGGCGGTTGATCTTAGTATTATGCCTACTCCTATGGAGGAGGACAACCTTCTAGGTGCGGAGGAGTTTTCCTCAGCACCGGTGGAGGAAGTCCAAATCTTAGGCATGGCCACTGTTGATCCCGCCGAACCTTGTAGCATTGATGACAATGTAAACATTATTTTACTTACCCAACCTGATGGGAGTGAGACCGGGATCACTCCCCCGATTGATTTTTATTCATGTTCTTCTTCTTTTTTATTTCTTGATCCCCTTTCTCTATCTGAGCCTGTGCAGGTTGAGTCTTCGCAGTTACATCAGGAGGACTTGGAGCATGATGCTCAAGTCAATGATGAGTGTATCTTCATATGTGAGGAGGTTGACCCCTCCTCCATAGAGGAAGCCTCGTTCATTTCCTTCTCCTCCTGCTGCACCCCTGGAGATGATACCTTGCTGGGCAAGGATTGTTTTGGTGAGATGAATGAGGACCAGGTCTCCTCCTCTTCTTACTTTCTGTTTCCTCTACCTGCGTTATGTAGGTATTATTATTTGGGTTGAGGAGTAACTGTTCTGTCGCCGTATCGGTACCCGCTACTGACACGTGTATTAGAACAGTTACCTGTCCATTTCCTTTTTCATAGGCCCATTAGCTAGAACCTTCATGTTTTTGAATAAGTCGTGCTGGGATGACAATAACCCCAGTAGTTATCTTACTTTTCATGCATTTTATTTTAGTCCATCCTGTTTAGTTAGCTGTAGTTTATTGTAGTTTATCTTTTTCTGTTTCTTTTGTTTTGCGGAGCTGACCCCTGCAGGTACTTCTTCTGGATGGCGGATGCTGCAGCTTAGTCTTGGTTTAAACGCCAATCTTCTGGTATGCTCACTTGCTGAGCATTGGGTACTCTCTTCCCCTAGCCCTATTTTGATTTTCCTGTCATATATTATGCAGATTGTTTAGTTTAAGTCTGGGGGAGAGTAGTTTTGTTTACCCGCTCGCATGCACTATTGCATTGCATATTAGAAGATTTCATTTAAAATGTTTTGTTCATTTTCATTGCACACCACAGCACCCACTTGAGCGCGCTTAGCCGTTGGCACGTCGCGAGTTGAATTTGTCTTTTTTGTGTGATTTGGAAAATCATTGTGCTGGCTTAGGATTATGAGGTGGAGTAAAATGTTGACTCTTGCAGTGCTCCTAGTCGAGTACTCATGTCTCGTAGGAATTCGTGTAGATTCAATTTCTTTTTATGCTTTTAGATTATATTTTTCTATTAGCGTAGATATTGTTTACTTTACTCAAAAAGTGGTGAATCCGGTGAGAATCAAACGGTAGCATAGGAATGTGTGTAGACGTTCGTTAGTCTCGTATTGCCCGAGACGGGAGGAAGGATTATCTTTCTCGGTGGCTAGAACTTGCCCAAAGCGATTCTTGAAGCATGGGTATACGGTTAGTCAATTGCGTGAATGTGATATAGGCCATCATTTTGGCCCGGTTGAGCCTTTGTGCCCACTCCTATCGCTTTATCCTCGTTAGCCCAGTTGTGCCTACCCTTTCTTTGATTCAGCCCCACTATTGTCTCACCAAAGCCTAAATGCTAAACCTAGTCGCACTCCCAAATCTGAGCTTTAGCTGTTTAATATTTTCATTAGTTTGGTTGTTGATTTGGTGATATGTTTGTGAAGATTTGGATGTGTTATTGTTTAGTTGCTGAAAATGATAAGAAAAGAAAAGAAGAAAATGAGAGAAAGAAAAGAAGTGAAAAGAAAAGAAAAAGATTTGAGCTTTAATGAAAAAAATCTGTGTAAAAATTTATGTTTGGGAGTAGGCGGTGCACACACCCATGTTGTTAAGTTCAAGTCTGGGGGTGTGATGTACCCGTGTGTTTGTGTTGCGAATAAGGAGAATTTCTGCACTAGCTCATTTGGGTTTAATATTTGAGCCATCGTTTTTATCATTGCATACCTCACCTAAACCCAAGCCCCATTTAAAACCTAAAGTCCTATTGATTCACGCATTTGAGTCAAACCAGTGCCGTGGAGAGAGTGCGAACGGGCAAGCTTATGGTCACCGACATTGATGGATTTTAATGGAGTTGTCCCGAGCCCCGATCTTTGGCAATGCTCTCCTCAGCGTTCAGTTTACTTTCTTCCTATGTACGACCTTATGATTCACCGTGATTCGCCTTTTGAGTAAACGTAATATATAAATACGCTCCTAGAAAATTATAAACCAATATGTATAATTAGAAATTTTGTCTACTGTATTTCTACGCACATGAGCATGCGACTTCGCATGGTACTCCGCTTGATAATTTCTTCGCCAGCTTATGTTTTTACTGTCCGCGAGAGATGGTTTGCTCGGGACGCGCAAACAGGTAAGTCTGGGGGTGTGATGAGTCCCATGTATATACACATTTATGGACTCATCTGGGCCGGTATTTGAGTCAATGCACTACATTTTAGATCCATAATCACTCATATTTGTTCTCTACCTATTATTCCAAGCTAAGTGCACTTTTAGGCCCGTTTCGATGTATTTTCTTGTTTATCTTTGTTACTAGTTGTCATGCTGTGTCAAGTGCCACCTTCAGTGGCCAGACTGGTGTCGTATGTTGGAAAAGGAGTCGTGCAGGTGTCCCCGGTACAATTCTGTACAGGAACACTGCGCACGATCACTGACTCCTTCGCGCACGACCACTGGTCGTGCGCCTCTGCTCGTGCACACTTAACGCCCATTTCATGAGTTCTGTCTGGCTTATCGCACGACCACTTACGACAGTGCGCACGAACACTGGTCGTGCGCCACTGGTCGTGCGCCACTGGTCGTGCGAACTTTGTATTTTATAATTTTCTTCCCTTGCAAGCTCCGTCCAGTCAGGCGCACGATCACAGGATTCTACTGCGCACGACCACTGGTCGTGCGCCAACGACCGTGCGCACTGTTTATTCCAGCGCCTATAAAATGCCCTGTTCACGAATTAGGGCGGAATCCCACATTTTTCCGCCGTTCCTGCTCCAGTTCCGTCCGTCTTCGCCCCTCCATCGCCGCCCACCATCAGGAGGTGCTCCGGGCTTGTTCTTCACGCAAATCTTGAGCCGGAGCTTCCTCTCGGCCTCCTCCTTCATCCTAGAGTTTCAAAGGAAGACCTAGCCGCCATTACCGTCAAGCAAGGGGAAGTTTGCAACCTCTACCGGATCGTGAGACGAAGAAGACGGGTTCATTGGAGAGTCGTGACAGCTCTCTCTACCCCGGACGTAGTTGCGGACCGAGCTTGGACGCGGATTGACAACCCGGCGATTCCAACCGTGAATCTCCAACGAGCCTTCGGATTCGGTCGATTTCTTGCCTTGTTCTCCTCTTATTGATTGTTGTAATAGTTAGATCTTTTGTATTTTGATGAAGAACACTATAGACCTTGCTATTTAAAGTTATTTCATGTCTATGTGAAATACCCTCTTTGTTTATTTGTGTGCTTGAGGTGCGCCCCATTCCATCCTCCATCCCGCCGTCACGTCCGGTGCCGCACTAGCAATTGCTAGTGGCGTGCTTGTCGAAGAGGTGCTTGCGACCCTCATCCGTATGCCTACTCTTCCATCCGCCTAGCGAAGCGAGGCATAGTGGCCCGTGTATTCCATCCCGCCTAACGAAGCAGCGCGCTCAAGGCCTGCATAGTTCGATCTATTTGCCTACTCGTCCATCCACCCTTGCGACGCAGTGCGCTCAAGGCCTGCCTAGTCTCCATCCCGCCAAGCGAAGCATTGCATAGCGGCATTGCATAGGAGTAGTTATAGCATTTTCTCTTTATTTTCCACAATCCAAAATCCCCGTTTCCGCAATCCATTCAACCTAAAGGACTTCGATCTCAAGTCCTTCCTCGAACGTTAACTCCACCTTACTGTGTTCCTCAAGAGACCGACACTCGGGGATTTTCCCCATTATTATTACTTGCGCGACCGGTGCACTTGCCGAAAATAATCGCATCAACGTGCCACTAGTGCCCTTATGATCTAATGAACATCCCGCATAGTCCAAATCATAAAAACCGTGTAAAATAAAACAATCAATATGAGGATACCATAAGCATAATCTAGATGTTCCAATTAGATATCTAAAAATACGTTTAACCAATTTTAAATGTGGTTCTTTTGGGTTAGCTTGAAATCTAGCACATAAATAAACCGAAAACATAATATCGGGTCTAGATGCGCTTAAATATAGCAATGAGTCTATCATTCCTCTATATAATGTTTGATCAATAGAAATACCGACTTCATCTTTTCCTAACTTTAGTGATGCACTCATTGGTGTATTAGCTTGTTTTAGGTTTTCAAATCCAAACCTTTTAAGAATATCATGAACATATTTAGTTTGATAAATAAAAATACCATCTTGTCTTTGTGAGATTTGAAATCCTAGAAAATAAGTGAGTTCTCTTACCAAGCTCATTTCAAATTCATTTTTCATCACTAAACTACTTCATTTCATAACTCTTCATTAATGGCTCCAAAAATAATACCATCCACATAAATTTGCAATATAATCAAATAATTATTTACATGCTTAATGAAGAGTGTATTATCCGCACTTCCCATTTTATAATCGTGCTTTATTAAAAATAAAGTTAATCTATCATACCAAGCACATGACGCTTGCTTTAATCCATAAAGCGCTTTTTCTAACATATACATATGATTAGGGAATTTTCACTCACAAAATCGTAGGTTGTTCTACATAAACTTCTTCTATTATAATCTCATTTAAAAATGCATTTTAACATCCATTTGAAATAATTTAAATCTTTAAAAACTCGCAAATGCAAGTAATATTCTAATTGATTCAAGATGAGCAACGAGTGCAAAAGTTTCATCAAAATCTACCCCTTCGATTGGTGAATACCCATGTGCAACTAGTCTAGCTTTATTCCTTGTAATTCTAGAGTCACCTTCTAGTTAATTTTTAAAAATCCATTTGACACCTATAACCGGATGATTAGATGGCCTCTCTACAAAATTCCAAACCTTGTTACGTTCAAATTGATTTAATTCATCAATCATAGCTAAAAACCAAAATTCATCAATTAAAGTGGTTGAAATGTTTTTTGGTTCTATCACGGATACAAAACAAAGGTTTGAAAAAGACTCCTGTAAAGAAGAACGAGTACTTACCCCTTTTGATGGTTCTCCTATGACAAGCTCCCTTGAATGATCCTTTGAAAATTGTAGCACACTTGGAGGAACATATTCCACTTGTTCTTCTTCTATCTCCTCTTCTTTTTCTTCAAGCGATTCAACATACTCATGCTCCAAAGGGGAAAGCGGTTCATCTTCGTTTCCTGTACGATTAGTTTCTATATAAGGAACAAACTCATCAAACCTTACATGAATAGACTCTTCAACTATTTTAGTTCTTTTATTATAAATTCTATAAGCCTTACTAGTTTAATAGTAACCAATGAAAATTCCCTCATCACATTTTTCATCAAATTTTCCTAATGCATCTCTAGTATTTAAAATAAAACATTTGCATCCAAAAACATGAAAATAAGATACATTAGGTTTTCTTTTAAAATAAAGCTCATAAGGTGTTAATTTTAAAATAGGTCTAAGCATGACACGATTAATAATATAACATGAAGTATTAACTGCTTTGGCCCAAAATTATTTAGGGAACCCACATTCATAGAGCATAGTGCATGCTATCTCTTGAAGGGTTCTATTTTTCCTCTCCACTACACCATTTTGTTGTGGTATGCGTGGAGCGGAAAACTCATGTTTAATTCCTAAATCATTGCAAAAAGTGGAAAATATATCATTTTCAAATTCTCCTCCATGATCCGAGCGTATGCATTTAATTTTTAAATCAAGTTCATTTTGAATACGAATGCATAGTTTAGTAAATTCAAGAAATGCAACGGATTTGGAAGATATAAATAAAGTCCAACAAAATCTAGAATAAACATCAATTATTACAAAAGAATATTTTCTACCACCTATACTTGAACTGCTAACCGGTCCAAATAAATCCATATGAATTAATTGGAGTGGTCTAGTAGTAGAAATTACATTTGTGCTTTTAAAAGAATTTTTTGAAAACTTTCCTTTTTGGCAAGGCATACAAAGAGAAGATAAATTTCCATTAAGTATAGGTAATCCCATAATTAATTTATCTTTTGATAATTTCAAAATAAGCTTGGTGCTAGAGTGACCAAGACGCCCATGCCAAAGTTCTAATTCTTCATTTTTAGAAATAAAGCATTTTAAAGAAGAATTTGAAAGATCATTAAAGGCAATCATATAAACATTATGCATCCTAGGTGTGGTGAGTACGACATCATTTGTTTTAGAATTTATGATTTTGCAAAGATTTGTAGATGATTCAAATAAAACATTTAAACCCTTATCACATAATTGACTAATTGATATTAAATTGTGTTTCAAACATCTACAAATAAAACATTAGAAATTGAAAACAATTCGTTACACACTGTGTCGATGCCAAAGATCCTTTCTTTTCCGTTTCTCCAAATGTTACCAACCCTCCTTTCTTCAACTCAAGACTAAGGAACTTTGCTTTGTTGCCCGTCATGTGTTTGGAGCATCCCGAGTCCAAATACCACACATCCTTTTTGTCCTTAGCTTACCAACATACCTAAAAAGGAGATGAGAGTAAAGATCCGGATACCCAAGAGGTTCCTCCCATAGAATATGTGGAAACCTTAGGCACCCTGATTTGTTTTATAACACTACGACCGTTCTTCCTACATAAGTCTGTGGTGTGTCCAAAAATATGCCATTTGGCACACGATATAAAAGGGGATGAAGCCCTTTTTGTAGTTTTGGCTAAATTATTGCAGGAAGATGACATAACATTTGAATTCATAACTGAATTTTTATTAATAGAAATAAAATTTCTAGATTTATTGCTATCGCCGGCATTAATAGTTAACGCTGGGCGGTAGCTCCCAGTAACATATCCAAGGCCATAATTGGCACTACCATGGCATTGGTTGGCCAAGATCATGTCTAAAGATCTTTGCCCATCTTCGAATTTTTTAATAGCCATATTTAAATCTTGAATACAAGCTTTGAGAGCGGTGTTTTCCGTTACTAACGTAACGCACCGATTCACAAAACTCTTCTTTCCTTCTTCTATTTGAGAAAGAGAGGTTTTTAAAATTCTTTCTAAATTCCCTTCTCCATAGTAAGAATTTCGATATTGGAGTGAGACTTAGAAAGAGCTTCTTCAAGTTCTTTCACTCTTGCCAAGGAGTGATTGCACTCTTGGCAAGAAACCTTCTCTTTCCCTAATAGTTTAGATAATATTTTGTTCTCTTTTAACAAAAGTTTATTTTCAGAATTTAGAATCTCAATATCATGGAGAACCGAGGTGAAGATGCCACTGAAGAAGAGAGTTGGAGATATAAGGCACAGAGAGAGCGGAGACATTATCGATGAAGTAGAGGTCGCCGCTTTTAGTCCCAATAGCAATCATCTCCTTGGAGAGAGGATCCAAAAAACAACAAGTAGTAGATGTCATCGAGACTGGACAATTTAGTTGTCTGTAGAGAGATGTAACAGAGAGCAAATTGCGTGGAAAGGTCAGCACGTAGAGAGTGTCCTCAAGTTGAAGCGACATAGTGACCTCAACCATATAAGTCTCATACACAGGGGATGGAGAAACATCCGCAATTAGAACCGATGGTGACCGATCATATTTGTCCAAATGAGAGAAAATAAGAGGATTTCCCATCACATGACTAGTAGAATCAGATTCAATGAGCCATTTACCATGGGTGACCACATGTGCACTACTTGAAGAGGTGGAAAGAAAGACAGACTTCTGTAAGGTAGAAAGAGGTGCTTCACCCGCTGGTGGACAAAGATGAGGTTGTTTGACCCAACAACGATCCATATTTTGATCTGGCCTTCCATAATAAGGGAAAATGTGGCGAAAAGGGCCTCTTCCACCAGAGTAGCCTCCACGACCACAATTATAAGCTTGGTGAGCTGGATGAGCAAAGCTGTTGGGGTGGTGGTGGTGGGGGGGCGGCAGCGGGGAGGTAAGCAGAGTGTAACACCCCAGTTTTCCTAACACTAAGAAAGCAAAGATATTTGTAGCAGAAGCTAACGTCAAGTTTTAGTGCTAACGTCGGCGGTTGCAATCGACTAGAAGATCGTTGAGGTCTAGTCGAATAGCACAATTCAGGATAATGTTAAGTTGAATCATAATACTATCATTAGTGCTAACGCTGGGCATTATAATTCGACTAAATGGCTAAATAGTCAAGGAATTTGACTAGATGGTCAAGACGATCGGCTAGATGGTCAAGTTGACCGACTAGATTGTCAAGGCGTCCCACTAAATGTATAGTCAAAGCTCATTGAATTTGATGGCTAGCGTTGGGCAGTAGTGCTACCGCCGATGGTAGTTCATTTAGTTGAATTGTTAAGCTGTGTTGGATTAGATCCACCACCTCTGGGGATACCGAGATGCGGTAGTTCTACCGCTGGGCAGTAGCATACGAGAATAGATTCATAAAATCGACATTGTGGCCATCCGATCCTTTATGAAAAGGGATCAAGCGCTCCAGATGTGTTCATCCTTTAATATTAAAGGGTTTGACAACAAAGTATTCACCTTTATCTTATCACGTGAGAGCTTTTGATAGCTTTTGGAAGAGAGAAAGAAGAAGAGGGTTTCGGCCATTGTTAGAACTTTGAAGATCCGGATGGTAAGCCATTTTAGGATCCACGGAAGGCAGCCCATTGTGGTCCTTTTCAACTAGCTAGATTTCTGATTCATGGCACCGTAATGATCATTAAGGGTAACTATTCTTCTCTCTGGTATTAGGACGTGCTTGTCCTATTTTATGTTGATATATTTGCATATGAAGAGTCTTCTTTGCTAATTAGCAAAGTGCATGACCTCCACCGGGTTGATTGTGTCCGTCCCCGGCATACATTTACATATAGAAATCTGATTGGTTTGTGGGTTTAGGCATGTTGTGTGAAGCCTATATGTGACTGGTGGTACAGATTGGTGATGCTTGATTTGCGTGCCAGAGATGACTCTGAGAAATGAATTGTTGAATTGCGAGAGGTTAGGCTAAGGGAGCTCTTGAAGCACTTAGTAGAAACCTCATTGTGGAGGTGGGAGAATGCAAACCTTCTCCACCTATTCCATCGTAGAGTGCACTACGATGTTTGGAATTGTGAAGCATATGTCCTATCGCGTGGATTGGGTACGTAATATGTTTGTTGATTAACTGACCGAGGTAAAGCTATTCCCGTATGGTGATTTCAACAACGGCCAATTGCTAAACAGAACTTGCACCATATTGTTCAGCTCGAGAGCTTGAGGAGAGCATCGATGTTAGCATGGGAAAGTGTCAATGCGGAACCGCTTGACTAGTAAAATGTTCAATTGGGATCCGAGTTGGCGAGACTTGGATTTGTGGAACTGCTCGTGCAAGAGTTCAACTAAACATGATGTGAGAGCACGAAAATTGGTGGTCGTGCGTACCAACGTTGTGATTGATGTTTGATAGCATCATGCTTAAGTGGTTGAAGGAAACTTCGGGTAAACCAACCAACATTATCTGCATATATAGGTTTACTTACTTTGATGCTCAACCTAGACGAATTGATTATGCTTGGAACTTCACTCTGCTTAGTGTAGTTGTACTTTCTTTTGATATATATATATATATAAATATATATATATATAAATATATATATATAAATATATATATATATTTTTATATATACATATATATATGTATATATATACTTGTATGGCTTGCTTGCTGGATAGCGGTACTGCCGCCCTGTAGTCGGCTAGATGTCTAGGGGTGGGGTTGTTACACCATTTATGGTCAGCCTAAAGCTGACCCTCGTTTACAGCTTCATTGTGGATGGTTCAGGTACCGGTGAACCGAGCAGGAAATAGCGGGCAGGGAGCCCAAAGCTGTGTTGTCCCTTGAAGGCCGAAGTGTTCTTTTATAGCTTTCATATGTTACCGGCATGCTTGCCGAAGTTTGTAAATCATGTAGCTTATATTACATTTTCCAAAGCATGTAAGGCCTTAAGGCCAAGACACTATTGTTTGAGTACATTCCTAAAGTGATGTTGTGTACATTCATTTTATATAAATAAAATTCTTCCGTTGATTTAGTACTCTGTGGTTATTTAATGTTTATTTGTTGTTTTTCACTACAAAATCCTTTGTATGTAAGCTCGATATGGCGTGGGGTCCCAATCAGACCTGCTGTTATATTGTTTTTTTACATTTAGGGTGTTACACAGAGGACGCTGAAGAAGAGTCATGACAGCGAAGATGTGAGCAACAGTGGCATCGTGGGTAGGAGGGTCACCTTCACCCAGAATTTATTGGCGGATCATGTCATAGGATTCCGGGAGGTGAAGAAGATAACACACCACCAGAAGTTCCTGGAAGTATTTGTGGTGCTCAGCATGATCTGCGGAGAAGAAGCAATGTTGAAGAAGTTCGGCGCCCAGAGCATGCACCTCCTGGTAGACAACAACATGAGTCATGGTGGAGCAGGCAAAAACAACGACATATAATGTGTATATGCGAGAAGTCTGAGCTTCCTTTGAGTAGAGAGCATCACGATGTTTCTAGGAAGCCTTAACAATTTCATCATATCGGATAATGGGCAGACACTCATCAGAGAGACTATTGACAAGCCATGTCTGAACCAGAGCATCGTTGGCATCCCAGTCGTCATAGGTAGCTGATCCCTTTGCTGGAGGGTCTTTAGTAAGATGATAATGTTTGCGTTGGGACCATAGCAGAAAGGTGAAGGAGACACTCCAGTATGGGTAGAAGCTGAAGAAGGGACATCAGTTGTTTCCATTGAGAGGAGAAAAGGGTGCGGTCAGAGAGATTTAACCGTACAAGCTGAAATAGTGTTCGAACAGATCACACAAGTTGTAAAGATCAAGCTGACTGCGGTCAGGATGATGGAGATCGCACAAACCGCAAAGTGTAAGGCACAAAACAAAGTAGAGCAGAGGCAGATGGTAAAGAACCAAAGTCCGGAGACAGGTAACAAAAGGAGAGGGCGGTTAAGGAAACTAAATTCTGCATAGAGAATAAGAGAGCGGGCGGATAGAAAAATTGGTGGCCGCACAAAATAAGCAAAGGGGGCAGTTAAGAAATTGAAGTCTACAAAGGAGGTCGCGATCGGGGCGGACAGAAGTCAAAGCCAAAGGATTATTTTTCCTCTGATACCATGTGAGTACTTGGAAATAGCTTATCAGAAATTAACAATGAAAAGTGACAATTGAAAATAACTAAATACTTTTATTTCCAAAAAATATGAATATTACATGGGTATGACCACCTTTATATAGAACGAAGGAGGTGAGAGAGATTATAATTAGGCGTTGTGGGACTAATTTACATGAATCTACTGAAGGACGACTAGGGTGGTTATTGTTGTCACCAAAGAGCTGACCGCCCAGGATGTGGCTGTCCACACAGGCTGGGTAGTTACACCAGGTTAACTGCCCATCACAATCAGCATGCTTGAGCAGGTACCAAGGTTGAATTTGCCAGTCTTCACAATCAGAGCTTGCAGTTAGTACATCTCCATCATGATCATCAGAAGACACATATGTTGCGGTTAGATCTACCTAACTGCGCTGACTGCAAGGTGCGGTTAAATGAGTTTTACCGCCAATACACTTTTGTGTTCTAACACTGGATATTGAATTTCTTTAATAAAATTTCCCTTGAGGAGCTTTTGAACTTCATCCTGGATGGGCTTCGCCAGATTAGTCTCCACTGCCCTTTTATTTTGCTTGACTGGGTTGGCTTTAGGGTTGAGGTTAAGCCGATCATAGGTGATGCCAAGACTTACTCCTGGCACATCAGTTGCTGACCATGCGAATATATCAAAGATGTCGTGGAGACACTAGATCAGCTTTATCTTGTCCTCCTTTGCTAACTCGACATTGATGGAAAGTGTCATGTCTTCGCTCCCTCCCACAACCGAGATGACTTGAACTTTGTGGGAAACTTACAGATGAATGATGTACCACATTTATTGGGTGTCTTAACTTCATATTTCCTTCCTCTTCTCTTATCTTTTGCATGATTTCATCTTTTCTTACTCTGGGAGGTATGTATGCCTTGATCATGTTGTGTAGTATTTCCTAGAAATTTTTGGATTTTTTCTAAGTCGATATTGTTTCCCTCCCAGTGGACACTTCAAAGCCTAATGGTTTGTGGAGGGTATAGTTTGGAACCCGTTCAAGAGTGGCCTGCCAAAGATGACATTGTAACTACTAGGAGCATCCACGACCAAGAGGGTCTCTTGCCTTGTTATTCCACAAAGTATAACAGTAAGATTGATGCTCCCTTGAATTTCCTTTCTCTCTTCTGCAAAGCCATAAAAGGGGTCAGTCATTGGATTGGAGCTTCTTTTCCACCTTCAGCACATCAAACGTGTGATTGAAGAGAACATTATCCGAACTACCAGTGTAAATTAAGATTATGGTCACCATATAGTTGTTGATCACCGCCCTAACAATGACTGCATCATGGAAATTGTTGGCAGTTTTTGGGAGATCTTCTTCCTCGATGATACTATTCCTCGGGAAGGCAAGGATCGAGAAGTTGAGTCTACTTCTTGATATCCAATTATTTCATGTTTGATTTTCTGAAAAATTCGAGGCCAGCCCCCCTAAATGCAATTGATATAACCTATGATGCCCTCATCTTCAGTTTACATGCACTCTGACCCGATGTTTATGCTCCCAAATATGCCAACATCCTCTTGCTCGATGCACTCATATTGTAGATCTTGAATCTCTGCTACCCCTTTCCACATATAATAGGTAGGTTGATCAATAAGCTCTTGAAGGGCTTGGCAGTATTCTGTGTCATAGCTTGTATCTCAATGAAAATGTTAGTAGAGATTTAAATTTCTGTTTGCGAATCCTCCTTGGAGGGGTGGATCCCTCTTATATCCTAGCTGCTTTTGTAGAATTTCTACCACCTCGTTCATTTGTATGATCAAATCTGCATAAACCTCATGAATGTCGTCATATTTTGGTGGATAGGTTTGTGAGGTTGATGGGTGGCTACAAGGAAGAGGCAGTGCTTTATTTTTTGGGGAGGTCGAGTGTACTACGATCTCATCCACTTAGACTGATTCGAATGCAGAGGAGGTCAGGAAGGATGAGTATTCCTTCCACACTGTGATTGGAGTGGAAAGGGCTCCTTTCATCGCGGCGCATGTCGTTATGGAGTGGTGGGGGATTGGGTGGAAGTTCTCGATTCTCGGAGCAGGCGAATGAGATTGCCAAGGAAAGAGATGAGATTAGGGTTACTTCATTCCCCCTCAATGAAATGGTTGGCCATGTTGATAAGTTCTCCATAAGAAGCATGTTGCTTCTTCTCAACATTAAACTTAATGAGGCCCTTGAAGGCCACAGGTCAGAGCAACCTAATACCTATATGAGTCCACATCGTGGATTCCAAGGATTTTTGTTGGAACATGCGTTCTGCATCTCTCAGGTTTGATAATAACAAATTTTGAGTTATATTTGATCATACTTGTATTGGGTATAGTGTGCAATTGAACAAAAACAACAATATCTGCAAGCTACTGGTGGCGCTAGAGAAACCGTTGGGCGCTAGCTCCGTTTTTGCATGTCTACTAGAATTTCTACGCCCAAGGAAATAATCGACTCAACAGTTCACATTAACGAAGACAAGTCGCATCGACTTCCACCATGCATTACCTCTAAATCCAAGAGCTAGTGTATAGGCGGGAATGCATCAACTAGACAGTACATATCTACTAGATGGGATGCATCGTCGAGACAACTCATATTGATTGGACTCATTAACTACCGTCGAGCGCTATAATACTGCTAAGATCTAGCGTGTCAACCAAAATGCTTATGTAAACTTGATGAATGGAGTTGTCAGCCAGAAGGATCATATCTACTAGATGCTATCGCTGGGCGTTAGCGATACCATCGTCGCTAGGAATATCGGCTAGACAACTCGTGTCGATTGGAAGGAGCACATCGATGGGACTAGGCATCTCAGCTACTGCCTCGTGATACTGCTAACGCGCTATGCTACCTAGAAGTCCATGTCAGCTATCTGAGTGCTCAATGCGGGAAATTGGTGGTGACCAAAGATGGAAATATTACAACTGCCCACGGTGGCTCATACCGCTCCGCGGTAACCATGGCGTGCAAGGAAAGAATCACCACTTCCTTATCTACTGCCGGCCAGCTGTGGAAGATGTCAAATCAAATGAAGCTACCACACTGCACTATCACTACCGCTCCATGCTAAAAGAAGATTACAAGGAAAGCTCTGCCGCCTTTCCTTTCATGGAGCAGGACAGCTGTGAGAAAATACGTAAATGAAGCCTATCGTCGGGCGCGAATGATACTGCCGGTGGTAGCTAATTTAGGCTTCATTTTTCGGGGCGGATCCACATCGATCGCACGTTCAAAACCTTCCCGACAGCATTCCGCTTGTTTGGAAATCCCATGACCAAGCAATGGGGCTCTGCCGCGCTGCACGAAACCGTGCGATTTACATGGAAATTATCTGTGCCACGGGAACCATGGTTGTGGTCCCGCGGCGCAGATGATTTCCGTGGAAGACCCACCGTCGTGCCAAACCAAGCCTTAATCGCATATAAAAGAGATTCTTTTCTCTTTTGGATGTTAACGAACTCTAGAACGAACTTAGAAGGCTTTCACGTCATCTCTGCAGCAAGGAGCCGCCATCCAAGGATAAGAACTCTCACCCTCATTCAAGAACGAAGAAGATCTTACGAGAGCATAGATAAAGAATGCGAATCAAAGGATGATCGTGTGTATGAAGAATATAAATCAAAAGCACTGATCGCTCACCGCCTCTGGATACAATATTTGAGGGAGCAACTAAATTTTCTCTCTTGATCTACTTTATATTTCTTCTTATTTTTTACTTTGTTGCATCATTGTGTCGTGATAAATGGACCGGGGAGGTCGTCAAATTCGAGGGAGGATTCTGGGTAAGTCATCCATGAAGGGCATCTAGACCGGAGAGGTCTAGCAAGGGCTCGAAGACCTTCTCGGGAAGAAGCGAGAGAGCCAACCGGTCCTTGGAGATCAGAATAGAAAACCCAAGAGTATTCTATTAATCGCTTTCGATCTCTGGTGTCATGGAGATCACAATTTTGTAATTTTAAACTTCATTGTAAATCTTGATTTGAATTGAATAATGAATTGTGGTTTTCATGTTTTGATATTCAAGCTCAATCATTAAATAATAGTTATAACTATCTTTCTATAATCACATGCTCTGAAACATTCAAACGATCACCTGTAAGGATTGCAAGAAACGAATTCACAAGAATATAGTTTATGTACGATACCGACAGCGGTAATCTTACTACCTCGTGGTAGCCAATAGAGAACATATTCTTTGTGCTTGAAGTTTTGAAATCTCGTGATTCAAATTAAACTTTTCACACCCCATCTTAGGTTGGCCATAGATCCAACAATTTCTTCCTAAAATTTATCCACTAAATTCCCGTGCCAAACCAAGCCTTAATCTCATATAAAAGAGGTTCTTTTCTCTTTTGGATGTTAACGAACTCTAGAACGAACTTAGACGGCTTTCACGCCATCTCTGCAGCAAGGAGCCGCCATCCACGGGGAAGAACTCTCACCCTCATTCAAGAACGAAGAAGATCTTACGAGAGCATTGATAAAGAATGAGAATCAAAGGATGATCGTGTGTACAAAGAATATAAATCAAAAGCACTGATCGCTCACCACCTTTGGATACAATATTTGAGGGAGCAACTAAATTTTTCTCGCTTGATCTACTTTATATTTCTTCTCTTTTTACTTTGTTGCATCATTGTGTCGTGAGAAATGGACCGTGGAGGTCGTCGAATTTGGTGGAGGATTCTGGGTAAGTCATCCATGAAGGGCATCTAGACCGGGGAGGTCTAGCAAGTGCTCGATGACCTTCTCGGGAAGAAGCGAGAGAGCCAACCGGTCCTTGGGGATCGGTATAGAAAACCCAAGAGTATTATATTAATCGCTTTCGATCTCCGACGTCATGGAGATCACAATTTTGTGATTTTAAACTTCATTGTAAATCTTCATTTGAATTGAATAATGAATAGTGGTTTTTATGTTTTGTTATTCAAGCTCAATCATTAAATAATATTTACAACTATCTTTCTATAATCACAAGCTCTGAAACGTTCAAACGATCACCTGTAAGGATTGCAAGAAATGAATTCACAAGAATATAGTTTATGTACGATAGCGACAGTGGTAATCTTACTGCCCCGTGGTAGCCAATAGAGAACATATTCTTTGTGCTTGAAGTTTTGAAATCTCGTGATTCAAATTAAACATATTCACACCCCATCTTAGGCTGGCCATAGATCCAACAATTTCTTCCTGAAATCTATCCACTAAATGCCCGAGGGTTTCACCAAGTCCCTGTTTTATATCAAAAAGAGTGTGTGGGCTACTTTTTCTCTTCCTAGAGGTGGCAAACCTCTGAAGGAGTTCCTTCCGAAGATCTCAAAAGTAATGAATCGATTGGCCTGCCAGATTATAAAACAACTTCCTGACCTTTTCGTCAAAAGATGTAATGAGGAATTTACCACTACGGGCCGCGTAAGTTAAGATCTGCATCAAATTCACAGACTCGGAGGCTTTTAAATGGCCTGAAGGGTCTTCCCTTCCTAAAAAACTAGGGATACGTGGTTCTCTGAACCCATTTGAGACCGCTGCCCAACTGATTTCATCGGCAAAAGCGGAATACTCATCCTCCTCCTAAAAGTTAGCGAGTACCCCATACTTTTGTATTTGTGGAATCTTATTAATGACTAGAGTGAAGTGTTAACATCCCCAGTTGATATGATTCTCCTCTTCTAGAGCATCAACTAGTATTCCATAATTCAACACACGAGGACTGATAATTAGTTTTTATTCATCATATTTTAGGTTAGATTAAATAATTCCTTAAGTTTACATTTAATTTCATGCACATATCGTATATTTTGTTTAATTTTATAATTTGCAAAACTAACTTTTATTTTATGTTATTCTGACAGGCCTGGGGGGAATTATTAGTGCCCGCTGTCATAGTGTCATTTATGATACATTTTTGGAGTTAAAGTTGAGCAGCCCAGCTACCAAGAGACGTTCAAAATTCAAACTAAAGCAGCACGAGCCCTTGTTATGAAGCAAACCAAGCTCAATTCGGTGCAACCCTTCACTTGATCCAGCCCCGCCAACTCCTCTGATGCAGCCCGCCTCAAGTCGATCATTCATGCTGAGCCGCGCCATCGTCGTCACGTCCAAGCTACCACACAAGTATTTTCATTCAAGACGAGTTCCACCACCTTTGCACGGCTCCCATTCAACATTGGTCGACCCCCCCTCTCTCCTCCATCCTCTTTTGTTTTCATAAATAAATTCTCCTCCCTCTTTCATTTCCTCATACATCCCCCCTTCCCTCTCTCTCCTCCAAATGAAAAGAATGCATTGCATTTTTCCTCTCCCTTTCCTTCTCTCTCTCCCCTCATTTACTCCCATACATCTCCTCTTTCCACCAAGCATGGCCGGCCACCCCTTGGTCTCCCCTCTTCTCTTCAATGCTCTAGAACCTTCCCCTTCACCTATAAATAGCCCCCACATCTCATGCTTAAAAAAGGAGGGAAGAGGACTTTGGCAAGAGAGCTCTAGTTTAATTTCTATGTTGTAATTTTATTTCTCCTTCAAGTTGAAATTTTATTTCTAGATAATTTCATTTTTGCTTTAAGTTTTGTTTAAGTTTTGTTGTACTACTCTTTTTATCAAGCAATGAAAATGCAAGCTTTACTTTTCATCGTTGTCTCAATTTTTAATATGCGTAACTAATTTCCGTTAGCATTTGATCGTGAGGATCCATGAATTGAGATGGGACTTTATTTTTCTTAGTTTTATTATAGTTAAACTCTGCTCGATCCTTCCTTGATTTTATTTGCGTCGACTCCGTATTTCCGATATACGGTAGGCTATTTGATCTCATTTCGTAGAAGTCGAGAGACTCGTTGATTTGAAAGATCACTCAAAGAAGGAAGGAGTTACACGCAATCCTAGAGATAGGACGACGTAAATCCTCCAGATTGGAGTCAAATCCAATAGTGCGGATCATTTCAATAATGCAACTTTAGACCTTTTTGATTTGCAAAGAGATTTCGGTCAAATCGTCTAGAATTTAGGAGATTTAATGCTCTAGCGAGATTATTTCTTATTTTCGGATCCATCACGGTCGAGTTTGGTTTGCAATTGTAAAACTATATTTTTATCCTTCTTGTTTCTTTTCATGGTGAATCATCGATCGAATGCTATCTTCTTAATCTGATTTTCTTAATTTGCTTTTATCTTTAGTTTACTTAAAATTCTCAAAATCACCCAACCCGTCGTACGGTAGGATAATAGTTGAAGCGTGAGTAATAGTACTTGACAACCCCGATTTTAAATACGACCTTGGTACTACAATTCGATAGGTGCACTTGCCTTTTTGGGTTGATAGTCGTTTCAATTACCATGTTTTTGGCGCCATTGCTGGGGACATTTGTCAATATTAAGAAAACGCCGTCGCTATTACTTCTATAAAAATCCAAAAAAAAATTTATATATTTATAATCAACCCACATCATCGTTTTTCTAACCCACCTAAATTCCTAGAAAGGACGCTTTGGGCTTGAATTCCCATCACAACCTCTAGTACCGCTGCAAACCCCTCACATTGTAGATCTCGGGAAGTCCAGGACTAACATAATCCGCCTAAAAGAAAAAAAAATCATTATCATTTTTAATTTTAGTTTTCCTTCACTTTCGGTTATATTCTCCCTCTTTCCCATTTCTTCTTACTAGTGCATGACCCGTAGTAGCTCTTCGAGTAATCCTGATATTCATTGTGATGTAGAGATCGAGCGCACCCTTCGGCAGCGCCTTCGAACTCGTGATCAGGATTTACATATAGATCTCAAAGAGTCGAGCAGAGACATAACCACAGAAAATATGGGTGAGCCCAATCCAGATGAAGTTCAGCAACGGACCATGTCCTATTATGCTCAGCCTAACCTGGAGGGTACAGAATCAAGTATTGTCCGCCCTGCTGTAGCAAACAATAATTTTGAACTTAAACCTAGCATCATCCAAATGGTGCAGCAATATGTGCAGTTCGACAAATTACAAGATGAAGATCCGAACTTGCATATTGCGAGCTTTATCGAAATCTGCGATACTTTTAAGATAAATGGCGTGAGCGATGATGCGATTAGATTAAGACTTTTTCCGTTTTCCTTAAGGACTAAAGCTAAACAGTGGTTGAGTTCTCTTCCTAGAGGTTCCATCACCACTTGGGCTCAATTAACTGAAAAGTTCTTATCCAAATATTTTACGCCCGCCAAAACTGCAAAATTAAGAACTGAAATTTGTTCTTTTAGTCAAATCGATTCTGAGACCCTCTATGACACTTGGGAGAGGTTCAAGGAACTTTTGAGACGTTGCCCTCATCATGCCCTACCTGTATGGTTACAGGTCCAGACATTTTATAATGGGCTAAATCAAGCAACCCAGCAAATGATAGACGCCGCATCCGGTGGTTCTTTGAACCGAAAAACTCCGGAGGGCGCTCTTGAGCTTATCGAGGATATGGCGATGAACACCTATCAGTGGAATACGCCTAGGTCTCTCCCAAATAAACCTGCAGGTATGTACGAAGTGGACTCCGTGTCCCAATTGGCGCTTCAAGTAGAGGTGCTGAACAAGAAAGTAACAGAGATGACTGCTGCCTCCGCTATTCAGGTACATGAACATGCCAATGCTGCTGCTGCCGAGCAGGTGGATTATCTGGGGAACATACCCAGGCCTGCTCAAAATAATTTTGCTAATTTTTCTAAATTTTCTTCTCCGCCTGGTTTTAATTTACCTTCGAACTCGTATCATCTCGGATGGCGTAACCATCCTAATTTTTCGTGGAGTAATTCCGCAAACGCCGCACGTCCACCACACGATTTCACTCCACCACCACCACAAAATCAAAATCCAAATTTTCCAAAACCTCCATCTTTGGAGGAAATGTTTTCCAAATATATAAATTCGAATGAGGTGACCATTAGAATTTTAACAGGGTCGATGAAAAATCTTGAAACCAAGGTCGGTCAACTAGCTAAGGCTATCTACGAGAGACCACCTGGGACTCTTCCCTCAAATACTGAACCTAACCCAAGGGAGCAAGCGAAAGCAATTTCCCTTCGGAGCGGTAAGGTATTCCACGAGCCCACCACAAGGGAAGATCCAGAGGTTATTGCCTCTCATGCTGATGATGAACAAATAATCGCTAAGGAAACTGATTTGGAAAATGACAAAGAAAAAATTATTTTTGTAAAAGAAAAAGACAATCTTCAAAGTAATGCTCATGAGATTTTATAAGAATTTCCGCCTCCTCCATACCCTGCTAAGCTTAGGAAGGACAAATTAGACGATCAGTATCACCGCTTTCTTGAAATGTTTAAACAAATTCATATAAATTTACCTTTTCATGAAGCGATTAGTCAAATGCCTAAGTACGCAAAATATTTGAAAGATTTATTAACAAACAAAAAGAAATTGGAAAACTTATCTCATGTGACGTTGAATGAAGAGTGCTCGGCGGTCGTTAATAATAGTAAACTACCTAAAAAGATAAACAATCCGGGTAGCTTTTCTATCCCCTGCGTTTTTGGTGATCTTTTTGTGAAGTATGCGTTAGCTGATTTAGGCACGAGCATCAATTTGATGCCTTTTTCTTTATTTAAGAAGTTAGGATTGGGTACTCTCAGCCTTACACGTATGAGTATTCAGTTAGCTGATCGATCGATTAAATATCCGCTAGGAATTGTAGAAGACGTGCTTGTGAAGGTTGACAAATTCATCTTCCCGGTGGATTTTGTCATTCTTGATATCGACGAAGATGTCGAGGTTCCTCTGATCCTTGGTCGCCCCTTCCTTGCTACGTCGCGTGCGGTTATCGATGTGAGTAACGGAAAGCTCTTGCTCCGTGTCGGAAATGACGAAGTCACTTTTTCAATAAATCAATCCATGAAAAATTCTTTAAAAAATGATGGCTCTTGTTTTTTTCTTGATATTTTAAATGACGATTCTGATTTTTCTCTTTCAAATGTGTCTGCAAATGATTCTTCCTCTTCATTTTCTGAAAACTCTACTGATTTTTATGAAGACACGGCAATGTCCGTGCAAACTGTTTTTGATAATGAAAATCTTTCAAGATCAAAAAAATTTGAATCTATTATTTTTGAAAAAGAAAAGGTTTTAAAAAAACTCTTATGACGAACCACCCACTCTTGAATTACAACCGCTCCCCAAACATCTAAAATATGCTTTTCTCGGAAAAAATTCTACGTTGCCAGTTATAGTCTTGGCATTTCTCTCTCAATCCAAAAACGATCAATTGATCGAAGTTCTACAAAGCCATCGCCGAGCTATAGCGTGGCAAATCTCTGATATTTCTGGCATAAGCCCTTCCTTCTGCACCCATAAAATTTTTGTTGAAAATAATTCTAAAAGTGTAGTCCAACCTCAACGTCGTCTTAATCCAAACATGAAAGAGGTCGTAAAGGGAGAGGTGCTTAAGTTATTAGATGCAGGGATAATTTATCCAATCTCGGATAGTATGTGGGTGAGTCCAGTCCAGGTAGTGCCGAAGAAAGGTGGGATTACGGTGGTAGCAAACGAGAATAACGATTTGATTCCAACTAGGACGGTAACGGGATGGAGTATGTGCATCGATTACCGTAAATTAAATGATGCCACTCGTAAAGATCACTTCCCCCTTCCCTTTATTGATCAAATTTTAGAACGTTTATCCGGGCATAGTTTTTATTGTTTTCTCGACGGTCTCTCAGGATATTTCCAAATCCCTATCTCACCCGAGGACCAAGAGAAGACAACATTCACTTGCCCCTTCGGAACTTTTGCCTATCGTAGAATGCCTTTCGGTCTTTGCAACGCACCAGCTACCTTTCAACGGTGTATGTTAGCAATTTTCGATAAGTACGTAGAAAATATAATGGAAATCTTTATGGACGACTTTTCGGTTTTCAGTGATTCTTTTTCTTTTTGTTTACAAAATCTAGCTAAGGTGTTAGAGCGATGCGAGGAAACGAATCTGGTTTTAAACTGGGAGAAATGCCATTTCATGGTGAGAGAAGGGTTAGTTCTAGGTCATAAAATCTCTGCTGGGGGAATCGAGGTCGATCGAGCGAAGGTCGAGGTGATTGAGAAACTGCCGCCACCTACGAACATTAAAGCAATTAGAAGTTTTCTAGGGCACGCGGGGTTGTATAGACGCTTCATAAAAGATTTTTCAAAAATCACCAAGCCTCTAACCCAACTTTTAGAAAAAGATACCACTTTTAATTTTGACGATTCATGTTTAGCTGCATTTGAATTAATTAAATCAAAACTTATAAATGCCCCGATTATGATCGCTCCGGTCTGGGATTTACCATTCGAAATCATGTGCGATGCGAGTAATTTTGCGGTCGGTGCGGTGCTAGGACAACGAATAGCTAAGAATTTCCATCCTATCTATTACGCTAGCAAAACGCTCAATTGAGCGCAAGAAAACTACACCACAACCGAAAAGGAATTCTTAGCTGTTATTTTCGCTTTTGATAAATTCCGTCCATATATTACTCTTTCTAAAGTTATCATTTTCACCGATCATTCGGCATTGAAGTACCTCCTTTCTAAACCGGACGCTAAGCCGCGTCTTCTTCGCTGGATCCTCTTACTTCAGGATTTCGACTTGGAGATCCGGGATAAGAAAGGAGCGGAAAACTTAGCGGCTGATCATCTTTCTCGACTTGAAAATCCTGAAATAGGAACTTTAAATGAAAATTTTCTTAGTGATTCCTTTCCGGATGAGCAACTCTTAAATGTTTCCTCTTCTACCCCCTGGTTTGCGGACCTGGCCAATTATCTTGTGGCCCGCATCCTCCCAAAAGAGTACTCGTCTCAGCAAAAGAAGAAATTCTTTTCTGAGTTGAAGTATTATTTTTGGGAGGACCTCTTTCTATTTCGCATTTGTGCGGATCAGGTGGTTAGAAGATGTGTTTCCCGGGAAGAAGGTTATAAAATTTTAAAGCATGTGCATGAAGGTCCAACTGGCGGGCATTATCAAGCAAACCGCACCGCCCATAAAGTGCTTAGTGTTGGCTTTTATTGGCCAAGCCTATTCAAAGATGCTCAAATCTTTGTGAGCGGATGTGATCGATGCCAACAGACCGGAAATATTTCACAAAAAAATGAAATGGAACAAAACTATTTTCTTGAATGTGAGGTTTTTGATTTATGGGGCATAGACTTCATCGGCCCGTTTCCTTCAAGTTTAGGTAATAAATATATTTTAGTCGCGGTAGATTATGTTTCTCGATGGGCAGAGGCCCAAGCTCTTCCGAGTAATGATGCCCGCGTTGTGGTTTCCTTTATAAAAAAAATTGTTTTCACATTTTGGTTTTCCTCGAGCAATCGTTAGTGATAGGGGAAGTTATTTTTGCAACGCCCAACTCACTAAAGTTTTAACTAAATATGGCGTTACACATAAACTTTCCACCGCTTATCACCCCCAAACTAACGGTCAGGTTGAGGTAGTCAATCGGGAACTCAAAAGAATATTAGAAAAAACTATTTCTACTTCTCGCAAAGATTGGTCCTTAAAATTAGACGATGCTCTTTGGGCCTATCGGACGGCATACAAGACCGCTATCGGTTGTACTCCCTTCCGATTAGTCAATGGAAAATCGTGTCATCTCCCGGTAGAAGTTGAACACCGCGCATAATAGGCACTAAAATTTTTTAATTTTGATCAGCACTCAGTCTCGATGGTCTAGTCCGTTTACGGTCAAAGATGTTTTTCCGTACGGAACAGTGTTACTTTCGCACCCAGATAAGGGTGATTTCAAAGTCAATGGTCATAGACTTAAGCTGTACTTTTCTAAATATTCGATATCATCTGATCAGGAACAACTTATCTTTGTCTCTTAATGCTTATGTTTATTTGAAACTTTTTCTTGTTTATGTTGAAATTATTGTTGGACTTCTTATTATTTTGGACTTTTATTATCATTTGAACTTTGTAATAATAATTTAAGAACAATTCTGGGAGTTTGCCCACGGGCCCTCCTATCTCTATTTTCTTGTATTTTGTTATCCCTCCCGGTGGCCACTCAATTGCACGTTCGTGATCGCCACTCCATCGTTGCTGCTTTCAAGAAGGCCCACCTCGTACCTGCTGATGATCAAGTAACTAAAGTGCAAGCATGGGGGAGCAACTTCTGCATTCGGCCTCACAACCCCGGGGAAGTCCTGTTTTTTTATTTAATTTACTGCATTTCCTGTCTCTTCCCCTTATTCTCTTTCTCTTCCTCTTCATTGTTTTTCTTTTTCATTGAGGGCAATGAAAAACTTAAGCATGGGGGAGGGTTTCATTGTTCTCTTTTTTCTCTCTTCTAAAAAAAATATAAAAAACACAAAAAAAACACAAAATTAGAAAATCATCAAAAAAAAAAATATTTTCTATCATTTCTTTAGCATGTTTCTTTAAGTGTTGCGTAGGCTCATGAAGCATTCTTAATCTTTGGTAGTACAATAGAATAAAGTTTAGTTTAACTATATTACTTTTGCATACGTTAGTTTTGCGTTTTCTCTTTCATAACTTTTGGCATCATAATTTTATTTTATCATCATAATGATGCTGAAGTTTTTCTTCTAATCTAAGTGTAGTAGCATGTATTTGTTGTTAGATGATATTATTAGACACTCACTCGCAAGTGTAGTCTTTCATGGTGGCTAGAACTTGCCTCTATGCGATCCTCGAAGCATTTGCATAAGTTTGTCATGATTTAGGCCATCTTTTGGATAGTTTGTGCCTTTTTGCCCACCTAAAACATTTACTTTGTAAAACATTTTTGGGCCTTCCCCTTATTTTTCTTTTTTAGCTCCACCTCTCATTTTTCACCAAAGCCAAATGCCCTTCCTATTATCACACTAAATTTTTGAGATTTATTTAAATATCATATTGTGATGGGTTGTTATCTTGGAAAATGAGAAGGAAATTATTTCAAGACTATATTTGGAGCTCTTATGTGCGATGAGCAGAAAAAAAATGAAAAAATCATGCAAAAGTATTATCAAAAAAAATTGAAAAGTTATTGTTGGCCAAGTATGAAAAAGAAAAAAATATTCATGGCCTTATGTTTCTTATATTTAAGAAATTTGACAAACATCTCTTGTCATTTCTCATTCTCGTGTACTTTGTTTTGAAATTTATTTAAAACTCCCCCTTGATTTAGTGTGATATTTTAGCCATCGTGTTTATCTTTGATTTTCAAATCCTTATTATTTACCTAAGCCAAGTCTTTATGCCTAATGCAAGTCCTATTGATCTTTAAGCCATGACATTGTACTCGTGTAGTGGAGAGGTGTGACCGGGCACGCCTATGGACACCATCATTGATGGATTTCTTTGGAGGTTACCTTGGAGTGTTTTGTAGAATAATCGTAGTCTCAGAACCTTGTTGCTTGCTCAATGCATTTATGTTGGTTGAATTGCTACTCGTGTTATGTTTGTTAGCTTAAACTTTTTGATGCCTATGTGTTATGTTAGTAGAAAATTTGCAATCTAGGTTTATGCTCAAGTAATGTTTTTTAAACTTTTCTTTATTCTCCTCTACACTGATTTCTCGCCGCACTCATTGGTAACATATTAGTTTTGATAGCTTAATTTTTGTTTGGGTTTCACAACTAAAATATTGGGTAGTGTAGCCTCCTATATTTTAATTCCTATTTTTTGCTTGAGGGCAAGCAAATGCTTAAGCATGGGGGAGTTTGATAATTAGTTTTTATTCATCATATTTTAGGTTAGATTAGTAAAATAATTCCTTAAGTTTATGTTTAATTTCATGCACGTATCGTATATTTTGTTTAATTTTATAATTTGCAAAACTAACTTTTATTTTATGTTATTCTGACAGGCCTGGGGGGAATTATTAGTGCCTGCTGTCATAGTGTCCTTTATGATACATTTTTGGAGTTAAAGTTGAGCAGCCCAGCCACCAAGAGACATTCAAAATTCAAACTAAAGCAGCACGAGCCCTTGTTATGACGCAAACCAAGCTCAATTTGGTGCAGCCCTTCACTTGATCCAGCCCCGCCAACTCCTATGATGCAGCCCGCCTCGCGTCGATCATTCATGCGGAGCCGCACCATCGTCGTCACGTCCAAGCTACCACACATGTATTTTCATTGAAGATGAGTTCCGCCACCTTTGCATGGCTCCCATTCAACATTGGCCGACCCCCATTCTCTCCTCCATCCTCTTTTGTTTTCTTAAATAAATTCTCCTCCCTCTTTCATTTCCTCATACATCCCCCCTTCCCTCTCTCTCCTCCTAATGAAAAGAATGCATTGCATTTTTCCTCTCCCTTTCCTTCTCTCTCTCCCCTCATTTACTCCCATACATCTCCTCTTTCCACCAAGCATGGTCGGCCACCCCTTGGTCTCCCCTCTTCTCTTCAATTCTCTAGAACCTTCCCCTTCACCTATAAATAGCCCCCACATCTCATGCTTAAAAAAGGAGGGAAGAGGACTTTGGCAATAGATCTCTAGTTTAATTTCTATGTTGTAATTTTATTTCTCCTTCAAGTTGAAATTTTATTTCTAGATAATTTCATTTTTGCTTTAAGTTTTCTTGTACTACTCTTTTTATCAAGCAATGAAAATGCAAGCTTTACTTTTCATCGTTGTCTCAATTTTTAATATGCGTAACTAATTTCCGTTAGCATTTGATCGTGAGGATCCATGAATTGAGATGGGACTTTATTTTTCTTAGTTTTATTATTGTTAAACTCTGCTCGATCCTTCCTTGATTTTATTTGCATCGACTCCGTATTTCTGGTATACGGTGGTAGGCTATTTGATCTCATTTCGTAGAAGTCGAGAGACTCGTTGATTTGAAAGATCACTCAAAGAAGGAAGGAGTTGCACGTAATCCTAGAGATAGGACGACGTAAATCCTCCAGATTGGAGTCAAATCCAATAGTGCGGATCATTTCAATAATGCAACTTTAGACCTTTTTGATTTGCAAAGAGATTTCGGTCAAATCATCTAGAAGTTAGGAGATTTAATGCTCTAGCGAGATTATTTCTTATTTTTGGATCCGTCACGGTCGAGTTTGGTTTGCAATTGTAAAACTATATTTTTATCCTTCTCGTTTCTTTTCATGGTGAATCATCGATCGAATGCTATCTTCTTAATCTGATTTTCTTAATTTGCTTTTATCTATAGTTTACTTAAAATTCTCAAAATCACCCAACCCATCGTACGGTAGGATAATAGTTGAAGCGTGAGTAATAGTACTTGACAACCCCGAGTTTAAATACGACCTAAAATGTTCTCGCATATCATTGGCAAACTCCCGTTCCACCATCTAAAGTTGGTGGTTTCGTTGAGGATTTGGGCATCGGTTATTAGGATATAATGCTTTTGCATTCTGTCCTTCAACTTTCTCTGCAATTTGAATACATATTCCCTTCACCCTGTCAAATTCAGCTCTTGTAAAGGGCACGTCGGGGTTGTTACAACCTCCAGGCAAATTCTCATATGAACCTACCCTTGTATGTGGGGAAAAACCCTTGTGATTTATCTAACACATTATCTTAAAGTGATTTCATCTGTTAGGTTATATTACCCACCTTGTATAGTAAGAGTAAAATGATCACTAGATGTCCTAGGATGTCACACTAACCTTAGAGTGTCAAGACCATGTCAAGATAAGCACAAGATCAGTTGAGTTAAAACATGCTTCGAATAGAAGTCGACGCAACTTCAACTAGATGTCGATGCAACTCTGACTGAAAGTCGAAACAACTCAATCTTCCTTTCTAAATATCATGTCAAGTCGACGCAACGCCGAAAAGAACTTGGTGCAGAAGGAAGAGACTGTTGAAGCCATCATTAGAATTCAAAGCAACTTCGACTTCAAATCAACGCAGAAGATAATGTTCAAGTCCAAGTATTCAACTCGATGGATACGTCGATAAGAACTCGATGCAACATCGGCATCTGAGTTCAGCCAGAGCTAAGAAGAAATTTGAAGCTACTTCGATAAGAACTCAGAGGTGCGTCGATATGACGAATGATGAAGTCGACGCATCGTCGAATACAGACTGAAATTGAAGGTTTTTTGTTGTCCTTTCTAATACCTATTCAGAAGGTCTACAAAGTTAAAGACTGTTCTCCAATGGCTCGTTTATTGCCAAGAATGGAATGGAGTAATCCAAAAATACAGCAAAGACATTCTTGGAAGTTATTCAAATCAGATGGAAGGGTCAGGAACAAAATTAGAAGGAAATATCAATTGTCCAATGGACATTCCTTCTAAGGAAAGCCCAGAAGAAGAAAGAAATTCAAACTCAAATGATGGAGAATATATATGCTGAGAAAGAAAGAAAATGGTACAACAGGAACTGATTCATAATTCTGTCTGTCGATTAGGACTTCTTCTTCCTCCTCCTTCAACCCTAAGACAGAACAGAAGAAGATCTCTCTCTACACAGGAAAATAATAACACAGTTGCTCTTTCTTCATCATCACATTGCATCAAGTCTACAAAAGTGCTCAGAGAATCATGATCAAGCTCATAACCCTTGTAATCATCACAATTATAAGAAAGGGTTCATCATATTCAGATCCTGTGATAAACAGAAGCAACAGTTCAAGGAAATAGCTTCTGAAGAATTCTGACAGCAGAATTCTACTCTCTTCTTTCTTTCTTCTCCTTTATTCACCAACTGTAAAAGAGTTTTAAGAATCCCTCTTTCAATGGATTCAGTGGTTCTAAGAGTCTCCTTATCAAAAGAATCAGTAGTTCAAAGAGTCTCCTTGTAAAAAGACTCAGTGGTTCTGAGAGTCACCTTATCAAAAGACTTAGGTACAGTTAGTGCAATCCTACCAGGGAGGTAGAAGAGTGGACTACCCACATTTTGGGGAACCACAATCAAAATCCTGAGTCTTCTGGATTGATTTTTTGTGCTGTCCCAGCTTACTGTTTTCTAGTTTATATTTTCTGTACTTTCTTTATTCTGTTTTGGTATTGTTGATTGCATAATTCTTAGTATATTTATTATGTATGCACATTTAGTATAAAATATTTTAAATCTTTATTCACCCCCCTCTATAGAATACTCAGAGGCACACTGTGCACTTTCAATTGGTATTAGAGGGAGGTTAGTCATTAAATGGTTAGCACCTTGATCAAAAGATCTCCTCACTCTAATTTCTTTATTTGAAATTAAATAAAACTATTTTATAAAGAAAAATGATTTCTAAGGACTATGCATCAACAAGACCACCAATGTGTAACTTAAATAAATTTACACTCTGGAATGCCGGAATAAAGCTTTATATGAACTCTATTGTTATCATTTTAGGTCCTCCAGCTCCAGTCAGACATCATGCCAGTGGATCCTCAACACAGAAAGTTGTCCTAAGGAATGAGTGGACAGAGGCTGAGAAGAAGCAGAAGGCATGAGATGCCAAGACAATGAATTTCTGGTCTCCACAAACTCAGATGAGATTTTCCAGAAAGTTGCTGCCTGCCAGTCAGTAAAAGAGATCTAGGAATCTCTTTCCAGAATTGTAGACGGGAGTTCTGATGAAAAAAGGACAGGAAATCACTTCTCATATCCCAGTATGAGAACTTTCAAAAGAAAGACGAGGAGAATATAGCTGAAATGTATGACAGATTCAACTCTATAATAAATGAGTTGAAAGGTCTGGATAAGGAGATCTATTTGACTACAATAAATGTTAAGCTCCTCATGTGCTTCCTAGGAAAGCTCATAGAGTCCAGATGCCATAGAGAGATCTCTACTGATGCTTTGCTAGGAAAGCTCAAATCTTATGAGATGCTACTAAAGAGCAGGGCTGAAACAGAGGCTAAGGATACAACCTCAACTCCCATCCAAAGGAGTCTTGCCTTGAAGGTTGCTGAAGGAGAATCCTGCACTCTTGAAGATGAGATGTTCAATCTCTTAGCAAGGAGATACAGAAAGTGGGTCAAGACAGAAGACTCAAGAAGAAAAGAGAGGAGCTCAAAACCCAGATTTGATAAGATTCCAAAGAAGGAAGTGATCTGCTTCTCCTATAATAAGCCAGGGCATATAGCCCCTGAGTGTCCACAAGAACAAAGGGACAGGAGCAGTAGCAAAGAGGAGCAGAAGAAGAAGTCCTTTAGAAAGAAAGACAAGAAGAAAGGTAAATGTTTTATTACTGAAACCTGGAGTGACTCTAAAATAGAGTTAATCTCCTCTTCATCAGAAAGTGATGAAGAAGGAGCTGAAGATGCATGCCTAATGGCATTAGGGATCTCCTCATATGATGATGAAGAACAAGTATCACTATTTGATAATTTTTATTTTGATTATGATGAATTTAAAATGTAATTTAAAGGATTCTGCAATGATAATCTTTAGGTACAAAAAGAAATAGAAACAGTTATGGCAGAACTAAAGAACCTTAGTAAAGTCGATTTATATCTGAGAAATCAGGATTTAATATATGAGATTCATAATAAGGAATCAGAACTAATTGACATAAGAAATAAAAATTTAAAACGAAAGGAAGAGCTAATAAATGCAAAGGCCTTTGAAGACTCACTCAATGGGAGGAGTCAAAAGCTCAAAGATATTACACAAAATCTCTCTATGAGATTTAGAAATATAGGTTTAGGAGCAGAGCCATCCACTAGCACAGAAGTCCCTAGTAGACCAGCCTGGAAAAATCTAGTTAGATTTATTTGACCTAGTGACTATCAAACAAGTGAGAGGAGTGCAACATTTGAGGATCAGGATAATAATAATTCTGATAAAATCACTGTATTTAATAAAGAAAACTCTAATAGTGAGAAAAGACCTCTAGGGAAAATCAATCCAAACAAACCAATGAACCTAAATAAAAAGGGTGTTATAAAAGAGAAAATTGTTAGGTGCTCTGCAGATTTATTATATTTAGATACATTCTATACACATTTCAAGTACCAATATAATAAACCTAGATTTAATAAACTCATTCTCTGCCATCCAAAAGGATATCATGAAAGACCCTTCTATTCCTTCATAGAACCTTATAATGGTAGAAGCAAAGGTCCCAAGGTAACCTGCGTACCCTCTAATGGTTGAGTTACATGTGCAGGAAACATAGTTCTTTTCTCAGAGAAAGTGAAGGGAAAAGAAAGAAGTAGATGATCAATAATGAACTACATATATGCAAAGGGAGTAATCTCTACTCTAAAATCCTTTATTGATTTTATAGTTCATAAAAATAATAGTATAAATATTATTTTCAATAAAAATCATTGCTGGAAAAAACAGCAAGAACTTTCTAAGAAAATAAAACTACTTATTCAGAGTTGCGTCGAATAGAATTGACATACCGTCTAATTCTACTCGATGCCAGCATCGAGGGCCATCTACACCAGATAATTCAAATAATGTTCGACGCAACGTTGATTTCATATCGACGCATATGTCAATTTAATAGTTGCTCGTCAAATTCGAAGATGTGTCGGACAAAATAGACGCAACGTCGACATGACAGGCGCACGCAGTTTCACTTATAGAAACTGCCTCTACACATTTTGCCGTGCTAACTATTAATCTTTGTCGACGGTGCTTCGAATAAATCCCTATGTTGCGACGAATCGTCTTCTTTTAAGCAACATAAGTGTTAAATTCATTACGCTTTCGAATTCTATATTTCTTGATCTCGTGCTCTCTTTCTCTACAGCTCTCTTGCATTTGTCTCTCTCTCACTCTCTCTCTCTCTTTCTCCCTCTCTCTTCTTTTTACAGGTACTTCATCTCAGATTCAATGGTTCCTCCTAAGATTAACTCTGGCTTCGGCGTTGATGTGGACTCTTTCAATGCAGCCTCTAATAACTTCAAAGCCATTCTCGGCTTATTTCATTCTGCCGGGTTGACAAAGCCGATTTCTAGAAGGTGCAAGATCCTCGACATTGAACTGACAGAGTTAAATGATAATCTTCACATAGGAGATGATGGAAGACTCTTTTATTCTTTCATAAGACCTTATAATGGTAGAAGCAAAGGGCCCAAGATAAGCTGGGTACCCTCTAATGTTTGAGCTACTTGTGCTGGATGAGGTAGGATCCTTCCTAAGAGATAATGGAGGGGGAGGGAAGAATTAAGGCCTTAATAAAGAACTAAATCCAACAAAGGGAGTGATTTCTTCTCAGAATCCCCTTGTAATTTTCTTTGGTTCATAAAAATAATAGTATAAATAATATTTTCAATAAAAATCATTGCTGGGAAAAATAGCAAGAACTTTCTAAGAAAATAGATCTGTTTATTCAGAGTTGCGTCGAATAGAATTTGACGTACCGTCAGATTCTACTCCACGTCTGCTTCGAGAGCAATCTGCAACAGATAATTTGAATAGCATTCAACGTGACGTCGACTTCATATCAATGCATTTGTCGATTTAATACTTGCTCGTCAAATTCAAAGGTGTGTCGAGTTCTAATCGACGCAATGTCGACATGACAAGCACGCACAGTTTTACTTCTAGAAGCTGCTTTGACACATTTTTGGGCTCTGACAATTAATCTTTGTCGACGGTGCTTCGAATAAAACACTAAGTTGCAGCGAATCGTCTTCTTTTAAGTAACATAGGCATCGAATTCATTACGCTTTCGAATTCTCTCTTTCTTGCTCTCGTGCTCTCCTTCTCTCCAGCTCTCTCTCTCTCTCTCATATTCTTGTTTTTTCTCTCTCTTTCTTTATCTCTTTCTCTTCTCTTTGCAGGTAATTCAGATAAGATGGCTCCACCTAAGGTAAACTCGGGTTTCGATGTCGATATTGAATCATTCATTGATGTTGCTGAGAGCTTCAAAGCTATTCTCGGATTGTTTCACACTATTGATTTGAAAAAACTAATCTCAACAAGATGCAAGATCCTTGATGTTGAATTGACAGAGCTGGAAGACAACTTCCACATAGGAGATGATGGCTCAATCAATGGAAGAATATAAGAAACTAACGTCAACATTATAAAGGAGATGCTAACTCAAACTTTTGATCTACCAGCTGGTAGTGACTCTGATGAATTATCAGGGGAAGAGACAAGACATGCCTTACAGATAATGCAGTTCAGGAAGGAGAAGGCCATCCACCTGAAGAAGATTGATCTCTCTAAAGAATATAGATTCTTGGCAGATATAGTGGGAAAGGTCCTGCAATGTAAGATATCAGCACATGATGCCATCCCCAAGCAGCAGCTCCATATCATGGGTGTCCTACTTCTTAATAAGTAGATAAATTGGTGAAGATAACTTTTGAAGTTAATTGGGCATAAGAATGTTGAAATTGTTGAAGTGAGGAGTGAATTGGAGGTCGGGCGGTCTGAGCAGGTAGACCGGGCAGTTTGATAAACCGTGAAGGTCGGGCAGTCTGGAAGGTTGAATGCACGGGTTGTCTTCCTGCATTGGACAGGTGGGTTGCCAGTTGGCTTTGGCTTCTCGGCTATCTGGGCTTGTTGCTGATGTAGCCGGCGCCTTGCGTGTTGTCCGCATGACTTGTTCGCATAGTCGGCGGACTGCTCTGCCTGCTTGTCTCGGCAAGTCGGGTGAGTTATTTGTTACCCACTGTTATGGTGGGCGGTGATGACACTCCTCCTCACGCCAATAAATAGGACCTCCACCGTAGCAAAGAAAATGAAGTGAACAGTAAGTGAAAGCTCGAGTTGTTATGCGGATAGACTTTCTGTTCGCGCGGGTTGAGATTAGCCTTTGTTGTGTTCACAGGTTGTGCGCTTTGCTTATGGTCCTGATCTGATCAGAGGAGACCGTGGCAGATAAGTTGGCAGAAATCAGCGATGGGTAGAAGCCGGAGGTCGCGGTTAGCGACAAGGTAGTTTCTCTTCAGCACATTTCCATCTTTCAATAAAGATCAGGCCATGGCGGTTAGGCGGTCTGCCTTTGCCGCTCTGAACCTCTGTTCAGTTCTTCAGCAGTAGTGTTCGTGGTTAGGAGCGGCTAAGTGACTACGGTCAGGCGGCCTTGCTCAGGCGAACAAGTGAGCATTGGAATAACAGGCAGTACGCATGTTGAGTTGCGGGTTGGTGATTTTATGGTTAGTTGCGCGGTCAGCTTGGCGACTTGGTTGTTTGCGCGGATAGCTTTGTTAGCTGGGCAATTTGGCGGGTTGCTTTTTTTATAACCGCCAACTTCTTGTGGTTGTTTCTTTTTCTCCACATCTGGCATTCTGATAAAACATGTCTCGCCATGTATGTCTCGTAATGTACAGAAGAAGATAGTTAATACAAGATTTTTCTTGTTCCTTCATTGTTTCTGGTATCTTGTGCATGGTATGGTTGAAGTGTTCCTGCGACTAGTTCCCATTTTCCGCTTCTCAGAAATTTTAACATAATATCTGAGAAATTTTAACATAGTATCAGAGGGACAGAGGTTTGAGCAGTGATTCAGCCGCAGTTATCTTGCTTGGATTTCTGGAAGTTCAAGTTATCAGTTGGATATCAATGGAAGGAGGAATAGCAAGAGGTCTTGGTATTGAACTCCGTACGCAGACTAACTTCAAGAAGTGGAAGTCTTGCATGGAAAGCTATCTTTTGGACGAGGACCTCTGGGAGAATGTTGGTGGAGAAGAAACTCAAGAAGTGGTTGCTGCTGGTGAGAATGCTCATCTGGTGAGAGCTTGTAAGAGAACTAATGCTAAGGCAAAGTTTACTCTCAAGCGGGCTATCTCATCGGAGTTGTTTGATCACATCATTGGATGTCGATCAGCTGCTGAGATTTGGACAGCCTTGGATGGCTTGTTCAATAAGAAGAATGTAGATCGTCTACAGTTCTTGGAAAATGAGTTGGCTAAGGCCACTCAAGGAGACTTTTCCATATCAACGTTCTTCCTGAAGATGAAGAATCTATGTGCAGAGATTTCGGCATTGGACCCGAATGAGCCTATCTCAGAAGCTAAGCTAAAGAGGCACATAATTTGTGGCTTGTGGAGGGATTATATGACCTTTGTTACTTTTGTTCAAGGCTGGGCCAAGCAGCCATCGTTGCTGGAGCTGGAAAACTTGCTTGCTACGCAAGAGAGTTTGGCTATGCAGATGGCGGAGATGTCTGTCTCCTGGGGAGAAAGTGAGGTTCTCTATTCTGGAAAGAAGAAGCGTTGGGACAAGAAGAAGAGGACATCTGGAGATGATGGTCCATCTACATCATATTAGCAGGAGAGGATCTATGCTCCAAAGCATGATGGGAAGAAGAAGGAAGGACCAAGATGCTTCAGGTGCAATATGCCTGGTCACTTCAAGAAGAACTGCAGAGTCAATCTTCAGCCAGGGCATGCTGCAGGAAAGGAGGAGGCTGGTTCCAATGCTAAAGGTAGTTGGGGTGATGGAGCTTTTATGACGGACACTTGTGTTTGGGCTATGGCTTCTATCAACTATCAGGATGATTGGATAGAGGATTCTGGGTGTGGTCATCACCTCACCAAGGATGAGTCCAAGTTCTCTTCTTTGTAGGCATACATAGGTAATGATGTTATCATTACTGTTGATGATACTATACATGCAGTTGAGAAGGAGGGTGTAGTTTCTTTAAACGGAGATAGAGGTCCACTCACATTAAAGAGTGTCTATCATGTTCTGGGGATGAAGAAAAACCTCTTCTCGGTGACCAACTTTGTTGATGCTGGCTATCATGTTCTGTTTGGTCCAACAGAAGTGATGTTTCTTCAGAATGTGTCAGCAGTGAAGGCTGAAGTCACTCATGTTGGTAGAAGGGTGAAGGACTTGTTTGTGTTTTCTACAAGTTCCTATGTTGATAAGATGAGGACTAATGATAACGCTGCTATCTGGCATGAAAGACTTGGACATGTTGGGATAGATAAGTTGAAAGCTATGGTGGGAAAAGGCCTTGTGAGAGGTCAGCCTAGTTTGTCTTCTTTCGGTGAAGGTCACGTTTGTGCAGGTTGTCAATATGGTAAGGCTCAACGTCTTCCATTTGACAAATCACAAATCATATGCAAAGCACCATTGGAGTGTATTCATGGTGATCTGTTTGGACCTACCGCAATTGTCAGTCTTGGAGGCAGCAGGTATATGCTAGTCTTTATTGATGACTTCACTAGATATACTTGGGTATATTTTCTAAAGGAGAAGTTGGAAGTGTTTAAAAAGTTTGTGGAGTTCAAGGAGCTAGTGGAAGGACGGCTTAACCTGTGGATCAAGAAGCTCAGAACCGACAATGGAGGGTAGTTCACCTCAAATGCATTATTTAACTTCTGCAGAAAGCATGGCATCCAGAGAGAGCTCTCATGTGCTCACACTCCACAACAGAACGGAGTTGTAGAGCGGAAGATTCATCATCTGACAGAAACCTGCAAATGTTGGCTTCATGCCAAGAGCATTCTAAAGTTCTTCTGGCAAGAGGCAATGCCTTGTGCAACTTATGTCATCAATCAGATGCCTCTTAGTACAATCAACATGAAGACCCCTCATGAGTTCATGTATAATATAAAGCCTTTGGTGGAATACCATCGTGTGTTCGGATCTACCTGTTATGTGCATGTTCCTGATGCCCTCAGAACGAAGCTAGATGCAAAAGAAAGGAAGCTAGTGTTCATTCGTTATAATGACCGGAAGAAGGGTTGGAGATTCATGGATCCAGAGACACGGAGAGTTGTGGTCTCAAGGGATGTGGTATTCGACGAGCTGACGTCATACCAGGGTAGCTCATCTGTGGAGTTACAGGAGAGCTGGTCAGATAGTGGGCAAGGAGAAGATGCAAGGAAAGTTCTGGTGGAGTTGCCTATTTCACCATATGCTCCGGTTGCTTCTATCTCTGGGACAAGTACTTCAGGTTCTGGAAGCAGGGGGAGCGATGCTCCAAGTTTTTTTGGGAGAAGAGCTAGTTCAGAAGTTGCAGTGGAAGAGGTGGATCAAGGTAAAGCCTTGAGGAGGTCCAAGAGGACTATTATTCCACCAGCTCGGTATATAGGGGGAAATCTGGTGAGCTTCATCTCATGTTTCTTTGCTGGTCCCTGGACGAGAGAGAGCCATCCTGCTTTGAGAACGCCACTAGGGTCAAGGAGTGGGAAGATGCCATGGATGAGGAGATGGTTGCCCTCAAAAAGAATGATACCTGGGACCTTGTGCCCAAGGATGATGGCATTACTCCTGTGACATGCAAGTGGGTTTATAAGCTGAAGAAGAAAGCTGACGGGAGTATTGAGCGGTACAAGGCTCACCTTGTGGCTCGAGGGTTCTCTCAACAGTATGGAAAAGACTATGAAGAGACGTTCAGTCCGGTAGCCAAGGTGACTTCGGTACGAATGGTGATTGCATTGGCAGCTAGCCAAGGGTGGAAGATTTGGAAACTCGACGTAAAGAATGTTTTCTTGTACGACGAGATTGACAAGGATATATTCATGGTTCATGCACTTGGATATGTATCAGAAGTTCATTCAGGACACGTCTACAAGCTCAAGAAACTCTTTACGGGCTGAAGCAAGCGCCTCAGGCGTGGTATGGGACGATCGCAGAATACCTCCAGTTCTGTGGATATTTTGCTTCAGATTCAGACTCGAGTATGTTCGTAAAGAAGATTAGAGAGCTACAAGTCTTGGTGTTGTTGTACATTGATGACATGATCATCACGGGGAACTTGGAGGCTAAGGTAGCTAAGCTTCATGTTGAATTAGCTATCAGATTTGAGATGAATGATCTGAGGGAGCTTCACCATTTTCTTGGACTCGAGGTGGAGAGGAATGAGAGCGGCAAACTTGTTTCCCAGAAAGGCAATGCGGAACGAATTGTGAAGCGATTCGGCATGGAAGGGGGGAAGAGCAGCTCTACACCACTGGAGGTTGGTCTAAAACTTTGGAGTGATGAGTGGAGTATTCTTTCTGATCTGTTGGTATTCCGGGATCTTGTTAGGAGTCTGATATATCTGATGATTACCAGGCAGGATATTGCCAATGAAGTTGGCAGGGTGACTCTGTTAAATTTTTGAAGTGGAAGTGGAATGGTGCTGGGCGGTCTGCATGTTGGAGACCGCAGAGACCGTGCAATCTGCGATGGTGCTCTGCCCGATTCTGTCTCAGTCGATCTAATCTGAGCGGTCTGATCTGGGAGATCGCATGTTTATCCAAGCAGCTCGCGTGGGTTGTTCTGGCGACTTGTTCAAGTCGGCCAGATGTTCTTGTGGGTTTGCCTTCTTGCAGTGACCGGGCGGTCTGACGACTTGTTCTAGTCAGTCTGCTTACTGAAGAAGTTCTTTGCTTTTGCAATAAAGACTGGGCGGTCTGTTTTGAGGACACCGCAGTAACCGGGCGGTTTGTATATAACTGTATGGTTTAATAAGGAGCTATTAGCCTTGCTGAGCTGGGCGGTCTGTCTTATGGGACCGCTGGCAATCTGATGGGCGGTTATTATATCCCGGTTTGTGCGGTGACGACATCAGTATGCTCGCCTATAAATAGGGGTGCAGGGCACGTCATTCATAACTAAGAACTGTAATAACCAAAGTTGGCTTGATTGTGCCGGTCTCAATTTGAGGTCGCGCGGTCTGAGATTTTTGACTGACCGGTTTGTTTGTTCCCAGGCTAGCGACTAGCAGCTCGCGGTCAGCTTTTCTCCTTTCTTCCAGCTTTGAATAAACCAGCCCGGGCGGACTATGTTTAGGTGTTCTTGGACTGTGCAGCGAACTCAGTTGATGAGGCGGTCTTAAGTGGCCAGGGGATCTTGAGTTGCGGTCTACATCAGGAAGCAGTTTTCATTGGCAAGAGTTCGCGGGTTCTTCTGTGATCAAGACCGTGCGGTCTGGGTGATCAAGGAGTGTGAACTGGTTGTCTTTCAGCAGTTGAATAAAGCAGCAGGTCGGGCGATCTGTGGTTGCGGTCTGACAGGTGCGGCTTGTGCTCTGTTCGCGCAGTCTCAGTGGTTATCCGTCTGGCTTGTCTGTTCGCGCAGTCTGGCGGTCTCAAGGTCTTAGGTCGCCAGAAGCTTGTAGTCTTTGTGTTTGTGCTTCTCTACTCCGTTATTCTTATGAATCATGTCTCGCCATGTAAACCTCGAATTGTAAAGAGATAGTTAATACCATAGCACTATTTGGTCTTCCCATTGTCATTGTGTTGTTATACTTGTGGAAAGTTATGTTAAGTGTTACGCATTTTACTTCATCTGCGGACCTCAAGTTTTTCAACATGGTATCAGAGCGAGGTTGTTGAGCAGTAGTTGCTGATACTTCTCTCCGGTTCCTCAAGTTGGTTAGCAACCAGTGGGATAGCAATGGAAGGAGGATATGCTAGAGGTCTTGGTGCTGATCTCCTTACGCAGACTAACTTCAAGAAGTGGAAGTATTGCATGGAGAGCTATCTTCTTGGCGAGGATTTGTGGGAGGTAGTAGTATGAGAAACAAGACAATGTGTTATTCCTGCTGAAGAGAATGCTGAGCTCGTGAAGGCTTGGAAGAGAACGAATGCTAAGGAGGAGTTCACTCTCAAGAGAGCTATCATTCCGGAGCTGTTTGATCACATCATCGGATGTTGATCAGTTGCTGAAATTTAGACAGCCTTGGATGGCTTGTTCAAAAAGAAGAATGTAGCTAGGCTACAGTTCTTAGAGAATGAGTTGGCGAAAGCAACTCAGGGAGATTTGTCTATCTCAACGTTCTTCTTGAAGATGAAGAACCATTGCGCTGAGATATCGACATTGGACCCAGATGAGCCTATCTTAGAAGCTAAGATGAAGAGGCACATAATCTGTGGCTTGCGGAGGGAGTATGTGGCCTTTGTTACTTCTGTTTAAGGCTAGGCCAATCATCCATTGTTGCTGGAGCTGGAGAACTTACTTGCTTCGCAAGAAAGTTTGGCTAAGCAAATGGCTGGGATGTCTGTCTTTGGGGGAGAAGGTGAGGTTCTCTTTTCTGGCAAGAAGAAGAGATGGGACAAGAAGAAGAAGACATCTGGAGATGATGTTCCATCTACTTCATATCAGCAGGAGAGGAGCTATGCTCCTAAGCGTGATGGGAAGAAGAAGGAAGGACCTAGATGCATCAGGTGGAACAAGCTTGGTCACTTCAAGAGAGACTACCAAGTTAATCTTCAGCCAGGGCATGCTGCAGGAAAGGAGGAGGCTGGTTCCAATTCTGATGGTAGTTGGGGTGGTGGAGGTGCATTCATGACGGGCACGTGTGTTCGCGCTATGACTTACATCAACTATCAGGATGATTGGATAGTGGACTCTGGGTGTGGTCATCACCTCACTGGGGATGAGTCGAAGTTCTCCTCCTTGCAAGCATATACAGGTAATGACGTTATCATTACAGCTGATGATACTATACATATAGTAGAGAAGGAGGGTGTGGTTTCTTTGAACGGTGATAGAGGTACTCTTACACTGAATATCCTCTATCATGTTCCGGGAATGAAGAATAACCTCTTCTCTGTGACCAATGCCGTGGATGCTGGCTATTACGTTCTATTTGGTCCAACATAAGTGAAATTTCTCCGAAATGTTTCAGCTGTGAAAGCTAAGGTCACTCATGTAGGGAGATGGGTGAAGGACTTGTTTGTTCTTTCAACAAGTTCTTATGTTGATAAGATGAGGGCTAACGATAGCGTCGCTATCTGGCACGAAAGACTTGAGCATGTTGGGATGGATAAGTTGAAAGTTATGGCGGGAAGAGGCCTGGTGAAAGGTCTGCCTAGATTGTCATCTTTTGAGGATGGTCACGTTTGTGCAGGTTGTCAGTTTGGTAAGGCTCAACGTATTCCATTTGACAAATCATAAAGCAGATGTAAAAGACCATTGGAGTGTATCCATGGTGATCTGTTTGGACCTACCAACACTGACAGTCTTGGAGGTAGCAGGTACATGCTGATTATGGTTGATGACTTCACCAGATATACTTGGATATATTTTTTGAAGGAGAAGTCGAAGGCGTTCGAGAGGTTTGTGGAGTTCAAGGAGCAGGTGGAAGGTCGGCTTAACCTGCGGGTTAAGAGGTTCAGAACTGACAACGGAGAGGAGTTCACCTCCAAGGCGTTCTTTAACTTTTGTAGGAAGCATGGCATCCAAAGAGAGCTTTCTTGTGCTCACACTCCACAATGGAATGGAGTTGCAGAGTGGAATATCCGTAATCTGACGGATACCTGCAAATGTTGGCTTCATGCCAAGATTATCCCAAAGTCCTTTTGGGCAGAGGGAATGTCTTGTGCGGCTTATGTTATCAACCAGATGCCTCTCAGTCCCATCAACATGAAGACCCCTCATGAGTTGATGTTCAAGTAGAAGCCAAGCGTGGAACACTTTTGAGTGTTTGGGTCTACCTACTACGTGCATGTTCCGGATGCCCTTCGAATGAAGCTATATGCAAAGGCAAGGAAACTAGTCTTCGTCGGTTATGATGACCAGAAGAAAGGGTGGAGATGCATGGATCCCGAGACACGGAAATATGTGGTCTCTAGGGATGTGGTATTTGACGAGCTCACGTCATACCAAGGTATCTCTTCTGTAGATTTACAAGGAAGCAGGGTAGATGGTGGACCAGAAGAAGCTGCTAAGGAAGTTCTGGTGGAGTTGCCTGTTTCTCCAGGCGCTCCAGGAATCTCTAGCTCTGGGTCAGGTACTTCATGTTCTGGAAGCAGGGGGAGCGATTCTCCAAGTCTACCTGAAAGGAGATCTAGTCCAGAAGCTGCAGTTGAAGAGGTGGTTCAGAGTCGAGCACTGAGGAGGTCCAAGAGGACCATTATTCCACCTGATCGGTATACGGGCAGAAACTTGATGAGCTTTGTCTCATATTTCTTCACAGGTTCCCTGGATGAGAGAGAGCCATCTTGTAATGAAAATGCCATTTGAGTCAAGGAGTGGGAAGGAGCCACGAATGAAGAGATGGCTGCCCTCAGGAAGAATGAGACATGGGACTTTGTGCCTAAGGTTGAGGGTATTACTCTGGTGACTTGCAAGTGGATTTTCAAACTGAAGAATAAGGCTGATGGTAGTATTGAGCGGTACAAGGCTCACCTTGTAGCTCGAGTTTTCTCTCAGAAGTATGGGGAGTATTATGAAGAGACGTTCAGTCTCGTTGCCAAATTGACTTCGGTCCGGGTGGTGATCGCATTGGCAGCTTGCCAAGGGTGGAAGATTTGGCAACTCGACGTGAAGAACGCTTTCTTATATGGCGAGATTGACAAGGATATCTTCATGGATCAGCCACCTGGTTATGTATCCGAAGAGCACCGAAGATATGTTTGCAAGCTCAAGAAGGCTCTTTACGGATTGAAGCAAGCGCCTAGGGCGTGGTACGGGAAGATCGCAGAATACCTCCAGCTCTGTGGATACTTTGCTTCTGATTCAGATTCAAGCTTATTTGTAAAGAAGACAGGGGAGCTTCAGGTCTTGGTGCTGCTGTACCTTGACGATATGATCGTCGCGGGGAATTCTGAAATGGAGGTAGCTAGGCTTCGTGATGAGCTAGCTATCAGATTTGAGATGAAGGATTTGGGTGAGCTCCACCATTTCCTTGGGCTCAAAGTGGAGAGGAAAGAGAGCGGTATGCTCATTTCCCAAAAAGGCTATGCGGATCGAATCGTGAAGAGATTCGGCATGGAAGGGGGGAAGAGCAGCTCTACTCCACTGGAGCTTAGAGTTTATCTTCGACGAGATGAAGGGAAGGTTCTTACCGATCCTTTGGTGTTCCGGGCTTTGGTTGGAAGTCTGATTTACTTGATGATCACGAGGCCAGATATTGCTTATGCAGTTGGCAAGGTGAGTCGGTTTATGGCAGAGTCTCGGAAACCTCATCTTATGGCGGCTAGGAGTATCTTGAAGTATGTCAAATCAACCACGGATTTGGGTCTCTTCTACGGGAGAGATTCGGGCTTTTGCTTGCACGGGTACATGAATGCTGATTATCGAGGAGATTCTGATGATCGGAGATCGACGTCTGGATATGTCTTTATGACAGGCTCTACAGCTATGTCATGGTGCAGCAAGAAGCAGGATTCTGTGTCTTTCTCTACCACACAAGCAGAGTACAAAGCTTCGGCTTTGGCGGCTCAGGAAGCCATCTGGCTTAGGAGGCTGGCGGAGGACATTCATAGGGAGGTGCGAGGTCCTACTCTGCTACGTGGTGACAATGAGAGTGCTCTCAAACTGGTGAACAATCCAATTTGTCACGCGCGTGCGAAGCATATAGAGATTCATCACCATGTCATTCGTGAGAAGGTGTTGGAGGGATCTCTGACTATGGAGCATGTGCAGATCAAGGAGAATGTTGCTGACATATTTACTAAGCCGCTATCGAAGGGACCATTTGGTCGGTTGCGGAGCTTGCTTGGGCTGACTTCCACTTCCCACTTCAAGGGGAGTGTTAAATTTTTGAAGTGGAAGTGGAATGGTGCTGGGCGGTCTGCATGTTGGAGACCGCACGGTCTGCGCTGGTGCTCTGGCCGGTTCTGTCTCAGTCGATCTAATCTGGGTGGCCTGATCTGGGAGATCGCATGTTTATCCAAGCAGCACGCGCGGGATATTCTGGCGACTTGTTCAAGTCGGCCAGATGTTCTTGTAGGTCTGTCTTCTTGCAGTGACCGGGCGGTCTGACGACTTGTTCTAGTTGGTCTGGTTACTGAAGAAGTTCTTTTCTTTTGCAATAAATACCGGGTGGTCTGTTTTGAGGAGACCGCAGTAACCAGGTGGTTTGTATATAACCGTATGGTTTAATAAGGAGCTCTTAGCCTTGCTGAGCTCGGGCGGTCTGTCTTATGAGACCGCTGGCGATCTGATTGGCAGTTATTGTATCCCGGTTTGTGCGGTGATGACGTTCATCTACTCACATATAAATAGGGGTGCATGGACATTCATTCATAACTAAGAACTGTAAGAACCAAAGTTGGCTTGATTGTGCCGGTCTCAATTTGAGGTCGCGCGGTCTGAGATTTTTGACTGACGGTTTGTTTGTTCGTAGGTTAGCGACTAGCAGCTCGCGGTCAGCTTTTCTCCTTTCTTCCAGCTTTGAATAAACCAGTCCGGGTGGACTATGTTCAGGTGTTCTTGGACTGTGCAGCGAACTCAGTTCATCAGGCGGTCTTAAGTGGCCAGGCGATCTGGAGTTGCGGTCAGCGTCCGGAAGCAGTTTTCATTGGCAAGAGTTCGTGGGTTCTTCTGTGATCAAGACCGTGCGGTCTGGGCGATCAAGGAGTGTGAATTGTTGTCTTTCAGCAGTTGAATAAAGCAGCAGGTCGGGCGGTCTGTGGTTGCGGTCTGACAGGTGAGCCTTGTGCTCTGTTCGCGCGGTCTCAGGGGTTATCCGTCTGGCTTGTCTGTTCGCGCGGTATGGCGGTCTGAAGGTGTCAGGTCGCCATCAGCTTGTAGTCTTTGTGTTTGTGCTTCTCTCCTCCGTGATTCTTATGAATCATGTCTCGCCATGTATACCTAGAATTGTAAAGAGATAGTTAATATCAAAGCACTATTCGGTCTTCCCATTGTGATTGTGTTGTTATACTTGTGGAAAGTTTTGTGAAGTGTTCCGCATTATACTTCATCTCCGGACCTCAAGTTTTTCAACAGAGTCCGTACATGGCGGAACCACGGAAACCACATATGGTGGTGGCAAGAAGTATTCTGAAGTACGTGAAGTAGACCTCAGACATGGGTCTCCTTTACGGGAGAGACACGTGCTTTTGTTTGCATGGATACATGGATGTCGATTATTGGGGAGATTCAGATGATCGGAAGTTGACATCTGGTTATGTTTTCTTATGTGGATCGGCAGCTATTTCATGGTGCAGCAAGAAGCAGGATTCTGTGTCCGTCTCTACCACTGAAGCGGAGTACAAGGCTTCGGCCTTGACAGCTCAGGAAGCCATCTAGCTTAGGAGATTGGTGGAGGACGTCCATAAGGAGGTGAGAGATCCTCCTCTGCTATGTGGTGACAATGAGAGTGCTCTCAAACTGGTTAATAGTCCAGTATGTCACGCTCGAACCAAGCATATCGAGATCGAGCATCATTTCATTTGGGAGAAGGTGATGGAGGGATCTTTGATGGTTGAGAATGTGCGGAGCGAGGACAATATCGCAGATATCTTCACAAATCCGCTGGCCAAGGGACTATTCACTCGGTTATGAGATTTGCTTGGGCTGACTTCCACTTCTCACTTCAAGGGGGGAGTGTTGAAATTGCTGAAGTGAGGAGTGAAGTGGAGGTCGGGCGATCTGAGCAGGTAGACTGGGCGGTTTGATAAACCGCGAAGGTCGGGCAGTCTGGAAGGTTGACTGCGTGGGTTGTCTTCCCGCATTGGACTGGTGGGTTGCCAGTTGGCTTTGGATTCTCGGCTATCTGGGCTTGTTGCTGATGTAGCTGGCGCCTTGCGTGTTGTCCGCACGACTTGATCGCATAGTCGGCGGACTGCTCTGCCTGCTTGTCTCGGCAAGTCGGGTGAGTTATTTGTTACCCACTGTTATGGTGGGCAGTTATCCTATCATTGTAGGCGGTGACGACACTCCTCCTTGCGCCTATAAATAGGACCTCCACCAGAGCAAAGAAATAGAAGTGAAAAGTAAGTGAAAGCTTGAGTTATTGTGTGGATTGACTTTCTGTTCGTGCGGGTTGAGATTAACCTTTGCTGTGTTTGCAGGTTGTGCGGCTTGCTTGTGTTTCTGATCTGATCAGAGGAGACCGCGGCGGATAAGTCAGCAGAAATCAGCAGCTGGTAGTTTGAAAAGAGACGGAAGGGTTTGTGTTCCGCGTTTTGGCAAGCTCCGCTAGGAGGTTATGTTTGAGGCTCACTTTATGAAGTAATCCATTCATCCAGGTAGTACAAAGATGTACTCGGATATGAAGAAATCCTTTTGGTGGCCTGGGATGAAGCGGGATGTAGCTGAGTATGTAAGCCGGTGTAAGACGTGTGCCTTAGTAAAGGCTGAATGCCAAAGGCCGGGCGGATTCTTGAAGCCTCTTCCTATCCCCGAGTGGAAATTTGACGATATCTCCATGGACTTTGTGCATGGTTTGCCTCGATCGCAGCAGGGTAACGATGCAATTTGGGTGATAGTGGATCGCCTGACCAAGGTGGCTCACTTCATTCCGAATTAGAAGGGTGATGGCGTAGAGAAGCTCGTGGAGCTTTATGTTCGAAATATTGTGCGGTTGCACGGGATTCCTAAGAGCATTGTTAGTGATCGCGATGGGCGGTTCACATCGAAGGACTGGAGGTTAGTGCAGTAAAGTTTAGGCACCAAACTCAAGTTTAGCACCGCGTTCCATCTGCAGACCGACGGTCAGACGGAGCAAATGAACCGTACATTGGAGGACATGTTGAGGATGTGTGCTCTTGACTTTCGTAGGAGTTGGGAAGACCACCTTTTCATGGTGGAGTTCGCTTATAATAATAGCTTCCAATAGAGTATCAAGATGGCGCCATACGAAGCATTGTATGGAAGGAGGTGTCGAACGCCGATGTCTTGGGCAGAGGAGGGAGACACTAAGCTTTTGGGAAAGCAAGTGGTGGCATATGCTTGCGAGATCGTGCGGACGATTCAGGAGGGCATGAAGGTTGCTCAGGATAGGCAAGCGAAGTATTTTAACGCGCGCCATAGAAATGTGGAGTTTGTAGTGGGCGACATGGTCTACTTGAAGATCAAGCCGGTCAAGGGTGTTTCGCGTGTGCGGCGACTCAAGAAGTTGAGTCCGATATATTTGGGCCCGTTCGAGGTTACGGAGCGTATAGGCGAAGCAGCCTATCATTTGGCTTTGTCCGCTGAGCAGAGTGGATTACATGATGTTTTCCACGTCTCTGTGCTGAGGAAAGCTTTGGTAGAGCTAAGCGTCGTGGTTGAAGCGGCGGCGGTGCCGGTGATAGAGGATTTGAGGACGAGGGTTCGTCCGATTTGCGTGGAGGACTCGGAAGTCCGGCAGTTGCGTAACAAGGAAGTCAGGCTTGTAAAGGTGCGATGGGACAATTGCGGGCGAGATGAATTCTCTTGGGAGCGTGAGCAAGAGATGCGGGAGGACTTCCCGGAACCTTTTGCATCAGGTATGCATCGCAGTTTGCTGTTTCAGTTTTGAAATTTTGAGGACGAAATTCTTTTAAGGGGGGTGGAGTTGTAACACCCCATTTTTGGCAGTTTTCCAAAAATGCACGATCGTGCATTTTACTTGACGCACGATCGATCCGTCCGTGCGTTCTCTTCGGCTGACAATTTTGGTTTTCTGAATTTATTCGTGCGTTTTTATGCACGGTCGTGCGTTCGACCGTGCATTCGCAAACTGACGAAAATAGATCCGTAAACAGCGAAATCTGGGCGTCCATTTGGTTTAGTTCTTGATCGGACGACTGTTAGGGGCTCGTGGGAGGACCCTAAGTAGGGCTGTGAGGGTTTTCCCTCTTCATTTTTCTTTCCATCGTGGGTTTTGAGGGTTGAGAGAGAGAAGGGGTTTGTAGGAGGAAGAGAGCTTAGATCCCACCATTGTTGGAGCTTCGGAGCTCCATTCGCCGATCCGAGACCGGCAGCGCGTAGGGGACGTCGAGGCGCTTCTTCTCCTCCAATCTTTTCCAAGTTTCCCATGGCTAGGAGGAAATCTCAAAAGGTAACGACATTTCTTCTCCCGGTCTTTAGGATGCGTGTTTGGCATCCCTTTATTTTCTGCATTTTGGCACCTGATCCGTCGAGTGAGAGGGATCCGGGTCGCCTTTGTTCAAGAGGAACCATCGGGTTGATTGTGTCCGTCCCCGACATGATTTGCACTAGACATCCGCTCCGTTAGTGGATTAGGCATTGTGGGTGAAGCCGATTTCGCGACCGATGGTCCGATTCGGTGATGTTGATTGACGCGCATTTTAAGGGTTTTGTTAGAAATCCGAATACGACAAATTTGTCGTTGTGATGCCCTTGTAGCTTCGTGTGGTAACGAATGTTGGGTTTTGGGCGGGGAAATAATGTGCGGATTTTGGGGCTTGTGATGCCTAGTGCTGTGCGAAGGTGCAATTGGTCTTTGTGGTCGGCTGGCTATCCCGTGAAGACTGATATTAACGTGTGGAGAGTGTCCCGGCAAGATTAGTCCCTTCGGTGTTAACTGACGAGAATGTCTGTGCTAACGGACGAGCCCGGAACGGTTGCCAGGCGAGGCAGTCGGTGGACGTTGTCCCGACGGTAAGACCAGGGCCTTGGGACATTTGCTCGGAGTCTAAGCCAATGTTCTTAGCATCGGTCGTGTGCTTTGTGGCAAGAACGTGTGAGCTGTTGACAAGCCCAATGGCATGGAGGGCCAGGCGAGGTGGGTCACGGCGTGAGTTCTTGGCCTTGGGCTACGATGCCCTTTGGGGGGAAATGTTGAGTACCCTGTGGTTGTGTTGATAATGTATGATGATGTGTTAGATCCATACGCTTTAGGGCGCCTTGGGTGAAACCCGGGTTTGCATTCATATTGCATTTGTAGGCCCCTTTATTACTTGCTCAACATAGAAACGTGGTTGTTGTTTGTGACACTCATACCTGTTGTTTTATGTTGTTTCTTTCCTTATATACATGTGCATACGAAGTGCTGACTTGCAGGGTGATGTAGTTCCCCGGGGTCCGCTAGGGCGGCCGGGAGGAGGGGTGTTGTTACACCGTTTGTGGTCAGCTATAGCTGACCCTCGTTTACCGCTCTTTGTGATATGGATGCAGGCCAAGGATCACAGGCTGGAACGAGCTCGCAGGCCAAAAAGGTCTAAAGCCTCATGAAGTGTTTACTCTGTTTGTCCTGCATTTTGTACTCATCTTTTGATGTTCCGGCTTGCATGTCGAGGTAGCTTAAGGAAGCTAGTTCCCCCCTCTTTTGGGAGTTTATGTTGGTGATGTATGTTTGATTTTCCTTAGACTATTGGTTGTGTAAGGCCTTAAGGCCAGTTTCTTTCCTATGTGTTATGTCGTGGACAATCTCTGTGGCTTTTAGTTTTGTTTCCGCTGTGTTGTCTGAGTTTTGAGCTGGGTAGTTAATATCATCTTTTAATGCTGAAACTGTGGCGGTTATATGTTGTGGGGTCCCGGCCGGACCCATGTTATATGGTCATTACAGGGGAGGTGTTACATAACGTCAGTTTTTAGTAATCTATCATAATCAATCAATTATCAAATAGAATCATATACATTCAAGCAAAGCAAGTCGATTAACTCGATAGAAACATCACAATATCTAATGACAATCATCACTAAGAAGGGGGTTTTGAGCTACCACTACACATTTGTGGATAATTCTTGCGTGATGTGGTCGTGGTGAATTTTATGACCTGAGAAGAAACAATTAGAGGTGGTATTTCCACCCTTCACACCAAATAATAGGTGGCGGTCTTAAATGCTCTAGACCGCCCCTTAAAAAACCTCAAGCGGAGGTCTTAAATGCTCCAGACCGCCCCTTAAACAACCTCATGCGGCGGTCTTAAATGCTCTAGACCGCCCCGTAAACAACCTCATGCGGCAGTCTTAAATGCTCCAGACCGCCCCTTAAACAACCCTAGGTGGCAATCTTAAATGCTCCAGACCGCCCCTTAAGAACCGAAGGTGGCGGTCTTAAATGCTCCAGACCGCCCCTTAAAAAACCTCAGGTGGCGACCTTAAATGCTCCAAAGCGCCCCTTAAAACCCTTAGGCGGCGGTCTTAAATGATCCATATCGACCCTTAAAACACCTCAGGCGGCGGTCTTAAATGCTCCAGACCGCGCCTTTTAAAATCAGAAAGTAATGTAAAGAAAGTGCTTAAGACATAATTAAGTAAACGTATGCAGTGAAGGATATGGTAGTTGTACAACCCGGGGTTCGCCTGGCTCCTTCCAGGGATCTCGCAGAACACCAATAGTTCTCGGCAGCCGGGGTGAGGCGAGATCAGTGGCTTGGTCTCGCTCTCTCCGAGCTCGACTTGAGGGCCTCATTCCTAAGGTTCAGCGAGACCCTCGAGGTCGCAGAGACAGCAGGGGCTCGCGCATACACTTTGGCGAGACCAGGAGGGCGAGCAGTCCTCGCAGACCCCTCTTCCATGGGGCTGGAAGCTAGAATTACCTCTTTGCCCCGGAGGGTCTGCCAATAGCCACCCCGGACAGCGGAGTTTGGTTGTTAGCAGACCAAGTTGGGGTGCGTATAGTAAAATCGAGAGGCAGATTCCTGCTATTTGCAGGCCAGATCAGAAAATCTATAAATAGGATCCAAAGGGCACCTTTGGAGAGGACTTCTTTTTTGAGCTTCTCTCTCCTCAGGCCATCCTTGAGCTCTCCAAGGTGCCCAGGCTTCAGCTTTTGGCTTGGGAGGGGAAGCGCTCTAAAGATCTTCCGGGTGTGTGGTGGGTCCTCCTAGCTGAGCCTAAGGATCAGTGTCCAACTCCGCGGCTCCGGTCTGTTCTCTCGCGAGATTAGTAAGTGCCAGTCGCCCCCCTCAACCCGTTGGGGGCCCCGAACTCCACAGAAACCGATAAATCGGTTTCAACATTTTGGTGCGGTGAGCGTGGAGTGCGGTTAGCTCAAGAAAATCTCAAGGAAAGCATGACCGGCGAGGACGAGCGGGACGCGAACCCCGGAGGCTCGCCACCCCCAGGGGCACCAGCCACAGTGGAGATGTTGGCGGATCTTAGGTGAGATCTTCTTGGAGCTTTTCAGAGCGCTCTCGCCACTGCGCTTGGGGTTTCGCGACACCGGCGCCCCAGGTGGCTCATCAACCTGGAGTCGGCGAGAGCGAGCCAGCTCATCGAGCGGGAAAAGAGGTGGCGGCCCAGGGAGGAGGGCGAGATCTGTCTGGGCGAGAGCTGTTCCCCAGCCCTGCTGGGGGAAGCGAGAATCCGGCAAGGGAGACTCTAGCGGGGGGAAGCTCGGCCAGGGAGGTCCCGGCGAGCTGTCCTCTGACGAGATCGGCAGGAGTAGGGTCACCCGAGGAGTCCGGGAGAAGGGTAGAGCAAGTTCAGGGGGGTGAGTGGGGGAAGTCCTTTCTGCGAGATGGTGCTCTCGGCACCACTCCCCGATGGGTTCAGGGAGCCTAACATGATGCTATATTCTGGCAATGACGACCCCATTCAACACCTGCAGTGGTTCGAGGATATGGTCTCGATCAGACCCATGTCGGAAGCCTTCAAGTGTCGACTCTTTGCTACTACCCTGATGGAGAAGGCGAGGGACTGGTTCCACCAGATTCCCTCAGGATCTATCTATACCTTCAAGAACTTGCGTAATGGTTTTCTCTTACGTTTCTCCGCCATGAAGAAAAGAAAGAAGGATCCAGAGTCGCTCTTCGACATTAAGCAGAGGTCAGGAGAGTCGTTGGCTCATTATCTGGAGCGGTTCCGAGAGGAGGTCCTCCTTGTACAAGAGGTCCCGGGGTATACCCTCCAGCTCGCCTTTACATTGGGGCTGAGGGAAGGCTTCTTCAAGATGGACCTCAAGAAGAAGGCTCCTCAATCTTATGAAGAACTGATGGAGAGAGCGGCAGAGGAGGTAGAAGGGGAGGCAGCAAACCCCGAGTTTGCGAAGAGATTGGCACGGCAGAGCGAGCCGGAAGGGATACAGCAAGAGCCAAGGAGGAGAGAGGAAGCGAGGGCCCCAGAGTTGGGATGGAGGCAGCAGGGTGGAGGAATACAAGGCCCAGGGAGGGGTTTCCCCCACGGGGGAGGTAACTTCCAAGGAGGGCAGGGAAGACCTCACCAGCTGGGGTGGAGACAGGGCCCGAGCCCATTTCCACACCCCCCCCCCCCTCATCAGGCAATGGAGATCGGTAGAGGAATAGTAGGAAGAGGAAGAGGAGGAGGAGCCGGAGGAGCCGGCCCCAGAAGAAGGAACCGAGGAGTCGGGGATGAGGCAAGGGGGGTGGCGCTGCCGTACTGTGACTTCCATCAGGAGGAAGGCCACGCAACGACCACCTGACCTGAGTTCTTGGAAGTCAGAGGGGCGAGAGCCCCAGCACCACAAGCACAGCAAGGGGGAGCAAGGATAGAGGAGATTCTACCTCAGGGAGATGAGGATGAAAGGTGTGAGGATCGGGCGGACGTAGGGACCCAAGGAGGGATCAGAGTGATCCATGGGGGGGTGGGGGTCGAGGCAACCCGGAAGGCAAGCCTCCATGCCATGTACCGTCGGAGTGTAGCTTCGACATCCCAAGCCCCACCCCCCCGCGGAGAAGATCACCTTCTCCCAGAAGGACCTGCCCGGTCACGAAGACCCATTCTGCGATGCGCTGGTCATCCAGACAGCCATCGAGAACTTCACCGTCTCTCGAATCTTGGTGGACAACGGGAGCTCGGTCAATGTTATTTTCAAGAAGGCGTATGACGGGATGCAGGTAGAGCCCAGGAGGGTGTTGGCCTCGAATGGCCCGCTGTTCGGATTCTCAGGAGAAAGGAAAGAAGTAGAAGGGGGAGTAGGACTTCATGTGACTCTGGGAGGGCAGTCCCGGAACTGCCGCTTTGTGATAGTGGATGCCCCCAGTAGCTATAGCGTCATCTTCAGACGGCCTCTTATCAGCGCGTTCCGGTGTGTCCCGTTCACTTTCCATCAATGCCTTAAGTTCAGCACGGGGGGAATCCAGCTCCGGGTCAGGGGAGATCCCAAGGTGGCGAGGCAATGTTATGTGACCGCCGTCAACACCATCTCTTGGATGGAGGAGGCGGAGGAGTGGGATAAGGTAATGGAAGAAGTGGCCACAATGGAAGTAGGAGAGTAAGGGGGGAGAGAAGTAGTTCATGCCCAGGAAGGGGTCGGTGAGGGACCCAGGGCGGGGGATGAAGAAGGAGAGCAGGGAGAAGAGGAGGCCCCGGGGGGAGGGGCGGAGGAGCTAATGGAAGTAGGAGAGGAAGAGGGGAGAGAAGTAGTTCATGCCCAGGAAGGGGTCGGTGAGGGACCTAGGGCGGGGGAGGAAGAAGGAGAGCAGGGAGAAGAGGAGGCCCCGGGGGGAGGGGCGGAGGAGCTAATGGAAGTAGGAGAGGAAGGGGGAGAGAAGTAGTTCATGCCCAGGAAGGGATCGGTGAAAGGCTCAGGGCGGGGCATAAAGAAGGAGAGAAAGAAGAGGAGCAGAGCCCCTGGGGAGAGCGGTCCAGGATAGAGGCTGTAGATGAAGTGGTGGAGGTGGAAATCACCACTAAGGCCGGGGCGATCGAGAAGATCAAGATCAATGGGGAGCTCAGCCCGGAGGATTGGGAGAAGATCTTGGCTTGCGTCCAGGACAATGTGGACGTCTTCGCATGGAGCACCGCAGAGATGCCGAGAATCGACGTGGATGTGGCGTGTCATCGCCTCAACCTCGACCCCGGAGCTCGCCCCATCCGCCAGAAGAGGAGGTCCACGGAGGACAAGCTGGAGGTGCCCATCCGGGAGGAGGTGAACAAGCTCCTAAAAGCTGGCTTTGTATCGGAGATCCAGTACCCAGGCTGGGTCTCCAATGTTGTGATGGTAACAAAGGGGGAGGGTAAGTGGAGAATGTGTGTGGACTTTTCTTTGCTTAATAAATCGTGCCCCAGGGACTGTTATCCTTTGCCTAGAATCGACGCGCTGGTTGACTCAGCCATCGTTTTTTCTGTGATGTCTTTTTTAGATGCTTTTTCAGGTTATCACCAGATCCGCATGCACCCTCCCGACATTAAAGATGTGTCATTCATCACCGGGGATGGGTGCTATTGTTACAAAATGATGCCGTTCGGTTTGAAGAACGCAGGGGCCACATATCAGTGTATGATGGATAGGGTGTTTCGCGAGCAGAAGGGAAGGAACTTAGAGGTCTATGTGGATGACCTAATGATCAAGAGCCAGAATCTTGAGTCCCATCTCAGTGACCTCGAAGAGACTTTTGAAACCTTGAGAAAGTTTAAAATGAGGCTTAACCCCCTCAAGTGTGTCTTCGGGGCCAGTCGAGGGAAGTTCTTGGGTCATTTGCTCACCCCTCTTGGAGTGGAGCCTAATCCAGACTAGGTAAAGGCGATCCTTGAGTTGAGATCTCCACGGAGTGCGAAAGAGGTCCAATGTCTGACAGGGAAGTTAGTCGGGCTGAGCAGGTTCCTTTCCAAGGCAGGAGAAAAATGTTCTTCCTTCTTCAAGGTATTAAGGGGTAACCAAAAATTCGAATGGACTCCCGAGTGCGAAAAGGCTTTTCAAGCGCTAAAGGAACAACTGACCCAGGCCCCATTATTACAAGGGCCGAGACAAGGGGAAGATCTATACCTGTACTTGGGGGTAGGGTCGGAAGCGGTTAGCTCAGTGTTGGTTCGAGAGGAGGGGAAGAAACAACTCCCCATTTACTACGTCAGCAGGGTACTCAGGAAGGCCTAACTTAGATATCCTATCCTCGAAAAGTTAGCGTTTGCCTTGGTAGTGTCGGCTAGGCGGCTCAGACCTTACTTTCAGGCACACTCAATCAAAGTGGTGACTGACCACCCCCTTCGTGGCATCATGGAAGGGGTAGAGCACTCTGGGAGGTTGGCAAAGTGGGCGGTAGAATTGAGTGGTTCAATGTCTCCTACGTGCCCAGGGTATCCATAAAGGCACAGGCGGTGGCGGATTTCATGGCCGACTACGTGACCGAGTTAGAGGAATCTGAAATACCCCACCCGGTGGCTTGGAAGATGCTCGTCGATGGTGCGTCGGGAAAGCATTCCTTCAGAGGAGGGGTGGTGTTGGTGAGTCCCCAAGGAACCAGGATAGAGCAAGCGATAAACATCCATTTCCCCCTCACTAATAACCAAGCCGAGTACGAGGCCATGGTAGCAGGCCTCCGCCTGGCACAAGAATTGGGGGTGCAGGACGTGGAGGTCTCGACGAACTCCATGGTGGTGACGTGCTAGATCAGGGGGAATTCGAAGTCAAAGAACCAACTCTCCAACGGTACCTGGAGAAGGTTAAAGGGATAGTGGGACAGTTTCGCACCTTCTCCATCAAACACATCCCAAGAGGAGAAAGCACCCAGGTGGACCTCCTAGCCAAGTTTGGTCCCCAGGCCGGGGGAACGGTGTTGGAGCTTTTCCGACCCTCCATCGAGGAGGGTGAGGTGATGGAGGTGGACCAGCGGGTGTCGTGGATGGATCCCTTCATCACCTACTTAACAACGGGGAAGTTCCCCGAGGAAGAGGCAGACAAGCGCCGGCTCAGGTATAAATCAGCTTACTACTCCTTGCATGCATGGGTACTGTATAGAAAGACCCTCTCGGGGCTCCTGGCCCGTTGTGTCTCGGAGGAGGAAGCCCCGAGGGTCCTGGAAGAGATCCATTCAGGAGAGTGTGGCAGCCACTCAGGAAGCAGGACCCTAGAAGGAAGAGTTCTGAGGCAAGGTTACTTTTGGCCCACCCTCAGCAAGGATGCGGCCGAGTTCTCTAGGAGGTGCTCCAAGTGCCAACTCTATGCCCCCCTCCAGCTCCTGCCCGCTCAGAGGCTCCGAACGATCACAGCCCCTGGCCCTTTGCGATATGGGGTTTGGATTTGGTGGGACCTTTCCCTCAGGCGAGCGGCCAGAGAAAGTTCCTGCTGGTGATGGTGGATTATTTCTCTAAGTGGATCGAAGCGAAGGCCCTTGCTAAGGTAACCTCCCAAGTGGTAAAGAATTTCGTTTGGGGTGAGATTATTTGAAGGCACGGGCTTCCTCTAGCCGTTGTCACGGATAACGGGCCGCAGTTCACCAGTGACGAGTTCGTTAGCTTTTGTACTCAGCTCGGCATAGATCTCAGGTTCGCGTCGGTCCACCACCCAAGAAGCAATGGTCAAGTGGAGGCGGCGAACAAAATTATAGTAAACCTTCTCAAGAAGAAGATCGAGAACCTCAGAGGGAGTTGGGTGGAGCAACTTCCCTCTGTCCTCTGGGCACTGAGGACCACCCCAAACACAGCCACCGGAGAGACCCACTTCAGGCTATCCCACGGATCCGAGGCTGTCCTCCTGGTCGAGTTTGAAGTCAAGACACCTAGAGTGGTTGTCGCAGGGGAAGGAGGTGAAGAATGGAGAGCAAACAACGAAGAAGTCCAAAGATTGTCTTTGGACCTAGTGGAGGAACTCCGAGACCTGGCCACCGTTAGGCAGGAGGAAGTGAAAAGGCGGATGGCCAAGTAATTTGACAAATATATCCGAGTAAAACATTTCCAGAAGGGGGACTTGGTAATAAAGAAGGTTGATGCGGCCGGAAGGGGGGCCACGGTAGGTAAGCTCAATCCCAACTGGGAGGACCCATATATTGTAAGTGAAGTGCTAAAGTCAGGAGGGTACCACCTCCGGGATGTGGAAGGGGTACCCCTCGGTCGGGCCAGAAGTGGGGATGACTTGAAACGTTTTTATCCATAAAGTTCCTTTTCTATACCCGTTCTAATATATTATTTCTCATGTGCTGTTTCTTCGACTATGGGTCCCAGGTGACAAGTTCTTTCATGTATGCTAGATTGCCCCGGACGATCCCGCCGCCGGGCTCTCACTAGCCGGTGGGTCAGGTTGATCTCGCGAGAGGCTGGCGAGGTTGACATGTTCTTTCATGTATGCTGGATTGCCCCAGACGATCCCGCCGCCGGGCTCTCACTAGCCGGTGGGTCAGGTTGATCTCGCGGAGAGGCTGGCGAGGTTGACAGATTCTTTCATGTATGCTGGATTGCCCTGGACGATCCCGCCGCCGACTCTCACTAGCCGGTGGGTCAGGTTGATCTCGCGGAGAGGCTGGCGAGGTTGACATGTTCTTTCATGTATGCTGGATTGCCCCGGACGATCCCGCCGCCGGGCTCTCACTAGCCGGTCGGTCAGGTTGATCTCGCGGAGAGGCTGGCGAGGTTGACAGATTCTTTCATGTATGATGGATTGCCCCGGATGATCCCGCCGCCGGGCTCTCACTAGCCGGTGGGTCAGGTTGATCTCGCGGAGAGGCTGGCGAGGTTGACAGGTTCTTTCATGTATGCTGGATTGCCCCGGATGATCCCGCCGCCGGGCTCTCACTAGCCGGTGGGTCAGGTTGATCTCGCGGAGAGGTTGGCGAGGTTGACATGTTCTTTTATGTATGCTGGATTGCCCCGAACGATCCCGCAGCCGGGCTCTCACTAGCCGGTGGGTTAGGTTGATCTCGCGGAGAGGCTGGCGAGGTTGACAGATTCTTTCATGTATGCTGGATTGCCCCGGACGATCCCGCCGTCGGGCTCTCACTAGCCGGTGGGTCAGGTTGATCTCGCGGAGCGGCTGGCGAGGTTGATAGGTTCTTTCATGTATGCTGGATTGCCCCGGACGATCCCGCCGCCGGGCTCTCACTAGCCGGTGGGCAGGTTGATCTCGCGGAGAGGCTGGCGAGGTTGACAGGTTCTTTCATGTATGTTGGATTGCCCCGGACGATCCCGCCGCCGGGCTCTCACTAGCCGGTGGGCCAGGTTGATCTCGCGGAGAGGCTGGCGAGGTTAACAGGTTCTTTCAGGTATGCTGGATTGCCCCGGACGATCCCGCCGCCGGGCTCTCACTAGCCGGTGGGTCAGGTTGATCTCGCGGAGAGGCTGGCAAGGGAGGGGAGTTTGGTCCCTAAGAGAGTTCGAAAGCGAGGATAACTCCTCCTCTTGGCGAGAAGGGGGGTCCTCGACACAAGATAATAACGAGAAGGGAGTTTGGTCCCTAATAACTCTGGTCAGAAATTTAGAGCAACTTGGCGCTGGGCGAGAAACAGAATTCTCGGCATGAATAAAATCAGCGAGACGGCAAGGAGCGAGTACTATACACAAATGGGCGAATAAAAATGAAATCAAAGAAAATACCAAGCAAGAAAAAACAGTGCACAAAATTTCCATTCCAATATAAGAGTTTAGTTACATTAGGCGGCGATCTCGCCAGCCTCAGAAATATACACCAAAAACAAAATGAAAATCGTCTCCTAAGCCTAGCTCAGAAACTCCTCGTCGTCGTTATCCTTCACCGGCGGGAGTGGCTTAAAGAGCTCCGGGACGATGTCCTCGACCGACACGCTCTCGGCCTCGGCAACCAACAGTCCAGCTCCTTTCATGGCCTAGAAGACGAAACGAGCTGCATTCGTCGACTCTACGCGAAGCGCCTCGTCGCGGTCTCGCCTCTCTTCCTCTAAACGGTGGAGAGAAGGGGGTACGGCGGCGCGAGCAAGGTCGCGGTTGAGTGCCTTCAGCCCGGCGACCTCGCCCTCCAGGCTCAGGACCCGAGCATCCGAAAGCCTAGCCATCTCGGCATCCTGCGAACAAGAAACGTGTAAGACAAGACAAGTTGGGGAAGAAAGGAGATGCTGTAGATAAATGACTCACCACCCCGGTCTCGGCGGTAGCTAGCTCTTCCTTCAACTCATCGACCTTTGCCTGGGAGGCCTTGTAGGCCTCAGCAAGCTCTGCATATTCGCGCTCCAGCTGCAGGCATCTTCTCCCCGTCATGTGGGCGAGCTCCATAGCCCGTAACTGGGACCTCGCGCTTTCATAGGCGAGGCCTCTCGCGGTTTCTTCCTTATAGGCCGTGGCGTCCTCACGACCGTACATAATGAAGGAGAAGTTGAAGGCGTGGGAGGTTGCGACGTCCTTCTCCACCCAAGTGGTAAGTATGGAGGAGACGTCGATCCTGTTGACCTCTTCTCTCCAGTGCACTAGGCACTCGCCGATTTCCCGGGCTCGCTTGCCGAGGCCGAAGTGCAGGTGGTTCGACGGAAGGGGCAGTGCCGAGGTCCTGGCGGTGACCTCGACTGGCTCCTCGGCTTCCAGATCCTCGTGGAGCGTGGAAGTGCCGGCCTCGCGACCCGAGAGCTCGGGAGGGCGCTTCCCCTTCACGGAAGCGCGCGAGCTCTCGCCCTTCTTGGGTTTCTTTGGAGTTGGTTGGCGGGAAGGTTTGCTGCTTGGAGCCTCCGCCCTCTTCTTGGAAGAGGTAGCGGTCGTGGGAGTAACCTCTCGGCATGCCGCCGCCCCCATGGTAGCGAGGGTGAGGTCGGTGGAGGGTTTTATGTTACTCGCATAAGGAGGGTGGAGGGGGATGTCTCGCTCACCTGACAAAAGTTATGTTAGGAGGAATGCCGAAAATTAAAAAGAAAACGAGTGGTGGGGCGAGATCCTTACCTTCCCGGAGCACCGGTAGTAGCTTGTCGATGTTGCGGCGGAGATGGCACTCCTCGAAGTTCTTCTTCTGAAAAAACTCATAGAGGTCGGCATCGGGGCCGCCAAGAACTGGAGGGCGGTAGACGCTATCGTTGTATTGGACAGGCGAGACGAGGATGTTGCCGAAATTCCCCTTCACGAGGAGGAACTTCTGAGCCCAGAAGTGGGCCTTGTTGACGGTCTCGACGACCTTGCACCCCGAGCCTACAAAGTAGACGGTACCCTCTGTGTAGGCGCGGAAGGAGAATAGTTTCCGGAAGACCGGGAGGCTAAACTCGATGCGCTCCTCGCGCAGGAAGCAGGCGAAACCCACGATCACCGCCATCGCGTTAGGGGTGAGTTGGGCGAGAACTACTCCGTAGTGCCGAAGCACCTGGAAAACCACAAACAATGAAAAATATTGCGAGCGAGACTAATCCTGCGAGAAAAATGAAGAGGAAAAGGGAACGTACCTGGCGAATCTCGGGCCAGAGGGGAAGTCGCAGGACCACTGCGAAATGTGCGATGGGGATGGCGATCTCATCGGGTCGGAGGGTGTTAATCACCTCATCCTCCCCCGGGCGGCGAGCTGTGAAATCGGGGGGGACGAAGTCAGCCAAGGAGGTGAGGTATTCGTCCTCACTCATGTTGCAACAGAAGAACTCGTGTTCGCAGAAAGCCCAGGTGCACTTTAGGCTACCTTCGGCCTCGCGGTCATCCTTCCCAGTTTTCACCATCTTTAGTACCTGCGAGAACTAGAAGGGAGGAATGCGAGAACAGATTGGCGAGAGCTCTGCGGCTGAGAGGAAGAAATGGTTTGAGGGAGGCGGTAGATGAACGGCATTAATGAGAAGCTATTTATAGGAAAATGAAAACGGCGGGAAGAAGCCCAAGCGCCGGAGGGTACGGTTAGTCAAAATGTCACATCATGGTAACGCGCGAAAACAAAAATCATTCCGCCAATGACCGGCGAGCGAGATCAATCTGCAGGGTTAGTCCAAATAAACGATTCGCGAGCAGAAACAGTACTCGCAAACGAAAATAATATAAAGGATAGGCAGAAGTATGGAATCCGCAATCAATATCACATTTAATGATTGTTCACAGCTCTTAGCGAGCGAAAACTAATAGAGACCACAGCCATGCGAGATTGTTCGGAGTAATAATACAGAAATAACGGAAATGTTTCACGAAGGAAAAACTAAAGGCGCGAGATCAGTAAGGCAGCCACTGCCACCTGCCGCCGCCTCGCGGTCCCGTCCTCGGCGGCCTCCTGGGGTTGTGGAATTCAGCAGCAGCGCGGGCGTCGCGATCAATCAGGTGGGCGAAATCTTTGATCCTCGCTATGAGCATCTCCTCGGAGGTCTCAGACTCATCGGGATCGCGAGGCATCGCAACACGAAGTTTATCGCACTCGTCCATCAGCGAAGCATATCTCTCCTCGGCAGCCTGCCTATCCACTCTCGCCCGAATGTTGAGGTCCTGCAGCATCTGGTTTTGCTTTTGGAATAACTCCGCGGTCCGCTGTTTTATCACCTCAGGTTCTCGCGAATCGCCCAGGAAGTCCTCCACCTGCTCAGGAAAGGGGGACATTTCCTCATCCCCGAGTTCGGAGTCGGTGTGTTGGGTCTCGCAGTCCGCTGAAAAGGGTTGTACGCGAGGTTAGGAGGGACAAATATCAGGGTAAATAGCGGAGACGCGAGAAGGCTTACCCGCGGAGGGTGGAAGGAACCAGGCGGAGGATCGAAGGCGGTGCCATAGTAAGGGATGTGAGTCTTCCCCTTTCCAGGGGGGTATTTTGCAGTACCTACGAGGGAACCTTTCGGCCGGCGCGAGCCGCCTGAGTCCTCATTGGCGAGAAGGTTAAAGTTCAGTGCCGGGATGGTCGCGTCCAGGAGTTTAGGGGAAGGAGTTCGCTGATCCTGTTGCCTCGGGCTCGCAGGAGGCAGAACTGAAGAAAGCCTTGTAAGCTTTCAGGCGAGCCTCCATTTCCTTGGAAAGAGGCATCGAAAGATAGCTACAGTAAGGAGAAGAATAAAGCTCCAAAGAAAGTGAAGACGCCCTTCAGCTCAAGTGGTATTTATAGCCTAATGGTGGGACCCACAGAAAGATTCCCGACAGGATAGCTGTCGCCAAGCAAACGCCCAGGGTTGGACGATTCTTTGCGAGCTTAGGATAACCTCGCAAAGAGCGGAGATTGTGTACAACCCGGGGTTCGCCTGGCTCCTCCCAGGGATCTCGCAGAACACCAATAGTTCTCGGCAGCCGGGGTGAGGCGAGATCAGTGGCTTGGTCTTGCTCTCTCCGCGCTCGGCAGGAGGGCCTCATTCCTAAGGTTCAGTGAGACCCTCGAGGTCGCAGAGACAGCAGGGGCTCGCGCATACACTTTGGCGAGACCAGGAGGGCGAGCAGTCCTCGCAGACCCCTCTTCCATGGGGCTGGAAGCTAGAATTACCTCTTTGCCCCAGAGGGTCTGCCAATAGCCACCCCGGACAGCGGAGTTTGGCTGTTAGCAGACCAAGTTGGGGTGCGTATAGTAAAATCGAGAGGCAGATTCCTGCTATTTGCAGGCCAGATCAGAAAATCTATAAATAGGATCCAAAGGGCACCTTTGGAGAGGACTTCTTTTTTGAGCTTCTCTCACCTCAGGCCATCATTGAGCTCTCCAAGGTGCCCAGGCTTCAGCTTTTGACTTGGGAGGGGAAGCGCTCTAAAGATCTTCCGGGTGTGTGGTGGGTCCTCCTAGCTGAGCCTAAGGATCAGTGTCCAACTCCGAGGCTCCGGTCTGTTCTCTCGCAAGATTAGTAAGTGCCAGTCGCCCCCCCCCCCCCCCCCCCAACCCGTTGGGGGCCCCGAACTCCACAGAAACCGAGAAATCGGTTTCAACAGTAGTAAATCTGGATATGATGTTTGATATATCTAACTGCCGAGAGGATCTTCGTGGCGATAGCTGCTTGGTAGGACTTGCTTACTGCTATACTTATTACAAGTAAAGTTACAAAAGAGATGGTGCAAAAAACTCCAAACAAATGGGAGTCATATGAAACAAGAAATAAAATGACATTTTATCTCATCTCTACTATATGCACTTCTTTTATTGAATGAAAAATTCTTTGCTTTTTGATATTGTCTCTGTTGGACTGAAGATCATCATCCGCTTATTGAGCTAAACAGTGTTGTAGATTTCCTGCTTCCCATAGTCTATTTACCAGCTTCTGGAGAGCGAGACAAGATTCTGTATCATGACCAATGTCCAAGCGATATTTGCAGAAGAGCTTACTATGATGATTCTTAGCGTGTGATCTCATAGGGCGAGGAACTCTAAAATCTTGCATATCTTAAGTGATCATAAGAACTTTTTCCATGGGAACATTGAGTTGAGTATACTCTCCTAGATAATTTTCGAATTCAAGTGTACTAAGATTGTAAAACTGGATTGGACAAGCTTCCAGAAATTAAGATGATGTATCTTGCTGTGGGAGTTGAGTAGGTATATTCTGAGGAAAGGAGTAAGATCTAAAGTGTTTATCTCACGAAATATCCTGTGATGAAGATGAATGTTGGTAATAAGCTTTCTTTTGCAGTTGTTGGGTCCTTTGATTAAGAGAAGAAATGTAATTAGGATTTGTTGCTTCTCCTTCGATAAATTGATTTGTTATTCTGATAAGATGTCCATAAGTCTTGGGTTCATTTCGGCTGACTACAAATTTGAGAAGACCTTCTTGTAATCCATTTATTAATGCGATTTTATACAAGTCCTAATTAACATCAACAATTTCAAGTATTTCCTTTTGGAACCTGTCAATGAATTGAGCAAGAGTTTCATTATCTCCTTGCTTGATTTGGAAAAGAGATGTTGGGCCTCTCTTTCGCTTCCTCGAGGTAGCAAATCTTAAGAGAAGTTCTCTTCGAAGATCCTTAAAGCAGGCAGTTGATTGAGGTGGCAGCTTATAGAACCATTCTCTAGCTTGACCTTCAAAGGTCATGACAAGAAGCTTGCACCTGATACCATCAGATATCGCTCTTAGTGCAACAGCTGACACAAAGTCTTCATGGTGGGAGATTGGATCTTCTCACCCTGAGAAGGTTGGCAAGTGGCGTTCTCTAAACCCATTAGGAGCAGGTTCCCAACAAACTCTATCTATAAATGGAGAAGGCTCCTCCACTTCAACAATAATGGGAGGAGCTGAAGGATAAGCAGCATCAGCAGGGGCCGGAAAATAAGCATAGTCCTCCAGAAAGTTTGGCACTTCTACTAGATCTTCATGGGCAGCTGATCTGAAGTGGTCATGGCAAGCAGTTGTGAACTCCTCAAATTGAGATGGAAAAGGAGTGACCGGATGTGCAAAACTTGCAGGAGTAGGAGGAGCTTCCTCTAAAGGAGCTTGAGGTGGTAATTATCGGAGGAGGGTGACCAAGGATTGGTTTTAAGGCTTTGAGCTGCTGAGCGATCTTGCGATGTTACTACTCAAAAGCTTCCCAGATGATTGCTTCACCCATTCTAGATTGAACTAGATGTTGGGTGAACTCGCGGTCAGCCATGGCAAATCTCCTGCACAAAAACAAAAAATTTCGAAGTTGCAAAAAGAGTAAAACTGCGATAACTTCTAAATGGAGTCAAATTTGAGAAATATAAGGGCGCAAAAATGAACTCGAATGGGTAAACATGTTCTCCATTGGATGGAGGGCTTCAAGCTGGTCCCGAAAAGATATTGTGGGCTGAAAACGGACATGTGGATCAAAAGTTATGACTGTTTTAAGTTTGGTAGAATTTTAGCCTAAATTCTGCATCTTCATCGCAACTGATGTTCATCAACCACTCAAGATCTGAAAGATGTGTGTTAGTTCTGTTGGCACCAAAAATGTACCAAGTCCATACTTTCTCGTTCTAAAGAATGACGGGGAAAACTGTTGGGTGGTCGGTTACTTTGAGCCACGAGTGAAGTTGTAAGAGAGGGAGAAAAGAGAGGGTTGTGAGCAAGAAAGAGATTGCAAGGGTCATTGGGAGCTGAAATTACTGAGGTCGCCGAGGGAGATTGCCCGAGAGGTGGGAAATCGCCAATAAAAGGGAGAAGAGGTCACCGCGGTCGCAAAACATGAGACTGTGTTGGGTCCAACATTTCTTCACTTCACCTGTAGTGCCCTTTCCTACTTCCTTAAAGAAAAAGTAGCACCCTTCCCATCAGTCCAGGATTATCAACCTAATTTTCAGAGATTATTTATTTAGAAATTATCAAAATTATTATATGTTACATTTCTGAATAACTGAAATTTTACTGAGGAAAATGATTGAGAAATTTTCGAAACTCTGGAGAATCATTTGGAATATAATTATGAAACTCTGAGATTTTTGGAAGAATTTTTGGATGTACTACACATGGTAAAATTCCATATATTCAGTTTGTCATACTTTTTAATTTATGAAATATCTATGGTGAAATGTTTCTGGAAAATTATGAAATTCTGGATAGGATGTTTTTAGGTCATTATAGTACTATAGTAATTTTCTCAGAATCTTTGGAAGACATAAATTAGTACTTGCTGGTGTAAAGTTACATTTTCACCCCTTTTATTTTATATGGAAATTATGATTATAAATTCTCTAAAAATTTGTGGAACTTTGGAAATCATTTTATTTTGTCATCTATCACCTATTGAAATTTTATTAGCAAGTTTGAAATTACTGACATGGAACTTCCTTTGTAATTTGGAATATGTCAAATGATTAATGAATTTTAAATAGAGGTCAAATTAAATTGAAATATGTCAAAACTCTAGACACTTCTTAAATTATCCAATATGAACATATGGTATAAATTGTAGCTCATTTGTATATGAGATGGTTAAGATTGAATCATAGGAATCAAATCTAGTTCAACCTCATTTTGGACTGCGAATAGTAAAAACTTAATGTGATGATTTGATCAGCAAGATCACTTAGAAAATCAGTAAAATATGGATCATAGCAGTAACATATCATTTATATCAGCCCCTATAAGTTATGGAATTTTTGGAGAACATTCATACTATTGCTTAGGGAATAATTCAGATTCATGTCGCACTATACATAAAGGGGCAGTTATTACTATATAAGAATCATAATAATTATTCAGCATGGTAAAGTGTTCATGATGTATCACTAGGGTATGATTTAGAGACATTTGTGAATCATTTAAGACCAACACTTAGAGTATAAGAGATCTTAAGTGTTGAGCATCATTCAAGAGAACGTTTGCTTAAAGGTAGAGTTGGGAACAATTCATAAGGCATCTAAGTAATAAAGAGTAATATGGAGAGTGGGCCTTTAGAAAAGGGTAGCCACCAATAAAAGTAATTGTCTTGGAAAGGGGGATTTGGGCTTCACCCCATCATATTCCATAGTTCCGTTGCGGGCCCTTTGCCAGGTAAACCTCAGGAAGTCCAGGATTCACCCTAAACTTTTAAGTATAATAATAATTAGACAAGAGTAGTCTAACTAAATGAATAAGAGTTATGGTAAACTTCATTCTGAGTTAAGGGATGGGAAGTTGTATATTAGGACGGGTTAGTCCTGCGAGCTGGAGGCCCGGGAGGTTATATATCAGAACGGGTTGGTCCTGTGAGCTGGAGGCTCTGGTTGTGATAACTTGCATGTGTATAGAATAAGTTAGTGGTGGGTCTTCGGTTTAGGGCCAGTCGTCACACTGATAGAAGTATGTTGACTTAGGCGGGTGTGAGCGTTTGAGGGCCAGTAGAATTTTTATACTGCGGTCTGGAGGATAATCCCCAAAGACGCACACCTGATCTTAAAGATTGGTGGGTTCCAGCAAAGAGTACGCAAGACTCTAGAGTTCATCAAGGATGTGTACAGAGGTGTACGATGGGTCTAGGCCTGGTAGTGTGTATACTAGCCTAGCAAATGGAGGCACCCGCTCAACTGCTGTTGTAGCCACAACGGTGGTACCAGAGAGTGAAGCTAGCTCCAAAAATTGGGAATAAAAAGTCTGTGATCATAGAGTCGTGTGGGTGAGTTGCACTTGTATGAACCAAACCATATCATGCATATAATAACATACATAAAGCATAGAACATTAATTGTAAACCCTTATCATATATGATAAGTTATACTTCTGGAAATCTTAACTAATAAGTTTTTATGGGCATTCATATAAGTTAAGATACTTATGTAATGGTAGAATGCTATAATCATTTACTATACTTGCATCACACTACTTTACTTACTTACCTCTTTTACCATTTATTACTGCTTACTTGCTTATACTGCTATTATATTTTACCTTGTTATGTATATAATTGCTAGTATAGATTCCCTTGTCACCTGCAATTGTTATTCCACTTTGTTGTCCTCCGCTTCCTTCCTCTCGCTCGGTGCCTAGAAGTCGCGGGGGGAGGTGGGGACAAAATTGTCTTAGTCTTTATGTCTTACGGTCGGTTGTGACCGTAGGAGTCCGAGGAGATGGAGCACCAGCACGACCAGACAGACAGGGTGGCTGGAACTAAGGAGCAGGTGTCGCGCATTACTTCCACTACGAGACAGGTGCTAGATGATGAGAGTGTTTAGCTTCCGCGTAGAGTTGTTGAGACAGAGAGTTTATTTTATTGTATTTCATTTGGCTATGTATCGGGCATAAGCCCTTACTCTCTTTTGTGCTCATTGCTGGACTATTATGTTTCTTTTATGAAATATTGTGATGGGGGACTTGCTTATTACTATTTCATATTCTATTCTCTATTGGCTTAAAGGATAAATGATCGTATTAGCCGGCAGAATTGGTGTCTCATGGTAGCGACTAACCCATGTGTTGGTGTCATCCGTAAGGCGGCGGTTCTGGGCATAAGACCTGGGTAACCCTACTAGTAAGGTGGAGGGGGGTCTTACAACCGGTTTTTGGGGATACGAGTCGGGATAGAAAACAAAAAGGGATTTTACTTCTTCGCCTTCAATTTCTAGCGTCATAAGAAATCAAGTTTTGTAATTGTATATTTCAATTTAATAAAATCATGTCTCTATTTTATTTCACTTGATTTGTTTGGTTTTTCACTATTTTGATCTTTTAGCTTTTCAAGTCATTCAAAATATAATAAAAGTTTTTAAAACCCTTATTCACCCCCCCCCCCTCTAAGGGCGCATACAGATCCAACACATACAATATATGTAACTAACATGTTTAAAAATATGAACTCACCCTTACAAAATGTCGCGCTAGTTCAAACAAGCAAAAACATACATCAATAAAAATGACTATTCTTGGTCTTGGCCATCTTGTGTGGAGCTTGATTCAGATGAGCTTGAGTCCTCCAAAAAATTAGAAACATCACCTGACTACTCATCAGAAGATTTTTTTTCTACTTCTCTCATATGCTCGGGAACAATAACTTGGGGGGAGGAGGTCAAATAGTCGATATCGGCGAATTCTTCCTTCAGTATATCTCACTTCTTCAACTCTGAAACTGCCGCCTCCCTAGGAAATTTCAAGACTCTGAACATTTCATGTATGTACTTGGGATTATCAACATGAATAGGATTCATCAGCCGCATGGTCTCCATCTCTAGGTTCTGCAGGAACAAGGGTCCGTGAAAAAGAAATTTACTTATTTCAAAAGACGAAAGAGTGAATACGTACATCAACCTAGAATTGCGGCTGCAAATTCGCCCTATGCATTTTGTTTATGTACTGGCAAGAACATTGCAATTGAAAGGTGGCGAAGTGGTTGAACATCATCGATTGCATGGAGACTCTCGCCACGATTGAAGGTAGCTCTATGAGAAGCAAATCATTCATTTGGTCCATCTGGTGTTTTGTGTGGAATATTTTCTGGAATTCAAACAAGTCATCAAATTCTGAAAAGTCCATCAGGTGAGAACTGATAGAAAAATGCTGAGAGGATTCATCAAAAACAACAAGCGGATAGCTAATGACATCTATGAGACTAGCAGCCATGGGAGTAAAAGGATGATCCAACTTCATTCCTAAGTTACTTGCTCCAAGTACGGGTTCTCGCGGCTCTACCCTTGGCAGGGGCCCATGACCTTCCTCAGATAGGTTAACCAAAGAAGTTTCTTCTCCCAAAACCTTTTGTGTTCACTGCTTTGTAGCATACTGTTTTCATCTCTCGCGAGTCTGCTCTTCTTTAGTTTGATATTTAGGATCAACTTATGGATCCTAGTAGCCAGTAGGGTGGTATGGGCGATTCGCTGGCAGATGAAAATCACCTGCATAAGAAAATAATGAGAATTGTGAAAACAATCAAAGCGAGAACGATAAAGATATATTCTCCTAAACCTATGGACTTGCCAAGAGCAACAACTTCATCCATCTTCTCCAAATAAAATTCTACATCCAGCGTATTGTTTGAAATGAAATTCGCCACTTCCAACTCCACACCGATTAGCCTTGGAGTTGTGAAATCTTCTTCTTTTCACGGCGAGGACAGGACGACCCAAGGACACAGATCTCCTGAGTACACGATGAAACTCTGAATCCAATGATGGGATTTATTCAGAAGATTAATAACTCTCACTCGAGACCCTATGAAAAAGGCAGTACCGTCTCTCTGAGATCTCGAAAAGAACAGGTTCCAGAAAACTCACATATTCCAAGGAACACGTTCTCGCCTCAGGTAGAAAGTGAATGAAATGAGTATAAGATATGAAGCCAGGACAATCCGACTCGGTATAAACCCATAGTTTGTTAACACTGCAATGAGTTCAGTCCATAGGGGAAACCTAAGATCAAAGTGGAGCAATTAAAAAGGAACAATAATCTCCCCCTCAGCTACTTTATTAATTCTCTCATCAGGCCTAGGAAGGCGCGTGATTATGTCATGAGGAGGCTGGAACTTCTTGCAGCATCTGAAAAGTTCCGCAAAAGAAACTTTAGGAGCGTGGAAGGTTGTGCATGAGCGAAAATGTTGGGCCATATTTTCCCGCAATGTTTTCTTATCGGATGGGGAGTTCTCAGAGCACGATTCCCTCTTTTCATCCATCTCATGGTACTTGCTAAATTCAGGGTAACAAATCTTGACATTAGTTAGACATTGTCAACCCCTATTTATAGGAATGCACATCAAAAGTTGAAATGACATGCCGTCAAGAAACACGAGTATTAAATAAAAGTCAAATCTGTCTTCACATCAATCAACATAAGAAATAATTACAATATAAAAATAGATATTTGCATCATATGCGAATACAACCTATGAACACTAACATTTGAATATAAAAGTAATTTATGAAAATAGAATATCCCGTGTCGAAGTTAAAAGCACAAAAAGATAGTTTGATTTATTACAACACCATGACATTAAAAATATCACTCGCGTGGCAGCTTTTCAACTCCTAAATTAGCTATGATTTCTCTCAATTCTGAAACCACTATATTCAGGTGAGTCTTCTCTCTGGAAATACCACTCTTACCTAAAGATGGATCAGGCATATTCGCATCTGGCACCATCTTCTCCTTCATTTTCTCGGTTAAGCTCGAAGTACTCACCATAGCAGCCCCCTTGCTCTGATAAAAAAAACTCTTCATTTCATCCACCATTGCTGATTTCCCTCACTTTAAGCTCTGAACTCTCCTTTGAAAGTGGAGGTCAGATCTTAAATTACTCTAGAGGGGGGGGGGGGTGAATAGAGTATTAAAACTTTTTATTTAATTTTATAGCGGAATTTAAAATACTGTTTAAGTATATGTGTAATCAGTGAGAGTTAAAGATAAATACAGGAACAGTAAAAAAGAAAAAACACACAGTACAAGCACAGAAGAATAAGCAAGCACAGAAGACACAAGGAGCTATAGTAGTTCCCCAATAAATCTGGGCACGTCTACTCTTCTACCACCCTTGGTAGGAATCCACTAGGAGGGTTGATCAGGTGCCCAGCCACCAAGGGGTTTTTGATAAAGTGTCCACACACCAATAAGCTTTTGATAAGGTGCTTAAAAACCACACAAGAATTTTTTGATAAGGTGTCTTGCCACCACTGGGTAAACTTTTGAAGGGAGAATTAACCCTGTACAAGATGAGATAAAGAGGTTTAGAGTGTTCTTCTCTGTCAATGATCTGAGAGAAGACAAGATGGTGTTGAGGCTGAAAGCTCCCCCTGTCTGATGAGAGTTGATGACAGTTTGTAGACAGAGCTTTCTCTAACACAAGTCTTTTATAGCTTATTATCTGGAAGAAAAGAATCTTCAGATTGTTGTTGCTCTATAAAAGACTTTAACTTGCAGCAGTTCTGAAAGGTTGAGTATTGTTCTCAGAATGATGAGGGTGCTGTCTTGAGTAAGAAGAAGACTGGAGAATATGAACTGTCCTTTTTCTTCTTTCTCTAATACTTCTCTTTGTCCTTCTTGTTCTTTGTTAACAGAGAGACTGAGAGAGGAGTGATCCTTATATTTTTTGTATCTCTATGCTCTGTATGTTGAGCAAAGCAAAATTCGACTCTGCTTCTTCTTTTTATGACTTGTATATTTTCAAAATTCAAATCTTCTCCTTTTTTTAAGGAATATATATATTCTGACTTAAATCCTTCTTGGAACTATGTAGCCACCCAAAACGATTTTGGCAGGTCCTTTCAATTCCTTTTGTCGAGAAAGATGCCTTGGCATTAAATGTCAACGGCTATTCTTTTTCTTGGAACAGAAAGAATATAAGGATATAATAAATAAGAAAGATATCCTTACATGGCTGACTGAATACGTCCAAGGAGAAATAAATATATCCGTTATTCTGTCGATTTGTGTTCAGAGAACTGATATCCAACTGAAAATATTATTCTGAGCTTCAGACAGGAATTTGTCGAGCGTTGGCTAGAATTCGTCGAGCGCTGCTAGCCATTTGTCGAGCGCTGCTAGCCATTTGTCGAGCGCTGCTAGCTATTTGTCAAGCGCTGCTAGCCATTTGTCGAGCGCTGCTCAGAAAATGTCCAGCGCTGGAACTGGTTATATTTCTTCAGTCTGCTGAAAACAATTTGTCGAACGAAGCTGGTCATTCATCGAACGGCACTCGCCATTTGTTGAGCTTGAATTTTCCTAAGTTCTGACTAATCTAATCAGCCTAAAATTTGACCCTGAGACTATACAATGGGGTCAATACAGATCCTAATCAACATATAGTGATCCTAGCCCAAATCAGTAATAGGGTTGTTCCAACAATCTCCCTCTATTTGGGTTAGGATACTATTTGACAATTAATCAAATAAATACAATAGAAAACATAAATAGCAGAACATAAAATATATGTGTCTGACAGAATGAAAAATTCATTTCAGCAGATTGAATAGAATTAGTGCTCTGAGTTCATTACAATCAAAAAGTTTAATCAATAAGAAAATAATTAAATCTGAACCTCTTTTATTTCTTTGCTAATGGAGGTTTGAAGATTATTTGCCTGTTTAGATCTTGAGATTTCTTCTTGCTTAAGTAGAGATCTTGAGCTCCCGGTATGGTTTGAGATTTGACATGGGGAACAAAAGCTTCTGGGTGCATATTAATATATTCTTCAGTATTGAAAAATTCTTTGGAGTTGTACTTGTCAAGTTCTTTCCTTCTGTAGTCAGACATGGTAGAAATGTTTGAGAAGTCTTTACCTTCTAATTTTGCTTTGTTAATCCGTGCAAGAGCAATTGACTCTTTGAGTCTTGCCATTTGAAATAATCTTTCTTCTTCAGGATCTGGAAGATAAGGAACATATTCTGAAGTATCATCTTGATCTTGAGGATCACTTTGAGTATTTTTGATCTTGTGAGAAGATCCATCAGAAATATGAAGTTAGTATTCTGAAGATATTTGAGGTGAAATAATGGCTTGACTTTCTTGTAAGGCAAGTGCTGCTTTCTTAGAAGGAGGAGCACTGGCTGATCCAGAGGCTTGAGAACCACTAGAACTACCAGTTCTCCCTGATTGTTGAGAGCTGGGCTTCTGAGAGAAGGATGATGGTGCTGTTGAGCCTGCTGCTGGAGGAGGAGGAGGAGGGGGATGGTTATATTTGATAGGTTTGTCAGAATAATAACCAGTTTTCTTCATCTTCTGCCTTCTTTTGTTCTCATTCCTTGAGAATTTCATCCAATGAGGTGTACTTTTGTCAAGAGTAATATTATGAAGAACATAATATGGAATATCATTCTCAGGATTTGGAGGCTTGGGAACATCCTTTGACTTAGTTGTTCTTTTCTTTCTTTTCCTTGATAATGTATCATCAGAATCACTGTTATCACCATCATCATCTTCAGAGTCAGAAGAAGAAATTGGCTTATTATATAAATCATCAATTCTTTTGATAGCTTCAAGAGCTTTTAATCTTTCTTCTTCAGCTTTGTCAAACTCTGCATCTGTCTCTTTCCAGATTTCATCAAAACTTGGCATTGGTTCTTCATTCCATAAAAGAATTGGAGGTGAGGAAACAATTCTTGATGTTGTTTCATCTGATGGAGTAGGGGGATCTTCTATATCATATAGAAATTCTGCAAGATCATCCTCATATTCTGCAGAAGTGTCCTTCATCTGAATATCTTGATCAGAGATTGAAGGAATAGAAGAGATGAAACCTTTTAGGATGTCAGAATGAGTCTTCTGAGGAAGGCATATCAGAGCCTTTGATAAATCTTCTATGTATATTTTTGGTGACACCCTTGATGTATATTTAGTATCAAATTTTGATAATAAGCTATACAGATCACAAGAGGGATGAATGCAGATACATATATTATTTATTTCTTCTATAACTTGTGTATCTGATACTATACAAGAATCAACCATATCTGTATCATAAACTATAATTGAATCTTCTTTACTTTGTACTATCTCAGAATTATCTGTATCAAAAACTGGAACCTCTACTACTTCTGGAGCAACTTCTGCTTCTAGAGCTTCTTCACAGGACATCTCCCCCTGCCTAGCTTCAGGGGAACCTGAATCTAGGCCCCTAGAAGAAGGGACAGCAATAGAGGAAGGAAGGGAAGAAAGCTTAGCAGAAAGGGAAGAAATAGCTTGGAGGACTGGAGCAAATTTTGCATCCAGGAGTTGGTTTATTTTAGGAAGAATGTGATCAAAAAATTGATCAGCAATGGAGGAGAGGTTGAGAGATAAAAAGTCTGATGGAAGTGATGTAGATGGTTGTGAAGTGGATGGGATGAAAGATGGTAGAAGGATATTTCTGACAGTTTCAGAATGTGTGGAATGCTATCTGGATGGTTTGAACTTGAGGGATGAATTGGTGACTGATGTTCATCATGTATTGGAGATGGAGGTGGAATAGGTGATTGAGGTAGAGTTGAGGAATTGAGATTAGTGTTGATAGGAGATGGAGGAGGGAAAAGCAGTGGTTCTGGAGATAGAGGGGAAATATCATTGATAGGTGATATGTCAGTTGAAGGAGGTGGTGAAGAGTTTGGAGGTAGAAATTGTTCAGAAGACTGTTGAGCAGGTGGAGATAGGATAAGAGAAGGAGAAGGAACTGAGGGAGGAACTTTTGGAAGGGTAGAGGGAGTGACTTGGTTAGTCCTTGTGTCCTCAGAAGTTTTCCTTTTCCTAGAGGCATCAGCTCCTGTATTCTTCTTGGGGATTACCCTATCCCACTTAGCAAAGAGTGCTGAGGTCCGCCTCTTGCTGGCATTTATGGTCACCTTTGGTGACACCAGAAGGTCTGGATGCCTTTCCTGCAGGAAAATACCTATAACTCTTCCAAAACTGAGACTATCTTTAGAATTTTTCTTTTTAATTAATTCAAAGAGAATTGATCCCCAGTTAATTTTCTTCTTCTCCATCAAGGCCACCATCAACAGAAATTGGTGCCTGTTGATATAGTCATGCCCAGAAGTCTTGCCCAACAAGACTTTTCCAACAATGTCAGCTAAGAACTTGTAGTCCTGAGACAAGTTCTTTTTCAGTAAGTGATTAGGGTTTCCAGTTAAGTGACCCATTTTGACTAAAGCTTCATCAAATTGTTCTGAGCTTATTTCTAAGTCATCATGACCATTCTCAAAATCAAAAATATCAGTAAGAATGGTGGGAGAGAGAGAAACTTGATGACCTGAGATGGTGCCGGACATCTTCTCATCCTCTGTCTGAATAGTATGGACCCATTCTTTAATCTCTGCAACTGGTATTTCTGCCTGGTGCTCAAATACTTCTTTAGATGTTGGTCTTCCAGTAGTTGAAGAACATTCTTGAAGATTTGGTCAGATTGTGCAAAGGAGTCCATGTCGATATCAAAACCTGCATCAAACTTCATTAAGTGCAGAGAGGCCTGAGGAATCACCATTGTTCCTGCAAAGAAAATGAAGATCAAGTGCAGAGGGGAACTGGAGGGAAAGACAATTTCTGTAGGCGCAAACTTTAGAGAGAGATAAAATAAAGCTTATATAGAAGGTTCGAAGAATGAGGGCACATTCGTAAACCGCTGTTCGTCAAAACCTAATAAAATTAGAAGTCAAAAAGGCTTTATTTCTTTGTCAGACTCCGTACGAAAACACCTTTTTCGTCGACCATTGTTCGACAAATGAAACTGTCTTTATCGATTCTGAGGTTAACAGGTTTTGTCGATTGCCGTTCGACAAATGGTTCAAATTCGTCGTTCTTCGTTCGACGAATTTATGGGATAAATAGAAATATTTAATTTTTAACAGATTGAGTCTCCATCTATCATTCCTAGTTGATTTATAAAGAAGATGTGCTTCTTTTCATCCAAGGGCTTGGTGAAAATATCAGCTCTTTGCAAATCAGTTGAAATGAATTGTAGGCAAATTTTGTTTTTATCCACATTATCCCTAAGGAAGTGGTGCCTAATTTCTATGTGTTTAGTCCTACTATGGAGAACTGGATTTTGTGTTATAAATATTGCACTAGTGTTGTCACAAAATATAATTGGTTTATTTAAGTTGACACCATAGTCTAGGAGCTGATTTTGTATCCACAATATCTGTGAGCAGCAACTGCCAGCAGCTATGTATTCAGCTTCAGCTGTTGATGTAGACACACATGTTTGTTTCTTACAAAACCAAGACACAAGCCTATCACCAAGAAACTGACAAGTTCCTGATGTGCATTTCCTGTCTACCCTACATCCAGCATAATCTGAATCTGAGAATCCAGTTAATTCAAATTCAGATGTTGTTGGATATCAAAGTCCTAGATTAGGGCAACCCTTTATATATCTTAAAATTCTTTTTAGAAAAGTAAGATGAGATTCTTTAGGGTTAACTTGAAACCTAGCACAAATACATGTAGCAAACATTATATCTGGCCTACTAGCTGTTAAATAGAGTAGAGAGCCAACAATTGCCCTATACACTTTCTGATCAACAGGTTTCCCTGATTCATCAGTATTAATAACAACATTAGAGGCCATGGGTGTTTTCATAGCAGAAGAATCAGACATTCCAAATCTTTTCACTAATTCCTTAGCATACTTAGATTGGGAAATGAAGATTCCTGATGGGGTTTGCTTCACTTGAAGACCAAGGAAGTATGATAATTCACCCATACTACTCATTTCAAATCTTGATTGCATTAGATTGGAAAATCTTTTGCACAAATTTGAATCAGTAGATCCAAAGATAATGTCATCTACATATATTTGAACTAGTAGAGTTTGATTTTTATGTACTTTGTAAAATAAGGTTTTGTCTACTGTGCCTCTACAGAAATTATTTTCCAAGAGAAAATTAGCTAAAGTCTCATACCATGCTCTGGGAGCTTGTTTGAGACCATAAAGAGCTTTATTAAGCTTAAATACATAGGAGGAATGAGTTGGAGAGATGAAACCTGGTGGTTGTTCCACATAGACTTCTTCTTTGATGTCTCCATTTAGGAATGCACTCTTTACATCCATTTGATATACTTTGAACCTTTTATATGCAGCAAATGCAAGGAAGATTCTAATTGCTTCTAACCTTGCAACTGGTGCAAAATTTTGATCATAGTCTATTCCTTCTTCCTGTGAGTACCCCTGAGCTACTAGCCTAGCTTTGTTTCTCATAATATTCCCTTGATCATCAAGTTTGTTCCTGAAGACCCATTTTGTGCCAATAACAGGATGGCATTTTGGTCTTGGAACCAAATTCCAAACCTTGTTCCTTTCAAACTGGTTGAGTTCCTCTTGCATTGATAGGATCCAGTTTGGATCTTGTTCTGCATCTTTTATGGTTTGAGGTTCAACTTGTGATAGGAAACTAGTATGCATCTGATTTTGGTGTAGTTGAGGCCTTGTTTGAACACCTGCTGTGATATCACCAATTACTTGTGAAATTGGATGATCTCTAACTGTGATGTAGTCAACAGTTGGAGTTGGTTCAGCAGCAGTATCCATTTGGGGAATTTGTTCAGCTATTGTGTCCTGTGGAGGATGTTCTGCTGTTACTTGATTTGGGTTAACAGCAAGATTTGGATGATCTTCCTCTTCACTATCTTCAAGAATTTGAGGTGATGGATGTAGTGAATCTTCTGTCTGTAGATTTAATCCATCAAGCTCTTCACATAGAGGTGGTACCTGTAGATTGTTTTTGGTAGAAGAATTCTTCTCCTTGTAAAACATGTTAGTTTCATCAAAGGAAACATGCATAGACTCTTCTATTTTAAGAGAGGATTTGTTAAACACCCTATATGCTTTGCTAACTATTGAATATCCTAAGAAGATTCCTTCTTCAGATTTTGGTTCAAATTTTCTAAGGTACTTTTTATCATTGTTATGAACAAAACATCTACATCCAAAAGTTCTAAAATAATCAACTTTAGGTTTCTTCCCTTTAAGCAATTCATAGGTAGTTTTACCCTTAAGTTTGTGTATCAAACTTCTATTCAGAACATAATTTGCTGTGCTAACAGCCTCTGCCCAAATAGATAGGGGCAAGTTAGCATTTGCAAGCAATGTTCTTGCTGATTCAATTAGAGTTCTATTTTTCCTTTCAACTACCCCATTTTGTTGAAGAGTTCTAGGGGCTGAGAAGCAATGCCTGATACCTTCCATCTCACAGAATTCTTGCATGAGAAGATGTTGAAAATGTTGAAGTGGAAGTTAGAGGAGTTTTTGGACCTGGGCGGTCTGGGAGAAGGTCGGGCGGACTGGCGAGGTCGCGCGACCTGGCGGGTTTTCCAGGCGGTCTGGTTGGTATCAGCCTAGCTGCGGTCTCCTGGAATGACTGCTGGTATCTGGTCCAAGGCGGCAAGGTGGAAGCCGCGCGGTCTGCCTCTGACCGCGTGGCGGGTTGTCCTCTTCAAGGTTGTGGCGGTCTGGTGTAATCGCACAGGGTAGTCCAGGTTCTCTGGTAGTATTCGCGGACTAAGGAAGTTAGTCGCGCGGTCTCAGTTCGCGGTCTCAGGAGGAGGCTGGTATGCGAGCTGGTCACTGTTCGCGGTCTCAGGCGGAGACCGGCATGCGGACAGGTGTTCGCGGTCTGATGGAGAACTGGTTGTGTTCGCGGTCTCTAGCGAACACAGGGGGTGAACAGCTTCGGGCGGTCTGGCGAGCTCTTTGTAGAGTCGCGGTCTGCTGTGAGAACGGCAGTCTGTCATGGCCGATGTTGAAGCTGGCAAGTTCACCAAAATGAAGCAGGAGCATGTTGCTGATCGCGCTGGTTGACCGATCAGGTCGCGTGGTCTGGAGGGTGGTGATCCTATCTCATAGGGTGGTGACTGGATCAGGTCCCGCGCCTATAAATAGGAGCTACTGTAGCAGCATAATATGTGTGACACCAAGTGTAAGCTGAGTCCGGCTTGTTCCTGCGGTCTGTTTTTATTCTGACCGTGCGGTCTGCTGATTGAATTCCTTTTGTGCAGCTTCTGCGGATAGTGCGGGCAGCAGCGTTCACCTCTTCCTCTGAAAGTGTTCGGGCGGTCTGTGGCTTGGAGTTGTGGTGCTGGAGTTCGGGAAAATCAGGAGGTCGGAAGGATTGGGCGGCTTGATCATCGAGTTGGTGGGGTTCTGTGATCGTCAAGTCGCTGCGGTCTGGCAGTGTGTTGAAGTCGCAGGGAGGTCGTGCGGTCTGGAGCGGTCTCAATTATCTGCATTTCCTTGTATTTCCTTTTTTGGTGTTTGTGCTGGCGAAATCATGTCTCGCCAAGCATGTCTTGCCCTGTAATGAAGTTTTATGCTATCAATAAAGATCACATATTTTCCTGAAGATTGTTTCTGGTGGTTTGGCTAGTATCTCTTAGTTGCATAATCGATTCCTGCTTGCTCTCACAAGGTCCTTAGAGAAATTTTCACATGGTATCAGAGGCAGGTTGGAGTGGATAGAGCAGGTTGCAACTTAGAGTAGCCATCGCCTTGGTGAAGAAGGAACCAGTGGAAGAGCAATGGAAGGTGGATATTCAAGAGGTCTGGGTATTGAGATGCTTACATCGACTAACTTCAAGAAGTGGAAGTCGTGTATGCAGAGCTATGGGAAGTTGTTGGAGGAAATGAGACAGAAGAGGTGAAGGCAACGGAAGCTGGTGATAACGGTCCGGCTGTAAGGGCATGGAGAAAGACCAATGCCAAGGCCGAGTTCACTTTGAAGCGTGCTATTTCACCTGATCTCTTTGATCACATCTTGGGGTGTGGATCGGCTGCAGAGATCTGGAGAGCCCTGGATGGGCTGTTTAACAAGAAGAATGTAGCAAGGTTACAGTTCTTGGAGAATGAGCTGGCAAGGTCAGCTCAGGGTGATCTGTCTATCTCAAATTTCTTTCTGAAGATGAAGAACTTGTGTGCTGAAATATCAGCACTGGATCCTGATGAGCCTATCTCTGAGGCGAAGCTGAAGAGGCACATCATCCGCGGCTTGCGGAAGGAATATGTTGCCTTTGTGACGTCGGTGCAGGGATGGGCAAATCAGCCGTCTCTGTTGGAGCTGGAGAACTTGCTTGCTTCGCAAGAAAGCTTGGCAAGACAGATGGCGGGGTTGTCAGTGACTGGGGGAGATGGCGAAGTGCTTTTCTCGGGGAAGAAGAATAAGTGGGATAAGAAGAAGAAGACCACCGGAGGCTTTGGGCCTTCAACTTCTGGGCAGCAGGAAAGGGGATATGCTCCCAAGGCTAACGGGAAGAAGAAGGGAGAAGGTCCGAAGTGCTACAAGGGTGGCAAGTTTGGCCACATCAGGAAAGATTGCAGAGTGGTCACTCAAGCAGGGCATGCTGCGGAGAAGGAGGAAGCTGAGGATAGACATGTAGATGGAGGATGGGGAGGAGCCTTCTCAGCTTCTGTTGGAGCTTCGGCTCCTATCAACTATCTGGAGGACTGGATCGTGGACTCGGGGTGTGGTCATCACCTCACCGGAGACGGGACCAAGCTTTCTTCTGCACAGCCCTACACAGGTAACAATGCAATCATTATTGCTGATAATACTGTGCATCCAGTAGAGAAGGTGGGGGTTGTTTCTTTGGGCAGTGATAGAGGGCCACTTACTTTGAAGAGTGTCTATCATGTGCCCGGAATGAAGAAAAACCTCTTCTCCGTGACTAACGCTGTAGATGCTGGGTATCACGTTCTGTTCGGCCCAACAGAAGTGAAGTTTCTACGTAATGTTGAGGCCGTGAAGGCCGAGGTCGTTCATGTCGGGAGACGGGCAAAGGACTTGTTTGTTTTATCGACAAGTTCCTACGTCGACAAGATGAAGACGAATGATGGTGCCGTTATATGGCATGAAAGGTTGGGGCATGTAGGGATGGACAAACTAAAAGCTATGGCGGTGAGAGGTCTGGTTAAGGGCCTGCCAAGTCTATCTTCCTACAGAGAAGGTCATGTTTGCGCGGGATGTCAGTTCGGCAAGTCTCACCGACTACCGTTTGACAAGTCGCAGACAAGGTGTAGTGTGCCGTTGGAGTGCATCCACGGTGACTTAATGGGACCGACTGCTACCCCAAGCCTCGGAGGCAGCAGGTATATGCTGGTGTTGATCGACGATTACACCAGATATGTCTGGGTTTATTTCCTAAAGGAGAAGGCGGAGGCGTTCGCCAAGTTTGTGGAGTTCAAGGAGCTCGTGGAAGGTCGGCTGGGACTGCGGGTGAAGAAGCTGAGGACTGACAACGGAGGGGAGTTCACCTCTAGTGAGTTCTCTAGTTTCTGCAGGAAGGCGGGCATCCGGAGGGAGCTTACTTGTGCGCATACTCCACAACAGAACGGAAGATCCGTCATCTGACGGAGACCTGCAAGTGTTGGCTGCATGCCAAGAGTATCCCAAAGTCCTTCTGGGCAGAGGGAATGTCTTGTGCTGCTTACGTCATCAACCGGATGCCTCTTAGTCCCATCAACATGTTAACTCCGCATGAGTTGATGTTCAAGGAGAATCCAAGCGTGGCACACCTTAGGGTGTTTGGTTCCACCTGCTACGTGCATGTTCCAGATGCTCTTCGGACGAAGCTAGATGCGAAAGCAAGGAAGCTAGTCTTCGTGGGATATGATGAGTGGAAGAAAGGATGGAAGTGCATGGACCCGGAGACGCGGAGATTTGTTGTATCTCGCGACGTTGTATTTGATGAGGTGACATCTTACAAGGGGTCTTCTGGAGTGGAGCTACCAGAGAGCAGGGTGGAGGAGCCGGAGCAAGCAGTGGAAGATCTTCAGGTGGAGCTACCTGTATCACCAGGTGGTCCATCTCCTTCTAGTTCCGAGACGGGGGCTTCTGGTTCAGAAAGGAGGGGGAGCAATGCTCCTAGCACGTCTGGAAGAGGAGCTAGGGAAGAAGCAGCTGAAGACAATGCGGTTCAGGGGAAGGAGCTGAGGAGGTCGAAGCGATCGATCGTTGCCCCTGATCGCTATACAGGAGGAAACGCAGTGAGCTTCGTCTCATGTTTCTTCGCTGGTCCCTTGGATGAGAGGGAGCCGTCGAGCTTTGAGAAGGCCAAAGGCGTGAAGGAGTGGGACGTTGCGATGCAAGAAGAGATGGCAGCTCTCGAGAAGAATGAGACCTGGTCTCTTGTGCCCAAGCCCAAGGGCACCACTCCTGTGACATGCAAGTGGGTCTACAAGCTGAAGAAGAAAGCTGATGGCAGTATCGAGCGGTACAAGGCTCGTCTTGTAGCTCGGGGGTTTTCGCAGCAATACGGTGAAGACTACGATGAAACATTCAGTCCAGTGGCAAAAATGACTTCAGTTCGATTCATCATTGCCTTGGCGGCGTTCAGTGGATGGGAGATCTGGCAGCTCGACGTCAAGAATTCCTTCTTGTACGGCGAGATTGACAAGGACATCTTCATGGCTCAGCCACCAGGTTTCGTGTCTGAAGATTTTCCGGAGCATGTCTGCAAGCTGAAGAAGGCCCTGTATGGGTTGAAGCAAGCGCCGAGGGCGTGGTACGGGAAGATCGCAGAGTATCTCTTATTCTGTGGATTTGTTGCTTCAGACTCGGACTCAAGCTTGTTCGTCAAGAAGAGCGGGGAGCTTCAGGTCATCGTGCTACTGTACGTCGACGATATGATCGTGACCGGGAACTCAAAGGTGGGGGTAGCTAGGCTTCGGGCTGAGCTATCTATCAGGTTCGAGATGAAGGATCTGGGGGAGCTTCACCATTTCCTTGGACTTGAGGTGCAGAGGAAGGAAGGTGGAGTGCTGGTGACCCAGGCCGGTTATGCGGAGCGGATCGTGGATCGATTCGGCATGAAGGAAGGGAAGTGCACCTCCACACCTCTGGAGAAAGCTATGAAGCTTCGAAAGGATGAGGGGAGGATTATGCAAGATCCGTTGGTGTTCCGAGCTCTGGTTGGGAGCTTGATCTATCTGACGATCACGAGGCCGGATATTGCATATGCAGTTGGCAGAGTGAGTCGATATATGGCGGAGCCACGGGTACCTCATCTGCTAGCGGCCAAGAACATTTTGAAGTATGTCAAGGCGACCTCGGACATGGGTCTCCTGTACAGGAGGGATGCGGGCTTCGAGGTGCATGGATACATGGATGCTGATTACGGGGGAGATTCGGATGATCGGAAGTCGACGTCTGGATTCGTCTTCATGGCGGGCCCCACGGCTATATCATGGTGCAGCAAGAAGCAGGATTCCGTGTCGGTCTCTACCACGGAAGCGGAATACAAGGCTTCGGCCTTGGCAGCTCAGGAAGCTATCTGGCTTAGAAGGTTGGTTGGAGACATCCACAAGGAGGTTTGGGAGCCGACTCTGCTACGCGGTGACAACGAGAGTGCTCTCAAACTGGTTACCAATCCAGTTTGTCACGCGAGGACCAAGCATATCGAGATCGAGCACCACTTCATACGGGAGAAGGTGCTGGAGGGATCTCTTTCGATCGAGCATGTGCGGAGTGCGGACAATGTCGCAGACATCTTCACAAAGGCGCTGGCGAAGGGGCCGTTCACACGGCTAAGGGAGTTACTTGGACTGGTTTCAACTTCCCACTTCAAGGGGGAGTGTTGAAAATGTTGAAGTGGAAGTTAGAGGAGCTTTTGGACCTGGGCGGTCTGGGAGAAGGTCGGGCGGACTGGCGAGGTCGCGCGACCTGGCGGGTTGTCCGGGCGGTCTGGTTGGTATCAGCCTAGCTGCGGTCTCCTGGAATGACAACTGGTATCTGTTACAAGGCGGCAAGGTGGATGCCGCGCGGTCTGCCTCTGACCGCGTGGCGGGTTGTCCTCTTCAAGGCTGTGGCGGTCTGGTGTAATCGCACAGGGTAGTCCAGGTTCTCTGGTAGTATTCGCGGACTAAGGAAGTTAGTCGCGCGGTCTCAGTTCGCGGTCTCAGGAGGAGGCTGGTATGCGAGCTGGTCGTTGTTCGTGGTCTCAGGCGGAGACCGGCATGCGGACAGGTGTTCGCGGTCTGATGGAGAACTGGCTGTGTTCGCGGTCTCTGGCGAACACAGGGGGTGAACAGCTTCGGGCGGTCTGGCGAGCTCTTTGTAGAGTCGCGGTCTGCTGTGAGAACGGCGGTCTCTCATGGCCGATGTTGAAGCTGGCAAGTTCACCAAAATGAAGCAGGAGCATGTTGCTGATCGCGCGGGTTGACCGATCAGGTCGCGCGGTCTGGAGGGTGGTGATCCTATCTCATAGGGTGGTGAATGGATCAGGTCCCGCGCCTATAAATAGGCGCTACTGTAGCAGCATAATATGTGTGACACCAAGTGTAAGCTGAGTCCGGCTTGTTCCTGCGGTCTGTTTTTATTCTGACCGTGCGGTCTGCTGATTGAATTCCTTTTGTGCAGCTTCTGCGGATAGTGCGGGCAGCAGCGTTCACCTCTTCCTCTGAAAGTGTTCGGGCGGTCTGCGGCTTGGAGTTGTGGTGCTGGAGTTCGGGAAAATCAGGAGGTCGGAAGGAGTGGGCGGCTTGATCAGCGAGTTGGTGGGGTTCTGTGATCATCAAGTCGCTGCGGTCTGGCAGTGTGTTGAAGTCGCAGGGAGGTCGCGCGGTCTGGAGCGGTCTCAATTATCTGCATTTCCTTGTATTTCCTTTTTTGGTGTTTGTGCTGGCGAAATCATGTCTCGCCAAGCATGTCTTGCCCTGTAATGAAGTTTTATGCTATCAATAAAGATCACATATTTGCCTGAAGATTGTTTCTGGTGGTTTGGCTAGTATCTCTTAGCTGCATAATCGATTCCTGCTTGCTCTCACAAGGTCCTTAGAGAAATTTTCACAGAAGAGACTCAAACTCAGTGCCATGATCACTTCTGATCAATGCAACTACAGTTGAGTACTCAATCTGTATGCTCTTAAGAAAGTCTGTAAGAATTTTAAAGTTATCCGACTTTTCTCTCAAGAAGAACACCCAAGTGAATCTAGAGAAGTCATATACAATAACTAGAGTGTAAGACTTTCCCCCTAAGCTCTTTATTGCTATAGGTCCAAAAAGGTCCATATGTAGCAAATACAAGATTCTAGGTGAATCACTTTTAGATAATGATTTAAAGCTATTTTTGGTTTGCTTGCCTAACTGACATGCCCTACAAAGACCTTCTTTCTTATATGATCCTGATGGTAAGCCTCTAACAAGATTATCCTTAGCTAGTTTAGCAATAGTCCTAAGGTTTACATGTCCTAATCTTTTATGCCATAGTTCACTAGGTTTGCTTAGCTCATTAAATAAACAAATTTCTGATTTGGATGAGTTGAAATTTACTAAATATATATTTCCTTGTCTAATACCTGATAGAACAATAACATTATCAGAGGATTTAATGATGCATTCTGATTTATTAAATGTTACCTGATAACCTTCATCACATAACTAACTTATGCTGATGAGGTTGTGCTTCAGACCCTTGACATAGGTTACTTCCTTGAATGTCACTGTTCCAACTTTAATTTGACCATAGCCTTTGGTTTGTCCACAGTTGGAGTCTCCAAAGATCACCTTGGGTCCAAGCTTTGCCTTGTAGTTGTTCAGGTTGGCCTTGTTCCCTGTCACATGCTTTAAGCAGCCACTATCCAAGTACCATTTTTGATTTAATCTTGGATAGCTGTGTACCTGCAACCACAAAAACATAAACTAGTTGTTTTTGACCCAGACTACCTTGGGTCCTTTTATGTTACCACAAAATTCAGAGATAAATGACATTTCAGGCTGATCCTTATAGCCTTTTGGATGATATCTCCTTGGAGGTATAGTCCACTCAGTAAAAGAATTTTTAGTATATTTTGGATTAGAATTCTTAAAGTTTTCTGTATAGTGCTTGTTCGAAGAATTTGAATAAATTCGTCGACCGCTGTTCATATTATAACTATACTGAAAATCTGTTCTCAGTTTTCGTCGAACCCCGTTCGATAGATTTGAATCTTTTTGTCGAGCTTCGTTCGGCGAATTCTTCTGAATTCTCTTATCCTTAACAGACTTGCTTGAAATATCTTTATTTCTTTCTGCAACCTCTTTGCTTTTAGTAGAAATGAATTTTATGGGTATGGAGAGGATGTTTCTCTTAATCAGAGATGGCTCACTTGATGAAGCACCCAAGCCCAGTTTGCTATTGTTAAATCTAGCATTGATAGTGCTTGTGATGTCCATCAGTTTGATGCTTCTCCCATTGAGAGATTCTTCAAATTTCTTGGTTTCAGACAACTTATTCTCAATGAGAATAATGTGTTCTTTGGAGGCAGCCAGCTCTTTCTTAAGACTTGCATTCTCTTCACTTATATTATTCATCTCAACTAACTTATTTCTGAGAGAGATTACTTCTTTCTCAGATTTTATTAAGTCTTGGCAAAGAATTTTGAAATCATCTTTGAATTCAATAGAAGTAAATTCAAAGCTCGATAATACCTGATCAATATCATCTTCTGTTTCTGATTCTGATTTCTCTTCATCAGAATTGTTGGTTGAGGCATTGATTGTCATCATGCAAAATTTTTTTTTCTTCTTCATCATCACTGGAGCTGGATGATGATGCTGATTGTGACTCACTGTCTGAGTCATAAATAGCCATTAGGCATTGACTGTTTTCTTTTGTTTCTTCTTCATCAGAAGAACAAGATGTAGATTCTGATTCAGATTATGTTTCACACCAGGATGTTGCTACAAATCCTCTTCCCTTCTTTTTGTGAGAGTGGGAGGAAGATTTGTTGGAGCTCTTATTTTCTTCCTTTTCTCTTCTCCTGTCCTTCTTGTCCTTTTTGTTCTGATTATCTGGACAGTCAGGAGCAATGTGTCCTAGTTTCCTGCAACCAAAACATATAATTTCATTAGAGTGATTTTTGCCATACCTTGGCTTGTCATGGCTTCTGGATAGCTTTTTCCTGATGTCTTTCTTAGCCATCTTGTAGAATCTTTTGGCAAATAGATTCATAAACTCCTCATTGTCAGGAGCTTTTCCTTCATCTTCTGTAGCCTTGAAGGCTATGCTTCTTTCCTTCTTGGGTGCTGGAGATGAAGTAGATTCTTCAACTTCCCTAGCTTTGATAAGCTGCTCATAAGACTTGAGCTTGCCCAACAAAGCTTCAGTGGTGATCTCATTGAGACTTCTGGCTTCCTTGATTGGCCAGATTCTGGAGTCCCATGTGCTGGGGAAGCACATAAGAATTTTGTCATTAATCTCTGTGAGTGAGATCACTTTGTCCAGAGACTTCAGCTCATTTATTATGAGGCTGAGCCTATTGTACATATCATCAACATTTTCTGATTCTCCCTTCTTGAAGTTCTCATATTGAGAAATCAGATGAGATCTTCTATCTTTTCTTTCATCTGCTGAGCCTGCCACCATGTTGTTGAGGGATTCCCAAATTTCTCTTGCTGAGGTGCACTCAACAACCTTCTGGAATATGTCATCTGACATAGTTAGGGCCAGAATGTTCATGGCCTTTGCATCTGCATTTCTCTACTTTTTTTGAGCTTCAGTCCACTCAGGAGGTGGAACAGCAGTATTATCTGTTGTTGCTCCAGTGCTAGTTGGTGCTGTAGGTGCTGGAGGCCCTGTTAGAATAACATTAAAAATCTCTTCATCAATGGAGTTCATATAGAGCCTAATCCTTGTTTTCCATAGTGCAAACTTATTGAGATTGCACATAGGAGGTCTTGTGCTGGAATATTCCTTGTTTTGTGCCATGAGTTTTAAGTAAGATAAAAATAGAGAGAAAGAAACTCTTAGAAAAATTAAGATCTGGTTGATCTTTGTGATTCAGGTGTTAGCCTGTAAAGAATCAACACTCCTCTGATACCAATTGAAAGTGGAGGTCAGATCTTAAATTACTCTAGAGGGGGGGTGGTGAATAGAGTATTAAAACTTTTTATTTAGTTTTATAGCGGAATTTAAAATACTGTTTAAGTATATGTGTAATCAATGAGAGTTAAAGATAAAGACAGGAACAGTAAAAAAGAAAAACACACAGTACAAGCACAGAAGACACAAGGAGCTATAGTAGTTCCCCAATAAATCTGGGTACGTCTACTCTTCTACCACCCTTGGTAGGAATCCACTAGGAGGGTTGATCAGGTGCCCAGGCACCAAGGGGTTTTTGATAAGGTGTCCACACACAAATAAGCTTTTGATAAGGTGCTTAAAAACCACACAAGGATTTTTTGATAAGGTGTCTTGCCACCACTGGGTAAACTTTTGGAGGGAGAATTAACCCTGTACAAGATGAGATAAAGAGGTTTAGAGTGTTCTTCTCTGTCAATGATCTGAGAGAAGACAAGATGGTGTTGAGGCTGAAAGCTCCCCCTGTCTGATGAGAGTTGATGACAGTTTGTAGACAGAGCTTTCTCTAACACAAGTCTTTTGTAGCAGATTATCTGGAAGAAAAGAATCTTCAGATTGTTGTTGCTCTTTGAAAGACTTTAACTTGCAGCAGTTCTGAAAGGTTGAGTATTGTTCTCAGAATGATGAGGGTGCTGTCTTGAGTAAGAAGAAGACTGGAGAATATGAACTGTCCTTCTTCTTCTTTCTCTAATACTTCTCTTTGTCCTTCTTGTTCCTTGTTAGCAGAGAGACTGAGAGAGGAGTGATCCTTATATTTTTTGTATCTCTATGCTCTGTATGTTGAGCAAAGCAAAAGTCGACTCTGCTTCTTCTTTTTATGACTTGTATATTTTCAAAATTCAAATCTTCTCCTTTTTTTAAGGAATATATATATATTCTGACTTAAATCCTTCTTGGAACTATGTAGCCACCCAAAACGATTTTGGCAGGTCCTTTCAATTCCTTTTGTCTAGAAAGATGCCTTGGCATTAAATGTCAATGGCTATTCTTTTTCTTGGAACAGAAAGAATATAAGGATATAATAAATAAGAAAGATATCCTTACATGGCTGACTGAATACGTCCAAGGAGAAATAAATATATCTGTTATTCTGTCGATTTGTGTTCAGAGAACTGATATCCAACTGAAAATATTATTCTGAGCTTCAGACAGGAATTTGTCGAGCGCTGGCTAGAATTCATCGAGCGCTGCTAGCCATTTGTCGAGCGCTGCTAGCCATTTGTCGAGCGCTACTCAGAAAATGTCCAGTGCTGGAACTGGCTATATTTCTTCAGTCTGCTGAAAACAATTTGTTGAACGAAGCTGGTCATTCGTCGTACGCCACTCGCCATTTGTTGAGCTTGAATTTTCCTAAGTTCTGACTAATCTAATCAGCCTATAATTTGACCCTGAGACTATACAATGGGGTCAATACAGATCCTAATCAACATATAGTGATCCTAGCCCAAATCAGTAATAGGGTTGTTCCAACATCCTTCAGAATGAATCATTGTCATGCAAAACTTTCCTATACTCCTCAACCGAGTGACTTGGAGCTGTCACCAAAGCCGACCTAGAATCTGAAAATAACAATAAAAAGAAATTTCAATGTAAGAAAAGGATTAGACAAGTCAATATAAAGGCGAGGACCCATCAGTGTAATAGCGTGTTGGGGGTTGGCGGGAAAATTTCCTGGCTCCAGACGATTCAGAGGGAGGGGCCTTGTGCCCATAATTTGCAGCACAATTTTTTTGTTTCTCAGCCCCCTCAATCTCAAAGCACCTCCTCTCCAGCTCCAAGGGAAGAATTACCGCATCACCTTCCAAGAATGTGTTGCACTATTTCTTCAGCGGCGTAGACTTATCCAGAGAAGATCAGAGTAGATTCACTTCATAGGACATGGAAATCATCTCCTGCTTAATTAGTGTCCCGTCATCCGAGAGTGTCCCTTTCCCTTTAAAACCGCTGCTATAAGTGATGTGATCACCCCCATCAGATCTTGTATGAGGCAGGTCAATAAGAGTTTCCATGCCATCAAGTATAGTTGTCAGGTCCTTCCGCAAGACCCGTAGGAGACTCCCTCAAATTCTCCCTCCTCAAACTCAGCCCTTATTACCATCACCCCTTATGCGACAACCACATATTGCACTTTCACAGTCGTTTTAGTTGCATTCCTCTCATCCTTTCTGTTTTGACCCTCAACATCCACATCTTTCTTCTTCCTCTCATCCTCAGCGGACTTACTCCCCTCTCCCTCATACTTCCTTTTTCTTCTTCTCCTCTTCCTCTTTCCTCTTCTTGGCAGTCCTATACATCGATGCCTCCTCCTCCAATCTCTTCTTCTCCTCTACCTCTTTATTCTTCTTAGCGGTCCTATTCTCCGCTGCCTCCTCTTCCTCCTCCAATCTCTTCTTTTCCTCTCCCTCTTTCTCCTTCTTGGACATCCTACTCGACGTTGTATCCTCCCCCTATAATTTTTTCTTCTCCTCTTAGCTTCCTCCTTTCTTTTCTTGGCAGTGATATTCGCTATTGCCTCATCTTCTGATATTTTCTTCTCCTTTTCCTCCTTTCTTTTCTTGACAGCCCTATTCGTCGCTTCCTCCTCCTCCTCCTCCAATCTTTTCTTCTCTTCTTCCTCCTTTATCTTCTTGGAAGCCTTATTCACTGCTACCTCATCTTCTGATCTTTTCTTCTCCTCTTCATCTTCCTCTTCCTCTTCCTCTTCCTCTTCTTTCTTTTTCTTGGAGGCATTACTCGACAGTACCTTATTCTATTTTCTCTTCTTCCTATCCTCCGCGACTTTAATCGTTGTTGCCTTGTCCTTCTTTTTATTCTTCTCTTCTTCCTTTTTCTTCTTCTCATCCTCAACAGCTTTATTCCCAACTATCTCATCCCTTTTTCCCTTTTTGTCCTCAGGAGCGCTAGTCGCAATAATAGCATTATTGGCCCTGACCATAAGCGACTTGCCAGTTGTTATCATTGCACACACTTTGACATCCACTTTTATCTTCTTCTCTATCTGCATTTCTTCTCCTTAACGACATTTGTTTTTTCATCTCCTTTCTCTAAAGCGGCGAGTTCAGCTATTGCTTTCGCCATGTCACTATTTGCTCTTGAATTTAGCAGAAGAGTCGCTTCCCTCCTCATCTCCAACTGAGTTTTCTTCAGGTTTGACTCGCCAATATGATCAGCGTTCTTGGCAACACCACCAGAAGAACCGCCCAAAGTCACTATAATATGGAGTTCGCCTTCAAAATCCGCCATCCTACGTGCCGATTCAAAATCCAATTTCTCAACTACATCATCAACACCCTCACCAACTTCGTCGAAACTTGCATGATCATGCACGCATCACAACAATCAAGAAAGTTATACCTTTCAGATGATCAAAAGAACATGCAGGTAGTGTCAAAATTGCTAGCACTATGTCCTCTCACCTCGGCCGACAATAGATGATTGTCACCCATTGCAGGGGAAGAAGGTAGATTAGGAGAATCGACGGTATCGATAAGAGGCGAGATGAGTTGAGGGATTTCCGTCTTGGAGATAATCTCTTTAACCGATGGAAGTCGTCGTTGAGTTTTAACTATTTTCACCTTCTTTCTCATTTTCCCAATTTCAGGAGAAGTAAGTAAACCTAAAAACTGCGCTAGGGCCATGAGATCCTTGAAGCTAGTCTCCTTGTTTGATTTCTCTACTTCAAGGGTACTCGCAATTCAAAGACAAAAGTCCGCTCAAAGGAAAGGTACGAGCCAAATGGATGACCTAGTAGTATTTATAGACCCAAGGATGCTTTGAAAAGCATGAAAAAGATTCTCACCGGAATAAAATTTCTCGAAATCTCTTTTAAGATTTGAATAAATGAGGGAAAACTAATTGGGCTAGTTTCACAGCTCATTCTTTCAAATGCAATATGGTTCTCACCTAAAGAAAAGACGACACGTCAACTAGCCTATCATAAGAGTCTTAAGCCTACCAAATAACAATAGTTAATTTGGGAGTACTCAGCAACCAGGGAGAACTCACTCTGAAAGAGTACTCACATATCCAAAGAATACTAAAAAAAATTCTAGAGCATCCTATAATGTTTGTATATCACCCTAACATCAACTAGAACATCCCAGAAGATGCTAGAACTTGCTACATACTACGAAGCGGGCAGTCCGAATGGAGGAACTTACCAGTGGCGCAGATCTCTCATGTCTATAACTAGGACTAACACTGTAGTTGGAGGGGACATGGAAGATCATCTCATGTTTCTAAAAAACACTCGCTTCCTCTCACGAAAGAACTCGTGAGTAATGAGTCCCATTTATATACACTTTTATAGACTCATCTGGGCTAGTTTTCCTTCTTTTGCACTTCAATTTCAGTTCTTAATTGCTTATATTTTACTTGTTCGCGCTTTCACTTTAAGTGCTCATTTAGACTCGTTATGGTGTGCAATTGCGCACAATATTGTTGGGGGCAAGCACAATGTGCTCCCCAATAATTTTATGCTTTTATACTTATGCTGGAGGTGTGTTCCCAGCGTGTGGTTTCATTGTGCAGGTGGGCAGATCATCCATATTGCCCAGAATTCATCATGTATGAATTGCACGGTCGTGCGTTTACTTGACGCACGGTCGACTGCGGTCGTGCGCTATGATCGACTGGTCAATATGGTGATCTGCCCCGCTCGTGCGTTTTCTTCACGCACGGTTGGTCTCAACCGTGCGCGAACAAAATGCACGGCCTCCTGTTGTTTGCCGAATTTTGAGGTTTCTGAATTTGCCCGTGCGTTTTTACGCACGGTCAGCTTCGACCGTGCGTGAGTAAAATGCACGGGCGCGCCTGCTTCATCTTCCTGTTCTTTATTCTTGATTAATATCGCACGGTGCACGCACGGTTGTGCGTTCGACCGTGCGTGACCAAATTTCTGATTATTTTGTAAAAAAGCTGCAGCTCTTGCCCTATTAGGGATGATCAATTTCCAGCGTCGTGTTTCCGCCGAGCTCCGCCATTTCCGCAGGTTTTTCGCCCCCTTTGGCCTCCTCCATCATCCTCGAGCTCCAAGGAGAGTGATCTGGTCCTACATCCACCAATATTGAAGGAGGAGGAAGCTAGGTCGTGCGGCCGGATCGTGACACGAAGAAGACGGGCCATTGGAAGATAGTGACAACCTTCTCTACCCCGGACGCAATTGAGGACCGAGCTTGGACGCAGATTGACAACTCGGCGATTCCAACCGTGAATCTTCGACAAGGCTTCAGATTGGGTCGATTCCTTGCTCTCTCTCTCTCTCTCTCTCTCTCTCTCTCTCTCTCTCTCTCTCTCTCTCTCTGTATTGGTAGTTGTAAATGTTAGATTTCTCTATCTTTTGATGATGTGCACTATGAATCTTGCTTTATAATGTTTATCTCATGTTTATGAGTTTCTATTATTCATATATGTGTATGAGGTGCGCCACCATTCCATCTTCCACACCCTCCACTCCATTACACAAGCCTATTCTTCCATTATGTAAGACTACTCTTCCATCGTCCTAGCGAAGCGTGGCATAGCGGCCTGTGTAATCCATTCGCCTAACGAAGCAGTGCGCTCAAGGCCTGCACAGTTCGATTCCGCACTTACCACTCCATCCTCTTGCCTACTCATCCATCCGCCCTTGCGAATCGGTGCATAGCGGCCCGTGTAGTTTTCCATCCCTCCTGGCGAAGCATTGCAGAGCGACATTGCATATGAGTAGTTGTAGTTATTTTCTTTTATTTTCCATAATCCAAACCAAATCTCCCGCATTCCATCCGACTTAAGGACTTCGATCTCAAGTCCTTCCTCAATAGTTAACTCCACCTTACTATGTTCCTTCGAGATCGATACTTGGGGATTCACTCTCATTTTATATTACTTGAACGATCGGTACACTGTCGTTTCATGCCGCAGTCTTGCTACCGCCTATAGCGGTGTGCTAAGATTCGCGCATCAAGTTTTTGGCGTCGTTGTCGGGGAACACAAACGTGTGAGTTTTTTGGAGAGGAAGTCGAGAGATAGAAGTCCTTTTCCATTTGTTTATACCATTTTCTTCTCTGTTTTAGTTCTTAGAATTTGTAGTTTTAAATTTCTTTATTCCTTTTCAATTTTGTGATTTATCTAAAGCAGGCATTCATTTTTTTTATTTCTTGCGTGTAGTTAATTTTTGCAAGGAAATTTTATCTGTTGGTGAATTTTCCCCTTCTACACCATGTATTCTGCTTTCAATATCTGTTGTAGATGGTGTGGAAATCATAATCATTCTAGTGATAAATGCCCCACTAGAGATGGTGAGCATAATTCTCGAGGCCCAGTGTATGGAGCACCGTTCTCTTACGGTACTTCATACACCATACCTAAGTATTATGGTCACTCTTCTTCACCCCATTTATCGTTTTCATATTCCTCTCCGGCGCCGTTTGCACCGAAGAGTAATGGAAAATGGTGTTTGTGTTGTCATAGAACCGAGCATGCATTGAAAGATTGCGTAGAGTTTCAGCGCCAGATGGAGGAGAATGATGAAAATGATGTTCGTATCATTCCATCCACCTCTCATTTGGGTGCTCATTCTGATCCTGATGATATATTTGCAGTACCACCTTGTCTATGGTGGACTGCTGCGGATATCCCCATCAGACTTTATGTTGATCGGTGTGACGACATGGTAGAGACTTCTCTCCCGGCGCATTCATCACTCCTTTTGGATTCACCCCCGGAGGAACCTGTGCACATTTTCTCTGATGATGTTATTACCCCTGTTCCTCCGCTATCTTTGCAAGAACTCTTTGCACCTATTTTTTGTGAGTTGGTTGATGATGTTAGGCAGGAAGTTCATTCGAAGCCTGAGGATGCGCCAAAGTGGGACGAGGATGTTATTCTATCCGATGGGGAGTGTGACTCCTTGGAACACGATGACGCACCGAGGTGGGATGAGGAGGAAACCCTTTCTGATGAGGAAGTTTACACTAACTTATTGGATGAGGAGGTCCAACTCAACACCGAGGACTTCGAGCTTTCGGACTCCCCTCGCTACGACTCATATGATACCGACAGTGATCTATGCTTGGATCCTGCTGGGAGTGAGACCGGGACCACTCCCCCGATTTTTGATTATTTAAGTCATTCCTCTCTTTTATTTCTTGAACCCCCTTCTTCTTCGGAGCCTGTGCGGGTTGACTCTTCACAGGTACTTTGGGAGGACTTGGAACATTTTGCTCATGTCAATGATGAGTGTATCCTCTCTTGTGAGGAGGTTGATCCCTCCTCCATAGAGGAAGCCTCATTCATTGCCTTCTCCTCCTGCCACCTCCCTGAAGACGACACCTTGCTGGGCAAGGATGTTTTTGGTGAGATTTGTGAGGAGTACTCCTCCTCCTCTTCTTACTTTTTATTCCCTCTACCTGTGACAAGCAGGTATTATTTATATTCGGGTAGAGGCGTAACTGTTCTATCATCGTATCGGTACCCGCTACCGACACGCATATTAGAACAGTTACCTGTACATTTCCTTTTTCATACTCCCATTAGCTAGAACTGTTTTAAATTTGAATAAGTCGTGCTGGGATGACAATAACCCCAGTAGTTATCTTACTTTTCTTGCAGTTTTTATTTCATCTTGTTTAGTTTAGTTAGTGTTTTTCATTTTATTTTGTATATTTTCTTTTGTTTTTGGCGGAGCTCACCCATGCAGGTCCTTTTTCTGGATGGCGGATGTTGCAGCTTTGTCTTGGTTTACATGCGTCTTCTGGTATGCTCACTTGCTGAGCATTGGGTATTCTCTTCCCTTAGCATTGTTTTGAATTTCATAGCATATATTGTGTAGGATGGTTTAGTTTATGTCTAGGGGAGAGCTATTTTCTGTGCCCACTCACGTGCACTATTGCATAGCATGCTAGAAGCTTTTATTTCAATAGTATTGTAGTTGTTCATTTTCATCGCACATCACAGCACCCACATGAGCGCGTGCTTAACCCTTAGCACGTCGTGATCACTATTTATTTCTTGTGCGTGATTTGGAAAATTGCTGTGCTGGCTTAGGACTGTGAGTCGGAGTAAAGTGTTGACTCCAGTAGTGCTCCTAGTCGAGTGCTCATGTCTCGCATAGAAATTTGTGTAGAGTCAATTTCTTTTTATGCTTTTAGTTTATACCTTTCTATTAGCGTAGATATTGTTTACTATACTCAAAAATTTTTGAATCTGGCATGAATCAAATGGTAGCATATGAATGTGCGTAAACGTTCGTTAGCCTCGTATTGCTCAAGTCGGGAGGAAGGATAATCTTTCTCGGTGGATAAGAACTTGCCCCAAGCGATTCTTGAAGCATGGGTATACGGTTAGTCAATCGCGCGAATGTAATGTAGGCCATCAGTTTTGGCCCGGTTGAGCCTTTGTGCCCATTCCTATCGCTCTATCCTTGCTAGCACAGTTGTGCCTACCCGATCTTTGATTCAGCCCCACTTTTATATCACCAAAGCCTTAAAGCCAATCCTAATCGCACACCTGAATTTTAGCTCAAGTTTCTACTTTATTTTCATGTTTGGGATGTTGATGCTGTGATATTTTTGTGAAATTGTGGATGGGCTTCATTGCTCAATTTGCTGAAGATGTTTTGAAAAAAAAAGGGAAATTACGAAAACAAAAAGTGAAAAGGAAAAGAAGAAGAGCTTAATTGAAAATATTTATGTTTATATTTTAGTTTGGGAGTAGGCGGTGCAAACACCCATGTTTTCAAGTCCAAGTCTGGGGGCGTGGTGTACCTGTGTATTTGTGTGGTTCTTGAGGATAATTTTGTTGTGTTAGCTCATTTGGGTTTTGTGCTTTAGCCCTCTTGTTTATCATTGTATACCTCACCTAAACCCAAGCCCCATCTCTAACCTAAAGTCCTACTGATTCACGCATTTGAGTCAAACTAGTGTCGTGGAGAGACCGCGAACGGGCAAGCTTATGGTCAACGACATTGATGGAATTCAATGGAGGTTGTCCCGAGCCCTAATCTTTGGCAATGCTCACCTTAGCGTTCAGTCTACTTTCTTCCTATGCATGACCGGATGATTCACCGTGATTCAATTTTTGAGTAAATGTAATATATAAATACGCCCCTAGAAAATTATTGACTAGTATGTATAATTAGATATTTCCTCTACTGAATTTTTATGAGTGTGAGCATGCGACATCACATGGTACTCTGTCATTACAAATTCTATGTCAGCTTGTCTTTTTCTTGTCCGCTTAAGGGATGATTTGCTCGGGACTAGCAAATCTTTAAGTCTGGGGGGTGTGATGAGTCTCATTTATATACGCTTTTATGGACTCATCTGGGCTAGTTTTCCTGCTTTTGCACTTCAATTTCAGTTCATAATTGCTTATATTTTACTTGTTCGCGCTTTCACTTTAAGTGCTCATTTAGACCCGTTGTGGTGTGCAATTGCGCGCTTTATTGTTGGGGGCAAGCACAATGTGCTCCCTATTCTTTTTATGCATTTATACTTGTGCTGGAGGTGCGTTCCCAACGTGTGGTTTCATTTTGCAGGTGGGCAGATCATCCATATTGCCCAGAATTCATCCTGTATGAATCGCACAGTCGTGCGTTTACTTGACGGATGGTCGGTCGCGGTCGTGCGCTATGATCGGCTGGTCAATATGGTGATCTTCACCGCTTGTGTGTTTTCTTCACGCACGGTTGGTCTCAACTGTGCGCGAACAAAACGCACGACCTCTTGTTGTTTGCTGGATTTCGAGGTTTCTGAATTTGCCCGTGCGTTTTTACGCACGGTCGGCTTTGACCGTGCGTGAGTAAAATGCACGGGCGCGCCTGCTTCGTCTTCCTAGTCTTTATTCTTGATTAATATCGCACGGTTCACGCACGGTCGTGCGTTCGACCGTGCGTGACCAAATTTCTGATTATTTTGTATAAAAGCTGCAGCTCTTGCCCTATTCGAGACGATCAATTTCCAGCGCCGTTTTTTCCGCCCAGCTCCGCCATTTCCGCAGTTTTTCCGCCCCCTTTGGCCTCCTCCATCATCCCCGAGCTCCAAGGAGAGGGATCTGGTCCTACATCCACCAATATCGAAGGAGAAGGAAGCTAGGTCTTGCGGTCGGATCGTGACACGAAGAAGACGGTCCATTGGAAGGTAGTGACAGCCTTCTCTACCCCGGACGCAGTTGAGGACCGAGCTTTGACGCGGATTGACAACCCGGTGATTCCAACCATGAATCTTCGACAAGGCTTCAGATTGGGTCAATTCCTTGCTCTCTCTCTCTTTGTATTGGTAGTTGTAAATGTTAGATTTCTCTATGTTTTGATGATGTGCACTACGAATCTTGCTTTGTAATGTTTATCTCATTTTATGAGTTTATGTTATTCATATGTGTGTATAAGGTGCACCCCATTCCATCTTCCACATCTATCATCACCCTCCACTCCATTACGCTAGCCTACTCTTCCATTCCGTAAGACTACTCTTCCATCCGCCTAGCGAAGCGTGGCATAGCGGCCCGTGTAATCCATTCGCCTAACGAAGCAGTGCGCTCAAGACCTGCATAGTTTGATTCCGCACTTAACACTCCATCCGCTTGCCTACTCGTCCATCCGCCCTTGCGAATCGGTGCATAGAGGCCCGTGTAGTTTTCCATCCCGCCTGGTGAAGCATTGCATAGCGGCATTACATAGGAGTAGTTGTAGTTATTTTCTTTTATTTTCCATAATCCAAACCAAATCTCCCGCATTCCATCCGACTTAAGGACTTCGATCTCAAGTCCTTCCTCAATAGTTAACTCCACCTTATTGTGTTCCTTCGAGATCGATACTTGGGATTCACTACCATTTTATATTACTTGAACGATCGGTACACTGCCGTTTCGTGCCGCAGTCTTGCTACCGCCTATAGCGTTGTGCTAAGATTCGCGCATTAGTGAGTACCCCAAAATATTATCCAAATCATCTAAATAATATGAAATAACAACAAAGAAGAATTATATCCTCGTCAACAAAACTCGCAACTAGGGTAAACGATCACTCGGCAGGTCAAAACCCACATCTTAAAAGAGCTGTGCGGGACTTGTGTTAAAAAACACCAACATTTGTATTTTAATGCGTTTTGTAATTTTCTATTTTGTTTTTTCTTTTAAAGAAAAAGAATAATGACAAAAATCTAATAATTTTGTTGTGATTAGAGAACATTAAATTGCAAATTAGTAAGGGTCCGTTCGGCGCGCAGGTAATGGCTTTCTGGAATTGGCTTTGGCCAGAAAACCAATATCTGCATGAATTGGTTTTGTGCATAAAACCAATTCTGTTGTTCGGTTCCAGGATGGAATTCAGTGAACAGAATTGGAATTGATATCTGTAAGTTGTTTGGCTGCACGATGGAATTGGCTTTCTGGAATTGAAATTTTTAAAATTCAAATTTCTAAAAGCGTGTGCACGGGCGAAAAGCGCGTGCCCGGGCGAAATGCGCGTGCCCGGGCGAAAAGCGCCCGCCCGTGTGAAAAGTGCGCGCCCGGGCGAAAAACGCGCGCCCGGGCTAAAATATCGCGCCAGGGCGAAAAAATCGCGGCCGGCGAAAAAATTGCGCCCGGGCGAAAAAATCGCGCCCTAGGCGAAAAATCGCGCCCGGGTGAAAAAATCGCGTCTGGGCAAAAAAATTACGCCCGGCCGAAATAAACGTGCCCGGGAGAAATAAAATGCGCCCGGGCGAAATAAACGCGCCCGGACGAAAAAATCGAGCCCGTGCGAAAAAATCACGCCCCGGACGAAAAAAATGCGCCCGGGCGAAAAAATCGCGCCCGGGCGAAAAAATCGCGCCCTAGGCAAAAAAATCGCGCCCGGGCGAAAAAAATCACGCCCGGGCGAAAAAAATCGCGTCCGGGCGAAAAAATCGCGTCGGGCCGAAATAAATGTGTCCGGCCGAAATAAAACGCGCCCGGGCGAAATAAACGTGCCCGGGCGAAAAAACCGCGCCCGGGCGAAAATATGCGCCCTGGTGAAATAAACGCGCCCGGACGAAAAACACCCTGCAGGAAAACGCACGCTCGGGCGAAAAACTCGCGCGTAGGTTGAAAAACTTTATTGTAAACATTTGATTATGCGGAAAACCTATGGGCGGAGGTAAGAATTGTTATTTGATTTTTTAGTTCATAGTAAAGGCCATGGGTTTTCATATGAAAGTCAATATCCGCTTAAATTTCGTTGCGCCGAACACTAGAATTGGATTTCTAATCTCGAATGCCAATTCCAGAAAGTCAATTCCGTCCAAACGAACGGATCCTAATAGATTATCATATGACAACCAAAATATGAAAAAATCAAGAAAAGAGAATCAGCAACTATCGTCGACCATAGAGGTTTTAAAAGAATGTTTTTCAAAAAAAGAATGTTTTAAAAGAATGTTTTTTGTTTTAAAAGAATGTTTTTCAAAAAAAATAACATTTTCATTTTTATGGGTTTTGTGTTTATACTATAAAGTGCATGCGTCTAATACAAACAAGAAAACACGAAAAATCGCAGAAGTTACGAATTTTAAAAATTTAGCCTAAAGATGTCTACAACACCCAACTCCAACCTAAGTAAATTGAATCGTGCATCGGAGAGTGGTTTCGTGAATATGTCTGCTAGCTGATATTCATTGCCAATGAAGCTAACATTAACATTTGCTTTCTGAACGTGGTCTCTAATGAAATCCTTAACATGTTGATTTTTTCATTTTATACAAAATAATAATTGCATAGGGTGTAGACACAAATGCTATGTTGTGAGTTTGTGACCATGATAGCAAGAAGGATAAATCAGTAGTTGATTTTCACAATATCAGTGTGCATTAATCATACCATTTAATGAAGTTTTCTTTTAATCACAGTTGCCGAACGACGATAATATTATCACTTCGTTGTAGGTTCCGTAATATAAGAGTTGTGAAGCCAATTCTTATTTCATTTTCCAGTCCAAGGTGACGAGCTACGTGCGAAAAGCGGCGATAACCCTTGTTGAGCTCGATTTCTCCTTCATAAACCTCATTTTTTGCTTTGATCAAGTATATTTTGAGTTTGTAATCGATTTCTAGCGTTGTTTTAGTGATCACTCCTTTTTTAAAAAAATGTAGCAAAATGTGATTTTTAGGAATGTTTTGATGAGTAAATTTTTGCATAGTAAGAGAATATTTTAAGAGCACGAGATGTAGGATGTTTAGTAGGACTTTTCTCATGGTATTGCAAACCATAATTTGTGATAACCATTGTTGGAGTGTGAAGGATTTGAGTAGGTTCCTGTCGGTTATCACGGTGCGATAGCACTATAGTGCCACGATATTGTACAATTTTTAATGTTTTTACTTTGTCATCTTCTGGAACACAGTGGTCATATAGTTTGATGATAGATTTATTCTTTAATGCTTTTCTTACAGATTGTGGCTGAACCAAGTACTCGTCATCGTAAGGCAAGGCGTCCGATATTTGATCTGTCACACCCAGGGATTGAGAATGATATAATTAGTGTGACCTACAATATTTGGTTCAACATGGATATTATTCCAAATATCTATGCACACTATGTAGTAGTAGTAGTAGTAGTAGGACTGGTACCTCTATTGAGTGATGTGGAACCCTTTTCTTCTATATTGGTATGATCCTGTTATAACAACATGAAGGAACCCTCAAAGGAAGATTCACATGCTCCAGTCACTTCTACTATATGGGACATCCAAGTCGTAATAGGGCATGATGATCTGAGAAAATTATTGGTCTTGTGCGTGGAGCAGGGCAATATGTTGGATGTGGTGGAAAGTATCATATTTTTAGGGACCGGTCTTTAGTGAAAAAGATATCGGGTTTCAAGGGCAACAAATGCACAGTAGAAATATAGAAACCCTTGACAGGATCCATGTGAAGCACACTAACTCAAGAATACAGTTTGTACCTACATCGAAATTAGATTTCGAGAAGAAAAACTAGCGTTTGAGTCCAAATGCAAAATAATATCCACATCTCAAGAGGTATTCACACGAATGTTGGAAACACCTCGTAGTCCATCCAACGAACTCGGGGCCAGAAGATGATCATTTTTCTCTCCTTCAAAATGCTAGTTCCAATTTGGTAGAAATGCGTTATTGGTGGTTTTATGGTATGAAGAAATATGAAAGAGACATATTTTCTTCAGAATAAGTTGGCCTATTTAAAGGCACAAATTGGTAAGAGAAATTTGGGGTGCACACGCACTTGGCACACGGGATTGTGTCCCAAAAGTCGCATCGGTTCATGCATACACAACTCCTCTTGATATTGGAACAAAAAACCATAAACATGCCATTTGCACATGGATGTGTGCCTCAGGCGTGTACCTTCGAAAGTCACGTATTTGGGTCCAGTACCCCTGCCAACCATTATTCCGCCATTTTGAGAACACGGGTGTGTACCTCGGGTCGTGTGCCTCAAATATTGTACATCATATCATATATTTCATTCAGAACTTGGTTTCACAAACCAGCGCGATCAAACACTCAAATTTCCACACATTCTTATGTTCGACCATATATATATAGGATCGTATTACGTTGGCAGCAAGACAAATCACTTGATTACTTCTGGAACACAAGATTCCAAAACAAGATACTATACCACATGAATGACTCAGGAGATCTAATTGTTGGAACATGCTTTCCACATCTCTTGGTTTGAGAATAACAAATCCCATTGTATTTGTTCATAATTAGCATGTGTTTATAATGTGTAGGAACTTCTACTTTCAAGCCTCTATAAGTTCAAAAAGGAAAGACGATGTTTTCCTATCAGTTCAGAACTCTGCTGCTAGAGAGGCGCGCTAATGCTACCGCTGGCGGTAGATTTTGCAGATATAGAAATATCATCGAGTTGGAAGCACTCATCGAAAAAGGAATATTGTCGGGACTAAATATAGAAACTCTTACCGCGGCGCATTAAGGCTAACGTCCGGCGGTAACTTATGAAAGTCCCGCGATCATGATGTTGATTGGGGAGCAGAAAAGGAAGGAAATATTATGGCTAGGAAAGAGATAAAGCTAACGCGGAGCGCTATCCTTACCGCGGCGCGGTAGGAAGGGATGCCAAATTTGGAGCCAGAATGATGCCAAAAATGACCAATCTGTGTGCCAGCTTGTTACCTAAAGAGGCTACCCCCCCCCCCCCCCCCCCCCCCCGCAGTAGCACTACCGCTGGCGCTAGGAACCGAGTCTATTTAAAGAGGGGTCTGCCTCTGTTTTGATTTGCTGATTTCTTAAGATATCGAAGCCACAACTCCTGTATTTGTGAGAGCCTCCTCTTTGCAAGCCAAGAGAACTCCATCAACGTTCGTAAACGCAAAGAACTTGAAGAAAGATCAATCACGCCAACTTTATCTTCAAGTTCATCCTTTGACGGAGTTTCTTTGATGTTTTAGTTTTTATTATTTGTACTTCTTTTTATCGTCAATAGAGAATTCGTCGTGTGGTTGGCGACTAGGACCTTGCGAGGACTAGGGAGAATTCGCCGCGTGGGTGTGGAGACTAGGTGTAGGGTTAGATCTAGGGGACGGCTCGAGGCCTCGTCTAGGGAGAGATAGGGTAGAGCTAACCAGTCCTTGGGAGAAGGGTCGGTATAGAAAACCAAAAAGGGTTTTACGCATTCGCCTCAATCTCAAGCGTTATTGGGATAAGATTTTGTAATGATTTCTAAAAGCAATAATACTATCTATATTTCTCTTATCTTGTCGTGCAATCTCTGATCTTTGAAATCTAAACAAAAAGGCATTCTCTATCACTAACGCCGAGCAGTAACACTACCACTGGCAGTAGTAACAGTGTTCACATCTATGGTGCCAAATACAACCCACTTTCATAAGAAGCTTAATACAGAGATTAATTTGAGATATTTGTATAAATACTGTCAACCTATTTGAATAAACTCAATTAACTTAAAAAGTTTAAATCCCTAATTCACCCCCCCCCCCTCTAAGGGCGCCTACAAATCCAACAAGTGGTATCAAAGCTAGGTTATTCAAAAATGGTCTAACAACCGGGAATAATGCTGCTCGAAGATCTCATTTTTCATGAGGTGTAAGGAATATCTAGACTTCCACTTTTCATAGGAACTGACTATAACTACTGGAGAACGCGAATGCACTAATTTCTAATTAATTTAGATCTAGACATCTGGGCTTATGATGAACAACTGTATACTACTCCTACATATGTTGTTTGAGAAGTTATCTTGGAAAAGCCTAGAGATAGGTGGGATAATGAAGATAAAAATAAATGCAAAAACAATGCTAAAACAATGAATGTCTTATTTTGTGATTTAGATAGAACTGAATTTAATCGAGTTACTGCTTGCGAAATTACCTATGATATTTGGAATCTATTGGAAATAACTCATGAGGGTACTTCGCAGGTTAAATACTCAAAGTTATTCCAGCTGGAATCAGAGTTTGAAAGGTTCAGAATGGATACAAATGAGAACATAGACTCGATGTACACTCGCTTCACCAAGACCGTCAGCGCCTCAAAGATACTTGGAAAAACATTCTCAAACGGTGACTTGGTGAGGAAAATCCATTGGTCTCTCCCTCCGAATTTCAATCCAAAGGTGACCGCTATTTCCGAATCACATGATCTAAGACGGCTCCAAATTGAGAGCTTCATTGGGAATATCAAAACCCATGAGGTTGAACTCAAAATCCAAGAAGAAGAATTCAACAAAGAGCCAAAGAAGAAAGCCTTGGAACTGAAGTCAAGGAATGAGGATGACAACGATGACGAGGGCGAGGAGAGCCTTTTTGTGAAAAAAATTCACAAAGTTTATGAAGAAACCAGAAAGAATGAACGCTTTACGTAAGTTTTTCCGAAAAAATCTCATCATCCAAAAGAGAAAAAAAAAGAGAAATCAAGCGACGACGATGAGCGGCCTCCACCCGAGTGCTTCCACAACAGGAAGACTGGGCATATACGAAGCCAGTGCCCAAAATACCTAAAAGAGCAAAAAGAAAAGCGACACAACAGTAAAGAGAAGAAGAAGGTTATGTAGGATGCAACATAGGTTGACTCTTCATCTGAAAGCTCAAGTGGGTCTACTTCAAGCAACGGTGATGAGGCAAATTTGTGCCTCATGAGTAGAAGTCATGAATCATCGGATGACGATTGCAGTGTCCAAAGCAACACTGAGGTACTTCCTACTACTTATGATGATCTTTATATTGAATATATGAAAACATGCAAATAATTTAATAAGTGTCTAAAAGATCTTGATCTTCTAAAAACTGAAAATAAAATTCTTTTAAAACAAAATCAAAAGTTAAATAAGGAAGTGAAAGCGTAGGGAAAAGAGATCGGGTCTTGCCAAGAAAATGATCAATACTTGGCAAGGGTAAAAGAACTAGAAAATGATCTTTCTAAGGCTCTCTCAAATAATGAATCTCTTACAAAACAAAAGGGAGATTTAGAAAGAAGTTTAAAAACGTCTCTTTCTCAAATTGAAGATGGAAAGAAAAATTTTGCAAACAGGTGCAGAAACCTAATAAATGAAAACACCTTCTTAAAAGCCCGAATCCATGATTTAAACATAGCCATAGAAAATTTTGGGGTTGGCCAAAAGACTCTTGATATGATTTTGGCAAACCAAATGCATGGAAGTGCTCAATATGGGTTTAGGTATGGATCTGGAAGCTACCTCCCGCCTGTACCTCTTACCGCTAGCGGTAGTGACAGAGTAAATAAATCATTTAATAAAAAACCCATACTATTTTCTCCTGGTTCCCCATCTTCCAACAAGAGTCCACAGAAAAATTTGAAAAAGGTCCCAACCCCTTTTGTGTCTTGTACTAAGTGCTTTCACTTTGGACACACCATGCACTCTTGTAGGATGAAGGAACGATGAGCGTTCAAGCAAATCTAAGTGCCTAAGGTTTCCACCTACTGTATGGTAGGAACCTCTTAGGTATTCAGATCTTTACTCTCATTTTCTTCTTAGGTATGTTGGAAGGCTAAGGAAAAGGGAGACATGTGGTACTTAGACTCAGAATGCTCCAAACACATGACAAGCAATAAAGCAAAGTTCCTTATCTTCACAAAGAAGAAAGGTGGAATGGTGACATTTGGTGACAAAGGAAAGGGAGGAATCTTAGGCATCGGTATAGTTGGTAACGACTCTTTCTCTATTACAAATGTATTATATGATGAAGGCTTAATACATAACTTAATCTCTATTAGTCAACTGTGTGATAAAGGTCTTAATGTTTTATTTGAGTCTTCCACAAACTTGTGTAAATTGATAGATCCTAAAACTAATGATATTATACTCACTGCACCAAGAACTCACAATGTCTATTTGATTGCTTTTTATGATCTTTCATGTACATCAATAAATGTCAAATCTCAAAAAATGAAGAACTTGAATTATGGCATAGGCGTCTTAGTAACTCTAGAGCCATGTTGATTTTAAAACTGTCAAAAAATAAAATCATAAGAGGTTTACCGATGTTTAATGGAAACTAATCCTCATTATGCCCACCATGCCAAAAAGGAAAATTTTCTAAAACTTCATTCAAATATAAAAATGAAATGTTAACCACTAGACCTCATCAACTAATTCACATGGACCTATTTGGACCAATTAGCACGTGTAGTCTAGGAGGTAGAAAGTATACTTTTGTGTTGATTGATGAATATTCTAGATTTACATGAACATTATTTCTTACCTCCAAATCCGATGCATTTTCTAAATTTACAAAATTATGTAATCGAATTCAGAATGAGTTAGATTTAAAAATAAAATACATTCGCTCGAATCATGGAGGGGAATATGAAAATGAAAACTTCACCACCTTTTGTAATAACCTAGGCATCAAACACAAATTTTCTGCTCTACGCACCCCCAACAAAATGGTGTGGTGGAGAGGCAAAATAGAACCCTTCGAGAACTTGCACGAACTATATTATTTGCGTACTGGTTGTATAGATCTTTTTGGGCCAAAGCGGTAAATACTTCTTTTTATGTAATAAATCGAGTCATGCTTCGCCCAATTCTGAAATTAACACCATATGAACTATATTATCAAAAGAAACATAATATATCCTACTTTCATATTTTTTGGTGTAAATGTTTTATCTTAAACACCAAAGATGCATTAGCAAAACTTGATGAAAAATGTGATGAAAGAATTTTTCTTGGTTACTCTTCTACTAGTAAAGCAAATAGAATATATAATAAAAAGTCTAAAAAGGTGGAAGAGTCTATTCATGTTAGATTTGATGAACTTATTCCGTGTGTAGATTCTACTATTGTGGGAAAAGAAGAGGAACCTCTTTCACCCTTGGAGGATGAGGAAAATGATCCACTTGAAGTTGATAAAGAAATAGAGGCGGTGCAAGAAAATTTTGTACCTCCAAGCGTGCTCAGATTTGCAAAAGATCATCCAAGGGAGCTTATCATTGGAGAACCGTCAAGAGGGGTAACGACACATTCTTCCATTCATGAATCCTTTTCAAATTTATGCTTTGTTTCTGAAATTGAACCCAAAAACATTGTTACCGCTATAAATGATGAGTTTTGGTTTATTACTATGTATGAATAATTAAATCAATTTGAATGAAAAGGGTTTGGGAGTTACTAGAAAGACCATCTAATCACCCAGTTATTGGTGTAAATGGATATTTAAAAATAAATTAGATGGAGATTCTAGAATCACTAGGAAAAAGGCTAGACTTGTAGCACAAGTATACTCACAAATCGAGGGGGTAGATTTTGATGAAATGTTTGCACCCATTGATCGCCTAGAATCTATTAGAATCTTTCATTTGTTAGTTATAAGAAGTTTAAATTATTTCAAATGGATGTAAAAAGTGCATTCTTAAATGGGATAATTAAAGAAGAAGTTTATGTTGAACAACCCCCCAGTTTTGTAGATGAAAAATTTCATAATCATGTTTATAGGTTAGAAAAAGCGCTTTATGGTTTAAAGCAAGCACCTCGTGCTTGGTATGAACGCTTAACATCATTTTTATTAAAGCACGGTTATAAATTGGGTAGTGTCGATAACACACTCTTCATTAAGCATATAAATAATGATTTAATCATTTTACAAATTAATGTTGATGACATTATCTTTGGAGCCACTAATGAAGAGTTGTATAATGAAATAGTACAAGTAATGCAAAATGAATTTGAGATAAGCTTAATTGGAGAACTCACATATTTCTTAGATTTTCAAATCACACAAAAAATGATGGAATCTTTATTTGTCAAACCAAGTATGTAGATGATATGCTAAAATGTTTTGGATTTGAAAACTTAAAACTAGCTAGTACACCAATGAGCACATCACTAAAATTAGGAAAAGATGAAGCCGGAATATCAATTGATCAAACCTTGTATAGAGGAATGATTGGATCTTTATTGTACTAAAGTGCTTCTAGACCCAACATTACTTTAGTCGTATGTTTATACGCTATATTTCAAGCTAATCCAAAAGAATCATATTTAAAAGTGGTGAAACGAATTTGTAGATATTTAATTGGAACATCTAGATTAGGTCTACAGTATCCAAACAGTGATTCTTTTATTTTACATGGCTTTTATGATTCTAATTATGCGGGATGTTCATTAGATAGGAAAAGCACTAGTGGCACATGTCATTTCTTAGGCCCTTCACTAGTTGCATGGTCAAGTAGAAAACAAAATTCAGTTGCTCTCTCCACAACTGAGGCCGAATATATTGCACTAGGAAGTTGTTGTGTACAAGCATTATGGATGACTCAAACCTTAGAAGACATTGGAGTTCATCTAACCAATATTGAATTAAAACGTGACAATAAGAGTGTTATTGACCTAAAAAACAACCCCGTGCATCACTCAAGATCCAAACATATTGACATAAGACATCATTTCATTAGGGATCACATAAAAAGGAACATGTTCAAGTAAACTTTATAGGAACTGTATCTCAACTTGCAGACATTTTTACCAAGCCACTGGCCGATGCACGATTTGTTCTACTTATACTAGAATTTGGGGTTTTGGACATCTTAACTTAAAAACGATAAACCCACATGTTGTGTGTACGCTAGTCTGATTTCTTTGCTCCACTATATAGCTAGCCCTTACACTAAACAAACACAATCAGGCGAAAAATTTCAAAACACACATTTTTTTGAGAAATAGTACTTCTGTTACCATCACGCGGCGATAGGTTGTTACCGTTGGCGGTAGTATAAAATCCTGTGTTTATTAACTATTTTTCAAGTTATGCATTTCTGTTTAATTCATGTTACTCTGTAAATAATTAAAACAAAAAAATTGTGTAAAATTAATCAAAATCAATCAAAAGCACCTTTTTCATGAAATCTTCTAATTTGACTATTTAAAAATTAATCAAATACAAAATTACCAAATTTTCAAATAACAAAAATATGCTTTTCTTATTGTTTCTTTGTGAGTGTTTACTATTTTGTATTTTTTTATTAAAAATCAAAAATTATAAAAACTGATTACTATTCATTGAAATGTTTCAAGGATGAATAGGATTATCTTTTTAAGATCAAAATACAATGGTTAATTCTCTATTTCAAATATCTTAAAACATTGTGTTTGTGTCATGCCTTGAACATTATCTTGTAATGTGCAATGAAATTGATTATAGAAATCACGCGTAGAATTGCTTAACATGCCTCTAAGTATGAGTAATATTTTGTATTTGATAATGATTTACTCACTCACCTCTTTGATAATCTTCATATGATTTTAATCTTACTCATAAATGATTGTGTTGTGTAACATCTTAACATTATTAGATATATGATTAGTTTTCCTACACCTCATAAAAATCTTTTTGCATGCACCTATTTTTTACGATGTGTGCTTTTAATCCAAAAACGCTATGTTTTCAAAAAACAAGTGAATTCGAAAAACTTTGTTACAAACTAAAATTCAAATGAATACATGACAAAGATAACTCCACCAAGCACTACTCACCCTCCTGGTAAGTCTTAATGAGCATTGTGAGGTTGAGCACCTTGGAAAGAATTGTAAAGTGTCTTGTGCAAACTCCTTTATACACTACTTCTTGTACAATGGATCACAGATAAATAAATAAAAAAGATAAAATATATGTGATCCCCAAGCACTACTTTGCACCCTGATAAGTCTTATTGAGCATTGTGTGTGTAGAGCACCTTAGGAGTTGTACTACTTTTATGTGCATTGAAATAAAACATAGCTATATGGGTGGAAGTAATTCTAAAAACGCATTTCAATAATATTGTGTTTATTTTATTATACATGTCATGTGTTTTGATTAAATCATTTGTATACTCTTATCAAAAACACTACTTGTACACATCATTATCTCATATAAACCTTCTACTCATTAGTATTTGACCTTAAAGCATATTTACATGTCTTTTCTACAATTTTTAGTAAATGCACTAGATAACTTTGCATGATCTCTAAAATATATAAGTATACTTGAATTGTGAATGTAGAACATTGTAGTTTCTGATCTTGTCTTGATAAAGTAAAATCATTCTTGAATTATTTTTGGCTACCAAAATATATCTTGGATTTCAAACTCAAAACATCTTCTTTCAAAAACTAACACTCTTAATCATTTTCAATGCTTGCAAATTTCAAAAAAAAGATGTTTATTTTAAGAATGTTTATTATATTTGAATTTATCTTCCGATACGCCTTTGAAAACTCATGCTTGCTAACATTCTAAACAAGTGTTATTATATTAACAAATGATATTTGTGTTTTTGGTCTTTCATTGCTAAAACATTTATTTTCTACTAAAACAAAACTCTTCCTCATTTACTGTGCTTGAAACTTCTACAAAGATGTTTATTTATCTTGAATCATGCTTTCCACTATGTTTACCCAGAAATTGGCAATCCATCCAAAGGCAACCAAAGCAATCCGCACGGTCCCAGCACCCGAGCGGCCTCGCCAGGCGGGCGGTCTCCCAGCAACATGAGCGGTCTCCCTCTGCAAGTGCAGTCTCGTCAGGCGGGCGGTCTCCCAACAACCCGGGTGATCTCCCAGCGCCGGGGCAGTCTCGCCAGGCGGGCGGTCTCCCAGCGACTGATGCGGTCTCCCACTGCACATCCGGTCTTGCCAGGCGGGCGGTCTCCCAGTGACCTGGGCGGTCTCCCAGCGACCCAAGCAGTATCCCACTGCTTAGGCAGTCTCGCCAGGCGGGCAGTCTCCTCGTGACTTGGGCGGTCTCGCCAGGCGGGCATTCTACTTATGACCTGGGCGGTCTCCCATCTCCCGGGCGGTCTCGCAGAGCCCGGGTGATCTCCCATCGCCCAGGAAGTCTTGCTCTCGCCGTTCCCATGTGATCTCCCATCGCCCAGGTGATCTCGTCGAGCCCAGGAGATCTCCCATCGCCCGGGAAGTCTCGCTGAGCAGAGGAGATCTTCCATCGCTCGAGCGGTCTCGCCCTCGCCGAGCCCGAGCGGTCTCCAATTGCCCGAGGGATCTCCCCCCTACCAATCACTTGTGGCTCAGGCAGCCTATTTCTCCTAGACCTGCCAGTTTGGGTAGGTCCCGCGTCTATAAATAGAGGGGTAGGAGTTCCAAAAAAGGACTTTCGGGGAGTTTTCATCCCCAGCCAGTGACTTGAGCAGTCTCCATTTTTGAGACCGCAGAAACATGTTCTCCCTTACCTGGGCGATCTGTAAGTGCACAGTGTGCCTTTGAGTATTCTCTATAGGGAGGGGTGAATAGAGTTTTAAAACTTTTATGCCCAGGTTATGCACATAAAAAAACTATTAAGTATTATGCAATCAACAATACGTCAATACCAATACAGAATAAAGAAAGTATAGAAAATACAAACTAGAAAGGCAGTAAACTGGACAGTACAGAAAATCAATCAAGAAGACACGGAATTTTATAGTGGTTCCCCAAAATGTGGGTAGTCCACTCTTCTACCTCCCTGGTAGGATTGCACTAACTGTGCCTAAGTCTTTTGATAAGGAGACTCTCAGAACCACTGAGTCTTTTGATAAGGAGACTCTTAGAACCACAGACTCTTTTCATAAGGAGACTCTTAGAACCACTGAGTCTTTTGATAAGGAGACTCATAGAACCACTGAATCCTTTGGAAGAGTGATTCTTAAAAATCTTTTACAGTTGGTGGATGAGAACAATAGAATGAGAAGAAATAAGAGAAAAGGATTCTTTAGTAAGAATCCTTCAGAATCTGTCTCTTTGATTGTTACAGCTTATGATTATCTCAGGATCTAAATATGATGAACCCTTGCTTATGATAGTGATGATTGCAAGGGTTATAAGCTTGATCCTGATTCTCTGGACTTTTGTAGACTTGCTGCTATGTGATGTAGAAGAAGTAGCAATGTTGTTATGATCTTTTGCTGTGCAGAGGAGTTGTTCTTCTGTTTTGTCTTAGGGTTGATGGAGGAAGAAGAAGAAGTCCTATTTTGAAAGACAAATATATCATCAGTTGTTCTTCTGTGCTTTCTTACTTTCTCGGCATATTTATTCTCTATCATTTGAGTTTGAATTTCTTTCTTCTTCTGGAATGTCCTTAGAAGGAATGTCCATTGGACAATTGATGTTTCCTTCAATTTTTTCCCCGACCCGTCCATCTGATTTGTATAAACTTTCAAGAATATTTTTGTTGTATCTCTGGAATACTCCATTCCATTCTTAGCAATAAATGAGTCGATGGAGAACAGTCTTCGGCTTTATAGACCTTCTGAAAAGGTATTAGAAAAGACAGCAGAAAACCTTCTATTTCTGACTGTACTCGATGTTGCGTCGACTTCATCTTTCATCATATCAACGCACTTCTGAGCTCTTATAGAAGTAGCTTCGAATTCCTTCTTATCTCTGGCTGAACTCAGATGTCGACGTTGCGTCAAGTTCTTATCGACGTATCCGTCGAGTTGAAGACTTGAATTTGAACTTCATCTTCTGCATCTACTTGAAGTCAAAGTTGCGTCGACTTCTAAGATGGCTTCGACAGACTCTTCCTTCTGCGTCTAGTTCATTTCAAAGTTGCGTCGACTTCTGATATAGCTTTGACAAGCTCTGTCTTCTGCGTCAAGTTTATTTCGATGTTGCGTCGACTTCTTATATAGCTTTGGCAAGCTTTGTCTTCTGCATCGAGTTTATTTCGAAGTTGCGTCGACTTCTGATATAGCTTTGACAGGCTCTGTCTTCTACATCGAGATCATTTTGACATTGCGTCGACTTTACTTATACTTCGACAGACAGATTGAGTTACTTTGACTTTTAGTCAGAGTTACGTCGACATCTAGTCGAAGTTGCATCGACTTCCATTCGATACAAGTCTTAACTTAACTGAATTTGTGCTTCTCTTAGGCCTGGTCTTGTAACACTAGGTGAATGTGATATCCTAGGACATCTAATATCCATTTTTTACTTTCTATACAATGTGGGTAATATAACTTAACTGATGAAATCACTTTAAGAAATTTGTTAGATAAATCACAAGGGTTTTTCCCAACAATCTCCCCCTATTTATCGTAACAAATTTTACAAATAATTTAAATGATTTCAAACATGATGTTAAATAAGCATAGTAGACAACATATATAACAAGACATAAAATCAAAATAACATCATTGCACAGCAGCATAGACCAACATGATAACCTTCCAATTTAATCAGAATTTTTTCCATATTTATATCACTTCAAATATGTTTACTAAGAAGTTATTCCAGAAGATGGTCACATGTATTCTTCTATTCCTTTGGAGGAGTTTTCCTCTCCCTTGAGAAAAACTTTTCTGTTAGCTTCCTTGAATTAAATACCAGAGGTTCATCCTCTTCAGCCTGAATGTCATCTTCTTTGGGAGGCTCACCCTGAATTTGTGCATCATGTATTGCAGTCTGAGCAGCCTCCTTAGCAAGCTTTTCTAAGGGCTCCCCCTGGGTTGATACAAGCATCTCCCCAAGCTCCCCTGGTTTGATGCAGGTATCTCCCCCTGAGTTCCTGCATGATGCTCCCCCTAATGTAGTGCAAGCTTTTCTTGAGGATTTGCAAGAGGCTCCCTTTAGATTTGTGCATCTCCTAAGAGGACATCTGGAATTGCTGTTTGAAATACAGTCAGGTTGTTAGGACTGTTATGATCATAAGCATCAGCAATCTTGTCCTTCTCCTGGCCATCCTATTTTTCTTGACCAATCACTTCCTCCTCATGAAATTTCTCCCCCTTCTGAACCTTACTGACTAGGGAGGTTAAGAATTCTTTAGATACCATAGAGGAGGATGTTTGCCCGGAATTCCCGCGACCTCTTCTCCAGTCAGAAAAGACCCCTCCAGCGGTCTCAGATTTAAGAGACCGCCCAGATCGTTTGCTCTCTTTCTAGTTTTTCTCCAAGACATGGGCGGTCAAGCTGCTGTCAGATCGCCAGACTGCGCGGTCTGGCCCCTCATTTTTTTTTCCTTTTTGTTATTAGCACCCCTTTGCATTGCCCCAGCTCTACTGTGCCCCGGGCAGCCCGTAACTTTTGGATTTGCCCATTTGGGCAGCCTTTGTGTCTATAAATAGAGGGGTTGGGGTACCTAAAAAGGGACTTTTTCTTCGAGCCTCCAGCTTACAACCTGTGTAAGCGGTCTCGAATTCTGTCGTTTTTCTACCTCTCCTCCAGGCCTGTTTTAGAGCCCTCTCTGTAATCCTTTTTGAGATCAATCAAAGAAGTTTTCCCTCAGAGATCTCCTCTCTAGCATTCTTCATCCTAAGTAACCTGCACTCCGCAGTCCCTTCCCTCTTCTTTTAGTGTGAGTCTTGGAGGTACATTTTTTGTACCGACAGAGGACATAAATGCATTGAGGGCCAGGAGAGACTCTTTTGATTCCTTCAGTTCACTCTCCATCTAATAGACTTTAATCTTCATGTGTGCAACATATGCAAGAAATATTCTAATGGCCTCCAGCCTTGCTACTGGAGCAAATGGCTTGTTAAGTCAATCCCCTCCTCTTGCCTATATCCTTGAGCCACAAGTCTGGCCTTGTTTCTGACTATGACTCCAGTTGAATCCATCTTGTTTTTGAATACCCATTTGGTTCCAATTGCTGGGTAATTCCTTGGTCTCTCAACCAATGTCCAGACCTTTTTCCTCTCAAATTGAGTTAGCTCTTCTTGCATTACAGATATCCAGTGAGGGTCATTGTGTGCTTCTTTAAATTTCTTAGGTTCATATTGTGAGAGAAAACAATACAATATTGTTTCATGTGTTATCGAATTCCTTGTCTTTACTCCCACTGTCAAATCTCATATAACTTGTGTTGAAGGATGATCCTTTAGGGTCATCCTGGTTCTTGTTGAGTTATTAAGGGGATTCTCTTCTTCATGAAGTTCCACTTGCTCATTAACCGTGGGAGCACCATCTTCATTCTCTAGAGTGATATCAGTGGCTGTTAGTTCAGGTACTGTAAGCTCATCTTCATCTGCAGCAGATTCTTCATTTGAATCAGTGCCAACTTTCTGTTTCCCTTTGTCTTGACACTCTGATGAATGATCCATGATGCTGAGCCTTTCACCTTGATCTGCAAGTTGGTTTTCTTCATGCAAAATAGTGTTGGTGGAAGTTTCCCTCCCCTTATAAAACATGTTAGCTTAATCAAAGACCACATGCACTGACTCCTCAATTTTGAGAGAGTTTTTATTATAGCACCTATAGTCCTTGCTTGATGAGGAATATCCCAAAAATATTTCATCATCAGCCTTCTTGTCAAATTTGGCAAGATGACTCCTCCCATTGTTTAGAATAAAGTAAGTACAACCAAAGATCCTAAAGTAAGTGACTATAGGTGTCTTTCCCTTCAATAACTCATAGGGGGTCTTCAACTTTGTCTTGTGGATGGGACTTCTATTTAGAACATAGTTGGCAGTATTCACTGCCTCAGCCCAAAAGGACTTTGGCAAGTTGGATTCAGCCAATAATGTCCTTCCTGATTCAATTAAGGTTCTATTTTTCCTTTCAACCACCCCATTTTGTTGGGGGGGTTCTAGGAGCTGAAAAGCTTTGTCTTATCCCTTCATCAACACAAAATCTACACATTAACTGATTTTCAAACTCAATACCATGATCACTTCTGATCACAACAACCTGAGTGTTGAATTCAGATTGAATCTGTCTAATGAATCTTGAGAGAATCTTGAAGGTGTCTGACTTAGCTTTTAGAAAGAACACCCAGTTGAATCTAGAAAAGTCATCAACAATGACTAGAGTATAGGACTTACCTGCTAAGCTCTGAGTGGAGATATGACCAAATAGGTCCATGTGCAACAGGTATTGGGTTCTAGGGGAATCATTCTTACCAATTGGTTTGAATGATGATTTCATCTGCTTTCCTAGTTGGCAGGCTCTACATGGATGGTCTTTATTAAACTTACCTGTTGGTAAGCCTCTTACTAGGTTAAGCTTAGACATTTTAGCAATGGTTTTAAAATTTAGATGACTGGGTCTCCTTTGCCACAACTCATTATTTTCTAAATGAGAGTTAAATAAGCAGATCTTTGACTTAGTATACTCAAAATCTACAACATAGACCTTATCTTTTCTAAGGCCAATCAATATAATTTGGTTAGTTACAAAACTAATTATATGACATAAAGACTTAGTGAATATAACTTTGTATTCACCATCACACAGCTGACTAATAACAATAAGATTATGTTGAAGTCCTTCAACATAAGCTACCTTAGAGAAGGAGATTTCCCCAATCCTGGGCAAACCATATCCTTTGGTTTGACCAGAGTGGAAATTCCCAAAAATTGCCTTAGGCCCTTCCTTGGCCTTGTAGTTTTCCAGCAATTATTTTGCTCCAGTCATGTGCATGGAGCATCCACTGTCCAGATACCACTGTTGGTTTGTGGTTGAACTGTCTCCTTTCTACACATGAAATCAAACATTAGTATAGACCCTCACTTGCTGGGGTTTCTTTCTTTTATCATCATATGGAGTTATGAAAGAATAAGTTGTACTTTCAGTATACCCCTTAAGGTGAAGAAGTGCTGGATTATTATGCCAGCAATGTTTCACTATGTGCCCAATTTTAGAAGAGTAGAAACATCTAGAAATATAAGTAGAGAGATATATAGATGTTTAAAAATTTCTTGTTGGAAGCATGCATCGAGAAGAAATCGATGCATCTTTAGAGTTGCGTCGAGTGTAATTCAACGTGTCTGCATAGTTACGTCGATAATAATTCGATGCAGAATATTGGTTGCGTCGAATAGAATTTGATGCACCCTCATACTTGCTTCGAGTTAATGTCGAAGCATATGCCGAACTCCGTCGAGTTTCATTCGACGCATCTTTAAAACTGCGTCGAGTTCTAGTCGGCGCATAATTCTTTTCATTATGATTTTTATAATTTTTATTTGGCTTTTCTAAGGGGTGTTTACCAAGAATCCCTGTTTGATTAGTAATGTTTACCCTATTGAATATAGTGAGTTTATTAGGGGTATTATTTTGTTCTTCACATGATTCTAAGTTATTATTAGGTTGATTTATACTAGACCTAATGAATGCTACAGGATTTTCCCAGGCAAGTTTGCTAGGGATTAGTGTGCTGGTGGATTATAGTGATTTTAGATCAAGATGGTTAAATATCTTGGAGAGATTTTGTGAGATGTCCTTAAGCTTTTAACTCCTCCCATTGAGTGAGTCCTCAAAGGCTTTTGCCTTTGTAAGTTCTTTCTTTAAATCAGAATATTCATTAGTTAATGTGTATATTTCTTTTTCTTTCTTAAATATCTGATTTCTTAGATCATAGTTAACTAAGTGCAGATTGTCTTTCCTAAGGTCTTCTAGTACTTTTCTGATTATGCTAAGTTCCTTTTGGCTGATAATATAATCTTGACAGGATTCTTTACAACAGTCTTTAAAGTCTTCTAAGGAAAATTCAAAATCATCAAAAGTAGTTACCTGATTTTCTGCAGTGGAGTCTTCCAAAGCCATTAAGCAGGCTTCTTCAGTTGCACACTCTTCATCACTTTCAGATGAGTAACATGACTCATATTCTAAGTAACTCCAGGTTTCAGCTATGAAACCTCTTCCATTCTTCTTTTCCTTCCTTTCATCAGAACTTTCTTCAACTAAACTGATCATTGCATCCCATATTTCTTTTGCAGACTGGCATTCAGCCACTTCCTGAAATATGTTATATGACATAGTGTATACTAGTATATTCATAGTCGTAACATCAAAGGCTTTTGCATTCTTTTCCACATCTGTCCATTCAGCCCTAGGGACCAGTTCCTGTGTAACAGTCCCACTTGCATCTTTCCTGAATGGAACAGGGGGACCTAAAATAATGACATTAAAGATGTCTTCATCAATAGAGTTCATATAAAGCTTTATTCTGGCCTTCCAGAGTGTAAACTTATTTAAGTTACACACTGGTGGTCTTGTTGATGCATAGTCCTTAGAACTCATTTTTCTTACAATTGTTTTAGATAATTTTAAATAAAGAAATAAAAGTGAGGAGATCTTTTGATCAAGGTATTAACCTATTAATGATCAGCTTCCCTCTAATACCAATTGAAAGTGCACAGTGTGCCACTGAGAATTCTCTAGAGGGGGCGTGAATAGAGTTTTAAAACTTTTATACCCTAGTTATGCACACACAATAAAACCACTAAGTATTATGCAATCAACAAAATCAATACAGAATAAAGAAAGTACAGAAAATACAAACTAGAAAACCAGTAATCTGGACAGCACAGAAAATCAATCCAGAAGACATATAATTTTTATAGTGGTTCCCTAAAATATGGGTAGTCCACTCTTCTACCTCCCTGGTAGGATTGCACTAATTGTGCCTGAGTATTTTGATAAGGAGACTCTCACAATCACTGAGTCTTTTGATAAGGAGACTCTTGAAATCAATGAGTCTTTTGATAAGGAGACTCTTAGAACTACTGAGTCTTTTGATAAGGAGACTTTTAGAACCACTAAATCCCTTGGAAGAGGGATTCTTAAAACTCTTTTATAGTTGGAGGATGAGAACAGTAGAATGAGAAGAAAGAAGAGAAAAGGATTCTTCAGTTAGAATCCTTCAGAAGTTGTCTCTTTGAATGTTGTAGCTTCTGTTTATCTCAGGATCTGAATATGATGAACTCTTGCTTAAGATAGTGATGATTGCAAGGGTTATAAGCTTGATCCTGATTCTCTGCACTTTTGTAGATTTGTTGTTATGTGATGTAGAAGAAGAAGCAACACTATTGTTATGATCTTTTGCTGTGCAGAGGAGTTGTTCTTCTGTATTGTCGTAGGATTGGTGGAGGAAGAAGAAGAAGCGCTATTTCGAGAGACATAAATATATCATCAATTGTTCTTCTGTGTTTTCCATTTTTCTCAGCATATTTATTCTCTATCATTTGAGTTCGAATTTCTCTCCTCTTCTGGACTGCCCTTAGAAGGAATGTCCATTGGACAATTGATGTTTCCTTCAATTTTTGTTCCCGACCCATCCATCTGATTTGAATAAACTTCCAAGAATGTTTTTGCAGCATCTCTGGAATACTCCATTCCATTCTTGGCAATAAATGAGTCGTTAGAGATCAATCTTCATCTATATAGACCTTCCGAAACGGTATTAGAAAAAATAGCAGAAAACATTCTATTTCTGACTGTACTCGATGCTGCGTCGTCTTCATCTTTCGTCATATCGACGCACCTCTGAGTTCTTATAAAAGTAGCTTCTAATTCCTTCTTAGCTCTAGCTGAACTCAGATGTCGACGTTACATCGAGTTCTTATCAACGTATCCGTCGAGTTGAAGACTTGAATTTGAACTTCATCTTCTGCGTCTACTTAAAGTCGAAGTCGCGTTGACTTCTAAGATAGCTTCGATAGGATCTTCCTTCTGCGTCGAGTTCATTTCGAAGTTGCGTCGACTTCTGATATAGCTTTGACAAGCTCTGTCTTCTACGTCGAGTTTATTTTGAAGTTGCATCGACTTCTGATATAGCTTTGACAAGCTCTATCTTCTACGTCGAGTTTATTTCGAAGTTGCGTCAACTTCTGATATATCTTTGACAGACTCTCTCTTCTGCGTCGAGATCATTTCGACGTTGCATCGACTTCACTTATACTTCGACAGAAAGATTGAGTTACTTCGACTTTGAGTCAGAGTTACGTCGGCATCTAGTCGAAATTGCGTCGACTTCCATTCGACGCAAGTCTTAACTTAACTTAATTTGTGCTTCTCTTAGGCATGGTCTTGTAACACTAGGTGAATGTGATATCCTAGGATATCTAATGACCATTTTACCCTTTCTATACAATATGGGTAATATAACCTAACTTATGAAATCACTTTAAGTAATTTGTTAGATAAACCACAAGGGTTTTTCCCAACATGATCTCCCTCCTGTCGAGCGATCTCCCTCGGCGACCTCAGTGACTCCATCAGCTCCCATCTCACTCGGCGATCTCTTTTCTCCCTCTCTTACTCATTCACTCGTGGCTCAAAGTAACCCACCACCTAGCAGTTTTCCCCCTCCTTCTCCAGCTTGAGCAAATGTGAACTTGGTACATTTTTGGTGTCAACATACTATCCTTACTACTTGTACGCTCGATCATTTTCTTACCCAACATGTGGTATTGGTTACTTATCTAATGATACTTCATTCTTACTCCACACTTCCTACAAAAGGGGGAGAATAACTAAGTAATTCCAACTCCATCCTTTACTCACTCACCATGTAGTATCAATAAGTCATAAATCCTTGTCTTGCTCTTTACCAAGTAGTATCATTCAGTAGTTCCACCCTCTTTTGATAATACCAAAAGGGGGAGAATAACTTTGAAAGAAATTCATACTTAAGGGGAGTAAAATACATAGGATACTTTGATGTAGGGGGAGCACCAATATAGGGGGAGCATCTATATAGGGAGAGTATATTCGTATTATCACGTCTATCCTTTACTATAAACACAAGTCTTATATTTGAATTATTTCTTTCTAAGAAGAGTTGTTATTATCAAAAGGGGGAGTTTGTTGGAACATGCTTTCCACATCTCTTGGTTTGAGAATAACAAATCTCATTATATTTGATCATACTTGCCATGTGTTTATAGTGTGCAGGAACTTCAACTTTCAAGCCTCTATAAGTTCAAAAAGGAAAGATGACGATTTCTTATCAGTTCAGTACTCTGATGCTAGCGTGGTGCGCTAATGTTACCGCTGGCAGTAGGTTCAGCATATTTAGAAATATCGTCTAGTTGGAAGCATTCATCAATAAAGGAATGTCGTCTGGACTAAATATAGAATCTCTTACCACGGCGCATTCAGGCTAACACCCGGCGGTAACTTATGGAAGTCCCGCGATCACAATACTGATTGAGGAGCATAAAAGGAAGGAGATCTGACGGCTAGGAAAGAGATAAAGCTAACGTGGAGCACTATCCTTACCCCGCCGTGGTAGGAAAGGATGCCAAATTGGGAGCCAGAATGTTTCTAAAATTGACTCAATTTATGTGTCGGCTTGTTTACTAAAGAGACTACCGCCCAGCAGTAGCACTACTGCTGGCGCTAGGATCCGAGTCTATTTAAAGAGCGGTCCGCCTCCATTTTGATTCCGTAGAAGAACAGTCTTCAGCTTTGTAGACCTTCTGATAAGGTATTAGAAAAGACAGCAGAAAACCTTCTATTTCTGACTACACTCGACGTTGCGTCGACTTCTTCTTTTGTCATATCGACGCACCTCTGAGTTCTTATAAAAGTACCTTCGAATTCCTTCTTAGCTCTGTTTGAACTCAGATGTCGACGTTGCGTCGAGTTCTTATCGACGTATCCGTCGAGTTGAAGACTTGAATTTAATCTTCATCTTCTGCGTCTACTTGAAGTTGAAGTTGCGTCTGTTGGAACATAGTCTTCCGCATCTCCTAGATTTGAGAATAACAAATCCTATATGTATTTGATCTTGTGTGTTTATGTGTGCAGGAAACAAAGTTCATATGACTCAAGGATGACATAAGAAGATTGCCCCCAAAATTGAGCCAACAAATCCAACGTGCCCACTAGCGCCGGCGATAGCACCTAGCGCCCGGCGCTAGCGATGATTAGGGCAATCCTGGGAGTACATTTAGAAGGCGCTAGTGGATAGCACAGGAGGTAGCGTGGAGCACAGAAGTCAAGAAGAAAATGTTTCCTCGGATTGAAGATTATCCCGCGCTGAATATGTCCAAATATGGGATAGCGCAGGCGGTAGCAGTAGCACTGGCGCTAGCGCTGAGGCTATAAATAGGACCCCTCTTCTCTCGTTTCAGACAACCATTAAAGAGAGAGGTTGAGTGCTAGAATTCCATAGCCTGATCTGGCTGAAGGTTGATCTCATACCAAACCTCTGCAAATTTCTGAAGGAGAATCTCTTCACGCCGGATCCAAACGATGTCCGCTTCTACAATGCTTATTCTACAGTGGATCTTCATCTTCAACTTCAGAAGTTCTTCAAGAGGGAGTTTTTATTATTATCATTTCATATTCCATGTAAACCGTTAGAGAATTCGCCTCGTGTAGGCGACTAGGTCTGGGTAGGACTAAGGGCTGAAATTCGCCTCGTGTTGGCGACTAGATCTAGGTTAGGTCTAGCGGGTGCTCAAGGCCATATCCGGGGTTGGATTGGCTAGAGCGACTTGAGGCCGAATCTGGGGAAGGATAGGCTAGGGCCACTGATTCGTGGGGATGCGAGTCCGGATAGAAAACAAAAGGAGTTTATTATTATTCGCCACTAATTTCTAGCGTTGTAGAAATCAACTTTTGTAAAAACTATATTTCATATTAATAAAGCATGTCTCTACTTTATTTCAATTGTTTTGTTTGATTTCTCTCCTTCTTAATCACTTATTATTTCAAGATAATCATAATATAAGAAAAAGTTTTAAAACCCTTATTCACCCCCCCCCCCTCTAAGGGCGCCTACCGATCCAACAAGTGGTATCAGAGCGGTTTTATTCCAATCGGCTTAACAACCGGAGATAATGGCATCTCATGATCTCGCTTTTTCGGAGGGTCAGGGTGTTAGTCGACCACCTCTTTTTTCTGGGTCAGATTTCAACTACTGGAAAAATTGAATGATGTGTTTTCTTATGACCATGGATGTGGAAGTATGGAACATGGTAGAAGTTCGGTACTCACCTCCTACAATTATAGTGGGAGAGGCGACATTACTAAAACCTAAGGATAAATGGAATGATAATGATAAACTAAGGTGCAAAAATAATGCTAAGGCAATGAACTCTTTATATTGCGCTTTAAATAGAACTGAGTTTAATAGAATTTCTGCATGTTTAACTGCTTATGATGTTTGGAATCAATTGGAAGTTACTCATGAAGGTACATCGCAGGTAAAAGATGCAAAGCTATTCCAACTGGAGTCTGAATATGAAAAATTTAGGATGGATACAGAAGAGGACATCAACTCGATGTACACTCGCTTCACCAAGATCGTCAACGCTTCAATAGCACTTGGAAAGATCTACTCATACGGGGACTTGGTCAGGAAAATTCTTCGCTCTCTACCTCCAAGGTTCAATCCAAAGGTGACGGCCATCTCGGAGTCACACAACCTAAGAACACTCTAGATCGAGAACCATATAGGTAATCTCAAAACCCATGAGGTAGAACTCCAGATTCAACATGATGAATACAACAAAGAGCCAAAGAAAAATGCGCTGGCACTAAAATCAAAGAAGGAGAGCATCGAAGATGATGATGAAGATAAAGAAGGTATCCTGGTGAAGAACTTCAGGAAGTTCATTAGGAATCGGGAGAGGAGGAACACCTTCCGAAAATACTTACAAAGGGATGCTCGACGAAAAGGAACTTCCTTTTCATCAAAGAAAGAAAAAGGAAGCGAAGACGAAGGAGAAAGACCACCACTGGAGTGCTACCACTGCAGAAAGCCAGGCACATTCGGAGCCAGTGCCCGAAGTATCAAAAGGAACAAAAAGAATAATACAAAGTGAAGGAGAAAAAAAAAGTATTGAAAGCCGCAACTTGGGATGATTCTTCCTCTGAAGAATCAAGTGAATCTGAGTCAAGCAGCAAGGAGGAAGCAAACTTATGCTTAATGGCAAAAAGAAACGATGATGACACCAGTGTTCTTAGCGACACTGAGGTAACTCCACCCACCTTTGAAGAACTCTATGATGAATTTGTTGAAACTTGCAAATCCTATGATAAAAGTATAAAAGATAATATTATTTTAAATCGTGAAAATGAATCCATCATCAAAGAAAAACATAAGCTTACTAAAAAATTAATTTCCCTTGAAAAGAGAAAGGTTTCATGCCAAGAGTGTGAGCACTCCTTATGTAAGGCAAAAGAACTTGAAGTTTCTCTTTCTAAGGCCTTCTCACAAATCAAAACTATTGCAAAAGCAAAGGGGGACTTAGAGAGAAAACTAAAAACCTCTCTCTTACAAATTGAAAATAACAAAAAGGGCTTTGAAAATAAATGTGTTATGATTGTACAAGAAAATACATCTCTTAAAAAACAAAATCATGATCTCGGATATCAAAGTGAGCCCTACCGCCCGGCGCTAGCCACTAACGTCGGCGGTAGCTTAACAGTTAAAAAATCTCCTATTTTTTCTAAAGTTCAAACCTCATTCAGCAAGAGCAATGTAGAATTTCAGAAAAGGTTCTCAAGCCTCTTTATTTCGTGTGCAAACTGTCTTAAATTTGGACACATGTCTAGCTCTTGCAGGAATATAAAACAATGATCGTTAAAACAAATCTGGGTACCTAAGAAATCCACTTACTTTATGGGTGGTGCCTCTTGGGTATCCGAATCTTTACTCTCATCTTCTTTCTAGATTTGCAGGAAGGCTAAGGAAGCGGAGGACGTGTGGTACTTGGAATAAGGCTGCTCCAAGCACATGATGGGCAACAAAGCAAAGTTCCTTAGTCTAGAAAAGAAGAAAGGAGGGATCATAACGTTTGGTGATAACGGTAAAGGAAGGATCATGGGAGTAGGTACAGTGGGTAACGAATCCTTTCTTATCTCAAATAGTCTTTATGTAAAAGGATTAAAACATAACTAAATATCTATAAGCCAATTGTGTGATAAAGGATTAGATGTATTTGTTGGACATGTGTGTCACATCCCTTTATTTGAGAATAACAAATCTCATATTGTATTTGATCTTGCTTGTCATATGTTTATAGTGTGCAGGAACAATAGGTGCAAGACTCCACAGTAGCTAGCAGCTTCAAAATAAATTCTTTGAAGGAGAGGTACCGCCAGTGCTAGGGCTACCGCCTAGCACTAGCGCTACTGCCAGCGCTAGCGATACCACCTGGCGCTATCTCAAGTTCGTGCACCACGCCACGCCGCGGACGGTTGCATAACTGCTCTACTCAAATGCTACCGCAGGCACTAGGAGCTACCACAGGCGCTAGCGAGAAGTTCTATAAATTGGAGCTTTATTTCTCGTTTTGGAGAGAGCTTCCAAAGAGATTACTTGTGCCAAAATTTTAGAGTTGCTACTCTGCCGAAAGTCCATCTCCCACTCAATGCCAAAGGAGAATTCTGGAGAAGGAAGCCATCACGCTGCATCCGAAGAATGATCGCTTCAACCTCTCTTATGCTACAATGATCCTTCATCCTCATCTTCAGAAATCTCATAGAGGGAGTTCTAATTATTTAATTTATTTCATTATTGTAAAAATTTTTAGAAAAATCGCCTTTTGTTGGCGACTAGGTCCTTGCGCGGCTTAAGGGGTAATTTACCCCGTGAGTTGGCGACTTGGTCTAGAAGATTAGATCTAGGGGGTGCTCGAGGCCATATCTGTGGTTAGGATTGGCTAGAGTAGCTTGAGGCCATATCCGGGGAAGGATAGGCTAAAGCCAACCGGTTTGTGGGGATACAAGTCGTTATAGAAAAGGAAAAGAAATTTAATCTTGTATGTTGAAATTATTGAAGTGAAGTGGAAGGTGGCCGGGGATCTGTATATTGGTGACCGCAGAGACCGCGCGATCTCTGCGCTGGTACTCTGCCGGTCTGGTTCTTCCGGTCTAGCTCTGGCGGCCTGATGTGATTGGCCAGGTTGTTCTAGCATGTTTCGGTCTCTTCTCGGTCTGATCTACTTGGTTGGTCTATCTTCTTTGTAGAAGATCGGACGGTCTGTTCTTCGGTAACCGCTGTGACCGGGCGGCTTATGCAGGTTGATCTGGCGACTTGTCTGAAGTTGACCAGATGTTATTGGTTTGCTCTGGGCGGTCTAAGGAAGGAGTGATCCATGTCCGCGCGGCTTGTGCGCGGTCTGCTGCTGATTTGCTGTCTTGGACTGTATGTTGTCCAAGTGGTGTGATCGCACGGTCTGCTCTGTGAGACTTCTCGTGATCGGATGGGTGGTGACTGTACCTCTCTTATGTTGGTGATGACATCCATCCTCTCGCCTATAAATAAGGGTGCAGGGCCCGTCATTCATAATGAGAACTGTAAGAACTAGAGCCTGGGTTGTTTTGTGCGGTCTCAACTTTGAGGTCGGTCGGTCTCGGAAGCGAGTTGACTGTTTGTTTTGTTCGCAGGTTTGCGGTCAGGAGGTTGCGGTCTCCTTCTTTGGTGATTTCCCAGTGACTTGAATAAACAATTTGGCAGCGGCTTGTCTGCGTACTGTTTATGTTGTTCTTGTGCTGTTCACAGCTATCTCGGTGATCAGACGACCTTCTGTGGTTAGGCGATCTGAGTTGCGGTCTGGCGACAGCTTCTGTTCTCTGTTCAATTCAATAAGCTCTAGTTTGTGCGGTCTGAGGTGGAGGTCTTGCAGTGCAGGTCATCTTGCATGTATTCTGTTCGTGCGGTCTCAGGACAAGATGGGCGGTCTCTAGAGTGCAGTGATCTGTACGGTCTCTACTTTGTCAGGTTGCCAGATTTGTGTTTTGTTTTGGAGTGCGTTGTTCTTCTCTCCTTCGTGATTCTTATGAATCATGTCTCGCCATGTATGTCTCGAAATGTAATGAAGCTTTGTGATTCAATAAAGACTATTGTGTTGTTGTATGGCATTGTGGTTGTTTGGCTATAACTCAGTTGATGCAACTCCTGCTTACTCCTAAATGATTCAAATCAAAAAATTTAACATGGTATCAGAGGGAGGTTGTTGGAGTGGATAAGCAGTGATCAACTTGAGTTGCCATCGTCTTTGTGAAGAAGAAACCACTTAGTTTGCCATGGAAGCTGGATACGCAAGAGGGCTTGGTATTGAACTCCTCACATCGACTAACTTCAAGAAGTGGAAGTCGTGTATGGAGAGTTACTTGCTTGGCGAGGATCTATGGGAGATAGTTGGAAGAGAAGACACACAAGAAGTTCATCTAGCAGGAGATAATATGGCAGAGGTGAGACTTTGGAGGAGGAATAATGCAAAGGCAGAGTTCACACTCAAGAGGTCTATCTCACCAGAGCTATTCGATCACATCATTGGATGTAAATCTGCTGCTGAGATTTGGACGTCTTTGGATGGGCTGTTCAATAAGAAGAATGTAGCTCGGCTACAGCTTCTTGAAAATGAGTTGGCAAAAGCTTCTCAAGGTGATCTTTTCATCTCTACTTTCTTTCTCAAAATGAAGAACCTCACAGCAGAGATTTCTGCATTGGACCCTGATGAGCCCATCTCAGAGGCAAAACTGAAGAGGCATATCATCCGCGGGTTGCGGAAGGAGTATCTTTCCTTTGTGACGTCAGTTCAGGGTTGGGCAAATCAGCCATCTCTGTTGGAGCTGGAAAACTTACTTGCTTCGCAGGAAAGTTTGGCAAGACAGATGGCGGGGACTTCTATCTCAGGGGGAGATAGCGATGTGTTGTTCTCTGGGAAGAAAAAGAAGAAGTGGGAGAAGAAGAAGCAAGGTTATGATGGACCCTCTACTTTAGGTCATCAGGATAGGGGTTATGCTCCTATGTCTGATGGGAATAAGAAGGGAGATGGACCAATGTGCTTCAGGTGCAATAAGACCGGCCACTTCAAGAAGGATTGTCGGGTTAATCTTCAGCCGGGACATGCCGCGGAGAAGGAGAAGCCAAAGTCTTATGAAGGTGGATGGGGAGGAGCCTTTGCGGACAATATGACGGCGATGCCCGTTAAGGCCTTGGCTGCCATCAACTTCGAAGAGGATTGGATCGTGGATTCAGGGTGTGGGCATCACCTCACCGGGGATGAATCAAAGTTCTCTTCTTTGGTGCCTTACTCAGGTAACGATGCAATCATCACGGCTGATAATTATGTTCATGTAGTAGAATAAGAAGGTGTTGTCTCTTTGAGCAGTGATAAGGGTCCACTCACATTGAGGAGTGTTTATCACATGCCGGGTATGAAGAAGAATCTCTTCTCTGTGACCAATGCGGTCGATGCCTATTTTCACGTTCTGTTTGGCCCAACAGAAGTGAAGTTTCTTAAAACTCAACCGGAGATAAAGGGAGATATAATTCATGTTGGAAAGCGGGTAAAGGACCTGTTCATTTTATCGACAAGTACCTATGTTAACAAGATGAAGACCAATGATAGTGCGACTATCTGGCATGAAAGGTTGGGGCATGTAGGCATGGACAAATTGAAGGCTATGGCGGTAAGGGGCCTTGTCAATGGCTTGCCTAGCTTGTCCTCCTATGGAGACGGTCACATTTGTGCGGGATGTCAGTTTGGTAAGTCTCATCGACTTCCATTTGATAAATCGCAAACAAGATGCAAAGCGTCGTTGGAGTGCATTCACGGTGATTTGATGGGACCGACTGCCACCCCAAACCTTGGAGGCAACAAATATATGTTGGTGTTGTTCGACGATTACACCAGATATGTCTGGGTGTATTTTCTGAAAGAGAAGTCGGAAGCTTTTGCGACGTTCGTGGAGTTCAAGGAGCTGGTGGAAGGTCTGTTAGGCCTGCGGGTGAAAAATTTGAGAACTGGCAATGGTGGGGAGTTCACCTCTGGTGAGTTCTCAAGTTTTTGCAGGAAGCACGTGTTGGATCTTACGACACCCTTAGAGGGGGGTGAATAAGGGAATAAAAATCTTTGTAAATTTTTACTAAATTTGTTTAGAGAAACTTAGAACAAATTTGTTGGATCTTACGGCGCCCTTAGAGGGGGGGGGATAAGGGAATAAAATTCTTTGTAAATTTTTACTAACTTGTTTAGAGAAACTTAGAATGAAATAACTATTTAACTTAAAGGAGTAAACAATTGTAATTTGCAATTTTATAAATTATGCCAAATGATAGAAATCAAGTAAACACAGAAAGAGACATGATTATATTATATAGAAAATGTGTTTACATAAATTGATTTCAATATCGCTTGAAATCGGAGGCGTATAAGATAATACAATTTTTCCTTTTCTATACCGACTTGTATCCCCATAAACCGGTTGGCTTTAGCCTATCCTTCCCCGGATAAGGCCTCAAGCCGCTCTAGCCAATCCTTCCCCGGATATGGCCTCGAGCCCCCTAGATCTAATCACCTAGAACTAGTCGCCAACACAAGGCGAATTTTGCCCTAAGTCCTACCCAGACCTAGTCGCCAACACAAGGCGAATTAACTATACGGTTATAAAAAAGTATGGAATGAAAAATAAAGATAACAATAATAAAAACTCCCTATATGAAATTTCTGAAGATGAGGATGAAGGATCGCTGTAGTATGAGCGAGGTCGAAGCGATCGTCCTTCGGATATAGTGTGACGTAGTCCTCCTCCAGAAATCTCCTTAAGCTTTTAGTGGGAGATCTATCTTCGGCAGCATAGCAGCAGTAGAATTGTGGCACTTGCAACCTCTCTGGGATGGATTAGCCAAAACGAGAAGCAAAGCTCCAATATATAGAACTTCTCGCTAGCACCTGCGGTAGATCCTAGCGCCTGCGGTATCGTTCGTGTGGAGCGGTTGCGAAACCGTCAGCAGCGTGGCGCTGTGCACGAACTTGAGATAGCGCCTGGCGGTAGCGCTAGCGCTGGCAGTAACGGTTGCGAAACCGTCGGCGGCGTGGCTGAACAAACTTTCGTCGAATGGAATATTTGTCGAACGAAATTTTCGTCGAACGAAAATTTTCATCGAACGGAGCTTCAAGTTCGTCGAACGGAATTTTTGTCGAACGAAAATTTTCGTCGAACGGAGTTTGAAGTTCGTCGAACGGAAATTTTCGTCGAACGGAGTTTTCGTCGAACGGAGTTTTCGTCGAACGGAGTTTTCGTCGAACGCAAGCAAGTTCGTCGAACGGAACCTGAGCTAGCGCCTGGCGGTAGCTCTAATGCTGGCGGTAAGGCATTGTTTGAGATTTTTGAATTCAGCTGCTTTCTACCTGTGGAGTATTGCACCTATAGTTCCTGCACACTATAAACACAACAAGCAAGATCAAATACAATTTGGGATTTGTTATTCTCAAACAAAGTGATGTGACACACATGTCCAACAATCTCCCCCGTTTGATAATAACAAATCCACTTAGCAAGAAATCAACAATAGTGTTTATAGTATAAGATAAGCAAGATGATAGTGCAACTATAGTATATGATAAGCATGATAATGTGCATACTCCCCCTATCTTAATGCGCCCCCTACATAAATGCAATTTATGCTTTGCTCCCCTAAATGATAGATTATATGAATTTTGTTTCCCCTTAATCTTCTATATAGATTGCTTTAATTAATCTCCCCCTTTTGGTATTATCAAAAGAAGGTGGGGTGAGGGTAGTAAGGAGGCATTTCTTATAAATGATAAAGCATGATCGAGCTTTTGTAATATAGATAATGATAAAGATTTTAAACATAGTATATAAGAGATTGCAAATAAAAAGATAAGAGTTTTATGCAAGCGGAAGATTATAATAAATATCTTCTCCTAAGCATGAAAAACATAAGTAAAAATATGAGTTTTAGTTCAAAATTGAAAGTTGTTTTAATCTTTTTGAATCTCAAAGTTTTTCATAGAGATACCAAGCATGAAATGAACATATCAAAGAGAGATTATACTACAATGTTACTTAATTTTAAGTTCAAGAGATACCAAAACATTGTAGAGATCATGCTAGGTTATCTAGTGCATTTTATTATATAAAGAGTAGTATAGATAAAGCATTAGAATCCAATACTCATGAGAAGAAGTGTTATGAAAGAGAATGATGTGCACATAAGTGTATTTTGGGCAATGTTAACAATTGATTTAAATCAACAAAAATACAAGACATATGTAAAGTAAAGTGCACAATAAAACACAAGTAAATTACTTTCACACACTTTTAATGCACATAATTTTTAACAAAGTGGTGTAATAACCAAGGTTTGCACAAGACACTTTACTATTCTTTCCAAGGTGCTCAACCTCACAATGCTTATGAAGACTTATCAGGAGGTTCAAGTAGTGCTTAGTGGAGTTATATTTGTCTACATATATAATTCTTTGTTCACATTTGTGAGACAACATTCTCCGAATACACTTGTTTTGCAAACCCAAATTTTTAACTTAACCACTTTTCTAAATTTCATAAGTTCAATTCAAATGTAGTGTAGGCAATAAACTTATGCAAGTTTTAATTCATTGTACAAATACAATACACAAGCAAGACTTTTTAGATTTAAACACACATGTTGATTACCAAAATAAGTGAGTGAAAGGTATAATTATCAATCATAATACATTTACTCATACTTAGAGGCATGCTAAACTTGGTTCTACACATATTTTTCAATACACTTGATGCACTTTAAATAGATATATCAAAGCATGATAAACAAAACAATGTTCATAGTAATTTCAAGGAATAAATTTTAACATTGTAAATAAGTCTAAATAATAGAATTCATTCATTCTTGATATTAGCAATAAAGATCATACAGTTTTTTGTTGTTTTGAAATTTTTTTAATGAAATAAACACAGAAAAATCACACAAACATATTTTTGTATTTTTGAATTTTGAATTTTTGTAATTGATTTTCCATAATATAAATAAAACAGAAAACCATAAAAACATATTTTTGTATTTTTGAATTTTGAAATTTTATAATTGATTTTCCATAATATAAATAAAAATAGAAAATCTCAAAAACATATTTTTTGTATTTTTGAATTTTGAACTTTTATAGTTGTTTTTTCATAATATGAATAAAACAAAAATAACAAAAGTCAGAAACACAACAAATAAGTAGTACATATGAACTAACATATTTTTATAGATTTTAAAAAATTTAAAACACAGAAAAATCAGACACCCACGCTAGCGCCGGCGCTAACGCTAGCGCTGGAAACAATACACGATTTTTTAAGAATTTTAAATTTTTGATTTTTTTTATTTTGATTAAGTGTCCTTAGAGTAGTCTTATGCAAAAAAATTTTAATTTTTGGAGATGTCTTGATTGCTCAAATTTGCATAAAACTATAGCTTTTTCAAAGACATGTGTTTTACAAAAACATTTAATCTCAAAAAGATAAATTATGCAAACACAAGAGGTCATTTTTTATTAAACAACCCAAAATATGCATGATTTAAGTGATAAGTAAATAAAAAGATCATGCAAAGAGTAATATAAGTATGCCCTAAGATTAAAGACTACCCCAACTAAATGTCTACACCTTAGCCCTGTACTAAGTGACGGATGGGCATGAGGAGATGCACACATGTCGTAGGTTGGGGTGTTAGTCCCATATGCACACACTAAAGAACACTCAACCTAGCACTCTTTCCCCCTAGTGCCTCGCAAGGCCCCACTGGAACCCTCCCCGGTTAAGGACAAGACATGACTTAGAGGTTAGCTCTCTAATGCATACAACCCTACTCCCCCGCTATCGTGAGATATGAAGTCAAAGGTGAATAATCTTTGGACAACCTATGCTTTTTAAACTATGGGTTGATATATAAACTATGGGTTTTGTTTCATGTGATGAGTTATATAAAGCCGTATAGTTTTTCTACTTTTATGAGATGACGATAGGTGATAACTAGCACAATTACTAATATTCAATAAGTGATAAAGCTAGTATGATGAGTTTTGGATTTAATGTCATGTCATAAGATTAATATTAATATTGCATGTATTCCAAAATAGAATTTCAAATTATAGATCTAGAATAGAGTGATGATTAAGTTTGAGTTATCTTTATTATTCCTAAGTTGGTTCTAGAATCTATATATATGTGAGATACATGCAATCAATATCAAAGCATATCCATACACCAACTAATGTAAAGAAAATAATATTCATATTTTTATCATAAGATTCATAATTCCTAGGTGGTATTATTGTTTTGAGATTTTTCTTGATAAAACATGAATTATGATTTATGATTATAGACAATTTTGCATAGAATATATGTTAGATCATCATGATGTATGAAAATTCTAATCCTTCTAGACTTATGATATAGTGATATAGTGATTTTCTTTTGAATATGCATGTTTGATTTTTAAGCCTAGAAAATGATGAACATGTAGTCATAACAAAGACAAAGATCACATATATAATGTTTTGAAATTTATAATAAAATTTGCATCCAATAATTGAATCTATTGATCTTTGGTTTTGCATGATAATATATGATTTATGATACAATATTCATATATATTCTAATGATTAATCCATAAACTATGTGTTTGTTGGAATTTTAATATTCAATTATAATTTCAAATCACATAGTTATCATGAAATTTGAATAACATTGTAAGTGTTATACCTAGCATAAATATATAAGCATAAAATAAGAGGTTATGCTAGGATTATGAGTTTGAATGCAATGTTATTACATAGGATTAATGGAGATTATGTTGCATGTAATATGAGAAGTTTTCAAATAAATTTTCTTTAGACCTAGAATGAAATGATTAAACTTTTGATTTGATCTTAATGATACAAGATGATTCTAAGGTCTAAATTACATGCAAACATTGGTGACACACATCACACACATAATATCTAAATTAATATATGAAACAATTATACTAAGGATAGCATGTGATGAAAAATCCATAAACACAGAAATTTCCAAATCAAGCAAACTAAGATAGTATTTTTTTTTAAACGGAGTTAAAATTTGGAACAATTGACAGCACCAAACGAACTCAAATGGGCAATCCTAGTTCGCCGGTGGATGGAGATTTCTGTGCTTTTTCCGAAAATATATTAAACGCAAAAATCGGACGAGGGGATCAGAAGATATGGCTGTTTGAAGTTATGATCGTAAACTCGCATTTTTGTAAGATTAAACATGCGTTTAGATGAATTTTTGTTTTCAATTTTTCTAGATAATATTCTTCATTATAAGGGCTAATCATATGCAGCAAACAAAAATAGTAAAGAATCAAAAAAAAATGTTGCGCATTTTAATTTTTAGTTTAAGCCCTTTAATAAACCATTTAAATCCAATCTTTAAAATAGTTTCAATAGTCTTAATAATAATTTCAATATTCAATTTATAATGATAATTCAAGACAATTAAGGGTAAAGGATTTAAAAGGAGAAAGAACAATCAAAGATGAGAGATAGATCACTTTGAAAAATATATGACTTAATGTTCAATTTTAATTCAAATTTGATTTGATAAACATTAGGCTTAATATATGAAAGTCATATTTCATGACATATAAAGTGATCATAAACATTTTGGATCAAAAAATACAAAACAAACAAAATAAAAAATAAAGCTCATCATGAAGTAGAGTATTGATATTTCATTTTTAATTGTTTCTACTTCATGCAATTGGAAGATACTAAATGATAAGAGATTTAGGTATCCAAAGTTGACCATGTGTAATGGTTCCTTTGGGTACCCAAATATGACATGATGATTTTTTAGGAGATAAGGATAAATGGGCCTTTTCAATTAAAGTTGATGCGTCATTTTTCTTTAAGGGTCCCCATTCATACCTTGGTTGTTTATCTTTTAAATTCATATTATTATTATGTGACATCTTTATATGATTATATTTGTTTGAAAAGTAATTCATTTGTGATTGATGTTTATACAAATTATTTTTCAAAATATATTGATGTTGATAATCATAATGAATTTTATTACATGGATTCTTTGAAAGTTTATAAGAGTGATTTTCTTTCTTTAGAAGTGATTGTTGAACAAGTGGGTTATAATATGTTTTAAAAGATTGATTCTTATTTTGATGATTTTCATTTCCACTCTTTCTTATAGACATACTCTTATAATATGAAGGATTATATTTTGTAGTTTGATTTTCATGAAAAGGAGTTTTTAAATATGAGTCATGATTGAAAATATATTGAGACCTATAATAGTGACTCTTAAGAATTTTATGAGGATCATAATTCTTTTTGAAACAAAACTCCTTTTGATTTAATGTGTGAAAATGGTCCTTTTTAGAAATGATTTTGTAAGTTAATTTATCCTTGTTATTCAAAATCTTATGATGAAATTCATTACATGACATTTGAAATTTTTCAACAAAAGATTTTAATTGTATTAACTTACAAGATAAAGCATCATTTTCTATTATCAATTTTTCATTATGCCTTTCTGAAATTAAGAGCCCTTTTTCAATTTCCTTGAATTTTTCTTTTAATAAATTGCAATTAAGACAAGGAATAGGAATTTTAACTAAAGAGCATGAAAGAGAATTTAACACATCAATATTTGATTCTACGTTATCGTTTGCTTTTAACGATTTATTTTCTAAACGTAATTTGGAATTAGCAATTTTTAACTTTAAAATTTTACGTTTAGCAATTTTAAGCATACGAGAAGTAGAAATGGAATTTGTTACAAAAAGAGGAGTTTTTGATTTTCATACATTGCTATGGGATGAGGCAAGATTTGGACCAACGGTTCCTTTGACATCTTCTTTGCATTCCTCTTCCAAAGTTGAATTTTCGTCTTCTCTTTTGCTTGATGTGTTGCCAACAAATGTGTCCAATATTGTGACGTTATGTTCTTCTTCCTCCAAGCATAAGTCCTCATCAGTTTCTTTTCTTGGATCCATAAGGAATTGCTCTTGTTCATCATCTGTGGAAGGAAGACTATAAGTATTTTCAAGAAATTTCCAAACTTCATAAGCAGTAGTAAGTGTATAAATAAGTTTGAAAATATTTTGATATAATGCACAATATAGACTATTCATAGATTTGGCATTTAAAAACGTTTTATTTTTATTTAAAATACTTGGGGGCATTTTAATTGTAATATTCCATACTTTCCATAAGAAATTTCCACCCATTATAATTTTTGCCTTCAAATAAAGGTGGTGCTAAAGGTTTTTCATTTATAAGAAAGTTTCCCCCACTAGTAGAAGCGAGATCATGAGATGCCATTATTCTTGATTTGTAAACCGTTTGGAATAACCTATCCTATGATACCACTTGTTGGATTTTACGGTGCCCTTAGAGGGGGGTGAATAAGGGAATAAAAATCTTTGTAAATTTTTACTAAATTTGTTTAGAGAAACTTAGAACAAAATAACAATTTATCTTAAAGAAGGAAACAATTGTAATTTGCATTTCTAAAAATTATGCCAAATGATAGAAATCAAGTAAACACAAAAGAGACATGATTATATTATATGAAAAAGGTGTTTACATAAATTTGATTTCCATATCGCTAGAAATCGGAGGCGTACAAATATAAATTTCTTTTCCTTTTCTATACCGACTTGTATCCCCACAAACCGGTTGGCTTTAGTCTATCCTTCCCCGGATAAGGCCTCAAGCCGCTCTAGCCAATCCTTCCCCGGATATGGCCTCGAGCCCCCTAGATCTAATCACCTAGAACTAGTCGCCAACACAAGGCGAATTTCCCCCTAAGTCCTAACCAGACCTAGTCGCCAACACAAGGCGAATTAACTAAACGGTTACAAAGAAAGTATGGAATGAAAAATAAAGATAACAATAATAAAAACTCCCTATATGAGATTTCTGAAGATGGGGATGAAGGATCGTTGTAGTATGAGCGAGGTCGAAGCGATCGTCCGTCGGATGTAGCGTGACGTAGTCCTCCTCCAGAAATCTCCTTAAGCTTTTAGTGGGAGATCCATCTTCGGCAGCATAGCAGTAGTAGAATTGTGGCACTTGCAACCTCTCTGGGATGGATTAGCCAAAGCGAGAAGCAAAGCTCCAATATATAGAACTTCTCGCTAGCGCCTGCGGTAGCTCCTAGCGCCTGCAGTATCGTTCGTGTGGAGCGGTTGCGAAACCATCGGCGGCGTGGCGCTGTGCACAAACTTGAGATAGCGCCTGGCGGTAGCGCTAGCGCTGGCGGTAGCGCTAGCGCTGGCGGTAACGGTTGCGAAACCGTCGGCGGCGTGGCAGAACAAACTTTCGTCGAACGGAATATTTGTCGAATGAAATTTTCGTCGAACGAAAATTTTCGTCGAACGGAGCTTCAAGTTCGTCGAATGGAATTTTTGTCGAACGAAATTTTTGTCGAACAAAAATTTTCGTCGAACGGAGCTTGAAGTTCGTCGAACGGAAATTTTCGTCCAACGGAGTTTTCGTCGAACGCAGGCAAGTTTGTCGAACAAAACCTGAGCTTGCGCCTGGCGGTAGCTCTAACGATGGCGGTAGTGCATTGTTTGAGGTTTTTGAATTCAGCTGCTTCCTACCTGTGGAGAATTGCACCTATAGTTCCTGCACACTATAAACACAACAAGCAAGATCAATTACAATTTGGGATTTGTTATTCTCAAACAAAGGGATGTGACACACATGTCCAACAGAACGGCGTCCGGAGAGAGCTCACTTGTGCCCATACTCCACAGCAGAATGGCGTTGCAGAGCGGAAGATTCGTCATCTGACGGAAACCTGCAAATGTTGGCTTCATGCCAAGAGTATCACAAAGTCTTTTGGGGCAGAGGGAATGTCTTGTGCGGCATAGGTCATCAACAGGATGCCTCTAAGTCCATTCAACATGAAGACCCCTCACGAACTGATGTTCAAGGAGATGCCAAGTGTTGCACACGTTTGGGTGTTCGGGTCAACCTATTTTGTGCATATCCCTGATGCTCTTCGGAAAAAGCTAGATGCAAAAGCAAGGAAGCTAGTCTTCGTTGGATATGATGAGCGGAAGAAGGGATGTAGATGCATGGATCCTGAGACACGGAGATCAGTGATATCTCGGGATATGGTGTTCGATGAGGTGACTTCCTACAAGGGGAGTTCAGGGGTTGAACAACCGGAGAGCAGGGTTGATGAAAAAGGGAAGGCTGCAGAAAATCATCAAGTGGAGTTGCCTGTTTCACCAGGAGCTCCAGCTGTGTCAAGCTCTGAGATGGAGGCTTCAGGATCTTGAAGCAGGGGGAGCGATGCTCCAAGTTCGCCTGGAAGAGGAGCTAGAACATAAGAAGCAACTGAAGAGGTGGTTAGTCAGGTGCAACCTCTTAGGAGGTCAAGGAGGACTATCAAGCCACCGGATCGATACACAGGAGGAAACATGGTGAGCTTTGTCTCATGTTTCTTTGCTGGTCCCTTGGATGAGTGAGATCAGTCGAGCTTTGAGAAGGCCAAAGGCGTGAAGCAGTGGGACATTGCTATGCAGGAGGAGATGGATGCTCTCAAGAAAAATGAGACTTGGTCTCTAGTGCCCAGGCCCAAGGGCATTACCCCTGTGACATGCAAGTGGGTCTATAAGCTCAAGAAGAAATCTGATGGCACGAACGAGCGATATAAGGCTCGCGGGTTCTCACAGCAGTACGGAGAAGATTATGATGAGACGTTCAGTCCAGTGGCAAAGATGACTTCAGTTCGATTTGTTATTGCTTTGGCGGCATCTAGTGGATGGGAGATTTGGCAGCTCGACATAAAGAATGCTTTCTTATACGAAGAGATTGACAAGGATATCTTCATGATCCAACCGCCGGGCTTCATCTCGGAGGATTGTCCGGACTACGTCTGCAAACTGAAGAAAGCCATGTATGGGATGAAGCAAGTGCCTCGGGCGTGGTATGGGAAGATTGCGGAGTATCTTCTATTCTGTGGGTTCTTTGCTTCAAACTCTGATTCTAGCTTGTTCGTCAAGAAGGAAGGGGTGCTTTGGGTTATTGTTCTGCTGTATATGGATGACATGATTGTCACCAGGAACTCGAAGGAGGCAGTAGCAAGGCTGAGAGCCGAGCTTGCCATTAGATTTGAGATGAAGGATCTGGGTGAGCTTCACCATTTCCTTGGACTCGAGGTGCAGAGGCGGGAGAGCGGAGTGCTCATTTCTCAGGCTGGATATGCGGAGCGGATCGTTCAAAGATTCGGCATGGAGGAAGGGAAGAGCAGCTCTATACCTCTGGAACAGCATCATAAACTTCGGAAGGATGAGGGGAGAGTTCTATCTGAACCGTTGGTGTTCCGAGCTCTGGTTGGGAGCTTGATCTACTTGACCATCATGAGGCCAGATATTGCTTATGCAGTTGGCAAAGTGAGTCGGTACATGGCGGAACCACGGAAGCCTCTGTTAGATCTTACGGCGCCCTTAGAGGGGGGTGAATAAGGGAATAAAATTCTTTGTAAATTTTTACTAACTTGTTTAGAGAAACTTATAATGAAATAACAAATTAACTTAAAGGAGTAAACAATTGTAATTTGCAATTTTATAAATTATGCCAAGTGATAGAAATCAGGTAAACACAGAAAGAGACATGACTATATTATATAGAAAATGTGTTTACATAAATTGATTTCAATATAGCTTGAAATCGGAGGCGTATAAAGTAATACAATTTTTCCTTTTCTATACAGACTTGTATCCCCACAAACCAGTTTGCTTTAGCCTATCCTTCCCCGGATAAGGCATCAAGACGCTCTAGCCAATCCTTCCCCGGATATGGCGTCGAGCTCCCTAGATCTAATCACCTAGAACTAGTCGCCAACATAAGGCGAATTTCCCCCTAGTCCTACCCAGACCTAGTCGCCAACACAAGGCGAATTAACTAAACGGTTACAAAGAAAGTATGGAATGAAAAATAAATATAACAATAATAAAAACTCCCTATATGAGATTTCTGAAGATGAGGATGAAGGATCGCTGAAGTATGAGCGAGGCCGAAGCGATCGTCCTTCAGATGTAGTATGACGTAGTCCTCCTCCAGAAATCTGCTTAAACTTTTAGTGGGAGATCCATCTTCGGCAGCATAGCAGCAGTAGAATTGTGGCACTTGCAACCTCTCTGGATGGATTAGCCAAAACGAGAAGCAAAGCTCCAATATATAGAACTTCTCGCTAGTGCATGTGGTAGCTCCTAGCGCCTACGGTATCGTTCGTGTGGAGCGGTTGCGAAACCGTCGGCGGCGTGGCACTGTGCACGAACTTGAGATAGCGCCTGGCGGTAGCGCTAGCGCTGGCGATAGCGGTTGCGAAACCGTCGGCGGCGTGGCAGAACAAACTTTCGTCGAACGAAATATTTGTCGAACGAAATTTTCGTCGAACGAAAATTTTCATCGAACGGAGCTTCAAGTTCGTCGAACGAAATTTTTGTCGAACGAAATTTTTGTCGAACGAAAATTTTCGTCGAACGGAGCTTGAAGTTCGTCGAACTGAAATTTTCGTCGAACGCAGGCAAGTTCGTCGAACGGAACCTGAGCTAGCGCCTGGCGGTAGCTCTAACGCTGGCGGTAGTGCATTGTTTGAGATTTTTGAATTCAGCTGCTTTCTACCTGTGGAGTATTGCACCTATAGTTCCTACACACTATAAACACAACAAGCAAGATCAAATACAATTTGGGATTTGTTATTCACAAAGATGTGACGCACATGTCCAACAGCCTCATCTTTTGGCGGCAAAAGGAATTTTGAAGTATGTGAAGTCGACCTCTGATCTGGGTCTCCTATATAGGAAAGGGTCAAGCTTGGAGTTGCATGGTTACATGGATGCTGATTATGGGGGAGACGTGAATGATCGGAGATCAACGTCTGGTTATGTCTTTTTGGCGGGCCCCACAGCTATTTCTTGGTGCAGCAAAAAGCAGGACTCGATGTAAAATCCCTCTCCCGCACAAGGAGAGCTTCCGGATCTTATGCCCAGAACCGCCGCCTTACGGTGACACTAACACCCGAGTTAGCTGCCTCCGCAAGACGCCGATCCTGCCGGCAGAACGATCAACAGGCCAACAAGAGCTAAGAAGGAAAATAAACAAAACCAAGTCCACAATCACACATTTATATAGCAAAATATAAAAAGTCCATCAATGAGTACAACAAGTAAAGGAGAGAAAGGGCTTAAGCCCGGTACATATCCAAGTAAAGTACAAAAACTATCTCACTCTACATCTTTGCGGAAGCTAAACAAACTCTCAACTCTCGAACACCTGTCTTGTAGTAGAAGTAATGCGCGGCATAAGCTCCTCAGGTCCTGTCTCCTCTTCTAGCTGGGGCTCCATCACCTCGGGTACCTACGGTCACAGCCGACCGTTAGTCATAAAGACTAAGCCGATTTTGTGCCCGCCTCCCCCCGCGACTCCTAGGCATCGTGCGGGAGGACGAAGTGGAGGAAAAACAAGGGGTAATAGAAACAAGGCAGGTGACAAATGTCAAGACTAGCAGGATATATAAATACTAAGCATGTAAAGGTAACAATTCTATAGTAACCAGAGTAAGTATGACAGCAAATAGTAAAAGACAATGCAATATAAAGAAGCGGGTACAAGAAATAAGAGCAGCTACAAAAGTAACCTTAACTTATATGCACACACAAAAGCACATAAGCTAAGGGATCTGGCAAGAAGTAAACTCATCGTATAAAAGAGCCCATACAGATTTATTCGATGAGGTCTCTGTTTGTGCAGAAATGCTATGCTATGATGTGCAATGCAATGATGCAATGTTTGTATTATTATTTCATACACATGCAACTCACCCACACGACTCTGTACGTACAGACCTTTAGTTCCAACTTTTCGGAGGTAGCTAACCTCTCGGGCACCTCCCGTCGTGGTCAAATGGTGGCAGAGGAGCGGGCGTCTCCTCACCTAGGTGGGCAAGTCACACTACCAGACCTAGGCCCTAACGTACGCTGTGATACCGGTACCCGGTACTCACGGGTCCCTGCGTACTAAACTGAATTGGCCAGGTAGGGTTTAGGGAATCCGTCCCGTCGGACGCACAGAAGACAACCTGTCCCCCAAAAAACCACTAGCACTGCCGAGTCAACGAACTGCTGTCGGTTTGATGACTAAGATAGAACCGGAGACCCGCCACATCTTATACACAAGCAACATGTATTAGCCATTTACTACCGAGCCTCCAGCTCGCAATTCTACATCAACATTTATAAAGTAGAGCCTACCGCTCGCCAGACTATACCAGTCTTATATTTAAACTACGAGCCTACCGCTCGCTAGACTACACCAGTCTTATATTTAAACTACGAGTCTGCCGCTCGCTAGATTACACTAGTCTTATATTTAAACTATGAGCCTACTGCTCGCTAGACTACACTAGTCTTATATTTAAACTACGAGCCTACCGCTCGCTAGATTACACCAGTCTTATATTTAAACTACGAGCCTACCACTCGCTAGACTACACTAGTCTTATATTTAAACTACGAGCCTACCGCTCGCTACACTACACCAGTCTTATATTTAAACTACAAGCCAAACGCTCGCTAGACTACACCAGTCTTATATTTAAACTACGAGTCTGTCGTTCGCTAGACTACACTAGTCTTATATTTAAACTATGAGCCTACTGCTCGCTAGACTACACTAGTCTTATATTTAAACTACGAGCCTACCGCTCGCTAGACTACACCAGTCTAATATTTAAACTACGAGCCTACCACTTGCTAGACTACACTAGTCTTATATTTAAACTACGAGCATACCGCTCGCTACACTACACCAGTCTTATATTTAAACTACGCGTCTGCCGCTCGCTAGACTACACTAGTCTTATATTTAAACTACGAGCCTACCGCTCGCAGGACTATCCCAGTCCTTCCTTATATCTCGAGCTTACCGCTCGCAAGACTATCCCAGTCCTTCTCATATAACCCGAGCCTACCGCTCGCAGGACTAACCCAGTCTTTCCTCATATAACCCGAGCCTACCGCTCGCAGGACTAACCCAGTCCTTCCTTATATATCTCCAGCTTACCGCTCGCAGGACTATCCCAGTCCTTCCTTATATCTCGAGCCTACCGCTCGCAGGACTGTTTCAGTCCTTCTTATAACCCAATCCAGTTTGGGATGAAAGATAACTTGTCAAGTTCTCCTACTTAACTAATCTTGTTTATAATTTAGTTGATCTTAGAAGCTTTAGGGTTAGCCTTGGACTTCCGAAGGGTTACCCGGTGAGGGGCTCACAGCGGTACTAAGAAGTGTGGAGGGCTGACACCCTGAACTTCCTCTTCCCAAGGCACTTAATCTTGTTGGTATCTACCCCTTTTTACTTGATCCCCATTATCCTATCCAATTACATTAAATCTATAAGATGAGTTAAACTTGGCTCTTAGGAGTGGGGGAGTTCTTTTGAACTCCAACACCACCAATTGTGACCGGGTGCTGACTCTCCCGTCGTCACATTCTAAGCTCGAGTTCCCTTCTTCACCGAGAAACTGCACACATTCAATTAGCATTCTCAACCTTACTTGGACCCACACTCCTATTCTTCGTCATCCTTAATCCAGGGTTTGCCTTAGATACTTCTCGACTTCGCCCTTGAGTATTTACCTTAAGATGGCTCACCCGACTAAGGATAGTTTTTCTTCCATATAATCGTTTAACACTGATGAGTTGTTTGTGGGGCCCTTGACGAGGTCTAACTTCCTTTTCTTATCATTGTAAATTCCTACACTTATAGCTTGCTAAACGCACCCCAACCCTAATTTCCCACGATGCCCTTAATCTGAGCCTTCATAATAATCAAAGAGTTAACAGTTCTATGTGTGAAGGTCAGTGGTGGTCTAAATCATATAAATCAGTTTTATTATTCGCAGACCAAAATAAGATTGAGCTAGATTTGACTCCTAAGGTGCAATCTTGATCACAACATATCCAAATGAGTTCCAATAATTACCATGGGTTCGCAATGAGTAGTGATCTAACAACCTCAAATCCTAATTTCATAAATTCTCTAGGGAATCTTAAATCTTAGTCTCTATTTAAAATAGAAGATGTGCAAATAGTGATTTATACATCGATTGTCAACTAATGATCACCATAAATTCTGATAAATTCACTGTAACATAATAATGGTCTGAAAACCTCAAAACTTAAGTTTCACATTTTTCCAAGGAGTATTTAATCATAATTTCTAATTAAAACAAATGGTGTGCCAATAAGGGTTTACACTAAAACTACCCTCTACAGGTCACAATAAATTCTGATAAAATCACAGAAGTATAATATTGATCTAAAAACAGCAATGCCTGAGTTTCATAATTTTCCAAGTAGTATTTGTCCATAATATTCATTTAATACAAGTGGTGTGCCAATAAGGGTTTACACTAAAACTACCCTCTACGGGTCACAATAAATTCTTACATAATTACAGTAGTTCAATATTGGCCTAAAAACTTCAATGCCCGAGTTTCATAATTTTACAAAGGATATTTATCCTTATTTACCAATTAATACTATTGGTGTGCCAATAAGGGTTTACACTACAAGTGCTATGTTAAGGCTTCAATAAATCCTGGGAAAATTACTATAGCTCAATATTGGTCTAAAAGCACCAGGTCCTATGTCTCATATTAATCCAAGGTGTATTTATCCTTAATTATCATTTATTACATTCTTACTAAATGCACCCCATTTTTTCCTACACCCTTAAGTCCAAAACTTCAACTTGAAGTTCAGAGTAATCCACTCATGTACATGAGTTGAATTCTTAATTAGAGGTGGTTGATATTATATCTGAGGCAAGGACAAATCTTCAAAGCATTTGCATGAGCCAAAATCACTAAACACACTAGATACACTTTTATACATGTCTCACTAAAAGTGGCCTAAGAGGAGCTACACTTGACCAAATGACATGAAGCCATTTTGAAGGTAACTCAAGATCTACAATATTCATGTTGGTAACTGCTTCCAGAAATGAGCCTAACCTAGGCAGAATCCACATGCCAGTTCTGTACAAATTATTTATCCTAACAAAATACACTTATATACATGTCTCACCAAAAATGGTGTTGAGGGCGCTACAGGGATCCAAATGACATGAAATTAGTGGCATTTTAAAGGTATCTTCAAGATCCACAATTGTTATGTTGGTCACTTCCTCCAGAAATGCTCCTAACTTAAGTAAAATCAACATGCAAGTTCTATTACCAATTATTTATCTTAATCAAAATGCCCTTTATATATGTCACACCCAAAATGGCCTAGAAGGAGTTACACTTGACCAAATGACATGAAGTCAGTGGCATATTAAAGGTAACCTCAAGATCTACAATTTTCATGTTGATCACTACCTCCAGAAATGAGCCTAACCTAGGTAAAATCAACATGCAAGTTCTGTACAAATTATTTATCTTAACAAAATACACTTATATACATGTCTCACCAAAAATGGTGTTGAGGGAGCTACAGGGAGCCAAATGACATGAAATTAATGGAATTTTAAAGGTAACTTCAAGATCTACAATTGTTATGTTGGTCACTTCCTCCAGAAATGATCCTAACCTAAGTATAATCAACATGCAAGTTCTGTTACCAATTATTTATCTTAATAAAAATGCCCTTTATATATGTCACACCAAAAATGGCCTAGAAGAAGCTACAGTTGACCAAATGACATGAAATCAGTGGTATTTTGAAGGTAGCCTTAAGATCTACAATATTCATGTTGATCACTACCTCCAGAAATGAGCATAACGTAGGTGAAGTCAACATGCAAGTTCTGTACAAATTGCTTATCTTAACAAAATACAAATGTGACAATTTAAATTAAATAGAAAACATAATAATTCTAGCTCTATTGACCTCCAAACTCTAGGATTTGGATGGTTAGGTCACCATACATGCATGGTCAAAGTTTTAGTGGCATGCAAGGTGATTCTCATCTTCAATCACATCTAAAACCTCAACAAGCCCCAAATGGCTATTAGCAACCCAATTTCCTCCTAAGTCACAAACTTCATTTTTGAAGTTCAAAGAAATATCCTCATGCATTTGTGATGAAAATTTAACCAGTGTCCATACATGACCTAAAGAAGCCCTCACCAAAATTTGGGATCATTAGGAGTTATATAACTCCAAATATTCCATTTATTTGATTTTCCATGTTCTGAATAAAAATTTAGAAAACTAATTTCCTAAAAATCTTATTTTTGAACCTAATCTAGGTATATGGCACATGCATGCATGGCCAAAATCTTAAGTCCATCAGACTTATATTTTGGAGTGAGCACACTAATAAATTTCTGGTTCATGTTATGACCAATCTCACTAAAATGAGTACTGTAGGACCTACAATTAACCAAATGGCTTGATTTCACTTTCAGATGAAAGTAGACATCTAGATCTACATTAGTTGTCTCTGGGCATTTTTCAAAATAAGGACTCTGGCCTCAAATTAATTAAACAAAATCTCTAAATAAGTGTGACAGAGTTATACACTTAATAAGGATAATAATATATGTATGTGTTTGATCCAGCACGAATCACAGCACAAATCGGACGGCGCTCCGTCATCTTCCCCGATAGCCAATGGCTAGGATTTCTCCCGCCTGGGCCATCTTCTCCGGCCATTTCCCGGCAACCTCCTGCCCACCACCGCCTCCACCACCTCCGTTGAGGTGGTGGCTAACGCCAGGCGTCGACACGGCCGCCGGAGAGCCCGTCTCCGGCGATCCCGAGTGAAAGAGAAAGCTCGGGATTTCTCCCTCAAGCTCACATGGGATCGGGCTCAATTGAGCCCGATTTCTCTCCTAAATGGACCTAGTACTAGCACAGAGGGAGAGGGGGAGAAACTGTGCCTGAAATAGGGCTGACAGCGGGTATTGTGGTGGTGCGGCATGGTGGAGGTGAGCTCCGGCGATCCTGCTCGAAACCTTGATTCTCCAGCAAAAGCTCCACTCCAGGTGGCTATTCTGACTGCTCTCCTCCTTCTGAAGCTTGTAGAAGGGTCCAAATGAGTTGGGGAGGGGTGTATAGGAAGGTTTGAAGAGGGGGAGCTCGGGTTCACCTTGGTTGCTCCTCCTAGCCACCACATGGCATCCATTCAACCCAATTTCGGCTGGGCCTTTACTGAGGAGGTCAGGAATGGCCTTGGGCAGAAGAATTGAGTGCCAAATGGCTCTCAATGCATGCCTTCCTTTTATCTCTTCTCCAAATTGGGGGAAAAACCCAATTTCACCCCTTGCATGTCATCCCATTTCAAATCCAGAGGGGTAAGCATGGTCATTGGGCATATGGGCTTCAGAGTGGCTAACCTTGAGGGCTTTAGCCCATATGGCTTGGCTTAGTTCATTTAAATACCATTTTTAGCCCAATTTTGACCTAGAGTTGACTTTAGTGTTGACTTAGTCAATTGTGTGTGTTGACTGGTCCAATATGTTGGTCTTGAGTCTATCGACACTACCCAAGGTTTGTTGAGTCATGGTGAAGGCCTACTTGAGTTAGTTTGACCAACATGTGTGATTTTGACCAAAATTGGGGAAAAGTTGACTTTGGTCAATTTGGTCAAATTGATGACTCCATGATGGGGCTTTTGGGTCAATTGGACCCTTCATGATGTCCTAAGACTAGGGGTGAAGTCAATTTCATGTTTTGGGGTTCATTTGAACCTATTGGGGAGGAATTGACTTATGTTGACCTAAGTTTGACTTTGGTCAAATTGGGTCAACTGGTGACCCCATGATGGGGCTTTTGGGTCCATAGCATTCCTTTGAGTGTTTATCATCTATTGGTGGAATCAATTTGTAGGTGTGAGTTCATGTTGAGCTAGTTTGACTTAGGTTGACTTGAGTCCTATAGGAAATCACATGTGAGTTCACCTAACCCTATGTTTTCTAAGGTTGCAACCTAGCACAAACTCACAACACTCACCACTTGTCTCATCCTGATTGAGGTTAATGGGTCTAGAAGTTCTGAGGATGTTACAAATCCCAATAAACAAAAGAATAATTTCGTCCCCAAAATTCAAGTTCCGGTTTACAGGGTTCCACTTGTGGAGGTAGTATGAGGGTCGTTCAGTCATTAAACCTGACCTCATTTCCAGGGGTCTATATTGACATCAAAAGTCTATATACAGATTTCTAGAACATTCCCGTATTAATATTCCAAGGTGTCTACTTCTCAAATTACAGTCGATGGTATGGACATTCTATATTATCACCTTAACTCTTCCATGTGAACGAAGCATGAAGTTTACTCAGAGGTTGAATCTAATAAAATTCTCAGAGCTTGCCGCTGATCTAAAAGATCATACATCAAAACTCATGACATTTCAACTCCAATAATTCAGGAAAATAATTTCTCAAGTTGTAATCTCAAATTATACTTGTGGAGGAAGCCTGTCCTTTAATCAAGGATTAATTCTAACAAAATTCTCCAAGTTTCCTACTGATATGAGAAGCCCATGTGCAAATCTCTATGACAATCCAGTAACTATATTTCATGGTACAAATCTCTATGTTTAAGCCGACACATACCTCAATAATCTAGCTATAGGCATGAACTTATTTATGATGAAAATTCAACTTATGTGCACATGTGGTCATTCTTCCTGAATCCTTCATACAGTTCAGCATCGACCAATGCGTATGAGTCAATAAATCACCAAGTTCATTATACTCGTGAGATTTTCACTACTATGTATAAACCATAATCCAACCTCTAAAGTTATGATTTAGTGAGAGGTCGTATTTCCCAATATCGTGTATTACTCTCCAAACCATACAGCATTCTTGGGGATTATAATGACATTTGTCCTTCAATTCCTAGGCTCGTCAAGCCATGAAAAAAATCATAAGTACTCTCTTATTTACTTAATCCATAGGTATAATTTCAACGATCTAATATGGTGGCATTGCTTATTTATGTCATTCAAAAGTTCATAGTTGATAATTATGATTCGTGACTTGGTTATACCCAAATATCGTTGGTAGCAATGATAATCAATTCCCGTGTTTATCACTCCCAATCCCCAACATCTTGACATGTGGCAATCATGGTTACCCTTTTATTTAGGATCAAACTAGGTAGGGTTAAGTCATATCATCTTAACAGTTAAGCGCAATCATTCATTTTTCAAGATCTTCGGTTATGCGTCAATTGTCTCCCAAGGCATATGGATATTGGTCACGATATAATTATTTGAAAATGAAAAGAGGGGCTTGATTTTTCAATAATTGTATGTACCTTATCTTCGAACGCCCTGAAATTCAAGAAATTCCAATTATAGTTCTATCATGCAGGAATCTAATTCCAGTCCTCATAGCTCATAAAGTGATTTGTTTGTCCCCAGAAACTAGCTTGGCCATCCTATGTTTCAATCGATTCGACTGAATTCAGATATTTGATCATCCAACGATATTTGCACTGTTTGCCCTGAATATAACTAAATCATCGTCTCCGAGTTGGGGAGGGAGATCTAAGGTACCACACTTGCATGAGGTTGTTTACATTTGTTCACCTCTTAAGATCGCGATGGCCTATTATTCGTTCCATTCTTATCCAGTCCATATCCGACTTAAACCTGTGCTGAGTCCATAATTCATTTCGGTTCTCTCTTGCGCTTTTCAAGAGTTTTATTCGTCAAATCTTTAGTCGACATTAAAGTCATTAATCGTGTGTTACGACAATTGAGTTGAGATGGTAGAGGGTATATGAATATGCTGTCGAGGCAATAATTATCACACCACCTTAACTGAGTGTAAAACTCTCTCAACAATCAGTGCTACTTCAAGCTTAGGTCTTTTAAAGAGATTTCACATTTTTCTTTTGAATTTGCAAGTGATTCACACCATGACTTGTATTAGGGAAGGCACAATCGGTCCTTAGGTTCCGTACTAAGTAGCTATCTATGGCATTATGTTCAGACTTTGGAGATTCTCTCGAAGTCTTATATTGTTTTCCTTGTTCTCAAGAGTCGCATGCAAAGAATTTTCTAGGCGACCCGGTCTATAACTTCAAAGACTTCATTTACTATTTTCTTTGTTTACTTATCCGCATAACCTTAGAGCATTAAGGGGGTGAATAATCATTCTTGAAAGGCTCTATGCTCTTATTCCGATTGTGTATTCATATCAGCCCCGTCATAGTATTAATAATTCTCCTTTCTTAAGACGAAGGAATTCTTCAAGGGTCTTGACTTCCAGGAAGGGTTGGTCATCAGACCGATTATGCATACTTCAAAATCTCTTCTTAAGTCAAGTAAAGTTGAATACTTCAAGATTGCTTACGTTTTTTACGAGCATTTCCAAAATAAGGTCTAGGGAACTCGAGTTGGTATCTAACTGGCCCCAAGAAACAAAAAGGGATTAGCCCCTGTACACTTCGGGCTAAGATCCTGATATCATTATGATCTATTGTCCTGGTATTCACTCACTCCTTAGGGCATACAACTCTAGACTTGGAGTTCCATCTGAGGCCCATTGATATTCCACATATTTTTAGGCCATTAAGGTTACTAATTATCGCAACCTTGTCATGATTATTCTATGGGCCATACACAAAAGGGTTTTTCTGAACTTGAATCCTTATCCAAACCCGGTGTTTGTAACGATGATCATTTCGGTGTAACCTAGTTGTTGGTTTGGAGATTAAGTTTACGATTCTCCTACTGTCCACTAATGGTGTTCGTGCACTGAATATCTTGAGGCGGTCCTTTTCATTGGGTAGGGAGTGATGATATCACTTGATATTAGAATTAAGGACCTCGGAGTTTTAAACTTTAGGTAACTATTTTCTCAATAGACTCTTCTTTTAGTCACTTTGGGGGTCATAACGCCTTAATCCGTCTATGCCTGAGGTTGGTTTGGATTAGTGTATGCTATAAAATCATCTTGGTGCGTCAAACTAGAAAGATATCCTAGTTGGGTTGGCCTAACTCATTGATTAATGGACTGTTTTGTGTGATTTTAACACATGGGCACACCACTGCTTCCGTTGCTAGTTTGTCCTCAAACTAACTCGAGCGGGGGTGTCCCAGGGTTTGTGGACTTCTTTCTCGTTGGATCGTTGTTCAAGTGATACCAGTTATAAGATCCCTCTCCCGCACCAGGAGAGCTTCCGGATCTTATGCCAAGAACCGCCGCCTTACGGTGACACTAACACCCGAGTTAGCTGCCTCCGCAAGACGCCGATCCTGCCGGCAGAACGATCAACAGGCCAACAAGAGATAAGAAGGAAAATAAACAAAACCAAGTCCACAATCACACATTTATACAACAAAATATAAAAAGTCCATCAATGAGTACTGTTGGATCTTACGGCACCCTTAGAGGGGGGGTGAATAAGGGAATAAAATTCTTTGTAAATTTTTACTAACTTGTTTAGAGAAACTTAGAATGAAATAACAATTTAACTTAAAGGAGTAAACAATTGTAATTTGAAATTTTATAAATTATGCCAAATGATATAAATCAAGTAAACACAGAAAGAGACATGATTATATTATATATATTATGTGTTTACATAAATTGATTTCAATATCGCTTGAAATCGGAGGCGTATAAAGTAATACAATTTTCCTTTTCTATACCGACTTGTATCCCCACAAACCGGTTGGCTTTAGCTTATCCTTCCACGAATAAGGCCTCAAGCCGCTCTAGCCAATCCTTCTGTAACACCCCAAAAATCGTAGTTCAGCGAGTTAGGCGGAGTGTTAGTGCTGCGCTCGGGATAGGCTAAAAATTCCATAGCAGCTCTTCGCGAACGACCAGTGTTCCTCTTAGCGCACGACCAGTGATCGTGCGCCAATGATCGTGCGTTAATTCGCAAGAAATCAGAGTTTTGTTGCGGTAAGCGCGCACGATCAGGGGAAGTGCTTCGCACACGACCACTGACCGTGCGCCGATGCTCGTGCGCCCTGTTTATTCTGCTCCGCGATTATGAGCAGAGAAGACGATCCGACCGATCGAAAAAGTTGGAATTCGATCTGACGGCTGTGATTAGATGCTGGGGGGTCTTAGGTCTTTGGAGAGGGGTTAATCCCTCATTAATTCAAGGCCATTCTCTCTCCAAGGCTAGAGAAAGAAGAAGGAGGCAAGGAAGAAGAAGCTATTGACGGAGCTCCGGAGCTCCGTTTCGTGAGCCGTTTCCAGATCTGGAGCGTGAAGCCCGGTGCAGTTCTTTCCCTCCGATTGAAATCTCGGATCTATGGCGGGGAAGAAAGCTCCAAGGGTAACAATTCTTTCTCCCGGTCTTAGGACGTATTCTTTGTCCTCTCTTTCTCTTTCTATGCTTGCATGAGGACTCCCTTTCACCAAATGGGTGAAGTGTAGGATTTCCTCTAGTTCTTCGGAACTCCGGGTCGATTGTGTCCGTCCCCGGCATATTGCATTTAGAAATTCGGTAGTCGTGCGGATTTAGGCATTGTGTGTGAAGCCTATTCATGGCCGTGAGCCCGAATCGGTGATGCTTGATTTGCGACGTTGCATTTAGGTTAGGCCTAGAATGCGTGCCGGAGAATGACTCTGTGAGATCATCTATTGTATTGCGGGACTTGAGATTAGGCGTCGTGTGAAGATCCTAACAAAAGCCCATTTGCTTGGAGAGTGGTGGAATGCAAATCTTCACCACGAAATTGAAGTGAGTCGTTGTATACCTCCTTCGTTGGTTGTTCTAGTGAAGCCTAGGGCCACTTGGTTGGTTTAGGTGTGTAACTTATCGTGATTGGGAACGCCTGTCGGTGTTTCCTTGCAAACGGGCCGAGGTAAAGCTACACCTGCATCGTTGTTGTTAGCGTGATGATTTGAGCAACGGGCACAAGCTTGTACCGAACCCGCACCATGCTTATCGGCGAGAGGGGGAAACCTCGGGACGTCGTGTGATCGTAGAATAGACCTGTTTGGGAGGGTTCCTCCAATAGGTAAATGCTCAAGCGTTCACTAAGCTCTTTAGCTTAGCTGGTTATGTGTGGTCGTGAGAACCCGCGGCTGGTTTTGGATTGATGTTATGATTAGCCTCATGCGTTGCTTAGGCGGTTGTGGGGAACCATCGGGTGAACCCAACCAACATCATGTGCATTCCCAGGATAAACTCTATTTGTTGCTACACCTAGAAGATTGATTGTACTTGAAACCTCACGTTGTGTAGTTTGCACTTTCCTTTTAGTACTACTTGCTGCTAGTACGATTTGTTTGCAGGGAAGAAGCTCCGCCACCCCGTGAAAAGGGGTGGGGTCATTATAATTTGGTCAGCTGTGCTGGCCGTTGCTTTGTTTGCCACCTCTTGGTGGAATCTTCTTATGCAGGTGCAGGTGAGCCTAGCGGGAAATAGCGGGCGGTGGCCCTTTTTGCTGTGTTGGCCCTCGAAGGCCAGCCTCTTTTCTGCTTTTCTTGTATTGCCGGCCTGCGTGCCAAAGTATGTTTAGGGAGTTTTGTACATTTTGGAATGTAAGGCCTTAAGGCCGTAACTCTACACTTTATTGTTTCATTCCTGTGATAGTGGACTATTCTGAAAGAAATGTTAAATCTTTATGCTTCCGCTTATGTTTAGTATACTCTTGTGTAGTTCTTTTCTGTATATCTCCTTTTAACGCCTAGCTAGTGTGGTTAGTATAGCGTGGGGTCCCGGCCGGACCTACTGTTATATTATTTGTACTGGCAGGGTGTTACAATTTGGTATTGGACTTAGGGCGTTGATCCGTAGTTTAGCGAATTCGGGACGAATTCCTTTTAAGGGGTGGTGTGCACGGGATGTGCATTCACCTAAAACGCCAAAAACTAATAAGAATGTCCACTTAGGAATGGAAAAACATACCTGTTTGCAGAACCTGGGCATTCCATGATTGTTGTTTGCTATGTTTTCGGTCACTAAATTGTGTTTTGCATGATTATAGGTGACTAGGAGTGTTGCGGGGCAGTCTCGACCCCGTAACACTGCTGAAAGTAGTGCGTCGGCTGAGTTGCCAGCGACCACTTCTCCTGCTGAGATGATCAGGTTAATCGTAGAAGCTGGCTTCGTGATGATCAATGCTCAACCGCAAAGGCTTGCACAGCCTGCTATGCCTACTCCGGATGTGGCCCCGGTGGCAGCTGCCGCAGTGGAACCCGCAGTGGAACCTGCAGTGGAACCGAGGGTGGAGATCCCTGTACCAGTGGCTACAGTGGAACCTGCGGTGGAGCCAAGGGTGGAATGTCGAGTAGAGCGAGTAGTTGTTGCGCGAGCACGTGATCAATAACTTCAGCACTTTCTAAGTTTCCATCCTCCAACCATTTCGGGGACCGGATCCCCAACGGAGGCGGAGGACTGGCTGTCAACGGTTAGAAAAACTCTAAAGGCGACAGCAACGGAAGAAGCTATGATGGTCACCCTAGCCACCTTTCTCCTTAATGGATAAGCAGAGCTTTGGTGGGCCGAACAGGAAGCGCATAAGTTTGAAGGTAAGGATATTACCGAGATCACTTTGGCGGAGTTCTCAAAGTCATTTCTTCAGAGATTTATTCCCTCTGCCCAACGCATTGCGTTGTAGAACCAGTTCTTGAAGTTAACTCAAGGCAATAGCTCGGTGGACGAGTACTTGCACGAGTTCACTAGATTGGGCCGCTATGTGAGGTTTTTGGTGGAATATGAGGAAATGAAGACGAACAAATTTTATGAAGGTCTTCGGGATGAGTTGAGGATGCTCCTTGCAGACCCAATGAAGTTTGGCTTCCATGTGGTGGTGCAAAGCGCCAGATCTCTGGAGTTGGACATGAAGAGAGTGCAAGCACAGGGTGTAAGACCCCAAATGGCATGTGCACCCAAAATACCAAAAATGAGCATGAGCTGAAATTAGGGAGCTAGCACCAGGCGCTAGCGATAGCGCCGGCGGTAGCGTTCCGAGAACTCCCAAGAAATGGTTCTGAGAAATCCCGAGAAATGGTTCTGAGAACTCCCGAGAAATGGAGCAGACTGAAACAGATGAGCTAATGCCAGGCGCTAGCGATAGCGCCGGCGGTAGCGTCTCTTAGCGGTAACGACTCAGGGCTAGCGCCAGGCGCTAGCCACTAGCGCCGGCGGTAGCTCTAAATCTTAAATAACCTCAATCCCGACTTTTCAGCCATTTTTCTCTCAAGTGCTGAGGGAAGAGAGCTGGGAGAAAGGAGGGAGAGCCTTTGGAGTTGAGATTTCATCGTGCCAGGAGGGAGATTAGTGAAGAATCGTGTGCGTGCGTGTGCCACCGCGGATTCCAGCCATCCACCTCTCACTTATATGGCACTGAAATGGCCTACAAGGGTAACGAATCTCCTCCCTAATCCTTGGACATGTACGTCCTTTGATTTGCATGCGTTTTGGAATACTTCTACTAATTAGTAGATCGGCTATTCCGGTGGGTTGAAGTGATTTCCCTACAAATTGCATATAGAGTCCGAAACGGTATTACGGACATATGCATGCTGTGTGAAGCCCATCCAGACAGTTCGAGCCGGATTGGTGATGATTAGTGTGTGTAAAGTGCCGGAAATAATTCCGTGTACGTGCTGTGATTCGGTCATGTGACTGCTGTTGTACAAAAAAATAGGGCCTGGAGGTGTTTCCCAGGCTGTACCCAAAATTTGGTGGCAGAACTGAGTTCTGTCACTAGCGCCGGGCGCTAGCGTTAGCGCCGGCAGTAGCTCCAGGTGAGCTACAAGTGTTGATGTCTGGAGGTGGTTTCCCAGAGGTAGCAGTACAGATTTCTGTTACCAGTGCCGAGCAGTACTAAATTCTGTTACTAGCGCCGGGCGCTAGCGTTAGCGCCGGCGCTAGCGCCCAGCATAAAGACTGTATGTTTCCGTGCTACCCAAATTCTTGTAGTCTGGATAGGTAGCAGGAGAAGCTGTGGAACTTGAACTTGCAAAACCCAGCTTTAAGAAATGGGTATTGGGTGAAGCTTACCTGTATCGTGTATACTACGATGATTGAGCACGGGTATAGCCGAGCCGAACCCAACATAGTGGTGGTGAAGAGGTCGCTCCTCGTTGCACCGGGCTATGGAAGAGTGTCATAACTTCGGTTACGGGCTAGCTCAATTTGCTTGTCTAAGTTGAAATAAGACTTAGCGTAAGGGCGTAACTCATGGAGTATGCCAAAGTGTGCCTTGAGAGCATGAAGCGGGTGGCTTGGTTTGCCTCCATTGGTGTTGTTTGCGGATATATATATATGCTGCTGACTCTTACTTGCAGGGAAAAAGCACCGCCGCCCCGAGTGTGGGGCGGGGCGTTATAAATCTTGGACAGCTAAAGCTGACCGGTTGCTTGTTTTCCCACCAATTGGTGGATTTGCTTATACAGGTCCCGGTGAGACTAGTGGGAGATAGCGGGCTGAAGCCCCTGCTGCTGAGCTGTGCTGGCCCTTGAAGGCCAAAGCTTTTGTTTACTTTTGTTCATGTGTGGCCAGCCTGCGTGCCGATGTCTGGAAGCCACCCTTTTGATGTAAACAAACTCATGTAAATAACTGTTTATGTAGTTCAATCCTAGTAGTACTGTGGACTTGTTATAAACTGGTTTTAAATGAAAATAAATATGCTTCCGTGTTGCGACTCTGATGCTGAGATAGTTATAGTTTTTAACTGTTTAACACTAATTTTAGTAACGCGCTCTTCTGTTCATTTCATATGGCGTGGGGTCCCGACCGGACCTACTGTTATATGCTATGTGACAGGGAGGGTGTTACAAATTGGTATCAGCTACGGGTCTCGATCCCTTTCCGTCTGAATTCGTGGTCGAATTCTTTTACTGGGTGGTGAGCACGTGTGTGCCTCGCCTTTAACTCATATACATAACCAGTTTTGTCCACTTTAGGAATAAAATACATGTGTGATTGTAGCAACATAGTGGAATCTGGGTATTCCTTTGCTGTTTAATGCTACAATTCGGTCGCTTAATTGTGTTTTATTACACGATTATAGGTGCTTTGGTGTCCTACAGGAAGGATCCAACCTCGTAACATCGTGGAGAGTGCTGAAACAGTTCGTGTGGTCACAAATGCGGTTGTGGAAACTTTACTTGCGCAACCCGAAATACCACTGCCGAACCAGTGTTTACATCTCGAGCAGGGAGAGCACTCTGTAGATTATTACTTGAATGAATTCCTCCGTCTGGACTGTTTTACTGGGTCAACATGGGGCGATGAGGAGATCAGAGTCCACAAGGTTTACAACGGTCTGCGGGGTGACTTACGTCAAGCACTCGCGGGACCGACGTTACTTAGCTTCCATGCAGTGGTGCGAGCGGCTAGATCTCTTGAAATGAATTTGGCATGTGAGCAAAGCATGAAAGACCCCATACGTAAGCAGTCAAAGAGGAAGAGGAAGGGTGGGCGGTTGAATCTACCTTCCTCTAGCGTGGCATAAGTTTCCACCACTCGGGTTCCCCTAACCTGCTATACATGTGACAAAAAGGGACATATTGCTCGTGACTTCCGAAGTGGGCCCCCAAAGTTAGTATTCCGAGGCAGGGACTCTACATGTATGATGGGTCCAGCTTATGAGGATAAAGGTAAAAGTGTAGCAAATACGACGGTGAACATCCTGAACGCTGCAAAGTCTGGGCAACGCAGATGGAGCAAAAGAGCGAGAGCTTCTGGGTCAGCTCAAGCTTCAGTATCAGGAGTGACTGGGCAAGGCCCAATCATTTGTTACAACTGCGGTAAACTGGGACATATAGCTCATGATTGTCGTAGTGTAGAGAAGGCAGCTGCGGCTTATGCAGCAAAGAAAAGGGAAAGCAGCGATGTGGTGACAGGTATGTGTTAGTATATAGCTTTTGTTGATTTTTATACTTCATACCTTGTTGCACTGCTTGTTAACTGATCGTGTACTAGGCTTTGACCTAATCTTTAGCTATCCGGCAAGAGCACTATTTGACACGGGTGCTTCACATTCCTTTATATCGGAGGCCTTCATACAGCAACTTGGAGTGCCTTCGTCGTTTAGACAGGAACGATTAGATGTGATGCTACCCAATGGGTGTTCGATGCGCGTGGATCGAGGTTGAGTGTTAAAGGTACGAATAGGAAGTCAATACTTTGATTTGGAAGCACTGATACTCCCGCTTTCGGAGTTCGATGTAATCTTTGGTATGGACTGGCTGTCAGCGCAGCAGGTCTACATTGATTGCACATCTAAGGAGGTCACACTGGGGCGGAATACCGAACGTGCGACTACGTTTGCTGGTTTGCGTGGATCAAGCAAGACAATGATGTCTGTTGTCCAAGTGGTCAAGGCGGTTCGTCAAGGCGCAGAGTTATGTGTTGTGCTAGTGGGGGCTGCAAAGTCTCAACCCAGTTTGAGTGATGTTCCTGTGATTTCAGAGTATCCAGATGTGTTTCCGAAAGATCTCCCTGGGGTGCCACCTCAGTGAGAGATTGAATTCACCATAGAGCTAGTGCCAGGTGCTAAGCCTGTTTCACGCTCTCCGTACCGAATTGCGCCAAAGGAGATGGCGGAATTGAAGGTTCAATTACAGGAGTTGTTAGAGCAGGGTTACATACGCCCAAATACATCCCTTTGGGGCGCTCCGGTCCTTTTTGTGAATAAGAAGGACGGAAGCCTGCGTCTATGCATTGACTACCGAGAATTGAACAAGCTGACCGAGAAGAACAAGTATTTGATTCCTCGAATCGATGACTTATTCGATCAGCTAGTTGGGTCAACTGTGTATTCAAAGTTGGATCTCAAGTTCGGCTATTACCAGTTGCGACTTCGGGATTGTGATATCCCCAAAACAGCATTCAGTACCCGCTACGGACACTTCGAGTTTACAGTGATGCCATTTGGATTAATGAATGCGCCGTCAGTATTTATGGATCTGATGATTAGGACCTTTCGAGAGTACCTTGATCGGTTTGTCATTGTCTTCATTGACGATATCTTGGTGTACTCTCAGTCTGAAGAAGAGCACGCGATTCATTTGCGTGAAGTTTTGGAAACCCTGCGACGTAGCCAACTATATGCCATTTTCTCTAAGTGCGAGTTCTAGCTAGCCTCAGTGGCGTTCCTTGGTCATGTTGTTAGTGGCGAGGGTATCGCAGTGGATCCGACAAAGATTGATGCAATCCAGAAGTGGCCCATTTTGGCGATAGTAGCGGAAGTCAAGAGTTTCCTTGGACTTGCCGGCTACTATCGGCGCTTCGTGGAGAACTTTTCGCGGATCGCTCTACCTCTCACCACCTTGACGAGGAAGGATCAGAAGTTCGTTTGGTCAGTGGAGTGTGCACGAGCTTTTGAGGAACTTAAGAGTCATCTGACCACGGCACCAATCTTGTGTTTTCCATCTGGTATGGAAGGCTATGAAATTTACAGTGATGCGTCAGGGAGCGGCTTAGGCTGCGTACTTCTTCAGCATGGTCAAGTGATAGCTTATGGCTCTCGTCAGTTGAAAGTACATGAGCGGAATTATCCGGTCCACGACTTGGAGTTGGCGGTCGTGATTTTCGCTCTAAAGCTGTGGCGGCACTATTTATATGGTGTGAAGGTTGACATCTTTACAGACCATAAGAGACTTAAGTATTTGCTAAATCAAAAGGAGCTCAACATGCGACATCGAAGGTGGATGGAGTTCCTGGGGGACTACACTTTTGATATACACTATACTCCCGGGAAGGGAAATGTAGTCGCAGATGCTTTGAGCCGAAGGGCTTATGCACAGGCCAACTGTATTCAGATGTATGATCCACGTCTGATCAGGGACTTGGGAGCCTTGGAGATCTCCTGTGTGGAAAGGACTTCTAGGGCAAGTGCGTGCTTGAACTGGACGGAGGTGCAATATGACCTCGCCGACAGAATACGACAGGCCTTGGAGCTTGATTCAAGCATGCAACGCTATTTAGCAGAGTCTGCGGAAGGGACTGCTGCAGAGGTTGTGGTAGACGACGGTCTGATGTGGAAAGACGGTCGGTTGTGCGTCCCAAATGTGGGTACGTTGCGGGAGGAATTGATGTACGAAGCACATTTTACCAAATACTCAATTCACCCAGGGAGCACAAAAATGTACCAAGACATGAAAAAGCTATTTTGGTGGCCAGGATTAAAGAAAGACATCGCCTTGTACGTGGAAAAATGCAAAACTTGCGCACTGGTGAAGGCGGAATGTCAGAAACCTGGAGGTTTTCTGAAGTCGTTGCCTATACCGGAATGGAAATTTGATGACATTTCGATGGATTTCGTGCACGGTTTGCCGAGATCACAGAGTGGGAATGATGCCGTATGGGTGATCGTGGATCGCTTGACAAAGGTAGCCCACTTTATTCCAAACCGGAAGGACGATTCAGTTGAAAAGTTAGCAAAACTTTATGTTGATAGCATTGTACGATTGCACGGTGTGCCCTGTAGCATCGTTAGTGACCGAGATGGGCGCTTCACTTCAAAAGATTGGAGGCTAATCCACCAGTTGTTAGGTACAAAGCTGACGTTTAGCACTGCCTTCCACCCTCAGAAGGATGGATAGACTGAACGTACGAACAGAACTCTGGAGAATATGCTCCGAATGTGCGTCCTGAACTTCGGTAAAAAGTGGGAAGATCATCTTTTCATGATCGAATTTGCTTATAATAACAGCTATCAGGCAAGTATAAAGATGGCACCCTTTGAGGCCCTCTATGGTAGAGCTTGCCGCACTCCCTTATCTTGGGCAGAGACAAGTGAAACGAAGCTGTTTAAGCGAAAGGAAGTCGAAGAGGCAAATGCGGCTATTCAAACAATCCGTGAGAGATTGTTAATTGCGCAAGATAGGCAGGCGAAATACTACAATGCCAAGCACAGAAACGTCGAGTTCGCCGTGGGCGACTGAGTTTATCTCAAAATTAAACCTTTCAAGGGTGTATCCCGGATTTGGCCCTTGAAAAAGTTGAGTCCAAGGTACCTTGGACCGTTTGAGATACTGGCATGTGTTGGCGAAGCTGCCTATCGACTCGCTCTTTCGACTGAGTTGAGTAGTCTGCACGATGTGTTCCACATATCAGTATTGAGGAAAGCTGTACCAGAGCCTAGCCAAGTGCTTGTGGCTACTCAGGTGCCGGTCGATGATGGGTTGAAGACAAAGGTCATACCTATTAGCATCGAAGACACTGAGGTCAAACAGCTACGGAATAAATTGATCAAGATGGTCAAAGTCCGCTGGAACAACTGTGGTCGTGAGGAACTTACATGGGAGCACGAGCAAACTATGTGTGAAGAGTTCCCCGAGCTGTTCCTTTAAGGTACAAATTGTATTTTGTATCGTTTTGATTATTTGCACTGTTAGAATTTCGGGACGAAATTCATTTAAGGGGGGAAGAATTGTAAGACCCCAAATGGCATGTGCACCCAAAATATCAAAAATGAGCATGAGCTGAAATTAGGGAGCTAGCGCCAGGCGCTAGCGATAGCACCGGCGGTAGCGTTCCGAGAACTCCCGAGAAATGGTCCCGAGAAATCCCGAGAAATGGTTCTGAGAACTCCCGAGAAATGGAGCAGACTGAAACAGATGAGCTAACGCCAGGCGCTAGCGATAGCGCCGGCGGTAGCGTCTCTTAGCGGTACCGACTCAGGGCTAGCGCCAGGTGCTAGCCACTAGCGCCGGCGGTAGCTCTAAATCTTAAATAACCTCAATCCCGACTTTTCAGCTATTTTTCTCTCAAGTGCTGAGGGCAGAGAGCTGGGAGAAAGGAGGGAGAGCCTTTGGAGTTGAGATTTCATCGTGCCAAGAGGGAGATTAGTGAAGAATCGTGTGCGTGCGTGTGCCACCGCAGATTCCAGCCATCCACCTCTCACTTCTATGGCACCGAAACGGCCTACAAGGGTAACGAATCTCCTCCCTAATCCTTGGACATGTACGTCCTTTGATTTGCATGCGTTTTGGAATACTTCTACTAATTAGTAGATCGGCTATTCCGGTGGGTTGAAGTGATTTCCCCACAAATTGCATATAGAGTCCGAAACGGTATTACGGACATAGGCATGCTGTGTGAAGCCCATCCGGACAGTTCGAGTCGGATTGGTGATGATTAGTGCTTGTAAAGTGCCGGAAATAATTCTGTGTACGTGTTGTGATTCGGTCATGTGACTGCTGTTGTACAAAAAAATAGGACCTGGAGGTGTTTCCCAGGCTGTACCCGAAATTTAGTGGCAGAACTGAGTTCTGTCACTAGCTCCCGGCGCTAGCGTTAGCACCGGCGGTAGCTCCAGGTGAGCTACCAGTGTTGATGTCTGGAGGTGGTTTCCCAAAGGTAGCAGTACAGATTTCTGTTACCAGTGTCGGGCAGTACAAAATTCTGTTACTAGCGCCGGGCGCTAGCGTTAGCGCCGGCGCTAGCGCCCAGCATAAAGACTGTATGTTTCCGTGCTACCCAAATTCCTATAGTCTGGATAGGTAGCAGGAGAAGCTGTGGAACTTGCAAAACCCAGCTTTAAGAAATGGGTATTGGGTGAAGCTTACCTTTATCGTGTATACTACGATGATTGAGCACGGGTATAGCCGAGCCGAACCCCACATAGTGGTGGTGAAGAGGTCGCTCCTCGTTGCACCGGGATATGGAAGAGTGCCGTAACTTTGGTTACGGGCTAGCTCAATTTGCTTGTCTAAGTTGAAATAAGACTTAGCGTAAGGGCGTAACTCAGGGAGTATGCCAAAGTGTGCCTTGAGAGCATGAAGCGGGTGGCTTGGTTTGCCTCCGTTGGTGTTGTTTGCGGATATATATATATATATATATATATATATATATATATATATATGCTGCTGACTCTTACTTGCAAGGAAGGAGCACCGCCGCCCCGAGTGTGGGGCTGGGTCGTTATAAATCTTGGTCAGCTAAAGCTGACCGGTTGCTTGTTTTCCCACCAATTGGTGAATTTGCTTGTACAGGTCCCGGTGAGACTAGCGGGAGATAGCGGGCTGAAGCCCCTGCTGCTGAGCTGTGCTGGCCCTTGAAGGCTAAAGCTTTTGTTTACTTTTGTTCATGTGTGGCTGGCCTGCGTGCCGATGTCTAGAAGCCACCCTTTTGATGTAAACAAACTCATGTAAATAACTGTTTATATAGTTCAATCCTAGTAGTACTGTGGACTTGTTATAAACTGGTTTTAAATGAAAATAAATATGCTTCCGTGTTGCGACTCTGATGCTGAGATAGTTATAGTTTTTAACTGTTTAACACTAATTTTAGTAACGCGCTCTTCTGTTCATTTCATATGGCGTGGGGTCCCGGCCGGACCTACTGTTATATGCTATGTGACAGGGAGGGTGTTACACAGGGCGTGGCAAAGAAACCCGAGTTTCATGCGCCGGCCTCTCAGTCTAAGTCGGAGTTCAGGAGGAACAAAAGGAAGTTCAAGTCTGCGAAACCAACTCGCTCAAGTGTGTCGGGAGCTACGACTGCACGTGGTCTAATTACATGTTTCACTTGCGGAAAGGTGGGACACAAAGCAAACGTGTGTCGCAGTGGTCACCCGAGGCCAGAGAACCGGGCGATGGACTATGTTCGTGCTGCGGGTCATGCAGAAAAGGGCAAAGCTGCGGAGTCTGTTGCTTCCCAGCATATTCCGACCTAGCCAAGAGTTTACTCGGTTGGCCAGCAAGAAGCCATACAACAAACTGATGTCGTCACAGGTATGAATTAAATGTTAGCTTTTACATAGCTATGTGTGATTGATACTGTTGTGCGACTTTATGTTGATTTGTGTGCAATTAGGTTTCATCCTAATTTTCAACTATCCGGCGAGAGCTCTATTTGATACGGGAGCATCGCACTCTTTCCTGTCCACGGGCTTCGTGGTGCGAATCGGAGTGTCGTCAACCTTAGCAAAAGATAGATTGGAGGTAGTGCTACCTAACGGGTCTCGCATGAGTGCGGATAGGAAGAGCCGTGACAAGGTGCGGATCGGAAATCAGGATTTCGACTTGGAAGCGTCGTTATTACCGTTAGCTGAATTTGATGTGATCTTCGGCATGGACTGGCTCTCGGAGCAGCGAGCATGCATAAATTGCAATTCAAAGGAGATCACTCTGGGAAAGAACACCGAGGATGAAACCACGTTCGCCGGTATGCGAGGAGCGAGCAAGACGCTGATGTCTGCTCTCCAGGTGGTTAAGGCGGTGAGAAAAGGCGCTGAGCTGTTCGAGTTGTAGGCTTCGGAGCCAAAGCCCAGGTTATGCGATGTACCAGTTGTAGCGGAGTACGTCGACGTGTTTCATAACGAACTCCGTGGGGCTCCGCCTCAGAGGGAGATTGATTTCTGTATCGAGTTGGTGCCAGGTGCCAAACCTGTGGCCCGCTCACCGTACCGGATAGCGCCAAAGAAATTGGCAGAGCTGAAGGTTCAATTGCAACAGCTACTAGAGCAAGGCTACGTACGTCCAAGTTCATCGCCTTGGAGTGCACCGGTCCTCTTTGTGAAAAAGAAGGACGGGAGCTTGCGTCTATGTATCGACTATCGAGAGCTGAATAAGTTGACCGAGAAGAACGGATACCCGATTCCAAGAATCGACGATTTATTTGACCAACTGGTTGGGTCGGCGGTATACTCTAAGCTAGACTTAAGGTCCGGCTATTACCAACTGCGTATAAGGGAATGTGTCATTCCAAAGACAGTGTTCAGTACCCGCTTTGGGCACTATGACTTCACCGTTATGCCGTTCGGTCTATCTAATGCACCGTCGGTATTTATGGACTTAATGAATAGAACGTTCCGAGAGTATTTGGATCAATTTGTGATCGTCTTTATCGACGACATTTTGGTATACTCTCAGTCGAAGGAGGAGCATGCAGAGCATCTGCACGCAGTTTTGAGCACCCTGAGGAGGAGTCAATTATATGCCAAGTTCTCCAAGTGCGAGTTTTGGCTACCGTCAGTAGCATTCCTGGGTCATGTTGTTAGTGGGGATGGAATTGCGGTTGATCCGTCGAAAATAGAAGCGATCCGAGCGTGGCCTGTGTTGAAAAATGTAGCGGAAGTCCGAAGTTTCTTAGGACTTGTCGGCTATTACAGGCGCTTTGTGGAGAACTTCTCGAGGGTCGCACTCCCTCTCACTAAACTGACTAGGAAAGATCACAAGTTCGACTGGTCGCCCGAGTGCGCTCGAGCTTTTGAAGAACTAAAAAGTCGTCTGACCACGGCGCCCATTCTATGCTCGCCATGTGGTACGGAAGGATACGAAATTTATAGTGACGCCTCGGGGAGTGGTTTGGGTTGTGTCCTAGTGCAGTTCGGAAAGGTAATTGCCTACGGCTCCCGACAACTGAAGGTTCATGAAAGGAACTACCCGGTCCATGATTTGGAGCTAGCGGTCGTGGTTTTCGACCTCAAGCTTTGGAGGCATTACTTGTATGGCGTGAAGATCGATATCTTTACTAACCACAAGAGCCTCAAGTACCTGCTGGATCAAAGGGAGTTGAATATTCGTTAGAGGAGGTGGATGGAGTTCCTTGGGGACTACACCTTCGACATCAAATATACTCCTGGTAAGGGAATTGTAGTTGCGGACGCGTTGAGTTGTCGGTCTCCTGCTCGAGCAAATTGGATTTTGATGCACGATGAGCATCTAATCCACGAGCTAAAAGTTATGGAGATCATTTGCGTCGATAGAAGAGCGTCTCCTTCAGCATGCTTGAACTGGATGGAGGTTCAATACGACCTTGCCGACCGAGTTCGACAAGCATTGGAGCTGGATGAGAGCATGAAACGCTATATTTGTCGAACGAAATTTTCGTCGAACGAAAATTTTCGTCAAACGGAGCTTCAAGTTCGTCAAACGGAATTTTTGTCGAATGAAATTTTTGTCGAACGAAAATTTTCGTCGAACGGAGCTTGAAGTTCGTCGAACGGAAATTTTCGTCGAATGAAGTTTTTGTCAAACGCAGGCAAGTTCGTCGAACGGAACATGAGCTAGTGCCTGGCGGTAGCTCTAACGCTGGCGGTAGTGCATTATTTGAGATTTTTGAATTCAGCTGCTTTCTACCTGTGGAGTATTGCACCTATAGTTCTTGCACACTATAAACACAACAAGCAAGATCAAATACAATTTAGGGTTGTTATTCTCAAACAAAGGGATGTGACACACATGTCCAACAAGTACAACAAGTAAAGGAGAGAAAGGGCTTAAGCCCGGTACATATCCAAGTAAAGTACAAAAACTCTCTCACTCTACATCTATGCGGAAGCTAAACAAACTCTCAACTCTCAAACACCTGTCTTGTAGTAGAAGTAATGCGCGGCATAAGCGACTCCTAGGCACCGTGCGGGAGGACAAAGTGGAGGAAAAACAAGGGGTAATAGAAACAAGGCAGGTGACAAATGTCTAGACTAGCAGGGTATATAAATACTAAGCAAGTAAAGGTAACAATTCTAAACTAACCAGAGTAAGTATGACAGCAAATAGTAAAAGACAATGCAATATAAAGAAGCAGGTACAAGAAATAAGAGCAACTACGAAAGTAACCTTAACTTATATGCACACACAAAAACACATAAGCTAAGGGATCTGGCAAGAAGTAAACTCATCGTATAAAAGAGCCCATACGGATTTATACGATGAGGTCTCTGTTTGTGCAGAAATGCTATGCTATGATGTGCAATGTAATGATGCAATGTCTGTATTATTATTTCATACACATGCAACTAACCCACACGACTCTGTACGTACAGACCTTTGACGGATCTTACGCCCAGAACCGTCGCCTTACGGTGACATTAACACCCGAGTTAGCTGCCTCCGCAAGATGCCGATCCTGTCGGCAGAACGATCAACAGGCCAACAAGAGCTAAGAAGGAAAATAAACAAAACCAAGTCCACAATCACACATTTATACAACAAAATATAAAAAGTCCATCAATGAGTACAACAAGTAAAGGAGAGAAAGGGCTTAAGCCCGGTACATATCCAAGTAATGTACAAAAACTCTCTCACTCTACATCTATGTGGAAGCTAAACAAACTCTCAACTCTCGAACACCTATCTTGTAGTAGAAGTAATGCGCGGCATAAGCTCCTCAGGTCCTGTCTCCTCTTCTAGCTGGGGCTCCATCACCTCAGGTACCTACGGTCACAGCCGACCGTTAGTCATAAAGACTAAGCCAATTTTGTGCCCGCCTCCCCCCGCGACTCCTAGGCACCGTGCGGGAGGACGAAGCGGAGGAAAAATAAGGGGTAATAGAAACAAGGCAGGTGACAAATGTCTAGACTAACAGGGTATATAAATACTAAGCAAGTAAAGGTAACAATTCTATACTAACCAGAGTAAGTATGACAGCAAATAGTAAAAGACAATGCAATATAAAGAAGCGGGTACAAGAAATAAGAGCAGCTACGAAAGTAACCTTAACTTATATGCACACACAAAAGCACATAAGCTAAGGGATCTGGCAAGAAGTAAACTCATCGTATAAAAGAGCCCATACAGATTTATTCGATGAGGTCTCTGTTTGTGCAGAAATGCTATGCTATGATGTGCAATGCAATGATGCAATGTTTGTATTATTATTTCATACACATGCAACTCACCCACACGACTCTGTACGTACAGACCTTTAGTTCCCACTTTTCAGAGGTAGCTAACCTCTCGGGCACCTCCCGTCGTGGTCAAACGGTGGCAGAGGAGCGGGCGTCTCCTCACCTAGGTGGGCAAGTCACACTACCAGACCTCGGCCCTAACGTACGCTGTGATACCGTTACCCGGTACTCACGAGTCCCTGCAAACTAAACTGAATTGGCCAGGTAGGGTTTAGGGAATCCGTCCCGCCGGACGCACAGAAGACAACCTGGCCCCCAAAAAACCACTAGCACTTTCGAGTCAACGAACTGTTGTCGGTGTGATGACTAAGACAGAACTGAAGACCCACCACATCTTATACACAAGCAACATGTATTAGTCATTTACTACCGATCCTCCAGCTCGCAATTCTACATCAACATTTATAAAGTAGATCCTACCGCTCGCCAGACTATACCAGTCTTCTATTTAAACTACGAGCCTACCGCTCGCTAGACTACACCCGTCTTATATTTAAACTACGAGTCTGCCACTCGCTAGACTACACTAGTCTTATATTTAAACTACGAGTCTGCCGCTCGCTAGACTACACTAGTCTTATATTTAAACTACGAGCCTACTGCTCGCTAGACTACACTAGTCTTATATTTAAACATGAGCCTACATCTCGCTAGACTACACCAGTCTTATATTTAAACTACGAGCCTACCGCTCGCTAGACTACACTAGTCTTATATTTAAACTACGAGCCTACCGCTCACTACACTACACCAGTCTTATATTTAAACCACGAGCCTACCGCTCGCTAGACTACACCAGTCTTACTAGTCTTATATTTAAACTACGAGTCTACCGCTCGCTAGACTACACCAGTCTTATATTTAAACTACGAGCCTACCGCTCGCTAGACTACACTAGTCTTATAATTAAACTACGAGCCTACCGCTCGCTACACTACACCAGTCTTATATTTAAACTACGAGTCTGCCGCTCGCTAGACTACACTAATCTTATATTTAAACTACGAGCCTACCGCTCGCAGGACTATCCCAGTCCTTCCTTATATCTCGAGCCTACCGCTCGCAAGACTATCCCAGTCCTTCTCATATAACCCGAGCCTACCGCTCGCAGGACTAACCCAGTCCTTCCTCATGTAACCCAAGCCTACCGCTCGCAGGACTAACCCAGTCCTTCCTTATATATCTCGAGCTTACCGCTCGCAGGACTATCCCAGTCCTTCATTATATCTCGAGCCTACCGCTCGCAGGACTATTTCAGTCCTTCTTGTAACCTGATCCGGTTTGGGTTGAAAGATAACTTGTCAAGTTCTCCTACTTAACTAGTCTGGTTTATAATTTAGTTGATCTTAGAAGCTTTAGGGTTAGCCTTGGACTTCCGAAGGGTTACCCGGTGAGGGGCTCGCAGCGGTACTAGGAAGTGTGGCGGGCTGATACCCCGAACTTCCTCTTCCCAAAGCACTTAATCTTGTTGGTATCTACCCCTTTTTACTTGATCCCCTTTATCCTCTCCAATTACATTAAATCTATAAGATGAGTTAAACTTGGCTCTTAGGAGTGGGGGAGTTCTTTTGAACTCCAACACCACCAATTGTGATCGGGTGCTGACTCTCCCGTCGTCATATTCTAAGCTCGAGTTCCATTCTTCACCGATGAACTACACACATTCAATTAGCATTCTCAACCTTACTTGGACCCACACTCCTATTCTTCGTCATCCTTAATCCAGGGTTTGCCTTAGATACTTCTCGACTTCGCCCTTGAGTATTTACCTTAAGATGGCTCACCCGGCTAAGGGTAGTTTTTCTTCCATATAATTGTTTAACACTGATGAGTTGTTTGTGGGGCCCTTGACGAGGTCGAACTTCCATTTCTTATCATTGTAAATTCATACACTTATAGCTTGCTAAACGCACCCCAACCCTAATTTCCAACGATGCCCTTAGAGATGCTCTTCTAAATAATCTGAGCCTTCATAATAATCAAAGAGTTAACAGTTCTATGTGTGAAGGTCAGTGGTGGTCTAAATCATATAAATCAGTTTTACTATTCGCAGACCAAAATAAGATTGAGCTAGATTTGACTCCTAAGGTGCAATCATGATCACATCATATCCAAATGAGTTCCAATTATTACCATGGGTTCGCAATGAGTAGTGATCTAACAACCTCAAATCCTAATTTCATAAATTCTCTAGGGAATCTTAAATCTTAGTCTCTATTTAAAATAAAAGATGTGCAAATAGTGATTTATACATCGATTGTCAACTAATGATCACCATAAATTCTGATAAATTCACTGTAACATAATAATGGTCTGAAAACCTCAAAACTTAAGTTTCACATTTTTCCAAGGAGTATTTAATCATAATTTCTAATTAAAACAAATGGTGTGCCAATAAGGGTTTACACTAAAACTACCCTCTACAGGTCATAATAAATTCTGATAAAATCACATAAGTATAATATTGACCTAAAAACAGCAATGCCTAAGTTTCATAATTTTCCAAGTAGTATTTATCCATAATATTCATTTAATACAAGTGGTGTGCCAATAAGGGTTTACACTTAAACTACCATGTACAGGTCACAATAAATTCGGACATATTTACAGTAATTCAATATTGGCCTAAAAACTTCAATGCCTGAGTTTCATAATTTTACAAAGGATATTTATCCTCATTCACTAATTAATATTATTAGTGTGCCAATAAGGGTTTACACTACAAGTGTTATGTTAAGGCTTCAATAAATCCTGGGAAAATTACTATAGCTCAATATTGGTCTAAAAGCACCAGGTCCTAATTCTCATATTAATCCAAGGTGTATTTATCCTTAATTATCATTTATTACATTCTTACTAAATGCACCCCAAATTTTCCTACACCCTTAAGTCCAAAACTTCAACTTGAAGTTCAGAGAAATCCACTCATGTACATGCGTTGAATTCTTAACTAGAGGTGGTTGATATCATATCTGAGGCATGGACAAATCTTCAAAGCATTTGCATTAGCCAAAATCACTAAACACACCAGATACACTTTTATACATGTCTCACTAAAAGTGGCCTATGAGGAGCTACACTTGACCAAATGACATGAAGTCAGTGGCATTTTGAAGGTAACCTCAAGATCTACAATATTCATGTTGGTCACTGCTTCCAAAAATGAGCCTAACCTAGGCAGAATCCACATGCCAATTCTATACAAATTATTTATCCTAACAAAATACAATTATATACATGTCTCACCAAAAATGGTGCTGAGGGAGCTACAGGGATCCAAATGACATGAAATTAGTGGCATTTTAAAGGTAACTTCAAGATCTACAATTGTTATGTTGGTCACTTCCTCCAGAAATGCTCCTAACCTAAGTAAAATCAACATGCAAGTTCTGTTACCAATTATTTATCTTAATCAAAATGCCCTTTATATATGTCACGCCAAAAATGGCCTAGAAGGAGTTACACTTGACCAAATGACATGAAGTCAGTGGCATCTTAAAGGTAACCTCAAGATCTACAATTTTTAGGTTGATCACTACCTCCAGAAATGAGCCTAACCTAGGTAAAATCAACATGCAAGTTCTGTACAAATTATTTAACTTAACAAAATACACTTATATACATGTCTCACAAAAAATGGTGCTGAGGGAGACACAGGGATCCAAATGACATAAAATCAGTGGCATTTTAAAGGTAACTTCAAGATCTACAATTGTTATGTTGGTCACTTCCTCCAGAAATGATCCTAACCTAAGTAAAATCAACATGCAAGTTCTGTTACCAATTATTTATCTTAATCAAAATGCCCTTTATATATGTCACACCAAAAATGGCCTAGAAGAAGCTACACTTAACCAAATGACATGAAATCAGTGGCATTTTGAAGGTAACCTCAAGATATACAATATTCATGTTGATCACTACCTCCAGAAATGAGCCTAACGTAGGTGAAGTCAACATGCAAGTTCTGTACAAATTGTTTATCTTACCAAAATACAAATGTGACAATTTAAATTAAATAGAAATCATAATAATTCTAGCTCTAATGACCTCCAAACTCTAGGATTTGGATGTTTAGTTCACCATACATGCATGGTCAAAGTTTTAGTGACATGCAAGGTGATTCCCAAATGGCTATTAGCAACCCAATTTCCTCTTAAGTCACAAACTTCATTTTTGAAGTTCAGAGAAATATCCTCATGCATTTGTGATGAAAATTTAACCAGTGTCCATACATGACCTAAAGAAGCCCTCACCAAAATTTGGGATCATTAGGAGTTATATAACTCCAAATATTCCATTTATTTGATTTTCCATGTTCTGAATAAAACTTTAGAAAAATAATTTCCTAAAAATCTGATTTTTGAACCTAAGCTAGGTATATGGCACATGCATGAATGGCCAAAATCTCAAGTCCATCAGACTTATATTTTGGAGTGAGCACACTAATTAATTTCTGGTTCATGTTATGACCAGTCTCACTAAAATGAGTACTGTAGGACCTACATTTAACCAAATGGCTTGATTTCACTTTCAGATGAAAGTAGACATCTAGATCTACATTAGTTGTCTCTGGCATTTTTAAAAATAAGGCCTCTCAAGGCCTCAAATTAATTAAACAAAATCTCTAAATAAGTGTGATAGAGTTATACACTTAATAAGGATAATAATATATGTATGTGTTTGATCCAGCACGAATCACAGCGCAAATTGGACGGCGCTACATCATCTTCCCCGATAACCAATGGCTAGGATTTATCCCGCCTGGGCCATCTTCTCCTGCCATTTCCCGGCAACCTCCTTCCCACCACCGCCGGCCACCGCCTCCACCGCCTCCACCACCTCTGTTGAGATGGTGGCTAACGCCAGGCGGCGACACGGCCGCCGGAGAGCCCATCTCCGGCGATCCCGAGTAGAAGAGAAAGCTCGGGATTTCTCCCTCAAGCTCACATGGGATCGGGCTCAATTGAGCCCGATTTCTCTCCTAAATGGACCTAGATACTAGCACAGAGGGAGAGGGGGAGAAACCGTGCCTGAAATAGGGCTGACAGCGGGTATTGTGGTGGTGCGGCATGGTGGTGGCGATCTCTGGCAATCCTGCTCGAAACCTTGATTCTCCAGCAAAAGCTCCACTCCAGGTGGCTATTCCGACTGCTCTCCTCCTTCTGAAGCTTGTGGAAGGGTCCAAATGAGCTTGGGAGGGGTGTATAGGAAGGTTTGAAGAGGGGGAGCTCGGGTTCACCTTAGTTGCTCCTCCTAGCCACCACATGGCATCCATTCAACCCAATTTCGGCTGGGCCTTTACTGAGGAGGTCAGGAATGGCCTTGGGCAGAAGAATTGAGTGCCAAATGGCACTCAATGCATGCCTTCCTTTTGTCTCTTCTCCAAATTGGGGGAAAAACCCAATTTCACCCCTTGCATGTCATCCCACTTCAAATCCAGAGAGGCAAGCATGGTCATTGGGCATATGGGCTTCAGAGTGGGCTGACCTTGAGGGCTTTAGCCCATATGGCTTGGCTTAGTTCATTTAAATACCATTTTTAGCCCAATTTTGACCTAGAGTTGACTTTAGTGTTGACTTAGTCAATTGTGTGTGTTGACTGGTCCAATATGTTGGTCTTGAGTCTATCGACACTACCCAAGGTTGGTTGAGTCATGGTGAAGGCCTACTTGAGTTAGTTTGACCAATATGTGTGATTTTGACCCAAATTGGGGGAAAGTTGACTTTGGTCAATTTGGTCAAATTGATGACTCCACGATGGGGCTTTTGGGTCAATTGGGCCCTTCATGATGTCCTAAGACTAGGGGTGAAGTCAATTTCATGTTTTGGGGTACATTTGAACCTACTAGGGAGGAATTGACTTATGTTGACCCAAGTTTGACTTTGGTCAAATTGGGTCAACTGGTGACCCCATGATGGGGCTTTTGGGTCCATAGCATTCCTTGGAGTGTTTTTCATCTATTTGTGCAATCAATGTGTAGGTGTGAGTTCATGTTGAGCTAGTTTGACTTAGGTTGACTTGAGTCCTATAGGAGATCACATGTGAGTTCCCTAACCATATGTGTTCTAAGGTTGCAACCTAGCACAAACTCATAACACGCACCACTTGTCTCATCCTGATTGAGGTTAAGAGGTCTAGAAGTTCTGAGGATGTTACACTCGGTGTTTGTATCTACCACAGAAGCGGAATACAAGGCTTCGGCCTTGCCAGCTCATGAAGTCATTTGGCTCAGGAGGTTGGTGGAGGACGTTCATGAGGAGGTTCGAGGTCCCACTATGCTATGAGGGGACAATGAGAGTGCACTCAAGCTGGTTAATAATCCAGTCTGTCACGCGAGGACCAAGCACATTGAGATTGAGCACCTTTTCATTCGTGAGAAGGTGTTGGGAGGATCTCTTATGGTCGAGCATGTTCGAAGTGGGGACAATGTTGCAGACATCTTCACAAAGCCACTGCCAAAGGGACCGTTTACTCGGTTGCGGAGTTTACTTGGGCTAGTTTCCACTTCCCACTTCAAGGGGGAGTGTTGAAATTATTAAAGTGAAGTGGAAGGTGGCCGGCGATCTGTATATTGGTGACCGCAGAGACCGCGCGGTCTCTGCGCTGGTACTCTGCCGGTCTGGTTCTTTCGGTCTGGCTCTGGCGGCCTGCTATGATTGGTCGGGTTGTTCTAGCATGTTTTGGTCTCTTCTCGGTCTGATCTGCTTGGTTGGCCTATCTTCTTTGACCGGGCGATCTGTTCTTGGGTAACCGCTGTGACCGGGCGGCTTATGCAGGTTGATCTGGCGACTTGTCTGAAGTCGGCCAGATGTTCTTGGTTTGCTCTAGGCGGTCTAAGGAAGGAGTGATCCGTGTCCGCGCGGCTTGTGCGCGGTCTGCTGCTGATTTGAGGGCTTGGACTGGATGTTGTCCAAGTGGTGTGATCGCGCGGTCTGCACTATGAGACTGCTCGCGATCTGATCGGTGGTGGTTGTACCTCTCTTGCGGCGGTGACGACATCCATCCTCTCGCCTATAAATAGGGTGCAGGGCCCATCATTCAGAACGAGAACTGTAAGAACTAGAGCCTGGGTTGTTCTGTGCGGTCTCAACTTTGAGGTCGGTCGGTCTCGGAAGCGAGTTGACTGTTTGTTGTGTTCGCAGGTTTGCGGTCAGCAGGTTGCGGTCTCCTTCCTTGGTGATTTCCCAGTGACTTGAATAAACAGTTCGGCAGCGGCTTGTCTGCGGACTGGTTTATGTTGTTCTTGTGTTGTTCGCAGCGAGCTCGGCGATCAGGCGACCATCTGTGGTTAGGCGATCTGAGTTGCGATCTGGCGACAGCTTTTGTTTTCTGTTTAGTTCAATAAGCTCCAGTTCGTGCGGTCTGAGGTGGCGGTCTTGCAGTGCAGGTCATCTTGCTTGTATTCTGTTCGTGCGGTCTCTGGACAAGCCGGGCGATCTCTGGAGTGCACCGGTCTGTGCGGTCTCTGCTTTGTCAGGTCGCCAGATTTGTGTTTTGTTTTGGTGTGCATTGTTCTTCTCTCCTTCGTGATTCTTATGAATCATGTCTCGCCATGTATGTCTCGAAATGTAATGAAGTGTTGTGATTCAATAAAGACTATTGTGTTGCTGTGTGGCATTGTGGTTGTTTGGCTATAACTCAGTTGATGCAACTCCTGCTTACTCCTAAACGATTCAAATCAAAAATTTTAACATTGTACGCCTCCGATTTCTAGCGATATTGAAATCAAATTTATGTAAACACTTTTTATATAATATAATCATGTCTCTATTTGTGTTTACTTGATTTCGTTCATTTGGTGTAAATTTTATTATTATAAATTACTTTTTGCTAAATTGTTATTTTGATCTCATTTATTCCTAAATAATTTAGTAACTTCTTTAAAATTATATAAAGAGTTTTTATTCCCTTATTCACCCCCCCCCCCCCACATCTAAGGGCGCCTAACGATCCAACAAGTGGTATCAGAGTGCAGGTTATTCCAAATGGTGTAAAAACCTGGAATAATGGCGTCGTATGATCTTGCTTTTTCCGAGGGTCGGGGAATTAGTAGACCACCTCTATTTACTGGGTCAGATTATAATTATTTGAAAAATAGGATGCGGTGTTTTCTTATGACCCTAGATATTGAGGTATGGAATATGGTAGAAGAGGAATACTCTCCTCCTACAATTGTAGTTGGAGAAGTAACATTAGAAAAACCTAAGGATAAATGGGATGATAGGGATAAACTCAAATGCAAAAATAACGCAAAAGCCATGAATGCTCTATTTTGTGCGTTAGATAGAAATGAATTTAATAGAATTCCTGCATGTACTACTTCTTATGATATTTGGAATCATTTGGAAATTACTCATGAAGGTACATCGCAGGTTAAAGATTCAAAGCTTTTCCAACTAGAGTCGGAATATGAAAAGTTCCGGATGGATGAAAGCGAAGATGTTGATGGAATGTACACGCGATTCACTAAGATCGACAATGCCTCAAAAGCTCTTGGAAAGACCTTCTCAAATGGCGACTTGGTCCAAAATATCCTTCATTCTCTTCCTCCAAAATTCAACCCGAAGGTGACGGCCATTTCAAAGTCGCACAATCTAAGAACGCTCCAAGTTGAGAGCCTCATTGGGAATCTCAAAACCCATGAGGTAGAACTCAAAATCAAATATGATGAATAGAACAAGGAGCCAAAGAAGAAGGCGCTGACACTAAAATCAAAGAAGGAGTGCCAAGGGAATGAGGATGATGATGAAGAAAGTCTCTTAGTAAAGAACTTCCGAAAGTTCATGAGAAATCCAGAAAGGAGAAACACCTTCCGGAAATATTTCCAAAAGGAAGGAAGATGGAAAGGGTCATCTTCTAAGAAGGAAAAGGAGAGTGATGATGAAGATGAAAGACCTCCATCGGAATATTATCATTGCAGGAAGACTGGGCATATTCGGAGCCAGTGCCCAAAATATTTGAAGGAGAAAAATGAAAAGCGGCACAAGGGAAAGGATAAGAGGAAGGTGTTAAAAGCAAAAACGTGGGATGACTCCTCCTCCTCCGAAGAATCAAGCGGGTCTTCATCAAGCGAAGATGAGGAAGCAAAATAGTGCCTCATGGGACATAGAAACGACGACGACAATGCCAGTGTTCTTAGCGACACTGAGGTAACTCCTCCCACTTATGATGAACTTTTTAATAAATTTCTTGAAACTTGCAATGCTTTTGATGAAAATATGAAAGATAGTATTTTATTAAATCGGGAAAATGAATCTTTAATTAAAGAAAATCAAACGCTTTCCAAAAAAAATTAATTATTTTAGAAAAAAGAAAGGTGTCTTGCCAATAGTGTGATCACTCCATTAAGATGGCAAAGGATATTGAAGATTCTCTTTCTAAACCCCTCTCTCATGCCAAAACTCTTACAAAAGAGAAGGGGGAATTAGAAAGGAAATTAAAAGCCTCTCTTGTTCAAATAAAAAATAATAAAGAAGGTTTTGAAAGTAGGTGTGTCATGCTTGTGAAAGAAAACTCATCACTTAAAGCACAAGTTCATGATCTCACCATGGCCATTAAAAAATTTGGAATAGGCCAAAAATCACTGGAAATGATTTTAGGGAACCAGTGCCACGGTTCTGGAAAATTTGGGTTCAGATATCAAGGTGAGGGCTACCGCCCGGCGCTAGCCACTAACGCCGGCACTAGCACCTCATACAAGAAGCCTGAATTTTCTTTTTCAAAATGTTTTTCCTCTGCAAAATTGATTACTTCCAGCAAGAAAATATTCCAGAAAAGGGTCTCAACCCCCTTTATTTCGTGTGCAAATAGTTATAGGTTAGGTCACACATCTAGTTCTTGCAGGAAAATAAAACAAAATACTTTAAAGCAAATCTGGGTACCTAAGGCTTCCACTTATTCTATGGGTGGTACCACTTGGGTATCCGGATCTTTACTCTCATCTTCTTTCTAGATGTGCAGGCATGCTAAGGACAATAAAGACATATGGTACTTGGATTCAGTATGCTCCAAGCATATGACGGGCAATAAAGCGAAGTTCCTTAGCCTAAAAAAGAAGAAGGGAGGGATCGTCACATTTGGTGATAACGGAAAAGGAAGGATCATGAGAATAAGTATAGTTGGTAATGAATCATTTACGATATCAAATGCTCTTTATGTAAAAGGGCTAAAACACAATTTAATTTCTATTAGCCAATTATGCGATAAAGGATTACATGTTTTATTTGAATCTTCTACTAATCTATGCAAAATATTTAATCCTACTACAAACAATATTTTACTAACTGCACCAAGAATACATAATGTCTATATAGTTACATTTCATGATCTTTCTAAATCATCTTTAAAATGTTTTATCACCAAAAATGATGAACTAGAACTTTGGCATAGAAGGCTAGGACATGCTAGTACAAAACTTATTGTAAAACTTGCCAAAAGAGATTTAATTAGAGGATTGCCTAGATTAAATGGGAATTTACCTTCACTATGTTCACCTTGTCAAAAAGGTAAAATTACAAAATCCTCTTTCAAAAGTAAAAATATTATTTCTACTTCAAGACCCTTGCAATTAATTCATATAGATCTCTTTGGTCCCGTTAGCACCGTAAGTCTTGGTGGTAGATTATATACATATGTTTTAATAGATGATTTGTCAAGATATTGTTGGACAATATTTCTCTCATACAAATCCGATGCGTTTTGTGAATTTTCAAAATTATGTACTCGTATTCAAAATGAAAGTGATTTAAAATTTAAATGCATTCGCTCAGATCATGGAGGAGAATTTGAAAATGAAAAGTTTACATCTTTTTTGTGATTTGTTAGGCATTAAACATGAGTTCTCTGCCCCACGCACACCAAAACAAAATGGTGTTGTAGAAAGAAAGAATAGGACACTTCAATAATTAGCACGCACTATGTTATGTGAATATAAATTGCCTAAGTCCTTTTGGGCCGAAGCCGTAAATACATCATGTTTTGTTATGAATAGAATCATGCTTCACCCATCTCTTAATCACATACCATATGAACTTTATTTTCAAAAGAAGCCTAACGTATCTTACTTTAAACTTTTTGGTTGTAAATGTTTCATTTTAAATACTAAAGATATTTTGGCAAAGTTTGATGAAAATGTGATGAAGGAACTTTTCTTGGATATTCTTCAAATAGTAAAGCTTATAGAATTTTTAATAAAAGAACTAGAAAACTTGAAGAATCAATTAATGTGAAATTTGATGAACTTGTTCCTTATAAAGAAAGACTTTCCGCAGGCAAAGAGGATGATCACTTACCACCTTTGGAGCATGGTGATGAGGAACCTTCCAAAGAAGAAGAAGAGGAGGCCAAGGAAGATGAATATGTACTTTCAAGTGTGTAACACCCCAAAATTCTTAGTTCAGCGAAGTGGGCGGAGTGGTAGCGCTGCGCTCGGGATAGGCTAAAAATTCCACAACAGTTCTCTGCGCACGACCATTGTCTTTTTCGCGCATGACCAGTGATCGTGCGCCAATGATCGTGCGTTCATTCGCAAGGAATAGGAGTCCTATCTCGGCTTATCACACGACCATTCTCCTCTTCGCGCACGACCAGTGATCGTGCACCTGTGATCGTGCGCCCTGTTTATTCTGCTCCGCGATTTTGAGCAGAGAAGACGATCCGGCCGTCCAAATCTTTTGGAATCCGATCCAATGGCTAGGATTAAATGCTGGAGGGATCTTAGGGCTTGTGAGAGGAGATTAATCCTCATTCTTTTGAGGTGTTTCTCTCTCCTAGGCTAGAGGAAGAAGAAGGAGGTAAGGAAGAAGAAGGAGAGATCCGGCCATTGACGGAGCTCCGGAGCTCCGTTTCGCGAGCCATTTCCAGATCTGGAGAGTGTAGCCCGGTGCGGTCGTTTCCCTCCATCTAGAATCTCGGATCCATGGCGAAGAAGAACGCTCCTAGGGTAACGATTCTTCCTCTCTATTCTTTGGACTTGTCATTTGTCCTCTCCTTCATTTCTCTATGCTTGCATGAGGAATCCCTTTCACCAAATGGGTGAAGTGTAGGATTTTCCTCAAGTTCTTCGGAACTCCGGGTCGATCGTGTCCGTCCCCGGCATATTGCATGTAGAAAATCCGGTAGTCGTGCGGATTTAGGCATTGTGTGTGAAGCCTATTCGTGGTCGTGAGCCCGAATCGGTGATGCTTGATTTGCGACGTTGCATTTAGGTTAAGTCTAGAATGCGTGCCGGAGAATGACTCCGTGAAATCATCTTTAGTATTGCGGGATTTAAATTGTAGGCGTCTTGTGAAGATCCTAACGGAAGCCCCATGCTTTGAGATTGGATGAAGGCAAACCTTCACCACGAAATTGATGCGGAGTGTATTGTACCTCCTTTGTTGAATATTTGTGAAGCCTAGATCCTTGCGAAGGGGTTAGGTGCGTAGCTTATATTTTGTGTAGCACATGAAAGTGCTAAACTCCTACGGGCCGAGGTGAAGTCGTACCCGCGTCGTGTGATAGATCGCGACGATTAGAGCACGGGCAAAGCTAAACCAAACCCGTTTCCATGCAGATCGGTAAGAGGTCCCTACCTCATGTAAGCCGTGTGATCATGGGAGGGGTCGTGGAAGGTGATTTACCTAGGCCGACCAAAAGCTCTTTTTCCCACCTAAGGCGTTGGCCCTTACGGTGGAGTGTTTTGTGGAATTGATGTTGTTAGCCTCATGCGGCTGTTTAGGCGGTTGTGGGGAACCTTCGGGTGAACCCAACCAACATCATGTGCATACCTAGGTTCCCTCCTTTTTGATGCTCAACCTAGAAGATTGAATGTGCTTGAAACCTCACCTTGTGTAGTTGCACCTTCTTTATATTAGTACTTGTGCTAGTATGGCTTGCTTGCAGGGTAGAAGCTCCGCCACCCCGGTAAAGGGGTGGGGTCGTTATAATTTGGTCAGCTGTGCTGACCGTTACTTTGTTTGCCACCGCTTGGTGGAATGTTCTTATGCAGGTGCAGGCGAGCCTAGTGGGAAATAGCGGGCGGTGGCCCTTTTGCTGAGTTGGCCCTTGAAGGCCAACCTCCCTTTTTAGCTTTCTCATGTATTGCCGGCCTGCGTGCCGATGTATGTTTCAGAGTTTTAGTACATTTGTTAAATGTAAGGTCTTAAGGCCATAACTCTATTTCATGGTTTCATTCCTATGATAGTGGACAATTCTAATTGAAATGTTAAATCTTTATGCTTCCGCTAGATTTTAGTATACTCTGTTGTAGTTTCTTTCTTTTTATCACCTTTTAACTCCTAGCTAGTGTGGTTTGTATGGCGTGGGGTCCCGGCCGGACCTACTGTTATACTATTCGTACTGGCAGGGTGTTACAATTTGGTATCAGACTTAAGGCGTCGATCCATAGTTTAGCGAATTCTGGACGAATTCCTTTTAAGGGGTGGTGTGCACGGGATGTGCATTCACCTAAGACGACAAAAACTAATAAGAATGTCCACTTAGGAATGGGAAAAACATTTTGTTTGCGGAACCTGAGCGTTCTATGATTGTTGTTTACTATGTTTTCAGTCACTAAATTGTGTCTTACACAATTATAGGTGACTAGGAGTGGTGCGGGGCCGTCTCAACCCCGTAACAATGCTGAAAGTAGTGGGTCGGCTGAAGTGCCAGCGACCACTCCTCCTGCTGAGATGATTAGGTTAATCGCAGAAGCTGTGTTCGCGATGATCAATGCTCAACCGCAAAGGCTTGCACAGCCTGCTACGCCTAATACAGATGCGGCCCCGGTGATCGAACCTGCAGTGGAACCTGCGGGGGAACCGAGGGTTGAGACCCCTGTGCCAGTGGCTGCAGTGGAACCTGCGGTGGTGTAAAGGGTGGAGCGTCCTGTAGAGCGTGTAGTTGTTGCGCGAGCGCGTGATCAACAGCTGCAACACTTTCTAAGCTTCCACCCTCCAACTTTCTCGGGGACCGGATCCCCAACGGAGGCGGAGGACTGGCTGTCAACGGTTAGAAAAATTCTAAGGGCGACAGCAACAGAAGAAGTTATGATGGTCACTTTAGCCACCTTCCTCCATAATGGAGAGGCAGAGCGTTGGTGGGCCGAACAGGAAGTGCACAGGTTTGGAGGCAAGGAGATTACCGAGATCACGTTAGCGGAGTTCTCAAAGTCATTTCTTCAAAGGTATATTCCTTCTGCCCAGCGCATTGCATTGCAGAACCAGTTTCTGAAGTTAACTCAAGGCGACAGCTCGGTGGATGAGTACTTGCACGAGTTCACTAAACTGGGTCGTTATGCGGGGCCTATGATGGATGATGAAGAGACAAAGACGAACAAGTTCTATGAAGGTCTTCGGGACGAGTTGAGGCTGCTCCTTGCAGGCCCAATGACGTTAGGTTTCCAGGTGATGGTCCAAACTGCCAGATCCCTAGAGTTGGACATGAAGAGGGTACAAGCAAAAACCGTGGCAAAGAAACCTGAGTTTCATGCGCCGGCCTCTCAGTCCAAGTCAGAGTTCAGAAAAAACAAAAGGAAGTTCAAACCGGCGGAGCATTCTCGCTCAAATATTTCGGGAGCAACAACTGTGCGGGGTCCTATCACGTGTTTCACCTGCGGGAAGGTGGGACACAAGGCTGCGATGTGTCGAAGTGGTCCCCCGAAGGCAGAGAACCGAGCGTTGGACCATGCTCGTGCTGCGGAAAAGGGTAAAGCTGCGGAATCTTCGGCTTCCCAGCACATTATTCCGACTCAGCCGAGAGTCTATTCGCTTGGCCAGCAAGAAGCTATACGACAAACTGATGTCGTCACAGGTATGAATTAAAAGTTAGCTTTTAAATAGCAATTTGTGATTTTACCGTCGTGCAACCGTATGTTTTATTCGTGTGCAATTAGGCTTTGTCCTAATTTTCAACTATCCGGCGAGAGCTCTATTTGATACGGGTGCATCGCACTCTTTTCTGTCCGAGGACTTCGTGGTGCGAATCGGAGTGCCGTCTACCTTCGTAGAGGATAGATTGGAAGTAGTTCTACCCAATGGATCTCGCATGAGTGCGGATAGGAAGAGCCGTGTGAAGGTGCGGATCGGAAATCAGGATTTCAATTTGGAAGCATCGTTATTACCGTTAGCTGAATTCGATGTGATCTTCGGCATGGACTGGCTCTCGGAGCAGCGAGCATGCATAGATTGCAATTCAAAGGAGATCACTCTGGGAAATAACACCGAAGGAGAAACCACATTCGCCGGTATGCGAGGAGCGAGCAAGACGTTGATGTCTGCTCTCCAAGTGGTTAAGGCGGTGAGAAAAGGCGCCGAGTTGTTCTTCACTTTGTTGGAGGCTTCGGAGCCAAAGCCCAGGTTATGTGATGTCCCAGTTGTAGCGGAGTGCGCCGACGTGTTTCCTAACGAACTCCCTGGGGCTCCGCCTCATCGGGAGATTGATTTCTGTATCGAGTTGGTGCCAGGTGCCAAACCTGTGGCCCGCTCACCATACCGGATAGCGCCAAAGGAACTGGCAGAGCTGAAGGTCCAATTGCAAGAGCTGCTAGAGCAAGGCTACGTACGTCCAAGTTCATCGCCTTGGAGTGCGCCGGTCCTCTTTGTGAAAAAGAAGGACGGGAGCTTGCGTCTATGTATTGATTATCGAGTGTTAAACAAGTTGACCGAGAAGAACCGATATCCGATTACAAGAATCGATGATCTATTCGACCAACTGGTTGGGTCGACGGTATACTCCAATCTGGACCTAAGGTCCGGTTATTACCAACTGCGGATAAGGGAATGTGATATTCCAAAGACAGCGTTCAGTACCCGCTTTGGGCACTATGAGTTCACGGTGATGCCGTTCGGTCTGTCTAATGCACCGTCGGTATTCATGGACTTAATGAACAGGACATTTCGAGAGTATTTGGATCAATTTGTGATCGTCTTCATCGACGACATTTTGGTATACTCTCAGTCGAAAGAGGAGCATGTAGGGCATCTGCACGCAGTTCTGAGCACCTTGAGGAGGAGTCAGCTATATGCCAAGTTCTCCAAGTGCGAGTTTTGGCTAGCGTCAGTAGCATTCCTTGGTCATGTTGTTAGTGGAGAAGGAATTGCAGTTGATCCGTCGAAGATAGAAGCGGTCCGAGCGTGGCCTTTGTTGAAAAACGTAGCGGAAGTCCGAAGTTTCTTAGGACTTGCCGGCTATTATAGGCGCTTTGTGGAAAACTTCTCGAGGATTGCACTCCCTCTCACTAAACTGACTAGGAAAGATCATAAGTTCGTTTGGTCGCCCGAGTGCGCACGAGCTTTTGAAGAGCTAAAGAGCCGTCTAACCACGGCGCCCATTCTATGCTCGCCATGTGGTACGGAAGGCTACGAAATTTATAGCGACGCCTCGGGGAGTGGTTTGGGTTGTGTCCTAGTGCAGTTCGGAAAGGTAATTGCCTACGGCTCCCGGCAACTGAAGGTTCATGAGAGGAATTACCCGGTCCATGATTTGGAGCTAGTGGCCGTGGTATTTGCTCTTAAGCTGTGGAGGCATTATTTGTATGGCGTGAAGATCGACATCTTTACCGACCACAAGAGCCTCAAGTACCTGCTGGATCAAAGGGAGTTAAATATGCGTCAAAGGAGGTGGATGGAGTTCCTTGGGGACTACACCTTCGACATCAAATATACTCCTGGAAAGGGAAATGTAGTTGCGGACGCGTTGAGTCGTCGGGCTCCCGCTCAAGCAAATTGAATTTTGATGCACGATGAGCGTCTAATCCGCGAGCTGGAAGAAATGGAGATCATTTGCGTTGATCGAAGAGAGTCTACTTCAGCATGCTTGAACTGGACGGAGGTTCAATACCACCTTGCCGACCGAGTTCGATAGGCATTGGAGCTGGACGAGAGCATGAAACGCTATAAAGCGGAAACCGTTGACGGGTTAAACGCTGATTTCTTTTTCGAAGATGGCCTTATGTGGAAGAATGGTAGATTGTGCGTCCCAAACGTTGGTACTCTACGGGCGGAGTTGATGTACGAGGCTCATCATACCAAGTACTCGATCCACCCTGGGAGCACGAAAATGTACATGGACATGAAGAAACTTTTCTGGTGGCCGGGTATGAAGAAAGACATTGCCCTCTACGTGGCCAAGTGTAACACTTGCGCGTTGGTGAAGGTGGAATGTCAACGTCCCGGTGGATTTTTGAAGTCCTTGCCGATTCCGGAATGGAAGTTTGACGATATTTCGATGGATTTCGTGCATGGATTGCCGAGATCGTGATGCAGCACGCCCGGACCCGCCCCGGCCGGCGGAGTCACACCTGCCAGTGGAACACGAACTGGCACGCGCCGCGAAAGGACTGCAGCCCAGACACCCCAACCCGTCTCCGAACCTATTCTCAGCGCGGCGGGTTGTTGAGGCCGGGGCTCGATCCCCAGACCTCCTTGATAAGCACCTTTCCTAACAGGCCTCATCACCAACTGACCTGCAGGTCAGTTGGTGATGAGGCCTGTTAGGAAAGGTGCTTATCAAGGAGGTCTGGGGATCGAGCCCCGGCCTCAACAACCCGCCGCGCTGAGAATAGGTTCGGAGACGGGTTGGGGTGTCTGGGCTGCAGTCCTTTCGCGGCGCGTGCCAGTTCGTGTTTCACTGGCAGGTGTGACTCCGCCGGCCGGGGCGGGTCCGGGCGTGCTGCATCAAAAAAAGTGCACTTTTTTGATGCAGCACGCCCGGACCCGCCCCGGCCGGCGGAGTCACACCTGCCAGCGGAACACGAACTGGCACGCGCCGCGAAAGGACTGCAGCCCAGACACCCCAACCCGTCTCCGCACCTATTCTCAGCGCGGCGGGTTGTTGAGGCCGGGGCTCGATCCCCAGACCTCCTTGATAAGCACCTTTCCTAACAGGCCTCATCACCAACTGACCTGCAGGTCAGTTGGTGATGAGGCCTGTTAGGAAAGGTGCTTATCAAGGAGGTCTGGGGATCGAGCCCCGGCCTCAACAACCCGCCGCGCTGAGAATAGGTGCGGAGACGGGTTGGGGTGTCTGGGCTGCAGTCCTTTCGCGGCGCGTGCCAGTTCGTGTTCCGCTGGCAGGTGTGACTCCGCCGGCCGGGGCGGGTCCGGGCGTGCTGCATCAGATCGCAACAGGGAAACGATGCCATCTGGGTGATCGTGGACCGATTGACGAAGGTATCGCATTTTATTCCGAACCGGAAGGATGATTCTGTAGAAAAGCTAGCGAAGCTCTATGTCGATAGTATTGTGAGGTTGCACGGTGTCCCTCGTAGCATCGTCAGCGATCGTGACGGGCGTTTCACATCGAAAGATTGGAGGATTATCCATGAACTGTTGGGCACTAAATTGAAGTTCAGCACGGCCTTCCACCCGCAAACGGATGGACAGACCGAGAGGACCAACAGGACTATGGAGGATATGCTCCGAATGTGCGCTCTAGATTTTGGAAAGAAGTGGGAAGATCATCTCTATATGATCGAGTTCGCCTACAATAATAGCTACCAAGCCAGTATAAAGATGGCTCCTTTCGAGGCCCTCTATGGTAAGAAGTGTCGCACGCCGTTGTCTTGGGCAGAAACGGGCGATACTAAGCTATTAAAGCGAAAGGATGTTGAGGAAGCAACTTCGATGATCCGAACTACGTGAAAGGCTATTGATTGCCCAGGATAGGCAAGCAAAATATTTCAACGCCAAGCATAGGAACCTAGAGTTCGCCGTCCGTGACCGGGTTTACTTGAAGATCAAACCGTTCAAAGGGGTATCAAGGATCCGACGCTTGAAAAAGCTCAGTCCAAGGTACTTAGGACCGTTTGAGATCGTGGAGCATGTTGGTGATGCGGCTTATCGGCTTGCACTATCTACAGAGCTGAGCGGTCTACACGACGTGTTTCACATTTCAGTTTTGAGAAAGGCGGTGCAAGAGCCTACTCACATCGTTGCGGTTGGCAAAGTGTCGGTTGATAGTGGGTTGTCGACGAAAGTCAAGCCCTTACGCATCGAAGATACCGAAGTAAAGCAGTTGCGGAACAAGTCCATTCGGATGGTGAAAGTCCGGTGGGATAATTGCGGCTGAGAGGAGCTATCTTGGGAGAGAGAGCAAGCGATTCTTGCGGAATACCCCGAGCTATTCCTCTCAGGTAATTTATAACTGTAATTCCTGCTATTACTGTTTTCGAAATTTCGGGACGAAATTCTTTTAAGGGGGGTGGAGTTGTAACACCCCAAAATTCTTAGTTCAGCGAAGTGGGCGGAGTGGTAGCGCTGCACTCGGGATAGGCTAAAAATTCCACAACAGTTCTCTGCGCACGACCATTGTCCTCTTCGCGCACGACCAGTGATCGTGCGCCAATGATCCTGCGTTCATTCGCAAGGAATCGGAGTCCTGTCTCGGCTTATCGCATGACCATTCTCCTCTTCGCGCACGACCAGTGATCGTGCGCCTGTGATCGTGCGCCTTGTTTATTCTGCTCCGCGATTTTGAGCGGAGAAGACGATCCGGCCGTCCAAATCTTTTGGAATCCGATCCAATGGCTAGGATTAAATGCTGGAGGGGTCTTAGGGCTTGTGAGAGGAGATTAATCCTCATTCTTTTGAGGTGTTTCTCTCTCCTAGGCTAGAGGAAGAAGAAGGAGGTAAGGAAGAAGAAGGAGAAATCCCGCCATTGACGGAGCTCCGGAGCTCCGTTTTGCGAGCCGTTTCCATATCTGGAGAGTGCAGCCCGGTGCGGTCATTTCCCTCCGTCTAGAATCTCGGATCCATGGCGAAGAAGAACGCTCCTAGGGTAACGATTCTTCCTCTCTATTCTTTGGACTTGGCATTTGTCCTCTCCTTCATTTCTCTATGCTTGCATGAGGAATCCCTTTCACCAAATGGGTGAAGTGTAGGATTTTCCTCAAGTTCTTCGGAACTCCGGGTCGATCGTGTCCGTCCCCGGCATATTGCATGTAGAAAATCCGGTAGTTGTGCGGATTTAGGCATTGTGTGTGAAGCCTATTCGTGGTCGTGAGCCCGAATCGGTGATGCTTGATTTGCGACGTTGCATTTAGGTTAAGCCTAGAATGCGTGCCGGAGAATGACTCCGTGAAATCATCTTTAGTATTGCAGGATTTAAATTGTAGGCGTCTTGTGAAGATCCTAACGGAAGCCCCATGCTTTGAGATTGGATGAAGGCAAACCTTCACCACGAAATTGATGCGGAGTGTATTGTACCTCCTTTGTTGAATATTTGTGAAGCCTAGATCCTTGCGAAGGGGTTAGGTGCGTAGCTTATATTTTGTGTAGCACGTGAAAGTGCTAAACTCCTACGGGCCGAGGTGAAGCCGTACCCGCGTCGTGCGATAGATCGCGACGATTAGAGCACGGGCAAAGCTAAACCGAACCCGTTTCCATGCAGATCGGTAAGAGGTCCCTACCTCATGAAAACCTTGTGATCATGGGAGGGGTCGTGGAAGGTGATTTACCTAGACCGACCAAAAGCTCTTTTTCCCACCTAAGGCGCTGGCCCTTACGGTGGAGTGTTTTGTGGAATTGATGTTGTTAGCCTCATGCGGCTGTTTAAGCGGTTGTGGGGAACCTTCGGGTGAACCCAACCAACATCATGTGCATACCTAGGTTCCCTCCTTTTTGATGCTCAACCTAGAAGATTGAATGTGCTTGAAACCTCACCTTGTGTAGTTGCACCTTCTTTATATTAGTACTTGTGCTAGTATGGCTTGCTTGCAGGGTAGAAGCTCCGCCACCCCGGTAAAGGGGTGGGGTCGTTATAATTTGGTCAGCTATGCTGACCGTTACATTGTTTGCCACCGCTTGGTGGAATGTTCTTATGCAGGTGCAGGCGAGCCTAGTGGGAAATAGCGGGCGGTGGCCCTTTTGCTGAGTTGGCCCTTGAAGGCCAACCTCCCTTTTTAGCTTTCTCATGTATTGCCGGCCTGCGTGCCGATGTATGTTTCGGAGTTTTAGTACATTTGTTAAATGTAAGGCCTTAAGGCCATAACTCTATTTCATGGTTTCATTCCTATGATAGTGGACAATTCTAATTGAAATGTTAAATCTTTATGCTTCCGCTAGATTTTAGTATACTCTGTTGTAGTTTCTTTCTGTTTATCACCTTTTAACTCCTAGCTAGTGTGGTTTGTATGGCGTGGGGTCCCGGCCGGACCTACTGTTATACTATTCGTACTGGCAGGGTGTTACAATTTGGTATCAGACTTAAGGCGTCGATCCATAGTTTAGCGAATTCGGGACGAATTCCTTTTAAGGGGTGGTGTGCACGGGATGTGCATTCACCTAAGACGACAAAAACTAATAAGAATGTCCACTTAGGAATGGGAAAAACATTTTGTTTGCGGAACCTGAGCGTTCTATGATTGTTGTTTGCTATGTTTTCAGTCACTAAATTGTGTCTTACACGATTATAGGTGACTAGGAGTGGTGCGGGGCCGTCTCAACCCCGTAACACTGTTGAAAGTAGTGGGTCGGCTGAAGTGCCAGCGACCACTCCTCCTGCTGAGATGATTAGGTTAATCGCAGAAGCTATCTTCGCGATGATCAATGCTCAACCGCAAAGGCTTGCACATCCTGCTATGCCTAATACAGATGCGGCCCCGGTGATCGAACCTGCAGTGGAACCTGCGTGGTAACCGAGGGTTGAGACCCCTGTGCCAGTGGCTGCAGTGGAACCTGCGATGGTGCAAAGGGTGGAGCATCCTGTAGAGCGTGTAGTTGTTGCGCGAGCGCTAGATCAACAGCTGCAACACTTTCTAAGCTTCCACCCTCCAACTTTCTCGGGGACCGGATCCCCAACGGAGGCGGAGGACTGGCTGTCAACGGTTAGAAAAATTCTAAGGGCGACAGCAACAGAAGAAGTTATGATGGTCACTTTAGCCACCTTCCTCCTTAACGGAGAGGCAGAGCGTTGGTGGGCCGAACAGGAAGTGCACAGGTTTGGAGGCAAGGAGATTACCGAGATCACGTTAGCGGAGTTCTCAAAGTCATTTCTTCAAAGGTATATTCCTTCTGCCCAACGCATTGCATTGCAGAACCAGTTTCTGAAGTTAACTCAAGGCGACAGCTCGGTGGATGAGTACTTGCACGAGTTCACTAAACTGGGTCGTTATGCGGGGCCTATGATGGAAGATGAGGAGACAAAGACGAACAAGTTCTATGAAGGTCTTCGGGACGAGTTGAGGCTGCTCCTTAAAGGCCCAATGACGTTAGGTTTCCAGGTGATGGTCCAAACTGCCAGATCCCTAGAGTTGGACATGAAGAGGGTACAAGCAAAAACCGTGGCAAAGAAACCTGAGTTTCATGCGCCGGCCTCTCAGTCCAAGTCAGAGTTCAGAAAAAACAAAAGGAAGTTCAAACCGGCGGAGCATTCTCGCTCAAATGTTTCGGGAGCAATGACTGTGTGGGGTCCTATCACGTGTTTCACCTGCGGGAAGGTGGGACACAAGGCTGCGGTGTGTCGAAGTGGTCCCCCGAAGGCAGAGAACCGAGCGTTGGACCATGCTCGTGCTGCGGAAAAGGGTAAAGCTGCGGAATCTTCGGCTTCCCAGCACATTATTCCGACTCAGCCGAGAGTCTATTCGCTTGGCCAGCAAGAAGCTATACGACAAACTAATGTCGTCACAGGTATGAATTAAAAGTTAGCTTTTAAATAGCTATTTGTGATTTTACCGTCGTGCAACCGTATGTTTTATTCGTGTGCAATTAGGCTTTGTACTAATTTTCAACTATCCGGCGAGAGCTCTATTTGATACGGGTGCATCGCACTCTTTTCTGTCCGAGGACTTCGTGGTGCGAATCGGAGTGCCGTCTACCTTCGTAGAGGATAGATTGGAAGTAGTTCTACCCAATGGATCTCGCATGAGTGCGGATAGGAAGAGCCGTGTGAAGGTGCGGATCGAAAATCAGGATTTCAATTTGGAAGCATCGTTATTACCGTTAGCTGAATTCGATGTGATCTTCGGCATGGACTGGCTCTCGGAGCAGCGAGCATGCATAGATTGCAATTCAAAGGAGATCACTCTGGGAAAGAACACCGAAGGAGAAACCACATTCGCCGGTATGCGAGGAGAGAGCAAGACGTTGATGTCTGCTCTCCAAGTGGTTAAGGCGGTGAGAAAAGGCGCCGAGTTGTTCTTCACTTTGTTGGAGGCTTCGGAGCCAAAGCCCAGGTTATGTGATGTCCTAGTTGTAGCGGAGTACGCTGGCGTTTTTCCTAATGAACTCCCTGGGGCTCCGCCTCATCGGGAGATTGATTTCTGTATCGAGTTGGTGCCAGGTGCCAAACCTGTGGCCCGCTCACCATACCGAATAGCGCCAAAGGAACTGGCAGAGCTGAAGGTCCAATTGCAAGAGCTGCTAGAGCAAGGCTACGTACTTCCAAGTTCATCGCCTTGGAGTGCGCCGGTCCTCTTTGTGAAAAAGAAGGATGGGAGCTTGCGTCTATGTATTGATTACCGAGAGTTAAACAAGTTGACCGAGAAGAACCGATATCCGATTCCAAGAATCGATGATCTATTCGACCAACTGGTTGGGTCGACGGTATACTCCAAACTGGACCTAAGGTCCGGTTATTACCAACTGCGGATAAGGGAATGTGATATTCCAAAGACAGCGTTCAGTACCCGCTTTGGGCACTATGAGTTCACGGTGATGCCGTTCGGTCTGTCTAATGCACCGTCGGTATTCATGGACTTAATGAACAGGACGTTTCGAGAGTATTTGGATCAATTTGTGATCGTCTTCATCGACAACATTTTGGTATACTCTCAGTCGAAAGAGGAGCATGTAGGGCATCTGCACGCAGTTCTGAGCACCTTGAGTTGGAGTCAGCTATATGCCAAGTTCTCCAAGTACGAGTTTTGGCTAGCGTCAGTAGCATTCCTTGGTCATGTTGTTAGTGGAGAAGGAATTGCAGTTGATCTGTCGAAGATAGAAGCGGTCCGAGCGTGGCCTTTGTTGAAAAACGTAGCGGAAGTCCGAAGTTTCTTAGGACTTGCCGGCTATTATAGGCGCTTTGTGGAAAACTTCTCGAGGATTGCACTCCCTCTCACTAAACTGACTAGGAAAGATCATAAGTTCGTTTGGTCACCCGAGTGCGCACGAGCTTTTGAAGAGCTGAAGAGCCGTCTGACCACGGTGCCCATTCTATGCTCGCCATGTGGTACGGAAGGCTACGAAATTTATAGCGACGCCTCGGGGAGTGGTTTGGGTTGTGTCCTAGTGCAGTTCGGAAAGGTAATTGCCTACGGCTCCCAGCAACTGAAGGTTCATGAGAGGAATTACCCGGTCCATGATTTGGAGCTAGCGGCCGTGGTATTTTCTCTTAAGCTGTGGAGGCATTATTTGTATGGCGTGAAGATTGACATCTTTACCGACCACAAGAGCCTCAAGTACCTGCTAGATCAAAGGGAGTTGAATATGCGTCAAAGGAGGTGGATGGAGTTCCTTGGGGACTACATCTTCGACATCAAATATACTCCTGGAAAGGGAAATGTAGTTGCGGACGCGTTGAGTCATCAGGCTCCCGCTCAAGCAAATTGGATTTTGATGCACGATGAGCATCTAATCCGCGAGCTGGAAGAAATGGAGATCATTTGCGTTGATCGAAGAGAGTCTACTTCAGCATGCTTGAACTGGACGGAGGTTCAATACCACCTTGCCGACCGAGTTCGACAGGCATTGGAGCTGGACGAGAGCATGAAACGCTATAAAGCGGAAACCGTTGACGGGTTAAACGCTGATTTCTCTTTCGAAGATGGCCTTATGTGGAAGAATGGTAGATTGTGCGTCCCAAACGTTGGTACTCTACGGGCGGAGTTGATGTACGAGGCTCATCATACCAAGTACTCGATCCACCCTGGGAGCACGAAAATGTACATGGACATGAAGAAACTTTTCTGGTGGCCGGGTATGAAGAAAGACATTGCCCTCTACGTGGCCAAGTGTAACACTTGCGCATTGGTGAAGGTGGAATGTCAACGTCCCGGTGGATTTTTGAAGTCCTTGCCAATTCCGGAATAGAAGTTTGACGATATTTCGATGGATTTCGTGCACGGATTGCCAAGATCGCAACAGGGAAACGACGCCATCTGGGTGATCGTGGCCCGATTGACGAAGGTATCGCATTTTATTCCGAACCAGAAGGATGATTCTGTAGAAAAGCTAGCGAAGCTCTATGTCGATAGTATTGTGAGGCTGCACGGTGTCCCTCGTAGCATCGTCAGCGATCGTGACGGGCGTTTCACATCGAAAGATTGGAGGCTTATCCATGAACTGTTGGGCACTAAATTGAAGTTCAGCACGGCCTTCCACCCGCAAACGGATGGACAGACCGAGAGGACCAACAGGACTATGGAGGATATGCTCCGAATGTGCGCTCTAGATTTTGGAAAGAAGTGGGAAGATCATCTCTATATGATCGAGTTCGCCTACAATAATAGCTACCAAGCCAGTATAAAGATGGCTCCTTTCGAGGCCCTCTATGGTAAGAAGTGTCGCACGCCGTTGTCTTGGGCAAAAACGGGCGATACTAAGCTATTAAAGCGAAAGGATGTTGAGGAAGCAACTTCGACGATCCGAACTACGTGAAAGGCTATTGATTGCCCAGGATAGGCAAGCAAAATATTTCAACGCCAAGCATAGGAACCTAGAGTTCGCCGTCGGTGACCGGGTTTACTTGAAGATCAAACCGTTCAAAGGGGTTTCAAGGATCCGACGCTTGAAAAAGCTCAGTCCAAGGTACTTAGGACCGTTTGAGATCGTGGAGCGTGTTGGTGATGCGGCTTATCGGCTTGCACTGTCTGCAGAGCTGAGCGGTCAACACGACGTGTTTCACATTTCAGTTTTGAGAAAGGCGGTGCAAGAGCCTACTCACATCGTTGCGGTTGGCAAAGTGCCGGTTGATAGTGGGTTGTCGACGAAAGTCAAGCCCTTACGCAACGAAGGTACCGAAGTAAAGCAGTTGCGGAACAAGTCCATTCGGATGGTGAAAGTCCAGTGGGATAATTGCGGCCGAGAGGAGCTATCTTGTGAGATAGAGCAAGCGATGCTTGCGGAGTACCCCGAGCTATTCCTCTCAGGTAATTTATAACTGTAATTCCTGCTATTATTGTTTTCGAAATTTCGGGACGAAATTCTTTTTAAGGGGGGTGGAGTTGTAACACCCCAAAATTCTTAGTTCAGCGAAGTGGGCGGAGTGGTAGCGCTGCGCTCGGGATAGGCTAAAAATTCCACAACAGTTCTCTGCGCACGACCATTGTCCTCTTCGCGCACGACCAGTGATCGTGCGCCAATGATCGTGCGTTCATTCGCAAGGAATCGCAGTCCTGTCTCGGCTTATCGCACGACCATTCTCCTCTTCGCGCACGACCAGTGATTGTGCGCCTGTGATCGTGCGCCCTGTTTATTCTGCTCCGTGATTTTGAGCGGAGAAGACGATCCGGCCGTCCAAATCTTTTGGAATCCGATCCAATGGCTAGGATTAAATGTTGGAGGGGTCTTAGGGCTTGTGAGAGGAGATTAATCCTCATTCTTTTGAGGTGTTTCTCTCTCCTAGGCTCCGGAGCTCCGTTTCGCGAGCCGTTTCCAGATCTGGAAAGTGCAGCCCGGTGCGGTCGTTTCCCTCCGTCTAGAATCTCGGATCCATGGCGAAGAAGAACGCTCCTAGGGTAACGATTCTTCATCTCTATTCTTTGGACTTGTCATTTGTCCTCTCCTTCATTTCTCTATGCTTGCATGAGGAATCCCTTTCACCAAATGGTTGAAGTGTAGGATTTTCCTCAAGTTCTTCGGAACTCCGGGTCGATCGTGTCCGTCCCCGGCATATTGCATGTAGAAAATCCGATTGTCGTGCGGATTTAGGCATTGTGTGTGAAGCCTATTCGTGGTCGTGAGCCCGAATCGGTGATGCTTGATTTGCGACGTTGCATTTAGGTTAAGCCTAGAATGCGTGCCGGAGAATGACTCCGTGAAATCATCTTTAGTATTGCGAGATTTAAATTGTAGGCGTCTTGTGAAGATCCTAACGGAAGCCCCATGCTTTGAGATTGGATGAAGGCAAACCTTCACCACGAAATTGATGCGGAGTGTATTGTACCTCCTATGTTGAATATTTGTGAAGCCTAGATCCTTGCGAAGGGGTTAGATGCGTAGCTTATATTTTGTGTAGCACGTGAAAGTGCTAAAATCCTACGGGCCGAGGTGAAGCCGTACCCGCGTCGTGCGATAGATCGCGACGATAAGAGCACGGGCAAAGCTAAACCGAACCTGTTTCCATGCAGATCGGTAAGAGGTCCCTACCTCATGTAAGCCGTGTGATCATGGGAGGGGTCGTGGAAGGTGATTTACCTAGACCGACCAAAAGCTCTTTTTCCCACCTAAGGCGCTGGCCCTTACGGTGGAGTGTTTTGTGGAATTGATGTTGTTAGCCTCATGCGGCTGCTTAGGCGGTTGTGGGGAACCTTCGGGTGAACCCAACCAACATCATGTGCATACCTAGGTTCCCTCCTTGTTGATGCTCAACCTAGAAGATTGAATGTGCTTGAAACCTCACCTTGTGTAGTTGCACCTTCTTTATATTAGTACTTGTGCTAGTATGGCTTGCTTGCAGGGTAGAAGCTCCGCCACCCCGGTAAAGGGGTGGGGTCGTTATAATTTGGTCAGCTGTGCTGACCGTTACTTTGTTTGTCACCGCTTGGTGGAATGTTCTTATGCAGGTGCAGGCGAGCCTAGTGGGAAATAGCGGGCGGTGGCCCTTTTGCTGAGTTGGCCCTTGAAGGCCAACCTCCCTTTTTAGCTCTCTCATGTATTGCCGGCCTGCGTGCCGATGTATGTTTCGGAGTTTTAGTACATTTGTTAAATGTAAGGCCTTAAGGCCATAACTCTATTTCATGGTTTCATTCCTATGATAGTGGACAATTCTAATTGAAATGTTAAATCTTTATGCTTCCGCTAGATTTTAGTATACTCTGTTGTAGTTTCTTTCTGTTTATCACCTTTTAACTCCTAGCTAGTGTGGTTTGTATGGCGTGGGGTCCCGGCCGGACCTACTGTTATACTATTCGTACTGGCAGGGTGTTACAAAGTGCCTTGAAATTCACAAAGGATCATCCACGGGAATTAATAATTGGTGAACCATCCATCGGGGTTAGAACTCGCTCTTCTCCTCATGAATCTTATTCAAATATTTGTTTTGTTTCCGAAATTGAGCCAAAAAACATTTCAACCGCTTTAAATGATGAATTTTGGTTTTTGGCTATGAATGAAGAATTAGAACAATTTGAGCGACATAATGTTTGGAAATTAGTAGAAAGACCATTTAATCACCCGGTTGTAGGTGTAAAATGGATTTTCAAAAATAAATTAGATGGTGAGTCTAGAATATCTAGAAATAAAGCACGCTTAGTAGCACAAGGATATTCTCAAATCGAGGGGATAGATTTTGATGAATCTTTTGCACCCGTTGCTAGATTGGAGTCTATAAGAATTTTTCTAGCATTTGCAAGCTTTAAAAGAATAAAACTATTTCAAATAGATATGAAAAGTGCTTTTCTAAACGGGTTTGTAAAAAAAGTTTATGTTGAACAACCCCCGATTTTATTAGTGAAAAATTTCCAAATCATGTTTATAAACTCGAAAAAGCACTTTATGGTTTAAAATAAGCGCCCCGTGCATAGTATGAAAGACTTACATCATTTTTATTAAAGCACGGTTATATTATGGGAAGTGCGGATAATACTCTCTTCATTAAGCACAACAATGATGATATGATTATTTTATAAATATATGTTGATGATATTATTTTTGGATCTACTAATGAAGAGATGTGTAATAAAGTTATTTTAGTGATGAAAAATGAATTTGAAATGAGTCTTGTAGGAGAACTGTCTTATTTCCTTGGTTTTCAAATATCACAAAGAATTGATGGTATCTTTGTATGTCAAACTAAATATGTCCATGATATGCTTACACATTTTGGATTTGAAAACCTTAAACATGCTTCTACACCAATGAGTACTTCACTAAAATTAGGAAAAGTTGAATGGGGAATTTCTATAGATCAAACTTTATATAGAGGTATGATAGGATCTCTACTCTATCTTAGCGCAACTAGACCTGATATTATGTTTGTCGTATGCTTATGTGCTCGATTTCAAGCCAATCCAAAAGAATCTCATTTGAAAGTGGTAAAATGAATTTTTAGATATCTAATTGGGTCATCTAGATTGGGATTATGGTACTTGTACAATAATTCATTTATACTTCACGGCTATTCCGATTCGGACTATGGCGGATGCTCACTTGATAGAAAAAGCACTAGTGGTACTTGTCATTTTCTAGGACCTTCATTAGTTGCATGGTCTAGTAGGAAACAAAATTCGGTTGCACTCTCCACCACGGAGGCCGAATACATTGCATTAGGGAGTTGTTGTGCACAAGCACTATGGATGAGCCAAACTCTAGAGGACTTTGGTTTTCATCTAAAACATATTGAATTGAAATGTGACAACAAGAGTGTCATTGATCTTACAAATAATCTGGTACACCATTCTAGATCCAAACATATAGATGTACGTCATCATTTCATAAGGGATCACATTAAAAAGGAAAATGTTAGAATAAGTTTCATTGGCACGGACTCTCAACTTGTTGATATATTCACTAAACCTCTTCCCGATGCAAGGTTTCAAATGTTAAGGTTGGAATTAGAAGTCTTAGACATCTTAGGATGAGTTATTTGAGAAACGCTAAAGTTTTATGCAATTTAAGCAATCAAGACATCTCCAATAATCACAAAATTTCTTCATAAGACTACTCTAGACTCTTAATCAAGATCAAAAAATGAAAATTTAAAAGTCTCAAAAAATCACTTACTGTTTTCGGCACTAGCACTGGCGCCGGCGCTAGCGTGGGTGTTCATTTTTTTCATTTTTTTTAGTTCTAAAAATCTATAAAAATATGTTAGTTCATATGTACTACTTAGTTTTTTGTGTTTCACACCGTTTTATTTTTATTATGAAAAATCAACTACAAAACTTCAAAATACAAAAATATGTTTTTGTGGTTTTCTGTTTTTCTGTTTTTCTTTCATTAAAATTTTTCAAAACAGCAAAAAACTGTATGATCTTTATTGCTAATATCAAGCATGAATGTGTTCTATTATTTAGAATTATTTATAATGTTGAAATTCATTCCTTTAAATTACGATGAACATTGTTTTGTTTATCATGATTTGATATATCTATTTAAAGTGCATCAAATATTGAAAAATATGTATAGATCCAAGCTTAGCATGCCTCTAAGTATGAGTAAATGTATTGTGATTGATAATGATACTTTTACACCCACCTATGTTTGGTTATGTATATGTGTGTTTAAATCTAAAAATGCTTGCTTGTGTATTGTATTTGTACAATGAATTAAAACTTGCATAAGTTTATTACCTACACTACATTTGAATTGCACTTAAGAAATTTAGAAAAGTGGTTGTTTTAAAAAAAATTGTTGGGTTTGCAAAATAAGTGTATTCGAAGAATGTTGTCTCACAAAAGTGAACAAAAAAATATAGACAAATATAACTCCACCAAACACTACTTGAACCTCCTGATAAGTCTTCATAAGCATTGTAAGGTTGAGCACCTTGGAAAGAATAGTAAAGTGTCTTGTGCAACCCTTGATTAGTACACCACTTTTTATAAAATAGTGTGCAATAAAAGTGTGTGAAAGTTGATATACTTGTGTTTTATTGTGCACTTTACTCTACATATGTCTTGTATTTTGTGATTTAAATCAATTGTTAGCATTGCTCAAAATACACTTATGTGCACATCATTATCTTTCATAACACTTCTTCTCATGAGTATTGGATTCTAATGCTTTATCTATACTACTCTTTATATAAGAAATGCACTAGATATCCTAGCATGATCTCTACAATGTTTTGGTATCTCTTGAACTTAAAATTAAATAACATTATAGTATATTCTCTTTTTGATATGTTCATTTCATGTTTGGTAACTTTATGTAAAACTATGAGATTTCAAAAAGGTTAAAACATCTTTACATTTTGAACTTAAACTCATATTTATACTTATGATTTTCATGCTTACAAAAAGTTGATTCTTATAATCTTCCGCTTGCATATACTCCTATTTATTTATCTGAAATCTCTTATATACTATGTTTCAACTCTTTATCATTTAATATATTACAAAAGCTCGATCATGCTTTAAAATTCCTAAGGAATGCTTCCTTACTTCCCTTACCCCACCTTCTTTTGATAATACCAAAGGGGGAGATTAATTGAAGAAATCTATATAGGAGAAATATAGAAGATTAAGGGGACAATAATTCATGAAATTTATTATTTATGGGGAGTAACACATAAAATTGCATTTATGTAGGGGGGGCATTAAGATAGGGGGAGTATGCACTATTCTCATGCTTATCATATACTATAATTGCACTATTATCTCGCTTATCATATACTATACACACCTTTCTTGATTTCTTGCTAAGTGGATTTGTTATTATCAAAAGGGGGAGATTGTTGGACATGTGTGTCACATCCATTTATTTGAGAATAACAAATCCCATATTGTATTTGATCTTGCTTGTCGTGTGTTTATAGTGTGCAGGAACTATAGGTGCAATACTCCACAGGTAGCTAGCAGTTTCAAATCAAATTCTCTGAAGGAGAGCTACCGCCAGCGCTAGGGCTACCGCCTGGCGCTAGCGCTACCGCCAGTGCTAGCGATACCGCCTGGCGCTATCTCAAGTTCGTGCGCAACGCCACGCCGCTGATGGTTGCGTAACTGCTCTACACGAACGCTACCACATGCGCTAGGAGCTACCGCAGGCGCTAGCGAGAAGTTCTATAAATTGGAGCTTTGTTTCTCATTTTGGAGAGAGCTTACAGAGAGATTACTTGTGCTAAAATTCCAGAGCTGGTACTCTGCCGAAAGTTCATCTCCCACTCAAAGTCAAAGGAGAATTCTGGAGAAGGAAGCTGTCACACTGCATTCGAAGAATGATCGCTTCAACCATGCTTATGCTACAGCGATCCTTCATCCTCATCTTCAAAAATCTCATAGAGGGAGTTCTTGTTATTTACTTTATTTCATTATTGTGAATTTTTGTAGAAAAATCACCTGGTGTTGGCGACTAGGTCCTTGCGCGGTTTAGGGGGTAATTCATCACGTGAGTCCATATCCAGGGTTAGGATTGGTTAGAGCGGCTTGAGGCCATATCCGGGGAAGGATAGGCTAAAGCCAACCAGTTTGTGGGGATACAAGTCGGTATATAAAAGGAAAAGAAATTTAATCTTGTACGCCTCCGATTTCTAGCGATATAGAAATCAAATTTATATAAACACTTTTTATATAATACAATCATGTCTCTATTTGTGTTTACTTAATTTCTTTCATTTGGCGTAAATTTTATTATTGCAAATTACTTTTTGCTAAATTGTTATTTTGATCTCATTTATTCCTAAACATTTTAGTAACTTCTTTAAAGTTATAAAGAGAATTTTTATTCCCTTATTCACCCCCCCCCCCCCCCCTCTAAGGGCGCCTATCAATCCAACAATATTATTTGAATCATCCACTAATTTTTGCAAAATATTTACTCCTAACACAAAAGATGTTTTACTAACTGCACCTAGAATTCACAACGTTTATATAGTTTCATTTCATGATCTTTACAAATCATCTATAAAATGTTTTATAACTAAAAATGATGAGTTAGAACTATGACATAGATGTTTAGGTCACGCTAGTACAAAGCTCATTTAAAACTAGCCAAAAGGAATTGATTAGAGGATTGCCTAAATTGAATGGAAACTTGTCTTCACTATGTTCTCCTTGTCAAAAAGGAAAATTTACAAAATCATCTTTTAAAAGCAAAAATGAAATCTCTACTTCAAAACCATCGCAATTAATTCATATGGATCTCTTTGGTCCCGTTAGCACCGCAAGTGTTGGTGGTAGAATATATACTTTCGTTCTAATAGATGATCTCTCTAGATAATGTTGGACTTTATTTCTCTCTTCCAAATCTGATGCGTTTTGCGAATTCTCAAAATTATGTACTCGTATTCAAAATGAACTAGATTTAAAAATAAAATGCATTCTCTCAGATCATGGAGGAGAATTTGAAAATGAAAATTTTAAATCTTTTTGTGAAATGTTAGGTATTAAGCATGAATTCTCCGCTCCACGCACACCTCAACAAAACGGTGTTATAGAAAGAAAGAATAGGACAATCCAAGAACTAGCACGTACTATGTTATTTGAATATAAATTACCTAAGTCCTTTTGGGCCAAAGCCGTAAGCACATCATGTTATGTAATGAATAGAGTCATGCTTCGTCCATCTTTAAATCTCACACCATATGAACTATATTATCAAAAGAAACCTAACGTATCATATTTTAAAGTATTTGGTTGTAAATGCTTCATTCTAAATACAAAAGATTCTTTAGGAAATTTTGATTAAAAATGTAATGAAGAAATATTTTTTGGATACTCTTCAAGTAGTAAAGCCTATAGAATATTTAACAAAAGAACAAGTAAGGTTGAAGAGTCTATTAATGTAAAATTTGATGAATTTATTCCTTGTGTAGAAAAACTTCCTACAGGTACAAATGATGAACCCTTGCCATCTTTGGAGCACGACGAAGAGGACCCTTCCAAAGAAGAAGAGGAGAAGGCCAAGGAAGATGAATATGTGCCCCCAAGCGTCTTGAACTTCTCAAAAAATCATCCAAAGGAGCTAGTCATTGGGGAACCATCTATTGGGGTAAGAACTCGATCTTCTCTTCATGAAACGTTTTCAAATATTTGTTTTGTTTCCGAAATTGAACCTAAAAACATTTCAACCGCTTTAAATGATGAATTTTGGTTTTTGGCTATGAATGAAGAGTTAGATCAATTTGAAAGAAATAAAGTGTGGAACCTAGTAGAACGTCCATCTAATCATCCCATTGTTGGTGTAAAATGGATTTTTAAGAATAAATTAGATGGTGAATCTAGGATTACAAGAAATAAAGCTCGCTTAGTCGCTCAAGATTTTTCTCAAATCGAGGGGGTAGGTTTTGAAGAAACTTTTGCACTTGTTGCTCGCTTAGAATTTATACGAATATTTTTGGCATTTGCGAGGTTTAAAAGGATAAAATTATTTCAAATGGATGTTTAAAGTGCTTTCTTAAACGGGTTTATAAAAGAAGAATTTTACGTAGAATAACCCCCCCCCCCCCCCGGTTTTGTAAATGAAAAATTTCCAAATCATGTTTATAAATTAGAAAAAGCGCTTTATGGTTTAAAACAAGCACCCCGTGCATGGTATGATAGACTTACATCGCTTTTTATAAAAGCACGATTATGTTATGGGAAGTGCCAACAACACAATCTTCATTAAGCATAATAATGATTTAATTATCTTACAAATATATGTTGACGATATAATTTTTGGAGCCACTAATGAAGAGTTGTGTAATGAAGTTGTCTTAGTAATGAAAAATGAATTTGAAATGAGTCTTGTAGGAGAACTATCGTATTTTCTTGGTTTTCAAATTACATAACAAAATGATGGTATATTTATTTGCCAAACAAAATATGTTCACAATATGCTTAAACGTTTTGAATTTGAAAACTTTAAACAAGCTTCTACTCCTTTGAGTGCTTCTTTAAAACTAGGAAAAGATGAATCTAGAATTTCCATTGATCAAACTTTATATAGAGGAATGATAGGATCTCTTCTTTACTTAAGTGTATCTAGACCAGATATAATATTTGTCGTATGTCTATGTGCTCTCTTTCAAGCCAATCCAAAAGAATCTCATTTAAAAGCGGTAAAACGTATTTTTCGTTATCTATTAGAGTCATCTAAATTAGGATTATGGTACCCACACAATGATTCATTTACACTTCACGACTATTCCGATTCAGATTACGCCGGTTGTTCACTAGATTGAAAAAGCACTAGTGGTACTTGTCACTTTTTAGGACCCTCAATAGTTGCATGGTCTAGTAGGAAATAATCTTCGGTTGCACTCTCTACCACGGAGGCCGAATACATCGCACTTGGTAGTTGTTGTGTACAAGCATTATGGATGAGCCAAACTCTAGAGGATTTTGGTTTTCATCACAAAAACATTGATCTTAAATGTGACAACAAAAGTGTCATAGACCTTACAAATAATCTCGTACACCACTCTAGATCCAAACACATAGATGTTCGTCATCATTTCATTAGGGATCATATTAAGAAAGAGCATGTAAAAGTAAGTTTCATTGGTACGGACTCCCAACTTGCTGACATATTCACTAAACCTCTCCCTGATGCAAGATTTCGATTATTACGACTTGAATTAGGTGTCCTAGATCTTTCATGCTAAAACGCATTCTTAAAACACATTAGTTTTATGCAATTCTTTCATACCTAAACATCTTCACACTCTCTAAAATTTCTGCATGACACTAATCTTTGGACACTTAACCAATATCAGAATTAAATTTTTCAAAATCCTAAAAAAATGTGTACTGTTTCCCGCGCTAGCGCTAGCGCCGACGCTAGCGCACTTCTCTGCTTTTTTGTATTTTTCAATTTTATAAAATACCTAAATTTATGCTCTATTATATGTACTACTTAGTTTTGCAGTTCTGTTGTGAATTGATTTTTGAAAAATTAAAACAACAACAAAATTACAAAAGGTCAAATTACAAAAAATATTTCTTTTACTCCTTTTTGTTTGTTTGATTTCTATTTCTATAAATCAAATACAAAAATATAAACATAAAATTTTCAAAAAATATTCAACTTTTCTATTTACATGTATCTTGCGAAAGGGAGATTTGGGCTATCATCCCATCACATCTCCTAGTACCGGGCGAATCTCTCATAGGATAGACCTCGGGAAGTCCTAGATCAACTATAAGAATTCAATCTTTAAAATCAAAAATATTTCTTTTCACTAAAAATTGCATGAATTCAATTGTTCATATCAAGCATGGTTTAATCTTTCCTTTAGATCTTCTACAATGTTGAAATTCATTTTTTCAAACTATCTTGAACAATGTTTTTATCATGCTTTGATATATCAAATCACATGTGCATAAATTGTATTGAAAAGTGGTGTGTAGAACTAAGTTTAGCATGCCTCCAAATATGAGTAAATGTTTTATGATTGATAATGATATTTATTCACTCACTTATTTTGGCAATGTTTACATGTGTTTTTTAATCTAAGAATGCTTGATTGTGTATTGTTAGTGTACAATGAATTAAATTTGCACAAATGTCTTACATACACCACTTTCATTTGCACTCTTAAAATTAAGACAAGTGGGTGTGCTTTCAAAATTTCATTGGTTTGCAAAATAAGTGTATTCGGAGAACTTTGTACAACAACAAAAAATAAATTAAGTAAATTAACAAAGATAACTCCACCAAGCACTACTTGAATCTCCTGATAAGTCTTCATAAGCATTGTGAGGTTGAGCACCTTGGAAAGAATAGTAAAGTGTCTTGTGCAAACCATGAACTTTTTTCTTTACACCACTTGTTCTTTTCTATATGCTTTAATGGGTGTGGAAGTAAAATTATTTGTGTTTTATTGTGCACCTTACTCTACATCTGTCTTGTATTTTTGATTAAATCATTTGCTCACTCTCTTCAAAATACACTTATGTGCACATCATTATCTTCCATAACACTTCTTCTCATGAGTATTGGATCCTAATGCTAAAATTATATACACTCCTTATATATGAAATACACTAGATAACCTAGCATGTTCTCTATAATGTTTGGTATGTTTTGAATTTATAAATTGGAATAGCATTGTAGTAGTCTCTTTTTTTACATCTCTTTCATGCTTGGTATGTTTTGAATTTATGCTTGGTTACAAAAAACATCTTTTTCATTTTTAGACCTTCACTCATATTTTTTATGAATCATCATTGTTGAAACCAATTTCTCGGTCTCTGTGGAGTTCGGGGCCATCAGCAAGCTGAGGGGCGACCAACCCTTACTCCCCCAAAGGGATTGCTCTAGGTTGAAGGTTGAGGAACTATGGACTGGACCAAGGGCTTAGTGGGGAGGTCCCGCCACATACTCGGAAGCCCCTTAGGAACTTCCCCTCCCAAGCCACTACTAAGCTTGGGCACCAATGGAGGCTCTCCTCACCCCCTAGAGAGGCTTGGGGAGGGAGAGAGAGGGAGAGAACTAGCCTAGAATGAGCTTTCTTTCAAATGATGCCCCCTTGGTCCTATTTATAGGATTTCTGAAGTTGGGCTGCAAATAACCAAAAACCGGTCCCTGAAAATACCAACATACCCCCGGAAGTGGCTGCGGGTAGCCAAGTCCCGCTGTTCTGAGACGCTAAATGCAGACCGTCTCCTACTTCGGAGCTGGGGAGATCCAGGGGGCTGGTCCCCCTCCCGGCTCGCCCCCTAAGGGCTCTGGGCGAGCCAGGGGGCTGGCCCCCCTCTCTGCTCGCCCCCTAAGGGATCTTGGGTGAGCCAGGGGGCTGGGCCCCCTCCCGGCTCGCCCCCTAAGGGCTCTGGGGCGAGACAGGGGCCTAGCCCCCTCCCGGCTCGCCCCCTAAGGGCTCTGGGGCGAGCGAGGGGCCTGGCCCCCTCCCGGCTCGCCCCCTAAGGGCTCTGGGGCGGGCCAGGGGCGGGCCAGGGGCCTGGCCCCCTCCCGGCTCGCCCCCTAAGGGCTTTGGGGCGAGCCAGGGGCCTGTCCCCCTCCCGGCTCGCCCCCTAAGGGCTCTGGGGCGAGCCAGGGGCCTAGCCCCCTCCCGGCTCGCCCCCTAAGGGCTCTGGGGCGAGCCAGGAGCCTGGCCCCCTCCCGGCTGGCCCCCTAAGGGCTCTGGGGCGAGCCAGGGGCCTGGACCCTCCCGGCTCGCCCCCTAAGGGCTCTGGGGCGAGCCAGGGGCCTGGTCCCCTCCCGGCTCGCCCCCTAAGGGCTCTGGGGCGAGCCAGGGGGCTGGGCCCCCTCCCGGCTCACCCTCTAAGGGCTCTGGGGCGAGCCAGGGGCCTGGGCCCCTCCCGGCTCGCCCCCTAAGGGCTCTGGGGCGAGCCAAGGGCCTAGCCCCCTCCCGGCTCGCCCCCTAAGGGCTCTGGGGCGAGCCAGGGGCCTGGCCACCTCCCGGCTTGCCCCCTAAGGGCTCTGGGGCGAGCCAGGGGCCTGGCCCCCTCCCGGCTCACCCCCTCAGGGATCTAGGGCGAGCCAGGGGGCTGGCTCCCTCCCTGCTCGCCCCCCTCTCCCCCTACTCTTCCTGCGTGGGACTATGTTACCACACAATGCTCTAAAGGACTCCTGGATCTTGGAAAAACACTCGGCGAATTCAGGGTTGTACACAATCCCCGCTCTTTTCGAGCGAGGTACGCGCTCGGAAAGAAATATCCAACCCTGCATATTCGACGAGTGACGCTGGGAATCCGGCTAACGGAGCTACTTTGAGAGAAAACATAAAGCCTCCTCGAGAGGTCCTCCATCCCTGCCGGCTAGTGAGAGCCCGGTCAGCGGAACCATCCGAGGGGTGAAGAACATAGCCTCCCTGGGAGGTCAACCTGCACCTGCCGGCTGGGGAGAGCCCGGTCAGCAGAACCATCCGAGGGGTGAAGAACATAGCCTCCCTGGGAGGTCAACCTGCACCTGCCGGCTAGTGAGAGCCCGGTCGGCGGAACCATCCGAGGGGTGAAGAACTTAGCATCCCTGGGGGTTCAACCTGCACCTGCCGGCTAGTGAGAGCCCGGTCAGCGGAACCATCCGAGGGGAAAAGAACATAGCCTCCCTGGGAGGTCAACCTGCACCTGCCGGCTAGTGAGAGCCCGGTCAGCAGAACCATCCGAGGGGTGAAGAACTTAGCCTACCTGGGGGGTCAACCTGCACCTACCGGCTAGTGAGAGCCCGGTCAGTGGAACCATCCGAGGGGAAAAGAACTTAGCCTCCCTGGGAGGTCAACCTGCACCTGCCGGCTAGTTAGAGCCCGGTCAGCGGAACCATCCGAGGGGAAAAGAACTTAGCCTCCCTGGGAGGTCAACCTGCACCTGCCGGCTAGTGAGAGCCCGGTCAGTGGAACCATCCGAGGGGAAAAGAACTTAGCCTCCCTGGGAGATCAACCTGCACCTGCCGGCTGGTGAGAGCCCGGTCAGCGGAACCATCCGAGGGGTGAAGAACATAGCCTCCCTGGGAGGTCAACCTGCACCTACCGGCTAGTGAGATCCCGGTCAGTGGAACTATCCGAGGGGAAAAGAACTTAGTCTCCCTGGGATGGGAGGTCAACCTGCACATGCCGGCTAGTGAGAGCCCGGTCAGCGGAACCATCCGAGGGGAACTGCTGCACCAAAAGACAAATCACCTTGCCAGCCTCTCGAGAGATCAACCTGAACCCCCCGTCTAGTGAGAGCCCAGGAGTGGAATCGATCTGGGGCATTCCAGCACCGAACATATACAACCTTGCCAGCCTCTCCAGAGATCAACCTGAACCCCCCGTCTAATGAGAGCCCGGGAGAGGAATCGATCTGGGGCATTCCAGCACCAAACATATACAACCTTGCCAGCCTCTCCAGAGATCAACCTGAACCCCCCGTCTAGTGAGAGCCCGGGAGCAGAATCGATCTGGGGCATTCCAGCACCAAACATATACAACCTTGCCAGCATCTCCAGAGATCAACCTGAACGCCCCGTCTAGTGAGAGCCTGGGAGCGGAATCGATCTGGGGCATTCCAGCACCAAACATATACAACCTTGCCAGCCTCTCCAGAGATCAACCTGAACCCCCCGTCTAGTGAGAGCCCGGGAGCGGAATCGATCTGGGGCATTCCAGCACCAAACATATACAACCTTGCCAGCCTCTCCAGAGATCAACCTGAACCCCCCGTCTAGTGAGAGCCCGGGAGCGGAATCGATCTTGGGCATTCCAGCACCAAACTTATACAACCTTGCCAGCCTCTCCAGAGATCAACCTGAACCCCCCGTCTAGTGAGAGCCCGGGAGCGGAATCGATCTGGGTCACTCCAGCACCAAACATATACAACCTTGCCAGCCTCTCCAGAGATCAACCTGAACCCCCTGTCTAGTGAGAGCTCGGGAGCGAAATTGATCTGGGGAATTCCAGCACCAAACATATACAACCTTGTTAGTTATAATATTGTATGCAAGAAAAAGGAACTAAGTATGAAAACAAACCATCGCCCTACGTGGATTTACTGGTACAAGCATTTTTGGTCGCCACCACTTAGCTCGGGACATCCTCTCTTCGTTTCCAACATCCTAGGTCCTGCCCTCCTCGATCCCCTTCGGTTAGTGTCGTTGTCGCATTGGACCCATTGCCTCCCTTATTTCCAAAAACTCGGGGCAGGTGGATGTCGCGTGACCTTCCTCCTGGTGGAAGTCACAGTAGGATAACTCCACCCTACCCACTCCTCTTCCTCTTCTTTCTGCTTTCCTTGCTCTCCTCCTTCTTCCCCCGCCGATCACCATAGTTTGCGGAGGGGGTGCCCTTGGTCCCTGCCTCCACCGTGGGAAGTTGGATCTTTTCCTCTTGAAGTTCCCCCCTCCTTGATCTCGCGAAGTCGACTTGCTGGCCTCTGCGCTCGCCGGGCTATTGGGTAACCGCCACCCGGGGTGGCTTCGCCCACCAACCTTCACTCGACTCCTTCCGGGGCGGGGAGAGTGGGGGTCGGTTGCCTCCCCGCTCCCCCCCCCCCCCCCCCCCTTTGGGGATGGGCTAGAAGGGGCGGGGCGAGCTGGGATGGCGCCTCCCTCCTGAGCTCGCCCCTTGAAGGGGCGGGGCGAGCTGGGAGGGCGCCTCCCTCCTGAGCTCGCCCCCTTGAAGGGGCGGGGCGAGCTGGGAGGGCGCCTTCCTCCTGAGCTCGCCCCCTTGAAGGGGAGGGGCGAGCTAGGAGGGCGCCTCCCTCCTGAGCTCGCCCCCTTGAAGGGGCGGGGCGAGCTGGGAGGGCGCCCCCTCCTGAGCTCGCCCCCTTGAAAGGGCAGGGCGAGCTGGGAGGGCGCCCCCCTCCTGAGCTCGCCCCCTTGAAGGGGCGGGGCGAGTTGGGGTATGGCATCTCCCCACCTCCCCCCCACTGGTACCTCTTTCCAGGACTGCTGGCCGAGAGTTCCCTCGTCCACCTGCTGGGGCGGGATCTCCGGACCATCTCTTCTGCCTCTGACTATCATGGCGAAAGCAACCTGGATGGTCTGTAAGACCTCTTTCTTGAAATTTACGAACATCTCCAACGTCACCCCAGCCACCGGGGGCTGGGAGTGACTTGGGTCGGATCTTCCTCCACCTCCGTCCATGGAACTCATCTTGAGGGTTTCTTGAATCGGCCACACTCCACGCACACCGCACCATAATGTTGAAACAGATTTCTCAGTCTCTGTGGAGTTCGGGGCCCTCAACAAGCTGAGGGGCGACCAACCCTTACTCCCCCTAAGGGAGAGCTCTAGGTTGAAGGTTGAGGAACAATGGACTGGACCCAAGGGCTTAGTGGGGAGGTCCCGCCACATACCCGGAAGCCCCTTAGGAACTTCCACTCCCAAGCCATTACTAAGCTTGGGCACCACTGGAGGCTCTCCTCACCCCCTAGAGAGGCTTGGGGAGGGAGAGAGGGAGGGAGCTAGCCTAGAATGAGCTTTCTTTCAAATGATGCCCCCTTGGTCCTATTTATAGGATTTCTGAGGTTTGGGCTGCAAATAACCAAAAACCGGTCCCTGAAAATACCGACATACCCCTGGAAATGGCTACGGATAGCCAAGTCCCGCTGTTCTGAGACGCTAAACGCAGACCGCCTCCTACTTCGGAGCTGGGGCAAGCAAGGGGGCTGGTCCCCCTCCCGGCTCGCCCCCTAAGGGCTCTGGGCGAGCCAGGGGGCTGCCCCCCCCCCCCTTCCTGCTCGCCCCCTAAGGGCTCTGGGGCGAGTCAGGGGGCTGGGCCCCCTCCCGGCTCGCCCCCTAAGGGCTCTTGGGCAAGCCAAGGGCCTAGCCCCCTCCCGGCTCGCCCCCTAAGGGCTCTGGGGTGAGCCAGGGTCCTGGCCCCCTCCCGGCTCGCCCCCTAAGGGCTCTGGGGCGGGCCAGGAGCCTGGCCCCCTCCCGGCTCTCCCCCTAAGGGCTCTGGGGCCATCCAGGGGCCTGGCCCCCTCCTGGCTCGCCCCCTAAGGGCTCTGGGGCGAGCCAGGGGCCTAGCCCCCTCCCGGCTCGCCCCCTAAGAGCTCTGGGACGAGCCAGGGGCCTGGCTCCCTCCCGGCTTGCCCCCTAAGGGCTCTGGGGCAAGCCAGGGGCCTGGCCCTCTCCCGGCTCGCCCGCTAAGGGCTCTGGGGCGAGACAGCGGCCTGGCCCCATCCCTGCTCGCCCCCTAAGGGCTCTAGGGCGAGCCAGGGGGCTGGGCCCCCTCCCGGCTCGCCCCCTAAGGGCTCTGGGGCAAGCCAGGGGCCTGGCCCCCTCCCGGCTCGCCCCCTAAGGGCTCTGGGGCGAGCCAGGGGCCTAGCCCCCTCCCGGCTCGCCCCCTAAGGGCTTTGGGGCGAGCCAGGGGCCTGGCCCCTCCCGGCCTGCCCCCTAAGGGCTCTGGGGCGAGCCAGGGGCCTGACCCCCTCCCGGCTCGCCTCCTAAGGGCTCTAGGGCGAGCCAGGGGCTGGCTCCCTCCCTGCTCGCCCCCCTCTCCCCCTACTCTTCCTGTCTGGGACTATGTTACCACACAATGTTCTAAAGGACTCGTGGATCTCGGAAAAACACTCGGCGAATTCAGGGCTGTACAATCATGCCTTGCACAAAGATGTTTGTTGTATTTCTATATGTCTTCGCATCATTTCGTTTACCTTGTGTATCTTTTCATGCTTATCTCAAGTTTTCCAACTCAAATTTTTTCCAAATGGTAGACTTGCCTGGTAAATGTCATATTACTCAGTTTAAAGCTAAAAACTCTGATTAATTTCAATAAACATACTTATGCTAAAAACTCTGATTTATTTCTATGAAAATTATTCTAAAACTCCTTATCATTTCCTTCTCTCTCGAGGCTCAATCATGCCTTTAACTTATTATCAAAACTTTTCTGTGTTTTGCTTCCTTACCCACTTTTGCTAATATCAAAAGGGGGAGAACTAACATGATAAATAAAATCCACTATCAAAATGAAAACTAACATGATTAATTAAGATGATAGATTACATATTAGGGAGCATTCACTTAGGGGGAGCATGTATTTAGGGGGAGCAATTCTAAATACTAAAATCAATAATTATCCTAAGACATCACTCTCACACACACACAAGTAGGTTTCATCATGCATATATATTAATGCTCTTGTTGGGGAAATGATTTATCTTAACCCCTAGAATTAAGAAGAATATAAATTCTAAGTATGAAAAATTAGGCTAAGTAAATATGCGTCGAATAATATTCGACGCAACGTCGAAATACATTCAACGTTTCTCTCAGAATGAGTCGAAGTAACTCTTAGAAGAATTCAACGCATTCTATGTCGACGTTACTCTGACTTCTAGTCGACGCATCTAGTGAAGTCGACGCACCTTAGTCGACGCTCCTTCCTTATTCTCCTCTCGTCGTTCAGCCAGGATGAATTCGACGCTTACGTCGAATAGTAATCGACGCACGTCGATATCTACAAGAAATTCAAAAACACGTCAGATCTCTTTCCTTCTTTCTGTAGATCTGATTTATATTGAATGATATTATTCTTTTATAGCCGTTCTGAATCAGCCTTTCCTTCTATTTGATTCTTGGCTAATTTGATTAAGTCTATTATGGATATTATTTGAAATCAGGATGAATTCATTTCCTTCTACAGAAATATTAATTATGGAAATTTTTATCTCTTTTTAATTCACTGTCTGCTAATTGATTATTCTCCTTTAGCAATATATTTTAAACAGAGCTATAAATAAGAAGGAGGTCGGCAAAGAATACAAGAAGTGATCCGCCATATTCATTTTGAAAAAGAGGAAGAGCTCCCAAGTGAAAAGAGAGACAATTGAGAAATAGTGTTGCAGCAAAGATCAAGCTTTCATCTTCTCCTTCTTCTTCTGAAGTCATTCTGCTACAAATTCTGATAGCTCTCACAAAAGAGAGAAAAGCTTACAAATCTCCTTCTCACTATAGAAGAGAGATCATATTCACTATACTTGTGCTTCTAATCTTCTTGCTAGGAAGAAGATTCCTTCTTATATATATTGTCTTCTATTTTTCTACTTGTTCTATTTCTTCTTCTCTTTCTTATTTCACTTTTAAAACCTTGTAAAAGAGTTTTTAGAATCTCTCTTAAAAAAATTCAGTTGTACTGATTCTAAGAGTCTCCTTATCAAAAGACTCAGTCTGGTTCTAAGAGTCTCCTTATCAAAAGACTCAGTGCAAGTTAGTGAATTCCTACCAAGGGGGTAGAAGAGTGGACTACCCAAAGTTTGGGGAACCACTATATTTTCTTGTGTTGTGCTGTGATTTTCTTGTTGTCATTTTTCTTCTTTACTTGCTTAATTCTTGTTGGTGTGTGGGAAGCTTAAATCTGTGATCATTACACACACATATATATATATATATAATTATTAACTTTGCACAAAAATATTTTTAAATCTCTATTCACCCCCCCCCCCCCCCCCCCCCCCCCCCCTCTAGAGAATTCTAGTGAGGTCAACTGTGCACTTTCAATTGGTATCAAAGCGAGGTTGATCTAAAAAGGTTAACTCCTTGATCAAAAAGATCCTACCTCTTATTTATATATATATATATATATATATTTCTAAAAATTATTTTTCACATGGCACAAATCAAAGATTATACTTCCACCAGACCACCAATTTGCAACCTTGAAAAGTTTGCACTTTGGAAAACAAGAATTAGAATTTATCTGAACTCTATTGATGGAGAATTGTTTGATGTAATTATGACAGGTCCTCCCAAGCCATACAAGAAGGACTCAAGTGGAAAGGTCACACAAACACTTGCTCCAAAGGCTGAATGGACAGATGAAGAAAAGAAAGCTCAAGCATGTGATGCCAAGGCTATGAATATCTTAGTCTCAACCCTCTCAGATGAAATCTTCCAAAAGATTGCTGAATGTGAGTCAGCTAAGGAAGTATGGGAAGCTCTCACCAAAATGGTAGAGGGAAGTGCTGATGAGAAAAAGGATAGAAAGGCACTACTCATCTCTCAATATGAAAACTTCCAGAAGAAAGAAAGTGAAAGTGTTGCTGACATGTATGCCAGATTCAGCCTCATAGTAAATGAGTTGAGAACACTTGAGAAGGACATATCTCTCACTGAGATGAATGACAAATTGCTAACTTGCTTCCCTAGCTCTTGGGATTCAAGAATCTGGCCAATTAGAACTCCAGAAGTCAAAGAGAAATCTCAACAGATGTCCTGTTGGGTAAACTAAAATCTTATGAACAACTGTTGAAAACAAGAGCTGAGAAAGAAGAGAAAGAAAAGGCTCCTTCACTATCAAAAGAAAAGAGTATTGCATTGAAGGCTGTTGAAGGTGAACCCTCTACAAGTGATAAGGAGCTGATCAGTCTACTGGTCAGAAGGTTCAAGAAGTGGATCAAAACAGAAGGATCCAGGAGGAGAGACTCAAGAACCAGGTATGACAAAACTCCTAATAAAGAGATTATATGTTACTCTTGCAGGGAACCTGGACACATTGTGCCTAAATGTCCTAAAGAGATCAGCAAAAAGAAAGATCTGAAAGGAACAGATCTAAAGAAGAAGAAGAAGAAGAAGGAGAAAGGTTTTATTGCTCAATCATGGAGTGATTCAGAAACTGAAGAAAGTACCTCATCTAACAATGATCAGGAAGAGCTAGAGGAAACCTGTTTGATGGCCACTGAGAAGTCTGAGGATACATCTATGGTAAATATATTTGATGATATAGATTTTTCTTCCACTGATTTCAAAAACAATTTCAAAGAATTCTGTTTAGATCTAATCAAATCTGAAAAAGAAATAAAAGAACTAAGAAATGAATTAAACAATCTCAAACAAATGAACACACAATATAAAAACTATGAGCTCAGTCTGGGACTCTCAGAGGAGGAACTAGATAAAATCTATACAGAAAATCTAACACTAAGAAATGAGCTAGCAAAGGCAAAAGCCTTTGAAGACTCTCTAAATGGGAGAAGTCAGAAGCTCAAGAATATTTCTGAGAATCTCACTAACAGATTTAGACAACTAAAGTTTAACACTAATGAAAAACCCAAACCTCAATCATCCAGTAAATCTATCTGGAAACATCCTATTCACTTCACTAGGGAGAATCATCCAACAGGAGAGAGGTCGCATGAAAATCCAGAAACAACCGCTGTCTTTAATAAAAATAATCTCATTACATATGAAGGAATCCTAGGTAAATATCCTCAGAAAAGAAATAAACATGCGTCGAATTCTTATCAACGTGCGTCGATTTCTAATCGACGCTTATACCAAAGTGCGTCGACTTCTACCCGACGCAACTTCTTCCATGCTTCGACTAAAAGTGAACGCAGAATGAAGGAAGCATCGACCTTTACTCGACGCAACCTTGAGCATACGTCGACTTCATATCGACGCAACCATAAGCCTAAGTCGAATTCATATTGACGCAACCAATCTGACAGAAATTTCTTCTCTTCCAAACAGTCCTCTCAATCTATGTCCTTCTATTATGAACACTATTTCTGCGACATTACCAAAGAAAATTGGTATGATAAGCCAATGTCCCTAAAGGAGGAAGGATATTCTGAAAAACCCACTTATTCTTTCATTAAATCTTTTACTGTTGGGAGGAAGGGACCCCAGCTCAGCAGGGTCCAAACTAATGTTTAAAATCTTATGTGCAGATGTATCACATCTCCAGGCTGGTGTGGTACTTGGACAGTGGATGCTCCATGCACATGACAGGGTACAGAAATCTGTTAACCAATTTTGAGGATAGACATGGACCACCAGTGACCTTTGGAGACTCTAGCTGTGGGCAAACCAGAGGCTTTGGAGATTTTAAAGAAGGAAAAGTTACCTTCAAGAATGTGGCAGTAGTCAAAGGACTGAAGCACAATCTGATAAGTATAAGTCAGATATGTGACAGTGGTAAGTATGAGGTAAAATTCACCACACTACTTTGTCATATTATTGATGTCAAGTCTGGTGCCATAGTACTCAATGGAATTAGAAAAGGGAAAGTATATATAGTGGATTTTAGCTCCTCACCCACAGAAGTTTGTTTATTTAACAATATTATTGATAAAAGTGAATTATGGCATAGGAGACTGGGTCACCTAAACCACAAAACCATTAGTAAACTAGCAATGAATAACCTAGTTAGAGGCCTACCAAAGGGTAGGTACTCTAAGGACTCTCCATGTAGACCTTGCCAACTAGGAAAACAGACCAAATCATCCTTTAAACCAATTTGTAAGGATGACTCTCCCAGGATTCTCTACTTACTGCATATGGATCTCTTTGGTCCCATATCCACTCAGAGCTTAGGTGGAAAATCTTATACACTAGTCATTGTGGATGACTATTCTAGGTTTAGCTGGGTATTCTTTCTAAGAACTAAGTCTGAAACCCATAAGATTCTCTCAAAATTCATAAGACAGATTCAATCTGAGTTTAACACTCATGTTTCAATTATCAGAAGTGATCATGGGACTGAATTTGAAAATTAGTTGATTTGTAGTTTCTGTGAGGATATAGGTATTAAACAAAGTATCTCAGCCCCTAGAACTCCTCAACAGAATGGAGTTGCTGAAAGAAAGAATAGAACTTTGATTGAATCAGGAAGGACCTTACTTGCAAAATCAAGATTACCAAAAACCTTCTGGGCTGAAGCAGTCAACACTGCCAACTATGTTCTAAATAGAAGCCTCATTCACAAAACTAAATCAAAGACTCCATATGAGCTCCTGAAAGGAAAAACACCCATTGTTAAATATTTTAAAATTTTTGGATGTGCTTGCTTTATTCTAAATAATGGGAAAGATCATCTTGCCAAATTTGACAAGAAGTCCGATGATGGAATATTTCTGGGATACTCATCATCTAGTAAAGCCTATAGGTGCTATAACAAGAGAACTCTTAAAATTGAAGAATCTATGCACATTATATTTGATGAAACTAACATGCTGTTTAAGGGGGAGGAAACTCCCACCAGTTCTTTTCCACAGGAAAACAGCAGCATAGAAACTCAGCTTGAGCAACTGGTTCTAGAGAACACAGATAATGGAAAAGAAAACCAGCTAGAGTAATCAAGTGAGGAATCTGAACAAGAACATTCAGAAAAGAGCATTCAAAACCTTTTTTTTCATTTCTTTTTCGAATTATATATTTTTTTAAATTCAGCAAATGTTCAAGGGAGTACAACCACATCTCCAAATTTAACATCACCACATCAACATTCCAAAATACAAATTTGAAAACAGCTAAAGCTCAGCTTTGGGTATGTGACTAGGATCGGCTTTTTGGTTTTGGTGGAATAAAATGTGGGGCTGAATCAAAGGGATGGGGTAGGCACAAATGGGCTAACGAGGATAAGATATCAGGATTGGCACAAAAGCTCAACCGGGCCAAAATGATGGCCTACGTCATTCTTGCGCAACAGAATTATCCTATGCCAATGTTTCAAGAATCGCTTGGGGCGAGTTCTTAGTCACCGAGAAAGGTTATCCTTCCTCCCGGCTCAAGCAATACACGTCTAGCGATAATTTACACACCCATATGCTACCTTTTGCTTCAAACCGGATTCACCATTTGAGTAGAGCAAACACTATTTACACTAATAGAAATGTATAAGACTAATAGTATAAAAAGGAATCTAATCTACACAAATCTCTATGCTCACAAAAGCATTAGACTAGGAACACCGGAGTCAACATTTTACTCCACTGTATAATTTAAAAGCCAGCACAATGATTTGCCCGAACCTTACTCAAGAAATGAGTTTAGCTTGCGGCACGCAAACAGCTAAGCAAACGCACAAGTGGGTGCAAGTGGTGTGTGATGCAATGATCTGAACAAAATAAATCAATAAAAGCTTCTAGTATGCATATGCAGTGTGCACGTGAGCGGGTAAACACAACTACTACCCCCCCCCCCCCCCCCCGGACTTAAACTATGCATTAAGATATTCTAAAACAAAGTTAGGGGAAGAGGGTACCCAATGCTCAGCAAGTGAGCATACCAAAAGACGCGTGTAGAACAAGACTAGGCCGCACCTCTGCCGTACGAAGAATCACGACCACCGCCTTCCATAGGAATGACCTGCAGGGGTGAGCTCCGCAAAAACACAGGAAAAATAGAAAAACTAAAACTGAATTGAAATTTAACTAACTATTCTACTTAACGAAAAATACAATGCAAGAAAAATAAGATAAGTACTGGGGTTATTGTCTTCCCAGCACGACTTATTTGGCATTTGTATAGTTCTAGCTTATAGGCCTATGGAATAAAAAGTGCACAGGTAACTGTTCCATTATCCGTTTCGGTGGCCGACACCGATACGGCGATAAAACAGCTACCCCTCTACCTGTATAATAATTCCTACGCAGCACAGGTAGAGGAAATAGGAAATAAGAAGAGGAGGAGGCCTGGTCCTCACTCATCTCACCACAAAATAAATCCTTGCCTAGCAAGGTATCGTCTTCAGGGCGACAGCAGGAGGAAAAGGCAATGAATGAGGCTTCCTCTATGGAGGGGGGGTCAACCTCCTCACATGAGAGGATACACTCATCATTGACTTGAGCAGAATGCTCCAATTCCTCCTGAAGTACCTGTGAAAACTCAACCTACACAGGCTCAGATATAGAAGAAAGGGGGTCAAGAAATAAACGAGAAGAAGAACATAAATAACAATCAAGTGGAGGAGTGGTCCCGGACTCACTCCCAATAGGTTGGGAAAGTAAAATAATGTTTGCATTGTCATCAATGCTACAAGGCTCGGCGGGATCAACAAGGGCCATGCCTAGGATTTGGACTTCCTCCACCGGTGCTGAGGAAAGCTCCTCTTCACCTAGAAGGTTGTCCTCCTCCATAGGAGTAGGCACACTACATAGATCGCCAGCTTCATCTTGCGACACATCATCAACAATGTCGTCGGAGACGAGCGTAGTAGAATGCACAACAGGGGAAGGAGCAGTGCTTGAATAAAAGTCAAGCACTGATTCCTCACAAAAAATCAAATCTACGCTAGGTGATGGATGTACAGGGGAGATGGGCTCAGTCATGTCAGTGCCCAGATCAGCCACACATCTGGTGGCTGTGTCCACATCATACCCTTCACAAGATGAAGGTGACACAGACACATAACCGGATGTTGATGGTGTGCTGCCGGAAGTAGGACTCGGGACAATCTGGATATCCGGCTCGTCATCCTCGTCCAATTGGCGAAGATAATCAGCACAGTCCTTCAAGGCATGATCCATGCTCTGACAAAACAAGCACTGCCTTACAGGCTTCTTTGGCACAGCGGGTGCTGAAGTCGAAAAGAAGTATGACGGTAAAGGCGCAGCAGAATAGCCATTATACCTCCGCGCAGCATATGGAGTACCAGACGAAGTCTGTGCTCCATATGATGGGGCAGGAGTGCTAGGGCCATTATCTCCTGTTGGACATCTATCACTAGCATGAGAGATATCTCCACAAAAATGGCAACGAATGTTAAATGATTCCCACATAGTATGGAGATAGCAAGATTCAAAATAAAGACATTATTGTGCAAACTATTACACCTAACAGTAATTTACTAAACAACCTAATTAAAAACAGGAAAATAGAATAAAAAGAGCTGAAATAAAAATAAACGACGCAATTTACAAATGGAAGGGCTTCTCTCTCAGATTCTCCCTCTCCAGAAAACTCACACGTCTGTGTTCCCCGACAACGGTGCCAAAAACTTGATGCACAAATCTCGCACACCGCTATAGGCTGTGGCGAGACTGCGGCACGAAACGGCAGTGTACCGATCGTTCAAGTAATATAAAACGAGGAGTAAATCCCCGAGTATCGATCTCGGAAGGAACACAGTAAGGTGGAGTAAACTATTGAGGAAGGACTTGAGATTGAAGTCCTTAAGGTCGGATGGATTGTGGGAGGCTTGGTTTGGATTGCGGAAAATAAAGGAAAAATACTACACTACTCCTATGCAGGCCTTGAGCGCACTGCTTCACCAGGCGGGATGGAAGACTAACGGGCCGCAATGCACCGAATCGCTAGGCGGATGGACGCGCTGGCTAGCGGATGGAGTGGAGAGAACGGCGGAACGAGGGTCGCAAGCACCTCTTCGCAAAGCACACCACTAACAATTGTTAGGGTGGCACAACACAACAACAATCCACACCACAAGGCACACCTCAAATGATAAGCAAGAACACCCAAATTACATAGACATAATTAGGGGTGTAAACGAGTCGAGCTCGAGTCGAGCTTAGCAAAAATCCCAAACTCGAGCTCGAGCTCGAGCTAAATATTTCGAGCTCGAGCTCGAGCTCGAGCTAAATATTTCGAGCTCGAGCTCGAGCTCGAGCTCAAGCTCATCGAGCTCACCCTGCTTGGCTCGAGCTCGAGCTCGAGACCAGTATATTGAGCTCGAGCTCGAGCTTTCGAGCTCGCGAGCTCGAGTCGAGCTCGAGCTGCTCGCGAGCTTTTTGCTCATGAACCCATTTTTATTTTTATTTATTTATATTTTTAAAAAAAATACCAAAAAAAAAAGCTCGCGAGCTCAAGAACAAGAGTAATCGAGCTCGAGCTCGGCTCGAAATCGAGCTCGAGCTCGGCTCTAAATCGAGCTCGAGCTCGTCGAGCTCGAGCTCGAGCTCAACTGGTTCGAGCTCGAGTCGAGCTTTTTTCGAGCCGGCTCATCGAGCTCACGAGCCGGCTCGACTCAACTTGCAGGGCTAGACATAATTAAGTACAAATGCTCATTGTCAAAACACCCTTCATCAAATATATAAGAAATACAACTAAACTATCAACTACAAGGGGAGGTAAGTGTGCGAAATCGACCGACTCCGAAGTCTTGTTGAGGATTCACAGAAGGAAACGCCGGGTTGTCAATCCGCGTCCAAGCTCGGTCCTCAACTGCGTCCAGGGTAGAGAAGGTTGTCTCTACCTTCCAGTGGACCCATCTTCTTCGTGTCACGAACCGGAGGAATGATCACAAGTTGCTCCAATCTTGAAGAAGAAGGCTAGGTTGACTTTCTTCTTGCAGCCCAAGGATGAAGGAGGAGGCCAAGAGGAAGCTCCGGCGACGATTTGGCGTTGAAAGCTTGCCCGGAGATCCTCCCTAAGGTGGGCGGCGCTGGAGGAGTTGGAACCCCCTGAAATAGGCGGAAAAAACGGCGGACTGGAAGTGCTGCCGACCTAAAATCGCGCTTGCCTATTTATAGGCGGAGCAGGAAATAAACACCGCGCACGATCAGGCGCACGACCAATGGTCATGCGCGAAGGAATGCCTCTGATCGTACGCGAAGAACCTGTAGCATAGTCCCGGACTGCAAAATAGTGCATGGTCAGTGGCGCACGACCAGTGGTCGTGCGCGAAGGAGTCCAACGATCGTGCGCCGACGCTCGATCTGGGAAGGGAATTAACGCACGACCAGTGGTCGTGCGCCTGGTCGTGCGCGAAGGAAAACGCACGACCAGTGGCTTTTTCGACCGAAAATCCCCCAGAACCCATCCCGAGTGTCGCACAACCCTTGGATCTTCATGAAAATATACTAGATCACAGAAATACATGAAATCACACCAAGATGGGGCATAAATGTGCACTAAGCAATGAAATGGGCAACGTGATCAAATAGAATTGAATATTGGCCTAAAGTGAAGTGTAAGTGCATGAAAACTAGCCCAGATGAGTCCGGAAATCACTATATAAACTGGACTCATCATTTGCCACTTGCATATGTGCTAGATTTCAGGTTGATCCAAAAGACTCCCATCTCACCTCTGTAAAAAGGATTCTTAGATACTTAAAGGGAACCCCTGAACTAGGTCTGTGGTACTCAGCAGAAACCAACTTTGAATTAATAGGTTTCTCAGATGCAGATTATGCTGGATGTAGGGTTGATAGAAAAAGTACATCTGGTACTTGCCAATTCCTAGGTGACAGATTAATATCATGGTTTAGTAAGAAACAAACCTCAGTCTCAACCTCAACAGCTGAAGCTGAATACATAGCTGCTGGGAGCTGTTGTTCACAAATCCTGTGGATGTAAAATCAGCTTCTTGACTACAAATTGGTGGTCAATAACTCTAATATCTATTGTGATAGCTCCAGTGCTATATCCATAGCATACAACCCAGTCCTTCATAGTAGAACCAAACATATAGAAATCAGACATCACTTCTATAGAGACAATGTAGAAAAAGGTAAGATAACATTAGAATACATTCCTACAGACAGTCAAAGAGCAGACATCTTCACAAAACCCTTGGATGAAACTAAGCATAATTACTTCATCAACACCTTAGGAATGCTTGATGGAAGCCTGTAACCACCATTGTTGGGGAAATCTAAAAGATCTAAGAAAGTATTTGAAGATACGTCGAATACATATCGACGCACCGTCGACTTTATATCGACGCAAGTCTATGAACACGTCGACAAAACGCTAGGATGACATATCTCCACGGAGCGTCGACTCCAAATCGATGCATACGTCGACATCAATGCCCATGCGTCGACAACAATTCGCCGTAACATCGACCTCTTGTCAAAATTAGAATCAAATCCTTACTTTCTCTTTTGACGATTGGATTACCTGATATACCTTGATTTATGTTTCCTTTCTCGACGTTTCACCTTCTTTAAATAATACCTCATATTTCATAACATATACTCTCCTCAACTGCCAAAACTTCATCTTCTACCTCTCTCTCTCTCTCTCTCTCTCTCTGCATCAATGGCACCAACTCCTGATCAATCGGCCCTCATCAAAGCGCTGAACGACGCTCTTGAACAACTAGTAAATGACTTCCAGACTCGACTGAACCACTTCGCCAACGAGTGTGCTGCCATGATCAACACATGTGCAGCCAAACTGGCAAATCTCTCTGCTTCTCTTCCTGAGCCTAATGCTCTCATTCAAGAACAGCCTCTGTCGCCAAAAGGGTTTAAATCCTTTATGCAGGATATAAACCAGGGGGAGAGTTGCTCCAGAAACCCCCCTTGTCAGGTTCTCTATCTCTCTTAAAAGCTCAGGGTTAATTTCCTCTCCAACTCTAAATATTATCTCTAAAGTATTACACCAACTTCTCTTCTTACAATAGGCTCCAATTTTCTCCAATCACTCTGACTACACCTTCAACAAAAATTTTGGAGAGACCTCATCTTACCATACTGAAGGAGATCATGTTGTGGATTCAGCATTCAGAGTAGATGTCCCACATACCCACGGGGAGATTGATGTGGTAAAGAACACAGGAGTCCAGGGGGGAGGAAGAAGCAGCCTCCTCTGATGACTGGAGAGGACAAGTGTGGATTGAAGCAACCCCATGTGAGGAAGAAATTCAGCATCGCTCTCCTGGCTTCTCTGCCAGTTATATCAAACTGAAGACACCCCTACTTGAGGATATCCCTTCAGGAGAGATTGAAGGATACAAACATCCCTCAGCAGAAATTACCCTACCAGAGGACATTCTGCCTTCCATTGCAGATCAAACTCCTCTTCTTGAAGAAGTTCCTTCTCCACCTAAAAAGAAAACTCCACTTCAACCTTCCTCTCTACCTCCACTGCTACCTCTACCTCCACCAGTAACAAAACTTATTGAGCAGCTTAAAGCACCTACCCAAATCCTACCTAGGCAAAGTCCAGGAGGACAAATAAAAAGAAAAAGAGAAGCCACCCCCTACTAGCACAAATTCTCCAAAGAAGAAAGAAAAGAATATGCAAAGGAAAAGAAATATAAAAAGGCTGTTGAGGAGATAAAGAGGTTTGAAAAAATGCCTAATATCACTCCCAACAGTCCTGTAAAGGAATACCATGATCCTGACATGGAAAGGAGGCATGAAGAAATAAGAGAAAGAGAGCTGTATGAATATGAAGCAGCCAGGAAAGAAGTAGAAGATAGGACGAAAGTCTGGATGGAAAAGATCAACAGGGGAATGACCAAGGAACAAATTCTTGCTGAATCTACCATCAAACTTCCAAAGAAACTGTTTGATGTTGAAGCTTATCAAAAGAAAAATCCTCAGGCAGGACTCATTCTAGAAAAGGGACAAAAACACAAGAGGGGTGTAGGGTGTGCTGAAGACACTTACATTCCCTATAAGAAGCCCAAAAGACCTGCAAAATTAGACAAATGTCTTGACTCACCCTGGAAAGGGAAAGGAAAGATGACTGGGATCCCTGAGAAACAGCCATCAGAAAAGAGAAAATATAGGCCAAAGGTTGACAACAAAGGACCACCTGAGCCCAGGCCTACTCAAAAGAAACCTCAAGATATTACAATTGAGATGATTGATGAAAAGGCAGCAATCATCATCAGCAAGGGCTATTCTCTAAATGACACTCTCCCTGATGCTGACAAAGTCCTGGAGAAATTGCACACAATCATCAGAAATGTCCAGGAGCATCCAGATAGAGCCAGGGGCTATATTTTTGATGCCATTGAAAACTTATCTAGAAAACTTTATTCTGCCTTTGTCAATTTCATGTACAACAAGAAGTTTCTAGCTTAAATTTTGTGAAAGACAATTACTTATTCTATTCTCTTCTGATTTCTTAGCATATTTCTTCTCTATATAAATGCTTTGCTTTGTTGATTAAAAGACTGATACAATTTCTCTCTATGTAGGGTTAAGACAAATAGGGGGAGATTGTTGGGGAAATGATTTATCTTAACCCCTAGAATTAAGAAGAATATAAATTCTAAGTATGAAAAATTAGGCTAAGTATATATGCGTCGAATAGTATTCGACGCAACGTCGAAATACATTCGATGTTTCTCTCAGAATGAGTCGAAGTAACTCTTAGAAGAATTCAACGCATTCTATGTCGAAATTACTATGACTTCTAGTCGACGCATCTAGTGAAGTCGACGCACCTTAGTCGACGCTCCTTCCTTATTCTCCTCTCGACGTTCAGCCAGGATAAATTCGACGCTTACGTCGAATAGTAATCGATGCACGTCGATATTTACAAGAAATTCAAAAACACGCCAGATCTCTTTCTTTCTTTCTGTAGATCTGATTTATATGGAATGATATTATTCTTTTATAACCATTCTGAATCAGCCTTTCCTTCTATTTGATTCTTGGCTAATTTGATTAAGACTATTATGGATATTATTTGAAATCAGGATGAATTCATTTCCTTCTACAGAAATATTAATTATGGAAATTTTTATCTCTTTTTAATCCTCTGTCTGCTAATTGATTATTCTCCTTTAGCAATATATTTTAAACAGAGCTATAAATAAGAAGGAGGTCGGCAGAGAATACAAGAAGTGATCCACCATATTCATTTTAAAAAAGAGGAAGAGCTCCCAAGTGAAAAGAGAGACAATTGAGAAATAGTGCTGCAGCAAAGATCAAGCTTTCATCTTCTCCTTCTTCTTCTGAAGCCATTCTGCTGCAAATTCTGATAGCTCTCACAAAAGAGAGAAAAGCTTACAAATCTCCTTCTCACTATAGAAGAGAGATCATATTCACTATACTTGTGCTTCTAATCTTCTTGCTAGGAAGAAGATTCCTTCTTATATATATTGTCTTCTATTTTTCTACTTGTTCTATTTCTTCTTCTCTTTCTTATTTCACTTTTAAAACCTTGTAAAAGAGTTTTTAGAATCTCTCTTAAAAAAAATTCAGTTGTATTGGTTCTAAGAGTCTCCTTATAAAAAGACTCAGTCTGGTTCTAAGAGTCTCCTTATCAAAAGACTCAGTGCAAGTTAGTGAATTCCTACCAAGGGGGTAGAAGAGTGGACTACCCAAAGTTTGGGGAACCACTATATTTTCTTGTGTTGTGTTGTGATTTTCTTGTTGTCATTTTTCTTCTTTACTTGCTTAATTCTTGTTGGTGTGTGGGAAGCTTAAATCTGTGATCATTACACACATATATATATAATTATTAACTTTGCACAAAAATATTTTTAAATCTCTATTCACCCCCCCCCCCCCTCTAGAGAATTCTAGTGAGGTCAACTGTGCACTTTCAGCTCTGAATTATCATTAATTGATTTGTTATAATCAAAAGGGGGAGTTTGTTGGAACATAGTCTTCCGTATCTCCTAGGTTTGAGAATAACAAATCCTATGTGTATTTGATCTTGTGTGTTTATGTGTGCAGGAAACAAAGTCCATACGACTCAAGGATGACATGAGAAGGTTGCCCCCAAAATTGAGCCAATAAATCCAACATGCCCACTAGCGCCGATGGTAGCACCTAGCGCCCGGCGCTAGCGATGATTAGCGCAATCCTGGGAGTACATTTAGAAGGCGCTAGCGGATAGCGCAGGCGGTAGCGCGGAGCACAGATGGCAAGAAGAAAATGTTTCCTCGGATTGAAGATTCTCCCGCGCCGAATATGTCCTAATATGGGATAGCGTAGGCGGTAGCGGTAGCATTGGCGCTATCGCTGAGGCTATAAATAGGACCCCTCTTCTCTCATTTCAGACAACCATTAGAGAGAGAGGTTGAGTGCTAGAATTCTAGATCCTGATCTGGCCGAAGGTTGATCTCATACCAAACCTCTGCGAATTTCTGAAGGAGAATCTCTTCACGCCGGATCCAAACGACGTCCGCTTCTACAATGCTTATTCTACAGCGGATCTTCGTCTTCAACTTCATAAGTTCTTCAAGAGGGAGTTTTTATTATTATCATTTCATATTCCTTCTAAACCGTTAGAGAATTCGCCTTGTGTTGGCGACTAGGTCTGGGTAGGACTTAGGGCTGAAATTCTCCTTGTGTTGGCAACTAGATCTAGGTTAGGTCTAGGGGGTGCTCAAGGCCATATCCGGGGTTGGATTGGCTAGAGCGGCTTGAGGCCAAATCTGGGGAAGGATAGGCTAGGGCCACCGGTTTGTGGGGATGCGAGCCGGGATAGAAAACAAAAAGAGTTTATTATTATTCGCCACTGATTTCTAGCGTTACAGAAATCAACTTTTGTAAAACCATATTTCATATTAATAAAGCATGTCTCTACTTTATTTCAATTGTTTTGTTTGATTTCTCTCCTTCTTAAACACTTATTATTTCAAGATATTCATAATATAAGAAAAAGTTTTAAAACCCTTATTCACCCCCCCCCCCCCCTCTAAGAGCGCCTACCGATCCAACAGCGTCGACTTCGAAGATGGCTTCGACAGGCTCTTCCTTCTACGTCGATTTCATTTCGAAGTTGCGTCAACTTCGGATATAGCTTTGGCAAGCTCTGTTTTCTGCGTCGAGTTTATTTCGAAGTTGCGTCGACTTCTGATATAGCTTTGACAAGCTCTGTCTTCTGCGTCGAGTTTATTTCGAAGTTGTGTCAACTTCTGATATAGCTTTGACAGGCTCTGTCTTCAGCTTCGAGATCATTTCGACGTTGCGTCGACTTCACTTTTACTTCGACAGACAGATTGAGTTACTTCAACTTTCAGTCAGAGTTACGTCGACATCTAGTCGAAGTTGCATCGACTTTCATTTGACGCAAGTCTTAACTTAACTGAATTTGTGATTCTCTTAGGCATGGTCTTGTAACACTAGGTGAATGTGATATCCTAGGACATCTAATGACCATTTTACACTTTCTATTCAATGTGGGTAATATAACCAAACTGATGAAATCACTTTAAGAAATTTGTTAGATAAATCACAAGGGTTTTTTCCCAACACAATCTACCTCCTGCTGAGCGATCTCCCTCAGCGACCTCAGTGACTCCATCAGCTCCCATCTCCCCCGACGATCTCTTTCCTGGTCACCACCATCTTTTTTCTCCCTCTCTTACTCCTTCACTCGTGGCTCAATGTAACCGACCACCAAGCAGTTTTCCCCCTCCTTCTCCACTTGAGCAAGTGTGGACTTGGTACATTTTTGTGACAACATACTATCCTCGTTACTTGTACGCTCGATCATTTTCTTACCCAACAAGTGGTGTTAGTTACTTAGCAAATGATAATTCATTCTTACTCCACACTTCCTACAAAAGGTGGAGAATAACTAAGTAATTCCAACTCCATCCTTTACTCACTCACCATGTAGTATCACTAAGTCATAAATTCTTGTCTTTCTCTTTCCCAAGTAGTATCATTCAGTGGTTCCACCCTCTTTTGATAATACCAAAAGTGGGAGAATAACTTTGAAATAATTTCATACTTAAGGGGAGTAAAATACATAGGATACTTTGATGTAGGGGGAGCACCCATATAGGGGGAGCATCTATATAGGGAAAATATATTCATATTATCAAGTCTATCCTTTACTATAAACACAAGTCTTATATTTGAAAGATTTCTTTCTAAGAGGATTTGTTATTATCAAAAGGGGAGTTTGTTGGAACATGCTTTCCACATCTCTTGGTTTGAGAATAACAAATCTCATTATATTTGATCATAATTGTCATGTGTTTATAGTATGCAGGAACTTCTACTTTCAAGTCTCTATAAGTCCAAAAAGGAAAGATGTTGATTTCTTATCAGTTCAATACTCTGCTGCCAGCGTGGCGCGATAACGTTACCGCTGTAACACCCTGCCAGTACGAATAATATAATAGTAGGTCCGGCCGGGACCCCACGCCATACCAACCACACTAGCTAGGAGTTAAAAGGTGATAAACAGAAAGAAACTACAACAGAGTATACTAAACGCTAGCGGAAGCATAAAGATTTAACATTTCAATTAGAATTGTCCACTATCATAGGAATGAAACCATGAAATAGAGTTATGGCCTTAAGGCCTTACATTTAACAAATGTACTAAAACTCCAAAACATACATCGGCACGCAGGCCGGCAATACATGAGAAAGCTAAAAAGGGAGGCTGGCCTTCAAGGGCCAACTCAGCAAAAGGGTCCACCGCCCGCTATTTCCCGCTAGGCTCACCTGCACCTGCATAAGAACATTCCACCAAGCGGTGGCAAACAAGGTAACGGTCAGCACAGCTGACCAAATTATAACGACCCAACCCCTTTACCGGGGTGGCGGAGCTTCTACCCTGCAAGCAAGCCATACTAGCACAAGTACTGATATAAAGAAGGTGCAACTACACAAGGTGAGGTTTCAAGCACATTCAATCTTCTAGGTTGAGCATCAAAAAGGAGGGAACCTAGGTATGCACATGATGTTGGTTGGGTTCACCCAAAGGTTCCCCACAACCGCCTAAACAACCGCATGAGGCTAACAACATCAATTCCACAAACACTCCACCGTAAGGGCCATCGCCTTAGGTGGGAAAAAGAGCTTTTGGTCGGTCTAGGTAAACACCTTCCACGACCTCTCCCATGATCGCATGGCTTACATGAGGTAGGGACCTCTTGCCGATCTGCATGGAAACGGGTTCGGTTCAGCTTTGCCCGTGCTCTAATCGTCGCGATCTATCGCACGACGCGGGTACGGCTTCACCTCGGCCCGTAAGGGTTTAGCACTTTCAAGTGCTACACAAATATAAGCTACGCACCTAATCCCTTCACAAGGATCTAGGCTTCACAAATACTCAAAAAAGGGGAGGTATAAAATGCTCCGCATCAATTTCGTGGTGAAGGTTTGCCTTCATCCAATCTCAAAGCGTGGGGCTTTCGTTAGGATCTTCACAAGATGCCTACACTTAAATCCCGCACTACCATAGACGATTTCACGGAGTCTTCTCTGGTATGCATTCTAGGCTTAACCTAAATGCAACGTCGCAATCCAAGCATCACCGATTCGGGCTCACGGCCACGAATAGGCTTCACACAAAATGCCTAAATCCGCACGACTACCGGATTTTCTACATGCAATATGCCGGGGACGGACACAATCGACCCGAAGTTCCGAAGAACTTGAGGGAATCCTACACTTCACCCATTTGGTGAAAGGGATCCCTCATGCAAGCATAGAGAAATGAAGGAGAGGACAAAAGACAAGTCCAAACAATGGGAGAAGGAATCGTTACCCTAGGAGCGTTCTTTTTCGCCATGGATCCGAGATTCTAGACGGAGGGAAATGACCGCACCGGGCTGCACTCTCCGGATCTGGAAACGGCTCGCGAAACGGAGCTCCGGAGCTCCGTCAATGGCGGAATCTCCCTTCTTCTTCCTTGCCTCCTTCTTCTTCCTCTAGGTTTGGAGAGAGAAAAGCCTCAAAAGAATGAGGGTTAACCTCCTCTCACAAGCCCTAAGACCCTCCAGCAACTAATCCTAGCCATTGGATCGAATTCCAAAGGATTTGGACGGCCGGATCGTCTCCTCCGCTCAAAATCGCGGAGCAGATAAACAGCGCGCACGATCACAGGCGCACGATCACTGGTCGTGCGCTAAGAGGAGAATGGTCGTGCGATAAGCCGAGACAGAACTCCGATTCCTTGCGGTTAACGCACGATCATTGGCGCACGATCACTGGTCGTGCGCGAAGAGGACAATGGTTGTGCGCATTGACCTGATGTGGAATTTTCAGCCTATCTCGAGCACAGCACTACCACTCCGCCTACCTCGCTGAACTACGATCTTTGGGGTGTTACAACTCCACCCTCCTTAAAAGAATTTCGTCCCGAAATTTCGAAAACATTAATAGCAGGAATTTACAGTTTTTAAAGAAAATTTACCTGAGAGAAATAGCTCAGGGTACTCCGCAAGCATCGCTTGCTCTCTCTCCCAAGATAGCTCCTCTCGGCCGCAATTATCCCACCGAATTTTTACCATCTGAATGGACTTGTTCCGCAACTGCTTTACCTCGGTATCCTCGATGCGTAAGGGCTTAACTTTCGTCGACAACCCACTATCAACTGGCACTTTGCCAACCGCAACGATATGAGTAGGCTCTTGCACTGCCTTCCTCAGAACTGAAATGTGAAACACGTCGTGCAGACCGCTCAGCTCTGCAGATAGTGCAAGCCGATAAGCCGCATCACCAATACGTTCCACAATCTCAAACGGTCCTAAGTACCTTGGACTGAGCATTTTCAAGCGTCGGATCCTTGATACCCCTTTGAACGGTTTGATCTTCAAGTAAACCCGGTCACCGACGGCGAACTCTAGGTTCCTATGCTTGGCGTTGTAATATTTTGCTTGCCTATCCTGGGCAATCAATAGCCTTTCACGAATAGTTCGGATCGTCGAAGTTGCTTCCTCAACATCCTTTCGCTTTAATAGCTTAGTATCGCCCGTTTCCGCCCAAGACAACGGCGTGCGACACTTCTTACCATAGAGGGCCTCGAAGGGAGCCATCTTTATACTGGCTTGGTAGCTATTATTGTAGGCGAATTCGATCATATAGAGATGATCTTCCCACTTCTTTCCAAAATCTAGAGCGCACATTCGGAGCATATCCTCCATAGACCTGTTGGTCCTCTCGGTCTGTCCATCCGTTTGCGGGTGGAAGGCCGTGCTGAATTTCAATTTAGTGCCCAACAGTTCATGGATAAGCCTCCAATCTTTCGATGTGAAACGCCCGTCACGATCGCTGACGATGCTACGAGGGACACCGTGCAGCCGCACAATACTATCGACATAGAGCTTCGCTAGCTTTTCTACAGAATCATCCTTCCGGTTCGGAATAAAATGCGATACTTTTGTCAGTCTGTCCACGATCACCCAGATGGCATCGTTTCCATGCTGCGATCTCGGCAATCTGTGCACGAAATCCATCGAAATATCGTCAAACTTCCATTCCGGAATCGGCAAGGACTTCAAAAATCCACCGGGACGCTGACATTCCACCTTCACCAACGCGCAAGTGTTACACTTGGCCACGTAGAGGGCAATGTATTTCTTCATACCCGGCCACCAGAAAAGTTTCTTCATGTCCATGTACATTTTCGTGCTCCCCGGGTGGATAGAGTACTTGGTATGATGAGCCTCGTACATCAACTCCGTCCGTAGAGTACCAACGTTTGGGACGCACAATCTGCCATTCTTCCACATAAGGCCATCTTCGAAGGAGAAATCAGCGTTTAACCCGTCAACGGTTTCCGCTTTAAAGCATTTCATGCTCTCATCCAGCTCCAATGCCTGTCGAACTCGGTCGGCAAGGTGGTATTGAACCTCCGTCCAGTTCAAGCATGCTGAAGTGGACGCTCTTCGATCAACGCAAATGATCTCCATTTCTTCCAGCTCACGGATTAGACGCTCATCGTGCATCAAAATCCAATTTGCTTGAGCGGGAGCCCGACGACTCAACGCGTCCGCAACTACATTTCCCTTTCCAGGAGTATATTTGATGTCGAAGGTGTAGTCCCCAAGGAACTCCAACCACCTCCTTTGACGCATATTCAACTCCCTTTGATCCAGCAAGTACTTGAGGCTCTTGTGGTCGGTAAAGATGTCGATCTTCACTTCATACAAATAATGCCTCCAAAGCTTAAGGGCAAATACCATGGCCGCTAGCTCCAAATCATGGACCGGGTAATTCCTCTCATGAACCTTCAACTGCCGGGAGCCGTAGGCAATTACCTTACCGAACTGCACTAGGACACAACCCAAACCACTCCCTGAGGCGTCGCTATAAATTTCGTAGCCTTCCGTACCACATGGCGAGCATAGAATGGGCGCCGTGGTCAGACGGCTCTTAAGCTCTTCAAAAGCTCGTGCGCACTCGGGCGACCAAACAAACTTATGATCTTTCCTAGTCAATTTAGTGAGAGGAAGTGCAATCCTCGAGAAGTTTTCCACAAAGCGCCTATAATAGCCGGCAAGTCCTAAGAAACTTCGGACTTCCGCTACGTTTTTCAACAAAGGCCAGGCTCGGATCGCTTCTATCTTCAACGGATCAACCGCAATTCCATCTCCACTAACGACGTGACCAAGGAATGCTACTGACGGTAGCCAAAACTCGCACTTGGAGAACTTGGCATATAGCTGACTCCTCCTCAAGGTGCTCAGAACGGCGTGCAGATGCCCTACATGCTCCTCTTCCGATTGAGAGTATACCAAAATGTCGTCGATAAAGACGATCACAAATTGATCCAAATACTCACGGAACGTCCTATTCATTAAGTCCATGAATACCGACGGTGCATTAGACAGACCGAACTGCATCACCGTGAACTCATAGTGCCCAAAGCGGGTACTAAACGCTGTCTTTGGAATGTCACATTCCCTTATCCACAGTTGGTAATAGCCGGACCTTAGGTCCAGTTTGGAGTATACCGTCGACCCAACCAGCTGGTCGAATAGATCATCGATTCTTGGAATCGGATATCGGTTCTTCTCGGTCAACTTGTTTAGCTCTCGATAATCGATACATAGACGCAAGCTCCCGTCCTTCTTTTTCACAAAGAGGACCGGTGCACTCCAAGGCGATGAACTTGGACGTACGTAGCCTTGCTCTAGCAGCTCTTGCAATTGGGCCTTCAGCTCTGCCAATTCCTTCGGAGCTATCTGGTACGGTGAGCGGGCCACAGGTTTGGCACCTGGAACCAACTCGATACAGAAATCAATCTCCCGATGAGGCGGGGCCCCAGGGATTTCGTTAGGAAACACGTCGGCGTACTCCGCTATGACTGGGACATCATATAACCTGGGCTTTGGCTCCGAAGTCTCCAACAAGGTGAAGAACAACTCGGCGCCTTTTCTCACTGCCTTAACCACTTGGAGAGCAGACATCAGCGTCTTGCTCGCTCCTCGCATACCGGCAAACGTGGTTTCTCCATCGGTGTTCCTTCCCAGAGTGATCTCCTTAGAATTGCAATCTATGCATGCACGCTGCTCCGAGAGCCAGTCCATGCTGAAGATCACATCGAATTCAGCTAACGGTAATAACGATGCTTCCAAATCGAAATCCTGATTTCCGATCCGCACCTTCACACGGCTCTTCCTATCCGCAGACATACGAGATCCATTGGGTAGCACTACTTCTAATCTATCCTCTACGAAGGTAGATGGCACTCCGATTCGCACCACGAAGTCCTCAGACAGAAAAGAGTGTGATGCACCCGTATCAAATAGAGCTCTCGCCGGATAGTTGAAAATTAGGACAAAGCCTAATTGCACACGAATAAAACATACAGTTGCACAACAGTATAATCACAAATAGCTATGCAAAAGCTAATTTTTTAATTCATACCTGTGACAACATCAGCTTGTCGTATGGCTTCTTGCTGGCCAAGCGAGTAGACTCTCGGCTGAGTCGGAGTAATGTGCTGGGAAGCCGAAGACTCCGCAGCTTTACCCTTTTCCGCAGCTCGAGCATAGTCCAATGCTCGATTTTCTGCCTTCGGGGGACCACTTCGACACACTGCGGCCTTGTGTCCCACCTTCCCGCAGGTGAAACACGTGATAGGACTCCGCACAGTCGTTGCTCCCGAAACATTTGAGCGGTTTTGCTCCGCCGGTTTGAACTTCCTTTTGTTCTTTCTGAACTCTGACTTGGACTGAGAGACCGGCACATGAAACTCAGGTTTCTTTGCCACAGCTTTTGCTTGTACCCTCTTCATGTCCAACTCTAGGGATCTGGCAGTTTGGACCATCACCTGGAAACCTAACGTCATAGGGCCTGCAAGGAGCAGCCTCAACTCGTCCCGAAGACCTTCATAGAACTTGTTCGTCTTTGTCTCTTCGTCTTCCATCATAGGCCCCGCATAACGACCCAGTTTAGTGAACTCGTGCAAGTACTCATCCACTGAGCTGTCGCCTTGAGTTAACTTCAGAAACTGGTTCTGCAACGCAATGCGTTGGGCAGAAGGAATATACCTTTGAAGAAAAGACTTTGAGAACTCCGCTATCGTGATCTCGGTAATCTCCCTGCCTCCGAACTTGTGCACTTCCTGTTCAGCCCACCAACGCTCTGCCTCTTCGTTAAGGAGGAAGGTGGCTAATGTGACCATCATAACTTCTTCTGTTGTTGTCGCCCTTAGAATCTTCCTAACCGTTGACAGCCAGTCCTCCGCCTCCGTTGGGGATCCGGTCCCCGAGAAAGTTGGAGGATGGAAGCTTAGAAAGTGTTGCAGTTGTTGATCACGCGCTCGCGCAACAATTACACGCTCTACAGGACGCTCCACCCTTTGCACCACCGCAGGTTCCACTGCAGCCACTGGCACAGGGGTCTCAACCCTCGGTTCCACCGCAGGTTCCACTGCAGGTTCGATCACCGGGGCCGCATCTGTATTAGGCGTAGCAGGCTGTGCACGCCTTTGCGGTTGAGCATTGATCATCGCGAAGACAGCTTCTGCGATTAACCTGATCATCTCAGCAGGAGGAGTGGTCGCTGGCACTTCAGCCGACCCACTACTTTCAGTAGTGTTACGGGGTTGAGACGGCCCCGCACCACTTCTAGTCACCTATAATCGTGTAAGACACAATTTAGTGACTGAAAACATAGCAAACAACAATCATGGAACGCTCAGGTTCCGCAAACAAGTATGTTTTCCCATTCCTAAGTGGACATTCTTATTAGTTTTTGTCGTTTTAGGTGAATGCACATCCCGTGCACACCACCCCTTAAAAGGAATTCGTCCCGAATTCGCTAAACTACGGATCAACGCCTTAAGTCTGATACCAAATTGTAACACCCTGCCAGTACGAATAATATAACAGTAGGTCCGGCCGGGACCCCACGCCATACCAACCACACTAGCTAGGAGTTAAAAGGTGATAAACAGAAAGAAACTACAATAGAGTATACTAAACGCTAGCGGAAGCATAAAGATTTAACATTTCAATTAGAATTGTCCACTATCATAGGAATGAAACCATGAAATAGAGTTATGGCCTTAAGGCCTTACATTTAACAAATGTACTAAAACTCTAAAACATACATCGGCACGCAGGCCGGCAATACATGAGAAAGCTAAAAAGGGAGGCTGGCCTTCAAGGGCAAACTCAGCAAAAGGGGCCACCGCCCGCTATTTCCCACTAGGCTCACCTGCACCTGCATAAGAACATTCCACCAAGCGGTGGCAAACAAGGTAACGGTCAGCACAGCTGACCAAATTATAACGACCCCACCCCTTTACCGGGGTGGCGGAGCTTCTACCCTGCAAGCAAGCCATACTAGCACAAGTACTGATATAAAGAAGGTGCAACTACACAAGGTGAGGTTTCAAGCACATTCAATCTTCAAGGTTAAGCATCAAAAAGGAGGGAACCTAGGTATGCACATGATGTTGGTTGGGTTCACCCAAAGGTTCCCCCACAACCGCCTAAACAACCGCATGAGGCTAACAACATCAATTCCACAAACACTCCACCGTAAGGGCCATCGCCTTAGGTGGGAAAAAGAGCTTTTGGTCGGTCTAGGTAAACACCTTCCACGACCTCTCCCATGATCGCACGGCTTACATGAGGTAGGGACCTCTTGCCGATCTGCATGGAAACGGGTTCGGTTCAGCTTTGCCCGTGCTCTAATCGTCGCGATCTATCGCACGACGCGGGTACGGCTTCGCCTCGGCCCGTAAGGGTTTAGCACTTTCAAGTGCTACACAAATATAAGCTACGCACCTAATCCCTTCACAAGGATCTAGGCTTCACAAATACTCAAAAAAGGGGAGGTATAAAACGCTCCGCATCAATTTCGTGGTGAAGGTTTGCCTTCATCCAATCTCAAAGCGTGGGGCTTTCGTTAGGATCTTCACAAGACGCCTACACTTAAATCCCGCACTACCATAGACGATTTCACGGAGTCATTCTCCGGTACGCATTCTAGGCTTAACCTAAATGCAGCGTCGCAATCCAAGCATCACCGATTCGGGCTCACGGCCACGAATAGGCTTCACACAAAATGCCTAAATCCGCACGACTACCGGATTTTCTACATGCAATATGCCGGGGACGGACACAATCGACCCGGAGTTCCGAAGAACTTAAGGGAATCCTACACTTCACCCATTTGGTGAAAGGGATCCCTCATGCAAGCATAGAGAAATGAAGGAGAGGACAAAAGACAAGTCCAAACAACGGGAGAAGGAATCGTTACCCTAGGAGCGTTCTTTTTCGCCATGGATCCGAGATTCTAGACGGAGGGAAATGACCGCACCGGGCTGCACTCTCCGGATCTGGAAACGGCTCGCGAAACGGAGCTCTGGAGCTCCGTCAATGGCGGAATCTCCCTTCTTCTTCCTTGCCTCCTTCTTCTTCCTCTAGGTTTGGAGAGAGAAAAGCCTCAAAAGAATGAGGGTTAACCTCCTCTCACAAGCCCTAAGACCCTCCAGCAACTAATCCTAGTCATTGGATTGAATTCCAAAGGATTTGGACGGCCGGATCGTCTCCTCCGCTCAAAATCGCGGAGCAGATAAACAGCGCGCACGATCACAGGCGCACGATCACTGGTCGTGCGCTAAGAGGAGAATGGTCGTGCGATAAGCCGAGACAGAACTCCGATTCCTTGCGGTTAACGCACGATCATTGGCGCACGATCACTGGTCGTGCGCGAAGAGGACAATGGTCGTGTGCATTGACCTGATGTGGAATTTTCAGCCTATCTCGAGCACAGCACTACCACTCCGCCTACCTCGCTGAACTACTATCTTTGGGGTGTTACAACCGCTGGCAGTAGATTATGCAAATTTAGAATTATCATCGAGTTGGAAGCATTCGTCGAAAAAGGAATGTCATTGGGACTAAATATAGAAACTCTTACCACGACGCGTTAAGGCTAACGTCTGGTGGTAACTTATGGAAGTCCCGCGATCACGATACTGATTGAGGAGCAAAAAAGGAAGGAGATCTGACGGCTAGGAAAAAGATAAAGCTAACGCAGAGCGCTATCCTTACCGCGGCGCGGTAGGAAGGGATGCCGAATTTGGAGCGAGAATGTTTCTAAAAATGACTCAATCCATGTGTCAGCTTGCTGCCTAAAGAGGCTACCGCCTGATAGTAGCACTATTGCTGGCGCTAGGATCCGAGTCTATTTAAAGAGCGGTCCGCCTCCATTTTGATTTGCTGATTTGATGAGATATCATAGACACAACTCCTGTATTCGTGAGAGCCTCCTCTTTGCAAGCCAAGAGAACTCTGTCATTGTTCATAAATGCTAAGGACTTGAAGAAAAATCAATCACGCCGATTTCATCTTCAAGTTCATCCTTTAAGTGAGTTTATTTGATGTTTTAGTTTTTATTATTTGTAACTCTTTTTATCGTCAATAGAGAATTCGTCGTGTGGTTGGCGACTAGGGCCTTGCGAAGACTATGGAGAATTTGTCGCGTGGGTGTGGCGACTATGTCTAGGAGTAGATCTAGGTGGCGTCTCAAGGCCTCATCTGGGGAGAGATGGGCTAGAGCCAACCGGTCCTTGGGAGAAGGGTCGTTATAGAAAACCAAAAAGGGTTTTACGCATTCGCCTCAATCTCAAGCGATATTGGGATAAGATTTGGTAATGATTTCTAAAAGCAATAATTCTATCTGTTTTTCTCTAATCTTGTCGTGCAATCTCTGATCTTTGAAATCTAAACGAAAAGGCATTCTCTGTCACTAACGCCGAGCGGTAACACTACCACTGGCGGTAGTAACAATGTTCACATCTGTCATGCCAAATACAACTCACTTTCACAAGAAGCTTAATACAGTGTTTAATCTGAGATATTTTTATAAATACTGTCAACCTATTTGACTAAACTCAATTAACTTAAAAAGTTTTAAATCTCTTATTCACCCCTCCCCCTTAAGGGCGCCTACAGATCCAACACTAATTCCTACAGTACCTACATTGTGCCCTAGTGCCCACACTATACAAGACATTCTTTGTCATTCTTTTTTGTTCAAGAAAGGCAACATGAAGATGGTTACAACCCAACTCAGTATTGTAACCTACCATATCATGGAGAATAAAAAATTTGATGGTGTAGACCTCATTTTATCTATGATGAGGTATACATACAAGTTGAAAGACCCCTCTCAAACATCATCTTAACACCCTTCATTTGGTATGGATCATTCAGAGAGTCTTGTTTGCTAAGTATCCTCTGTTGGTCGAGGCGAATTATTTTATGGATTTCCATCCTGTGACATTTATTCCAGAGTAATATCCTATATTTATTAGAAGTGGTTCTGATTCTCCACCAACACTTGAGTCTCATCTTCGTCGTGGGCATACAGTGCGAGAGACACATCGATATTTAGAGATGTTACACTCTCACTAGGATATACTTCGAGATGGTGATATATGTTCTTTCATTAGTGGAGATGAGTAGTTGGTTTTAATTTTGGGTCTCTACTGATATCTTGGTTGGAAATTGGAAGTATAGTAGTTTTATTTTTCCATCATCCAAAATAGTTTCCTTTTGGTTGAGCATTAGAATGATAGTAAGTTTGAGGAAACCATGCGTTAGTTTTTTTATGTTCTTTCATATCGAATTCTTTTTTAGGTCGCGCAATATAAATTATTCATAGTTTTAGCATTTAAAACGCATTCATTTCTATTTAATTCACTTAGAGGTTTAATTATGGTGATATTCCAAATATCTATGCTTAAGGTTATAATAAACTTTTTCATTAGCAATTTTCAACTTTCATAGTTTACTCCAGTGAATAACGGTGGTGCTAAAGGCAATTTACTGTTTAAAAATTCCTCTCCTCTATTTTATGTGAGTCATGATGTGTCATTTCTCCCGGTGGCTAAACCTTTCGGGAGAAATCTGGCTCTTATACCAATTTTTGGATCGTGAAACACTTTTAGAGGGGGGAGGGTGAATAAGGGATTATAAATTTTTAGGAAATCTTTATAAATAAAATGATTGGAATGATTTTATATAACTTTAACTTTAGCAATGAAACATTATTAAAAACAATAAGAGAGACATGATGTTATTTTATTTAAAAATGATTATAAAATTTGATCTTCATAACGCTAAAAATCAAGACAATAGATAAACATTCACTTTTTGTTTTCTATACCGACTCGCACCTCGGATTGGTTGTCTTTAACCCATCTCTCCCTAGGTAAACCTCAAGCCACGACATAGGCCTAAACCTCATTTTAGTTGTCTAACACATGAGGTGAATAAGGGAATATAAATTTTTAGGAAATCTTTATAAATAAAATGATTGGAATGATTTTATAAAACTTTAAGTTCAGCAATGAAACATTATTAAAAACAATAAGAAAAAACAATAAGAGAGACATGATTTTATTTTATTTAAAAATGATTATATAATTTGTTCTTCATAACGACGATGAATAAAAATTCACTTCTATTTTCTATACCGACTCGCATCTCGAATTGGTTGCCCTTAACCCATCTCTCCCCAGATAGACATCAAGCCACCACAGACCTAAACCTCATTCTAGTTGTCTAACACATGAGGTGAATTTCCCCTAAGCTGTACAAAGACTTAGTTGTCAACATAAGGGATGATTCCTCTATGCTCAATAAAAACGTCACAGACGTCGTTTGTGAACGCACAACCTCACGGTCGTCACCTAAGAAACTTCGTCCACTTTTATGTCAAACCTAGTTTTCTTTTCTTGGTGATGGTCCTGACCGTTGTCATGGCAAATATACATTCAATGGTGGTGGCGTCTTTGTGCAAACTTACTGGAGCAAAAATGGGGGAATTAGTCTCATATCTTTAAATATAATGTACTTATGATTGTGTTATATCCATTTGGACAATCCCTAAATTTTAGCAGTATGATAAAAGAAAGCAAGTAGTTAAAAAAGCAGAAATAAATAAAAATAAAATAAAATGCAATTAAAATCAGATGGTGCCACTGGCTTGATCCTAATTGGAACATGCATTTATTTAAGTGGGGGAAAAGTTAATAATTTGTTTCGCTGGTATTAAAATAAAGAAAAGATGATTGACTTTAGCAATTAATAAATTCCAATGTTTAACAGGTTTCCGGATTTAAGCTTTTTAATTCATTTTAATTTTATTCCCTGCTGCGTAGCCCGGGATTTGGAGTATAAAATAACAAACGGCAGTCTTTTTCACAATAATTTTATTCCTTAAGATTCCCACTCCGGTTCAATAAAAAAATAATGGAGCGGTTTAGACCGGCGCGTGGGTCCGATCCACGCCGCTGTGATTGGTGAAGAAACGTGCGGAATACGCACCGATGCATGGAGCGGTGGAGGGCCGCGCGTTTGCCAATTGTCGCCGTCCGACCATTAGCATCCAGCCGTCTACGGCAAGGCCAACCAATCAGAAAGAGTCCATTTGCTGTGCTCTTTCTCCGCTCTGTTTTTTCTCTCACCATTCTTCTACTTTTTTTAACGGTTTTTAACTTTGTATACACTATTTATAATATATACATACGAGTGACAGGCATGGGCTCCGCCCCTATTGTCAAGCGTGACAGTACCTGATCGGCGACAGCGGGCTTTGTCCGCCCCGGGCGGAACATATACATATGAGTACTCAAAATGATCGTACAAAAATTTTAATTAACACTTTATAAAAAAAATTTCAAAAATATTTATATTTTAACAAAAAATCATTTTAAAGTAGTTTAGGAGGTTTAATGATATTCTACCATAGTAGGTATAGGAGGTATACTAAAAACTTTTGAATTTTGATGGGTTGTCATCTATTATATAGAGAAACCCGAGCTGCGATTAGCCAAAAACTCAACTCCTCCACTAAGATGAGGGGGTCATGGGAAAGAAAGTGGGTCAAACTCACTATCTCCTCGCGCAACCGCAACCACGCCAAACACGCACGCGCGACCGAACGCGCAACCGCGCACACGACCACGTCAAGGTCGCACGCCTCCGCATGCGCACTACCGCTCGCGGTACCGCGCAACCGCGTGCGTGCGCGCGGCCTGCGTGCTAGCACGCGCGGCCTGCGCGGCCTGCCGGGTGATCTCCCTCGGCACGCCCGCCGCCCCTTTGCGTCGTCCTCGCACGACTCCGGTCATGCTTTAGTGGCGTTCCCGCTGGGTGCTCAACGCGCGCTTAGCGCCGCTAAGTTCGTAGCGTGCCTTTAATCCGCGCGCGCTTGAACATTGCAAAGTTCATAGCGCGCGTAGTTGCTAACTCCACTATCTTTCTTGAGATTGCAGGATTCACACATTGCAATCGGAAACTGCTCGAACTGCCTGAACTGACCGAGGGGCGAAATTGTCATATTCAGAAAGTGGCGATCCGTGAGCTCTCGATCAACGGTCGAGATCGGCCCATCAGGTAGTTACGGTCGTTACAACGGCGAAGTTACTGGGTCGCCCCCGACCAAGTCTATAAAAGGGACCCTGAATTCTCATTTGGAGGGATCTGACTTTTGGCATCCGAGAGAGCTCCTTGAAGATTTCCTTCGTAGATCTCCTTCGCGGTTCGAATATCTCCTTCGCGGTTTGAAGATGTCCTTCATCACTTGAAGATCTTCTTCGGACTTTGAAAACTTCTTTCAACACCAAGGCACTTAGCTTTTCTGAGAGGTGGTCTGTCACCCTCGGAGAATTTTCTTCAGCTGCAATTGTAGCGAGAAGCGGTCTGTCGCTCTCTGGACTTGTAACTTCATTTGTAACACACCAACACTTAGTGAAATTTGGCTGGCACCGATCCGACCACGTGGTTTTTTACCCTTTCCGGGTTTTCCACGCTAAAAACGTTCTCTTGCCACCTGTCTTTTCTCTCTGTGACTGTTTGCGCATTCGGCCCACTCTCGGGCTAAGACGGTTCGATTCGTCTGGTCTGGAAGAGCGTCGAGTGACCCGCAATAAATTTTATGAATTTACATCATTACTCTATTATAGGGATATAGTGTAATTACACAAATAACCATTATACTTTATGAATTTCTATTTTTTTCATAATAGCCATTCAAAATTGTCAAATATAGCCTCATTCTTTTACTCCAATAACTAAACATATATTATGAGAAAATAGAAATTCACAAAATATAATGGCTATTTGTGTAATTGCACTATATCCCTATAATAAAAATAATGATTGAAATTCATAAAATCCAAAAGTTTTTAGTAGGCCTCCTACACCTACTATGTTAGTGTACAACCCTCATATTTGCCGAGCCGACGTGGCCTAGCGCAGATAGGGGGCGCAGCAGACCGAACCGTCAGAGATTGCCACGACCAAAAAGAGAAGCCCTGAGGGGGGAGCAGACCTCCTTGGATGAGTGGACCTTGGGTCCACTGGCCCAAGGCCCCATGCGAGTGGACCCTTGGTCCACTCGCCCAAGGACTCGGGCGAGTGGACCATTTGGTCCACTCGCCCAAGGGCGTGGGCGAGTGGACCCGTTGTCCACTCGCCCCATGCAGTTGGGCGAGTGGACCGTGAGGTCCACTGGCCCAGTCAGGGCGGTGGACCTCGGTCCACTCGTTCGACCCCCGTCAAGGGAGGGAGTGGACGTCTCGTCCTCCACTCGCCCCTCCTCCTGTTTTGATCGTTCAGGTTTGTGGTTGAGCTGCGGATAGCAGAATTTTGGCTATTCGCAGCCCATTTTTCGGGAAGTCTATAACTAAACCCCCATGGGTACCTTGGGAAGGGTTGGTATCCACCTCTCTCCTCGTGTGTGTCTTGTGAGAAAGCACCACCCCTGCAACATCACAGTTCGAACTAGACCCCTCGAGTGACACGAGTCACTTGGAGATGTTTGGTAGGTGGGAGTCTTGAGGTCCTATGGTGCCATGAAGGTGCCCTGATCTACAGTAGTGGGTGCAACCATCACCCCCTTGAAGTGGGAAAGCCAATGGCAAAGAATTGGGAAAAAGGGAGCTAACGCCGGCGTTAGCTTTGCTAACGCTGGCGGTAGCGGCCGAATCTGTACCTGTGACCTTCCATGGTGGGTGGCCTAAAGTACCTAAATCTAAGTCAAAGGTGTCATTAAATGGCTGGCACAAGTCTTGGAACTTGGAGATTTCATTAAATGCTTATTAATGTTCTCTCTCTCTCTCTCTCCATTTCTCTCTTAAGCCCAAAGGGGCTGATTTCTCAATCAGATGACTATTCATCTTCTTCTTCCTCATTCTTCTTCTTCTTCTTTTTCTTCCTCCTCTTCCTCACACCTTAAGGGGTTAATTTAGGATTCTTGAAAGAGAAAGGTTGGAGAAAGATTGGAGCTTGGCCGACCACCACCATGACGCCATGAAGATGAGCTCCAACCATGGCCGAAAAATAAGGTGACTTCCGACCCCTCTCCCTTGGTGCTAGATCGTAGAGAAAATTAGGAGAGGTGTTGAGCTCAAAAGAGCTTGGCTTGTGAGCTAATGCAGATTCTTAGGAAAAGACCAAACCAGATCTTTCAACTTAGGGCACCGATTACCGCGAAAGCTCCCTAAATCATTTCTTCTCTCCAACAGGAAGAGATAGGATTCGATTTCGTGAAAATCCATGGTCATATGAGGGAGTATTGGAGGAGAGAAGGTGAAATGCCCTAATTACTCAATTAGGAAAGATGATGAATAGTGTAGGTTAAAAAGGGGCCTTTAATGATAACTCTAGACTTGAATAGAATTGGATATATATATATACGTTTGAATAGAGATGAAGTTGCAACAATTAGGGAAAGATAGTTTGGGTATGTGTTTTGGAGCAGGGCTGCCAGGGAGGATTGTTTGGAGGTGAAGAGCAGATGACCTACTCTCTGTTGGCCAGTGCTCGGCGGTAGCCCTACCGTCGGCTCTAGTAAGTCGACGGGACGACTGGAAAGGGTAACTTCCCATCGACCCTTGAGATCGATGAAACGGAGGTTTGATAGAAATAGCTAGCGCTCGGCGGTAGCCCTACCATCGGCGCTAGTAAGTCGTCGGGACAACGGGAAAGGGTAACTTCCCGTCGACCCTTGAGATCGACAAAAAGGAGGTTTTATAGAAATAGCTAGCGCTCGGCGGTAGCCCTACCGCCGACGCTAGTAAGTCATCGGGGCGACGAGAAAGGGTAACTTCCCTCGACCCTTGAGATCGACGAAAAGGAGGTTTGATAGAAATAGCTAGCGCTCGGCGGTCGCCCTAACGCCGGCGCTAGTAAGTCGTTGGGACGACGGGAAAGGGTAACTTCCCGTCGACCCTTGAGATCGACGAAAAGGAGGTTTGATAGAAATAGCTAGCGCTCGGCGGTAGTTGACGGGACGACGGGAAAGGGTAACTTCCCGTCGACCCTTGAGATCGATGAAAAGGAGGTTTGATAGAAATAGCTAGCGCTCGGCGGTAGCCCTACCGCCGGCGCTAGTAAGTCGACGGGACGACGGGAAAGGGTAACTTCCGTCGACCCTTGAGATCAACGGGAAAGAGGTGCGATAGAAATAGCTAGCGCTCGGCGGTATCCCTGCCGCCGGCGCTAGCAAGTCGACAGGTCGACTGGAAGGCATGATTTCCCATCGACATCCAATGTCGACGGAAAGGTGCGTCGACTAGAGCACTATCGCCTGGCGGTAGAACTACTGCCGACGCTAGCAAACAGAGAACTTTGGGTTCTCCCACTTGGGTGCGGTAGGAGTTCCTAGTCCCCATGCCAATTGGATGAGGTGTAGATGAATTTTATGATCTTGATATGGGGTATTTCGATGCACAATTGAATGAAAAATTCAGAGGACTCATTTACCTAAATGCTCCCACCGGTTGATAGTCTATCAGATGATTAGGCTTGTGATGACAATATGTACACTCTTGTTGGATTTCATAGTCTTGGATAAGTAGTAAGGGAGATATAAATGCCGAATGTGAAGGCCGATCAAGCCGAGATGTCGTGTGAATCGTGGACACACTAGTGTGGGCCGGAGATAATAATTCCAGATGTATTCTGTCGAGATGTCTCCCCAGATCCATCGTTAATTGTTAGTTTACGTGGAATCATAAAAGCATAGATGTGAATTAATGTTCCTATCATGTGAGATCCACTGGATGGTTTGGATGAGTGATAACCCCTCAATAAGGTTGATACCTTGACCGTGTTAAAGCACGTTGTGATCGGTGCATGAGGGTTGAATAATGGTGATATGGGCGAGCTTACTAAATCAGTAGAATATGAATATGACCTCGTGACCACAAGTAGTCCTGGAGGATCGGGTAGAGTGATTTCCATGTTTTGCGCACGCCACTGTACGAGAGTTATGATAACTCAGTATGGGTAGAATTGATGGCTTGATGCGGGTTATAAGATATGATTATATCTTATGCTGATATGTTGGGAGGTCCAGTTGTTGGGGGCCTTAGTTGCTAGTTAGCATCGACTGAACTGGCATGATGTGAAAAGTGAAGAGACTCCTTCTGTGAGTCCTTGGGTGCTTGATAGTATAGGTTATGCATGGAATTACATGAATGTGCGTGGTTTACAAATGGGGGTTTAATGATCCTGGTTGGAGGATTACTTGTGGCGGGTCTACGGGCTTGCTAGTCGAGACACCGATAGAAGCCGACAGTTAGACTCTAGACCGGTTGGGCTGTGTTCTTGGTGTGCACTTCCCAAGACCCCTTCCGTGTTATGAAGACTCAGCATGATGCGAGCAGTACGTAGGGGCTCTGCTGTGTGTTCTTAGCATTGAGGCGTACATAGGCCTAGGTCTGGTAGTGTTCATACCCGCCTAGTTGTGGAGGAGTCTGTTCCACAGTCTCCGTCTGGCCACGACGCGAGGTGCCTGGGTGGTTTGCTACCCTCGAAAAGCGGGAACTACAGGTCTATATCGACATAGCAAAATGCATGAGTGATTTCATCATATCATAATAATTGCATTCCTTCATGATCATAGCATTGCACCGCATCGGGTCCATCATATAAATTAGTATGGGCTCTTTTATATGATGGGTTCCAAATTGGAAACCTTAACTTATAAGTTTGTATGGGCATTCATATAAGTTAAGGTACGAATTGAACTGCTTACTTCTGTGTTGTTTCACTACTTGCTTATACTTTGCCATTGTCATATTATTTGTTAAATGTACTTCTTATACATTTGATACACCGCTGTAATTACATCTTTCCTTATCACCTGCTTTTGCTACTACTGACTACATTGCATCTTTTCTTCATTCCCTTCCGCCCGGTGCCTTGGAGTCGATCGGGGGAGAGGATGTGAAGCCACTTAGTCTTTATGACTAACGGTTGTTACACCACTACTTTTAGGAGCACCCTCAGGTGGAGCAGCAGCATACTACATAGGAGGGCAACCAGGCCAGGGTGACAGTGCTGGTGATTACGATACCATGGCTACCGTTAGTGACAGATGTGAGCAAGTGGTTGGAATGTAGCCTTATGGCAAGTTTATACTCTGATGATTTACAGGAGCTTGTGTAGCTTCCTGTCATTTTTTTTGTACTATTTGGACACTATTACTAAATTTGTGAATCAAAGGCTTGTAATGTTTTCTATTATTGATGGGTTGGCATGATGATATGTGAGAATAGCCGGCATGATTGGCGTCTTGTGGAGGGGGCTAGCCCGTGTGCTGGCACTTCCGCAAGGCGGCTGTCCTGGGCATAGGACTCCCCTCGGCCGTGTCTTGTGTTCCGGGAGGGTTTCTTACACCCCTCTCTACAAGGAATTCGGCCTCGAATTCGCTAAACTACGGATCGATTCCTAAAGTTCGATACCAAATTGTATCACCTTGCCGGTACAAATAATATAACAATAGGTCCGACCGAGACTCCACGCCATACTATACACACTAGCTAGGCATTATAAGGTGATAAATAGAAAAAGAACTACAACTACACGAGAGTACATAAAGCGTAAGCGTAAGCATTTGATTTAAAACATCTTTTAGAACTGTCTACTATCCCAGGAATGAAACAAAAGTGTTACAGTCTTAGGGCCTTACATTTAAACAAATGTACCAAACTCAAAACAAACATACATCGGCACGCGGACGAATGTCGCCGCCCACGACGTTGTACTCACAAGTCCCGCAATGCAATGACAAATCTCACGGAGTCATTCTCCGACGCGCATTCTAGGCTTAACCTAATTGCAACGTCACAATTAAAGCATCTCCGATCCAGGCTCACTGCCACGAATAGACATGACACACAATGCCTAAATCCGTACGTCTATCGGATTTCTACATGCAATAATGTCGGGGACGAACACAATCAACCCGGAGTTCTGAAGAACTTAAGGATCATACACTTCACTCATTTGGTGAAAGGGATACCTTATGCAAGCATAGAAAAAGGAATGAGAGGACAAAAACACGTCCTAAGACTCACTACAACAAAATACACTTTTAGTAAGGACTAAATTGTAACGAAGAAAAAATTTGTTACTAATAGCTATATTTAGTAACGAAATTTTGCTATCGTTACAAAAGCTTAATTTTTTATAACAAGTATTTTATGATTCGTTACAATAACAAAATGTTTGTTACAATAAGCGCAGGTATTTGTAACAAGACTAGTTTTACGTTATAAATAGTAAAATGCCCTCACAATAAGTAGCAATTGTGACAACACCTTGAAAGTATTTGTAACAATTAAAATGTTCTTACAATTAGTATTTTTTGGTAACCAAAGTTTTGTTACAATAAATATATCAATTAAATTTTAAAACATGAGCGCGCATTTTAGGCCCTAGGGCGTATTTTTTCGCCCGTGCATGTTTTTTCCACTTGTGCGTGCGTTCTTTGTCTGGTGGCGCATTTTTGCACTAGCATGCATTTTTGTCGGGGCGCATTGTCTCCCAGGTGTGCATTTTTGCCCGAGATCATATTTTCGCCTGAGAATGCATTTTCGAATCATCACTCATTCTCTCCCGAGTTCATTTTTGTCAGGGCGCGATTTTTCGACTGCGCACACTTTTTGGCTCGGGAGCACAATTTTGTTTGCGCACAAGTTATTCGCTCATGAGCGTTTTCTTCAAAAACATTTTTTTCGGGTGCGTATTTTCGTCCTGATGTTTTTTCTCACCCGGGCACATTTTAGCCTAGCTAGTTACGCATTTTTTCGCGGGCACGCATTTTCAACTGGGTGCAAGTACGTACTGTTAGCCCAAGCATGCATTTGTCTTACGGGCGTACGAGAGATAACTATTAATTAAATATCGTAACATGAAAAATATTAAATGTATCTTTTAAATTTTTGTATAAATAGAAATATATTATTACTAAAAAATAATTTTATTTATTTATTATCACCACTTATAAGGAAACGTTTACGACGACGTTTTTTTGTAGTGTTTAAAAAAACAAGACTAAAGATTTTAAATTTTGGATATTTTTGCGCGCAGGGGTTTGCGAGCTGCATGAGCGTCGTCGCACTACGACAGTATGGAGGCGGGGGTAATTAATGTCGTGTGGGGCACGCGCGCTTTTCCTATGCACGGTTAGTTATTGATCGATCGAGCGTCTGAGAGTGGGAGAGTACAGTTTTGGCGGAGGTACCGTTGTTGCCGGGGTACTGTCACAGCGGAGAGTATCGAGCACGGGCGTACCTCTATAATTATATATATATATAACCGGTTACATGTATAATAAATTATAATTATAAATTTAATTATATATAAACTAACGTGTATAAAATTTTATATAAAAGTTTATTAAACGTTTTTATAAAAATTTCATATAAGTTTTTATATAAAACTTTACGAGCAGCTCCGCACGGGCTTCGCCCGTGCTCGCTGGCTCTGAGCGGGCTGAGCCCGCATTCGAGCGGGGTGCGCCCATATACTACAGTACACGGCCGGCGACGGAGGGCTTTGCCTGCCCCCGGCGGGCTTCGCCCTCAACATATACATATAAGTACTCAAAATGATCGTACAAAAATATACATCAAAATTTTATAAATTTTTTTTCAAAAACATTTATATTTTAACAAAAAATCCTTTTAAAGTTTCTTTATATATAGTAGTTAAAGATATATAAAATTATATAAAATTTTTATAAAACTTTAAAAACATTTTTATAAAAGTTTTTCTTCCTCTCCCCCTCTATGAGAAAAATTTCCCTCCATAAAATTTTGAAAAAAGAAATTAAAAAATTAAAAACATTAAATTTAAAAATGAATGTGAATTTGACATTAATTTATTAACATAATTTTAGAATAAAAATAACTACGCGCACGGACCCCGCACAAACGCAAAGACACTTCGGTGCACACGCGCGCACGACCACCTCCGAACACAAGCGCATGCACGGCGCGGGCTCGGGAGATCATTTTTGGCCCGAGAGAGTGTTTTTTTCGGCCGGGCACGTGTTTTTCACTCGGGCGCGCGTTTTTTGCCCGAGCGCACGTTTTTTGCCCGGTCATGCGTTTTGCACTTGCATGCATTTTTGACCGGGCTCATTGTCTCCGAAGCGCGCATTTTCTCTTGGGAGCGCGTTTTTACCCTGACACGCATTTTCGAATCATCGGTACTCATTTTCTCCAAGGTGCATTTTAGCTCAATCACGCATTTTTTTGCGGACGTGCATTTTTCACACAGATGCATGTTTTTGCCAGAGCGCGTTTTTTTCTTACAGGCGCGCGCGAGATGACTAATAAATATCGTAACATTAAAAATATCGCAACATAAAAAATATCGCTAATTGTTTCTCCAAACCCATCTGCACGTACAGTTTCGTCATCTTCACTTTCTTAGTCGACTTTGCCACACCATCATGTTAATTATCTCATTACATGTCATATCGATTGCTAGAAGACACGTGGTTTAATGAAAATAGATATAAAGTAAGTCATAAATATATGTCATATCGATAAATAAAACACGTGATTCAATAATTAAGCTAGCATTAATTACTTTTTAAATAAGATTTGCTTTTAAGTCTAGACATACACATGTATGTGGTACTATTGCGGCATGAGTATTTTCGCGCGTGCGGGGTTTGCGAGCTGCATGAGCGTCGTCACATTGGGACAGTAGTACTATTGAGGTGGGGGTAACGTCACAGTGGCACAGACGAAACAGACAAACACAGACACAGGCATAGACACCGACACACACACACACACACACACACCGACATAGATAAATGACACAGACAGACATAAATTGATGACACAGACAGACATAGACACACAAACAAAGACACAAACACAAACGAAGACACACATGCATGCAAACACATACACAGGCACACAGACACTGACACACATAAATACAGACAGACATGGACACAGACACAGATACAGATACAGACAGACACAGACACACAAACACAGACATAAACAAACAGACACATGTACACATATGCACAAACACACATAGACACACAAACGACACAGACGCACACATGCACAGTCATACATAGCTAGAGATCACACAGACACATAGACACACACACATGCACAGACAAACATAGAAATACAGACACAGACACACACAAGCATAAACACAGACACACAGACATAGACACAAACACTGACACAGACACAGACCAACACAAACACAGATACACACATACACATAGACACAAAAAACCAACAAGCACATACAGTCATAGACACACAGACATACATATATACACAGATATAGACACACATGATCGACACACATAGACTATACACAGACATAGACACAAGCCTAATAGGCACATACAAACATAGACATACGGACAGATATAGATATACATAAACACTGATACACTACACACACAAACACAGATACACGTACACATGCATGCATAAACATGCACAGACGACCCCAACACACACACAAACATATACAGACACACACACACACACACACACACACACACACACACACACACACACACACACACACACACACACATATATATATATATATATATATCTATACTCTTTTAAAAAGAAGTATAACAAGACTCCTTCAAAAACTACACTTTCATCTTGACCGTCCAATATCAACCATCCATGAAATCAAGACCCTCAAAAAAACATTAATTTGAATCAACTTATCTCCCTGCAGAATTTTTTGGCGGCATATTTCCCGCACTTATTCGCACAGTATTATTTACGGCCGCTCCATCCCTCTCCCCGTTCGCTCCTTCGCGATCTCCATCCCGCCCCCCTCGCGATCTCCATCCCGCCCCCTTCGTGATTTGACCCTTCACGACGCGATCCTACTTCCTTTCTTCGATTGGCACCAGCGTGGGGAGCGAATAAAAATCCTATACCGCGTCGCCTCGACGACCTACTTCCTTTCTTCAACTCCAAACCCCGCTCTCCCCCTATACTGCGTCGCCTCAATGGCTACTCCATGGAAGACTGAAGGAATCGCTCCTTGTAACATCCCCCAAACAGCTAGACCCCTAAGTTGGTTTTGTCATGACTAGGTCATGACAAAACTATAGGAAGAGCTCAAGGCCTTGTGAACATAGGTGAGAAGGAGAAAACCCAAGTGGTCTGCAAATAGCAATTTTCAGATACCAAGCCTAGGGTTGGACTTTAGGACCCCACCTTGAACCTTGACCCCACAATATCATCCCTAACCCATTAGAAGTCTCCTTGAAGCACCAGTGACCCATTGGGGTCAACCTAAGAGGCCAATTTGACTAAAGTCAACCTTAACCCTAAATTGGTCAAACTAGCTCAATTAAGGTCAATTGGCCCCCACCATGCCAAATTGACCATGCCCCTACCCCTGTATGGGTACTAGGATCCTAATGGACCAGAAAGCCCCATCATGGGGCCTCCAATTTGACCAATTTGCCCTAAACCCTAAATTGATCAAAGTGCCCTAATAAGGGGCAATTCACCCTCACCTTGTCAAATTGACCATACCTAGACCTTCCTAATCTTTAAGTGAAGTCAATGGAGCCCAAGCCACTCTTTAGGTTCAACCCAATTGGTCAATTAGACCAAAGTCAAACTCAAGCTTAATTTAGATCAACATACCCCAATTTAACCTAATCTAGCCCAATCCACATGGGCTAGACCCAATTAAGGTGGTCCACCACCTAATGGGGATTGAATGATGCTGAGGTGGCCATTCAATTTGGAGAGAGTCAGCTAGGAGAGAGAAATTGGGAGTTTCCCCCAATTTGAAGAGAGAGAAAGTGGCCATTAAAGGAGGATTTATGGCATTCAAGGCAAATTGATCTCTCATTCATCTCCCCTCACCCTCCATTCATCTCCTCTGGCTGTTTCAAGAAGCTCAGGCGGTTTTTCCAACCCACATGGGGGCTGATTATGGGAAGTTTTCACCATGGATGAAAGTTGTTTAATGGCCATTTATGGCAAATGGAGGTTACACCCTCCCTCTCCCCCAATTGAACCTTATAACTCCTTCAGAGGACTGGGAGGATGAGTTTCCCCAACCTTCCAGATAAAATCGTGAAAAGGAAGCTCAGATCGGCAAGGAGCTCAGGGAGGGAGGTCGTCCATGGCTAATCGGATAACGACAAGGAATCACCACTCCACTCAGGTCTGGTTCTTCTCCTCTCTTTCAGTGGATAGATCTTATCGAGTTGGCCGCAAGGATTGGGGGCCAATTGGCCCCAATCTGGTAGGCCGAGAGCTCCGTTTTTGGAGCTTAAATCCTGACCTAAATCCCTGTTCCGGCCACCTCTGGCCGGCCAACCACCGTTAATCGCCGGACACCACCTCGACGAAGGTGGTGGTGGCATTGGCCAGCCGGGGCGGCGCTTAGGTGGCCGGGAAAACAAGGAGGAAGGCAGCCCAGGCGCGGTTGATCCCAGTTGTTGACTGGAGGAAGAAGACGACCTGATACCATCCAAAGGTGCTTCATGATTTGTGCAAGATCTTATATTAAATAGTATACTGTTTACGTTATATCATTTAATTTGTTGATCTGGAATAAAATTAGTCGAACGCAGCCTTGTTCAGATTTCGTCGAACGCAGAGTTGTTCGGCTTTCGTTGAACGCAGCTTTTGTAAGGTTTCGTCGAACGCAGTTCTGCGTTAGGTTAGTCGAGCGCTGTTATTAAGTATATTAGTCGAACGAATTAACTTTCGTCGAACACAGTTTGCTCTGCTTTCGTCGAGCTCAGTTAAAATTTCGTCGAACGTAGAAAGAGTTATATAATTAATTGTTTATATGATTTCTGTCATATATTTTGTTGTACTTAGATTTAATTATTAAAAATACTTAGGGCTCTCTGATGAAAAAGTAGTCAACATCAAAGTTGTATCCCTTGAAGTCTACTTTATTTTAAAATTAATTTCACCCCAAAAGAAGTTCTGTAGCTCCATGTAGGACCATTTTGGTGGGGCTGGTCCCTAGTGTACGACAGCCGCCATTTCTTGAATAACTTTTTATTGGGAAATGATATGGACTTTAGATTTGAAACATAGTCCACTGATACCTACACACACATCATATCAAAAGTTGGGATTTTTAGGAGAATATTTTCTAAGGTTTTTGAAATAATTTCATAAATCATCTAATAATTAATTAGTGGGTCAAAAGACCTCCAATGCCCTCCAAATTTTGTTGGGTGCATTTTAGGGTTAAGTTATGACCTTGGTAAAATTATCAGCCCAATTGGGACTGTTTTGTTTGAGTATTTTGTAAACCCAAGTTAGGACAAAGAGGGACAAAGTTAGGGTATGGCGTTTACCTTGCGGTATGGTGGTCAAAACTCATCACCATTAAGTGAGACCTTGGTAACTGATTTAGGATCACATAAGACACCTCCATGAGTGATATGGGGTGGTGTGGAGGTGGTTAAGCCCTACAACACTAGTTTTATTCCTAGGTGTGCAATTAGAACCTTGTGAAGGCCATGTGGTCAAAAGTCCCTTGATGGTTATGAAACTTGGTGGATAGGTTCATAGGGTGTAAATAGGCACTGGATAATTTTATAAGAATTTTAGGAGCCAATATACCCTTTGAATTAGGACATAACCCCTTTAGGGAAACTTCTTATAAGAAACATTTACATGCTTAAAATGTCTTGGATGATGATGAAACTCTGGTTGTGCCCTTATAATCATGTTCTAGACCTCTGGTAATTTTTGTGAATTTTATTAAATGATTTAATCAGTACTTCTTTCACAAGGCACTTGTTTTGATTTAAATTTAGGAAACATATTTGAGGGTCCAAAACTCATTTTTAAATTGTTCAAATTAATGATAGGACCTTTCAGAACATCAGAAAGCTCTGTGAATTTTTATAGAATTTTTGAAGACTTAAATCAGTAGGCTACTTCACAATTCATTTAATTTGAGGTTTTTTTGAAGTATTTAATTTAGTAAGAAAATGATTTTCTTAAATCCTGAAACTTAGTCAGTAGCCTTTTCTGGTGAATACAAGAGTTTGGTAAATTTCCCATAATTTTAGTGTTGATATTTTTGGTGGTTCCTTCATAAAACTACTATTTTGGATAAGTGATAAATAATTAAATTAGAGGACAATTTCTTACTCTAAAAATATGATATACTGTTTCTGATGTTATTTAATCATCATAGATTTATCATAAATTTTGGAGATTCATATCATAAGATTTGCTTACACTTCATGATCATTTTCATACTTGGCAAATATTTGGAGAAATTAAAATAAATAATAATTAATTAGGGAAAAATATGATTCTCTTGAATTAGTCTTATAACATCATGATATCCCTCCAGTAAATAGCTTGGGTCAGTTGGATGAATATTTGGAGTACCTCTAGTTGTGAGCTTCATATAGTTAGTTTGGTCTGCGTTTAGTAAAACTGCGGAACTTGGGTAACTAGTGGCCTACTAAGTGGGAATGGCATGTAGTTGGTGTACATGGTCAGGATGAAGAGATTTAGGTCACCAAAAAGGAGTTATATATTAAGAGTGCTTGGTGAGTTGAGGGTAAGGTAGTGAGTGCTTGGGATTGACGAAGGAATCATCTTTTCCCTGGCGTGTCATAAAGCACTTAGGTTTAACTCAAGTGAAATGATGAGAGGGGTGTTCTTATGGGTAGATACCAATAACACTAAGTGTCTTGAGAAAGGGAGCCTTGGGGTGTCATCCCATTGTGGTTCCGGGTACCGTAGCGAGCCCCTTACAGGGTAATCCTCGGGAAGTCCAAGATTAACCATAAACTGTAGGAGTAAGATGTTATACAAAATTAACTTAACAATACACACACCCACACCCCGTGGTTACGGGAGGTTAGTTGGTTTGGTTTTACGAGCGGTAGGCTCGGTGGTTGATGGCGCAAATCTCACACACCGCTATAGGCGGTAGCTCGACTGCGACACAAAACGGCAGTGTACCGATCGTTCAAGTAATATAAAATGGGAATGAATCCCCAAGTATCGATCTCTTGAGGAACACAGTAAGGTGGAGTTAACGTTCGAGGAGGACTTGAGATTGAAGTCCTAAACGTCGGATGGAATGCGGGGGAGTTGGGTTGGCTTTTGGAAAATAAAATAAAAGCTATCAACTACTCCTATGCAATGCCGCTATGCAAAGCTTCGCTTGGCGGGATGGAGACTAGGCAGGCCTTGAGCGCGCTGCGTCGCAAGGGCGGATGGACGAGAAGGCAAGCGGAATTGAACAATGCAGGCCTTGAGCGCGCTGCTTCGTAAGGCGGGATGGAATACGGGCCGCGATGCCACGCTTCGGTAGGCGGATGGACGAGTAGGCTAATGGATCGAACTATGCAGGCCTTGAGCGCGCTGCTTCGTTAGGCGGGATGGAATACGGGCCGCGATGCCACGCTTCGGTAGGCGGATGGGCGAGTAGGCTAGCGGAATGAGGGTCGTAAGCACCTCTTCGACAAGCACGCCACTAGCAATTGCTAGTGCGGCACCGGACACGGTGGTGGAGTGGAAAAGGGATGGTGGCGCACCTCATAAACACATAAACCACAAAAGCATTTCACAACAATATGAAATATATATAACTAAAAGCAAGTTTAAGTGTTCTTCATCAAAATACACAAGATCTAGCTATTACAACAATCAATAAGAGAAGAATAAGGCAAGAAATCGACCGAATCCGAAGGCTCGTTGTAGATTCACGGTTGGAATCGCCGGGTTGTCAATCCGCGTCCAAGCTCGGTCCGCAACTACGTCCGGGGTAGAGAGAGCTGTCACGACTCTCCAATGGACCCGTCTTCTTCGTGTCACGATCCGGTGGAGGTTGCAAACTTCCTCTTGCTTGACGGTAATGGCGGCTAGATCTCTCTTTGGAGCTCTTGGATGAAGGAGGAGGCCGAGAGGAGACTCCGGCTCAAGATTGGCGTGAAGAGCAAGCCCGGAGCACCTCTATATGGTGGGCGACGGTGGAGGGGCGAGGTCAGACGAACTGGAGCAGAAAACGGCGGAATACGGCGGGGTCCTGACCTAAATCGCGAGCAGGGAATTTATAGGCGCTGGAATTAAACAGTGCGCACGGTCAGTGGCGCACGACCAGTGGTCGTGCGCACTAGCATTCGGTGATCGTGCGCTCTGCCTGGACGGAACCTGCAAAGACAGAAATTATGAAATAACATGTTCGCACGACCAGTGGCGCACGACCAGTGGTCGTGCGCACTGGAGTTGATGGTCGTGCGCAATACATCAAACAGAACTCAGAATTTTAATGATAAGTGCGCACGAGCAGTGGCGCACGACCGGTGGTCGTGCGCGCTGGCGTTGATGGTCGTGCGCACTACACCAAACAGAACTCATAAAAAGGGTTAGGTGCGCATGATCAGTGGCGCACGACCGGTGGTCGTGCGCAATAGAGCCAGTGATCGTGCGCAGTGTTCCTGTGCAGAATTGCACCGGGAACACCTGCACGACTCCAATTCCAGCATACGACACCGGTCTCGCCACTGAAAATGGAACTTAACAGTACATGAAAACTACTAATGAAGATAAGCATGAAATCACACCAAAAATGGGCCTAGAGGTGCACCTAGCATGGAATATCAAATATAAACGATAACAGGGCTAAAGTGCGGTGAAATGACTAAATAAATGGCCCAGATGAGTCCATAAAAGTGTATATGATCAGGACTCATCACACCCCCAGACTTACCTGTTTGCGCGTCCCGAGCAAACAAATTCTAAGCGAACTGGGAAAGAAAAGTAGATGGCTTAAAACTACAATACAGAGTACCATGCGAAGTCGCATGCTCATGTGCATAAGAAAAATAGTAGAAAAGATTTCTGATTATATAAACAGCCTATATATTTCTAAAAGAGTAAAAGCATATTACAGCTACTCAAAATGGTGAACTATGGTGAATCGTTCGGTCATGCATACAGAGAAAGTAAACTAAACGCTGAGACGAGCATTGCTCAAGATCGGGATGCGAGAAAAACTCCACTGAAATCCATCAGTGTCGATGACCATAAGCTTGCCCGGTCACATTCTCTCCACGGCACTGGTTTGACTCAAATGCGTGAATCAATAGGACTTTAGGTTTTAAAATGGGGCTTGGGTTTAGGTGAGGATAAACAAAGATAAAAACGACGGCTCAAGCACTAAACCCAAATAAGCTCATGCAGAAATTATTCTCGCTCACCACACAAACTCGCGGGTACATCACACCCCCAGACTTGGACTTAACAACATGGGTGTGTGCACCGCCTACTCCCAAACATATATTTTTTTTACACAGATTTTTCATTAAAGCTCATCTTTTTCTTTTCTTTTCACTTCTCTTCTTTTTCTCATTTTCTTTTCTTTTCTTTTCAAAACATTTTCAGCAAATTTATCAAAGATGCACATCCACATTTTCACAAAAGTATCACAACATCAACAACCCAACTCATGAAAATAATAAACAGCTAAAGCTCAGATTTGGGTGTGCGACTAGGATTGGCTTTTGGGCTTTGGTGAAATAAAAGTGGGGCTGAATCAAAGAACGGGTAGGCACAACTGGGCTAGCGAGGATATAGCGGTAGGGATAGGCACAAAGGCTCAACCGGGCCAAAATGATGGCCTATATCACATTCACACAATTGACTAACCGTATACCCATGCTTCAAGAATCGCTTGGGGCAAGTTCTAGCCACCGAGAAAGATTCTCCTTTCTAACGACTCAAGCAATACGAATCTAGCGATCGTTTACACACATCCCTATGCTACCGTTTGATTCCACCGAATTCACCATTTGAGTAGAGTAAACAACATTTACACTAATAAGAAAAATATAAAACCATAATATAAAGAGAAGTCTAATCTACACAAATTTTTATGCAACCGAGCACTCGACTAGGAGCACTACTAGAGTCAACATTTTACTCTGCTACATAATCCTAAGCCATCACCTAGATTTTCCCAAATAAGAAGAAGAATTAAATTCACTACAGAGCACGCATACAGACGAGTACGCGCTCAAGTGGGTGCTGTGGTGTGCAATGAAAATAAACAAAATATTTTAAAAGAAATCTTCTAGTATGCAGTGCAATAGTGCACGTGAGCGGGTAAACAAAACTAATCTCCCCCAGACTTAAACTAAACAATCCACAGAATATATGACATGAACATCAGGAAAGGCTAGGGAAAGAGAGTACCCAGTGCTCAGAAATGAGCACACCAGAAGATTGGCATTTAAACCCAGACTAAGCTGCAGCATCCGCCATCCAGAAGAAGTACCTACAAGGGTCAGCTCCGCAAAACAAAAGAAACACAAAAAGACAAACTAAAATAAACTACAGCTAACTAAACATGATTAAATAAAATAAAATGCATGAAAAGTAAGATAACTACTGGGGTTATTGTCATCCCAGCACGACTTATTCAGATTTTGTACAGTTCTAGCTTATAGGCCTATGAAAAGAAAAGTGCACAGGTAACTGTTCTAATATGCGCATCGGTAGCGGGTACCGATACGGAGACAGAGCAGTCACCCCTCTACCTAAATATAGATACCTGCTCCTCACAGGTAGAGGGTAGAGAATATAAGAAAAGGAGGAGGCATGGTCCTTACTCATCTCACAAAACACATCCTTGCCTAGCAATGTATCGTCAACAGGGAGGCAGCAGGAGGAAAAGGCAATGAGTGGAGCTTCCTCAACGGAGGAGGGGTCAACCTCCTCACATGTGAGGATACACTCATCATTAACTTGAGCACCATGCTCCAAGTCCTCCTGATGTACCTGTGAAGACTCAACCTGCACAGGCTCAGATGAAGAAGGGGGGTCAGGAAATAAAAGAGAAGAATGACATAAATAATCAAAAATCGGGGGAGTGGTCCCGGTCTCACTCCCAGCAGGATCCAAATATAGATCACTGTCAGTATCATATGAGTCGTAACGAGGAGAACCCAAGAGCTCGGGGTCCTTGGTGGTGAGCCGGATGTCCCCATCCAATAAGAAGGTAAATACATCCTCCTCGGAAAGAGAATCCTCCTCATCCCACCGCGGTGCGTCATCGTGTTCAAAGGTATCACACTCCCCATCAGAGAGAATGAAATCCTCGTCCCACCTTGGCGCAACCTCAGGCGCCGAATAAACCACCCGCACGACATCATCAGCCGACTCACTAAAGATAGAAGTAGATGAATTTTGCAAGGAATGCGGAGGAACCGGACTGCTCTCATGATCAGAAAATAAATGAGCAGTCGCCTCCGCGAAAATATCCACAGACGCCTCCCCGCAGGAAGAACCAGAATCTGCACACCATACTGGTGCATCCGTGAGTTCCCAATCCTGTCCCTGTTGACCATCGAATGAGTGCACATCATCACTCAAGGGAAGCTCATAAAAGGGGATTGAGGGACCCATGAAAGAGTTGTACGCGGCGAGAGATTCCTCAGTAATCTCCAAGGGCAAAGATCGAGCATGATGTGCGATGTCAGTGCAGGGGCCAGGCAACACTCTGGTGGGCCTGTCCGCAGTAGTCTCCCGTAAACGGGGGGATGCTACGTACACGTCCTCAGAGGGGGAAGGATCGCACAGACGAGGGCAATCCTTCAACACATGGCCTATACCTTGACATAACAAACACCTAATACAATGCTCAGCGTTTAAAGCAGTCATGGCGTCGATGTATCGACGCAAAGTGTCAGAAAGATGACACTCGGCTTCAGAATACATCACAGAAGTATGTGGATAACAGAAAATAAAGATTCTTTGCAAAATAATACTACACACACAAGATAAATCTGAAAATCCTGCTTTAGAAAAGTTAAAAACTAGAGAAAACAACAGAGCAAAGAAAATTAAGAGGCTAAAAATTTTTTTTAAGACAAAAACAAAGTTAAAAAAAATGGATATACAAGCAAAAAAGAACTACAATCTCTCGTCTACCTCTCAAGAAAAACTCACACGACCGTGTTCCCCGGCAACGGCGCCAAAAACTTGATGGCGCAAATCTCACACACCGCTATAGGCGGTAGCTCGACTGCGACACGAAACGGCAGTGTACCGATCGTTCAAGTAATATAAAATGGGAATGAATCCCCAAGTATCGATCTCTTGAGGAACACAGTAAGGTGGAGTTAACGTTCGAGGAGGACTTGAGATTGAAGTCCTAAACGTCGGATGGAATGCGGGGGAGTTGGGTTGGCTTTTGGAAAATAAAATAAAAGCTATCAACTACTCCTATGCAATGCCGCTATGCAAAGCTTCGCTTGGCGGGATGGAGACTAGGCAGGCCTTGAGCGCGCTGCGTCGCAAGGGCGGATGGACGAGAAGGCAAGCGGAATTGAACAATGCAGGCCTTGAGCGCGCTGCTTCGTAAGGCGGGATGGAATACGGGCCGCGATGCCACGCTTCGGTAGGCGGATGGACGAGTAGGCTAATGGATCGAACTATGCAGGCCTTGAGCGCGCTGCTTCGTTAGGCGGGATGGAATACGGGCCGCGATGCCACGCTTCGGTAGGCGGATGGGCGAGTAGGCTAGCGGAATGAGGGTCGTAAGCACCTCTTCGACAAGCACGCCACTAGCAATTGCTAGTGCGGCACCGGACACGGTGGTGGAGTGGAAAAGGGATGGTGGCGCACCTCATAAACACATAAACCACAAAAGCATTTCACAACAATATGAAATATATATAACTAAAAGCAAGTTTAAGTGCTCTTCATCAAAATACACAAGATCTAGCTATTACAACAATCAATAAGAGAAGAATAAGGCAAGAAATCGACCGAATCCGAAGGCTCGTTGTAGATTCACGGTTGGAATCGCCGGGTTGTCAATCCGCGTCCAAGCTCGGTCCGCAACTACGTCCGGGGTAGAGAGAGCTGTCACGACTCTCCAATGGACCCGTCTTCTTCGTGTCACGATCCGGTGGAGGTTGCAAACTTCCTCTTGCTTGACGGTAATGGCGGCTAGATCTCTCTTTGGAGCTCTTGGATGAAGGAGGAGGCCGAGAGGAGACTCCGGCTCAAGATTGGCGTGAAGAGCAAGCCCGGAGCACCTCTATATGGTGGGCGACGGTGGAGGGGCGAGGTCGGACGAACTGGAGCAGAAAACGGCGGAATACGGCGGGGTCCTGACCTAAATCGCGAGCAGGGAATTTATAGGCGCTGGAATTAAACAGTGCGCACGGTCAGTGGCGCACGACCAGTGGTCGTGCGCACTAGCATTCGGTGATCGTGCGCTCTGCCTGGACGGAACCTGCAAAGACAGAAATTATGAAATAACATGTTCGCACGACCAGTGGCGCACGACCAGTGGTCGTGCGCACTGGAGTTGATGGTCGTGCGCAATACAGCAAACAGAACTCAGAATTTTAATGATAAGTGCGCACGAGCAGTGGCGCACGACCGGTGGTCGTGCGCGCTGGCGTTGATGGTCGTGCGCACTACACCAAACAGAACTCATAAAAAGGGTTAGGTGCGCACGATCAGTGGCGCACGACCGGTGGTCGTGCGCAATAGAGCCAGTGATCGTGCGCAGTGTTCCTGTGCAGAATTGCACCGGGAACACCTGCACGACTCCAATTCCAGCATACGACACCGGTCTCGCCACTGAAAATGGAACTTAACAGTACATGAAAACTACTAATGAAGATAAGCATGAAATCACACCAAAAATGGGCCTAGAGGTGCACCTAGCATGGAATATCAAATATAAACGATAACAGGGCTAAAGTGCGGTGAAATGACTAAATAAATGGCCCAGATGAGTCCATAAAAGTGTATATGATCAGGACTCATCAGTGGTTGAAGCAGCGGACTAGTTAGTCTGGTGAGCTTGTGACTCAGTAGTGTTTGTTGGAACGGACAGGTTGATCCGACGAGCCGGTGGCTTGGAAGGTTATTGATGACGGGTAGGTTAGCCCATGGAATTTATGGCTCGGGATATAGTAGAACATGTTGCATGTGCATGAAGATGGTGGGTCTCTAGTATTGGACAGTCGTTCACATCGACGTCAATACGTTGACCCAACAAGTGTGGAATTTGCACTTAGCCTTGAAAGTCTGGTAGTCCAGCTAGTAAGAGTACGCAGATGCTCCGCAGTTTTGCGTTGAGGCGTACGATAGGTCTAGGTTAGGTAGTGTGAATACCAACTTAGAGGTGGGCGAGGCCCAACCCACCGCTTCCGTTTGCCACTACAGGAGTATCCTGGGAGTCTAGCTAGCTCCAAAAAGGGGGAACTAAAGGTCTATGCGCATAGAGTCGAAGTGGTGAGTTGCACTTGTATGAACATAGCATAACTGCATACCTTGCCTGTCATAGCATAAACATTGCATTTCAACCCCTACCCCTATCGTATAAGTCGGTTATGGGACTTCTTATACGATAGGCCTCGCTAAACGACCCCTTGGTCTATAGGTTTGTATGGGCATTCCTATAAATCAATGGTTACTTTTCTATTATTATTGTCTTTACTTACTGCATTTTACTTACTCTTTACTTACTCTTTACCTGCTCTTTCTATGCTCTTTATCTGCTTCGATTATGTATATATATACTTGAGTAGCGGTAGAACTCTTCCTGTAGATTATGCCCCGTCATCTGCTTTTTGCTTATACCCCTTGTTGTCCTCAGCTTCATCCTCCTGCACGGTGTCTAGGAGCCATTGGGGGTGGGGTGGGGAACATAAGGCTTAGTCTTTTTGACTAACGGTCGGTGGACCATATCATTTTAGGGAATCGAGGAGACGCAGCAACATCAGAGACCGGTGCAGATGGAGGCGGGCCAGCCTATCACAAGAACACCAGATTCAGGATCAGTGAGTGATTAGTAGTTAGCTTCTGTGAGTGATCTTGTAGTGAGGACATGATGTACAGGGCATGTGCCCTTTATTATTGTAACAATCTTTTATTCAGTTATCATCTGTGGACATTTACCTTTATGGTTTTATATTTCATGTTGATTCTGTGGACTTGTCTTCTTTTATACACTTTTCTTTGTGATCGATTTGGCCGGCAGGATCGTTGTTTTGTAGTGGTGACCTTCCCGAGTGAAGGGGTCACTGCAAAGCGATGGTTCTCGGCCTAAGACCTGGTGTTTAAAAAAATGGGGTCTTACACTCCTCCCCTCAGCCTCGTCGGAGTCCGCCCCATTGGAGTACGCACGCTTGCGATTTGCTCTCAGGCATAGCCCTACGCTCCACGTTGCTGCTATTCACTTCCTCCTCCGTTGTACCTCCAGAAAACCATAAAAGAAGGTAATCTCCTTGCGATTTTTATACATTGCGGTGCTATTGATGGTTTCTGTGGTATTCTCAGACCTACTTTATTTTTTCCATCTCTATTCCTTTCTCCATGGTACTGCCCTAATCTCCTTCATCTTGATGCAGCTCCCTCATCTGCTGCAGGGTTCGAACTCCATTTTCTGCTGCACGTTCCAAACTAACTTCTCTACTTCTCCATCAAAAATTGTTAGTTTCTATCTTTGATTTCTATTATTTATTCCTAATCTAGATTTCTAAGTTCTACATATTTAGATTTCTATGTTCTAATTTTGTTTTCTAAGTTCCCTACACTAAAGGGTTATGGTCTTATTGAACCCGAGCTTGGTGTTTTTGGGTTCTGCAGTTTAATGTTAAATATATGCTGCAGTTTAATGTTAAATATATGCAGTTCAACTTTATTATATACTGTATAATGTGGTTACTAATATATTTATAAGTGATAGAAAGTCATAAGTTTCAATTTTAAACCATCAGTGTTGTACTAAAGTATCATCCACAATCTGGAAGCTACACTTCGAAACTGCGTCTGCAGCCTCTATATGAATCTACACTATGAAATTGCATCCTCCATATTTGAAACTGCGTCTGCAGTCTTGAAATCACGCCTGCAGTCTTCAATCTACGCCTGCAATTTTGCTGAAATGGGAACGATATGCATTGAAATCAAGGGTATAACTAGCTTCTTTCAATTTATGTATTTATCCTTCAAGAAAAAATGTTGGGAGGCAATATTGTTGATCAACTATTCCAAGATGTACTATTTTGTAAGGTTTTATATATATCATGTATTCCAATATGAGCTGCATAATATTTTTGATGTACTGTTTTGTAAATATTTGAAAATTCATTAGTGATTCAAAATTATAATGCATTGAAGATGTTTGAAGTAATTATAATGCTAGAAGTAATATTTTTAATGTGTTTGGCATTGATGTGCGATTGTATCAGTCTTAGCATATTTTTATATTGATCTTAAAGCACGGTTTAGATTTTGCGATTATAGTCTAATAAATATTTGAGCTTGGTGGCTATGTAACATATAACTATATTTGAGGTTTTGTTATTTAAAGCACCATTTTGACATGTAACACTATTTGAGGTTTTCTTATTTAGGTAACATCATCGTATGCGCATTTTGATTTAGTTTTTATGTGTCCTTAGTAATTATCATCTCTTAAACAATGCTTTTACCCCAAAATACAACCCCAATTTTCCTCCTTGCAACAACATTGCCTTAGTTCATTCCCTATAAGACATTAGATACACATTTTTCATTGCCAGCCTTGCTTTTCAAGTGTATGTTCTGTTCATTTTTATTTCGTCGATGGAGAAGTAGAGGTTATTTAATCTTCTCATGTATATTAGTTCTACTTCTACAGTTGATGAATATATTTTTAGTGTTTTTTGTTTCTGTTGATGATATATTAAATAATCTTAGGTATCCCCATCATTCTTCTCGAATATATATGTTTGGGTTATATTAATATATTTCTTCAAACCATTATATTACAAAAGAAAGCTTAGATTTCTCATATACTTGCATCCAGGACTTTAATGAATCCAGGATTTTAATGCATCCAGGCCTTTAATGCATCCAGGAATTCCGTGCAAACGTTAATGCATCAAGGACTTTAATGAATTCGGCCCAATTTTGTGTTCCAATCACCAGTTCTTTGTCTAATTATGATGTAAAGACTTCTTCTTTCCTAAGGTTTTTACATTATTTAATTGATTGTGATAGGTATTTCTTAGAAAGGTATTTCCCTTTTTTTTATTATGATATTTACACTTCTTCTTTCCTATTGCATTCTCACTTTGATGCAAGCAGTATCTAGCAATACAATGCCAAACTGAGCCAATTTATGGCAGTCATAACCGTTGTCGCGCCATACATTATACTAAGGTGATGTTTTTGTCCAAACTCACCGGGAGCAAAAATACAGTGCCAAACTGAGACAATTTATAAATGATAGCTACCTTAGACAATCGCACGGTTTGAGTTTTGTTTAAGTTATCTTCCATATAATTGTGAGGTCATTTGCACTAATCATGAAAACAATGTATGCGAGAAAGCACCGAAACACATCAAATGCCTCTTTTTTGTTAACTCATTTTCACTCGGTGTGGCCTATGTTGGGTGCAGGATGAAATCATCAATTCCTTCAATGGTAGAGTTGAAAGCTTCATCACATGACCCCCCATCCAATAGTCTCACAAGGTATTATGAAATCCTTCCACATTCTTCTTTATGTTCATCTTGATTTCTCAATTTCACTAAATGCAGTCTACCTTGGGTGCAGGATTACTTAAGAGCGCCGGTATCAACACTCTACAATTAGGTATTGCACGGATGATCTAAGGGAGGTGGTATCAACACTCTACAAGGAGGTATTGCACATGACATCACCAATTCCTTCAATGTTTCTAACATATTGGTTTTAATCTTATATAAATACTGAATATCAAATAGTTTGTTCTGAATGTGCATGATATATGAAAGAATTCTAATGTCAATTTTTGTATAAATCATGTCTTAGAGCTTTTATTTTCTGTTTTCTTTCAAGTTATTTGTATTGGGTTGTATAGAAATATTTGTCCATTTAGGGGCAAACCCCCTATCATGTCTTTCCTTATAGTTTATATCCAAGTCTTTTGTAGAAATAAATATGCAGCGAGTTTGCAAACTGCAATGAGTTTGCTCCAGATTTAGCAAACTGCAGCAGTGGGTTTACTGCAGCTGCAGAAAATTACAGCTGCAGCAAACTACAATAGCGGGTTTGCTGCAGCGGCAGCAAACTGTAGCAGCGGGTTAGCTGCAGCTGCAGCAAACTGCAGCAGCTGGTTAGCTACACCTGCAGCAAACTACAGATGCGGGTTTGCTGTAGCTGCAGCAAACTGCAGTTTGCTGCATCTGCAGCAAACTCTTCGGTGTGAGTGTTGTGTGTGCAGTTGTGCTGAGTGTTGTATGTGCATTTGTGTTGTGTGTGCAACTATGAGTAATGTGTGTGCAGCTGCGTTGAGTATTGTGTTGTGAAGTGCGTGTTATTTTTTGTCCAGTGAGTGTGTTGTGTTGTGAACTGGCAGATGATTGAGTGAGTAACGGAAAAAGAGTAACTACTATTTCATCAGACCTTCATGGGGTAATATAGCTCAGGAGAGAACAATGATAATTACTAACATTCACTATTGGTACTTTTGTTGGTTAATTACTCCGGTTTTGTGCTGTATTCAGTATTATTTACTCAATAATGTTTTGCTTCATGTAGTATAGGAATTAATCACTTGATTTGCTTCATGTAGTTCGTTGCAACTACTGCTATCATTGTATTACTCAAATGAACTTGCATGTTTAGGATTTCTCAACTACTTATTCAGCTATCTTATTCAATGCTTATGTATTGTAATGATCAAATGAACTATTTTTATATTAAATTTCATCTAAGTTTTAATTTTAAACCTTTATGTCTTGTAAAACTTACACATTTTCATATCACACCCATGAATCCTCTTTATATTATCTTTTTGCCCCCTTTAAAGTGTTGCCGCCCCCTTTAATAATTGCTCTTTTTTTTCTAGGGAGTTGGAGCTTGGAGCGAAAAGTGACGGAAGAAGATGCATTAGTCAGAAAGTGTAGAAGTTGATGTGTTTTGTAAAAAATCTTGATCTTATTGTTGTTATGTAATATTGTTTTGTTATAGATGAGATGACACTAGTACTCTATCTAGCTACTGCAAGTATTTCAAATTTAATATTTGTAATGCGTTTTCTTTTTATTAATTTGGCATATTTTTTTCTTCCCGTAGATTCAAATTTTATATATGAAAAGTATATTAGTTCTTTAAACCTATAATAATTTCTATTTTTAAATATTTTAATTACAAATTATATATCAATGAATATAAAATATTATTACATAATATAAAACTATATTATACTTTAAATAATATTTCATATTTATAATAAAATCATGCGTGCCCATCTAAATTAGGAATTGAAAATATAAAAATATAAATGAATTTTTTGGGTAAGGAAGGTATACAACAATTGTAACGAAATAATTATTGTTATGTTATAACAATTATAACGAAATCAAACATTTATAACGAAATATTCATATATTTGATATATAAATATATTTTTTTTAGTGGGGAAGAAGTCAAACATTTGTAACGAAATATTCTTTACTATAACTCATCTTATTGTGAGGAAGTAATGTTTGTCAAAAATAAATTATTTGTAACGACAAACAAAAATTCGTTACAAGAACTTCTAGCGTCGAGTCTTAGGTAACGGTCGTCACATAAAGTAAATTCTTTGTGTAACGATATTAGTTACCTTTTGTAACGTTTTTAGTCCTTACTAAAAGTATAATTTGTTGTAGTGACTGCGAGGAAGGATCGTTACCCTTGGAGCTTTCATCGGCACCATAGATCTGAGATTCCAATCGGATAGGAAGAACCGCACCGGGCTGCTCTCTACAGATCTGGAAACGTCTCGCGATTCGGAGTTTCGGAGCTCCGTTAATGGCCGAAAGAGCTTCTTCTTCCTCCTTGCCTCTCTTCCTTCTCAAGCTTGGGAGAGAAAAAAGACTTACAGTTATGAGGGGAAATGGGCTTAGGTCAATACCTAATACTTTCCAGCAACATCTCTCAGTCGTCGGATCAAGATCCAAAAAGATTTGACCTCTCTCATCGCCGATTCAGCTTCTCAATATAGAGCAGAACAAACAGGGCGCACGATCAGTGGTGCACGATCAGTGTCCGTGCGAGAAGGATTTCTCCTGATCGTGCGAGAACAACCTGTAGCAGAAAGGCAAGCCAAAAATAGCACACGATCAAAGGCGCACGACCAGTGATCGTGCAAGAAGAAAGCCTGTGAACGTGCGAACCGCTCGGGTTGGAAAATGGGCAATGCGCACGACCAGTGGTCGTGTGCCTAATCGTGCGCGAAAAATCACGCACGACCAGTGGCCTATGGGGCTAAAATCAATGGCCCAACCCCCACTCCGAGCGTCGCATTACCACGCCGCGTTAGCTCACAGAACAGTAAAATTTGGGGTGTTACATGTTTATATTAAGCAACATTACAATTTATTAACATCAATTAAAATTAATATAAATGGATGGTCATCTCTCTCCCCTCTCTCATTCTCTTTTCTCCGATGTCTACGCCCATGATGCTCCGGGCTGCGCCCGCATCAAGCGCGATAGTACCGGGCCGGCGACGGCGAGCTTCGCCCGCCCCAGCCGGCTTCGCGCGGGTGGGCTTAGCCTGCCCTTGCGCCCACAACATATACATATGGGTACTCAAAATGACCGCGCAAAAGTTTTAATAATTATTTTATAATTGTTTTTTTTAACATTTATATTTTAATAAAAAATCATTTTAAAGTAGGTCTAGGAGGTTTAATGATTACCTAACATAGTAGATGTAGGAGGCCTACTAAAAACTTTTGGATTTTATGAATTTTAATCATTATTTTTATTATTGTGATATACTGTAATTACACAAATAGCCATTATATTTTGTGAATTTCTATTTTCCCATAATATATGCTTAAGTCATGGGAGTAAAAGAATGAGGCTATATTTGCCAATTTTGAATGTTGCACCAAAGACAATTTCTTAAAAAGAGAAAGTGAGTCGGTGACAGATGCAAAGTCATAGCATATTTGCATTGATATATTTGGCGTCGATACAAAATAAAATCAGAGCCGCCCACATCAACGAATATGATTCACAACTTCTAATCATTATATTTAAATTGAAGCCGTTTTAAGTACGACTACCGTTAATTTGTTGCAAGTTATTTTTAATGATCTCCAAATTATCACATATTAGAGTCTTAATATTTAGCTTTTGCACATTTTTTAATCAGCTTGCTTAACTTGGGGTTTGGCACCACTAAAGAACTCCTGGAGTTTCTGTAGAGGGGTGCAACCTGTGATTTTGCTGTCTCCCTATAGAAGCTTGGGTAGTTAATAGTATAATGTATGTAGTTTTAGAAAAAAAATATTATAATTCAACTATGCTGCATAACAAGATTATTACTCTGAAAGACTATAAGTAATGTTGGACTTTACAGTTATTTGCCTGAAGAGGAATTTAGTATAGACGAATGAAACCTATACACCCTTGTGTGCATCTCTCATTATTACTTATGAGTGACATTGCATGGTGGGCACCCACGACCATTGTGATCGCCCACGACCATTGTGGCAGCCCGCGACTATTGTGGCCACCCACGATTATTGTCGCTGCCTACGACCAATGTCGCCGCCGACGACCATTATGACCATTGTGGCCGCCCATGACCATTGTGGCCCCCATGACCTTTGTGACCGCCCACGACGAATGTCGCCGCCCATGACGTTGTACTCACATAGGGATGGAGGCCCGCCCACGACCATTGTCGCCTCCCACGATAAATGTGGTCGACCACGACAAATGTCGCACCCCACGACAAATGTAGCCCACCACGACCATTATTGCCCCCCCATGATAAAAGTCACCCCCACGACAAATATTGTCGCCCATGACAAATGTCATCTCCATGATAAATGTTGCCCGCACGGAAGGCCACCAGTGCATTGTCACTAGTATGAGTGTGTGTATATATATATATATATATCAAGATTTTTTGAAAATCGGACCAGATGTCGAACCGGCGGAGGGAAAAGTTCAAGGTTGAATCGCTCCAATCGATTGAACCGGGGTCGAACCGTGTTATATATTATATATACATATCTATATATATACTAATACGATATATCATATTTATGATATATCATATATCCTATATATATTTATATATAAATAACTATATACATTTATAAATTAATTAGATTAATTAAAATTACGATATACCGAAGAGAGAGAGAGGAGAGAGAGGGAGGGAAGAGAGAGCGGTTGTGGCGGAGAGAGAGGAGAGAGGGAGGGAAGAGAGAAAGCGGTTGTGATAGAGTAAGAGAGAGAGAGAGGAGAGAGGAGAGAGGGAGAGGGCGGTAATGAAAAAGAGAGAAGTATATATATATATTTAATCTTAAATTTAATCCCACATTGCAAATAACAGTTTTCTCTCCTAACAATCAGCTATAAATAGAGGGGAGCCTAAATAAAAAATCAATGGTAAATCTACTTACAACTTTGAACTGCATGGTTCCCTAGAAACAGGCCCGGTTTCCGGTTAACTGGTCCAACCGCCCGATTAACCGGTTCTGTGCCGGTTCTTGGATGACGCGGTTTTAGCCACTTGACCGAACCATCGGTGGAACCGGTTGGCGGTCCAACCAGTTGAACCGGCCGGTCCGGTCCGGTTTTTAAAACCTTGATATATATATATATATATATATATATATATATATCGATATCTATATATCTATATCAATATATCAATATATCTATATATATACGAGCAGCTCCGCACGGGCTTTGCCCGTGCTCGCTAACTCTTAGGGGGTTGCACACACATTCGAGTGGGCTGCGTCTGCATATGAGTGGGCTGCGCCCGCCTATAAGTGGGTTGCGCCCGTATATGTGCACTAACATTTATTCAAAACACATACATATGAGTATTTCAAATGACCGTAAAAAATATGAATCAATATTACTAGTTTTATTTTGTAAGAAAATGTAAAATTTTACCTAAGAAATCAATTTCTCTCTCCCATTCTTTTCTGCCCCCCTCCCTCCTATCCCTAAATGTAGGTATTCGCCCGGCCGGCGATGACAGTACCTGCCCCGACCAAGCGCGATATAGGGATTCGCCCATGCGGGCTTCGCCCGACCTGGTCAAGCGCGATAGTACTCGGGCCGCGACTGAAGGCTTCGCCCGCCCCCGGCGGGCTACGCCCATGGCGCTCCAGGCCGCGCCCGCATCAAGCCGGTTGCGCCCACAACATATACATATGAGTACTCAAAATGACCGCACAAAAATTTTAATTAATATTTTATAATTGTTTTTTTTCAAAAATATTTATATTTTTACAAACAATTATTTTAAAGTAGGTCTAGGACGTCTAATGATTACCTACTATAGTAGGTGTAGGAGGTCTACTAAAAACTTTTGGATTTTATGAATTTCTACTATTATTTTTATTATAGGGATATTGTGTAATTACACAAATATCCATTATATTTTATGAATTTTCATTTTTTTCATAATATATGTTAAGTAATTGGAGTAAAAGAATGATGCTATATTTGACAATTTTGAATGTTACACCAAAGACAGCTTCTTGTATATACAAGTTAAATATATATATATATATATATATATATATATATATATATATATATATATACGAGCATGCAGCTCCGCACGGACTTCACCCATGCTCGCTTACTCTTAGTGGGCTGCGCCCGCATTTGAGAGTGTTGTGCCCGCCTATAAGCGGGCTGAGCACGCATATGACAGACACGGGGCGGACGGGTTGCGTCCGCATATAACAGACACGGGGCTCCGCCCTGCGGCCAATCGCGACAGTACCTCGACCATGTCTTGACCGCCGCTCGCAAATGTTTTTAACGATGGTGTTACGAATATATAATAATTTGACAAATGTTTATATTAAGGAACATTACAATTTATTAGTATCAATTAAAATTAATATAAATGGATGACCATCACTCTCCCCTCTCTCTCTTTCTCTTTTCTCCGATGGCTACGCCCATGATGCTCCGGGCTGCGCCCGCATCAAGTGCGACAGTACTCGGCCGGTGACGGCGGGCTTCGCCCACCCCAGCCGGCTTCGCGCTGGCGGGCTTCGCCCGCCCTTGCGCCAGCAACATATACATAGGAGTACTAAAAATGACCGCACAAAAATTTTAATAATTATTTTATAATTGTTTTTTCAAAAACATTTATATTTTAACAAAAAATCAATTTAAAGTAGGCATAGGATGTCTAATGATTACCTAACTGTTGAAACCAGAGAACTGGTCTCGACGTTCGAAAGGGAGATGCAGCTAACCCTTACTCGACCTGAGCTAGAACGCTTGACCAGTCACTAAGAACCGAAGAACCGAAGAACCTTGCCCTTAAAGAACACCTAAGTCCGCAAACGGACCCCTTAAGCTGCAGTGCGGAGGTCCCACCACACACCCGGAAGCTCACAAGGAACTCCCCCTTTCAAGACAATGCAGAGCCTGGGCACCTTGGAGGGCACTAAAGCTCTCCTCACCACCAACCTTCACTGACAAAGGGGTGGGGGGAGGGGGTAGTGCTTGCTCACAAGACACACACGAGGAGAGGGGTGGAGACCAACCCTTCACAAGGTGCCCATGGGGGTCTATTTATAGACTTCCCAACAAATGGGTTGCGGATAGCCAAAATTCTGTTATCCGCAGCTCAACCACAAACCTGAACGATCAAAACAGGAGGAGGGGCGAGTGGAGAACGAGACGTCCACTCCCTCCCTTGCCGGGGGTCAAACGAGTGGATCGAGGTCCACCGCCCTGACTGGGCGAGTGGACCTCACAGTCCACTCCACCCTTAGGGCGAGTGGACCCTTGGTCCACTTGCCCAACTGCATGGGGCGAGTGGACCACGGGTCCACTCGCCCACGCCCTTGGGCGAGTGGACCACTCACCCCCCCCCCCCCCCCCCACTCGGGTGAGTGGACCAATGGTCCACTCGCCCGGGTCCTTGGGCGAGTGGACCAAGGGTCCACTCATCCAAGGAGGTCTGCTCCCCCCCGGGGCTTCTCTTTTTGGTCGTGGCGATCTTTGATGGTTCGGTCTGCTGCGCCCCCTATCTGTGCTAGGCCACGTCGGCTTGGCAAATATGAGGGTTGTACACAATCCCCGCTCTTTTCGAACTTATTTTAAGCTCGGAAAGAAAGCCCAACACACCTATTTGACGAGTCAAGTGGGGTCTTGGGGGAATCTACTGAGGGCCCCGCTGGGTGGCTATAAAAGACCCCAAAGGGGGAGGTGAGGAGAGCACTATCCCTGAGGGATCTCTTTTCCCCCTTCCTTTGAGTTAGATGGACCCTCCTCGAGACTTCAGAGCTCGTTTCAAAGCTCTTGCTGGGAGGGACCGGAACCACCTGGCATAGCTCAGGGCCTTGGTTAGTGGTCCTTCGCTCTCCCCTACTCGGCCGGCGGTGCGATCACCACGAAAGAAACTCCGACCCGACCTGGTGAAAGAGGTGGCGTCGTCATCCTCCCACGGGGTGACCGACTTTGTCCGGGATCTGGAACTAGACACAGTATCGATTCATTCCTTACCTTTGCTTCCATCACACAGCTACATCGTGCTAACTGAGACATGCTTCTTGAATGCTAACTACTTATTTCGAACCACCCCGAGGGAAACCAGAGTGTGACGGAAACGATGGGCATGGGCGTTCAAGCAAGCCCTGTCATTCACGTTCAGGATCCTGTCGTCTTCTCAACTACCCATGACAACCCTTTCTCGAAAAGCCATGGAATTGAGGATTCACAAGGTAATGCTGCTGCGAGAGCCCCTATTGGGTCGAGTGCTTTGGTATCTAAAGCTATACTTTTGCAGGAGAGGACAAGACCTCGACGGGTCAGTCGAGCCGGAGGGAGGTCTCCCCACCACTCCTCTCCCCTACTACGGTTGAGGAGCCCGCCGAGGACCAACCTAACATCCTCGAGCGCCTGGATCAACTGGCTATCACGGTGAAGTGGCAAGATGCCTTCCTTCACGAGCTACGAGAGGGTAGATGGTCCGCCGGACTTGACCCTCTCGCCTGTGTCTGTGCGCTGGAGCGGCGAATGGAGAGGCTGGAAAATGAACTTAATATACTCAAGGAGGAGGTCCGGCTTGTGTCCGGAGGCATGGCAGCACCGATCGCAGACCACCTACATCGGGTGGGGGCTACCGTACGCACCGTGAGTGAGGAGGTTGCTTCAGCGAAGGAATGCATTGGATCAATGCACGGGGTGACTTCCTACACCCGAGACCCAGGCTTCTAGAAATGGACGCCGCACTGATCGGCTTTTATTCGTGATCTTTTATCTGCTATGTAATTATAAGGATTAGCTTTGCGTGGTGGTTCAGTCCACCTTGCGACCGAAAGCTTTTACCTTGCTCTGCTTCTGCTACAGTGTTTCGTTGCTTTCGTTCATTTGTGCTTCGCAGGTCGTTGTGTGTTTGATAATTAAATGCCAGGGTAAGCGACACGATCCCGGGGTAGTTTATCAGAGGATGAGGGGCAGAGGCCTTAGATGGGTGTCTTCTGGGTGAGGTAGAGGAGAGGGGTCAGGTTGAAACCTGGGCGAATGGACCTCGAGGTCCACACCCCTATACCAAGCGAGTGGACCATGGGATCCACCCACCTATGTCAGACGAGTGGTCCATGAGGACCACTCCCATGCACCGGGCGAGTGGACCTCATGGTCCACTCGCCCCTTGCCCCGGGCGAGTGGACCTCGTGGTCCACTCGCCTTTGCTCCGGGCGAGTGGACCCCGTGATCCACTCACCCACTTTTGATCCCCCCTGTAAATATCCCCCCCTCTTCTTCCCCTTTATCATCACATTTGTCCCTCTCTCTTGCCTTGCATTCCCCTTGTGGTCGGCTCTATTCCTTCACCTTTGTCCTACGAGATGGACCCAACCGTCCTCCTGTCGCTAGAAATGGCCGGGAGCAAAGCGCGACCAATTTTTCCGAACACTCCTTCCCTGAAGGGAAGGTATCTGAAGAGGAGTTCTTGGCATTCAAGAGCTCCTACCTTCCTGAGGAGTGGATGTCTCGACGTCGATCGCCAGGCGAGGCCATTAACTTTTTCTATGAGGAATGGCTTGCCTTCCCGCTTGCCCACTTTGAAGCTGGTCTAAGGCTTCCTTTATGGCCTGAGGTGAAAGAGTTCTTGAACTACTTTGGCGTAGTTCCTTCTCAGGTCAACTCGAATGAGATCTCGATGTTAACGGCCTATGCTTGCTACTTGCGAGAGGAAAGGGTCGAGTTTGACCTAACTGTGCTCCGAAAAGTGTTCGTCTTTCATGCGACCACTGACGGGGTATGTTTTCTGACCGGCACGCATGTGAAGGTGTGTGAGACCTCCAATAAGGTCCATCACTGGAATGACATGTTCGTGTTCGTTCAAGGTGACTTTGGTGACATCCCCTTCTCACTCGTCCAGAGGTCTGAGAATGCCTGCAAGGCCTCTCGCTTAGGTGGGGAGGCGGCCATATTTCATAGATACCATGAGGGTGCGAGCTTTGATGTCGAGCACCTCCAAAGGAACATCGACCGGCTTACCTACGGTGATCCTGGGATGGGTATCCTCTCCTTTCTGATGTCCCCCCTCTCTTTTTTCTTTTCACTCATTCCTACGGACACTTACCTTTACTTTGATTCCTACAGGTGAGCGGACTCTTCCACGGCACCCTCCCTTTGCAAGAGGGAGCTCTTCATCTGCCCGCTGGTTCGTCAAGGAGGCTGTAGCTGCATGCGCCTCTGCCCCGAAGGTCCCCGTGCTGAGGCAACGGAGAGAGAAGGAGCAGGTGGTGGAGGAGGCTACGCCTTCCTCCCCACCAAGAGGGCCAACAATGCGGCGGGGGAAGGCTGTCCGCAGGGAGGACTTAGGGGTGGCGCCGAGGGAGAAGGGGGAACCGAGTGACCCTAATGCGTTGGCCAACCATCCCAACTTTGAGATGGGGGGGGGGGGGAGGAACGCCACCGACTCCTTTGGTGACCATGTCCTTCACTGGGATGAGGTTACGAACCGGGTCTCGATCACTTCCCAACAACCCTTCTGGATAGAGAGTGAACCTCTCGGGGATGCCGCGTATAACCTCTCTTTTGGCCTCTATGGCTGGCAAGATGCGGCCTCCTATAAGAAAAAAAATCCATTTGTGACCTTGCCTGCATGAGCTCGCAAGCCCTGCTTTGCGCAACTGAACTCTCTCATATTACTGCCCGCCAAGGTCTTAGTCTCTCGAAGAAGCTGAGGCAAGCCGATGCGTCGAGTTAGGCTGCGGAAGAGAAGGCTGCTTCCCTTACCGCACGCCTAGCCACCGCTGAGAGGCTCCTGGAGCAGTCATCCGGAGGCCTGGTTCGTGTTTGGCTTGGTGACCATTCCCTTCTTCTACACCTCTCCTTTCCTCAACGGCTGTAATACCTTTAACTTTCCTACCTGCAGGGGCCATAGGCTGATGACTCGCTCAGGAGGAGATGCGAGGAGTCAGATCGAGAGGTGCATGACCTGCGGGCTCAGCTTGCTAAAGCCCAGAGGCAGTTGCGGGAGGGAGAGAGGGGTGGATCCTCGCGGGCCGAGAGCTCCCGGAGGATGATTGTGTCAAAGACGGCCGAGGCCTTTGTGAACTCCCTTCATAAGGCGGACGCTCTTTAGGACGATTTAAGGGGGGGGGGGGGTCTCTGCTAGCGATATCCTTTTCCAGTTCTACCCCTCCCTTACGCGTCCCAGCTTGTCCCCTTCCAGCGGTGATTATTCCCCCTGAATGTCGGAGTTGCTAGGAACCTCCTTTTTTTATAAGCAATGTCTACTTTGTATTTTCATTCCTGTGCTAGCTATTAGGGCAAAGTGATTGTCCATGTAATCCATGTTATTACTGAACATGCAACCATTCAGTGAACCTTCTAGCTTTTTCAACTCTTCAACATTCAAGTAGAACAATTGTTTGGTTTGAGATCTCTTCCTACGATGGAGATAGTTTACTATCTTGTCATACCTTAGACCCATTTGTCAGACCAACCAGAGGAGGAGAGACGGTCCATGTCCTGGGGGCTTAGCTTACCTAGAGGCAGAGGAATTCAACACTTTTCCAAACCAATTGGGGGCGGAGTACCCGTCCACGTCCTAGGGGCTTAGCTTGCCTGGAGGTAGAGGAACCCAGTACCTTCCCAAACCAATTGGAGGTGGAGTACCCGTCCACGTCCTAGGGGCCTAGCTTACCTGGAGGCAGAGGAACTCAACACTCTTTCAAACCAACTGGGGGTGGAGTACCCATCCTAGTCCTAGGGGCCTAGATTACCTAGAGGCGGAGGCGCTCATCACCTTTCCAAGCCACTTAGTCAAGTAGCGAGTCGACCCGATGAGTCTCCCATCTGCCGGCATGACTGAGCCCGGAGAATGGTCTCTAGTCGGGGATCTTGCCAACTTGGGGCGGAGTACCCATCCACGTCCTAGGTGCTTACCTTCACCTGGAGGCAGAGGAACTCAACACCTTCCCAAGCCATTTAGTCAAGTAGCGAGTCGACCCGATGTTCTCCCATCTGCCGGCATGACTGAGCCCGGAGAATGGTCTCTAGTTGGGGATCTTACCAACTGGGGGCGGAGTACCCATCCACGTCCTAGGTGCTTACCTTCACCTGGAGGCAGAGGAACTCAATACCTTCCCAAGACACTTAGTCAAGTAGCGAGTCGACCCGATGAGTCTCCCATCTGCCGGCATGACTGAGCCCGAAGAATGGTCTCTAGTCGGGGATCTTACCAACTGGGGGTGGAGTACCCATCCACGTCCTAGGTGTTTACCTTCACCTGGAGGCAGAGGAACTCAACACCTTCCCAAGCCACTTAGTCAAGTAGCGAGTCGACCCGATGAGTCTCCCATCTGCGGGCATGACTGAGCCCGGAGAATGGTCTCTAGTCGGGGATCTTACCAACTGGGGGTGGAGTACCCATCCACATCCTAGGTGCTTACCTTCACCTGGAGGCAGAGGAACTCAACACCTTCCAAAGCCACTTAGTCAAGTAGCGAGTTGACCCGATGAGTCTCCCATCTGTCGGCATGACTGAGCCCGGAGAATGGTCTCTAGTCGGGGATCTTACCTATAGGTGTTACCTGAAAAAAAGAAGTTGTTTCCATTCATAGTTAAGGCAATACAAGTTCATTACATCGCGCCTCCTTGCGCTTACTTGGCCACATACTCCCCGGCCTTCTCCTTCATCACCTCTTCCATCTTTTATGCCTTCTTCATCCACTCGACCACGTTGACAGCTGTGACGTAGCACTGGCGCGCCTCCCTGGGATCTCCCCTAACCTGGACTTGGACTCCTCCAGTGCTGTACTTCAAGCACTGGTGGTATGAGGACGACACACATTGGTACGCGCTGATGAGGGGACGCCCGAAGATGGCATTGCAACTACTCGGCGCATCCACGATGACGAACCGACAGTTTTTGGACGTACCCCCAAAGTGACGAGGAGCTCGACTCCCCCTTCCACTTCCTTCCTTTCTCCGAAGAACCCAAAGAGTGGCCCGTCTGACGCCAACACCCGCTTCGACTCGACCTTCATCTTGTCGAAAGCCTTCTTGAACACCACGTTCACCGAGCTCTCGTTGTCGACCAGAATTCAGGAGACCGTGAAGTTTTCGATTGCGGCCTTGATGATGAGTTCCATCTATGATTACCTCAACATCTTTAACTTCTCCTTCCGTCTCCACCACCATTCCATTAGCTAGGATAAGTGACTTCCAATCATCGTTATTGATTTTCAAGTTTAGATTTTCAACGTCTTGCAATGCAAGCACGTTGCGTGATGATCCAGTGTCGCACAGAGCGGTGGTTTCAATGCTATTAATTTGACATTTCACAATCAACTCGCCCTCATGACATCCATCCGTCTCAGTTATGCTTTTTCCTTGCTCACGGGGATTCTTCTCCGTTCTGCTAGGAAGAGCACCTTGAGTACGCTCAGAAAGCACTTGAGCCAATTGACCCAGTTGCATTTCCAAGTTCCTCGTCGAGGCCATTTGATTGGCCATATTTGCTTGGGCCACATCCACAAATTTTTCCATCATCTCTTCTAACGCACTCTTGCGATGCACCGGAGCGCCTTGATTATATCCGGGCTGAGGCGGCCTTTGTTGGCTTTTGGACGCTTGATCATCAAATTGATGTTGGCCCGGTTGCCAACATTGGCCCGCAGTGTTCTGATTCCATGAGAAATTTGGGTGATTTCTCACACCCGGATTATACGTACTTGATAATGGTGCAGTGCGATTTTGATTTTGAACAAAATTAACACTTTCTTCTATATTGAGATTAGAGAATTCAGATGAGATTTCACCTGAGGGGCATTCATAAGTATGATTACCGGAGTTCCCGCATCCTTGACAAGATATAGCCATCACCGGAGTCGGAGAAGAGGCAGGCTTCTTCAACAACGTGATGTTCTCATATGGTGCTGGAGCTGGACCAGATGTGTTAACTTCTAATAGGCCACTTGCATTCTGCGGGGTGTTTCGCCCTGCAGTCCAAAACGAACTATGAGTTGCGGTATCCTGCAAAATTTCTAAAGATTCATCAGGAGTATGATTTAAGAGGGTTCCGCCGGCGGCAGCATCGTTCATGGCCCTGTAATTTGGTTCTATTACGAAGTAGAAATACTCCACCAGGTTCCAGGGTTGCAGCTCATGGTGAGGGCACTTCCGGAGGAGTTCCATAAATCTCTCCCAAGCTTTCACGAGGGTCTCCTGAGCGTGTTGTTGGAAGGTAGCAATCTCCCTCCTTAGGTTCACCCGTTTGTCCACGGGGTGGAACTTTGCTAAGAATTTGGAGGAGAGACGCTCCCATGTGGTTGCCGTGCCCGGCGGGATCGTATGGAGACACACTTTGGCTTTATCGCAGAGGGAGAAAGGAAATAATCTTAATTTTACCATGTCGTTCGCTATACCGGCGTACCAGAACGTTCCGTAGATTTTTGAGAACTCTGCCAAGTGAAGATGGGGATCTTCACTTGCCATCCCAGAGAACTGGGCATTGTTGCGGATGATGTTCAGGATCGTCGGCTTGATCTCGAACTGGTTGTTCGTGATGGCTCGGCCAAAACTAGGGTACACACTCCCCACAGTGGGAGTGGTATAATCTCGCATCATTCTAGGCCTCGCCCGGGCCACCTCGTTCTCATCAGCCACATGACCAGCAGCGGGTGCGTTCTCACCCCCGGGGTTAATTTCATTTCTGTTGATATTGAGATCCATGGAAGCAGCAGCACGGCGCCACGCGCGCAGCATCCTCTCAATCTCAGGGTCGTACTCTACTAACTCTTCAGGGCCTTACCCCTGCATAAACTTACACAAAAAAAGCAAAAACAACAAAGAACTTTTATAGAAGCTTCCTAGAAGAAAAACTCACAACAATGCTTGCAATCACCGGCAACGACGCCAAAAACTTGATGTGATGACGGCAAGTGCACCAGTCGTACAAGTAATAAAAGTTGGGAGAGACTCCCTGAATATCGTTCTCAGAGGATTGCAAGTTGGGTTGTATGATTTCTCGTTAGGAAATTAATTATAAAGATTCCTATGCACTTAATTAAAAAGAGGGTTTGATCTTGTTGGAACATGGTCTTCCGCATCTCCTAGGTTTGAGAATAACAAATCCTATGTGTATTTGATCTTGTGTGTTTAAGTGTGCAGGATAACAAAGTTCACATGACTCAAGGATTACATAAGATGGTTGCCCCCAAAGTTGAGCCAACAAATCCAAAACATCTACTAGCGCTGGCGGTAGTACTAGCGCAGGCGCTAGCTGCCGTTCGACGAACTGTTAGCGCCGCTCGACGAAATTATCATCATGGTGTTCGACGAAACTTCGCTCGACGAAATCTTAGCGGCGTTCGACGAACCTTCGCTCGATGAAATCTTAGCGGCGTTCGACGAAATCTTGTTCGATGAAATATTGGCTCGAAGCGCAATTTCGGGAGCTGTTATAGAAGGCGCTAACGCCTGGCGGTAGCGGATAACGCTAGTGGTAGCGTGGCGCACAAAAGGCATAGAGCAAAACGTTGCCGCCGATGGGAGATCCTGCCGCGCAAAATCTTTCCTAATCTGGGCTAGCGCCGGCGGTAGCGCTTTGGCTATAAAAGGACCCCCTCTCCTCTTGTTTTCGACACACCAATTGCATACACCTCAGAGAGAGAGTGCTAGAATTCCAGAGGCTTGTCTTGGCCGAAATTTGAGATCCCAGTGAAGCTTTGCCAATTTATGAAGGAGAATTCCATCACGCCGAATCCAGACGAAGTAGGCTTCGACAAATGCTGATTCTACAGCGGATCTTCGCCTCCATCTTCAGAAGTTCATCTTAAGGGAAGTTTTTATTATTTTATTTATCTTTCTTTGTAAACGGTTGTGAAATCGCCTCGTGTTGGCGACTAGGTCTGGGGTAGGACTTAGGGCTGAAATACGCCTCGTGTTGGCGACTAGATCTAGGCTAGGTCTAGGGGGTGCTCGAGGCCACATCCGGGGAAGGATTGGCTAGAGCGACTTGAGGCCGAATCCGGGAAGGAGAAGGCTAGGGCCACCGGTTCGTGGGGAAGCGAGTCGGGATAGAAAATGAAAAGAGCTTTTATTATTCGCCTCCGATCTCTAGCACCATTGAGATCAAGTTTTGTAAAACTTATTTAATATCAATAAAGCTTGTCTCTCTTTTTGTTTTACTTGACTTCTTGTTTTAATATTGCAATATTCCAAAGTTTTTCTAAATAAAATCTAAAGTTTTTGAAAACCCTTATTCACCCCCCTCTAAGGGCGCCGACCGATCCAACAAGTGGTATCAGAGCGGTTTTGTTCCAATCGGCTTAACAATCGGGAACAATGGCGTCTCATGATCTCGCTTTCTCGGAGGGTCAAGGGATTAGTCGACCACCTCTCTTTTCTGGGTCAGATTTTAACTATTGGAAAAATAGAATGATGTGCTTTCTTATGACGATGGATGTAGAAGTCTGGAATATGGTAGAAGTCAGATACTCTCCTCCTACAACTGTAGTGGGAGAGGAAACATTATTAAAACCTAAAGATAAATGGGATGACAACGATAAACTAAGGTGTAAAAATAATGCTAAAGCAATGAACGCTTTATATTGCGCTTTAAATAGGACTGAATTTAATAGAATTTCTGCTTGCACTACTGCTTATGATATTTGGAATCAATTAGAAGTAACTCACGAAGGTACATCGCAGGTGAAAGATGCCAAGCTGTTTCAACTGGAATCTGAATACGAGAAATTCAGGATGGACACAGAAGAGGATATCAACTCAATGTACACTCGCTTCACAAAGATCATCAACGCATGCAAGGCGCTTGGAAAGACCTACTCCGACGGGGACTTGGTGAGGAAAATTTTTCGTTCCTTACCTCCAAGGTTCAATCCGAAGGTGACAGCCATCTCGGAGTCGCACAACTTAAGAACGCTCCAGATCGAGAATCTCATTGGGAATCTCAAAACCCATGAGGTAGAACTACAAATTCAACATGACGAATGCAACAAGGAGCCGAAGAAAAAGGCATTGGTGCTGACATCAAAGAAGGAGTGCATCGAAGAGGACGATGATGATGAAGAAGGACTCCTGGTGAAGAATTTCAAGAAGTTCATCAGAAATCCAGAGAGAAGGAACACATTCCGAAAATTCTTCCAAAAAGATACTCGACGAAAGGGATCCTCCTCTTCATCGAAGAAAGAAAAAGGAAGCGATGACAAAGAAGAAAGGCCGCCTCCAGAATGCTATCACTGCAGAAAAACTGGGCACATTCGGAGCCAGTGCCCAAAATACCAAAAGGAGCGGAAAGAACAAAAGAAAGCAAAAGAGAGGAAGAAAGTGCTTAAGGCCGCTACTTGGGATGACTCTTCCTCTGAAGAGTCAAACGGTTCTGAGTCAAGTAGCGAGGAGGAAGCAAACCTGTGCTTAATGGCCAAAAGCGACGATGACGACACCAGTGTTCTTAGCGACACTGAGGTATCTCCTCCTACCTTTGAAGAACTTTATGATAAATTTGTTTTATTAAATCATGAAAATGAATCTATTATAAAAGAAAATCGTAAGCTCACAAAAAAATTAGTCTCTCTTGAAAAAAGAAAAGTTTCATGTCAAGAATGTGAGCACTCTTTATTTATGATAAAAGAACTTGAAGTTTCTCTCTCTAATGCCCTTTCACAAAACAAAATCATTGCAAAAGAAAAAGGGGACTTAGAGAGAAAATTGAAAACTTCTATATTACAAATTGAAAAGAACAAAAAAGGATTTGAAAATAAATGTGTTATGATTGTTCAAGAAAATACATCTCTTAAAAAACAAAATCAAATACTCAATTTAGCCATAAACAAATTCGGGATTGGTCAAAAATCCCTGGATATGCTTCTGGGTAATCAATGCTTTGGGTCTGGAAAATTCGGACTCGGATATAAAAGTGAACACTACCGCCCGGTGCTAGCTACTAACACCGGCGGTAGCTCTAATGTTAAAAATTCTTCTGGTTTTTCTAATGAACAAACATCATCCATCAAGGGCAACGTAGAAACTCAGAAAAGGGTCTCAACCCCCTTTATTTCGTGTGCTAATTGTCTTAAATTTGGACACACGTCTGGCTCTTGCAGGAATATAAAACAACGATCTTTAAAACAAATCTGGGTACCTAAGAAAACCACTTTCTCTATGGGTGGTACCTCTTGGGTATCCAGATCTTTACTCTCATCTTCCTTCTAGATTTGCAGGAAGGCTAATGAAACAGAAGATGTGTGGTATTTGGACTCAGGCTGCTCCAAACACATGACGGGCAATAAAGCAAAATTCCTTAGCCTAGAAAAGAAGAAAGGAGGAATAGTGACGTTTGGCGATAACGGTAAAGGAAGGATCATGGGAGTTGGTACAGTGGGTAACACATCTTTTCTTATATCAAATGTACTTTATGTGAAAGGACTAAAACATAACCTAATATCTATAAGTCAACTATGTGATAAAGGTTTAGACGTACTTTTTGAATCTTCCACTAACCTTTGCAAGATTGTTAATCCTAAAACAAAAGATGTGTTATTAACTGCACCTAGAATTCATAATGTTTACATAGTTTCATTTCATGATCTTTCTAAATCTTCTATAAAATGTTTTATAACAAAAAATGATGAATTAGAATTATGGCATAGACGCTTAGGGCACGCTAGTACAAAGCTCATCTTAAAACTAGCAAAAAGAGAATTGATTAGAGGATTGCCTAAGTTAAATGGAAATTTATCTTCATTATGCACTCCATGCCAAAAAGGCAAATTTACTAAGTCATCTTTTAAAAGCAAAAACGAAATTTCTACATCAAAACCTCTGCAATTAATTCATATGGATGTCTTTGGTCCCGTTAACACTGCGAGTCTTGGTGGTAGATTATACACTTATGTTCTCATAGATGACTATTATAGATATTGTTGGACTTTATTTCTCTCCTCCAAATCTGATGCGTTTTGCGAATTTTCAAAATTATGTACTCGCATTCAAAATGAATTAGATTTAAAAATAAAATGCATTCGCTCAGATCATGGAGGTGAATTTGAAAATGAAAATTTTAAATCTTTTTGTGACATGTTAGGTATTAAGCATGAGTTCTCCGCTCCACGCACACCTCAACAAAAAGGTGTTGTAGAACGGAAAAATAGGACAATACAAGAACTTGCACGCACAATGCTATCTGAATATAAATTACCTAAGTATTTTTGGGCAGAAGCCGTAAGCACTGCATGCTATGTAATGAATAGAGTTATGCTTCGCCCATCATTAACTCTCACTCCATATGAACTCCACTATCAAAAGAAACCTAACGTATCGTATTTTAAAGTATTTGGATGTAAATGCTTCATTCTTAACACAAAAGATTCTTTAGGAAAATTTGACGAAAAATGCGATGAAGGAATATTTTTTGGTCATTCTTCAACTAGTAAATCATATAGAATATTTAATAAAAGATCAAGTAAGGTTGAAGAGTCAATTAATGTCAGATTTGATGAGTTTGTTCCATGTGCAGAGAAGCTCCCTACAGGTACCGATGATGAACCTTTGCCATCCTTGGAGCACGACGAAGAAGAACCGTCCAAAGAAGAGGAGGAGAAGTCCAAAGAAGATGAAGATGTACCTCTAAGCATTCTAAACTTCTCCAAAAATCATCCAAAGGAGCTAGTCATTGGGGAACCTTCTACTGGGTAAGAACTCGGTCCTCTCTTCATGAAACATTTTCAAATATTTGCTTTGTGTCTAAAATTGAACCTAAAAACGTTTCCACCGCTTTAAATGACGAATTTTGGTTTTTGGAAATGAATGAAGAGTTAGGACAATTTGAAAGAAATAAAGTTTGGAATTTAGTAGAAAGACCATCTAATCATCCAATTATTGGTGTAAAATGGATTTTTAAAAATAAGCTAGATGGTGAATCTTGGATTGTAAGAAATAAAGCACGCTTAGTTGCTCAAGGCTATTCACAAATCGAGGGGGTAGATTTTGAAGAAACTTTTGCACCCGTAGCTCGCTTAGAATCTATACGAATATTTTTGGCATTTCCGAGTTTTAAAAGAATAAAATTATTTCAAATGGGTGTTAAAAGTGCCTTTTAAACGGGTTTATTAAAGAAGAAGTTTATGTAGAACAACCCCCCGGTTTCATAAATGAAAAATTTCCAAATCATGTTTACAAATTAGAAAAAGTGCTTTATGGTTTAAAACAAGCGCCCCGTGCATGGTATGATCGTCTTACATCGTTTTCGTTAGAGCACGGTTATGTTATGGGAAGTGCAGACAACACACTCTTCATTAAGCATAAAAATAACGAATTAATTATTCTACAAATATATGTTGATGACATCATTTTTGGAGCCACTAATGAAGAGTTGTGTAATGAAGTAGTCTTAATAATGAAAAATGAATTTGAAATGAGTCTTGTAGGAGAACTATCATATTTTCTTGGTTTTCAAATTTCACAAAGAACTGATGGTATTTTTATTTGTCAATCAAAATATGTTCACGATATGCTTAAACGATTTGGATTTGAAAATCTTAGACAAGCTTCTACTCCTATGAGTGCTTCTTTAAAACTAGGAAAAGATGAATCTGGAATTTCTATTGATCAAACTCTATATAGAGGAATGATAGGTTCTCTTCTTTATTTAAGTGCATCTAGAACAGATATAATGTTTGCCGTATGTTTATGTGCTCGCATTCAAGCCGATCCAAAAGAATCTCATTTAAAGAGGTAAAACGTATTTTTCGTTATCTAATAGGGTCATCTAAACTAGGATTATGGTACCCACATAATGACTCTTTCACACTCCTCGGCTATTCCGATTCGGACTACGCCGGGTGCTCATTAGATAGAAAAAGCACTAGCGGTACATGTCACTTTTTAGGACCCTCTTTAGTTGCCTGGTCTAGTAGAAAACAATCTTCGGTTGCACTCTCCACCACGGAGGCCGAATATATTGCACTTGGTAGTTGTTGTGCACAAGCGTTATGGATGAGCCAAACACTAGAGGACTTTGGATTTCATCTCAAAAACATAGATCTTAAATGTGACAACAAAAGTGCAATAGACCTCACATATAATCCCGTACACCATTCTAGATCCAAACACATCGACGTTCATCATCATTTCATTAGGGATCACATTAAGAAAGAAAATGTAAAAGTAAGCTTCATTGGGACGGACTCTCAACTTGCTGACATATTTACTAAACCCCTTCCCGATGCAAGATTTAGATTATTACGACTTGAATTAGGTGTCCTAGATCTTTCAAGTTACAACATGCCCACAAATACAATTTTCTTCATTTTTAACCATCCAAAACATCTCCTAAAAATCTGCAATTTCAGCATGGAACTACTATTGCGACACTTAATCCTAAAAAATTGTTCACTGTCTCCCGCGCTAGCGCTACCGCAGGCGCTAGCGTCCATGTTCATTTTTCTGTGATTTTAAAATTTCGAAAAATTTCTAAAAATATATTAATCTATATTTTCTACTTAGTTTTGCACTTCTGTGTTTCTTTATTTTTTGAAAAATCAAATAAAAAACTACAAAAACCAAATTACAAAAAAATATGTTTTTCTTTTTCGCTTGTGTTGTTTCCTTTGTTTAAAGTTCATCTTTATGCAAAAATTAAATATAAAAATTACAAAAGCAAAAATTACAAAAATATACTTTTATTTGCTAAAATCAAATACAAAAATATAAAACTTTAAAACTATCAAAAAAACTGTATGATTTTTGTGAAAAATCAAGCATGATTTAATCTATTATTTAGAAATTCTACAATGTTGCAATTTATCTTTTCAAACTACTTTGGACATTGTCTTTCTTCATGCTTTGATATATCTATTCAAATGTGCATCAATTATAGTTTAAAAGTTGTGTAGGATCAAGCTTAGCATGCCTCTAAGTATGAGAAATGTTTTATGTTTGATAATGATATTTATTCACTCACCTTTTTTTTGGCATTGTCTACATATGTATTTAATCTAAGAATGCTTGTGTATGTTTTGTATTAGTACAATGAATTCAAATTGCACAAGTATCTTACCTACACTCCTTATTTTGCACTCTTAAAAATTAAGAAAAGTGGTTATGTTTTTCATAAATTCTATTGATTTGCAAAACAAGTGTATTCAGAGCACTTTGTACAAACCAAAATTATAAAATAAATGACAAAGATAACTCCACCAAGCACTACTTGAACCTCCTGATAAGTCTTAATAAGCATTGTGAGGTTGAGCACCTTGGAAAGAATAGTAAAGTATCTTGTGCAAATCAAATCTTTCTTTCAAAAATAAGAAAAACCACTTAATCTTAAGTACACCGGATCACTAGTCTCAAAATTCAAAATAAAATATGTGATCCCCCAAGCACTACTCTGCACCCTGATAAGTCTTGATGAGCATTGTGTGTGCAGAGCACCTTGGTAGTTGTACTTTTTTATTGTGCATTAAAGTGTGTGGAAGTAATCTTATTTGTGTTTTATTGTGCTCGTACTTTACATGTATCTTGTATTTTTGATTAAAACATTTGTTTACATTACTCAAAAATACACTTATGTGCACATCATTATCTTTCATAACACTTCCTCTCATGAGCATTGGATCCTAATGCTAATTCTATATTACTTTTTATTTATGAAATGCACTAGATAACCTAACATGTGTTCTACAATGTTTTGTATTTTTTTTGAAATTATGAATTAAAGTAACATTGTGGTAATCTCTTTTTGATAGACATTATTTCATGCTTGGCTATTATCAAATTTAAAGATCTAATTAAAAAATGATTTACAAAAACATCATCTTTTGTGAACTTTAACTCATTTTTTTGGATTATCATTACTATTTGATGTTTTTTGTATTGCTATAAGTCTTCCGCATCTTAACCATATAAGTGTTTTACCTTGCGCTTTCATGCTTACTTAATATCTTGTATTCTTTGCATCATCCCTTATTCGTAAAAATTCCTATCTTTCATTAAGTGATAGATTTACTTGAAACACTTGTTATTGGTTACTTCAAACATAAAAATCTTTTATGCTAAAAACTCTGAAAAGTTTGTAATGCTTATAACTCTGATCTATTTAAATGAAAAATAATTCTAAAAACTCCTTACCATTTACTTAAAAAGCTCGATCATGCCTTCTCTTCTATTTACACATTTTTTAGTTCTTAGTGCTTTGTTTCCCTACCCACTTTTGCTAATACCAAATGAGGAGAACTAACATGATAAATATAACCCGCTATCAAAAACCCAACATGACAAATTAAGATGATAACTTACATATTAGGGGAGCATTCACTTAGGGGGAGCATATATTTAGGGGGAGCAATTCTAAATGCTAAATGCTAAAATTATCCTAAGTCATCACTCTCTCACACACACAAGTATGTTTCTTCATGCTTATATATTAATGCTCTGATTTATCATTAATGGATTTGTTATTATCAAAAGGGGGAGTTTGTTGGAACATGGTCTTCCGCATCTCCTAGGTTTGAGAATAACAAATCCTATGTGTATTTGATCTTGTGTGTTTAAGTGTGCAGGATAACAAAGTTCACATGACTCAAGGATTACATAAGATGGTTGCCCCCAAAGTTGAGCCAACAAATCCAAAACATCTACTAGCGCTGGCGGTAGTACTAGCGCAGGCGCTAGCTGCCGTTCGACGAACTATTAGCGGCGCTCGATGAAATTCTCATCATGGTGTTCGACGAAACTTCGCTCGACGAAATCTTAGCGGCGTTCGACGAACCTTCGCTCGACGAAATCTTAGCGGCGTTCGACGAAATCTTGTTCGACGAAATATTGGCTCGAAGCGCAATTTCGGGAGCTGTTATAGAAGGCGCTAATGCCTAGCGGTAGCGGATAACGCTGGCGGTAGCGTGGCGCACAAAAGGCATAGAGCAAAACGTTGCCGCGGATGGGAGATCCTGCCGCGCAAAATCTTTCCTAATCCGGGCTAGCACCGGCGGTAGCGCTAGCGCCGGCGGTAGCGCTTTGGCTATAAAAGGACCTCCTATCCTCTTGTTTTCGACATACCTATTGCATACACCTCAGAGAGAGTGCTAGAATTCCAGAGGCTTGTCTTTGCCGAAATTTGAGATCCCAGCGAAGCTCTGCCAATTTCTGAAGGAGAATTCCATCACGCCGAATCCAGACGAAGTCCGCTTCGACAAACTCTGATTCTACAGCGGATCTTCGCCTCCATCTTCAGAAGTTCATCTTAAGGGAAGTTTTTATTATTTTATTTATCTTTCTTTGTAAACGGTAGTGAAATCGCCTCGTGTTGGCGACTAGGTCTGGGGTAGGACTTAGGGCTGAAATCCGCCTCGTGTTGGCGACTAGATTTAGGCTAGGTCTAGGGGGTGCTCGAGGCCACATCCGGGGAAGGATTGGCTAGAGTGGCTTGAGGCCGAATCCGGGAAGGAGAAGGCTAGGGCCACCGGTTCGTGGGGAAGCGAGTCGGGATAGAAAACGAAAAGAGCTTTTATTATTCGCCTCCGATCTCTAGCGCCATTGAGATCAAGTTTTGTAAAACTTATTTAATATCAATAAAGCTTGTCTCTCTTTTTGTTTTACTTGACTTCTTGTTTTAATATTGCAATATTCCAAAGTTTTTCTAAATAAAATCTAAAGTTTTTGAAAACCCTTATTCACCCCCCCTCTAGGGCGCCGACCGATCCAACAGATCTTGGTTTTCCTAATTTAACAACAGTGAAAGAAAATGCGGGCCTAAAGCACCGCTTTGCTTGGCGGGATGGAATGCAGGCCAAATTGTCATGCTTCGGTAAGCGGGTGGACGAGAAGGCTAGCAGATGGATGATTTGTAACCAGCGGAGTGAGGGTCGTAGTCACCTCATCACGGAACACGCAACTAGCAATTGCTAGTGCACTACACAACAGAGCAGTGGAGTGGATGGTGGAATGGGGCACTCCTTAGTTCACATAAACCACAACAAATCTCAAAAGCATGAAATCATATTAACTAAAACATAGTGTTTATGAATATCATCCAAATTAACACACATACAAGGAAAACTCTGAAGCAATGCGCAAGGGGAAAGAGAAAACCGAAGATCAAAGACTTTGCTGAAGATTCTCTACCGGAATCGTAGGGTTGTCAAGCCTCATCCGTGCTCGATCTTCAGTTGTGTCCGGGGTCCGGAGGAGCTATCACCTTCCTCTACTTTACCCATCTTCTCCGTGGTCTAGCTCAAGCTAACTCTTGTTGGACACCTTGAATGCAGCGGAGACTTTCCGTCGATGGCATTCTTGAGCTCGTGGATGATGGAGGAGGCCAAGGAGGAAGCTTTGGCGGAAGTTTTGCAAGGAAGCGGATGCCGGAGCTTTTCCTAGGTCGAGCAGTGGTGGAGCGGCGAAATGGGAGAAATGGAGGAGAAAATGGCGGGCTCTCAAGTGATTTTCCCAGTTGTTTCTTCACTCAGCATATTTCCTGCTTTAAATACTAAAACAGCAGAAAATAAGTCACGCACGGTCGAACGCACGACTGTGCATTGCTCATGCATTATTTAATGAAAAGATACTGCCTTGAGGAAGAAGCAGCAACGCCCGTGCGTTTTGCTCGCGCACGGTCGAAGCCGCCCGTGCATAAAAACGCACGACCAAATCCAGATTGGCTAAAAACCAGGCAAAACAGGAGATCGTGCGTTTCTTTTGCGCACGGGCAACTGCCCGTGCATAAAAACGCACGATCAAAGACATAACATCATTTTTCCAGCCGAAGAGCACGCACGGTCGGAGCGATCGTGCGTCAAGAAAAATGCACAATCGCGCGATTCATGCAGAAATGTAATTTGGGCAAAATTAGGATGAACCATCCACCTGCATAAATATTAATACAGCTGGGAATACACATCCAGCAACATTCAAACACCGGGGAGCACCATATGCTTACACCCAACAACATGGAGCTGAAACGCACACCAAAACGGGTCAAAATAGTGCACATAATGTGGAAGTGATTATAAGAGAAATACAAGCAATAATAGCTCGAAAAAGACATGCACAAGAGTGAAAACTAGCCCGGATGAGTCCATAAAAGCGTATATAAATGGGACTCATCATGGGGTCTCTGCCGCTTTTAGGAGTTCCTGAATCCTCGCCAACTAGTCCTCGGCATCCGTCGGAGTGTCGACTCCCTTGAAAGTCGGAAGATGGAAACTCAAAAAATATTTCATCTGTCGATCTCCTTGCCCAAACACTCTTCCAGCTAACGGCTCTGCCTGCCCTACTCCTACCTCCGTTGTAACAGGAGTCATATCCTACACGACAAGCGTCGCAACCTGTGGCATCGCCGCAACTTGGGCCGCTACCATCGCCTCTGCTAGCATGCGACAGAAGTCTGCTGGGGACACACCCATGCTCAAGAGGCCTAGAGCAGTAGCACTACTTGACGAAGGATCCTCTTGCGCCTTGACATCCCCGCATTATCGCCTCCTCCTAGCATAAGCAAGGAAGCAAACAAATCAAGTTCTATTCACAAAACTCGAACACGGGGACACACATGGCCCCGCAAATACTCCTATGTGGACAACCCTTTACGCGAACCGATTACACTAAATCTCAACAAAAATGCTAACCCATCTCTAATACCAAAATGTAACACCTCCCCTGTAATAACCATATAATATTGGTCTGACCGGGACCCAACATCATATAATAACCACAGCTTTAGCATTACAAATGATATAGAATCTACCCAACTCAAAACTCAGAACAAACACAGCGGAAACACTAACAAAAACACAGAAGTTGTCCACAACTACAAAAGAGTACCCTTTCCTTATGGACTTACAATACCAATGATCAAATCATCATCCATATGGCACAAAACATACAAAGGAAAAAAACATTCCTAGTCTACCTTGGCATGCAAGCCGGAATAATATAACAAAATCATAAACATGTAGGAAAATAGGAGGAGGTACACTTCATGAGGCTTAGACCTTTTTGGCCTGCGAGCTGGCTCTACTTGCGATCCTTCCTTGCATCCATTACAGAAAAAGCGGTATAAAGAGGGTTAGCTATGGCTGACCACAAATAGTGTAACAACACCCCTCCTCTCGGCCGTTCTAGCGGACCCCTGGGAACTACATCACCCAGCAAGTCAACACTTTGTATGCAAATGTAATTAAACAAAAGTAACATACAAACACAGGTATGAGTGCCACAAGCATCATCCACATTTCTATGTTTAGCAAATAAAATAAGGGGCCTACCAATGCAGCATGTATGCAAACCTGGGTTTCACCCAAGGCACCCAATGGCGTATATGCTTCTAACATATCATCACACATCTTCACTTCACAACAAACATACAGGTACTCATCATTTCCCCCAAAGGCATGCAAGCCCAAGGCTGAGAACTCCCGCTGAGACCCTACCCGCACATGGCCACGCCTTCACACACAAATGGGCATCACAAGTCCTTCATCACGCACAAATTTCCCCACCACAAACCAATGTTCATTCTCACGCAAAAAATATAAGGGCATCATGACGACATTTTTGCTGCAATCGAATTTCTAGCAAAATCCCTAAAATGCACGTTAAGCAACATCACCGAATCGGACCACCGGTAACAATTTCGGCTTCACCCACAATGCCTAATCTGCTAACGGAGCGAATCTCTAATGCAAAATAATGTCGAAGATGGACTCAATCAACCTGATGGTTCCTCTTGAACCAAGGAGACCCGAACCCCTCTCATTTGAGAGATCTGATGCAAAAAATGCAGCAATAAGGAAGGGAAAACAAGAGATTCCATGCGCGCATCCTAAAATTGGGAGGAGAGATGTCTTTACCCTTTGAAGTCTCTTCCTTGTCATGGAAAACTCGAATAACATGGGTGAAAATGTGCAACTTCAAGCCCTCTCCATGTTGTAGGTCTTGGGTCGAAGAATGGAGCTCCGAAGCTCCAACAATGACGGATCTTGCTCTTATTCCTCCTCTAACCTCTCCCTCTCACCTTAGCCCCAAAATCACAAATGACTTAAGAAATAAGAGGGGAGAGATCCTCTGCCCTACTTAGGGCTCACGGATGCACTAATCTGAGCCATTGGATCAGAACCCAAGGAGATCAGATACCAAAAATGCTATTTACGGATCTAGTTTCTAAACTTACCTCCCGGCGGTAGCGCTACTGGGTCGCGGCAGTACTAGAGAAAACTGCTCACTATCTCGGGTCGTCGTGATCAGCACGCTGTCTCGATGATACAACACCCTTCTTGATGATACACCTACCACCAGCGGTAATGCTAACGCGCAGCGCTAGCTCTCGACGACACTATCTCGATGAAAAGCCTCTTTTCGATGGCATGACATGCATCGACTGGACAAGGAAAAAGGCTATCTCCAGAGACAACTACTACCGCAGCGCGCTATCTTTCTGCTACCACTTGTTCTGGCACTTTTATTTCTTAATCATGGAAAATGGGGTGTTATAAAGTCATCACACAGGTACTTGTTAGAGAACAAGTTGTACTGGACAAACCCACCATGGGATTACTTTGTGGATTGTTATATGAAGTTATCACAAGTAGATCTCATAATGACAATGGTGTATGTGGTTTTTTGACCTGAAGTCACTATAGTCCATATATGAGGAGAGCATACTTTGATGTCATCTAAAGTCTTCCTTGATAAAGGTTAATGATAAGGGTGGTCGTTAGGAAAAACCTCTTGAATTTAACTTAACAAATTATCTAAAGTGATTTTAACTCTTAGGTTTTAATTACCCATTGTATAGTGAAGGTAATTTGGTCATTAGATTGTTGGCTCTTGAGGCGCCCTTAGAGAGGGGGGGGGGGTGAATAAGGGTTTTAGAAACTTTACACTTTAATAGAAAACTGTTGATATTTTATGTTGAAGTAAGTTAAATCAAGAGTAAAGAGATTGGAATAATGAAATCAATTTTATATAACATGAAAAGGCATGATTATCATTTATAAAATTGATTACAAAATATGAATTCCATGACGCTAGAAATCGAGGCAAATAATGAAAGACTCTTTTAATTTTCTATACCGACTCATATCCCCACGAACCGATTGGCTTTAGCTGATCTCTCCCCAGATACGACCTCAAGCCGCTCTAGCCAATCTATCACCAGAAAGGCCTCGAGTACCCCTAGATCTAATCCCTAGACCCAGTCGCCAACACGAGGCGAATTCCTCCCTAAGTCCTACCCAGACTTAGTCGCCAACACGCGGCGAATTCACGAACCGATTACAAAGATGAAATAAAGGACAAAATACAAAATACAAATATAAAACTCCCTATGAGGTAATCTGAATAAGACGCTGAAGAATCGCTGAAGATCGTTGAAGTCCAAGCGTGCGTTCTTCACGTTGAGTTAGCGTGTTGATCCAAGCCTCCTTTGATTCCACTTTTTGAAATATGAGTGGGAGATGTGATTGTCTGGAAATACGGCCCTCACAAAGTTTCTGAAGTGCTGGAATAGGGCTCTTGGCAATCAATTGTCGGAGACATCGAAATCATCCAATTTATAGACTTTGAGCTAACGCCAGCGTTAAGAGATAACGCCGGGCGTTGACCATGTATAGCAACATATTGATGGCTCAGATCTTCAGAAGAGGAAGGAGATTCTGCACTTTAGGAAATGTTTTATTTTAGGTAATATCAACGCCGGCGTTAAGGCTAACACTGGCGTTGGGCAAATCATTCCTAAAGTTCCTTCTACAATCACGGCTGCTTTCTCCTTGCCAAATTTGTCTACGAGATAGCGCCCAGCGTTAAGACTAATGCCTGGCGTTGAGATTCTTTCTTTAATCAACTGGTATGCCATTTCATCGAACAATATCTTTGTCGAACGCCATTTTCGTCGAACAAAAATTTCGTCGAACACATTTCGTCGAACGGTCTATTTCTTTCGTCGAATGCAATTTCATCAAACGTTGATCGTCGAACGTAGTTTCCATTTAGTCGAACGGAGCTTCCGTTCTCAGTGGTTTCCTTCTCAGCGGTTTCCATCTCAGCGGTTTCATTTCGTCGAACGCCAGTTCGTCGAACACAACTTTCAGATCGTCGAACGCAGCTTTCATTTAGCGCTAACGCCCAGCGTTAAGCTTAACGCCTGACGTTAAACAACTTTCAATCCTTCAGCTTGTGGTTAGTGTCAGACCATTTTTGTAGCAACCTGGTGTCATATTTGTCCAATTCTGCATGCTAAAAACACAATGGCAAACAAGATCAAATACAAGTAGGATTTGTTATTCTCAAATCAAAGGGATGCGGAAAACCATGTTCCAACAATCTCCCCCTTTTGATAATAACAAATCCAATAGAGATAAATCAGATTCATAGATAAAGAATTTGTGTTTTTATAAAGATATATGACACTCAACAATTATAAGATAATGATAGGAATTATTGTTCATTGAACATTGTGCTCCCCCTACTAAGATGCTCCCCCTTAATGTATACTGTAAGACCCCATTTATTTTTTCAAACAACTGGGTCTTAGGCCCAGAACCACCGCTTTGCGGTGACACCCTCGCTCGGGAAGGTCGCCACTACAAAACGTCGATGCTGCCGGCCAAATCGATCACGAAGAAGCAAAGAAAGATAAGCTAAAAAGAAAGCCAAGTCCACATCACATAGAAAAGTAAATCATCATAAAACATGTCCACATATGCATAACTGAAATAAAAACAGAGATAACAAGGGCTCCTGCCCGATACATCAAATCCTCACTACAAATTCACTCGCGGAAGCAAATCAACTATAACTAAAAGACACTCACAGATCCTGTCATCAGTGCTCCCGTGCTAGACTGCCCCGCCTCCATCTGCACTGGCCTCTGGTGCTGCTCCATCACCGCGGTCTCCTAAAATGATAAGGTCCACCGACCATTAGTCAAAAAGACTAAGACAATCCCCCACTCCTCTCCCGGTGACTCCTAGGCACCGAGCGGGAAGGATGAAGCGGAGGACAAACAAGGGGTAATAACAATAGCAGATGACATGGTATATTCTACAGGAAGAGTTCTACCACTACTCAAGTATATAAGTGCATAAACAGAGCAGGTAATAAATATAGTGCAGTAAATAAAGACATATATAAAGGAAAGGTAACCATTGATTTATAGGAATGCCCACACAAACCTATAGACCAAGGGGTCGTTTAGCAAGGCCTATCGTATAAGAAGTCCCATAACCGACATATACGATAGGGGTAAGGGTTGAAATGCAATGATTATGCAATGACATGCAAGGTATGTAGTTATGCTATGTTCACACAAGTGTAACTCGCACACTACGACTCTATGCGCACAGACCTTTAGTTCCCCCTTTTTGGAGCTAGCAAGACTCCCAGGATACTCCTGTAGTGGCAAACAGAAGCGGTGGGTTGGGCCTCGCCCACCTCTAGGTTGGTATATGCACAACCTAACCTAGACCTATCGTACACCTCAACGCAAAACCACGGAGCATCTGCGTACTCTTACTGGCTGGACCACCAGACTTTTATGGCTAAGTGCAAATTCCACACTTGTCGAGCCCGAGTATCAACGTCGGTGCAACGACCGTCGACACTAAGGACCCACCACCTTGTGCACATACAACATGTTCTACTATCTATCTACAAACTCCAAACATAAACCACCTGGGCTTAACTTGCCCAACCAAGAACCAAGCTGAGCCACAAACTCTCCGGATCAACAATCCGCACGAACCACCACCGAGCCTACAACTCGGGGTACCAAACCAACCAACTCCCGTGACAACGGAGTGTGAGTGAATGTGTTATTTTTTAGTCTTGAGCATCTTCTATACTCCTACGACTTATGGTTAATTAATCTTGGACTTCCCGAGGGTTACCCTGTAAGGGGCTCGCTACGGTACTAGGAACTGTATTGGGTTGACACCCCAAAGTTCCCTTTCTCAAGATACTTACTGTTATTGGTGTCTACCCTTAAGAATTCTCTTCTACCGTTTCACTTGAGTTAGACCTGAGTGCTTTAAAACACACCAGGGGAAAGACGATCTCCGTAAATCCCAAGGGCAACCTTTCTCTTAACCCACCCAGTACACTTTCCTCACATACACTTCCTTGGGTGAACTTCCAACCATCTGATCAACCCATGTGCACCATCTGCACACCATTTCCACCTTGCAGGTCACTAAAAAGCTAAGTTTCACAGTTTTACTATACGCAAACCAAACTAATTATATGAAGCTCACAACTTGAGGTACTCCAAATAATCATCCAACTGACTCAAGCTATTTACTGGAGGTCTATCATGATGTTATAAGACTAATTCCAGATAATCATATTTTTCCCTAATTAATTAATATTTATTTTAATTTCTCCAAACATTTGCCAAGTATGAAAATGAACATGAAGTGTAAGTAAATCTTATGATATGGCTCTCCAAAAATTATGATAAATCTATGATGATCAAATAACATCAGAAACAGCATATCATATTTTTACAGTAAGAAATTGTCCTATAATTTAATTATTTATCACCTATCCAAAATAGTAGTTTTATGAAGGAACCACCAAAAATATCAACACTAAAATTATGGAAAAATTACCAAACTCTTGTATTCACCAGAAAGGGCTACTGACTAAGTTTCAGGATTTAAGGAAATTATTTTCTCACTAAAATAAATACTTTAAGAAAACCTCAAATTAAATGAATTGTGAAGTAGCCTACTGATTTAAGTCTTCAAAAATTCTATAAAATTTTTTCTTAAATCTAAATCAAAACAGGTGCCTTGTGAAAGAAGTATTGATTAAATTATTTAATAAAATCCACAAAAATTACCAGAGGTCTAAACCATGATTATAAGTGCACCACCAAAGTTTCATCATCATCCAAGACATTTTAGGCATGTATATGTTTGTTATATGAAGTTTCCCTAAAGAAGTTATGTCCTAATTCAAAGGGAATATTGACTCCTAAAATTTTTATAAAATTACCCAGTGCCTATTTACACCCTATGAATCTATCCACCAAGTTTCATAACCATCAAGGGACTTTTGACCACATGGCCTTCACAAGGTCCTAAATGCACACCTAGGAATAGAACTAGTGTTCTAGGGCTTAACCACCTCCACACCACCCCATATCACTCATGGAGGTGTCTTAGGTGATCCTAAACTAGTTACCAAGGTTTCACTTCATGGCGATGAGTTTTGACCACCATACCCCAAGGTAAACACCATACCCTAACTTTGACCCTATTTGTCCTAACTTGGGTTTACAAAAACTCAAACAAAATAGTCCCAATTGGGCTGATAATTTTACCAAGGCCATACAGTAACCCTAAGGAGCACTCACCAAAATTTGGAGGGCAATGGAGGTCATTTAATCCACTAATTAATTATTAGATGATTTATGAAATTATTTCAAAAACCTTAGAAAAAGGTTCTCCTAAAAATCCCATCTTTTTGTATGTTGTGTGGGTGTATTTAGCTAGCCTATGTTTAAACTATCAAGGCCATATCTACTACCAGTAAGAAGTTATTCATGGAATGGTGGATGTCCTACACTAGGGACCAGTCCCACCATTTTGGCTCTACAAGGAGCTACATTACTCCTTTTGGGGTGAAATCAATTTAAAATAAAGTAGACCCTAAGGGCTACAACTTTGGTGTTGACCACTTTTTCATCAGAGGGCCCTAAGTATTTTTAATAATTAAAATAATCTTCAGCATAAAGTGTGACAGAAATTAATATAACATTTAGTTATTAACTGAATCTGCGCTCGGCGAAAGATATATAGCGCTCGACGAACGCTGAACACCTCCCGTTCGACGAATTATTCGTTCGACGAATTATTTCCTTTGGTCGACTAAGTTGACACCTGACTGTGTTCGACTAAGTTAACGTATAACAACGCTTGACGAATGCTGAACACATCAGCGTTCGACAAAATATTCGCTCGACTAAATCAGAGCATAACAGCGCTCGACTAATACAGAGTTAAACAGCGCTCGACGAAAACCTTTCGTTCGACTAAATTTTAATATTCAGCGCTCGACTAAATTCTATTATAACAGTGTTCGATGAAAATAACAAATAACGACGTTTGACAAATTTCAACCCGTTCGAAAAACTTCAAATCCGTTCGACGAATTATTCGTTCGATGAAATAAATGAAATAAATATTAACAATAGTAAAAAGATCTGACGGCTCTCCGTCATCGTCCCCAATCTCTGGATGGCTCGCGATAACCCGTCCTGGGCCTCTTTACAGGGTGATTTCCCGGCCACCTACGCCTACTTCCGGCCAGCCAATGCCACCACCAACTCCGTTGAGGTGGTGGCCAGCGATAGGGGTGGTTGGCCGATCGGAGGTGGTCGGATCGTGAATTTTGAGGAGGGAAAAAGAGTACGATCTGCACCCTTTCGGAAGCACAATCCGGGCTCTTTTGAGCACAGATCAAGCCCCGAAATATGAAGAGATCTAGCACTAAGGGAGGAGAAGAGGATCGTACCTGAGTGGGGGCTTGGTTGCGCGAATTCCAGCGAGTTGCCATTGACGATGCTAGAGCTTTCGGTGCCATGCCGATCTAGGATTTGTCTGCATGAAACTCACTAGAAAAATGGGGGATCTCTTCCTCTCTGTGCACTGAAAGAAATGGGAGGGGTTTCAATCGGCTAGGATGGCTTTATTTCTAAAAGCTATTAATGGCCATTACCTCCAATTTCGGTTACCACCAAAATTCCCTTAAATCAGCCCCTCTGCCATAAAAATTTCTAGAAAAATGATCGTAACTGAAGGGGGAATGAATGCACATCAATTGGGGAGGGATTTGAAGGATCAATAGCATATAATTCCAGGAATGCTATCTTTCTCTTTCTCCGATTTGGGAGAAACCTTCCTATTCTCTCTCCTACTCAGCAATTACAGAAATTAAGTGGTAATATCCAGAAATCAGCAGGCCCACTAGATGATGGATCACTTAATTGGGCCTAGCCCAAATGGATTGGGTCCAATTTGGGCAAACTAGTTCATTTTGAGGTAATTTGACCTAAATTAGGCTTAAGGGTAAATTGGTCAAATTGCAAGGCTCATGATGGGTATTTTTGGTCCACTAGGTTCCTAGTATCCCTATTAGGGAAGGGGCAAGGTTAATTTGGCATGGTGGAGGCTAATTGACCCTAATTGAGTTAGTTTGACCAATTCAGGGTTAAAGTTGACTTTGGTCTAATTGGCCTCTTAATTTGACTCCAATGGGTCCTTGGTGCTCCATGAGGACCCCTAATGGGTTAGGGATTCTATGGTGGGGTCAAGGTTCAAGGTGGGGACCCTAAATCCAATCCTAAGCTTGATATCTGAAAATTGCTATTTGCAGACCACTTGGGTTTCCTACTTCCCACCTAAGCTTTCAAGGTCTTGAGCTCTTCCTATGGTTTTGTCATGACCTAGTCATGACAAAACCAACTTAGGGGTCTAGATGCTTGGGGGATGTTACAAATCCCAACACATAAAAATAAAAATTTCGTCCTCGAAATTCAGGTTAAGCCTGTGGGGGTTTCTACTGCTAGGAAGAAGAAGTAACATCCCGGAAAAATTAAATTATACCTGACGTAAAAAGCCGCGGGTACTTTTGCTGCATCAAGTCCAGCGGCTCCCAAGTATGCTCTTCCTGTCCATGATTCCTCCATAGGACCTTGACCAGCGGAACCTTCTTGCGCCGCAATACTCGTAACTCCGTATCGTTTATCCGAACCGGCTCCAGGTGAACCGACCGATCAGTAGCTACTGGCCACTCTGAAGTAGAAACCTACTGCTGTGTACGAAGTAGAGCCTTCCTAAGTGAGGAGACGTGGAAAATAGGTCTGTAAGCAAAAACCAACCGAACCGCCAAACCGAACCGAATCAAACCAAACCGCACTGTTTGGTTCGGTTTCAGTATGTTACGGTTCGGTCACGGTTTTGATTTTAGAAAAACCATACGGTTCGGTTCGGTTCATGGTTTTGCATGACAAACCGAACCGAACCGTAGTGTATAATAATATGTAATTACATTTATATTTTTTTTAATTAACTATATCCATATTTTGATTTAATTATGTTCATAGTATATTATTTTTTGGTCACTGTTTTAGTATTTTTAAATTTTTATTATATGATTATATATTTATATCCCTATTTCAATTCACGGCTTTTAGAGGACAACAAATACCAAATAAGCATCGCTCGATCACTCTCTCTCAGGCGCTCAACCAGGATTTCCCGTCCCCTTTCGCTGTTTGGTCTTCGCCAATTCCAGATTTGTGCTCAAGATTGGTTGTGGGCTTCACCAATTCCACAAGAAATTGAGGCAAGAGTAACTGATATGGCCGAGCTTGAGTCATTTAAGATAACAACAAAAATTTAGTTTATGTTTTATTATTTATTTAAAATATTTGATTAATTATATATCTAATTTTTTGAACTTGTATATTTTCAGCTATTGCAGAGAATCCCAGACTTTGTGGAGCTTTTGCATATCATTTAAATTGGCATGTTGTGCTTAATATAGAGTAATTTGCAAGTTTTTCATTTATTTTTATTTCTAAGTATAAACTCTTGTTTGTGAATGTAGTTGTGATTTTAAAACATTCTTAGATTACATATTATTTAAACCACCAAAATCAAACCGAACCGAACCGAACCATTCAGTTCGGTTCAGTTCGGTTACAATGTTTGAGCGGTTTGGTTCGGTTCCAAAACTTTGGAACCACATATGGGTGGTTCGGTTTGTGGTTTTGCTTGAAAATCAGACCAAACCGAACCGTTACATGCCTAGTGGAAAACGTCATGCAGTCCCTCCAACTCTGGCGGTAGCTCCAGTCTGTAAGCCATGGGACCGATCCGCTCCAGGATCCTATAAGGTCCCATATACCTCGGACTGAGCTTCTTCCACCCGCGAACCTGCGAGACTCCATGCATCGGACGTACCTTCAAGAAAACCCGGTCTCCCACCTGGAACTCCACCATACGATGACGCGCATCGTAATACTTGGCCTGCCTGCTCTGGGCCTCCAGCATCCTATCTCGAATTAGCCTCACCTGAGCCTCCGTGTCCTCCACGAACTCTGAGCCATGTGCCTTGGGATCCTCATCCTGAATCCAAGACAATGGTGTTCTGCATCTCCGTCCATATAAATACTCATAAGGTGTCCTGCCTATACTAGCCTGATGACTGTTGTTGTATGAGAACTCGACTAATGGCAACAGTCTCTCCCATGGATCCTCGCGATCCAGAATGCAAAGACGTAAAAGATCCTCTAGGGTCCGGTTGGTATGCTCTGTTTGCCCATCTGTCTGGGGGTGGAAAGCTGTACTAAAGGTCAACCGGGTGCCTAGGTAGGCCTGCACTGCTCTCCACTCCCTCGACGTGAATCGTCCATCCCTATCCGACACGATCGTCCTCAGCACACCATGATATCGAACAAACTGCTCCACAAACCTTCGCACCAAAACACTAACCGAATCGTCCTTCCTGATCGGAATAAACCTGGCCACCTTCGTCAATCTGTCGACGATCACCCAAATCGAGTCATTTCCCGCACGAGATCGGGGAAGACAGTGTATAAAGTCCATAGCGATGTCGTCGAACTTCCACTCCGGGACCGGAAGTGGCTGCAATAATCCTGCTGGGTTCCGGCACTCTGCCTTCACGAGTTGGCAAGACTCGCAATGGGTCACAAAATATACGATGTCTTTCTTCATGCCTGGCCAATACATGGTCCTCTTCAAATCTGCAGTCATCTTGGTAATGCCCGGGTGCACGGAATATCTACTGCAATGAGCCTCTGACATAATATCCTCCCGAATCCGGCCCCCTGCCAGTATGTACACTCGGCTTCTAAAACTCAACAGGCCGTCCTTCAGCGAATAGTCTCCAGCTGAGCCTGCCTCCAAGGCTCTGAATATAGGCTACAACTTGGCATCCTACCTCTGCTCATCGCTGATGCGGTCTCGAATATCGTAAGTGGCACCCATCGCTGCTAAGTACTCCTCGTACAGCTTCGGATCATCCTCAGATACTAGAGAGATCTGCATGTCCTCGAACATCCGCACTAACTCCATGGACATCAACTTAGGCTCTGCTCCTGGCGCAGTAGCTCTTCTGCTCACTGTGTCCGCTACTACATTCGCCTTCCCTGGGTGGTAATGCATCGTGTACTGATAGTCTGATAAGAACTCCACCCATCACCTCTGCCAGATATTCAACTCCTTCTGCGTATCTACATACTTCAGATTCTTGTGATCTGAGAATATGTCACAGTGGACACCATAGAGGTAGTGTCGCCAGATCTTGAGAGCAAACGCGACTGCTCCCATCTCCAAGTCATGCACTGGGTAGTCCCGCTCGTGGTTCTTCTACTGGCGGGAGGCGTAGGCTATCACGTGCCCATTCTGCATCAGAACGACACCCATCCCCTGATATGACGCATCCGTATACACCTGAAATCCTTCCCTCCCCGATGGAAGGGCAAGGATGGGGGATGAAGTAAGTTGACCCTTCAGCTCCTGGAAAGCGGCCACACACTGCGGGGTCCATGTAAAAGCAGCATCCTTCTTCGTCAAGGACGTGAGCGGAAGGGCTATCCGAGAAAACCTCTGAACGAACTTCCGGTAGTAGCCGGCAAGTCCCATGAAACTCCTCATGTTGGTGGCTGTCTTCAGCGGCGGCCAATCCCGTACTGCCTGAATCTTTGCTGGATCCACTGCTAGGCCATCTCCACTGATGATATGGCCTAGAAAGGCCACCTCCTTCAACCAAAACTGACACTTGCTGAACTTCACATACAGATGGTGCTCCCGAAGCTTCTCCAAGGTTAGTGCCAAATGCCGTGCATGCTCCTCCTCCGTCCTCGAGTAAATGAGGATGTCGTCAATGAACACAATGATAAAGATGTCGAGATAAGGCTCGAACACCCGGTTCATCAGGCTCATAAATGCCGATGGTGCATTCGTGAGTCCGAACGGCATCACAGTGAACTCATACAACCCATATCGGCTGCTGAAAGCCGTCTTCGGGATATCTTCCTCCTGGATCCTCAGCTGATAATACCCAGATCTCAGATCCAGTTTCGAGAAGCAATGGGCTCCCTCTAGCTGGTCAAACAACTCGTCGATCCTTGGCAGAGGGTACGTGTTCCGCACCGTCAGCCTATTCAGAGCTCTGTAGTCGATGCACAATCGGAGCTTGCCATCCTTCTTCTTCAGGAACAACACCGGAGGAGGAACTCGGCCTAACGAACCCAGCTTCCACCACCTCCTGCAGCTGGCTCTGAAACTCTACCAAATCCTTCGGGGCCATCCGATAAGGGGCCCTAGAAACTAGCTTATCCCCCCGCACCAGCTGAATCTGGAAATCCTTATCGCGGTGCGGTGGCAGTCCGGGAAGCTTCTCCGGAAAAACATCAGCAAAATCCCGTACGACCGGGATACTTGACACCGAGTCCTTGACTTCAGTCGTCTGGAAGAGCACCTGATACACCTCGTCTCCCTGCAGGTGGGCCTTGACGGCCTGAATAGATGATAAGAAGAGACGAGAGGTGGGTTGAGTACCTTCAAAAACTACATCACCATCTTCGTGCTTTAGAACGATCCTCCTTATCGGGCAGTCAATCCTTGCCTGGTTCCCAAACAACCAACTCATGCCCAGGATCAGGTCGTAGTCTTTCATCTTCAACACAGTTGTCGGGGCCTCGAACTATCTTTCTCCAATCTCCACCCTTATGCTGCACGTGGCATTTGTTAGAACCTCCCGAACCGTCCAGAAATCGCACCCTCCTGTAATCGCTCCTGAAGTGTTGGACTTGGTCCAGGTCCTCGATAAATTGAGCCGAGACGAACGAGTGCGAGGCACCCGTATCAAACAAGGTAAAATCGGATTTGCCGTAAACGCGTATTAAACCTGAGGGTTTTGGTTGTTTGGTTCAAAGATAAGGTAAAACTAAAATTTATAAGGTACAACAATTAAAAGAAATGCATCAAAGTACCTGCGATGACCCTTGCTGGGTCCCGGGGCCTTGCCAAGTCTAGGGCGTACGCCTGCTCCCAGTACTGTCTCCGGTCATCGCCCTGAAATCCACGACCTCGGCCACGTCCTCGCCCCCGAAATGCTGGCCCTGTGGTGCTACCCGTAGTGCTGGTGGTGCATACCTCTGAGGGCAGTTTCTCTTGATATGGCCGATCTGGCGGCAGTGGTAGCACTCCGGTGGTGGCCCATCTCCTCCAATCCTTGGCATCTCCCGCATCTGTAGAGGCTAAGGAGCCAACACCACTGTCTCTCTCTGCTCCTGCCTCTCCTCCTGGCGGGGTCGGACCTCCGTATTTCTCTCCCCAGCGTCTCGGCCTCTCGTCGGGTCCCTTCTGTCTCCTCGTCCCTGCTCCTCCATCGGTCTCTTTCTCCCACGAATAGCTTGCTGGTCTATCTCCATCTTCTTGGACATCTCTAGAATCTTTGTCATGCTGCCGTCGGAGACGAAGAGGAGGGCTTGCCTCAGCTCATCACGAAGGCCCTTATAGAACCTCTTTGCATATCCTGCGTCATTTAGCTGATACGAAACCGCAAACTGGGATAGAGGGGTAAACTCCCGGTGATACTCCAGAACTGTCCTGCTCCCCTGCCTCAACTGCAAAAACCTATCCTCCAGCTCGTCTCTTGTAGACGGCCGCACAAAATGCTGTAGCAGGGCTTCCTTGAAATCATCCCACGCAACGTCCGCAACCTCCAGTCCCGGATAAGTTGTATCCAAGAACCTCTTCCACCATCTATTGGCATGAGACTCCAAGCAAGAAACCACCAGTGGCACCTCCATATCCGCCGGGCACTGAATCCCTGTCAACATCTCCTCCATGATGTCCACCCACTCCTTATCCCTCACAACAGTCTCCGTCCCGATGTATGATGGTGGGGAGAGACCTCGAAAGATGCTCAGCCAATTGGCCTCAGGGTTTTGCTGAGGAGCCGGTGCCTGCTGTGCCCTAAAAGTCTCTAGAATGGCAGTCAGTGTCTGTCCCAGCTCCGACTGCCGGAATGGGGTAGGAGTCGGCGATGGTGGGATGACGTTTGGAGTCAGTGGAACTCCATGTTGCGGTGTAGGGTTCGTCGTGGGCTACACAAGAAAATTACACTCGTAAGGGACTTAGCTAAAGAACGACCAGTTATAAGTGAACCTTTTCATGTGATTTCCCTTATGGGCACACCATTGCTTCCGCTGCTAGTTTGTCCTCAAACTAAGCTCGCAGGGGGGGGGGCCCAGGGTTTGTGGACTTCTTTTCTTCGGATCGAGGTTGGCTCTGATACCACTTGTAAGACCCCTTTTTTTCAAACAACCAGGTCTTAGGCCCAGAACCTCCGCTTTGCGGTGACACCCTCGCTCGGGAAGGTCGCCACTACAAAACGTCGATGCTGCCTGCCAAATCGATCACGAAGAAGCAAAGAAAGATAAGATAAAAAGAAAGCCAAGTCCATATCACATAGAAAAATAAATCATCATAAAAGATGTCCACATATGCATAACTGAAATAAAAACAGAGATAACAAGGGCTCCTGCCCGATACATCAAATCCTCACTACAAATTCACTCGCGGAAGCAAATCAACTATAACTAAAAGACACTCACGGATCCTGTCATCGGTGCTCCCGTGCTAGACTGTCCCGCCTCCATCTGCACTGGCCTCTGGTGCTGCTCCGTCGCCGCGGTCTCCTAAAATGATAAGGTCCACCGACCGTTAGTCAAAAAGACTAAGCTAATCCCCCACCCCTCCACCGGTGACTCCTAGGCACCGAGCGGGAAGGATGAAGCGGAGGACAAACAAGGGATAATAACAATAGCAGATGATAGGGTATATTCTACAGGAAGAGTTCTACCACTACTCAAGTATATAAGTGCATAAACAGAGCAGGTAATAAATAAAGTGCAGTAAATAAAGACATATATAAAGGAAAGGTAATCATTGATTTATAGGAATGCCCACACAAACCTATAGACCAAGGGCTCGTTTAGCAAGGCCTATCGTATAAGAAGTCCCATAACGAATTATACGATAGGGGTAAGGGTTGAAATGCAATGATTATGCTATGACATGCAAGGTATGTAGTTATGCTATGTTCACACAAGTGCAACTCACACACTACGACTCTATGCGCACAGACCTTTAGTTCCCCCTTTTTGGAGCTAGCAAGACTCCCAGGATACTCCTGTAGTGGCAAACAGAAGCGGTGGGTTGGGCCTCGCCCACCTCTAGGTTGGTATATGCACAACCTAACCTAGACCTATCGTACGCCTCAACGCAAAACCGCGGAGCATCTGCGTACTCTTACTTGCTGGGCCACCAGACTTTTATGGCTAAGTGCAAATTCCACACTTGCCGAGCCCGAGTATCAACGTCGATGTCATGACCGTCGACACTAAGGACCCACCACCTTGTGCACATGCAACATGTTCTACTATCTATCTACAAACTCCAAACATAAACCACCTGGGCTTAACTTGCCCAACCAAGAACCAAGCTGAGCCACAAACTCTCCGGATCAACAATCCGCACGAACTACCACCGAGCCTACAACTCGGGGTACCAAACCAACCAAATCTTGTGACAATGGAGTGTGAGTGAATGTGTTATTTGTTAGTCTTGATCATCTTCTATGCTTCTACGACTTATGGTTAATCTTGGACTTCCCGAGGATTACCCTGTAAGGGGCTCGCTACGGTACTAGGAACTGTATTGGGTTGACACCCCAAAGTTCCCTTTATCAAGATACTTACTATTATTGGTGTCTACCCTTAAGAATTCCCTTCTACCGTTTCACTTGAGTTAGACCTAAGTGCTTTAAGACACACCAGGGGAAAGACGATCTCCGTCAATCCCCATGGCAACCTTTCTCTTAACCCACCAAGTACACTTTCCTCACATACACTTCCTGGGGTGAACTTCCAACCATCTGATCAACCCATGTGCACCATCTGCACACCATTTCCACCTTGTAGGTCACTAAAAATCTAAGTTTCACAGTTTTACTATACGCAGACCAAACTAATTATATGAAGCTCACAACTTGAGGTACTCCAAATAATCATCCAACTGACTCAAGCTATTTACTGGAGGTCTATCATGATGTTATAAGACTAATTCCGGAGAATCATATTTTTCCCTAATTAATTAATATTTATTTTAATTTCTCCAAACATTTGTCAAGTATGAAAATGAACATGAAGTGTAAGTAAATCTTATGATATGGCTCTCCAAAAATTATGATAAATCTATGATGATCAAATAACATCAGAAACAACATATCATATTTTTACAGTAAGAAATTGTCCTCTAATTTAATTATTTATCACCTATCCAAAATAGTAGTTTTATGAAGGAACCACCAAAAAGATCAACACTAAAATTATGGGAAAATTACCAAACTCTTGTATTCACCAGAAAGGGCTACTGACTAAGTTTCAGGATTTAAGGAAATCATTTTCTTACTAAAATAAATACTTTAAAAAACATCAAATTAAATGAATTGTGAAGTAGCCTACTGATTTAAGTCTTCAATTATTCTATAAAAACTCACAGAGCTTCCTACCATTCTGAAATGCCCTTTCACCAATTTGAATAATTTATAAAATAGTATTGGACCCTCAAATATTTTCCTTAAATCTAAATCAAAACAGGTGCCTTGTGAAAGAAGTACTGATTAAATTATTTAATAAAATCCACAAAAATTACCAGAGGTCTAAACTATGATTATTAGTGCACCACCAAAGTTTTATCATCATCCAAGACATTTTAGGCATGTAAATGTTTCTTATATGAAGTTTCCCTAAAGAAGTTATGTCCTAATTCAAAGGGAATATTGACTCCTAAAATTTTTATAAAATTACCCAGTGCCTATTTACACCCTATGAATCTATCCATCAAGTTTCATAACCATCAAGGGACTTTTGACCACATGGCCTTCACAAGGTCCTAAATGCACACCTAGGAATATAACTAGTGTTCTAGGGCTTAACCACCTCCACACCACCCCATATCACTCATGGAGGTGTCTTAGGTGATCCAAAACTAGTTACCAAGGTTTTACTTCATGGTGACTAGTTTTGACCACCATACCCCAAGGTAAACACCATACCCTAACTTTGACCCTATTTGTCCTAACTTGGGTTTACAAAAACTCAAACAAAACAGTCCCAATTGGGCTGATAATTTTACCAAGGCCATACAGTAACCCTAAGGAGCACCCACCAAAATTTGGAGAGCAATGGAGGTCATTTAACCCACTAATTAATTATTAGATGTTTTAAGAAATTATTTCAAAAACCTTAGAAAAAGGTTCTCCTAAAAATCCCATCTTTTTGTATGTTGTGTGGGTGTATTTAGCTAGCCTAGGTTTAAAGTATCAAGTCCATATCTACTACCAGTAAAAAGTTATTCAAGGAATGGTGGCTGTCCTACACTAGGGACCAGTCCCACCATTTTGGCTCTACAGGGAGCTACATTACTCCTTTTGGGGTGAAATTAATTTTAAAATAAAATAGACCCTAAGGGATACAACATTGGTGTTGACCACTTTTTCATCAGAGGGCCCTAAGTATTTTTTAATAATTAAAATAATCTTCAGCATAAAGTGTGACAGAAATTAATATAACATTTAGTTATTAACTGAATCTGCGCTCGACCAAAGATATACAACGCTCGACGAAAGCTGAACACCTCCCGTTCGACGAATTATTCGTTCGACGAATTATTTCCTGTAGTCGACTAAGTTGACACCTGACTGTGTTCGACTAAGTTAACATATAACAACGCTCGACGAACGCTAAACACATCAGCATTCGACGAAATATTTGCTCGACTAAATCAGAGCATAACAGCGCTCGACTAATACAGAGTTAAACAACGCTCGACGAAAACCTTTCGTTCGACTAAATTTTAATATTCAGCGCTCGACTAAATTCTATTATAACAGCGTTCGACGAAAATAACAAATAACGGCGTTTGACAAATTTCAACCCGTTCGACAAACTTCAAATCCGTTCGACGAATTATTCATTTGACGAAATAAATGAAATAAATATAAACAATAATAAATAGATCTGACGGCTCTCCGTCATCGTCCCCAATCTCTTGATGGCTCGCGATAGCCCGTCCTGGGCCTCTTTACAGGGTGATTTGTCGGCCACCTACGCATACTTTCGGCCAGCCAATGCCACCACCACCTCCATTGAGGTGGTGGCCGGCGATAGGGGTGGTTGGCCGGCCAGAGGTGGTCGGATCATGATTTTTGAGGAGGGAAAAAGATTATGATCCGCACCCTTTCGGAAGCACAATCCGGGCTCTTTTGAGCACAGATCAAGCCCCGAAATATGAAGAGATCTAGCACTAAGGGAGGAGAAGAGGATCGGACCTGAGTGGGGGCTTGGTTGCGCGAATTCCAGCGAGTTGCCATTGACGGTGCTGGAGCTTTCGGTGCCATGCCGATCTAGGATTTCTTTGCATGAAACTCACTGGAAAAATGGGGGATCTCTTCCTCTCTGAGCACTGAAGGAAATGGGAGGGGTTTCAATCGGCTAGGATGGCTTTATTTCTAAAAGCCATTAATGGCCATTACCTCCAATTTCGGTTACCACCAAAATTCCTTTAAATCATCCCCCCTGCCATAGAAATTTCCAGAAAAATGATCGTAACTGAAGGGGGAATGAATGCACATCAATTGGGGAGGGATTTGAAGGATCAATAGCATATAATTCCATGAATGCTCTCTTTCTCTTTCTTCGATTTGGGAGAAACCTTCCTATTCTCTATCCTACTCAACAATTACAGAAATTAAGTGTTAATATCCAAAAATCAGCAGGCCCACTAGATGATGGATCACTTAATTGGGCCTAGCCCAAATGGATTGGGTCCAATTTGGGCAAACTAGTTTATTTTGAGGTAATTTGACCTAAATTAGGCTTAAGGGTAAATTGGTCAAATTGCAAGGCTCATGATGGGGCTTTTTGGTCCACTAGGTTCCTAGTAGCCCTATTAGGGAAGGGGTAAGGTCAATTTGGCATGGTGGAGGCTAATTGACCCTAATTGAGTTAGTTTGACCAATTCAGGGTTAAAGTTGACTTTGGTCTAATTGGCCTCTTAATTTGACTCCAATGGGTCCTTGGTGCTCCATGAGGACCCCTAATGGGTTAGGGATACTATGGTGGGGTCAAGGTTCAAGGTGGGGCCCCTAAATCCAATCCTATGCTTGATATCTGAAAATTGCTAATTGTAGACCACTTGGGTTTCCTACTTCCCACCTAAGCTTTCAAGGTCTTGAGCTCTTCCTATGGTTTTGTCATGACCTAGTCATGACAAAACCAACTTAGGGGTCTAGATGCTTGGGGGATGTTACATATACTCCCATAAACTAGATGCATGCTCCCCCTTAATCTAGTGAATCCTACTCAGTTCATCAATATGATTTAGCATTTTATTCTCCCCCTTTGTTATTAGTAAAAGAGGGTGGAGTTAAACAAAACTAGAATAAAGAAGGCACAAGTTGGGACATAACTAAGAGAGGATTAAGAGTTTTGTGTAAACAAAAAGTAAGTCATGATTGAGCTAATGTAGAGAGTAGCACAACGAAAAAATATATGATAAGCGTGAAAGAATATTATTCATAGATTATACCACAGGAATGTAATCACTTGCTTTGCAAATTAATTTTTAAAGAAGAATATTACTTGTTGAAAAAGATGCAATAGTGTTTTACAAAGCAAAAGTGAAAACAAAATGTAGAAGTAAGCATGAGAACACATGATATAAGGATACATGATTAGATAGAGAAATGCGGAAAACAAAAAAAACAAAATAAATAAGAGTAGTATTTTTGTTATAGTTTGACCATTCCAACAAAATGTCTAGACTTTTCACGTTTGAGCATTTTAACTTTGAAAATTTTCATAACAAATAGGCAAGCATGAATTAACATATTCAAAAAGATAATAACTACAATGTAACCAATTCGTATTTCAAGTAAAGAAAACATTGTAGAAATCATGCATTGCAATTTAGTGCTTTTACTTGAGTTTTTAGAGAATTATGTAATGTTTGCATTAGGATGCAATTCTCATGAGTAGAAGTTTTATGAGAATCAATGATGTGTGCATTAGGTATTTTGATAAAAGTATACAAGTGAAATAATCAAAGCACATGACATATGTAGTGAAATAGTAACAACAACATTAAGATTGTAATCATAGAATTATTATCACACATCACATCTAGAATGAAATTTCAAAGCACATAACATATGTACAACTACCAAGGTGCTTCACCCACACAATGCTCATTAAGACTTATCAGGGAGCGGAATATTGCTTGGGGGATCACATTAGCATTTTTTTTTTGAAAATTTTATTTTTAGTGATCCGTTGTACAAATAGAAGTGAGAAAAAAGATATATGTTTGCACAAGACACTTTACAATTCTTGCCAAGGTGCTCAACCTCATAATGCTCATTAAGACTTATCAGGAGGGTGAGTAGTGCTTTGTGGAGTTATCTTTGACTTTTTATTTCATATTTTTGTTAAGGGCCAAAAGGTCTCCGAATTCACTTGTTGTTGCAAACATTTAAAATTTTGGAGTAACACTTCTATGTGTGCAAGAAATTTATTTTTAAAAGATGGTGTAGGTAATTTAGACATACAACTCAAGGTGTTAAAATTATTACACTACACAATCATGCAAGACTAAGATTATGAACGCATGTAGATTATCAAAGTAGTGAGTGTATGAATCATTGATAAACATAAAACATTACGCATACTTAGAGGCATGCTAGGCAATCATACACAATTATCTATAGACTATTTCATTGCACATAATCAGATTAAGGTCAAGGCATGAAGATAAAACAATGTTTAGGAAATTTGAAATTAAAATTAGACATTGAAGGCTATCTTTAAGTGTATGCAAAAACCAATTTTGACCTTTTGAAAAAAAAATAACTAAGATGTTTGCTCTTGTGAAATTTTATAGTCAAACTATAATTTTGTAAAGAGCAAAACAAATTTTTGAGCATTTTGAATTATATGATTTGTTTTTGTATTTTGGAAGAAAACAACAAAAATTAATAACAAAATAATTTGAAATCAGACACACTAAACAGAGAAAAACATCGAAAAAATACCAGAAATAGACTAGTGAACGCAAAATTTTCATCTGGAGCAAAAGGCTAACGCCTGGCGTTAAGTAGTTAACTCCAAAACAGTACTCAATTTTTGAAAATTTTTGAAAATTTTTCTTTTGACATAGATAGTATATATATAGACCTTCTTAGGGTAGAAATTTCAGAGACGTTGGAAATGGTTAGAAGGCTATGTTGGATCTTACGGCGCCCTTAGAGGGGGGTGAATAAGGGAATAAAAATCTTTTTATAATTTTATTGAAATTACTAAATTGTTTAAAGTAATATTAGAACACAAAATAATAATTTAGCTAAACGAAGAAAATATCATAATGTGCAAGTTTAGGATTTAGAAATAAGTGCTAAATTGTTATATGATGAAATAGATTAGGATAAACAATTTAGACAAAGTGATTTGAATTGAAAGCTTTGTAACCAATATTTTTGTGCTCTTTCCGAAAATATATTAAACGCGAAAATCAGGCGAGCGGATCAAAAGATATGGATGTTTGAAGTTTTGATCGTTAACTCGCATTTTTGAAAGATCAAACATGCGTTTAGATGAATTTTTGTTTTCGATTTTATTTGATAATATTTTTCAATATAAGGGCTATCAAATGCAACAAATAGAAAAATAATCAAAACGTTGTGCATTTTAATTTTTAGCTTAAGCCCTTTAATAAACCATTTAAATCCATATTTTTTTAAAATAATTTCATTAGTCTTGAAAATAATTTTAATGATAATGTTAATTCAAGACATTGATGGGCAAAGAATTTAAAAGGATAGGTTGTCCAAAGGATTATTTCACCTATGACTTCATATCTCACAATAGCGGGGGCGTAGGATTGTATATATTAGAGACCTAACCTCTAAGTCATGTCTTGTCCTTAACCGAGGAGGGTTCCAGTGGGGCCTTGCGAGGCACTGGGGGAAAGAGTGCTAGGTTGAGCGTTCTCTAGTGTGTGCATATGGGAGTAACACCCCAACCTACGGCATGTGTGCAACTCCTCATGCCCATCTGTCACTTAGTACGGGGCTAGGGTGTAGACATTTAGTCGGGGTAGTCTTTAATCTTAGGACATACTTAAATTACTCATTGCATGATCATTTTATTTACTTATCACTTAATTCATGCATATTTTGGGTTGTTCAAACTATGTCCTCATGTGTTTTGCATAATTTATTTATTTTTGTACTTAAATTTTTTTAAAAACACATGTATTTGAAAAAGCTAAAGTTTTATGCAAATTTGAGCAATCAAAACATCTCCAAAAATTACAAAATTTCCGCATAAGACTAATCTAAGGACACTTAATAAATATCAAAAATCAGATTTTTAAAATTCTCAAAAAATAGTGTACTGTTTCCAGCGCTAGCGATAGCGCCAGTGCTAGCGTGGGTGTTGGAATTTTCTGATTTTTAAAATTTCTAAAAATCAACAAAAATATGTTAGTTTGTTTGTGCAAATTTATTTTTGTGCTTATGTCTATTTTATTTTTGTTTTATATGAATTATGAAAAATCTACTATAAAAGTTCAAAATTCAAAAATACAAAAATATGTTTATGGTTTTCTGTTTTATTCATATTATGAAAAATCAACTCCAAAAATTCAGAATTCAAAAAAAACAAAAGTATGTTTTTTTGATAATTGTGTTTTATTCATATTATGAAAAATCATCTACAAAAATTCAAAATTTAAAAATGACAAAAATATGTTTTTGTGATTTTCTATTTTTTAATTGATTTACAAATGATAAAACAAAAAAACTGTACGATCTTTATTCCAATATCAAGCATGTATGAATTCTATTATTTAGAATTATTTACAATGTTAAAACATATTCTTTCAAATTACTATGAACATTGTTTTGCTTATCATGCTTTGATATATCTATTTAAAGTGCATCAATTATATTGAAAAATGTGTAGAACCAAGCTTAGCATGCCTCTAAGTATGAGTAAATGTTTTATGATTGATAATGATACATTTCACTCACTTATTTTGGTAATCAACATGTGTGCTAAATCTAAAAATGCTTGCTTGTGTATTGTATTTGTACAATGAATTAAAACTTGCATAAGTTTATTGCCTACACTACATTTGAATTGCACTTATGAAATTTAGAAAAGTGGTTAAGTTTAAAAATTGGGTTTGCAAAATAAGTGTATTCGGAGAATGTTGTCTCACAAATATGAACAAAAAATTATATATATGTAGACAAATATAACTCCACCAAGCACTACTTGAACCTCCTGATAAGTCTTCATAAGCATTGTGAGGTTGAGCACCTTGGAAAGAATAGTAAAGTGTCTTGTGCAAACCTTGGTTATTACACCACTTTGTTAAAAATTATGTGCATTAAAAGTGTGTGAAAGTAATTTACTTGTGCACTTTACTTATACATATGTCTTGTATTTTGATGATAAAAATCAATTGTTAACATTGCCCAAAATACACTTATGTGCACATCATTATCTTTCATAACACTTCTTCTCATGAGTATTGGATTCTAATGCTTTATTTATACTACTCTTTATATAAAAATGCACTTGATAACCTAGCATGATCTCTACAATGTTTTGGTATTTCTTGAAATTAGAATTAAGTAATATTGTAGTATAATCTCTCTTTGATATGTTCATTTCATGCTTGGTATTTTTATGAAAATCTTTGAGATTTCAAAAAGGTTAAAACATCTTTCAATTTTGAACTAAAACTCATATTTCTACTTATGCTTTTCATGATTACAAAAAGATGTTTATTATAATCTTCCGCTTGCTTACAACTCTTATATTTATATTTTAAATCTCATATATATGCTATGCTTAAACTCTTTATCATTATTTATATTTCGAAAAGCTCGATCATGATGCCTCCTAACTACCCTCACCCCACCTTCTTTTGATAATACCAAAAGGGGGAGATTAATTGAAGAAATCTATATATGAGAAATATTGATAAATAAGGGAGACTAATTCATGAAATCTATCATTTAGGGGGAGTAACACATAAATTGCATTTATGTAGGGGGAACATTAAGATAGGGGGAGTATGCACATTATCATGCTTATCATATAATATAGTTGCACTATCATCTTGCTTATCATTTACTATAAACACTATTGTTGATTTCTTGCTAAGTGGATTTGTTATTATCAAAAGGGGGAGATTGTTGGACATGTGTGTCACATCCCTTTGTTTGAGAATAACAAATCCCATATTGTATTTGATATTGTTTGTAGCGTGTTTATAGTGTGCAGGAACTATAGGTGCAATACTCCACAGGTAGAAGGCAGCATGGAATCAAACAATTGAAAGGAGCGGCGCTACCGCCGGCGCTAACGCTACCGCCAGGCGCTAGCCGTCCGACGAAATTGAAGCTGCGTTCGACGAATTTGGCTCCGTTCGACGAAATGTCCGTTCGACGAACTTGAAGCTCTGACCGACAAAAGTTCGTTCTGCCACACCACCGACAGTTTTCGCTACCGCTAGGCGCTATCTCCAGTTCGTGCACAGCGCCACGCCGCCGACGGTTTTGCAACTGCTCCACACAAACGCTACCGCAGGCGTTAGCTCCAAGTTCTATAAATTGGAGCTTTGCTTCTCGTTTTGGCTATCCATCCTAGAGAGGTTGCTTGTGCCACAAATTACAGTATTGTTATGCTGCCGAAGATGGTTCTCCCACAAAAAGCTTACGGAGAATTCTGGAGGAGGACTACGTCACGCTACATCTGAAGGACGATCGCTTCGACCTCGCTTATACTACAGCGATCCTTCATCCTCATCTTCAGAAATCTCATATAGGGAGTTTTACTATTGTTATCTTTATCTTTCATTCACTTCATACTTTCTTTGTAACCGTTTAGTTAATTCACCTTGTGTTGGCAACTAGGTCTGGGTAGGACTTAGGGGGAAATTCGCCTTGTGTTGGCGACTAGTTCTAGGTGATTAGATCTAGGGGGGTTCGAGGCAATATCCGGGGAAGGATTGGCTAGAGCGGCTTGAGGCCATATCCGGGGAAGGATTGGCTAAAGCCAACCGGTTCGTGGGGATACGAGTCGGTATAGAAAAGGAAAAGATATTTTTATTTGTACGCCTCCGATTTCTAGCGATATAGAAATCAAATTTATGTAAACACCATTTTTATATAAATACAATCATGTCTCTATTTGTGTTTACTTGATTTCTCACTTTTGGCGTTATCTCTAAAATATTGGTTACAAAGCTTTCAATTCAAATCACATTGTCTAAATTGTTTATCTTAATATATTTCATCATATAACAATTTAGCACTTGTTTCTAAATCCTTAACTTGCAAATTATGATATTTTATTCCTTTAGCTAAATTGTTATTTTGTGTTCTAATATTACTTTAAACAATTTAGTAATTTCAATAAAATTATAAAAATATTTTTATTCCCTTATTCACCCCCCCCCCCTCTAAGGGCGCCGTAAGATCCAACAGGCTATTCAAGCATGTTTTATTTGTTCAAAAATGGTTTTTATATTTTTATTTGGTTTTCATATATTTGTGTTTTACAAGATCGTTAGAGCTCAAAAAAGATAAAATAAGCAAAGCACAAAATAAGCATGTTCGATCAAGACAAGAATGCATGAATAATATAGTCATAAAGAGTGCATCCAAAATATACGATATAGGAATGTCTTAGATAATAATACCCTAACTATATGCCTACACACTAGCCCCGTACTAAATGACGGATAGGCATGAGGATCTGCACACATGCCGTAGGATGGGGTGTTAATCCCATATGCACACACTATAGAACTCTCAACCTAGCACTCTTTCCCCCCAGTGCCTCGCAAGGCCCCACTGGAACCCTCCCCGGTTAAGGACAAGACATGATATAGAGGTTAGGTCTTCTAATGCATACAATCCTACGCCCTCGCTATTGTGAGACACATAATGTGGGTGAACGATCATGGACATCCTATGCATTTTGTACTATGGAAACAATTTAAAGTCACATGGTTATTTTATCTTTCAATTTTTCTACTTTAAGATGTATTCATTATGGCATTATTGATAACTAACAAGAATGATAATATTTATTAGTTGATAATGCTAGTAAGATGAGTTCATATTTTGCCATAAGAAAATTGCATGTCTTATTGAAGACCTAGAATTAAGTGATGATATGATTTGATGTTATTGATATCAAGGTGATTTTAAGGTCTAGATTAGTAAGGTACATGCAATCACAATACATAATTTATTCATATAATTATCATGATCACCAATTTTATGAAAGAACCAAAATGATCTTTTGTAGTTATGTGTAATGTTTGAATTTAAAAGATCTTTTGATATTACATAATATAATTATGATCATTAATGTTATCACATAGAGATTTTGATACTCATAATTAATTATTGTAAGTGAAATATATAAAACAATTCATATTAAACATTTTCAAAATATTAAAGAGAAAGATTGCAAGGTGAATGATGAATACAACGAGAAACTATTAATTTTTTTGGTTATTTTTGAAAGGTTTTATAAATTTTCTCTTTGGTTTTTGAATATTAATCAAAACATATATTTTTAGTGATTTTTCAGAATTTTAAAATTACAGAAAATCGGATACTTGAGCTAGCGTCGGCGTTAAGTCCTAGCGCCTGCGTTAGCTCACAGAGAGTGCTTATTTTAATCATATAGCCTAGATTTTCTTCACTTTTTCTTTCGATTTTTCTTAATTATGTTTGTGCAATGTAAGACATGTCTAATGAAGTGAAGAGACGAGAAGAAAACCCAAAAAGTTGCGGAAGTTAAAATTTTAGTACATGGGTTTCATATTCATTAAAGCTCCATATTCATTAAACCTTAGTTCTTGAGTTTTGCACAACATATGCATGAGTGAAGTGATCATGAATAAGTGAAATAATATTCATGCAATTTTTCAATTCCGGTTTGACATGATTATGATTAAACATACTAGGGGTAATCAAAAATGACGCAAATATACTACATACCTAAGCAAAACTTGCGCATTATATAAATTTAGCCTAATACCCCTAAAAATACCTTTTGAATCCATTTTGAGGCTGATTTCATTTACTCTTAATAATATCATATAACAAATTTAGTTTTTCAAATTTTATAAGACTTTTAGGAAATGGATTTAGAAGGATAAGAATAAAAAGGATAAGTAGATCACTTAAAAATGATATGACTTTTATTCAACTTTATTCAATTTGATTTACTTATGAATATTTGTTTAATATGTGAAAGTCATATCACATGTTATATAAAGTGATCTTATCATGATGGCTCACAGAAATAAAAGCAAAAACAAAAAGGAAATTAAGCATATCATGAAGTAGAGAATTGATATTTTATTTTTTGTTGATTTCAACTTCATGCAAATGGTTTGATGCTAATGAATGAGGGATTTAGGTATCCAAAGAGGACCGGGTGTGACGGTTCCTTTGGGTACCCAAATACATCCTGTTTGCTTTTGGGGAGTGATAATGCATTATTTATAGTTATTTTTATATAATATTTTAGTAGTTATTAATTAGTTTTTATATAATTTTAATTTAATATATATCTAATTTGCTTTGTTTTGTGTTTTCAGGGACTTTGGGCTGCAATTAGCAATTTCAAGCCCATAACCGTGTTCAGGGGAAATTCTGGAGCATTTCTGCCAAAATCCCAAAGTACACGCCCCTGAGTCATGGGCGTGACCTGGGGGCGTGACCATGGTCACGGTCGTGCTCCGCTTTCAGCTCCCAGAAATCGGTGCCACGTCGGTTTATGATTACACGCCCCAGGTCACGGGCGTGACCTGGGGCGTGACCTTCAGGTCACGGGCGTGACTCGCCTGACATGCATTCAATACAAGCAGTTTCTGCTGCCGAGCCATTCCAGCTTACACGCCCTTGGTCACGGGCGTGACCAAGTGGCGTGACTCCTCCCGCAACTGCCAGATTAACTCCAGATCGTGCCGTTTCCTGACTCGGTTAAGACACACCCTAGGTCACGGGCGTGACCTAGGGGTGTGACCCGCCTATTGATGAAATTTGGCGGTTTTTCTCCCAACGTTCCCGGGCTTTCAAGACGCCGGTTCTGTACCTTACATGCCCTAGGTCACGGGCGTGACCTAGGGGCGTGACTTCCAGAACTTTTGCCTATAAATTCCTGCTGCTGCCTTGAAGCCAAGAATCCGATCCTAGCTTAGATTGGGTCATTTTTATATTAGTTTTTCAGCATTTTCTTATGTATTTTCTTTATGCAGATTTACTTTATGTCTTGCAAATTTCAATTCATAGTTTAGATTTCCAATTCCTGCAATTGTAATTCCCTTTACTTAGTTATAAAATTGTCTTTCTTTTCAATTATGTTTAGCTAAATTTATAGCATTTGATCGAATGAATTCTTAAGTTTTTCTTATTTTGTAATCTCTCATTTTCGTAGCTTTAGTTTAAGAATTATTACGATCCACTTTTGATTTTTCTCGATTGATCTCATATTGCCGGTATATGAACATCAATTCTTGATCCATTTTCTAGTGATCGAGAGATCCATGAATTTGTGCAGATCATTCATTAGTGGAAAGAGTTGCATGCATTCCTCAAAAGAGGGTGACACAAATCTTCCGGATTGGAGTCAAATCTAATAGTGGGGCTCACCGCATAAAGCAAGCTTAGGGGTTTCGACTGGACGAGGGGTCTTAATTGATCAACCTAAGGTTAGGTGGTAGTTCTCTCGAGAGAGGCTCTACCATATTTTGGGAACCTCCACGGTCGAATTATTCTATCGCTTTTTGTTATGAATTTAGATTTTACAATTTACTTAACTCAAGAAGGATTTTCGATCAAATGCTCTTTTCTTCCTTTTCTCTTTTATTATTAAAAAAAATCTTCTTAAATCTAGATAAAATAATATTAATTTGCGTGAGTAGAAGTAATCAACAAACCCGTGGAATACGACACTTGATATTTATTTTTAAATATCCTATGCTATGAACGATAGGTGCTGTTGCCTATAGTTCGTAGAATTTGGAGAAAATTATTTATATCTTAAAATTTATCTTATCAGGGAGATATGATTGAATGGGCCCTTTTGAGTGGAGTTAATGTTTCATCTTTAACTTTGGGACTCCATTCAAACCTTGGTTTAATATTGTTTTTATTTGTCAAATTTCCTTGATGATTTTGTAAAACATTGTTTATAGGAAATTTGTGAACTTTTAATTTTATGTTGGGAGAAACATGATTTTGTAAATAATGGTGATTTTGACTTTGATTTACAAATACTTTGTGTTTCTTACTCCCATTATTTGTCTTAGTTAAAATATTCATATTCATATTCATATTCAACATGCTTTTAGGTATTTCTTGATATTGTGAATTTTTATTTATAAATTTCATAAGCAAGTTGATTTTTGTTTTTAATTCATCATTCTTCATTTTTAAATTATGTCTAGCTTTATTATAAGCGATTGTGCTATTTTTAAGAGTGGAAACAATTGAATCAATATGATTTTGATAGTTATTTCTATATTCATCAAATGTTTCATCCATCTCTTTAATTTCTATTTTATAGTCTTTACACTTAGCACAATCATTGTTCAAAGATGAATTTTCTAAACCTAATCTTTAATTTTATTCTTTTATAAAAAGAAGTTCCTTTTCAAGTTCCTTGCATTTTTCTTTTAATTCATCAAATTCTATACAAGGTGTAATGTTTTCAACTACGGACCCATGGGTAGAACTAGATAAATTAGAATTTGATTATTCATTAATTTTTGTCTTTAAAATTTTATTTTCTAAGCGCAGATGTTTATTAGCATTTTTTAATTTCTTAATTTTGCGCTTTGTAGTTTGAAGCAATTGTAATGTAGAGATAGAAGAACAAAAAATGGAATTTGATTTCCTTACATTGCTTTCGGGAGAGGCATGATTTGAACATATAGTTTCTTTGACATCTTTTTGGCACTCCTCTTTCGAAGATAGTATTTCTTCTTCTCTTTCACTTGATGTGCACTTCATGGATCCGTCATGAGAGGAGCATTCTTGAAGACTTGTGCAAGCTTGCATATTCTCCGATTCTTGCGATTATTCCATACCTGTAGAAGGAGAATCATAAGTTCTTTCAAGAAAATTCCAAATTTCATATGCGGTAGGTAACGTATAAATAAGTTTGAAAATATTTTGGTCTAATGCACAAAATATACTATTCATAGATTTTGCATTTAAAACAATTTCATTTCTAGTTAGTACGCTAGGTGACTTTTCAATAGTAATATTCCAAACTTTTTCGTCTAAGGCCTTAAGAAAATTTTTCATTAATGTTTTCCACCCTTTATAATTTTTGCCCATAAATAAAGGTGGTGCTAATACTTTTTCAGTTATATTAAAATTTTCCCCACTAGTAGAAGCGAGATCATGATCAAGAGACGCCATTATTCCCGGTTGTTAAGCCGAATTAGAATAACCTGGCTCTGATACCACTTGTTGGATCTTGAGGCGCCCTTAGAAGGGGGGGGGGGGGGTGAACAAGGGTTTTAGAAACTGTAAACTTTAATAGAAAACTTTTGATATTTTATGTTGAAGTAAGTTAAATCAAGAGTAAAGAGATTGGAATAATGAAATCAATTTTATACAACATGAAAAGGCATGATTATCAATTTATAAAATTGATTACAAAATCTGAATTCTATGACGCTATAAATCGAGGCGAATAATGAAAGACTCTTTTCGTTTTCTATACCGACACGTATCCCCACGAACCGGTTGGCTTTAGCCGATCTCTCCCTAGAAACAACCTCAAGCCGCTCTAGGCAATCTATCACCAGAAAGGCCTCGAGCACCCCCTAGATCTACTCCCTAGACCTAGTCGCCAACACGAGGCGTATTCCTCCCTAAGTCCTACCCAGACCTAGTCGTCAACACGCGGCGAATTCACAAACCGATTACAAAGATGAAATAAAGGACAAAATACAAAATACAAATATAAAACTCCCTGTGAGGTAATCTGAAGGAGACGCCGAAGAATCGCTAAAGATCGTTGAAGTCCAAGCGTGCGTTCTTCGCGTTAAGTTAGCGTGTTGATCCAAACCTCCTTTGATTCCTCCTTTTGAAATATGAGTGGGAGATGTGTTTGTCTGGAAATACGACCCTCACAAAGTTTTTGAAGTGCTGGAATAGGGCTCTTGGCAATCAGTTGTCAGAGACATCGAAATCATCCAATTTATAGACTTTGAGCTAACGCCAACATTAAGAGATAACGTCGGGCGTTGACCATGTATAACAACATACTAATGGCTCGGATCTTCAGAAGAGGAAGGAGATTCTGCACTTTAGGAAATGTTTTATTTTAGGCAATATCAACGCCGACGTTAAGGCTAAAGCGGGCGTTGGGCAAATCATTCCAAAAGTTGTAATCACGGCTGCTTTCTCCTTGCCAAATTTGTCGACCAGACAGCGCCCAGCGTTAATAATGTTAAAATTTTTGATTTGAATCGTTTAGGAGTAAGCAAGAGTTGCATCAACTGAGTTAAAGCCAAACAACCACAATGCCACACAGCAACACAAGAAACTTTATTGAAACACAAACTTCATTTACAGTGCGAGGTATACATGGCGAGACATGATTCATCAGAATCACGGAGACGAGAAGAACAAAACACACCAAAAACAAATCTGGCTGCTAGACAAGCTGAGACCGCATAGACCGCTCGACTCCAGAAGTCGCACGGCTTGACCTGAGATCACGCGAACAGAAACCGGACAGACTTCCAGCACTGCAAGACCGCACCTCAGACCGCACAAACTGGAGCTTTATTGGAACAAATAACTGAAGCTGTCGCCAGACCGTAACCCAGATTGCCTAACCGCTGAAGGTCGCCTGATCACTGAGCTCGCTGCAAACAGCACAAGAACGAACATAAACCAGTTCGCAGGCTGACGGCTGCCGAACTGTTTATTCAAGCCATTGGGAATCACCAAGGAAGGAGACCGCAACCTGCTGACCGCAAACCTGCGAACACAACAAATAGTCAACTCGCTTCCGAGACCGCCCGACCTCAAAGTGAGACCGCACGAATTAACCCAGGCTCAGTTCTTACAGTTCTCGTTATGAATGATGGGCCCTGCACCCCTATTTATAGGAGGGTAGACGGATGTCGTCACCGCACAGGAGAGGTACAATCACCACCCGTCAGATCGCCAGCAGTCTCACAAGGCAGACCGCGCGATCACACTACTTGGACGATCATCCGACCAAGACCGTAGATCAGCAGACAGATCGCGCACAGGTCGCACAAACGCGAGAGCGCGCACAAGCCGCGCGGTCACAAAGGTACTTCTTCCTTAGACCACCAGGAACAAACCAGGAACCATCTGGCCGACTTCAGACAAGTCGCCAGGTCGCCAATACTGACCGCCCGGACAGGCGGTCACATATAAGAATAGACTGCCCGGTCTTCCAACAAGGAAGACAAGCCAACCAGCAGACCAACTCGGGAACAGACTGCAGCTACTAAGAACAGATCTGCAAAACCAGCAAACCGCCAGAACAGATCGGCAAAGCCAGAACGGCAGAATACAATCACAGACCGCGCGGTCTCAGCGGTCTCCCAAAATCAGATCGTCAGGTCACCTCCACTTCACATCAAAATTTCAACACTCCCCCTTGAAGTGGGAAGTGGAGACTAGCCCGAGTAAACTCCGCAACCGTGTAAACGGTCCCTTTGCCAGCGGCTTTGTGAAGATGTCTGCGACATTGTCCGCACTCCAAACATGCTCGACCATAAGAGATCCTCCCAACACCTTTTCATGAATGAAATGGTGCTCAATCTCAATATGCTTGGTCCTCGCGTGACAAACTGGATTATTAACCATCTTGAGAGCACTCTCATTGTCCCCGTATAGCATAGTGGGACCTCGAACCTCCTCATGAACGTCCTCCACCAACCTCCTGAGCCAAATGACTTCCTGAGCTGCCAAGGCCGAGGCCTTGTATTCCGCTTCTGTGGTAGATACGGACCTCGAGTCCTGCTTTTTGCTGCACCAAGAGATAGCTGTGGGGCCCGTCATAAAGACATAACCTGACGTTGATCTCCGATCATCCACGTCTCCCCCGTAGTCAGCATCCATGTATCCATGCAACTCCAAGCTTGACCCTCTCCTAAATAGGAGACCAAATCAGAGGTCGACTTCACATATTTCAGAATCCCTTTTGCCGCTAGAAGATGAGGCTTCAGTGGCTCTGTGTAACACCCCGGTTTTGCGGAGCGGAGAGTTAACGTCGAGAAGGCGAATTTTTCTTGATGCACGATCGTGCATTTTCTTAGCGCATGGTCGATCCGACCGTGCGTGCTCTCCGACGGGCAAAAATGGTGTCTCTGTCGTTAGTCGTGCATTTTAACGCACGGTCGTGCGTTCGACCGTGCGTTCGGTAACAGATCCGTAAAACAACAATTTTTGGGCGTCCGATTGGATTAGATCTTGATCGGACGACCCAAATGATTCGCTGGGGGGACTTATGGCGTGGATGAGGGGTTATTCCCTCATTCTTTGAAGTCCTTTCTCTCTCTTAGGTTGGATAAAGGAGAAGGGGACAAGGAGGAAGAAGAAGTAGAATCCGCCATTATTGGAGCTTCGAAGCTTCGTTCGCCGATCCGAGACTGGCAGCGCGTAGAGGACGTCGAGACGCTTCTTCTTCTCCGTTTGTTTGCAAGCTTCTCATGGCTAGGAGGAGATCTCAAAAGGTAACGACATTTCTCCTCCCGGTCTTTAGGATGCGTGCATGGCATCCCTTATTTTCTGCATTTTTGGCACCGGGTCCGTCGAGTGAGAGGGATCCGGGTCGCCTTGGTTCAAAAGGAACCATCGCGTTGATTGAGTCCGTCCCCGACATGATTTGCACTAGAGATCCGCTCCGTTAGTGGATTAGGCATTGTGGGTGAAGCCGGATTTGCGACCGTTGCTCCGATTCGGTGATGTTGAATGACGCGCATATTAGGGGTTTTGTTAGAAATCCGATTACGGTGAACTCGTCGTTGTGATGCCCTTGTAGCTTCGTGTGGTAACGAACGTTGAGTTTTGGGCGGGGAAATAATGTGTGGATTATGGGGCTTGTGATGTCTAGGGTTGTGCAAAGGCGCGACTGGTCTTTGTGGTCGGCTGGCTATCCCGTGAAGACTGAGATTCACGTGTGGAGAGTGTTCCGGCAAGATTAGTCCCTTCAGTGTTGACTGACGAGAATGTCTGTGCTACGGATGAGTCTGGTGACGGTCGCTAGGCGAGGCAATCGGTGGACGTTGTCCCGAGTGTAAGTCTGGGGCCTTGGGACGTTTTGTTTAAGCCAGAATTCTTAGTATCGGTCTTTGTGTGTTGTTGGCGGCCCAAGCATGTGAGCTGTTAGACAAGCCCGATGGTGTGGTGAGCCAGGCGAGTTGGGTCTCAGCGAGAGCTCTTGGCTTTGGGGCTACGATGCCCTTGTGGGTAAATAATGAGTACCCTTGTGTTGGTGATGTATGATGATGTGTTAGATTCATACGCTTTAGGGTGCCTTGGGTGAAACCCGGGTTTGCATTCATTTTGCATTGTTAGGCCCCTTTTATTACCTGCTCAACATAGAAACGTGGATGATGTTTGTGACACTCATGCCTGTATTTATGTTGCTTTTCTTTATGTACATTTGCATACGAAGTGCTGACTTGCAGGGTGAAGTAGTTCCCCGGGGTCCGCTAGGACGGCCGGGAGGAGTGATGTTGTTACACCGTTTGTGGTCAGCCATAGCTGACCCTCGTTTACCGCTCTTTGTGATTTGGTTGCAGGGCAAGAATCGCAGGCTGGACCCAGCGTGCCGGCCAAAAAGGCCTAAAGCCTCATGAAGTGCTTAGTTGTTTTTCTGCATTACTTTCTTCGTACCTTGTTATATCCGGCTTGCATGCCGAGGTAGTTTAGGAAAAACTATCTTTCCCCTTTTGTTGGGATGTCTTATTAGTATTGAATGTTTGATGTTTTGGACGTTGGTTTTGTAAGGCCTTAAGGCCAGTTGGACTCCTTTGTACTGTGGACAATCTCTGTGGTTTTGGTTTGTTTCCGCTGTGTTATCTGAGTTTTGAGTTTGGGTAGTTAATATCATCTTTTAATACCAAAGCTGTGGCGGTTATATGCTGTGGTGTCCCGGTCGGACCCATATTATATGATCATTACAGGGGAGGTGTTACAATTTGGTATCAGAGGGAGGTTTGAGTTTTCTTATGAGGTCTAGTGTATTTGGATCGCGTAAGAGATTGTCCACATAGGAGTATTGTGTGGGATCATGAGTATCCCTGTGTTCGAGTCTTGCGATTAGAGCCTGATGAGCTTTTATTTTCCTTGCTTATGCTAGGATGTTGGCGAAGATGCGGGGACGTCGAGGAGGCAAGAAGAGCTTTCGGGGAGCAGTGCTACTGCTCCAGGCCTCATGAATGTGGGCATGTCCCTGGATGATTTCTGTCACATGCTTGCGGAGGCAATGGTAGCGGCTCAAGCTGGAGCGATGCCACGGGTTCCTACGCCGGTGGTGCAAGTTGCGACCCCTGTTACTCCGACGGCTACGCCGGATACACCGGATGTCGAAGTAAGGCAAGCAGAGCCTTTAGCGGAGAGAGCTGTTCCGATGGGTGATCGATTCATGAAGTACTTCTTGAGTTTCCACCCTTTGACATTCAAGGGAGTTGGCACTCCAACGGATGCCGAGGATTGGCTTTCGAGGATCCAGGGACTCTTGAAGGCAGCTGAGACCCCAGAGGAGAGGCAGTCTCACTATGCGAGTTTCATGTTAGAGGGCGATGCGAAGTTGTGGTGGGTGAACCATAACGGTCGCCATTTTGTTGGGCGTGTTCCGTCCATGGAGGAGTTCGGGAACGCTTTCCTCAGACGTTATATTACGGCCTCGACAAGGTTGGCACTGCAACGTCAGTTTTTGCATTTGGTGCAGCGTGAGAAGACAGTGGATGAATATCTGCAAGAGTTTACTCGGTTGGGTCGTTATGCGGGAACGACTATGGCAGATGATGAAGAGAGAGATAATCTCTTCTATCAAGGGTTGAGGGAAAATTTAAGGCAGCCACTCATAGCCTTGAAGAATGCAGGATTGAATGAGTTGGTCGAAGCCGCTCGCACATTGGAGAGCGACATGGAGCGAACCCAGCGGCGAAAGGGTTTTGCGGCAAAGCAGGGAGAAGGAAAGCCTTCTCAGTCTCAGTCTCAGTGGAAGTCTGAGGGCAGCCGATGGAAGAAGAAGCCCCGTCCTAGTAGGCCTAGGGAGAGAAGTGGCGCACCTTCGGGAGATTTTCGCTCCAAAGGTCCGTTTACTTGTTACAAGTGAGGCAAGGTGGGTCACATAAGTCGATTTTTTACCGAGGGCGGAGCTGAGAAGGAGCCGAGGCAGGAACAATCGGTGCATTCCGGTCCTAGTGTTGCAGAGAAGGGGAAAGCAGCGTAGTCAAGTGCTTCACGGTTCCCTCCAGTGCAGCCGAGAGCGTATAATCTTGGGCAGCAGGAAGCGATACGTCAACCCGACGTGGTGACAGGTACGAAAAGTTTAAGTTTTCGTTTGTTACTATAATGTAGGTTGCGGTCTTTCATGTTTGTTTTGCACGTGGTTAGGTTTCTTGCTAGTTTCGGGCTATACCTCTCGGGTGTTGTTCGACACGGGAGCGTCACACTCTTTTCTTGCGGAAAGTTTTATCCGGAAGATTGATGCTGAGTCCGCAGAGGTGGAGCTGAGTGTTGATAATGCTAAATCTAGTTAGTTTAATTAGGTTATTTTTAGGATATTTACTCTTACTTTTTGCTTATTGTTGTTTACCTAAATGCAATTTTGGTTCATTTTCCTATTTTTAGTGCTAACTTAAGTTATCTGAATTTTCAGGTCAAAAATGCAAAATTTCCTAAGTCACGCCCTAGGTCACGCCCGTGACCTAGGGCGTGTAAGTTGCTGTTTCCAGTTAAGCTGCTGCCAACATAATTCAGAAGATCTGGTCAGACACGCCCAAAGTACACGGCCGTGACACACAAGTCACGCCCGTGACACGCAAGCCACGCCCGTGACCAGCCCGTGAACAGCTCAGATTCGACCAGCTGACCACCGAATTGGTCACGCCACTGTTACACGGGCGTGCTTCCAGTCACGCCCGTGACTGCCACGTCAGCCAGCCGCCAGCGCTCATGATCGCCGCCAGCGCCCATGACCCGACTAACCACCGAAATGGTCACGCCCTCAGTCACGGGCGTGACCTAGGGCGTGACCCATCAAATCGCGTCAGAATCGTGCGCCGAACCTGATCCAAGCTACAGAATTGATTAAACAATGTCACGCCCCTAGTCACGGGCGTGACTGAGGGCGTGACCGAGGCAGAAAAATTTCTATAAATTGAAATGACCTCCAAGCTTTCCCCATTCAGTTTTTGGAGAGAGAACTAGTGCTACTACTCTATTTTCAGTGTTTTTCATGTCATTTTATTCTCTTTCTCTCTCTCTCTCTCTCTCTCTCTCTCTCTCTCTCTCTCTCTTATTTCAATGCATTTCCTTTTCTAGTTTTCATATGAATGTTGTAATGCCTTTGTAATCTTCTTTTATAGTGTATTACTAATGCTTAGTAGGCTTTCCATGCAATTGTAATCTCAGTTGAACTTTTGTTTAATAAAAATGGTATGTTTTTGTTCTCTTAAAATCTTCATCATTTCTCTCTCCTACCCCTCCACCATGAGTAACTAAATCCTCATAGTACTCGATCTTGATGATCTGAGGATGAGTTGATCAAGTTATGATCCTTTAGTCTTCTTTCACTTTCTAAAGTGTTGGGCCTTAGATTTACTCTTAATTAAAATTTAGTGGAGCTATATTATCGATATATAATCCCCACCTTTGCTTTCATTCTTGGCTAGCCGAGAGGCCGATAGTCTGAAGTGAGCACTTAAGAGTAAAGAGAGTTACACACATTTCTCGAGAGAGAATGACGTAAATCTCCTGGATTGGAGTCAAACCCAATAGCGGGGTTCACCACTTAAAGCGAGTTTTAGGTATTCGAATACGGGACGAGAGTTCGGTCGGATTTTCCTAAACTCAGTTGGGCATATCTTCGAGAGAAGCATGTTCAAACTATGGGAACCCCCACGGTCAAGCTGCCCTTACTTTATTAAGTTTTAAGTTTGCTTTTGAATTTTGATCAATTTAGGCCGAAGTAAGTCAAGATCGAGTGCTATTTCTTAATCATCGTTTAGCCGTACTTTTATCCAGCTTTTATTTCAACTTAGCAGACAAAACCATCCAAAAAATTATTAAGATAAAATAATAGTAATTCGTTTGAGTATAAGTAATCAACGGTTCTCGGATTTTAATACGACACTTGTGTTCCTATACTACAGTTCGATAGGTATACTTGCCTTCTCGGATTGCTAGTTCGGATTTTATTTCGTGCAAGCGGAATTTTAATCATCAAGTTTTTGGCGCCGTTGCCGGGGAATCGCATTTTGTTGATATTTTGAAAGAACGAATCTATTACTTTTATCACCTCTTTTTTTCTCTCCTCTTTCTTGAAAAACAAAATTAATTCAAAAAAAAAAAGAGAGACCTTTTTCGAATTTCTCAATCTTATTTTCCCTTCTCTCTTTCTAGTTTATGACCCGAGCGAATCCGTCAGAACTTGTAAGCTTGGACCAAGAACTTGAGCGTACTCTTTGGAGAAAATCACAAGTTCAAGATCCTACATTCCAAGAACTAGCTGAGGATTCAGAGTCGGTTGTTAATATGGGCGAACCTAACCAAAATGAAGTCCCCAACATGGTTGCGGCCCCTGAATGGACTATGTCCCATTATGCAAGGCCTAACCTGGAAGGGACGGAAACTAGTATAGTCCGCCCTGCCATAAATAATAATAATTTCGAACTAAAGCCAAGCATAATTCACATGGTGCAGCAATACGTGCAGTTCGACGGATTACAAGATGAAGATCCGAATGCACATATTGCTAGCTTCCTTGAAATCTGTGACACCTTCAAAATAAATGGTGTTACGGATGATGCAATTAGGCTAAGACTCTTCCCATTTTCTTTAAGAACAAAGGCTAAGCAGTGGTTGTCAACTGTACCTAGAGGTTCTATCACCACTTGGGCCCAGTTAACTGAAAAATTTCTAACTAAGTATTTTCCACCTGCGAAAACTGCTAAGCTTAGAAATGATATTTCTTCTTTTTGCCAAATAGATTCTGAAATGCTATATGATACCTGGGAAAGGTATAAAGAATTCTTAAGACGTTGCCCTCATCACGCTCTGCCTGTATGGTTACAAGTGCAGACGTTTTATAACGGGCTAAATCAACATACTAAGCAAATGTTAGACGCCGCTTCCGGTGGTACCTTAAATAGCAAAACCCCGGAAGCCGCTCTTGAACTATTTGAGGATATGGCCATGAACACCTATCAGTGGAATGTGCCAAGATCCCGCCCAAACAAACCTGCAGGTATGTACGAAGTGGATAACGTCTCCCAACTGGCACTACAAGTGGAAATGCTTAGCAAAAAGATATCTGAAATGAATGCTCCTTCCGCACCTCAGGTTTGGGAATTCGCAAAAGCCACCTCCGAACAAGCTGATTTCGTAGGCAATAGAAATGCTTATAATAATTATTCTGCTTCTAATTTTCATGCACCTGGTTTTCAGTTACCGAATAATTATAATCCTGCGCTGCGTAATCACCCGAACTTTTCTTGGAGTAATCCTGCAAACACAACTCGCCCGCCTCTACAAAATGAATTTACACCACCTCCACCCCCTGTTAACTTTCAAAAACCTCCATCTTTGGAGGAGATGTTTTCAAAATATATAAGTACGAACGAAGCAACCGTCCGGAACTTAGCCGGATCCGTTAAAAATCTAGAAAACCAAATCGGGTAGCTCGCCAAAATAATATCCGAGCGACCGCCCGGGACTCTTCCCGCTAACACCGAGCCCAACCCGAAAGAGCAAGCGAAAGCTGTAACTCTTCGGAGTGGAAAGCAAGTATCCGGTCTGGTTAGCGAAGAGCCCGAGGCAAGATCCGCCCCTATTTTAAAAACACCACTCACTCAAACAGATTTTATCACTCCACCTCATATTTTCAAAAACAACCCCGCCCCGCCTTATCCATCTCAACTCAACAAGGAAAAATTAGATGATCAATATCATCGCTTCCTGGAAATGTTTAAGCAAATACACATCAATTTGCCCTTCCATGAAGCGATATCACAAATGCCCAAGTACGCTAAGTACCTGAAGGATCTTCTAACTAATAAGAAAAAGCTAGAAAATCTATCGCACGTAACTTTAAATGCTGAGTGTTCCGCCGTCCTAACAAATAAATTACCGAAAAAGGCTAACGATCCAGGTAGTTTTTCTATCCCGTGCCTCTTTGGTGATCTATTTGTAAAGAACGCGTTGGCCGACTTAGGAGCAAGCATCAACTTAATGCCATTCTCCTTGTTTAAAAAGTTAGGAGTGGGCACCCTTAGCCCCACACGTATGAGTATACAACTAGCAGATAGGACGATAAAATATCCGCTGGGAATTGTGGAGGATGTGCTCGTAAAAGTAGACAAATTCATCTTCCCGGTGGATTTTGTCATTTTGGACATTGAAGAGGATGTCGAAGTTCCCCTAATCCTTGGCCGCCCCTTCCTTGCCACCTCCCGTGCTATCATTGATGTGAGTAATGGTAAGCTATTCCTCCGAGTTGGAGATGATGAAGTAACCTTCTCCATAACACCCTCTATGAAAAATACCCTAGAAAATGACGATTCGTGTTTTTTCTTAGATGTGTTAAGTGAAGACCCTTCTTTTTGTATTTCTGAAAATGGTTCTTCTTCTTTTTGTTCATCTTCAAACACCTCCACTGAAATATTACAAGAAATGAAAATGGCCTTTGCTCCCGCCCCCTCAAATTTTCAAATTAAATCAAAAATTTTTGAAGAAATTACTTTTGAAAAAGAAAAGTCTTTCAAATCTTCATACGAGGAACCTCCCACTTTAGAACTTAAAGAACTACCCAATCATTTAAAATATGAATTTTTAGAAAAAGACTCTAAGTTACCAGTAATAGTGTCGGCCCATTTAAGTGGATCTGAAAATGCCAAATTGCTAAAAGTTTTACAAAAACACTGCCAAGCAATTGCTTGGCAGATTTCTGATATTAAGGGCATAAGTCCATCTTTCTGCATGCACAAAATTCTAATGGAAGATAATTCACAAAATTCTATTCAACCTCAACGCCGATTAAACCCAAACATGAAAGAAGTAGTAAAGGGTGAGGTCATGAAATTATTAGACGCAGGAATTATCTATCCAATTTCAGATAGCAAATGGGTAAGCCCCGTTCAAGTAGTTCCTAAAAAGGGAGGTATCACGGTAGTGTTAAATGATAATAATGACTTAATCCCAACACGGACGGTGACTGGGTGGCGTATGTGTATTGATTATCGCAAATTGAACGACGCCACCCGCAAGGACCATTTCCCCTTGCCATTCATCGATCAAATCTTAGAACGATTATCCGGCCATAGCTTTTATTGTTTTCTCGATGGTCTCTCGGGCTACTTCCAAATTCCCATCTCGCCCGAGGACCAGGAGAAAACGACGTTTACTTGTCCTTTCGGCACCTTCGCCTATCGAAGAATGCCATTTGGCTTATGTAATGCGCCGGCAACATTTCAACGGTGTATGTTGGCCATTTTCGACAAGTACGTAGAAAGTATTATGGAGGTATTTATGGACGACTTTTCCGTGTTTGGTGATTCCTTTGATTTTTGTTTAGAAAATTTAGAAAAAGTGTTAGAACGGTGAGAGGAGACCAATCTTGCCCTGAACTGGGAAAAATGTCATTTCATGGTACGGGAGGGATTGGTTTTAGGTCATAAGATATCAGCAAGAGGAATTGAGGTCGATGAAGCAAAAATAGAAGTGATCGAAAAACTGCCACCGCCAACCAACGTTAAGGCCATAAGAAGCTTTCTAGGACATGCCGGTTTTTACCGGCGGTTTATAAAAGATTTTTCGAAAATTACCAAACCACTCACTCATCTTTTAGAAAAAGACACTCCATTTATTTTTGATGATTCATGCTTATCTGCTTTTCAATTAATCAAAAATAAGCTAATAAATGCGCCAATTATGATAGCTCCAATCTGGGACCTTCCATTCGAAATCATGTGCGATGCAAGTAGCTTTGCGGTGGGAGCCGTTTTAGGACAACGTATATCTAAAAACTTCCACCCTATTTTCTACGCAAGTAAAACACTTACATCCGCGCAAGCGAACTATACCACAACGGAGAAAGAATTATTAGCAGTTATTTTTGCATTCGACAAATTTCGACCTTATATTACGCTTTCAAAAATTATTGTTTTTACGGACCACTCGGCCCTCAAATATTTACTTTCTAAACCGGATGCCAAACCACGCTTACTTCGCTGGGTCTTACTCCTCCAGGAGTTCGACTTGGAAATCCGAGATAAAAAGGGGGCTGAGAATTTGGCCGCGGACCATCTTTCACGATTAGATAACCCATTTATTTAAGATTTAAATGAACAAACTTTTAATGATTATTTTCCCGACGAGAAGTTATTATCAATCAACACTACTCCTTCTCCTTGGTTTGCAAACTTCGCCAACTACTTAGTAGCTCGAGTCCTCCCAAAAGAAATTTCCTATCAGCAAAAGAAGAAATTCTTCTCTGACCTGAAGAATTATTTTTGGGAGGACCCGTATCTGTTTCGAGTTTGTGCAGACCAAGTAATAAGGAGATGTGTTTCTTTCGAAGAAGGACAAAATATTTTCAAACACTTACACGAAGGACCGACTGGTGGGCACTATCAAGCCAATCGGACCGCTCATAAAGTACTTAGTGCAGGCTTTTTATTGGCCTAGCCTTTTTAAAGATGCCCAATCGTTTGTGAGACGGTGCGATAGCTGCCAACGGACCGGAAATATCTCAAATAAAAATGAAATGTTGCAAAATTATTTCCTCGAGTGCGAAGTTTTCGACCTTTGGGGAATTGATTTTGTAGGTCCTCTTCCTTCTAGCCATGGTAATAAATACATTTTAGTTGCGGTAGACTACGTGTCTCGATGGGCAGAGGCCCAAGCTCTTCCTACTAATGACTCCCGAGTCGTTATTATTTTCTTAAAAAAATTATTTTCTCGATTCGGTACTCCTAGGGCCATCGTTAGCGACAGGGGTTCGCACTTTTGTAACGCACAATTTGCAAAAACACTTTTAAAATATGGCGTTACACATAAGCTTTCAACTGCTTACCACCCCCAAACTAACGGCCAGGTCGAGGTAGTGAATAGAGAAATCAAACGTATTTTAGAAAAAACTGTTTCCACCTCACGTAAGGACTGGTCACATAAATTAGACGATGCTCTATGGGCTTACCGAACAGTGTACAAGACCGCCATCGGCTGTACACCGTATCGGTTAGTATATGGGAAATCGTGCCATTTACCGGTCGAATTAGAACATCGTGCTTTCTGGGCCCTTAAATTTTTAAATTTTGATCCCCACTCCACCGCCGATCTTCGAAAATTCCAACTCAACGAACTCGATGAGTGGCGCTCCAATGCGTAGGAAAATAATAAATTATATAAGGAACGAACGAAATGCTTTCACGATAAAAATTTAAGGCACCCGAAAACATTTAAACCAGGCGACCAAGTATTACTTTATAATTCTCATCTACATTTATTTCCTGGAAAATTAAAATCTAGATGGTCAGGTCCTTTTAATGTAAAGGAAGCTTACCCGTATGGAACTGTTTTGATATCACACCCAGATAAGGGTGATTTCAAGGTTAATGGGCATCGTCTAAAACTTTATTTTTCTGGTGACAATGTTGACATGGATAGTGAAAAACTTCTTTTGTCTGGACTGTAATAATTTGGATTAACTTTTGAACTATATTCTTTTAGTCGAGCTCAAACGACATTAAACAGAGGGCGCTCTTGGGAGGCAACCCAAGGTTTTTAAAATTTGTTGTTTTAATTTTTCTTTGGCCCTGGATGGCTCTGATACTCTCAACTTCGGCGATCGCCTGCTTCAACATTGTTGGTTTCAAGAAAAATTCAAGATGATATTTCATGAAGATTCAAAGCGCCAGCAAGGGGGAGCGGCATCACACATCCTTTCAAGCCCATAAATCCAGGGAAGTGCCTGTTTCAGTTTTTCAGTTTTAATTTCTTTTCTTAGTTACCCCTTCCTTCACTCTCCTTTTCCATTGAGGACAATGTCTATCGTAAGCTTGGGGGAGAATGTCTTCTTTTCTTTTAGTAGTCTAAATTAGATTTTGGTAAAATCAATAGTAACCCTTGCTTTATGTTTTGTTTTTCCCAAAATATTTTATATAGCCTTAGTTAATTTCAAAATTTCTAATCCTACTTTTAATTATGTTTCACAAGTAAATTGTTGACTCATGTAGTGTTCTAATTCTAGGTAGCATGTTAATCTGAAAAGTTTTTTATAAAATCTTGTACTTTCCTTATCGTTTTCTCTTTTATCTTCTTTACTTTCGTAAAAAATTCTTCATCCACTATTTTCCTCTTCATTTTTAGATATATTTTGCAGGGTTAACTTTTGATTTGTGTAGTAAATGTGAATAATCCTAGACGCTTATTATTCTTATTTTCAGGATAAGTTCATTAGTCTTTATTTAATATCTAGGGCTTACTTTTTGAAATCCTTCAAAACTCATGCTTTAACTAAATTTAGAGAGCAATGAAAATGATTTAGGCCATTTTTTTGTTTTAAGTTTGAGCCTTCATGCCAACCCTTAAAAAGAAACCCTTTGTTAGCCTCTTTTGAGCCTTTTCCCATGTTTTATTGTCACCTCCACTTATCAAATTTTTCACCAAAGCCAAAATTTCCAAACCTATTTGAATCACACTAACACTTTGAGTTTTATTTAAATTTCTAAAAGAGTGTGATTGGTTTATTGCATGGAGAGCTTCAAAGAAAAGAATTTGCTCAAAAAGGAGATATTTTAAGCATATTTGTATTAGTTATCTTTGCCAAAATTTCAAAAGAAAAAAGAAAAAAAAATGGCTATGAAAGAGAAAGAAAGAAAATATGCTATATGCTTATAATGAAGGATTGCCTCTTATCATTCATATCGGAAATTTTATAAAACTCATGTTTATGGTTTAGTGTGATTATAGCAATCACTTTTATCTTCGATCCCCATTCCAAATCATATGCCTAAACCAAACATTTCGGTCCTAATAAAGTCCTCTTGATTCATGCTCCTAAATTTGCTTTAGCTAAGTAAAGAAGAAAAGTAGAATAGTTAAGTCTTGGGTATGAATTTAGATCCTTGTTCTTAGAATGATATAATTATAATTTGTCTCTTAGGGTTTAGTAACAATTCAATGCACTATCTCACTTGTTACTTTGCTCAATTTTATTTTAAAAAATTTTTAGTTAAAATTTTGGATGATTAATTTTTGTTAGTAAAGGGTATAAAAATTAAGCTTAAATAAAGTACTTATTTTAGGTTTCCTTTTCACTATTCTCCCTACTTGGAATTTCGCAAGGTACTCATGTTTAGCATAATTAAATCTTTTTAATTAGTCATTTTATTTTATTAGCTAAAGCATATTTCTTTGCTTGGGGACAAGCAAAGTGTAAGCTTGGGGGAATTTGATAATGCTAAATCTAGTTAGTTTAATTAGGTTATTTTTAGGATATTTACTCTTACTTTTTGCTTATTGTTGTTTACCTAAATGCAATTTTGGTTCATTTTCCTATTTTTAGTGCTAACTTAAGTTTTCTGAATTTTCAGGTCAAAAATGCAAAATTTCCTAAGTCACGCCCTAGGTCACGCCCGTGACCTAGGGCGTGTAAGTTGCTGTTTCCAGTTAAGCTGCTGCCAACATAATTCAGAAGATCTGGTCAGACACGCCCAAAGTACACGGCCGTGACACACAAGTCACGCCCGTGACACGCAAGCCACGCCCGTGACCAGCCCGTGAACAGCTAAGATTCGACCAGCTGACCACCGAATTGGTCACGCCACTATTACACGGGCGTGCTTCCAGTCACACCCGTGACTGCCACATCAGCCAGCCGCCAGCGCCCATGATCTCCGCCAGCGCCCATGACCCGACTAACCACCGAAATGGTCACGCCCTCAGTCACGGGCGTGACATAGGGCGTGACCCATCAAATCGCGTCAGAATCGTGCGCCGAACCTGATCCAAGACGCAGAATTGATTAAACAATGTCACGCCCCTAGTCACGGGCCTGACTGAGGGCGTGACCGAGGCAGAAAAATTTCTATAAATTGAAATGACCTCCAAGCTTTCCCCATTCAGTTTTTGGAGAGAGAACTAGTGCTACTACTCTATTTTCAGTGTTTTTCATGTCATTTTATTCTCTTTCTCTCTCTCTCTCTCTCTTATTTCAATGCATTTCCTTTTCTAGTTTTCATATGAATGTTGTAATGCCTTTGTAATCTTCTTTTATAGTGTATTACTAATGCTTAGTAGGCTTTCCATGCAATTGTAATCTCAGTTGAACTTTTGTTTAATAAAAATGGTATGTTTTTGTTCTCTTAAAATCTTCATCATTTCTCTCTCCTACCCCTCCACCATGAGTAACTAAATCCTCATAGTACTCGATCTTGATGATCTGAGGATGAGTTGATCAAGTTATGATCCTTTAGTCTTCTTTCACTTTCTAAAGTGTTGGGCCTTAGATTTACTCTTAATTAAAATTTAGTGGAGCTATATTATCGATATATAATCCCCACCTTTGCTTTCATTCTTGGCTAGCCGAGAGGCCGATAGTCTGAAGTGAGCACTTAAGAGTAAAGAGAGTTACACACATTTCTCGAGAGAGAATGACGTAAATCTCCTGGATTGGAGTCAAACCCAATAGCGGGGTTCACCACCTAAAGCGAGTTTTAGGTATTCGAATACGGGATGAGAGTTCGGTCGGATTTTCCTAAACTCAGTTGGGCATATCTTCGAGAGAAGCATGTTCAAACTATGGGAACCCCCACGGTCAAGCTGCCCTTACTTTATTAAGCTTTAAGTTTGCTTTTGAATTTTGATCAATTTAGGCCGAAGTAAGTCAAGATCGAGTGCTATTTCTTAATCATCGTTTAGCCGTACTTTTATCCAGCTTTTATTTCAACTTAGCAGACAAAACCATCCAAAAAATTATTAAGATAAAATAATAGTAATTCGTTTGAGTATAAGTAATCAACGGTTCTCGGATTTTAATACGACACTTGTGTTCCTATACTACAGTTCGATAGGTATACTTGCCTTCTCGGATTGCTAGTTCGGATTTTATTTCGTGCAAGCGGAATTTTAATCATCAAGTTTTTGGCGCCGTTGCCGGGGACTCGCATTTTGTTGATATTTTGAAAGAACGAATCTATTACTTTTATCACCTCTTTTTTTCTCTCCTCTTTCTTGAAAAACAAAATTAATTCAAAAAAAAAGAGAGACCTTTTTCGAATTTCTCAATCTTATTTTCCCTTCTCTCTTTCTAGTTTATGACCTGGGTTGAAGCGGGATGTAGCCGAGTACGTGAGCCGATGTCAGACTTGTGCCTTGGTGAAGGCTGAGTGCCAAAGGCCCGGTGGGTTCTTGAAGCCTCTTCCCATCCCCGAATGTAAGTTCGATGACATCTCTATGGATTTTGTGCATGGTTTGCCTCAATCGCAGCAGGGTAGCCCACTTCATTCCGAAGGTAGCCCACTTCATTCCGAATCAGAAGGGCGATGGCGTGGAGAAGCTCGTGGATCTTTATGTTCGAAACATTGTGCGGTTGCACGGGATTCTGAAGAGCATCGTTAGTGATCGCGATGGGTGGTTCACCTCGAAGGACTGGAGATTAGTGCAGAAAAGTCTAGGCACAAAGCTCAAGTTTAGTACCACGTTCCATCCGCAGACCGATGGTCAGACGGAGCGAACGAACCGTATGTTGGAGGACATGTTGAGGATGTGTGCTCTCGAATTTGGCAAAGGTTGGGAAGACCACCTTTTCATGGTGGAGTTCGCCTATAATAATAGCTTCCAGGCGAGTATCAAGATGGCGCCATACGAAGCTTTGTATGGAAGGAAGTGTCGAACGCCGATGTCTTGGGCAGAGGTGGGAGACACTAAGCTTTTGTGAAAGCAAGTGGTGGAAGATGCTTGCGAGATTGTGCGGACGATTCAGGAGCGCATGAAGGTTGCTCAGGATCGTCAAGCGAAGTATTTTAATGCGCGCCACAGAAACGTGGAGTTTACAGTGGGCGACATGGTCTACTTGAAGATCAAACCGTTCAAGGGTGTTTCACGGGTGCGGCGACTCAAGAAGTTGAGGCCGCGATATTTGGGTCCGTTCGAGGTTACGGAATGTATAGGTGAAGCAGCCTATCATTTGGCGTTGTATGCAGAGCTGAGTGGATTACATGATGTTTTCCATGTCTCTGTGCTGAGGAAAGCTTTGGTGGAGCCGAGCGTCGTGGTTGAAGCGGTGGTGGTGCCGGTAATGGAGTATTTGGGGGCAAGGGTTCACCCGGTTTGCGTGGAGGATTCGGAAGTCCGGCAGTTGCGTAACAAGGAAGTCAAGCTTGTAAAGGTGCGGTAGGACAACTGTGGGCGAGACGAATTCTCTTGGGAGCGTGAGCAAGCGATGCGGGAGAATTTCCCGGAACTTTTTGCATCAGGTATGCATCGCAGTTTTCTATTTCAGTTTTGAAATTTCGAGGAAGGAATTCTTTTAAGGAGGGTGGAGTTGTAACACCCCGGTTTTGCGGAGCGGAGAGTTAACGTCGAGAAGGCAAATTTTTCTTGACGCACGATCGTGCATTTTCTTAGCGCACAGTCGATCCGACCGTGCGTGCTCTCCGACGGGCAAAAATGGTGTCTCTGTCGTTAGTCGTGCGTTTTAACGCACGGTCGTGCGTTCGACCGTGCGTTAGGCAACAGATCCATAAAACAGTGATTTTTGGGCGTCTGATTGGATTAGATCTTGATCGGACGACCCAAATGATTTGCTGGGGGGACTTAGGGCGTGGATGAGGGGTTATTCCCTCATTCTTTGAAGTCCTTTCTCTCTCTTAGGTTGGAGAAAGGAGAAGGGGACAAGGAGGAAGAAGAAGTAGAATCCGCCATTGTTGTAGCTTCGGAGCTCCGTTCGCCGATCCGAGACCGGCAGCGCGTAGAGGACGTCGAGACGCTTCTTCTTCTCCATTTGTTTGCAAGCTTCTCATGGCTAGGAGGAGATCTCAAAAGGTAACGACATTTCTCCTCCCGGTCTTTAGGATGCGTGCATGGCATCCCTTATTTTCTGCATTTTTGGCACCGGATCCGTCGAGTGAGAGGGATCCGGGTCGCCTTGGTTCAAAAGGAACCATCGGGTTGATTGAGTCCGTCCCCGACATGATTTGCACTAGAGATCCGCTCCGTTAGCAGATTAGGCATTGTGGGTGAAGCCGGATTTGCGACAGTTGGTCCGATTCGGTGATGTTGAATGACGCGCATATTAGGGGTTTTGTTAGAAATCCGATTACGGCGAACTCGTCATTGTGATGCCTTTGTAGCTTCGTGTGGTAACGAATGTTGAGTTTTGGGCGGGGAAATAATGTGCGGATTATGGGGCTTGTGATGCCTAGGGTTGTGCGAAGGCGCGATTGGTCTTTGTGGTCGGCTGGCTATCCCGTGAAGACTGAGATTCACGTGTGGAGAGTGTCCAGGCAAGATTAGTCCCTTCGGTGTTGACTAACGAGAATATCTGTGCTACGGATGAGTCCGGTGACGGTCGCCAGGCGAGGCAATCGGTGGACGATGTCCCGAGTGTAAGTCCGGGGCCTTGGGACGTTTTGTTTAAGCCAGAATTCTTAGTATCAGTCTTTGTGTGTTGTTGGCGGCCCGAGCATGTGAGCTGTTAGACAAGCCCGATGGCGTGGTGAGCCAGGCGAGGTTGGTCTCAGCGAGAGCTCTTGGCTTTGGGGCTACGATGCCCTTATGGGGAAATAATGAGTACCCTTGTGTTGGTGATGTATGATGATGTGTTAGATTCATACGCTTTAGGGTGCCTTGGGTGAAACCCGGGTTTGCATTCATTTTGCATTGTTAGGCCCCTTTTATTACCTGCTCAACATAGAAACGTGGATGATGTTTCTGACACTCATGCCTGTATTTATGTTGCTTTTCCTTATGTACATTTGCATACGAAGTGCTGACTTGCAGGGTGAAGTAGTTCCCTGGGGTCCGCTAGGACGGCCGGGAGGAGGGATGTTGTTACACCGTTTGTGGTCCGCCATAGCTGACCCTCGTTTACCGCTCTTTGTGATTTGGTTGCAGGGCAAGAATCGCAGGCTGGACCCAGTGCGCCGGCCAAAAAGGCCTAAAGCCTCATGAAGTGCTTAGTTGTTTTTCTGCATTACTTTCTTCGTACCTTGTTATTTCCGGCTTGCATGCCGAGGTAGTTTAGGAAAAACTATCTTTCCCCTTTTGTTGGGATGTCTTATTAGTATTGAATGTTTGATGTTTTGGACGTTGGTTTTGTAAGTCCTTAAGGCCAGTTGGACTCCTTTGTAATGTGGACAATCTCTGTGGTTTTGGTTTGTTTCCGCTGTGTTATCTGAGTTTTGAGTTTGGGTAGTTAATATCATCTTTTAATACCAAAGCTGTGGCGGTTATATGCTGTGGGGTCCCGGCCGGACCCATATTATATGGTCATTACAGAGGAGGTGTTACACTCCACCATGTACCGACTCACTTTGCCAACTACATAAGCAATATCAGGCCTTGTGATGGTCAAGTAAATCAAGCTCCCAACCAGAGCTCGGAACACCAACGGATCAGATAGAACTCTTCCCTCATCTTTCCGAAGTTTATGATGTTGTTCCAGAGGTATAGAGATGCTCTTCCCTTCTTCCATGCCAAATCGTTGAACGATCCGCTTCGCATATCCTTCCTGAGAAATGAGCACTCCGCTCTCCCGCCTCTGGACCTCGAGTCCAAGGAAATGGTGAAGCTCCCCAAGATCCTTCTTCTCGAACCTGATAGCAAGCTCAGCTCTCAGCCTTGCTACCGCCTCCTTCGAGTTCCCGGTGACAATCATGTCATCCACATACAGCAGCACAATAGCCCGAAGCGCCCCCTCCTTCTTGACAAACAAGCTAGAATCAGAGTCTAAAGCAAGAACCCGCAGAATAAGAGATGCTCCGCGATCTTTCCATACCACGCCCGAGGCGCTTGCTTCAACCCATATAAGGCCTTCTTTAGTTTGCAGACGTAGTCCGGACGATCCTCCGAGATGAAACCCGGCGGCTGGATCATGAAGATATCCTTGTCAATCTCTCCGTATAAGAAAGCATTCTTAACATCGAGCTGCCAAATCTCCCATCCACAAGATGCTGCCAAAGCAATAACAAATCGGACCGAAGTCATCTTTGCCACTGGACTAAACGTCTCATCATAATCTTCACCATACTACTGTGAGAACCCGCGAGCTACAAGGCGAGTCTTGTATCGCTCGATCGTACCGTCAGCTTTCTTCTTGAGCTTGTAAACCCATTTGCATGTTACAGGGGTAATGCCCTTGGGCCTGGGCACTAGAGACCAACTCTCATTCTTCTTGAGAGCATCCATCTCTTCTTGCATAGCAATATCCCACTACTTCACACCTTTGGCTTTTTCAAAGCTCGACGACTCCCTTTCATCCAAGGGACCAGCGAAGAAACATGAGACGAAGCTCACCATGTTTCCTCCTGTATATCGATCTAGTGGCTTGATAGTCCTCTTCGACCTCCTAAGAGGTTGCACCTGACTAACCACCTCCTCAGCTGCTTCTTCTGTGCAAGCTCCTCTTCCAGACGAACTTGGAGCATCGCTCCCCCTGCTTCCAGAACCTGAAGCCTCCATCTAAGAGCTTGACACAGCTGGAGCTCCTGGTAAAACAGGCAACTCCACTTGAAGACTTCCCGCAGCTTTCCCCTCTTCATCAACCCTGCTTTCCGGTAGTTCAACAACTGAACTCCCCTTGTAGGAAGTCACGTCATCGAACACCACATCCCGAGATACCACTGATCTCCGTGTCTCAGGAACCATGCACCTCCATCCTTTCTTCCGCTCATCATATCCAACAAAGACTAGCTTCCTTGCTTTCGCATCTAGCTTTGTCCGAAGAGCATCAGGAATATGCACATAGCAGGTTGACCCGAACACCTGAAGGTGAGCAACACTCGGTTTCTCCTTGAACATTAGTTCGTGAGGGGTCTTCATGTTGATAGGACTTAGAGGCATTCTGTTGATGACGTAAGCCGCACAAGACATTCCCTCCGCCCAAAAGGACTTTGGGATACTCTTGGCATGAAGCCAGCACTTGCAGGTTTCCGTCAGATGACGGATCTTCCTCTCCGCAACGCCATTTTGCTGTGGAGTATGGGCACAAGTGAGCTCTATCCGAACGCCGCGTTTCCTGCAAAAACTTGAGAAGTCACCAGAGGTGAACTCCCCACCATTGTCAGTTCTCAATTTCTTCACCCGCAGGCCTAACCGACCTTCCACCAGCTCCTTGAACTCCACAAACTTTGTAAAGGCTTCCGACTTCTCTTTCAGAAAATACACCCAGACATATCTGGTGTAATCGTCAATCAACACCAACATATATCTGTTGCCTCCAAGGCTTGGGGTGGTTGTCGGTCCCATCAAATCACCGTGGATGCACTCCAACGGCGCTTTGCACCTTGTTTGCGATTTATCAAATGGAAGTCGATGAGACTTACCAAACTGACATCCAGCACAAACATGACCGTCTCCATAAGATGACAAGCTAGGCAAGCCCTTGACAAGGCCCCTTACCGCCATAGACTTCAATTTGTCCATGCCAACATGCCCCAACCTTTCATGCCAGATAGCCGCGCTATCGTTGGTCTTAATCTTATCAACATAGGTACTTGTCGATAACACGAACAAGTCCTTCACCCGCTTTCCAACATGGATAACATCTCCCCTTATCTCTGGTTGAGTTTTAAGAAACTTCACTTCTGTTGGGCCAAACAGAACGTGATAACCAGCATCGACCGCATTGGTCATAGAGAAGAGATTCTTCCTCATACCAGGCACGTGATAAACACTCCTCAATGTGAGTGGACCCTTATGACTGCTCAAGGAGACAACACCTTCTTGTTCTACTGCATGAACATAATTATCAGTCGTAATGATAGCATCGTTACCTGAGTAAGGCGCCAAAGAAGAGAACTTTGATTCATCCACGGTGAGATGATGTCCACACCCTGAATCAACAATCCAATCCTCTTCGAAGTTGATGGCAGCCAAGGCCTTAACGGGCATCGCCGTCATATTAGCCGCAAAGGCTCCTCCCCATCCAGCTTCATCAGACTTTGGCTTCTCCTTCTCTGCTACATGTCCCGATTGAAGATTAACCCCGCAATCTTTCTGGAAGTGGCCGGTCTTATTGCACCTGAAGCACCTTGGTCCCTCTCCCTTCTTCTTCCTATCAGACTTAGGAGCATAACCCCTATCCGGCTGACCTAAAGTAGAGGGTCCATCATAACCCGGCTTCTTCTTCTCCCACTTCTTGTTCTTCTTCCCAGAGAACAACACATCACTATCTCCCCCAGAGATAGAAGTTTCCGCCATCTGTCTTGCCAAACTTTCTTGCGAAGCAAGTAAGTTCTCCAGCTCCAACATAGATGGTTGATTTGCCCAACCTTGAACTGAAGTCACAAAGGCAAGATACTCCTTCCGCAACCCGCGGATGATATGCCTCTTCAGTTTTGCCTCCGAGATGGGCTCATCAGGGTCCAATGCAGAAATCTCTGCTGTGAGGTTCTTCATCTTGAGAAAGAAGGTAGAAATAGAAAGATCGCCTTGAGAGGCCTTCGCCAACTCATTTTCAAGAAACTGTAGTCGAGCTACATTCTTCTTATTAAACAACCCGTCCAAAGACGTCCAAATCTCAACAGCAGATTTACATCCAATGATGTGATCAACCAACTCCGGTGAGATAGCCCTCTTGAGAGTGAACTCTGCCTTAGCATTCGTCCTCCTCCAAAGTCTCAACTCTGCCATATTATCTCCTGCTAGAAACACCTCTTGTGTGTCTTCTCCTCCAACTATCTCCCATAGATCCTCGCCAAGTAAATAGCTCTCCATACACGACCTCCATTTCTTATAGTTAGTCGATGTAAGGAGTTCAATACCAAGCCCTCTTGCGTATCCACCTCCCATGGCAATCTATGTGGTATCTTCTTCACAAAGACGATGGCAACTCAAGTTGAACACTGCTTATCCACTCCAACAACCTACCTCTGATACCATGTTAAAATTTTTGATTTGAATCATTTAGGAGTAAGCAGGAGTTGCATCAACTGAGTTAAGCCAAACAACCACAATGCCACACAGCAACACAAGAAACTTTATTGAAACACAAACTTCATTTACAGTGCGAAGTATACATGGCGAGACATGATTCATCAGAATCACAGAGACGAGAAGAACAAAACAGACCAAAAACAAATCCGGCTGCTAGACAAGCTGAGACCGCTCGACTCCAGAAGTCGCCCAGCTTGACCTGAGATCGCTCGAACAGAAACCGGACAGACCGCCAACACTGCAAGACCGCACCTCAGACCGCACGAACTGGAGATTTATTGGAACGAAGAACTAAAGCTGTCGCCAGACCACAACTCAGATCGCCTAACCGCTGAAGGTCGCCTGATCGCTGAGCTCGCTGCAAACAACACAAGAATGAACATAAACCAGTTCGCAGACTGACCGCTGCCGAACTGTTTATTCAAGCTGCTGGGAATCACCAAGGAAGGAGACCACAACCTGCTGACCGCAAACCTGCGAACACAACAAACAGTCAACTCGCTTCTGAGACCGCCCGACCTCAAAGTGAGACCGAACGAATTACCCCAGGCTCAGTTCTTATTATGAATCACGGGCCCTGCACCCCTATTTATAGGCGGGTAGACGGATGTCTTCACCGCACAGGAGAGGTACAATCACCACCCATCAGATCGCCAGCGGTCTCACAAGGCAGACCGCGTGATCACACTACTTGGACGATCATCTGACCAAGACCGCAGATCAGCAGACAGATCGCACACAGATCGCACACAGGTCGCGCGAACACGAGACCGCGCACAAGCTGCGCGGTTACAAAGGTACTTCTTCCTTAGACCACCAGGAACAAACCAGGAACCATCTGGCCGACTTCAGACAAGTCGCCAGATCGCCAATACAGACCGCCCGGACAGGCGATCACACATAAGAACAGACCGCCCAGTCTTCTAACAAGGAAGACAGGCCAACCAGCAGACCAACTCGGGAACAGACCGCATCTACTAAGAACAGATCGGCAGAACCAGCAATCTGCCAGAACAGATCAGCAGAGCCAGACCGACAGAATACAAGCACAGACCACGCGGTCTCGGCGGTCTTCCAAAATCAGACTGCCCAGTCACCTCCACTTCACTTCAAAATTTCAACAAATACAAAAGCCTGGCATTGAGATTCTTTCTTTAATCAGCTGGCACGCCATTTCGTCGAACAACATCTTCGTCGAATGCCATTTTCGTCGAACGGATAGCGCCCGACGTTAAGCTCTAACGCCTGGTGTTGAGTTTCATCTTTAATCAGCTGGCACGCCATTTTGTCGAACAGAAAATTTCGTCGAACACATTTCTTCGAACGGGCTTCTTCTTTCATCGAACACAATTTAGTCGAACGCAGATCGTCGAACGCAGTTTCCATTTTGTCAAACGGAGCTTCCGTTCTCAGCGGTTTCCTTCTCAGCGGTTTCCATCTCAGCGGTTTCATTTCGTCGAACGCCAGTTCGTCGAATGCAGCTTTCATTTAGCGCAAACGCCCAGCATTAAGCTTAACGCCTGGCGTTAAATAGCTTTTAATCCTTCAGCTTGTGGTTAGTGCCAGACCATTGTTGCAGCAACCTGGTGTCATATTTGTCCAATCCTGCATGCTAAAACACAATGGCAAACAAGATCAAATACAAGTAGGATTTGTTATTCTCAAATCAAAGGGGTGCGGAAAACCATGTTCCAACATAGATGTCTTAGGATATCACACACAACTTGGAGTGTAAAGACCAGAGCAAGACAAGCACAAACTTGGTTGAGTTAACAATTGCGTCAAATGGTATTCGACGCAACTTCGACTTCATGTCGACGTAACTTAGACTAGAAGTCCAAGCAACTCAACTTCTCTGTCGAAGCAAATCAAGTCGCCGTTAAGTCGAAAGGATATTGACATAGATAAAGGAGCATGTCGAAGCTGTCTTTAAAGTCGACGCAGCTTTGACTTCAACTCAACGTAGAAGGAAGAATCTGTTGAAGCCATATGAAGTCGACGCAACGTCGACTACAATTCGACGCAGATGATAAAGTTTAGAGCCAAACCTTCAACTCGATGGCTATGTCTATATTTTGGAACTCTCTCTCAAGTCCAACAGTACTGAAGACCATTCTACAACGGTTCATTTATTGCCTAGAATAGAAAGGAGCAATAAAGAATACAACAAAAGCTTTCTTGGAAAGGATCAAGACAGTTGGCAGACGACTCATGAACAAATGAGGAAAGGAAGAGAGATTGTCCAGGCCAATACCTTTTCAGCAATCTCTAAAAGAGGAAAGGAATTCAAATTAAATGATGAACAATAAATAAGAAGATTATAGAGAAGAAATTAGAGCATTCATTACAATTTTTTGTTGTTGTCGATTAGGGCTTCCTCCTTCTTCTTCATCCTGGAACCCTAAAAGACAGTGAATCAAGAACTGCTCTCTCTCAGATCAAATAAACAAAGGTCTGCTTCCCATCAATATTATACAGCAGTCAGATTTCAATAGAAGAAATCACATAGGTTCTTAAGCTCATAACCCCTGCAAATCATCTCTATCCAAAGCAGGGGTTCATCATTTGCAGATCCAGAAAAGAGAAAACTGAAGTTGAAGGCTTCATCAGAATTCTGATAGCAGAATTCTTCTCACTACTTCTTCCTCCTTCTTCCCCCTTCTTTTCATTTGTAACAGAGTTTTTAGAATGCCTCTGTCAAAGGATTCATTGGTTCAAGACCTCCCTATCAAAAGATCTGTGGTTCAAGATATCCTTATCAAAAGATCTGTGATTCAAGATCTCCTTATCAAAAGATCTGTGGTTCAAGATCTCCTTATCAAAAGATCTTTGGTTCTAAGAGTCTCCTTATAAAAAGACTCAGGCACAGGTGGTGCATTCCTATTAGGTGGTAGAAGAGAGGAGTACCCAAATTTTGGGGAACCTCTATAAAATTTATTATGTCTGTGATGTGCTTTTCTGTGATGTCCCATTTACTTTCTCAGCATTTAATTTCAGCAATATTTATTCTGCCTGTGTTTTGTTTGTGAGCATAATTCCTTAATAAGTTTTATTGACTGCACTGTTAAGATAGAAATAATTTTAAATCTCTATTCACCCCCTCCCCTCTAGAGGATTCTCAGAGGTACATTGTGCACTTTCAATTGGTATCAGAGGGAGGTTGATCATTAAAAGGTTAACACCTTGATCAAAAAGACCTCCTACTCGTATTTCTTTACTACAAAAATATTTTATAAAGAAAATGAGTTCTAAGGATTATGCCTCAACTAAACCACTAGTGTGTAATCTGAATAAATTTACACTCTAGAAGGCCAGAATAAAACTTTACATAAATTCTATTGATGAAGACATCTTTGATGTCATTGTTCCAGGTCCACCAACTTCATACAAGAAAGATGCCAGTGGGACTTCAACTCAGGAACCTATGCCCAGGGCAGAGTGGACTGAAACAGAGAATAAGCAGAAGGCATGTGATGCCAAGCATATGAATATTCTGGTCTCCACAATGTCAGATGACATTTTCCAGAAATTTGTTGATTGTCAATCAGCTAAAGAAATATGGGAGTCACTTTCCAAACTTGTGGAAGGAAGTGTTGATGAAAGAAAGGACAAGAAGTCCCTTCTCATATCCAGTATGAGAACTTTCAGAAGAAAGTTGAAGAAATAGTTGCTGATATGTATGACAGATTCAGCATTATCATTAATGAGCTCAGAGGCTTAGACAAGGAAATATCCTTGACTGAAATTAATGATAAAATACTCATGTGCTTCCCTAGCTCATGGGATTCAAGGATCTGGGCAAATAGAAAGTCCATATGCCATAGGGAAATCTCAACTGAGGCTTTGCTAGGAAAGCTTAAGTCATATGAGATGCTTCTGAAGAACAGGGCTTAATCAGAGGAAAGGGAGACAACTCCAGCTCATGTCCAAAGGAACCTTACTCTGAAAGCTACTGAAGGAGAGACCTCCACTCTTGAAGATGAAATGTTCAGTCTCCTAGCAAGGAGATTCAAGAAATGGGTCAAGACAGAAGACTCAAGGAGAAGAGAGAGGAACTTAAAGCCGAGATATAATAAGACTCCAAGGAAGGAGATTATCTGCTTCCACTGCAACAAACCAGGACACATAGCTCCTAAGTGCCCACAAGAACAAAGGGACAGGAGCAGTGATAAGGATGAAAAGAAGAATAAGAAGAAGAAGTCTTTCAAAGGGAAGGACAAGAAGAAATCCAAGGGTTTCATTGCTGAAACCTGGAGTGACTCTGAAGCAGAGTTAAGCTCCTCATCATCTGAAAGTGATGATGAAGTAGAAGAAGCCTGCATGATGGCGCTGGGGATGTCATCAGATGATGAAGAAGAATAGGTATCCATGTTTGATGATTTTGATTTTAGTTCTGATGATTTTAAAACCTGCTTTAAAGAATTCTGTAATGATTTTATTAAAATTCAAAAAGAATTAGAAGCAGATAGGGAAGAATTGGAAAACTTTAAGAAGGATGATATATATGTAAGAAATCAAGACCTAGTAGAAGAAATGGATAATAACGAATCAGAATTAATTGAAATTAGAAAAGAAAATCTAAAGTTAAAGGAAGAGCTAGCAAAGGCAAAAGCCTTTGAGGACTCACTCAATGGGAGGAGTCAAAAGCTCAGAGACATCACAGAAAATCTCTCCATGATATTTAATCACCTAGGGCTAGGAGCAGAGCCATCCACTAGCACAGAAATCCCTAAAAAACCTGGCTGGAAAAATCCAGTTAGCTTCATTAGACCTAGTGACCATAAATCCTGTGATGACATTGCAAAAACTAAAAATCAGGAAACTAGTAAATCAAAGAAAACAACTCAAGATAATGATGCAAATCTCAACAAAGAAAAGAAATTCCCAGGGAAGAGTAATGCAGAGAAATTAACCAATCAAAAGGCTAAAGCCAAACCTAGGTAATAAAACATTCTGCTGATCTTTTATATTTAGATACATTATATACTCATTTTAATTATCAAAATAATAAGCATAGGTTTGGGAAACCCATTCCTTATCATCCAAAAGGATATTATGAAAGACCCTTTTATTCTTTCATTGAACCCTACAATGGTAAAAGCAAAGAGCCCAGGGTAACCTAGGTTCCTTCTAATGTTTGAATTGTTTGTGTAGGATTAGGTAGGGTCCCACTTAATAGAGAATGGAGTGGATAGAAAGATGTGGGTCATGAAGAAAGAAGTAAATGAAACCAAGGGAGTGATTTCTTCATTAATACCTCCTTGATTATCCTTATAGTTCATAAAATTAATATCATAAACTGTATTATCAATAAATATAATTGTTGCAAAAAATAGCAAGAATTTTCTAAGAAAATAGATCTGTTCACTCAGAGGTACGTCGAATAGAAGTCGACATTCCATCGACTTCTACTCGACGCCAGCGTCAAGAAGCACTTAGAGTGTATAATTCGAATAGAATTCGACGCAGCGTCAAGTTCATATCGATGCATGCATCGATGTAATAGCCACTGATCAAATTCGTGGGCGCGTTGATTATAAATCGAGACAACGTCGACATGTCTACGTCGATTTAAGAATTGCTGAGTAACCTCAAAGTCGCACCGAATGGTAATCGATGCAACGTCGATATAACAGCGCACGCAGAGTTGCTTCTAGAAGCAATCACAACATATCTTTTCGCGCCAAATACTAATTATTATCGACGGTGCTTCGACTTAAACCTTAAGTTGCGACGAATCTTCTTCTTTTAAGCAACTTCAGCGTCGAATCATTTACGCTTTTGAATTTTCGTCTCCTTGCTCTCTTGCTCTTCAGTTCTCTCATGCTTTTCACTCTCTCATTTTCTTTGTTCGTTACAGGTACCTACAATCCAATGGCTCCAACCAAGATCAATTTTGGTTTTGACGTGGATGTGGATTCGTTCAATGTTGATGCCGAAAGTTTCAAGGCCATTCTAGGCCTTTTCAGTATGCTGGGTTAACAAAGCTTATCTCTACCAGGTGCAAGATTCTAGATGTAGAACTTACAGAATTCAAGGATAGTGTTCATGTAGTAGATGATGAGTCCCTTCAGGGGACAATTTTTGGACAGGATATCAGTATATCTGAGGAAATACTCTGAAACATTTGATCTACCCATTGGGAGTGACTGATGAGTCCAATATTTACATTATTTTATGGACTCATCCGGGCTAGCTTTCACTCTTGTGCAAGTCTTATTCAAGCTATAATCGCGTGTATATCACTTGTATTCACTTCCACGCTATGTGCACTGTTTAGGCCCGTTTTGGTCTGCTTTTGCGCTTTATGTTGTTGGGTGTAAGCACATGGTGCTCCCCAACCCATTTTCTGTTTTTGTATTGAGCTGGAGGAGTATTCCCAGCTGGGTGTATGTTGTAGGCTTTATTGCGCAGGTGGATAGATCGTCCACTTTGCCCAGATTTCATGTCTGCTAATATCGCACAGTCGTGATTTTCATTGAAGCACGATTGCTTCGATCGTGCGAGTTCATTTGCGGCTTAGTTTGACATTCTATCCCTGATCGTGTGAATTGTACATGCACGGGCAGTTGCCCGTGCACAAAGTAATCGCACGATCACCTGTTAAGTCCAGTTTTCAAGCTTTCTGGAATTGTTCGTGCATTTTTATGCACGGTCGGCTTCGACCGTGCGTGAGTAAAATGCATGGATGCTGCTGCTTTGTCTTCCTGGGCTTTCCTATTCATTAATAACGCACGGTCTACGCACGGTCGTGCGTTCGACCATGCGTGACTTAATTTCTGATGATTTTGTATAAAATCCAGGAATTCTGCTTAGCTTGGAGAACACTTGGGAGCCCGCCATTTTTAGCTCCAGTCCGCCCTTTTCATCGCTCCACCGTTCGACCTAGGAGAAGCTTCGGACATCGCTTTCTTGCAAATCTTCTGCCAAAGCTTCCTCCTCGGCCTCCTCCATCATCCACGAGCTCAAGAATGCCATTGATGGAAAGTTTTCGCTGCATTTAAGGTGTCTCCAACAAGAGCTAGCTTGAGCTGAACCGCGAAAAAGACGGGTAACGTGGAGGAAGGTGACAGATCCTCTGAACCCCGGATGTCAACTGAAGATCGAGCTCGGACGAGGCTTGACAACCCTATGATTCCGACTGAGAACCTTCAGCGAGTCTTTGAGCTTGGGTTTACTCTTTCCCCTTGTGTATTGCTTCAGATCTTTCCTATTTATATGTGTTGTTTTGGATGATGTGCATAAACCCATGTTAGATTTAATGTAATTTCATGTTTGTGAAATTTATTGTGGTTTATGTGAGTTGAGGAGCGCCCCATTCCACCATCCACTCCGTTGTTGTGATGTGCGTCGCACTAGCAATTGCTAGTTGCGTGTTTTGTGACGAGGTGCTTACGACCCTCACTCCGCCGGTAACGAATCATCCATGTACAACTCGGGTTTCGCCCGTCTCTTCCCATTAGAACTCGCAAAGCCAGTCTTCCAAGAAGCATAGGCGAGGTCGCCACTTATATGTTCTCAGCAGCCATAAGGAGGCGAGACCAGAGTACCAACATCGGTCTCACCCGAATCCTTGACGGGAAGCGTGGCGCGTTCCACAGGTTCTGCGAGACCCGCGAGGTCACGGAGAGGGCAGGAGTTCTCGCCCGCGAGGTCGCAGAGAGGGCAGGAGTTCTCTCTTAAAGCGAGCGAGACCCAGAGACTCGAGTAGTTCCGTGGACCCCCCCTTTTAGGGAGGGTTAGAAGCTAGAATTACCCTCTTGCCCCTGGAGGTCTGCATATAGCCCCTTCAAACAGCGGAGTTTGGCTATGGGCAGGCCAAATTGGGGTGCTTATAGTAAGTTCAAAAGGCGGAGTTCCGCTATTCACAGACCAGTTCAGAAAAACTATAAATAAGACCCAAAGGGCACCTTTGGAGAGGATTTTTTTTCGGTTGGAAGCTTCTCTCTCCTCTGGTTATCCTTGCCGAGACTCCCCTGAGCTCTCCAAGGTTCCCGGGCCTCAGCTTTGGCTTAGGAGGGGAAGCAATCTAAAGATCTTCCGGGTGTGCGGTGGGACCTCCCTGCTGAGTTTAAGGTTCTGTGTTGAGTTCAGGAACCCCGACTTGCTCTCCCCAAGAGACAAGTAAGTGCTAGTCGCCCCTCAACCTGTTGAGGGCCCCGAGCTCCACAAGAGACCAGTTTCTGGTTTCAACATTCTTGGTGCGGTGAGCGTGGAGTGTGACTAGTGCAGGAAAGTCTTTAAGAGAAAGCATGGCGGGCGAGGACGAGCGAGATGCAGGATTCGGAGGCTCGCCACCCACAGGGCCACCAGTGACGATGGATATGCTGGCCGAGCTCAAGAGGGATATGATTGGGGCCTTTCAGAGCGCCATCACCTCGGCGCTAGGTGGTTTCGCTACCCCGGCCCCTCAGGTGGCTCCCTCATCCGGGGGCTGCGAGAACGCCCCAGGCCAGCGAGTAGGCAAGGAAGCAGCGGTCCAGGAGGCAGGCCGAGATCTCGCGGGTCGCGAGCTCTTCCCCAGTCCAGTGGGAGCGAGCGAGACCCCTGCCAGAGTGGTCTCGGCAGGAGGCTCTGCAGGAAGAGTAGAGCCAGTTCAGAGGGTGAGTGGGGGAAGTCCCTTTTGTGAGTTGGTACTCTCGGCACCACTCCCCGAGGGGTTCAGGGAGCCAGCCATGACCTTGTATGTTGGGAACAGCGACCCCGTTCCCCACCTGCAATGGTTCGAAGATATGGTCTCGATCAGACCCATGTCGGACGCCTTCAAGTGCCGACTCTTCGCCACCACCCTGAAAGAGAAGGCGAGGGACTGGTTCTACCAGTTGCCCTCGGGTTCGATTTATGCTTTTGAGGATTTGTGTAGGGGGTTTCTGCTGCGTTTCTCCACCTTGAAGAAGAGGAAGAAAGACCCGGAGTCTCTCTTCAATATCAAGCAGAAACAAGGAGAGTCCCTAGCCCAGTATCTGGAGCGGTTCAGGGAAGAGGTCCTCCTCATTCAAGAGATACCAGGGCACACACTCCAGCTGGCCTTTACGGTGGGACTGCGAGAGGGTTTCTTCAAGATGGATCTCAAGAGAAGGGTCCCTCTTTCCTATGAAGAACTAATGGAGCGAGCGGCGGAGGAAGTGGACGGGGAGGCAGCTAACCCCGAGTTCACAAAGAGATTGGCACGGCTGAGCGAGCCGGAGAATAGGCATCCCGAAGGAAGGAGAAGGGAGGAAGTCAGGGCCCCGGAGTTGGGGTGGAGGCAGCAAGGAGGTGGGATGCAGGGCCCGGGAAGGGGGTTCCACCATGGGGGAGGTAACTTCCAGGGAGGATAGGGGAGACCTCACCAGCTGGGGTGGAGGCAAGGCCCGAGGCCACCCCCTCCCCCACCTCATCAAGCGATGGAGATCGGAAGAGGAAGAGCAGGAAGAGGAAGAGGAGCGGGAGCCGGGGGAGTCGGTCCTAGGAGAAGGAACAGAGGAGTGGGAGGAGAAGGGAGGGCGGCCGCACTGCCGTATTGTGACTTCCACCAGGAGGAAGGTCACGCGACCGCCACTTGCCCGGAGTTCCTAGAAATGAGGGGAGTAAGAGGACCAGCGCCACAACCGCAGCAGCGCCCGGTGAGGATCGAGGAGGTCCTCACCCAGGAGGATGAAGAAGAAAGATGCGAAGATCGGGTCGACGTGGGAGCCCGGGGGGGAATCGGGGTGATCCACGGAGGGGTGGGGATCGAGGCAACCCGGAAGGCGAGCCTCCATGCAATGTACCGTCAGAGCGTAGCTTCGACATCTCAAGCCCCGCCCCCGGTGGAGAGGATCACCTTCTCCCAGAACGATATGCCCGGTCATGAAGACCTGTTCTGCGATGCGCTGGTTATCCAAACCGCCATCGAGAATTTTACCGTCTCACGAATCCTGGTAGACAATGGCAGTTCGGTCAACGTTATCTTCAAGAAAGCGTTTGACGAGATGAAGGTAGAGGCCCGAAGGGTGTTGGCCTCGGATGGCCCCCTGTTTGGCTTTTCGGGAGAGAGAAAGGAGGTGGAGGGAGGAGTAGGACTCCATGTAACTCTCGGGGGGCAATCGCGGAACTGCCGTTTCGTGATTGTGGACGCCCCAAGCAGCTATAGCGCCATTTTTGGTCGGCCTCTTATTAGTGCATTTAGATGCGTCCCTTCCACCCTACACCAGTGCCTAAAGTTCAACACAGGAGGAATCCAGGTCAGGGTCCGGGGAGATCCCAAGGTGGCGAGACAGTGCTACGTGACAGCTGTCAACACCATCTCCTGGATGGAAGGAGCGGAGGAGTGGGATAAGAGGATGGAGGAGGTGGCCGAGGCAGGAGGAGAGAAGGGAGACGAGGAGAAGGGAGGAAAAGAAGGAGACGAAGAGATCACCCCGGAAGGGGGGGTAGGGGAGCACTTGGAGGTAGATGAAGAAGAAGAGGGAGAAAAGGAGGAGGAAGGAAAAGAAGGGGACGAAGAGATCACCCCGGAAAGGGGGGTAGGGGAGCACATGGTGGTAGATGAAGAAGAAGAGGGAGAAAAGGGAGGGAAGCCTAAGGAGAGAAGGGTGGAGGAGGTGACGGAGATGGAAGGAAAGGAAGGGGGAGCCCGAGAGCTCGCCAATGAAGGAGAGGAGGAGAGGCCTTGGGGGGAGCAGTCGCGGCTGGAGGCCGTAGACGAGGTCATCGAACTGGAGGTCGTCACTCGACTAGGAATGATGGAGAAGGTCCGGGTCGGCAGAGAGCTCAACCCTAAGGAGAGGGCGGAGATCCTCGCCTGCGTCCAGAAGAACGTGGACGTTTTTGCCTGGAGTGCCGCGGAGATGCCAGGGATAGATGCGGATGTGGCTTGCCACCGCCTCAACCTCGAGCCCGGCACCCGCCCCATCCACCAAAGGAGGAGGCCCACTGCAGACAAGCTGGAAGGCCCTATCCGCGAGGAAGTGGAAAAACTTCTGAAAGCAGGTTTTGTAAAGGAGATCCAGTACCCAGGATGGGTCTCCAATGTCGTCATGGTAAAGAAAGGAGGAGGTAAATGGCGAATGTGTATCGATTTCTCTTTGCTTAATAAATCATGCCCGAAGGATTGCTACCCTCTGCCTAGAATCGACGCGCTGGTTGACTCAGCCGTCGGTTTTCATATGATGTCTTTCTTAGATGCTTTTTCAGGTTACCACCAGATTCGCATGCATCCCCTGACATCAAAGATGTCTCCTTCATCACGAGGGATGGATGCTACTGTTACAGGATGATGCCCTTCGGGCTCAAGAATGCGGGGGCTACATACCAAAGGATGATGGACAGGGTTTTCCGTGAGCAAAAGGGGAGAAACCTGGAGGTCTACGTCGATGACCTCATGGTCAAGAGCCGAGGTCTCGAGTCCCACCTCCACGACCTCGAGGAAACTTTCGGGACCCTACGGAAGTTCAAGATGAGACTCAACCCGTCGAAGTGCGTCTTCGGAGCCAGTCGAGGAAAATTCTTGGGTCACATGCTCACCCCGGCTGGAGTGGAGCCCAACCCGGATAAGGTCAAGGCAATCCTCGAGTTGGCACCCCCAAGAAATGCTAAGGAGATCCAACGTTTGACGGGAAAGTTGGCTGGGTTAAGTAGATTTCTCTCCAAGGCAGGGGAGAGATGCTCCTCTTTCTTCAAGGTGTTACGGGGTAATCAAAAGTTCGAATGGACCTCCGAGTGCGAAAAGGCTTTTCAAGCGTTAAAAGAACAACTGACCAAGGCTCCGCTACTGCAAGGGCCAAGGTCAGGGGAAGACTTGTCTTTATACCTGGGGGTAGGGTTGGAAGCTGTGAGTTCCGTGCTTGTCCGAGAGGAAGGGAAGAAACAACTACCGATCTATTACGTAAGTAGAGTGCTGAGGAAGGCCGAGCTTAGATATCCTATCTTGGAGAAGCTGGCCTTCGCTCTAGTGGTGTCGGCCCGAAAACTTCGACCCTATTTTCAGGCACATTCCATAAGGGTAGTGACCGACCACCCCCTCCGCAATATCATGGAGGGTGTAGAACACTCGGGAAGGTTGGCCAAGTGGTCGGTGGAGTTAAGCGAATTCAACATCTCTTATGTACCGAGGGTGTCCATAAAAGCGCAGGCGGTGGCGGATTTCCTGGCTGACTACGTTACCGAGGTAGAAGAATCAGAACTACCCTATCCGATGTCTTGGAAAATGTTGGTAGATGGAGCGTCCGGAAGACACTCTTTTGGGGGAGGGGTAGTCCTGGTCAGTCCCCAAGGGACCAGGATAGAGCAAGCAATCCATTTCCACTTCCCCCTCACCAATAACCAGGCAGAATACGAGGCGGTGATAGCGGGCCTCCGCTTGGCTCGGGAGCTGGGAGTGCAAGATGTGGAGGTCTCGACGGACTCCATGGTGGTTGCTTGCCAAGTCAAGGGAGAGTTCGAAGTCAAGGAACCAACTCTTCAACGGTACTTGGAGAAGGTCAAGGAGGTGGTGGGACAGTTCCGAACTTTCTCTATCAAGCATGTCCCAAGGGAAGAAAGCACCCAGGTCGATCTTCTGGCCAAGTTTGGTCCCCAGGTTGGGGGGACCATGTCGGAACTCTTCCGACCCTCCATTGAGGAGGGAGAAGTAATGGAGGTGGATCAGCGGGCGTCATGGATGGACCCTTTCATTACTTTCCTAGCCTCAGGGAGATTCCCCGAGGGAGAAGTCGACAAGCGGCGATTCAGGTATAAATCGGCCTACTACTCCTTACATGCAGGGGTGTTGTATAGAAAGACCCTCTCGGGGCTCCTGGCCCGTTGTGTCTCAGAGGAGGAGGCCCCAAGGGTCTTGAAGGAGATCCATTCGGGAGAATGTGGCAGCCACTCGGGAAGCAGAACCCTGGAAGGAAGGGTTCTGAGGCAAGGTTATTTCTGGCCCACCCTCAGCAAGGATGCGGCCGAATTCTCCAAGAGGTGCTCTAAGTGCCAACTCTACGCTCCTCTCCAACTCCTCCCAGCTCAAAGGCTAAGAACGATCACGGCCCCTTGGCCATTTGCAGTCTGGGGATTAGACCTGGTGGGACCTTTCCCCCAGGCGAGCGGTCAAAGGAGATTTTTGCTAGTGATGATCGACTACTTTTCCAAGTGGATCGAAGCGAAGGTGCTAGCCAAGGTAACCTCTCAAGTGGTAAGGAACTTTGTTTGGGGTGAAATAATTTGCAGGCACGGGCTTCCTCTAGCCATAGTCACAGATAACGGGCCGCAATTCGCCAGCGAGGAGTTCGTCAGTTTCTGTACTCAGCTTGACATAGATCTCAGGTTCGCGTCGGTCCACCACCCAAGGAGTAACGGGCAAGTAGAGGCGGCGAACAAAATTGTGGTGAACCTCCTCAAGAAAAAGATCGAGAACCTCAGAGGGAGTTGGGTGGAGCAACTACCCTCGGTCCTCTGGGCTCTGAGGACCACCCCGAACACGGCCACCGGAGAGACCCCATTCAAACTATCCCACGGATCCGAGGCTGTCATTCCGGTGGAGTTTGAAGTCAAGTCGCCTAGGGTGGCCACCGCAGGAGGAGGGGATGAAGAATGGATGGCAAACAACGAGGAAGGCCAACGGTTGTCCTTGGACCTAGTGGAGGAACTCCGAGACTTGGCCACCATCAGGCAGGAGGAAGTAAAAAGGCGGATGGCCAAATACTTTGACAAGCATATACGAGTAAAGCATTTCCAGAAAGGGGACTTGGTACTAAAAAAGGTTGATGCGGCCGGAAGGGGAGCCGCGGTGGGTAAGCTCAATCCTAACTGGGAGGGCCCATATATTGTGAGTGAAGTGCTGAAGTCGGGAGGTTACCACCTCCGGGATGTGGAAGGGGAGCCTCTCGGCCGAGCCAGGAGTGGGGATGACTTGAAACGTTTCTATCCATGAAGTTCTTGAATATATTGATTCCTATCTATTGGCGTTGTTTTTATACTAATCATGAGTTCCAAGCAACAAGTAATGACGCTGGATTGCCCCGGACGATCCCGCTGCCAGGCTCTCATTAGCTGGTAGGGCCGGTTGATCTCGCGGAGAGGCTGGCGAGATGATAGACTCTTTGTGCTGGATTGCCCCGGACGATCCCGCTGCCAGGCTCTCATTAGCTGGTAGGGCCGGTTGATCTCGCGGAAAGGCTGGCGAGATGATAGACTCTTTGTGCTGGATTGCCCCGGACGATCCCGCTGCCAGGCTCTCATTAGCTGGTAGGGCCGGTTGATCTCGCGGAGAGGCTGGCGAGATGATAGACTCTTTGTGCTGGATTGCCCCGGACGATCCCGCTGCCAGGCTCTCATTAGCTGGTAGGGCCAGTTGATCTCGCGGAGAGGCTGGCGAGATGATAGACTCTTTGTGCTGGATTGCCCCGGACGATCCCGCTGCCAGGCTCTCATTAGCTGGTAGGGCCGGTTGATCTCGCGGAGAGGCTGGCGAGATGATAGACTCTTTGTGCTGGATTGCCCCGGACGATCCCGCTGCCAGGCTCTCATTAGCTGGTAGGGCCGGTTGATCTCGCGGAGAGGCTGGCGAGATGATAGACTCTTTGTGCTGGATTGCCCCGGACGATCCCGCTGCCAGGCTCTCATTAGCTGGTAGGGCCGGTTGATCTCGCGGAGAGGCTGGCGAGATGATAGACTCTTTGTGCTGGATTGCCCCGGATGATCCCGCTTCCAGGCTCTCATTAGCTGGTAGGGCCGGTTGATCTCGCGGAGAGGCTGATGGGATGGAAGATGTTGGATCTTAAGAAAGAAGGTCCTCGGCACGAGATAAACAAAAGAAAGTGTTGGGTCTCTAAAATATTTCTGAAAAGGAGAGGGCGACCTCTCGCTGGGCGAGAAGGATGGTCCTCGCGCAAAATAACAAGAGAAAGTGTTGGGTCTCTAAAATATTTCTGAAAAGGAGAGGGCGACCTCTCGCTGGGCGAGAAGGATGGTCCTCGCGCAAAATAACAAAAGAAAGTGTCGGGTCTCTAAAATATTTCTGAAAAGGAGAGGGCGACCTCTCGCTGGGCGAGAAGGATGGTCCTCGCGCAAAATAACAAGAGAAAGTGTTGGGTCTCTAAAATATTTCTGAAAAGGAGAGGGCGACCTCTCGCTGGGCGAGAAGGATGGTCCTCGCGCAAAATAACAAAAGAAAGTGTCGGGTCTCTAAAATATTTCTGAAAAGGAGAGGGCGACCTCTCGCTGGGCGAGAAGGACGGTCCTCGCGCGAGATAACAAAAGAAAGTGTTGGGTCTCTAAAATATTCCGAAAATAAGGGGACGACTTCTCGCTAGACGAGAGGGGGGATCCTCGGCATAAATAACGAGGAAAATGTGTTTGGACTAAAATATTTCAAAAGTGAGGGCGACTTCTCGTCCTAGCGAGAAGGAAAGTCCTCGGCACGAGACTAGAGCGAGGAGGGGACTTTTATCCCCAAGACGTATAGACTGAAACTTAAGGGGCTTCTCGCTGGACGAGAAGGAAAGTCCTCGGCGCTTATAAAATAAACGGATTCCCCGACACATGCATCAACTGATGTAAAAATAAGAACAGAGAGAATACGTAGCGAAGTAAGAAAGCATTGCGCAAAAATTCCTTTCCAAAGAAGTTTAGTTACAATGGGCGGCGAACTCGCCAACCCCAAAAAAGTTTATATATCAAAAAATAAAATAAAGATCGCCTTCTAGGCCTTGCCAAAGAACCCCCCGTCGTCGTCGCCATCCTTCACCGGCGGGAGCGGCCTGAAGAGCTCCGGGACGATATCCTCGACCGTCACGCTCTCGGCCTCGGCAACCAGCAACCCAGCACCTTTCATGGCCTGGAAGACGAAGCGTGCCGCATTCGTGGACTCTATCCGGAGTGCTTCGTCGCGATCTCGCTTCTCTTCCTTTAACCGGCGAGGAGAAGGGGGAACGGCAGCCCGAGCAAGCTCACAGTTGAGTGCCTTCAACGCGGCGACCTCGCCCTCCAAGCTCAGGACCCGAGCGTCCGAGAGCCTAGCCATCTCGGCATCCTGTAGACGAACTTAGTATGAGAAGAAGTTAGGAAGTCAGAGATAACATTATAGAACGAACGACTCACCACTCCGGTCTCGGCGGTGGCCAACTTTTCCTTTAGCTCGTCGACCTTCACCTCGGAAACTCTGAGGGACTCGGCCAGTCCCGCGCATTCGCGCTCCAGCTCCAGACATTTCCTGCTCGTCATATGGGCAAGTTCCATCGTCCGCAATTGAGATCTCGAGCTCTCGTAGGCGAGACCCCGTGCGGTCGCATCCTTGTAGGCCGCGGCGTCCTCGCGGCCATACATGACGAAGGAGAAATTGAAGGCGTGGGAAGTCGCTGCACCCTCCTCTACCCAAGTGGGAAGGAGGGAGGTGACGTCGATCCGGTTGACCTCTTCATTCCAGCGCACCAGGCGCTCGCCGGTTTCATCTCGGGCTCGCATGCCAAGGCCGAAATGCAGATGATTCGACGGAATTGGCGGTGCCGAGGTCCCAGCGATGGCCTCGGCTTGCTCGACCTCCAGATCCTCGGGGAGTGAGGAATCGTCGATCCCGGGACCCGAGGGCTCGGCCGGACGCTTTCCCTTTACGGAGGCGCGCAGGCTCTCGTTTGTCTTGGTCCTCTTCGAAGTAGGCTGGCGGGAAGGCTGGCTGCCTGAAGCCCCCGACCTCTTCTTAGAGGTGATAGCAGTTGGGGGGGGGTACCTTCTCGGCAGGCCGCCACTCCCATGATTGCGAGAGCAATATCGGCGGAGGGTTTAATGTTGCTCGCATAAGGTGGATGGAGGGGGATGTCTCGCTCACCTGTTAAGAGTTGTGTTAGAAGGAATGGCGAAAATCAGAATTAAAGCAAAAAAGGGGGCGAGATCATTACCTTCCCCGGGAAGAACCGGAGAAAGTTTGTCGACGTTGCGGCGGAGATGGACCACCTCGAAGTTCTTCTTCTGGAAGAATTGGAAGAGGTCGGCATCGTGGCCGCCCAGAGGCGGAGGCCGGTAGACGGTGTCGTTATACTGGATGGGCGAGATCGGGATGTTGCCGAAATTCCCCTTTACCAGGAGGAACTTCTGGGCCCAGAAGTGGGCCTTGTTGATGGTCTCGATGACCTTGCAACCCGACCCCACAAAGTAGACCGTGCCCTCGGAGTAGGCGCGAAACGAGAACAGCTTCCGGAAAACCGGAAGGCTGAACTCGATTCGCTCCTCGCGCATGAAGCAGGCGAACCCCGTGATCACCGCCATCGCATTAGGGGTGAGCTGGCCGAGAACAACTCCATAGTGCCGAAGCACCTAAAAAGCCACGTAAAGAAAATTGAAGCAAGCAAGATCAATCTCGCAAGAGTGATGAAGGAGAGAAGGAGGTGTACATGGCGAACCTCGGGCCAGAGGGGGAGTCGCAGGCCCACGGCGAAGTGCGAGATCGGGATGGTGATCTCATCGAGCCGAAGGGTGTTAATCACCTCGCCCTTCTCGGGCCGGCGGGCGGTGAACCCAGTGGGAATGTAGTCGGCGATGGAGGAGAGATACTCTTCCTCACTCATATTGCAGTGGAAGAAGTCGTGCTCGCAGTAAGCCCAAGCACACTTCAGCCGGCCTTCCGCCTCAGGAAGCTCTTTCGAGGTCTTCACCATCACGCGTACCTGCGAGAACAAGTATAGGAAGAGGCGAGAACAAAGCTGACAAGAGCTATGCAACTAGGAGAAGAGGAAGGCGGTAGGTAAATGATATTAATGGGGAGGCTATTTATAGAAAAATGAAAATGGCGGGAAGAAGCCCAAGCGCCGGGACGCTGTCAGACAAAACGTCACATCACTGGGACACACCAAACAAAATTACTTCGCCAATCGTTGGCGAGCGAGATCGATCTGCAGGATTAGCTAGAATAAAATGATTTGCGAGCGGAAATATCACAGGCATGCGGGAACAAGGTAAAGGAAAAGCGGCATTATAAAAGCCGCGAGCGATAACATAGTTAATAAGTTGTCCGATGCTCGTGGCGAGCGAGAATCAAATAAAAACCATAGCCTAGCGAGATGGTTGCAATAAAAGCAGAAGCGAATTGTTCATGAAAAAGGGAACCTAAAATAGCGGGGTCAGTAGGGCAGCCACTGCCATCTACCACCACCTCGCGGCCCCCTCCTCGGCGGCCTTCGGGAATTGTGGAATTCAGCAGCAGCGCGGGCGTCGCGGTCGATCAATTGGGCGTGATCCCTGATCCTCGCTATGAGCGTCTCCTGAGAGGCATCACATTCATCAGGGTCGGGGGGTATCGCCGCACGGAGTTTGTCGCATTCGTCCATCAGGGACGCGTGTCTTTCCTCCGCAGCCAGCCTATCCACTCTCGCCTGGATGTTGAGGTCCTGCAACATCTGGTTTTGCTTTTGGAATAGTTCCGCGGTCCGCCGTCTCATCACCTCGGGTTCTCGCGCATCGCCCAGGAAATCTTCTACCCGCTCGGGAAAAGGGGACACCTAGTCGTCCCCGAATTCGGAGTCGGTAAGCTGAATCTCGCCGTCTAACAAAGAAAGGTCGTACGCGAGGTTATGAAAGATAAGCTAGAGTAAAAAGCGGAAAGGCGAGAAGGTCTACCTCTGGGACGGCGAGAAGAACCGGGTGGGGGATCGAAAGAAGTGTCGTAGTAAGGCCGATGAGTTTTTCCCTTTCCAAGGGGATATCTCGCTGCATCAGCAAGAGTCACATTTGGCGGGTGCGAGCCGCCTGAGTCTCGATTGGCGAGAAGGTCAAAGGTTGGTGCCGGGATTGTCACATCCCGGCACCTGGGGGAAGGAGTTCGCTGACCCTGTTCCCCCGGGCTCGCTGGGGGCGAGGCTGCGATCGAAAAGTAAAAGATGAGATGAGAGGAGGCGCCATCGAATAATATAATTCCAATAAAAGAGGCGAGACCAAATAATGTACCAGGAGGATTCTCGCCGGTAGTATTCGCATTTACCCGAGGGGTAGTGGGCGGTTCGTCCGAGGGCCCGCCAATGTCCTTGACAGTCTCGCTGACCTGCAGAGACGAAGTTTAGAAGTAGCAGTCGAAGGATCTCGCATGAAGAGTAATAATCCCTACCTTCTCGATGGATTTCTCGCTGGCCGAGGACTCGAGGTCGACAGTGTCTTCCCCCAATCGGCGAGCGGCTTTTGCTTTTTTCAGTTTCGGCGTAGGAGAGGGAGACGAGCGATTCATCCACGTCGGTGGCTTCGTCATCATCGCCATCTCCTGTGCCTTGGAGGCCTTCAGGCGAGCTTCCATTTCCTTGGAGAGAGGCATCGGAGGACAGCTACAGTAAAGAGAAGGATGGGGAGGAGAAGAACAGTGAAGACACTTCAACTCGGGGGTATTTATAGCCAGGCGATGGGGCCCACAGAAAGATTCCTGACAAGACAGCTGTCGCCAGGCGAACACCCTAGGGTTGGATGATTCTTTGCGAGCTCAGGTTAAACTCGCAAAGAGCGGGGATTGTGTACAACCCGGGTTTCGCCCGGCTCTTCCCATTAGAACTCGCAAAGCCAGTCTTCCAAGAAGCATAGGCGAGGTCACCACTTATATGTTCTCAGCAGCCATAAGGAGGCGAGACCAGAGTACCAACATCGGTCTCGCCCGAATCCTTGACGGGAAGCGTGGCGCGTTCCACAGGTTCTGCGAGACCCGCGAGGTCGCGGAGAGGGCAGGAGTTCTCGCCCGCAAGGTCGCAGAGAGGGCAGGAGTTCTCGCTTAAAACGAGCGAGACCCAGAGACTCGAGTAGTTCCGTGGACCCCCCCCCCCCTTTTAGGGAGGCTTAGAAGCTAGAATTACCCTCTTGCCCCTGGAGGTCTGCATATAGCCCCTTCAAACAGTGGAGTTTGGCTATGGGCAGGCCAAATCGGGGTGCTTATAGTAAGTTCAAAAGGCGGAGTTCCGCTATTCACAGACCAGTTCAGAAAAACTATAAATAAGACCCAAAGGGCACCTTTGGAGAGGATTTTTTTCTGGTTGGAAGCTTCTCTCTCCTCTGGTTATCCTTGCCGAGACTCCCCTGAGCTCTCCAAGGTGCCCGGGCCTCAGCTTTGGCTTAGGAGGGGAAGCAATCTAAAGATCTTCCGGGTGTGCGGTGGGACCTCCCTGCTGAGTTTAAGGTTCTGTGTTGAGTTCAGGAACCCCGACTTGCTCTCCCCAAGAGACAAGTAAGTGCTAGTCGCCCCTCAACCTGTTGAGGGCCCCGAGCTCCACAAGAGACCAGTTTCTGGTTTCAACAATCCATCCTCAAGCCTTCTCATTCATCTGCAAGCCTACTCGTCCATCCACAAAGAGAAGCGATTAATTCGACCCGCATTAGTTAATTTAGCTTTCATCAACTGCATATCTCACAACCACACAAAAACCCACTTTTTATTAACTTAGAAATCTTTATAAGTATTTTCCCTAATGAGAAAATCATACACCCCAACTTGTATTCCATTGAGAATGATATTCGGGGAGTTTATCCCAACGTTTATTACTTGTACGATCGGTACACTTGTCGTAAGCGTGTCAAGTTTTTGGCGCCGTTGTCGGGGACTGCAAGCGTTGTATGAGTTTTTCTTCCAGGAAAATTTTATAAAGGTCCCTGTTGGGAAAATGATTTCTCTTAACCCCTGAAAATGAGTTAAATATGAATTCCAAGAAAGGAAAAATCAAGGTAAGTAAATATGCGTCGAATAGTATTCGACGCAACGTCGAAGTTGTGTCGATGTTTCTTTCAGAATGAGTCGAAGTAGCTCCAAGCATAATTCGACGTATCCTATGTCGCGTACCTCTGACTTCTAGTCGACGTATCTTGAGAAGTCGACGCACCCTAGTCGACGCACCTTCCTTATTCTCCTCTCGACGCTCTGCCAGGACGAATTCGACGCCTACGTCGAATTGTAATCGACGGACGTCGATTTCTATGATTAATTCAAAAATCGCCAGATCTCTTTCCTTCTTTCATAGATCTGATTTATATGGAACCAATTTATTCTTTATAGTCGTTCTGAATCATTCTTTCCTCTAATAAGATTCTTGGCTAAATTGATTAAATTCTGTATGGACATTATTTGAAATCAGATTGAATACTTTCCTTCTATGGATATAATTGTTATGGAAATTTCTCTTTCTTTCTAATACTCTGCCTGCTAATTGATTACTCTCCTATAATGTTATTTTAATGAACAGAGCTATAAATAACAAGGTGGTCGGCAGAGAGCAATAAGAAGTGATCCACCATTTTACATTTGAAAAAGAGGAAGAGCTCCCAAGTGAAAAGAGAAAATTGAGAGATAGTGCTACAACAAAGATCAAGCTTCCATCTTCTCCTGCTTCTGAAGCCACTCTGCTGCAAACTCTGATAGATCTCACAAAAGAGAGAAAAAGGGCTACAATCTCCTTCTCACTATAGAAGAGAGATTTTATTCACTACTTCTTGTGCTTCCAATCTTCTTGCTAGGAAGAAGATTCTTTCTTGTCTTTTTATTATCTCTCTTTCTTCTTTACCTTATTTTCACTTTCAAATATTGTAAAAGAGTTTTTAGAATCTCTCTTCAAAAAATTCAGTTGTACTGGTTCTAAGAGTCTCCTTTTCAAATGACTCAGTTGGTTCTAAGAGTCTCCTTGTCAAAAGACTCAGGGTGGTTCTAAGAGTCTCCTTATCAAAAGACTCAGTGCAAGATAGTGAATTTCCTACCAAGGGGGTAGAAGAGTGGACTACCCAAAGTTTGGGGAACCACTATATTTCCTTGTGTTGTGCTGTGATTTCTTTTCTTGCATTTATTTTCTTTACTTGGTTAATTCTTGTTGGTGTGTGGGAAGCCTTAATCTGTGATCACCACATATAAATATATATAAGTATTAACTTTGCACAAAAATATTTTTAAATCTCTATTCCCCCCCCCCCCTCTAGAGAATTCTAGTGAGTTTAACTGTGTTAACCCTTTAATAGTTTAGTGTTTTATATTTTTTTCTTGGAGCCTTTTTTCCTGCAGGTGTGCAGCAATTTCTTTTGGTGGCGGACTTGGACTTCCATTGCAGTATTAACGCCAATCTTCTGGTATGCTCATATCTGAGCATAGGTACCCTCTTCCTTAGCATCTCTTTATTCTCATTGTCATAATTCATGTGATTGTCCAATTCAAGTCTGGGGGGAGTGTACCGAGTGTTCACTACACGTGTACACGTTTTTGCATACCAGAAGTATATTTTTATTTATGTCATATTATAGCATACACCACTGCACCCATTATGCACGCACTTACTTGTGAGTGCTACCGTGCCAAATTTCCTTTTGGAATGGAGCCGGGAAGTCAATTGTGTTAGCTAGGAATTGTGGTTTGGAGTACGATGTCGACTCCAGTAGTGTTCTAATCGAATACTCATGTTTTGCATAGAATTTTGCATAGAAGCTATTTCTATTTTCATGCTTTGTATATTTATTCTTATATAATCTAGTAATTAGAGTTTTATTTTACTCAAAGCATGAACCTGTGCCGATCTACCGGTAGTGTAGGTGAGTCGGTAGCGAATGCTAGATTCGTATTTCTCGAGTCGGGAGAAAGAGTTATCTTTCTCGGTGGCTAAGAACTTGCCCCTAGTGACTCTCGAAACATAGGCACCGGGTAGTTCTAATGCATTAGCATGATGTAGGCCATTCTTTGGACCGTTTGAGCTTTGAGCCAAAACCAGAGATTTATCCTTGCTAACCAATTTTGAGCCTATCCCACCTTTTCTCTTTAGCTCCACCGCTCTCGCTTAAGCCAAGATCATCAAACCTGTATACGCACGTGTTTTGAGCTTTATAGTATAACTAATTATTGTGATGTGCTGTTTTTGGCTAAGTTGAAAAAAAAAGTAAAATAAAAAAGTATTAGTGAGCTAAAAATTGAAAAGATCAGAGCTCCAAAAGAAAAAAAATTCCTAGTTCTTTATATTCTAACTCAGAAATTCTGAATTGTTTGAGAGGAATTACTTTATATTGGGTGTTGGCAATGAAAACATCAGCTTTATTTGTTGCCGGGGTTTACAAAGTGTATTGCTCAAATGTGTTAGGTGCGTTAGCCTCCGAATTTATCATTGTATATCATACCGCAACCTAAGCCACATATTTACCTGAAATCCCTATTGACTAGTGTGTAGTTTTACCTAATGCTGTGGAGAGAGTGCGAAAGTGCGAGCTTATGGCTCCCGACACCGATGGATTTCGGTGGAGTTAGTTCCGTATCCCGTATTTTGCGAAATACTCGTCTGAGCGCGTCTCTACATTCTCCCTACACGTGACTGGCAGATCACACTTGGTTCAGCTTTTGAGTAAACTAATCTCTTATTTACTATTTTAGATATTTGTAGATTACTTTGCATAATAGAAATTTCTTCTACGAGAATTTTATGCACATGATTATTTGATTTCGCATATTACTCCTAGCCATAATCACCTCTCTAACCCTTGTTTTTCCCGTCCGCCGAGAGTTGTTTGCTCGGGACGCGCAAATAGGTAAGTCTGGGGGTGTGATGAGTCCCAATTATATACACATATATGGACTCATCTGGGCCGTTTATCTAGTCATTCCACTGCACTTTAGCCTTGTTTTAGCTCATATTTGTCATTCTATGCTAGGAGCACTTCTTGGCCTAATTTGGTGTGTTTTTATGATTAGTCTCTTTTGATAGCCTTATCGTATTGTTGAGTGCCACTTTCAGTGGCCTGATTAGCATTTCCGTAGGAACAGGAGTCGTGCAGGTGTTCCCGGTACAATTCTGTACAGGAACACAGCGCACGATCACTGGTTCTATTGCGCACGACCACTGGTCGTGCGCCGCTGATCGTGCGCACTTAACCCCCATTTTATGAGTTCTGTCTCGACCAATGCGCACGACCACTTACGATAATGCGCACGACCACTGGTCGTGCGCCACTAGTCGTGCGAACATTTTATTTTATAAATTTCTTATATTGCAGGCTCCGCCCAGGCAGGCGCACGATCACAGGATTCCAGCGCGCACGACCACTAGTCGTGTGCCAATGACCATGCGCACTGTTTAGTCCAGCGCCTATAAATATTCCTGCTCACGAATTAGGTCAGATCTTCCGCATTTCTTCCGCCCCTTCCGCAGGTTTTTCGCCCCCTAGGCCTCCTCCATCATCCAAGAGCTTCAAGGAGGAGATTCTACGCTCATCTTCATCGCCAAGGAAGGAGTTCTTCGCATCGGACGTGGCCGGATTGTAAAACGCTGGAGAAGACGGGTCCATTGGAAGGTAGTGACAGCCTTCTCTACCCCGGACGATAGTTGGGACCGAGCTAGGACACGGATTGACAACCCGGTGCTTCCTACCGTGAATCTACAACGAGCCTCCGGATTCGGTCGTATCTCTTGCCTTTTTTTCTCTTTGTGTGATGTAATGTTTGTAATCTCTATATTATTGATGATGTGCACCATAAACCATGCTATGTAATGCTTATTTCATCTTATTGAAATTATCTTTTCTTTATATGTGTGTATGAGGTGCGCCCCATCCATTTTCCATTCCGCCATCGTGTTCGTGTGCCGCACTAGCAATTGCTAGTGGCGTGCTTGTCGACGAGGTGCTTGCGACCCTCATCTGTATGCCTACTCGTCCATCCGCCTAGCGAAGCGTGGCATAGCGGCCCGTGTAATCCATTCTGACTCCGCCGGTGCGAACCATTCCATCCGCTAGCCTTCTCATCCATCCGCCTAGCGAAGCGTGGCATAGCGGCCCGTGTAATCCATTCGCCCAATGAAGCAGTGCGCTCAAGGCCTGCACAGTTTGACTCCGCTTGCCTACTCGTCCATCCGCCCTTGCGACGCAGCGCACTCAAGGCCTGCCTAGTCTCCATCCCGCCAAGCGAAGCACTGCATAGCGGCATTGTATAGGAGTAGTTGTAGTTGTTTTCTTTTATTTTCCAAAAGCCAAATCACCCCGTTTCCGCATTCCATCCGACTCAAGGACTTCGATCTCAAGTCCTTCCTCGAACGTTAACTCCACCTTACTATGTTCCTTGAGAGATTCGATACTCGGGGATTACTCCTCGTTTTATATTACTTGAACGATCGGTACACTGCCGTTTCGTGTCGCAGTCGAGCTACCGCCTATAGCGGTGTGCGAGATTTGCGCATCAATGGCCCTTGAAGGATCAAAGAATAATGATGGTGCTAAGTCATGTAGTGAGACAGGATCAGAAGAAAGCATATCTTCTGAAGATGAAAAAGAAGATAGCCTTATTCTCATAGAGGAATATGAGGATAAGGATGAGGTAAGCATTTTTGATGAAATAGATTTTCAAAGTGATAATTTCAGAAATGATTTTATGGGAATGTGTCTAGATCAACTAAAAGCTACACAAGAAATTAAAGATCTAAAGGAACAAATTAATGTGGCTAAAAACCAGAGAAATAGAGAGGATAAATGCTCTAAAATTTTGAAGTAAACATCATAGAAAAGGAAGTAGAAAGGGCTAGAATAGAAAACCAGCTTCTTAAGGATAAGGTATCCCAGGCAAAAGCCTTTGAAGAATCAATAAACATGAGAAGCCAAACTCTCAAGGAAATCACTGAACAACAAACAAGGAGACATAAAAATCTTGGTCTAGGGGCTGATCCCTCAACCAGCCAAGTTCCATCCAACAAACCTGCTTGGATGATTCCTGTAAAATTCACAAAACCCATCAAATCAAACCAAGAAAAAGACTCACTAAATAAGGAAGAAGACTCCCTCAAGGAAATAAAACAATTTGATGAAACAACATATTATTCAGCTGATGACTCTCAAACTTCATCTGAAGAAGCAACTAAGCCAAAAGAAACAATACATAAAAGAACAAAATCAGAAAAAGGGAAAAAGAAAATGTGTGAAGATACAGTTGCGTCGACTTTATATCGACGCATGAATGATTGTGCGTCAACTTTTACTCAACGCAACCTCTCAGATGCCTCGACCTCTACTCGACGCTTGAATAAAAGTACGTCGACTTCCAATCGACGCAACTTTATCCATGCGTCGATATCAGATCAACGCTATCGGGAGAAAGCGCCGAATATAAATCGAAGCAACTATCAACATGCGTCGAATAGATATCGACGCACAAAAATTCAGAGCAACTTAAATGCCTATTCTCCAAAAACCTTCTATAATTCCCATTCAGGATCCATTCATCCTAACCATGATTTCCATCCTAATCAACACCTCTATCCTAACCAAAATTTCTACCCTAAACCTGGTAACCAAAATTCCCATCCTAATCAAACTTTCTATCAACCCTTCTATCCTTCTCTAAACTCAAATTATCATAAGAATAAAATAATCAAGTGCCATATATGTAACAAAACTGGCCACCTTGCCAAACAATGTTGGCACAACCAATCAAACTATCTGTAAAAATTAGTCCTAGACAGACTTAGAACTAGGAAGAGATAAAAAGAAATAAACACCTAAAATTCTTCAGGAAAATCAAAAGTCACGTCGACTTCTAATCGACGCACTGTCGATGACTCAACTCAATAAGTAAAATCGACGCATACGTCGATTACAATCGACGCATACGTCGATACAAAACCCTAACATCTTAACGTGGGCTGTATCGACGCTTACGTCGAATTCCACTCGACGTAACGTCGACTTCATAAAAACGAGCGATAATGCTAAAATATTTTCGGTCACATCCACTGAAGTACCGAATAAGCCTCGAATTGAGTCCCGTTTCGACGCTTCACCTGACTTAAAAAGACTCTTCAGTTAGAAACCTTCACTACTCTGCATCCTTTATCCTTCTTGCTCCTTAGTCCAGCCATTTCCTCTCTCTTTCACTGACCTAAAATGGCTCCCAAGATAAACTCTGGTTTCGACATTGATCTCGACTCCTTCCAAGCCACTGCAGAAAATTATAAGAACATCATAGCTCTCTTCACTAAAGCTGGATTGGACAAACTCATCTCCACAAGATGCAAGCTCCTGGAAACAGAGCTCACAGAGCTGATGACTCATGTTCAGATATCTGAACAAGGAGAAATCCAGGGAACAATCTATGAGACACCAGTCTCAATCTCTGCAGAACATATTAGGACCACCTTTGATCTCCCTTCAAGTATATCCTAATATTATCTTTGTTCAAATAAAATAGGGAAAGGAAATCAATTTATAAAGAGTAACCTTATAAGTCTTTATCATTCCCCTATTAGGTGATGAATCTATAGACCTCACACCTGATGAAATCAAGCATCTGCTAACCAACATGAAGTTTTCAAGGGATAAATCAATCCATCTAAAGAAAATAGACTTTTCTGAGGAGTACAGACTGCTAGCAGATATAGTATGAAAGATACTACTATGCAAAATTTCAGCCCATGATGCAGTACCCAAGCAGCAACTGAACATCATGGGGGCCCTTGTATTGAAGAAGAAAATAGACTGGGCCAGCTGTCTACTCAAGATGATAGGCTCTACATATTCTCACAAAGAGAATGCCTACATGAGGATTATGAGTCAAGTACTCTTCCACTCCTTCCCTGACCTCTGTAGGTCAAAAGCAATTCCTATCCCTCCTGGAAAGAGGATGTCCATTGCCCTCTTCTCCAAATGGACCAGGCAAATCCCCAAGCCTGGTTCCATTCCTGACAGAACTCCCTCTCCTCCTAATTCTCCTGGTCATCCATCTTCTCCTCCTCCTCCTCCTCCAAGAAACACTACTTCTCAACCACCATCATCTACTCCACTAGTCTCTTCCACTCTCATAACTCCTACTCTACCTACCTCTTCTCAAACACCTGCTCAAACAGTAGTTTCTCCATCTCTTCCTCCTCCTACATTCTCATCCTCTCCACCTCCTTTATCACCCATACCTCATATATCAACTAACTTCTCTCCAACTTCATCACCACCTCCACCACTCTCTACTCATCACCAACCACAACATGAACCATCTGCATCCACTAAAGCTCTCCTCACTCAGTGCATTGCATCAGCAGTTCAAACATTCCAAGCAATGCTGGATGAGCACTGCTCCCAGATTCATTCCTCCATCCAACACATGCACACCCAAATAGATGGGGTCAGTGCCTCTGTGCAAAGTCTGAAAAAATCTCTCTCTTCCTCAAGAGTTATCAAGTCTTTCTTAACCTCCTTGGCCAAGAAGGTCAAGAAGGGGGAGAAGCTAGATGAAGAGCAGCCCTCCAATCTTAAATCTCCCTCACACAAATCCCCTCCTTCTTCAAAATCTGACAGTCTTGCACTGCTCAAGACAATTGGAAATGAGAAAGTACCTGAGCTACATATTGAAGAACAAACAATAGAGGTACTCAATATAGCAAGAGAGGCTGCAAATCAAGTGGTAATATTACAAGGGGAGGCAAGCAGGGCAGAAAATGAAGCTGAAAAAGAAGATGTGGCAGATGGTGAGAAAGACAAAGAAATTGAAACTCAGGGGGGGCTGGATACTGCTATGAATGAAGCTGAAAATGAAAAAGGACAGCCAGATGCTGTGTTGGCTGAAGCTGAAGCTCAGGTGGAGCTAGATGCTATTTTAACTAATGCTGAAATAGAAATAGAAGGCTCTGAAGTTCCATTCTAGGGGGAGCACACCACTGTGACTCAGGGGGAGCTGAGGGTACAATCTGCTACTGAGAAAGAGCAACCCACCAAAGTATTCAAAAGAAAAAGAAAGACTCCTCCTACCCCTCCTGAATCATGATTGAAAATAATGCCAATATACTTTACCTTATAGTTGAATACTGAACATGAAGTCTGTTTATATAAATCTGGGAAGTTTGTTTATATGATCTCTCTTTCAAATTGCTCTTCTGATTGTTTGACATATTTCTGTTCTATATAATTGCCCTGCTGAGTTGATTAAATGCTAGTACAATTTCCCTCTAAATAGGGTTAAGACAAATAGGGGGAGATTGTTGGGAAAATGATTTCTCTTAACCCCTGAAAATGAGTTAAATATGAATTCCAAGAAAGGAAAATCAAGGTAAGTAAATATGCGTCGAATAGTATTCGACGCAACGTCGAAGTTCTGTCGACGTTTCTTTTAGAATGAGTCGAAGTAGCTCCAAGCATAATTCGACGTATCCTATGTCGACGTAGCTCTGACTTCTAGTCGACGTATCTTGAGAAGTCGACGCACCCTAGTCGACGCACCTTCCTTATTCTCCTCTCGACGCTCTGCCAGGACGAATTCGACGCCTACGTCGAATAGTAATCGACGCACGTCGAATAGTAATCGACGCACGTCGATTTCTATGATTAATTCAAAAATCGCCAGATCTCTTTCCTTCTTTCATAGATCTGATTTATATGGAATCAATTTATTCTTTATAGCCGTTCTGAATCATTCTTTCCTCTAATAATATTCTTGGCTAAATTGATTAAATCTTGTATGGACATTATTTGAAATCAGATTGAATACTTTCCTTCTATGGATATAACTGTTATGGAAATTTCTCTTTCTTTCTAATACTCTGCCTGCTAATTGATTACTCTCCTATAGTGTTATTTTAATGAACAGAGCTATAAATAACAAGGTTGTCGGCAGAGAGCAATAAGAAGTGATCCACCATTTTACATTTGAAAAAGAGGAAGAGCTCCCAAGTGAAAAGAGAAAATTGAGAGATAGTGCTGCAGCAAAGATCAAGCTTCCATCTTCTCCTGCTTCTGAAGCCACTCTACTGCATACTCTGATAGATCTCACAAAAGAGAGAAAAAGGGCTACAATCTCCTTCTCACTATAGAAGAGAGATTTTATTCACTACTTCTTGTGCTTCCAATCTTCTTGCTAGGAAGAAGATTCTTTCTTGTCTTTTTATTATCTCTCTTTTCAAATATTGTAAAAGTGTTTTTAGAATCTCTCTTCAAAAAATTCAGTTGTACTGGTTCTAAGAGTCTCCTTTTCAAAAGACTCAGTTGGTTCTAAGAGTCTCCTTGTCAAAAGACTCAGGGTGGTTCTAAGAGTCTCCTTATCAAAAGACTCAGTGCGAGATAGTGAATTTCCTACCAAGGGGGTAGAAGAGTGGACTACGCAAAGTTTGGGGAACCACTATATTTCCTTGTGTTGTGCTGTGATTTCTTTTCTTGCATTTATTTTCTTTACTTGGTTAATTCTTGTTGGTGTGTGGGAAGCCTTAATCTGTGATCACCACATATAAATATATATAAGTATTAACTTTGCACAAAAATATTTTTAAATCTCTATTCACCCCCCTCTAGAGAATTCTAGTGAGGTTAACTGTGAACTTTCAGTCTCTGTTATTTTTGAATTTTTTTCTAGTGTGTAAGTTTATGCAGGGCAAGGCCCTGGAGATTTAGTAGCTTTCGATCCAGAGATAGAGAGGTTGTTGCGTGCGCACCGCCGTGCTGCTGCTGCTATGGATAATAATAATATTAATAGAATTGGAGTTAACCCCTTGGGAGAGAATGCGCCAGCTGCTGGTCAGGTGGCTGATGAAAATGATGTGGCCCAGCCAATGCCCAGAACAATGCGAGACTACACCACTCGCACTGTGGGGAGTGTGTATCCCAGTTTTGGCCCAGCCATCACGAATAACCAGTTCGAGATCAAGTCGGCAATCTGAAACATCATCCGCAACAATGCCCAGTTCTCTGGGTTGGCAAGTAAAGACCCTCATCTTCACTTATCAAAGTTCTCAGAAATATGCGGAACATTCTGGTATGTTGGCATAGCTGACGACATGGTAAAATTAAGATTATTCTCGTTCTCACTCCGTGATAAAGCAAAAGTTTGGCTTCATACAATCCTTCCGGGCACAGCGACCATGTTGGAGCTTCTTTCCTCCAAATTCTTGGCAAAGTTCCACCCAGTGGACAAAACTATTAACATAAGGAGAGAGATTGCAACCTTCCAGCAACACAATCAGGAGACCCTCGCAGAAGCTTGGGAAAGATTTATGGAACTCCTCTGGAGGTGTCCTCACCATGAGCTGCAACCCTGGAACCTTGTGGAGTATTTCTACTTTGCAATAGTGCCTAACTGGAGGGACATGATTGATGTTGCTGCTGGTGTAACTCTCCTGAATCACACTCCTGACAATGCATTGCGAATTTTGCAGGACACTACAACTCACAGTTCTTTTTGTACTACAGGGCGGAACACCCCACGGAATGCAAGAAGACTATTTAAGTGAACACTTCTTTCCCACCTGCGAAGGCAACACCATCACCACACGAGAGCATAGCATTGTTGAAGAGGCCTGGCTCTTCTTCGGCTCCGGTGATGGCTATTTCTTGTCAAGAGTGCGGGAACTCCGGACATCATACCTACAAATGCCCCTCAGGTGAAATCTCCTCTGATTTTTCTAATCTTAATGTGGAAGAAAACGTTAATTGCATTCAAAATCAAAATCGCACTGCACCATTTTCGAATACTTATAATCCGGGTGTGAGAAATCACCCAAATTTCTCGTGGAACCAAAACACTTCTGGCCACGATGGCAATCGGGCCAGCATCAATTTGATGCTCAAGCGTACAGAAGCCAACAAAGACCGCCTCAACCCGGGTATAACCAAGGCGCTCCGGTGCAGCGCAAAAGTGCGTTAGAAGAAATGATGGAGAAATTTTTTGACGTGGCCCAAGCAAATATGGCCAATCAAACTGTCTCGATGAGGAACTTAGAAATGCAACTGGGCCAATTGGCTCAAGTGCTTTCTGAGCGTAATCAAGGTACTCACCCCAGCACGACGGAAAAGAACCCTCGTGAGCAGGGAGAGAGCATAATCGAGTCGGATGGATGCCATGAGGGCGATTTGATTGTGAAGTGTGAGATCAATAATGTTGAAACCACCGCTCTTTACCACACTGGATCGTCGCGCAACATTCTTGCATTGCAAGACATTGAAAATCTAAACCTAAAAAATCAATGCCGATGATCAGACGTCACTTGTCCTTGCTAATGGAATGGTGGTGGAAACGGAAGGAGAAATTAAGGATGTCGAGGTGATTGTAGATGGAACTTCGGTTATCATAAACTTTCAGGTTTTGGGCCCCATGGAAAACAACTCCATGCTTATTTAGGGTGTCCCATTCTTGAAGGAGAGTGGTGCAACCATTCACATTGCTAGTGGGTGTATCACCTTGTCACCCAAAGTGACACACCACACTCACTCATCTATAATAACCAATGGTATCAATTTTATGCCTGTTATTTCTGATGAGCTTGTTAGTGAGTCGAATGCAGTTGTGGAAGAAAAGTGAAAGAAGACAAATGTTGAGTTAGAAAAGGAAGGAGAGGAGATTACAAAGAACTACACAATGGAGGAAAAGAATGATGAAAACAAAGGCGGCGAGGCTGCAAAGTTAGAAGTCACCATGGCCAGCATGGCCACAAACACTTTAAATAATTTTATTAAAATTGGAGTTAATTATAAACAGTTAAAACAGGTTTGTTGGGCAGATTTGTCACCCGTAGGGGGTGAAGAAATGAAGCCCTCGGCTGCTCCGAAACCGCTAGACAGTGATCTTGATCAAGCTCATATTGCTCGTTGGCGCTCTCCCACAGTGGAGAAATTGAAGAAGAATGATTTATTACGCGCAGCACGCTTTACCACCCTCCAGCATGAGAAGGAAGAGGTTAGGGGCAAGGGAGAGACATCTTCCTTGAGCCATAAAGCCTTCACCTCCTTCCCATCTCATGTGGCTGGAGAGAATCATCACAAATCAGCATACAGCTGAGTCATGACGGAGTCTCCGGGCTTGTGTTTCTGCTATTTTATTTTGCTTCATTCTAAATCTTTAACTATGCTTGTGTGTTTATTTTGGTAATATTTTGGACATTTGCTAGAACTCTTTTGTTATAATGTTAATAAAGGTATTTGGTCCACCTTAAGGACGGTAAACAAAAGGGCTCTTGGGAGACAACCCATTAGAACCACTTGGTTCCTTTCAATTTCTTTTTATATTCTATATATTAGTATATCTCTATTTTGTCTGGGGGAATGCTTTAATCGCAGGGTCAAATCTATTTAGAGCATGCGGGACTGCTGCCTTTGGACAAGAATCACTTATCTTATGGTAGGCTCATTTATGAGCCGAGGTACCCTCTACCCTTAGCCCTTTTTTATTATGCGAATATTTTCTTTTGATCTGGATGACTTTAAGTCTGGGGGAGAGCCGTATCTAGTGCCCACTTGCACGTGCACATAGCACAGCATACTTGAAGTTACAATCTTATAATTATTTGCGCATTCTCATCGCACACCACAACACACACTAGAGAGCTCACTTAATTATAGGCGCGTAACGAATCTAACTCGTTTCTTTTGAGGGATTGGGAAAATTGTTGTGCTAGCTTAGGATTGTGGGACAGAGTAAACTGTTGACTCTTATAGTGCTCTAGTCGAGTACTCACGTCTTGCATAGAATTGTTTGTAGAATAAATTTTTCTTTATGCTTACAGTTTTGTATTTTTTCTATTTTCGTAATAATTATTTATCCTACTCAAAAGTGGTGAATTCGGTGTGAATCTGACAGTAGCGTAGGGATGTGTGTAGACGGTTGCTAGGTTTGTATTGCTCGAGTCGGGAGGAAGAATTATCATTCTCGGTAGCTAAGAACTTGCCCCAAGCGACTCTTGAAGCATTGGTATAAGTTAGTTCAATGCGTGAGCATGATGTAGGCCTTCGTTTTGGCCAGGTTGAGCTTTGTGTACCGGCCCTATCATAATCATTGCTATCCCCTTTGTGCCTACCCCATCTCTTGATTCAGCTCCACTTATATTTCACCAAAGCCTAAAAGCTAATCCTAATCGCACACCCAATCCGAGCTCTAGAGTTGTATTATTTTCAATTGAGGGTGTTGATGCGGATTAAATTATGTGAAAGTGTGGTTTGCACTTCCTCGGAATACTCGCTGAAAAAGTCTTGAAAAAAAAAGAAATTAGAAAAAGAAAAGAAAAAAATGTGATTAAGAAAAGAGCCTAATTGAAAATTTTCTTAAGAGTTGTATTGGGAATAGGCGGTGCACACACCCACGTTTTCAGGTTCAAGTCTGGGGGTGTGGTGCACCCGTGTGTTTATTGTGATTCTTGGATAGTTTCCTTGGCGCAAGCTCTTTTGGGTTAGGTGTGTATACCTTCATGTTTATCATTGTAAACCCTATCGAATCCCAAGCCCCATATTTATCATAAAGTCCTATTGACTCACGCAATGAACCGAACTAATGTCGTGGAGAGTGTGTGACCGGGTGAGCTTATGGTCACCGACATTGATGGATTTCAATGAAGGTTGTTCCGAGCACCGATCTTAAGCAATGTTCACCTCAGCGACTTGTCTACTTTCTTCCTATGCATGGCCAGATGATTCATCGTGATTCAACTTTTGAGTAGAAATAATATATAATTACGCTTGTAGATTGTCACAAACTATTTGTATAATAAAAAAAATTCTATTGCATTTCTATGAGCGCGAGCATGCGACTTTGTATGGTACTCCGCATTTGCAATCATTAAGCCAGCTAGTCCTTTTTTTCTCTTCCGCATAAGGGATGATTTCCTCGGGACGAGCAAATGGTTAAGTCTGGGGGTGTGATGAGCCCAATATTTACACTATTTTATGGACTCATCCGGGCTAGTTTTCACTCGTGTTCACATCTTTTTCAAGCTATAATCGCTTGTATATCACTTGTATTTGCTTCGACGCTTTTTGCACTATTTAGGCCCGTTTTGGTGTGCTTTTGCGCTTCATGTTGTTGGGGGTAAGCACATGGTGCTCCCCAACCCTTTTTCTGTTTTTGTATTGAGCTGGAGGAGTATTCCCATCTGGGTGTATGATGTAGGCTTTATTGCACAGGTGGATAGATCGTCCACTTTGCCCAGATTTCATGTCTGCATATATAGCACGGTCGTGCATTTCATTGACACACAATTGCTTCGATCGTGTGAGTTCATTTGCTGCTTAGTTTGGCATTCTATCCCTGATAGTGCGAATTGTACACGCACGGGCAGTTGCCCGTGCACAAAGGAATCGCATGATCATCTGTTAAGTCTGGTTTTCAAGCTTTTTGGAATTGTTCGTGCGTTTTTATGCACGGTCGATGTGAGTAAAATGCACGGGCACTGCTGCTTTGTCTTCCTGGGCTTCCCTCTTCATTAATAACGCACGGTCTATGCACAGTCTATGCACGGTCTTGTGTTGGACCGTGCGTGACTTAATTTCTGATGATTTTGTATAAAAGCCAGGAATTCTGCTTGGCTTGGAGAACACTTTTGGGAGCCCGCCATTTTTAGCTCCAGTCTGCCCTTTTCATCGCTCCACCACCGTTCTACCTAGGAGAAGTTCAGTCCATCGCTTTCTTGCAAATCTTCCGCCAAAGCTTCCTCCTCGGCCTCCTCCATCATCCACGAGCTCAAGAACGCTATTGATGGAAAGTTTCCGCTGCATTTAAGGTGTCTTCAACAAGAGCTAGCTTGAGCTGAACCACGAAGAAGACGGGTAACGTGGAGGAAGGTTACAGCTCCTCTGAACCCCCGACGGAAACTGAAGACCGAGTTCGGACGAGGCTTGACAACCCTACGATTCTGACCGAGAACCTTCAGCGACTCTTCGAGCTTGGGTTTACCCTTTCCCCTTGTGTATTACTTCAGATCTTTCCTATGCATGTGTGTTGTTTTGGATGATGTGCATAAACCCTTGTTATATTTAATGTAATTTCAAGTTTATGAAATTTATTGTGGTTTATGTGAGTTGAGGAGCGCCCCATTACACCATCCATGTTTTCCCGGAATTCTCGCGACCTCTTTTCTAGTCAAAAAGGATCATTCCCAGCGGTCTCAGGTTTTGGAGACCACCCAAATCGCCAGATTCTATTGAATTTTTTGAAGTGGAAGAAGGAAGTCGTCAGGTTTTGGAGACCGCCCAAATCGCCAGATTCTATTGAATTTTTTGAAGTGGAAGAAGGAAGTCGGGCGGTATGCGGTTTGATAACCATAGAGACCGCGTGGTCTGCGCGGGTTATTCTGGCGATCTGTTCTGGTCGGTCAGGATGCAATGGAAGGAGGTTATGCGAGAGGTCTTGGAATTGAACTCCTGACGCAGACTAACTTTAAGAAGTGGAAGACTTGAAGGGAGAGTTATCTTCTTGAGCTCGTGAAGCCTTGGAAGAGAACAAACGCTAAGGTAGAGTTCACTCTCAAGAGAGCTATAATTCCGGAGTTGTTCGACCACATCATTGGATGTAGGTCTGCTGCTGAGATTTGAACATCCTTGGATGGCTTGTTCAACATGAAGAATGTAGCAAGGCTACAGTTCTTGGAAAATGAGTTGGCGAAAGCAACTCATGGAGATTTGTTTATCTCTTCGTTTTTCTTGAAGATGAAGAACCTATGTGCTGAAATTTCAACATTGGACCCGGATGAACCTATCTCAGAAGCAAAGCTGAAGAGGCACATAATCTGCGGCTTGCTGAGGGAATATGTTGCCTTCATTACTTTTGTCCAAGGCTGGGCCAATCAGCCGTCGTTGCTTGAGCTGGAGAACTTGCATGCTTCGCAGAAGAGCTTAGTAAAACAAGTGGCCGGGATGTCTGTCTCTGGAGGAGATAATGAGGTTCTCTTTTCTGGGAAGAAGAAGAGATGGGACAAAAAGAAGAAGTCGCCTGATAGTGATGGGCCTTCAACTTCATATCAGCAAGAGAGGAGCAAGGCTTCTAAGAGTGATGGGAAGAAGAAGAAAGGGCCAAGATTCTACAGGTGCAATCAGCCTGGTCACTTCAAAAGAGATTGTAGGTTAATCTTCAGCCAGGTCATGCTGCAGGAAAGGGAGAGACGGATTCAAATGTTGATTGTAGTTGGAAAGATGGAGCTTTCATGATGGGAATGTTTGTTCAGCCCATGGTTTCCATTAACAACAAGGATGATTGGATCGTGGACTCTGGGTGTGGTCATCACCTCACCGGGGACGAGTCGATGTTCTCTTTGTTGCAGGCATACTCAGGTAATGATGTTATCATTACTGCTGACGATACTATACATGCAGTTGAGAAGGAGGGTGTAGTTTCTTTGGGTAGTGATAGAGGTCCACTCACGTTGAGGAGTGTCTATCATGTGCCGGGGATGAAGAAAAACCTCTTCTCGGTGACTAATGTTGTAGATGTTGGTTATCACGTTCTGTTCGGGCCAACAGAAGTGAAGTTCCTTCGGAACGTATCAGCAGTGAACGCCGATGTCACTCATGTTGGAAAAAGGGTGAAGGACTTGTTTGTTTTGTCAACAAGTTCCTATGTTGATAAGATGTGGACAAATGATAGCATTGCTATCTGGCATGAAAAACTTGGGCATCTCGGAATGGATAAGCTGAAAGCTATGGCGACGAGAGGTCTAGTGAGAGGCCTACCTAGTCTTTTATCCATGGGAGATGGTCATGTTTGTGCTAGATGTCAATATGGAAAATCTCATCGTCTTCCATTTGACAAGTCACAAAGCAAATGTAGAGTGTCATTGGAGTGCATCCATGGTGATCTATGTGGACCAACCTAGAATGTCAGTCTTGGGGGTAGCAGGTATATGTTGATCTTGGTTGATGATTTCATAGGTATACATGGGTATATTTTCTGAAGGAGAAGTCGGAAGCGTTCGAAAAATTTGTGGAGTTCAAGGAGCTAGTGGAGGGTCGGCTCAACCAGCGGATCAAGAAGTTGAGAACGGACAATGGAGGGGAGTTCACCTCAAGTGCTTTCTTCAACTTTTGCAGGAAGCATGGCATCCAGAGAGAGCTTACTTGTGCTCACACTCCACAACAGAATGGAGTTGCTGAGCTGAAGATCCGTCACTTGACGGAGACCGTGAAGTGATGGCTTCATGCCAAGAATACCTAAGACCTTTTGGGCGGAGGGTATGTCTTGTGCAGCTTCTTTCATCAACAAGATGCCCCTTAGTCCGATAACCATGAAGACTCCACATGAGCTGATGTATAAGGAGAAGCCTTCTGTGGAACACTTTTGAGTGTTCGGATCTACCTGCTATGTGCATGTTCCGGATGCCCTTCGAATGATGCTAGATGCAAAAGCAAGAAAGCTAGTCTTCGTCGGTTATGATGACCGGAAGAAAGGGTGGAGATGGATGGATCATGAGACACAGAGATATGTGGTCTCAAGGGATGTGGTATTTGACAAGTTAATGTCATACCAGGGTAGCTCATCTATGGAGCTACAGGAGAGAAGGTTGGATGGTGGCCAAAGGGAAGCTACAGAGGAAGTTCTGGTGGAGTTGCTTGTTTCTCCAGGTACTCCAGTTGCTTCTAGCTCTGGGTCGGGTGCTTCGGGTTGTGGAATCATGGAGAGCGATGCTCCAAGTGTGCATGAAAAGAGAGATAGTTCAGAACAAGTAGCTGGAGAGGTGTATCAGAGTAAAACTCTGAGGAGGTCCAAGAGGACCATTATTCCAACAGATCGGTATATGGGCAGAAACTTGGTGAGCTTCGTCTCATGCTTCTTCGCAGGTCCTCTGGATGAGAGAGAGACATCTTGTTTTGAAAATGTCGTTGGAGTCAAGGAGTGGGAAGGAGCCATGGATGAAGAGATGGATGCCCTCAGGAAGAATGAGACTTGGGACTTGGTGCCTAAGGTTGAGGGAGTTACTCCCGTGACTTGCATGTGGGTTTTCAAACTAAAGAAGAAAACTGATGGAAGTATTGAGCGGTACAAGGCTCGCCTTGTAGCTCGAGGTTTCTCTCAGAAGTATGGGGAGGATTATGAAGAGACATTCAGCCTCATTGGCAAGAAGACTTCAGTTCGGGTGGTAATCGCGTTGGAAGCTTGCCAAGGGTGGAAGATATGGCAACTCGATGTGAATAATGCTTTCTTGTACGACGAGATTGACAAGGATATCTTCATGGATCAGCCACCTAGTTATGTTTCTGAAGAGTACCCTAGTCATGTGTGTAAGCTCAAGAAGGCTCTTTACGGCTTGAAGCAGGCGCCTCAGGCGTGGTATAGGAAGATCGCATAATACCTCCAGTTCTGCGGATATTTTGCTTCTGATTCTGATTCGAACTTATTCGCAAAGAAGATGGGGGAGCGTCGGGTCTTGGTGCTGCTAAACGTTGACGATATGATCGTCACGTGGAATTCTAAAGTGGAGGTAGCTAGGGTTCATGTTGAGCTAGCTATCAGATTTGAGATGATGGATTTGGGTGAGTTCCACCATTTCCTTGGACTTGAGGTGGAGAGGAAAGAGAGCGGTGTGCTTGTTTCCCAGAAGGGTTGTGCTGAGAGAATCGTGAAGCGATTTGGTATGGAAGGAGGGAAGAGCAGCTCTACTCCACTGGAAGTTGGGATACATCTTCGACGAGATGAGGGGAAGGTTTTACCTGATCCCTTGGCTTTCCGGGCTTTGGTTGGGAGTCTGATATACTTGACGATCATGAGGCCGGATATTGCCTTTGCGGTGGGCCGGGTGAGTCGGTATATGGAAGAGCCGCGGAAGCCTCATCTATTGGCGGCTAGGAGCATTTTGAAGTCTCTGATCTGGGTATCTTCTATGGGAAGAACTCAGGCTTCTGTTTGCACGGGTACGCTGATGCTGATTATGGGGGAGATTCAGATGATCAGATGTCGACTTCTGGATACATCTTTATGGCAGGTCCTTCAGCGATCTTGTGGTGCAGTAAGAAGCAGGATTCTGTGCCTGTCTCTACTACAGAAACGGAGTACAAAGCATCGGCTTTGGCAGCTCAGGAAGCCATCTGGCTTAGGAGACTTGTAGAGGACATTCATGGAGAGGTGCGAGGTCCTACTCTACTTCAGGGTGACAATGAGAGTGCTCTCAAGTTGGTGAACAATCTTGTTTGTCACGCTCGGACCAAGCATATAAAGATTCATCATCATTTCATTCGTGAGATGGTGTTGGAGAAATCTCTGATTGTGGAGCATGTGCAGAGCAATTACAACATCGCAGACATCTTTACTAAGCCGTTGTCAAAGGGTCCGTTTACACGGTTGAGGATTTACTTAGGTTGACTTCCACTTCCCACTTCAAGGGGGAGTGTTGAATTTTTTAAAGTGGAAGAAGGTATTGGATCGGTAGGCGCCCTTAGAGGGGGGGGGGTAAATAAGGGTTTTCAAAACTTTTACTTATATTTTGTAATACTTGAAATAATAAGGGATCAAAATAGTGATTTTGAATAACGATCTAAATTGTTTTATAATGAAAGAGAGGATAATAAACAATTTAGATAAATAAAGAGCAAATCATTTTTATTACACCAAAAGAGACATGATCTACTATTAATAAAAGTGATTACAAAACTAGATTTCTATGACGCTAGAAATCGGTGGCGATGAATAGTAAACTCTTTTTGTTTTCTATCCTGACTCGCATCCCCACGAACTGGTGGCCCTAGCCTTATCCACCCCGGATTCGGCCTCAAGCCGCTCTAGCCAACCCTTCCCCGGATGTGTCCTCGAGCACCCCATAGACCTAGCCTAGATCTAGTCGCCAACACGAGGCGAGTTTCCCCCTAAGTCCTACCCAGACCTAGTCGCCAACACGAGGTGATTTCACTAACCGTTTACAAGAAAAATATGAAATGAAAATAAAAACATCAATAATAAAAACTCCCTCTAAGAACTTCTGAAGTTGGAGACGTTGGACCGATGTAGTATAAGCGTTGTTGAAGCTGTCACCAGTCGGATGAAGCGTGAAGAAGTCCTCCTTCAGAAATTCTCTCTAAGCTTTTGGTGGGAGTATCTCTCTGAACCTTTCTCTATATGATGTGGCACGAAGCTCTGGAGTTTAGGGTTGATAGAAGAGTAAGGAAGACGGAGCCAAGGGGTCCTTTTTATAGCCTCAGCGCTAGCGCCTGCGCTAGTGCTACCGCCGGCGCTATCCCATTTTAAGACATATTCTGCACGGCAGAATCTTCAATCCATGGCAACTCTGCTGAGATTCCTCTTGTGTTTTGAGCTAGTGCTAGCGCTATCGCTACCGTCGGCGCTATCTCATATTAGGCAATATTCTGTGTGTGCGAATCTTTTATTCCAAGGAAACCTGCCAAGATTCTTCTTCTGTTTTGCGCTAGCGCCTGCGCTAGCGCTATCGCTACCGCCTGCTCTAGCATCTACCGCTGGAGCTACCGCCGGCTATAGCGGCCAGTTTTGAGTTTTCGTTTCAAACTTGGGTGCAACCTTCTTATGTTATCCTTGAGTCATATGAACTTGTTATCCTGCACACTTAAACACACAAGATCAAATACACATAGGATTTGTTATTCTCAAACCAAGGAGATGCAGAAGACCATGTTCCAACAAACTCCCCCTTTTGATAATAACAAATCCATTAATGATAAATCAAAGCATTAATATATAAGCATGATGAAACTTACTTTTGTGTGTGTGAGAGTGATGACTTAAGATAATTATCGATTTTAGCATTTAGAATTGCTCCCCCTAAATACATGCTCCCCCTAAGTGAATGCTCCCCTAATATGTAAGTTATCATCTTTAATTAATCATGGTAGTTTCTATTTTGATAGCGGATTATATTTATCATGTTAGTTCTCCCCCTTTTGTTATTAGCAAAAGCGGGTAAGGAGACACCACTTAAAAGTTGATAATAAGATAAAAGCATGATCGAGCTTGTAGAGAAGGAAGTGATAAGGAGTTTTAGAATATTTTTCATTGAAATAGATCAGAGTTTGAGTTATTACAACATTTTCATAAATCAGAGTTTGTAGCATAAACAAATACAAGGTAAATGATTTCCGAGTAACTAAACTACCCAGACAATATGTCTACACCCTAGCCCCATACTAAGTGACGGATGGGCATGAGGAGCTGCAAACATGCCGTAGGTTGGGGTGTTAGTCCCACATGCAAACACTAGACAAAACTCAACCTAACACTCTTTCCCCCAAGTGCCTCGCAAGGCCCCACTGGAACCCTCCCCGGTTAAGGACAAGACATGACTAGAGATAAGGTTATCTAATGTCTACAACCCTACGCCCCCGCTATGGTGAGATATGAAGTCATGGATAATAATTATTGGAAACATTTACGCATTTTACATCTAATGACATAGCCTATGAATTTATATTTTTATTTGAATTTATGAAACCACTCACATAGCTATTTTGAAATCCATTCATAAATCAGAATTTTTAATGTAATAATATTTTCATAGAAATAAATCAGAGTTTTATAAAAAAAATCCATGTTAAAAGCAACCAATATAAAGTTTACCAAGCAAGTCTACCACTTGTTGTAAGAAAGGAATTTGAAGATTCAAGCGATGATGCATACAAAATGAAAGACTTTAAATAAGCATGAAAGTGCAAGGTAAAACAATTATATGGTGATGATGCGGAAGACTTATAGAAATACAAGAAACATCTTATTGTAATCAATGATGATCCATATAAAGATATATGAGTTAAATTTCAAAAAGAAGATGTTTTTGTAGATCATTTTTCAATTAAAATCTTTAAGTTTGATAATAAAGTAACCAAGCATGAAATAATGTTATCAAAAAGAGATTACTACAATGTTACTTTAATTCACAATTTCAAAACATACCAAACATTATAGAAAGCATGCTAGGTTATCTAGTGCATTTCATAAGTAAAGAGTAGTATAGAATTAGCATTAGGATCCAATACTCATGAGAAGAAGTATTATGGAAGATAATGATGTGCACAAAAGTGTATTTTGAATAGAGTAAACAAATGTTTTAATCAAAAATACAAGTAATATGTAAAGTAAAGAGCACAATAAAACATAAATAATTTTACTTCCACGCACTTCAATGCACAAGAAAATGTACAACTACCAAGGTGATTTGCACACACAATGCTCATTAAGACTTATCAGGGTGCAAAGTAGTGCTTGGGGGATCACATATTTTATTTGTAATGTTGAGACTAGTGATCCGGTGTACTTAAGAATAAGTGGTTTTTTATTTTGAAAGAAAGTTATGGTTTGCACAAGATACTTTACTATTCTTTCCAAGGTGCTCAACCTCACAACGCTTATTAAGACTTATCAGGAGGTTCAAGTAGTGCTTGGTGGAGTTATCTTTGTCACTTTATTTTATGTTTTTTTTTGTACAAAGTTCTCCGAATACACTTGTTTTGCAAACCAATATAATTTATAAAAACATAACCACTTTTCTTAACTTTTAAAGTGCAAATAAAGGTTGTGTAGGCAAGATACTTGTGCAATTTTAATTCATTGTACTATTACAAAACATACACAAGCATTCTTAGATTAAACACATAAGTAGACAATGCCAAAATAAGTGAGTGAATAGCGATCATAATCAAACATAACACATTTACTCATACTTAGAGGCATGCTAGGCTTGGTTCTACACAACTTTTACAATATAATTGATGCACATATTAATAGATATATCAAAGCATGATGAAAACAATGTTCAAAGTAGTTTGAAATGATAAATTGCAACATTACAGAAGTTCTAAATGATGTGTTAAATCATGCTTGATTTTCTCAATGATGTCCATACAGTATTTTTGATATTTTTGAAGAATAATTTTTATTTAAAGTTTGAACTTATAAGATTGATCTTGGACTTCCCGAGGACTACCTTGTGAGAGGTTCGCCCGGTACTAGGTGATGTGATGGGATGATAGCCCAAATCACCATTTCGCAAGATACATGTAAAATAGAAAAGTTAAGTTCAAAATAATAATTTTTGATTTTTTTTGTTTTATATTTTTGTAATTGATTTTTGTTTTTAGAAATAGAATTTAAACAAATAACAAAAAACAAAAAAAAGGAAAAACATATTTTTTGTAATTTGGCTTTTGTATTTTTGTATTTGATTTTTCAAAAATGTAATAAAAGCAAAAAGTGCAGAGATGAATAGTACATATAGATTAATATATTTTTAGGGATTTTTCAAAATTTTAAAAATACAAAAAAACACATAGGTGCGCTAGCGCCGGCGTTAGCGCTAGCGCGGGAAACAGTACACGATTTCTTATGATTTTGAAATTTTTGTTTGTTGATCTTGATTAAGTGTCCAAACAGTAGTTTCATGCTGAAATTTCAGATTTTTAGGAAATGTCTAGATAGTGCAAATTTCATGAAACATTAGCGATTTTGTATATGACTTTACCAACAAAACTTTGCATGAGATGACATTAATGAACAAATCAAATATGCATGATTTTAGTGATTAACCATAATGTTCATGCACAGGAATATCTTGAATAAGCCCTAGATGAGAATACCCAGCCTGTATGTCTTGGTAAACATATAAAGCCTAACATAGACACAATTATTCTTTAGTCCACACTGTTAGTATGATAAGTTTTGAGATTAATGTTATACCAAGGTTTGTTGATACAATGTTGCATGTATGTAACAATAGAGATTCAAGTTTTAGACATAGAATCACGTGATGATTCTAATTTATTTATTCATATGGATATAGAGTTGATTCTATGGTCTATGCAAAACATAATAGATTCATATAGTAATCATGATCACAGACTGTATATTTCGAAGGAATAAAATCTTTTGTAGTTATATTTGATGTTTGACTTAGAAGATCATATGATTTTGCATGTCTATTATATATGATCATTAGTATTAATTCATAGTGATTAAGAGCTCGTAGTTAATTATTCATGATAATGTACATGAGGAATTTTTAAAGAAAATTCATATTCAACCTTTTCAAATTATTAGATAGGCACGTTGTAAGGTGAATAGTTAATATGAGAAAATATATTTATTTTGAAGAGTTTTGTAAATTTTCTCTTTGGTTTTTGAATATTAAGCAAATACGTATATTTTTGTTGATTTTTCAGAATTTTAAATTTATAGAAAATCAGATACTTGGGCTAGCGCCGGCGTTAGGTCTTAGCGCCTGCGTTAGCTCACAGAGAGTGCTTATTTTGATCGTATAGCCGTGATTTTCTTCGATTTTGCTTCCGATTTTTCTTATTTATGTTTTTGCAATGTAAGGCCTGTCTAATAAAGTGATGAGATGAGAAGAAATCGCAAAAAGTTGTGGAAGTTAAAATCAGTACATGAGTTTGATCTTCATTAGAGTTTCATATTTATTAAACCTTAATTATTGAGTTTTGCACAACATACGCATGAGTGAAATGATCATAAATAAGTGAAGTAATATTCATGCAATTTTTCAATTCCGATTTAAACATGATTATGATCAAACATACTTGGGGTAATTGAAAATGACGCAAATATATTAACTTCCTAAGCAAAACTTGCGCATTTTATAAATTTAGCCTAATACCCCTAAGATACACCTTTTAAATCCATTTTGACACTTATTTCATTTAGTCTTAATAATATCATATAACAAATTTAGTTTTTCAAATTTTGTAAGACATTTAGGAAATGGATTTAGAAGGATAGAAATAAAAAAGATAAGTAAATCACTTGAGAGATGATATGACTTTTTATTCAACTTATTCAATTTGATTTGTTTATGAATTTTGGTTTAATATGTGAGAGTCATATCACAAGTTATATAAAGTGATCATATCATGATGGCTCAAAGAAAAATAAAAAGCAAAGAGCAAAAAAGAAATTAAGCATATCATGAAGTAGAGAATTGATATTTTATTTTGAGTTGATTTCTACTTCATGCAAATGATTGGATACTAATGAATAGGATATTTAGGTATCCAAAGAGGACCGGATGTGACGGTTCCTTTGGGTACCCAAATACATCGTGTTTGCTTTTGGGGAGATGGAAGTAAATGAGCCCTTTTGAGTGGAGTTTGTGTTTCATCTTTAACTTTGGGTCTCCCTTCAAATCTTGGTTTAACTTTATTTTTAGTTTTCAAATTTCCATTATGATAATCTTTATATTGATGATTATGATTGTAATGATTATCAAAATTATTGTTCATAAGAAATTTGTGCAATTTTAATTTTGAGTTGGGAGAAACATGATTTTGCAAGTAATGGTGATTTTGATTTTGATTTACAAACACTTTGTGATTCTTGCTCCCATTATTAGACTTGGTTAAGATGTTCATATTCATATTCAACTTGTTTTTAGATATAGTTTGATATTGTGAATTTGTATTTACAATTTTCATAAGCAAGTTGATTTTTGATTTTAATTCATCATTTTTAATCTTTAAATTATGTCTAGCTTTATTATAAGCGATTGTGCTATTTTTAAGAGTGGAAACAATTGAATCAATATGATCTTGATAGTTGTTTCTATATTCATCAAATGTTTCATCCATTTCTTTAATTTCAATTTTATATTCTTTACACTTAGCACAATCATTTATCAAAGATGAGTTTTCTAAAGATAATTTTTTATTTTGTTCTTTTACGATTAATAGTTCTTTTTCAAGTCCCTTGTATTTTTCTTTTAAATTATCAAATTCTAAACAAGGTGTAATAGTTTCATTCAAAGAGACATGAGTAAGACTAGATGAATTAGCATTTGATTCTATTTTAACTTTTGCTTTTAATCTTTTATTTTCTAAGCGCAATTTGCAATTTGCATTTTTCAATTTCTTAATTTTGCGCTTAGTAATTTGTAGCATTTGTAATGTAGAAATAGAAGTACAAAAGATGGGATTTGATTTCGTTACATTGCTTTCGGGAGAGGCATGATTTGAACATATAGTTTCTTTTAAATCTTTTTGGCACTTCTCTTCCGAAGACAGTACTTCTTCTTTTCCATTTGATGTGCACTTCATGGATCCGTCATGTGTGGAGCTTTCTTGAATACCTGTGCAGGCTTGCATATTCTTCGGTTCTTGCAATTGTTCCATACCTGCAGAAGGAGAATCATAAGTTATTTCAAGAAAATTCCACATCTCGTATGCAGTAGGAAAAGTATAAATGAGTTTGGAAATATTATGATCTAACGCACAAAATAAACTATTCATAGATTTTGCATTTAAAACCATTTCGTTCTTATTTAATACGCTAGGTGGTTTTTTGATAGTAATATTCCAAACTTTTTCATCTAAACGTTTAAGAAAATTTTCCATTACTATTTTCCATCCTTTATAATTTCTTCCTTCAAATAACGGTAGTTTAAGAGATTTTTCTTCTTCATAAAAAATTACCCCACTAGTAGAAGCGAGATCATGAGACGTCATTATTCCCGGTTGTTAAGCCGATTTGGAATAACCTACCTCTGATACCACTTGTTGGATCGGTAGGCGCCCTTAGAGGGGGGTGAATAAGGGTTTTCAAAACTTTTACTTATATTTTGTAATACTTGAAATAATAAGGGATCAAAATAGTGATTTTGAATAACGATCTAAATTGTTTTATAATGAAAGAGAGGATAATAAACAATTTAGAGAAATAAAGAACAAATCATTTTTATTACACCAAAAGAGACATGATCTACTATTAATCAAAGTGATTACAAAACTAGATTTCTATGACGCTAGAAATCGGTGGCGATGAATAGTAAACTCTTTTTGTTTTCTATCCCGACTCGCATCCCCACGAACTGATGGCCCTAGCCTTATCCACCCGGGATTCGGCCTCAAGCCGCTCTAGCCAACCCTTCCCCGGATGTGGCCTCGAGCACCCCCTAGACCTAGCCTAGATCTAGTCTCCAACACGAGGCGAGTTTCCCCCTAAGTCCTACCCAGACCTAGTCGCCAACACGAGGCGATTTCACTAACCGTTTACAAGAAAAATATGAAATGAAAATAAAAACATCAATAATAAAAACTCCCTCTGAGAACTTCTGAAGTTGGAGACGTTGGACCGCTGTAGTATAAGCGTTGTTGAAGCGGTCGCCGGTCGGATGAAGCGTGAAGAAGTCCTCCTTCAGAAATTCTCTCTAAGCTTTTGGTGGGAGTATCTCTTTGAACCTTTCTCTATATGCTGTGGCACGAAGCTCTGGAGTTTAGGGTAGATAGAAGAGTAAGGAAGACGGAGCCAAGGGGTCCTTTTTATAGCCTCAGCGCTAGCGCCTGCGCTAGTGCTACCGTCGGCGCTATCCCATTTTAGGACATATTCTGCGCGGCAGAATCTTCAATCCGTGGCAACTCTGCTGAGATTCCTCTTGTGTTTTGAGCTAGCACTAGCGTTATCGCTACCGCCGGCGCTATCGCAGATTAGGCAATATTTTGTGTGTGCGAATCTTTTATTCTAAGGAAACCTGCCAAGATTCTTCTTCTGTTTTGCGCTAGCGCCTGCGCTAGCGCTATCGCTACCGCCTTCTCTAGCATCTACCGCTGGAGCTACCGCTGGAGCTACCGCCGGCTATAGCGGCCAGTTTTGCGTTTTCGCTTCAAACTTGGGCGCAACCTTCTTATGTTATCCTTGAGTCATATGAACTTGTTATCATGCACACTTAAACACACAAGATCAAATACACATAGGATTTGTTATTCTCAAACCAAGGAGATGCAGAAGACCGTGTTCCAACAGAAGGAAGTCGGGCGGTCTGCGGTTTGATAACCGCAGAGATGCGCGGTCTACGCGGGTTGTTCTGGCGATTTGTTCTGGTCGGTCAGGATGCTCAAGTAATTTCAGTCTCCTTATTGTTGCACTGGGAGATCTGAGGAAAGGTGATCGCGGAGTCCGCTCTGTCTGCGGGTTTGATTTTGGCCAGGATTGCCTTAAACGGTTGTTGTCTAAGTGCTTGTGTGACCGGGCGGTCTGTTGCGAGACCGCGTGCGGGTTGATGGGTGGTATTGCATCCCTCTTTCGGCGGTGAATTCATCCATCCTCGTACCTATAAATAGGGGTGCAGGGCCCGTCATTACTAACCGAGAACTGTAAGAACTAGAGCCTGGATTGTTTGTGTCGGTCTCATTTTGAGGTCGTGCGGTTTTGGAAGCGGTTTGACCTTTTGTTGTGTTCGCAGGTCTGCGGCCAGCAGCGAGCGGTTTATTTCCTTGGTAACCTTCCAGCGGCTTGAATAATCAGTTCGTCAGCGGTATCCGCCTGTGATCTGGATTGTTATCGTTCTTTGTTCTGTTCGCGGGTAGCTTCAGTGATCGGGCGACCTCTTGGTCTGGCGGTCTGAAGTGCGGACAGGTTCTATTTTCAGCAGTGGAATAAATCAGCAGTCTGTGCGGTCTAGATTTGCGGTCTGGCAGCTCACAGGTCATCACGCCTATTTCTGTTCGCGCGGTCTGAAGAGTAAGTCGTGAGATGTGGTGGTGCAGCAGTCTCTGGCGGCTTCTATTTGGCAGTTCGCCGGGACTTATTGTTTTTTGTTGTTTTGTGCTTCTCTCCTTCATGATTCTTATGAATCATATCTCGTCATGTATACCTCACATTGTAAAGAGGAAACTATAGTCAATATTCAAGTGCATTATCCTGTCTTCTCATTGTCAATGGGTTGCTACACTTGTGGAAAGTTGCAAAGCCTTCCGCTTAATTTGCTTCACCTCCAACCCTCTCAAATTTTTTTTAACAGATTCCCCCTCCAGGATTTTGTCAAAGTCCCAGTGGTCAGGCATTGAAGACCTCCGAGATCGGGCAGTCTGCTCCTTTTTCTCTTATATCTGCACCATCTCTCTTGTATCCTGGGCAGACCGTAATTTTTGGATGTGCCCGTTTGGGCAGCCTCCGCGCCTATAAATAGAGGAGTAGGGGTACCTGAAAAGGGACTTTTTGCTTCGAGCCTCCAGCTTACAACCTGTGTAAGCGGTCTCGATTTTTGTCGCTTTTCTACCTCTCCCCCTGGCCAGTTTTTCGACCCCCTTTCTGTAATCCTTTCTTGAGAACAATCAAAGAAGTTTTCCTCAGAAGTCTCTTTTCTAACATCCTCCATCCTAAGTAACCTGCACTTCGCAGTCCCTTCCCCCTTCTCTTAGTGAGAGTTTTTGGAGGTACATTTTTGTACCAACAGAACGAACACACGACCTTCAGATCAGAGTGTTTAGGTGAAATCAGCGGACCTTCCAAATGTCAGATCACACGCATCATTCTCGGCAGTCTCTCAGTGGTAACCCCTCAAACAATCTGACCTCCATAGAATATTCGGAGCGTCGTTTTGAGCTTCGCATCGAGCAAGCTCTTCAAGAGACCGCCCGGGATCAGCAAGAGTCTGTAAGGCAGTTTGATGTTTGGAGTCAAACCTTGGTCGCGATCTCTCAGAGGCTTCTCCCCCAATTAGGTCAGGTCGCCACCCCTGACCGCTTGACTGGCGGTCACCCTTTCGATCAGGAGACCTCCCAGACCGCAACTCCCGTGAGACCTCAAGTTGAGGAGCTCGCAGATCTGAATTTCAAGGAGGATTATGCTTATCCTCCATACCCCGCTTTTGCCTTTCCAGCTCCTTTCAACGCTATTGAAGCAGAGAAGCCTTTTCCACTTAAGATGGTCAATGTGATTGAATTGTCTCCTCTCCGAGTAATTGGGATCTCCTCAACATCTCAAACCCTTGATCATGTCAATGTAGCCGAAGAGATAGAAGAAGATGTAAGAGATGGAGCCCGCTTGGAACCTGCCCAAGCAGTTCAAGTCAGGCCCATCAGCAAAGAGGATGAAAGTAAAAAAGCTTTCGATCAACGCTGAATTGCCCGAAGATAATAAGGATCAGTTCATCTCCTGCCTCCTGAAGAACCTGGATGTCTTTGCTTGGTCAGCAGATGACATGCCAGGAGTTGATCCAGATGTTGCATATCATCATCTCAACATTGACCCTAACTTCATCCCAACCAAGCAAAAGAAAAGAGCAGTGGCAGAAACTCTCGCTCAGCCAATTCGGGAGGTGGTAGAAAAATTGCTGAAGGCTAAATTTGTTAAGGAGATTCAATATCCTGATTGGGTGTCGAATGTTGTGATGGTCAAAAAGGCTGGTGGGAAGTGGCGTATGTGTGCAGACTTCACCAAACTCAACAAAGCTTGCCCTAAAGATTGCTACCCCTGCCTCGAATAGATTCTTTAGTTGATTCGGCAGTAGGGTTTTCCTGCATGAGTTTTCTAGATGCATTTTCTGGATATCATCAGATAAGAATGCACAAGCCAAATATTCCTCATACTTCCTTCATCACGAATGATGGATGTTTTTGCTATCTCGTGATGTCTTTTGGACTAAATAACGCTGGTGCAACCTATCAAAAAATGATGGACACTATTTTTAAAACCACAAAAGGGAGAAATTTAGAAGTCTACGTCGATGATCTCTTAATCAAAAGCAAGCTTTTCTCAGCTCATCTCAATGATCTAAATGAAATGTTTGCAACCCTCCGAGCTTTTAATAAGAGGTTGAATCCATTGAAATGCATTTTTGGAGCTAGCGATGGAAAGTTTCTTGGTCATCTCCTTACTCTGGGAGGGCTGGAGCCAAATCCCGACAAGGTGAAGGCTATCTTGGAAATGTCACCTCCCAAGACCCCTAAGGAAGTTTAGCAGTTGGGTGGGAGGATGGCAGGTTTGAGCTGTTTCATTTCCCGCTCTGGAGGTAAAAGTGCCCCCTTCTTCAAAATTCTCCGTGGAGGGGCCAATTTTGAATGGACAAAAGAGTGCGACGATGCCTTCAATCAGCTCAAGAAGCAGCTGACGTCAACTCCCTTGTTCCAAATCCCTAGGGAGGGAGAAGACCTTTTCCTATATCTTGGAGTTGGTTCTGATGCCATCAGTTCGGTCTTGGTCAAGGAAGAAAAGAAGAAGCGGGTTTCAGTTAATTATGTAAGCCAAATTTTGAAGAGCGTGGAAACTCAATACACGATTCTGGAGAAGTTGGCTCTAATGCTTGTGACTTCAGCACGAAGATTGAGACCTTATTTCCAAGCCCATACAATTCAAGTTGTCACCGATCTCCCATTAAAAAATGTTTTAGAAAAGCCAGAGCATTCGGGAAGATTGGCAAAATGGGCAATAGAACTCAGCAGATTTGACATCTGTTAAATTCTCAGAGTAGCTATCAAAGCTCAGGTTTTAGCAGACTTCGTGATCGGTGCAATGGAGGTTAACTCAGAAAGAGAAGTTGGGGCACCTCTTTCCTGGACAATTTTCGTTGATGGAGCCTCGGGAAGGAATTCTTCCGGGGCTGGAGTTATCTTGATTAACCGTAATGGAGTTAGGTTGGACCAAGCTCTGAAGTTTTACTTTCCAACCACAAATAATCAAGCAGAATATGAAGCCTTTCTTGTCGGTCTTTGATTCGCAAGAGAGTTGGGAATCGAAGATGTTCAAGTTAAAACGGACTCTCTGGTAATGACATCTCAAATAAATGGAAACTTCGAGACCAGAGATCCCACTTTAAAGCAATATCAAGCCCTAGTGAAAATCGAGATAAGCAGGTTCAAGAGCTTTACAATCCAGCACATCCCGAGAGAGGAAAATAAAGAAGCAGATGGGCTAGCAAAATTTGGTCTTCTTTCGGGAGGAAATACTTCGAAGTTATTTCATCCAGCTATCGAGGAGGGAGAAGTTATGCAAATTGATCAGCATCCGTCTTGGATGGACCCTTTTATACTCTACCTCTCGACTGGAGACTTTCACTCAACGGTAAAAGATAGAAAAAGGTTTAAACTCAAAGCAGCTCATTATTATCTTGATGCAGGAATTCTTTACAGGAAAACTTTTCTTTCGCCATTGGCACGATGCGTTTCCGAAAAAGAATTTCCAATTATCCTTCAAGAGGTTCATTCAGAAGAATGTGGTAGTCATTCGGGAGCTAGAATCCTGGAAAAAAGGATTCTAAGACAAGGATATTTCTATTCACAAATGAGGAAGGATGAAGAAAAATTCGCAAAGAAATGTGCCAAGTGCCAGAAGTTTGCCCCCCCCCCCCCCCCCCGTTCAACATCAGCCGGCTCAACAGTTTAGGTCAATAGCCACACCATGGCGGTTTGCGGTTTGGGGAATGGACTTGATTGGACCTTTTCCTTTAGCAAGTGGGCAACGTAGATTCATTCTTGTAATGATTGATTATTTCAGCAAGTGGATTGAAGAAAAGGCATTGGCTAAAACTACAACTCAAATAGTGAGAAATTTCATCTAGAGGGAGATAGTTTGTAGACACGGAATTCCCATGGCAATCATCACAGATAATGGTCCACAATTCAAAAATTCAAGTCTACTAAATTTCTGTGAGCAAATCGACAATGAGTTGCGATTCGCTTCTGTACATCACCCTCGGAATAATGGTCAGGTAGAATCCGCCAATAAACTTGTAATCAACCTCATGAAGAAGAAAGTAGAGAATCTTAGAGGCAATTGGGCGGATCAATTACCTTCAGTATTATGGGCTTTGAGAACAACTCTAACTTTAGCTACTGGAGAGACTCCTTTCAAATTATCCCATGGCTCAGAAGCTCTCATTCCCGTTGAATTTGAAATAAAGAGCCCAAGAGTATTATTATCCCAACAACATCAAGATAGCTGGATGGAAGAAAATGATGAGGAGTTAAAATGTAGCCTCGATCTCATTGAAGAATTAAGGGATGCAGCAACTATAAGGCAAGAAGAAGTGAAAAGGAGAATGGCCAGATTTTTCGATAAAAATGTCAGAGATAAAGAATTTGTGGTTGGAGACCTAGTCCTCAAGAAAGTTGATTTAGCAGCAAGATCTGGCTCAGTTGGAAAACTTAATCCAAATTGGGCAGGGCCATTCATTGTTAAGGAAGCGCTCAAAAATGGAGCGTATCGTCTCCAATCTTATGAAGGGGAAGATTTATCTCACACTTGGAGTGGAGATGATCTCAAGCGTTTCTTTTCCTAAAGACTTGTATTTTTCTGTCTTTATTTTTCCTTTCTTTCTTTTTTGCAAATGTTGTGATGATATGGATATAAACTCCTGCTTTACGCATATTAGAAAAAAATCCCTGAGATGTATTGGTTAGCTTTTGAAGGATAAGATCCTACCAAAAGAGGTATCGACAGATCCTACTTCATTCCCCCGCGACTTGAAGCTCGGGTTGTAAATCTGCCAGGACCACAGGTAGCGGGGAGATTTCGCATCTGTGTAGCTGTAGCAGCGCCAAGCTCGTGCGGAGGAGCTTTAGGATGTCGGGTCCTACTGATATCTAACACACCTCTGCATCAAGGGAGGCCTAGGTGAATGTTCAGCTCTGTCATGCATTATAGGACATCGTTAGAGTCTTGATGATCTTTCCGGGGAAATCAATGTCAGTATGACCACACCTGCCCTATGGATCATCTTGTTCTGTGATCCTCGATTGCTCATTGGTGTGAGGGTAGCCAGGAAGATGTTGAATATATGATTTTTAATGATCTTACAAGGAAAGCAATGTCGGTATAGCCTCCGCGGCATAACCACACCTGCCTTTTTTATCATTTCGAGATATTATTCTCTATATCTCTCTCTGAAAGTACTAGAATTATGATGATCTCTTGAAGAAAGTAATGTTGGCATGGTCGCACCTGCCCTTTAGATCATCACAAATTGTATCCATCAAGCTCTTATTATAAAGGGGCGGTATGAGGTTTTTGAAGACTGCTGGTTTTCTGTGCTGGATTACGTTGAGCGTGGGGCAGTCTGAAGTAATTGAGACCACCGCTTAACAAGTCTTCAAAACCTTATAGAATTTTCAAACGACCGAGCTTTACAGCATGTTTATGGTTCCAAGCCAAGGAAGAGACGGTCTGAATCATTGGAAGATCGCCTTTCTAGCTCTCATTAAAGGTTATTCGGAAATCATTTGGGTTGACTTTTTATCTCTAAAGGTCTTGCAGATTTAAGATCGCCGGTTTTAAAGGCAGACAGTGAAACTTTGAAGATCACATTCTATATTTATTTATTTGAGAATTAGCATCAACAAAATTTCACTATCTTGATAAGTGTTGAAAGTCAGAGATCGCAAAAGTGATAAGCGGCCTCGTGAAGATATATCATAGCCAGAGACCGCCAATCATAAGCAATCTTGTTTATCCTCAGCGATCTCATTATCTCATTCTTCGACTAGAATTATTATCTACCTTCATATTGACCGGTCTGGAAAATAGAGATCGGGGATTCAACTTATTTATCTCATATGGGAAATCGCTGGTTATTATAAAAGATTCTAAATATCCAAGGGGGAAGCGGTCTGAATCATTGTGGATCGCCACTTTTGCTCTTGATAAAAGTTATTCGGGGATCGATATTCACGAATTATGATTCTTTATCTCTTAAATACCTTTAAAATTCGAGACCGCTACTATTAATTGTTGCCCCCCCAACTATTAGGCAACATCCTTTTACATTATCATTTTTTCGAGCCCAACAAGACCTAAAAGCATTGAGATCGAATGCTATTAACTATCTCATAAAATTCAGACCGCTGAAGATGAAGATGGTTGCTGGAATTATGAGAGTAAAATTATCACTGATAAGGAAAATCATCCAACGAGAACTCAAGTAATGAAAATTTAGTTCGCTCATAAAAAGAAAGTGATCGACACAAGCACATGCAAATATAAATATTCATCCACAAAAGAAAGGTATGACAAAATTCTCTTTATATATCGTCAAACATGCTTGATACACTATTTAACCGGTCTCAATACCGACAATCAGGCAAGTACATTGAAAAGTACAAAAGATCTACTCACTTTTTGAACTTTTCAGAGATCGCTCATCCGACGAAGAAGAGTTGGCATCATCCGAAGATTCCTCAGAATTTGTGGGAGGAATTTTGGAACCTGAACTTGAGTCCGCTGCCGAACTCGTGTAATTACCTACATCATATTGACTCCCGCTCTCTTTGTCAGCGCCTCCTTCAATATCAACATTGGCCTCCACTTCTTCCTCCTCGGCGGCTATCTCACTGGTCGTAATTGATTGTTCGTCAATTATCCTGGCTGCATCAGGGAAAAGATCGGCAAATTTTACATCTATATACTTATCAACAAGAGCATCACGGGCACGGAGCTTAGAGATCATCTGCTCTGCGGTCTCCTTCACATGGTGCATCAGGGCATTCTGGAAATCTTCACTATCCGCATCATATGCTTCCTTTTTTAGTCGATGCGGAAGGAGAAATGATCCAATCGCGCGGTCATAATACGAATTAAAAATGAAAATCGCAAGTAAAAGTCTTACTTTTAACTCTTCCTGCAGGCGTTCATTCTCCCTCAGGGCACCATAAAGAGATCGCCCCATGTGATGGTTCAGGATTGTACTATTGGCGGTCTTTTTCGCACAGATATTAGGGAGCATATCGGTCTCGATATCATAGATTTCTATGGCATTGTTTTTTCCATAAAGGTCAGCAGTGACCGCGAAAGTGTGGCGAGTTAACTTCCCACCCCAAAGAGGGAGGTCGGTTGAAACCTTGATGCTTTTGCCTTTTGCGCCCCATTTGAGAAGGGGCTTTCCTTTTGTATCCTTCATCCTTTTTGAAAAGTCGAGCAGAGGAAACGGTGCATCGGCTGTCTCAGAATTAACACCAAGACCCGCGGTCTCGCATTCGCGATCTCTTTTCTTCCTTTGTTCTCTCTGAGTAAGTATCTCGGCCAGTGCCACCGGGTTGTTCGCGGGAACGGTAAAGGCTGCTGAAGAAGTAAGAGAGTTAGAAGAAATAAGAGATAAATTATGAAGAGATCGCGATAAGTCGCAGATATAAAATGCCTACTCTCTTCCGGCGAGATCGCAGCGATCTGAGGTCAGATCGCCAGGTAATGAACTAGGTCATGGCATTTGCCGTCAAAAAGGCCAAGACCGCGAGCTCGCCTTCTGTAAAAAACTTCAACTTTCTAAAAACCTTCTCTGCTCACGGAGATGGTTGGCTACGGAGACCGCCAAGATCGCCTTCAAAGACCAGATATCTCTCCATCCAAAAGGGAATTTTGTTTGGGAGGTTCAAAACCTTTAGCCCATCGCATGATAAATAAACCAACCCTTTAAATTCTACCTTTTTCCGACCTTCTTTCAACGATTTTACTGTAAAGATCGCCTGGAAAAGGGCCATAGAAAACTTTATCTTTTTTTATCGCAGTTGGGCGAGCACGAAGCCATAATATTCCATCACTTCCAATATTTCCCAAGGAAGAGGAAATTTTAAGCCATACTCGAAGTGAACGATAGGGATTCTATATTTGTTTTCTTCTCCAAAACTCAAACCTTCATTCTCCTCTGGCGGTCTCACTGCAATTTGACTTTGTATCATATGCTTCGCTAGAAAGGTCAAATATTCGTCCTTTGAAAATTTTGAAGGCTTGTGACCGGCAGCTAAGAAAGTTTCAGTTGCAAAAGCTCGGAAGGACACCATTATACGAGACTGCTGAGATCGGTGCTTTGATCGCATTCAAGAAAGCATGAAATGAAGGAATTGAAGATAGCTATTTATAGGAAAGGAGGGACTGTCTCGTAATCATTACAAGTTTCCGAGACCGCCCAGAGAACAAGCTAAGATCGATGAGCCCACTGAAGAAATAAAATGCAACACATAACAGCTTCGATCTCAAAAAAGGAGATCGCAACAATTACCTAGCAAACAACACAATAATAGGCAAAGAAAAGAGATCGATGTCACAACATTCAGAAAGATCACACCAATTAAAATCAATTGTCACAGACATATTACAGAGCCAAATTGTTAAATATTCAAAACCGCTTAAAACAAAAAAGGACGAATGTGTTATCTCCTTTGCTGGCGCTTTCTTCCAATAAAAGCCGCAACATCTTGCATTTCATTAACGGCAGACAGAGCGGTCGCTAAGCTTTGGTTTGCTGACATTGCAGCACGATGGATTTTAGCGACCTCTCTATCTACCTGCTCCATGGGAATAACCATGATTTCTGAAGTCAGTCTCATTTCTGAGTGACCGCCAGCAGCCCCTGGCTTCATTACCATGGGAGCAGGGTCAGATTTGAGAGAAGTAACCTCGGCAATCAAAGCAGCAGATTTTCCTTTATAGTATTCTGCATCTTTTTCAGCCTTGTGAAGCACCCTGATAAGATTGCCAATCTTTGGGTCACTTTCATCACCAATTTGTTCTCTTTAGCTCGCAGCTTCCCTTCAAAACCAGCAGACAGCACACGAAGCTGATCCTCAAGTGCCCGCTCCCGAGCTCGCATTATCCTGACATCCTCAAGCATAGGTTTGAGGATATCATCAAACTGAGGAGGTAGAATCATCGTCTGCTGTCTCGCCCTCCTATGGAGCTGCGCCGGTCTCATCATCATGTACGATCAGAAATAAAGCAATTAGTCTAGCCTCAAATAAACCAAAAGTGAAAAGGCTCGCGCAGAGAGGAAAACTCAAAAATAACTCAAGACTACTGTGCGTTAGTTATTTTCAATATTTTTTGTGATCGCGGGGTCCGTGGTCAGCAAAAGGCGGTCTGATCCCCTAAAGCGCTCGAGGTTCATTCTTTCCAATTCCCTTTTCTGCGACCTCTCTCCTTCTTTTCGTCTCCTTTTTAATTCAGCATTGCTAACAAGAATATCATCAGTTTAGATAAGGACGATCTCATGCCTTCTTTTTGGAGATCTTGGTCGAGGAACAGGCAATGGAAAGAATTCAAGTGGTCTCATATCTGATCCTGCCTTACCAGTTCGCAGGGCGATGACCGCCGCAGCACGGTCTGCTGCTGCTTTATTCAACTGATCTTCCAGGTCGGCGGAGACGTTCTCCAGACCGCCAGTTAATGCGGTCTTCTCTTTTTTGATTTGCCTGATCAGTTCCGTCTCCTCTCCACCTTCAGCAGTCTTCTTCTTTCTCTTCTTACTCTTCTTTTCCTCCTCTTTTTCTTTGACGACCTGAGCCACTTTTTTTTCTTCTCTTTTCTTGTCAACAACAATCTGAGTTGTTTTCAACTCTTCTTTCTTTTTATCAGTAGCGACCTGCGATACTTTATCCTCCTCAAGCCTTTCGGCACTGATCAGTGCTTCTTTCTTCTTTTCTTCTTCTTCCTTCCGCTCAATGGCGATCTGTCTCGCCTTCCCCTCTTCCTCTTTCTTTTTCCTCTCTTCCTTTTCTTTCCACTCCGCCTCAGCCTGATGCTTGATTGCTTCATCCACGATCTTCTTCATTTGCACTTCAGCAGCCTCTCGAAGTCCCTCTTCTTCAAAAGGATCGATCACCTGTGAGATCGGGCGGACAAGATCATTGGAAGAGTCACAATCAAGATAAGCGATTAATTCTGGGTCTGCTTCCATAGAAGGGAGAGAGACTGCAGAAGAAAAAAGAAGAATAGTCTGCCTTACCTTCTCAGAAGCTTTTTCAGAGAGTTGTGGATTCAAACTTTCAGGAAGTGAGACCGCTCCCTTAGCGGTCACAGCTTTATTCTCCTCAACTTTCCTCTGCTTAACTGCTTTGTTTGGACTTGAATTTTTTTTTTGATCCAGCCATGGCCTTATGCTTATCCGCGATCTGCTTCCTCAACTTCCCAGCCGAGGCCGACTGCCCTTGCAGACGAGTTTTTATGTTCTCAATAGACGCGGACTCTCCAGTCTGCTCTACAACCAGTCTAAGAGCCTCCTCAGATTTGCGACAATCAAAGGTAATCGTCACATCCGCGAGATAAAGTGCGGTGGATTCAGAAGAAGTGGTCGGCAAGACCACCTTCTCCGGCATTACAGTTTGTTTTTCAGGAGCTTCGGCAATCTCCATCGTCGCTCCCACCTTGGCGGTATCCTTCAGAGGTTTGACTGATACCATCTTTTTTGAGCTAACGACCCCTTTATTTTTCCATATTGGAGAAGTTTTGGGAGATCGCTTGGAGATCTTCTCCAGCACGCTCACCATCTTCAACCCCGTTCCGGACTCAGAAATAGTGACCGCTCAGGAAGCTAGCTCGCTTTCCTTTCCAGAAGCTCCTGGATTCCGGAGTTCTGAAGCCGTATTTATAGAGCCCATCACATTTATGGCGGTCGCGGTCTCAGCGGTCAAAGAACATTTCTGAAGTTTCAGAGCAACTTGAAAATATGCGGGGATAATGTTTGCCCGGAATTCCCGCGACCTCTTTTTCTAGTCAGAAAGGATCCTTCCCCGCGGTCTCGGGTTTTGGAGACCACCCAAATCACCAGATTCCCCCTCCAGGATTTCGTCAAAGTCCTAGCGGTCAGGCATTGGAGACCGCCGAGATCGGGCAGTCTGCTCCTTTTTTCTCTTATCTCTGCCCCGACTCTCCTGTATCCTGGGCAGCCCGTAATATTTGGATCTACCTGTTTGGGCAGCCTCTGTGCTTATTAATAGAGGGTTAGGGGTACCTGAAAAGGGACTTTTTGATTCGAGCCTCCAGCTTACAACCTGTGTAAGCGGTCTCGATTTTTGTCACTTTTCTACCTCTCCCCCTGGCCAATTTTTATACCCCCTTTCTGTAATCCTTTCTTGAGATCAATCAAAGAAATTTTCCTCATAAGTCTATTTTCTGACATCTTCCGTCCTAAGTAACCTGCACTCCGCAGTCCCTTCCTCCTTCTCTTACTGTGAGTTTTTGGAGGGACATTTTTTGTACCAACAATCCACTCTGTCGTTATGTTGTGCGCCACACTAGCAATTGATAGTTGCGTGTTTTGTGATGAGGTGCTTACGACCCTCACTCCGCCGGTTACGAATCATCCATCTGCAAGCCTTCTCGTTCATCCGCAAGCCTACTCATCCATCCATCAAGCGAAGTGGTGAATCCGACCCGCATTAGTTAATTTAGCTTTCATCAACCGCATATCTCACAACCACACAAAAACCCCCTTTTATTAACTTAGAAATCTTTATAAGTATTTTCCCTAATGAGAAAATCATACACCCCAACTTGCAGTCCTTTGAGAATGATATTCAGAGAGTCTCTCCCAACTTTTATTACTTGTACGATCGGTACACTTGTCATAAACGTGTCAGTGACCCAGATGATTTGACAGGAGAAGAGACAAAGAATGTCTTGGAGATCATGCAGTTCAGGAAAGACAAGCCAATTAATCTCAAGAAGATTGATGTGGCAGAATAGTATAGGTTCTTAGCTGACATTGTTGGCAAGGTTTTGTTATGCAAAATATCAGCCCATGATGCCATTCCTAGGCAGTAGCTGTAGATCATGGGAATCCTAGTTCTGCAAAAGAAGATAAATTGGGGAAGGTGTCTCCTAAAGCTGATTGCTCATAAATACTCTAATAAGGAAAATGCCTTCATGAGGATGATGAGTCAGGTGCTGCTTCACCACTATCCTAGTGCATGTAAGTCAAAAGGAGTGCATATTCCTCCTGGAAGAGAATCAATATAGGAATATTCTCAAAATGGTCCAGACAGATCTTAAAGCCTGGTCAAGCTCTAGATTCACCTCCTCCCTCTCCAAAGGATAATATTACTCCTCCTCCCTCTCCAACTCCACAGGACATAGTCCCAGATCTACCTCAGGATGCTATTCCAGCACAACTTTCTCCTCAACAACAACAACAACATCATCAAAACTTCCAATCCATCCCATCTACTACAGTCCCAGACCCAACACCCCAATCTCCTATCCACCAACAACCACAACAACAACCATCCACACCACTTCCAAGCAATCAATATGTTCCTCCTCCACCACCACCATCATATCATATCCCTCCAGAAACCCACCAAGCCCTTTCTCCACCTCCATCTCAACCTGTCTTTACCTCCTGTTGGAACATAGTTCAACCCTATTATAGATTTGGGCTAGGATGTCTATTTCTAGGCATAGGATTTGTTTTGACCCATTGTCACAACCCGCATTTTCTCCGTATTAAATAATACGTCAGAGTAAGAGAAAATACGCGTCATGATGCCACGTCATGCAGGGGACAACTGCAGACGCTCAGGCGGCTCTAACTTCACACTTTTCTTTAGAAAGTCATGAACTTTATGTTTTAAAACATAACTTAAGTTTAAGGTTTTCAATTACCGTGTTCCTCGGTTTAATGGATCAACTAGTCCATAAATAAGAAAGTATAGGTTTACGCAGCGGAAAATACATAATTTACTTTAATTTAACTTACATGAGCACGATGAACTAACCAGCATTCTAATGATATGCAACTTCTATAGTAGGTATAAGTAAAAAGAATTTCTTTTACGGGCTTCAAAAATAGAGTGATGATGGTTTTAAAAGGGATGTCGTGTAGGAGATATTATGCAGTTTTGTATATAAAATAACTACTATGCATCCTAACATAAAACCTTCCCAGGGAGCAATTGCATAAAAAGCAAACAACGGTAGTAGCATAAAAACAGCAAGATAAGTCCAACATAAAAGATCTCAGGCTATGGGCGTCAACAACCTGACACGAACCCATAACCTTAACAAGTCTCAAAAGAAACCAGCAAGACAAAACAAAAGCAAGAACTCGGTCAGCTCCACCTGCTACTGGTCCGAACCTGAGGTATTCAAAAGAAAAGAATGCCTCAGCACAAGGCATAAAAATCAGAGAGTAAGGGAAACTCAACCAAAGGAGGTTTTCCAACCGACCAGGAACAGCTGTAAACGTCAGCACATCAAATAAATATCCACAAGTAAGTGAAAATCTGGCACGAAGTGCGGTCAAAGTTGTGCTACAACAATATCCTAAGAAGGAAAAATGTCGAATTGCCCAAGGAGTGAATCACTATCCCAGCCAAAAACAGTACTGAGGCGGAGGCATTCTTTCCAACCAACCATCAGACTAAAACCCCCGAGGAACAAAAACACTGCGGCGGTGGTTTACAGTCCACCAACCAACAGTCTACCCGTCCACGGAAAAACAACCCGGTACTAGTGGTGGCCATTTCGACCATCCACCGTCCAAAACAACCAACTGGGAAATAATGACTCACCAAACCCTGACCAAGACAGACACCACCGGAAAAACCCGGAAACAATTCCGTGAGGAAACCCAATCTTATCGACGATTTGTCGAAATACTATCGACGAATCGCAAAGACACTTAGCGAAGATACAATCTAAGGCACAAGACGACGTTGGCGGAAGCCTAAACCTATCGGAGAATTCGACAAACTTATCTATAACGAAATCGGAGAATCTACCTTAAGGGTATCTTGATGATTTTGACAAATTACGCGACTAGCCGGTCGGATACACGATTCTTTAGCCGAAAATAATCTCTACATATAGTATATTCTGTCTAAATTAGATGGAAGCAATAACGGTGAATAAATAAAAGGAACAATAACGTGGCAAGGGGGAAGAGTCCACCACTTGCCTCAACTTTTCGAAGAAGACGGCCTCCGACTCGCTCCTCGTCGCAGATCGACCGCTAGAACTCCTCCAGGAAGATTTTCTGAAACTTTTGGGGCAAAAAGGAGGGTTAGGGCTACCGGCACTAACCTCAAAAATCTACGAAACTCGAAATAATTACCGCACACGCGAAGAGCTCGGCGAGAGCTTTCCAGATCTATGCTCCGGCGACGATTTCGTGCTCCGGAGCTCCGGTGGCGGTGATCTGAAGATTCACGGCAATGGCGCCTCCGCTCAGGGTTTCGCAAACGATCAGGAAGAAGATGAATAGGAATAGGGCTTTTCGATTTTATCTTTTCACGGGGAGAAGAGGAGGCTATTTATGTAAAAGATAATTATAATAAAGATAAAAATAATAATAATAATAATAATAATAAAACTAATAATAATATAACTAAAGAAGAGCTCTTCACGGGAAATAAAAAGACGCCAATTAGGCCACCTCTCGAGAACCCCCTTTCACGGACCCTCGAACCAAGAAATACCTCGAGAATTTCGTAAGTTCTCGTGAACTTCACCTCACGCACAGGGCAGAACTTCATTTTCTTGAGAAGTGGAAGCTAGTTATTCGAGAGATATCTCATCTGCCATGAATATATAGTATACGATTATAAAAAATATATATATATTCATATACATATAATATCATTATAGTAATACCAAAATTAAACGAACGCCGAAATCGACGAAATTCGCACCGTAGGTGAACGGCGGCGCTACGAATCCAACGACGAAGTTGGAATCAACATCGACGTACCGTTTTCGAGATAATATTTTCTGAAGCTTTACGGCGATGGATAAAATATACAAAACTTTGAAAAAAATCACCGAGACTTTAAATTTGCTCGGAACGCCACGGAACTTTAACACTTTATTTCTAAAATTAAATACTCTAATTTCCTAACGTAAAATTTTCCAATTCCGGGTCGGTCCAAAATTTGGTCGCCTTGACCGAACGGACGCTAAAACGTGTAATGTCGGCGCACCGCTAACTCCGCACTAACGTAACGCCCTACGTCATAATGACGTCAACAATAAATTTAGATTAATATTCGAAAATTCAGGGGCGTTACAGCCACTCCCCCTAAAAAGAAGTTTCGTCCCGAAACTTTAACAAATATCACGATTACAAAAGATAGAAGCGAGAAATAAAACTTCGAATGAAAACACTTACCAGAGGTAATCAAGAGAAAAGATGAGGATGAGATGTCCTCATAACAGATTCCAATTCCCAAGTCACGCTCTCGACGTCCTGGTTTCGCCAAAGGACCTTGACCATAGGAATTGTCTTCTTCCGCAACACTCGATCCTGAGTCTCTAATATACGGACAGGCTCCTCAACATAGGACAGATTAGGTTGCAACTGGGGCACCGAGTCAAGGACATGACGATCACTACGCACGCACTTTCTCAACTGACTCACATGAAACACATCGCGAACACCTGGGAAAGAAGCGGGCAAATCCAGCCTATAAGCTGACACTCCGATGCGCTCAACCACCTGGAAAGGTCCCACATACCGGGGATCCAACTTGTGGTTCCTTCCAAATCTTTTAACACCTGGCATCGGAGAAACTTTCAAGAACACCATGTCCCCAACTGCGAACTCCAGATCGACCCTTCTCCGATTAGCATACTTCTCATATCGCTCCTGAGCAATGCGAAGCTTCTCGCGGATATGCGTCACGGCAACATTCATTTCTTCCAAAGCTTCTGGACCTAACAACAGTTTCTCACCAACTTCGGCCCAAAATAGAGGAGTCCTACAGCGCCTCCCATACAAAGCCTCAAAGGGAGCCATCTGCAAGCTCTCCTGATAACTATTATTATAAGCAAACTCCATTAGTCCAAGACGCTTATCCCAAGCTCCACCATGATCCAAAATATAACACCTGATCATGTCCTCCAAAATCTGATTCACTCTTTCTGTTTGACCATTTGTCTGAGGGTGGTAAGCGGTAGAGTAACTAAGGTCAGTGCCCAAAGCTCCCTGCAAACTCTGCCAGAAACGAGACATATACCTGGAATCTCGATCTGACACAATGCTTACTGGCACACCATGCAATCTAATGACCTCATCCAAATAAAGCTCTGCTATTTTCTCCATAGAATAGCAGATCTTAAAAGGCACAAAGTGAGCACACTTTGTCAAACGGTCTACTATGACCCACACCGAATCATGACCTCCGGGAGATCTCGGCAAACTGGTAATGAAGTCCATTGAAATACTCTCCCACTTCCAGCTTGGAATATCCAAAGTGTTCAATTTACCTCTGGGCCTCTTTTGATCTGCCTTAACACGCTGACAGGTATAACATTCAGAAACATACTTAGCAATATCATTCTTCATACCCGACCACCAAACAATCTGCTTCAGATCTTTATACATCTTTGTGGAACCAGGATGATAAGAAACACTCGAGCCATGCGCTTCACTACAGATCTTCGTTCGAATATCCTCAAACGCGGGAATATAATACCTACCCCGATACTTCAAGGTATCCTTGTCATCAATTGAAAAATCTGGTAATTCCCCTTTCTCAGTTCTATTCCGGAGATGCTGCAAATCAGGATCATCCTTCTGATGCAGTCTAGTAAGGGTAATCCAAGAAGGCTCTTCGGCTTCTATACTCGAAGGCGCGGTACTACTGCCGACTGAGATATCCATCAACATAAATTCCTCCACTAAGGACTGCACAGAAAGGTTGAAGACATGCGCAGTCTTTCTACTTAAGGCATCAGCCAATACATTAGCTTTACCCGGATGATATAGGATATCAACTTCATAATCCGCAACATACTCCAACCATCTGCGCTGACGCAAATTCAGTTCTTTCTGGGTAAAGACATACTTCAGACTCTTGTGATCCGTAAAAATCTTGCATGACACTCCATAAAGAAGATGTCTCCAAAGCTTTAAGGCATAAATCACTGCAGCAAATTCTAAGTCATGCGTAGGGTAATTCCTTTCATGAACTTTCAATTGTCTTGACCCATAAGCGATCACCTTTCCTTCTTGCATCAAAACACAACCTAGTCCAACATGAGATGCGTCCACATAAACGGCATACTCTACTCCTTCGGTCGGTAAAGCCAAAACAGGAGCGGTGCACAATCTTCTTTTCAATTCCTGAAAGGCTTCCTCTCACTTATCACTCCAAATGAATGCTGTACACTTTTGGGTAAGCTTAGTCAGAGGTGCTGACAACACCAAAAATCCTTGCACAAACCTTCTATAATAACCTGCCAACCCTAAGAAACTCCTTATCTCCTTAGGCGTTGTAGGCGTCTTCCAATCCAAAACAGCAGAAATCGTTGCTGGGTCTACAGAAATTCCATCTTTGTTTACCACATGACCCAGGAAAGACACTTGCGAAAGCCAGAATTCGCACTTACTCAACTTCGCATACAACTTGTGCTCTCTTAGAGTAGACAATACTAAATACAAATGCGTAGCATGCTCCTCCGCACTTCTTGAATACACCAACACATCATCGATGAAAACTACTACGAAATGGTCTAAGAAGTCCTTGAACACTCGATTCATCATATCCATGAACGCAGAGGGTGCATTTGTCAAACCAAATGACATCACTAGGAATTCAAAGTGACCATAACGGGAACGAAAGGCAGTCCGAGGAACGTCCGACTCACGGATCCTCAACTGATGATATCCTGAACGAAGATCGATCTTTGAAAACACCGAACTACCACGCAACTGATCAAATAAATCATCTATACGCGGCAACGGATATCTGTTCTTAATGGTTACCTTATTCAATTCCCTATAGTCTATGCACAACCTCATAGAACCATCTTTCTTTTTCACAAACAACACTGGAGCACCCCAGGGCGAAGAACTTGGCTTAATGAATAAGCACTGCAACAATTCATCTAACTGGGTACGCAACTCTTCCAGCTCACGGGGGGCCATACGGTACGGTGCCCTAGAAATCGGATGAGTACCAGGCTCAAGATCGATAACGAACTCCACATCTCTCTCAGGCGGAAGACTAGGAAGACTGACCAGAAAAATATCGGGAAACTATCGCACCACAGGAACATCCTCGATACACGGCAAACCGCTAACAGTTTCTAACATAGAAACAAAGTAAGCAAAACAACCGGAATCTAAGAGTTTCTTAGCACATACCGCAGAAATAATCGGGGAATCCTGGCGTGGAAAACCATACACACTCATGGGTTGACCGTTGTCCATCTTGAAGTCCAAACGCTTAACCTTGCATTGGATAACCACATCATAACTGGACAACCAGTCCATGCCCAAAATCACATCGAAATCTTCTAGGTCTAGCACCTTTAAATTCGCAAAAGCTAAGAAGTCACCTAGGAGGATAGGGCATTTCTGGATACCCTGGTCTGACACCACGGAGTCGCCAGAAGGAAACTTAACACGAAACGCATCGCCAATCTGATCAAGGATCAAACGATGACGCTCTACAAAAGTCCTAGCCACGAACGAGTGGGTAGCACCAGAATCAAACAGAACGCGCGCCCAACGGTTCTTTACCTTAAATTCTCCTATAAAATCGAATACGTAACTAACCGCTCGGAAAATGAGACTAAGGATAAAGGCTAAGAGTTAAATTAAACTCTAACCTGAAATAACTTGGGTGGAATTCTGAGCTTCTTCCCTAGTCATCACGTTCAACTTGCCGTTTCCCCTATCCTGGTGCTGCGGCGGCGGCAAAGCCTGAAGTGGCACCGGCTGCAGAACAGGCTGAAAACGCGGGCATTTTGACTTAACATGACCCTTTTGCCCGCACCGGAAGCACACCTTATCCTTATACCAACAATGGGCAACATTGTGCCCCTTCTGCTTACAAAAGGTACAGGTCAGATATCCTCTGGGAGCGCTCTGTATTGCGGACACTTGCTGCTGTTTCTTAGCTCCCAACCTTTTGAAACATTTTTCAAACGGATGGCCAGGGCGACCACAGAAACTACAAACTTCTCTACTTATCTTCTTTGGGGCAGGGTCAGATACCTTGGGGCTTTCCCCCTCTTCGACCTTTCTCTTATCTTTCCTCATCAATGCACCTATATTCTTGGCGTTGTCGATGGCTTCGACTTTCAGCGCTGCTTCTACTACTTCAGCATAACTTTCAGATCTGTATGCGCTAGCCAATTGCTGAACGTCGCTACGAAGTCCTCCAAGAAATCACTTCACTCTCCCTGCCTCAAAAGCCACTAAATCTGGAGCAAATCTGCTTAGCTTACTGAATTCGATCTCATACTCACTAACCGTGAGTTGCCTTTGCTTTAGGTGCAGAAAATTATCCATCAGACGGTCTTGCTCGACCGACGGCAGGAACTTCTTCATCACCATCGCCTTAAATGACTCCCACGAACATCCGTCTACAAGACTCTCTCTTTCTCTGATCCACCAGCCCTTAACAAGTCCCTTTAGCTGGTAGCGGCGACCATCACCTTTTGGTCAGCAGAGATTCCCGAGTACGAAAACATCTCCTCAAAGGCAACGAACCAGTCATCCAACGCCATGAAATCAGCCCTTCCGTCAAACGTAGGGGGTCCTAATCTTTGGAAATGCGATATGAAGTTCATCTCTGGTGGCAGCAGAACTGGAGGCACCAAAGGAGCGGGGGGAACATGCACAGTCTGACCCACTGTAGGGTCCTGCACCACAGGCTGCTGTGCTGCGGCTGCAGTCATCAACGTCTCAATCTGAGATTGCATCACAACTAACTGCCTTTACAGAGCCTCATTACTCTGTCGCAGGCTCTCCATCATGGCTTCACTCTGCGCACTCGAAGACTCACCCTCCGATTGGGGAGTCGACCTCGTCATAACACGTCTCTTCGACATCACTATAAAAATGCACAAAAGGCTCATCAAAACCCTAACTTGGAACTAGAACTACTCAACTTAGCTCTAACCAAACAGGAAAATACACTTGCTCTAGCTACTACCTTGCTCTGGGATTTTATACAAATGATGCTATGCTTTAACTTAGGATGATATACTGTCATCCTTTGACTCTTGTGCAAGACACATCGATGTATGAATGTTTAAATCTTCTTTTCAAATCATGTGTGTACAAATGTCATCATGTAAATCTTTAGCTTGGCACGGGTGCTTTATGCGATGTTATGATATGTATGTTGTGCTATGCATTCTAAGAAAAGCCTTAATGCATGTTATGAGCGGCGTACACATGAAATATTATGCATCCCATACTACATAATATCACATGTAACGAAAAAGAAAACGTGCTAATGGGCATCCATGTGATGATGGTTATGCATCCCATACTACATAACCGTCACATGTTGCCACCTATGGTGGATCCATATACAAACACATATTATGCATCCCATACTACATAATATGCCCCGTATACTTCTTATCATGCTATGAGTGTAGTGTTCATGCTTCATCCAAGACGTACTGATGACACATCGGTGTGTGTATGCAATGAAACCAAATAACTAAACTATATCAGAATTAGTCGCTCGACCAACTTGTCGAACAAACCTCCCTCTGATACCAACTATCGCAACCCGCATTTTCTCCGTATTAAATAATACGTCAGAGTAAGAGAAAATACGCGTCATGATGCCACGTCATGCAGGGGACAACTGCAGACGCTCAGGCGGCTCTAACTTCACACTTTTCTTTAGAAAGTCATGAACTTTATGTTTTAAAACATAACTTAAGTTTAAGGTTTTCAATTACCGTGTCCCTCAGTTTAATGGATCAACTAGTCCATAAATAAGAAAGTATAGGTTTACGCAGCGGAAAATACATAATTTACTTTAATTTAACTAACATGAGCACGATGAACTAACCAGCATTCTAATGATATGCAACTTCTATAGTAGGTATAAGTAAAAAGAATTTCTTTTACGGACTTCAAAAATAGAGTGATGATGGTTTTAAAAGGGATGTCGTGTAGGAGATATTATGCAGTTTTGTATATAAAATAACTACTATGCATCCTAACATAAAACCTTCCCAGGGAGCAATTCAATAAAAAGCAAACAACGATAGTAGCATAAAATAGCAAGATAAGTCTAACATAAAAGATCTCAGGCTATGGGCGTCAACAACCTGACACGAACCCATAACCTTAACAAGTCTCAAAAGAAACCAGCAATCTACCTCTCAAAACAAAAGCAAGAAAACAACAACTGCAAGACTGGAGAAACAGAACTCGGTCAGCTCCACCTGCTACTGGTCCGAACCTGAGGCATTCAAAAGAAAAGAATGCCTCAGCACAAGGCATAAAAATCAGAGAGTAAGGGAAACTCAACCAAAGGAGGTTTTCCAACCCACCAGGAACAGCTGTAAACGTCAGCACATCAAATAAATATCCACAAGTAAGGGAAAATCTGGCACGAAGTGCGGTCAAAGTTGTGCTACAACAATATCCTAAGAAGGAAAAATGTCGAATTGCCCAAGGAGTGAATCACTATCCCAGCCAAAAACAGTACTGAGGCGGAGGCATTCTTTCCAACCAACCATCAGACTAAAACCCCCGAGGAACAAAAACATAGCGGCGGTGGTTTACAGTCCACCAACCAACAGTCTACCCGTCCACGGAAAAAACAACCCGGTACTAGTGGTGGTCATTTCGACCATCCACCGTCCAAAACAACCAACTGGGAAATAGGGACTCACCAAACCCTGACCAAGACAGACACCACCGGAAAAACCCGGAAACAATTCCGTGAGGAAACCCAATCTTATCGACGAATTCGTCGAAATACTATCGACGAATCGCAAAGACACTTAGCGAAGATACAATCTAAGGCACAAGATGACGTTGGCGGAAGCCAAAACCTATCGGAGAATTCGACAAACTTAACTATAACGAAATCGGCGAATCTACCTTAAGGGTATCTTGATGATTTTGACAAATTACGCGACTAGCCGGTCGGATACACGATTCTTTAGCCGAAAATAATCTCTACATATAGTATATTCTGTCTAAATTAGATGGAAGCAATAACGGTGAATAAATAAAAGGAACAATAACGTGGCAAGGGGGAAGAGTCCACCACTTGCCTCAACTTTTCGAAGAAGACGGCCTCCGACTCGCTCCTCGTCGCAGATCGACCGCTAGAACTCCTCGAGGAAGATTTTCTGAAACTTTTGGGGCGAAAAGGAGGGTTAGGGCTACCGGCACTAACCTCAAAAATCTACGAAACTCGAAATAATTACCGCACACGCGAAGAGCTCGGCGAGAGCTTTCCAGATCTATGCTCCGGCGACGATTTCGTGCTCCGGAGCTCCGGTGGCGGTGATCTGAAGATTCACGGCAATGGCGCCTCCGCTCAGGGTTTCACAAATGATCGGGAAGAAGATGAATAGGAATAGGGCTTTTCGATTTTATCTTTTCACGGGGAGAAGAGGAGGCTATTTATGTAAAAGATAATTATAATAAAGATAAAAATAATAATAATAATAATAATAATAATACAACTAATAATAATATAACTAAAGAAGAGCTCTTCACGGGAAATAAAAAGACGCCAATTAGGCCACCTCTCGAGAACCCCCTTTCACGGACCCTCGAACCAAGAAATATCTCGAGAATTTCGTAAGTTCTCGTGAACTTCACCTCACGCACAGGGTAGAACTTCATTTTCTCGAGAAGTGGAAGCTAGTTATTCGAGAGATATCTCATCTGCCATGAATATATAGTATACGATTATAAAAAAATATATATATTCATATACATATAATATCATTATAGTAATACCAAAATTAAACGAACGCTGAAATCGACGAAATTCGCACCGTAGGTGAACGGCGGCGCTACGAATCCAACGGCGAAGTTGGAATCAACATCCGACGTACCGTTTTCGAGATAAAATTTTCTGAAGCTTTACGGCGATGGATAAAATATACAAAACTTTGAAAAAAATCACCGAGACTTTAAATTTGCTCGGAACGCCACGGAACTTTAACACTTTATTTCTAAAATTAAATACTCTAATTTCCTAACGTAAAGTTTTCCAATTCCGGGTCGGTCCAAAATTTGGTCGCCTTGACCGAACGGACGCTAAAACGTGCAATGTCGGCGCACCGCTAACTCCGCACTAACATAACGCCCTACGTCATAATGACGTCAACAATAAATTTAGATTAATATTCGAAAATTCAGGGGCGTTACACCCATCATGTATAGTATAAGGGTCATAGGCTAAGTCTAGAGGAGATTTGAAGATTAGCTAAGTCAAGGTGTTCGACGAACGACGAACACGTTCGACGAATTCAAGAATCCGTTCGACGAACTTGGTTCGACGAACTTCCCAGTTTAAGTTCGACGAACTTTCCCTCAGGTCGACGAACTTCTTCAGAGTTTCTATATTCAGTGACCTCTTCTATTCAGAGTATTATTTTGGAGTTATCCTCCGGATTTCTTATGAAGGCTGACAGCTGTTCTTATTATAATATCAGTCAGTTATTGCAGTATTTTCTATCAAAGATTTTATGGTCGTTGCTGCATTAATTAAGGGCTGCGTGCAGATTATTTTATAAGGCAGATTGCAAGTTTCAAGGAATTTAATATATTGGTATTCCTTTTTCTGTCAGAGGCAAATCTTTCCTTTTTGTCTCATTCCTTTCCAGCCCTGTTTGAAATTTAAAAGAGGATCAACTCTCTCTTGTCCAGAGATTATCATTGCTATTATTCTAAAGAGAGACACAGATACAGATAATAATCTTTTGCTGCTCAGTTTTCATTCCTCTCAAGAACTCTCTCTGATTTTCTCTGAAGTCTTCATCTTCTCCAGACACCTACTCTTAATCTCTAGGAATCATTTGCATCAATTCCTTCTAGAGAACTTTTGCTGGAGATACTCTGAAGATCAAGAAGACCTACACACTGAGCAGATTTTCTCTCCTATTTTTCTTACTCTTATTCACAGGGGGAGATCTGACAATCATTCAACAATCCACTAGTCTTCTCTGTTGTTAGAGAAAAGAGAAGACACCATCATCTTTATTTTACTTTTATTTTATAACCGTGTACAGGGTTGTAACTCTCTTCAAAAGTTGATTTTTGGTTTTGAGCACCTGATCAAAAGCTCTGTGGTGATTTTGAGCACCTGATCAAAAGCTCTGTGGTGAAGGCTCACCTGATCAAAAAGCCTTAGTGGATTTCCTACCAGGGTGGTAGAAGAGTAGATGTACCCAGGTTGAGGGGAACAACTATAGATCCTTGTGTCTTCTATGTTTGCCTTTATTATTTGTGTTGTGCTATGTGTGTTGTGTTTTAGTTAATGTTTATATCTGTGTTGCACTCACTTACACATATACTTAAATAACTCAAATTGTTTTCTACAGATTTCTTTAAGCTAAGTAAAATTATTTTAAAATACTCTATTCACCCCCCCCCCCCCCCCTCTAGAGTAATCTTGATCTTTCCCCACTTTCAATTGGTATTAGAGCTTGGGTTGGTTGTTACAGGCTAACACCTGGACCAACAGATCTGATAGATCTAGACTACTTTAAAGGTTTTTTTGTTTATTAGAGTCATGGCACGGAACAAAGAATATTCAAGCACAAGACCTCCTATGTGTAATTTGAACAAGTTTGCATTATGGCAAGCAAGGATCAAACTTTACATGAATTCTATTGATGAGGAAATTTTTAATTCTATTTTGACAGGACCTCCAACTGCACCAACCTCAACAATAACAGACACAACTGCTGTCCCTCCTCCAGAATGGACAGAAACACAAAAGAAACAGAAAACTGCTGATGCAAAGGCCATGAATATCTTGGCACAAACCATGTCTGATGACATATTTCAGAAGGTGGTTGATTGCACCTCTGCCAAAGAAATTTGGGACTCCCTCACAAGAATGGTGGCAGGATCAGCAGATGAGAGAAAGGACAGAAGATCACATTTGATCTCCAGTACGAGAATTTCAAAAAGGGAGAATCAGAGACTGTTGCAGAGATGTACAACAGACTCAGCATCATCATCAATGAGCTGAGAACCCTGGAGAAAGTGATCACAGTCACTGAAATTAATGACAAGATCCAGATGTGCTTCCCCAGCACATGGGACACAAGAATCTGGCCAATTAAAGATGTCAGGGGACTAAGTGAGATTACAACTGAGAATCTCCTTGGGAAGCTCAAATCTTATGAGCAGCTGATAAAGAGCAGAGAAGCAGAAGCCTCTCCATCTTCATCCTCAAAGAAAGAGAAGAGCATTGCCTTTCAGGCAACAGAGGAAGAAGACAAGATTGGTGATCAGGAGATGCTGAGTCTCTTAGCAAAGAGATTTTACAAGATGGCAAGGAAGGACTTTAGAAGAAAGTCCAACAGGCACAATGAAAAGCCAAGTTCCAGTGATGAGGAGAAGGAAGCAGAAGACAAGGAATTCTGCATGATGGCAATCAATGCCTCCTCATCAAATGACAACTCAGATGATGAATCTGAAGCTAATGGGGATGAGGTAATTTCCAGTTTGTATTTTCATTCAGAACAATTTAAAGATGACTTTAAACAGTTGTGTAAAGATATGATTAGATCAGAGAAAGAAATTATTTCTCTGAGAGATAAGTTAGCTAAGATGGATGGAATATCCACTGAAAACACTAAGCTCAAAAATGCGCTAAGGATTTCCAGGGAACAAGTGAGTTCTCTAGAAACACAGCTAACTGAGGCCAAGCAGCTAGAGAATTCTCTAAATGGGAGAAGTCTCAAGCTGATGGATATCACAAGCACAGTGAATGACAGGCTGAATGGCAAACTGGGTGAAAGTGCACAGTTAACCTCACTAGAATTCTCTAGAGGGGGGGTGAATAGAGATTTAAAATATTTTGTGCTAAGTTAATATATATATATATATATGTGTGATCACAGATTAGAGCTTCCCACACACCAACAAGAATTAGACAAGTAATTAAAGTAAATGCAAGAGAGAAAATCACAGCACAACACAAGAAAATATAGTGGTTCCCCAAACTTTGGGTAGTCCACTCTTCTACCCCCTTGGTAGGAATTCACTATCTTGCACTGAGTCTTTTGATAAGGAGACTCTTAGAACCACCATGAGTCTTTTGACAAGGAGACTCTTAGAACCAACTGAGTCTTTTGACAAGGAGACTCTTAGAACCAGTACACTAAATTTTTTGAAGAGAGATTCTAAAAACTCTTTTACAATATTTAAGTAAGAAAGAAAGAAAGTAAGAAACAATAATGAATCTTCTTCCTAGCAAGAAGATTGGAAGCACAAGAAGTGAATTAAATCTTTCTTCTATAGAGAGAAGAAGATTTGTAGCCTTTCTCTCTTTTAGTGAGAGCAATCAGATTTTGCAGCACTGAGCAGAAGAAGAAATGGTTGAATATTGCTGCAGAGCTTTTTCTCAATTTCTCTCTTTTCTCTTGGGAGCTTTTCCCCTATTTCAAAATGTATGTGGTAGATCACTCAACTGCTTTTCCTGCCGACCTCCTCTTTATTTTATAGCTCTGTGTAATAAGATAGCACTATAGGAGAGGAATTAATTAGCAGCCAGAGATTTAGGAGGAGAGAAATATTTCCATAGCAGATATAACATAAATGGAAAATATTAATTCAGATTTCAAATAATATCCAAAATAGAGTTAGTCAGATTTTAGCCAAGAATCAAATAGAAGGAGAATGATTCAGAACGGCTATAAAATATTTACTTTATTCCATATAAATTAGATCTACAGAAATGAAGGAAAGAGATCTGGCGCATATTTAAATCTGTCATATAGATCGACGTGCGTCGATTACTATTCGACGTAAGCGTCGAATTCATCTTAGCCAGACGTCGAGAGAGATATAAGGAATGTGCGTCGACAAAGGTGCGTCGACTTCTCTGTATGCGTCGACTAGAAATAAGAGTAGCGTCGACAACACATACGTCGAAATCTTCCTAAAGTTACTTCGACATATCCTGAAGAAAACGTCGACTATATTTTGATGTTGCGTCGAATACTATTCGACGCATTTTTACTTAGTCTTGTTTTTCATTCATAAAACTCTTTCTTTAACTCATTTCTAGGGGTTAAGAGAAATCATTTCCCCAACAATCTCCCCCTATTTGTCTTAACCCTATTTAGAGAGAAATTGTACTAGCATAAAATCAACTCAGCATATAAGAAGTATGTCACTTTAAAAAGTGAAATTTAGATAAGGAGATCAAATATTCCAGAATCATATAAATAGATTTCATTTTCATACCAATTCATTTTCAACTATAGGATGAGATATATCAGCAATGTTTTCAAATATTACTCAGGTGGGGTAGGAGGAGTCTTTCTTTTTCTCTTGAATACTAATGTATGAGGAGAGGAGGATTTCTCTTTCCCACTTGTAAGAAGTTCATTTAGCTCCCCCTGAGCAGGTAGCTCCCCCTGGGATAGAGCTCCTTTTATTCTTTCTTCTTCAGGCAACAGAATATCTGTCTCTTTTTCTTTTCCAGTATCAGCTTCATTTCCATCTAGATTTGTACCAGTTTCATTTTCAGCCTCATTCACTGCTCTGCTTCCTTCCCCCTGTAGTGGTGTCATTTGATTTGCAGCATCTCTTGCTATGTTGAGTATCTCTATTGTTTGTTCATCAATATGGAGCTCAGGTACTATCTCATTCCCAAGGGTTTTGAGCAGTGCTTGACTGTCAGTTTTTGAGGTAGGAAGGGATTTGTGAGAGGGAGATTTAGGATTGGAGAGCTGATCTTCATCTAGATTCTCCCCCTTCTTGACCTTCCTGGCCAAGGAGGTTAAGAAAGACCTAGTCACTCTAGAGGAAGAGAGAGATGACTTTAGATCTTGCACAGAGGCACTGACCCCATCTATTTGGGTGTGCATGTGTAGGATGGAGGAGTGAATCTGTGAGCAATGCTCATCTAGCATTGCCTGGAATTTTTGGGCTGCAGATTGGATGCACTGAGTGAGTAGAGCCTCAGTGGATGCAGATGGTGGAGGAGGAGGAGATAATGGTGGAGGTGTATGAGAGGAATGTGGAGAGGGAATACTATCATGTTGGGTTGGTGTATTTGATGGAGGAGGTGGAGGAATAGAAGAGAGCTGAGCATGGGATTGAGGTGGTATTTGTGTGGATGATGATGGGAGAGAGGAGAGATTTGTTTGAGGAGGAGGAGGAGTAGAATGAGTAGGAGAGTTAGAAGGAGAGGGAGACCTTTCAGGAATGGAACCAGGCTTAGGGATTTGCCTGGCCCATTTAGAAAATAGGGCTATGGACATCCTTTTTCCTAGAGGGATGGGAATTCCTTTTGACCTACATAGGTCAGGGAAGGAATGGAACAGTACTTGACTCATCATTCTCATGTAGGCATTCTCTTTGTGAGAGTATTTAGAGCATATCATCTTGAGTAGCCATGTGGCCCAGTCTACCTTCTTCTTCAACACAAGGGCCCCCATGATGTTCAGTTGTTGTTTTGGTACTGCATCATGTGCTGAGATCTTGCACTGTAGAACTTTCCCTACTATATCAGCCAACAGCCTATATTCATCAGAAAAGTCTACCTTTTTCAGATGGATTGGTCTGTCTTTTGAGAATTTCATGGTGGTAAGTAAATGCTTGACTTCATCAGGTGTGAGTTCAATGGATTCATCACCTAATAGGGGAATAATTTTATACTAGATGAGTCATTCATGAGAAGCTCATTTTCTTTTCCTATTTTATTGAAATGAAGATGACATTAGGATATACCTGATGGGAGGTCAAAGGTGGCCCTAATGTGGTCTGCTGAAATTGAGACTAGTGTCTCATAGAGTGTTCCTTGGATTTCTCCTTGTTCGGAAATCTGAACATGAGTTATGAGCTCAGTGAGCTTAGTTTCCAGGAGCTTGCACCTAGTGGAGATGAGCTTGTTCAGTCCTGCTTCAGTGAAGAGAGCAATGATGCTTTATAGTTCTCTGCTGCTGCTTGGAAGGATTCGAGATCGATGTCGAACCCAGAATTTATTTTGGGAGCCATTGAAGATCAGTGAGAGAGGAGCAAGATGAATCAGCTGGACATAGGAGCACGGAGGATAAAAGATGCAGAGTAGTGGAGGTTTCTGAAGAGTCTTTTTAAGTCAGGTGAAACATCGAGACATGGCTCAATTCGAGGCTTTTTCGGTACTCCAGTGGATGTGACCAAAAATATTCTAATGTTGCCGCTCTTTATCATGAAGTCGACGTTACGTCGAGTGGAATTCGACGTCATCGTTGATATAGACAGAGTTTGAGATGTTTAGGGTTTTCTATCGACGTATGCGTCGATTTTGGTCGACGCATGCGTCGATTTATTGTGTTGGTTATCGACGGTGCGTCGACAAGAAGTGACTATTAAAAAGAATTTTAAATTTTTATTTCTCTTTATTTCTTTAATGTTTTCTAAGTCAGTTTTGAACTAGATTTTACAGATAGTTTGATTGATTGTACCAACATTGCTTGGTAGTGTGGCCAGCTTTGTTACATATATAGCACTTGATTATCCTAGTATTAAGGGAATTTGAATTTAGAGCAGGATAGAAGTGTTGATTAGGATAAGAGTGTTGGTTTGAATATAGGTTTTGATTAAGATGGGATTTTTGGTTAAGATAAACATTTTGTTTGGGATTGAAGTGTTGATTTGGATAAAATTCATGATTAGGATGACTGGGTCCTAAAAGAGGGTTAGGATGAAAGACTTTTGGAGAAAATGTATTTAAGTTGCTCTGAACATTTGTGCGTCGATATCTATTCGACGTATGTTGATAGTCATGTCGATTTGTATTCGGCGCTTTCTCCAGATGACGTCGATCTGATTTCGACGCATAGAAAAGGTTGCGTCGATTTAAATTCGACGTGCTTTTGTTCAGCCGTCTAGAAGAGATCGAAGCATCTGAGAGATTGCGTTGAGTAGAAGTCGACGCACTATCGTGCATGCGTCGATATGAAGTCGACGCATCTGTGTCTTCACAAATTTTCATTTTTCCTTTCTCTGTTTTTACTCCTTTATTTGTTTTTCTTGGATTGATTGTTTCTTCAGATGAAGTTTGTGAGTCATCAGCTGAATAATAAGATGTTTCATCAAATTCTTTTATTTCTTTGAAGGAGTTTTCTTCCTGTGGCTCTTTTTCTGGTTTTAACAAATTAACAGGTTTAGTGAATTTTACAGGGCTCATCCAAGCAGGTTTGTTGGATGGAATTGGGCTGATTAAGGGATCAGCCCCTAGCCCAAGATACTTGTGTCTTAGTTTTTGTTTTTCAGTGATTTCCTTAAGAGTTTGGCTTCTCATTTTTATTGATTCTTCAAAGGCCTTTGCCTAGGTTACTTTATCTTTAAGGTACTGATTTTCTATTCTAGCCCTTTCTATTTCTTTAGCTTTTAGTACATAATCTTTTGAGCATATTTTCTCTTTAACACTTTGGTTTTTAACCATGTTAATTTGTTCTTTTAGATCTTTGATTTCTTGTTTTGTTTTTAGTTGATCTAGGTACATTCCCATAAAGTCATTTCTAAAATTATCACATTGAAAATATATTTCATCAAAAATGCTTACCTCATCCTTATCCTCAGATTCCTCTATGAGAATAAGGCTATTTTCTTTTTCATCATCAGAATATATGCTTTCTTCTGATCCTGTTTCACTCCATGATTTATCATCATTCATTGACCCTTCAAAGGCCATCAAGCATAGATCTTCTTGCCTAGGTTCTTCACTGTCACTCTTAGAAGAGGTACTGTCCTCAGAGTTAGTTTCACTCCAAGCTTTTGCAATGAAGCCTCTTTCTTTCTTCTTCCCCTTTTCCTTGAGATCTTTCTTTTTCAGACCTTTCTTTGTCTCAACATTCTCTGGACATTCTGAAGCAATATGTCCAGGTTTCCTGCAAGAATAACACACAATTTCTTTAGTAGGAGTTTTGTCATACCTTGGTTTTGACTCCCTTCTTCTTGATCCATCAGTCTTGACCCATCTATTAAATCTTCTGGCCAAGAAACTGAATAGTTCATCTTCAAAGACAGGAGTCCCTTCTTCTGTTGCTTTCAGGGCAATGTTCCTGTCTTTTGAGGAAATCGAAGTGTTTTCTCTTCTTTCCTTCTCTTCTCTAGTTTTCAGCAATTGCTCATAGGATCTGAGTTTTCCTAAGAGAGCATCTGTTGAGATCTCTTTTTGTCCTCTTGTGTCTCTTATTGCCCATATTCTGGAGTCCCATGAACTAGGGAGACTCATTAGCAATTTGTCATTAATCTCAGTAAGAGAGATTTCTCTATCCAAGTCTCTTAGTTGATTGATGATCAGACTGAATCTGTCATACATTTCAGAGATGCTTTCTTCAGCCTTCTTTTGAAAGTTCTCATATTGAGAGATCAATAGGGCCTTCTTGTCTTTCTTTTCATCAGCACTTCCTTCCACCATCTTTGTGAGGGCATCCCAAATTTCCTTGGATGATTCACAGTCAACAACCTTTTGAAAGATGTCATCTGAGAGAGTTGAGACAAGTATGTTCATGGCCTTTAGATCATGAGTTCTTGCCTTCTTCTCATCTTCTGTCCATTCAGATCTTGGAACAAGTGTTTGTGTGATGTTGCCATTTGCATCCTTTCTGTAAGGATTTGGGGGACCTGTTACAGTAATATTGAACATGTCAGCATCAATGGAATTCATATAGATTCTGATTCTTGTTTTCCAAACTGCAAACTTTTCAAGATTGCACATTGGTGGTCTGGTGGAAGCATAATCTTTGATTTGTGCCATGTGAAAAATAGTTTTGAAAATATATATATATAAGAGGTAGGATCTTTTTGATCAAGGAGTTATCCTTTTTAGATCAACCTGACTCTGATACCAATTGAAAGTGCACAGTTAACCTCACTAGAATTCTCTAGAGGGGGTGAATAGAGATTTAAAATATTTTGTGCTAAGTTAATATATATATATGTGTGTATGATCACAGATTAGAGCTTCCCACACACCAACAAGAATTCAAGTAATTAAAGTAAATGCAAGAGAGAAAATCACAGCACAACACAAGAAAATATAGTGGTTCCCCAAACTTTGGGTAGTCCACTCTTCTACCCCCTTGGTAGGAATTCACTATCTTGCACTGAGTCTTTTGATAAGGAGACTCTTAGAACCACCCTGAGTCTTTTGACAAGGAGACTCTTAGAACCAACTGAGTCTTTTGACAAGGAGACTCTTAGAACCAGTACACTAAATTTTTTGAAGAGAGATTCTAAAAACTCTTTTACAATATTTAAGTAAGAAAGAAAGAAAGTAAGAAACAATAATGAATCTTCTTCCTAGCAAGAAGATTGGAAGCACAAGAAGTGAATTAAATCTTTCTTCTATAGAGAGAAGAAGATTTGTAGCCTTTCTCTCTTTTAGTGAGAGCAATCAGATTTTGCAGCACTGAGCAGAAGAAGAAATGGTTGAATATTGCTGCAGAGCTTTTTCTCAATTTCTCTCTTTTCTCTTGGGAGCTTTTCCCCTATTTCAAAATGTATGTGGTAGATCACTCAACTGCTTTTCCTGCCGACCTCCTCTTTATTTTATAGCTCTGTGTAATAAGATAGCACTATAGGAGAGGAATTAATTAGCAGCCAGAGATTTAGGAGGAGAGAAATATTTCCATAGCAGATATAACATAAATGGAAAATATTAATTCAGATTTCAAATAATATCCAAAATAGAGTTAGTCAGATTTTAGCCAAGAATCAAATAGAAGGAGAATGATTCAGAACGGCTATAAAATATTTACTTTATTCCATATAAATTAGATCTACAGAAATGAAGGAAATAGATCTGGCGCATATTTAAATCTGTCATATAGATCGACGTGCGTCGATTACTATTCGACGTAAGCGTCGAATTCATCTTAGCCAGACGTCGAGAGAGATATAAGGAATGTGCGTCGACAAAGGTGCGTCGACTTCTCTGTATGCGTCGACTAGAAATAAGAGTAGCGTCGACAACACATACGTCGAAATCTTCCTAAAGTTACTTCGACATATCCTGAAGAAAACGTCGACTATATTTCGACGTTGCGTCGAATACTATTCGACGCATTTTTACTTAGTCTTGTTTTTCATTCATAAAACTCTTTCTTTAACTCATTTCTAGGGGTTAAGAGAAATCATTTCCCCAACACTGGGCTTGGGGGAATCATCTAATCAACCTCTTCTTTTGAAGAAGAATATGTTATCTACCCCAGTAAAATTTGTATCTGCAAAAGGGAAAGAAGCAATACAAGACACAGGAAAAATTCCTGAAACAAATATTGCTCAAGCAAGTTCGTCGAACGGCGATCGACGAAACCAACAGGTTTTGTTGAACACAGATCGACAAAAACCAAGGCCTAAATCTAAGCAGAAAACATGCTGTAGACAGGGCTCGACGAATGCCACATCTTTCGTCGAACCAGGTCGACGAACACAACAAAGTTCGTCGAACGCCAATTTTACTAAGGACAGACAACATACGTCCTCTTCTAAACTGAAGAATTTCTTTAGTGATTGGATTATCCCTCCTATAAGATATCACCCTCTAGGTTATCATAGTCAACCTGCTGTCTCATATATTTCTGCATTTCAAGGTTACAAATAGCAACCCAAGGTAACCTGGGTTAAGAACACCTAACCCTCTTTATATTGCAGAAAAAGAACTGTCCTACCACAGAGGAACAGTGGTACTTGGACAGTGGATGTTCAAGACATATGACAGGAACAAGCGCCAAATTAATCAACTATAAGGCAAAGCTTGGACCAAGAGTGATTTTTGGAGATTCCAATTGGGGACAAACAGAAGGCTATGAATCAGTCCAGATTGGGACAATCACATTCAAAAAGGTAGCCTATGTAAGTGGACTCAAACATAACCTCATCAGCATAAGTCAACTATGTGATGAAGGATATCAGGTATGCTTCAACCAATCTAGATGCATTATCTTTTCTGAAAATAATATTGTTATTTTAGGAAATAGACAAGGTAATGTTTATTTAGTAGATTTTAATTCAGCCAAACCTGAGATCTGCTTGTTTAACCAAGTCAGTAAAAATACTGATTTGTGGCATAGGAGACTAGGTCATGTGAACCATAGGACCCTAGCCAAGTTATCAAAGGGCAACCTTGTCAGGGGACTACCTTCTGGATCATACAAGAAGGAAAGCCTTTGCAGGGCATGCCAATTGGGAAAGCAGACTAAGAGCAGCTTTGAGTCACTATCTAAGAGTGATTCTCCTAGGATTTTGTACTTGCTGCACTTAGATCTTTTTGGACGCCTTCCCATACATAGTTTGGGAGGTAAGTCTTACACCTTAGTTATTGTTGATGACTTCTCTAGATTCAGTTGGGTATTCTTTCTGAGAAGCAAGTCAGATAACTTCAAGGTTCTTACAGACTTTCTCAGGAGCATCAAGATTGAGTATTCTACTCAGATTGCATTGATCAGAAGTGATCATGGCACTGAGTTTGAATCTCTTCTGATGAGAGAATTCTATGAGAAGGAAGGTATCAGGCAATGCTTTTCAGCTCCTAGAACTCCTCAACAAAATGGGGTAGCTGAAAGGAAAAATAGAACACTGATTGAATCTGGAAGAACATTACTTGCAGATGCTGTTTTGCCCCAATCCTTTTGGGCTGAGGCTGTCAGCACAGCAAACTATGTCTTAAACGGAAGTTTAATTCGTAAACAAAAGGGCAAGACACCTTATGAACTGCTTAAAGGGAAGAAGCCTAGAGTAAATTACTTTAGGGCTTTTGGCTGTAAGTGCTTCATTCATAATAATGACAAGAAGCACCTAGGAAAATTTGAAGCAAAAGCTTCAGATGGCATTTTCCTTGGTTATTCAGTTAGTAGCAAAGCTTACAGAGTATTTAACAAATCTTCTTTTAAAATAGAAGAATCTATTCATGTATCTTTTGATGAAACTAACTTGAGTTACAAGGAGAGAAATATCTCTACCTCACAAGATGCACAGGTACCAATTCTCTGTGAGAAGTTAGATAATCTAACTCTACAGAAAGAGGATTTAATAAATCCTTCTCTATTACCTCATGAGGACAGTGAAGAAGAATGTCCTATTGCACCAACATTGGATACAGCAAATATTCCTACAAATCTTGAGGCTGTTAATGCTGAAGTTCAGGAGGACATAGAAATTCCTCATAGAGAAAATGAATAAGCTCAAGGAGAAGTTATTTTCCCTACTGATTATGTCAACATAAGAGATCACCCTAGATCTCAAGTAATTGGTGACATCTCAGTGGGTGTGCAAACAAGAAATCAACTAAATCAAAATAATTTGCACACCTGTTTCCTCTCTCAAATTGAACCTCAATCCATCAAAAATGCAGAGCAAGATCCCAACTGGATTACTGCTATGCAAGAGGAATTAAATCAATTTGAAAGGAATAAAGTATGGGAACTTGTTCCAAGACCCAAGAATCATCCAGTGATTGGCACTAAATGGGTATTCAGAAATAAATTGGATGCTCAAGGAGTCATAGTCAGAAATAAGGCAAGACTAGTGGCTCAAGGATACTGCCAAGAGGAAGGCATAGACTATGATCAGACTTTTGCACCTGTAGCAAGGCTGGAAGCAATTAGAATATTCCTAGCATTTGATGCATACAAAAGATTCAAGGTATTTCAAATGGATGTTAAGAGTGCCTTTCTAAATGGAGATATCAAAGAAGAATTATATGTGGAACAACCACCAGGTTTTATTTCTCCAACTCAACCCTCTTATGTTCTTAGATTACATAAAGCTTTGTATGGTCTCAAAAAAGCTCCTAGAGCATGGTATGAGACCCTTACAAACTTTCTTTTGGAGAATAGGTTTTCTAGAGGCAAAGTAGACCAGACACTGTTTTTTAGAAATCATAAATCTGAAACCCTATTGGTACAAATATATGTAGATGATATAATATTTGGTTCTACTGACTCTAAGTTATGCAAAAGATTTTCAAATCTAATGCATTCAAAATTTGAAATGAGCAGTATGGGAGAACTGTCTTACTTTCTTGGATTGCAAGTTAAGCAAACAACAGAAGGCATCTTCATATCCCAATCTAAATATGCTAAAGAGCTTGTTAAAAGATTTGGGATGTCAGATGCCTCCCCCATGAAAACTCCCATGCCTTCAAATGCAGCTGTTGGCACTGATGAATCAGGAAAACCTGTTGATCAGAAAGTATATAGAGCCATTGTGGGGTCTCTTTTATACTTAACAGCCAGTAGACCAGATATCATGTTTGCCACATGTATTAGTGCTAGATTTCAGGTAAATCCTAAAGAATCTCACTATATTTTATTAAAAAGGATTTTAAGATATATAAAGGGTTGTCCAGATCTAGGACTCTGGTATCCTACAGAATCAGGATTTGAGTTAACTGGATACTCAGATGCTGATTATGCTGGATGCATAATAGACAGGAAAAGCACCTCAGGGACTTGTCAGTTCCTTGGATATAAGCTTGTGTCCTGGTTTTGTAAGAAACAAACCTCTGTGTCTACATCAACTGCATAAGCTGAATACATTGCAGCTGGCAGTTGCTGTTCACAAATTTTGTGGATACAGAACCAGCTCCTAGACTATGGTTACAATCTAAATAATTCCAAAATCTTTTGTGATAACACCAGTGCAATATCAATAGCACAAAATCCAGTACTCCACAGTAGAACTAAATATATTGAGATCAGACACCACTTTATCAGAGATAATATGGAGAAGGGAAAAATATGTTTAGACTTCATACCAACTGATTTGCAGAGAGCTGACATTTTCACCAAGCCTTTGGATGAAAAGAAACATCAATTCTTTATAAATCAGCTTGGAATGATAAATGGGGAGTCAATCTAATTGGCAAAGTTTTCTACCCAACAAAATTTTTCAATATATTAAGGTTCAGAAAATTCGTCGAATGCGCTCGACGAACGACATCTTTTTCGTCGAACGAGGTCGACGAACTGGTCAAGATTTCTTTCTAAAGTTCTGAAGAATTTTCGTCGATCTCGATCGACGAAGTCTCGATTTTGTCAAACCCGATCGACGAAGTCTCTGACGTTCTATCTTCCTTATGAAAGAAGTTTTGAAAAGTTATTAGTCGAACAAGATCGACGAAATATTTCATTCGTCGAACGGGTTCGACGAAAGACAGCTTTTTATTTCCCGCTAACACGTGTCTTCTCGTCGAATCCGTTCTGCGCAAACCCTCTTCTTCGCCGAACCCTAATATTTAATCTCTATTCGTCTGGATTCTGTCTTTTGCGCTCTCAAACTCTTCTTCTCCCTCTAGTTCCCTTTGCACTTGATCGTTTTTCTTTCTTTGCAGGAACAATGTCGATCACTGCTGGAGTCCTCGCCTCAATAAAGTTCGATACGGGATTCGATATTGATCTGGAATCGTTTGCCCAGTCAGGAGAAGGCTTCACAGACATTCTGAATCTCTTTGAAGACCCAAAGTTGCGCAAGTTTATGACTTGCCGGCCCAAGATTCATATCAATGAGATAAAGGAATGGGCATTCACTTCTGAGATTTGAAATGGCACAGAAATTGCAGGAAAGGTTTCAGGGAATGAAGTTGTTCTGAGTGCTGCTGTTTTGTCTGAGATATTTGAATTTGAAAATGGAGATGATGATTTGGAACTCACTGTGGAAGAGTTTAATCTGATGCTGGACAGGATGGGGTACTTTGGGAGTAACCCTAAACATCTTCTGAAACGTGATTTTGTAGTGGAATACACCTTCCTGGCAGATGTTGTGGGAAAGGTTCTGATGGGGAAGTGCTCAGCACATGACTACATAAACAGGCAGCAATTTCTAGTCATGAGTGCTTTGATTGAGAAGAGGCACATCAACTGGGGTCTGACTCTGTTTGATTCCATCAAAAAGAAAGTGACCTCAAGGAATGTAGGCTATGGAAGGATTCTGGGAATCTTCCTTCAGGCCAAGTGTCCATCCCTCTCAGTTTCTACTGTTGTTGGCATTAATGCCTCAAAGAAATTGATTCCCCTTCTTTTCAAGAAGTGGGATAGGACATTCCAGAAGAAATCAGCTCCAGTGGCTCCAACAGTTCAAGCTTCTGAGGACACTAGGGTTGTAATAGCCACTCCCCCACCCCAAATTCCTCCTCCTCTCTCACAGACTCTTCAACATTCTGAAGAGCCTGCCTCCTCTTATCTTCCTCCTCCACCTCCAGAAAACCTCTCCACTCTATCTCCACCTTCACCTCCTCAAAATTCTCCTCCTCCTCCACAAGACACTTCCATTCCAGACTTTTCTCAGGATGAAATCCCATCAGATTTCACTCCTCCTCCTCCTCCATCCACTTCTTGTGCTCATACCACATCTTCCATCCCTTCTTCTTCTTCTCACCCAACTCCAGATGTACTGGTTGTGGATGTCTCACAGATAGCCACCGAGGTGTTTGGTCACATAGCTTCTAAATTACAGGAGCTTATTGATCAAAGTCTGGCCCCAGTGCATTCTAAGCTTGATCTTATTCTCTCTCAACTTGCTTCTCTCTCCTCTTCCTCTTTCCCTTCATCTGGGAGCCCAGACTCTAGTTTCCCAGAGTCTAGGCAGGGGGAGATATTCCAGGATGAAGCTCCAGAGGCAGAAGTTCCTGAAGAGCAAGGGTCAGACCTAGATGATGTCAGCACAGTCTTGGTCTCCCTGGCTCAAAGCACAGAAGGTTCTCCTCCTCCTCCTCCAGAAGTTCCTCCCAGCAGCTCTTTCAAATCCACCCCTCTAGTGGATCAGATTCTGCAGCTTACCATTCAGTCCCTCTGCTCAGACCCATCTTCCAAAGAATCAGCTGAAGACCTCTCCAAGGCTATTGTCTGCTATTCCCCAGACTTGGAAGCCAGGCATGGAGATTTTCTAGTGTCTCCAGTTCTAGAGCCAGTTATCTCTAAGGCAGACCAGGAACCTGCTGTTCCTGAACAGGCAGTTCTTGATGAACAGATGCCTGATGCCTCTGCCTCTGCCCCCTCCTCTTCTTCTGAGCCTGCTGTTGCTGCTGTCAAGAATGTTGATGATGATTTAGAGAAAAGAAGGATTGAAGCATACAAGGAAATTGATGAAATGTATGAGAATGTGCCTTCATCTTCAAATTCTGATGATGATGATGACAGTGATGATAGTGATGCCAAAGTCAAATCCAAGAAAAGAAAAGCTCCTTGCAAGAAGCTGTCAGCCCCTTCCAAAAAGCCTGATAAAAATGGCATTCCCTATTATGTGCAGAAAAATCTCAAGCCTCATGAAATAACTCAACCTTGGATGCAATTCTCCAAGAATGAGTTGAAGAGAAGGAAGTTTGAAAGAAGGTACCAAAAGGATCACCCTGCTGTGTTCAAGAAACCTCCTCCAGGTTCTGCAGGAGGACTTTCTTCCACATCCAGGACATCTCAATCTGCTGGCTCCAAGCCATCTGGTCAATCCTCTTCATACAGGGAAGGAAGATTTTTAGGCTATCAGGTTTATGGAAGAAGGCATAACCAATTATCTGAACAAGAAATCAAAGATAAGGAAGCTGAAGATAAAGCTGAAGCAGATAGATTGTACAATATGGCAAGGTTTAGAGAGCATGTTGCTCTATCTCAGATGAAAGATGCCAGAGAAAAAGGTATGGATACCTCTCATATTTCTACCATATCTCCCTATAGATAACAGGAATTTCAACAGTACCAGGTGAAGAATATGTTCAACACTTCTGCCTACATGAGTCTCCACCCAGAGGCTGTTCTGCCAACTGTTTCTAAGAAGGTAACACTGGGCGATGAAGACTGCAAGCTATGCAGAAGGAAATCTGAAGATACTAGCAGGAAAATAATCTTCAAGAAGCCATCTTCAGAGGACAGGAATCCTTAAAATTCTCTCTCTGGTTAATTGACTCTTATTATTCTGTGATGATATCTGCTTGTGACAATTGATTTATATCTGCTGAATTTCCTTTCTGTCAAATATTTTTCCTATAATTCTGTTATGCATATTTGTTTAGTTGATAAATGCTGTACATAGGATTGTTGGATCGTATGACGCCCTTAGAGGGGGGGTGAATAAGGGTGTGTTTGAAATATAATTTTTCCTTAAGAATTTTTTGAACAAGTTTTGCTTTTCTAAAAATTACTTCTAAACAATTTCCAAAGAATGTGATTTTTAAAATAATTCAAAAAACAAATTTCTAAGATAAAGATTATGCCACCAAATATGTAATTAAAAAAAAGACGTAATTATATTAATCATGAAATTTGCATACAATAAAAAATGATCTTAACAATGCTTAAGATCAAGGCACAATTATGTAAAAAAAAATTCTACAATTTTGGTTTACCAATCCTTCTCCCAAGGATCGGAAGGCTATCACTTGTCTCTCCCAAGACCAAGCCCAAGCCTATCCTCTAGATCTTCCCAAGATCTAGACGTAGCACACAAGGCCACGATTTCCCACCAAGCCACGCAAGGACTTGGACGCTCCGCACAAGGAAGCGATTTTCCCCTAAGCCACGCAAGGACTTAGACGCCGCACGCAAGACGACGATTTCTCCAACGATTACAAAATGAAAAGTGAATGAATGTAAATACAATATGAAAAACCCCCTTTAGAATTTCTGGACCAAAACAGCGAAGATCCCTTGAGACAGTCTCCTTGAAATGCGTGTACAATCTTCGGCTTCGCTCTCTCTTTTCTTCTTCAAGGATGGGGATTTTCGTTCTCTGGAGCTCTCTGGACGATAACACTCGGGAAGGAGGCTTAGAAATCTGAAGTACTGAATTCCACAAAGTTTTGAGCCCTTTTAATAAAAAGGAGCTTTCACCATCCGATAGCCGCTGTCGCCGAAATCCGATATCTCCAGAGGCTGCCACGTGTTCCACTAAAACGAAGTTTCTGTGTCGTGTTGAGGTCGTGGTTGAGACGTGGGCTGTCAGATATCCGATAGCACTATCGGATATCCGATAGCCAAGGTAACTGCTGCACGTCCTGGCGTTATAGGAAGATCGTGGGCTGTCGCCATCCGATGGCGATATCGGAAATCCGATAGATCCTAACCGCTGTGTGGTAACTGCTGCACGTCCTGGCGTTATCGGAAGATCGTGGGCTATCGCCATCCGATAGCGATATCGGAAATCCGATAGATCCTAACCGCTACGCAGAGATCAAATAAACGCGCTGTCGGAAATCCGATAGCACTGTCGGAAATCCGATAGTTCACATTTCTATAAAATGTCATTTTGCTTCAATTGAAATCATGTTATTCTTGCACCTGTTATCTGCACACCATTAATCAAAAATAGGATCAAATACATTCGGGATTTGTTATTCTCAAACCGGACGAGTGCGGAACGCATGCTCCAACAATCTCCCCCTTTTGATAATAACAAATCCTTATAAAAAGAAATCGAATAAATCCTATTGAGATAGTGAAAAGTACTTATGTGTGTACAAGTGTTGTGAGCTTACGATCTCCATGATCTTTCCCTTAATATGATCTCCCCCTTAATATTGTTCCTTCTAAAAATATTCTCCCCCTGCATATAAACTCCCCCTACATATATGCTTACTTAATTAATTTAGTATTTTAAGTGATTTAATTGATTTCTGTTTATCTTCTCCCCCTTTGATATTAGCAAAAGATGAATATAGAGATGAGAGACTAGGAAAGAGTATTACAGAGATATGTTAGTCATGGAGAAAGAATATATGACAAGTTGGAGTACACTAGCGGAAGCTTTGTAGGTGATATGATAATGAGATAGGTAATCTTAGAGAGGAATCTAAGCATTCTAGTAATGTGTTATAATGTATAGAATCAAATAAACTTAACCATGATGAGATTCAATTTCAATTTTGATACCATAGAGAGACACAGTGCAATATAGAAAATTGAATCATTTCGGTCCAATTCTCATAAGAAGAAATTTTATAAATAACAATGAAGTGTAGTAGTGATTCTTTGAGAAAGAATACATATGAATATACTTAAAATATACATGATCATGGAATTGTTAAACATAACATAAATATACATAAAGCCCATACTTATGAACCAGAAACTTTGCAAATATACATAAAAGGACCATTTTGTTTTTGCAAGACACTTTACAATCCTTTCCAAGGTGCTTAACCTCACAATGCTCATTAAGACTTATCAGGAGGCTAAGTAGTGCTTGGTGGATGATCCTTGTCAATTTTTATTTATTTCTTTCAACATTTTGGGCAAAAAGAATGTTTTGCATTTGAATTTTCCTCCCATTTTTGTGAGGATTCATAGATGTTAAGGATCTCCGAATTCACTTGCATGCCATAAATGGTAAAAGTTGAATAAGTGCAAAACATCAAAGGTGAAGGTGACATTTATGAAATGTATTTTGTTATGTTCGATCAATCATGATGTATGTATAGAATAAATTTTATTAATATGTATTACCAAAGGAAGTGTTTGTGATTGCTCATTGTCATAGATAAAAGATTTCTTATACTTAGAGGCATGCGAAAACAATTCTTAATAACGATATGAAAGTGTCATCACAATGATATGGTAAGATTGAACATCATAAGCATGTGTTAAGCTATTGTTATGAGTAATAACACATGAAGAATACTTTATGCAAGATACCAAAATTCTCATATTAGCATGTATAGAAACAGGGAATGAACAAACTAGTGAAAAAAATAGTCAATTTTTGGGAGCTGTCGGATTTCCGATATCAAGCTATCGCCATCCGACAGCTCAGAAAGTATAAAAAGACGTGTTTCGTCTTTTGACCGACACTTTTCTTCAGTTTTAGGAGAAATTACGAGATCTAGAGCTTTAGGTGTCGGCAAACTTCAGATCTAAGGTGAGATTTGTTGGTTTTTCAAGTTTTGGTTAAAATTTCTCCAATAGTTTTGTGATTCTCATATTTCTCTTGATTTCTCCAATAGTTTTTTTTTAGTAGATCTAGATATTTTAGATCTTTGGTTGAATAAGAGATGTAGATCTTGTCTTTTGTAAGAGAAATTAGTATTTTTGTTGTATTTGTGTGTTGAAACAAGATTTTCCTTTTTTTTTTGTTTTTGTGTAGATCTGGATGTTGATAGGTTCAGCTTTAGAGGAATAATGATGACCAAAAAAATTCTTAAGTGTTTTAGGAAGAAGATGATGAATAGTGTTTTGCACTAAAGTTTTTTATTTTTCAAAAAATATTAGACTTGTTGAAGATTTTTTGTTGTGTGAAAAGTGTGTAGATTTGGGATAGGAAGATTGTTGTAAAATGAAAATTTTCGGCACCAAAAGAAATTTTTAGCTGTCGGATTTCCGATAGGTGGTATCGGAAATCCGACAGTGCCAGAATTGTTCCTCTTTTTTTTGTAAAAATTTTTGTTATGTCTTATGCAGATATGACTTCAAGTTGGAGATCAAGAAGAGGTGAATCAGGAGATGCCCATTCTTCGTATCAAAGTTTCCAGGCCATTGAAAGAGCACAAATAGGAATTTCAAAGATCGTGGAATTTGATCTCCCTAGGCATGAACGAGTCTATTTTATGCTTGCTGAGGCAGGTATACTCTCAGTAATTATCCAAGACATTTTTTCCTCTTTTTTAGTCCGTGAATTTTATAATCATCTTGAGGATCCGGCATATACCGATCTGAATGGTGGAGTGAGATCCAAAATTCAAGGGCAATATGTTGAGATCACTCCATTTGATTTAAGAAGTGAATTTGGGTTAATGGAAAGTGAGAATGTCTTGGACATAGTGGAAAACTATAGACTTGAGAGAAATTGGACGTGTATGAACATGTCTTTGCATGGAAATTCCACCAAAAATCTCATATCCACTATGACGACACTGACAGACGATGCTCGTCTTGTACAAGATATACTAAGGCACACGATTATGTTGAAGTCCGGTGATACGCATAGTATTATGGCTCAACTTAGTCTTGTGACTTATCATATAGTGGAGAAGGAGTTATTTGATGTGGCCGATCTATTGTTATCCATGATTCGTTATACATATTGCCTCAAAAATCCAGAGTGGAAAAAGGCACACACCCTCCCTTTAGGTGCAATTATCCAGCGTATTATATTCAAGAAATATGCATGGATAGATCAAAATTTTTATATTGGAGATTGTTGCCCGGAGATATATCAAACGTCGGATATTAAGGGTAAGAAAAGTCAACGAAAGTCGCCGACTATGGAAATGAGAGAGCCTCCAATAGCACGTGGAGGTTCTATGCGGGAGGCACTCAACTCGTTCCAAACTAAGTTGGATAAACATATAGATGACTTCCAAGAGCATAGAAGATCATTCGAAGAACATAAGGTGGAGGTGAAAAAAGATCGGACCCGAATGCAGAAATTTATGAAGTTCCTTGTGAAAGGGCTTAAATTAAAGCCTACGCCTGCGGAAGCCACGGAATGGGAGCTGCCTTCAGAGGAGGAACCTCGTCGTCAATCGGTCAGTCAAGGTCGACGGAGGAAGACAGTAGTGAGGAGATCAGATTTTGATATTCCTGAAAGCAGTGGAGCTGGTAGTAGGAATGAGGAGGAGTCGGATTGAAACGGAGTTCTGGAGGATATCGCCATCCGACAGCTCACTGTCGCCATCTGACAACTGCACTGCCCAGATCTCTTTCTAATTTTCTGCATTTCTATTATCAGACATTATGATTAAATTTTTGTAATAATTTTGACTATGTGAACATGTTTGATTTGGTGAATGGTTATTTCAAGAGATTGTTTTTCTTTTTAATATGTATAAGTTTTTGTGATGTTTTTTTTTTAATTTTATAGGTTCTAAGTAGTGATATATTCATTGTGAAATGTCTAGGATTCCCAATTCTAGCCTAAGCATAGAAAAACGGGAATCCGGTAACGGTTTAGTGAATATATCCGCTAGTTGATTTTCCGTGCCTATAAAGTTGATTTTTATATTACCCTTCTTAATATGATCCCTTATAAAATGATGTCGGACATCTATATGCTTAGATCTAGAATGTAATACGGGATTGTTAGTTAAGTCTATAGCACTTTTATTGTCACACTTTAATTCTACACTACTTTGTTGCATGCCAAAATCTTCTAACATTTGTGACATCCAAAGAGCTTGGGCACAACAACTACCTAGTGCAATATATTCGGCCTCGGTAGTAGAGAGGGCAACGGAATTCTGTTTCCTACTCGACCATGAAATAAGTGAAGGGCCGATAAAGTGACAAGTGCCACTAGTGCTTTTCCTATCTAAAGAACATCCCGTATAATCAGAATCCGAAAAACCATGCAAAATAAAGGAATCATTATGAGGATACCATAAACCTAATTTTGATGTTCCTATGAGATATCTAAAAATACGTTTCACTGCTTTTAAATGTGACTCTTTAGGATTAGCTTGAAATCTAGCACATAAACAAACGGCAAACATAATATCAGGTCTAGATGCGGTTAAATACAATAAAGATCATATCATACTTCTATAAAGGGTTTGTTCTATTGAAACACCACTTTCATCTTTTTCTAATTTTAGTGAAGTACTCATAGGAGTGTTTGCATGCTTAAGATTTTCAAATCCAAATCTTTTTAACATATCATGAATATATTTGGTTTGACATATAAAAATTCCATCATGTTTTTGTGTAATTTGAAAACCTAAAAAATATGAAAGTTCTCCAACCATACTCATTTCAAATTCATTTTTCATAATTTGAACTACTTCATTACACAACTCTTCATTAGTGGCTCCAAAAAAAATATCATCAACATAAATTTGTAAAATAACTAAATCATGATCAATTTGCTTAATGAAGAGTGTAGAATCAGCACTTCCTATTTTATAATCGTGCTTTGACAAATATTGAGTTAATCGATCATACCAAGCACGAGGCGCTTGTTTTAATCCATAAAGCGCTTTATCTAATTTATAAACATAATTTGGATATTTCTCATTTATAAAGCCAGGGGGTTGTTCTACATAAACCTCTTCTTTTATATACCCGTTTAAAAATGCGGTTTTGACATCCATTTGATATAATTTAAATCCTTTAAAACAAGCAAATGCAAGAAATATCCTAACCGCTTCTAATCTTGCTACGGGTGCAAAAGTTTCATCAAAATCTACCCCCTTCAATTTGTGCATAACCTTTTGCAACTAATCTGGCTTTATTTCTAACAATTCTAGATTCATTATCCATTTTATTTTTAAAAATCCACTTAACACCAACTACAGGACAATTTTTGGGTCGTTCTACAAGATTCCAAACCTTATTACGTTCAAATTGATTAAGTTCTTCATTCATAGCTAAAAACCAAAATTCATCATTTAAAGCGGTGGAAACATCTTTTGGTTCTATTTCAGAAACAAAACAAAGGTTTGAAAATAAAACATGTAGCGATGAACGAGTACTAACCCCTTTTTGCGGATCTCCAATGATAAGCTCCTTTGGATGATCCTTTGAGAATCTCAATTCACTTGGAGGCACATATCCTTCTCTTTCTTCTTCTTCTCTATCTTCTTCTCCTCTTTCTCCTTCTCTTTCTTCTTCTTTTTCTTCTTCATTTTCTCCAAGTTCTTCATCATCATTCTCCACCGTGGGAAGGAGTTCATTTTCTTTTCCTGTAATTTTCTTTTCTACACATGAAGCAAACTCATCAAACCTAACATGAATAGATTCTTCAGCTATTTTTGTTCTTTTATTAAAAATTCTATAAGCTTTACTAGTTGAAGAATAGCAAATAAAAATACCTTCATCACATTTTTCATCAAATTTTCCTAAGGAATCTTTAGAATTTAAAATAAAATATTTACAACCAAAAACTTTGAAATAAGAAACATTTGGTTGTTTATTAAAAATTAATTCATAAGGAGTTAATTTTAAAATAGGGTGAAGCATTACTCTATTAATTACATAACATGCCGTGCTAACCGCTTCAGCCCAAAAAGATTTTGGTAATTTGAATTCAGATAACATTGTACGGGCTAACTCTTGAAGAGTTCTATTTTTCCTCTCCACTACACCATTTTGCTGTGGTGTGCGTGGAGCGGAAAATTCATGTTTAATTCCTAACTCCGTACAAAAAGAAATAAACTTTTTATTTTCAAATTCTCCTCCATGATCCGATCGTATGCGTTTAATTTTTAACTCAAATTCATTTTGAATACGCAAACATAATTTTGAAAATTCTGAAAATGCATCGGATTTGGAGGTTAGAAATAAAGTCCAACAAAAACGAGAATAATCATCAATCAATACAAATGTGTATTTTCTACCTCCTAAGCTAGAAATTCCAATTGGCCCAAATAAATCCATATGTATTAATTGAAGTGGCCTAGTGGTAGAAATAATGTTTTTACTTTTGAAAGATGATTTTGAAAATTTTCCTTTTTGGCAAGGCACACATAGTGAAGAAGATAAATTTCCATTTAACAAAGGTAAACCTTTAATTAATTTATCTTTTGAAAGTTTTGTAATTAACTTGGCACTAGTATGTCCAAGTCGCCTATGCCATAAATCTAATTCATCATTTTTTGATAACAGACATTTCAAAGTAGAATTTGAAAAATCTAGAAATTTAATCATATATACATTATGACATCTAGGTGTGGTAAAAACAATTTCATTTGTTTTGGAATTAATAATTTTGCACAAATTTGTAGAAGATTCAAATAAAACATTTAAACCCTTATCACATAATTGACTAATAGAAATCAAATTATGCTTTAATCCTTCTACAAATAAAACATTTGAAATTGAAAAATTTTCGTTACCCACAACAACGATGCCGATGATTTTTCCTTTTCCATTGTCTCCGAATGTCACAACTCCTCCTTTCTTCATCTCAAGGCTAAGGAACTTCTCTTTATTGCCCGTCATGTGCTTTGAACAACCCGAGTCCAAGTACCACACGTCTTCTTTGTCCTTAGCCTGCCAACACACCTAGAAAGAAGAGGTGAGTAAAGATCTGGTTACCCAAGTGGTTCCACCCATAGTATAGGTAGAAGCCTTAGGCACCCAGATTTGTTTAATTTTACTTTTTCCTTCCTTCCAGCAAGAGTCCGTAGTGTGGCCAAATCTATTGCATTTGGCACATGTAATGTATTTAGAGGAGTATAACTTTTCTGGACTTTTACTGGATGAGGATGCAGTATTTAACAATTCATTAATTTTAGAATTTTTTAAAGTGAATTTTCTGGACTTTTCACTGTCTCCGACGACAGTGGTTGTCGCCGGGCGACAGCTTCCAGATGTGTATCCGAGCCCAAACCTTCCAGATCCATGGCGTTGGTATCCTAAGATCATATCCAGTGATCTTCGGCCCATTCCAAATTTTTTCATGGCTAGTGTTAAGTCATGAATCTGGTGTCTCATTTTTGTATTCTCCGATACTAGATTTTCGCATCTCCGTTCAAAAGATTTCTTTCCCTCATGGACAATGGAAATTGAAGATTTCAGATCTCTCTCTAAAATCTCATTCTTTTTAGTAAGAACTTTTATTGTAGAATGAGATTTGGAAAGAGATTCTTCAAGTTCTTTAATTCTTCCCAAAGAGTGATCACACTCTTGGCAAGAAATATCTCTTTTTTCAATAGTCTTAATTTCATTTAACAATTTTTTGTTTTCTTTAAGTAAAATTTCATTTTCAGATTTAAGAAGATCATTATCTTTTAAACTTTTTTCAAAAAATTTGCAAGTCTTTAAAAATTCAGAAAATAATTCATCATAGGTTGGAGGAGTTACCTCAGTGTCGCTTTGGACATTGCATTCGTCATCAGATATGACGCTCTTTCCCATTAAGCACATGTTGGCCTCCTCTTCTTTACTTGAGTCTAAACTGCTTGCATCCTCAGAAGTAGTATCATCCCATGTTTCCGCCTTCAACACCTTCTCCGGCCCTTTGTGCTTCTTTTCTTTAAGTTCTTTCAAGTACTTTGGACACTTGCTTTGGATGTGTCCTAACTTCTTGCAGTGATAGCACTCCGGTGGCGGTCTCTCTTCCTCCTCATCGCCTTCCTTTCCCTTTTTCTTCCTAAAAGTCTCCTTCTTAAAATACTTCTTAAACGTATTCCTCCTCTCCGGATTTTTCATAAATTTTTTAACAAATAAACTTTCCTCATCTTCTTCATCCTCCTCAGAATCACTAGTTTCTTCCTTCTTAGATCTTAGAGCCAATCCCTTCTTCCTTGGCTCCAAATACTCTTGTTGTTGAATTTTCAATTCAACTTCATGACTTTTCAAGTTCCCAATGAGGCTCTCCAATTGTAAGGTCTTAAGATCATGTGACTCGAAAATTGCAGTCACTTTAGGATTGAACTTCGGGGGAAGTGATCTTAAGATTTTCCTTACTAAATCTCCATTTGAGAACACATTTCCTAGCACCTTTGAGTCATTCACGATTTTTGTGAATCGTGTGTACATCGTATCAATCTCTTCATCTACCTCCATTTTGAACCTTTCAAATTCAAATTCCAGTTGAAATAGCTTTGAATCCTTTACCTGTGAAGTACCTTCATGAGTGATTTCTAATAAATTCCAAATTTCAAATGCAGTATTACAAACACAAACTCTATTAAATTCAGTGCGATCTAGTGCGCAAAATAAAGCATTTATGGCTTTTGTATTGTTCTTACATTTTAATTTATCGTTGTCATCCCACTTGTCTTTGGGCTTATCCATGGTTACATCTCCTACAACAAATGTTGGAGAAGTGTAACTAGATTCTACCATATTCCAGACTTCTATATCTAGCGCAATTAGAAAACAACGCATACGTGTTTTCCAATAATTATAGTCTGTGCCCGTAAAAAGTGGTGGCCTACTAATTCATTGCCCCTCAACGAACGCGTGATCGTTGTGCGCCATTACTCCTGGTGGTAAAACCGTTTTAGAGTAACCTCGCTCTGATACCACTTGTTGGATCGTATGACGCCCTTAGAGGGGGGGTGAATAAGGGTGTGTTTGAAATATAATTTTTCCTTAAGAATTTTTTGAACAAGTTTAACTTTTCTAAAAATTACTTCTAAACAATTTCCAAAGAATGTGATTTTTAAAATAATTCAAAAAACAAATTTCTAAGATAAAGATTATGCCACCAAATATGTAATTAAAGAAAAAGACATAATTATATTAATCATGAAATTTGCATACAATAAAAAATGATTTTAACAATGCTTAAGATCAAGGCACAATTATGTAAAAAAAAATTCTACAATTTTGGTTTACCAATCCTTCTCCCAAGGATCGGAAGGCTATCACTTGTCTCTCCCAAGACCAAGCTCAAGCCTATCCTCTAGATCTTCCCAAGATCTAGACGTAGCACACAAGGCCACGATTTCCCACCAAGCCAAGCAAGGACTTGGACGCTCCGCACAAGGAAGCGATTTTCCCCTAAGCCACGCAAGGACTTAGACGCCGCACGCAAGACGACGATTTCTCCAACGATTACAAAATGAAAAGTGAATGAATGTAAATACAATATGAAAAACCCACTTTAGAATTTCTGGACCAAAACAGTGAAGATCCCTTGAGACAGTCTCCTTGGAATGCGTGTATAATCTTTGGCTTCGCTCTCTCTTTTCTTCTTCAAGGATGGGGATTTTCGTTCTCTGGAGCTCTCTGGACGATAACACTCAGGAAGGAGGCTTAGAAATCTGAAGTACTGAATTCCACAAAGTTTTGAGCCCTTTTAATAAAAAGGAGCTGTCGCCGTCCGATAGTCGCTGTCGCTGAAATCCGATATCTCCAGAGGCTGCCACGTGTTCCACTAAAACGAAGTTTCTGCGTCGTGTTGAGGTCGTGGTTGAGACGTGCGCTGTCAGATATCCGATATCACTGTCGGATATCCGATAGCCAAGGTAACTGCTGCACGTCCTGGCGTTATAGGAAGATTGTGGGTTGTCGCCATCCGATAGCGATATCGGAAATCTGATAGATCCTAACCGCTGTGTGGTAACTGCTGCATGTCCTGGCGTTATCGGAAGATCGTGGGCTATCGCCATCCGATAGCGATATCGGAAATCCGATAGATCCTAACCGCTGCGCAGAGATCAAATAAATGCGCTGTCGGAAATCCGATAGCACTGTCGGAAATCCGATAGTTCACATTTCTGGAAAATGTCATTTTGCTTCAATTGAAATCATGTTATTCTTGCACCTGTTATCTGCAGACCATTAATCAAAAATAGGATCAAATACATTCGGGATTTGTTATTCTCAAACCGGACGAGTGCGGAACGCATGCTCCAACAAGGATCCTAACCCAAATAGGGGGAGATTGTTGGAACATAGTTCAACCCTATTACTGATTTAGGCTAGGATGTCTATTTCTAGGTATAGGATTTGTTTTGACCCATCATGTATAGTAAAAGGGTCATAGGCTAAGTCTAGAAGAGATTTGAAGATTAGCTAAGTCAAGGTGTTCGACGAACGTCGAACACGTTCGACGAATTCAAGAATCCGTTCGACGAACTTGGTTCGACGAACTTCCCAGTTTAAGTTCGACGAACTTTCCCTCAGGTCGATGAACTTCTTCAGAGTTTCTATATTCAGTGACCTCTTCTATTCAGAGTATTATTTTGGAGTTATCCTCAGGATTTCTTATGAAGGCTGACAGTTGTTCTTATTATAATATCAGTCAGTTATTGTAGTATTTTATATCAAAGATTTTATGGCCGTTGCTGCATTAATTAAGGGCTGCGTGCAGATTATTTTATAAGGCAGATTGCAAGTTTCAAGGAATTTAATATATTGGTATTCCTTTTTTTGTCAGAGGCAAATTTTTCCTTTTTGTCTCATTCCTTTCCAGCCCTGTTTGAAATTTAAAAGAGGATCAACTCTCTCTCGTCCAGAGATTATCATTGCTATTATTCTAGAGAGAGACACAGATACAGAGAATAATCTTTTGCTGCTCAGTTTTCATTCCTCTCAAGAACTCTCTCTAATTTTCTCTGAAGTCTTCATCTTCTCCAGACACCTACTCTTAATCTCTAGGAATCATCTGCATCAATTCCTTCTAGAGAACTTTTGCTGGAGATACTCTGAAGATCAAGAAGACCTACACCCTGAGCAGATTTTCTCTCCTATTTTTCTTACTCTTATTCACAGGGGGAGATCTGACAATGATTCAACAATCCACTAGTCTTCTCTGTTGTTAGAGAAAAGAGAAGACATCATCATCTTTATTTTACTTTTATTTTATAACTGTGTACAGGGTTGTAACTCTCTTCAAAAGTTGATTTTTGGTTTTGAGCACCTGATCAAAAGCTCTGTGGTGGTTTTGAGCACCTGATCAAAAGCTCTGTGGTGAAGGCTCACCTGATCAAAAAGCCATAGTGTATTTCCTACCAGGGTGGTAGAAGAGTAGATGTACCCAGGTTGAGGGGAACTACTATAGATCCTTGTGTCTTCTATGTTTGCCTTTATTATTTGTGTTGTGCTGTGTGTGCTGTGTTTTAATTTATGTTTATATCTGTGTTGCACTCACTTACACATATACTTAAATAACTCAAATTGTTTTCTACAGATTTCTTTAAGCTAAGTAAATTATTTTAAAATACTCTATTCACCCCCCCCCCCCCCCCCCCCCCTCTAGAGTAATCTTGATCTATCCCCACTTTCACCTCCCATCCTACACCTCCGGTTAACATTGAGCAAGAAATATCTAAGGCTGTAGGGATGGCTTCAAGCACCTTCACAGACCTCCTGGCCAGCCAAGCCAGAAGATTTGAGAAGAAATACTCCCAAATGGAGTCTAAACTCCTAGACTTCAAGAGATCGCTACAGGGAATCAAAGACTTCATGTCTTCCTCCCTAATGACTAAGGAGTTCTTAACCTTTTTTGCCAGCAAGGTTAAGAAGGGGGAGAATATTCAAGGGGAGGAAGGGTCAGTCCTAGAGTTGAGTGGCATCAATAAAGAGAATGATGATGCAGCTCTTGATAAAGTGACCATCATCCAAGGTCCAAATATCTAGGGGGAGCCAGCTTTAGAGCATCAAGAGGAGCAAGGAAAAGAAAAAGAGCCAGAGAATCAAGTGGAAACTGTTGCAGATATTCAGGGGGAGCTCCCATCTACTCAGAGGGAACCTGTCCCAGATGTTCAAAGGAATCTGGAAGAAGAAATGACTAATGTAGGTACAGCAGTGGATCAGGGGAGCCTCAGGATGAAAATCTGCTGGATAAGGTGGCGAAGATTGCCAAGGAAGCTGTTGATATTGCTGAGCTGAATGCACAAATTCAGGGGGAGCTTCCCAAAGACAATGTTGCTGAAAAAGCAGTAATGTCTCCTGAAGATGATGAGCCTCTGCAGATTGCCCCGGGGAAGACTACCAAAGTTTTCTCAAGAAAAAGAAAAACTCCTGAGAAGGAGAAATGAAGCTCGGGTATTCTGTAATCATTATACTCCCTGGAAACAAACAGATGTGGAGATCAATATAATTTCATGACAAATGAATGAAATAGCTTGTGACTTCAATCTGTCATATTCTATTGGATTTAACTTCTTGTTTGTATTTCTGTTTACATAAAAGGAATGTGTAAAATCACTTTAAATAATATGTAAAATTTGTTAAGATAAATAGGGGGAGATTGTTGGGAAAAACTCCTTAGATTTAACTTAACAAATTATCTAAAGTGATTTTAACTCTTAGGTTTTAATTACTCATTGTATAGTGAGGGTAATTTGGTCATTAGATGTCTTAGGATATCACACATAACTTGGAGTGTAAAGACTAGAGCAAGACAAGCACAAACTTGGTTGAGTTAACAATTGCGTCGAACGGTATTCTACGCAACTTCGACTTCATGTCGACGTAACTTAGACTAGAAGTCCAAGCAACTCAACTTCTCTGTCGATGCAGATCAAGTCGACGCTAAGTCAAAACAATATTGATGTAGATAAAGGATCATGTCGAAGCTGTCTTTAAAGTCGACGCAGCTTTAACTTCAACTCAGCGCAGAAGGAAGAATCTGTCGAAGCCATCTGAATTCGACGCAACATCGACTACAATTCGACGCAGATGATAAAGTTCATAGCCAAGCCTTCAACTCGACGACTACGTCGATATGTAATCGACGTAACGTCGATATCTGAGTTTTAACCAGAGCTTGAAGGAATTTGAAGCTGCTTTTAGAAGAACTCGAAGGTGCGTCGATAAGAGAGAAAGAGAAATTGACGCAACATCGAATACAGTCTGAAAAATAAATTCAGCTGTTATTTTGGAACTCTCTCTCAAGGCCCACGGTATTGAAGACCGTTCTACAACGGCTCATTTATTTCCTAGAATAGAAAGGAGCAGTAAAGAAGACAACAAAAGCTTTCTTGGAAAGGATCAAGACAATTGGCAGACGGGTCGTGAGCAAATGAGGAAAGGAAGAGAAATTGTCCAGGCCAATACCTTTTCAGCACACTCTAAAAGAGGAAGGGAATTCAAATTAAAGGATGGACAATAAATAAGAAGATTAGAGAGAAGAAATTAGAGCATTCATTACAATTTTCTGTTGTTGTCGATTAGGGCTTCCTCCTTCTTCTTCTTCTTCCTCCTGGAACCCTAAAAGACAGTGAATCAAGAACTGCTCTCTCTCAGATCAGATAAACAAAAGGCTGCTTCTCATCAATATTATACAGCATCAAGATTTCAATAGAAGAAAGAAAATAGGATCTTAAGCTCATAACCCCTGCAAATCATCTCTATCAAAAGCAGGGGTTCATCATTTGCAGATCCAGAAAAGAGAAAACTGAAGCTGAAGGGTTCATCAGAATTTTGATAGCAGAATTCTTCTCACTACTTCTTCCTCCATCTTCCCCTTCTTTTCACTTGTAAAAGAGTTTTTAGAATCCCTCTTTCAAAAGATTCAGTGGTTCAAGATCTCCTTATCAAAAAATTTGTGGTTCAAGATCTCCTTATCAAAGGATCTGTGGTTCAAGATCTCCTTATCAAAAGATCTGTGGTTCAAGATCTCCTTATCAACAGATTTTTGGTTCTAAGAGTCTCCTTATCAAAAGACTCGGGCACATGTGGTGCATTCCTACCAGGTGGTAGAAGAGAGGAGTACCCACATTTTGGGGAACCTCTATAAAATTCCTTGTGTCTGTGTTGTGCTTTTCTATGCTGTCCCATTTACTTTCTCAGCATTTACTTTCAGCAATATTTATTCTGCTTGTGTTTTATTTGTGAGCATAATTCCTTAATAAGTTTTATTGACTGCACTGCTAGGATAGAAATAATTTTAAATCTCTATTCACCCCTCCCCCCCCCCCCCCCCCCTCCCTCTAGAGGATTCTCAGAGGCACACTGTGCACTTTCAGTGGTTATTAGGTACGTTGTGAATCATGTAGGTGATTGTGAGTTGATGTAGATGGAATTTGTCCTCCTATATTACAGGAGTTACATCCATGGGCCCCTTGATTGAATGATACAATGAAATGAATGGTCATGCTAAGATGAGTCAATATATGATATTGGACTCACATATATCTGATAGTCTATTCTAGATCAAGAAATAGTAATTGAATAATTAAGAGTGTGACACACTTCATGCCTCGAGTTCAGTCTGGATGTAAGGGACAAAGGGACTAGACAACACTAATACATTGGTCATTAATAGGTTTCATTGAGTTATAAACTCTTGTATTACTTGGGTAGCGATGATGCATTGCTAGATGCCGCTCATTGCTTGTAAGACTATAGTTGATACATCCTAGCTCAAGTGGGAGACTGTTGGAATCTTTTATGCTCTAGAAGTAATCAAGGAATTAGGCTCACTTTCAATGTAAGATGAGATTATGGGTCCGCACATAAAAACGTATGAAAATAGACAAATGATCGTGTTGGCTTTACTTATATTGGATATGAGTGAATAACAAAGCCTATACCAATTTGGAGTAAGCCTATGTCGACTAGACATCACGTAGATATTGTTTATGTCGACTAAAAGAATGTCGACTAGACATCACACGGATATTATGTATGTCCACTAGACATCACGTCGATATAGTGTATGTCGACTAGATGAAGATCGATAAGACATCATGTCGATATTGTGTGTGTTGACTAAATAACACGCCGACTTAGCGTATATCGACTAGACATCACGTCGATATCGTGTTTGTCGACTAGATATCACGTCGATATTGTGTCTGCTCCCAATCGACGTATAAGCTAGCGGTTTGAGAAACTACCATCTATACTGAAGTTTTTGAGCGGGACTCTTTCGGAAACTGAAAACCTGCAGCCGCACTTATCGTCTCTTTCGCAAACCGAAAACCGGCAGCCGCATCTCGCATCCTCTCCTAGAAATGAAGTTAGTACCTCATGGAGATGAAGAAGGACGATCATCCTCCAGCCTGCGTTCGTTGGACGAAAGGCGAGGTGTTTACGGTATTTGTGTGGATACTCGTAGAGATGTGGATCTCATTCTATGTTTGAGTACTCAAACGACAGTCATCCTTCACGGAATTTGATTCTGACACGGGTATAAACTCCTTCTTGATTTACTACTTTTCGCAAGGTCATTACAATGGGTTTCTCAAAATTTCCACTGCACATTTGATGCCTGAGAAATCCAACAAAAATGTCATTCATACCTCTTGATGGGGTTCCCCTAAAAGGGTTCGGGTTGAGCCAGACCGAGTGTTTCTCATCGCAGCCTCACCCAGACCCGCGGAGTGGCACCAACATTTTTGTTTGGTCTTAATCCCACTGCTAAGCACTTTTGCGCTACCGCTCCTGCCTGTTCTACGGGAAGTGATCCCGCTCCCTCCTGTTCCCTCCTGTTTCGCGGGAAGCGCTCCTACTCCCTACTATTCCGCGGGAAGCGCTCGCGCTCTCTCCTGCTCCCGAGGAAGCGCTCCCGCTCCCTCCTGCTTCGTGTGAAGCACTCGCGCTCACTCATGTTCCATAGGAAGCGCTTCCACTCGCTCCTACTCAGCGAGAAGTGCTCCCGCTCTCTCCTGCGCCACGGGAAGCGCTCCCACTCGCTCCTACCCCGCAAGGAGCGCTCCTGCTCTCATCGGTTCCGCAAGGATTCCTCTTGCTCTTGCCTGTTCCGCAAGAAGTGCTTCCTCTCGCGCCTGCTCCGCAGGGAACGCTATCGCTCCCACCTTTTCCGCAAGAAGCGCTTCCGCTCGCGCTTGCTCCAAAAGGAGTGATATCATTCTCTCCTGTTCCGCAAGGATCGCTTTCGCCAGTTCTGCAGGAAGTGCTCCCGCTCTCGCCAGGTCCGCGGGAAGTGCTCCCGCTCGCGCCTGATCTGCAGGGAGCGTTATCGCTCCCGCTAGTTCCGCGGGGAGCGCCCTCTCTCGCCTGTTCCGTAAGGAGCGCTCCCGCTCTCGCTTGTTCTGCGGGGAGCGCTCCCCCTCTCGGCTGCTCTGCGGGGAGAACTCCCGGTCTCGCCTGTTCTGCAGGGAATGTTCTCCCGCTCTCGCCTTTTCTATGGGGAGTGTTCCCACTCTCGCCTGTTCCACAAGGATCTCTCCCGCTCATCCTTGCTTTGCAGGAGGAACTACCACTCATGTCTGCTTTGCGGGGCATGCCACCATCATCCATCGCCAGCGGCAATAGTCGGCCACTACCACCACCAGGGAGGCTACCCTGGTTTCCCAAGGTGACCGGGGGAAAACTCATCATAACCTTGAAATGGGCAATCTGTGTGCCCCAAATCAAGCATTCTCATTCGCTCGTCCAGGAATCAGCAAGACGCAGTTACCAGAATGCCCTCCTCAAAAACTATAAAATGGGGGGTCAGACCTCCATTCGAAGGCACTTTTGGACATTGGGACAAGAAGAAGCCCTTGAGTTTTCCGGCGATAACTCTTTGAAGACCTTCATCAACCTTCAAGCTCCCCCTTGAAGATTTCCATCAGCGTTTCAGCTCGCCTACAAGGACTTTGGGTGGGGCTCCAAATACTCTGGTGCGGACCCCCTCGACATCTTTGATCTGAGCTGCTCCACAGTGCTCCGCTACAGGCCGCTCCGCTCCAGGTCGCTCCGCTGCGCTCCGCTCCAGGCCGCTCCGCAGTGCTTTGCTCAGGTCTGCTCTACCGAGTTCCACGCTCAAGGTTGTTTCCGGGCACGCTACACCACCCTCGGCTCCCGAGGACTTGGAGGACTTAACAAAATCTCTGTAATGAGCGATGGTCTGTCACCCTCGAAAAACAACTTTCTGTAACTCACAACACTAGTGGATCTTTCAGAACTGGGCTAGGCCCCGTAGTTTTTCCCTTTCCGGATTTTCCATGAAAAAAATCTCGATGTCTACTGTTGGTTCACTGTTCTGACTGTTTGCGTGTTCAGCTCACTCTCGAGCTAAGGCGGTTCAACTCGACCGATCTAGGAGAGTGTTGAACGACCCGCAACACCTCTCTACTTGTTTTTGTTGTGTGGTGAAGTCGTGCTGAAGTGAACTTAAATCTCTATTCAAAGTCTTTTATTTTGCCTTCATTTCGGTGTTCTTTTTCCGATGAGTTTGTGCATCCTCAGGGTACTAATTTATTCAAAAGAGTTTAATTAACAAATATAATAAAAATGTCTAAAATATATTAATATCACATAATTATATTGGATATCCATCTACGATGTTTCAACTCCTTGAAGCCTTCTGTGAGAGTCTGTGTTACTAGTAGAATTTTTTTTAATGTCATCAAACAAGCAACATTAGAAAATTGAACTTTTTGCCCCTTCAAGTAGCCATGACAAAAAGTTCAAATCCGTGCAAATCTCTATTTGTCACGACTTTGCCACTGTTTGGAATTGTAGCTAATGCGAGCATTGTAAAACATAGTAGTCACGCTCATATTCGACAAATTGTTTTAGCCGCAACTATCTGCCACGATTTTTGTCCACGACATCGTTAATGTGATCACAGCCGGTTGTGAATTTCTTTTAAAAAGGAAGAATTGGGACCTTTAAACTCTTCACAAATACTATTTCATATAGAAAAAAAATTATATGTACTCCACTACAGCCGGCCGCCCATGCTCGCCATTTGGCCATAGCTGAGTCCCCCAAGAGGAGATTCATTGTTCCCTGATAATAATTGTTTAAGTTGATGGCCCGCAGATGCTATCTTCGGTGTCAATCCACACATTTCATTTTGCTCTCGCTGGTGTGAGAAGCGGGTAGCGCATATCGCGTGTACTTTCTTTTGATATCTTTCCGCTCACTCTTCACCTGTGGTTGAACTTCTCCAATCGGAATCTTCAAATTAAGGGCCTGTTTGAGAAGGTTTTTTAGCTCCTTTTTTATTTTCTGAAAAACATCACAGCACCTACAAAATCGTTTGGATTGTCTACCAGTGGGAAAAGCTACCGCGAAAACTCTTTTTTCTCCATTTTTTGAAAAGTCACTTAGCCCCTACTTTTCATCCTTTTCGAAAAGCACTTTCTCATCACGATACAATGTTAGCGCATTTTCCGCCCAAGCGCAAAATTTTCTCCAGTGCGAACATTTTTCTGCCCGGGCGAGCATTTCTTCGCCGATGGACGCATTTTAGGCCCGGGCGTGGATTTTTCGTTCGGTCGCGTATTTTTTTCTCGGTCGCACATTATTGGTCCGGGCGCGCATTGTTTCGCACGGGCGCGCATTTTTTGCCCGGGCGCATTTTTCGCCCGGGCGAACATTTTTCGCGCGATGACACATTTTTCGCGCGGGCACGCATTTTTCGCCCGGGAGCACATTTTTCGGCCCGGCGCGCATTTTTTGCCCGGACTAGCATTTTTCCGCCGGGGCGCGAATTTTTCATGCGGGCGCACATTTTTTCACGCTGGGGCGCATTTTTTGCCCGGCGCGCCTTTTTCGCCCGAGTGCGCATTTTTTACTCCGGGCGCGCATTTTTCGCTCGTGCTCTCATTTTTCGCCGGTGCGCGCATTTTTCTTTTAGGCGCGTATTTTTTGTCCGGGAGCGCATTTTTCGTCCGGGAGCGCATTTTTCGTCCGAGCCGCATTTTTCGCCCGGACGCGCATTTTCGCCTGACGGCCCATTTTTTCCCACGGGCGCTCATTTTTCGCCCGGACGAGTATTTTTCGCTCGGGCGCGCATTTTTCTCCCGGGCGCACATTTTTTGCCCAGGCACACATTTTTCACCCAAACGCCCATTTTTCGCCCGGGCTCGCAATTTTTTGCCCGGGTGCATATTTTTCGCTCGGACGCGCATTTTTTGCCCGGACGCACATTTTTCGCTCGGCTCGCAGTTTTCGCCTGAACGCCCATTTTTCGCCCAGGCTCGCATTTTTTCGCCTGGGTGCACATTTTTCGCTCGGGCGCGCATTTTTTGCCCGTACGCACATTTTTCGCCCGGACGCACATTTTTCGCCCGTGCTAGCATTTTTTTGCCCGGGAGCGAATTTTTCGCACGGGCTCGTATTTTTTCTTCCGGGCGCGCAATTTATGTCGGGCGCTCTTTTTTCTCCCGGGAGCACATTTTTCTCCCGGGCGAAAAAACCATGTTCGTGTGAAAATGTGCGTCCGGGCGAAAAAACGCACGACCAGGAGAAAAATGCGCACACGGACGAAAAAATACGCTCTCTGGCAAAAAATGCGCACCCGGCGAAAAATGGGCGTTGGGGTAAAAAATGCGCGCCCGGGCGAAAAATGCACGCCCGAGCGTAAAATGCATACATCGGCGAAAAATGAGAGCACGGGCGAAAAATGCGCGCCCGGGGCGAAAAATGCGTATCCCGGAGAAAAATACACGCCCGGGAGAAAAATGCTCGTCCGGGCGATATATGCGCGCCCGGGCGTAATATGCTTGCCCAGGCGAAAATTGCACGCCCGGGTAAAAAATTCGCGCTCGGGCGCTCATTTCCCCGGGCGCGCAATTTTCTGCCCGGGCTTACATTTTTAATAAAAAAGTCACCGCAACGGAGATTTGTCAAAAAGTTTATAAAGTGTTTCTTATTTTTAAAAATCTCTGCAAAAGGAGTTCACTCAAACAGATTTCGTTTTGTTATAGATATTTTCGATAAACATATTTTCCTACCATTCTTTTGTCACCGCTCATTTTTCCTGAAAAGACCTCACAAAGAGGCCCTAAATGAATGAAATTATGCTTTTTTTTCAAAAAAAAATCATAAATATTTTTTACTATTGCACCAATTATTTTTACAATGAAAAATATCTCCTATAATTCAGTTTACTTAATGGTCTATATAAATCCATCTAATCTAAAAATCTTCTTAGATTTGAAGCCGGATATGGATATCTTAATGTTCGATATTATTACTTCTCATTTCTCAATTACATGAAAGTTATTAAAGAAGTGAAGAAATAATATTTACTGAAATGAATAATAAATCATAAATCGGGTAGGAATTTGTACATAATTTTCTGCCCGAATATTATAGGAGCCGAAGTTTTAAATTTGTTTCAAATGGCTGTACGAAACATAGCCGGGTGTCCATCAAATTGCCGCGACTACGAATGACCCATCCGGAGAATCGTTCTTCGTTTGCCACCACTTTGGCTTAAATATAACACATTCTTATTTTGCCTTTTCCCTGTTCACCTCCCACTCATGAGGCAGTATTGTTATACCACCCGTAAAGGCCTTGGGTGCGTCTAAAGGAAGCACCACTGAAGAGAGATGGGGTCGGCGGTCAACACGCAATCGCCCAAATCAAAGAAACCGAGCCCGCCATTTCCGCCGTCCACCGCCAGAAACAGAGCGCGCGCAAGCGCGTGCACTGTCGCGCGCACAGTAGCGCGCGGGCAGCGCCCCCCGTCGCGGGGGAACGGCCCCGCCGCACCCCCCTCGGGGTGCGGCTCGCGCGGAGCCGCACCCCTCAAGGGGTCCGGCCAAGTCGCACCCCTCAAGGGGTGCGGCCAAGCCGCACCCCTCAAGGGGTGCGGCCCCGCCGCACCCCTTGGGGGATGCGGCCATGCCGCACCCCCTTGGGGGTGCGGCCGAGCCGCACCCCCATGGGGGTGCGGCCCAGCCGCACCCCCCCGGGGTGCGCCTCCGCCGCACCTCCCATAGGGTGCGGCCCAACCGCACCCCTCAAGGGGTGCGGCCGAGCCGCACCCCCCCGGGGTGCGCCTCCGCCGCACCTCCCATAGGATGCGGTCCGGCCCCCTTCCCTCGCCTTTTTTTCCGCAGGGGGGCTCGCAAGGGGCCCTGCCGCAGTCGCGCCCCCTCGTCAGGTGCGTCAGATCCCAATTCCTATTTGGGGGACAACTCCCCGCTCCACCGTTCGCTCGGAACACCTCCGCGCTTACGCGCGCTCAGAACACTGCTAAGCGCGCTCAAAGCGCTTCCATGTTCGTCACGCGCTCAGAACGCCTCCAAGCGTGTTCTGAACGCCTCCGCGCTTACGCGCGCTCAGAACACTGCTAAGCGTACTCAAAGCGCTTCCATGTTCGTTGCGCGCTCAGAGCACTTTAGCGCTCACGCGCGCTCAGAACGCTTCCGAACACGTTCGGGAGCGTTCTCACTTTTTGTCTTTCAGGCGTCTCACATTTTGTCTTTCAGGCGTCTCACTTTTTGTCTTTCAGGCGTCTCACTTTTTGTCTTTCAGGCGTCTCACTTTTTGTCTTTCCGGCTTCTCACTTTTTGTCTTCCCAGCTTCTCACTTTTTGGGTTTCCGGCTTCTCACTTTTTGTCTTTCAGGCTTCTCACTTTTCAGGAACGGTCAGTCGCCTTTTCGCCTCCAACAGAACTGTCCGAACTGCCCGAGCCGCGCAAGCTGCCCGAAGGGCAAGGTGGTCATTTACGAAAAATGGCGATCCGTGTGCCCCAAATCGGAAAATATGATTCGTCCACCGAGCATTTATGGAAACTGCCAACGACAAAATTACCGGACTACCCCCGGCCAAAGCTATAAAAAGGGGCCTGGGGGTTCATTTGAGGGGACCTTGACTTCTGGACCCGGGAGAGCTCCTTGCAGACTTTTGCGGAATTCTCCTTCGGCGCTTAAAGATCTCCTTCATGGACTTGAAGATCTTCATCATCCCGAAAGGCGACTAGCCTTCTCACTTCCGAAAGGCGACAAGCATTCTCAGAAGGAAAAGGCGACTAGCCTTCTCACTTCCGAAAGGCGACAAGCATTCTCAGAAGGAAAAGGCGACTAGCCTTCTCACTTCCGAAAGGCGACAAGCATTCTCAGAAGGAAAAGGCGACTAGCCTTCTCACTTCCGAAAGGCGACAAGCATTCTCAGAAGGAAAAGGCGACTAGCCTTCTCACTTCAGAAAGGCGACAAGCATTCTCAGAAGGAAAAGGCGACTAGCCTGCTCACTTCCGAAAGGCGACAAGCATTCTCAGAAGAAAAAGGCGACTAGCCTCCTCACTTCCAAAAGGCGACCAGCATTCTCAGAAGGAAAAGGCGACTAGCCGTCTCACTTCCAAAAGGCGACTAGCATTCTCAGAAGAGAAAAAGACTTAGTTTTTCCGAGAGGTGGCCTGTCACCCTCAGAGCTCGTTCTCTCTCTCTCAAAATATTGTAACGAGCAGCGGCCTGTCACGCTCAAGTTCTAGTTTCCAAGTTGTAACCACCAGAAGATAGTGAAGTTTGGTCGGCACAGCTCCGGCCGCGTGGTTTTTTACCCTTTCCGGGTTTTCCACGTTAAAAAGTCCCAGTGTACTCAACGAATCTCTAATTGACTGTTTGCGCGCTTAGTTCGCTCACGAGCTAAGGTGGTTCAAGTGAACCGGTCTACCAAGAGCCCTAAGCGTTCCGCAACAGTTTGGCGCCGTCTGTGGGAAAGTTCCCAAAAACTCTTCAAAAGCCAACTGTTATGGCAAGAAAGAGTGCTCGCACTACTGAAGGATCGATGCCGGAAGGACGCGTCGACCCAGCTCCCTCCCACTCGCTTATCAATGCACCTCCTGCGGAGGAGGCATCGCCGCCACCCGCAGTCGGGTTGGAGGTGCGCATGCAGCAGATCGAAGAACATCAAGCTGAGATGTTGGCCCTCGTAAGGAATCTTGGGGCTCCTCAAGTTCCGATTCAGCCGCCAGTTCCGATTGCGCCACCGCCCCCAGTTCTGAATCATGCCCTGAACGGAGAGGCCGTCCAGGAAGACGAAGCTTCAGAAGGATTCTCCAATGCGGCGAGTTCCGCTCACCTTGCCCCGCCAGCTGAAGGCCCAGAAGCTGACCACCGCCGTCATCACCACGGAAGAGCTGCCCCCGAGCGGGCAGTGGAAAGAGGTACACGAGAAGAAATACGCAATATGATAGAGGAAGAGTATGCCCAAGCAGGACGACGCTCCGCTCTAGCCCGCCGTCCCGTGCATCATGGCTCCCCGCTATCGCCTCAGGTCTTAGACCACCCAATTCTGAATGGCTTCAAGCTTCCCAACATCGAGACATTCGACGGGACGGACGATCCGTTGGAACATGTCAATCACTTCACCACTGTCATGAGGATTTACAGCTGCTTGGGCGCATTGCCTCGGCGCTGCTTGGGCGCATTGCCTCGGCGCTGCTTGGGCGCATTGCAGCGGCGCTGCTTGGGCCCATTGCCCCGGCGCTGCTTGGGAACCTTGCCTCAGCACACCGCGAGCACAGACTCGCGCAAACTGATTTTCTACTATGTAAAAGCCGTGAGCACAGACTCGCGCAAACTAATTTTCTTTTATGAAGAAGCCGCGTGCTCAGACTCGCGCGAACTAACTCTCTATCATATGAAAGCCGCGGGCTCAGACCCGCGCAGACCCACCCATTATTTTGTGAAAAAAGCCACCAAGCTACTCAGGCTTCTGCGCTGAACGGCAAGCTCGTCACAATCTCCAACATAGTCACAGGGCGACCAGCTCGCAGCGGAACAAGGCAAGATATAAATCTCTCCCACAACTGGAGCCCAGCAACGACTTCCGGAAAGCACGCACGACGACAGGCTCATAGTTGCGCAAGTCGCAACAGCTTAACTCTGACATGGAATGGCGCGAAGAGAGCAATGACCAAAGCCGCCACAGAAAAATTAAAACCTCCGAACTCCTTGCGCCGAGACTCGGACTCCGAAGGTTTGGGGGGCTTATGTTATACCACCCGTAAAGGCCTTGGGTGCGTCTAAAGGAAGCACCACTGAAGAGAGATGGGGTCGGCGGTCAACACGCAATCGCCCAAATCAAAGAAACCGAGCCCGCCATTTCCGCCGCCCACCGCCAGAAACAGAGCGCGCGCAAGCGCGTGCGCTGCCGCGCGCACAGTAGCGCGCGGGCAGCGCCCCCCGTCGCGGGGGAACGGCCCCGCCGCACCCCCCTCGGGGTGTGGCTCGCGCGGAGCCGCACCCCTCAAGGGGTCCGGCCAAGCCGCACCCCCCTTGGGGGTGCGGCCCACCCGCACCCCTTGGGGGATGCGGCCAAGCCGCACCCCCATGGGGGTGCGGCCCAGCCGCACCCCTCCAGGGGTGCGGCCAAGCCGGACCCCCCCGGGGTGCGCCTCCGCCGCACCTCCCATAGGATGCGGTCCGGCCCCCTTCCATCGCCTTTTTTCCGCAGGGGGGCTCGCAAGGGGCCCTGCCGCAGTCGCGCCCCCTCGTCAGGTGCGTCAGATCCCAATTCCTATTTGGGGGACAACTCCCCGCTCCACCGTTCGCTCGGAACACCTCCGCGCTTACGCGCGCTCAGATCACTGCTAAGCGCGCTCAAAGCGCTTCCATGTTCGTCACGCGCTCAGAACGCCTCCAAGCGTGTTCAGAACGCCTCCGCGCTTACGCGCGCTCAGAACACTGTTAAGCGCACTCAAAGCGCTTCCATGTTCGTTGCGCGCTCAGAGCACTTTAGCGCTCACGCGCTCTCAGAACGCTTCCGAACACGTTCGGGAGCGTTCTCACTTTTTGTCTTTCAGGCGTCTCACTTTTTGTCTTTCAGGCGTCTCACTTTTTGTCTTTCAGGCGTCTCACTTTTTGTCTTTCAGGCGTCTCACTTTTTGTCTTTCCGGCTTCTCACTTTTTGTCTTCCCGGCTTCTCACTTTTTGGGTTTCCGGCTTCTCACTTTTTGTCTTTCAGGCTTCTCACTTTTCAGGAACGGTCAGTCGCCTTTTTCGCCTCCAACAGAACTGCCCGAACTGCCCGAGCCGCCCAAGCTGCCCGAAGGGCAAGGTGGTCATTTACGAAAAATGGCGATCCGTGTGCCCCAAATCGGAAAATATGATTCGTCCACCGAGCATTTATGGAAACTGCCAACGACAAAATTACCGGACTACGCCCGGCCAAAGCTATAAAAAGGGGCCTGTGGGTTCATTTGAGGGGACCTTGACTTCTGGACCCGGGAGATCTCCTTGCAGACTTTTGCGGAATTCTCCTTCGGCGCTTAAAGATCTCCTTCATGGACTTGAAGATCTTCATCATCCCGAAAGGCGACTAGCCTTCTCACTTCCGAAAGGCGACAAGCATTCTCAGAAGGAAAAGGCGACTAGCCTTCTCACTTCCGAAAGGCGACAAGCATTCTCAGAAGGAAAAGGCGACTAGCCTTCTCACTTCCGAAAGGCGACAAGCATTCTCAGAAGGAAAAGGCGACTAGCCTTCTCACTTCCGAAAGGCGACAAGCATTCTCAGAAGGAAAAGGCGACTAGCTTTCTCACTTCAGAAAGGCGACAAGCATTCTCAGAAGGAAAATGCGACTAGCCTGCTCACTTCCGAAAGGCGACAAGCATTCTCAGAAGAAAAAGGCGACTAGCCTCCTCACTTCCGAAAGGCGACCAGCATTCTCAGAAGGAAAAGGCGACTAGCCGTCTCACTTCCGAAAGGCGACTAGCATTCTCAGAAGAGAAAAAGACTTAGTTTTTCCGAGAGGTGGCCTGTCACCCTCGGAGCTCGTTCTCTCTCTCTCAAAATATTGTAACGAGCAGCGGCCTGTCACGCTCAAGTTCTACTTTCCAAGTTGTAACCCCCAGAAGATAGTGAAGTTTGGTCGGCACAGCTCCCGCGTGGTTTTTTACCCTTTCCGGGTTTTCCACGTTAAAAAGTCCCAGTGTACTCAACGAATCTCTAATTGACTGTTTGCGCGCTTAGTTCGCTCACGAGCTAAGGTGGTTCAAGTGAACCGGTCTACCAAGAGCCCTAAGCGTTCCGCAACAAGTATAAAAACCCGAATATATATATATTGTTTCGAGTCCCTCGACGCACTTATAGATCGGTCGAACTGAACCGTCTCTGCTCGAGAGTGAGCCGAGCGCGCAAACAGTCACAGAGAAGACTAACAGCTGGCAAGAAGACTTTTAACATGAAAATAGAGGCCGATTTAAGGGGGCGGAGGGGCCCAGCCCCCCCCCCCCCCCCTATAGATCGGTCGAATTGAACCGTCTCTGCTCGAGAGTGAGCCGGGCGCGCAAACACACACACACACACACACCCCAAAAATTGCAAAATTATTAGTGGAATTGGATTCATCTCGTCGGGGCAATGAATTTTGACTACTTACACGATGTCTACCCCCCCCCCCCCCCCCTACGAAGCCGCTGTCATTTTGATCTGTCCTGCTTCTTTGGTTCCGACATGCAACGACCTCTACGCCAGTAAACGAGCACAACAACATTGGCGTCTCTAGCAAGGACGTCGCGCTCAAAAACGCCTCCCCGCTCACAACGCGCTCACAACGCCTCTGCGTTTGTGGCGCACGCAACAATTAACCTTTTTTCTTCTCGTGTCCACAATGATTGCAGGACTCGTCATTGCGATCACTGCCGACCGCGGAAGCATTGTGAGGGCGTCGTGAGCCCGGAGTCCCTTGCGAGCGCACCGTGAGCGCGGAGGCCTTGTGAGCGCGCCGTCAGCGCAGAGGCGTTATGAGCGCGCCGTCAGCGCAGAGGCGTTGTGAGTGTGCCGTGAGCGTCGAGGCATTGTGAGCGCGATGAGAGCGCCGAAGCGTTGTGAGCGCGATGTGAGTGCGGAGGCGTTGTGAGCATGCCGTGAGAGCAGAGGCATTGTGAGCGCGGAGGCGCAGTGAGCGCGGAGGCGTTGGGATCGCGGAGGCGCAGTGAGCACGGAGGCGTTGTGAACGCGTAGTGAGCGCGAAGGCGTTGTGAGCGCGGAGGCGGTGTGAGCATGCCGTGAGAGGGGAGGCGTTGTGAGCGCGCAGTGAGCGCGGATGCATTGTGAACGCACCGTGAGCGCGGAGGCATTGTGAGCGCGCAGTGAGCACGGAGGCGTTGTGAGCGCTCAGTGAGCGCGGTGGCGGTGTGAGCGCGCCGTGAGCGTCGTGGCCTTGTGAGCCCGTCGTGAGCGCAGAGGCGCTATGAGCTCGCCGTGGTCGTGGAGGCTTTGAGAGCACACCTTTAGTGCGAAGGCATGGTGAGCGCGCCTTGAGCGCGGAGGCGTTGTGAGCGCTCCTTGAGTGTGAAGGCATTGTGTGCAAGTCGTGAGCGCGGAGTCCTTGTAAGCGTCCATGAGTACGAAGGAGTTGTGAGCGCCCCGTGAGTGCGGAGGCGTTGTGAGTGCTCCTTGAGCGTGGAGGCATTGTAAGCGCGCCGTGAGGACGGAGGCGTTTTGAGCGTCGTGAGCGCGGAGGCGTTGTGAGCGCTCCTTGAGCGCGGAGGAGTTGTGAGCTCACCGTGAGCACGTAGGCGTTGTGAGCGCTCCTTGAGAGTGGAGGTGTTGTGAGCGCGCGTTGAGCACGGAGATGTTGTGAGCGCCCGTGATCGCGGAGGCGTTGTGAGCGCGCCTTTAGCGCTGAGGCGTTGTGAGTGCGCCCTGCGCGCGGAGGAGTTGTGAGCACGCCGTGACCGCAGAAGCGTTGTGAGCGTAACGGTCTTGTTAGCGCTTCTTGAGCGCGGAGGCTCGTCGATCATGGATCGATGAAGGTGCGGTGTTGCACGTTGCGAAGGGTGCGGTGCCGACATACGCCTGCGTCAACGCCAAAGAAGGGGGAGGGAAGCACAACAATTAAATGTCGTGCGAACCTCTACGATAGTCGACGCGCAATTTTTTAGTTCCCCCAATTGGAGTGTGCGTGCCAATTGGGCCGAACTCCCAACTGGGGAGTGGGGGCACTCCCCAACTGCGGAGTGGGAGCGCACTCCCCAACTGCGTAGTGGGCGCCCTCCCCAACTTGGGAGTGGGCGCACTCCCCAATTGGGGAGCGCCACCCAAGGGCGTTGACCAAGTCAGCGCCATAATGGGGTGCTGACTTGGTAAACGCCCCAGCACCCAACGGGGCCCAGAATCAGCTCCCCCAATGGGGGCTGGTTTCAGGCATCCCGCGCGCCAAAAGCCTAACGGGAGGATTCCCCCGCGGCATCTGGCGAGCAGGAATATTTCCGCTCGACATTTGCCGCACGGAAGTGTTCGGGGCGGCGGCGCGCCAGTGCTCTACACGGCAGCGTGCTTTGCGCGCAGCACTTGTGCAGTGCTGCGTGCAATGTCGTGCACAATGCTTGCACATATGACAGGGAGCGGTTTGCGCGCAGGGCGCTTGGGCGTTCCAGCGTCTATTGGGGAGTACAAACGTACTTGGAATCTCGCATGACCGGTCCTGTCGAAATTTTTTCAGCGAGCCGGTTAGGGTCGGGGCGAGAAATCCCCAATTTTATTGTATTATTGCTGGGGAACCCCATCATATATATTTATATATTGGGAATTCATTAGGCTCTTTGCATTCGGTAGCTTATGTTAGTCTTAGATCGAAAATCAATCGAACACGTTCTGGAGAGTGGAGTGCATGGGCATGTTCTGGACAGCGACCGGGCCCGGGAGTGCGTCATGTGGAGCAAAGCATGAGGGCATGTTTTGAAGAGCGTCATGCGAGGCGATTTTTGGGGAGTTCTTTGGACGCATCTACGCTCCAATTGTGCGCATCTGGGTGAAGTTTGTCGTGGTCAATGTCGCACATCTACTCCCACTGCATGCAGCTTGGTGTGGCTTGCAATGGTAGGACGCATGGAATTACGTTCTTCCGTGAGTCTATTACGCTCTTAACGTGCATAGCTCGGTACAATTTACACTAAAGAAAAAAAGTGCAGTAGCTCGGTATTTGGTGGAGAGTATGCTTAGGGCCTATTTGGCGGGGCGGCACAGCTGCGACATGCAGTAGTTTTCTGCCGCCCCACCAAACAAAAAATTGGGGCTGCCGGTGGCAAGAAGCCACCGCCGGTGGCAAGAAGCCACTGCCGGTATTCCTGTCGCAGGGGGATGCGGGAGGCAGTTCATTGTTAACGCTTCAATTCGCACCGCTCCAACTCACACCGCTGAAACAAGCAGGTTTCAGCATTTTTTCTCCATTGACAGTGGGGAAAAAACATCAAGGCTGAAAAAAAAATGTTTGATAAAACTCCATTCTAAATTCTCAACATTCCAAAACTTCATTTCTGAACTTCAACGCCAAAGCTGCCCAGAATCTCCATTCCTACTGCTCACATTCTCAACGCTCCAAAATACTACCACCAGGACAAACAGAGCCTTAGGGCCTGTTTGGGAAAGCTTTTTAGCTTTTTTTCTCCTCTTTTTGAAAAGTCACTTGACCCCTACTTTTCATCCTTTTCGAAAAGCACTTCCTCATCCCGATACAAGATTAGCGCATTTTCCGCACGAGCGCAAATTTTTTCTACCGTGCGAACATTTTTCTGCCAAGACGAGCATTTATTCGCCGATGGGCGCATTTTAGGCCCAGACGCGATTTTTAGCCCGGGCGCTCATTTTTCGCCCGGACGAGTATTTTTCGCTCGGGCGCGCATTGTTCTCCCGGACGCCCATTTTTCGCCCGGGCGCGCAGTTTTCGCCCGAACACCCACTTTTCGCCCGGGCACGCAATTTTTCGCCCGGGTGCGCATTTTTCGCTCGGGCGCGCATTTATTGCCAGGACGCACATTTTTCGCTCGGGCTCGCAGTTTTCGCCTGAACGCCCATTTTTCGCCCGGGCTCGCATTTTTTCGCCCGGGCGCGCATTTTTCGCCCGGACGCACATTTTTCGCCCGAAAGCACATTTTTCGCCTGAACGCCCATTTTTCGCCCGGGCTTGCATTTTTGTGCCCGGGCGCGCATTTTTCGCCCGGGCGCGCATTTTTCGCCCGGGCGCGTATTTTTTCTTTCGGGTGCGCATTTTTTGCCAGGACACACATTTTTCGCACGGGCACGCATTTTTCGTCTGGGCGAGAAGTTTTCGACTGAGCGCGCATTTTTTCTCCCAGGCGCGCATATTTTTCCAGGGCGAAAAAAGCGTGTTCGTGTGAAAATGCACGCCCGGGCGAAAAATGCGCGCCAAGACAAAAAAATACGCGCCCGGGCGAAAAATGCGCGCCAGGGAAAAAAAATGAAAACTCGGCCGAAAAATGGGTGTTTGGTTGAAAAATGCCCGCTTAGGCGAAAAATGCGCGCCCGAGCGAAAAATGCGCGCCCGAGCGAAAAATGCGCGCACCTGCGAAAAATGCGCGCCCGAGGCGAAAAATGCTCGCCCGAGACAAAAAATGCGTACCCCGGAGAAAAATGCTCGCCCGGGCGAAATATGTGCGCCCGGGCGGAATATGCTCGCCCGGGCAAAAATTGCCCGTCCAGGTAAAAAATTCGCGCTCGGGCGCTTATTTTCCCCCGGGCGGACATTTTTCTGCTTGGGCTTGCATTTTTAATAAAAATGTCACCAACGGTGATTTGCAAAACAGTTTATAAAGTGTTTCTCATTTTTGGAAATCTCTGCAAAAGGAATTCACCCAAACAGATCTCCTTTTCCAATAGACATTTTCGAAAAGCACATTTTTCTACCATCTTATTGCCACCACTCGTCCTTTCTGAAAAGCTCTCCCAAACAGACCCTTAGTTTCTACGCTTATATATATTCATATATATATTTTAAATAATATAATATTTATTTATTTATTTGTTTTATTATATGTACTTTATTTTAGGATTTAAACAATGTCGTCGGTGCATATTATCTGATGATGATTACAAAAATTACATAAGCCATGGGGAAAATACCAATAAACGGTTATTGTGGCACTCCAGTGATCGTACAATTGGGGATTGATGATGTTTTTGGCTGATGCATGCTGTTTTCTCAAACTCTGTTAGGTGTGAATTATATGGAGCTGCACACAGGGGCGGATTCCGAGGGGGGTTCGAGGGACACGTGCATCCTCATTATTTTTTAAAATTGTTAGTGGATTTGGATTTCTCTCGTCGAGACAATGAATTTTGACTACTTATATGTCAAAAACGGTGGCCAGATGAGGAAGAAACGGCTCCGATAAGATGGAAGCATTCTCACAGTCACGTAACTAGTTTGTTTTGGGACAAATATTGGCTATTCGCGGACCAAAGTTGGCTATTTGCAGACCAAAGTTGGCTATTCGCAGACCAAATTTGACTATTCGCAGACCAAGTTCAGCTATGTGCACCCCCAAAATTAATTTTCAACATGTGACTCACGACCCTCCTACTCACCCCGCTAGCATTTGTGTTTTGAAATTTTTTGTGCACCCCCATTTATAATTTTCTGGATCCGCCACTGGCTGCACACCACCGTTTTTTCAAAACTCTTTCCAAACAGCAATTTTGCGTGCCTCTAGTCCTACCGTCCATAGCTGAATATAGTTGTTGTTGGGTTTTCTTCTTACCATTCAGAATGATAAATGCATATCAAATATGCGCAGCGGAATAAAATAAAACAAGACCAACCATAAACAGTTCAAGGATCTTGCGATTTCATGATTCAAAAAATCAATAAAGCAACACATTGCAATGTACCTGAAAAGGGATTGATTCAATACTCAATCGAGATGCTCCAAGAAGAAATCCAAAGTACAATCATTAAGTTCCAAGCGCTGAAATGGATCGGCGCCTCTACGGAAGTCCACACGAGCGTTGAAGAACCCTAGACACTTGTCGCACAAGATCTAGGTCGGAGAGAAGAAAGCCCTCAGCCTCTTCCACGGACTGCTTGGTCCGACTACAGGAAGAGGCGGCGGCGGTCGGACGGAACTCTTCCGTCAGAAGCTTTTGGTGGAACTCTTCCGTCGCTCTCAGTCTATCGCAAAAACAGATCGCATTCCTAGGTCAAAAGAATCGCATTCTTTTTATACCCAGGCGAAAAAGAGAAGCTATATGCAAAGCCACGACATTAATTGAAGCAAACAGAATTCGTCGGGCGATGATTAATTCGTCGAATACTGCGTTCGACGAACTGGCGAGCGTTCGATGAACGCGCTGGCCGTTCGTCGAACGGGCTGGCAGTTCGTCGAATGCGCGGGCCGTTCGTCGAACGCGCGGGCCGTTCGTCGAACGCGCTGGCCGTTCGTCGAACGCACTGAACGTTCGTCAAACGCGCTTTGATTCGAATACTTGTCAACACGCTCCATACAATATTCACAATACCTGTGGAGCATTCAGTTGACTCGACCCGATTCCAATAAGTCGTAGGATTGGTCCTTCACTCATATCCAATATGAGTAAGGCCAACACAATTCTTCCTCCAACTTCTCCAAACACTCTTGTGTGTGACCCCATAGGCTCAGATCGCGTTGGCAGTGAGACTAGATACTTGACCACTTCCAGATCACCATGGAAACACCAACAGTCTCCCACTTGATCTTGAATGTATCAAATAAATGTCTCACAAAAAATGAGCAGCATCTAGCAATGCATCATTGCTACCCAAGAAATAAGTGTTCATAACTCAACAAGTCTGTCTTGACCAATGTATTAGTGTTGCCATGTCCCTTTGTCCATTACATCCGGATAGAACTAGAGGCATGGACTGTGTCACCATCGTAATTGTTCAATCCTAATTCCTTGATCTAGAATAGACTGTCTGAAATTGGTGAGCTCAATATCACATATTGACTCAACCAAGCATGGTCATGCATTTCATAGTCTCATTCCATCAAGGGGCCCATGGATGTAACTTCTGTCATATAGGAGGACAAATCCCATATCTGCCCACACACAAACATCCAAATGAATCTTAACATACCCAATAACCACCCTTATCGTCAACCTTTCTCAAGGAAGACTTTAGATGGCATCAAAGTAGGCTCTTCCTTACTTGATGAATGCTATGACTTCAGGTCGAAGAACCACAAACACTATTGTCATATGAGACCTACTTGTGACACGTTCATATTACAATCCACACAATAGTCTCATGATGGGTCTGTCCAGTACAACTTGTTCAGTAACAAGTACCCTTGTGATGACTTGATATCACAATATCATGACCTGTGAGAACCGGTCATCAGTTAACACACATGCTAGTCTTTATGTATCATCATCGCCCTAAACTTCTAAGATGATACTACGACCAGGGACCATTTAAGAATGAAGCTTCTTATAAACATAGGCCCTCACATTCAAGTCACATACTTGAATTCCTATGGAAGCAAACATTCTAAGGGAATTTATTATGCTAATTAATCTATCAGTAGAAACATTTGACATAATAAAAGAACTTGCCATAAATGTAAAATAAAATATAAAGTACTCTATTCATCACATGAATAATCAACAACTGACAAATACAATCCACAAGACTCCCACTAGAGATGATCATTCAGGTATCTAATACCCATTGATCTAGTATGACCATCATGCTTTCTCTGTGCAAGAGGCTTCGTCAGTGGATCTGCAATAATTTCTTCAGTCGGTACTCTGCATATGCTCACATCTCCTCGATCGACAATCTCTCGAATAAGATGGAACCGCCAAAGTATGTGCTTGGAGCGTTGATGAGATCTAGGTTCCTTAGCTTGTGCAATAGCACCGTTGTTGTCACAGTAGAGAACTACGAGATCAACAATGCTAGGAACTACACCAAGCTCGCTGATGAATTTTCTAATCCACACAGCCTCCTTCGCCGCATTTACAGCAGCGATATACTCGGCCTCAGTCGTAGAATCAGCAACTGTCTCTTGCTTGGAACTCTTCCAACTTACAAATCCTCCATTAAGGCAAAATACAAAACCTGTTTGGGACTTTGAATCATCCCTATCAGTTTGAAAGCTAGCATCCGTGTAACCATTTACACTGAGCTCTTCCTCTCCACTATACACAAAAAATAAATCCATAGTCCTTCTCAAGTACTTTAGGATATTCTTGACGGCTATCCAGTGACCATCACCAGGATCAGACTGATACTTGCTCGCCATGCTCAAAGCATAAGAGACATCAGGTCGAGTACATAACATTGTGTACATGATTGATCCAATTGCTGAAGCATATGGAATCAACTTCATGCGTGTTGAAACCAGTTTCCCGGCTTCAGCGTTCGACAGGGGGTTGCGACTAATCCTTACTTGACCTGAGCCTAGACGCGCGACCGGTTGCTAGGAACTAAGAGACTCGGACTTGATGAACACTTGAATCCACAAATGGACCCCTTAAGCTGCAGCGCGGAGGTCCCACCACATACCCGGAAGATCTTAGAGCGCTTCCCCTCCCAAGCCAATGTTGAGCCTGGGCACCTTGGAGGGCACTAAGGAACACCTCACCGACCACCTTCAACGTCAAGGGGAGGGGAGGGGTAGTGCTTGCTCACACGCGAGAGAGGGGGTAGGAACCAACCCTTCCCAAGGTGCCCATGGGGGTCTATTTATAGACTTTCCCAAAAATGGACTGTGAATAGCAAAAATCGGACTGCGGATAGCAAAAATACCCCAAATGAGAGGGACGACCTAAACCAAGACCACCTTGCCTGTGCGAGTGGACGCCGACCCACTCGCGAGCTTGGCCACGAGTGGAAGGCACTCCACTCGCCCCAGGGGCGGGCGAGTGGGGCAGCTCCGCACTCGCCCCTTAGGCGGGCGAGTGGGGCAGCTCCCCACTCGCCCCCTAGGCGGGCGAGTGGGGCAGCTCCCCACTCGCCCCCTAGGCGGGCGAGTGGGGCAGCGCCCCACTCGCCGCTTAGGCATGCGAGTGGGGCAGCTCCCCACTCGCCTCTTGGGCTGGCGAGTGGGGCAGCGCCCCACTCGCCCCTTAGGCGGGCGAGTGGGGAAGCTCCCCACTCGTCGCTTAGGCTGGCGAGTGGGGCAGCGCCCCACTCGCCCCTTAGGCTGGCGAGTGGGGCAGCGCCCCACTCGCCCCTTAGGCGGGCGAGTGGGGCAGCTCCCCACTCGCCTCTTAGGCCGGCGAGTGGGGCAGCCCCCCCACTCTCCCCTTAGGCGGGTGAGTGGGGCAGCTCCCCACTCGCCTCTTAGGCGGGCGAGTGGGGCAGCCCCCCCACTCTCCCGGATCTGCTCTGCCTTAGTCAGTTTCGCCGTCTCCACGCGGTTGTTTTGCTTGTCTCGATCACCTTCGTAATCTTGGCCTCATCCGGGTCGGGTCACTCCGACTCGAGAAATATGAGGGTTGTACACAATCCCAGCTCTTTGCGAGCTTGACTCAAGCTCGAAAAGAAAGTCCAACCCACCTATTGAATGACTTGGTGGGACCCGGAGGGAATCTTTGGAGGGTTCCACCTGATGGCTATATAAGACCCCTCGAAGAGGAGGGTAAGAAGAGCACCCTTCCTGAGCGCTTCCCCCACTCCCTCTTCGAATGAGATGGATCCACCTCGAGACTTCAGGGCTCGCTTCAAAGACTTTGCTGGGAAGGGTTCGTCTGACGTGACGGAGCTTAAGGCTCTGGTCCATGGCCCTCCGTCTTCTCCTACCCGCCCCGCGGTGCGATCGCCTCGGAAGAAGCCCCGCCCCGAGTTGGTGAAGGAGGCTGCATCATCATCCTTTCGTGGGGTGTCCGAGTTTGCCCGCGGACTGGATATGGATATGGTATCGGTTCTCTCCTCCTTCCGGCTTCACACTTGTGGTTATATCTGTCCATGACAACGTGCTTTTTCATTGTTCATAGCTTCTCGCGGATGACCTCGAAGGGATCCGAAGAGTGGTAGAAGGAACGGGTGCAGACGCTCGGGTGAGTCCTATCTCTCTCGTCCGGGAACCTGCCGCCCTCTCGACTGCTCATGATGACTCATCTGCTGGAGGGGGCAAGACTTCGACGGGCCAGTCGAGCCGAAAGGAAGTCTCGTCGCCACCCCACTCTCCTACTGCAATCTCGGAGCCCGTCGAGGACCGTCCCGACGTCTTTGTCCGTCTGAGCCGCTTGGAGACTCTTACCCAGGAGCTGCGGGAGGGGAGGCTATCTTCCGGACCTGACCCCCTCGCCCGCGTTGGCGTGCTGGAGCGTCGGGTGGAGAGGCTGGAGGCTAAACTCAACTCCTACGAGGGGAGGTCCGACTCGCATTCGGCGGCATGACGACGCCGTTCGAGGATCATTTTCGCCGGGTGGAGGCCTCCGTGCGTACCGTGACCGAGGAGCTCTCCTCAGCCAATGTTGAAACCAGTTTCCCGGCTTCAGCGTTCGAAAGGGGGTTGCGACTAATCCTTACTTGACCTGAGCCTAGACCCGCGACCGGTTGCTAGGAACTAAGAGACTCGGACTTGATGAACACTTGAATCCACAAATGGACCCCTTAAGCTGCAGCGCGGAGGTCCCACCACATACCCGGAAGATCTTAGAGCGCTTCCCCTCCCAAGCCAATGCTGAGCCTGGGCACCTTGGAGGGCACTAAGGAACACCTCACCGACCACCTTCAACGTCAAGGGGAGGGGAGGGGTAGTGCTTGCTCACACGCGAGAGAGGGGGTAGGAACCAACCCTTCCCAAGGTGCCCATGAGGGTCTATTTATAGACTTTCCCAAAAATGGACTGCGGATAGCCAAAATCCTGCTATCCGCAGTCCAACCATGACCACGAACGATCAACGCATGAGGGGGGGGCGAGTGGGACTCGAGATACCCGCTTCCCCCCTCACGGGAGGCCATGCCGGTCTCCCCCCAATGTACCGGGAGAGTGGGGGAATCCCTCCCACTCGCCCAAAGGGGGGTGGCGAGTGGGAGGGCCCCTCCCACTCGCCCCCAAGGTGGCCGGCGAGTGGGAGGGCTCCTCCCACTCGCCCGGCGAGTGGGAGTGTTCCTCCCACTCGCCCGGCGAGTCGGAGTGCCCCTCCCACTAGCCCGGCGAGTGGGAGTGCCCCTCCCACTCGCCCGGCGAGTGGGAGGGCTCCTCCCACTCGCCCGGGTGAGTGGGAGGGTCTCTCCCACTATCCTAAGGGTGATTGGCGAGTGGGAGGCCCCTCCCACTCGCCCGAAGAGAGTCGGGGGAGCGGGTGCTCCCCCCGCCTTCCCCGCGGCCTCTCTTTGCCTTGGTCGGTTTTGACCGCCCCACGTGGTCGTTTTGTCCGTCCTGGCCACCCTTGCTATCTTGGCTTCGTCTGAGTCGGGTCGCACCGACTCGGGAAATATGGGGGTTGTACACAATCCCCGCTCTTTGCGAGCTTGTTCCAAGCTCGGAAAGAAAGTTCAACCCACCGATTTGACGAGTTGGTGGGACCTGAGGGGAACCCACGGAGGGACTTGCCAACGGGACATCCTTGTCGAGCTTTTCGGCTGATCCGGACTTGAGATGGAAGGTGAACCCTTCTCCACTAAACACCCCTCCTATGAGCCGAGCTCAATTGGAGGTGGAGGAAACTCCACACCTAACAGGGAGCCGAGCTCACCTGGAGGTGGAGGAAACTCCACACCTAACAGGGAGCCGAGCTCACCTGGAGGTGGAAGAACTCAACACCTAACCGGGGGCCGAGCTCACCTGGAGGCGGAAGAAACTCCACACCTAACAGGGAGCCGAACTCACCTGGAGGTGGAAGTGCCCATCCAGGTCCTAGGAGTCTTAGCTCAACCGGGGTGGAGGGACTCAACGCACTCCTGATCTAACTGGAGGTGGTAGTGCCCATCCAGGTCCTGGGAGTCTTAGCTCAACCGGGGTGGAGGGACTCAACACACTCCTGATCTAACTGGAGGTGGTAGTGCCCATCCAGGTCCTGGGAGTCTTAGCTCAACCGGGGTGGAGGGACTCAACACACTCCTGATCTAACTGGAGGTGGTAGTGCCCATCCAGGTCCTGGGAGTCTTAGCTCAACCGGGGTGGAGGGACTCAACACACTCCTGATCTAACTGGAGGTGGTAGTGCCCATCCAGGTCCTGGGAGTCTTAGCTCAACCGGGGTGGAGGGACTCAACACACTCCTGATCTAACTGGAGGTGGTAGTACCCATCCAGGTCCTGGGAGTCTTAGCTCAATCGGGGTGGAGGGACTCAACACACTCCTGATCTAACTGGAGGTGGTAGTACCCATCCAGGTCCTGGGAGTCTTAGCTCAACCGGGGTGGAGGGACTCAACACACTCCTGATCTAACTGGAGGTGGTAGTACCCATCCAGGTCCTGGGAGTCTTAGCTCAACCGAGGTGGAGGGACTCAACACACTCCTGATCTAACTGGAGGTGGTAGTGCCCATCCAGGTCCTGGGAGTCTTAGCTCAACCGGGGTGGAGGGACTCAACACACTCCTAATCTAACTGGAGGTGGTAGTGCCCATCCAGGTCCTGGGAGTCTTAGCTCAACCGGGGTGTAGGGACTCAACACACTCCTGATCTAACTAGAGGTGGTAGTACCCATCCAGGTCCTGGGAGTCTTAGCTCAACCGGGGTGGAGGGACTCAACACACTCCTGATCTAATTGGAGGTGGTAGTGCCCATCCAGGTCCTGGGAGTCTTAGCTCAACCGGGGTGGAGGGACTCAACACACTCCTGATCTAACTGGAGGTGGTAGTACCCATCCAGGTCCTGGGAGTCTTAGCTCAACCGGGGTGGAGGGACTCAACACACTCCTGATCTAACTGGAGGTGGTAGTGCCCATCCAGGTCCTGGGAGTCTTAGCTCAACCGGGGTGGAGGGACTCAACACACTCCTAATCTAACTGGAGGTGGTAGTGCCCATCCAGGTCCTGGGAGTCTTAGCTCAACCGGGGTGGAGGGACTCAACACACTCCTAATCTAACTGGAGGTGGTAGTGCCCATCCAGGTCCTGGGAGTCTTAGCTCAACCGGGGTGGAGGGACTCAACACACTCCTGATCTAACTGGAGGTGGTAGTGCCCATCCAGGTCCTGGGAGTCTTAGCTCAACTGGGGTGGAGGGACTCAACACACTCCTGATCTAACCGGAGATGATGGTACTCGATGCTTTCGCGATACAATTCCGCTTCGTCGGACCTTACCAACTTGTGCTCCCATCGGCCAGAGTAACTATCTTTAGCTGGAGTAAGAGGCATGACAGAAGAGATAATCAACATATTCATTAAGGATAAAAACATTTTAGATCGTCGCCACTCCAAGTATTCCCAAGGGGGATTCCCTCAACATTCTGAAGGCGATACCCCCTGACCTTAGGGCCTCCAAGATCACATAGGGCCCCTCCCAATTGGGCTGGAGCTTTCCTACGTTCGCTGACCTTCCCGCGGCGTCGACCTTTTTGAGGACTAGATCTCCTGGGATGAATTGTTTGACTCTAATGTTCCTATCGAAGTACCTGGCCATCCGACGCTTCACTTCCTCTTGTCGAACCGTGGCGAGGTCCCGGAGCTCCTCAACCATATCAAGCGAGAGTCGTTGCTCCTCTTCGTTGCCTATTCTCCAGTCCTCGTCCCCTTCCTCGGCAGCTACGACCCGGGGGGATCTGACCTCGAACTCCACTGGGAGCACGACTTCTGACCCGTGGGAAAGTTTGAATGGCGTTTCGCCCGTTGCCGTGTTGGGAGTTGTTCTCAAGGCCCATAAGACCGAGGGAAGTTGCTCCACCCAGTTCCCTTTCAGGTTCTCGACCTTCTTCTTCAGCAAGTTGACGATGACTTTGTTGGCGACCTCCACCTGCCCATTGCTTCGAGGATGGTGGACAGAGGCAAAGCGGAGGTCGATGCCCACTTGACCGCAGAAAGTGATGAGTTCATCGCTAGCGAATTGTTGTCCGTTGTCTGTTACAATGGCAACATAATAACAGATGAAATTCTTTATCACCTGCGAGGTTGTCTTCGCCAAGGCCTTAACCTCCACCCACTTGGAGAAATAGTCAATCATAACCAGCAAGAATCTCCTCTGACCGCTAGCCTGAGGGAATGGGCCGACCAAGTCCATCCCCCAGATGGCGAAGGGCCAGGGCGCAGTGATCGTCCTGAGCCTCTGCGCGGGTTGAAGTTGGAGCGGCGCGAAGAGTTGGCACTTCTGACACTTTTTTGTAAACTCCATGGCATCCTTCCGCAGAGTCGGCCAGAAGTACCCTTGCCTTAACACCCTCTTTTCTAGGGTCTGACTTCCCGAATGGCTCCCGCATTCTCCGGAGTGAATTTCCTCCAAGACCCTCGGAACTTCATCTTCCGTCACGCACCTTGCTAGGAGCCCAGCCAAGGTTTTTCTGTACAGGCTTCCTTCGCGCATCATGTAGTATGCTGACTTGTACCTGAACCACCTCTTATCTAGGTCTCCTTCCGGGAACTTGCCCGAGGTCAGGAAGGTGAGGATCGGGTCTATCCACGAGGTTCTCCGATCAATCTCCATCAACTCGCCTTCCTCGATGGATGGGCGGAATAGCTCGGTCACCATTCCTCCTGCGCGAGGACCGTGCTTTGCCAACCGGTCCGCTCGGGCGTTCTCCTCTCTTGGAATGTGTTGAATGGCGAAGGTGTGGAACCATCCGACGAGGTCCCTAACCTTTGCCAGATACCTCTGGAGGGTTGGCTCCTTTGCTTCGAACTCCCCTCGAACCTGAGAGGCCACCACCATTGAATCTGTGAAAACCTTTACGTCCCGGATCTCCAGTTCCTTTGCCAGACGGAGCCATGTCACCACTGCCTCATACTCGGCCTGGTTGTTGGTCACAGGGAACCGAATGTGGATCGCTTGCTCGATCCTGGTCCCATGTGGGCTGACCAGGATCACCCCTCCGCCGAGGGAACTTTTTCCTGATGCTCCATCTGCGAACAAATCCCATGCCACCAACCCGGCGGGCTCTAGCCCGTCCACTTCTTTGACGTATTCTGCCAGGAAGTCTGCTACTGCTTGTGCTTTCATCGACAACCGGGGGATGAAGCTGACATCAAACTCACTGAGCTCTACCGACCACTTTGCCAATCTGCCCGAATGCTCCACTCCCTCCATAATGTTGCGAAGGGGATGGTCGGTCACCACCCTGATCGAGTGGGCCTGAAAATATGGGCGGAGTTTCCGGGCCGAGATGATCAAAGCAAATGCTAGCTTTTCCAGGACAGGGTACCTCAGCTTCGCCTTCTTCAGGACTCTGCTAACATAGTAGATCGGCAGCTGCTTCTTCCCCTCCTCCCGGACCAGGACCGAACTCACTGCCTCGACCCCTACTCCTAGGTAGAGAAAGAGGTCTTCTCCTTCCCTCGGCCCTTGGAGCAAGGGGGCTCGCGTTAGTTGTTCCTTCAAGGCCTGAAAGGCTTTCTCACACTCTGGTGTCCATTCGAATTTCTGACCCTGGCGCAGGGCCTTGAAGAAAGGAGAGCACTTCTCTCCCGCCCTGGAGAGGAATCGACTCAGCCCTGCTAACTTCCCAGTCAGCCTCTGAATTTCTTTCGCGTTCTTTGGCGATTTCAACTCCAAGATGGCCTTTACCTTGTCTGGATTGGGTTCGACCCCCTTCGGGGTGAGTAGATGGCCCAAGAACTTTCCTCGACTTGCTCCAAAGACACATTTGGAAGGGTTCAGCCTCATCTTGAACCTCCGAAGGGTAGCGAAGGTCTCCACTAGGTCTTGCAGGTGAGACTCCACGTCCCTGCTTTTAACCATCAAGTCATCCACATAGACCTCTAAGTTGCGCCCCTTCTGCTCTCTGAAGACTCGGTCCATCATCCTTTGGTAGGTTGCCCCCACATTCCTCAACCCAAACGACATCATCTTGTAACAATAACATCCATCGTCCGTGATGAACGAGACGTCCATGACGTCGGGCGAGTGCATTCGAATTTGATGGTAGCCGGAGAACGCGTACAAGAAGCTCATCACAGGGAATCCGACTGCTGAATCTACCAATGCATCGATCCGGGGCAACGGGTAGAAGTCTTTAGGGCATGCTTTGTTCAACAGAGTGAAGTCCACACACATTCTCCACCTCCCATCTCCCTTCTTCACCATTACTACGTTTGAAACCCACCCTGGGTATTGGATTTCTTCCACGAACCCGGCCTCGAGCAGCTTCCCCACCTCCTCTCTGATCGGCCCAGCGAGGGTGGGCGACGCTTTCCTCTTCTTTTGGCGAATGGGGCGGACGTTCGGGTCGAGGTTGAGGCGATGACATGCCACATCCGCGTCAATACCTGGCATCTCCGCAACGCTCCATGCGAAGATGTCTATGTTCTGCTGGACACATCTTCGGATCTTCTCTTGATCTGGCCCGCTCAACCTCCCGCTAATTCGCACCTTCTCCGGCCTTCCACTGCCGCTAATGACCTCTTTCTCAGTCACTTCCTCTGCCACCTCTAACTTGGTCAGATCATCCAACACATGATCTGCCTCATCTGCCTCCTCCTCCCCCGTTAATGGCTGTAACATGCTGGGGGGAGGCGACCTCCCCGGCTCTTTGCTTCCCGCCATGAGACTCAACTCGGAGCTTTCCGAATTAGCCGCTTCCACGCTCACCGCACCAGAATGTTGAAACCAGTTTCCCGGCTTCAGCGTTCGAAAGGGGGTTGCGACTAATCCTTACTTGACCTGAGCCTAGACCCGCGACCGGTTGCTAGGAACTAAGAGACTCGGACTTGATGAACACTTGAATCCACAAATGGACCCCTTAAGCTGCAGCGCGGAGGTCCCACCACATACACGGAAGATCTTAGAGCGCTTCCCCTCCCAAGCCAATGCTGAGCCTGGGCACCTTGAAGGGCACTAAGGAACACCTCACCGACCACCTTCAACGTCAAGGGGAGGGGAGGGGTAGTGCTTGCTCACACGCGAGAGAGGGGGTAGGAACCAACCCTTCCCAAGGTGCCCATGAGGGTCTATTTATAGACTTTCCCAAAAATGGACTGCGGATAGCCAAAATCCTGCTATCCGCAGTCCAACCATGACCACGAACGATCAACGCATGAGGGGGGGCGAGTGGGACTCGAGATACCCGCTTCCCCCCTCACGGGAGGCCATGCCGGTCTCCCCCCAATGTACCGGGCGAGTGGGGGAATCCCTCCCACTCGCCCAAAGGGGGGTGGCGAGTGGGAGGGCCCCTCCCACTCGCCCCCAAGGTGGCCGGCGAGTGGGAGGGCTCCTCCCACTCGCCCGGCGAGTGGGAGTGTTCCTCCCACTCGCCCGGCGAGTGGGAGTGCCCCTCCCACTCGCCCGGCGAGTGGGAGTGCCCCTCCCACTCGCCCGGGTGAGTGGGAGGGTCTCTCCCACTCGCCTAAGGGTGATTGGCGAGTGGGAGGCCCCTCCCACTCTCCCGAAGAGAGTCGGGGGAGCGGGTGCTCCCCCCGCCTTCTCCGCGGCCTCTCTTTGCCTTGGTCGGTTTTGACCGCCCCACGTGGTCGTTTTGTCCGTCCTGTCCACCCTTACTATCTTGGCTTCGTCTGGGTCGGGTCGCACCGACTCTGGAAATACGGGGGTTGTACAATGCCGTCCTTATCTTCCAAAGATTTTGGACACTGGTCCTTAGAGAGACTCACACCATGTGACATGGGTAAGAATCCTTTCTTGGACTCAAGCATGTTGAACCGTTTCAAAACCTTCTCAATGTATGTACTCTGGGTCAAACCCAACAACTTCTTCGATCTATCTCTATAGATCTTAATACTAAGTATATAAGTCGCTTCACCCAAGTCCTTCATAGAAAAGCAGTCTCCTAGCCTGTTCTTAACAGCTTGCAAGGTCGGAATGTCATTTCCGATCAACAGTCTGTCATCCACATACAATATCAGGAAACGACAATGCTCCCACTAATCCTCTTATAAACACAATGTTCATCCTCGTTCTTGATGAAACCAAACTCTTTGATTTTCTCATCAAAACGAAGATTCCAACTTCGAGAAGCTTGTTTCAATTCATAAATGGATCAATTCAACTTGCATATTTTACTGGATTCACTTGGAGATACAAAACCCTCGGGTTGTGTCATATACACTTCCTCAAGGAGGTTTCCATTAAGGAAAACCGTTTTGACATCCATTTGCCAGATCTCGTAGTCATAATACGCAGCAATAACAAGTAGAATTTTGATGGACTTGACCATGGCTACATGGGAAAAGGTCTCATCATAGTCAACACCATGAATTTGCCTGAAACCTTTAGTCACCAGCCAGCCTTTGAATGTCTGTACATTCCCATCCATGTCGGTCTTCTTCTTGAAGACCCACTTGCACCCTATGGGTCGTACCCTTCAGGTGGTTCCACCAAGGTCCAAACTTGGTTTGCATACATGGAGTCCATTTCAGATTTCATGGCCTCAAGCCACTTCTTGGAGTCAGGTCCACACATAACCTCTTGATAGGTTGCAGGCTCATCATCATGATCCATAAACAACACATTACCTATTTGAGACACGATAAATCCATATCTCTCAGGCTCAAATCTTGGTCTATCAGATCTATACAGGACTTGTATTTCTTTAGCTGGCTCTCTAGCTACAACAACTTGTAGTCCTTGCTCAGGTTCTAAAATCGGTTCAACTATTGTTTGTGGTTCATGAACTTCCTCAAGTTCCACCTTTGCAGTTTCTGGATAATAACTCTTTCTCCAAAAAGACGCCACTCCTTGCAACAAATAATTTGCCCTTGGACGGCAGGTAGAAGTAATACCCTTTGGTTTCCCTAGGATATCCCACATGATAACACTTATCCGACTTGGGTTCCAGCTTGTCAGGCATTTGATGTCGCACGTATGCCTCACAGCCCCAAATCTTAATAAAAGACATACTAGGACGCTTCCCAGTCCATATCTCATATGGTGTCTTTAGAACCGTTTTCGTTGGAGCACAATTTAATGTGAAAGCAGCAGTCTCTAAAGAAAATCACCAAAATGAAACGGACAAATTTGCATGACTCATCATCGACCGTACCATGTCTAACAAAGTACGATTCCTCCTCTCAGACACACTATTATATTGTGTTGTTCTGGGCGGAGTGAGCTGTGATACAATACCACACTCTCTCAGATGATCACGAAACTCATGACTCTGATATTCGCCACCTCGATCAGATCAGAGTGCTTTTATCCTCTTTCCCAGTTGGTTCTCTACTTCATTTTTAAACTCTTTGAACTTTTCAAAGGTTTCGGATTTGTTCTTCATAAGAAACACGTATCCGTATCTACTGAAATCATCAGTAAATATAACGAAGTAGTAGTACCCACCTCTAGCCATAGAATTCATGGGTCCACATACATCACTATGTATTATGTCCAAGAGATCATGGGCCCTCTCACTACAACTAGTGAAAGGGGCTTTTGTCATCTTGCCTAATAAACATGATTCACATCTCTCAAATGATTCATAATCAAATGAGTAAAATAATCCATCTTTATGGAGCTTGGATATGCGTTTCTCATTTATATGGCCTAAACGACAATGCCAGAAATAAGTAGGATTATAGTCATTAGTTTTTAGTCGTTTGGTATTTTCTATGTTATAGATCAGATGATTTATGTTCAAAACATATAAACCGTTAAACATTTGAGCAACGCCATAACAAACATCATTCTTATAAATAGAACAACAATTGTTCTTAATAATAAAAGTAAAACCAATCATGTCCAAACATGAAATAGAAATGATGTTTCTAGTTATAGTAGGAACAAAATAACAATTATCAAGTTCAATAATAAGCCCACTGGGCAAGGAAAGACGGTACAATCCTACGGCAACGGCAGCAACTCTTGCTCCATTTCCAACGCGCATGTCCACCTCTCCTTTACCCAGCAGTCTTCTCCTTGTTAGTTCCTGCACATTCGTAAAAATGTGAGAACCACATCCGGTATCCAATACCCAAGATGAAGGAGCAGACATGTTAATTTCTATAACATAAATACCTGAAGTGGAAGTCACACTTCCCTTCTTCTTCAGATCCTCGATGTAGGGGGGGACAGTTCCTCCTTCAATGCCCTGCCTTACCGTAGTGGTGGCAATTTCCTTCTTTAGCCAATCCCTTCTTTTTCAGTGTAGAAGACATGGGATCTAGGAAAGACTTAGGTCCCACCTTAGACTTCCTGAATCCCTTGGCCTTGGCCTTGCCTTTATGCACCATCAATATGGGGCTAGCAGGCTTGGTCTTCTTCATGTTGTTCTCGGCAGTTCTTAACATGTCTAGGAGCTCGGGCAGTGTCTTATCTATCTCATTCATGTTATTGTTCAAGACAAACTGCTCGTAACTATCCGACAATGATTGCAGGATCAGATCAGTAGCCAACTCTTGGCTTAAAAGAAAACTCGGTCTCTGAAGGTTCTCAATGTACCCAATCATTTTGAGTACATGAGTTCCCACTGGGTCTCTTGCTCCCAGTTTACACTGAAATAAAGCCTTAGTGATGTCGAACCTCTCTTGCCGAGCCTGCCCTTGAAACATTTTCTTCAGGTGCTCGATAATCTCAAAGCCACACATGGTCTCATGTTACTTCTGAAGCTCTGAGGTCATGGTAGCGAGCATGAGGCATTCGACATCCAGGGATTCATCTTGATACTTCTTATAAGCATCTTTGTCGGCACGGGACGAGTTCCCGGTCGACTCTGATGGGGGATCCTCTTCCAAGATATAGAGCTTACGCTCTTGCCTGAGAACAATTCTCAGGTTTCTATAGCAGTCAAGGAAGTTAGTCCCATTGAGCTTGTCCTTCTCAAGGATAGCTCTCAGGGACAAGGTGGAGTGAGATCCACTTGCCATGGAAGTTCTACAAAATAATGCAAAATATATTTTAGTACTATATTTCAAAATAAAATTTTATTTAATAAGATCTTTTATTAAATACTCCCACTATTTTATTCAAATTGATAACACTTAATATCAATTCGGAGAGTTTATGCGAGCTACTCTCTTAGTGGACAAGATCCATATTTCACCAACACAACGAGTCCGCTTTGGCGTTCCTCTCATAATGCGGTTATTTAGGTAGGCAATACTTGCCAATTGTATCACTATGCAACTCTTGTATGGTTGGTGAATAACTCTTTATTCGCATCCATCATATGGTGCATGCCAACCCAATGCCTCTAGGAACTCAACTTTTGAGGTCACATAGTTAAGTTGGACCCGATGTCGATAGTGAGATATCACAATTATCCGCTCGCACCCTTACCAAGATAGATTAATGCACCTTGCTTTGGCAAGCCCACACTTCATCGATCGAGGCAGGAAGAGTGTCATCCATCAGAAGACATCCGTATACTTAATATTGGATAAGGGATTTTTAAAAAATTGATTAACAATTAATCAATGTGCACATTTACAAAATTACAACGTTCACAAACAAAATACATCCCAGATGTGCACAAAATAAAATTATCAATGCTTTGATAGAACGGGCTAAATCTGACCATTTAGGACACTTCTAAATCTCCAGATTTACATGCATTTGACACAGGCAAAAACAACTCCACTTATGCAGTAGACAAACTCGTCTCTCAATGTCAGATTCAAAGTCTAAGACATTTGGTTTCACAAACCAATTAGAGGGACGATTATTGCAATGGAGAAACAATTTCTGAAACAGTGAAATCGCAACGCAATCACATGCGTTCCTCTGATACATCAAAATTGATGCTCCAGGAAGAAATCTGGGCATTTAGAACACTTCTAAATTTCCTGATTTACACGCATTGGATCGCTAACCTGCCTCTGATACCACTGTTGGGTTTTCTTCTTACCATTCAAAATGATAAATGCTGGCAGTTTGTCGAATGCGCTGGCAGTTTGTCGAACGCGCTGACCGTTCGTCGAACGCGCGCTTTGATTCGAACACTTGTCAACACGCTCCATATAATATTCACAATACCCGTGGAGCATTCAGTTGACTCGACCCGGTTCCAATAAGTCGTAGGATTGGTCCTTCACTCATATCCAATATGAGTAAGGCCAACACAATTCTTCCTCCAACTTCTCCAAACACTATTGTGCGTGACCCCATAGACTCATATCGCGTTGGCAGTGAGACTAGATACTTGGCCACTTCCAGATCACCATGGAAACACCAACAGTTGTGTGCCTCTCTTTTCTCACACCGCCGCTTTTACCACCGCTCGGATCGGGTCCATGCCCGTCTATCTCGCTTCAGCGAGAGACTCTCCTTGTTGCCTACGCCGCCGCATCTCCTCTGCCTGCAGTCATCGCAACTCCTCCGGCAGTCATTGCGACTCCTCCGCTTGCAGTTGTCCTAGTCATGGAGTGCGGGAGGAAGAGCTTCCGTCAACAGCAAGGAGGGGGCTTGCGTGACGGCTGCTGGGAGAAAGGAATTTCAGAACTCCTACAGCTGAGGATGAGAGACTTTGCCTATACGAGAGCACAATTTTTAAAATTATTGAAAAAACACATAAATAAAAGAATTTATAAATTTTTTAATACAAAGGGGTAAAATCGAAAATCGAAAGTTGAATGTTTCGCCAAATGATGGATTATATTTAAATAATATATTAAAAAATAATAATTAATTTATGAAGATAGGTTTATTATAAAAATGTTATTAATATATCATCAATTATATTTACAATTATGGAGTTGTTAAAAACACCGCAGTTTTGGCTAGGCGTACCGCACTTTCTACTAATTTTTCACGCCTTCTGGAGATAAGCTTTGTACATGCATTTTTAGGAAAAGTGTTCAACACGAAAGTTGTAGATTTCGACGAGATCTACAACTTTTGTGCTGAACACTTTTCCTAAAAATGCATGTACAAGGTGTAATTTGGAAATACGCTCATGTTTTGCGTCTTTTGGAAATACGCCTTGTACATGCATTTTTAGGAAAAGTGTTGAACACGAAAAAAGTGCTGTGCGCCTAGCCAAAACTCGGCCGCATCGCCCGTGGGATGCGGTCCGGCCCCCGCCGCGTTCGCGCCCTCTCGACGCCCCCCGAACGCAACACTTTCTACTAATTCCAGAAGGCGCAAAAAAATAGAAAAAAGTGTTGTGCGCCTAGCCAAAACTGCGGTGCCTTTAACAACTCCCTATAATTATTTTAATTTACAATCAGTCATCACATAGCTATTCTGTCAAACAGTATAGTCTGCTTCTCTGTTCAAACAACACTGAAAAAATAGATCTTTCAGATAATTTCACTGTTTTTCTCACCCTGTACAAAAAGTTCACTCTCACCACTACTTCTCTCACCACATCAAATGAGGCTCTGTTTGGCGGGGCGTTTTTGGAGTGGAGTGCCGTGAATTTTCGGACCGCCCCGCCAAACAGTTATTTTGGGTACTACAGTGGGAGTCGCCATCGTTCTGTAATGGCTGTTTTTGGCGTTTATGGAGTCGCGAAAAATTAGCGCGACTCCAAAAATTGCGGCGCCAACAATCGTGACGCCAGAAATCGCGACTCATCCGCGACTCCTCCGCGGCCCTAGCGAGCATTTCCGCCTGGAGCATTTCCATGACTCCTCCACTGCCCTAGCGAGCCTTTCCGCTACTCCTCCACAACCCTTCTTCTCCGGCGATAGGCCACCGCCAACCATCCTTCTCCGGCGACAAGCGCAGCGGCCTTCATTGACGAGCGCCTTCTTCGATCTTCTCCAGAAGATCATCCACCGTGCTGATTTCAGATCTTCTCCAGAAAGTCATCCACTGTGCTGATTTCGATCTTCTCCAAAGATCATGGCCGGCGATTCTGCAGAGAATCTTCTTCTTGATGATTTCAGATCGTCGAAATCAAATCCAAGATATAATAGGTGAATATTTTTCATGTTTTTTAGGTTAATTTTTTTAATCTTGGTGCATCATGATTATTTTTTCTTGCTTGTTATACACCCGTAAAGGCCTCGGGCTACGTCTAAAGGAAGCCCCGCCGAAGAGAGGTCAAAGCACGTACAAGCCGGTCAAAGCACGCAAGCCGCAGGTACGTGCGCTACCGCGCGCACGGGAGCGCGCGTCGCGGGGGAGCGACCCGCTCGCGCCCCGACCGCACCCCTCCCGGGGTGCGGCCCAGCCGCCCCCCTTGGGGGGTGCGGCCGAGCCGCACCCCCCAAGGGGGTGAGACCAATCAGCACCCCCCAAGGGGGTGCGGCCAAGCCGCACCACCCTTGGGAGGTGCGGCCAAGCCGCACCCCCCTAGGGGTGCGGCCCCGGCCGCACCCCTTTGGGGGGGGGGGGTGCGACTCGGCCGCATCGCCCGTGGGATGCGGTCCGGCCCCCTCCCCTCGCCTTTTTCCGTAGGGGGGCTCGAGGGGGCCCCCGCCGCGTTCGCGCCCTCTCGACGGGTGCGTCTGATCTCAATTCCTTCTTGGGGGCGACTCCCCGTTCCGCCGTCCGCCCGGGGGATCCCCGTGGTCTGCGGCACGTGAGGAGCACCTCGGCACTCGCGCGCGCTCAGAACGCTTTTGAGCGCGCTTGGAGGCCTTCTCGCTTTTTGTCTTTTCGACCTTCTCGCTTTTTGTCTTTCCAACCTTCTCACTTTTTGTCTTTCCAGTTTCTCAGATTTCAGGAACAACCTGTCGCCTTTTTCTCCTCCAACAGAACTGCCCGAACTACCCGAACTACCCGAACTGCCCGAAGGGTAAGGTGGTCATTTATGAAAAATGGCGATCTGTGTGCCCCGAACCGGAAAATTTGATTCGTCCGCCGAGCATTTATGGAAACTACAAACGGCGAAATTACCGGACTGCCCCCGACCAAAGCTATAAAAGGAGCCTCAAGGCTTCATTTGTGAGGACCTGGACTTCTGGACCCGGGAGAGCTCCTTGCAGGCTTTGCGGAATTCTCCTTCGGCGCTTGAAGATCTCCTTCGTGGACTTGAAGATTTTCTTCGTCACGAAAGGCGACTCAGCATCTCACTTTTCGTTCCGGAAAGGCGACTCAGCTTCTCACTTTTCGTTCCGGAAAGGCGACTCAGCTTCTCACTTTTCATTCCGAAAAGGCGACTCAGCTTCTCACTTTTCGTTCAGGAAAGGCGACTCAGCTTCTCACTTTACGTTCCGGAAAGGCGACTCAGCTTCTCACTTTCGTTCCGGAAAGGCGACTCAGCATCTCACTTTCGTTCCCGAAAGGCGACGCAGCTTCTCACTTTGGTTCTCCAGAATTTTCAGAAGGGAAAAAGACTTAGTTTCTCCGAGAGGTGGCCTGTCACCCTCGGAGCTCTCTCTCTCTCTCTTGTTGTAACGAGTAGCGGCATGTCGCGCTCGAGTTCCAACCATCAAGTTGTAACCACCAGAAGATAGTGAAGTTTGGTCGGCACAGCCCCGGCCGCGTGGTTTTTTACCCTTTCCGGGTTTTCCACGTTAAGAAGTCCCAGTGTACTCAGCAAATCTCGAATTGACTGTTTGCGCGCTTAGTTTGCTCACGAGCTAAGGTGGTTCAATTGGACCAGTCTACCAAGAGCCCTAAGCGTTCCACAACAGTTTGGCGCCGTCTGTGGGAAAATTCCCAGAACTCTTTGAAGGCCAACGACTATGACAAGGAGGAGTGCTCGCACTGCCGAAGGATCAATGCCGGAGGGACGCGTCGACCCAGCTCCCTCCCACTCGTTTATCGATGCACCAACCGCGGAGCAGGAACTGCCTGCGCCAGCAGCTGGGCTGGAGGTGCGCATGCAGCGGATCGAAGAGTATCAAGCCGAGATGTTGGCTCTCGTAAGGAATCTCGGGGCCCCTCAAGTTCCGGTTCAGCCGCCAGCCCTGAACGCACCACCACCCCCAGTTCTGAATCATGCCCCGAACCAAGAAGCCATTCAGGAGGACGAGGCTTCAGAAGGATTCTCCAACGCGGCGAGTTCCGCTCACCTTGCCCCGCCAGCTGGAGGCCCAGAAGCTGACCACCGTCGCCATCACCCCAGAAGAGCTGCCCCCGAGCGAGCAACGAAAAGAACTTCGCGAGAAGAAATACGCGATATGATAGAGGAAGAGTACGCCCAAGCAGGGCGACGCGCTGCGCTCGCTCGCCGTCCCACGCATCAGGGCTCCCCGCTGTCACCTCAAGTCCTAGCGCATCCAATTCCGAATGGCTTCAAGCTTCCCAGCATCGAGACATTCGACGGGACGGACGATCCTTTGGAACATGTCAATCACTTCACCACCGTCATGAGGATTTACAGCGCTCCTGATCAACTCCTCTGCCAAGTGTTCCCAGCAACCTTGAAGGGACAAGCGCGCACTTGGTTCCATTCTCTGCGGAATGGGGCCATCAACAACTTCACAGAAATGGCGCAGCAGTTCGTGGATCAGTTCATCGCCAACCGTCGAATTGTCCGGGATCCCTCCCATCTCTCAGGGATCCGCCAGAACAACGGAGAGACACTCAAAGACTTCTTCTGACGCTTCACTACCGAGGATCGGTAGATCCTAGGGGTTGACCCCGAGCTCCTGCGAGGAGTTTTCTTGGGAGGACTCCGCCCAAGTGGCTTCTACTCGGACCTCATGAGGGAAATCGTACCAAGTTATCCCGACCTCGTTCATCGGGTTGAAGCACAAATAGCTGCAGATGAGGCCATCGAAGCGCACCGTCGGCAGTTCGAGGGAAGCCAAGGAAGGAAAAGGGGATCAGATCAAGCCCCTCACGAACGAGAAGAACGTCGCGGCGAGGAGCGTCGCGGCAACGAGCGTCGTCATGACCCCCGAAGGGATCTAGGACCACAGCCGCCCAGGACCTACACCCCGTTGAACACCACCAGAACGAATGTGCTCTACGCCATTCAGAACAACCCCGAACTCCGCATGCCCCGAATACCCCCGCCAAATCCAAGGGGAGATCAATCCAAGTACTGCGAGTTCCATCGGGGAACCGGGCATACCACCGAGGAGTGCACCAGACTCAAAGACGAAATCGAGCGCCTCATCCGCCAGGGACTTCTGGGAAGATTCTTACAAGGCCAGATTCCCAATCAGCCCCAGCAGCCCAGGGAGGCAGGGGAGCAGCCCCCCACCCCCCGAGGCGCAGGTGGGGGAAGGCCGATGGTGGGAGAAATTGAGACCATCGCCGGACCCCCCCGTCTTAGCATCACAAATCCTCTCGATTGCCCATCCCGTGAGAGGCCACGAAGACAAAAAACTCAAGGAGGATATTACGATAGCTTTCGGAGATGAAGACTTGCAAGGGTTGCGGATTCCGCACCAGGACCCGCTCGTGATCAGCGCAGGGATCGGGGATCCCTGCTTCAAGGTAAAGAGAATACTGGTCGACAACGGAAGCTCAGTCGATGTCCTGTTCCTCTCCACCTTGCAGAATATGAAGCTCACAAAGGACCAGCTTAGTCCTGCGGCCGGGCCCGTCTACGGCTTCGACAACAGACCTGTCCCGGTGCAGGGCATGATCATTCTCCCAGTCACATTGGGCGAGTTTCCAAGACAGTCAACACACAACATCCAGTTCATGGTGGTAGAGTCCACCTCCGCCTATAACGCCATCTTCAGGAGATCGCTCTAGTCAATCTTCGGGGCAATCCCTTCCATTCCGCATCTGGCTATGAAGTTCCCAATTGCCGCAGGCATAAGGGTCGTAAGAGGGGACCAAGAGGCAGCCAGAACCTGCTACCTGAAGCAGGCTCAACCAGTAAGGGCAACCGCCCTCAACATCAATAACTTCGACCTACGAGACGAAGCTACTTTGCAGCGAGGAGCGCCCGTTGAAGGGATAGTAGAAGTACCACTTTCCCGGCGAGACCCGACTCGGACTGTTCAGGTCGGGTCACTCTTGTCACAAGAGGAGCGAGAAAAGTTCACAACCTTCCTACAGGAGAACGGGGACATTTTCGCTTGGAGCCCAGAAGACATGCCCGGGGTAGATCCTGACGTTATTTATCACTCGTTAAACATCAACCCCTCCTGCAGGCCTGTAATTCAAAAGAAAAGGAACTTTGCCCCCGAGCGTTTGAAGGCAATCGAGGAGGAGGTAGCTAAGCTCCTGGAAGCACGATTCATACGCGAAGCAGAATACCCCACATGGCTCGCCAACGTAGTCATGGTAAAGAAGGCCTCGGGAAAATGACGAATGTGCGTCGACTACAGCAATCTAAACCAAGCATGCCCAAAAGACAGTTTCCCCCTCCCGAGGATTGACCAGCTCGTCGACGCCATGGCCGGCCATGAGCTGCTCAGCTTCATGGATGCCTATTCGGGTTACAACCAGATAAGGATGAACCCTGCGGACGAAGAGCATACCGCCTTCCGCACCGACAGAGGAGTCTACTACTACAGGGTGATGCCATTCGGCCTCAAAAATGCCGGAGCCACCTATCAAAGGCTGATGAAAAAAGTCTTCAAGAGTCTCATCGGAGAGTCGATGGAGGTTTACGTGGACGACATGCTAGTAAAAAGCGTCCACCGTTGCAACCACTTGGAAGACTTGGGAAAGTGCTTCCAGCTTCTCCGCCGCTTCCAGATGCGGCTCAATCCCAGCAAATGTGCGTTTGGTGTGACGGCGGGAAAGTTCTTAGGTTTCATGGTAACCTATCGGGGAATTGAGGCCAACCCCGCGAAGATCAAGGCGTTGGAGGATATGTCGCCGCCTCGCTCAATTAAGGAAGTGCAACGCCTAAACGGGAGGATCGCTGCGTTATCCTGATTTCTGTCACGGACGGGAGACAAGTATCTCCCCTTCTTCAAAATCCTCCGGGGAGCGCGCCACTCCGGCTTCCAGTGGACTGACGAATGCCAGGTGGCCTTCGAGCTTCTCAAACAATACTTGGCTTCGCCACCACTTCTGTCAAAGCCCACCCCCGGAGAAACTCTGTTCCTGTACCTGGCTGTGTCGCCTACGACTCTTAGCTCGGTGCTCGTAAAAGATGAAGGAGGAGTGCAGCGACCAATTTACTACCTCAGCAAAGTCCTCACCGACACTGAAACCAGATATCCGGCAGCAGACAAGACAGCCTTGGCTCTTGTTTTCTCAGCAAGAAAGCTTCGACCCTAATTCTAGGCTCATACGGTAAAAGTATTAACACAACTCCCATTACGGGCAATCCTCCAGAAGTCGGAAGTCTCAGGGAGACTTGTAAAGTGGGCCGTAGAACTCGGCGAGTTTGACATCCAATTCCTGCCTCAGCCTGACATCAAGTCGCAAGTACTCGCCCGCTTTGTTGTGGAATACACCATCCCACCAGAAACAACTCTTATCAAAGACACCACTAGCCCCCGTTGGACCATCTACGTCGACGGTGCCTCCGGAGCTGAAGGAGCCGGAGCAGGATTGCTCCTCGTAAGCCCCGAAGAGATCACCCTAGATTACAGTCTTCGGCTGAAATTCCCCGCAACGAATAACATGGCGGAGTACGAAGCGCTAATCGCCGACCTCCGGCTCGCTATCGACTGCAAAGCTGAGAACCTGACGATTTACACAGACTCCCAACTCGTAGTCTCACAGGTCGAAGGAGACTACGAGGCTAAGAGTGACCAGATGGTGAAGTTCCTCGCGTTCGCGAAATTACTCCTTCAGAAGATCTCATCGTATCAAATCCTACACATCCCCCGAGAGCAGAACTCCAGAGCGGATGCTCTATCCAAGCTCGCCACCTCACCCTCCATCTACCAGTCTCGAAGGTGCCGAATCGAAGAAGTCGCGGTCCCAAGCATTCAAGGGACGTGGGAGATTGCAGCCATTCACCAGGAGGAGTCATCCTGGATGACCCCATTACGAGCTTACCTCGAATGCGGGCACCTTCCTGAAGATCGCTTAGAAGCGCGAAGACTACGGATGCGGGCGGCGTCATTCACTATTATAGACAGGGAACTTTACAAACGTGCATTCTCAGGACCATATCTAAAATGCCTACCAGCAGACGAGGCCGACTACGCCCTCAGAGAAGTGCACGGGGGAGTCTGCGGAGAACACCTAGGCAGGAAAGCATTGGCGCGAAAAATACTATGTCAAGGCTTCTATTGGCCGACAATGAGGAAGGATGCAGCCGACTTTGTCCAAAGATGTAAGAGCTGTCATCTGCACGCCAACACACCTCATCAACCCCCAGTCTCACTTTCCACACTACAAAGTGCGTGGCCATTCGCGCAATGGGGGATCGACCTTCTCGGCCCCCTGCCCCTAGCATCCGGACAGAGAAAGTTCATCATCGTAGCCATCGATTATTTCACCAAATGGGTCGAAGCAGAGCCCCTAGCTAAAATCACGGAAGAAAACACCAAACAATTCGTCTGGAAGAACATCGTCTGCCGCTTCGGCATCCCGGCTACAATCATTGCCGACAACGGCACTCAGTTCACTGGGAAGTCCTTCACCAAAATGTGCGAGGATTTGAAGATCAACCTTCGTCATACGTCTGTGGCACATCCGCAAAGCAACGGACAGGTAGAAGTCACAAATCGCACCATCCTCAAAGGATTGAAGACACGCCTAGAAGAAACTGGAGGACAATGGGTAGACGCGCTCCCAAATGTGCTGTGGGTGTATCGCACAACAGAGAGGACTCCTACAGGGGAGACGCCTTATAACCTCTATTACGGGACCGAAGCTATCATTCCCGTCGACGTCGGCGTTCCAAGTACTCGGGTGCTAACCTTCGACCCCAGCAAGAATGACGGACTGCTTCGGGAAAACCTCGACCTAATCCCAGAAGTTCGGGACAACGCTGCCCAACGTGCCGCATCCTACCAAATGCGTGTAGCCTGAATCTACGACAGGAGGGTGAAGCCCAAACCGATCAACGTAGGAGATCTCGTCTTGCGCAGCATCGAGGCAGCCGGCAAAGGCCCCCAAGGAGATAAGCTCTCGTCGGCCTGGGAAGGCCCGTACGTAGTCACGACGGTCGTGAAACCCGGAACATACAGGCTCAGGACGGCAGAAGAGAAGACTTTGCCACGCACCTGGAACGCTCAAAACCTGCGCCGCTTTTACCAGTGATCCAGGGACTTCTACCATATGCTAAGCCGCGAGCTCAGACTCGTGCGAACTTATCTTAAAATTTCTGTACCAAGCCGCGAGCTCAGACTCGTGCACTTATCTTATATTACATATTATGTAAAAGCCGCGAACTCAGACTCGTGCACTTATCTTATATCACGTATTATATAAAAGCCGCGAGCTCAGACTCGTGCACCTATCTTATCTTCAATAAAGCTACGCATCAGATAATTTCTTACTATAAAACTATGTATGTATATTTTGACATCAACATCCATTTAAGAAAAATCTTTGTAACGGGGCCCTGCCTTGGGGACTTTGCACCGCCGTCGATTGAAGGTTCGCCCTTCTCCTCCGTCGTCGAGTCCCAGCGTCGTAGGGGCCTGCCCCCCTTGCGTTCGCCTCCGGTTTGAATACACCAGCTATTCACCGGCACTTCGGGGCCCTGCCCCGGGGACTTTGCATCGCCGTCGATTGAAGGTTCGCCCTTCTCCTCCGCCGTCGAGCCCCGGTGTCGTAGGGGCCTGCCCCCCTTACGTTCACCCCAGGTTTGAATACATCCGCTATTCATCGGCCGAAGCCGCGAGCACAGACTTCTGCACCAAAGCCGCGAGCATAGACTCGTGCAAAAAAGCCGCAAGCACAGACTTGCGCAAGCTAAATTTCTATTATGTAAAAGCCGCGGGCTCAGAACCGATGCGGGTATTAATATTAGGCAGCAAGCCAGCGACAAGCTCGGAGAACCAACGCCCTTCGCCGACCATCTTAAAGCGTCCTCCCACGATCAACGCTTTGACAGCAACCAGGAAAGCAGGACCATCAGAGGGCTATCACGACCCAGCGCAGGGGGAGAAACGCCTGTCCAGGACAAAGAAACAAAGTCAACCACGCTCACCCTTCGGCTGCAACTCCTGCCCAAAACGCCGCAAAGAGGGCGGTGAATAAAGCCGCCACAGAAAAGTCAAAACCTCCGAACTCCTCGCCCCTAAACTCGGACTCTGAAGGTTTGGGGGCTTATGTTATACACCCGTAAAGGCCTCGGGCTGCGTCTAAAGGAAGCCCCGCCGAAGAGAGGTCAAAGCACGCACAAGCCGGTCAAAGCACACAAGCCGCAGGTACGTGCGCTACCGCGCGCACGGGAGCGCACGGTAGCGCGCGGGCAACACCCCCCATCGCAGGGGAGCGACCCGCTCGCGCCCCGACCGCACCCCTCCCGGGGTGCGGTCCGGCCGCACCCCCCTTGGGGGTGCGCCCCAGCCGCACCGCCCAAGGGGGTGCGGCCCAGCCGCACCCCCCAAGGGGTGCGGCCAAGCCGAACCACCCTTGGGAGGTGCGGCCAAGCCGCACCCCCTAGGGGTGCGTCCCCTGCCGCACCCCTTGGGGGGTGCGGCCAAGCCGCCCCCCCGGGGTGCGACTCGGCCGCACCGCCCGTGGGATGCGGTCCGGCCCCCTCCCCTCGCCTTTTTACGTAGGGGGGCTCGAGGGGGCCCCCGCCGCGTTCGCGCCCTCTCGACGGGTGCGTCGGATCTCAATTCCTTCTTGGGGGCGACTCCCCGTTCCGCCGTCCGCCCGGGGGATCCCCGTGGTCTGCGGCACGTGCGGAGCACCTCGGCACTCGCGCGCACTCAGAACGCTTCTGAGCGCGCTTGGAGGCCTTCTCGCTTTTTGTCTTTCCGACCTTCTCGCTTTTTGTCTTTCCGACCTTCTCGCTTTTTGTCTTTCCGACCTTCTCGTTTTTTGTCTTTCCGACCTTCTCACTTTTTGTCTTTCCAGTTTCTCAGATTTCAGGAACAACCTGTCGCCTTTTTCGCCTCCAACAGAACTGCCTGAACTGCCTGAACTGCCCGAACTACCCGAACTGCCCGAAGGGTAAGGTGGTCATTTACGAAAAATGGCGATCCGTGTGCCCCGAACCGGAAAATATGATTCGTCCGCCGAGCATTTATGGAAACTGCAAACGGTTAAATTACCGGACTGCCCCCGACCAAAGCTATAAAAGGAGCCCCAAGGCTTCATTTGTGAGGACCTGGACTTCTGGACCCGGGAGAGCTCCTTGCAGGCTTTTGCGGAATTCTCCTTCGGCGCTTGAAGATCTCCTTCGTGGACTTGAAGATTTTCTTCGTCACGAAAGGCGACTCAGCATCTCACTTTTTGTTCCGGAAAGGCGACTCAGCTTCTCACTTTTCGTTCCGGAAAGGCGACTCAGCTTCTCACTTTTCGTTCCGGAAAGGCGACTCAGCTTCTCACTTTTCGTTCCGGAAAGGCGACTCAGCTTCTCACTTTCGTTCCGGAAAGGCGACTCAGCATCTCACTTTCGTTCCCGAAAGGCGACGCAGCTTCTCACTTTGGTTCTCCAGAATTCTCAGAAGGGAAAAAGACTTAGTTTCTCCGAGAGGTGGCCTGTCACCCTCGGAGCTCTCTCTCTCTCTTGTTGTAACGAGTAGCGGCCTATCGCGCTCGAGTTCCAACCATCAAGTTGTAACCACCAGAAGATAGTGAAGTTTGGTCGGCACAGCCCCGACCGCGTGGTTTTTTACCCTTTTCGGGTTTTCCACGTTAAAAAGTCCCAGTGTACTCAGCAAATCTCGAATTGACTGTTTGCGCGCTTAGTTCGCTCACGAGCTAAGGTGGTTCAATTGGACCGGTCTACCAAGAGCCCTAAGCGTTCCGCAACATTGCTTTTTGGAACATTCTCGGCTATCTTGCCTTCCATCTCGGGAAGTTGTTCTTCTATATTTTTTTTTCAGATCTAATTTTAAAAAAATTGAAATTCACAGTGCACAGCTGTTTTGCCAAACAGCTTATACAATTTCTTCGTTTGAAACAACACTGCAAACGCTATTCTTCCAAACAGATTCACAGATTCTGCAACCACTTGGCAAAACAGCTGATTATTCCACCACTGCTTCCCACCACTACTTCTCCAGTCGCTACAGCCATGCCAAACAGAGCCTGAGTCAAAAAGAGCATCAATTAAAACTAGTTTTAATTTAATTTATATTTTATTTACTTTAGCTAGTTTAAAATCAAAATACTAATGGTTAGAGTGTTATAATGACTTTAATAATGGCATTATTAATTATGAGTATCCTCATATATAATAAATTTTGGTGTGGTTTTCTAATTTGGGGCAAGTAGCGAGAGGAAAGATCTATTAACAAAGAAGAAAAATAATTCTCTGTTTTTATTCAATTAATTACAAAGAAACAAATTATTAAAGAAAGAAACAATCATCGACGGAGCGGGCGGTACCTCCACATTACATATTATTAAGATAATAATAATGAAATTTTATTCAAGACATTACTTGTTATACATTCATAAAGACCTTGGGGTGCGTCTAGAGAAAACTCCACTAAAGAGAGGTGAGGTCAACGGTCAACGCATGATCGCTCGAGTTGGAGAAATCGAACTCGCCATTTCCGCCGCCAATCGCAAGTGCGAGAGTATGCACGGAACACGCCGCGCGCCGCCATAGCCGAACCCCACTACTGGGTTACGATTAGCCCGCACCCCACTAGTGGGGTGCGAATAGCCGCACCCCCCATAATGGGGGGTACGGCCAAACCGCACCCCGTGTGGGGTGCGGCCAAGCCGAACCCCCTTGGGGTGCGGCCCGGGCGCACCACACGTGGGGTGTGGCCAAGCCGCACCCCATGAGGGGTGTGGCCATGGGGTGCGGCCAAGCCGCACCCCATGAGGGGTGCGGCCAAGCGCACCCCATGAGGGGTGCGGCCAAGCCGCACCCCATGAGGGGTGCGACCAAGCCGCACCCCATGAGGGGTGCGGCCAAGCCGCACCCCATGAGGGGTGCGACCAAGCCGCACCCCCTTCGGGTGCGGCCCGGCCGCACCCCCCTCGGGTGCGGCCGCGCCGCGCCCCCCCTCGGGTGCGGCCGCGCCGCGCCCCCCTTAGGGTTCGGCCGCGCCGCGCCCCCCTTAGGGTGCGGCCAAGCCACTCCCCCCCGTAGTGGGGTTAGGGCAAATCCCCCCTCTTCACGATGAGAAAGAGCTAAAAGAATAAGGGCTTACGCCCAGTACAATGTTCAAATATAGTGCAACAACACTCTCACTCTACATCTATACGGAAGCTATCAAACTCTGTCTTCATGCATCTGTAGCTGCTGCGGCGACGACGTGTAGTGGCTCCTCTGCTTCATCCTGTCCTCCTGTCCTGTCTCCTGAACGGGGTCCTGCTGTTCTGACACATCATCCCTAAAATGATGAGGTCCACCGACTATCAGTCTATAAGACTAAGCATATTCCTCACCGTCTCCACCCGCGACTCCTAGGCACCGTGCGGGAGGAGGAAGCGGAGGACATCAAGGGGTAAATCAAAAGCAGGTGACATGTGGCTAAACTAGCAGGGTTTATAATTACTAAACAAGTAATGAAAACATCTCTACCCTAATAGGAGTATGTATATAAGCAATAAGTAAAGAGCAGTATAAATAAAAGAGCAGGTATAATAAATAAGAACAGCTACAAATGTAACCTTAACTTATATGCACATACAAAAGCACATAAGCTAAGGGATCTGGTACTAAGGTAAACTCATCGTATAAATGAGCCCATACTAGTTTATACGATGCGGTCTCTGTTTTATGCAAGAATGCTATGCTATGATATCTAATGCAATGCAATGCAATGCAATGCGACAACAATGATGCAACTCACGCACACGACTCTGTACGTACAGACCTTTAGTTCCCACTTTTCGGAGGTAGCTAACCTCTCGGGCACCTCCCGTCGTGGTCAAACGGTGGCAGAGGAGCGGGCGTCTCCTCACCTAGGTGGGTAAGTCACACTACCAGACCTAGGCCCAAACGTACGCTGTGATATCGGTACTCGGTACTCACGAGCTCCTGCGTACTCTTGCTGGATCCGAAGAAACCAGACCTTTATTTGGCCAGGCAGGGTTTAGGGAAACCGTCCCATCGGACGCGCAGTAAGACAACCTGGCCCCTTATAAAAACCACTAGCACTGCCGAGTCAACGAACTGATGTCGGTGTGACGACTAAGACAGAACCGAAGACCCACCACATTCTATGCACATGCATAATTACCATCTCTATCACCGAGCCTCCATCTCGTAATTCTAACCTAGCACGCTCAGAACGCTATCACTAAGACGGATTCCGCCTAGAACGCCTCCTAGCACGCTCATAACGCTATCATGCTTGTTGCGCGCTCAGAACGCTCCTGAGCGCTCAGAGCACTTTCACATTCTGGGCACACTCACTTTTTGTCTTTCTAATTTCTCAGATTGCAGGGACGGCTTGTCACCTTTTTCACCTTCAACAAAACTGCCCGAACTGCCCGAACTGCCCGAACTACCCGAGGGGCGAGACGGTCATTTATGAAAAATGGCGATCCGTGTGCTCCAAATCGGCCAGTGTGATTCGCCCATCAGGTGGTTACGGTAGTTACGACGGCAAAATTATTGGGCTACCCCCGGCCAAAGCTATAAAAGGAGCCCAAAACCTTCATTTGAGAGGACCTTGCCTTCTGGACCCGGCAGAGCTTCTTTGAAGATTTCCACGGAATTCTCCTTCGGTGCTTGAAGATCTCCTTCGTGGACTTGAAGATTTTCTTTATTCTGAAAGGCGACTCAGCACTCTCACTTTCGTTCTCCCGAAAGGCGACTCAGCATTCTCACTTTTATTCTCCACCGTTCTCAGAAGGAAAGAGACTTAGTTTTCCGAGATGTGGTCTGTCACCTTCGGAACTCTCTCTCTCTCTATTATTGTAATGAGCGGAGGCCTGTCGCGCTCGAATTCTAAACACCTGACTGTAACCCCTCAAAAGATAGTGAAGTTTGGTCGGCACAGCTCCGGTCGCGTGGTTTTTTACTCTTTCCGGGTTTCCACGTTAAAAAGTCTCAGTGTACTTAACGAATCTCAAATTGTCTGTTTGCGCGCTCGGTTCGCTTCCGAGCTAAGGTGGTTCAATTCGACCGGTCTACCAAAGCACCCGAGCGACCCGCAGCAGTTTGGCACCATCTGTGGGAAACGATTCCCAAAACCCTGCAAAGACTCACTGAAGGAAGCGCTTCACCGCCAATTGCAATGGCAAGAAAAAGTGCTCGCACTACTGAAGGATCAATCCCGGAGAGACACGTCGACCCAGCTCCCTCCCACTCACTTATCAATGCGCCTCTAGCAGAAGAGGCAGTGCCTGCGCCCGCAGCAATACTGGAAGGGCGCATGCGGCAAATGGAAGAACAACAAGCCGAGATGCTGGCTCTTGTAAGAAATCTCGGGGCTCCTCGAGTTCCCGTTCAACCGCCAGCGTTAAACGTTCCGCCTCCCCAGCTCTGAGTCATGCCCCGAACGAGGAGTCCGTTCGAGAGGAAGAAGCCTCAGAAGAATTCTCCGACGCAGCAAGCTCCGCCCATCCTGCTCCCCCAGCCAGAGGCCCAGGAGCTGACCACCATCACCGTCTCTAGGAAGAGTTGTCCCTGGCCGAGTAGTAGAAAGAACCACACGAGAATAAATACGCGACATGATAGCGGAAGAGTACGGCCAGGCGGGGCAACGCGCAGCTCTCGCCCACCATCCCGCGCATCACGGATCCCCACTATCGCCTCAAGTCTTGGACCATCCAGTTCTAAACGGTTTCAAGCTTCCCAACATCGAAACATTCGACGGGATGGACGACCTATTAGAACATGTCAATCACTTCACCACCATCATGAGGATTTACAGCGCCCCCGATCAACTCCTCTGTCAAGTGTTTCCGGCAACCTTGAAGGGACACGCACTCACTTGGTTCCACTCCCTGCGAGATGGGGCCATCAACAACTTCGCAGAAATGGCGCAGTAGTTCGTGGACCAGTTCATCGCCAATCGTAGGATTGTCTGGGATCCCTCCCATCTCTTGGGAATCTGCCAGAACGACAGAGAAACTCTAAAGGATTGTTTCCGACGCTTCACCTCTGAGGCTCGGCAAATCCCGAGAGTCGACCCCGAGCTCTTGCGAGGAGTTTTCCTCGGAGGCCTCCACCCAAGTGGTTTTTATTCAACTCTAATGAGAGAAACCGTGCCAAGTTATCCTAACCTCGTTCATCGAGTTGAAGCTCAGATAGCTGCCGACGAGGCCATCGAAGCGCACCGTCGACAGTTTGAAGGTAGCCAAGGAAGGAAGAGGGGTCAGATCAAGCCCTTCGTGGATGAGAGGAGCGGCATGGCGAGGGACACCGCAACGATGAACGTCGCTGTTGAAACCAGAGAACTGGTTTCGACGTTCAAAAGGGCGATGCAACTAAGCCTTACTTGACCTGAACGAGACCCTTGACCAGTCACTAAGAACTGAAGGACCTAACCCTTGGAAAACTTCTAAGTCCACAAACGAACCCCTTAAGCTGCAGCGTGGAGGTCCCACCACATACCCAGAAGCTCTCAATGAACTTCCCCTCCCAAGCCAATGCTGAGCCTGGCACCTTGGAGGGCACTAAGGATCCCCTCACCGTCCACCTTCAATGACAGGGGGAGGGGAGGGGTAGTGCTTGATCACACGCGAGGGAGGGGGGGGGGGGGGGGTACCAACATCCCTTCCCAAGGTGCCCATGGGGGCCTATTTATAGACTTCCCAAAAATTGGGCTGCGGATAGCCAAAAATCTACTATCCGCAACCCAACAACCAACCCGGATGACCGAAACAGGAGGGGGGGGGGGGGGGGCGAGTGGGGCTTGAGACGTCCACTCCCCCCCTTGCCGGGGGTCGAATGAGTGGACCGAGGTCCACCACCTTGACTGGGCGAGTGGACCTTGCGGTCCACTCAACCCACCGGGCGAGTGGACCCTTAGTCCACTCGCCCAGCTGCCTGGGAGAGTGGACCATAGGTCCACTCGCCCACGGGCTTGGTGCGAGTGGACCCTAGGTCCACTCGCCCCCCACCTTGGGCGAGTGAACCCAAGGTCCACTCGCCCCCACTCAGGAGGGTCCACTCGACCGGGTCCTTGGGCGAGTGGACCAAGGGTCCACTTGCCCGGGGCCTTGGGCGAGTGGACCCAAGGTTCACTCGCCCTAGGAGATCTGCCCCCCCCTGAGCCTTCTCTTTTTGGTCTTGACGACCTCCGTTGGTTCGGTCCGCTGCGCAATGGTCACCCTCTCTACCACGACCTTATCTGCGTCGGGTCACACTGACTCGAAAAATATGAGGGTTGTACAGTCGCCGCGACCCCCAAAGAGACCTGGGTCCGCAGTCTCCCAGGGTCTACACCCCATTGAATACCACCAGAACAAATGTGCTCTACGCCATACAGAACAACCCAGAGCTCCGCGCACCTCGGGCGTTAGCCCCAAACCCGAGAGGCGATCAGTCCAGGTACTGCGAGTTCCATCAGGGGACCGGGCATACCACTGAAGAGTGTACCAGACTTAAAGACGAAATCGAACGACTCGTCCGCCAGGGACTCCTAGGGAGACTCCTGCAAGGCCAGGTTCCCAATCGGCCTCAACAGCCTAGGGAGGCAAGGGAGCAACCTCCCACTTCCCGTGGAATGGGAGGAGGAAGGCCGATGGTGGGAGAAATCGAAACGATCGCTGGACCTCCCATCCTAGCAACGCAAATCCTCTCGATTGCCAAACCCCCGAGAGACCACGAGGACAAAAAGCTCAAACAGGACATTACGATCGCTTTCGGGGAAGAAGACCTGCAAGGGTTACGACTACCGCATCAAGATCCCCTCCTAATCAGCACAGGGATCGGGGAACCTTGCTTTAACTTGAAGAGGATATTGGTCGATAACGGAAGCTCAGTCGATGTTCTGTTCCTTTCCACTTTGCAAAGTATGAAGTTCACGAAGGATCAGCTCAGCCCTGCAGCCGGGCCCATCTACGGCTTCGACAACCGACCTGTTCCAGTTCAAGGCATGATCACTCTCCCAGTCACATTGGGTGAGTTTCTGAGACAGTCAACATACAACATCCAGTTCGTGGTGGTGGAATCCACCTCCGCCTATAATGCCATCTTTGGGAGACCGCTCCAATCTATCGTTGGAGCAGTCCCATCTATTCCGCATCTGGCTATGAAGTTCTCGACTGCCGCAAGAATAGGGGTCGTAAGAGGAAACCAAGAGGCAGCCAGAACCTGCTATCTGAAGCAAGCTTAACTGGCAAAGGCAACCGCTCTCAACATCAACAACTTCGACCTACGGGATGAAACTACAGTACAACGGTGTGCACCCGTCGAAGGATTAGTGGAAGTACCCCTCTCTCAGCAGGACCCGACTTGGACCATTCAGGTCGGGTCCCTCTTGTCGCAGGACGAACGAGAAGAGTTCACAACCTTCCTGCAGGAGAACGATGACATTTTCTCTTGGAGCCCGGAAGACATGCCCGGGGTGGATCCTGAAGTCATTTTACACTCCTTAAACATTAACCCTGCTTGCAGGCCTGTGATTCAAAAGAAGAGGAACTTCGCCCCCGAGCGGTTGAAGGCAATCGAAGAGGAAGTAGCTAAACTCCTGGAGGCATGGTTCATCCGCGAAGCAGAATATCCCACGTGGCTCGCTAACGCGGTCATGGTGAAAAAGGCCTCGGGAAAGTGGCGAATGTGCGTCGATTATAACAACCTAAACTAGGCGTGCCCAAAGGATAGTTTCCCCCTCCCAAGGATCGACCAGCTCGTCGACGCAATGGCCGGTCATGAGCTGCTCAGCTTCATGGATGCTTATTCGGGATACAACCAGATAAGGATGAACCCTGCAGACGAGGAGCACACCGCCTTCTGCACCGACAAAGGAGTCTACTGCTATAAGGTGATGCCATTCGGCCTTAAAAACGCCGGATCTACCTACCAAAGGCTGATGAATAAGGTCTCCAAGAACCTCATCAGAGAAACGATGGAGGTATACGTGGACGACATGTTGGTAAAGAGCGTCCACCGTTGCGACCACTTGAAAGACTTGGGAAAGTGCTTTCAGCTTCTCTATCACTTCCAGATGCGGCTCAACCCCAGCAAATGCACATTTGGTGTGACGGCGGGAAAGTTTTTGGGTTTCATGGTAACCCATCGGGGAATTGAAGCCAACCCCGAAAAGATCAAGGCGTTGGAGGATATGTCGCCACCTCGCTAAATTAAGGAAGTGCAACGCCTGAACGGGAGGATCGTTGCATTATCTTGCTTCTTGTCACGGACAGGAGACAAGTACTACGCCAAGATTTTTATTGGCCAACAATGAAGAAGGACGCGACCGAGCTAGTCCAAAAGTGCAGGAGCTGTCAGCTGCACGCAAACGTACCTCATCAGCCCCCAGTCGCGCTCTCCACACTCCAAAGTGCGTGGCCATTCGCACAATGGAGAATCGATCTCCTCGGCCCCCTACCTTTAGCATCTGGGCAGAGGAAGTTCATCATCATAGCCATTGACTACTTCTCCAAGTGGGTGAAAGCGAAGCCCCTGGCCAAGATCACAGACGAGAATGCCAAACAGTTTGTCTGGAAGAGCATTATCTGCCGCTTCGGTATCCCAACAACGATCATTACTGACAACGACACTCAGTTTACCGGGAAATCCTTCACCAAGATGTGCGAGGACCTGAAGATCAATCTCCGTCACACGGCCGTAGCATATCTGCAAACTAACGGGCAAGTGGAAGTCACGAATCGCACCATCCTCAAAAGGCTGAAGACGCGCTTAGAAGAAGCCGGGGGACAATGGGTGGACGCACTTCTGAGTGTACTATGGGCATACCGCACAATAGAGAGGACTCCTACAGGAGAGACGCCTTATAACCTCTGTTACGATACTAAAGCTGTCATCCCCGTCGACATCAGCATTCCAAGCACCCGGGTGCTAACTTTCGATCCCAACAAAAATGGCGAACTGCTTCGAGAGAATCTTGACTTAATCCATGAAGTCCGAGACGACGCCGCCCAGCATGCCACATTCTACCAAAGGCACGTAGCCCGGATCTATGATAGAAGGGTGAAGCCCAGACCAATCAACGTAGGAGATCTCGTCCTACGCAGCATCGAGGGGGCCGACAAAGGCCCCCAATGATTTAAACTCTCACCAACTTGGGAAGGTCCGTACGTTGTCACTGCGGTCGTAAAACTCGTAACATACATGCTCAGAACAACGGAAGGAAAGACTCTACCATGCACCTGGAACGCCCAGAACCTGCGCCGCTTTTATCAGTAATATCAAGTCTTCTATCACTTAGGAAGCCACGAGCTCAGACTCGCGCAAACTTATCTTATATTATGTATTGTACGCAAAGCCGTGAGCTCAGACTCATGTGAACTTATCCTATATTATGTACTGTATGCAAAACCGCGAGCTCAGACTCGTGCAAACTTATCTTGTACTACGACACCCACACACAAAATGATTTTCTACTATGAAAAATATGTTTTTGACACCTACATTCCATTAAGAAAAATCATTATTATCTTCTTTAACAAGGCTTTTTATCACCCATTTTGGGGCCCTGCCCTGGGGACTCTGCACCGCCGTCGATTGAAGGTTCTCCATTCTCCTCCTCCGTCGAGTCCCGACATCGTAAGGGCCTGCCCCTCTTACGTTCGCCCCCGGTTTAAATACACCCGCTATTCACCGGCCACTTCGGGGCCCTGCCCCGGGGACTTTGCACCACCATCAATTGAAGGTTCGCCCTTCTCCTCCGCCGTCGATTCACAGCGTCGTAAGGGCCTGCCCCTCTTACGTTCGCCCCCGGTTTGAATACACCCGCTAATCACCGGCCACTTCGGGGCCCTGCCCCGGGGACTTTGCACCGCCGTTGATTGAAGGTTCGCCCTTCTCCTCCGCCGTCAAGTCCCATCGTCATTAGGGCCTGCCCCTCTTACATTCGTCCACGATTTGAATACCCCCGCTATTCACCGGTCAAATCTATATTATTAAAGTCGCGAGCTCAGACTCGCGCAAACTTATTTTCTATTATGTAAAAGCTGCGTGCTCGGACTCGCGCAAACTAATTTCTTATTATGAAAAAGCCGCGGGCTCGGACCCGCGCAGTCTCATCCGTTATTTTGTAAAAGGCCATCAAGCTATTCAGGTATCAACGCTAAATAGCAAGCCAGCAACAATCTCAAAGTGCGAACATCTTTCGCCGACCATCTTGAAGCATCTTCCCTCAATCGACACTTCGACAACAACCAGGGCAGCGGGGCCACGAGAGTGCTATCACAACGCAGCGCAGAGCGAGAAACACCTAAATAAAACAAGAAAACAAAAGCAACCACACACACTCATCCTTCGACAAGCAATTCCTACCCAAGGAACCACGAAGAGAGCGATGATCAAAGCCGCCATAGAAAAATCCGAACCTCCGAACTCCTCCGCGCAAAAATTCGGACTCCGAAGGTTTGAGGGGCTTATGTTATACATCCATAGAGGCCTTGGGGTGCGTCTAGAGAAAACTCCACTAAAGAGAGGTGGGGTCAACGGTCAACGCATGATCGTTCGAGTTGGAGAAACCGAACCCGCCATTTCCGCCGCCAATCGCCAGTGCAAGAGTACGCACGGAACGCGCCGCACACCGCCATAGTTGAACCCCACTACTGGGGTGCGATTAGCCCGCACCCCACTAGTGGGGTGCGAATAGCCGCACCCCCCATAATGGGGGGTACGGCCAAAACGCACCCCCTGTGGGGTGCGGCCCGACCGCACCACACGTGGGGTGCGGCCAAGCCGCACCCCATGAGGGTTGCGGCCAAGCCGCACCCCTTGAGGAGTGCGGCCAAGCCGCACCCTCTTGGGTGCGGCCCGGCCGCACCCCCTTGGGGTGCGACCAAGCTAAGCTGCACCCCCTTGGGTGCGGCCCAGCCGCACCCCCTTGGGGTGCGTTCAAGCCAAGCCGCACCCCCCCTCGGGTGCGGCCACGCCGCTCCCCCCTTAGGCTGCGGCCAAGCCACTCCCCCCCGTAGTGGGGTTAGGGCAAATCCCCCCTCTTCTGACTCGCCGCCCGCTCTTCGGGTTCCGGATTCCGCCTAGAACGCCTCCTAGCACGCTCAGAACGCTCACATGTTTGTTGCGCGCTCAGAACGCTCCTAAGCGCGCTCAGAGCACTTTCACATTCTGGGCATGCTCACTTTTTGTCTTTCTAATTTCTCAGATTGTAGGGACGGCTTGTCACTTTTTTCACCTTCAACAAAACTGCCCGAACTGCCCGAACTACCCGAGGGGCGAGCCGGTCATTCACGAAAAATGGCAATCAGTGTTCTCCAAATCGGCCAGCGTGAATTGCCCATCAGGTGGTTACGGTGGTTAAGACGGCAAAATTATCGGGCTACCCCCGACCAAAGCTATAAAAGGAGCCTGATGAGTCCTGATCATATACACTTTTATGGACTTATCTGGGCCATCTATTTAGTCTTTTCACTGCACTTTAGCCCTGTTTTTGCTCATATTGGTCATTCTATGCTAGGTGCACTTATAGGCCCTATTTGGTGTAAATTCGTATCTTTCTTCGTTATTAGTTTTCTTGTGCTGATTAAGTTCCACTTTCAGTGGCTAGACTGGTGTCGTATGCTGGAACAAGAGTCGTGCAGGTATTCCCGGTACAATTCTGTACAGGAACACTGCGCACGATCACTGGTTCTATTGCGCACGACCACTGGTCGTGCGCCGCTGATCGTGTGCGCTTAACCTTATTTTTCTGAGTTCTGTTTCGAGCAGTGCGCACGACCATCTACGATAGTGCGCACGACCATCGGTCGTGCGCCACTGTTCGTGCGCACTTATCATCAATTTTATGAGTTCTGTTTCGGCTAGTGCGCACGACCACCTACGATAGTGCGCACGACCACCGGTCGTGCGCCACTGGTCGTGCGAACATGTTATTTTATAATTTCTGCCTTTGCAGGTTCCGTCCAGGAAGAGCGCACGATCACCGAATTCTAGTGCGCACGACCACTGGTCGTGCGCCAATGACCGTGCGCACTGTTTACTCCAGCGCCTATAAAACGACCTGCTCGCGAATTAGGTCGGGATCCCGATTTTCTTCCGCCGTTTTCTCGCTCCAGGGCTCCGATTTTGCCCCTCCACCGCCGCCCACCATATGGAGGTGCTCCGGGCTTGTTCTTCACGCCAATCTTGAGCCGGAGCTTCCTCTCGGCCTCCTCCTTCATCCAAGTGCTCCAAGGAAGGTTTAGCCGCCATCGCCATCAAGCAAGAGGAAGTTTGCAACCTCTACCGGATCGTGACACGAAGAAGACGGGCTCATTGGAGAGTAGTGACAGCTCTCTCTACCCCGGACGTAGTTGCGGACCGAGCTTGGACACGGATTGACAACCCGTCGATTCCAACCGTGAATCTACAACGAGACTTCGGATTCGGTCGATTTCTTGCCTTATTCTTCTCTTATTGATGTGTATGTAGCTAGAACCAACATTTTGATGAAGTATATTTTTACTTGTTAACATTAGTATGAAATCATGTCTATGTGATTGAGTAATCTTGTTATATTTTCATTTGAGGTGTGCCCCGTGGTGTGGATCGTTCGTTGTGTTGTGCCGTCCTAACAATTGTTAGTGGTGTGATTTGCGAAGAGGCGCTTACAACCCTCATTCCGTTAGCCTACTCGCCCATCCACCTACCGAAGCGTGGCATCGTGGCCCGTACTCCATCCCGCCTAACGAAGCAGCGCGCTCAAGGCCTGCATAGTTCGATTCGCTTGCCTACTCATCCATCCGCCCTTACGAAGTAGCGCGTTCAAGGCCTACGTAGTCTTCCATCCCGCCGAGCGAAGCATTGCATAGCGGCATTGCATAGGAGTAGTTGTAGCTTTTTCTCTTTATTTTCCACAAACCAAATCAACCCCCGTGTCCGCAATTCATCCGACCCAAAGGACTTCGATCTCAAGTCCTTCCTCGAACGTTAACTCCACCTTACTGTGTTCCTTGAGAGATTCGATACTTGGGGATTTACTTCCTCATATTATTACTTGACAACGACCGGTTCACTGCCGTTCGGATCGCAGTCTCGCTACCGCCTATAGCGGTGTACAGGATTTGCGCATCAAGTTTTTGGCGCCGTTGCCGGGGAACACAATCGTGTGAGTTTTCTTGAGAGGGAGAGCTGAGAGAGAGAAGTTTCTTCCAGTGTTTATAGCCGCCTTTTTATTTTTGTTTGCTTTTTAAATTTATATTATTTGTTATTATTTCTTCTCTCCTATTTTAAAGTTTTAAGCAAGTTTAATCCAAGGAGTTTTATTAGTTTGTGTAGATTTCCTTGCAAAGAATTTTAGCCTCTTTATATCTGCTTTTATTATTGAAAATGTCTTCATGGGATATTTCTCCTGGCACTTACGACATGATGGACTATTATTTAGACCAAATGAATGAATTAAATGCTAGGCAGTGTAGGAACGTTGTTTGCTTGTTGTGTCGAGGAGAGGGTCATGAATTGAAGGACTGTCCTAGTCTTTTCAATCCTGACCGCCGCTCCTCCACTCATGACAACATTGTCCCTATCACTCATTCTTTACCCATGGAGGCAATTGTGCCCTCTACCCCCGAGCTTGTCTCGTGCATGGACTCCTCACTCCCTGTGTATGGCTTCACTCCCAGTGATGAAGATCACTCATCTGTTGGGCAACAAGGAGAGGAATGGGAGCTCTTAGATGCACCTGAGCATGATGAGGAAAGTATTCTTTCCATCGGGGAGGCTTTAGCAGATCTTTTTGCGGAGGAACCAAATCTTTGTGTTCCTCCAGTTTCTTTGCAAGATTTTTCTACCCACATTTTATTTGATCCTATCGAAGTGAAGGAGTGGGGTGATGCCTCTGACTCGGAGGGTGCACCTCGGTGGGTTGAGGAGGATACTCTTTTTGATGAGGAGGTTTGCACTTCCTCATGGGACGAGGAGGTCCAACTCACCACCGAGGCCCTTGAGTTCTTGGGTTCCCCTCGCCATGATACTTACGATGATGATAGCGATCTATCCTTGGATCCTGCTGGGAGTGAGACCGGGACCACTCCCCCGATTTTAGATTATTTATGTTCTTCGTCTTCTTTATTTCTTGATCCCCTTCCTTCATCTGAGTCTGTGCAGGTTGAATCTTCACAGGTACTTCAGGAGGACTTGGAGCTTTTTGCTCAAGTCAATGATGAGAGCATCCTCTCATGTGAAGAGGTTTATTCTCCCTCCGTAGAGGAAGCTCCACTCATTGCCTTCGCCTCCTGCTGCCTCCCTGTTGACGACTCCTTGCTAGGCAAGGATAGTTTTGGTGAGATGAGTGAGGACCAGGCCTCCTCCTCTTCTTACTTTCTTTTCCCTCTACCTGTGATGGGCAGGTTTTATTTATATTCGGGTAGAGGCGTGACTGTTCTTTCTCCGTATAGGTACCCTCTACCTACACGCATATTAGAACAGTTACCTGTCCACTTTTCTTTTCATAGGCCCATTAGCTAGAACTGTACAAATGCCAAATAAGTCGTGCTGGGATGACAATAACCCCAGTAGTTATCTTTCTTTTCTGCATTTTTATTTCATCTAATCATGTTTAGTTAGTAATATTTCTTTTCAGTTTTCTATTTTCTTTTGTTTTTGCGGAGCTGACCCCTGCAGGTATCTTTTCTGGATGGCGGATGCTGCAGCTTCATTTTAGCTTACACGCCAATCTTCTGGTGTGCTCATTTCTGAGCACTGGGTACTCTCTTTCCCTAGCCTTTCCTGATTTTCATGTCATATATTCTGTGGATTGTTTAGTTTAAGTCTGGGGGAGAGTAGTTTTGTTTACCCGCTCACGTGCACTATTGCACTGCATACTAGAAGATTTCATTTAAATTGTTGTTCATTTTCATTGCACACCACCGCACCCACTTGAGCACGTACTCGCCTGTATGCATGCTCCGTAGTGAATTTAATTCTTCTGCTTATGTGGGAAAGTCTAGGTGATGGCTTAGGACTATGTAGCAGAGTAAAATGTTGACTCCCGTAGTGCTCCTAGTCGAGTGCTCGGTTGCATAGAAATTTGTGTAGGTTAGATCTCTTTTTATACTATGGTTTTATATTTTTCTCTATTAGTGTAAATGTTGTTTACTCTACTCAAATGGTGAATCCGGTGTGAATCAAACGGTAGCGTAGGGATGTGTGTAAACGATCGCTAGACTCGTATTGCTTGAGTCGGGAGAAAGGAGAATCTTTCTCGGTGGCTAGAACTTGCCCCAAGCGATTCTTGAAGCATTGGCATAGGATAGTTCTAGTGCGTGAGAATGACGTAGGCCATTATTTTGGCTCGGTTGAACTTTTTATTTCATGCCTATCGTCTACCCTTGCTAGCCCCTTTGTGCCTACCCTTTTCTTGATTCAGCTCCACATTTATTTCACCAAAGCCTAAAAGCCTAGCCTAGTCACACACCCAAATCTGAGCTTTAGGTGTAGTTTCATTTACATTTTGGAGGGTGTTGATTGTGGTGTCTATTATGTGAATCTGTGGATGTGCTCATTTGAAAATTTTGCTGAAAGGAAAAAAAAGACAAGAAAAAGAAAGATAGAAAGAAAAATGAAAAAAAGAGAAGAAAGAAAAATGAGTTTTATTGAAAAATCATGTAGAAAAATTATGTATTGGGAGTAGGCGGTGCACACACGTATGTTGCAAAAGTACAAGTCTGGGGGTGTGGTGCACCTGCATTCGATTTTGGTGCGCGGGTAGTTATTTTAAAAGCTCAATTGGGTTATGTGTTTTAAGCCATTTTGTTTATCATTGTTTACCTCACCGTACCCCAAGCCTCAATTAAAACCTGAAAGTCCTACCGACTCACGCTATGGACCAATCTAGTGTCGTGGAGAGGATGTGACCGGGTGAGCTTATGGTCACCGACACTGATGGATTTCAGTGGAGTTTGTCCTGCATCCCGATCTTGAGCAATGCTCGTCTCAGCGTTTAGTTTACTTTCTCCGTATGCATGACCGAATGATTCACCGTTGTTCACCATTTTAAGTAGTTGTAATATGCTTTTACTCTTTTAGAAATATATAAACTGTTTTTATAATCAGAAATCTTTTCTACTATTTTTCTTATGCACGTGAGCATGTGACTTCGCATGGTACTCTGTAGTGTAATCATTAAGCCATCTACTGTTCTTTCCTAGTTCGCTTAGAATTTGTTTGCTCGGGACGCGCAAACAGTTAAGTTTGGGGGTGTGATGAGTCCTGATCATATACACTTTTATGGACTCATCTGGGCCATCTATTTAGTCTTTTCACTGCACTTTAGCCCTGTTTTTGCTCATATTGGTCATTCTATGCTAGGTGCACTTATATGCCCTATTTGGTGTAAATTCGTATCTTTCTTCGTTATTAGTTTTCTTGTGCTGATTAAGTTCCACTTTCAGTGGCTAGACTGGTGTCGTATGCTGGAACAGGAGTCGTGCAGGTATTCCCGGTACAATTCTGTACAGGAACACTGCGCACGATCACTGGTTCTATTGCGCACGACCACTGGTCGTGCGCCGCTGATCGTGTGCGCTTAACCTTATTTTTCTGAGTTCTGTTTCGAGTAGTGCGCACGACCATCTACGATAGTGCGCACGACCACCGGTCGTGCGCCACTGTTCGTGCGCACTTATCATCAATTTTATGAGTTCTGTTTCGGCTAGTGCGCACGACCACCTACGATAGTGCGCACGACCACCGGTCGTGCGCCACTGGTCGTGCAAACATGTTATTTTATAATTTCTGCCTTTGCAGGTTCCGTCCAGGCAGAGCGCACGATCACCGAATTCTAGTGCGCACGACCACTGGTCGTGCGCCAATGACCGTGCGCACTGTTTACTCCAGCGCCTATAAAACGACCTGCTCGCGAATTAGGTCGGGATCCCAATTTTCTTCCGCCGTTTTCTCGCTCCAGGGCTCCGATTTCGCCCCTCCAGCGCCGCCCACCATATGGAGGTGCTCCGGGCTTGTTCTTCACGCCAATCTTGAGCCGGAGCTTCCTCTCGGCCTCCTCCTTCATCCAAGTGCTCCAAGGAAGGTTTAGCCGCCATCGCCATCAAGCAAGAGGAAGTTTGCAACCTCTACCGGATCGTGACACGAAGAAGACGGGCTCATTGGAGAGTAGTGACAGCTCTCTCTACCCCGGACGTAGTTGCGGACCGAGCTTGGACACGGATTGACAACCCGGCGATTCCAACCGTGAATCTACAATGAGACTTCGGATTCGGTCGATTTCTTGCCTTATTCTTCTCTTATTGATGTGTATGTAGCTAGAACCAACATTTTGATGAAGTATATTTTTACTTGTTAACATTAGTATGAAATCATGTCTATGTGATTGAGTAATCTTGTTATATTTTCATTTGAGGTGTGCCCCGTGGTGTGGATCGTTCGTTGTGTTGTGCCGCCCTAACAATTATTAGTGGTGTGCTTTGCGAAGAGGTGCTTACAACCCTCATTCCGTTAGCCTACTCGCCCATCCGCCCACTGAAGCGTGGCATCGCGGCCCGTACTCCATCCCGCCTAATGAAGCAGCGCGCTCAAGGCCTGCATAGTTCGATCCGCTTGCCTACTCGTCCATCCGCCCTTACGAAGTAGCGCGTTCAAGGCCTACGTAGTCTTCCATCCCGCCGAGCGAAGAATTGCATAGCGGCATTGCATAGGAGTAGTTGTAGCTTTTTCTCTTTATTTTCCACAAACCAAATCAACCCCCGTGTCCGCAATTCATCCGACCCAAAGGACTTCGATCTCAAGTCCTTCCTCGAACGTTAACTCCACCTTACTGTGTTCCTTGAGAGATTCGATACTTGGGGATTTACATCCTCATATTATTACTTGACAACGACCGGTTCACTGCCGTTCGGATCGCAGTCTCGCTACCGCCTATAGCGGTGTACAAGATTTGTGCATCAGAGCCCAGAACCTTCATTTGAGAGGACCTTGCCTTCTGGACCCGGGAGAGCTCCTTTGAAGATTTCCACAAAATTCTCCTTCGACGCTTGAAGATCTCCTTCGTGGACTTGAAGATTTCCTTTCTCCCGAACGGCGACTCAACACTCTCATTTTCGTTCTCCCGAAAGGCGACTCAGCATTCTCACTTTTGTTCTCCACCGTTCTCAAATGGGAAAAGACTTAGTTTTCCGAGAGGTGGCCTGTCACCTTCGGAACTCTCTCTCTCTCTATTATTGTAACGAGCAGCGGCCTGTCGCGCTCGAATTCTAAACACCTGACTGTAACCCCTCATAAGATAGTGAAGTTTGGTCGGCACAGCTCCGACCGTGTGGGTTTTTACCCTTTCCAGGTTTTCCACGTTAAAAAGTCTCAGTGTACTCAACAAATCTCAAATTGACTGTTTGCCCGCTCGATTAGCTTCCGAGCTAAGGTGGTTCAATTCGACCGGTCTACCAAAGCACCCGAGCGACCCGCAACATTACTAATAATGAAATTCAAAATATAAATCGAGATATTAATTTTCTAAATTATTTGATAAACCATGTGTGCTTTAATGGTTCTTATAAAGATTTGAAGAAATTGTCTTGAAAATTCACCTCATTAGTCTAGTTTGCTGGAGGACTAATGTATCTCTCAATTGCATTATTTCTTATTTCGATCATACATTAATTCAATCTTTAGAGTAGGAACAATAATACACTCGTTACTATACAAGCTTTACGAGTCCAAATAAAAGTATAAGTCTAAGGGTCCGTTCGTTTGAACGAAATTGATTTTCTGGAATTTGCTTTTCAATAAAAATCAATATCTGCAGGAATTGATTTTGTACATAATTCCAATTATATTGTTCGGCTGTAGGATTGAATTCAGTCAACAGAATTAGAATTGCGGCACAAAAGTTGTTGGGCTGAATGATAGAATTGGTATTTGCATTAACTGAAAGTGCACAGTTAACCTCACTAGAATTCTCTAGAGGGGGGTGAATAGAGATTTAAAAGTGCTTTGTGCAAAGTTAACAAATATATATATATATATATATATATATATGTGTAATAATCTCAGAGTTAAGCTTCCCACACACACTAACAAGAATTAAGTAAATAAAGAAAGAAATAGCAAAATAAAAATCACAGCACAACACAAAGAAATATAGTGGTTCCCCAAACTTTGGGTAGTCCACTCTTCTACCCCCTTGGTAGGAATTTACTGTCTTGTACTGAGTCTTTTGATAAGGAGACTCTTAGAACCAGCCTGAGTCTTTTGATAAGGAGACTCTTAGAACCAGTACAACTGAATTTTTTGAAGAGAGATTCTAAAAACTCTTTTACACAATTGAAGTTGAAATAAGAATGAGAAGAAGAATGAGAAGAAACAATTAAAACAAGAAAGAATCTTCTTCCTAGCAAGAGGATTAGAAGCACAAGAATAGTGAATGTAATCTCTCTTCTATAGTGAGAAGAAGATTGTAAGCTTTTCTCTCTTTTGTGAGAGCTTTCAGAATTTACAGCAGAATGGCTTCAGAAGGAGGAGAAGATGAAGGCTTTTTCTTTGCTGCAGCACACTATCTCTTTTCTAAGCTTTCTCACTCTTCACTTGGGAGCTCTTCCTCTTTTTCAAATGTATATGGTGGATCACTAGTCACTATTCTCTGCCGACCTCCTCTTTATTTATAGCTCTGTTTCAAAAGATGTTGTTAAAGGGGAATAATCAATCAGCAATTAGAGAGAAAAAGTTTCCATAATAATTAAATCTGTAGAAGGAAAGAATTCATTCTGATTTCAAATAATATCCATAATAATCTTAATCAAATTAGCCAAGAATCAAATAGAAGGAAAGACTGATTCAGAACGGCTATAAAAGAATAATATCATTCCATAAAAATCAGATCTACAGAAAGAAGGAAAGAGATCTGGCGTGTTTTTGAATTTCTTATAGAAATCGACGTGCGTCGATTACTATTCGATGTAAACGTCGATTTCATCCTGGCTAGACGCCGAGAGGAGAATAAGGAAGGTGCGTCGACTAGAAGTCAGAGGTACGTCGACAAAGATTACGTCGAATTCTTCTTAGAGTTACTTCGACTCATTCTGAGAGAAACATCGACTACATTTCGACGTTGCGTCGAATACTATTCGACGCATATTAACTTAGCCTAATTTTTCATTCTTAGAATTTATATTCTACTCAATTCTAGGGGTTAAGATAAATCATTTCCCCAACAATCTCCCCCTATTTGTCTTAACCTTATTTAGAGAGAAATTGTATCAGCTTTTAATCAACACAGCAAAGTATTTATATAGAGAAGAAATATGCTAAGTAATCAGAAGAAGGTAGAATCATATAAACAGACTTCATAATAAGTATTTAAGCATGGAAAGAATAAAAAATATAGATTGTATCAATATTGTTCAACACATCATTCAGGAGGGGTAGGGGGAGTTTTTCTTTTCCTAGTGAATACAACTGTTTTTGGAGAGGTGGGTTGCTCCTTCTCAGTAACAGGTGGTTCACTCATCTCCCCCTGAGTCACAGCAGTTTGCTCCCCCTGAAATGGAACTTCCTTTTCTTCTACATTTACCTCTTCAGTTTCTTTCTCAGCTCTGCTAGCCTCCCCTTAAAGGAGAACTAATTGTTGGGCAACTTCTCTTGCTATAGAGAGTATACCTGTTATCTGTTCTTCAGTATGTAGCTCAGGTACAACTTCATTCTCAATGGTCTTGAGTAGATCAGTTTTTGAAGTAGGAAGGGACTTTTGAGAGAGAGATTTGTGACTTGAGGACAACTCTTCATCTAATTTCTCCCCCTTCATGACCTTCTTAGCCAAGGAGGTTAAGAAAGACTTGGTCACTTTAGAGGAAGAGACAGAGGTCTTCAAGCTTTGCATAGAGGCATTGACCCCATCTATTTGGGTTTGCATGTGCATGATGGAGGAGTGAATTTGAGAGCAGTGTCCATCCAGCATGTCCTGAAATTTTTGGGCTGCTGAGTGGATACACTGGGTGATGAGGTTTTCAGTGGATGGAGATGGTTCATGTTGTGTTGGAGGAGGAGGAGATGAAGATGGATGAGCAGGAGAGTTAGGAGGAGATGGAGTCCTTTCAGGAATGGCACCAGGCTTGGGGATTTGCCTGGTCCATTTTGAGAAGAGAGCAATGGACTTCCTTTTGCCAGGAGGGATGGGAATTCCTATTGACCTGCATAGGTCAGGGAAGGAGTGGAAGAGGACTTGACTCATAATCCTCATGTAGGCATTCTCTTTGTGAGAATATGTAGAGCCTATCATCTTGAGTAGACAGCTGGCCCAGTCTATTTTCTTCTTCAATACAAGGGCCCCCATGATGTTCAGTTGCTGCTTGGGTACTGCATCATGGGCTGAAATTTTGCATAGTAGTACTTTTCCTACTATTTCTGCCAGTAGCCTATACTCATCAGAAAAATCTATTTTCTTCAGATGGATTGGTCTATCTTTTGAGAACATCATTGTGATTAGTAAATTCTTGATTTCATCAGGGGTGAGTTCCACAGGTTCATCACCTGATAAGGGAATGGTAAAGGAGATTTATTTAGTTACTCTTTTAGAAAATAACTTGCTTTCCCTATTTGATTTGAACAAGGATAATATTGGAATGTACCTGATGAAAGATCAAAGGTGTTCCGAATGTGTTCAGCAGAGATTGAGACAGGTGTCTCATATATTGTTCTAGTGATTTCTCCTTGTTTAGATATCTGAACAGAGCCATTAGATCTGTTAGTTCTGTCTCCAGGAGCTTGCATCTTGTGGAGATGAGCTTATCTAGGCCAGCTTCAGTGAAGAGAGCTATGATGCTCTTATAATTTTCGGCGGCGGCCTGGAAGGATTCGAGGTCAATGTCTTAACCATAGTTTATCTTGGGAGCCATTTTAGGTCAGTGAGAGAGAGGAAGAGATGGCTGGACTGAGAGGTAAGAAGGTTGAAAGATGCAGAGTGCTAGAGGATTTGTAACTGAAGAGTCTATTTAAGTCAGGTGAAATGTCGAAACGAGACACAATTCGAGGCTTATTCGGTACTACAGTAGATGTGATCGAAAAATATTTTAATATTGCCGCTCTTTTTCATGAAGTCGATGTTATGTCAAGTGGAATTCGACGTAAGCGTTGATACAGTCTGAGTTAAGATGTTAGGGTTTCCTATCGATGTATGCATCGATCGAAGTCGACGCATGCGTCGATTTTATTTATAATTATTGGTTATCGATGATGCGCCGATTAATAAGTCTACGTGACTTTCATTTTGCCTGAAACTTCTTGGTTTCTCTTGAGAGATTATTTCTTCCTGCCCCTAATGTTTTCTAAGTCAGCCTTGGGCTAATTTTTATAAACAATTAGATTGATTGTGCCAACATTGTTTGGCAATGTGGCCAGTTTTATTGCAGATATAACATCTGACTATCTTTAGATTATGGGAATTTGAGTTTAGAGAGGGATAATGGTGTTGATTAGGATAGAAATTTTGATTAGGATAGAAATTTTGGTTAGGGTAGAAGTTTTGATTAGGATAGAAATTATGATCATGATGAATGGGTCCTGAATGGGGGTTAAGATGGAAAGTTTTTGGAGAATAGACATGTCCTGTAATTATGTTGCTCTGAGTTTTTATGCGTCGATATCTATTCGACGTATGTTGATAGTTGCGTCGATTTATATTCGGCGCTTTCTCCAGATTGTGTTGATCTAAAATCGTCGCATGTAAGAAGTTGCGTCGATTGGAAGTCGACGTACTTTTATTCAAGCGTCGAGTTGAGGTCGAAGCATCTGAGAGATTGCGTCGAGTAGAATTCGACGCAATATCATTCATGCGTCGATATGAAGTCGACGCAATTGTGTTTTCACAAATTTTATTTTTCCCTTTTTCTGATTTTATTTCTTTATGAGTTGTTTCTTTTGGCTTAGTTGCCTTCTTAGAAGTAGTTTGAGAGTCTTCATCTGTATAGTATGATGTTTCATCAAAATGGTTTATCTCATTGAGAGAGTTTTCTTCCTTATTTTGTGAGTCTTCTTCTTGGTTTATTGATTTAGTGGGTTTAGTGAATTTAACAGGGCTCATCCAAGCAGGTTTGTTGGATGGAATTAGACTAGCCGAGGGATCAGCTCCTAGCCCAAGATTTTTATGTCTTCTTGTTTATTTTTTTGTGATTTCTTTAAGTGTTTGGCTTCTCATTTTTATTTATTCTTCAAAATCTTTTGCTTGGGATACCTTATTCTTAAGGAGCTAGTTTTCTATTTTAGCCCTCTCTATTTCTTTTTCTCTGATGTTAGCCCTTAACTCATAATTTTTAGCACATGTATCCTCTATATTTCTCTGATTTTTAATGACATTAATTTGTTCTTTTAGATTCTTAATTTCTTGTTTAGCTTTTAGTTGATCTAAACATAATCCTTTAAAATCATTTTTGAAATCATCACACAGAAAATCTATGTCATCAAAAATGCTTACCTCATCCTTATCCTCAGATTCCTCTATGAGAATAAGGCTATTTTCTTTATCATCTTCAGAAGAGATGCTTCCTTCTGATTCTGTCTCACTCCATGATTTAGCACCATGTTCTTCCTTTGAGCTTTTTCAAGAGCCATTAAGCATAGGTCTTCTTGCTTAGACTCTTCATTATCACTTTTGGATGAGGTGCTGTCCTCAGAATCTGTTTCACTCCAAGCTTCTGCAATGAAGCCTCTTTCTTTCTTCTTCCCCTTTTTCTTGAGATCTTTCTTTTCCAGATCTTTCTTTTTCTCAGTATTTTCTGGACATTCTGGTGCAATGTGTCCAGTTTTCCTGCAGGAATAACAAATGATTTCTTTAGTAGGAGTTTAATCATACCTTGGTTTTGATTCTCTCCTTCTAGACCCATCTGTCCTGACCCATTTCTTGAATCTTCTGGCCAGGAGGCTGAATAATTCTTCTTCAATGATAGGGGTCTCTTCTTCTGTTGCTTTCAAAGCAATGTTTCTATTTTTTGAGGAGGTTGAAGTGCTTCCTCTTCTTTCCTTCTCTTCTCTGGTTTTCAGTAGTTGCTCATAGGGTTTAAGTTTTCCTAAGAGGGCATCTGTTGAGATTTCCTTTTGTCCTCTAGTATCTCTTATTGCCCATATTCTTGAGTCCCAAAAACTTGGGAGACTCATTAACAGTTTGTCATTGATCTCTGTGAGAGAGATCTCTCTATCCAGGCCCCTTAATTGATTGATGATCAGACTGAATCTGTCATATATCTCAGATATGCTTTCTTCATGCTTCTTTTGAAAGTTCTCATATTGGGAGATCAATAGAGCCTTTATATCTTTCCTTTCATCAGCACTTCCTTCTACTATCTTTGTAAGATCCTCCCAGATATCTTTGGCTGATTCACAGTCAACAACCTTTTGAAAGATTTCATCTGAGAGGGTTGAGACAAGAATGTTTACAGCTTTTGCATCACTTGTTCCTGCCTTCTTTTCTTCAACTGTCCACGCAACCCTTGGGACAAGTGTTTGAGTCACTTTACCACTTGAGTCCTTTCTATAGGGCTTAGGAGGACCTGTCAAAATAACATTGAACAAATCTTCATCAATAGAATTCATATAGATCCTAATTCTTGTTTTCCAAAGTGCAAACTTTTCAAGGTTGCAAATTGGAGGTCTGGTGGAAGCATAATCTTTGATTTGTGCCATGTGAAAAATAATTTTTAGAAATATATATATATATAATAGGTAGGATCTTTTTGATCAAGGAGTTAACCTTTTTAGATCAACCTCCCTCTGATACCAATTGAAAGTGCATAGTTAACCTCACTAGAATTCTCTAGAGGGGGGGGGGGGGGGGGGTGAATAGAGATTTAAAAGTGCTTTGTGCAAAGTTAACAAATATATATATATGTAATAATCTCAGAGTTAAGCTTCCCACACACACTAACAAGAATTAAGTAAATAAAGAAAGAAATAGCAAAATGAAAATCACAGCACAACACAAAGAAATATAGTGGTTCCCCAAACTTTGGGTAGTCCACTCTTCTACCCCTTGGTAGGAATTCACTATCTTGTGCTGAGTATTTTGATAATAAGACTCTTAGAACCAGCCTGAGTCTTTTGATAAGGAGACTCTTAGAACCAGTACAACTGAATTTTTTGAAGAGAGATTCTAAGAACTCTTTTACACAATTGAAGTTGAAATAAGAATGAGAAGAAGAATGAGAAGAAACAATTAAAACAAGAAAGAATCTTCTTCCTAGCAGGAAGATTAGAAGCACAAGAATAGTGAATGTAATCTCTCTTCTAAAGTGAGAAGAAGATTGTAAGCTTTTCTCTCTTTTGTGAGAGCTTTCAGAATTTGCAGCAGAATGGCTTCAGAAGGAGGAGAAGATGAAGGCTTTTTCTTTGCTGCAGCACACTTTCTCTTTTCTAAGCTTTCTCACTCTTCACTTGGGAGCTCTTCCTCTTTTTCAAATGTATATGGTGGATCACTAGTCACTATTCTCTGCCGACCTCCTCTTTATTTATAGCTCTGTTTCAAAAGATGTTGCTAAAGGGGAATAATCAATCAGCAATTAGAGAGAAAAAGTTTCCATAATAATTAAATCTGTAGAAGGAAAGAATTCATTCTGATTTCAAATAATATCCATAATAATCTTAATCAAATTAGCCAAGAATCAAATAGAAGGAAAGACTGATTCAGAACGGCTATAAAAGAATAATATCATTCCATAAAAATCAGATCTACAGAAAGAAGGAAAGAGATCTGGCGTGTTTTTGAATTTCTTATAGAAATCGACGTGCGTCGATTACTATTCGATGTAAACGTCGATTTCATCCTGGCTAGACGTCGAGAGGAGAATAAGGAAGGTGCGTCGACTAGAAGTCAGAGGTACGTCGACAAAGATTACGTCGAATTCTTCTTAGAGTTACTTCGACTCATTCTGAGAGAAACATCGACTACATTTCGACAAGTGCACCGGTCGCTGTCAAGTAATAATTATGGGAATAGTTTCCCCGAATATCGTCTCTCAAGGAATGCGCGTGGTTATTTTGACTCTTCGGATTGAGAAAATAATTACGAGAGTAAATTAAAGGAAAAATTGGAGCTTTGATTTTGGTTTCCTAAATTACTACACAGAAATGAGATGCGGGTCAAAACTCCGCTTCGCAAGGCGGGATAGATGCAACGGCCGCGATGCCGTGCTTCGGAAAGCGCGTGGATGGAAAGTAACCGTGACGATTGAGGGTCGAACACACCTCTTCGCAAATGTTGATAGCACTTTTGCTATAGTGTGGATTGTGAACGTGAATGAAATGGAACGATTATCACAACGAGATCATCAACCAATAACATAACGAGACATGATTATAGTATCAAAATTAATGGTTCAATACATCAAAATCTCACAAATTACACAACGAATAATAATATGGAAATGAGAGATAGAGGTTTCGTCACCAAAGGATGAAGACTCGCCATCGTTCTCGGCCGGAATTCCGGGTTGTCAATCAGGATCCGGGCTCGGCTTCGGCTAACGTTCGGGATACTCGAAGGGTTGTCAATCCTATGCTAACGTCCCGTCTTCTTCACTTGAACCTCTGAAACTTGCATCGAATCTCTGTGTCTTCTTCGTCTTTTCACTGGAATAGCATTGTTTGGTTGAGAACTCGTCGGAGTGGAGGATGCGGAGCGTTCGGATGATGAATCGATGCCCGGATCTTGAACGGAGGATGGATGGACGAAGGGAGGCGAATGGTGGGGAGAAAAAACTCCCAAATATCTGTGGATGGGCGGCTACGGGGTGGAGATGGATGTCCGCGACATTAGGGCGAGCCCCTATTTATAAAAGGAGAAACGTCAAAAATGCACGGGCGTTCTCCTTCGCGCACGGGTAGGTGCCCGTGCGTGAACAAAAACGCACGGGTAAAGACAGGCCCCCGATTCTGAGCCCTACTTCGCGCACGGTCGGCAAACCGTGCGTTCGAAAATGCACGACCGTGCGTTTGGTCAGAAGTGCACGAAACAACCCGATCTCTCCCAAATGCCTCCAGGCTGCAATGAAAACTCCCAAAGATCCCATAAATTAGGCATTCAACAGTAAAAACTTAGGAAATTATTAATAACATGCAAACACTTGGCAAAATAGTGCACTCGTGCGTGAAATCCTATATAGATCAATATGAATGAAAAGTAGCTAAAGTGTAGTGCACAAGCGTGAAAAATAGCCCAGATGAGTCTCGAAAACTGTGTAATTATCGGACTCATAACACCCCCAGACTTACTCGTTTGCACGTCTCGGGCAAACACTCAATCCTATGATAGAAAAATTGATGTTAAAGAAGCAACTGTGCAGGCAAAACATGATGGGAAATAAAGAACTAACGAGCGTAAAAATAAAGTAGAAAATATTTTAAAACAAAGACTATATTTTAAGAACTTCTACAAGTGTAAAATACAAAATACTACTACTCTGAGGTGAATCACTGGTGAATTGAACAGTCGCGCCTTAGGGAAAATAGCGTGAACTGCTGAGGTGAGCGTTGCTCAAATTGGATCTCAAGGAAGAGCTCTCCAAGAAATCCATCAAGGTCGGTGGTCATACGCTTGCCCTTTCTCACCTTCTCCACTGCATGAGACGATCTTATCAAGAATCAGTAGGGCTTTTAGGCTAGACATAGGGCTTGGGTTGAGGTACGGTAATGAAGTAGAAGAACGTAGTTTAAACGCACTCATCCTCCGGTAAATAACAAATTTCAACCTCAACATCTTCACCTTGAAGCACACTCCCCAGACTTATTGTTCGATTCTTTTTAGAGTTCTTTTACTCGTTTTTTTAGATCCATAAAAAGTTAGGATCGATCAAAATTTTAACTCATTCTCATTTTTTTCGCGCGCACACAAATATTTCTCCGCAATGGAAAATCATCATAAATATGTATATATTCCAAAGTTCAACTCTAGTGCGTATTAGGTTAGGATATGTGGCCTTGGTGAAAGTTTAGTGGAGTATAACAAATAGGAGAGGTAAGGCTCAACGAGGCTAGCAAAGGATGACATTAGGTTGGGAAATCAAAGCTCAACCGGACCAAATGATGGCCTACATCATGCTCCCAACAAGATCATTCAACGCACTCATTTTGAAAATAGCTTGGGGCAAGTTCTTGACCACCGAGCGAGGTCTCCTCTCCTTCCAACTCAAACAACACGAGGCTAACAACTCTTCTACACTCGACCTAGGGCTACCGCTAGATTCACCAAATTCACCGTTTGAGTAAAGTATTAAGTAATTACACAAATGAAGTAAATAAAACTATAACTTTGTAATTAAATCTATTCTACGTGAATTTTTATGCTGCGTGAGCGCTCTACTAGTAGCACCGCACGGGTCACATCCTATTCCGCCACACAATCCTAAACTAACAATCAAACTTCTAAACATATACATCAAGCACTTAAACGATAATTGCGCATGAGTAAAAAATAAAACACGTGTGGTGTGTGTTATGCAATGAGACAATCAATATAAATTTCCTAACACAACATTCTAACATGTATGTGCGTGTAGCATAAGCAAAGGCCCGCTCCCCCCAGACTTGATTTGAAAAACACATCAAATATAACATTTCATAGCAAAAATAAAGCTAGGTTAGGAGTACCTATGCTCATAAGAGCATGTCTGAAAAGCGGTTAATTCCATCTTTAAGGTTCTCCCTCCTCTTCCTCCAAGCGAGTTCACACCTGCATTGTTAGAATAAAAATTGACAAACAAAACATAATAGAAATTAAATAAGCAAACAAAACCTGGTGGTACCCATGGGTTGTCTCCCAAGAAGCCCTTTTGTTTACCGTCCTTAAGGTGGACCAAATACCTGTATTAGCAGATTATAGAATTGTTCACGCAATATTAAAGAGAGGAGATCATCCAAGTCTACGTAGTATTATTACACAACCATACGGAGAAATCAACTATACATTGATTTAAAATAGTAACTGCATATAGAAGAGAAAGGTTCGGAGACCCACAATTGATGGCAACAAAGTAAGAGGTTTAGCCTCCATCCCCAAGTCTCCTCTTTTTTTGCTCTCTTTCTCCCTTCCAAGAGTATTTCTTCAAAGAAAAATCGCTTTCCCCCCTACAGCCAGTCCTTTAGGGGAAGCACATGCGGTGACGCTGGAGTGGACAAAGCAATATCGTCTGCCACTGCAACATGCTTATCTGGCCAGGAATGCATCATCCGACTGCCCAAAAATGGGTCAGCATATTCCAAATTCTGCGGGGGCATAAATGAAACGATGTTAGAAATAACAGGAAGAGATGGAGCGAGAGTAGACTCAACATCCGTAGGAGGAAAGCAGGAGGAAGAAATGTCACAAGTGACATCCTCTCGTGAGAGATGATCAGATTCCACCTGGATGACCAACGCTAAGTCTTCCTGTTGAATTATAACCAATGAAAGACGGTCAAGAAACAAACTATATGAAGAACATAAAGAATTATTAGTTGAGGGAGTGATCCCGGTTTCACTCCCTGCAGGTTCTGATTATACAACTATCACATCATGAGGAGGTTCTTGCAACACGACCGAGGCAAGAGACAACAAAGTCTCAACCTGCATAGTCAATCTATCAATATACTCTTGCTGCGTTTAAGGCATTGAATTATAATTTGAGCAAATTTGAAGAATTTCTCCTCCAAATAGGTTGTATCCTCATCATGTTGTGACAAAGGCAGTAAAGAACATGACATCGCTCCTGCATACACACAACCCGAAAACAATAGAAATAAACAAAAAAAACAACTCCTGTAACTATTAACTCAAACACCAAAATCAAACTACGCCTGCATTCCCCGGCAACGACGCCAAAAACTTGATGCGCGTTCGGCAAGTGCACCAGTCACTGTCAAGTAATAATTATGGGAATAGTTTCCCCGAATATCGTCTCCAAGGAATGCGCGTGGTTAGTTTGACTCTTCGGATTGAGAAAATAATTATGAGAGTAAATTAAAGGAAAAATCGGAGCTTTGATTTTGGTTTCCTAAATTACTACACAAAAATGAGATGCGGGTCAAAACTCAGCTTCGCAAGGCGGGATGGATGCAACGGCCGCGATGTCGTGCTTCGGAAAGCGCGTGGACGGAAAGTAACCGTGACGATTGAGGGTCGAACAGACCTCTTCGTAAATGCTGATAGCACTTTTGCTATAGCGTGGATTGTGAACATGAATGAAACAGAACGATTATCACAACGAGATCATCAACCAATAACATAACAAGACATGATTATATTATCAAAATTAATTGTTCAATACATCAAAATCTCCGAAATTACACAACGAATAATAATATGGAATCGAGAGATAGAGGTTTCGTCACCAAAGGATGAAGACGTGCCATCGTTCTCGGCCGGAATTCCGGGTTGTCAATCTGGATCCGGGCCCGGCTTCGGCTAACGTCTGGGATACTCAAAGGGTTGTCAATCCTCCGCTAACATCCCGTCTTCTTCACTTGAACCTCTGAAACTTGCACCAAATCTCTGCGTCTTCTTCATCTTTTCACCGGAATAGCATTGCTTGGTTGAGAACTCGCCGGAGTGGAGGATGCGGAGCGTTCGGATGATGAATCGATGCCCGGATCTTGAAAGGAGGATGGATGGATGAAGGGAGGCGAATGGGGGGGGGGGGGGGGGAGAAAAACTCCCAAATATCCGTGGATGGGCGACTATGGGGCGGGGATGGATGTCCACGACATTAGGGCGAGCCCCTATTTATAAAAGGAGAAACGTCAAAAACGCACGGGCGTTCTCCTTCGCGCACGGGCAGGTGCCCGTGCGTGAACAAAAATGCATGGGTAAAGACAGGCCCCCGATTCTGAGCCCTTCTTCGCTCACGGCCGGCAAACCGTGCGTTCGAAAACGCACGACCGTGCGTTTGGTCAGAAGTGCACGAAAAGGCCCGATATCTCCCAAATGCCTCCAGGCTGCAATGAAAACTCCCAAGGATCCCAGAAATTAGGCATTCAACAGTAAAAACTTAGGAAATTATTAATAACATGCAAACACTTGGCAAAATAGTGCACTCGTGCATGAAATCCTATATAGATCAATATGAACGAAAAGTAGCTAAAAGTGTAGTGCACAAGCGTGAAAAATAGCCCAGATAAGTCCTGAAAATAGTGTAATTCTCGGACTCATTAACATCCCACAAACAACTAGATCCCTAAAAGGGTTTTTGTTATGACTGGGTCATGACAAAGCACTAGGAAGACTAAAAGGACCATAAGAACATAGGCAAGTAGGTGAAATCACATTGGTCTGCAAATAGCAAATTCTGGTTACTTGGTCTAGGGTTTGACTTATGGGCCTCAAGTTGACTATTTGACCCCACAATAACACCTCTAACCTCATAGAGAGTCCCTTGGGTCACTTAGGGCTCATTGGGGTCAACCAAAGTGGTAAAAATGACCAAAGTCAACCCTAACCCTAGATAGATCCAAATAGCCTATTAAGGACTAATTGGTATCCAATTAGTCAAATTGACCTCACCCAAACCTTCCTAACCCTTAAGAGAGGTCAATGAGTCACAAACAGCCCTTTTGGTGTAATCAATTCATGAATGGGATGAAAACCAACACTTGGACCCTAAAAGCCCAACTTGACCTAGTTAGGTCAAAGTGACTCAACATGACCCAATTGATCACACCAAGTCACAATTGTCCTTGGGTGGTGTCAACGGACCTATGGGCATCCATTTGGGTCAGTCACACCACCTAAGTTGGCCTTAGGGTTGGGCTAAACAATTAGGATTAATTAAGCCCAAATTGGGGAAATCAAGCCCAAGACTCAATCCAATTGGGCTAGACCCAATTATGGTGATCCACAAAGTCCCCGTGGCTGAAATTACATGGATTTCCATACAATTTCTGGAGGGGTGACTAGGAGAGAGAAAATGGGAGTTTCCCCCAATTTGAAGAGAGAGAAAGCGGCATTCGTGGCTTTGAATGTCATGTGATGGCGCGACCCCTCCTACACTACTTGATGATGATCCGGTTGCCGAGGCACAATGACATAAGGATTTTAGGCGCCATGTTGACGCTAACGGAAGGCAGCGTTACAACCTCCGCCTGTGGCATGCTATGTCCGCTTGAAGACCAAGTTATCTATTTTATGCGTTTTATTTTATAATACAAAATTATTACATGTTTGAGTAATAATTTTATATTCATTTGCGTATTTTTATTATTTATTTCCCGCATTTAAAACATTTGGTGTGTATTTAACCGTACAGATGGTTGAGATTACATCTCCATCTTGAACGTTTGTATGATGTTTGTAACTCCTATATAAGGAGGCTATTATGAGGCTTGAAGAGATTAAGAAAGAAATTAACCCTAAATCCTCCTTGAGAATTTCGGCCAAGAGGGAGACTCCTCCTTGCTGCCCCCCCCCCCCCCCCCCCCCCCCCCCCCTTGTTGGTGTGAAGCCGATGATTGCTCCCTCCACCCCTCTTCGGTGCGACTCCGGCGAGGATCCCTTCGGTGCGACTCCAAGGAAGAAGTTTGCAGCCCCATTCGGTGTGACGCCGGTGGATCCGTGGAGAGAGTGAATCTCCCACCTATCTTGTGTGTTTGTTGGAACCGGGTTGGGTAACTTCCTCCCCTCCATCTTGTGTTTTCTTTCTTTAGATTTGTGGAGAACGAGCAACCATTTTATCCGCGATTTTAAATACTCCGTTTGCAATTTCTGAAATTGATTTCATTGTTATCGAATCTCTTTTATTCCGGATCGGGTAGGTCCAATTTGCTTGAGCGGATCTTGTCCTAAAGCCTTGATTTCGCTCTCCAAAAGGATTGGCAACCTTTGTGTTAATTTTGGGGAATAATCCGACTCTCTTCCGATCATTATTTTAGAGTCGATCATTCCTCCCTTTGTGGTGTATGTGCTGCATTAGATGCAAAACGTATTGCGACGATAAATGCTTGTGTAGGTGCGGTAGATCTAGGTTTGAAAGGCGTAGTGAGGCGTCTTGTTCGTGTTAATCTCTAAAATCATGGAACCCCTACATCAATTTAGTTACCCAACCCGGTTCCAACAAACACACAAGATAGGTGGGAGATTCACTCTCTCCACGGATCCACTGGCGTCACACCGAATGGGGCTGCAACCTTCTTCCTTGGAGTCGCTCCGAAGGAATCCTTGCCGGAGTCGCACCGAAGAGGGGTGGAGGGAGTAATCGTCGGCTTCACACCAACAAGGGGGGGGGGGGGCAAGGAGGAGTCTCCCTCTTGGCCGAAATTCTCAAGGAGGATTTAGGGTTAATTTCTTTCTTAATCTCTTCAAGCCTAATAATAGCCTCCTTATATAGGAGTTACAAACATCATACAACCGTTCAAGATAGAGATGTAATCTCAACCATCAGTACGGTTAAATACACACCAAATGTTTTAAATGCAGAAAATAAATAATAAAAATACGCAAATGAATATAAAATTATTACCCAAACATGTAATAATTTTATATTATAAAATAAAACGCATAAAATAGATAACTTGGTCTTCAAGCGGACTTAGCATGCCACGGGCGGAGGTTGTAACACTGCCTTCCGTTAGCGTCAACATGGCGCCTAAAATCCTTATGTCATTGTGCCTCCGCAACTGGATCATCATCAAGTAGTGTAGGAGGGGCCGCGCCATCATCATGAGTCACCCAATTTCTCCCCCAATGGCACAAATTCATTCCCCTTGGTTAATTTGGGGAAGCTTAATGGCTTTTCCCGGCCTCATAGAGGGAGAATTCAAAGGAATTCAAGGTAGCCGAGAAACCCCCTTCATGGCAATTAATGACAATCAATGGTGTAACCTCCCCCTCCCCCAATTGAATCCTTTAACACCTTCAGAGGCCTGAGAGAAGTAAAACCCCCATATTTCCAGAGAATTTAGAGCTCTCCAAGTAAGGATTGACCATGGCCCCCAAAGCTCCCCAAGCCTCCATGGTGAACCGTTGATCAGCAAGGCAAATGGCCACGACACAGTTCTAATCCCCTTCTCCTCCCTTGGTGCTTAGATCTTAATTGATTTGGGGCTTGGTTCGAGCCAAATTGGGCTCAAATCAAGCTTCCAAAAGGGCTCGTTTTCGAGCTCTTTTCCCCCACCAGAATCCCCCTTTTCGGACATCTCCGGCCACCTCCGGCCACCTCCGACCGGCAAACCACCGCTAATCACTGGCCACCACCTCGACGAAGGTGGCGGTGGCAATAGCCGGACGGGAGGATGCATGGGTGGCCGACAAATCAAGCCTAAGTATCACCCAAGATAGGTGATCATGGACCATCCAGTCATCGGGGACGATAACCCCGGGCTGTAATATTTTGTGCGATCTGCTATACATATGCCAAAATGAAATAATGTATACAATATTTACATTATGTCACGCAAAATGCAGTGGATGATTTTATTTATTATAAATACTTAGTGTCCTCTTATGTAAAAGTGGTCAACATGAACTATGTGGTCCTTGAGGTCCAGTTTAATTCAAAATTTTGTTTCATTAAATTTGGCATACAGGATCTCCCTCAGCACCCTTTTTGGTGCAAGGTGTCCGTAGGGCTAACCAGAAATTTATTTGAGTTCCCCCATTGATCCACTTAGTCAAATAAATTGAAAATTTGACCATAGGACAGTATAGCCATGAATCACATCCTGTCCAAAAATTAGAAATTTTGGAGATGATTTTACTATAGTTTTTGTAATAATTTAATAATTTATACATGACTTAAATATAGGGTCTATGGACCTCCAAATCCCCTAAATCTCTGGTGGATGGCTTCAGAGGATATTAAATTGTCATGATAAAAATCTCAGCCCATTTGGGTTTGATTAGATTTGGTAAACTAGTATCCAATCATGAGCACCTAGGGAAAGTTAACTCTAGTCTACCAAAAAGTGCACTTTGAGGATTTGAGTGGCCATCCCTCAACCAAGTGTGATGAAACCTTTGTCACTTCTTTGTTATCACATAAAACATCCATATAATTACTTTTAGAAGGTTTAGGGGTGGAATACCAAGAAAGCCTAGTTCAACCCTTTGGGTTGCATATTGGGGTAATGAAGGGAATGGTGTCATAACTCTATTGATGGGATTGAAACTTTGTAGATGATTTCATAGGGTGAATCAAAACCTTGGATAATTTTGTTAAAATTTTTGGAGTCATTATCACCCACTGAGCATCTAATATTTAATTTGGTAACCTTCATTTCAAGTGCAAAATATATGGTCATATGTTTTAGGAAAGTTATGAAACTTGGACAGTGAACTTTTCATGAAGTAGTGTCTCTGGAAATTTTATTATAATTTGTGAATAAGGTAATTTTGTAGTTTTTTCACAATGTACCAAAAGTCAGTTTCCATGATTTAAATTATTTATGTGGTCATATGATGTTAGGAAAATTTGGAATTTTTTCAGAGTGCCTCTAGGGTTAATATAATGCTCTGCAATTTTTATCATAATTATTGTATGAGGATTTATAGTACCACCTTCATAAATTCACTATATTAAGTTCTCTTGAATTAGTTAATTATATGACTAAATGATTTATGAAAAATATGGTACTTGGCCAATAGTTCTTTTAGGTCATCATGATGCTCTACAAATTTTGTAATAAGTATTGGATGGGACTATGTAGTGGTTCCTTCACAAATTGATTTAAACCTAGTTCCTTTGCAATAATTTATTATGTGGTTAAATGGAATTAGAAAATATAAAAATTGGCCAGTGATATTCTCTGGTCAATATGGAGCTCTGGTAATTTTATCATAACTTTTGGATAGATATTTTCTATACTTTGTTCATACATTTGTTAAAAGTAACATTTGTAATTTATTTAAATTATATGGGCTCATGATCTTGTAAAATAGTCAATCACTGTTGGAGGACATTTTAGACTGATTAGAACACCTAAAAATTGATTCATGTCATTTGGGGAAAAGAAAGTTGAATTCCTTCACAAATTTGGGTTATGTCATAATTATTTATATAATGATTTCCAAGGAAATAATCAGGGAGAAAAATATATATTACTGACATTTCTTCAATATAAATCATAACCATCTTCTGGATGTGTGGTTCATCATATTAAAATCTTGGGGACATGTAGGACATTTACACATGTTATTCTTTCCCCTTAAGATTAAAGTGGTCTGTGGATAGCCAAAATGGAGTTTGGTGGTTTTGGGTCTTTCCATGAGTCATTTGTTAGGGATTCTTCAGTGAGAGGTTATGTAGGTCAACTCTGTGGTGGAAGGGGCAAAAATCCCTTCAAGACCTCTCCTAGTTGTGGGTGTGAGTTGTATACTCTTAAGTGGAGTGTTGGTGTTCAAGAGAACATTAATACCACTGGTGAATCTTAATCCATTATAGGACTCTAGAGTAACATAAGAGAGTGGTGTTAGGTAGTCACCAATAAAATTAAGTGTCTTGTGAAAGGGAGGTTAGGGGTTTCATCCCATCGTACCTCCTAGTACCGCTGCGAGTCCCTCACGGGTAGACCTCGGGAAGTCCAAGACTAAACCTTAAACTGATAGGGCATGCAACAAGGAAAGATTAATCTAATAACAAGTTATTAAGTACACATACACACCCCTCCCCCCCTTTTATTATGGGAGGATAGTTTGGTTGGTTTAGTCCTGTAAGCAGTGAGCTCGGTGTGAGTTTAATCAAGGAATGTGTTGCAAGTTGTGGCTTGGTGTTTGTTAAAATGGACTGGTTAGTCCAGTGAGCCAGTGGATCAGGAGTTCAATTGTAGCATATGTGCATGTGCATATAAGTAATGGGTCATTGGTATTGGGTAGTCGTTCGCACCGATGTTAGTACGTTGTCTTGGTAAGTGTGAGTATTCACTTAGCCAAGAAAAGATTGGGGGGATGCAAGCATTAGTACAAGACTATAGTTTACTAGGTAGTAGTCTAATTCACCTAAAGGGGGAGGGGGTGAATAGGTTTCTTTGAATTTTTTTAGTTACATCTATCTGTTGTTAGGGATTATATAAAGTAAATGCACAACATAGAAAACACACAACTATTTATAATGGTTCCCCAAGACAGTGTGTCTATGGGTAGTCCACTTTCCCTCTACACCTCTATAACAGTGTGTTAGACAAGGAAAACTCCTCCAAATCTCAGCTCCAAGAGATTACAACACAGATCCCTCAGGTTTTCTCCAAGCCTTACCTCAGGCTCAACATCCCTACCTCAGGCTCAACAACCCTACCACTCAGAGTGCTCAAACTCCTACAACTTAGAAATCCTCCTGATTTCCTACCTCAGGCCTATCAAGAAGCCTACCTCAGATCTCCTCTGAAATCCTACACTCAAGCTGGGAGTACATCTCTACAAGCTCAGGCTCAACAAACCTACACACTCAGGATCAACAACCCTACAAACTCAGGCTCAACAACCCTACCAACTAAGGCACAAGGCCCTACACACTTAGAACAATAATGTTCGTACAGAGGTTATAAAATTTGCTTAAAATAGAGGACTGTAAAGATATATCCTTCAGTGACGGTCTTCTGTTGTTGATGCACATCAGGTGCAGTCTTGAAGCATGGCTGAATGGTAGTTGCTTGAGTCCTAGATTCTATCTGATCTTCTTCTTCAGTAGAAGAAGAAAGATCCACTTGTTCTTCTGTATTGAATCAGCAAGAACTTTCTTATCTCAAATGCTTTCTTGTAGCTTCAGGAAGTAGGCTGAGATATCTGTGGAAGCCGTCAATAACATAGTAGCTCTCATTCAGATTATGTTCCACTTCTTCTATTATGCCCTAACATCTTCTTTTGTACTTCCTCCAACCTGCAATAGCTCTGAAGAGTGCCTTGTCATAGCATGGACATAAATAGAAAATGTTATCTTTGTTTTCCACCCACTTGTGCCAAAAGTAGATTCAGCCAGGCCTTTATTCAAATATGAGTCTGTCTCAGCGGTTGGGCTGAGACATGCTTCAACCTCAGCGGCTAAGCTATCTCTGTCTTAGCGGATCTGCTGAGACAGTTAGTCTTCTCAGCGGTTTCTGTCTAAATGCAGCTCAGTTGAGGCAGACTCCTTCTCAGCGGCTTTGGCTGCGTCTCAGTGGTTTAGCTGAGACCATGCTGTCATCTTAGTGGTTTTGACAGTAAAACCATAGAACTATTCCATTGATTGGAATAACCTAACCCTGCATAGACATGATGCAAAAGAGAGTTTATCAAATACAATATGTACTTAGCATTGAGTGTGATGCCTCTTCAAATCTAGGGAACATTGAGGGCAATATTCTCAACAATCTCTCTCTATTTGAAGAAGCCAGAACATACACCAATGCTAAGATACATCACCATAAATAACCATATCATGACAAATAATGAATAAAGGTCATGACAGCATAACAATAACATTGTTAACTTAATATAGGCATCATAGAAGATATTATGACAAATTATGAATAATAGTCATGACAACATAACAATAACATTGTTAACTACATATAGGCACTGATAGTGCATTATTTATAGTTATTTTTATATAGTATTTTAGTAGTAATTAATTAGTTTTTATATAATTTTAGTTTAATATATATCTAATTCGCTTTATTTTATGTTTTCAGGTAATCTGGGGCTGCTAATAGCAAATTCAAGCTCACAGCCATGTTCAGGGGAAAGAATGGAACAAGTCTGCAAAATTCTTCAGTCACGCCCTCGGTCACGGCCATGACCAAGGGCGTGACTTCAAGTCACGGCCATGACTCAACCCAGCCATCTTACATCTGCCAGATCATGCCGCCAGCCCAATTTAGTATTACACGCCCTCGGTCACGGCCATGACCAAGGGCGTGACTTCAAGTCACGGCCATGACTCAACCCAGCCATCTTCTAGCTGCCAGAACACGCCGTCACATCATTTCCAGCCTACACGCCCCAGGTCACGGGCGTGACTCTATGTCACGGCCATGACCTAGGGGGTGACCCTTCCCGCAAATGGCAGAATAACTCCAGATCGCGCTGTTTCAAGATTTGGTCAAGTCACGCCCTCTGTCACGGGCGTGACTCCATGTCACGGCCATGACCTAGGGGGTGACCCTTCCCGCAACTGCCAGAATAACTCCAGATCGCGCCGTTTCCCGCCGTTTCCAGATTCGGTCAAGTCACGCCCTAGGTCACGGGGGTGACCGAGGCCGTGACCCGTCGAGATGATTAATTTTGGCGGTTTTTCTTCCCCAACGTTCCCGGGCTTTCAAGACGCAATTACGCAGCTTACACGCCCTTGGTCACGGGCGTGACCAAGGGCGTGACTCACCAATTTTCTGCCTATAAAAGCCAGCTGCTGCCAAAGTGATGGGGATCCAGTCCATGCTTCGATTGGATCATTTCTAGTATAGTTTTCCTGCATTTTTAGTGTAACTTTATTTTATGTCTTGTCCTTTTATTTCCTATTTTAGATTTACTTTCCCAGCAATTGTAATTCTTCTTTCTTAGTTATAAAATGTTCTTTTTCTTTAATCATGAGTAGCTAATTTTGTAGCATTTGATCGGATGAATTCCTAAGCTTTTATATTTCATAATCTTTTATTCATTGTTTGGATTTTGAAAACTAAGATTTACCGTTGATTTGCAATTTTTTTGGTTTCATATTTCTAGGGTATGATAATCAAGTTTGATCCATATTTTAGTGTATCGAGAGATCCTTAAATACGGTAGATCGCTCATCGGTAGAAAGAATTGTTCGCACTCCTCGAGAGAGGGTGTCGCAAATCTTCCGGATTGGAGTCAAATCCAATAGTGGGGCTCACAGCATAAAGCAAGCTTAGGGGTTTCGACTGGCCGAGGGGTCTTAATCGATCAACCTAAGGTTAGGTGGTAGTTCTCTCGAGAGAGGTTCTATCATATTTTGGGAACCTCCACGGTCAAGTTTGTCTAAATTGATTTCTTCCGAATTCTAGATTTATGAAATATTTTACTTAAGAAAGATTCCCGATCAAATGTTTTTCTTCTTTTAATTATTTACAAAACTCTATTTTACTTTCGATAAAATAATATTAATTTGCGTGAGTAGAAGTAATCAACAGACCCGTGGAATACGACACTTGATATTTATTTGTTTTAAATATCCTATGCTATGACCGATAGGTGCTCTTGCCTATAGTTCGTAGAATTTGGAGAATATTATTTACATCCTAAATTTTAGCTATCAAGTTTTTGGCGCCGTTGCCGGGGAATATTTTTGTTGATATTTTGAAAGCGTGAATTTTATTACTTTTATCATTCTCTTTCTCCACCCCAATTTCTCTTTTTGCCTTTTCTTTTAAAATTCACTTTTATTAGGTAACGGTTGTTTATTTTTCTTTTTCAAAAAATATGATGTTATCGCAGTTGGCCGCAAAAGTTGTCGAGCTTCAAAATAAAGTCATTCTTTTGGAAGTCGCACGAATGCGCCAAATTATCTGTCCTTTTTGTGGGGGTCATCATTCTAGTGAGGAATGCTATTTTTCATTTCAACATTTTTCTAATGAAAATCAAATTAATTTTTCTAATGAAAATTATAGTTTTTATAATGAAAATTATAATTTTTATGATGAAAATAATTTTTCTTTAAATAATGCTTTGAGTGAATCTCCTTCTTACTCTGATGTTGATTATTCATGGTGGAAAGGTCACCCGGATAGTTTTCAGTGCGAAGAAAGAAATTCCTTCAATTATGATTTGCTTTCCTCGCCTTTTCCACTGATTTGTTCTTCTTCTGATCTTGAAATTTTTCCGAATGTTATTTCTCCCACTTTAAATGTTTATTCTCAAGATCAAGAAGAACAATTGTACCAAGAATTTCGCAAAGTCATGGAGACACCGGACGAATTAGAAAATGAAAATTTTTCTTCTTCTCCTTCGCCCGTGTCTTCTCTTTTTCATGAAATTATTTTTCATGAAGAAATTGTGTCTCATGAATTTTCTCCACTTGGTATTGATTTTTCTGATAATTCATTTATTTTTAAAAATAAACAACCGGCGCTTAATCATGTATTTTCACAAGAAACTCCTCCTTGTGAAAATTTTTCTGACTCGCTTAATCTTGATTCTTTTTATACTAATAATTTTCTTGTAGATGATGAGCCGTTGCAACCAAACGTCTTCACCGATCCATTTGCCGCTCATCTCCATCAATCCAAATTACCTAGGGTATGTATAGGTAATTTGGATTCACAATTTCGCGCTAACGGAGAACAAAAGAATCAGGATTATAGCGGAGGAGTCGCCGGGCAACAGTTTTCGGCATTTTCACCTCAGCGTGAATTAAGGGAGTTGCCTGTGCATTTTCAATTTGAATATCCTTTTAGCTAATCCTTAACGTCTAGCTAAAAGACGTTAAACAAAGCGCTCTTGGGAGGCACCCCTTGCTTATCTTTATATTTTTGCAATTTTTCTTTTATTTTATGCATTTTCTTTTCATGTTTTTGTCTTTTCATCCTTGTTTATAAACATTGGGGACAATGTTTATCTTTAAGTATGGGGGGGTGTTCTCTTCTGTTTTTTTTATTCAAAAAAAAATTAAAAAAAAAAATTGCGAAAAATGCTAAAAATCATAAAAAAAAATGTTTCTTTGTTTTCCTTTTCAATTTTGTTTTAAAAATATGAAAAATACAAAAAAAAATTTAAACTATTAATCTAATAAAATAAATTTTGTATTATTAAATTTCTCCAAACTTCATTTATGCAAAATTAATTTTAATTATGAGTTGTCTTTATAGGCTTTTTAAGGAGTTTTCTTTTTATGAATTTTTAAATCATATATTTCTCTTCAAAATATGTTAGATTTAAATTTTAGATGAATTTGATTTAATGAGTTTTTCATTATTTTGACTTGTTTAGAATATTTCTTAGTTTTACTTTCTCTCTTTAAAATATCATAATTCAATTTTGTAGTAATTGCGTTAAATATCTCTAGATTTTACTTATATTACCTTGAACTCATAGTTTCTTGTAGATTGCTCAAATTATTTTCTATGCTCTTAAAATGTATCTTTGGAATTTGTTTAGCCTTTTTCCTACCTTTTTGTTAAACCCATTGTTCGGCATAAAAATTTTTGAAAAGATCATATGTCATGGAATGAGAGGATAAAATTCATCATTCCTAAACATATGCACCCAAATCAGTAAAAGATTATATGGCATGGAGTTGAGAGGATAAAATTCATCACTCCTAAACATATACATTTGGGATATAAAAAGAAGAAGAAATTAAAAAAAAAAGATGGAAATGAGAGGATAAAATTCATCATTTCCCATATACAAAGTAACTTCTTCAATGCCAATTTTACCCCATTTAGCCAAGTTCACTTGTTTATCCAAGATATTATTGAGAGAGCATAGTTAATATTTTGTAGTTTTCTAAAAGTTTCTCATGATTGTAAAGTTTATATAATTTTAATCTTGGAATATTTTGCTTAATTCAATGCAATTTTGTTTATGAAGATTTAGTTAGAGAATTTCAAAACTAAAATTTATTCTACTCATTTCAATTTATGAATTATTAATTATTTCTTATAAATCTGAATTTTAATTTCTTAACTTATTTTGACATGAGTTTTATGAGATTTGAAGTGCATAATTAGAAGTAAATCTTTTTGGAAATGTCCTATAAATTCCTCTCATACTTATAAATTAGTTTTTGCTCTGGAATAGCAAAAGCTTAAGTATGGGGGTATTTGATAGTGCATTATTTATAGTTATTTTTATATAGTATTTTAGTAGTAATTAATTAGTTTTTATATAATTTTAGTTTAATATATATCTAATTCGCTTTATTTTATGTTTTCAGGTAATCTGGGGCTGCTAATAGCAAATTCAAGCTCACAGCCATGTTCAGGGGAAAGAATGGAACAAGTCTGCAAAATTCTTCAGTCACGCCCTCGGTCACGGCCATGACCAAGGGCGTGACTTCAAGTCACGGCCATGACTCAACCCAGCCATCTTACATCTGCCAGATCATGCCGCCAGCCCAATTTAGTATTACACGCCCTCGGTCACGGCCATGACCAAGGGCGTGACTTCAAGTCACGGCCATGACTCAACCCAGCCATCTTCTAGCTGCCAGAACACGCCGTCACATCATTTCCAGCCTACACGCCCCAGGTCACGGGCGTGACTCTATGTCACGGCCATGACCTAGGGGGTGACCCTTCCCGCAAATGGCAGAATAACTCCAGATCGCGCTGTTTCAAGATTTGGTCAAGTCACGCCCTCTGTCACGGGCGTGACTCCATGTCACGGCCATGACCTAGGGGGTGACCCTTCCCGCAACTGCCAGAATAACTCCAGATCGCGCCGTTTCCCGCCGTTTCCAGATTCGGTCAAGTCACGCCCTAGGTCACGGGGGTGACCGAGGCCGTGACCCGTCGAGATGATTAATTTTGGCGGTTTTTCTTCCCCAACGTTCCCGGGCTTTCAAGACGCAATTACGCAGCTTACACGCCCTTGGTCACGGGCGTGACCAAGGGCGTGACTCACCAATTTTCTGCCTATAAAAGCCAGCTGCTGCCAAAGTGATGGGGATCCAGTCCATGCTTCGATTGGATCATTTCTAGTATAGTTTTCCTGCATTTTTAGTGTAACTTTATTTTATGTCTTGTCCTTTTATTTCCTATTTTAGATTTACTTTCCCAGCAATTGTAATTCTTCTTTCTTAGTTATAAAATGTTCTTTTTCTTTAATCATGAGTAGCTAATTTTGTAGCATTTGATCGGATGAATTCCTAAGCTTTTATATTTCATAATCTTTTATTCATTGTTTGGATTTTGAAAACTAAGATTTACCGTTGATTTGCAATTTTTTTGGTTTCATATTTCTAGGGTATGATAATCAAGTTTGATCCATATTTTAGTGTATCGAGAGATCCTTAAATACGGTAGATCGCTCATCGGTAGAAAGAATTGTTCGCACTCCTCGAGAGAGGGTGTCGCAAATCTTCCGGATTGGAGTCAAATCCAATAGTGGGGCTCACAGCATAAAGCAAGCTTAGGGGTTTCGACTGGCCGAGGGGTCTTAATCGATCAACCTAAGGTTAGGTGGTAGTTCTCTCGAGAGAGGTTCTATCATATTTTGGGAACCTCCACGGTCAAGTTTGTCTAAATTGATTTCTTCCGAATTCTAGATTTATGAAATATTTTACTTAAGAAAGATTCCCGATCAAATGTTTTTCTTCTTTTAATTATTTACAAAACTCTATTTTACTTTCGATAAAATAATATTAATTTGCGTGAGTAGAAGTAATCAACAGACCCGTGGAATACGACACTTGATATTTATTTGTTTTAAATATCCTATGCTATGACCGATAGGTGCTCTTGCCTATAGTTCGTAGAATTTGGAGAATATTATTTACATCCTAAATTTTAGCTATCAGGCACCAGAGTATATATTAAGCATTAATATTGAACAAAATTAAGCTTGAATAAAGTTAACTTATAACATAAGATATCATTTCAATCATAAGAATCAATTTCATTAGTGATAAAATGTCATTACACTTTTCAGATCACATTTGATTCAAATGAAATTCTAAATATATTAGTTCATGATTTTCTTTTCTTTGCTACACTTGAGCACTCAGCACCATCAGCAGCCTCCTGTTTTGGAGCAGTAGCTTTCATCTCAGTTATCATTCTCTTGTTCTCTTGCCTTTTGAAATACAGATATGGCTTGAGAATATATCATGAAGGCTTTGGGTTGTTCTTCTTTACAAGATTCTCTTTGAATACCCTTTCCCTCTGGGAATTCCTCTCAAGGTGCTTGATCCATTACTCTGCAGGATATATTCTGTCAATATCTTTGCATATCTAGCCTTGGTTCAGCCATGCATTCAAAATGATAGTCTTGGATTCATCACTCCAATGCTTATAATCAGGGTCCTTGGCCTGCTCACTTATATTCTTTTCCATGAATTCTTCAGCTAGCAAGACACCTTCTCTTTTCCTCCTTGCTGCAAGTTGAGCATCTTGAGCAACCTTGGCTTGAGCCTCAAAATCAAAATCTTCTTTTCTTAGATTCTCTAGCAGAGGTAGGTTCAGTGCTATTCTTGTTCCTTACAGAACCGTGAGGGCCAATTCAAAAATTGTCTCAACAATGGTCTCCTCCCCCTTTCTGGCATCTTCAAATACTTTTTGTTCTAGATTTTGGGAGGCAGGAGCAACTGACCTGGATAGGGTTTGAAAGGCATTCTCTAAGTCTAATTTAAGTTCATCTTTCATCTTTTCTGCCTCTCCAATCATTGTAGTTGCAATTGACCACACATGTAATATGGTTTGAGGCCTTCTTTATGACCTCATCAGTCTTGCTCACATAATTCTTGACATAACTCATGTCTTTCTCGGAGAGATGCAGACTTTTGTCCATTGATATCAGTATTGTATTCTGAGCTACCACAAATTTTTCAGCAAGGTCAAACCACTTGGTCATCTGCCTATTAAGGTAAGAAGTTTCTTCCTTTATTACTTGAATTTCAGACATCATCTCACTCTTGACTGAAGAAATGGATTTGACAATGTATTCATTTATTGATGTCATATGATCATCAATGAGTGTACTTATAGAACTTAGGATAAGTTCATTTGAGATTATGGAGGTGGAGGGTTGTACTTCAGCAATGGGGGATTGCTGTTTTTCAGCTACCACTGTGGGTATGCTTTTCTCTTGGAGGGATTATTTCTCACACTCATTTAGAGTGGATGGATCCATTGCATGCACTTCGTGCTCCCCCTCAGTCAGAGAAGGGATACCATACTCCCCCTTAGCTTGATCATTCTTCTCAGTAGCCTTTGCATATTGATTAGTGTGATCAACAACAATTCCATCTTCACTGTCAATGTTGACTTCTTCATCACCTGATAAGTTCTCTTGCTCCTCCTCCTCAGATAGGGCATCCAACCTATCTGGATCAGTTGAATCCCAAAAATTTGGGGAGTTATCATGGATTAGACTTATCGTTCTTTTAAGATTAAGAGTAATTGTAGCAATCTTACTTTGCAAATCACTAGGAGAGTTTGATTGCTCCTCATCATTTCTTTCAGAATCAGCAGACACATCTTGTACATTGTTGTCAGCTTCTTGAGGATTAGGAGCATCCCTTTGAGTATGATCTCCTTCATTTCCATCAAACTTCTCTTCATCAGCAACATCATACTCATCCTTCTTATGCTCTATAGTAGCATCATGATCCTCATGTTGTTCACTTGCTTGCTGTTCATGAACATCTTTGTCTAAATTGCTGGAAGATCCTTGATCATCCTCAAAAGGGACATTTTTAGCAGCTTCTGAATTTGAATCAGAACATACTATTCTAGCTTTCTTTAGTCCTTTGACTAACTTCCTTTTCTTCTCCTTAAACTCAGAGGGCTGACTCATTGGGAGCACCCTTGAGAACATATCCAGAGTTCTTAAGTCCATTCTTTTCAGGTAGTGAAGGTTGGATCCTTTGGAGCTATCAAATTCTTCAGGATATGAGTTCAGAAGGTACAGAGAAAGAATTCTTCCTAGGTTTGGAGCCTACAAACATTCTTTGATCCTTTGGAAGATCACAACAGACCATAAGGTCTTTTTCTTTAAGACCACTCTAGTCATCAGCTCAAACATAAACTTTGAAATAGTATCATAGGACCCTGGTTTGAAAAGTAATGCCTTGCCTACTATATCTGATAGTAGCTTCCCTTTTTGATTGAAATATTTCCTCTTTAGTGAGCCAGTCTTGGCATCACTATACTGAAAGATTATATAGGTATATGATCTAATTCAACTAGAGGGGGGGGGGGGGGGGGGGGGGGGGGTGAATAGGTTTCTTAAAATTTATCCTAGTTAGCCTAGCTGTTTTCTGGTTTAGTATTAGTAATTAATCAAGCACACAGAAAACACACAAGTATTTATAGAGGTTCCTCAAGACAGGGTGTCTTGAGTAGTCCTCTTTCCCCCTTCACCTTTCTAACAGTGTGTTAGACAAGACCAACTTCTCCAACTCAGCTCCAAGAGCTTACAACACAGATCCCTCAGGATCTCTCAGGTTTCCCCAAACCCTACCTCAGGCACAATATCCCTACCTCAGAGGAATCCACCTCCTACAGCTCAGACCACCTCCTTGTCCTACCTCAATCTGATTTCTCAGCTCTACAACTCAGGCTATTCAGCCCTACCTAAAATCTCACAGATCCTACCTCAGAGGACTCCACCTCTACAGCTCAGACCACCTCCTGGTCCTACAACCTCATGCCAAATGGCCCTACAAACTTAGAACCCAAAGGCTCCTACAAACTCAGAACCCAAAGGCTCCTGCAGAAGATATAATGAGGTTTACATAATGAAGGAAGAAAAGATTGATGAATAGTAAATATACGCATTTTTCTATATAATTTTTAGTATAATTTTAATTAGATTTCTAAATAATATATGTAAATTAATGAATAAAATGTTTGTTTTTGTTATTTTTGTTTTTAACTTAGTTTTATTTTCATTTTGTAAAGTTTCTGTAATTTTGTTAAGTCACGCCCTAGGTCACGCCCGTGTCTAAGGGCGTGTTCACTAATCCCTAGCATTTTCTTTTCTCTGTTCTTTTTCCAACTCAAACATCAAGTCACGCCCTCGGTCACGCCCGTGACCGAGGCCGTGTACCTCGGTCACGCCCGTGACCGAGGCCGTGTACCATGGTCACGCCCGTGTTGGATATCCATCCCAGATTCCAGCCACTTGAAGCATTTCATCCAAAAAATCAAATTCACGGCCGTGACATTTTAGACACGCCCGTGAGCCTCAATTCCTTCCAGAAGAACAAAGGACACGCCGCCCGTCACGCCCAGCAGCCGACAGCACACTGCCGACATCGAACACGCCCAGCAGCCGACAACACACTGCCGACATCGAACACGCCCGTGTTCCCTGGAACACGCCCGTGCACTTCCAAGTCGCCGGTCAAGCCTTCCAGATGCCCGCCTGGATCCAGCTGTTCTGGCTATTCGCACCCCAAGCCGTGTCACGCCCTCAGACACGCCCGTGTCCGAGGGCGTGTAATCCAAAATTTTTTTCTATAAATAGCCAGATTCAGCTGAGTGCAAGGGTTCAAAATTTTGGGAGCTTCTCTTAAGGTTTTGTTCCATTTTGCTGATTTTTGGTGTTTTGTAATTTTTGTAATTTTGCACTTTCTCTCTCTAGTTTTGTAACCCCTTTTTTGATGGAAATAAATTAAGCTTGTAATTATTGTCTCTCTTTGTTTTAGTGTGTGTTCTCTTTTTGTTCTTTTTATTTTTATTTTTGGTTTTATGTAATTTTGTAATTTTTGTTAAGTTGTCATTTTAATTTGGGTGTGTGTGTGTATGAGTGTAATTTTCTTATTTTTAGCTTTGTTGTAATTTTTAGATGATTTCATATTAGTGTGTGTGAGTGTAGGAGTTTAAATACTTTTTTTTTTGTTTTGTTTTGATTTGGTGTTTTTACTTTCTTTTCGCTTTTTTTTGTAAGTGTGTGTGTGTGTATGAGAGTAGATTTTCTTTTCTTTTTAACTTAGTTTCATTATTGTTGTGTGTGTGAGTGTATGAGTTTAGATTTGTTTTATTTTAATTAGATTTCATTAACGTAGAGTGGGTGTGTGTATGAGTATAAAGTTTGCGCCTTTTTTGTAATCGAATAGTTTCCATTTCCGTCACGTATTTATTTCCCGCCTATCCGTTTGGATAGGACTTGCTCACGCATTTATTTCCCGCCTATCCGTTTGGATAGGACTTGCTCACGCATTTATTTCCCGCCCATCCGTTTGGATAGGACTTGCTCACGCATTTATTTCCCCTCTACCTATTTGGGTAGGGATCGCATTTCTTCAATTTCTGCAATTTACAGCTTTCATTTTAATTCTGTAGAGTGCGTGAGTTTTCAATTAGTGCGTCTTTTATTTTTTATATATTTGCTTTTTGCTTAATTCCGCTACCCGCTCAATCGCTTATTATCGCCGTAGTTATCATTATCGTTTTATAAAACCCTAAAAAATTCTAAGCAAAACTACTTTTTAAATTAACGTTTTCGTTCTTTTTCTTTTCATCGCTTTTCTTGGTTTTTGCTAAACGCACACCAAGCCCGCGATAGTTATCATTTTCGTCACTAGCTTTTCTATAAAATCATAAAAATCAATTTCAAACTCTTTTCGATAAAATAATAGCGCGTTCCTAAGAAGTAGAAATAATCGATACGACCTTGGAAAAATACGACCTTGATATTTCAAAAGAAATATCCTATACTACTAGATAAGGTCCACTTGCCTTTATTGATTTTAGTCCGGATAATTACATAAACCCAAAAGCTTTCTCTCTAAAGCACTTTTTAAAAACTCTCTTTTAAAAACACTAAAAAATTTGTTGCAACACCTCTTTGGTTGTTGCAACTAGCTCAAGGTAAAAGAAGTTTTAAAACGCTCTTAAAGAATTGTTGCAACTACTCAAAAAAATTGTTGCAACAATATTTTCAAAAAGCTTTCAATTTTAATTTCAACATAAAGCCCTTTTTTCAATCTTTTCTACTTAGCTTTTGGCGACGCGGCCAAAGAGTAATCTTCGATATTTCGAAAGAGGAAAAGGCCGTTACTTCTATCTTTCGATAGGATAACGGGTAATTCTTCGAAGTAGGATTACTCGCGGGACTCTTCGAAAACGCCGCCGAATTCTAATAAAAGAAGAAAGCAAGGCTTCACACTTAAAAAAAAAATTTTAACGTATCAAGTTTTTGGCGCCGTTGCCGGGGAATTGTGTCGTTATTTTGAAATAGAAAACGCTATTAATTTTATCTTATATTTCATCTCTTTTTCTATCTAAAAAACCAAAAACTAAAAAAAATATACTATCTAAGTAAAGAAAAATAAAAAATATATATATACTTATATTTTTCAATTTTCCTTTTTTACATATATTTTCGAATACAGCTACATATATTTTCATATAAGCCCCACAAAAATCAAACCCAAAAAAAATATATATTTATATATTTTACTTAAGTAAAGAAAAACCCAAAAAAATATATTATTCTCTTTTACTTTCTTTCCTTTCTTTTTCATCTTTGTAAAAATATTTCTAAAACAAAAACATCAAAAAAAAATCTATAAAAGAAAAAAAAACTCTTCAAAAAATTAATTAAAAAAAATAGTGTATGACCCGAGGCGAATCTTCGGATAATCCAATATTACCTTTTGATCCCGAAATCAAGCGCACGCTTCACGAGCGCCGCCGATCTCATAATCAAAATCTACAAATAGATCCCGAAGAATCCGTCGGCGATATACATATAGGCGTGATGGGCGATCCTAATCTAAATGCGGCCCCACAACGGACCATGGCCTATTATGCTAGGCCAAATTTAGAGGATACAGGATCGAGCGTTACCCGCCCTGCGGTAGCTAATAATAATTTCGAAATCAAATCCAGTATAATCCAATTGGTACAACAGTCGATTCAGTTCGACGGTTTGCCAGATGAGGACCCAAACCAACACCTTAATAATTTTTTAGAAATTTGCGACACCTTCAAGATTAATGGCGTCAGCGATGACGCCATTCGCTTGCGCTTATTTCCCTTTTCCCTGCAGACAAAGGCGAAATCGTGGTTGACTTCTCTTCCGAGAGGGTCCATAACCACGTGGGCCGAATTGACGGAGAATTTTCTAACTAAATATTTTCCTCCGTCAAAAACCGCTAAATTACGCACCGATATCGCATCCTTCATTCAATTCGATTCCGAGTCTCTCTACGAGACTTAGGAACGTTTTAAAGAATATTTGCGTAGGTGTCCTCATCACGCGCTACCAACTTGGCTTCAGGTACAAACGTTCTATAACGGCTTGAATTTCTCAACGAGACAGATGATCGACGCAGCCGCCGGGGGAACGTTAAACAACAAAACCCCGGAGGCCGCTCAAGCTCTGATCGAAGAAATGGCCATGAACGCGTACCAATGGAACGTGCCAAGGTCGCGTCCTCCTAAACCGGCTGGTATTTTCGAAGTGGATGCCACTACTCACTTAGCCTCGCAGGTAGAGCGGCTAAGTAAGCAAGTGGCGGAGATGACTGCTTCCTCCTCCACTCCCGCTTGGGCTATTAATCCTAATAATAATAATAATAATAATAATAATTTTAATAATCTTAATAATAATAATAATCTTAATAATATTATTAATAATAATAATTTATGCGAGGAATCGGTGGATTACGTGGGCAATCAAGTGCGGGCGCCCTTCAACCCATATAGTAATAACTATAACCCGGGTTGGAGGAGCCACCCGAACTTCTCCTGGAGTAACCCAAATAATGCGCAACGCCCTCCACCTGCGATCCCGCAAGGATTTCCGCATGGATATCCCCAAGGATTTCAGCAGGGTTTTGCGCCTCCTCCTCCAAAACCTTCTCCGCTCGAGGAGATTTTTGCAAAATACATGGCTTCCAACGACGCAAATATCCAGAATATAACCGGATCGCTAAAAAATTTAGAAATGCAGGTTGGACAGCTTGCAAAAATGGTCTCCGAGCGGCCACTTGGAGCACTACCTGGGAACTCGGAGCAGAACCCGCGTGAAAATGCCCACGCCATTACCTTACGCAGCGGCAAGGAGGTCGACTCCCCATTGCGGGTTGAGCATCAGGTAACTGTTTCGCCTCCGACCCCTGCACCCTCGTCTTTTATTTTAGTAGATACGGAAAAAATATTAGCGCCGGGCGTCTCGAGCCCGCAAATTCCGTACCCCGCAAAATTTAATAAAGAGAAGGAGGACGAACATTACAAAAAGTTTTTACAAATATTTAAACAAATTCAAATTAACGTCCCCTTCTGCGAGGCACTCTCTCAGATGCCGAAATACGCGAAATACCTTAAGGAGCTCCTTTCTAATAAAAAGAAGCTCGAGGGTATTTCGCGTGTTTCCTTAAATGCGGAATGCTCGGCGGTCCTACTTAATAAATTGCCGCCAAAACTAAACGACCCGGGAAGGTTTTCCATCCCGTGCCTATTCGGCAATTTATTAATAAAGTACGCCCTAGCGGACCTGGGAGCGAGCATCAATTTGATGCCCTTCTCCCTCTTTAAAAAACTAGATTTGGGTGTTCCCACCCCAACAAAAATGAGCATCCAACTCGCGGATCGCTCGATAAAATATCCTATCGGGGTAGTGGAGGACGTTCTGGTCAAGGTTGACAAGTTTATCTTCCCGGTAGACTTCGTCATCCTCGACATTGAGGAGGACGCCGAGGTACCAATTATCCTCGGTCGCCCTTTCCTCGCGACCTCCCGCGCATTAATTGATGTGAGTAACGGTCGCCTCCTCCTTCGGGTAGGGGACGACGAAGTTACCCTTCTTATTAATCCCTCGATGCGAAATTCTTTATCGAATGATGATTCTTGCTTTCACTTAGAATCCGCGTTCGAGGATGAGTGTTCTTCGCTTGCAGAATTACTCGCTTTAAATTTAGACGAACCGGATTTGGCGGACCTCGCCCCTTTGGACGAGCTACCACCCGATTCGCCTTTCGAATCTTTTAATTCTAAAAGTTTAAAAATAACAACTTCTTACGAAGAACCCCCGGTCTTGGAGCTTAAGCCACTCCCCGACCATTTAAAATACGCTTTTCTCGCCGCGGACTTAAAACTCCCGGTTATTATTTCGTCTTCTTTATCTGATTCGGAAACCTCCAAATTAGTTAAAGTTTTGTCCACGCATCGCCATGCAATTGCATGGCAGATTTCCGATATTAGGGGGATAAATCCCTCTTTCTGCACGCACAAAATCTTCTTAGAAGATAATTCCCGCAAAACCATCCAGCCTCAGCGACGACTTAACCCGAATATGCGGGAGGTCGTTAAGGCTGAAGTAATAAAATTAATGGATGCGGGGATTATCTACCCTATATCCGACAGCACGTGGGTTAGTCCCATTCATGTCGTGCCTAAAAAGGGCGGTATAACTGTAGTGGCAAATGAACATAACGAATTAATTCCAACTCGTACTGTTACGGGTTGGAGGGTGTGCATCGATTACCGAAAATTAAATGATGCCACCCGCAAAGACCACTTTCCGTTACCGTTTATCGATCAAATTTTGGAGCGACTATCGGGTCATCCTTATTATTGTTTTCTCGATGGTCTATCGGGATTTTTACAAATTCCTATCTCCCCCGAAGACCAGGAGAAAACAACCTTTACGTGCCCCTTCGGTACCTTCGCGTACCGAAGGATGCCATTCGGCCTCTGCAACGCGCCAGCTACATTTCAACGATGTATGATGGCGATCTTTGGAGAGCTCGTAGAGGATATTATGTAAGTCTTTATGAATGACTTCTCGGTTTTTGGAAGCTCCTTCCAAAACTGCCTCCAAAATTTAGATCGAGTCCTCCAACGATGCGAAGACACGAACCTGGTTTTAAACTGGGAAAAGTGTAATTTTATGGTTCGAGAAGGCTTAGTTCTCGGCCACAAAATTTCTGAAAGAGGGATGGAGGTCGACAGGCCAAGGTCGAAATAATTGAAAAACTCCCCGCGCCCTCAAGTATAAAATCAATCCGTAGTTTTCTTGGCCACGCGGGTTTCTATAGGCGGTTTATTCAAAACTTTTCCAAAATAACAAAACCGCTAACCCACCTCCTGGAGAAGGAATCTCCATTTATTTTTGATAACGCGTGCGTAGAGGCATTCAATGCCATAAAAAATAAACTTATCCATTCTCCTATTCTGGTGGCGCCCGATTGGACCCTTCCGTTTGAGATTATGTGCGACGCGAGTGATATAGCAGTAGGGTCCATATTAGGTCAACGCGTTAATAAATATTTTCATCCTATCTACTACGCGTCCCGCACGCTCACGGCCGCACAGGCTAGTTATACGACAACGGAAAAGGAACTCCTTGCCGTCGTCTTCGCCATAGATAAGTTTAGGCCCTACGTCACGCTTTCAAAAATTATTATATTTACCGACCACTCCGCCCTAAAATATTTATTAGAAAAAATGGACGCTAAGCCCCGCCTTCTTCGATGGATCCTCCTATTACAAGAATTTGATTTAGAGATCCACGATAAGAAGGGGGCCGAAAATTTAGCGGCCGACCACCTTTCTCGTTTAGAGCACCCAATCGCGGAAGCGCTCTTCGAACCGGAAATCGATGATCGATTTCCCGAGGAGCGTCTTTTAGCTTTAAATAATTTAAAAACTTCTCCCTCGCCTTGGTTCGTAGACTACGCCAACTATTTAGTTGCGCGGGTGCTCCCGAAAGACTTTTCAAAACAGCAAAAGAAGAAATTCTTTTCTGATTTGAAAAATTACTTTTGGGAGGACCCTTTCTTATTTCGCGTCTGCGCGGACCAAATCGTGCGGAGATGCGTTTCGAACGAGGAGGGTGCGCAAATTTTGCGGCACTGCCACGAAGGGCCAGCCGGGGGCATTATCAAGCCAACCGGACCGCGCAGAAGGCGCTGGAGGCGGGCTTTTATTGGCCCGCTCTCTTCAAAGACGCTCACACTTTTGTGAGCGCATGCGATAGCTGTCAACGGTCGGGTAACATCTCTCGTCGCGACGAGATGCCCCAAAATTTTTATTTAGAATGCGAGATTTTCGATTTATGGGGCATAGATTTCATAGGCCCCCTACCTCCTTCATATACAAATCGCTACATTTTAGTGGCGGTCGACTACGTATCTAGGTGGGCGGAAGCGCAAGCTCTCCCCACCAACGATGCGAGAGTCGTCGTCAACTTTCTTAAAAAATTATTTTCTCGCTTCGGTACGCCCCGTGCGATAGTTAGTGATAGGGGTACGCACTTTTGCAACGCCTAGTTTGCAAAAATATTAACCAAATATGGCGTCACGCATAAGCTCGCCACCGCCTATCACCCCCAAACGAGCGGCCAAGTGGAGGTAGTAAATCGGGAAATCAAACGCATATTAGAAAAAACCGTTTCAACTAATAGGAATGATTGGGCACTTAAATTAGACGACGCGCTGTGGGCATATCGTACGGCGTACAAAACCGCAATCGGTTGTACGCCTTATCGATTAGTCTACGGCAAGGCGTGCCATTTGCCCGTAGAATTAGAGCACCGCGCTTTTTGGGCATTAAAACTTTTAAATCTCGATCATAATTTAACCGCCGAAAACCGGAAATTCCAATTAAACGAACTCGATGAATGGCGTGCGAACGCTTACGAGAGTAATAAATTTTATAAGGAACGCTCGAAATTTTACCACGACCGCAAAATTAAATTTCCAAAATCATTTGCGCCGGGCGATCTCGTCCTCCTATATAACTCACGTCTTCGTCTTTTTCCGGGGAAACTAAAATCCCGTTGGTCCGGCCCCTTTCAAGTGAAAGAGGTTTGGCCATACGGGACCGTCCTTATCACCCACCCGGAAAAAGGCGACTTAAAAGTTAATGGTCACCGACTAAAACTCTACCACGCGGGGGATCAACTGGGAGGGAAGTTAAATTCCATACCCCTCCCCCACCTCTAAAAAGATCGTACCTCGCCAACGCGTCAAGCTACGAGACGGTAAACAAAGCGCTCATGGGAGGCACCCCCATATTTATCCAATTACGCTCCTTTTAAAAAAAAAAAAAAAAAAAAACAATTTTGTATATATTCGTGGAGTTCCTTTTTTTGTAACTATCCTTGTATATATTTTTTTCTATTTTGTAATTAAAATCTTCATCTCTTTTTTTGTAAATATTTTCGTTCCTCACAATTACCTTCAACATTGAGGACAATGTTGGTTTTAAGTATGGGGGCGTGTTTTCCCTCTTTTTGTAATTATTTTTGCCCCTCCCATAATAAATCAAAATCCAAAAAAAAAGATGAAAAATGTACTTAAAAATTTGTTATAACAAAATTCATTTTGTCATAACACCAAAAATGTTTTTCCTTCTCTCTTTTCTTTTCTTTTCCTTTTTTTCTATTAATGTACATATTTTTAACAAAATTAAAAAATCAAAAAAATATATGATGAAAAAAAATTTTCTTAAAAAAAAAAAAAAAAAAAATCAAAAATATTTTGTATGTATTTTTACTTTTCTTAATTTTTGTCTTCCTTTTTTTTAGTATTTATATATGCATTTTGTTATCAAGAAAATAAAAAATATATCATATCTTAAAAAAACTTCAAAAAAAAAAAATTGATGAAAAACTTATCAAAAATCCAAAAAAAAAAATAAAACCCCTACTTAGCTTTTTGTTATTTCCAAGGCTAGGTTAGTTTTATCTTTAAGCGTTTTTCATTATTTATGATTTGCTAAAATAATTTTGTTTATTTCATAGTTTGAAAAATTTAAATCGAGGAATTTTTAGTAGTAAAGAAAATCTTGTGATCTTAATTTAATTTGAGAACAGAATTTTTAGCACTACCTCGGGTTCACCCTAAATAGATTCCTTTTTGTATTATATTGGCAAACCATCTTTAGATTCAATTATTCTAACTCTAAACTTGTGAAACTTTAGGAATGTTTTTAATCTACTAAACTTGCTCTCAAAAATCTTTTTTTATTAATCTAGAATTTCTCTTGAAACCCCCCTTATAAACACCCCTTAGCTTGGCATAAAAATAATAAAAGTAGGAGTTTTAAAAGAAATCCTGTGTCAATGGGAATAAAGAGATTCCGTAAACACAGGCACCCAATATTGTTAAAAGAAATCCCGTGTCAATGGGAATAAAAAAATTAATAATTCCGTAAACACGGGCATTGGGTTAAGTTGAGAAATGATTTCAATTCTCCCGCGTAAACCAACGCTGGGAATCAAAGCAAAGGCCACCAAAAAGGTGGGGTGAGAGGATAAAATCCGTCACCCCTAAATCCAAGCACTCTTCTTTTTGCCAAGGCTACCTTTTTTCCCCTACCCCTTAGCCAATAAAATTGTACCTAGATTTTAATTTAAAAAAGTTTGAGAGAGCATAATTAGTAGGCTTTATTTATTCTTAAAAACTTTCTAAAAAAAGGTTATAGTTTTATATAATTCTATTCTAATTAAAAGGTACCAAAGACTGCAATAATCGACGCTATTTAGCTAACTTTAGAAGTCTCGCTAAAAAATTTCGCTCTTTTTAAATTACTTTCATAGTTTTGGACTTACCTCTTTAAATACCCTAAATTTATTTCGATCTTACTTTTGATTTAATAAAAACTTTAGTAAATTAGAAATTTTATTAAACGTCTTATAGGTATCCCTTACTTTTGCTCTGGAATAGCAAAAGCTTAAGTATGGGGGTGTTTGATGAATAGTAAATATACGCATTTTTCTATATAATTTTTAGTATAATTTTAATTAGATTTCTAAATAATATATGTAAATTAATGAATAAAATGTTTGTTTTTGTTATTTTTGTTTTTAACTTAGTTTTATTTTCATTTTGTAAAGTTTCTGTAATTTTGTTAAGTCACCCTAGGTCACGCCCGTGTCTAAGGGCGTGTTCACTAATCCCTAGCATTTTCTTTTCTCTGTTCTTTTTCCAACTCAAACATCAAGTCACGCCCTCGGTCACGCCCGTGACCGAGGCCGTGTACCTCGGTCACGCCCGTGACCGAGGCCGTGTACCATGGTCATGCCCGTGATGGATATCCATCCCAGATTCCAGCCACTTGAAGCATTTCATCCAAAAAATCAAATTCACGGCCGTGACATTTCAGACACGCTCGTGACCCTCAATTCCTTCCAGAAGAACAAAGGACACGCCGCCCGTCACGCCCAGCAGCCGACAGCACACTGCCGACATCGAACACGCCCGTGTTCCCTGGAACACGCCCGTGTACTTCCAAGTCGCCAGTCAAGCCTTCTAGATGCCCGCCTGGATCCAGCTGTTCTGGCTATTCGCACCCCAAGCCGTGTCACGCCCTCAGACACGCCCGTATCCGAGGGCGTGTAATCCAAATTTTTTTTCTATAAATAGCCAGATTCAGCTGAGTGCAAGGGTTCAAAATTTTGGGAGCTTCTCTTAAGGTTTTGTTCCATTTTGCTGATTTTTGGTGTTTTATAATTTTTGTAATTTTGCACTTTCTCTCTCTAGTTTTGTAACCCCTTTTTTGATGGAAATAAATTAAGCTTGTAATTATTGTCTCTCTTTGTTTTAGTGTGTGTGTTCTCTTTTTGTTCTTTTTATTTTTATTTTTGGTTTTATGTAATTTTGTAATTTTTGTTAAGTTGTCATTTTAATTTGGGTGTGTGTGTGTATGAGTGTAATTTTCTTATTTTTAGCTTTGTTGTAATTTTTAGATGATTTCATATTAGTGTGTGTGAGTGTAGGAGTTTAAATACTTTTTTTTTGTTTTGTTTTGATTTGGTGTTTTTACTTTCTTTTCGCTTTTTTTTGTAAGTGTGTGTGTGTGTGTGTATGAGAGTAGATTTTCTTTTCTTTTTAACTTAGTTTCATTATTGTTGTGTGTGTGAGTGTATGAGTTTAGATTTGTTTTATTTTAATTAGATTTCATTAACGTAGAGTGGGTGTGTGTATGAGTATAAAGTTTGCGCCTTTTTTGTAATCGAATAGTTTCCATTTCCGTCACGCATTTATTTCCCGCCTATCCGTTTGGATAGGACTTGCTCACGCATTTATTTTCCGCCTATCCGTTTGGATAGGACTTGCTCACGCATTTATTTCCCGCCTATCCGTTTGGATAGGACTTGCTCACGCATTTATTTCCCCTCTACCTATTTGGGTAGGGATCGCATTTCTTCAATTTCTGCAATTTACAGCTTTCATTTTAATTCTGTAGAGTGCGTGAGTTTTCAATTAGTGCGTCTTTTATTTTTTATATATTTGCTTTTTGCTTAATTCCACTACCCGCTCAATCGCTTATTATCGCCGTAGTTATCATTATCGTTTTATAAAACCCTAAAAAATTCTAAGCAAAACTACTTTTTAAATTAACGTTTTCGTTCTTTTTCTTTTCATCGCTTTTCTTGGTTTTTGCTAAACGCACACCAAGCCCGCGATAGTTATCATTTTCGTCACTAGCTTTTCTATAAAATCATAAAAATCAATTTCAAACTCTTTTCGATAAAATAATAGCGCATTCCTAAGAAGTAGAAATAATCGATACGACCTTGGAAAAATACGACCTTGATATTTCAAAAGAAATATCCTATACTACTAGATAAGGTCCACTTGCCTTTATTGATTTTAGTCCGAATAATTACATAAACCCAAAAGCTTTCTCTCTAAAGCACTTTTTAAAAACTCTCTTTTAAAAACACTAAAAAATTTGTTGCAACACCTCTTTGGTTGTTGCAACTAGCTCAAGGTAAAAGAAGTTTTAAAACGCTCTTAAAGAATTGTTGCAACTACTCAAAAAAATTGTTGCAACAATATTTTCAAAAAGCTTTCAATTTTAATTTCAACATAAAGCCCTTTTTTCAATCTTTTCTACTTAGCTTTTGGCGACGCGGCCAAAGAGTAATCTTCGATATTTCGAAAGAGGAAAAGGCCGTTACTTCTATCTTTCGATAGGATAACGGGTAATTCTTCGAAGTAGGATTACTCGCGGGACTCTTCGAAAACACCGCCGAATTCTAATAAAAGAAGAAAGCAAGGCTTCACACTTAAAAAAAAATAATTTTAACGTATCAAAGATCAAGCTTGTTCTTCTTCTTCTTTTCTGCTGCTGTTGGAGACTTGAATCAGGGAGGAGTAGTACAGCTCCAATCTTGATTCTACTTGATCAGCACTTCAGATGAAGGACTGGATCTACTTGCTCAGTCTTGTTCTTCTTCTTCTTGTCAGCTGCTGTTGCAGACTAGAACCAGAGAGCAGAAGAGCAGCTTCAGCTTGTTCTTCTTGATCAGCACTTCATATGAAGGACTAGATCTACTTGCTCTATCTTGAGATGAATCAAGATGAGCTATCTCTTTTCTCCTTGCAGCCTAGTGTGTGTTCAGTTGTTGGCTGCCGACATTAGAACAGTTATGTTCTCAATTTCACATGCTGGAGAACTCGCAGAAGTGTTTGCTCAACCTTAATTTATCCCTTTTATACATCCCCGATCTTCAACGGCTCTCAACCGTCCTTCTGACAGATATGGGAGAGATTGGTGGACCCCACAATGCTTTTCTGCAGCTTGCGCCAAGGGAAGAACCCTCCATGTCACGTTTAAGCTGTCTCAGTGGTTGGGCTGAGATGGCTTCCTCTTCTCAGAAGATTTTGTCAATCTGCAGAGAAGTTTCTGCGTTCGACGACCAGCATTCTGCATTCGACGAACTTCATTCTTCGTTCGACGAACACGCCAAGTCTCAGCGCTTGCTTCTGTCCCATCTCTACGTTCGACGAACTGAGTTCTGCTTTCGATGAACACGCTGAGTCCCAGCGCTTGCTTCTATCTTGTCTCTGCATTCAACGAACTGAGTTCTGCGTTCGACGAACAACATTCTGCGTTCGACGAACTCGCCAAGTCTCAGCGGTTTTTTCTGTCTCGACTCAGCGTTCAACCGAGACAACTCTTCATCTCTTAGGAGTAGATTTCTCCTGATCTAAGGGCATGATTGGCCCTTTCTCTTGAGTTACCTTAGCCTGCATATCTTACAAAAATATGGCTTTATCAAATACATCTTGTACTTAGCATTGTGAGTGATGCCTCTTCAAATCAAATGAATATTGAGGGCAATATTCCCAACAATCTCCCCCTATTTGAAGAAGGCATAACATTCCCAATTCTAAGGTACATAGCCAACAAAAAAACTATCATGAAAATGATCTATATAGCATTCATGATAACATTTCTTCTAGAAGATAAGATTGTTTAAGCATTCTATTAAAACTCATAATTGTTTATATTAAGCTTTGACTAACTTAGAGGACAATCCTTGTACTCAAAGCTGACTCTGAGTTGGTCTTAGCATTGGCCATCTCCCCCTTTCTGATTTCTTCAACTATTTTTCCCTCTAGGGATTGGGAGGCAGCAGCTACATACCCTGATAGGGTTTAGAAAGCATTTTCCAAAACCCCCTTTAGGTCATCCTTCATCTTCTCTGACGCTCTTATCATTGGCCATCTCCCCCTCAACCTGAGCAGGAACTTGCTCCCCTTTAATGTGAGAACTATTAGCTTTATTAGCTGTTCTTGTTCATTTTGAATAACCCTTTCTAGCTCCCCCTCATTTGGAGCATTTGTATTGATCTTATGATTGTAAGTGTAAATGACATGACATCATATGGCTGAGTTCATCGAACTCAGAGCTTAGTTCATCGAACTCAGACTAGAGTTCGTCGAACACAAGGCTTAGTTCATCTGAACTACATCATAGAGTTGAGTTCGTCGAACTCAGACCTGAGTTCGTCGAACTCAAACTCGACGTTCGTCGAACCCAGACAAGAGTTTGTCGAACACAGATTTTTCCCAGCTTTCTAAGTGCAACCTGAAGCTCAGCTGAAACAGATTGTACTGATTAAGCTGATCATCCTACTTTAAAATCAATAAGGAGGAGAGTTACTTACCTTAAGGTTGTAGTCCTCTAATTGATGCTGAATTCACAATGGTTGTGCACAACAGTTTCCTACAGCAAAGTATTTAGACCCAGCAGAGGATATGGCCAAACTGGGTTGCTTATTGCTGCACCATGATGTCAACCTTCTTCCTGTCATGTGCCTTGAGCACCCACTGTCCAAGTACCAAATTTGGTTGAGGCTGGTACTTGAACTATCTTTTAGCTCCCCCTTGATCAGTGCATCTTGGCATGTGGTGAGGTTTTTCTTAGTCCAGAGTTGAGCCTGGAGCACTTAGTGTCCATTAGCCTTTTTTGTTTTTATTGGCTAAATGGACTTCCCTGCAAGACAGATTTTAATATCCCTTAGGAACCCAAGGTGACTTGGGTCCTAGGTTCTTATTAGCATAATAAAATGACCTTACACTAGCTGCACCTTTTGCAGGAAGGCTTTTCTTTGCACATGGCACATTAGGATTGTGCCAACAATCTATGGCAAAGTGTCCCACTTTACCACAGCACCAACATTCATGAATGTTGTATCTCCTCTTCTGAACATTTCCTGAGGAAACAGCATTACTGTGCCTAAGTTCAGGAGGGGAGTCAGCTGCAATCTTCCTATTTCTCTCAGCAATGATTTGACTGAATGTTAATCTATGTGTTGTCTTGATGCCCTTTATTTTGATGACATCAACTTGCTTTGGCTTGGTAGCCATACAAGATCTAATGGCATCAGACACTGAGCAGCAAGTCTTGTCAATAGATTTGACAGCAGAAATTTTCTTTGCTGAAATAAATTTAGAAGAGCTTGCACCCTGATTCTTGAATGAGGGGGCTGAGGTACCAAATACAAAAGGTGCAGGTTGGTCCATTTGAATTTCCTCATGGGGAGCCTTCATGGAACTCAATCCCATTCTCTTTCTTCCACTATGGGAAGGATTGTTTTCCTTCCTATAGTTACTTCCATTCTTCCAGTGACCATACATGCTTTCATGGTCATACATGTTGGAAGGAAGTAATACCTTTTGAAAGGTGGTTTGAGGCTTAACCTTACCCCTGCTCTTTTCTCCACTCTCTTCTCCTTCTTCCATTTTATTGAATCCTAGTCCTCTTCTATTGGATTGAGAAGAGAAGGAGTCAATAATAGGAAGGAGAGATTTAGGCTTGGAGAATTGAGCCACTAGGCTTCTTTCTTTCACAAGCTTCTCCCAAGATCCTTGATGATCTTATTCTTTAGAGAAATAGAGCTCAAATGGACAATTGTTATCCAATTGAGTTTGCTTATTTCTCTACTCATCTGAGCCACCAAAGTAGGAGACTCAGAACAATTTCTTTCAGCCATTTTGAGTGTGTTAATCTCTAGGGCTTGGCTTTTGGCAAACTTCTTGCTCTCTTTCTGAGCAATAACTAGATCATCATATTTGTCAATCAATTGATTGACACCCACTTCAGATTCTAAATCATAATCATTAGTTGATGAGTGTGCATCAGATTCTGGAATTGATTCATACTTAGAGGAAGAGAGAGGAGTAGGTACCTGGTCAGGTGTGTCCTGACAATCTTCATCATCTGAAGTTATGGCCATTAGGCCAATATATTCTTCAACATTTTCATTCACCTCCATATCACTGTCTGAATGTGATAGAGGGGCCCTAATGCCCACCTTTGCTGCAGGAAAGTCCTCATCTTCCTCAGCAGCAAACAACCCAATATAGGCCTCTTCTTCATCATCTGAATCTGATGATGATGACTCAGATTCACTCCAGCTTTTGTCCTTCTTGGCTAGGAAGGATTTCTCACCTTTTCTTCCCTTCTTGTGATAAGGCTTGTTATCACCCTTATCCTTTCTTTTGACTGGACAGTCAGCAATGACATGTCCAGGATTACTGCAGCAATAACAAATTACATTAGTTAAACCATGTTTAACATGTTTAGAGTCATACTTGTCCCCTTTGGGGTGCAGCCTGTCTGCCCTACTTGAATCCTTCCTAGGATGTGAGGAGGAGGAAGGCTTATTCTTCCACTGCTTGCTTCTCATCATGTTTTTGAATTGCCTTGAGAAGGCAGCAAATTCCTCATCAGAAGAGCTATTTTCAGATGAGTAGTGATCTGAATTGTCTGAGTCAGCAGCCCTTCTTGGAGGGGTAGGAATTCTTGTCTTGCTCTTCTTGGACCCTTCAGCCTTGAGGGACACAGACTTCTCCCTAGCATGAGGCCTGGAGGCGGTGTCCTCTTCCTTTCTAGCAGATAGTTGCATCTCATATGAGAGCAACTTTCCAAACAGAGTATGAGGAGGAGTTTCACTCAGCTTTGCCACTTCCCTAATGGCACAGATTTTGGTATCCCAATATCTAGTTAGAGATCTAAGGAATTTATCATTTAACTCATAATGAGTGAAGGTCCTTTCATAGGTCCTCAACTCATTTACTATTCTGAAGAATCTTTCATAGCAGTCAGTTATGCATTCCTGGTTTTGTTGCCTAAAGGCTTCATGCTCCTGATTGAGGAGGGATTTCCTATCATTCCTCACTTCTTCAGTCCCTTCCATGTACACAATCAGTGTATCCCACATCTCCTTTGCAGTTTCACAGTGCACAAATTTTTGGAAATTTGAATCATCAATAGCATTGACAATAATATTTTGAGCCCTTTTATCCATTGTAGCCAATGCTATCTCATCCCTTATCATTTCAGTGTAAGATTTGCCTACCTGCCTAGTAGGATCAATGGTGGAGGGCTTTGTGATAATGAAGGGGCCTTCCTAAACAGAGATATAAATTCTAGTGTCTGAAGCTTCCATGAATAGCCTAACCCTTTGTTTCCAAATGCCAAAGGTTTCCTTTTTGCATATAGGGAGCTTCATTGAACCCATTTCCTTCTGAACTCCACTTGAAGCCATTTGATTCAGATTTAATAATACCTATGTAGGATCTGGTCAGGCAGTTAAGCCCTTTATGACCAACCTCCCTCTGATACCACTTGAAAGATTATATAGGTATATGATCTAATTCACCTAGAGGGGGGGGGGGGGGGGTGAATAGGTTTCTTAAATTTTATCCTAGTTAGCCTAGCTGTTTTCAGGTTTAGTATTAGTTATTAATCAAGCACACAGAAAACACAAGCATTTATAGAGGTTCCTCAAGACAGGGTGTCTTGAGTAGTCCTCTTTCCCCCTTCACCTTTTCTAATAGTGTGTTAGACAAGGCCAACTTCTCCAACTCAGCTCCTAGATCTTACAATATAGATCCCTCAGGATCTCTCAGGTTTCCCCAAACCCCACCTCAGGCATAGCAGCCCTACCTCAGAGGAATCCACCTCCTACAGCTCAAATCACCTCCTGGTCCTACCTCAAGCTGATCTCTCAGCTCTACAACTCAGGCTATTCAGCCCTACCTCAGATCTCACAGATCCTACCTCAGAGGACTCCACCTCCTACAGCTCAGACCACCTCCTGGTCCTACAACCTCAGGCCAAATGGCCCTACAAACTCAGAACCCAAAGGCTCCTACAAACTTAGAACCCAAAGGCTCCTACAGAAGATATAATGAGGTTTACATAATGAACGAAGAAAGGATCAAGCCTGTTCTTCTTCTTCTTTTTCTCTGCTGTTGCAGACATGAATCAGGGAGGAGTAGTACAACGCCAATCTTGATTCTACTTGGTCAACACTTCAGATAAAGGACTGGATCGAATTGCTCAGTCTTGTTCTTCTTCTTCTTCTTGTCAGCTGCTATTGCAGACTAGAACCAGAGAGCAGAAGAGCAGCTCCAACTTGTTCTTCTTGATCAGCACTTCATATAAAGGGCTGGATCTACTTGCTCTATCTTGAGATGAATCAAGATGAGCTATCTCTTTTCTCCTTGCAGCCTAGTGTGTGTTCAGTTGTTGGCTACCGACATTAGAACAGTTATGTTCTTGATTTTGCATTCTGGATAACTCGCAGAAGTGTTTGCTCAACCCTAATTTATCCCTTTTATACATCCTCGATCTTCAACGGCTCTCATCCGTCCTTCTGACAGACATGGGAATGATTGGTGGACCCCACAATGTTTTTCTGCAGCTTGCGCCAAGGGCAGAACCCGCCATGTCACGTTTGAGCCATCTCAGCGGTTGGGCTGAGATGGCTTCCTCTTCTCAGCGGATTTCGTCGATCTGAAGAGAAGTTTCTGCATTCGACGAACAACTTTCTGCGTTCGACGAACTTCATTCTTCGTTCGACGAACATGCCAAGTCTCAGCGCTTGCTTCTGTCCCGTCTCTACGTTCGACGAACTGAGTTCTGCGTTCGACGAACACGCCGAGTCTCAGCGCTTGCTTTTGTCCCGTCTCTGCGTTCGATGAACTGAGTTCTGTGTTCGATGAACAACATTCTGTGTTTGACGAACTCGCCAAGTCTCAGTAGTTTTTTCTGCCTCGACTCAGCGTTCAGCTGAGATAACTCTTCATCTCTTAGGAGTAGATTTCTCCTGATCTAAGGGCATGATTGGCCCTTTCTCTTGAGTTACCTTATCCTGTATATCTTACAAAAATATGGCTTTATCAAATATATCTTGTACTTAGCATTGCGAGTGATGCCTCTTCAAATCAAAGGAATATTGAGTGCAATATTCCCAACATATACTCACACCATCTGATGGCCTTTTCTTTGTCTTTTTCAGACACACTGTCTTCCTCATCATTACTACAATATGGAAGTTGAAATGCTTTCTCCAGCTTCCTTGGAGATATCTTAATCTTCAAGCTTCCAATTGTGGATTGTAAGGAGGACTTGGAGGATGAGAGTCTTGCTTTACTGAACAGTTCTAGAACTTCAGTTCTGAGAATCACAGATGGCTCTGACAGTAGATATTCTAACCCTTGACCTTCTAAAAGTTGTATCACATCTTTAATCTCAGCATTAGCATATTGAAAGCCATTTCTAATTATTTCATACCCTTCCAGAAGATCCTTTGAACTCTTTAGCACCATGCTTGAAGAAAAACGAGTCCCTGAGTCGGCGGGAAAGGAAGGGTTATCTCGACGTCTAGTTAGGGTTTAGAGTGTGTAAAGTGTGATTTAATCAACATAGCACTATTTATAGGTGTATTATAATTTATTCTTAAAATGCGATGTTGATTAGACTTAATTAATTGATGTTTTAATTTTGGCAATCCCGACTCAGAGGATCCACTGAGATGGAAAGCTTGACCGCTAGGATAAGGTAAACTTAACCGCTGAGACGACTTAGCTGTCTCAGCGGTAACCGCTGAGATGACTTAGCTGTCTCAGGGGTTCAGCTGAGACTATCTCAGCAGAACTCACTGCCTAGCAGTGAACCCTTTTAAATTGGAATGTCTTTCTCCCTTATCATGTCATTGAGTGTTTTAAAGCATGACTATATCATAACAAAGCTTAAGGAATAAAACAACTAACATGATAGACAAAAAGAAATGTTGAGGCCTATTCTAAGTTCAACATTCCTAGCTTAATTTTGAAACCATTAAATTTAGCCTCATCCAATGGCTTTGTAAATATATCTGCAACTTGATTGTCAGTGAGGACATGTTCAAGGCAGATATCTTTACATTCTACATGTTCTCTAATAAAATGATACATTATCTCTATATACTTAGTCCTGATATGAGAGGCAGGATTCTTAGTAATAGATATAACACTGGATGAGTCACAAAACAATGGAGAATTACTTACCTTGAGGTAGTAGTCCTTTAGCTGGTGCTATGTCCACATCAATTGTGCATAGCAGCTCCCTGCAGTAATGTACTCAGACTCAACTGTGGATGTTGCCACAATAGTCTGTTTTTTGCTGCTCCAAGAGATCAACATCCTTCCTAGGAATTGACAAGTTCCACTTGTGCTTTTTCTATCTTCTTTGCATCCTGCAAAATCTACATCTGAAAAGCCAGTCAGTTCAAAATCATTGTTCTTAGGGTACCAAAGGCCAAGATGTTGGCTGCCTTTAAGGTATCTCAAAATCCTCTTTGCAGCTGAGTAGTGAGATTCTTTAGGGCATGCTTGATACCTAACACAAACAAATGTAGCATACATAATGTCTGCTCTACTAGCATTCAGATACAACAGGGATCCAATAATACACATGTACATGGATTCATCAAAGGGTTTTCCCTTCTCATCCTTGTCCAGGGAAATATTTGACCCCGCGAGAGTTTTCATGGTGGAAGCAGATTCCATCCCAAACTTCTTGATAAGCTCTCTAGTGTACTTGGTCTGAGAAATGAATATACCATCATCAGATGGTTTCACTTGGAGGCCTAAAAAGTACTTGAGCTCTCCCATACTGCTCATCTCAAACCCCCTATGCATAAGGTTGGCAAATCTTTTGCAAATGTTGTCATCAGTAAACCCAAAGATTATGTCATCAACATAAATTTGGACTAGGAGACACTTGCCATTTGTTTCCCTAAGAAAAAATAAACTATCCATCTTTCCCCTCAAGAACTTGTTCTTGATGAGAAAGCTAGACAAGGTCTCATACAAAGCCCTAGGGGCTTGCTTTAGACCATATAATGCTTTTCTAAGTAAATAAACATGGGAGGTAAGAGTTGGATGTACAAAACCTGATGGTTGTTCCACATATACCTCCTTTTTTAAATCTCCATTTAGGAAGGTTGACTTGACATCCATTTGGTATACCTTGAACCCCTTGTGGGCAGCATAGACAAGGAATAACCTTATTGCTTCTAACCTTGCAACTGGGGCAAAGGTTTGATCAAAGTCAATACCTTCTTCTTGCATGTATCCCTTGGCTACCAATCTAGCCTTGTTCTTGATGATAATGCCATTCTCATCTAGCTTATTCTGTAGATCTATTTGGTGCCAATTATGTTGTGTCCTTAAGGTTTTGACACTAACTTCCATACTTTGCACCTTTTGAATTGTAGAAGCTCTTCTTGCATGGCTTGAATCCAGAAGGTATCTTGATTAGCTTCTTCAAACTTCTTGGGCTCCATCTGAGACAGAAAGCTCAGGAATAGAGCTTCATTGTGAGCCCTGCTTCTGGTGATCACCACTTGGTTCTTATCTCCAATTATCCGGTTCCTTGGATGATCCCTCAGAGTTCTAGTTACTGCAGGCAATCTGTTTACATTCTGCAGCTCTTCTTCTAGAGCAGCAAGTTCTGTAGCAGCCTGCTGATCTTCATCTTCAGGAACATCAACCTCTGAATAAATTCTGCTGGTGCTGGGTGATGCGCAAATCTCGCACACCGCTATAGGCGATAGCTCGACTGCGACACGAAACGGCATTGTACCGATCGTTCAAGTAATATAAAACGAGGAGTAATCCCCGAGTATCGAATCTCTCAAGGAACACAGTAAGGTGGAGTTAACGTTCGAGGAAGGACTTGAGATCGAAGTCCTTGAGTCGGATGGAATGCGGAAACTGGGTGATTTGGCTTTTGGAAAATAAAAGAAAACAACTACAACTACTCCTATGCAATGCTGCTATGCAGTGCTTCGTTTGGCGGGATGGAGACTAGGCAGGCCTTGAGCGCGCTGCGTCGCAAGGGCGGATGGACGAGTAGGCAAGCGGAGTCGAACTGTGCAGGCCTTGAGCGCACTGCTTCGTTGGGTGAATGGATTACACGGGCCGCTATGCCACGCTTCGCTAGGCGGATGGAAGAGTAGGCAAGCGGATGGAATGGTTCGCACCGGCGGAGTCAGAATGGATTACACGGGCCGCTATGCCACGCTTCGCTAGGCGGATGGAAGAGTAGGCATACAGATGAGGGTCGCAAGCACCTCGTCGACAAGCACGCCACTAGCAATTGCTAGTGCGGCACACGAACGTGACGGCGGGATGGAGGATGGATGGTGGCGCACCTCGTACACATATGAACAAAATATAACTTCACATAGACATGAAATTAAGATTACAAGCACGATTCATAGTGTTCATCATCAATACATGAGAGATCTAGCTACAAACACATCAATAAGAGAAGAACAAGGCAAGAAATCGACCGAATCCGAAGGCTCATTGGAGATTCACGGTTGGAATCGTCGGGTTGTCAATCCGCGTCCAAGCTCGGTATGCAACTACGTCCAGGGTAGAGAGAGCTGTCACTACTCTCCAATGAGCCCGTCTTCTTCGTGTCACGATCCGGTAGAGGTTGCAAACTTCCTCTTGCTTGATGGCGATGGCGGCTAGATCTTCCTTTGAAGCGCTAGGATGAAGGAGGAGGCTGAGAGGAAGCTCCAGCTCAAGATTGGCGTGAAGAACAAGCCCGTAGCAACTCCAGATGGTGGGCGGCGATGGAGGGGCGAAATCGGGGCTCTGGCGCGAGAAAACGGCGGACTAGAATCAACTCTCCGACCTAATTCGCGAGTAGGTCTTTAAATAGGCGCTGGAATAAACAGTGCGCACGATCGGTGGCGCACGACCAGTGGTCGTGTGCACTAGAATCCTATGATCGTGCGCCTGCCTGGGCGGAGCCTGCAATGCAAGAAATTTATAAAATAAAATGTTCGCACGACCAGTGGCGCACGACCAGTGGTCGTGCACAATATCGTAAGTGGTCGTGCGCACTGGTCGAGACAGAACTATAAAATAGGGGTTAAGTGCGCACGATCAGCGGCGCACGACCAGTGGTCGTGCGCAATAGAACCAGTGATCGTGCGCAGTGTTCCTGTACAGAATTGTACCGGGAACACCTGCACGACTCCTGTTCCTACAGAAATGCTAATCAGGCCACTAAAAGTGGCACTCAACAATATGATAAGGCTATCAAAAGAGAATAAACATAAAACACACCAAATTAGGCCAAGAAGTGCACCTAGCATAGAATGACAAATATGAGCTAAAACAAGGCTAAAGTGCAGTGGAATGACTAGATAAACGGCCCAGATGAGTCCATATATGTGTATATAATTGGGACTCATCACACCCCCAGACTTAACTGTTTGCGCGTCCCGAGCAAACAAATCCAACGGAGTAGGGAAAATGGTGGTTAGCGTAGAGAATTGCAAATAAAGAGTCAGATGCGAAGTATCATACCCATGCAAATAGAAATTCTGTAAAAGAAGATTCTAGCTATACTAATTAATTTACAAAAGTATACATGCGTAAATAGAGATTTATTTGTACTCAGATGGTGAATCATGAAGAATTTGTGCGGTCGTGCCCGATGTGAAAGTAAACAAGCCACTCAGGAGGGTGTTGCTAAAGACCGAAATTCAGGAATAACTCCGCTGAAATCCATCAACGACGAGAACCATAAGCTTTCCCGGTTACACTCTCTCCACGGCACTAGCAAACTCAGAAGTTAAATCAATAGGACTTCGGGTTATAATTGGGCTTAGGTTACAGTATGATATTCAATGATAAACGAAACGGCTACGCAACCCAAATGAGCAACATCGAAATGCTTACCCTGAACAAGCCCAAAACAACGCTAGTGTACCACACCCCCAGACTTAGCTTGAAAAACGGGTGTGTACACAGCCTACTCCAAACAAATACCAACTAAATTTTTCTATTACGCCCAAGGGGATTTCTTGTCATTTTTATTCTTTACAGATTTTTTTCTTTTAACTTCATTTTTTTTTATTTATCCCCCGGTTGGTTTACAACAAAATGTTCAGCACACAATACACTTTTTCTTCACATCACAAAAATTTCCATACATCACATCCAAATATGAAAGGTAATTTCAGTTAACTCACTACTTGGCTGCGATAATAGGATAAGCTTCAGGCTTTGGTGATTTAAAAAAAGAGCTGAAACAAAAGAAGGGTAGGCACAAACTTGGCTTGCAAAGGTGAACGCATAGGTCATGGAAAACAAGGCTCAAACTAGCCAAAAATGGCCTACATCACATTTAACAAAATGATTTGCTCTCGCCCATGCTTCAAGAGTCGCTTGAGGCAAGTTCTTAGCCCACGAGAAAGGTAAACCTTCCTTCCGACTCGAGCAACACACAACTAGCGCTTGCTTACACACAACACCGTGCTACCGCAAATTTCGGTTACATTCACCAAATGAGTAAAATAAATCAAAAACTACGCAAAAACACTAATTGTAAATTAAAAGTATAGAGATAATCTAATTCTACTCAAATTTCTATGCAAGCAAGGAATATGCGACTAGAGCACTACAAGAGTCAACATCGCACTCCGATTTGCAATTCCTAAGCTAACATCCTATTTCACATTCCAAACCAAGATAAGTGTGAACGGAAGCACACAAACAAGTGAGTGCGCGCTAAAGTGGGTGCAGTGGTGTGTGGAGAAAGTAAATAAATCATAAAACTGAAAATAAAATACTTCTAGCATGCTAAGCACTAGTGCACATGCAGTGAACACTCGGTACACTCCCCCCCAGACTTGAATTGGACAATCACATGAATTATGACAATGAGAATAAAGAAATGTTGAGGAAGAGGGTACCTATGCTCAGATATGAGCATACCAGAAGATTGGCGTTAATACTGCGAAGGGAATCCAAGTCCGCCACCAAAAGAAATTGCCGCACACCTGCAGGAAAAAAGGCTCCAAGCAAAAATATATAAAACTAAACTATTAACAGGTTAGCAACAAAAACTTGGGTTGTCTCCCAGCAGCGCTTTTGTTTACCATCCTTAAGCTGGACTTAATACCTGTATTAAGCAGTTTTAATAATAGTCTAAGCATAGAGCAAAAGATGGTAAATCCTAAATATTACATGCCTCAAAATGATCAACTATAAGTTGATTTAAAATGGTAACTAAGAATAAAAGAGATAGGCCCGAAGACCCAACAACAGCAGTCAAGAGGATCAGGAGCTTTCCATCTCCATATTTCGTCCTTCTTCATCCACTTCCTCTCCTCCAACCTGCGGTCATGGATGAAGTAACGCTTTCCTCCCTGCACCCAGTCTTTCAAGGAAAAAGCAGGCAATGATGATGAAGTGGAATAGACGATTGAATTCATCATTGCCAACTGCTTTCCCTGCCAAGACTGCCTCTCAAAATTACCCAAGAATGGGTCTATAAATTCAAGCATCTGCAGAGGGATAAATGAAATATCATACATTAAAGCAGGCGGGGAAGCAGGAAGGATGAACTTATCAATATCAGCATTAAAAGAAGGTTGATTAGGAAATAAAATGGACGAAAAACTAAAAGAATCAAACAACGGAGGAGTGATCCCGGTTTCACTCCTGGCAGGATCCAAGCACAGATCACTGTCGGTATCATATGAGTCATAACGAGGGGAACCCAGGAGCTCGGGGTCCTCGGTGGTGAGCTGGATGTCCCCATCCAAGAGGTAAGTAAATACCTCCTCCTCGGGAAGAGAATCCTCCTCATCCCACCGCGGTGCGTCATCGTGTTCAAAGGTATCACACTCCCCATCAGAGAGAATGAAATCCTCATCCCACTTTGGCGCAACCTCAGGCGCCGAATAAACCACCCGCACGACATCATCAGCCGACTCACTAAAGATAGAAGTAGATGAATTTTGCAAGGAATGCGGAGGAACCGGACTGCTCTCATGATCAGAAAATAAATGAGCAGTCGCCTCCGCGACAATATCCACAGACGCCTCCCCGCAGGAAGAACCAGAATCTGCACACCATACTGGTGCATCCATGAGTTCCCAATCCTGTCCCTGTTGACCATCGAATGAGTGCACATCGTCACTCAAGGGAAGCTCATAAAAGGGGATTGAGGGACCCATGAAAGAGCTGTACGCGGCGAGAGATTCCTCAGTAATCTCCAAGGGCAAAGATCGAGCATGATGTGCGATGTCAGTGTAGGGGCCAGGCAACACTCTGGTGGGCTTGTCCGCAGTAGTCTCCCGTAAACGGGGGGATGCTGCGTACACGTCCTCAGAGGGGGAATGATCGCACAGACGAGGGCAATCCTTCACCATATGACCTAAGCCTTGACATAGAAAGCACCTAATACAATGCTCATCGTTTAAAGCAGTCAGGGCGTTGATGTATCGACGCAAAGTGTCATAAAGACGACACTCGGCTTCAGAATACATCACAGAAATATGTGGATAAACAGAAAATAAAGATTCTTTGCAAAATAATACTACACACACAAAATAAATCTGGAAAACCTGCTTTAGAAAAGTTAAAACTAGAAAAAAAATAACAGAGCACAGAAAATTAAGAGGCTAAAATTTTTTTAAGACAAAAACAAAGTAGAAAAATGGATATACAAGCGAAAAAGAACGACAATCTCTCGTCTACCTCTCAAGAAACTCACACGACCGTGTTCCCCGGCAACGGCGCCAAAAACTTGATGCGCAAATCTCGCACACCGCTATAGGCGGTAGCTCGACTGCGACACGAAACGGCAGTGTACCGATCGTTCAAGTAATATAAAACGAGGAGTAATCCCCGAGTATCGAATCTCTCAAGGAACACAGTAAGGTGGAGTTAACGTTCGAGGAATGACTTGAGATCGAAGTCCTTGAGTCGGATGGAATGCGGAAACGGGGTGATTTGGCTTTTGGAAAATAAAAGAAAACAACTACAACTACTCCTATGCAATGCCGCTATGCAGTGCTTCGCTTGGCGGGATGGAGACTATGCAGGCCTTGAGCGCGCTGCGTCGCAAGGGCGGATGGACGAGTAGGCAAGCGGAGTCGAACTGTGCAGGCCTTGAGCGCACTGCTTCATTGGGCGAATGGATTACACGGGCCGCTATGCCACGCTTCGCTAGGCGGATGGAAGAGTAGGCAAGTGGATGGAATGGTTCGCACTGGCGGAGTCGGAATGGATTACACGGGCCGCTATGCCACGCTTCGCTAGACGGATGGAAGAGTAGGCATACAGATGAGGGTCGCAAGCATCTCGTCGACAAGCACGCCACTAGCAATTGCTAGTGCGGCACACGAACGTGACGGCGGGATGGAGGATGGATGGTGGCGCACCTCGTACACATATGAACAAAATATACCTTCACATAGACATGAAATTAAGATTACAAGCACGATTCATAGTGTTCATCATCAATACATGAGAGATCTAGATACAAACGCATCAATAAGAGAAGAACAAGGCAAGAAATTGACCGAATCCGAAGGCTCATTGGAGATTCATGGTTGGAATCGCCGGGTTGTCAATCCGCGTCCAAGCTCGGTCCGCAACTACGTCCGGGGTAGAGAGAGCTGTCACTACTCTCCAATGAGCCCGTCTTCTTCATGTCACGATCCGGTAAAGGTTGCAAACTTCCTCTTGCTTGATGGCGATGGCGGCTAGATCTTCCTTTGAAGCGCTAGGATGAAGGAGGAGGCCGAGAGGAAGCTCCAGCTCAAGATTGGCGTGAAGAACAAGCCCGGAGCAACTCCAGATGGTGGGCGGCGATGGAGGGGAGAAATCGGGGATCTGGCGCGAGAAAACGGCGGACTGGAATCAACTCTCCGACCTAATTCACGAGCAGGTCTTTAAATAGGCGCTGTAATAAACATTGCGCACGATCGGTGGCGCACGACCAGTGGTCGTGCGCACTAGAATCCTGTGATCGTGCGCCTGCCTGGGCGGAGCCTGCAATGCAAGAAATTTATAAAATAAAATGTTCGCACGACCAGTGGCGCACGACCAGTGGTCGTGCGCAATATCGTAAGTGGTCGTGCGCACTGGTCGAGACAGAACTCATAAAATAGGGGTTAAGTGCGCACGATCAGCGGCGCACGACCAGTGGTCGTGCGCAATAGAACCAGTGATCGTGCGCAGTGTTCCTATACAGAATTGTACTGGGAACACCTGCATGACTCCTGTTCCTACAGAAATGCTAATCAGGCCACTGAAAGTGGCACTCAACAATACGATAAGGCTATCAAAAGAGAATAAACATAAAACACACCAAATTAGGCAAGAATTGCACCTAGCATAGAATGACAAATATGAGCTAAAACAAGGCTAAAGTGCAGTGGAATGACTAGATAAACGGCCCAGATGAGTCCCTATATGTGTATGTAATTGGGACTCATCACTGGGTTTGTCTTGGATAGACATTTCTTCCATCTTTTGTTCATTACTTGTCAAAATAGGAGAGCTGGACCAGCCCTTAAAAAGTAGGCTGGTCTCATCAAAGACAACATGCATAGACTCTTCTACAACATGAGTCTTCTTCTTGACTACTCTATAGGCTCTACTATGTGAGCTATATCCAACAAGAACCCCAACATTGTATTTTTTAGCAAACTTTGTCAATTGGGATTTTCCATTATTTATAATATAGCATTTGCAACCAAAGATTCTAAAGTATGAAATTGTTGGTTGTTTTCTTTTCAGAATCTCATAGGGGGTTATTCCAAGGGCCTTATTGATGGAAGCTCTATTGAGAGCATAACAAGCAGTATTGACTACCTCAGCCCAAAAGTATTCTGGAAGTGAGGAGTCACTAAGCAATGTTCTCCTAGCTCCTATCAAGGTCTTATTCCTCCTCTCACCCACACCATTTTGCTGTGGAGTCCTTGGGGAGGAAAACACTTGGGTGATACCAAATTCTTGACAACTTTGTCATGGCCCCAGATTGAAATTCTGTACCATGGTCATTTCTAGTTCTGACCACAGTACATTGTAGTTCATTCTGGATTGCCTTGACATCGTTTACGAAGATATCTAAAGTATCAGATTTCTTCTTAAGGAAGAATACCCATGTATATTTTGAGTGATCATCAATAATCACTAAAGTAAACAACTTCCCACCTAGGCTCTGAATGGGCAAAGAACCAAACAAGTCCATATGCAATAAAAATTGACATCATTCAGTGTCTTTGGAGCCAATACTTTTAAAGGTGGCCCTAGTTTGCTTGCCCATTTGGCATGCATGACGGGGACCACTTTTAATACATTTCAAATTTGGACTATTCCTAACAAGGTTCTTAGAAAATAGTCTATACAATATCTTGTAGTTAATGAGGGCAAGTCTCTTGTGCCATTGAACACAAAGAGATTCACTTTCATTAGCTACAAGTCATACAAGAGATAATGAATTATTGCAAGTAAAATCTAAGCAATAAACATTCCCACTCCTAGTGCCTGAAAGAACTATCTAAGTCAATTGAATTTTTGATCAAGAACTTGTCATTGTGGAATTCAATGACATAGCCTAAGTCACATAGTTGACTTATGCTTACAAGATTGTGTTGCAACCCTTCAACATAAGCTACCCTTGTTATTGAGACTATGCCATTTGTGATCATACCATATCCTTTGGTGACTCCTTTTTCAGAACCTCCAAAGATAACTTTTGGTCCATTCTTCACAGGAGTGTAATCCTACATAAGACTCCTTGTTCCTGTCATGTGCCTTGAGCATCTACTGTCCAAGTACCATATTTCCCTTAGGATGGTACTTGAACTATCCTACAAAATGCAATTAATTTTCCCTTCGGAGCCCAATTGTTTTTGGGTCCTAGGTTCTTATTATCATAGACAGCCACTCTTCCACTCACTGCAACCTTTGCAGGAAAGCTCCTATTTGCACTAGGCACATTAGTGTTGTGCAACAATCTATGGCAAAGTGTCCCACTTTACCACATCACCAACATTCATGTATGTTGTACCTTCTTTTTTGAACACTCTTTGAGGTGGAAGGAGCATCAGAATGCTTGTGTTCAGTGAAGAAGGCATCATCATTCTTCCCATTCCTGTTAGCAATAACCTGGCTGGTTGATTGTCTATAGTTAGTCTTAGCAGACTTTATCTGAGTGACAACAGCTGGTATTAGCTTGGTAGCTAAGCAGGAGTTGATGACATCAGATACTGCACTATTTGACTTGATTATAGGCTTGACAACAACCATGTATTTTGCTCAGTTGGAATTGGAAGATTGAGCTTAATTATCCTTGAATGAAGGGCTGAAGTACCAAATACAAATGGTACAGGATGGGCTATTTGAATTTCTTCATGGGGAGCTTTCAAAGCACTCATCCCCATGCCCTTTCTTTTGCTATATTAAGGAGTATTTTCCTTCCTATAGGAATTTCAATTCTTCCAGTGACCATACATGTTGTCCTGGTCATATGTTGGAGGGAAGCAACACCTTTTGAAAGGTGGTATGAGGCTTAGCTTTAGCCTATCTCTTTCCTCCATTCTCAGCACCTACTACCACCTTATTGAAACCTAGCCCTCTCATATTAGTTTGGGAGGAGAATGTGTCAATAATGGGTAGTATGGATTTGGGTTTGGCGAATTGAGGCACCAAGCTCTTCTCTTTGAGAAGCTTCTCCTCAAGGTCCATAATGACCTTGTTCTTTTGGCTAATGGTGCTAAATTAGAATATTGTGATTCCCTTCAGCTGACTTATTTCTCTACTCATCTGAGCCATCTGGGTAGATGACTTAGTGCAATCAGGTTTTGCCTGCTGAAGGGAAGCAATCTCTAGAGCTTGCCTCTTGGCATGCTCTTCTTGCTCTTTTTCAGAGCTTCCAAGAGAGCATCATACTTGTCAATCACTTAAAATTTTGAACCACTTTCATCATTAGATAAGCATGCTTCAGATCATGGAACTGACTCATAATCAGAAGAGGGAAGGAGAGGAGTTGATACCTGATCAGGATGATCCTAATTTTCTTCATTATCAGACATGGCCATTAAGCCATATCATTCTTTGTCATCTTCATCCTCCTCAATGTCACTATCTGAATGTGATAGAGGGGACCTGATGCTAACCTTAGCAGCTGGATAATCTTCATCCTTTTCAGCTGCAAACAGTCCAATGTAGGCTTCCTCTTCTTCTTCAGAATCTGAGGATGAAGACTCAGATTCACTCCAGCTTTTCTCTGTCTTTGCTAGAAAGGATTTTTCACCTTTCCTTCCCTTCTGGTGATAAGGCTTCTTATCACCTCTTTCCTTTCACTTGACTGGACAGTTAGCTATGACATGTCCAGGCTTGCTGCATCAATAACACATAACATTATTTGAAATATGTTTAACATATTTAGGGTCATACCTGTCACCCTTGGGGTGCTGCCTTTCTGATCTGCTGTGTTCCTTCTTGGGATGTGAGGAGGAGAAAGGTTTGTTCTTCCACTGCTTCCTCCTCATCAGCTTCTTGAAGTGCCTTGAGAAGGCAGCAAACTCCTCATCTAATGAGTTGCTGTCAGATATGCTGGACTCAGAATTTTCTGAGTCAGCAGCCCTTCTTGGTGGAGAAGGCTTTCTTTCTTTGCTCTTCTTAGAGCTTTCAGCTTTGAGATCCATAACTCTCTCCCTTGCATGAGGCCTGGTGGATGTGTCCTACTCCTTCCTTGCAAACAACTGCATCTCATATGAGAGCAGCTTTCCAAACAGTGTATGGGGAGGAGTCTCACCCAGCTTTGCCACTTCTCTGATGGCACAGATCTTTGTATCCCAATCTCTAGTAAGAGATCTTAGGAATTTGTCATTCAGCTCATAATGACTGAAGACCCTTCCATAGGTCCTCAACTCATTTACCACTCAAAAGAACCTTTTATAGTAGTCAGCTATGCATTCCAGGTTGTGTTGCCTGAAGGCTTCATATTCCTGATTAAGGAGGGATTTCCTATCTTCCCTCACTTCTTCAGTATCTTCCATATACACTATGAGTGTATCCCACATGTCCTTGGCAGTCTCACAGTGTACCAAGTTCTGGAAGGTGGAATCATCAATTGAATTTACTATTATATTTTGTGCTCTCTTGTCCATGGTAGCAAGTGAAATCTCATCTTTAGTCATTTTAGCATATGACTTAGCCACTTGCCTTGTTGGATCTATAGTGGAGGGCTTTGTGAAGAAAAAAGGGACCTCCTTGATAGTAATGTATATCCTAGGGCCTGAGGCTTCCATGAACAGCCTTACCCTTTGCTTCCTTATGCCAAAAGTCTCCTTCCTGCATATGAGCAACTTCATAAATCCATCTCCTTCTGACCTCCAGTGGCAACCATTGGATTCAGGCTTGGCTACTCCTTGTAGTATCTGTTCAGACTGTTAAGTTTCAATTGATCAACCTATCTCTAATTCCACTTGATAGTTTACTAGGTAGTAGTCTAATTCACCTAGAGGGGGGGGGGGTGAATAGGTTTCGTTGAATTTTCTTAGTTACAGCTAACTGTTGTTAGAGATTATATAAAGTAGATGCTCAACACAGAAAACACACAACTGTTTATAGTGGTTCCCCAAGACAGTGTGTTTATGGGTAGTCCACTTTCCCTCTATACCTTTCTAACAGTATATTAGACAATGCAAACTCCACCAAATCTCAGCTCCAAAAGCTTACAACACAGATCCATCAGGATCTCTCAGGTTTGCTCAAAACCTTGCCTTAGCTCAACAACCCTACCTCAGGCTCAACAACCCTACCACTCAGAGTGCTCCAACTCCTACAACTCAGAAATCCTCCTGATTTCCTACCTCAGACCTATCAAGAAGCCCTACCTCAGATCTCCTCAGAAATCCTACACTCAAGCTGGGAGAACAACTATACAAGCTCAAGCTCAACAACCCTATACACTCAAGCTCAATATCCCTACAAACTCAGGCTCAACAACCCTACCAACTCAGGCACAAGGCCCTACACAATCAGAATAATAATGTTCTTATAGAAGTTATAAAGTTTATTTACAATAGAGGACTATAAAGATATATCCTTTAGTACTGGTCTTCTGTTGTTAATGTACAGCAGGTGTAGTATTGAAGCAGGGCTGAATGGCAGTAGCTTCAGTCCTAGCTTCTATCTGATCTTCTTCTTTAGTAGATAAAGAAAGATCCACTTGTTCTTCTGGATTGAATCAGCAAGAACTTTCTTATCTCAGATGCTTGCTTGTAGCTTTAGGAAGCATGCTGAGATATCTGTGGAAGCTGTCAATAGCACAGTAACTCTCTTTCAGATTATGTTCCACTTCTTCTATTATGCCCTAACATCTTCTTATATACTTTCTCCAACCTGCAATGGCTCTGAAGATTGCCTTGTCACAGTATGGACAGAAATAGAAAATGTTATCTTTGCTTTCCACCCACTTGCGCCAAAAGTAGATCCCACCAGGCCTTTATTCAAATATGAGTCCATCTCAGCAGTTGGGCTGAGACAAGCTTAAGTCTCAGCGGCTAAGCTGTCTTCGTCTCAGTGGATCTGCTGAGACGGTTAGTTTTCTCAGTGGTTTCTGTCTAAATGCAGCTCAACTGAGGCAGACTCCTTCTCAGCGGCTCTGGCTGCATCTCAGCGGTTCAACTGAGACCATGTTACTGTCTCAAAAGTTTTGACAGTAAAACCACAGAACTATTCCAATGATTGGAATAACCTAACCCTACATAGACATGATGCAAAAGAGGGTTTATCAAATACAATATGTACTTAACAATGAGTGTGATGCCTCTTCAAATCAAGGGAACATTGAGGGCAATATTCCCAACACAAGATGCTCTGTAGAACCTGGCTAGGTGTACCGAGTAGTACCTAAGGTCCAGATTAGGTAGTGTGAATACCAGACTAAGAGTGGGGTGGCCCAACCCACTGCCTCTTTTTGCCACTACGAGAAGTACCTGAGAGTAGCTAACTCCAAATCGGGGAACTAAAGTTTTGTGCGCGTATAAATGTATGGGTGAGTTGCATTGGTGTGAAACATATTCATTAAACCTTGCATATCACTTTATATCATTCATAACATTGCATAAAACCTATACCCCATCGTATAAATTATTATGGGATCTTTTATACGATGGGCCTTGCAAAACGACCCCTTAACTTATAAGTTTGTATGAGCGTTCTTATAAGTTAGGGTTACCTTTCTCTTTGATAGCTGCTTTACCATTTATTTTACTACTTCTTTATTGTCATTTCATTACCACTGCTTTACTGCTGTTACATTATAATTGTGTAAGTAGGCCCTGTAATAGATAATTTTAGTATGTGCTGAAAGTGTACAGTGTTACCTCTGAGTATTCTCTAGAGGGGGGGGGGGGGGGGAGGGGTGAATAGAGATTTAAAAGCTTTCCTCTAAACATTCACACACAATAATAAAACTGTTCCAATAACTATGTAATCTACACAACCATTACAGAATAAAATAAATAAAGAAACTGAAAAACAGTAAGCAGTAAAGGGGACAACACAGAAAAGAAAACTCAGAAGACACAAAATTTTATAGTGATTCCCCAAAATATGGGTAGTCCACTCTTCTACCACCAGGTAGGATTGTACTATCTAGTGCCAGAGTCTTTTGATAAGGAGACTCTCAAAACCAACACTGAGTCTTTTGATAAGGAGACTCATAGAACCACACACCGAGTCTTTTGACAAGGAGACTCTTAGAACCACTGAGTCTTTTGATAAGGAGACTCTTAGAACCAACTGAAACCCTTAAAGAGAGATTCTTAGGACACTTTCTCAGTTATAGAATAGAAATGGAGAAATAAAGAAGAAGAAGAAGAAGAGAAGGATTTTGTTATATAAATCCTTCTACAACTATCACACATAATGTTGTCTTTTGATGTTCTTGAGGATCTATATATGATGAACCCTTACTTATGATAGAGAAGAATGCACTGGTTATGAGATTGTGATCCTCTGTGATCTCTGTACTTTAGATTGCTTGCTGTTGTAAGATATGAAGAAGCAGCAGCAACCTTGTTTGCATTCCTGTACAGAGTTGTTGTTCTTTTATTTTCTTTTCAGAGAGAAAGCTTCAGGGAGAGGAAGAAGAAGACTGAGGGTTCTCAATGTTGTCTTGTTCTTCTCTTTGTGTATACTTATTCTTTGTCAAATAGTATTTGAATTTCTTTCCTCTTCTATTTTGTCCTTAGAAGGAATATCCTTTGGACAAAAGTATTTCTTTATATTTCTGTTTCCCGATCCGTCAATTTATTTTGAATAACTTCCAAGAATGTCTTTGTTGTCCATCTGAGGTAATTCATTCCATTATTGAAAATAAACGGGCCGTTAGAAGACAGACTATAGCCTTGGATACCTTCTAGAAAAGCATCTGAAAAGACAGCAGAAGACCTTCCTTTTCTATCTGTATTCGACGCAGCGTCGATTTCATTTTCCCTCTATTCGACGCACCTCTGAGTTCTTATTGAAGCAGCTTTGTTATCCTTCTTAGCTCTACCTGAACTCAAATGTCAATGTTGCGTCGAATACATATCGATGTATTCGTCGAGTTGTAGACTTGGACTTTGAACTTGAATTTCTGCGTTGACTTCTGATATTGCTTTGACAATTCTTCTTCTTCGTCGAATTCTAGTCGAAGTTGCATCGACTTCTGATATAGCTTTGACAGACTCTGTCTTCCGCGTCGAGACCATTTTGATGTTGCGTCAACTTCAGCTATACTTCGACTACAGTCTGAGTTACTTCTACTTGTATTCGAAGTTGCTTTGACTTCTAGTCGAAGTTGCGTCGATTTCTATTCGACGCAAGTTTAACTCAACTGATATTTGTGCTTGTTTTGGACAGGTCTTGACACTCGGGTGTGAATGTGATATCCTAGGACATCTAATGACCAGATTACCCTCTCTATACAATAAGGGTAATATATCTTAGATTATGAAATCACTTTAAGATAATTTGTTTAGATAAATCACAAGGGTGTTTTTCCAAATAATCTCCCTCTATTTATCTTAATAAATGTAATAAATAATGTAAGTGATTTCAGTTGAATAAAAACACAGTACAAACAAATATACACTAGACATAAATTGACGTCATCGCACAGAAGCATAGATCAACATGATAAACTTCCAATTGATCATCATAGATCACCATGATAAACTTCCATAATTATATAACTTCAACTATTTTGTTTACTGAGAAATTACTATAGAGATTGTTCACCTGTATTGTTTTACTCCTTTGGAGGAGTTTTCCTCTTCCACGAGAAGAATTTTTCTGTTACTTTCCTTGGTCCAAACACCAGTTGCTCATTTTCTTCTTCAGCAGTCTTGACAACATCTTGATGAATGTCATCTTTTTTGGGAGGCTCCCCCTGAGATTGTGCTTCCTTTCCATCTAACTGGGCAGCCTCGTTAGCAATGTTTGAGACTTCATCCAAGAGATGATCATCTGTGAAGAGCTCCCCCTGAGTTGATGAAAGCATCTCCTTTTCTGGAATGATATCATGGAGGACTTTGTTGAACACTGTGAGCTTCTCAGGATCTCTAGATTTCTTAGAAAATTGTCATTTACAGGGGCAGGTACTTCCATTTCTGGAACAAAATGTTGGGAACGGCGCCCAGCAGTGTTCCTGATTTGAAGAAGTGCTCAGCTCAATGATAAGTACAAGTTGTATTTGATGCTATATTTAGTTCATGCTTGCAGAGATCAGACAATATGTCAAGTACTTTAATTACTTCACTAAGTATAAAATCGTCAAAAAGGACTGGACATATCGTCGAAAAGAGTACGCATGTCGGTTGAAATGATGTGCAGAGCAAAGCATAAGGATCATGTCAGTTATCATCGAGATAACATGCACATAATGATATCATCATGACATCAACACTACAACACCACACGGCGATATCGGGAAGCCGAGATGAAGGAAGAATACTTAAGTACAAGTTCAAGACAATGTCGACGACATCATTATAAAGAAGCCGTATCGTTGAAAAGGCAAAGAAAGACTGATATCGACGATATCGTCGTAAAGAAGGCTTGACGTCGAGAAGGCTATGGAAGGTCTTATGAAGACAGACAGTTGCTGAAGAATAGCTTATCGACATAATGGTGATTATGTCGTTGATACGTCAAGGTGGTGTCGACGACATTGTGAACAAGACATCGAGGAGTTAAGATTATGCCGATAACAGTTAGATGATTTCATGTCGTCTTAAGTGTAAGTGCAGAAGGGATATCCCATATCGTCGAGATATCCTTGTCTGAAGATGAAGGAATAAGACTTGAAGATCTGTCCAAGTCCAAGACAACAACAAGTCCTGTCATCGAGATATTGTCCATATCATCGTAACAATGGAAATATCGTCGAGACAGATTCAAAAGTTGTCATACGCGCTGTCAACATTTAATGTCGCCGCTTGATTGTCCAATCAGCGTGTGCTCTTTAGGTATGGGCGTCTGCCAGTAAAGGACAGCATAGGAGACCGTTAAGAGGCTCCTCCGTCCTATAAAAGGGAACAGTGGATGCCCTAAAGAAGAGATGAGAACGAAGAAACAAAAAAGAATCCCGCCGAGCAATACAACAGTAAAAGCTGCGGAGAAGAATCGACTTCAAGAAGAGGAGAACAAAAACGCAAATCCAGTGTTCTCCAAGTTGCAATCAAGCGACATCGACTGATAAGAATCGTTCAAGTCAAGAAGCCAGTCAACATCAGGCTAAAGAAGAACGCTTGAAGAAGATCTGTACTTTCAAGATTCAAATCAGACGCATCTTCTTTATGACAAGAAGCTGATCTCCACCGGGCAGAAGAACGAACATTGTATATTTTTCTTTGTAAGGCTTGCGGGCAAACCTGTAAGATCTATTTTCAGATCTAAGTGTCGAGCTTGAGGGCTTGATATCTGTGAGGCTTGAGGGCCAGGACAGAGGACTTGCAGGTCCAACCTTGTCGAGCTTAAGGGCTTGAGATCTGTGAGGCTTGAGGGCCAGGGCAGAGGACTCGCGGGTCCAACCGTGTCGAGCTTGCAGGCTTGGGTGCAGTAGAGGATTGCGGGCCTAGGCTGCAGGACTTGCGGGTCCAAGGGGCAAGACTTGCAGGTCTGTATTGTGTAGGGCTTGAGGGCCTGAGAGTCGAGCTTGCGGGCTTGAGTGCAGTATGGTGAAAGTGAGGTATTAGATCTTAGCTTTACTCTAGAGGGGGGTGAATAGAGTATTAAAAAGTTTTAACTTATTTTATAGCGGAATTAAATTAGTGATATATGTATGTGTAACAAAGTGAGTGTAAAAGCAAAATAAACACAAATCACAGCACAGTACAGAAAGAAAAAACAATCACAGAAGACACAAGGATCTATAGTAGTTCCATAATCAAACTGGGTACATCTACTCTTTTACCACCCTTGGTAGGAATCCACTAGGTTTTTTATCAGGTGCCCTATCACCACTGGGATTTTTGATCAGGTGCCCAAACACAACTGAGCTTTTGATCAGGTGCTCAAACCAAAACATAGGTTTTTGATCAGGTGCCCTGCCACCAAAGGTTTAACTTTTGAAGGGAGTTAGAACCCTGTACAAGATGGAATAAAAGGGGGTAAACAAAAAAGGCTATGAAATTCTTCTCTGTTAACAAGCTGAGAGAAGACTAGTGGATTGGTGTGTTGTAAAGCTCCCCCTGTCTGATAGAAATTCTTGACAGTTGAAGGATGGGGCTTTCGCTTGAATGAAGAAGATCTTCCTTGATAGCAGATGAATCTGAGAGACAAAGTTTCTCAGATTGTTGTTGCTCTTTGAAGATTAAGAATTAGCAGCTGAAAACTGAGAGAGGTTTGTTGATGTTCTCAGGGAATGAAAATTGCTGCTGTAGAAGATGAAGATTTCTGTATCTCTGAGTATATTCTATATCTTCTATATATTCTCTGTTCTTTATTGTATCCACTGGTATATCTCTTTTCTTTTTCTATATACTGATATATCTCCTTGACGATCTCTTCTATATCTCTTTTTCCTTAAACAAAAATCTGACTGATTTGAAATTCATATCTTCTAAATAAGGAATAAAATAATCTGAAATGATTACTCTTGGAACTGCAATCTGATTCAGCAATAAACTTTAATTCTTTTTCCTTTTCCATGAAAGTATCCTTTTCCAATATATGTCAACGACTACTTTCTAGAAAGAAGAGAATGGAAAGGAATAATAAAAGGAAAGATCAAATCTTGACTTATCTGATAAGTGAATATGTCCAAATAATAGAATAGATCGCTGAAAAGTCGAACTGAGTTCAGAGAACATAGATAACAGATCCATCAGAGATTATCAAGCTGGAGAAGAAATTCGTCGAGCAGAAAACTGAGTTCGTCGAGCTGAGAGTTGAGTTCGTCGAACTGAAAGCTGAGCTCGTCGAACTGAACATTTAGATCCTTATTCGTCGAACACAGAGCTGAGTTCATCGATCTCAATCTGGAGTTCGTCGAATTGAAGATAAAATCTGTTGAACTGGCTGGAGGACTGAAATCGTCGAGCTAGAGAGCAAGATCGATGAACTGAAGCATGACGTTCATCGAACGCAGAGAGGAGTTCGTCAAACGCAAAATGTAGTTCGTCGAACACAGAAACTTGGAATTTGTCCTACGTTTTAACTACTCAGACACACTTAAACCTTGACCCTTAGACTATACAATGGGGTCAACTTGAGTCCTAGTCAAAGATAGTGATCCTAGCCCAAATCAGTAATATGGTTGTTCCAACAATCTCCCCCTATTTGGGTTAGGACACTATTTGACAAAATTAAAACAAACAAATAGCAAAACACAGTGCATATATATCTGACAGAAATTAAATTTCACTTCAGCAGATAAAATATATAGAACTCTGAGTTTAGGAATATTTACACTGAAATCAGACTTAAGTAAAAAGAAAACAAACTGAAGCTTTATCTTTCACTTTGAAGAAGGCTTGAAAATGATTTGCCTGTTTGGGTTCTCAGATTCTCTTTTACTCATGTAGAGGTCATTGACTCCCAGTAGGGTTTGAGATGATGCATGAGGAACCACTGCTGCTGGGTGCAACCGTAAATAATCTTCAGCATTAAACCAAGGTCTTGAGTTATACCTTTCAAATTCCTGTCTTCTGAAATCAGACATTGTAGTGAACTGAGAAAAATCCTTGCCTTCTGCTTTGGCTTTGTTGATCTGAGTTGTAGCTATTGATTCTTTGAATCTAGCCATGTGAGCTATCTTATCTGATTCTTGATTGATTGGAGAAGGAGGCCTTTCATCAATTTCACTGGCCTGACTTGAAGATTGGTCATCCTGAGGATACCTTTTTCTGTGAGAGGTGCCATCAGATATATGATACTTATAGACTGAGGAAATAGATCTGGTAGATCCTGAAGAGGGAGCTCTGGCTGATCTAGAACTATGGGAGCCACTGGAGCTTTTATGACTATCTCCTGATTTCCTTGAATACTGGGGATTGGATCTCTGAGAAGAAGAGGAGGACATCCCTGCTGATCCTGCTACTGGAGGAGGAGGAGGAGGGTGATTAAACTTTACTGGCTTATCTGAGTAAAAGCCTGTCTTCTTCATTTTCTTTCTCTTGTTATTCTCATTTCTGGAAAATCTCATCCATGTTGGTGAGTCCTTTGTAAGAGTGATGTTATTCAAAATATAATATGGGGTATCATTTGTACAGGAGGGAGGAATAGGAACAGCAACAGCCTTTGCTTTGCTTCTTGACTTTCTTTTCTTTGAAGATTTAACATCTGAATCATCACTGTCATCATCATTATCATCATCATTATCATCATCAGACAACTGAGCAGGGTTATCATATAGATCATCAAGATCTTTAAGAGCTTTCTCAACATCTTGCTGTTCTTGGAGAACATTATCATCATCTTGCTCAAAATCATCTGGCAGAGGAGAATCATCATAGACAAAAGATGGAGGAGAATTTTTCAATCCAACTTCTTCTGCTGCTGCAACTGCAATTTGAACTAGAGCTGGAACTTGAGCTGAAACTGGAAAGCTTTTGATGATTTCCTTTAACAAAACTGAATCAATGGGAGCAGAATAGGGAACTATTGCTTTTGAATAATTTCGATACTTTGGCAAACTGCTGAAAACTGAACTGAATTTTGATAACAAAGAATTAATATCTACTGTGGGGTTAATAGATATATTATTCACAGATTCTATCACTGGAACTGGAGTTGTAACTGGAGCTTCTTCTATATCAACAACCATATCTGTATGTAACACCCCAAAAATCGTAGTTCAGCGAATTAGGCGGAGAGGTGGAGCTGCGCTCGGATTAGGCTGGAAATTTCATAGCAGCTCTTCGCGCACGACCACTGTCCCTCTTCGCGCACGACCACTGTCCCTCTTCGCGCATGACCAGTTGAGACCCCTGTGCCAGTGGCTGCAGTGGAACCTGCGGTGGTGCAAAGGGTGGAGCGTCCTGCAGAGCGTGTAGCCGTTGCGCGAGCGCATGATCAACAACTGCAACACTTTCTAAGCTTCCACCCTCCAACTTTCTCGGGGACCGGATCCCCAACGGAGGCGGAGGACTGGCTGTCAACGGTTAGAAAAACTCTAAAGGCGACAGCAACAGAAGAAGCTATGATGGTCACTTTAGCCACCTTCCTCCATAACGGAGAGGCAGAGCGTTGGTGGGCCGAACAGGAAGTGCACAAGTTTGGAGGCAAGGAGATTACCGAGATCACGATAGCGGAGTTCTCAAAGTCATTTCTTCAAAGGTATATTCCTTCTGCCCAACGCATCGCATTGCAGAACCAGTTTCTGAAGTTAACTCAAGGCGACAGCTCGGTGGATGAGTACTTGCACGAGTTCACTAAACTGGGTCGATATGCGGGGCCTATGATGGAAGATGAAGAGACAAAGACGTACAAGTTCTATGAAGGTCTTCGGGACGAGTTGAGGCTGCTCCTTGCAGGCCCAATGACGTTAGGTTTCCATGTGATGGTCCAAACTGCCAGATCCCTAGAGTTGGACATGAAAAGGGTACAAGCAAAAGCCGTGGAAAAGAAACCTAAATTTCATATGCCGGCCTCTCAGTCCAAGTCAGAGTTCAGAAAGAACAAAATGAAGTTCAAATCGGCGGAGCAAACTCGCTCAAATGTTTCGGGAGCAACGACTGTGCGGGGTCCTATCACGTGTTTCACGTGCGGGAAGGTGGGACACAAGGCCGCGGTGTGTCGAAGTGGTCCCCCGAAGGCAGAGAACCGAGCGTTGGACTATGCTCGTGCTGCGCAAAAGGGTAAAGCTGCGGAATCTTCGGCTTCCCAGCACATTATTCCGACTCAGCCGAGAGTCTATTCGCTTGGCCAGCAAGATGCTATACGACAAACTAATGTCGTCACAGGTATGAATTAAAAGTTAGCTTTTACATAGCTATTTGTGATTATACTATTGTGCAATTGTATGTTTTATTCGTGTGCAATTAGGCTTTGTCCTAATTTTCAACTATCCGGCGAGAGCTCTATTTGCGGGTGCATCACACTCTTTTCTGTCTGAGGACTTCGTGGTGCGAATCGGAGTGCCGTCTACCTTCGTAGAGGATAGATTGGAAGTAGTTCTACCCAATGGATCTCGCATGAGTGCGGATAGGAAGAGCCGTGTGAAGGTGCGGATCGGAAGTCAGGATTTCGACTTGGAAGCGTCGTTATTACCGTTAGCTGAATTCGATGTGATCTTCGGCATGGACTGGCTCTCGGAGCAGCGAGCATGCATAGATTGCAATTCAAAGGAGATCACTCTGGGAAGGAACACCGATGGAGAAACCACATTTTCCGGTATGCAAGGAGCGAGCAAGACGCTGATGTTTGCTCTCCAAGTGGTTAAGGCGGTGAGAAAAGGCGCCGAGTTGTTCTTCACCTTGTTGGAGGCTTCGGAGCCAAAGCACAGGTTGTGTGATGTCCCAGTTGTAGCGGAGTACGCCGACGTGTTTCCTAGTAAACTCCCTGGGGCTCCGCCTATCGGGAGATTGATTTCTGTATCGAGTTGGTGCCAGGTGCCAAACCTGTGGCCCGCTCACCGTACCGGAAAGCGCCAAAGGAATTGGCAGAGCTGAAGGTTCAATTGCAAGAGCTGCTAGAGCAAGGCTACGTACGTCCAAGCTCATCGCCTTGGAGTGCACCGGTCCTCTTTATGAAAAAGAAGGACGGGAGCTTGCGTCTATGTATTGATTATCGAGAGCTAAACAAGTTGACCGAGAAGAGCCGATATCCGATTCCAAGAATCGATGATTTATTCGACCAACTGGTTGGGTCGACGGTATACTCCAAACTGGACCTAAGGTCCGGCTATTACCAACTGCGGATAAGGGAATGTGACATTCCAAAGACAGCGTTCAGTAGCCGCTTTGGGCACTATGAGTTCACGGTGATGCCGTTCGGTCTGTCTAATGCACCGTCGGTATTCATGGACTTAATGAACAGAACGTTCCGGGAGTATTTGGATCAATTTGTGATCGTCTTCATCGACGACATTTTGGTATACTCTCAGTCGAAAGAGGAGCATGTAGGGCATCTGCACGCAGTTCTGAGCACCTTGAGGAGGAGTCAACTATATGCCAAGTTCTCCAAGTGTGAGTTTTGGCTACCGTCAGTAGCATTCCTTGGTCACGTTGTTAGTGGAGATGGAATTGCGGTTGATCCGTCGAAGATAGAAGCGATCCGAGCCTGGCCTTTGTTGAAAAACGTAGCGGAAGTTTGAAGTTTCTTAGGACTTGCCGGCTATTATAGGCGCTTTGTGGAAAACTTCTTGAGGATTGCACTTCCTCTCACTAAACTGACTAGGAAAGATCATAAGTTCGTTTGGTCGCCCGAGTGCGCACGAGCTTTTCAAGAGCTGAAGAGCCGTCTGACCACGGCGCCCATCCTATGCTCGCCATATGGAAGGCTACAAAATTTATAGTGACGCCTCGGGGAGTGGCTTGGGTTGTGTCCTAGTGCAGTTCGGAAAGGTAATTGCCTACGGCTCCCGGCAACTGAAGGTTCATGTGAGGAATTACCCGGTCCATGATTTGGAGCTAGCGGCCGTGGTATTTGCTCTTAAGCTTTGGAGGCATTATTTGTATGGCGTGAAGATCGACATCTTTACCGACCACAAGAGCCTCAAGTACCTGCTGGATCAAAGGGAGTTGAATATACGTCAGAAGAGGTGGATGGAGTTCCTGGGGGACTACACCTTCGACATCAAATATACTCCTGGAAAGGGAAATGTAGTTGCGGACGCGTTGAGTCGTCGGGCTCCCGCTCAGGAAAATTGGATTTTGATGCACGATGAGCGTCTAATCCGCGAACTGGAAGAAATGAAGATCATTTGCGTTGATAGGAGAGCGTCTACTTCAGCATGCTTGAACTGGACAGAGGTTCAATACGACCTTGCCGACTGAGTTCGACAGGCATTGGAGCTGGATGAGAGCATGAAACGCTGTAAAGCGGAAACCGTTGATGGGTTAAACGTTGATTTCTCCTTCGAAGATGGCCTTATGCGGAAAGAGGGCAGATTATGCGTCCCAAACATTGGCACTCTACGGGCAGAGCTGATGTACGAGGCGCATCATACCAAGTACTCGATCCACCCGGGGAGCACTAAAATGTATATGGACATGAAGAAACTTTTCTGGTGGCCAGTAATGAAGAAAGACATTGCCCTCTACGTGGCCAAGTGTAATACTTGCGCGTTGGTGAAGGCGGAATGTCAACGTCCCGGTGGATTTTTGAAGTCCTTGCCGATTCCGGAGTGGAAGTTTGATGATATCTCGATGGATTTCGTGCACGGATTGCCAAGATCACAACATGGAAACGACGCCATTTGGGTAATCGTGGACCGATTGACGAAGGTATCGCATTTTATTCCGAACCGGAAGGATGACTCTGTAGAAAAGCTAGCGAAGCTCTATGTTAATAGTATTGTGAGACTGCACGGTGTCCCTCGTAGCATCGTCAGCGATCATGACGGGCGTTTCACATCGAAAGATTGGAGGCTTATCCATGAACTGTTGGGCACGAAATTGAAGTTCAGCACGGCCTTCCACCCGCAAACGGATGGACAGACCGAGAGAACCAACAGGACTATGGAGGATATGCTCCGAATGTGCGCTCTAGATTTTGGAAAGAAGTGGGAAGATCATCTCTATATGATCGAGTTCGCCTACAATAATAGCTACCAAGCCAGTATACAGATGGCTCCTTTCGAGGCCCTCTATGGTAAGAAGTGTCGCACGCCGTTGTCTTGGGCGGAAACGGGCGATACTAAGCTATTAAAGCGAAAGGATGTTGAGGAAGCAACTTCGACGATCCGAACTGTACGTGAAAGGCTATTGATTGCACAGGATAGGCAAGCAAAATATTTCAACGCCAAGCATAGGAAACTAGAGTTCGCCGTCGGTGACCGGGTTTACTTGAAGATCAAACCGTTCAAAGGAGTATCAAGGATCCGACGCTTGAAAAAGCTCAGTCCAAGGTACTTAGGAACGTTTGAGATCGTGGAGCGTGTTGGTGATGCAGCTTATCGGCTTGCACTATCTGCAGAGCTGAGCGGTCTGCACGACGTGCTTCTCATTTCAGTTTTGAGGAAGGCAGTGCAAGAGCCTACTCATATCGTCGCGGTCGGCAAAGTGCCGGTTGATAGTGGGTTGTCGACGAAAGTCAAGCCTTTACGCATCGAAGATACCGAAGTAAAGCAGTTGCGGAACAATTCCATTCGGATGGTGAAAGTCCGGTGGGACAATTGCGGCCGAGAGGAGCTCTCTTGGGAGAGAGAGTAAGCGATGCTTGCGGAGTACCCCGAGCTATTTCTCTCAGGTAATTTATAACTGTAATTCCTGCTATTACTGTTTTCAAAATTTCGGGACGAAATTCTTTTAAGGGGGGTGGAGTTGTAACACCCCAAAAATCGTAGTTCAGCGAATTAGGCGGAGAGGTGGTGCTGCGCTCGGATTAGGCTGGAAATTTCATAGCAGCTCTTCGCGCACGACCACTGTCCCTCTTCGCGCACGACCAGTGATCGTGCGCCAGCGATCGTGCGTTAATTCACAAGGATTCAGAGTCCTGTTGCGGTAAGTGCGCACGATCAGGGGAAGTTCTTGTGCACGACCACTGACCGTGCGCCGATGCTCGTGCGCCCTGTTTATTCTGCTCCGCGAATTTGAGCGGAGAAGAAGATCGGGCCGATCAAATCATTTGGAATCTGATCCGACGGCTAGGATTAGTTGCTGGAGTGTCTTAGGTCTTTGGAGAGGGGTTAATCCCTCATTAATCCAAGGCCTTTCTCTCTCCAAGGTTAGAGAAAGAAGAAGGAGGCAAGGAAGAAGAAGGAGAGATCCTGCCATTGACGGAGCTCCGGAGCTCCGTTTCGCGAGCCGTTTCCAGATCTGGAGAGTGCAGCCCGGTGCGGTCGTTTCCCTCCGTCTAGAATCTCGGATCCATGGCGAAGAAGAATGCTCCTAGGGTAACGATTCTTCCTCCCGATATTTGGACTTTCATTTGTCCTCTCCTTCATTTCTCTATGCTTGCATGAGGAATCTCTTTCACCAAATGGGTGAAGTGTAGGATTTCCTCAAGTTCTTCAGAACTCCGGGTAGATTGTGTCCGTCCCCGGCATATTGCTTGTAGAAAATCCGGTAGTAGTGCGGATTTAGGCATTGTGTGTGAAGCCTATTCGTGGCTGTGAGCCAGAATCGGTGATGCTTGATTTGCGACGTTGCATTTAGGTTAGACCTAGAATGCGTGCCGGAGAATGACTCCGTGAAATCATCTATAGTATTGCGGGAATTAAGTGTAGGCGTCTTGTGAAGATCCTAACGAAAGCCACATGCTTTGAGATTGGATGAAGGCAAACCTTCACCACGAAATTGATGCGGAGCGTATTGTACCTCCCTTGTTGAGTATTTGTGAAGCATAGATCCTTGCGAAGGGGTTAGGTGCGTAGCTTATAAATTGTGTAGCACTTGAAAGTGCTAAACCCTTACGGGCCGAGGTGAAGCCGTACCCGCGTCGTGCGTTAGATTGCGACGATTAGAGCACGGGCAAAGCTAAACCGAACCCGTTTCCATGCAGATCGGTAAGAGGTCCCTACCTCATGGAAGCTGTGTGATCATGGGAGAGGTCGTTGAAGGTGATTTACCTAGACCGACCAAAAGCTCTTTTTCCCACCTAAGGCGATGGCCCTTACGGTGGAGTGTTTTGTGGAATTGATGTTGTTAGCCTCATGCGGTTGTTTAGGCGGTTGTGGGGAACCTTCGGGTGAACCCAACCAACATCATGTGGCATACCTAGGTTCCCTCCTTTTTGATGCTCAACCTAGAAGATTGATTGTGCTTGAAACCTCACCTTGTGTAGTTGCACTTTCTTTATATTAGTACTTGTGCTAGTATGGCTTGCTTGCAGGGTAGAAGCTCCGCCACCCCGGAAAACGGGTGGGGTCGTTATAATTTGGTCAGCTGTGCTGACCGTTACTTTGTTTGCCACCGCTTGGTGGAATGTTCTTATGCAGGTGCAGGTGAGCCTAGTGGGAAATAGCGGGCGGTGGCCCTTTTGCTGAGTTGGCCCTTGAAGGCTAGCCTCCCTTTTCTGCTTTCTCATGTATTGCCGTCCTGCGTGCCGAAGTATGTTCTGAGTTTTGTACATTGGTGAATGTAAGGCCTTAAGGCCGTAACTCTATTTTATGGTTTCATTCCTATGATAGTGGACAGTTCTAAATGAAATGTTAAATCTTATGCTTCCGCTAGTGTTTAGTATACTCTGTTGTAGTTCTTTCTGTTTATTACCTTTTAACTCCTAGCTAGTGTGGTTTGTATGACGTGGGGTCCCGGCCGGACCTACTGTTATACTATTCGTACTGGCAGGGTGTTACACTATATTTGCATTAACCGGAGCAAAAACTACATCTGAAACTACATCATATGGAGCTTCTTCATAAAGCATCTCCCCCTGCCTAGTTTCAGGGAGACCTGAAGCGAGGCCCCTAGAAGAAGGGACATAGGAAGAGGAGGCTGGGAAGGATGCAATCTTAGAAGAAAGGTCATAAATAGCTTGAAGAATAAGAGCTAGTTTTTCATCAAGAAAAGCATTTAGCTTGGGAGAGATATGGGAGATGATTTGGTCAGCAATAGAAGAAAAATTAACATATACAAAATCTGAAGTATGTTGAGAAGAAGATGCTGGAATAGAAGGTGGGGGAATGGAAGTGTGAGCCTGATTGGTGCACACTGAGGATGGAAGGAAAGTGTTGGAAGCATCTGATAAGGGTGGATGAATATCTTTTGGAATAGGAGAATGAGGTGGAGAGTGTTAAGGGGATAGGAGGTCAAATGATGGAGGTGGAATGAATGGAGGAAGGGATCATGAGGGGGAAGGGAATAATGATCTGGAATGGATGATGAGGGAATATCTGCATACAGGTTTGCCTGGAGAGGAGGAGAAGTAAGCAATGAAGAGGATGGAGGGTCTATGGGAGAATGTGAAGGAGGAACTTCTTCAGGATATGTATGTTGAAGAGGTTGAGAGGGAAGAGGAGTTGAAGATTCAAGAGGAGGAGTTTCTGGTAGGGTGAGGGGAGTGACTGGGTCAGTCCTGGTGCCTTCAGAAGCTTACCGGGAGGCTTCTGCCCTTGGAGTCTTCTTAAGAATTACCCTTTCCCATTTTCCAAGAGAGCTGGAGTCAGCCTCTTGCTTGCATTTATGAAGACCATTGGTGACACCAACAGGTCTGGGCATTTCTCATGAAGAACAATGCCTAACACTCGGCCATAACAAACATTCAGTTTGCCTTGCTTCTTCTTTATTGATTCAAACAGAATCATTCCCCAATTGACATGTTTCTTTTCAACTAAGGCCACCATCAAAAGAAATTGGTGCCTAATGATATAGCCATGAGCAGAAGTTTTGCCTAGCAAAACCTTTCCAACTATGCCAGCTATGAATTTGTATTCAACTGACATATTCTTTTTCAAAAGATGATTAGGGTTTCCATTGGACTGACCCATTTTATCCAATGCAACATTAAATTCATCAGAATTAATATCCAACTCATCATTACCATTCATCAAACCAAAAACTTCTGTTAAGATATCTGGGGTAAGAGGAACCTGGTTTCCTGATATTGATCCCGATATTGTTGTTGCATTCACTAACTCAATAGTATGAACCCATTCTTTTATTTCTGCTATTGGTAACTTGATTCTAGTGGTCATGAACTTCTTTAGTTGTTGTTCTTCAAACAGTTAAAGAATTTCTTGAAAAACTTGATCAGACCGAGCAAACGACTCCATATCAATGTCAAATCCTGCGTCGAACTTCATCGAAGAAATTACTGCCTGAGAGATTGCCATTGTTCCTGCTAAGAAAAAGAAAGATCAAGTGCAAGGGAACTAGAGGGAAAAGCAAGAGCAATTTCTGTAGGCGCAAAGACTAAAAGAATTAAAATTTGATTATAAGGAAAGAGATCAGAGAAGTCACAAAAATTTCGTGGAACTGAGTTTGGCTAAACCTAATAAAATCAGAAGTCGAAGAGTCATGGGCTTCATCAAACTGCGGTAGACGAAAAAATAAATTTTCGTCGATCTCAGTTCGACGAACGCGCTGGCTTCGTCGATCTTTGAAGCAAAAAGGTCTCGCCGATCTCCGTTCGACGAACGACTGAATTTCATCGTTCTCCATTCGACAAAATTAGGGGATAAATAGAAGATATAATTTTTAATTGATTGAATCTCCATCTATCATTCCTAGCTGATTTATAAAGAAGATATGCTTCTTTTCATCCAAGGGTTTGGTGAAAATATCAGCCCTTTGTAAATCAGTAGGAATAAATTGTAGGCAAATTTTATTTTTATCCACATTATCTCTGATAAAGTGGTGCCTAATTTCTATGTGTTTAGTCCTACTACGGAGTACTGGATTTTGTGCTATAGATATTGCACTAGTATTATCACAAAATATAATTGACTTATTTAAGTTGATACCATAGTCTAGGAGTTAATTTTGTATCCACAAAATTTGTGAGCAGCAACTGCCAACACCAATATATTCTGCTTCAGCTGTTGATGTAGACACAGATATCTGTTTCTTACAAAACCAAGACACAAGCTTATCACCAAGGAACTGGCACGTTCCTGATGTGCTTTTCCTGTCTACTCTGCATCCAACATAATCAGAATCTGAGAATCCAGTTAATTCAAATTCTGATGCGGTTGGATACCAGAGTCCTAGATTTGGACAACCCTTTATATATCTCAAAATTCTTTTTAGTAAAATAAGGTGAGATTCTTTGGGGTTAACTTGGAACCTAGCACAAATACATGTAGCAAACATTATGTCTGGTCTACTAGCTGTTAAGTAAAGTAATGAGCCAACAATTGCTCTATATACTTTTTGATCAACAGGTTTCCCTGATTCATCATTATCTACAACAACATTAGAGGGCATGGGTGTTTTCATAGTCGAAGCATCCGACATACCAAATCTTTTCACTAATTCCTTAGCATACTTGGATTGTGATATGAATATGCCATTAGGAGTTTGCTTCACTTGAAGGCCAAGGAAGTAAGATAACTCACCCATACTACTCATTTCAAATTTAGATTGCATTAGGTCAGAAAACCTTTTGCATAAATTTGAATCAGTAGAGCCAAATATGATATCATCTACATATATTTGAACTAGTAAAGTTTGATTTTTATGTATCTTGAAAAATAAGGTTTTATCAACAATGCCTCTACAGAACTTGTTCTCTAAAAGAAAATTAGCTAGGGTCTCATACCATTCTCTGGGAGCTTGCTTGAGACCATAGAGAGCTTTATTAAGCTTAAAGACATAAGAAGAGTGAGTTGGAGAGATAAAACCTGGTGGTTTTTCCACAAAAACTTCTTCTTTGATATCTCCATTTAAGAATGCACTCTTCACATCTATCTGATATACTTTGAATTTCTTGAAAGCATCAAAGGCAAGAAATATCCCTATAGCTTCAAGTCTAGCAACAGGAGCAAAGATTTGATCATAATCAATTCCTTCTTCCTAAGAGTATCGTTGGGCTACCAATCTTGCTTTATTTCTGATTATGAAGCCTTGATAATCTAGCTTGTTCCTGAAGACCCATTTAGTGCCAATGACTGGATGGCCCTTTGGTCTTGGAACCAAATCCCAAACCTTGTTCCTTTCAAATTGATTGAGTTCTTCTTGCATTGCAAGAATCTAGTTTGGATCTTGTTCTGCATCTTTTATGGATTGACGTTCAATCTGTGGTAGGAAACAAGTATGCATCTGATTTTAGTGTAGTTGATGCCTTGTTTGAACACCTGCTGAGATATCTCCAATAACATGGGATATTGGATGATCTCTAACTGTGATGTGATCAACAGTTGGAGTGGGTTCATCAATAGTTTCCTCTTGAGGGATTTGTTCAGCTGTCACTTGATTTGAATTATCAACAAGATCTTCTGGAATATCTTCTTCTTCACTGTCTTCAATAGTTTGAGATGATGGAAGTAAAGACTCTTCATTCTGTAGATTTAATCCATTGAGCTCTTCACATAGAGCTGGTACCTGCAAAATGTCTCTGGTAGAGGTGGTGTTCCTCTCCTCATTTAACATATTAGTTTCATCAAAAGATACATGCATGGACTCTTCTATCTTAAGAGTTGATTTGTTGTAAACTCTATATGCCTTACTAGAAAGAGAATATCTAAGGAATATACATTCAGCAGCTTTTGGTTCAAATTTCCTTAGATACTTCTTATCATGCACATAGGATTTACAGCCAAATATCTTAAAGTAGTTAACCTTAGGCTTTTTATTCTTAAGTAATTCATAGGGAGTTTTACCCTTAAGTTTGTGTATCAGACTTCTGTTCAACATAGTTTGCTGTGTTCACTGCCTCTGCCCAAAAAGAGAGTGGCAAGTGAGCATCAGTAAGCAATGTAGTTGCTGATTCAATTAGTGTTCTATTTTTCCTTTCAGCTACCCCATTTTGTTGAGGATTTCTAGGAGCAGAGAAGCATTGCCTGATCCCTTCTTTTCCACAGAATTCTCTCATCAGAAGAGATTCAAACTCAGTGCCATGATCACTTCTGATCAATGCAACTAGAGTAGAGTACTCAATCTTGATGGACCTGATAAAGTCTGTTAGAACACTGTAGGTGTCAGACTTGTTCCTAAGAAAGAACACCCAGGTGAATCTTGAGAAGTCATCTACAATAACTAAAGTGTAATACTTCCCTCCTAAGATCTGTATTGCAGGGGGTCCAAAGAGATCCAAATGCAGTAAGTACAGAATCCTAGGTGAATCACTTTTGGATAAAGATTTAAAACTACTCTTGGTTTGCTTTCCTAGTTGACAAGCCCTGCAGAGTCCTTCCTTCTTGTATGAACCAGAAGGCAGTCCTCTTACTAGATTGTCCTTGGAGAGCTAAGAGATAGTTCTAAGGTTAATATGTCCAAGCCTTTTATGACATAATTCATTTGTTTTACTTATTGAATTAAATAAACAAATGTCTGAATTGGCAGTGTCAAAATTGACTAAATAAATATTTCCATGTCTAATACCAGATAACACATTAATATTTTTATTATTGGTAATAAGACATAAGGAATGGTTAAAAGTTACCTGATAACCTTCATCATATAACTGGCTTATGCTAATAAGGTTATGCTTGAGACCCTTGACGTAAGCTACCTCTTTGTAGGTAACTGCTCCAACTTTGATTTTCCCATATCCTTTGGTTTGACCAAAGTTGGAGTCTCCAAAAATCACTTTGGGTCCAAGCTTTGCCTTGTAATTGCTTAAGTTGGCCTTGTTTCCTGTCAGTGCTTGGAGCACCCACTATCCAAATACCATTGTTCTTTTATGTTTGGATAGCCTTGTACCTGCACAACAGAAAATAAACTAGTTGTTCTTGACCCAGACTACCTTGGGTCCTTTTGTCTTACCATAAAATTCTGAAATGTAAGAAATCTCAGGCTGACCCTTATAGCCTTGTGGATGATATCTCCTTGGAGGAATAATCCACTCAGTAAAGGGATTCTTGTATGTTTAGAATTAGAATTATTTTGAAATTCAGTACATTTTTTGTTCGATGAACTTGATTGAGTTCGTCGATCGTCGTTCGACAAATTGAAGTGATTTCGTCGAGCGCCGTTCGAATAATAACTGTGCTAAAAATCTGTCTTCAGCGTTCGTCGATCTACGTTCGACGAATTTGTGTGATTTCGTTGAGCGTCGTTCGACGAATTGTTTTGAATTCCTTTATTCTTAACATCCTTGCTTGAAGTATTCTTACATACTTCTACTGCCTCTTTGCTCTTGGCAGAAATGAACTTCACTAGTGTAGATAGGATGTCTTTCTTAAGGAGATATGGCTGACTTGATGATGCACCCAAGTTCAGTTTTCCATTGATTCTGGCATTTACAGTGCTTGTGATGTCCATCAGTTTGATGCTTCTCCCATGGAGGGATTCTTCAAACTTTTTAGCCTCAGATAATTTGTTCTAAATGAGAACAATGTGTTCTTTGGAGGTAGCCAATTCTTTCTTAAGATTGACATTATCTTCAGTCAGTTGATTCATTTCAACCAACTTATTTCTGAGGGAAATTATTTCCTTCTCAGATTTAATTAAATCAAAACAAAGAGTTTTAAATTCATTTTTGAAATCATTTGAATTAAAGTCAAAGGTAGAGATTACCTAATCATTGTCATTATCAGATTCTGATTCATCTGAATTACTTCCCGAGGCATTGATAGCCATCATGCAGAAGTTTCTTTCATCTTCATCATCACTGGAGCTGGATGATGAAGCAAGTTCTGAATCATTACATGAGTCATACACAACCATCAAGCATTGATCCTTTTCATTTGCATCATTTTCATCTTCAGATGAGCTGGATGATGACTCTGACTCAATATCACTACATGTTTCAGCTACAAAGCCTCTTCCCTTATGTTTGTGTTTGTGGGAGGATGGCTTGCTAGAGTGCCTCTTTTCTTCTTTATCTTTTCTTTTGTCCTTCTTTTGGTTCTCTGGACACTCAGGTAGAATGTGTCCAGGTTTCCTGCAACCAAAGCAAATAATTTCTTTAGAATTTGATTTTTCATACCTTGGTTTTTCTTTGGATCTGAAGTCCTTTCTAGCCATTTTGTAAAATTTCTTGGCTAGGAGGCTCATAGACTCCATTTCTCCTAGAGCTTTATCTTCCTCTGCTGTAGCTTGGAAAGTAATGCTTCTCTCCTTCTTGATGGATGGAGAGGAGGTAGACTATTCAGCTTCTCTTGTTTTGATAAGCTGCTCATAGGATTTTAGTTTGCCTAATAAGGTCTCAGTAGAGATCTATTTTAGGCTTTTAGCTTCCTTGATTGGCCAGATCCTTGAGTCCCATGTGCTGGGGGAGCGCATTAGGATCTTATCATTCACTTCAGTGATTGAGATCACTTTATCCAAAGATTTCAGTTCATTGATTATGAGACTGAGTCTATTGTATATGTCTGCAACTATTTCAGTTTTTCCCTTTTTGAAGTTTTCATATTGAGAGATAAGATGAGATCTTCTATCTTTTCTCTCATCTGCAGAACCTTCAACCATGTTGTTGAGGGAGTTCCAGATATCCCTGGCGGAGGTGCAGTCCACAACCTTCTGGAAAACATCATCAGACATTGTTTGTGCCAATATGTTCATTGCTTTGGCATCTGCATTTCTTTGCTTCTTTTGAGCTTCTATCCACTCAGGAGGTGGAACAACATTATTGTTGGTTGCTGCTTCAGTACTTGTTGATGCTGAAGGAGTAGGGGGTCCTGTCAAAATGGAATTAAAAATATCCTCATCAATAGAATTCATATATAATTTGATCCTTGCCTTCCATAATGAAAACTTATTAAGATTGCACATAGGAGGTCTTGTGCTTGAATAATCTTTGTTCTGTGCCATGAGTTTTAGAAAAAGAAAACTCTAGAAAAAGTTAAGATCTAATTGATCTTTTGATTCAGGTGTTAGCCTGTGTAATCAATCAACCAGCCTCTGATGCTAATTAAAAGTGAGGTATTAGATCTTAGCTTTACTCTAGAGGGGGTGAATAGAGTAATAAAAATTTTTAACTTATTTTATAGCGAAATTAAAATAGTGATATATGTATGTGTAACAGAGTGAGTGTAAAAGCAAAATAAACACAAATCACAGCACAGTACAGAAAGAAAAACACAATCACAGAAGGCACAAAGATCTATAGTAGTTCCTCAATCAAACTGGGTACATCTACTCTTCTACCACCCTTGGTAGGAATCCACTTGGTTTTTGATCAGGTGCCCTATCACCACTGGGATTTTTGATCAGGTGCCCAAACACCACTGAGCTTTTGATCAGGTGCTCAAACCAAAACACAAGTTTTTGATCAGGTGCCCTGCCACCAAAAGTTTAACTTTGAAGGGAGTTAGAACCCTGTACAAGATGGAATAAAAGGGGTAAACAAAAAAGGTTATGAAATACTTCTCTGTCAACAAGCTAAGAGAAGACTAGTGGATTGGTGTGTTGTAAAGCTCCCTCTGTCTGATAGAAATTCTTGATAGTTGAAGGATAGAGCTTTATCTTGAATGAAGGAGATCTTCCTTGATAGCAGATGAATCTGAGAGACAAAGTTTATCAGATTGTTGTTGCTCTTTGAAGATTAAGAATGAGCAGCTGAAAACTGAGAGAGGTTTGTTGATGTTCTCAGGGAATGAAAATTGCTGCTGTAGAAGATGAAGATTTCTGTATCTCTGAGTATATTCTATATCTTCTATATATTCTCTATTCTTTATTGTATCCACTGGTATATCTCTTTCCTTTTTCTATATACTGATATATCTCCTTGATGATCTCTTCTATATCTCTTTTTCCTTAGACAAAAATCTGACTGATTTGAAATTCAAATCTTTTAAATAAGGAATAAAATAATCTGAAATGATTACTCTTGGAACTGCAATATGATTAAACAATAAACTTTAATTCTTTTTTCCTTTTCTATGAAAGTATCCTTTTCCAATATATGTCAACGACTACTTTCTAGAAATAAGAGAATGGAAAGGAATAATAAAAGGAAAGATCAAATCTTGACTTATCTGATAAGTGAATAAGTTTAAATAATAGAATAGATCCGTTGCTGAAAAGTCAAACTGAGTTCAGAGAACATAGATAACTGATCCATCAGAGATTGTCAAGCTGGAGAAGAAATTCATCGAGCAGAAAACTGAGTTCATCGAGCTGAGAGTTGAGTTCGTCGAACTGAAAGCTGAGCTCATCGAACTGAACATTTAGTTCCTTATTCGTCGAACACAGAGCTGAGTTCATCGATCTCAATCTGGAGTTCGTCGAACTGAAGATAAAATCGGTTGAACTGGCTAGAGGACTGAAATCGTCGAGCTGGAGTGGAAGATCGATGAACTAAAGCTTGACGTTCGTCGAATGCAGAGAGGAGTTCGTCGAATGCAAAATAAAGTTCGTTGAACACAGAAACTTGGAATTTTTCCTAAGTTCTATCTACTCAGACACACTTAAACCTTGACCCTTTGACTATACAATGGGGTCAACTTGAGTCCTAGTCAAAGATAGTGATCCTAGCCCAAATCAGTAATAGGGTTGTTCCAACCTAGGGGCTTGCGGGCCTAGGCTGTAGGAATTGCAGGTCCGAGTTGTAAGTCTTGCGGGCCGGAGATATTGGCAGAGTTTGCTGAGCCTAGCACACTATTTGGTAGGCGCAGCGGGATAGAGGACTACTCAAGATACCCTGTCTTGAGGAACCTCTATAAATTCTTGCGTATTTTCTGTGTAGTGCTTTTAATCGCTAAATCTGTTAACCAAAAATCAAGAACACCAAAAGGGGAACAAAATAATTTGAAATACCTATTCACCACCCCCCCCCCCCCCCCCCCCCCCCCCCCCCCTCTAGGTTATAATTCGACACCCAATAACTAACAAGTGGTATCAGAGCTAGGTTGTTCAAAGAAAAGCTTAACAACATGAAAAAATATGCTAATGGCTGTGGCAAATCAACTGATTATCATATCCTAACTCCATGGAGAAAGTCAGAAGATCTGACATCAAGAAGTTCAGATCCTTAAGTGAAAGCAGCTGGAGCTCCTCCTGTATTAATGAAGAAAGATTCACAGGGATCAGAGCACCCCTAACTTCCTCATACAATGAATCTAATAATGAAGAATGCTCTGTAGTAGGAAGAAGGATAAAAGCACCCTTGACTCTCTCAGACTGTGAATCTGAGGATGAAGAGATCTATGGGCTGGTTGCTTTATCCAGCAAAGAAAATCATGATGAATCACATTATGATCAGGTATGCATCACTCACACACCTTTACTACCTGCTTCAATTAAAAAGACCTAGAATGCATCAGATGATCACTCATCATGTGAAGATGATGAAGATGATGAAGAAAACTTCTCATCATGTAACAACAGGAACCATACTGATCTAATAGAATTGTTTGGTGATCTCTTGTCTGCTCTGAAAAAGAGCAAGAAGCTTGTTAGAAAGCAAGCTAAGGAACTCAAAACACTCAAACCTATTAAGGTTGAGTTAGATGAGAAAATGGGTATGTTCCACAATGTGGGGGCCAATTCCATTGAGATCAAGAAGCTCATCGACAAGCTTTATGATGAGAGAAACCAACGGGAAGAACTCATTAAGAAACTTGAGAATGATCTTCTTAAGGAAAGAAGCTTAGTGGCTCTTTTCTCTAAGCCCAAAACCATACTGCCCATCATTGACACCTTCTCCTCTTATAGAAATAGGAGGAGATTGGGTTTCAATGAAGGGGCAGTAGATGCTGGGAATGGAAAAAGGGGCAAAACTAAAGCTGAGCCTCATACTGAAAGTGCATAGTGTGCCTCTAAGAATCTTCTAGAGGGGGGGGGGGGGTGAATAGAGATTTAAAATTATTTCTATTCTATTTATGCAAGTACAACAAAATCTAAGAATTATGCTTCACCAAGATAAGTACCAGAATTAATTACTGCAGTTAAGTGATAAAAGAAAAAGCAGTAAATGAAATCTAAGCTATGAGGGACAACACAGAAAATTGACTATCCAGAAGACACAAATTTTTATTGAGGTTCCCCAAAATGTGGGTACTCCCCTCTTCTACCACCTGGTAGGGATGCACCACTATGCTTGAGTCTTTTGGTAAGGACACTCTTAGAACCACTGATCTTTTGACAAGGAGATCATGAACCACTGGATCTTTTGATAAGGAGATCTTGAACAACCAGATCTTTTGTTAAGGAGATCTTGAACCACTGAATCCTTTGAAGAGGGATTAACAAAACACTTTTACAGAAGGGGGGGGGGGGAGAAAGAGAAAGAAGAAGGGTATAAGAATTCTATTTTCAGAATTCTTATGATGACTGTATTATGAACAACTTCTTGTATCTGTTCACAGGATCTGCTCTTGATGAACTTCTGCTTAAGATGGTGATGATTTGCAGAAGCTATTATTGTCAGATCCTTCTATCTTCTTTCTGATTGAACTTTGGCTGCTATAAGATTGTGATGATGGCAGCTTGGTTCTGTACTGTTCTTTGAGAGAAGAAGAACACAAGATATTCCTTCTCTGTATTTTCTTTTGTTAGGGTTCCTGTAAGAGAATAGAGGGAGAAGGCTCAATGGAACAGTATGGCTGATTGTAACAAGTGCCTTGCTTTTCTCTTTCTTCTGTTTCCCTTTTTATTGTCCCACACTTGAATTTGAATTTGTTTCCCTTTTAGGTAAGTGTTGAAGGGTATATTTGTCAAGGCAATAAATCCTTCCTTCCTTCTTTTATTCCCGACCCGTCCACCAACATTTAGGCTTGTTTCCAAGAAAGCTTTTCTCTGACCTCAGTTAATTCTTTATTCCATTTAAGGTAATTAAGGAGCCATTGGGGAACGGTCTTGAGAGAGGTGGGCCATGAGAGAGGGTCAAAAATGATAGCTGAAAAGGTAAAAGACTGTATTCGACGTAGCATCGAGTTTTCTTTCTCTCTTAATGACGCGCCTTCGAGTTCCTTTAGGAGCTACTTCGAATTCATCCTTGCTCTGATTAAACTCAGCTAGTCGACGTTGAGTCGGTATCTTATCGATGTAACCGTCGATTTGATCTGCATGGCGCTGAACTTCATCATTTCTGTCGAGATGAAATCGATGTTGCGTCGACTCTAGTTGGCTTCGACAGATATCCCCTTCTGCATCGAGTTGAAGTAGAAGCTGCGTCGACTTCTCAAGTTACTACGACAAACCCATGACCTCTAGGTCGACGTCTATTCGACGTAACATCGACTTGAGTTACTTCGACAGAAGGGTTGAACTACTTGGACTTCTAGTCAGAGCAGCGTCAATATGGACTCGATGTTGCGTCGAATTCTATTCAACGCAAATGTTAACTTTGCCCAATTTTGCTTCTCTTGATCTGGTATTGACACCCTAGGTTGAGTGTGACATCCTGAGACATCTAATGACCAGATTACCCTCACTATACAATGTGCAATTAAATCCTAGTAGTTAAAATCACTTTTATACAATTTGTTAAGTTAAATTACAGAGTTTTCCCAACAATCTCCCCCTATTTATCTTAACAAATTTACAGTTTGTTCAAAGTGATTTTACACATTTCTTTGTAGACACAGAAATAAAAAAATATGGGCACAGAAATAAAATAACTCGAGTCATAAAAAAAATCTCCATATCAAGAAATATTATTGTGTAGCATTGCTCTTCCCACCATAATATAGTTCCACAGAAATGAATAATTCATATTATACCCGTCACTCAGGAATCCTTCTCAGGGGTTCTTCTCTTCCTAGTGAAGAACTTTGGGAGAATGTTCCTTTTGGCCATTCTCAGAGGCACATCTTCATCATCTTCTGATTATTCAGCATCAACTTTGTCCTTAGGAAGCTCCCCCTGAGATTGTGTGTTGTGTTCAGCCTCCAAGGAAGCTTCCTGAGCAATCTATGCCACTTCTAGCAAATTGTCATTCTAAGGCTTTTCCTGATCAGCTGCTGTACTTACAGCTTCCATTTCAATATCCAGATTTCTCTGAACAGCTGTAGCAGGCTCCCCAAGAACTACAGGCTTTCACTGGATCTCATCATCCAACATATATGGAAGCTACCCCTGATCTGTAGGCTCAAGATTTAACATTTTTGGGAGCTCCCCCTGAATCTGAGCACCCTGAAATGTGGTCACTTTGTCAGGGGTAGGCTCATTGTCAGCATTCTGTTGATCCTGTCCACACATATCAAGGACATGTCTTTCTTCCTCCAACATGTTCTCCCCCTTCTTGACCTTGCTGGCCAGAGAGGTTAAGAACTCTTTTGTAACCATGGAGGAAAACACAAATTCTTTTAGTCCCTGGAGGGATCTCTTTGAGTCTAGTAACTCAACCTCCATATGGGAGTATTTTCTATCAAACTTTCTTTCCTGGGTGGCCACCAGGTCTACAAAGGTGGAAGAGGCAAGGGCCATAGCTTTTGAAATGACCTGCTCAAGGTCAATTGGAGGGATATGAGTTGCAGCAGGTGGAGATGATGAAGGAAAGTCTTCATGGATGGGGGGAGAGAATGGTAGACATCAGGTGAGAAGTGAATTGATGGTGGTGGAGGTGGAGCAAACTGATGTTCAGGAATGTGGGAGGATGGTAGTTGATGGGGTGATTGTGAAGATGGCTCGGGGACTGAGGTGGATTGGAACTGTTGATGTTGTTGTTGTTGCAGTTGTTGTTGCAGTTGTTGTTGTTGTTGAGAAGAGTGTTGAGCTGGGGTATCATCATGATGGGGTTCTGGAATAATGTCCAGTGGAGGAATATTATCCCTTGGGGGATCTGGTGTTTGCCTTTCAGACTCATGAGGATGAGGAGATGGAGGAGGAGAAGCTGGAGCTTGACCAAGCTTTGAGATTTGCCTGGTCCACGTAGAGAATATCCCTATGTTTATTCTCTTTCTAGGAGGAATAAGCACTCCTTTGGATCTGCAGATGCTGGTAAAATGTTGGAAGAGCACTTGGCTCATTATCCTCATATAAGCTTTTCTTTATGGGCATACTTATGCCCAATCATCTTCAGAAGGCATTTTCCCCATTTTATCTTATTCTTTAGAACAAGAGCTCCCATTATCTGCAGTTGCTGCTTTGGAATAGCATCATGTGCAGAAATCTTACATAACAATACCTTTCCTACTATATCTGCCAATAATTTATCTTCTTCTCCGAGATCCATTTTCTTCAGATTTATGGGCTTGTCCTTCTTGAACTGCATTAGTTCCAGGGCCCTCTTAATCTCATCCCCTGTTAGTTCATCTGTCTCATTTCCATTCTGAAGATCATATGTTTGATTTAGTGATTCCTCTGTGATCAGTACATATATATCATATATTTTTCCTTTGAGGGAACCATCCTCTCCTATCTGAACATTGTCTTTAAATTCAGTCAATTCTATATCCAGAATTTTGCATCTTGTTGAAATAAGTTTGGAGAGGCCAGCCTCCTGAAATTAGGCAAGAATGGCTTTGAAGCTTTCTACTACTGCGCTGAACGAATCTACGTCCACATCGAATCCTGAGTTCACCTTAGGAGGAGCCATTTGCTTGGGTGTACCTACAAAGACAAAGAGAATGAGAGAGAGAGGAACACAAGAGAGCAAGAGAGCAAGAGAGGACAAGAGAAGGAGAATTCAGAAGCGTAAATGTTTCTACGTAGTAATTGTTTAAAAGCAGATGAATCGTCGCTACTTAGGGTTTAGGTCGACGTACTGTCGATAACACTTATTATTTGGCGTGAAAAGCTGTGTCGAGATTACTTTTAGAAGTACTATTGCGCGCGCTGATATATCGATGTTGTGTCGATTAGTATTCGACGTAGCTTCGAGACTATTTAGAAACCCCAAGTCGATGTTACTTCGATTTACAATCGACGTAACTTCGGATTTAATTGGAAATTAATAAGTCGACGTATGTGTCTATATGAACTTGACGTTGCGTCGAATTCTACTCGAATTCTCTTCTCTGGGTGCTTCTTGATGCTGGCGTCGATTAGAAATCGATGGTATGTCGACTTCTATTCGTCGCACCTCTTAATAAACAGATCCATTTATTTAGAAAATTCTTGTTGTTTTGCCCAGCAATTTTATTTATTGGAAATAGATCATAATATAATGTAATAAATATTAAGTAGGATTCAAGGTAGAAATTACTCCCTTGAATAAGTCTTGTTCCTTAATCAAAATCTACATCTTTCTTCCCACTCAATTTTCTCATGAGTGGGACCCTACCTCACCATGCACAGGTAATTTAAACATTAGAGGGAACCCAGGTTACCTTGAGCCCTTTGTTTTTACCATTGTAGGGTTTAATGAAATATTTGAAGGGTCTTTCATGATACCCTTTGGGATGATATGGAATGGATTTCCCAAACCTCTTATCATGATACTTGAAGTGAGTATAAAATGTATCAAAATATAACAAATCAGCAGAATGTTTGATTATCCTAGGTTTTGTTTTTGCCTTTTGGTAGTGGTTATTTAACTTCTCTATATTATTCTTACCTATGGGCCTTTCTTTTTTATTCAAATTTACTTTATTATGTTTATTTATCCTATCTGGATGGCTGTTAGGCTTGACCTTGGATGATTCACTCTTCTCACTTGATTGATATTCACTAGGTCTAACAAATGGCACTGGGTTTTTCCAGGATGGTTTCCTAGATGTTTCTGCGCTAGTGGAGGGCTATGCTCCTAATCCTGGGTGATTAAATCTCATAAAGAGATTTTTAGTGATGTCTTTGAGCTTCTGACTCCTTCCATTGAGTGAATCCTCAAAGGCCTTTGCCTTTGCCAGCTCTTCTTTTAGGTTTGTATTTTCCTTTCTAAGCTTAATCAATTCTAACTCTTTATCGATAATTTCATTTGTTAGGTTTTGATTATTTAGATGCATTTCATTTTTCCTAAGGTTCTCTAGTTCAGTTCTAGCTTTGCCTAGTTCTTTTTCTATCCTAAGATGTTCAATGCAGAAATCTTTGAAGCATGATTTAAAATCTTCTGAAGTAAAATCAAATTCATCAAAGATAGATGATACCCTATCATTTGATGCCATCCCAAGGGACATCATGCAGGCTACTACTTCTTCTTCTTCATCATCACTTTCAGATGATGAGGAGTCTAATTCTGCTTCAGAATCACTCCATGTTTTAACAATGAAGCCCTTGGCTTTCTTCTTATCCTTTCCTCCGAGGGACTTCTTTTTGTCTTCTTTGTTGCTGCTTCTTTCCCTTTGCTCTTGTGGGCACTCAGGAGCAATGTGCCCTGGTTTGCTGCAGGTATAGCAAATAATCTCCTTCCTTAGAGTTTTATCATATCCAGGCCTTGAGTCTCTTTCTCTTCTCCTTGAGTCCTCAGTCTTCACCCACTTCTTGAATCTTTTTGCTAGCAGACTGAACATTTCATCCCTAGGAGTTGAGGACACTCCTTCAGTAGTTTTCAAAGCAAGGGACCTTTGGGTAGGAGCTGGAGAGATCTCCCTTTCTTCAGCTTCAGACCTGTTCTTGTAAGGAACTCATATGACTTAAGCTTTCCTAGCAAAGCTTCAGTTGAGATTTCTATGTGACATATGGATTCTCTGATTGCCCAGATCCTTGAGTCCTATGAGCTAGGGAAGCACATGAGAATCTTATCATAAATTTTAGTCAAGGACATTTCCTTGTCTAAGCCTCTGAGCTCATTAATGATAAGACTGAATCTGTCATACATTTGACAACAGATTCTTCAGCTTTCTTTTGAAAGTTCTCATACTGGGATATGAGAAGGGACTTTTTGTCCTTTCTTTCATCGACACTTCCTTCCACCATGGTGGTGAGTGAGTCCCAGATTTCCTTTGCTGATTGACATTCAACAACTTTCTGGAAAATGTCATCGGACATTGTTGACACCAGAATATTCATGGCCTTGACATCACATGCCTTGACCTTCTTCTCAGCCTCTGTCCATTCCTTTCTTGGGACAACCTATGTTGTTGAGGATTCTCCTTCCTTTTATTCTGACTGGAGCAGGAGGACCTGTGAGAAGGACATTATAGATGTCTTCATCAATTGAATTCATGTAAAGCCTTATCCTGGCCTTCTAGAGTGTGAACTTATTCAAGTTACACACTGGGGGTCTTGTGGAAGCATAATCCTTAGTACTCATATTCTTTATAAAATATGTTTATAGAAAAAGAGAAAAGAGTAGGAGGTCTTTTTGATCAGGGTGTTTGTTGGGTTTTTCTAGAACCATACATCAAATGTAGGCGCAGCGGAAATGAAGAGAAACAACCCAAAAGATTCGGATCGACCATGAATATTGAATCAAGAAGTAAATCAAAATGCTAGGTTTGAAATTACCTTGGCGGGATTGGATCAAATCCAACCTAGATGCTCCAAGAAGAAGATTGCCTTCGTCGGCTTTGCAAGAGTTCTCACGTAGAATAATGTCTACGTCTCTACAGCAGTCCACACGAGCCGGGAGAAGAAGACTACACATTGCGCTTCCACGGATTGCTAGATCCGCTTCAGGAAGAACAACACCGGCGACAATCGTCGGAGAGAAAGTCGGCGGAGGCGATTCAGACGGAACTCCTTCCGTCTAGGGTTCGAGCGGAACTCCTTCCGTTGGCTTCTATTCGTGTGTGTTATGAGAACCCTAAAAGAAGTTATATTTATACCCAAAGGATAAACATACTTCTAGAAGAATCGTTATCCGCAGACCACACACCAGAATAGGGGCTTCTGTTACAATTCGTCGAGATTCCACGGAACAATCCGACGAATCCCGATGAATCCGACGAATCATATCAGACGACAATATTTGCCGAGTTAATGATCTCTGTGACAATTCGTCGAGATTCCACGGAACAATCCGACGAATCCCGACGAATCCGACGAATCATGTCAGACGGAAACATTTGCCGAGTTAAGGATCTCTGTAACAATTCGTCGGGATTCCACGGAACAATCCGACGAATCCGACGAATCCGACGAATCCGATGAATTCTATCCGTGTAAACCCGACGAATTCAGACAGCAATATTTGCTGGACTTCCCCCATTCTATATGGTGATTGGTAACCTTTACCAACATAGTCAATCTTCCAACTTCTCCACATGCTCTTATGTGCGACCCTGCAGGCTCATATCGCGTTGGCAGTGACATTACATGTTTGACCACTTCTAGATCACAATGGTAACTCCAACAGTCTCCCACTTGATCTTGAAAGTATCAAACAAAAACCTCACAAATAATGAGCGGCATCTAGCAATGCATCATTGCTCCCCAAGCAATAAGAGTTCATAACTCATAAGCCTTTATGACCAATGTTCCAGCGTTGTCTTTGTCCCTTTGTCCCTTACATCTGGAAAGAACTAGAGGCATGGACCATGTCACCCTCATAATAGCTCAATCCAAGTTTCTTGATCTAGAACGGACTTCCAGAGAATGGTGAGCTCAATATCACATATTGACTCTACCAAGCATGGCCATACATTTCTCAGTCCAATTCCACCAAGGGGCCCATGGATGCAACTCCTGTTATATAGGAGGACAAATCCCATATCTGCTCACACCCAAACACCCAAATGATTCGTAACGTACCCAACGACCACCCTTATCATCAACCTTCTTCAAGGAAGACTTTAGATGACATCAAAGCACGCTCTTCCTCACTCGATGAATGTTGTGACTTCAGGTCAAAGGACCACAACACCATTGTCAAATGAGACCTACTTGTGACACTTTTAAGTATCAATCCACAAAGTAGTCTCAGGTTGGGTCTGTCCAGTACAACTTGTTCACTAACAAGTACCCACGTGATGACTTGATATCACAATATCATGACCTGTGAGAACCGGTCATCAGTCAACACACATGCTAGTCTTAATGTATCATCATCACCCTTAGCTTCTACGATGATACCTCGACCAGGGACCTTTTAAGAATGAAGCTTCGAGATCATAGGCTCTCACATTCAAGTCACGTACTTGATGTCCTATGGAAGCGAGCATTCTAAGGGTATTTATCACGAATTTTATTCTATTATATAGAAACAGTATATCGTAATAAAAGAACTTGCCATTAATTGTAAAAGGAAATAATTGGTACACAATTCATCATATGAATAAATAAAAACAGCCAATAGAATATATATTTTACATGCAACACACAAGACTCCCACTAGAGTTGATCACTCAGGTATCGTATACCCATTGATCTAGTTTGACCATCATGCTTTCTCTGCGCGAGAGTCTTTGTCAGTGGATCTGCAATATTCTCCTCAGTCGGCACTCTGCAAATGTTCACATCTCCTCGTTCGACAATCTCACGAATAAGATGGAACCGCCGAAGTATGTGCTTGGAGCGCTGATGGGATCTAGGTTCCTTAGATTGTGCAATTGCACCATTGTTATCACAGTAGAGAACTACGGGACCAACAATGCTAGGAACTACATCTAGCTCGCCGATGAATTTCCTAATCCATACAGCCTCCTTCGCTGCATTTGCCGCAGCGATATACTCGGCCTCAGTTGTAGAATCAGCAACTGTCTCTTGCTTGGAACTCTTCCAGCTCACAGCTCCTCCATTCAGGCAAAACACAAACCCTGACTGAGACTTCGAATCATCCCTATCAGTTTGGAAGCTGGCATCCGTGTAACCACTTACAACGAGCTCTTCCTTTCCACCATACACCAAGAATACATCCTTAGTCCTTCTCAAGTACTTCAGGATATTCTTTACGGCTATCCAGTGACATTCACCAGGATCAGACTGATATCTGCTAGTCATGCTCAAAGCAAAAGAGACATCGGGTCGAGTACATAACATTGCATACATGATTGACCCAATTGCCGAAGCATATGGAATCAACTTCATGCGGTCCTTATCTTCACAAGATTTTGGACACTGGTCCTTAGAGATATTCACACCATGAGACATGGGCAAAAATCCTTTCTTGGACTCAAGCATGTTGAACCGCTTCAACACCTTTTCAACGTACGTACTCTGGGTCAAACCCAGCAACTTCTTCGATCTATCTCTATAGATCTTAATACCGAGTATGTAAGTCGCTTCACCCAAGTCCTTCATAGAAAAGCAGTTCCCTAGGTTGTTCTTAACAACTTTCAGGGTAGGTATGTCATTCCCGATCAACAGTATGTCATATACATACAATATCAGGAAGACAACAATGCTCCCACTAATTCGCTTGTAAAAACACGGTTCATCCTCGTTCTTGACAAAGCCAAACTCTTTGATCTTCTCATCAAAACGAAGATTCCAACTTCTAGAGGCCTGTTTCAATCCATAGATGGACCTATTCAGCTTGCATATTTTAGTGGCTTCATTTGGGGATACAAAACCCTCGGGTTGTGTCATGTACACTTCCTCAAGGAGGTTTCCATTTAGGAAAGCCGTTTTGACATCCATCTGCCAGATCTCGTAGTCATAATACGCAGCAATAGCAAGCAATATCCTAATGGACTTTACCATGACAACAGGGTAAAAGGTCTCATCATAGTCAACACTATGAATTTGCTTGAAACCCTTAGCCACCAGTCGCCCTTTGAATGTCTGTACATTCCCATCCATGTCGGTCTTCTTCTTGAAGACCCACTTGCACCCTATGGGTCGTACCCCTTCAGGTGGTTCCACCAAGTTCCAAACTTGGTTTGGATACATGGAGTCCATTTCGGATTTCATAGCCTCAAGCCATTTGTTGGAGTCCGGTCCATTCATAGCCTCTTGGTAGGTCGCTGGTTCATCATCATGATCCATAAGCAACACATTACCTATTTGAGACACGAGAAATCCATATCTCTCAGGCTCAAATCTTGGTCTACCAGATCTACGTAGGACTTGTGTCTCTTGAGCAGGTTCTCCAGCTACAACATCTTGTAGTCCTGGCTCAGAATCCAACTCTGGTTCATTCACTACTTGTGGTTCTTGAACTTCTTCAAGTTCTACCTTTTGCGTCTTTCTTGACAAGAACTCTTTCTCCAAGAAGACACCCGTCCTTGCGACAAACACTTTGCCCTCAGACGGTGGGTAAAAGTAATATCCTTTCGTTTCCTTAGGATATCCCACCAGATAACACTTATCTGATTTGGGTTCCAGCTTGTCAGGCATTTGACGTCGTACGTATGCCTCACAGCCCCAAATTTTAATGAATGACATACTAGGACGCTTCCCAGTCCATATCTCATATGGTGTCTTTAGAACCGTTTTCGTTGGAGCGCGATTCAGTGTTATTGCAGCAGTCTCTAAAGCAAAACCACAAAAGGAAACAGGCAAGTCTGCATGACTCATCATCGACCGTACCATGTCTAACAAAGTAATTTCTCCTCTCAGACACACCATTATGCTGCGGTCTCCTAGGTGGAGTGAGCTGTGATACAATACCACACTCTTTCAGATGATCACGGAACTCATGACTCAGGTATTCGCCACCTCGATCAGATCGGAGTGCTTTAACCTTTTTACCCAATTGGTTCTCCACTTCATTCTTAAACTCTTTGAACTTTTCAAAAGTTTCGGATTTGCACTTCATAAGATACACGTATCCGTATCTACTGAAATCATCAGTAAATGTAACGAAGTAGAAATACCCACCTCTAGCCATAGAACTCATGGGTCCGCATACATCACTATGTACAACACCGAAGAGATCCTCAGCCCTCTCAGTATAACCAGTGAAAGGGGCTTTAGTCATCTTGCCTAACAAACAAGACTCGCATCGCTCAAATGATTCATAATCAAATGAGTCCAATAGTCCATCTTTATGGAGCATGGATATGCGCTTCTCGTTTATATGGCCCAAACGACAATGCCAGAGATATGTAGGATTTGAGTCATTTGTTCTTAGTCTTTTATTATTATCTACATTATAGATCGGATGGTCCAGGTTCAAAACATAAAGACCATTAAACAATTGAGCTACAGCATAACAAACATCATTCTTAAATATAGAACAACAATTGTTCTTAATTATAAAAGAAAATCCAATCATGTCTAAGCATGAAATGGATATAATGTTTCTAGTTATAGCCGGAACATAATAACAATTATTAAGTTCTATTACAAGCCCACTGGGCAAAGAAAGATGGTAAACCCCTACGGCTACAGCAGCAACTCTTGCTCCATTGCTGACGCGCAGGTCCACCTCTCCTTTACTCAGCAATCTCCTCCTTCCCAGTTCCTGCACATTTGTACAAATGTGAGAACCACATCCGGTATCCAATACCCAAGATGAAGGAGCAGAAAGGTTTGTCTCTATAACGTAAATATTCGAAGCGGAAGTCATACCTCCCTTCGTTTTCTGCAGACCGTCAATGTACGAAGGACAATTCCTCCTCCAATGACCAGCCTTGCCACAGTGGTGGCATTTCCCTTCCTTCACGGTGCTCTTCTTTTTCAGCGCAGAAGATTTGGGCTCAAGATGTGACTTAGGTCCCACCTTTGTCTTCTTGAAGCCCTTTGCCTTACCCTTGCCTTTATGTACCATCAATATGGGACTAGCAGGCTTGGCCTTCTTCATGTTTATCTCGGCAGTTCGCAATATGCCTAGGAGCTCGGGCAGTGTCTTGTCTATTTCATTCATGTTGTAGTTCAAGACGAACTGCTCATAACTATCCGGCAACGATTGCAGGATAAGATCTATGGCCAACTCTTGACCCAGAGGAAAACCCAGTCTCTCCAGGTTCTCTATATACCCAATCATCTTGAGTACGTGAGTACCAACTGAGTCTCGAGCTCCCATTTTGCACTGAAATAAGGCCTTCGTGACATCGAACCTCTCTTGACGAGCTTGCCCTTGAAACATTTTCTTTAGGTGCTCGTCAATCTCCTTGCACCCCATGTTCTCGTGTTGCTTCTGAAGCTCAGAGTTCATGGTGGCAAGCATAAGGCACTCAACGTCTAAGGCGTCATCGGTATACTTCTTAAAAGCATCCTTATCAATACGGGACGAGTTCCCGGTCGGCACCTCGGTGGCTTCTTCTTCCAAGACGTAGAGCTTTCGCTCTTGCCTGAGAACAATTCTCAGGTTCCTATACCAGTCCATATAGTTCGTCCCACTAAGCTTGTCCTTCTCAAGGATAGCTCTCAGGGACAAGGTGGAATGTGAACCACTTGCCATGGAATTCTACAAGAGTTCATGCAGAATTTAATTAGTACCTTAATTTCAAAATACAATTTATTTTAATTTGGACTTCAATTAAATACTCCCACTATTTTATTCAAATTGATAGCCCTCACTATCAATTCGGAGAGTCCATGCGAGCTACTCTCTTAGTGGACAAGATCTGTATTTCACCAACACCACGAGTCCGCTTTGGCGTTTCTCTCATAATGCGGTTATTTAGGTAGACAACGCTTGCCAATTGCATCCTCATGCAACTCTTGTATGGCTGGTGAATAACTCCTTATTCGCATCCATCATATGGTGCATGCCAACCCTATGCCTCTAGGCACTCAACCTTTGAGGTCACCTAGTTAAGTTAGACCCGATGTCGACAGTGGGATATCACAATTATCCGCTCTCACCCTTACCAAGATAGATTAATGCACCTTGCTTTGGCAAGCCCACACTTCATCGATCGAGGCAGGAAGAGTGTCATCCATCGGAAGGCATTTGAACACTTAATATTTGATGAAGGAATTTTAATTTTAATAATAGGTTAACATTTAACCATGATCAATATTTGATCAAAGTGCACATCCACAGAAAAACAAGCTTTCTAAAATCCACATGCATCCCTTATGTGCACAACATAAGACTATCAACCTTTGATAGACGAAAGGGCTAAATCTGGACATTTAGAACTCTTCCAAATCTTCAGATTTACATGTATTGGACAAAGGCAAAGACAACTCGACTTAAAGCAGTAGACAAGCTCGTCTCTCATCGTTGGATTCAAAATCCAAAACAATACAAGGGTTCATTAACCACTTGAGGGACGGTTACTGCTAAGGAGACAACAATTTCTAACAATTAGAAATTACCACGAAATCCCAGACGTTCCTGGAGGGGTTCAAATTTTTTTTTTCAAAATCACCACCAATTTCCCATGGAAAAATCATCAACTTTTGATGTTCCAGGAAGAAATCTTGACATTTAGAACGCTTCTAAATACCTAGATTTGCACGTACTGGAATAACCAAACTTCTGAAACAACATTCATGACCAGAACCTGCTTTGATACCACTGTTGGGTTTTTCTAGAACCATACATCAAATGTAGGCGCAGCGGAAATGAAGAGAAACAACCCAAGAGATTCGGATCGACCATGAATATTGAATCAAGAAGTAAATCAAAATGCTAGGTTTGAAATTACCTTGGCGGGATTGGATCAAATCCAACCTAGATGCTCCAAGAAGAAGATTGCCTTCGTCGGCTTTGCAAGAGTTCTCACGTAGAATAATGTCTACGTCTCTACAGCAGTCCACACGAGCCGGGAGAAGAAGACTACACCTTGCGCTTCCACGGATTGCTAGATCCGCTTCAGGAAGAACAACACCGGCGACAATCGTCGGAGAAAAGTCGGCGGAGGCGATTCAGACGGAACTCCTTCCGTCTAGGGTTTGAGCGGAACTCCTTCCACCGACTTCTATTCGTGTGTGTTATGAGAACCCTAAAAGAAGTTATATTTATACCCAAAGGATAAACATACTTCTAGAAGAATCGTTATCCGCAGACCACACAGTAGAATAGGGGCTTCTGTTACAATTCGTCGAGATTCCACGGAACAATCCGACGAATCCCGACGAATCCGACGAATCATATCAGACGGCAACATTTGCCGAGTTAATGATCTCTGTGACAATTCGTCGAGATTCCACGGAACAATCCGACGAATCCCGACGAATTCGACGAATCATGTCAGACGGCAACATTTGCCGAGTTAAGGATCTCTGTAACAATTCGTCTGGATTCCACGGAACAATCCGACGAATCTGACGAATCCAACGAATTCTATCCGTGTAAACCCGACGAATTCAGACAGCAATATTTGCTGGACTTCCCCCATTCTATATGGTGATTGGTAACCTTTACCAACATAGTCAATCTTCCAACTTCTCCACATGCTCTTATGTGAGACCCTGCAGTCTCTTATCACGTTGGCAGTGACATTACATGTTTGACCACTTCTAGATCACAATGGTAACTCCAACAGTGTTAACCTCTTAATGATCAACCTCCCTCTAATACTAATTGAAAGTGCACAATGTGCCTCTAAGAATCCTCTAGAGGGGGGGGGGGGGGGGGGGTGAATAGAGATTTAAAATTATTTCTATTCTATTTGTTCAAGTACAATAAAATCTAAGTATTATGCTTCACCAAGATAAGTCCCAGAATTAATAACTGCAGTTAAGTGATAAAAGAAAAAGCAGTAAATGAAATCTAAGCTATGAGGGACAACACAGAAATTTGACAATCCAGAAGACACAAATTTTTTTATAGAGGTTCCCCAAAATGTGGGTACTCCCCTCTTCTACCACCTGGTAGGGATGCACCACTATGCCCGAGTCTTTTGGTAAGGAGACTCTTAGAACCACTGATCTTTTAACAAGGAGATCATGAACCACCAGATCTTTTGATAAGGAGATCTTGAACCACCAGATATTTTGATAAGGAGATCTTGAGCTACTGAATCCTTTGAAGAGGGATTAACAAAACTCTTTTACAGAAGGGGAGGAGAAAGAGAAAGAAGAAGGGTGTAGGAATTCTGTTTTCAAATTTCTTATGATGGCTGTATTTTAAACAGCTTCTTGTATCTGTTCACAGGATCTGCTCTTGATGAACTTCTGCTTAAGATGGTGATGATTTGCAGAAGCTATTATTGTCAGATCCTTCTATCTTCTTTCTGATTGAACTTTGGCTGCTATAAGATTGTGATGATGAGCAGCCTGGTTCTTGACTGTTCTTTGAGAGAAGAAGAACACCAAATATTCTTTCTTGTATTTTCTTCTGTTAGGGTTCCTGTGAGAGAATAGAGGGAGAAGGCTCAATAGAACAGTATGGCCTATTGTAATAAGTGCCTTGCTTTTCTCTTTCTTCTGTTGCCCTTTTTATTGTCCCACACTTGAATTTGTTTCCCTTTTAGGTAAGTGCTGAAGGGTATTTCTGTCAAGGCAATAAATCCTTCCTTCCTTCTTTTATTCCAGACCCATCCACCAACATTTAGGCTTGTTTCCAAGAAAGCTTTTCTCTGACCTCAGTTAATTCTTTATTTCATTTAAGGTAATTAAGGAGCCGTTGGGGAACGGTCTTGAGAGAGGTGGGCCATGAGAGAGGGTAAAAAATGACAGCTGAATGGTTTCCCTTTTCAGACTGTATTCGACATAGCGTCAAGTTTTCTTTCTCTCTTATTGACGCACCTTCGAGTTCCTATAGGAGTAGCTTCGAATTCATCCTTGCTCTGATTATTCTCAGCTAGTCAACGTTGCATCGATATCTTATCGACGTAACCATAGAGTTGATCTGCATGGATCTGAACTTCATCATCTCTGTCGAGATGAAATCGTTGCGTCGACTCTAGTTAGCTTCGACAGGTATCCCCTTCTGCGTCAAGTTGAAGTAGAAGCTGCGTCGACTTCTCAAGTTACTTCGACAAACCCATGACCTCTACGTCGACTTCTATTCAACGTAACGTCGACTTGAGTTACTTCGACAGAAGGGTTGAACTACTTGGACTTCCATTCAGAGCAGCGTCGACATGGACTCGATGTTGCATCGAATTCTATTCGACACAAATGTTAACTTTACCTAATTTTGCTTTCCTTGATCTGTTCTTGACACCCTAGGTTGAGTGTGACATCATAAGACATCTAACGAACAGATTACCCTCACTATACAATGGGTAATTCAATCCTAGTAGTTAAAATCACTTTTATATAATTTGTTAAGTTAAATCACAAGGTTTTCCCAACACATACCACCTTTCAGAAGGTAGTACTTCCCTCTAACAAGTATGACCAGGACAGTGTTCATGGTCAGTGGATGAATGGAAGCTCTAATAGCTTGGGAAATTCTCCTGACTATGGGAGGAGAAAGGGCATGTGGATGAGAGCATTGAAGGCTCCCCATGAGGAAATCCAAATGGCCCATCATGGACCATTTCTGTTTGGTGCTTCATCCCCCACATTCAAAGGTAAAGAAGAAACACCTTCCCAATCTTTTCCAGATAAGAAGCAGGCTAGTAGCACCAGCATAATCTACTCTCACTTGATCATATCTGATGCCATCAACAACATTTCAGCTACCAAGCTGACATCTGTTGCTGACAAATAGATAAATTCAAAAAGAAATAATTATACTAGAGCAGCTAGTCAGCGCTTAGCTGAGAGAGATAGGAAGAATGTTGCTGCCTTCTCTACTGAACATAATCATTGTGATTCTCCACCCACCTCAAAAATTGTTCAGAAAAGAAGGTACAACATCCATGAATGTTGGTGTTGGGATAAAGTGGGACACTTTGCCATTGACTGTTGGCACAACCTTAGTGTGCCTAGTGCAAAGGAGAGCCCTCCTGGAAAGGCTGAGGTGAGTAGAAGAATTCCTTACTATGCTAACAAGAACCTATGACCCAAATCAACTTGGGATCCTAAGGGATATTAAATCTGTCTTGCAGGGTAGTCCATATAGCCAATCAAAAGCAAACAAGGCTAGCTAATGGACAATAAGTGATCCATACATAACTCTGGACTAAGAAATATCCCATTACAAGCCAAGATGCACTGGTCAAGGGGGAGCAAAAAGGAAAAATAAAAGAGACATCACATCAAGGGGGGAGCTACTAGCTCAAGTAGAAGCCAAAGCTAAGGTGGAGGTAACCATGTTAAATATTCACTACATAACCTTATCTTTATAGATATGCAAAAGTAATTTTGACTTGAGTAAGAAAAAGCCGTCACTCAAGGAGCACACATGTATGACACTGCTAAAGCACAACACTGATCATACAAAGGAGTGAACAAGAATAATATCGTTTTGAATACAAAATGATATGGTCGAAATAATGTTTGGTATCGGCGAAATGATTTCTCGACATCTAAGTAGGATCACGACGATACCCAAGTGTCGATCTAACACATAAGGGATCTGAAATTAACCGATCGCAACCGCTCAATCTAAGTTAATCAAACTTTGGGTCAAATGACACTTCACATTCCAACCCCAAAACTAGATCAGATGTCTTGAAGTTAAAACAGATTCTATAATTGCCCTAAAAAGCCGTCGCGTTCTCTACGACTTTGAAGAGTGAACGAGTCGACATCGCTGAAATCCTCTCGGATCCAGTAAGAGATGGCGCAAAAGAAGGAAGGATTTCTATATGAAGGAAGCGAAGTGGTGAGGAATGGTTTCTCAGAAGGGCCAGAAGTGATTCAGAACACCATTAAGCTGTTAGACGCCGTCGGACTGGAGTTTGCTCTCTCAGAGCCAATAGTTATATTAAAAAGAGAAGTGCTGGAGTTCTACTCGAATGCCAAGGGTGGCTCAAAAGGAACATCCGTGAAGAGCTTAATCAACGAGATGAAAGTCAAGGTGAACCCCAAGAGATTGGCCAGGGCTCTTCAGCTGCCGACCTGCGCCAAGGGGGAGGAAAATGAGGATGACACCTAGGAGGACCTTAACAAAGCTCTGGCATGGTGCGGGCACTCCAGTAAGACCTATGGGTCTCTAGAAAGGAAAAGTTTCAATCAACAAGGAAAGCTGATGACAGATATTGTGGGAAAAGCCCTCCTCTGCAAAGTAGGGTCACATGATAGGATATCCAAGCCCATGTTTAAGATAATGGCAAGGATAATCCTAAGTAAAAAAACCAACTGGGGTCAGATTATCTTCAAGTGGATTCAAGAAAGTTTCCAAGTACCCAATCTGGGATGAATTCTGTCTCTCTTTTTACTACTATCTTATCCTGAGACTTTCAACAAGAAGTATGGTGTAAAAATCCATCACATGAGAAGGATGTATATCAAGATACTTGAGAGATGGGAGAAAATTCTGACTAAGTCTCCCAAGAAGCTGAAGACTGCAGAGGATATGATGAGGAAGGGAGAATTCTCATCTGAAGGAAGTGAGTCAGGAAATAGCTCAGACCTGTCTGACTCTGAAGTGCCTGTAGAGAAAAGGAATGTCTCCCAACATACCTCTGCTCTAAGTCTGGGATCCAGGACAATTCTAACAACATGAAAAAACAAGAGGATGCTAGAACTGAGGGGGAGAAGAATAGTGAGATCCATGCTCAAGTGGTAGATGTGATCAATAAGATCATTGGGGCTAAGGATGCTGTTCATTCTGGACCAGTAGTCCAAGAGGAACCAAGTGAAGATCCCCAAGAAAACGACCAAGAAAATCCTGCTGATGAGACTAGCAGAGATCTGCCAAATCTTGAAGAGGAAATGAGTCAAACCAGTCACCCATCATAAGACCTCCATCTCACATGGTTGATGGGAATGAAGTGGAGGAACCAGGACAAGCTAGTTCACCTCCAGAGAATAGGCTAGTGGAGTTCTCACTACTGCCTCCGATAAAAATGCTCCTGGAAGGGCAAAGGCTAGAAATTGAAAGTCATGTTAACTCTACTGTCAATGAGCTAAGAAGGGAACTATTTGCTGAAATTGCAAGCCTGAGAAATGTTGTGAAGAATCTGCAAGAATACACTGCCAAAGAGATAGCACTTACTCACTAGGGTCTATTTGATGCAATGGATAATTAGATAATGATCACCAATAACATAGAGAAGGCATACATAGCAACCAACAGATGGATGGTTGAACACAAAACTAATCTCCAAGAAAGTCTAGATCACCACAATAAGGATCTAGACAGTCATCTGCTTGAGACCAAGAACCATTTGGAGGCAGGAATTCACATGCTTAAAATCAAGATACTGGTCCTTCAGGAGAACCTCCAAAGGGGGATATCTGATGAAGTAATAGAGGGGGGAGAGATCAATGATAAAGGCCAGTGGTGAGCATGTCATCTGGACCACCAATACCATCAGGGAAGCAATGAATCGTCGAGATATCCTTGTCTGAAGAAGAAGGAAGAAGACTTGAAGATATGTCCAAGTCCAAGACAACGACAAGTCCTGTCATCGAGATATTGTCCATATCGTCGTAACAATGGAAATATCATCGAGACAGATTCAAAAGTTGCCAGACGCGCTGTCAGCATTTTATGCCGCCACCTGATTGTCCAATCAGCGCGTGCTCTTTAGGTATGGGTGTCTGTCACTAAAGGACATCATAGAAGACCGTTAAGCGGCTCCTCCGTCCTATAAAATGGAACAGTGGATGCCCTAAAGAAGAGACGAGAGTGAAGAAACGAAAAAGAATCCCGTCGTTCAATACAACAGTAAAAGCTGCGGAGAAGAATCGACTTCAAGAAGAGGAGAACAAAAATGCACATCCACTGTTCTCCAAGTTGCAGTCAAGCCACATCGACTGATAAGAATCGTTCAAGTCAAGAATCCAGTCAACATCAGGCTAAAGAAGAAGGCTTGAAGAAGATCCGTACTTTCAAGATTCAAATCAGAGTCATCTTATTCAAGACAAGAAGCAGATCTCCACCAGGCAGAAGAACGCACATTGTATATTTTTCTTTGTAAGGCTTGCGGGCCAAATCTGTAAGATCTGTTTTCAGATCTAAGTGTCGAGCTTGAGGGCTTGAGATCTGTGAGGCTCGAGGGCCAGGGAAGAGGACTTGTGGGTCCAACCTTATCGATCTTGAGGGCTTGAGATCTGTGAGGCTTGAGGGTCAAGGGAAAGGACTTGCGGGTCCAACCGTGTCGAGCTTGTGAGCTTGGGTATAGTAGGGGCTTGCGGGCCTAGGGTGCAGGACTTGCTGGTCCAAGGGGCAATACTTGCGGGTCTGTGCTGTGTTGGGCTTGAGGGCCTGAGTGTCAAGTTTGCGGGCTTGAGTGTAGTAGGGGCTTGTGGCCCTAGGCTGTAGGACTTGTGGGTCTGAGTTATAAGGCTTGCGGGCCGGAGACATTGGCGGAGTTTGCCAAGCCTTGCACAATGCTAGGTAAGCGCAAAGGGACAGAGGACTATTCAAGACACCCTGTCTTCAGGAACCTCTATAAATTCTTGTGTGTTTTCTATGTAGTGCATTTAATCGCTAAATTTTATAACCAGAAATCAAGAACACCAAAAGGGGAACAAAATAATTTGAAATACCTATTCACCCACCCTCCCTCTAGGTGATAAGTCGACACCCAATAAATAACACAAGAGTTTCAACATTCTTTTCCTTATCCTGGCTACTTTCCTTTTCTTAGGCATCCACTTCCTCCTCATGAAATTCTCCCCCTTGTGAAATTTACTGACAAGAGAGGTTAAGAAAGATTTGTTCACCATTGAGGAGGACACACAGAATTTGTTGGAACCTTTGTTTTGATTTGAGTTAGGATCCACCTTTAGTGTCTAAGTTCATTTCATAATATATCTTATAACTTAGAACAAATATCATTAAGAAAGAAAGCTAAAAATAGATATATATTTAATAGGCAGAAAATAAGAGAGAAATTAAAAATATCATAAGTTCTCTGCATTCGACGAATGGCAATCTGCGTTCAACGAATGACAATCTGCGTTCGACGAATGGAGTTATGCGGTTGACGAATGGCGTGCATTCTGCGCTCGACGAAATCCAGCTATCTCAGCGCTCGACGAAGATTACTTATCTCAGCGCTCGACGATCCCGTCTCAGCGGCTCAGCGCTCGACGCTTTTACTCAAGCTTAGCGCTCGACGCTTTTACTCAAGCTCAGCGCTCGACGCTTTCATCCAGGCTCAGCGGTCAATGAAATCCTGCGTTCGACGAACGACCATCTGCGTTCGACGAACAGCTCAATACTTCAGCGGTCGACGAATTTATCCAGGCTCAGTGGTCGACGAATCCTTCCATTCGACAAACTCAAGTCTGCGTTCGACAAATATTCATTAGATGTTCAGAAACAGTAAATCACATGATTAGGTTGATGAATCAAATGATGAGCTCGACGAACTTGGACCTCAGCTCGACGAAATTTATGCAGTATTATATTTCTTATTCTAATATGTTGTCTGACTTTATTAAAGCAATATTTTATCTATTATATTTTACATATTGCTATATATTACTGATCTGACATTACAACGTGAGGCATTAAATGTTATAGCCGTTGCAGCAAAGCATTAAATACTGTAGCCGTTGCAGCAATCAAAACACGGTAAGTTATCTTTTCAAGGATCTGGGAAATGAAAGAGACATTACTCCTTTCCTCTTTGGTCGGCAAGAATTCAAATTAGCCAGGAAAGAAGACAACAGCTTTATACGACAGCAGATTATTTATACAACAGATTATTTTATATAGCAGAATATATATATTGTTGTTTTTCTTGACAGATTTTATATATACAGAATATATTAACATTGTTGTACAGATAATAGAGAATAGCAACTAGCAGCAGAAGATGATATAATAGCTAGCGGCAGAAACAGCAACACAGAAGATATTATATTTGTTGTACAGGAAAAAGAGAAGAAGAAGAAGAAGAAGAGAAACAGGGGAGCAAAAAGAAGCAGATCAAATTTATATTACATCTTCTTTTTGCCTAACCTCTTTCTTGCAGATCATATACATCCTGAGACAGCAAACACTATCACTTGCTCAGGATCAAAACTGCAAGAAGAAGAAGAAGTGTTATTGCAATCAAGAGAAGGAGCTCCATCCACAAGGCTGTCATCCAAACTAAATCAGACAGGGGGAGCTTTCTTCAACATCATCTTCATCAAGTGTCTTCTCAGCTAAGAGAAGAACAACATCTGTTTTTGTTTTCTTTTATTCCTCCCATCTTGTAAAGGGTTAAAACTCCATTCAAAAGTTTACTCCCGGTGACAGGCCACCTTAGCAAAAACCTGCACCTTGGTTTATAAGCACCTTATCAAAAGCTTATAGGTGAATTGGGCACCTGATCAAAACTCCCATTGGTGTGTGGACACCTTATCAAAAATCCCTTGGTGTGAGGGCACCTTATCAACAACCTCCGGTGGATTCCTACCAGTGGGTAGAAGAGTAGATGTACCTAGTTGAGGGGAACTACTATATTTCCTTGTGTCATCTAGATGTGCTTGTTTTTTTTGTTTTACTTTTTATTTGTGCTTTGTATTATATGCCCTTCTACTGTTTGTGTTTATTTCTCAATCAGCAAACTCACTTATATACATATCATTACTTTGAAAGTAAAATTAAGCAAGATCTTTTAATAAGATAAATAAGAACTAAACTCTCCTTTCAATTGGTATCAAAGCGAGGTTGATTGTATTAATCATATTTAACTGATACTCAATTGAATCTCCTTTCAATTGGTATCAAAGCAGGTTGATTTTTCACACAGGCTAACACCTGAAATCACAAAGATTACTTAGTTCTTATTTTGTTTTTAAAAAGGTTTTTCCAAATGACACATTCAGATTTTTCATTTTCTGATCCACCTTTATGTAATTTGGATAGATTTGAGTTATGGCAAGTTATAATTAAATTATATATGAATGCAATAGATGAAAATATTTATAAATCTGTTTTGACAGGAATTTCATCTTCAACCTCTTCATCTGATGATCAAGAAATGTTGAAAAGTGTTGATGCCATGGCCATGAACATATTGGCTAAATCTATGTCAACAAACATTCTTCTTAAAGTGGCTGATTGCACTTCAGCAAAGGGCATTTGGAACTCCCTCTCAAGGATGGTAAATGAACCATCTTCCTCCTCTTCCACTAACATTATTTTTGATGCAGAACCATCAGTTACTCTAACTGAAGAAGAAGACAAGGAAGAATAAAAAGCCAGAAACTTCTGCATGTTGGCAATTTATGGCTCAAACTACATATCTGAATCTTATTCAGAAAAGGTAAAAGACGTATCTTCAAATTTTATTTTTACCTCTGATTCTTTTAAATCTGGTTTCACTTCATCATGCACAGATTTAATAAAATCAAATTTCAAACCTGTTTTCAACTCACCATGTACAGGTCAAATAAATTCTTAAAACAGAATCAGTAAAGAGCTAATAATAACCAAATTGATTTCTGATAAAATTAAAGAAGATTTAAAAATATCAGCAGAACACATCATTTGTTTAAAAATTAAGTTAGTTAAGGCTGAAAATTTTAAACAAACTTTTAAATAAAAAGGAAAATTTTATATTCAGCAACATCAAAATAAACTTACAAATTTATACTTTAATGAAATAAAAAGGCCAAAAATATCTAATTATAAAACATTTTCTGTTAAAGTTTTTATAACTAAATAAGCAGTTAAATGATTCCATTGAATTTTATATCTCAAAAACAAAGTCAGATAGACTTCCATTCTTCCAAATTTTTTCTCCTAAAATCATGTTGAGCATTCTACTCAGATTGCATAGATCAGAAATGATCAGAGAACTAAGTGTGAGTCTCTTCTGATTAAGGGGATTCTATAGAAAGAAGCTATCAGGCTATGTCTTTTTTATTTTAAAATTCTTAGAATCTATTAACAGCTAGCAATTCATAATATTAAAATCCTATTTAAATCAAAATTTAGGAAAATCAAAACTGCCCAAATATTTTTAATGAAGAAGAAATTATGATAAAATAATCTCTAACCCTTAAACTTTAAAGACTTTTTATGCTTAGGAATCCTAAACCAAATAGGGGAGATTGTTAGAACCTAGTCTTAATTTGGATTAGGATCCCAACTCAAATAGGGGGAGATTGTTGGAACCTTAGTTTTGATTTGAGTTAGGATCCACCTTTAGGGTTTGTTTGGTTCGGCGTTTTGCTCAGGCGGCGGGAGGAGAAGGCGGCTGTTGGAACCGGAGGGGGGAGGCAGCGGTTGGAATCTCTCCGTTTTCCTCCATTTCCCATAGCTCTGAGGGTGCAAACGGAGCAAACGCCGCCGCCGGCCATTTGGTAACCCGCCGTGCGGTGGGGTTTGCTCCAAACGGAGCGTTCCAAAAGCTCCGTCAAACGAAGCCTTAGTGTCTAAGTTCATTTCATAATATATCTTATAACTTAGAACAAATATCATTAAGAAAGAAAGCTAAAAATAGATATATATTTAATAGGCAGAAAATAAGAGAGAAATTAAAAATAACATAAGTTCTCTGCGTTCGACAAATGGCAATCTACGTTCGACGAATGACGTGCATTCTGCGGTCGACGAATGGTGTGCATTCTGCGCTCGACGAAATCCACCTATCTCAGCGCTCGACGAAGATCACTTATCTCAGCGCTCGCCAATCCCCTCTCAGCGGCTCAGCGCTCGACGCTTTTACTCAAGCTCAGCGCTCGACACTTTTACTTAAGCTCAGCGCTCGACGCTTTCATCCAGGCTTAGCGGTCGACGAAATCCTGCGTTCGACGAACGGCCATCTGCGTTCGACGAACAGCTCAATACTTCAGCGGTCGACAAATTCATCCAGGCTCAGCAGTCGACGAATCCTTCCATTCGACAAACTCAAGTCTGCATTCGACAAATATTCAGCAGATGTTCAGAAACAGTAAATCACATGATCAGGTCGACAAATCAAATGATGAGCACGATGAACTTGGACCTCAGCTCGACGAAATTTATGCAGTATTATATTTCTTATTCTAATATGCTGTCAGACTTTATTAAAGCAATATTTTATTTATTCTATTTTATATATTGCTATATATTACTGATCTGACATTACAGCGCGAGGCATTAAATGTTATAGCCGTTGCAGCAAAGCATTAAATACTGTAGCCGTTGCAGCAATCAAAACACGACAAGTTATCTTTTCAAGGATCTGGGAAATGAAAGAGACATTACTCCTTTCCTCTTTGGTCGGCAAGAATTCAAATTAGCCAGGAAAGAAGACAACAACTTTATACGACATCAGATTATTTATACAGCGGATTATTTTATATAGCAGAATATATATTGCTGTTTCTCTTGACAGATTTTATATATACAGAATATATTAACATTGCTGTACAGATAATAGAGAACAGCAGCTAGCAGCAGAAGATGATATAATAGCTAGCGGCAGAAACAACAACATAGAAGATGTTATATTTGCTGTACAGGAAAAAGAGAAGAAGAAGAAGAGAAACAGAGGAGCAAAAAGAAGCAGATCAAATTTATATTACATCTTCTTTTTGCCTAACCTCTTTCTTGCAGATCATATACATCCCGAGACACCAAACACTATCACTTGCTCAGGATCAAAACTGCAAGAAGAAGAAGAAGTGTTATTGCAATCAAGAGAAGGAGCTCCATCCACAACGCTGTCATCCAAACTAAATCAGACAGGGGGAGCTTTCTTCAACATCATCTTCATCAAGTGTCTTCTCAGCCAAGAGAAGAACAACATCTGTTTTTGTTTTCTTTTATTCCTCCCATCTTGTAAAGGGTTAAAACTCCCTTCAAAAGTTTACTCCCGGTGACAGGCCACCTTAGCAAAAACCTGCAGCTTGGTGTATAAGCACCTTCTCAAAAGCTTATAGGTGAATTGGGCACCTGATCAAAACTCTCATTGGTGTGTGGACACCTTATCAAAAATCCCTTGGTGTAAGGGCACCTTATCAACAACCTCCAGTGGATTCCTACCAGTGGGTAGAAGAGTAGATGTACCCAGTTGAGGGGAACTACTATATTTCCTTGTGTCATCTGGATGTGCTTGTTTGTTTTGTTTTAATTTTTATTTGTGCTGTGTTTTATATGCCCTTCTACTGTTTGTGTTTATTTCTCAATCAGCAAACTCACTTATATATATATATATATATATCATTACTTTGAAAGTAAAATTAAGCAAGATCTTTTAATAAGATAAATAAGAACTAAACTTTCCTTTCAGAATATGAGTTCCAAGAGTGTCTATTTTGATTCTTACATCTCAGACTCCATCTGAGAATATTTCTGTAGAATTTTCTGGCTTGAGTGGCCAGCAAGTCAGCAAATGTACCAGCAGCCAGTCCTACTGCTTTGGAGATAAATTGCTTAGCATCAAAGGTTGGAGTATAATGGGTAGTAGAGGAAAGAGATGTGTCATTTGGAGGTGTGGATATGATGACTGGAGGAATTTGTGTTATAATAACATTGACATCTGTCACATTAAGGATAATAGGAGGTGTGTCAAGTGGAACTATGCAATCATCATTGAAGTTTGTGGAATCATCATCGACGCAAGTTTAACTCAACTAATATTTGTTCATGTTTTGGACATGTCTTGACACTCTGGTGTGAATGTGATATCCTAGGATATCTAATGACAAGATTACCCTCTCTATACAACATGGGTAAAATATCCTAGATTATGAAATCACTTTAAGATAATTTTATTAGATAAATCACAAGGGTGTTTTTACCAACATGTGCTTCCTGGTAGTTAAGGCCATCGCCATCTGCTTTTACTTTCTGCTTTGATGTACCTCCTTTTCATTCCTTTCGTTCGGTACCTAGGTGTCACCGGGGGAGGGGTGGTGGATCCTGGCTTAGTCTTTTGACTAACGACTGATTGTGACTAAACACTATACGAGCTCTGATTAGGAGACATGGAGCTACCCCGGGAGATCCAGCGTAACCAGGGTATAATGCAGGAGGAGGTGAGCCAGACAAGTTCGGGAGAAGTCGCAGTGTATACGGGCTCTGTGAGTGTTTAGCATTTATTACTTCTACGAGCATTGTAGTGAGGATCTTATGTATGGGCAGGAGCTCTTTTATATTCAGCATTTCATCTTGTGGACTATTTATGATATTTTATATATCGCTTTGTGATTGTGGACTTAATCTTATATAAATATTCTTCCTTAATTTCTATGTGATGCATGGTTAGCGTGGATGTTGAATTTTCCTGTAGAATCGGCGTCTTGTAGTGGCGACCTTCCCGAGAGTTGGTGTCACTGAAAGATGGCGGTTTAGGGCATAAGACACGGTGGATTTAAAAAAAGGGGGGGGGGGGGGGGGTCTTATAAAAACTCAGTGCGTGGTCGAAAACCCCTTGCGCGGGTGAAAATCACGTTCGCGGGCGAAAAAAACTCACCCATGCGAAAAACACGTCCCCGCGCGGAAAATGTGCTTTTAGGCGAAAAACGCGCGCCCAGGAGAAAAACGTGTGCAAGGGACAAAAAGCATGCCCGGGCCAAAACGTGGGCCCGACCGAAAAACACGGTCCCTAGTTAATAAATGCGCGCTCAGGCCAAAAATGCCTGCCCTAGCGAAAATTGCCCGCCCTAGCGAAAAACACACGCCCTATCAAAAAATGTGCGCCCGGACGAAAAATGCGCGCCAGGTCAAAAAATGAGTGTCCGGGTCAAAAACCGAGTGCTCGGGTGAAAAGGCGCTCACAGGCGAAAAACGCGCGCTAGGGCAAAAAATGCGCGCCCGGGCGAAATACGCACGCCCTGGCGAAAAATGTGCGCCTGTTCAAAAAATGCTTGCTGATGGGTGAAACTATGACTGCAAACGACAACGACAAGTGTACCATATCGAATGTAGTATATGTTATAAAAACCAAGGTCGTATAAAAATCCGGGCTTGTTGATTACTGTTACTCAAGAAGATCTCTATTGTTCTATCAAAAAGTACTTTGATTTGGTTACAACAAGAAAGATAACTCAACTTGAAAATTATAACTATTGAAAAGAAGGGTGGACAGACTTAAGAGAATAGATGAACAAAACAACAACAAATTTTATTAATTCAAAATGAAAAGAAATACAAGCTATTGAAATGAAAATTATAACGAGTGAAATTAAAGTACAATTGCAAGAAGGAAAAGGGTACAAGAACTACTAAATTGCTAAAAAAACAAGAAAATAAATCAAGAAAAGGAGTTTTTAACTCCCAAAATTCGTTCTTTTACATCTGTTGAAGCTCCCCTTATATAGGTGAAAATTTGAGTTTACATGCCCTTGGTCATGCCCGTGACCAAGGGAGTGTAAGGGGGGAGATCGAAGCAGTAGCAGAGAAGGCGCCTTCTGGAGTAATTGCAGGCGTTACGGACGCGTCACGCCCTAGGTCACGCCCGTGACCTGGGGCATGTAATCTTCAAAAGTGGTTGCTGGCGGGAAACTTCGGCGGGAACGAGTGCGGGATTTGTCATGCCCGTGACTGGATGTCACGCCCCCTAGTCACGCCCGTGACTTGAGGCGTGTAACTTTAATTGACGTGGTAGACGTACTAGCAGATGGTGGTGGGGTCCTGACCATGACTTGGATGTCACGCCCGTGACCTGGGGCGTGTACTTGGCGAAACTTCACGGAATGCTCCCGGGATGGCGGAATCGGGTCTGGAACACGTCTAAACTGTCACGCCCCTTGGTCACGCCCGTGGCCTTGGCCGTGTACTTGACATTTTTGCTCAAAGTGTCCAGAAAACCTGAAAAACATAAACTAAGCTTAAACTATTGGCAAAAATAAAAAGGAATGAATTAGATAAGATAATACATATAATTTATATAAATTCATATTAAAACTATATTAAAATTATACTAAAAGATGAGTACAAAAAGTACTCATCAAACACCCTCATACTTGAGCTTTTGCTATTCCAGAGCAAAAGAGTGAGGAAAGAATTACAAGACATCGACATTATTTCTAATTAACTAAAATTTCGTTAAACCAAAAATAAGTCAAAAGCAAATTTTAGGAATTCAAGAATTAAGTCATAAATTATGCTGATAATTTAAAAAGAGAAATTTGTTTAGCTAACTACTTCTCAAGATAACTATTTAGCAATCGAAATTATAGAAATTTTCAAACAAAATTAGATTGAAATTATAGACACTCTAACATAAAAGAAACTTAAGGAAAAGACACCTACCAAAATATTGCTCTCTTAATAATTTAGTTTAGGACTAGAAACGATGAAATTGGTTAGGGGTGGGTTTAAACGAAATGGCAAAAAAAATGAAGAGATACTTAAATAAAGGTGATGAATTTTATCCTCTCACCTTATTTGAATACGAATTTGTATATGTTTAGGAAAATAATGAATTTTATCCTCTTATTTTCCATGCCATATAATCTTTTAAAAATTCTCTTCAATTAAAAACCCAAAATGTATATATTTAAAAGTAATGAGTTTTATCCTCTTACTTTATGGCATATAATCTTTTAAATGATTTTGGTTGCATATGTTTAGGGGATAATGATTTTATCCTCTTATTCCAATGACATATGATCTTTTTTCTACATTTTTTTTATTTGCCAACAAAGGGTGAGGGGGGAGAAACTTCTAGTTTATAAATTAAACTATTTTGAGAGCAACATTTTAGTGGAATGAAATTTCCTAAGATCTTAAAGATAAAAGAGAATATAATAGGAATCTAGAGATGCTTAGCCAATTTACCACAAAGTGAAGCAATTTAAAATTAAAAGGAGAAGCAGTGCTAAAAACATTCTCTAATCAAATTAAAAACATAAAATGTTTCTTAAAACTAAATTACTTCAAATTTAAGTTTAACAAATCTGATAAAACAAAATATTAGCTAGATTAAAAATGTAAGAATACTTATAATCAAACCTCAAACTAAATTTCTAAAAAATAAAAACAACAAGGCTAGGCGTATTTATTATTATTATTTTTATAAATATTATTTCTTGGACTTCCCGTGGGCTACCCGGTGAAGGGTTCGCAAGGTACTAGGAGCTGTGATGGGAGTTCAAGCCCAAAGCGCCCTTTCCAAGAAATTAGATTATTATAAATTTTATAAAAAAAAAAATTCAAATAAAAATACACTGAATGCTAAGCTACACCCCCATACATAAAATTAAACATTGTCCCCAATGTTTAAAACTAAGTATGAAGAACACTTGAAAGAAAAGAAACTTTAAGAAAAATACATAAAATTAAAGATAAGCAAGGGGTGCCTCCCAAGAGCGCTTTATTTTTCCCGTCTTTAAGCTAGACGGTTAGTGTTAGGAAAAAGGAAAATAAAAAGAGAAGTGGACAGGCAACTCCCCTAATTCACGCTTAGGTGAATGTGCCAACGATAGTCGGCTGGCTACTCCTCCGCTTAACATATGATTCTTCGTTTGTCTTTGATCTTGAATATGCAAATCCAAATCACCTAAACATACTTGAGGTGATTTGGAAAAATAAAGATGAGCGGCATATGGATCATCAATTCTTTGGGGTAGCAACGACTCATCTTCAACCTGAAAAATTATTAGTTTTTAAAGAATCACAAGTAAACGATTCAGATAATTTTTCCTCCGCTTGCGAAAATATAAAATTATGCTTTGGTTGTTCCTTTTCTAAACTAAAATTTTTATTAGGAAAATCTAGTGCATTACCAAGCGGAATAAAATTTTCGGACACAAAATTTTCATGAATTTTTGGTTGGATAGAAGAATTTCGCAAATATTCATGACAAAGAAAATAAAATCCGGGTGGAGTAGGGGAAGAAACTTGTTCTTCTTCTATTTCATCCGGGGTGCCCATAACTCTAAGAAAATCTTGGTATAATAAGTTTTCTTCATCTTTGGTAAAAGAAGTTATGAGATTACATGAAACCACATGTTCCTCCATAACTAAATTATCCAAAGATGGAGAAAAAACACTAGAAGAAACACTAGAAAGAATACTAGAAGAAATAAAATTCTCCTTTAAATTTTGGGGGGAAGTATCAAATTGATTCGGTGGAGATTCCCCAAAATTAGAGAAAGGAAATTTCGGCGCAAAAGAAGAAGAACAAGAATTCAGATCTAAAAATTTATCTTCATCGCCCTGAAAACTATCCGGGTGACCTTGCCACCAAGAATAATCTACTTCGGGGCTAGAAGAAAAATTATTAGAAGACAAAAAATTATTCTCGTGAAAATTAGAAAAAACACTAGACGAAATAATATTTTCCTCTAAATTTTGGGGTGAAGTATCTATTTGGATCGTCGGAATTTCCCCAAAATTAGAGAACGAATATTGCAGTGTACAAGAAGAAAAACAAAATTTCGGATCTAAAGATTTATCTTCATTGCTCCAAGAACTATCCGGGTGAGCTTGCCACGAGGAATAATCTACTTCGGAGCTAGAAGAACAATTATTAAACGCCGAAAAATTATTCTCATTAAAATTAGAAAAATTATTTTCATCAAAGTTTGAAAAATTATTTTCATGAAAAGCTGAGAAATTTTGATCGTAATTATTATCAAAGTTTGAAAATATTTGATCGAAAGATGTATGATTTTCATGAAAAGAGGAAAAATTATGATCGTAATTATAATCAAAATTATTTGCATTATATCGAGGATAATTATTTTCATGATAATAATTTTGATAATAAGAATGTAAATAACATTTCTCACTTTGATGAGGCGCACTACAATAATGACAACTAAATTGGCGCCTTCGAGCGGCTTGTAAGAGATAAAGTTGGTTTCGAAGCTCGACAACTTTAATGGCCAATTCAGACAATTTCATAATAAAAATAAAAAGGAAACAACATTTACTCAAATGAATGGAATTTTAAAAATATTTTTATTATATATTTTTTTTTTCAAAAAGCGGGTTAAATTAGTCCCGGACTTCCCAAGGTCAACCCGGTGAAGGGCTCGCAAGGTACTAGAGGCTGTGATGAGAATTCAAGCCCAAAGCATCCTTTCCGAGAATTTAGATTACGCTTTTAAAATTTTTTTTAAAATTTTTAAGAGAAGGGGGAGAAGAAAGAGAACGATAAAATCAATAGATATTCTCTTTCAAAAGATCAACTCAGATCCCCGGCAACGGCGCCAAAAACTTGATGGGCGAAACTATGACTACAAACTACAACGACAAGTGTACCGTATCGAATGTAGTATAGGTTATAAAAACCAAGGTCGTATAAAAATTCGGGCGTGTTGATTACTCTTACTCAAGAAGATCTCTATTGTTCTATCAAAAAGTACTTTGATTTGGTTGCAACAAGAAAGATAACTCAACTTGAAAATTATAACTATTGAAAAGAAGGGTGGACAGACTTAAGAGAATGGATGAACAAACAACAACAAATTTTATTAATTCAAAATGAAAAGAAATACAAGCTATTGAAATGAAAATTATAACGAGTGAAATTAAAGTACAATTGCAAGAAGGAAAAGAGTACAAGAATTACTAAAATGCTAAAAAACAAGAAAATAAATCAAGAAAAGGAGTTTTGAACTCCCAGAATTCGTTCTTTTACATCTGTTGAAGCTCCCCTTATATAGCTGAAAATTTGAGTTTACACGCCCTTGGTCACGCCCGTGACCAAGGGCGTGTAAGGGGTGGGATTGAAGCAGCAGTGGAGAAGGCTCCTTCTGGAGTAATTGCAGGCGTTACGGATGCATCACGCCCTAGGTCACGCCCATGGCCTGGGGCGTGTAATCTTCAAAAGTGGTTGCTGGCGGGAAACTTCGACGGGAAGGAGCGCGGGATTTGTCACGCCCATGACTGGATGTCATGCCCCCTGGTCACGCCCGTGACTTGGGGTGTGTAACTTTAATTGATGTGGCAGGAGTGCTGACAGCTAGTGGCGGGGTCCCGGCCGTGACTTGGATGTCACGCCCTTGGTCACGCCCGTGACCTGGGGCGTGTACTTGGTGAAACTTCACAGAATGCTCCCGGGATGGAGGAATCGAGTCTGGAACACGTCTAGACTGTCACGCCCCTTGGTCACGCCCGTGACCTTGGCCTTGTACTTGACATTTTTGCTCAAAGTGTCCAGAAAACCTGAAAAAAATAAACTAAGCTTAAATTAGTGGCAAAAATAAAAAGGAATGAATTAGATAAGATAATACATATAATTTATATAAATTCATATTAAAACTATATTAAAACTATATTAAAATTATACTAAAAGATGAGTACAAAAAGTACTCATCACTTGCCTAGGTCGAAAAATGTGCACCAGGTCGAAAAATGCGCTCCCGGGCGAAAACACGCGCTTGGGCGATAAATGCGCCCCAGGGCGAAGAAATTCCGCCAGCCAAAATACATAAGGCCGATCGAAAATTGTGTGCCCAGGTGAAAAATGCGTTCCTTGGCTAAAAAAGCGCGCTCGGGCGAAATATGCGCGTTAGGGCAAAAAATGCATGTCTAGCCGAAAAAATGTGCGCCCGAACGAAAAATGTGCGCCTGGTCAAAAAACACACGTCCGGCCGAAAAAAGCACTATCGGACAAAAAACGCACGCTTGGGTGAAAAATGCGCGCCCGGGTGAATAATTCCCGGTTGGCTGAAAAATGCCCGACAAGTTGAAAAACGCGGGCCCGAGAGAAAAATACGCGCACGGATGAAAAACACACGCCCGAGCGCAAAATCGCACTCCCAGGCAAAAAATCTTCCGCCTGGGCGAAAAAATGCCCGCCTGGGGGAAAACGCACGCCCGATAGAAAAACATGTACCCGAACAAAAAACATACACTCATCCGAAAAACGCATGCCCGAGCGAAAAACGTGCGACCTGACCGAAAACTCTGGTGAAAATACTAGATTATACGAAAAACCTATAAGCGGATGTAAGAATTGGCCATTTGATTTTTTAGTTCAAAGTTAAAGCTATGAATTTTCACATAAAAGCCAATATCCGCGTAGATTTTGTCGCGTCGAATGATAGAATTGGATTTCTAGTCGCCAATGCCATTTTGAGAAAGCTAATTCTGTCCAAACGAACGGACCCTTAAATTTTCTATGAAAGCTAGAAATTGTTAGTGATCAAAAAAAGCTTGTGGTATTATAGCAGCCGCACTCGATCCCTTGTCATTAGTAATAGTAACTGAACATATGATTCCTCATTAAGTTTCTTTTGGTCAAAGTTACAGGTATCCATATAGCGGCAATCCTGTTCGAGCTGGGTCGCGCCACAAATTGGGGAAAGAAATTCAAACTCAAATGATAGAGAATAAATATGCTGAGAAAGAAAGAAAACAAACAAGAACAACTGATCATATATTTCTTTCTATCGAAATATGGCTTCTCCTTCTTCCTCTTTTAACCCTAAGACAGAATAGAAGAAGATCTCCTATGCACAGGAAAAGAGAATATCAACACTGCTGCCTCTTCTTCCTCATCACATAGAAGCAAGTCAACAAAAGTGCTCAAAGAAATATTATCGCGCTTATAACCCTTACAATCATCACTATCTTAAGCAAGGGTTCATCATATTTAGATACCGAGATAAACAGAAGCTACAATATTCAAAGAGACAGCTTCTGAAGGATTCTTACTGAAGAATCCTTTTCCCTTCTTTCTTCTCATTCTACTGTTCTCATTCTCCAACTGTAAAAGAGTTTTAAGAATCTCTCTTCCAAAGGATTCAGTGGTTCTAAGAGTCTCCTTATCAAAAGATTCAGTGGTTCTGAGAGTCTCCTTATCAAAATACTCAGACACAGTTAGTGAAATCCTACTAGGGAGGTAGAAGAGTGGTGATATTGATTTCGCGGTTTTGAAATTTAGTGAAGGTTTGAGAATTCTCTCCAATCTATATCTGATAAAGGCAAGTATACCTTATCGTCTATAGTATAGGATATTAAGAAATACCAAGGTCGTATTCCACAGGGCGCGTTGATTACTTCTACTTTGAGGAAAGTCGTTATTATCTTATCTAATGATATTTTAGGGTTTTGGTTACTTAGCTAGAAAAAGAGAAATTGCAAGCTAAATTAAGGGTTTAGATGATGATAAAAGAGGCTAGTACTCAATCAAAAGTCACCTTGGAGTGAGAATAGACAAGTGAAAAGAGAATAAATCTAATTCCGTTTAAATTGAACTACTTGACCGTGGAGGTTCCCGAAGCTCGAACATGCCTCTCTCGAGGTTAATGCCCAACTAAGTTTAGGAAAAATCAACCGGACTCTCGTCCTATAATCGCTTAGCTAAAACTTGCTTTACGAAGTGAACCCCGCTATTGGATTTGACTCCAATCCGGGAGATTTACGTCATCCTCTCTCGAGGGGTGCGTGCAACTCTCTTTACCCTTGAGTGATCAATTCATACTTTGAGCCTCTCGGCTAACTAAGTATGAAAACATAAGCGAAAACCATATATCGAAAATATGGCCTCACTAATTATAAATCAAGGGTAATTCAAGTGTTTGTAAAAACGAAAAAAGAAAACTTTAGAGAATCATAACTTGTCTAACTCATCCTCGGATCATTTTGATCGAGTACTAATGAGGATTAGTTAATCATGGTGGAGGGGGAAGAGAAAGAAAAATAAAAATGCATAATAAGAAAATTTAACTAAGTAAGGAGGAGACAAAATCAAGAGAACAAACTAATTTTTATTTACATGAAAACTATTACAAGTCTTAAGAGAAGAGATTGTAAGCTAGGAAAAACAAAGTTACAAACTTAAACTAGGCTATTGCATTGAAAGAAAGCTAGCACATTGCATGAGAAAAAGAAGAGAACATGAAAGGAAAGAAACATGAACATGAAAGTGAAAAATACTCAGGATTCGCTCCAGCAGCACCTCCCCCACTCCAAAATTTTGAACCCTGGACTCAAGGAGAACCTCTGAATTTATAGGAAAAAATTTCAGATTACACGCCCTTGGTCACGGGCGTGACCAAGGGCGTGACTGCACTATTCACATCGGATCCGACAGCGGTGTGGGCTTTCTGGACGGCGCGGCGAAAAATGACATGTCACGGGCGTGACATGTTAGGTCACGGCCGTGACTTTGGACGGCCGCATTAAAATGTGGCGTGGGCTGGAATTCGGCGCGGCGGCAGAGCAGGGATCACGCTGGAAAGTCACGGCCGTGATAAGTGGGTCACGGGCGTGACTTAGGTTGACTTCTCGACAGCATCTCCACGTCTCGACGGCGGCTCCACGTGGAAGATTCTAAGTTTACACGCCCTTGGTCACGGGCGTGACTTTGGGTCACGGGCGTGACCTGGGGCGTGACTTGGTGTGGGCTAGTTCAAACAGCATGGCATCGATTCTGGACTGATCTTCAAGTTACACGCCCTTGGTCACGGGCGTGACCGAGGGCGTGACATGCCATTTTTCCCGATTTGTCCCAAAATTCTGCAAAAATTGAAATTAAGCTAAGTTAGAATCAAAATTACAAAAAGAACTACTTATAACCTAAAATTGACATAAAAAGGAAAATTCATATTAAATATTTACAAAATTTTCTATTAAAAAGTTATAAAAATACTACTTATCAAATACCATACTTGAGGTTTTGCTATTCCAGAGCTTAAGTGTGAGACATAATTTATAAGACATCCTTAAAAATTTTTAATTTAAAACTAAAATTTCATTTAACCAAAAGTTAAGTTAAGAGTAAATTCAAGGGGGAGTTAAGTCCTAAATTATGATGATGATTTGAAAAGAGGGAAAAATGTTTAGGCAAGAACTTCTCAAGAAAATTAAGTAGTTTGACAAAATTGTAGAAATTATAAAACTAAATTAAATTAAAATTATAAGAACTCTATCTTAAAAGAATCTTAAGGAAAAGTAAATTACTAAATATTGCTCTCTCCATAATTTTCCACTAAAACTAGAACAATGATAATTGGCTAAGGGGGATTTCATAAAATTTGGCATAAGAAGAGAAATTTTTGAATGGAGGAAATGGAATTTATCATGAAATTTCCTCTTTTTTTTCTTTTTTTTTCTCTTCTAATAAAAACCCAAAATGTATATGGTTTAGGAGTAATGAATTTTATCCTCTTACTCCATGCCATATAATCTTTTAAAATATTTTGGGTGCATATGTTTTAGGGAATAATGAATTTTATCCTCTTATTCCCATGACATATGATCTTTTAAAGTTCATTTTTTTATATGCCACAAAGGGGGTAAGGAAGGGAAATAAATCTAGCTAGCTTTAAATTATATTGAGAGCAAATTCTAGTAACATTAAATTTCCTAAGATCTAAAAAGTTAGAAGAAAATATAATTGAAATCTAAAGAGGTTTAGGAAATTCACTACAAAATGAAGCCATTTAAAAATAAAAAGAGAAGTCATGCTAACAAAATTCTCTAATCAATTTAAAATCATAAGATGATTCTTAAATCAAGATTACATCAAATTTAAAATTAACAAACTATGATAAGCAAAATTTTAGCCAATTAAAAACTTAAACATGCTTATAAACATTCTCAACTAGATTTCTAAGAAATCACAAAAACAACAAGAAGGAGGGATATAAGAATTTTTGGAATTTTTGATATTATCTTTTTTTTTTTGAATTTTTGATATTATCTTTTTTTTTTTGAATTTTTGATATTATCTTTTTTTTTTTTGAATTTTTCTCATTAAAAACTATTTACAAAGAAAGGAAACTAGCTTTAAAACTTAACAATTTTTGTAAGTCTTGGACTTCCCAAGGGCTACCCGATGAAGGGTTCGCAAGGTACTTGGAGGTGTGATGGGTTGAAATCCCAAACGTCCCTTTCCAAGATTTAAATTTTCGATTTTCTAAATTTTTTTTGAGTTTTTGGATTTTACAAGTGCTTAAATAAAGGAAATCATAGAAACAAAATTAAAATTTTCTTTTTGTTGTTTTTTTTTCTTTTCATTTTTTTTTGAAAATTTTCTTTTTAAAACTATTTACAAATATTTACAAAGGGCTATTTACACCCCCATACTTAAAGTTAAACATTGTCCCCAATGTTTAAAAATAAGTATGAAGTAAGAAAAGGTAAAAAGAAATGCAAAAATGAAAGAAGAGAAGGAAAAAGGGCTTCCCTGATTTTTTTTTGAAGCTTTTGTGGGGAAGCCGCGATTACCTGCAAAAGTTGTTAAAGAAGAAAAGAAAAGACAAGAGAAAATAACAAAAGATAACTTTGGGGTGCCTCCCAACAGCGCTTTGTTTAAGGTCGCGTAGCTTGACCCACTTGCCAATCATGTTATATTATGAAGAAATATCGCATCACGCTTGTCATTAGGTAAGTCTCCTGGAAGATACAATTTAAGGCGGTGCCCGTTAACTTTGAAGGAACCTTTTTCCGGGTGGGAAATTAGAATTGTCCCATAGGACCAAACCTCTTTAACAATAAAAGGTCCGGACCATCGAGATTTCAGCTTTCCCGGAAAAAGGCGAAGACGAGAATTATAAAGGAGGACGAGGTCGCCCGGTGAAAAAGTTTTTGGAAATTTTATATGTTTGTCGTGATAAAACTTTTTTCGCTCCTTATATAATTTGTTACTCTCATACGCATTCGCTCTCCACTCATCTAATTCGTTCATTTGAAATTTTCTTTGTTCGCCCGCTAAAGTAGAATCAAGATTTAAAAATTTAAGCGCCCAAAATGCGCGGTGTTCTAATTCGACCGGAAGGTGGCAATCCTTGCCATAGACCATTCGATATGGTGTACAACCGATAGCGGTCTTGTACGCCGTTCGATAGGCCCATAGCGCGTCATCGAGCTTTATTGCCCAATCCTTCCGATTAATAGAAACTATTTTTTCTAAAATCCGTTTTAATTCTCGATTAACAACTTCGACTTGGCCACTCGTTTGTGGGTGGTAGGCAGTGGATAATTTGTGTGTGACACCATATTTTGCTAAGATTTTTGTGAATTGAGTATTGCAAAAATGGGTGCCCCGATCACTCACAATAGCGCGCGGAGTGCCAAATCGAGAGAATAATTTTTTTAAAAAATTAACGACGACTCGTGCATCGTTGGTGGGGAGAGCTTGCGGTTCTGCCCACCTCGACACGTAGTCGACCACCACTAGAATATACTTATTTGAAAACGAAGGAGGGAGAGGACCAACGAAATCAATGCCCCAAAGATCAAAAATTTCGCATTCTAAGAAAATGTTCTGGGGCATCTCATCCCGGCGGGAGATGTTCCCTGATCGCTGGCAGCTGTCGCAAGTACTCACAAGGGTGTGAGCATCTTTGAAGAGCGTGGGCCAATAAAAGCCCGCCTCCAGTGCCTTCCTCGCGGTTCGATTTGAATGATAGTGACCACCGGTGGGTCCCTCATGACAATGATGTAAAATTTTAAAGACTTCCTCACTTGAAACACATCTTCTCACAATCTGGTCTGCGTATACTCGGAATAAAAAGGGGTCCTCCCAAAAGTAATTCTTTAAATCAGAAAAGAATTTCTTCTTTTGCTGACTCGAGAATTCTTTTGGCAGGACCCGGGCTACTAAATAGTTAGCCAAATCCGCAAACCATGGGGTAGAAGATGAATTAAAATTTTCGAGAGCTAGGAGGCGCTCTTCGGGAAATTTATCGTTGATGTCGGCCTCTATTAATGCTTCCGAGGAGGGATTTTCTAAACGAGAAAGGTGATCGGCCGCCAAGTTTTCGGCTCCTCTTTTGTCCCGGATCTCTAAGTCAAACTCCTGCAAGAGGAGGATCCATCGCAAAAGATGAGGCTTGGCGTCCGATTTGCTTAAAAGATACCTAAGTGCTGAGTGATCCGTGAAGACGATAACTTTCGAGAGGGTGATGTGTGACCTAAACTTATCGAAGGCAAAAATGATCGCTAGAAGCTCCTTTTCGGTAGTGGTGTAATTCGCTTGTGCCGACGTGAGTGTTTTGCTCGCATAATAAATAGGGTGGAAATACTTACTCACCCGTTGGCCTAAAACGGCACCAACCGCAATGTCACTCGCGTCGCACATGATTTCAAAAGGGAGCGACCAATCCGGCGCGACTAGAATCGGGGAGTTTATAAATTTTTCTTTGATAAGTTTAAAGGCCAAATGGCAATCATCGCTGAAAATAAATGAGGATTCCTTTTCAAGAAGATGGGTTAACGGCTTTGTGATTTTGGAAAAATTTTGTATAAAGCGCCGATAGAACCCTGCGTGCCCTAGGAAACTACGAATAGCTTTTACGTTTGTTGGAGGGGGGAGTTTTTCAATCACTTCAATCTTGGCCCTATCGACCTCAATCCCCATGCCCGAAATTTTATGACCAAGGACTAATCCTTCCTTGACCATAAAATGGCCTTTCTCCCAATTAAGTGCTAAATTCATTTCCTCGCATCGCTGCAACACGCGCTCAAGATTTTTTAAACAATTTTTAAATGAGTTTCCGAATACGGAAAAGTCGTCCATAAACACTTCCATCACCTCCTCTACTAACTCGTCAAATATCGCCAGCATACATCTTTGAAATGTAGCTGGCGCGTTACAAAGACCAAATGGCATCCTACGATAAGCGAAGGCGCCAAAGGGACAAGTGAAAGTGGTTTTCTCTTAGTCGTCGGGTGAAATTGGGGTTTTAAAATATCCCGACAAACCATCGAGAAAACAGTAGTAGGAGTGACCTGAAAGACGCTCTAAGATTTGATCAATAAACGGTAGAGGGAAATGATCCTTACGGGTGGCTTCATTTAGTTTTCGGTAATCGATGCACATCTGCCAACCCGTAACAGTACGGGTTGGGATCAACTCGTTATTCTCGTTAGCTACTACCGTAACGCCTCCTTTCTTTGGTACGACTTGTACTGGGCTAATCCAAGTACTATCCGATATCGGGTAGATAATTCCCGCGTCTAATAGTTTGATCACTTCGGCCTTAACGACTTCTTTCATGTTAGGGTTTAGCCGCCGTTGAGGCTGGACCGAATTTCGGGAATTATCTTCGAGAAAGATTTTATGGGTGCAGAAGGAAGGGTTTATACCCTTAATATCCGAAATTTGCCACGCAATTGCGTGGCGGTGCTTTCTTAAGACAATAGCTAACTCAGAAATTTCCGAGTTGCTAAGTTCGGATGAAACGATTACGGGTAGCTTCGACTCTTTTTCTAAAAATAAATACTTAAGGTGAGGGGGGAGTTGCTTTAGTTCTAAAACGGGTGGCTCTTCATAAGAAGTTTTGATTTTCATTTTTTCTAAAAATAGTGGTTCGGGTGGTGTGAAATGAGTGACTTCTTTTTCTTCCAGACAAAAGAGCTCGGCGAGCTCGGACTCGTGACTCGAGGTGGATACTAACTCGGGAGGTGAATCAAATTCCCAACACTCTTCCAAGTAAAAACACGAATCGTCATTTTCTAATGTGTTCTGCATCGAGGAATTTATGCCGAAAGAAACTTCATCGTCTCCAACCCGTAGGAGGAGCTTTCCGTTACTTACGTCAATAATGGCGCGGGAGGTGGCAAGGAAGGGGCGGCCGAGTATGAGGGGTACTTCGACATCCTCTTCGATGTCAAGAATGGCAAAGTCCACCGGGAAGATGAACTTGTCGACCTTGACGAGCACGTCCTCCACTATTCCTACCGATATTTTAAAGAGCGATCCGCTAATTGAATACTCATTCAAGTGGGGCTTGGATTTCCTAGACCTAGCTTCTTAAATAGTGAAAAAGGCATGAGATTGATACTTGCTCCCAGATCCGCTAAAGCGTGTTTTACTAACGAATTGCCAAATAAACACGGGATGGAGAACCGTCCCGGGTCATTCACTTTTCTAGGCAATTTGTTGAGTACAACCGCGGAGCATTCTGCGTTCAAAGAAATATGCGAAATATCTTCTAATTTTTTCTTATTTGAGAGCAACTCCTTAAGATATTTCGCATAAGGGTACATTAATGTGAATTTGCTTTAAGATATCTAAAAACTTTTTATAATTCTTTTCGGCGCTTTCGCTTTTAAACTTAGATGGATACGGAATATTAGAAGTAGAAGCGCGCGGTGCTAACGTAGCAGGTAAATTCGAAGATAAAATAGGAGGAGGAGGAGGGGAGGAAGTTACCATGGGTTCGTCCTGTTTTGAAACCACCTCCTTCCCGCTTCGGAGTGTAATCGCGTTTGCGCTCTCTCTTGGGTTTGGCTCCGTGTTTCCCGGAAGGGCTCCTTGCGGGCGCTCGGAGATTATCTTTGCTAGCTGGCCCACTTGGTTCTCTAAATTTTTGATCGATCCGGTGAGGTTCCGGATGTTTGCTTCATTTGTAGCAACATATTTTGCAAAAACCTCTTCAAGCGGAGAGGGCTTTTGCTGTTGCGGTGGAAAACCGGGTGGATTAAAATTTGGAGGGGGAGTTAAATTAGGAAGTTGATTTGGAGGCTGATTTGAATTTAAGGGACGCTGAGCATTTCCTTGATTGCTCCATGAGAAATTCGGATGATTCCTATAACCCGCATTGTAGGTGTTATTATACGGAGCGGTGTTCGGGTTATAGGAAGGCCGAGATGGATTTCACATGTAATCAACTTGCTCTTCAATTAAAACATTATTAGCCCAAGGAGGAGTGGCGGAGGAAGCAGACATCTCCGCCACTTGCTTTGTTAAGCGCTCAACTTGTAAAGCCAAATTCGCGTTTGCGTCTATTTCAAAAATTCCGGCCGGCTTATTAGGCCACGCTCGGGGCATGTTCCATTGGTACGCATTTGTGGCCATCTCTTTGAAAAGCTCTTGAGCGGCGACCGGGGTTTTATTATTTAATGTCCCCCCGGCGGCCGCATCAATCATTTGCCTCGTTTGGAGATTTAAGCCATTATAAAATATTTGCACTTGTTGCCAAGTGGCAAGTGCGTGGTGAGGGCATCGACGCAAAAGCTCCTTGAAGCGCTCCCATGTACCATAGAGAGTCTCCGAGTCGATTTGCATGAATGACACAATATCCATGCGCAATTTAGCGGTCTTTGAAGGCGGGAAATATTTATTAAGAAATTTTTCCGCCATTTCGACCCATGTAGTGATGGATCCCCTAGGTAGGGAGCCCAGCCACTGCTTGGCCTTAGACCGCAAAGAAAATGGAAAAAGACGTAATCGAATGGCGTCATCGGTGACGCCATTGATCTTAAAAGTGTCGCAAATTTCAAGAAAGTAAGAGATATGTGAATTTGGATCCTCGTCCGGTTGACCATCAAAGGTCACCGATTGTTGCACCATTTGTATGATGCTGGACTTGATCTCAAAATTATTGTTCGCCACCGTGGGGCGAACAATACTCGATTGTGTGCCTTCCAAATTTGGCCGCGCATAATAGGACATGGTCCGTTGCGCGTCCTCATTAGGATTTGGCTCGTTAAGATTAGGAGGATTAAGATTATGATCCATATTTGCTGCGTTAGTGTCCCCGATCGACTCTTCGGATTCTATTTGATTTCCCTGATCACGAGAACGGCGGTGCCTCAAAAGGGTTCGCTCGATATCCGGATCAAAAGGAAGAATCGAAGTGCTACCTCGGGTCATACACTAAAAAGAGAAGAAAGGAAGAAGAAAAACTAAATTTTTTTTTCTTTTTGAAATTTAGAAAAAGCAAAATAAAATAAAAAGAAGCATGATAAAATTAATAGCTATCCTCTTTTCAAAATATCTACGCAAAGTCCCCGGCAACGGCGCCAAAAACTTGATGTTGATTTCGCGGTTTTGAAATTTAGTGAAGGTTTGAGAATTCTCTCCAATCTATATCCGATAAAGGCAAGTATACCTTATCGTCTATAGTATAGGATATTAAGAAATACCAAGGTCGTATTCCACAGGGCGCGTTGATTACTTCTACTTTGAGGAAAGTCGCTATTATCTTATCTAATGATATTTTGGGGTTTTGGTTACTTAGCTAGAAAAAGAGAAATTGCAAGCTAAATTAAGGGTTTAGATGATGATAAAAGAGGCTAGTACTCAATCAAAAGTCACCTTGGAGTGAGAATAGACAAGTGAAAAGAGAATAAATCTAATTCCGTTTAAATTGAACTACTTGACCGTGGAGGTTCCCGAAGCTTGAACATGCCTCTCTCGCGGTTAATGCCCAACTAAGTTTAGGAAAAATCAATCGGACTCTCGTCCTATAATCGATTACCTAAAACTTGGTTTACGAAGTGAACCCCGCTATTGGATTTGACTCCAATCCGGGAGATTTACGTCATCCTCTCTCGATGGGTGCGTGCAACTCTCTTTACCCTTGAGTGATCAATTCATACTTTGAGCCTCTCGGCTAACTAAGTATGAAAACATAAGCGAAAACCATATATCTAAAATATGGCCTCACTAATTATAAATCAAGGGTAATTCAAGTGTTTGTAAAAACGGAAAAAGAAAACTTTAGAGAATCATAACTTGTCTAACTCATCCTTGGATCATTTTGATCGAGTAATAATGAGGATTAGTTAATCATGGTGGAGGGAGAAGAGAAAGAAAAATAAAAATGCATAATAAGAAAATTTAACTAAGTAAGGAGGAGACAAAATCAAGAGAATAAACTAATTTTTATTTAAATGAAAACTATTACAAGTCTTAAGAGAAGAGATTGCAAGCTAGGAAAAACAAAGTTACAAACTTAAACTAGGCTATTGCATTGAAAGAAAGCTATCACATTGCATGAGAAAAAGAAGAGAACATGAAAGGAAAGAAACATGAACATGAAAGTGAAAAATACTCAGGATTCGCTCCAGCAGCACCTCCCCCACTCCAAAATTCTGAACCCTGGACTCAAGGAGAACCTCTGAATTTATAGGAAAAAATTTCAGATTACACACCCTTGGTCACGGGCGTGACCAAGGGCGTGACTGCACTTATTGGCACCAAAAATGTACCAACTCCACGATCGCTGAAACTGAGGGATGGGGGGTGAGACGGTTGGGTGGCTGGTTACAGATAACTGCTACTCTTATTACAAGCAAACTTAAAAAATGAAAGATGCAGAAACTCCAAACAAGTGGGAGACATGCAAAATGAAATTGACACTCTATCTCATCTATATTTCATGCATTTCTTTTATTGAAGGAAAGAAAATCTGCTCTGTGAAGTTGTCTTTGCTGGAAAATAAGATCTTCATGTTATTAAGCAACATAATCCTGTAGTTTTCCTGCCTTCAATAGTTGGTTTACCAATTTTCGGAGAGCACGACAATCTTCTGTATCATGACCAGCAGCTAAATGGTATATGCAGTAGAGTTCTTGATTGCGTTTTGCAACATTAGACCTCATAGGACGGGGTCTTTCGTACTCTGGCATATCCCGAATAATTGGAAAAACCTCTTCCAAAGGGATATTCAACTGACCAGATCATTTTGAGTAAGTTTCATATTTAAATGTTGTAGGATCATAAGACATGATGGGAGAGACTTCCAAGAATGGAGATGGCATATCTTGTTGAGATGGAGTAGACATATTTGGAGGAGGTGAATAGGACTTGAACTGCTCATCTTGCGGAGGGATTTGTGATGAAGATGAATGATGATAATGATGATATCTATTCACCCGATGCCGCCTAGTGCGCCGGTTCTGAGAATTCATATAATTAGGATTCATTGCCTCACCTTGAATAAACCGGTTTGCTATTTCGATAAGGTGCCTATAAGACTTGGGCTCATTTGTGGTAACTTTGAATTTGAGAGGGCCTTCTTGGAGTCCGTTGATTAAAGAAACTTGATACAGTTCTTGATCTGCACTAACAATTTGAAGAATTTCTCTCTGGAATCTATCGACATAGTGGGCGAGAGTTTCGTTAACTCCTTGCTTGATTTGGAAAAGGGCTGCGACACCTCTCTTCCATTTTTTGTTGGTAGAAAACCTTAAGAGAAACATTCTCCGCAAATCCTCAAGGCAAGCAATTGATCCAGATGGCAAGCTATAGAACCATTCCCTAGCATGACTGTCAAGGGTCATAACAAAGAGCTTGCACTTGACGCTATCCATTAATGTTCTTAAAGAAATGGCTGACTCAAAGGCTTGGAGATGGGAGAAGGGATCTTCTTTTCCAGTGAAGGTTGGCAGACGAAGCTCTCTAAAACTGTCAGGAGCAGTCACCCAACGAACTCTATCTGTGAATGGAGAAGGATCTTCCTCTTCAACAAAATCTGGAGGAGATGAAGGATAATACGCATCAGCTGGGGCTGGAAAATTGGTACAGTTTTCCTGAGGGTTAGGCATTTCTACAGGACCTCCCTGGGCAGCTGGCCTGAAAAATTCAGGTCGAGTGGCCGCGAACTCACCTTGGGGTGGCAAAGGAACAAATGGATCCACAAATCGAGGAGGAGGAGCTTTCTTAACAGGAGCTTGAACCTCTGGCATCTCCAGTGCTACTCAAAAAACAGGAAATGCCGAAATGCAAAAACTGCGATAACTTCCAAACTGAGTCGAATTTTTGAAATCTGAGGGCAGAAAAATGCCTGAACGGGGAACCTGGTTCAATTTTTGGATAGTTCAGGTCGAGACGGTCGCAACAAGCTTTGAATTTTTGAATTCCGACACCCGGATCAAAAGTTATGACTGTTTGAAGTTTTGGTGTATTTCAGGTCGAATTCCTCGCAACCACTGTTTCACCAACCACTCAAAATCTGAAGGTCGCGTGTTTTCTGTTGGCACCAAAAATGTACTAACTCCACGATCGCTGAAACTGAGGGATGGGGGTGAGACTGTTGGGTGGCTGGTTACTTTGAGCTGAAGGAAAGACTATTTTATTGATATAAAGCTTGAGTTACAGCTGAGGTTACAATAGAAAAGCATGAAAGAAACAGCATAAGACTTGAAGAAAAAAGGGGCCTGGAGGGAGACGAGGAGGTCTCCGGAAAGAGTGATCGGTGGCCTCGGCGGTCACTGAAAACTGAGACCGCTCAACCCACTGGCAGCAACTGGAAGCTCTCCAAAAGACCAGAAACTGGTACCCCTACCCCTCTATTTATAGACGCAGGGGACTGCCCGAACGGGCAGATCTGGAAGGTAACGGGCTGCCCGGAACTGCTGAGATCGTCTGAAACCGCTGAGTTCGTCTGAAACCGCTGAGATCGTCTGGACCTGCTGAGATCGTCTGGACCTGCTGAGATCGTTTGGACCTGCTGAGATCGTCAGCTGAGACCGCTGAGATCGTCTGGACCTGCATCACCTAAACAGCACAACAGAATCAGCCTAAGGGCGACCTCACAAGGCGAGATCGCCCAAAGGGCGATCTCCTCTATTTACGATCTTCCCACGGGGGAGGTCGCCAAGGGGCGACCCCCGGGCTGAGATCACCCAAGGATGGGCGATCTCCCCTCGGGGGAGGTCGCCAACGGGCGACCTCCGGGCTGAGATCGCCCAGGGCTGGGCGATCTCCCCTCGGGGGAGGTCGCCAAGGGGCAACCTCCTATCACAAGCTCCCTTGGATGATTCTTTGAAAATTGTTGCACACTTGGAGGTACATATTCTACTATCTCATCTTCTTTCTCCTCTTTTTCTTCATCTTTTTCTCAAAGCGATTCATCATCCTCATGCTCCAAAGGGGAAATAGGTTCGTCTTCATTTCCTGTATGATTAGAATCTACACAAGGAAAAACTCATCAAATCTTACATGTATAGACTCTTCAACTACTTTAGTTCTTCTATTATATATTCTATAAGCCTTGCTAGTTGAAGAGTAACCAATGAAAATTCTCTCATCACATTTTACATCAAATTTTCCTAGTGCATCTTTAGTGTTTAAAATGAAACATTTACAACCAAACACATGAAAATAAGATACATTAGGTTTTGTTTTAAAGTAAAGCTCATAAGGTGTCAATTTTAAAATAGGTCGAAGCATGACACGATTAATGATATAACATGAAGTATTAACCGATTCGGCCCAAAATGATTTAGGCAACCCATATTCACAAAGCATAGTGCGTGTTAGCTCTTGAAGGGTTCTATTTTTCCTCTCCACTACACCATTTTGTTGTGGGGTGCGAGGAGCGGAAAATTCTTGTTTAATTCCTAAATCATCACAAAAAGAAGAAAATATATCATTTTCAAATTCTCCTCCGTGATCCGAACGTATGCATTTAATCTTTAAATCAAGTTCTTTTTGAATACGAATGCATAGTTTAGTAAATTCAAGGAATGCATCGGATTTAGAAGATAGAAATAACGTCCAACAAAATATAGAATAATCATCAATTATTACAAAAATATATTTTCTACCTCCTAGACTAGAAGTGCTAACCGGTCCAAATAAATCCATATGAATTAATTGAAGCGGTCTAGTGGTAGAAATTACATTTTTGATTTTAAAAGAATTTTTTGAAAATTTTCCTTTTTGGCAAGGCATACAAAGAGAAGATAAATTTCCATTAAGCATAGGTAATCCCTTAATTAATTTATCTTTTGATAATTTCAAGATAAGCTTGGTGCTAGAGTGACCAATACATCTATGCCAAAGTTCTAATTCTTCATTTTTAGAAATAAAACATTTTAAAGAAGAATTTGAAAGATCATTAAAGGCAATCATATAAACATTATGCATCATAGGTGCGGTGAGTATGACATCATTTGTTTTACAATTTATAATTTTGCAAAGATTTGTAGATGATTCAAATAATACATTTAAGCCTATATCACATAATTGACTAATTGAAATTAAATTATGTTTTAAGCCATCTACAAATAAAACATTTGAGATTGAAAAAGAATCGTTACCCGCTATGTCGATGCCCATGATCCTTCCTTTTTCATTGTCACCAAATGTCACCATCCCTCCTTTCTTCAACTCAAGGTTAAGGAACTTTGCTTTGTTTCCCATCATGTGTTTGGAGCAACCCGAATCCAAATACCACACGTCCTATTTGTCCTTAGCCTGCCAACATACCTAAAAAGAGTTGAGAGTAAAGATCCATATACCCAAGAGCTTCCTCCCATAGAATAGGTGGAAGCCTTAGGCACCCAGATTTTCTTTATAGCACTACGACCCTTTTTCCTACACGAGTTTGAGGTGTGTCCAAATAAATGACATGTGGCACACGATATAAAAGGGGATGAGACCCTTTTTGAAGTTTTGGATAAAATCTTGCTGGAAAATGAGGTAACATTAGAATTTTTGAATTTATTAATAACAAAATTAGTGTTTCCGGAATTATAGCTAACGCTGGCGTTAGGTGTTAACGCCTGGCAATAGCTTCCAAAGCCATATCCAAGGCCATATTTTGCACTTCCATGGCATTGGTTGGCCAAGATCATGTCTAGAGATCTTTGCCGAACTCCAAACTTCTTAATAGCCAAATTTAAATCATGAATACGAGCTTTGAGAGTGGTGTTTTTTGTTACCAACATAATGCACCGATTCGCAAAACTCTTCTTCCCATCCTCTATTTGAGAAAGAGAGGGTTTTAAAGTTCTTTCTAAATCCCTCTTCTCCTTAGTAAGAATTTCAATGGTGGAGTGGGATTTAGAAAGAGCTTCTTCAAGTTCTTTCACTCTTGCCAAGGAGTGATTGCATTCTTGGCAAGATACCTTTTCTTTCCCTAATTGTTTAGATAATTTTTTGTTTTCTTTTAACAAAAGTTTTTTTTTCAGAATTTAGAAGATCAATATCTTGTAAACTTTTATCAAATAATTTGCAAGTTTGTAAATACTCGATATATAAATCATCATAAGAAGTAGGGAGAGTTACCTCAGTGTCACTTTGGACACTACTTTCATCCTCGGATGTCTTGTCACTTTTTCCCATAAGGCACATATTTGCCTCTTCTTCATCGCTAGTTGATGAGACGCTTGAATCATCCGAGGAGGAGTCATCCCATGTAGCCACTTTTAGGACCTTCTTCTTCTCTTCCCTTGTGCCCTTTTTCTTTACGCTCTTTCAGATATTTTGGGCACTTGCTCTGAATATGTCCAGTCTTTCTACAATGGTAGCACTCCGGTGGTGGTCGTTCATCATTTTCCTCGTCGCTACCTCTCTCTTTCTTCGATGAAGATCCCTTTTTGATGAAATATTTCTAGAAGGTGTTTCTCCTTTCCGGATCCTTCATGAACCTTTTGAACTTCTTCACAAAAAGGCTCTCCTCGTCCTCTTCATCATCATCTCCATTTGCCTTCTTTTTTGATTTTAAGGCCAAACCCTTCTTCTTTGGCTCCAAGTTGTAATCTTATTGTTGAATTTTGAGTTCAACCTCATGGGTCTTTAGGTTCCCAATGAGGCTCTCAATTTGGAGCTTCTTCAAATCGTGCGACTCCGAGATAGCCGTCACCTTTGGATTGAACTTTGGAGGGAGAGACCTTAAAATTTTTCTCACCAAGTCGTCGTTGGAGAACACCTTTCCAAGTACGTTTGAGTCGTTGATGATCTTGGTGAACCTTGTGTACATTGAATCTACGTCTTCATCCGCCTCCATCCAGAATTTTTCGTATTCAGATTCAAGTTGGAAAAGCTTTGAATCCTTGACCTGCGAAGTACCTTCATGAGTGAGTTCTAATAAATTCCATATATCATACACAGTTTCACAAGCACAAGTTCTATTAAATTCCGTTCTATCGAAAGCACAAAATAACGCATTCAAAGCTTTAGCGTTATTTTTGCATCTAACTTGTCATTATCATCCCATCAATCTTTTGGTTTTTCCATAGTAATTTCTCCAACAACAATTGTTGGTGGAGAGTAACTTTGTTCTACCATACCCCAAACGTCATTATCTAAAGCAGTTAAAAATAATGCATTCTAGTTTTCCAATGATTATAATCAGTTCCGGTAAATAGTGGAGGTCTACTAATCCCTTGACCCTCAGCAAAAGCATGATCATTATGCGTCATTATTCCCGGTTGTGAAACTATTTTGGAATAACCTTGCTCTGATACCAAGTGTTGGATCTAAAGGTGCCCTTAGAGGGGGGTGAATAAGGGGTTTACTATTTTTAAGGTAAACTGACAGATTTTATAAAAACAGAAAAACTTTTCGGCTCTGTAGCTAATGCCTGGCATTATATAGTAAACGTCGGGCGTTATCTCCCCAAAAATATTTTTGCAGAAATATTCAAAGTGATTTTACTTGCACAATCTTAAGTGAAATAAACTTTCAGACAATCAGAGATAATCAAATGAGTATTATTTATTTCAAGAAGAAGATAACAAAACATTTAATTTCAATAACGCTTGAAATAAAGACGACAAGATAAAAATCACTTTTTTGTTCCTTCGTCGGTCCTTCTCTGAAGGACCGGTTGGCTATAGCCTATCAATCCCCAGATAAGGCCTCTAGCCACCCCCTAGATCTACCCTTGACCTAGTTGCCACACACAAGGTGGCGAATTACGCCTCTAAGAGCGCCATCAGATCCAACATATTTTACTACTTATCACATAGCAGCAAGTCAACAAAAGTGCTCAGAGAAATAGGATCAAGCTTTTAACCCTTGTAATCATCATTATCTTAAGCAAGGGTTCATCATATTTAGATCCTGAGATAAACATAAGCTACAACATTCAAAGAGATAGCTTCTGAAGAATTCTTACTGAAGAATTCATTTCTCTTCTTTCTTCTCATTCTACTGTTCTCATTCTCCAACTGTAAAAGAGTTTTAAGAATCCCTCTTCCAAAGGATTCAGTGGTTCTAAGAGTCTCCTTATCAAAATACTTAGTGGTTCTAAGACTCTCCTTATCAAAAGACTCAGTGGTTCTAAGAGTCTCCTTATCAAAAGACTCAGGCACAATTAGTGCAATCATACTAGGGAGGTAGAAGAGTGTACTACCCATATTTTCGGGAACCACTATAAAATTTTGTGTCTTCTACATTGAATTTCTGTGTTTTCCAGTTTATTGCTTTTCTATTTTATATTTCCTGTGATTACTTTATTCTTCTTTTGGTGTTGATGATTGCATAACACTTAGTATTTTTATTGTGTGTGCATAACTAGGGTATAAAAGATTTAAAACTCTATTCACCCCCCCCCCCCCTCTAGAGAATACTCAAAGACACATTGTGCAGTTTCAAAACATAATACATTACACATACTTAGAGGCATGCTACGCGTTTTTACACATGTTTATCTACAATCAATTTCATTGCACATAACAAGATAATTTTCAAGGCATGACAAATACAAAACAATATTTTTAAGAAACCTAAAAGTTAAATTAAACATTGTATTTAATCTTTAATTGATATAATTAATCATCCTTGACAATGACAATGAATAACAATCAACTTTTTAATTTTTATGTAAGTACAAAACAATAAACACACATAAAGAGAAAAACATTTTTTTTGTTCTTTGAAATTATTTTGTAATTTTGTATTTGTTTTTAAATATTCAAATTTAAATATTTTCTGGAAAACATAGAAGTCTTTAACAGGCCTATCAGTAAATGATATTCTATGCCAGTGAAATAAACCCAAAATAATGCATGAGAAAATACCAGAAATTTTTCAAAATGAAATTAAAAATTTTTGGAGCAAAGGGGCTAACACCAGACGTTAGCTCTTAACGCCAAAATAGAACTGCAAATTTTGATTTCTTGAAAAATGTTTTTCTTAATTCAGTTGTTTTATAAAGAGGTCTTCTTACTATTAAAATTTCAGACTTTTTAGAGAAGATTTCAAGGCTCTTTTAAGCATGTTTTTGATGATTTTTCAAATACTTGTGTTTTATAAAATCATTAAAGCTCAAAATAATAAAATATGCAAACACAAGATGTAAAGATAGAACAAAAATAATACGCATGGTTTAAGTATAATGAGTGAGGTGATGTTCATGCAATGAATATAATTTAAGTATATCTAAGATCAAGATACCTTAACTACATGACTACACTCTAGCCCCATACTAAGTGACATATGAGCATGAGGAGCTGCACACATGTTGTAGGTTGGGGTGTTAATCCCATATGCATACAAAAGATGACGCTCAACCTAACACTCTTTCGGCCCAGTGCCTCGCAAGACCCAACTGGAACCCTCCCTGGTTAAGGGCAAGACATTACTTAGAGGTTAGGTCTCTAATGCACACAATCCTACACCCTCGGTATTGTGAGACATATGTCATAGGTTAATGATTATGGACATACTAAGCATTTTAGCCTAAGGATTGATTCATAAAATATGAGTTTGTTTTAGTTTTAGAACATATAGTAGATTTTAAAGCCTCATAGTAATTACAAATTTTAAAGGTCAAAATTTTCTACCTTTAATTTAGCATGTCATTATACTGATAAACCTAGCATAGCCACTAAATTGAGCATATACCAAAAAGGTGCAGCTAGGATAATAAATTTGGATGCATTGTTATGCTAAATATACTAAATATATATAATTAGTTTGCATGTAATCAATAGTAGAGTTTAGAATTTTCATTGACCTAGAATGACACTACAAAAAAATACACATTTAGTAAGGACTAAATTGTAACGAAGAAAAAATTTGTTACTAATAGCTATATTCAGTAACGAAATTTCATTATCGTTACAAAAGCTTAACTTTTTGTAACAAGTATTTTATGATTCGCTACAATAACTAAATGATTGTTACAATAAGAGCAGGTATTTGTAACAAGACTAGTTTTACGTTACAAATAGTAAAATATCCTCACAATAAGTAGCAATTGTGACAACACCATGAAAGTATTTGTAACAATTATAATTTTCTTGCAATTAGTATTTTTTGGTAACCAAAGTTTTGTTACAATAAATATATTAATTAAATTTTAAAACATGAGCGCGCATTTTAGGCCCTAGAGCGTATTTTTTCGCCAGTGCATGTGTTTTTCACTTGTGCATGCGTTCTTTGTTTGGTGGCATGTGTTTTTTTTTGCTGCGCACACTTTTTTAGCTCGGGAGCACAATTTTGTTTGCGCACAAGTTATTCGCTCATGAGCGTTTCTTCAAAAACACATTTTTTCGGGCGCGCTTTTTTCGTCCTGATGCTTTTTCTCACCCGGGCACATTTTAGCCTAGCTAGTTACGCATTTTTTCACACGCACGAATTTTCAACTGGGTGTAAGTACGTACGTACTGTTAGCCCAAGCATGCATTTGTCCTACGGGCGCACGACAGATGACTATTAATTAAATATCGTAACATGAAAAATATCTAATGTATCTTATAAATTTTGTATAAATAGAAATATATTATTACTAAAAAATAATTTTATTTATTTATTATCACCACTTATAAGGAAACGTTTACGACGACGTTTTTTTGTAGCGGTTAAAAAAACAAGACTAACTTTTTAAATTTTGGTATTTTCGCGCGCATGGGTTTGCGAGCTGCATGAGCGTAGTCGCACTGCGACAGTATGGAGGCGGGGGTAATTAATGTCACGTGGGGCACGTGCGTTTTCCTATGCTTGCACTGTTAGTTATTAATCGATCGAGCGTCTGAGAGTGGGAGAGTACAGTTTTGGCGGAGGTACCGTCACTGTCGGGGTACTGTCACAGCAGAGAGTATCGAGCACGGGCGTACCTCTATAATTTATATATATATATAATTATAACCGGTTACATATATAATAAATTATAATTTTAATTTTAATTTTAATTATATATAAACTACCGTGTATAAAATTTTATATAACAGTTTATTAAACGTTTTTATAAAAATTTCATATAAAGTTTTTATAAAATCTTTACGAGCAGCTCCGCACGGGCTTCGCCCGTGCTCACTCGCTCTGAGCGGGCTGAGCCCACATTCGAGCGGGGTGCGCCCATATATATACTATAGTACTCGGCCGACGACGGTGGGCTTCACCCGCCCCCTAGCGGGCTTCGCCCGCAACATATACATATGAGTACTCAAAATGATCGTAAAAAAATATACATCAAAATTTTATAATTATTTTTTTCTAAAACATTTATATTTTAACAAAAAAATTCTTTTAAAGTTTCTTTATATATAACAGTTAAAGATATATAAAGTTTTATAAAGTTTTTATAAAAGTTTTTCTTCCTCTCCCCCTCTCTCTTACATGAATGAAATATACGGAGAAAAATTTTCCTCCATAAAATTTTGAAAAAAGAAATTAAAAAATTAAAAAACATTAAATTTAAAAATGAATGTAAATTTGACATTAATTTAGTAACATAATTTTAGATTAAAAATAACTATGCGCACGGGCCCCGCACGCACGCAAAGACACGTGGTTTAATGAAAATAGATATAAAGAAAGTCATAAATACATGTCATATCGATAAGTGGTACTATTGCGGCATGAGTATTTTCGCGCGCGGGGGGTTTGCAAGCTGCAGGAGCGACGTCACATTGGGACAGTAGTACTATTGAGGCGGGGGTAACGTCATAGTGGCACAGACGACACAGACAAACACAGACACAGACACCGACACACACACACACACCGACATAGATAGATGACACAGACAGACATAGACACACAAACAAAGACACAATCACAGACACACATGCATGCAAACACATACACAGACACACAGACACTGACACACGCACACAGACATAGACACAGACACAGATACAGACAGACACAGACACACAAACACAACCACAAACACACAGACACAAACAAACACATGCACAAACACACATAGACACACATACGACACAAATGACACAGACATAGGCATACAGACAGATATAGATATGCATAAACATGGATACACTACACACACAAACACAGATACACATACACGTACACATGCATGCATAAACATGCACAGATGACCCCAACACAAACACAAACACATACAGACAAACACACACACAAATACACACACACACACAGACATAAATAGATGACACAGACAGACATAGACATACAAACAAAGACACAAACAAAGACACAAACACAGACACACATGCATGCAAACACATACACAGGCACACATACACTGACACACACACACAGACAAAGACACAGACACAGATACAGACAAACACAGACACACAAACACAACCACAAATACACAGACATAAACACACATACACACACATGCACAAACACACACATGCACAAACACACATAGACACACAGACGACACAAACGATACAGACATAGGCATACATACAGATATAGATATGCATAAACACCGATACACTAAACACACAAACACAGATACACATACACATACACATGCATGCATAAACATGCACAGACGACCCCAACACAAACACATACAGACAAACACACACACACACACACAAATATATTATTTATAAGCAATGTGACTTGCGGTGGCTCGAAAGCTCGACGAACCACCTTGAAAAAAGCTCGATTCTTAGTCGAGATCGAGTTTGTTGAGCTCGAGCTCGATTACGAGTCCAGCTCGAGCTCGATTACGAGTCGAGCTCGTGCTCAGATATTAAAAAAATTATTTCATTTTCTAACTTCAAATTATATCATGTGAAATATTGGATGGAAATTTCATTAGATCATACATGTATGCATGAAATATTTGGAGTGAAATTTCGCTCCAATAAAATAATTAATTGATGCATTAATTACTAAAACAATACTAAGATCCCTCTCGATCGACCCCATCCGCCATTCTCAAAACCCTCACTCGCGACCGGCAGCTTCTTCAAATCCTCCAGTGAATCGGCGCCACTCCTCGTCGATAACCCCTCTGGCATCTCTTATTTCATTCTTCGGCATCTCATTTTTCACGATGGAGAAGTCGGCTTCCGTTCTGCTCAACCACTGATCTATGCTAGGGTTCTCTCATCGTTGGGGCTGGAAAGGCTCGTGAGCTGCTCGGTTACTTTCCTCCACCGCGAGCCTCCTCCCTCTTCCCCCTTTTTTCTGTACCCTAATTGAGCAGCTAATTAGAGATGCCTTGTAGAGGCTAGGGTTTCCATTTTGAGATGGACCAATGACTCTACGAAAGGCTCATGAGCTGGAAAGTTTTGTGAGCTCCTCGACTAGGATTTCGTAGACTGTCGGCATTGCTTAAATATGTAGTATGAAACATAGCTAGATTACATATATATGCTCATTTGTAGTTGTTCAAATTAAAATTTTTTTTGACTCACCTCTCAAGTTCTCACATAGAGGCTCTTTAGGCGAGGTGTAACAATTCCAAAAAAATATCTCAATGGTGCATGTCCAAAAACATATTTGTGTGTGACAATCACTACCTCATGTTTGGATTTTTAACTCTTACCCCATGTTTTCATTTTCATGAATTTATAACCTAATTAATCTCTAATCTTCTTCATCCATAGCAGCACACATTCTGCCGGCATTATTTGGGAAAGCCTCAAGTTTGTATTTTCAACTCTTCCCTTGCACCATATAGTGGTATAATTTCGAATCACTTCTATTTTAAATATTTTTTAGATTTTTGTGGATTGAATTCAAGTTATGGATCTATTTTAAATATTTTTCTCCTCTAGGCAGCTTCATGTTATGGATAAAGATTGGATTTATGAACAAGATAGGTTTAGTTCCACTTATACAGAAGGCGTGGACTTATTTCTGGAGTTTGCACAGGAAAACGCTTTTTTTATTATGGAGATAAAATTCTTTGCCCATGTAATGTATGTCGAAACACTAAACCAAAGAGTTTTATTGAAGTTAAAGCAGACTTGCATGTGAAAGGGTTTTATAAGTACTATAAAGATTGGATACATCATGGAGAAACAAAAATGACTAAAAGAAGTGATGCCAGTAGTGAATCTTCTCAAAATCCTAGAAATAATTTCGAGGAAAATGATGATATTGAAGCCATTGATGATTTAGTAGATATGATACAAGAGATTGGAGATGTAGAAATTCCTGAGAATACTACAGAAGAAAATAGTGGTTCTTTTTTAAGTCTATTATGTAACGCCAGACGTGGACTATACCCAGGTTGCAAAAAATATTCTTTGTTATCATTCATTGTAAAATTGCTTCATATCAAAGTAATGAACAAGATGTCAGATAAATCGGTAAACATGCTTCTTGAATTACTAAAAGATGTGATGCTAGAAGGTAATCCTATTCCAACGTCTCTTTATTGGACTAGGAAACTTCTTTCTGGTTTAGGTTTGGGGTACAAAAAGATTGATGCATGTAAATATGATTGTGCACTATTTTGGAAGGAGAATGAGAAGAAAGATGCGTGTCCTGTGTGTGAAGAACCACGTTGGAAATACAATAATGGAAAAGGAAAATTGAGTCCTCAAAAGGTTTTGTGGCATTTTCCCTTAAAACCAAGACTGCAAAGAATTTATATGTCTTCTAAAACTACATCTTATATGAGGTGGCACACTGAGAAGCATATAGAGATAGAAGGTACTTTAAGTCATCCCGTGGATTCACCTGCATGGAAGAATTTTGATGCAAACTATCCTAGTTTTGCCGCAGATCAACGTAATGTTAGACTTGGATTGGCGACTGATGTGTTAAATCCATTTGGAAATATGAGTACTTATAGTATGTGGCCGGTTGTGCTAATTCCTTATAATATGCCATTATACAAAGGGATGAAAGATGAGTTTTTTATGATGTCATTGCTAATTCCTGGCCCACGTGCACCTGGAAAAGATATTGATATTTATCTTAGACCATTGATAGAAGAATTGAAAGATTTATGGAATGGCGTTGAGACATACGACACATATGCTAAACAAACATTTAAAATGTATGCTGCAATTATATGGACAATTAATGACTTTCCAGCTCTTAGTAACTTATTTGGGTGGACCACAAAGGGATATGGGGCATGCCCATCTTGTTTATATGGTACAGATTCTAAAAGGATTCGAAGTAAGATATGCTATATGGGACATCATCGTTATTTACATAACGATCATCCATATCGAAAGAGTAAATTGTTCGATGGAAAGTAAGAAATGCGTTCAAAACCTTTGGAGCGGAGTGGAGCACAATTACTTTCAAATTTGAGCACACTCGAACATAATTTTGATAAATTTGGAAAACACCCAAGCAAACGAAAGAGGAAACGCAACATTGAAGAAGGAAATTGGGTGAAGAAAAGCATCTTCTTTGAACTACCATACTGGCATAAGCTTTTGATACGACACAACATTGATGTAATGCATGTTGAAAAAAATATTTGTGATAATGTGTTGGGCACGTTAATGAACATTGATGGAAAAAATAAAGATACAGAAAAAGCACGAGAAGATTTGCGAGATCTTAACATTAGGAAGGAGTTGCACTTGATTAGAAGTGGAAGTACTATAATAAAACCTTAAGCATGCTATAATTTATCTTCGGACGAAAAAATTTTTTTGCAATTTTTTAAAACTTGTCAAGTTTCCGGATGGCTATGCTTCAAATATTTCGAGATGCATAAAAGATGGAAAGATTTATGGCCTTAAATCTCATGATTGCCATGTTCTATTACAACGATTAATTCCTATTGGTATTCGTGGGTTTCTACGCCCAGATTTCATTGAGGCACTATACGAGCGAGGGGATTTCCTTAAAATTTTATGCTCGAAAACACTAAAGGTAGAGCATATCGAGAAATTGGAAAGTAATATTCCAATTATTTTATGCAAATTGGAGAAAATATTTCCTCCAGCTTTTTTTGATGTAATGGTTCACTTGGCTATTCACCTTCCGAAGGAGGAAAAGATTGTTGGCCCAGTTCATTCACGTTGGATGTACCCTACTGAAAGGTAAATTTATTTATGCATTCTTACATCATCTTCATACATAGCATAAACCAAAAATATGTTGTTCTTATTATTGAGTGTCTTTTTAGGTTTCTAAAATCACTTAAAGGCTATGTGCATAATAAAGCTCATCCAGAGGGTTCAATAGCGGAAGGATATATTGTAAAAGAGTCATTGACATTTATGTCAATGTATCTAAATGAAATAGAAACAAGGTTTAACAAAGATAAAAGAAATGATGATGGAGCAGAAGATCAACAAGAGTGTGAATTGTCTGTGTTTGCATTAAAAGTGAGGCCTTTGGACCTCTCCGCCGTTGCCATGCACTTTCAAAAAAAGATCTAGATACAGCTCATAAATTCATATTAAATAATTATAACGAAGTGGATGCTTTTAAAAGGTTCGAAACATGTAGGAGCTAGTAGATTCATATTAAACCATTATCATTATTCTTACTTTATATCTAAATTTAAGTTACTTATTGTCTTTTATAGTATGCACATGAAGGAGCTAAAAAAGGCAAATGATAGGAATATTGATCAAACTCACGGAGAACAGTTTCATTCTTGGTTTCAAGCTCATGTAAGGTCCAATATCGAAATTATTCTCCTATACTGTTAATTTAAAATTTCACTTAACCAATCAACTTTTTTGTTTATCATGTATAGATAAATAGATTGCATCACGAACAGTCTAGAGGCATTTCTAAAGAGTTATGGGCATTGGCAAATGGTCCACAGTCATACTTAACAAAATTCTACTCTGGTTGTATTGTTAATGGAGTACGATTTCATATACAAGATCGAGATGATCGTCGAACCACACAAAATAGTGGTTTACTTGTTGAGGGGGAACATCAAAATGAAATGCTTGAGTTTTATGGAGTATTGACAAGAGTAGTTGAAATGACCTTTCTTCATGGAAATAAAGTAGTATTATTTTGGTGTGAATGGTTTAACACTGGTGGGAAAAAGACTATGCAAAAAGATAAATATTTTGTGAGCATTGATATAAGATCTCGTTGGTATAGTGATGATCCGTTCGTTCTTCCAAACCAAGTGCAACAAGTGTTCTATGTCGATGACACAAAACTAGGTGAGCATTGGAAAATTGCACAGCTTGTATGTCATAGACACCTTTGGGATATTAAGGAACAAGATGACCTAGAAATGGAGGAAATGAATGATAGCATAGGTAAGTCTATGGTTCGAGAGGCTTTTCAACAACATGAGTCTAATAATGAATTGATATTTTCTATTGAGGATCATAACTTGCAATTTCTAGCAAGAGAAGATATAGAACCTGATATTATAAATGTGGAAGATCTAACTAAAATCTGCGAAGAGAGGGAACATAGTAATGATAACGTTGACAAAGATGAGTCTACAAATGAAGATGATGAACCAACAAATGATGTTGTTGTTGAAATGTCTAGTATACCACCATCGTCTAGTCTACCACCATCGTCTAGTCTACCACCATCGTATAGTCTACCACCATCGTCTACTCTACCACCATCGTCTAGTCTACCACCATCGTCTACTCTACCAACCACACCTTTATCTAGTGCACAACCATCATCTCTTGGATCACATCATCTTCATGATGATGTTGCGGCTAGTGAATTTGATGATACTGGTAAGCATTCCTTAATTATATTTCATACCGATGTTTATTATTTACTAGAACCATATATTTATTAAATTTGTTTAATTTTACAGATGCAAGCTCTAGTAAAAAAAGATGTCGTGGGGCGAGAACAGGAAAATCTATCGAGAAAGCTATTGAAGAAAATGTATGTTTTATTTATCTTGAAAGTAACATATTATCACACTATATGATAACATACATTTTGTAGGATAAGAAATTGCTTGAGATTGAGTTCCCTGAAGGCTTCAAGAAACCACGTCGTTTTGCAAATCACCTAGCAAATGGGATAGGCGTTGTTATTAGACATAGTCCAGGATTGGATTTCTTGACCCCCTGGAGCGAAATTGAAAATATGAACGTATACTTCCTGTATATATTGGATTAGATGTAAGTAAATTTGTATATGACATTTTTTCAATTTGGTTGGAATAACTAAATATATATGTTGTTCCTTTGTAGCAATGGTTTGATATAAAGGGATGGTCTACAGATCAATTAGTAAAAGGCTATATGGATGAGGTGTTTCAGCGCAGTTATACGCAGTGGAGAGGGAGATTATCTGCAACTTATAAATAATATGTTGCATTGGGAAAGAATCCAAGAGTTTGTAGCCCGTTTGATTGGATCTCACTCGAGAAGTGGTGTGCCTTATGCGATTACTTCGACAGTGAGAGTCTTAAGGTGAATTTTAGTAATTAACAAAATCCTGTTTAATATATATATATGTATATATGATTAGTAAAAGCTTCGGTACATGCACTCATATGTGAAATTGAATAATAACAGAAAAGGTCCAAAACAAACGCAGATAATAGGTCACAAATGTCGTTTACTCATACGTCAGGTTCCAAATCCTATCATTCACGACTATTGGGAATGGTAATGTAATGATATTATTACTGAATTTTGATTATTACCTCATATTCTCTAATATTATGTTCATATGTAGGTTAATCAAAGTGCTGTTGAGAACTTTGCTAACACTCATAAGAAGAATGGTGTGTTTGTTAGTGAGAAAGCTAAAGCAGCATATGTAAGACAGAATTTAAACTAGTAGAGAGAATTGATGTTTGTCAGTGATAACTTATGTTTCTATTGTAACATTACTTTACAGCTTGAAATGGAAAGGCTGAGAGCATTAACAGTTGAATCTAACGGTGAAAGCTTAATGTCCGAGAGAGAAATTATAAAAAAAAGCACTTGGAAATAAGTCTGGTTATGACAAAGGATTAGGCTATGGGGTCGTTCCTACCAAACAAAGGAAGAAAATAATTAACGAGTCCACTCAATTGAAAGAGAAGTTAAATTTGACAGAAGAAGATTTGTGCAATGCCACCTCATCTCTTCTTCTATTATTATTTTTGGTGCATTTGAATTCATTTTGGTCTAGTCATTAGTTTATGTTTGATGGTTTCTTATAGTCACTAATGCCTAAGTACATCATGTCTTTCCTTATAGTTTCAATCCATGTCTTTTTTATAAATAAAATTGCTGCTGCGGGTTTGCTGCAGCTGCAGCAAACTGCAGCTGCGGGTATGCTGCAGCTGCAGCAAACTGCAGCAGCGGGTTTGCTGCAGCTGCAACAAAATACAGCAGTAGGTTTGCTGCTGGTTTACTTAGGATTGCACTAGAACATGCACAAAAATGGGAATGTGGAACATCACTTAGCATTTCAGTCTGTAATGCATAAAGAGGAGTTATTCAGTTCTCTGATTTGGTTGAACTTATGTAGAATCTAGAATTTCAGTAGTTTACTGCAGCAGCGAGTTTGCTGCAGCTGCAGCAAACTCTTTGGTGCCAGTGTTGTGTGTGCATTTTTGCTGAGTGTTGTGTGTGTAGTTGTGTTGTGTATGCAACTGTGATGGATGTGTGTGCAGCTGCGTTGAGTGTAGTGTTGTGAAATGTGTGTTATTTTTTGTGCAGTGAGTGTTTTGTGCAGAGTGTATTGTGTTGGGAGTGAGTAGTGTAGTGTGTTGTGCAGAAAGTAATGAAATATGCTCTTCCCTTGTAGCTACAGTTTCCCGCAACTGTAACAAACTGGCAGCAAGCAGTTTCCTGCATCAAACTGGAGCTGCCAATTTGCTGCATTGCTGCATGTGCCAGTTTGCTGCATTGCTGCAGCTGCCAATATGTAGTGTTTTGTAGTGAGTGTGCTATGCTGTGAGTGAGTAGTACGATGTGTTGTGTAGTGAGTAGTACGATGTGTTGTGTAGTGTTATGTTGTGCAATGAGTAGTAAGTGTGCAGTGAGTGTGTAGTGATTTGCAGTGCAATGAGTGTTATGTTGTGCAGTGAGTGTGTTGGGCAGAGTGTGGTGTGCAGTGACTGAGTGGTGGGTTGTGTTGTGCAGTGAGTAGTGTTGTGCAGTGAGTGTGTTGTGCAGTGAGTAGTGTTGTGCAGTGAGTGTTGAGCTGTGTTGTGCAGTGAGTTGTGTTGTGTAGTGAGTGTGTTGTACTGCAGTGAGTGTGTTGTGCTAGATCATAAAATGCTAATGTATTATGCTACAATGAGCTGTGTTCTTCAATTTCTTATTAAAACTGCTAATGTACTAGATCATAAATATAGCTATCACTGTATTACTCAAATGAACTTGCATGTTTAGGGTTCTTCAACTGCTTATTCAACTATCTTATCCAATGCTTATGTATTGTAATGATCAAATGAACTATTTATGTATTAAACTTCATCTAAGTATTAGTTTTAAACATTTATGCCTTGTAAAGCTTACACATTTTCACATCACACCCATGAATCCTCTTTATATTATCTTTTTGCCCCCTTTAAAGTGTTGCTGCCCCCTTTAATAATTGCTCTCTTTTATTTCTTTGGTGCATTTGAATTCATTTTGGTCTAGTCATTGGTTTATGTTTGATGGTTTCTTATAGTCACTAATGACTAAGTACATCATGTCTTTCCTTATAGTTTCAATCCATGTCTTTTTTATAAATAAAATTGCTGTTGCGGGTTTGCTGCAGCCGCGGGTATGCTGCAGCTGCAACAAACTACAGCTGCGGGTTTGCTGCAGCTGCAACAAACTACAGCAGCAGGTTTGCTGCGGGTTTGCTGCATCAAACTGCAGCTGCCAATTTGCAACTGCAGCAAACTGGCAGCAAGCAGTTTGCTGCATCAAACTGCAGCTGCCAATTTGCTACATTGCTGCAGGTGCCAGTTTGCTGCATTGCTGCAGCTGCCAATGTGTAGTGTTTTGTAGTGAGTGTGCTGTGCTGTGAGTGAGTAGTATGTTGTGTTGTGTAGTGAGTAGTATGATGTGTTGTGCAGTGTTATGTTGTGCAATGAGTAGTAAGTGTGCAGTGAGTGTGTAGTGATTTGGAGTGCAATTAGGGTTATGTTGTGTAGTGAGTGTGTTGGGCGGAGTGTGGTGTGCAGTGACTGAGTGGTAGGCTGTGTTGTGCAGTGGGTGTGTTGTGCAGTGAGTAGTGTTGTGCAGTGAGTGTTGAGCTGTGTTGTGCAGTGAGTTGTTGTGAAATTTTTCGAATCTTTATGGAGCAAGCAGGAGCTAGTCAACTTAGAGATCAAAGCCAAAACAACCAGAAACAAATGAAGGCAAACAACTGATCTTTATTGATAGCAGCACTTCAAAATTACAAGGCGAGGCATGCTTGACGAGACATGATTTCGTCAGCACAAACACAAAGGAAAGATACAAGTTGAAGATAACTTGAGACCGCTCCAGACCGCGCGACCTCCCTGCGACTTCAACACACTGCCAGACCGCAGCGCCTTGCCGATCACAGCACACCACCAAACCCGCTGCACAGACCGCTCCCTTCTTCCGATTTGCTGATTCTCCCGAACTCCACCACCACAACTCCAAGCCGCAGACCGCCCGAACACTTTCAGAGGAAGAGGTGATCGCTGCCGCCCACACTATCCGCAGAAGCTGCACAAGAGGAATTCAATCAGCAGACCGCACGGTCAGAATAAACCAGACCGCAGGAAACAAGCGAACTCAGCTTACACTTGGTGTGTTCTATTTGCTGCTACAGTGGCTTCCTATTTATAGGCACGGGACCTGATCCAATCACCGCCCTATGAGATAGGATCACCACCCCCAGACCGCGCGACCTGATCGGTCACTCCGCGCGATCAGCAATATTACTTCTGCTTCATTTTGGTGAACCCGCCAGCTTCAATGTCGCTATGAGAGACCGCCACTCTCACAGTAGACCGCGACTCTCCAAAGAGATCGCCAGACCGCCCGAAGCCCTTCACCACCTGTGTTCGTTCGAGACCACGAACACAGCCAGTTCGCTATCAGACCGCGAACTCCTGTCCACATGCCGATCTCCTCCTGAGACCAAGAACAGCAACCAGCTCGTATACCAGTCTCCTTCTGAGACCGCGAACTGTGACCGCGCGACTAAGTCCCTTAGTCCGCGAATACTCCCAGAAAGCCTGGTCAGCTACCAGACCGCATTCCGGAGAGAACCTGGAAGAAACCTGAAGATGATCAACCCACCACGCGGTCATAGACAGACCGCGCGGCCTCACCTCCAGCCGACTTGGACCTATACCAGCGATCAAGCCAGGAGACTGCAGCTAGGCTACTACCAGCCAGACCGCAGAGGCAGACCGCCAAGTCGTGCGGTCACGCCAGACCGCCCGACCTCCGCCCAGACCGCCCACGTCCAAAAGCCTCCAAACTTCCACTTCAACAATTTCAACACTCCCCCTTGAAGTGGGAAGTTGAAACCAGCCCCAATAGGCTCCTTAGCCGTGTGAACGGCCCCTTTGCCAGCGCCTTTGTGAAGATGTCTGTGACATTGTCCGCACTCCGCACATGCTCGACCGAAAGAGATCCCTCCAGCACCTTCTCCCGTATGAAGTGATGCTCGATCTCAATATGCTTCGTCCTCGCGTGACAAACTGGATTGGTCACCAGTTTGAGAGCACTCTCGTTGTCACCGCGTAGCAGAGTCGGCTCCCGAACCTCCTTGTGGACGTCTCCAACCAACCTCCTAAGCCAGATGGCTTCCTGAGCTGCCAAGGCCGAAGCCTTGTATTCCGCTTCCGTGGTAGAGACCGATACGGAATCCTGCTTCTTGCTGCACCATGATATAGCCGTAGGGCCCGCCATGAAGACGAATCCAGATGTCGACTTCCGATCATCCGAATCTCCCCCGTAATCAGCATCCATGTATCCATGCACCTCGAAGCCCGCATCCCTCCTGTATAGGAGACCCATGTCCGAGGTCGCCTTGACATACTTCAGAATGTTCTTGGCCGCTAGCAGATGAGGTACTCGTGGTTCCGCCATAAACCGACTCACCCTGCCTACTGCATATGCAATATCCGGCCTTGTGATCGTCAGATAAATCAAGCTCCCAACCAGAGCTCGGAACACCAACGGATCTTGCATGATCCTTCCCTCATCCTTCCGAAGCTTCATAGCCTTCTCCAGAGGTGTGGAAGTGCACTTCCCTTCCTTCATGCCGATCGCTCCACGATCCGCTCCGCATATCCGGCTTGGGTCACCAGCACTCCACCTTCCTTCCTCTGCACCTCAAGTCCAAGAAAATGGTGAAGCTCACCAAGATCCTTCATCTCGAACCTGATAGATAGTTCAGCCCGAAGCTGTGCTACCTCCTCCTTCGAGTTCCCCGTCACGATCATATCGTCAACGTATAGCAGCACGATGACCTGAAGCTCCCCGCTCTTCTTGACGAACAAGCTCGAGTCTGAGTCTGAAGCAACAAATCCACAGAATAGGAGATATTCTGCGATCTTCCCGTACCACGCCCTTGGCGCTTGCTTCAACCCATACAGGGCCTTCTTCAGCTTGCAGACATGCTCCGGAAGATCTTCAGACACAAAACCTGGTGGCTGGACCATGAAGATGTCCTTGTCAATCTCGCCGTACAAGAAGGCGTTCTTGACGTCGAGCTGCCAAATCTCCCATCCACTGAACGCCGCCAAGGCAATGATGAACCGAACTGAAGTCATTTTTGCCACCGGACTGAATGTCTCATCATAGTCTTCACCGTATTGCTGCGAGAACCCCTGAGCTACAAGACGAGCTTTGTACCGCTCGATACTGCCGTCAGCTTTCTTCTTAATCTTGTAGACCCACTTGCATGTCACAGGAGTGATGCCCTTGGGCTTGGGCACAAGAGACCAGGTCTCGTTCTTCTCAAGAGCTGCCATCTCTTCTTGCATCGCAACGTCCCACTCCTTCACGCCTTGGGCCTTCTCAAAGCTCGACGGCTCCCTCTCATCCAAGGGACCAGCGAAGAAACATGAGACGAAGCTCACTGCGTTTCCTCCTGTATAGCGATCAGGGGCGATGATCGCTCGCTTCGACCTCCTCAGCTCCTTCCCTTGAACTGCAATGTCATCCGCTGCTTCTTCCCTAGCTCCCCTTCCAGACGTGCTAGGAGCATCGCTCCCCCTGCTCCCTGAACCAGAAGCCCCCGTCTCGGAACTAGAAGGAGATGGACCACCTGGTGACACAGGTAGCTCCACCTGAAGATTCTCCACAGCTTTCTCTGGCATCTCCACCCTGCTCTCTGGTAACTCCACATCAGAAGACCCCTTGTAAGATGTCACCTCATCGAACACGACGTCGCGAGATACAACAAATCTCCGCGTCTCTGGGTCCATGCACTTCCACCCTTTCTTCCGCTCATCGTATCCCACGAAGACTAGCTTCCTTGCTTTCGCATCTAGCTTCGTCCGAAGAGCATCTGGAACATGCACGTAGCAGGTGGAGCCAAACACCCTAAGGTGTGCCACGCTTGGCTTCTCCTTGAACATCAACTCATGCGGAGTTAACATGTTGATGGGGCTCAGAGGCATCCTGTTGATGACGTAGGCAGCACAAGACATTCCCTCCGCCCAGAAGGACTTTGGGATACTCTTGGCATGCAGCCAACACTTGCAGGTCTCCGTCAGATGACAGATCTTCCATTCTGCAACTCCGTTCTGTTGTGGAGTATGAGCACAAGTGAGCTCTCTCCGGATGCCCGCCTTCCTGCAAAAAGTAGAGAACTCACTGGAGGTGAACTCCCCTCCGTTGTCAGTCCTCAGCTTCTTCACCCGCAGTCCCAGCCGACCTTCCACTAGCTCCTTGAACTCCACAAACTTGGCAAACGCCTCCGCCTTCTCCTTCAGGAAATATACCCAGACATATCTGGAGTAATCATCGATCAACACCAGCATATATCTGCTGCCTCCGAGGCTTGGGGTAGCAGTAGGTCCCATCAAGTCACCGTGGATGCACTCCAACGGCACACTACTCCTTGTCTGCGACTTGTCAAACGGTAGTCGATGAGACTTGCCGAACTGACATCCTGCGCAAACATGACCTTCTCCGTAGGAAGATAGACTTGGCAGGCCCTTGACCAGGCCTCTCACCGCCATAGCTTTCAGCTTGTCCATCCCCACGTGCCCCAACCTCTCATGCCATATAACGGCACCATCATTCGTCTTCATCTTGTCGACGTAGGAACTTGTTGATAAAACAAACAAGTCCTTTGCCCGTCTCCCGACATGGACGACCTCGGCCTTTACGGCCTCTACATTACGTAGAAATTTCACTTCTGTTGGGCCGAACAGAACGTGATACCCAGCGTCAACAGCGTTGGTCACGGAGAAGAGGTTTTTCTTCATTCCGGGCACATGATAGACACTCTTCAAAGTAAGTGGCCCTCTATCACTGCCCAAAGAAACAACCCCCACCTTCTCCACTGGATGTACAGTATTATCAGCAGTAATGATTGCATTGTTACCTGTATAGGGCTGTGCAGAAGAAAGCTTGGTCTCGTCTCCGGTGAGATGATGACCACACCCCGAGTCCACGATCCAATCCTCCAGATAGTTGATAGGAGCAGAAGCTCCAACAGAAGCCGAAAAAGCTCCTCCCCAACCTCCTTGAATGTGCCTGGCCTCAGCTTCCTCCTTCTCCGCAGCATGCCCAGCTTGGGTGATCACCTTGCAATCCTTCCTGATGTGGCCAAACTTGCCACACTTGTAGCACTTCGGACCTTCACCCTTCTTCTTCCCGTCAGCCTTGGGAGCATACCCCCTTTCCTGCTGCCCAGAAGTTGAAGGCCCATAGCCACTTCCAGCGGTCTTCTTCTTCTTGTCCCACTTCTTCTTCTTCCCTGAGAAGAGAACTTCGCCATCTCCCCCAGCCACCGACACCCCCGCCATCTGCCTTGCCAAACTTTCTTGCGATGCAAGCAAGTTCTCCAGCTCCAACAGAGACGGCTGATTTGCCCATCCCTGCACCGACGTCACAAAGGCAACATATTCCTTCCGCAGGCCGCGGATGATGTGCCTCTTCAGCTTCGCCTCAGAGATAGGCTCATCAGGGTCCAATGCTGAGATTTCAGCACACAAGTTCTTCAACTTCAGAAAGAAGGTGGAGATAGAAAGATCACCCTGAGCCGACCTTGCCAGCTCATTATCCAAGAACTGCAGTCTCGCCACATTCTTCTTGTTAAACAGCCCATCCAGGGCTCTCCAGATCTCCGCAGCTGAACCACACCCCAAGATGTGATCAAATAGGTCAGGTGAGATTGCCCTCTTCAAAGTGAACTCTGCCTTCGCATTCGTCCTCCTCCAAGTTCTCACCTCAGCCCCATTATCCCCTTCCGGGACAACTTCCTGCGTCTGATCTCCTCCAACAACTTCCCAGAGGTCCTCACCTACAAGATAGCTTTGCATACACGACTTCCACTTCTTGAAGTTGGTCGATGTAAGCACCTCAATCCCAAGACCCTTTGCAAATCCACCTTCCATTGTTCTTCCACTGGTTCCTTTCTTCACAAAGGCGATGGCTACTCTAAGTTACTCACTGCTCAACCACTCCAACCTCCCTCTGATACCATGTGAAATTTTTCGAATCTTTATGGAGCAAGCAGGAGCTAGTCAACTTAGAGATCAAAGCCAAAACAACCAGAAACAAATGAAGGCAAACAACTGATCTTTATTGATAGCAGCACTTCAAAATTACAAGGCGAGGCATGCTTGACGAGACATGATTTCGTCAGCACAAACACAAAGGAAAGATACAAGTTGAAGATAACTTGAGACCGCTCCAGACCGCGCGACCTCCCTGCGACTTCAACACACTGCCAGACCGCAGCGCCTTGCCGATCACAGCACACCACCAAACCCGCTGCACAGACCGCTCCCTTCTTCCGATTTGCTGATTCTCCCGAACTCCACCACCACAACTCCAAGCCGCAGACCGCCCGAACACTTTCAGAGGAAGAGGTGATCGTTGCCGCCCACACTATCCGCAGAAGCTGCACAAGAGGAATTCAATCAGCAGACCGCACGGTCAGAATAAACCAGACCGCAGGAAATAAGCGAACTCAGCTTACACTTGGTGTGTTCTATTTGCTGCTGCAGTGGCTTCCTATTTATAGGCACGGGACCTGATCCAGTCACCGCCCTATGAGATAGGATCACCACCCCCAGACCGCGCGACCTGATCGGTCACTCCGCGCGATCAGCAATATTACTTCTGCTTCATTTTGGTGAACCCGCCAGCTTCAATGTCGCTATGAGAGACCGCCACTCTCACAGCAGACCGCGACTCTCCAAAGAGATCGCCAGACCGCCCGAAGCCCTTCACCACCTGTGTTCGTTCGAGACCACGAACACAGCCAGTTCGCTATCAGACCGCGAACTCCTGTCCACATGCCGATCTCCTCCTGAGACCAAGAACAGCAACCAGCTCGCATACCAGTCTCCTTCTGAGACCGCGAACTGTGACCGCGCGACTAAGTCCCTTAGTCCGCGAATACTCCCAGAAAGCCTGGTCAGCTACCAGACCGCATTCCGGAGAGAACCTGGAAGAAACCTGAAGATGATCAACCCACCACGCGGTCATAGACAGACCGCGCGGCCTCACCTCCAGCCGACTTGGACCTATACCAGCGATCAAGCCAGGAGACTGCAGCTAGGCTACTACCAGCCAGACCGCAGAGGCAGACCGCCAAGTCGTGCGGTCACGCCAGACCGCCCGACCTCCGCCCAGACCGCCCACGTCCAAAAGCCTCCAAACTTCCACTTCAACAATTTCAACACTCCCCCTTGAAGTGGGAAGTTGAAACCAGCCCCAATAGGCTCCTTAGCCGTGTGAACGGCCCCTTTACCAGCGCCTTTGTGAAGATGTCTGCGACATTGTCCGCACTCCGCACATGCTCGACCGAAAGAGATCCCTCCAGCACCTTCTCCCGTATGAAGTGATGCTCGATCTCAATATGCTTCGTCCTCGCGTGACAAACTGGATTGGTCACCAGTTTGAGAGCACTCTCGTTGTCACCGCGTAGCAGAGTCGGCTCCCGAACCTCCTTGTGGACGTCTCCAACCAACCTCCTAAGCCAGATGGCTTCCTGAGCTGCCAAGGCCGAAGCCTTGTATTCCGCTTCCGTGGTAGAGACCGATACGGAATCCTGCTTCTTGCTGCACCATGATATAGCCGTAGGGCCCGCCATGAAGACGAATCCAGATGTCGACTTCCGATCATCCGAATCTCCCCCGTAATCAGCATCCATGTATCCATGCACCTCGAAGCCCGCATCCCTCCTGTATAGGAGACCCATGTCCGAGGTCGCCTTGACATACTTCAGAATGTTCTTGGCCGCTAGCAGATGAGGTACTCGTGGTTCCGCCATAAACCGACTCACCCTGCCTACTGCATATGCAATATCCGGCCTTGTGATCGTCAGATAAATCAAGCTCCCAACCAGAGCTCGGAACACCAACGGATCTTGCATGATCCTTCCCTCATCCTTCCGAAGCTTCATAGCCTTCTCCAGAGGTGTGGAAGTGCACTTCCCTTCCTTCATGCCGAATCGCTCCACGATCCGCTCCGCATATCCGGCTTGGGTCACCAGCACTCCACCTTCCTTCCTCTGCACCTCAAGTCCAAGAAAATGGTGAAGCTCACCAAGATCCTTCATCTCGAACCTGATAGATAGTTCAGCCCGAAGCTGTGCTACCTCCTCCTTCGAGTTCCCCGTCACGATCATATCGTCAACGTATAGCAGCACGATGACCTGAAGCTCCCCGCTCTTCTTGACGAACAAGCTCGAGTCTGAGTCTGAAGCAACAAATCCACAGAATAGGAGATATTCTGCGATCTTCCCGTACCACGCCCTTGGCGCTTGCTTCAACCCATACAGGGCCTTCTTCAGCTTGCAGACATGCTCCGGAAGATCTTCAGACACAAAACCTGGTGGCTGGACCATGAAGATGTCCTTGTCAATCTCGCCGTACAAGAAGGCGTTCTTGACGTCGAGCTGCCAAATCTCCCATCCACTAAACGCCGCCAAGGCAATGATGAACCGAACTGAAGTCATTTTTGCCACCGGACTGAATGTCTCATCATAGTCTTCACCGTATTGCTGCGAGAACCCCCGAGCTACAAGATGAGCTTTATACCGCTCGATACTACCGTCAGCTTTCTTCTTAAGCTTGTAGACCCACTTGCATGTCACAGGAGTGATGCCCTTGGGCTTGGGCACAAGAGACCAGGTCTCGTTCTTCTCAAGAGCTGCCATCTCTTCTTGCATCGCAACGTCCCACTCCTTCACGCCTTGGGCCTTCTCAAAGCTCGACGGCTCCCTCTCATCCAAGGGACCAGCGAAGAAACATGAGATGAAGCTCACTGCGTTTCCTCCTGTATAGCGATCAGGGGCGATGATCGCTCGCTTCGACCTCCTCAGCTCCTTCCTAATTTACCATGGATAGGGGAATTCAGTAATACTTCTTCATCATGAGGAGCAGCTGGATCAGTATTCAACAGAGTTGACTCTTCTATCCTACCCTGGGGATCATCTTCACCAGCCACACCATCCAAGTGCACTGGAGGATCATCATCCTTCCTGGAGGGTTCAGCACCATCTTCAGCACTCTTCTTAGTTTTCTTCTTCTCCTTCAGCTCAGCCATCAAGGAAGGTTGGCTCATTGGTAGGACCCTTGTTGACATATCCAATGTCTTTATATCCAGTCTCTTCAAGTAGTGGATATTGATACCCTTGAAGGAGGAGAATTGGTCTGGATATGCATTCAGCAGGTAGAGTGATAAGATTCTTCCTAAGTTTGGAGCCTGCAGACATTGCTTAATCCTTTGGTACAGGACAGTTCCCCAGCATGTCCTTTTCTTCATGATGATCCTTGCAACCAGCTCAAACATTAGTTGTGAGATTGTGTCATGTGAGCCTGGCTTGCACAGAAGGGCCTTTCCCACTTTATCACACAACAGCTTCCCTTTTTGGTTGAAGACTTTCTTCTTCAAAGATGCAGTCTGGGAATCACTGTATTCACACCACTTTAGGGCTTGCTCCTTGTCTGATGCAGATAACTCCTCTTCTTCCACTGTAGGTAGGTGAAGTACCTTTTCCAATCTTTTAGGGAACAGTTTCATCATTATCTTTCCAATTTTAGACGATAAGCCATCCTTAGTAGATGACTGCCTAGCATTTGCATAGAATTCTAGCACTTCATGCCTGGATATCTGAGAGGGTTCAGATAACACGAAATCTAGACCGACAGAAGAGATGAGGGAGATAACACTTAAAATCTCTGGTGAAGCATGGAGAAAGCCATCCCTCACTAGTTCGCATCCTTCTAGCAACTCCTTCACGATCTTGGCGCCATTTGGTCGAAGAGAAGAAACGCTGGGATGGAAGGGTAGAAGTTTCGTCTCGGCGGCTGGAGTAGTGCAAGAGAATGTGAAGAGTAATTTAACACGGTCTTCTATTTATATAATAGGTCTTAGTGTTAACCTAATCGACTCAGCGGAACAGCTGAGAAGATTTACCTAAAATTTTACCCTAGGGCAGAGTTCGTCGAGCTCAACCTCTACGATCGACGAACTCATGATAGAGTTCGTCGAGCCCAAATTTTTCTTAGCTGTTAAAATGCAATCTGAAGCATAGCTTAGGCAGACTGTACTGGTTAATCTAATCATCCTACTTCAACATTATTGGAAACATCATTTGATGATAATTTCATAGTAGGTAGGAGACATACTTACCTTGAGGATTTATTCCTCTACTTGATGTTGACTTCATAATGTCAACCTCATGTCTGTCCTGTGCCATTGGCACACACTGTTCAAGTACCAAATGATGATGGGGCTGGTACTTGAACTATCCTGCAAAATAGAGTTTAATGTCCCTTAGGAGCCCAAGATGACTTGGGTCCTAGGTTCTGGTTAGCATAATGAAATGGCCTTACTCTAGCTGCACCCTTTGCAGGAAGGCCCAACTTTGCATTAGGTATATTGGGATTGTACCAACAGTCTATGGCAAAGTGTCCCACTTTACCACAGCACCAACATTCATGAATGTTGTATGTAACATCCCAAGGCCCTGGACTTATAATCGGGACAACGTCCACCGACTGCTTCGCCTGGCGACCGTTACCGGGCTGCATCCCAAGCACCCCAAAGCCTCTCCGCGCCACTATTTCTCAGCAACGGCGCATTGTTGAGGCCGGGTCTCGAACCCGCAACCTCCTTGATAAGGAGTTTTCAAACCACTCCTCATCACCAATTGAGCTGCCCAAGCACCCCAAAGCCTCTCCGCGCCACTATTTCTCAGCAACGGCGCATTGTTGAGGCCGGGTCTCGAACCCGCAACCTCCTTGATAAGGAGTTTTCAAACCACTCCTCATCACCAATTGAGCTGCAGCTCAATTGGTGATGAGGAGTGGTTTGAAAACTCCTTATCAAGGAGGTTGTGGGTTCAAGACCCGGCCTCAACAATGCGTCGTTGCTGAGAAATAGTGGCGCGGAGAGGCTTTGGGGTGCTTGGGCTGCAGCCCGGTAACGGTCGCCAGGCGAGGCAGTCGGTGGACGTTGCCCCGATTGTAAGGCCGGGGCCTTGGGACGTTACAAAAAAAAGTGAACATCCCAAGGCCCCGGCCTTACAATCGGGGCAACGTCCACCGACTGCCTCGCCTGGCGACCATTACCGGGCTACAGCCCAAGCACCCCAAAGCCTCTCCGCACCACTATTTCTCAGCAACGACGCATTGTTGAGGCCGGGTCTTGAACCCGCAACCTCCTTGATAAGGAGTTTTCAAACCACTCCTCATCACCAATTGAGCTGCAGCTCAATTGGTGATGAGGAGTGGTTTGAAAACTCCTTATCAAGGAGGTTGCGGGTTCAAGACCCGTCCTAAACAATGCGCCGTTGCTGAGAAATAGTGGCGCAGAGAGGCTTTGGGGTGCTTGGGCTGCAGCCCGGTAACGGTCGCCAGGCGAGGCAGTCGGTGGACGTTGTCCCGATTGTAAGGCCGGGGCCATGGGACGTTACAAAAAAAGGACGTTACATTGTATCTCCTCTTTTGAACATTTCTTGGGGGGGGTGCAGCACAGTCCCTATGTTTAGGAGTAGATACAGCAGCATTCTTCCTGTCCCTCTCAGCAATGATTTGACTGAAGGTCAATCTGTGTGCTGTCTTGATGCTCATTGTCCTGATGGCATCAGCTTGCAATGACTTGGCAGCCATACAAGATTTGATGGCATCTGACACTGAGCAATCAGACATGTTTACTGATTTGACAACAGTCATTGTCTTGGCTGATACAACCTTAGAAGGGCTTGCCTTCATATTCTTGAATGCAGGGGCTGAAGTACCAAATACAAATGGTCCAGGTTGGGCCACTTGAATTTCCTCATGGGGAGCCTTCATTGCACTCAATCCCATTCCCTTTCTTCCACTATGGGAAGGAGCATTTTCCTTCCTATATCAACTCCCATTCTTCCAGTGACCATAAATGCTTTCATGGTCATACCTGTTGGAAGGATGTAACACCTTTTGAAAGGTGGGTTGTGGCTTAGCCTTCCCATTGCTCTTCTCTCCACTCCCTTCTCCTACTTCCATTTTATTGAATCTTAGTCCTCTCCTATTAGTTTGATAGGAGAAGGTGTCAATAATAGGAAGCACAGATTTGGGCTTGGAGAATTGAGCCACCAGGCTCTTCTCCTTCTCAAGCTTTTCTTCAAGGTCGCTGATGACCTTGTTCTTCAGGGAAATAGTGTTTAATTGCACAACAGTTATCCCCTATAAATGGCTAATATGTCTACTCATCTGAGCCACCAGGGTGGTAGGTTCAGTGTTGACATCCTTAGTCATTTTGAGGGAAACAATTTCCTGGGCTTGCCTCTTGGCAAGCTTCTTGCTCTTCTTCAGAGCCTCCAAAAGAACACCATATTTGTAAATCAATTGATTGAGTTCTTCCTCAGCTTCCATACCCCTTCCATCAATTGATGAAGGTGCAACAGATTCTGGTCTAGTCTCATAATCAGAAATAGAAGTGGAATGAGATAGTACCTGAACATTGTCAGAAGCATTCTGACTCCCTTCCTCATCAGTGAAGGCCATAAGGCCTAACTGAACAATGTCTTCTTCATCCTCCTCTTAATCACTATCTGAGTGTGAAAGAGGGGCCCTGATTCCAACTATAGCAGCTGGATAATCTTCATCTTCTTCTGGTCCAAATAGCCCAATGTATGCTTCTTCTTCATTCTCTGAATCTGTTGTTGAAGGATCAGATTCACTCCAACTCCTTTCTTTGCTAGAAGGGATTTTTCTCCCTTCCTATCCTTGTGGTGATGATGCTTCTTTTCACCATTATCCTTTCTATTAACTGGAAGTCAGTTATGACATGTCCAGGCTTGCTGCAGCTATAACAGATTATATTGTTAGAAGAATGTTTACTAAGTTTAGAGTCATACCTGTCACCCTTTGGGTGATGTCTTTCTGATTTGCTGCTATCCTTTTTGTTGTGTGATGATGAGGAGGGCATGTTCTTCCACTGCTTCCTCTTCATCATCTTCTTCAACTGCCTTGTGAAGGCAGCAAACTCTTCATCAGAGGAAGAGCTTCCTGAGATGCTGACTTCAGGTTCAACACTTCTCCTTGGAGGAGACACCATCTTGCTTTTGCTTCTCTTGGAGCTGTCAGCTTTGAGAGCAATAGATTTCTCCCTTGCTTGAGCCCTTGAAGAGGTGTCCTCTTCCTTCCTTGCAAACAGCTTCATCTCATAGGAGAGCAGCTTCCCAAATAGTGTGTGAGTTGGGGTCTCACCTAGCTTGGCCACTTCCCTGATGGCAAAGATTTTTGTGTCTCAGCCCATTGTTAGAGATCTAAGGAACTTATCATTCAGTTCATAGTTGGTGAATGCCCTCTCATAGGTTCTCAGCTCATTAACTATTCTGAAGAACCTCTCATAGCACATAGATATGCTTTCCTGGCCCTGCTGCCTGAAGGCTTCATACTCTTGATTAAGGAGTGACTTCATGTCATCCCTAACTTCAGTTGTTCCTTCCATATATACTATCAAAGTATCCCACATTTCCTTTGCAGAAGTGCAGTGTACCAAGTTTTGAAAGGTGGAATCATCAATTGCATTGACTATGATGTTCTGGGCCCTTTTGTCCATGGTGAACAACTCAAGTTCATCCTTGGTCAAATCTTTGAATAATTTGGACACACTTCTTCTTGGATCTATAGTGGATGCAGTGTGAAAAGTAAAAGGTCCTTCTTCAACTGTAATGAAGATCCTTGGATCAGATGCTTCCATAAACAACCAGATCCTTTGCTTCCATATGCCAAAATTCTCTTTGTTGCATATGGGCAACTTCATGGATCTCATTTCCTTCTGCAATCCAGAGGAGGCCATTTGGATTTGATTTGACTAAACCTTTTTAGGATCTGGTCAGACTGTTAAGTCCTTCTTGTCCAACCTCCCTCTGATACCACTTGATAGAATATTAGGTTTGTAGTCTAAATCACCTAGAGGGGGGGGGGGGGGGGTGAATAGGTTTCTTTTAATTTTGCTTTAATTAGTATGTCTGGTTTCTGGTTTGGAGCAAGCAAATGATCAAACACACAGAAAGCACACAAGCATGTATAGAGGTTCCTCAAGACAGGGTGTCTTGAGTAGTCCTCTTTCCCCTTTCACCTTTCTAACAATGTGTTAGACAAGGCCAACTCCTCCAAACTCGGCTCAAAGATCTTACAACTCAGATCCCTCAGGATCTCTCAGGTTTTCACAAACCCTACCTCAGGCTCAACAACCCTACAACTCAGATCAGCTCCTGATCCTACAGCTCAGACCTCAGCAGGTCCTACAACTCAGGATAAACAGCCCTACCTCGGGCTCAACAGCTGATCCTACAGCTCAGACCCCTTCCAAGTCCTACAACTCAGAGAATTCCTCTTCCTACATCTCAGGCTATGAAGCCCTACAACTCAGATCAACAGATCCTACACTCAGGCCTTCAACCCTACAACTCAGAACCCTTAGGTTCCTACAATCTCAGACCAAAAGGTCTTAAAACTCAGGCAAAATGCCCTACAGAAAAGTGAGTATTATACTTACTACAGATGACAGTAAGTCCCCTGTAGTTCCTGCACAGCTTGTGCTTTCTGTAGCTGGTGATGTTGATGGCAGCTACTAAATGATCTTCTTCTTCAGATGAATGTTGGAAGATCTCCCTGCTCCTTCTTGCAAAGGAGCTAACTTTTTCTCTCTTCTTCTTCTTGCTTGTTCAGTGAGCAGCAGGAGAGAAGACAAGAGCAACTGCCATCAATGAAACAGTTGATTTCTTTTTGCACGCGAAGGAGAGTATGTTTTCAAATGTGCCCTAACTCTTCCTTTTATACATCTTTAATCTTCAACGACTCTCAGCTGTCCTTCTGAGAAGTATGGGAGAAACTGGTGGACCCCACACAGTTTTTCTGCAACTTGCGCCAAGGGCAGAACACGCAATCTGCGTTCGACGAACACGTTGTATTGTGTTCGACCAACTTGTCAAACTCTGCGGTCGACGATCTGGCCAAACTCTGCGTTCGATGATCTTGCCAAAACTCTGCGTTCGACGAACTGTGTTCTGCGTTCGACGAACTGCCTTGTCTCTGCGTTCGACGATCTGCACAAATCTCAGCTGATTCTTCCTTTCTGTCTGCGTTCGACGAACTGCCTTCTGAGTTCGACGAACATGCCAACTCTCAGCTGTTTCTTCTAGTTCGTCTCAGCGGTCGATGAACTATGTTCTGCGTTCGACGAACGTCTCTCTGCGTTCGACGAACATGCCCTTTGTTCCTTCTCAGTGGCTCCTTCTCTGGTCTCGTCTCAGTGGTTGACGAACTGAGTCCCGTGTTCGACGAACGGCACTCTGCGTTCGACGAACACGCCCATTATTCCATCTCAGCGGCTCCTTCTCTGGTCTCATCTCAGCGGTCGACGAACTGAGTCCTGCGTTCGACGAACAGCACTCTGCGTTCGATGAACACGCCATTCTTTCCAATCTGCACGCTGCTCCTTTCCTATCTCAGCGGATCCACTGAGATAGCGATCTCGTCTCAGCGGGTTCTTGACTATCTGCAGCTCAGCTTGCGTATTAGCTTTCTCAGCGGCTCCTGTTCTGGTCTCAGCGGTTCCGCTGAGACAGTGGGCTTGTCTCAGCGGTTTTGACCCTTCGTCTCAGCGGTTCTGCTGAGACAAAACTTCATCTCCTAGGAGATGATTTCTCCACATCTAAGGGCATGTTTGGCACTTCCTTTTGAGTCACCTGTACCTGTATATACTACACAAGTATAACTTTATCAAATACAATATGTCCTTAGCATTGAGAGTGATTGTAACGCCCCTGATTTTCTGGTGTTTGTTTAATTCAGTGATGGCGCGTTAATGACGTCGGGGCGTTACTTTTAACGTCGAGTTAGCGGCGCGTCGCCGTTTGCGCGTTTTCGCATCCGTTTGGGTCAAGTCGACCAGTTTTTGCGACGACCCGGAATTGGAAAATTTTACGTTAGGAAATTAGATTATTTAATTTTAGACTTGCTTATCAAGTTTCGTCGCGATCCGAGCCATTCTGGAGCCTCGGCGCATTTTAGAAGTTTTGTATATAATTAAAGCTCGCCGTAACTTCCGCCACTCATATCTCGAAAACGGCACGTCGGATTTTGATTCCAACTTCGCCGTTGGATTCGTAGCGCCGCCGTTCACCTAAGGTGAATTTTCGTTGGATTCGGCGTTCGTTTTTTTTTATAAAATAATAATAATAATAATATTATTATTATTATTATTATTATAAAAGCACACGAATGTATATATACATATCAAGATTGCGTCGTTTTTTTTCCCTCCCCTTGCGTCGACTCATTCCAGCCCCTCTCAGAGTTGCGTCGAATTCAGCCTTCAACTCATGCGTCGATTTCTCTTCTCCTGCATGTGTCGATCTCATTTCAACTCATGCGTCGATTTCTCTTCTCCTGCATGCGTCGACTTCATTTCAACGCATGCGCCGACTTTCCCCAGCAGCCTTGCGTTGACTGCCTTGCGTCGACTTCTTTTCGACGCATGCGTCGACTTCCTCCCCCCCCCCCCCCCTTGCGTTGACAACTTCGGCTCCGGCTATTATTAATGATAATAATAATAATGATAGTATTATTATTAAAATTATGTTTGTTGCTTAAAGGGAAATGAGCCCAGCCCTCTTCTCCTTCTTCATTCTGTCCGAACCAGAGAGTAGAACCGAGCGACGGGGACGGCGATTTCTCGAATCTTCCGGACGCCGCCGACGGAGCTCCGGTGGTCGGAATCGCGAGCCGAGCATAGATTCGGAAAGCTCTCGACGAGAGCTTCGTCCTCGTGGTAATTTCTTCCCATTTCGTGAAACTTTTTCGTTAGGGTTTTCGGCTCTAACCTTCGTTTTGGCCTTTTTTTCTGTAGATTTCGCCTCGTCGTGCCTCCTTTTGGGCCGATCTACGACGAGGAGTTGTTCGGAGAACGTTTCCGGTGATTTGAAGGCAAGTGGTGTTCTTGCCCTTGCTCTTTCCCTTTTGCCATATAACCGCTCTAAGCCGGTGCTTTTGATCTAACTGAGCCGTATCTCCGTTTTATTCTCTATTTTTGTTGCTAATAGCTTGATATTGTGCCAATTAATAAGAGAAACAAAAATATTTTTGTTAGCTTCATATCTCTTGACTTTCTCATTTGCTACTTGCCTTATAATATGATATGTCATGTTGGGCCTCACCCTTTTTTTCCCTTGAAATTGCTTGAAAATATAAATTCTATTGGAGGTCGCACGCGGTGTGGTTTTTGCCCCCGGTGCGGTGCTCTTTTAAGCTTTTGATTTGGAGGCCGTACGCGGTGTGGTTTTTGCCCCCGATGCGGTGTCCTCTTAAGCGTTTGAATGGGAGGTCGTACGCGGTGTGGTTTTTGCCCCCGGTGCGGTGCTCTTCTTTTGGATGAGCTGATCAGTCTCTATAATTTTGAACAAGAGTAACATGATTAATAATTTGAAAACGGATGGCTTTTCTTTTGCTTATGGCGAGTTTTGTCATCGCCTGTGTTCTTACCTTTGTTTGGTGAGCACATTTTGCTGATTATTATTCGCTCTGCTGTTTCCTTTTCTGCTGATGTTTAGATACTTCTGCTGTTTCCTTTCTCGTCGATTACTTGCTGCTAGTTTTGTCATGACTGACCCTTGCAGCTTCTGTTTCCCCTCCGGTCTCGCGGAGGTTTGCTTACTTCCTTATTTTCTGCACCACTTGTACTTGTTTCTGAGGTGTTCTTTCTTTGAATGCCTCAGGTTCTGGACAGTAGCGGGTGTTAGTGCAGAGCTGCTTTAGTTGCTGTCTTCTGACTCTTTGAGGTAGAGTATTCTGTGGACTTGTCGGCCCATGGGTTCGTGTCAGGTGTTGACGCTCGTGGTGCCGTTTAGTTAGATTTTTGTTTCAACTACTGCTGTTACTTGTGGTTCACTTTTGAACACTTGTTCTGGAATGGTTAGATATTGGTGGGCTTTATGGCTCCTTGTTAGATATGTTAAGGTAATTGTTGCATTGCATAACATGTTTTGAAAAGCTAATCTTACTACTTTCTGCGTGTGATAAATCTACTTTTATATATAGTAAATCCACACATTCGATCTTGCATGGTGCACCTCACTAAGTCTTCATGTTCACTTAGGCCACTAAGTAATTAACTCAAGTATTTTTCCGCTGCATAAAACTATGTTTTAAAAACGTGGACTAGTTGATCCACCTAGCCGAGGGACGCGGCTTGTTAATCTTTGCACAACTTATATCTAAATCTCTTTGAGTTTATAATAATATTTGCTTGACTGCGAAGAAGGATGAATTGCCTTAACGTCAGTAGGCGTCCCCTACGTGACGTGGCATCACAATGCGTAGTTTTCCCTACTCTGATAGCATTTTAAATGTTGGGAAAATGCGGGTTGTGACAGTTGGTATCAGAGGGAGGTTCTGTGAAAAAGGTAGTTGGGTAGTTTGGCGTGTGAGCCAAACAACCGCTATCCTAAGCAGAATCTCATAAGATCATTTCATTGTATACACACACTGATATGTCATCAATATGTCTTGACCGAAGCATGGACACAACACTCATAGCATGATAAGAAGTATACAGGGCATATTATGTAGTATGGGATGCATAATATGTGTTTGTATATGGATCCACCATAGGTGGCAACATGTGACGGTTATGTAGTATGGGATGCATAACCATCATTACATGGATGCCCATTAGCACGTTTTCTTTTTCGTTACATGTAATGTTATGTAGTATGGGATGCATAACATTACATGTGTACGCCGCTCATAACACGCATTAAGGCCTCTTTCTAGAATGCATAGCACTGCATACATTCATATCATCGCATAAGCACGCATGCCAAGTTAAAGACATACCAGATGACATATGTACACACATGATTTGAAAAGAAATTTAAATACTCATGCACTCATGTCATAGCACAAGAGTCAATAGGATGGTGTTGCATCATCCTAAGTTAATCATGGCATCATTTCATGAAATTCCAGAACAAGGTAACAGCAATAGCAGGTTGTTTTCTTCCCTGTTCCGAATCGATCCGTAAATTTTTCCGAGTCTGTTTGGCTTAAGCTCTGTAAGCCTATTTCTGATTAAATGTCCATCGTTCTTGTAGACATGTCTCGTAGAAGAGTGACACGATCGACCCCCCTGCCTGAGGGAGAGTCTTCTGGTGGTCAGAGTGAGTCCGTGATCGAAAGCCTGCGACAGAGCAATGAGGCTTTGTCGAGGCAGTTGGTTGCGATGCAGACTCAGATTCAGTCCTTGGTGTCTGCTGCCTCGGCGCAGCAGCCTGTTGTGCAAGAACCGGTGGTGAGCCCAGCCGTTCCTACTCCCCTGGTGCCTCCAGTGGCATTGCCACCGGAGATGAACTTCATTTCACACTTTCAGCGTTTGGGACCTCCTACCTATATTGGTAGGGCAGACTTCATGGCCCTGGATGATTGGGTGATCAGCATGGAGGAGATGTTCTCCTATTCAGGTGTCTCGGAGGATTCGAAGGTGATGGTGGCTGCTTATCAACTGAAGGGTTTGGCAAAAGGTTGGTGGATTAGGGAGAAGGAAGGTCTCGCCGAGGGATGCTCCTGGGAGACGTTTAAGAAGTTGTTGCTTGAGAAGTTCCTCCCATCGGTTGAGCGCGACCGATTGATGAACAACTTTCTGCATCTGAAGCAGAGGCAGCTCACCGTCAGTGAGTATGAGATAGAGTTCAGCAAGTTGAGTAGATTCGCCCCCGAGTTGGTGGCCTCGGAGGAAGGTAGAGTGAAGCGGTTTTTTGGGTGGTCTCACTGGCAACGTCCAGCAGTGGGCTAGAGCCTATGGGTCAAAGACTTATGCTGAAGCGGTGGAGGCCGCATTGAAGGCCGAGTCTATTGAGAAGACGAAGATTCGTGGGCAGCAGATAAAGAGTGATAAGAGGAAATCTGATGATCGGGAGAGTTCTAAGGCGTCTCACTCGGACTCGAAGAAGAGGGGTGTGGGGCACTGTAGCTTCTGTGGCAAGCGGGGCCACCCGTTCGAAAGGTGTTTCAAGAGGCTCGAGGCGTTGGAGCCGTTAAAGGTTAGTGCAATTCAGGACGTACCTAAGGCGATCCCAGTGTGCTCTTTCTGTTCTAAGCCCGGGCATGAGGCGGCCCGATGTTACAAGAAGGCCGGTTGTTGTTTCCTATGTGGACAAAAAGGACATCGTAGGGCCGACTGCCCGAACTCTCAGACTGTGACTTCAGCGGTTCCTCTGCAGGCCTTGCCGCCGCCCCCGCAGTTCGTGGGCAAGACTAAAGGCAAGCTTAATGTGCTGACTAGAGAGGAAGCTCAAACCTCAGCGCACGTAATATCTGGTTAGTTCCTTTCCTCCTAGCTTGTTTTTTTTCTGATTTTGGTTAGCTTACTAGTTGTCTAGTGACGCACGCTTATTTAGGTGAATTCAAGGTGAAGAATAAGTGGGCACGTGTCCTGTTTGATTCGGGAGCGTCTCACTCTTTTGTTGCTAGAAGTTTTGTTGATAGGCACCGATGGTCTGTTGATCGGTTGGATGGTGCCTTGTCCGTTAAGTTTCCGTCTGGAGATCAGGTTACGTCAGATCGGGGTATCCGGGGGTGCCCCATCTCCTTGGGTGGTGTCCAGGTGCTGGCAGACTTGAAGATGCTAGATTTGGCAGATTTTGATGTGATTCTCGGGATGGACTGGTTGTCCAAGTATGATGTCGTGATCAAGTGCAAGGAGAAGCGGCTAGATTTCAAGTTGGGTGACGGACGTCCTTTGAGTGTTTATGGTTTACCTTAGGAGAGTTCTCCGATTATTTCCGCGGTACGTGCTCGCCGAGCTTTAGCCTCTGGTTGTTTGGGTTTTCTGGTTTCTATCTGCGCTTTGGATGCTTCTCGTGTGGAGCCAACCGTGGAGGGTATCCCGGTGGTGCGAGAGTTTCCCGATGTTTTTCCGGGCAAGCTTTCCGCTCTTCCTCCCGAAAGAGAGGTGGAGTTTTCCATAGACCTCGAACCAGGCACCCGGCCCATTGCCAAGGCACCGTACCGCATGGCGCCTCATGAGTTAGAAGAATTGCGTGTTCAGTTGGATGAACTTCTGGAGTGTGGTTTCATCAGACCGAGCACTTCTCCATAGGCTGCTCCTGTTCTCTTTGTGAAGAAGAAGGACGGTTCCATGAGGCTGTGTATCGATTATCGGGAGTTGAATAAGGTGACGATCAAGAATAGATATCCGTTGCCGCGGATTGATGATTTGTTCGACCAGCTGCGTGGGTGCACCAAATTCTCGAAGATTGATCTTCGTTCGGGCTACCACCAGTTGAGGGTTCGTGAGTCAGACATTCCTCTGACGGCTTTTAGATCCTGGTACGGGCATTTCGAGTTCCTCGTGTTGTCCTTTGGTTTGACCAACGCGCCTTCTGCGTTCATGGATCTGATGAACCGGGTATTCAGGGACTTTCTTGACCGTTTTGTAGTCGTCTTCGTTGACGACGTTCTCATCTATTCTCGCAGTGATGAGGAGCATGCCTATCATTTGCGTCAGGTTCTGTCTGTCTTGAGAGAGCATAAGTTGTATGCTAAGCTGAGCAAGTGCGAGTTTTGGCTGCCTCAGGTGTCCTTTTTAGGACATGTGGTGAGCAAGGATGGGATCTCCGTTGATCCCGCTAAGATTTCAGCGGTGATGGATTGGAAGAGATCTTCTACTCCAAAGGAGATCAGGAGTTTCTTGGGTTTGGCCGGATATTATAGGAGATTTGTGGAGGGTTTCTCTACATTGTCCGCTCCGATGACCCGGCTTACGCAGAAGAATGTCGCTTTCATTTGGAGTGATAAGTGTGAGGAAGCTTTCCAAGAGCTGAAGAGAAGGTTGTGCTCTGCCCCAATTCTCATTCTGCCTATCGAGGGAGCGGAGTTTGCGGTGTATGTTGATGCTTCCCACATCGGACTTGGATGCGTTTTGATGCAAGAGGGGAAGGTGATCGCTTATGGATCTAGGCAATTGAAGGTTCATGAGAAGAATTACCCCACCCATGATTTGGAGTTTGCGGCGGTGATCTATGCCCTGAAGCTGTGGAGACACTTACTGTATGGCGCTGTGTGCAAGATTTATACTGATCATAAAAGCTTGAAGTATGTATTCACACAAAAGGAGCTGAATTTACGCCAGCGCCGGTGGTTGGAATATGTTGCTGATTATGAAGTGGATATCCTTTATCATCCCGGTAAGGCCAATGTGGTGGCCGATGCGTTGAGTAGGAAGACGGCTCAGATCTTCAACTTATCTATTCAAGCCTTAGTTGAGGAGTTTCTTTTGATGGATATTTCGGCGGTGAGCCGTAGCGAGCGCACTCGTTTGGAGGCAGAAGAGCCTTCGTGGATCACCCTCACAAGGTTACATCAGAAAGAAGACCCAGATCTTCAGCATCTCCGAGGAAGGGCCGAGAAAGGGGAATTATCTGATTTCTCCATTGATGAGCTTGGTACCCTCTTGTATAGAGGTAGATTCTGTATTCCGATGGCGGGAGATATTCGGGTTATGATTTGCAGGGAGGCTCACGGATCTAGTGTGTCCTATCACCCGGGTTCCACCAAGATGTATAGAGATCTGAAGCAAATTGTGTGGTGGTCGGGCATGAAGAACGACATTGCCAAATTCGTATCGGAGTGCTTCACATGCAAGCGGGTGAAGGCCGATCATGGCAGGCCTGGAGGAAAACTGACCCCTTTGGAGATCCCCATGTGGAAATGGGAAAGCATATCGATGGACCTTATTACGGGTTTGCCGAGGTCCCCTCGTGGACATGATTCAGTCTGGGTTATAGTTGATCGATTGATGAAGTGTGCGCATTTCGTCCCCTTCAAGGTCGGCTATTCTATGAAAAAGATAGCAGAATTATATTTGGATGAGGTCATTCGTTTGCATGGAGTACCTGTGAGTATCGTGTCAGATCGAGACTCCAGGTTTACGTCGCGATTCTGGCAGAGCTTACAGGGATCTTTGGGCACCGACCTCAGGTTTTCGACCGCATACCATCCGCATACCAATGGTCAAACGGAGCGAGTTAATCAGATCGTGGAAGACATGATCAGGTGTTACATTTTGGAGCATGCTGGAGCTTGGGACGAGCGCCTCAGACTCATGGAGTTTGCATATAATAATAGCTTCCAAGAAAGTCTGCAGATGGCCCCTTTTGAAGCATTGTATGGGAGGCGCTGCAGGACTCCCTTGTTTTGGGCCGAAGTCGGTGAGAGACCGTTGCTAGGTCCGGAAGCTTTGATGGAAATGGAAGAGGTGGTGACTAATATTCGGGAGAAGCTCCGCGTTGCCTAGGAGCGGTACGAAAAGTATGCCAATCAAAGAAGGGCAGATCTGGAGTTTGCGGTTGGGGACAGTGTTTTTCTGAAGGTCTCTCCGATGCCGGGCGTTAAGAGATTTGGGAAGAACCACAAGTTGGATCCCAGATATGTTGGGCCATTTCAGGTCGTTGAGCGCATCGGAGTGTCCGCTTATAGATTAGAGTTACCTACTACCTTCCCTGGCATCCATGATGTGTTCCATGTGAGTCAGTTAAGGAAGTGTGTCCGCAGCAATCGTGAAGTCCTCGATTCGGTGCCTCAGATTCAACCCAATTTGTCTTATGTTGAGGAGCCTGTTCGCATTTTAGAGACCCAAGAACGGGTGTTGCGGAGAAAATCTATTCCCATGGTGAAAGTTCTTTGGCGGAATCATGACGCCGAGAGCGCAACATGGGAGCTGGAGTCAGCAATGCGAGAGTCTCATCCTCACCTTTTCAATTAATTAGTTCAGGTAGATCTGCTCTCCTGCACCAGTTATCTTTTCATTTTATTTGCTCAGATGGATATTCCTTCCTGTACCTTTATTTTGTCCAAATTGTTGTTCCTGCACCTTTATCTTTCATCTAAATAGCCCAGGTCAAAATTCCCTTCCTGTACCAATTATTTATCTATCTTAAATTTTCTCTCCTGTACCATTTATCAACCTTAATGTTGTTATCTGCTCTTATGTCAAGTTTCGGGATAAAACTTTCTTTTAGGGGGAGTGGCTGTAACGCCCCTGATTTTCCGGTGTTTGTTTAATTCAGTGATGGCGCGTTAATGACGTCGGGGCGTTACTTTTAACGTCGAGTTAGCGGCGTGTCGCCGTTTGCGCGTTTTCGCGTCCGTTTGGGTCAAGTCGACCAGTTTTTGCGACGACCCGGAATTGGAAAATTTTACGTTAGGAAATTAGATTATTTAATTTTAGACTTGCTTATCAAGTTTCGTCGCGATCCGAGCCATTCTGGAGCCTCGGCGCATTTTAAAAGTTTTGTATATAATTAAAGCTCGCCGTAACTTCCGCCACTCATATCTCGAAAACGGCACGTCGGATTTTGATTCCAACTTCGCCGTTGGATTCGTAGCGCCGCCGTTCACCTAAGGCGAATTTTCGTTGGATTCGGCGTTCGTTTTTTTTTATAAAATAATAATAATAATAATAATAATAATATTATTATTATTATTATTATAAAAGCACACGAATGTATATATACATATCAAGCTTGCGGCGTTTTTTTCCCCTCCCCTTGCGTCGACTCATTCCAGCCCCTCTCAGAGTTGCGTCGAATTCAGCCTTCAACTCATGCGTCGAGTTCTCTTCTCCTGCATGCGTCGATCTCATTTCAACTCATGCGTCGATTTCTCTTCTCCTGCATGCGTCGACTTCATTTCAACGCATGTGTAGACTTTCCCCAGCAGCCTTGCGTTGACTGCCTTGCGTCGACTTCTTTTCGACGCATGCGTCGACTTCCTCCCCCCCTTGCGTTGACAACTTTGGCTCCGGCTATTATTAATGATAATAATAATAATGATAGTATTATTATTAAAATTATGTTTGTTGCTTAAAGGGAAACGAGCCCAGCCCTCTTCTCCTTCTTCATTCTGTCCGAACCAGAGAGTAGAACCGAGCGACGGGGACGGCGATTTCTCGAATCTTCCGGACGCCGCCGACGGAGCTCCAGTGGTCGGAATCGCGAGCCGAGCATAGATTCGGAAAGCTCTCGACGAGAGCTTCGTCCTCGTGGTAATTTCCTCCCGTTTCGTGAAACTTTTTCATTAGGGTTTTCGGCTCTAACCTTCGTTTTGGTCTTTTTTTCTGTAGATTTCGCCTCGTCGTGCCTCCTTTTGGGCCGATCTACGACGAGGAGTTGTTCGGAGAGCGTTTCCGGTGATTTGAAGGCAAGTGGTGTTCTTGCCCTTGCTCTTTCCCTTTTGCCATATAACCGCTCTAAGCCGGTGCTTTTGATCTAACTGCGCCGTATCTCCGTTTTATTCTCTATTTTTGCTGCTAATAGCTTGATATTGTGCCAATTAATAAGAGAAACAAAAATATTTTTGTTAGCTTCATATCTCTTGACTTTCTCATTTGCTACTTGCCTTATGATATGATATGTCATGTTGGGCCTCACCCTTTTTTTTCCCTTGAAATTGCTTGAAAATATAAATTCTGTTGGAGGTCGCACGCGGTGTGGTTTTTGCCCCCGGTGCGGTGCTCTTTTAAGCTTTTGATTTGGAGGTCGTACGCGGTGTGGTTTTTTCCCCCGGTGCGGTGTCCTCTTAAGCGTTTGAATGGGAGGTCGTACGCGGTGTGGTTTTTGCCCCCGGTGCGGTGCTCTTCTTTTGGATGAGCTGATCAGTCTCTATAATTCTGAACAAGAGTAACATGATTAATAATTTGAAAACGGATGGCTTTTCTTTTGCTTATGGCGAGTTTTGTCATCGCCTGTGTTCTTACCTTTGTTTGGTGAGCACATTTTGCTGATTATTAGTCGCTCTGCTGTTTCCTTTTCTGCTGATGTTTAGATACTTCTGCTGTTTCCTTTCTCGTCGATTACTTGCTGCTAGTTTTGTCATGACTGACCCTTGCAGCTTCTGTTTCCCCTCCGGTCTCGCGGAGGTTTGCTTACTTCCTTATTTTCTGCACCACTTGTACTTGTTTCTGAGGTGTTCTTTCCTTGAATGCCTCAGGTTCTGGACAGTAGCGGGTGTTAGTGCAGAGCTGCTTTAGTTGCTGTCTTCTGACTCTTTGAGGTAGAGTATTCTGTGGACTTGTCGGCCCATGGGTTCGTGTCAGGTGTTGACGCTCGTGGTACCGTTTAGTTAGATTTTTGTTTCAACTGCTGCTGTTACTTGTGGTTCACTTTTGAACACTTGTTCTGGAATGGTTAGATATTGGTGGGCTTTATGGCTCCTTGTTAGATATGTTAAGGTAATTGTTGCATTGCATAACATGTTTTGAAAAGCTAATCTTACTACTTTCTGCGCGTGATAAATCTACTTTTATATATAGTAAATCCACACATTCGATCTTGCATGGTGCACCTCACTAAGTCTTCATGTTCACTTAGGCCACTAAGTAATTAACTCAAGTATTTTTCCGCTGCGTAAAACTATGTTTTAAAAACGTGGACTAGTTGATCCACCTAGCCGAGGGACGCGGCTTGTTAATCTTTGCACAACTTATATCTAAATCTCTTTGAGTTTATAATAATATTTGCTTGACTGCGAAGAAGGATGAATTGCCTTAACGTCAGTAGGCGTCCCCTACGTGACGTGGCATCACAATGCGTAGCTTTCCCTACTCTGATAGCATTTTAAATGTTGGGAAAATGCGGGTTGTGACAGTGATGCCTCTTTAAATCAAGGTAATATTGAGGGCAATATTCCCAACAAAAACATTTCATTTTTATTTAGAATACTTTGGGGCATTTTAATAGTAATTTTTCAAACTTCAATATCCAAATATATAAGAAATTTTTCCATAAGGGTTTTCTACCCATTATAATTTTCACCCATAAATAATGGTCGTGATAATGATTTTTAATTTTCATAAAAAATTTCTCTTTTAGTGGATGAGAGATCATGAAGCGCCATTATTCCCGGTTGTGAAGCCATTTTGGAATAACCTACCCTCTGATACCACGCGTTGGATCTTATGGCACCCTTAGAGGGGGGGGGGGGTGAATAAGGGTTTTATAGAATTTTATTCTTATTTAAATTTATCAGAGTTCGCGACCGAAATCTCAGAATATTTTATAAGAAAATTTATTTTAATATCTTAGATAAGATTATATTGACGATTCCTTTTTAAAGAAGACGGAATTTAATTTTTCTCCGCTACCGCCGGCGTTAGTAACAGAAGTTGAATTCCATAAGTTAATGATTAAAATGAATCTTACAATATATTTTGTTTTAGTGCTTTGATGCAAATATAATTTAAAACATTTTTTAGGAGAAAATAAAATTAATTAAATGAAACATTTGAAGACATGATTTTATTTCATAAGAAATTGATTACACAAATGTTTGCTTTAATGCTTTGATGAAAATATAATTTAATACATTCTTAAAGAGGAAATAAAATCAATTGAATGAAACGTTAAAGGACATGATTTTATTTCATAAGAAATTGATTATATAAATGTTTGATTTCTATAACGCTATAAATTAAGGTGAGAATATGAAAAACCCTTTTTGCGATTCACTTGTCCTTCTCCCAAGGACCGGTTTGCTATATCCTATATTATCCCATATAAGGCCTCTAGACACCCCAAGATCTAACCTCGACCTATTCGCCACGCACAAGGCGGTGAATTCCCCCTAAACTTCACAAGGCCTAGTCGCCAATAATTGCGGCAAAATTTCCCACAGAATCCTTCCCGGAATCTGACGTTCTCCCCGAATGAATTATTCACACCCATTACAAAATGAATAAAATAAAAGATTACAAGATAAAAATAAAGTAAGAGAAACTCCCCAAGAAATTTTGAAGGTGAATACAAAGGCGATATAGACGTTGGCGTTCTTGAAGCGTTCGTCCTTCTCATGGAATATGCGTTGTAGACCTTCTTCAAAATCTTCTTTAGATTTTTATGTTAGCCCAAGATAGATCTCTCAATTGTTGTAGACGAGCCTCTCTCAAAAGAATCAGAATTCTGGCTTTAGAGGCAATGGAAATACCTTTTGTAGAATGAGAAGGGCTACTCTTTAAATAGGCATGGGAGCTAACGTCTGGCGTTAAGAAGTTAACGCCACAATTAGTGATCATGTACGGTCGTGGTTGAGATCGTGCAATCATCGAGATCGTGGCAGATCATGGACTCAACGCATTCGTTAGCTCCAACACTGTCGTTGTCACTTAATACTCGACGATACTTCTTCTCGACGTCATTCCCTTCTCGACAACATCCTTTATCAACGATAAGTTAACGCGGGGCGTTGTCACTTGGTACTCGCTGATACTTCTTCTCGACGTCATTCCCTTCTCGACAATATCCCTTATCGACTATAAGTTAACATGGTCTTTAACTCTAACGCAGGGCGTTAGATCTCTTTCCAGAGAATCGTCCCCATTCAGCATATTACTCATAGGGATGTTTAGCTATAGTTCCTGTACAACCTGCACACTATAAACACACAAAATACAAGATCAAATACAACACGGTATTTTATTATTTTCAAACCAAGAGATGTGGAACATATGCTCCAACAGGTTTCATCCAGGGAAATAAATGAAGCCTTTTAGTGTGTCATGTGGCTGGAACAACTACTATCTATGCACCATTTGTCATCGCCATGATGTTCGTTTTCAGAAGAGGAGAAGAACATAGTGTCTGGTGGTCCTTCGAGGAATTTTGCTTGTTCTCTAGGGTGTGACCAACATTCTTTATCTCCATGGGTGTGTTTTCTGCAGCACTTGCATTTGAAGAGTAAATCCTTGTTCTCATGATTGTTCTTTTTTACATGGGCTGCAGTATATGATAGAGTTGTGTTGAAAAGCATTTGCTCTGTACTGGCCACTAGAATTTCCAGGACCACCAATGGATTGGTGGTGAGGATATTACATGAGATAATGTTGTGTTTGTGGGTAAAGAAAATAAAGAGGTTGAGTTGGCGGAATTCGTTGGTGATGCTGGTGGGCATAGTGGATTGGTGTGTGTTGTTGTTGCGGGGAAGGTTAGAGTTGGGTATGAGTATGAGGAGGTTGTGGGTTTGCTAGGAGAGGAGGATGTGTGTATGCTTGATTTGAGTTGTGCAGTAGAGAAGAGTGTGTTTGTAGAGTTGGTTGTGGGGTTGCTGGAGAGTTTGTGGATGCTGGGGTGTTTTTTTCTTCAATGAAAGAGAGGAAAAGTTTGTTGTGAAAAACATCATCAATAGACTGCTTGCTTTGATTCATGTGATCTTCATGGGACTGGAGGAAAGCCATGAGTTTGGTGATAGAGAGAGTCTCAATGTCATTGGCTTCTTCGATGTCAACTACCACATGATCAAAAAATGGCAGGCTGCACAGAATCCTGGTGACAATTTGGGCATCTGTTATGGTGGAACCAAGGTTTTGAATTTGGTTTGTGATGTTTATGATACATGCGCAGTATTCTTGAATGGCTTCATCTTCCTGCATGTGAGTGGAGTCAAATTTCCTCCAAAGAGTGTTGACTTTGATGGAGATCACCTTTTTGGATCCTTGAAATTCTTCCTGCAGGATATCTTATGTAGCTTTGGCAGAAGCGACACCCATGATGCGAGAGAAAATACAATTGGCAACTACATTTTGAATGAGCATGAGGACACATACATCCTTCATGACTTCTTCTTTCGGAGCAGACCTTTCGACGCCTTTCTCATAAGGGATTATTCCATTTTTTACAACATCCCATCAATCCTGGGAGAAGAAAGTTGTTTTCATTTTTATGCTCCAGTACTCATAGAACTCGTCAGTAAAAATAGTGATGGTTGTAAGGGTAGATGATGAGGCCATTGAAAAGAAATCTTGATATATAGATTCGAGAGGATGAAAAGAAAAGATTCGGGCTCTGATACCACTAATAGAAAAGTATGAACTCAAACAGTAGAAGGGTTAACGAATGAATAACACATTTCATTTCATCTAAAAGAGATTACAATGATCCAAATGGGAACTTTAAATAACACAAAAACATGACATTAATGTTAAGTTAAATGGTGCAGGTGGCAGCATGGGAGAAGACGAATGAGTGTTGACTCGACATCAGTGAGGAGGGAATTAAAGCATCAATGGCTGGATCGTTGTCCAACAGTCTACAATGCCTCCTGCGGACCATTAACTACATAGACTTTTTGCTTTGTCGATTCTACCAATTTTACTGGTAGGCAGGCCTACGTGCATGCTGAGTAGGGGGGCTAAAACTGTAAGATAGCTGATTTGCACTCATATTATGGGTTCTCATCAATATATACAAAACCCGGTGGCGGTTAGTCAGAAACCCCACTCCTCCACTAAGATAATGGGGGGGGGGGGGGGGGGGGGGGGATGAGTGAGGAAGTGGACCAAACACACCATCTCCACAGCTAACGACCCGTACAATCGCGCGCAGTACGCGCTGCTAGGCCACACACCACCGCGCGCGATAACACCACGTGCGCTACTGCGCGCTACCGCGCGTTGTGTACCGCGCGCGACGGTACCGCACGCGATAGCGCTGAATTGCATAAGACCGCGCCCCTTATGAGGGGGGCGACCTAACCGCACCCCTCATCAGGGGTGCGGCCAAACTGCACCCGTTTTGGGGTGCGGCCAAGCTGTACCCCCTGGGTGCTGCCTAACTGCACCCCCCATTAAGGGTGTGGCCAAACCGCAGGCCAAGCCTTACCCCCCTTGGGGTGCGGCCTAACCGCCCCCCTCATAGGGGGTGCGGCTAAACCGCACCCCTCTCCTGCAGATGGCCCTGCGGAGCATCCGGCCGAGGTCGCAACTCCCCGACAGATGCGGCCGAAACACAATCCCCCCTTGGGGGCGCGACTTCTCGTTTCTCAGCTCCCCGTGCGCTCAAAACGCTTAAGCTTTCAATACGCGCTTAGAAGGCTTCCAAGTTCGTCGCGTGCTCAGAAGGCTTCGTTGCGCGCTCGGGATGCTTCCAAGTTCGTCGCGCGCTCAGAACGCATCGTTGCGCGCTCGGAACACTTCCAAGTTCGTTGCGCGCTCAGAACACTTCGTTGTGCGCTCAGAACTCACTACAAGAAAACAGGCTTTTAGCCACGGCAGATTGCCGTGGCTAAAAGTCAGAAACCGTGGCTAAAAACCTTTGGCCACGGCCTGCCCACGGAAAGTGGGCGTAGGCAATACGAGCGTGGCCAATACTATTAGCCACGCTCACTTCGTGGCTAAAAGTTTTAGCCACGAAAATTAGCCACGGATTAAAATCATGGCTAAAGGGCCTGTTTTCGGTATTTATTAGCCACGGTTCATTTCCGTGGCTAAATCCCTTGTTTGCCACGGCAAATCCCCGCGCCTAAAAAGTTCATTTGCCACGGGAAAAACCGTGGCAAATAGTTATCCTTATTTTTAAAAAAATATATTTGCCACGGCGCATTGCCGTGGCAAATACTTTGTTTTCTTTTTTTAAAAAATCACCACGGCTTAGGGCCGTGGCAAATACTTGCTGATTTTTTTTTAAAAAAAATACGTATAATCCTTCAATTTGTGGGTCCCGGAACTTGTCCGGGACAAGGACAAGTTAAAAATAATAGCTCATTGATGCTTGATTCTTAGCTAAAGATCAAAGTAGATTCACCACGGCATTAGCAATTCTTTTACATTAATCGTTCTCTAATGTGACAAGAAAATTAACTCCAAACAAGAAATGAGAGCCAATTAACAAGCTACTAGATATAGGTTACAAGTTTTTTCATTACAATATTTTTCATGTGGCCTATTTTTTTAGCATACATACATAGCTGAACAATAACACATGAATGAATAAGAACTCATAAATCCAACACCAAAAAACATGATGAACTTGCATTAGAGATCAAGTACAGTTGTTGCTAACCAATCAACAATTGCATCCACTGACAAATCTCCACTATATCTGCAAGAATATGAAAGCTTTGATTAAATTCAGTATTAAAGCATGCATTACCGAAGTGAAATGCAATTAGTTGTAACCAAATTGAGAAAAAAGCTATTTTAGAACATCAGATACTCTTGGATTATGTTGGTTTCATCATTAAGGCCATACGTATACCAAACTGACCTTATATAACAATCAGAACTGACACAATTAGGAGGAAATGCAACAAGAGAAGGTAAACCTGTAAAACACTTTAGAAGGGTCAACAACATATTAAGCAAAAAAACTGAATTGCTAAGCAGTTTTAAAGCTATAGCTTGTAGCAAACCAGGGGGGTGCACAATCTACTTTTATTTTATTACAAGTCATTATCTTTCTCTAATTACAACTTGCAGGAACATAATTCTGTAGCAGGCCATACTAGAACCCCCCAAATCACATAAATTTGGCCAAGTTCTGAATAACTTACACAACAAATGGCATGATCACTGGTTTAAAAAAAATAACTTTAAACCTATGAATGTTCAACATAGAAGCAGAGCCCTACACGATAGTTGAAATAAGACTAGTAATGGTGACAGCATCGAATCAAAGCCCTAAACAGAAACAACAAGAAAACAGAATTATCCATTTGCACAACTAAGACAAAACAATTATTATGCATATTTGATAGAGATTGCACCAAATTGGTTTGATTCTGGAAACAGAACAGAAATTGCATAATTTATTTGATTATATGATGTTTCATACCATTAGAAAATAGCAAAAACATGTGATTTACAAGGAGAGAAGATTATTAAATTAGAATCAGCAAAACATAAGTAAGTTCTCGCAAAGTAAATAAATATCTATTTGATCCGCTTGACCCTCTACCGGCCAATACTACGGAGCAACCCTACAAACATCAATCACAGAGTCTACCGTGCTTTGCTTAGCCACTACTTGACTAATACCTCAAAGCACACCTAGAATACAATAATGTAAAAGGAGATAGAGATGAAGAAAGTGAAACCTAGGCCACAATCTGTACCCGGAGAAGAGTTGTAAAACCAACGATAAGTCCTTGTTTTTATCTGGTTACCTACGATTCAAAATACATTAAAGTTAATCATTTATATTATTGAAAGCCTAGGAAAACTTCGAAATTAATTGCATATAAACAAAAAAAATGAGCTGGAAAGAAAGTAACATATGATAGTGCACATGTATTAACATATTCATTTTCAATCTTTAGGTTTCTTTTTCAAGCGGACAGGAAAAAAAATTTAGATATGGCTACTTCTACTTGGAAATTAATGTTCAGACTCAATTCAATTTTATTCAGACTCCATTAATGAGATCCTATTTTATTTTTCTTCAAATCAAAATATTCTACACCATTAGATCAAGTTAGAATGCATCCAGACCATAAAATGTACCACTATTTGGGGTCCTAAATGGAGAGGATCCCGGTCCCAAGATTTATACATGAACTCTTATCGCCCATCTTGAAGATTTATACATGAATATTTTTCTCTTTGGAAGGGGAAAAGAGAAAGGAGCTAAGGATGAAGAAGAGCAGAAGTAAAACCCAAGTTAAATCCACTTCACTGCAAGTAAAAACCCTAATACTCTAAACAAAGAAGAACACCTAACTAACAAGTAGAGAAAAAAGTCTCATTTTATTTCGATTGCAAAACCCTAATACTCTAAACAAAGAAGAACACCTAACTAACAATGCACGAAAGATCTCATGAAAGATCTCAGAAAAATAGGACAAAAATAGCTATGTAAATGTCTGGGAAATCTCACGAAAGATTTCATGAAAGATCTCATGAAAGATCTCATGAAAGATCTCACGAAAGATCTCATGAAGAACACCTAACTAACAGTGCACGAAAAAATAGGTCAAAGCTTAAGGTACTTCAGGTCTGGAGAAGCTACCTTGCGAAATGCGGGAGCCGAGCAGGTCGAGGGAGCGGAGCAGGTCGAGGGATCGGAGCAGGTCGAGGGAGCGGAGCAGGTCGAGGGAGCCGAGCAGGTCGAGGGATCGGAGCAGGTCGAGGGAGCCGAGCAGCTTCGAGGGATCGGAGCCGAGCACCTTCTTCTCGTCGTCGAGGGAGCGAAAAAACCTAAAGTGCGGATTTGGAGGAGGGGGAAAACTGAAGCGTCGAGGAGAAGAATGAATATTTGGGGGAGGGGGAAATTTGGGGGAGGGGAATTTTTTTTAACTTCCCTCCCTTATTTTCATCTTAATAATTACTATTAATTAATAAGAATAATAATTATTAATTATAAAAAAATTGAAGATAATATAATAAAATTATTATTAAGAATGATTATTCGTAATTATGGAAAGCAGAGGAATTGTAGAAAAATGGGGTGCCGAAAAGAGAGATTCGAACGGAAAAATGGAAACAAAACAACACAAACCCGGAAAGCAGAGGAATTGTAGAAAAACGGACCGCCGCCGGGGGCTCGCCGCCCCCGAACCCCCGCGTTTACTGGTACTTCATCCATCGGAGAGGGGCACGCTCCGACGTCTCTAAGCTCACGTGGGCTAACCCGATGTAAGAAACAATTAAGAGAGCCGGAAGTGTTCCACAGTACTCCAACAGGATTAATGAGCTATTTCAATACGTGCTTTTATGTGATCTCACTCTCATCTTAAGATACTTCATCTAATCGGCTCATCGATGTAGTTAACTTCATCGCTATTGCGCATGACTCAGCTCCTCTAATTAAGTCACTAAGTATGTATATAATATTTGAACAAATTATATCTTGTAGTGTGAGCAAATTGAGCGGGGAAAAGCAAAATTAAGAAATTATGGGAGTAGCTAGCTATAGCCTGTAATTTAAAAATATATGAATTGTTCTTGAATATTTTTAAGTCATTAAGACAAATGCATGGGGGTATTATGGGAAACTACAAAAAACAAGCAAATGATCTAATTAGTTTGATTACATGATATGGAATAATTAAAGTGATTGAATTTTTTATTATTAATTAATGACTAATTAGTTTGGCCACTAATGAAATCATTTAGTAATAAAAATATTCTTTGGTCAACGTGTACGTCTTATATCAATCAAAATCATGCTCACACTAAGCCAGTACTCGTCGTGTGATTGTATTGATCACTGGAGTTCACAGAGACTAACTAGAGTCGTTAATTCATATATGTGAATAATTAATATATATGAGTTTACGTGTATTTTTAAATATAGCTAGTATATAAGTTCATTAATCTCATATATATATATAGTCGGGTAAATGAGTCATTATTCGCGGTTCAAACCAAGTCATTAGTTGTGGGTCAATCAAACCATATATGTACATTCAATTCACATTAATGGAAATTACATGTTACATGTACACTATGGTGGACTAAAATATATAGCAAGAATCAGCATTATGGTGGGCTAGAGTAACAAGATTCATCGATAGGCCAGATCAACAGATGATGACATTTTGACGTATGGGCGAAAGGGACATGTAATTACTAATTTGATTTTAAGAGCCGCTAGGACGCAAAAAGTTGATCAATATAACGAACGAAAAAACTTGTGATTTGCAAGTAAATAAAACAGAGAGAAAAATTTAATAGGTGTTTTATAATAATTTTAGCGTGTGGATAGTCATTTAATTTATGGGTTCCGGTTAATAATTACCTATATTATTTAAAAAGTGGGGCTAAATTATTAGTTACGAATTAGGGAATCATGACTAATAATAACTTTTAGCCACGAATTATTCTAATCGTGGCTAATACTTTCTTTTTTGCCACGGATTAGGTATCCGTGGCTAATACTTGCTTATTAGCCACGAATCAGGCATACCGTGGCTAAAACTCCTATTTTTTGCCACGGATTTCCCACCCGTGGCTAATATTTGCTTATTAACCACGAAATAAGATCCGTGGCCAATACTTAATTATTTGCCACGAATTTAGACCCGTGGCAAAAAAAAAACGTGGCTAAAAGTGATTTTTCTAGTAGTGACTCTTTCAAGTTCGTCGCGCGCTCAGAACGCTTTCAAGTTTGTCGCGCTCTCAGAACGCTTCGTTGCGCTCTCGGAACACTTCCAAGTTCGACGCGCGCTCAGAATGCTTCCTCGCGCGCTCAGGACATTTCTACGTTCTGAACACGCGCGCAGTTAAAATTTCTTAATTTCTCAGATTGCAGGACCCGTTCGTCGCCTTTATCGCCTTCAACAAAGCTGCCCGAACTACCCGAAGGGCGAGACGGTCATTTACAAAAATGACGATCCGTGTACTCCAAATCGACCAGCGTGATTCTCCCGTCAGGTGGTTACGGTGGTTACGACGGCAAAATTACCGGGCTACCCCCGGCCAAAGCTATAAAAGGAGTCCAGAGACTTCATTTCAAGACACCTTGCTTTCGGCACCCGAGAGAGCTCTGCGAAGATTTCCTCTGAGCTTTCCTTCGGTGCTTGAAGATCTCCTTCGTGGACTTGGAGATTTCCTTTCCCACGAAAGACGACTCGACATTCTCACTTTTGTTCTCACCAGCATTCTCACTTTCGTTCTCATGGTTGTTCTCAGAAGAAGAAATACTTAGCTTTCCGAGAGGTGGTCTGTCACCCTCGGAGTTCTCACTTTCTCTCCACTACTGTAATGAGCAGCGGTCTGTCGCACTCGAATTCTTAGTCTCTAATTGTAACCCCTCAGAAGATAGTGGAAGTTGGCCGACACAGCTCCGGCCGCTTGGTTTTTTACCCTTTCCGGGTTTTCCACATTAAAATCTTTCGTGTCACTTACTAACTCTCTTATTGACTTTTGCGCGCTCGGTTCGCTTCCGAGCTAAGGTGGTTCAATTCGACCGGTCTACCAGAGCACCCGAGCGATCTGCAACAATAGCAAAATGGAATAATAAGCCACGTTGTCCGGAAGAAAATTATTTGACTAATGCGATGTTCTGATCATTTTAGCCTTCTTCAATCGTACTAGGAATCTCCCAATTTGAGTCAAAATGGATAGTATCCATTTCACGGTCCAAATTAATTCGTGTCTGATCGGACGGGTTTTATATTCTTTTCTTTAATAGAAAAATTGAAGCTTGAAGCTCAAAATAACACCTAAATTAAGGCTCGAAGTATTCTCAACTATACTGCTTTTCTCAAGTATTATGTAAAGCTACGTCTCTGACTGATCTCACTGTCGTGCGCCCTCTAACATGCACCGCCGTTCATTTCAGACAAAACAAGGAGCTCGAATAATTATGTATTTTAATTCAATTGATGACAACGCATGAAATTTATTCAGTTTCAAAACTGTATAAACTGCCCCTGCCACTGTCGGCTATTAATTAAAACTAATTAAAAAAAAGTCTAATTAATCATAATATTTGTAACGATGATCGCATGGGCCGATGATTGAATGTCGTGACAGTGTTTGAGAATAGCTTCACCAGAAATTACAACAGCCACGTCAGACTTTGACCTGAACCCCACAAACATGGAGCATGCATGTAAACACCGTAAGAGATAAATTAGATAAATATTTTGTACATGAAAGGCCCCACCCGGCCTGGGAAAATAAAGATATTTTTATAAAAAAATATCATTTAAATAAATAACCGAAATTTTGTCTTGAACACAAAAGAATAGTGGAGTGAGGGGAAGGGATAATTTAGAGGTGGGGACAGCAGGCGGGAGTAAAATAATAATAAATAATAATTCAGAAATTAAGAATGGCATGTGAAAGAAGCGAGGGTGTGGTGGTCCCGGGGGGGGGGGGGGGGGGGGGGGGGGGGGGGGGAGATGTGGTCCCCATGATAATACGCGTTTTAATGTGAAATAGTGTGAGGAAAAGGGAAGGACCACAGGGGCTCTTCTTCTCCGGAGAGATGCAGCCAGCCCCCATTTGTGGAATATTTTCCAGCTGCATCGATTCCACTGTTGCACCTCCCTTCTCTATCTCTCTCCTCTAATCTTCAACAGTCTCTCACTTCCCATGCCCATTTCATTTTCATCCCTCTGTACTCTCTCTCTCTCTTCTGTCTCTTTTTTCTTAACAGTGTTCTCGTTCAGTGGGGGGAAGAGAGGGAGGTGTGGCTTGACACAAATCCCCTAGAACCAAGTCGGCATCTGTCCTCTTGTGGGCAGCAAAGAAGCCAATCTGAAAAAGCTTCGCAGGTCGAAACAGAGCCGACGGGGAAGACGACCCACTCTGCATGAGAACAGGGAGAGAGATATAGGAGAGAGAAAGAGAGAGAGAGAGAGAGAGAGAGAGAGAGAGAGAGAGAGAGAGAGAGAGAGAGAGAGAGAGACGTTGGATGAGGATTCGTGCCAATCACAAGATGAGAGCCGCTCGATCGTTCTCTCTTCGTGACAACAAAAGTATTCAGTACAATTATTAAAGGCACTGCTTCTATCCATGCCGCGGAATGATCAACAAGTCTTCTCTTTGAGTGAAAGGCTGCGTGCTTTTTCTCTCCTCAGTCCTCCCCTCTCATCCTCTGTGACTGAGTTTCAGTAATATACTACTAGTTCTCCGTAGGATGGCGCAAGAGCATCATCATCATCAAGCAGCCGCCGCCATGGCCGGGTACGGGGAGTTCTCGATGCAGGGCTACGAGGCGGCGGCATCTGGCCACGACCTCTACAGCTTGCAGACGAGGATGGAATTGCTCGGACTCCCTTCAAAGCATCATCATCATAACCCCGAAGAAGGAACATGGAGATCAGCTCATCTTTTTCCACGGCAGCAGGGATGCTGCTCTTCGCCAACAAGCGAAAGCGGCCTCATGGCCGACGGCGCCGGTTGGGACCAAGCGAGACAGCTTTTCGTCGACGATGCCTCCATGAGATGCTTATTCCCTGTTCACGACGAAGACCAGCAGCGGAGCCAAGGGATGCTGTCCCTGTCTCTCTACAACCCGGAGCCCTCCATCGCCGAGGCCACCGATTTCCACCGTTCCTTAATGTTCTCCCGGCCGACGAGCACCACCGCTACAGTCTCTCATCAGCATCACGCTGGCTTTTTTCCGGGGCAAGGAGGAGGGAGCAGCGGAAACAGCCAAAAACTGAAGCTCACAAAATACTTAATTCCAGCGCAGGAGCTTCTCAACGAGTTCTGCGACCTAGGTGGAGTGAAAGCCGCCTCAAAGCAAAAGCAGCAGGGCAAAAGGGCTGAAGAAGGCGGGCCTTCCTCCTCATCTTCCTTCATAAACCACTCACTCCAAAACCTCGACATACTTGAGCTGCAAAAGCGAAAGGCCAAGCTGCTGACTCTGCTGGAAGAGGTGAGTTCAGTGATTCCATTCGTCTATGGTGTTCCGCCTGGGCATGTAGATGGGTTTGAGTGTGTTCTTCGTGGGCGCGCGCGCGCGCGCTCGGAGAGTTCAATAATGGCTGAGCTGAAGAGTTACCATAAATGTTGAGCTGAGAAGAGTGTGGGACAGATTGACATTTCAGGGCATTTCATTTACTTTTAGAAACCTCTATTCCTTTTTCCTTGCGTAGGCATCTAACTACACCTGCTGACCCCTATCTCCCCGTTTTAAATGGAACCCACCGGATCTCAATTCCTCTTACTAATGATACCCTGCTCCAAACAGACAGAAAAATCTGCACCTTCTCCTTTTTTATAAAATAAAAATAATAATCTGTTGCTCATCTGTTCCATCATGATTATATCTTTATAAAAAAAAGCATTGATTTGAAGTTGTTTATAGTGTTCTTATGTTCTTGTTCCAGAAGAAACTTTCCATAACGAATTTTTTCCCTCAACATAAGGTCCCGTGATAGCTGTATCTACATGAAAAGAACTCTTTAACATAATTTCTAATGAATCATCGCCCTCACTGTTCACTACTTGTATCTGTACTGAGAATTGCGTTCTTTTGACCTAAGTCTCTATCAACGTTCGAGGAATTATAAATCCTTATATTATTACATCAACCCTCAGATCCGTTAAATAATACAGCTATTGCTAAGAGCTGCTGCTGATATGGATGATGACTGACTGAAACAGGTCGACAGGAGATACAAGCGATACTGCGAGCAAATGCGGGCGGTGGTCTCCTCTTTCGAGGCCGTCGCCGGAGAGGGGGCGGCGACGACGTACCTGGCATTGGCCTCAAAGGCCATGTCGAGGCATTTCCGAAGCTTGAGGGACGGCATTGTGGGGCAGATACAGGCGGCGAAGAAGGCGATGGGAGAGAAGGACCCCATCGCGCCGGGGATAAGCAGAGGAGAAACACCGAGGTTGAAGGTGCTCGACCAGTGCTTGCGGCAGCAGAAGGCGTTTCAGCAAGGCGGTTTGCTGATGGACCACCATCCATGGCGGCCGCAGCGCGGCCTGCCGGAGCGCTCCGTCTCCATTCTTAGAGCCTGGCTCTTCGAGCATTTTCTCCACCCGTAAGTTCCTTTTTTTCCCTTGCTCGACCGACACTTTTGATATTTGCAGCCACAAAAAATAAATTCCCATTTAAAAAATTAAATATATAATATATAATTAAAACACACGGCAACTGTTTGATGTGTGGGCCGGCCGCCCGGGACGTTCCTTTTCATTAAATTGATTTAATAATAAATAGTAAAAGTTGTTCAGAAAATTGCATTTTCAATTAAAAATAATAATAATAATAATAATTTAATTTTTATGGAGCACACATAATTTTCTATAATAACTATAAAATAAATTAAATAATTTTATTTGAAATTAAAATATTTCATTATTTTTTTAATTAGGATATGCTGGTCAATTTTAAAGATAATCATGACTTAAATGAAAATTTCTCGCATCAATGATTATTTATTTCATTTATTATTAACTATCTTTGAAAATTGATCGAGTCATAAAAGTATATCTTCTAGAGTGCACCAACCTCATATGTCAATTATTATGTAAAATGGTTAAAACTGTTATAGAAAGAAAAACAATAACTTTATATTTTTAAAATTATTATATAGTTTACAAATTATAACGATCCAATAACTTTTAGAATATGTTTTTGTTACCTCGGATAATATGTAGTATTAAAAATAATGCCTTCAATTGATTATAAATATAATAACTTTAGTCCAAACTTCGAAATGTTACTAAGGTGAGTTTGGACAAAAAAGCTACCATCATAGAATGCTTGTTTGGATAGCAATGGTTATGACCGTCACAAAAAAAAATTAATTTTGAATATAAAAGTGAATGTAAGGTCCGAATGATGATTCATTACCCTCGTGTTCTTGATCGCCACCGCCGCGCCAAATGGAGCCTAAGTTATCTTGAAAATTCAACGCTTCAAATTTATAAAATTGAATTTCAGAACCATGAAAATACGGATTTACTATTTCCTCTATTCTAGTAAAAAATTAATATGAATTTTAACTTTTGTAGATGTTTTTTAATCCAGATTAATTTGATTATTATTAAGTTTCCTTAATATGAATTTCTTGCATCAATAATTAATATTTAAGTTTTCTTATTTTCTGAATTAATTCAGATTAATTTGATTATTATTTTAATTAAAATAGAGAAATTACTGAGCAAATTCTCCGAGTCATTTTCCCGTTCATATTATTCGAGGTTATTTATTAGACATTTCTTCTTAAGATGTAACGAACTTTAGTAGATAAAAATAATAATAAATAAATTAAAAAAATGACAACTTGCAGGTACCCGAGCGATGTAGATAAGCATATATTAGCAAGGCAAACCGGCCTCTCAAGGAGCCAGGTACGTTTCCGCCATAAACGTCTTTTTCACATAATTAATTTAATTATTATATATATACATATATATTATATTATTAAGACACCTCTTTACAGGTCACTAATGAATGCATAATTTAATTAAATTTTTAAACAAATATATTCCATGCATGTCTTCAATTGATTGATAGATACAAACGACGGTTTGACTTAATCAAACAATGTTTTTCCACAAATATATTAATGCCGGCGAGCAATGAAAATACCAACCGTCTACGACATCGAGTATTTATTATATTTAAAATTAAACTTTCATTTTAGTGCAAGTTGTTTTATTTATTTATTTTTTATTTATCTTAGTGAAAGTTATAGTTGAATACTTGAATTAGCATTTTACAAAATATAATATCTCAATACATTTACTAAAAAAATGTATTTCCTTAAACTTTAATACTAATTTTAAATCATTGAAATATTCCAGGTCACTTTTCAATAGTATAATATGAATATGTGACTCCAATTGTGTATATATTTGGTATTTAAAAAAAAAATATTAATGATATAATTTTAATTAGGAAAGGTTAAGAATATTGTTTTAAGGGCAATCATTTTTATCTATTTATGAATATTCTTGTAATAAACGTAAATTAATGAAGCTTATAAAATATGTATGACCAAAATAAATATGTCTACATGATTTCAAAATTTATAACAAAATCTAATATACCCTAAATAAAATTATAATATCTTTAAGCGCACACCTAAAGATAACAAAAAAAGATTGATGAATATCTTGAAACATAATTTATTATATAATAAAGATTTCACGGGGCGCCCGCCATAAACGAAGTTTCTTCTGCACTAATCGTCATTATCAATATATAATAATAATAATATATAATATTAATAATAGTAAAATATAAACCATCACCTAACAATAATTAAAAAGAGTATAGTCCAATATTTATTTTTGAACCCCTCGTATAAAATATAGTCATAGAAATTTACAATGCTTCTTATTATATAGTCTATCATAAGGTTATAATTACGGTTATAACTAATCTGATTTTAATTTGATCTAATCATTGTTCACACTTGACTTCAATTCTAGAAATTTGACCGCATAGAAAGAAGTTGGCTCTGGTTCCGTTTGGCCCGGGGTTTTTCTCCGGTTAGTTTGGACAAAAACACCATCGCAATAGAATGTATGTGTGGCATGACATCGTCACCAAGAAAAGAACACTAGTTTTGAACATAAAAGTGAATGGAGTTCACGAACGACGATACATAACTACCGTGTTCACGATCTCTACCGCCGTGCCAAACAGAGGCTCTATCCGATCACGGTTCAATTTTTTGGCATAAGTTAATTCAATTAAAAATGCTAGTCTAAAATTTTTTCCCGATATTCTTTATATTTAATGACAATTTTGGGCTTTGTTTGTTCCATCGTTTTCTCTATTCCTACATTCTCTATTCCTAACCCTCCAAAACGTTATTTTTGGCCTTCTACGTCATCACTGACCCCTCCGCTCCATTTCTAACGCTCCAAAATGGCACCGCCGAAACAAACATAGCATAAATGCATCAACATGAGCGCTGAAAATATACATGAATCTTTGTACAAATAAATATAAAACAAATGTACCATAATAGTACACCTGTCGCTTGCCATCTAGTACTTGCTCATGTGATTTGAGGAGCTCTCTATTGTCGCTCACTAGTTGTCTCACATTTGTTATGCACATGCAATTGGTCTCTGTGTCTCGAATAACAATCGCTTGCGGTCAATTGATTGTCACTTTGTAAAGGACTTTTTGATTCAAGAAACGTAACATGTCCCAAAGGAAACAATAGAGAAATTTTTGAAAATAGGAATCCTAGGGTACATTGTTATGATATGTAGCACTAATCACGGGTATTTAGCTAGCAAATTACTTTGCTAAGCATATAAAGAGAAGGCCATTGGTTGTAATGGGATGAGTTGTTTTCTTTTTCCTACTCTCTCTCTCTCTCTCTCTCTCTCTCTCTCTCTCTCTTGTAAGCTCTTCTTGTTCTCACCCGCTTCTTCTCTTTCCTCCCCTTCTATGAGTCCTTAATTAATCTCTTTTCGTTTATAAGATTCTACTTTCTTTTCATTAGGATTCTCCATAATGAATGCATTGCCGTAACCATATCATGTCCAAATCATCGCTTAGTGTGGCGAGAAGGCATGAGTCTAACACAAACTATATATGTACGCATGTATGCTTCCCAGTGTGTAACGACTATATTAGTTATCGACCGTCACTAATCAACGACAGAACATTATTGCCGCCACACAATGCCTATGGGATGACCTTGTGCACTGCTGCTATATATTTATTCTCATCTTTATGTTTGCCGCCGGGCACACACATCTTTTGTTCATGGAGATTAAAATCCACAGTTTGAGATTATATTTATGGTCCTAACTGAGGACCATAGTCAATGACCCTAAAAATTATAAGGGTTATTAACATTGCAATTACTACAAAATCAATTAACAAATAAGTTAACAATATACAGTGTCGTAAAAATGTTAACGAAAGCACGGCACAGCTAAAAGCTAAACATTATTTGATATTATTACAAATGAATTTAAATTTTGATTATGGTGAAAATATTTCATTGGAGGTAATTATTTCTATAAATAATATATAAGGATAGAAACATAGAGAGAGACATGTGTTAAAACCCCACAAGCTAAAAGCTCTCCTCACAGGTCTCCAATTGGTTCATCAACGCAAGGGTGCGGCTATGGAAACCAATGATCGAGGAGATGTACACGGAGGAAATAAAAGAACACGAATTCCAGCCGGCCGGAGCCCAGCAAGATGACAGAAACTCCGACCCAAGCTGCTCCCGGGATGCTGCCGCTGCCGCAGAAGAAACCAAACCTCTACCAGCAGAGCTACTCACCGAACCGGACTCTCTCTCCTCCATCATCAACCACCACTCCGAATCTCGAACCCACCGCCCAGACCAATTTCACAGAGCAGAGAATTTCGGCATGGCGGACATGGATTTCTCCTCCTACGACGGATGCAGCCGTCAGAGCTACAGCGCCGGCAACGGCGTCTCCCTCACCCTCGGACTACAGCACCACAACAGCGGCGGCGGGATGAGCTTCTCCCTGTCTCCGGCGAATCCACAGCCCCTCTTCTACCCCAGGGGACAGATGGAGGAGTGCCAGCCGGTTCAGTTCTCCATTCTAGACGGAGAGGTGCAGACTCTTCCTTACAGAAACTTGATGGGCGCTCAGCTGCTGCATGATTTGGCTGGCTAGAAATCGACGCACGCCGCCATCGATTCTGAAGGATTCATGATGAGGTTTGAATCTGTGTATGTATAGTACGTAGAGATTAGTTCATTTGAGAACTTTATATTTATATATGCATGAGAATTGAGATTGCATTTTAAAATTTGGGAATGGCGTATGTGGGGTGGGAAGAGGATTATTTTATATATATATATAGCTAGATGAATACATCATGCATGCACGTGAATCTGGAGACAGGATTTTAATTCTTATGGTCCAAAATTCTGAAATCATTTATAGTTGAAGATGATTTGTTGGGGACTGTTTTTCCTGCTTTGTATCCTTTAATGCTGTTGTTAATTATTAACCCATGCTATCCCTGAAGTCTCTTGTTATTTTTTAAATTAATGTGGAGAATATCATTTGATTTAAGGAGGTTATTAATTCCTGGTTTTTTTTTCATGAATGGTAGAACATGCGGTGCTTGTGATAGATCATTTCGATTTTCATCTATGGAGAGACTAGGGCTCCGTTTGCCACGATGGTGGCGGTTGTGAGCAAGGTGGTTATAAACCATTGTTTGTGAGCACGGTAGTTATGAACCATCGTTCGTGAACACCCGATCAAGTCTGCTCTCCTAGCAAACCCCCTAGTGCTTATACTTCTCCCAATACTGAAATCAAAGATAAGAGTGGTAATGATTCTAAGAATTACTTCAATTATTCTCCCGCTCAGACTCATACTATACTGGTATGTTTCATAAGGAACATATTGAAAGAGTAACAGAGAAAAATCCAGATAAGGAACCTGAAAGATTTTCCAAATATTGAAAGAGTAACAGAGAAATTACTTTCCAGCCTCTATGATTTCCTTGTCAAGATCATCAGTGAGAGGTCAGATGACTGAGATCTTTTCTATTCTTTTACTTATTGTATTCCTATTTCTTTCTGAAAGTATCTAGTTGCTCCCTTATAAATCACCTAGGGGGGGTGAATAGGGTGACTTCTATGGCTTTAAGCGGAATTAAAATCTAAAATGAAAAACACATAGAAATCAAAAGAGCACACACAAACACAAGGATTTATAGTGGTTCCCTGGAATGGGTACGTCCACTTTCCCGCCTCACCTATCTAGCACGCCCGACTAGACTAGGCTACTTCACAAATCTCAGATTAAACATAATCTTACAACTCGGAGTTCACAACTCCTACAAGCTCGGAGACCACATCCCCTACAAACTCGGAGAACAAACTCTCCTACACACTTGATCCTTTAAACTAGGATCTACAAGAACTCGGAAGATGAAACTTCCTACAAGGATATGTAAAAGATGTTACAAAAATCTTGGATTGAAAACCCAATCTCTAAGAATCTCCACGAGAATCTGCTTCTTCAGATCTGACATAATAAGTCTTCTTCCTCCTTGAAAAATGAAATCCTGAACTTGAATGAGGGAGAAGAAAACTCTTTTTCTTGAAAGCTTTGATCTGAACACTTATCTACCCAACAAGATCTAGAAGAATATTGAAGGAATCTGATAGTTTATTTAGGATGTAGTCTTAGACACCTAGAGGGGGTGTGGGTGGGGGGGGGGGGGGGGGGGGGGGGGGGGGGGGGGCGGGGGGGGGGGGGGGGGGGGGGGGGGAGGGAGGGGGGAATAGGTTTCTTTTATTTTAGCCTTAGTGTTTTCTGAAGTTAGGTTAGTAAAATATCAAGCATAGAAAGCACAAAGAGATTTATAGAGGTTCCTCAAGATAGGGTGTCTTGAGTAGTCCTCTTTCCCCCTTCACCTTTCTAACAAAGAGTTAGACAAGGCTAACTTCTCCAAACTCAGCTCCAAGAGCCTACAACACAGATCCCACAGGATCTCTCAGGTTTTCCCAAACCCTACCTCAGGCACAACAACCCTATCTCAGGCACAAAAGCCCTACCTCAGATCACACACTGATCCTACCTCAAGCTGACCTCTCAGCTCTACAACTCAGGCCAATCAGCCTTACACACTCAGGCAATACAACCCTACAGTCTCATAACACACAAGTTCTTATAGATGATATAATAAGGGATTACAAATAGAAGGAAGAAGAGGTCAAGCCTTGGTCTTCTTCTTAACAGCTGCTGTTGCAGACTGGAACAAGGGAGGAGAAGTGCTGCTCCAACTTGATTCTTCTTGATCAGCCCTTCAGATGATGGACTGGATCAACTAACTCTTTCTTGAGATGAATCAAGATGAGCAAACTCTTCTCTCCTTGCAGCCTTGTGTAATCTGTTCTTGGCTGCCGACAATGAAACAGTAAAGTACTTCTTTCTTGTGTGCTGGAGTGTAAGATCAAGAGAAAAAGTTCTTAGCTCAACCCTAACTTATTCCTTTTATACTCCACTGATCTTCAACGACTCTTAGTTGTCCTTCTGACAGATATGGGAGTGACTGGTGGACCCCACGAAGCCTTTCTGCTGTAACATCCCCCAAACAACTAGACCCCTAAGTTAGTTTTGTCATGACTAGGTTATGACAAAACCATAGGAAGAGCTCAAGACCTTGTGAACATAGGTGGGAAGGAGAAAACCCAAGTGGCCTGCAAATAGCAATTTTCAGATACCAAGCCTAGGGTTGGACTTTATGGCCCCACCTTGAACTTTGACCCCACCATAGCATCCTTAACCCATTAGGGGTCTCCTTGGAGCCCCAGGGACACATTGGGGTCAACCTAAGAGGCCAATTTGACTAAAGTCAACCTTAACCCTAATTTGGTCAAAGTGTCCTAATAAGGGGCAATTCACCCTAACCTTGCCAAATTGACCCTACCTATACCTTCCTAACCCTTAAGGGAAGCCAATGGAGGCCAAGCCACCCTTTGGGGTCAACCCAATTAGTCAATTTGACCAAAGTCAACTCAAGCTTAATTTAGGGCAAATTACACAAATTTAACCTAATCAAGCCCAATCCATTTGGGCTAGGCCCAACTAAAGAGGTCCACCATCTAGTGGGCCTGTTAATTACTGAAATTACCACTTAAGTTCTTTATTTGGTGATTAGGAGAGAGAAAATGGAGGTTTCCCCCAAATCGGAGAGAGAAAGAGAGCATTCATGGAGATTTAATGCAATTGATTCTTCAATCCCTCCCCGATTAATGAGCATTCACCTCCCCCCTTCAGTTACAAATAAATTCTGGAGTTTTCTATGGCCAGAGGGGCTGGATTAAGGGAAAGTTAGACGTAACCGAAATCTGTGTTAATGGCCATTAATGGCTTTCATGAATAAAGCCATCCAAGCTCGATTGAAACCCCCTCCCCCCATTTCCTTCAGTGCTCAGAGAGGAAGAAATCCACCAATCTTCCAGTGAGAATTGTGCAGAGGAAGCCTAGATCGACATGGCACCGAAAGCTCCAGCACCGTCAATGGCAACTCGCCAGAATTCACGCCATCGAGCCCCCACACAGGTCCGATCCGCTTCCCCTCCCTTAGTGCTAGATCTTTTGTTGATTTGGGGCTTGATCCGAGCTTAATTGGGCTCGGATTGTGCTTCCTAAAGGGTTCGTTACAGACTCTTTTTCCCCTCCTCTAAAACCCGATCCGACCACCTCCGGCCGGCCAACCACCCCTATCGCCGTCCACCACCTCAACGGAGGTCGTGGTGGCATTGGCTGGCCGGGAAGAGGTATAGGTGGCCGGGAAATCATCCCGCAAAGAAACCCAGGCCGGGTTGTCGCGCGCCGTCCATTCCTCGGGGATGATAACTGAGAGCCGTCAGATCTGTTTTTAATGCTTATGTTTATTTCATTTAATTCGTCGATCTGATTGTTGAAGTTCGTCGAACAGAATCCTGAGTTCGTCGAACAGAACTGATTTGTCGATCGCGTTTTAGAGTTCGTCGATCTGATAGTTGAATTCGACGAACTGAACATGGAGTTCGTCGAACGGAATTCATTTCGTCGAGCACAGTTTAGTTTTCGTCGAACGCAGATTTGTTCTGTTTTTGTCGAGCGCAGGTTAGATTTCGTCGAACTGAGATTTGTTCTGCTTTCGTCGAGCGCAGGTTAGTTTTCGTCGAACGCAGATTTATTCTGTCTTCGTCGAGTGCAGTTAGTTTTCGTCGAACGCAGATGTGTTCAGCTTTCGTCGAGCGCAGTATGAATATCGTCGAACGCAGAGTCAGTAATATAATTAAATGTTTATAGTGTTTTCTGTCCCATAATAAGCAGTGTTTCATTTTACACCTCTGATGAAAAAGTGCCCAACACCAATATAGTAGCCCTTGGTGTGTAGATTAAGTGAAAATTTATTTCAGCCCAACAGGAGCACTGTAGCTCCCTGTAGAACCAAAATGGTAGGACTGGTCCCTAGGGTAGGGCAGTCACTCTTCCTTGCATATCTTTTCATTGGTTGATGTTATTGCCTTGATATTTAAAACCTAGGCTAGTTACATACACCCACACAACATAATCAAAGATGGGATTTTTAGGAGAACCTTTTTCTAAGGTTTTTGAGATAATTTCATAAATCATTTAGTAATTAATTATTGGGTCAAATGACCTCCAATGCCCTCCCAATTTTGGTGGGTGCTCCTTAGGGTTATATTATGACCTTGGTAAAAATCTCAGCCCAATTGGGACTATTTTGTTTGAGTAATTTGTAAACCCAAGTTAGGTCAAATAGGGTCAAGTTTTGGGTATGATGTTTATCTTGGGATATTGTGGTCAGAACTCATCTCCATGAGATGAAACCTTGGCCACTGGTTTAGGATCACCTAAAACACCCCCATGAGTGGTTTGGGGTGGTGTGGAGGTGGTTAAGCCCTAGAATACTAGTTTTATCCCTAGGTGTTTAGAACCTTGTGAAGGACATGTGGTCGAAAGCTATAGAATGGTCATGGAACTTAGGAGATATGTTCACGGGGTGTAGTTATGCCCTAGGGAATTTTGAGAGAATTTTTGGAGAACTTATTTCCTCTAAATTGGGTCATAACCCCTTTAGGGAATTTTCTTATAAGAGATAGTTACATGCACAAATAGTCTTGGATGGTGATGAAACCTTGGTAGTGCCTTTATAATCATATTTTAGACCTCTGATAATTTTTGTGTATTTTATTAAGTGATTTAATCAGTACTTCATTCGCAAGGCCTATTTTGTCTTAGGCTTAAGAAAAAAATTGAGGGTCCAATACTCTTTTATAAATTGTGCAAATTGGTGATAGGACATTTCTGAACATTAGATAGCTCTGTGAATTTTTATATAATTTTTGGAGACTTAATTCAGTAGGCTACTTCACAATTTATTTTATTTGAGGTTTTCTTAAATATTTATTTAAGTGAGAAAATGATTTCCATAAATCCCGAGATTTAGTCAGTAGGCTTTTCTGATGAATACAAGAGTTTGATATTTTCCCATAATTTTGGTATAAATATTTTTGGTGGTTCCTTCATAAATCTACAAGTTTGGATATATGATAAATATTAAAAATAGAGGACAATTTCTTACTGTAAAAATATGATATGATGTATTTGCTGTTATTTAGTCATCATAGGTTTATCATAATTTTTGGAGAGCCATATCATAAGAATTCCTTACACTTCATGTTCATTTTTATACTTGGCCAATGTTTGGAGAAATTAAAATAAATGCTAAATAATTAAGGAAAAAATATGATTCTCCGGATTTAGTCTTATAACATCATGATAGACCTCCAGTAAATATCTTGAGTCAGTTGGATGAATATTTGGAGTACCTCTACTTATAAGCTTCATATAGTTAGTTGGGTCTGCGCTTAGTAAAACTGTGAAACTTAGGTTTTTAGTGGCCTACTAGGTGGAAATGGTGTGCAGATGGTGCACATGGGTTGGTTAAATAGTCAGAAGTCCATCCAAAGAAGTGTTTGTGACGAGAGTGCACTTGGTGGGTTAAGGGTAAGGTTGTGCTAGGGATTGACGAAAGATCGTCTTTCCCTGGTGTGTCATAAAACACTTAGGTCTAACTCAAGAGAAATGGTAAGAGGGAAGTTCTTAAGAGTAAATACCAATAACAGTAAGTGTCTTGAGAAAGGGAGCCTTGGGGTGTCATCCCATTATAGCTCCTAGTACCGTAGTGAGCCCATTATAGGGTAACCCTCGGGAAGTCCAAGATTAACCATAAGTCGTAGGAGTAAGATATTGCTCAAGATTAATTAATAACACACTCACCCACACCCCGAGGTCACGAGAGTTTAGTTGGTTTTGTACCCCCGAGGTGTAGGTCCGGTTTTGGTTGGTGCGAATTATTGTTCCGGTGAGTTTGTGACTCAGAATGGTTCTTGGCCGGGCAAGTTAAGCCCATGTGGTTAATGGTTTGGAGATTGTAGATAGTTTGTGATAATGCATGTGCATAAGGTGGTGGGTCCTTAGTGTCGACGTTCGTTGCACCGATGTTGATATTCGGGCTCTGCAAGTGTGGAATTTGCACTTAGGCATAAAAGTCTGGTGGTCCAACCAGTAAGAGTACGCAGATGCTCCGCAGTTTTGCGTTGATGCGTACGATAGGTCTAGGTTAGGTAGTGCATATACCAACCTAAAGGTGGTCAAGGCCCAACCCACTGCTTCCGTTTGCCACTACGGGAGTATCCTGGGAGTCTTGCTAGCTCCAAAAAGGGGGAACTAAAGGTCTGTGCGCATAGAGTCGAAGTGTGTGAGTTGCACTTGTGTGAACATAGCATAAACTGCATACCTTGCATGTCATAACATAAACATTGCATTTCAACCCCTACCCCTAACGTATAAGTCGGTTATGGGGCTTCTTATACGATAGGCCTTGCTAAACGACCCCTTGGTCTATAGGTTTGTATGGGCATTCCTATAAATCAATGGTTATTTTTCTATTATATATGTGTTTACTTACTGCACCTTACTCTTTACCTGCTCTTACCATGCTTATTACTGCTTCAATTATTTATATAAACACCTGTGTAGTGTAGATCTTTCCATGTAGATTATGCCCATGTCATCTACTTTTTTATTATACCCCTTGTTGTCGTCCGCTTCATCCTTCCCGCTCGATGCCTAGGAGTCACCGGGGGAGGGGTGGGGGATTGGATTAGTCTTTTTGACTAACGGTCGATGGACCTTATCATTTTAGGAGACCGCAGCGACGGAGCAGCTTCAGAGGCCGGTGCAGATGGAGGCGGGGCAGTCTAGCACGAGAGCACCGACGACAGGATCCGTGAGTGGCTTTTTAGTTCTAGTTGATTTGCTTCCGCGAGTGAAATTGTAGTGAGGATTTGATGTATTGGGCAGGAGCCCTTGTCATCTTTATCATTTATTTCAGTTATGTTTATATGGACTTTCCTTTATGAGGTTTTACTTTTCTATGTGATGTGGACTTGGCTTTCTTTTTAGTTTCTTGTTCTTGCTTCTTTGTGATCGATTTGGCCGGTAGCATCGGCGTTTTGTGGTGGCAACCTTCCCGAGCGAGGGTGTCACCGCAAAGCGACGGTTCTGGGCCTAAGACCCTTGGTTTGAAAAGAAAAAAATGGGGCCTTACATCTGCAGCTTGCGCCAAAAGCAGAACCCGTCAGATCACTTTTGAATCTGTCTCAACGGTTGGGCTGAGATGGCCATCCGTCTCAGCGGCTGCATCTGTCCCGTCCCAGTGGATCCGCTGAGACATACAGTTGTCTCAGTGGTTTTCTCCTATCTACAGCTCAGCTGGCCCAGACACCTTCTCAGCGGCTCTTGGCCTTGTCTCAGCGGTTCAGTTGAGACTGAGAGATTGTCTCAGCGGTTTTGACAGTAAACCAACTGATCATTCATCACACCTTGGTATGCCCTAGTCCTGCATTGCCATGAGATAGAAAGAGGGTTTATAAAATACAACTTGTACTTAGCATTGAGTGTGAGGCCTCTTCAAATTAAGGGAACATTAAGGGTCATTTTCTCAACAATCTCCCCCTATTTGAAGAAGGCAGAATACCCTCAAATGCTAGAGTACATTACTTGTACAACCCTCATATTTTCTGAGTCGGTGTGACCCGACGAGGATGAGGTTGTGGTAGAAAGGGTGACCGTGACGTAGCGGACCGAACCGTCGGAGGTCGTCAAGACCAGAAAGAGAAGACCCGGGGGGGGGGGGGCGACATCCTTGGTCGAGTGGACCTTGGGTCCACTCGCCCAAGGCCCCGGGCGAGTGGACCCTTGGTCCACTCGCCCAAGGACCCGAGCGAGTGGACCATTGGTCCACTCGCCCGAGTGGGGGGGGGGGGGGGCGAGTGGACCAAGGGTCCACTCGCCCAAGGGTGTGGGCGAGTGGAGTGGTCCACTCGCCCCATGCAGTTGGGCGAGTGGAGTGGTCCACTCACCCCATGCAGTTGGGCGAGTGGACCAAGGGTCTACTCGCCCAGTCAGGGCGGTGGACCTTGGTCCACTCGTTCGACCCTCAGCAAGGGGGGGGGGGGGGAGTGGACGTCTCATCCTCCACTCGCCCCCTCTTGTTTTGATCATCCAGGTTCGTGGTTGAGCTACGGATAGCCGAATTTTGGCTATCCGCATCCCAATTTTGGGAAGTCTATAAATAGACCCCCATGGGAATCTTGTGAAGGGTTGGTCTCCACCCCTCTCCCTCGCGTGAGTCTTGTGAGCAAGCACTACCCCCTCCCCCCCTTTTATCAGTGAAGGTGGACGGTGAGGTGATCCTTAGTGCCCTCCAAGGTGCCCAGGCTCAGCATTGGCTTGGGAGGGGAAGTTCCTTGTGAGCATCCGGGTGTGTGGTGGGACCTCCACGCTGTAGCTTAAGGGGTTTGTTTGCGGACTTAGGTGTTCTTCAAGGGCAAGGTTCTTCGATTCTTAGTGACTGGTCAAGGGTCTAGCTCGAGTCAAGTAAGGGTTAGCTGCATCTCCCTTTCGAACGTCGAGACAAATTCTCTGGTTTCAACATTCTGGTGCAGTGAGCGTGGATGCAGCTAGTTCGGAAAGCTCTGAGCAAGTACCATGGCTGGAAGAGAAGGGCCAAGGAACTCACCTCCTCCCAATAGGTCGCGACCGTTGACAGGGGAAGAGGAAGCAGGTAAGACAGATCAAGCACGTTGGGAAGGGAAGGAACCAGCCTCATAAGAAGGTTTGAGCCTCCAAGTGCGAGTGCTCTTCAACAGCTCGCCCATGACCAGCTGCCTCGGTGAGGGGGTTGGGAGAGTGCCTCCGTCTCACCAGGGAGGGTGGGGAAGTCCCTTCTGCGAGCTGATTATCTCAGCTCCCATTCCAGACGGGTTCGGCGAGCCTGCCATGTCCTACTACGCAGGGAAGGACGAACTTCTCCAGCATCTCTAGTGGTTCCAAGACATGGCCTCGATCAGGAATATGTAGGACGCCTCCAAGTGCAGGCTCTTCGCCACCACTTTCAAGGGAGAGGCAAAAGACTGGTTCCACCAGCTCCCATCAGGTACCATCTACATCTTCAAGGACCTGCGCCGAAGCTTCTTGCTGAAATTCTTTACCTCGAAGAAGAGGTGGGAGGGAGCGGAGGCTCTGTTCTTGATTCGACAGAAGCAGGGGGAGATGCTGGGAAGCTATGCGGATCGGTTTTAAGAACAAGTGTTGGAGTTACCATTGTGATCTAGAAGTGGTCAAACATGTAATGTCACTGCCAACGCGATATGAGCCTGCAGGGTCGCACATAAGAGCATGTGGAGAAGTTGGAAGATTGACTATGTTGGTAAAGGTTACCAATCACCATATAGAATGGGGGAAGTCCAGCAAATGTTGCTGTCTGAATTCGTCGGGTTTACACGGATAGAATTCGTCGGATTCGTCGAGATTCGTCGGATTGTTCCGTGGAATCTCGACGAATTGTTACAGAGATCCTTAACTCGGCAAATGTTGCCGTCTGACATGATTCATCGGATTCGTCGGGATTCATGTGATTGTTCCGTGAAAACTCGACGAATGCTGTTCCGTGGAATCCCGACGAATTGTAACAGAAGCCCCTATTTTGCTGCGTGGTCTGCGGATAGCGATTCTTCTAGAAGCTGTTTATCCTTTGGGTATAAATTGGACTTCTTTTAGGGTTCTCATAACTTATGAAATAGAAGCCGACGGAAGGAGTTCCGCTCTCGCTCAAACCCCAGATGGAAGTGTTCCGCCGTTCTGAATCGCCTCCGCCGACTTCCTCTCCGACGATTGTCGCCGGTGTTGTTCTTCCTGAAGTGGATCTAGCAATCCGTGGAAGCGCAAGGTGTAGTCTTCTTCTCACGGCTCGTGTGGACTGCTGTAGAGACGTAGACATTATTCTACGTGAGAACTCTTGCAAAGCCGACGAAGGCAATCTTCTTCTTGGAGCATCTAGGTTGGATTTGATCCAATCCCGCCAAGGTAATTTCAAACCTAGCATTTTGATTAACTTCTTGATTCAATATTCATGGTCGATCCGAATCTTTTGGGTTGTTTCTCTTTATTTTCGCTGCGCCTACATTTGATGTATGGTTCTAGAAAAACCCAATAGTGGTATCAAAGCCAGGTTCCGATCATGAATGTTGTTTCAGAAGTTAGGTTATTCCAGTACGTGCAAATCTAGGTATTTGGAAGCGTTCTAAATGTCAAGATTTCTTCTTGGAATATCACATTTGATGTGATTTTGTGTGATTTCTTCTTGGAATATCACATTTGAGACCACCGCCAGGGGCGCTGCCCCTTGGACCCCGTTAGGGGCTCTGCCCCTAAGACCCCGCCAGGGGCGTGGCCCCTTGGAACCCTGCCAGGAACATCTGGGATTTCGTGGTTATTTCTAATTGTTAGAAATTGTTGTCTCCTTAGCAGTAACCGTCCCTCAAGTGGTTAATGAACCCTTGTATTGTTTTGGATTTTGAATCCAACAATGAGAGACGAGCTTGTCTACTGCTTTAAGTCGAGTTGCCTTTGCCTTTGTCCAATGCATGTAAATCTGAAGGTTTGGAAGAGTTCTAAATGTCCAGATTTAGCCCTTTTCGTCTATCAAAGGTTGATAGTCTTATGTTGTGCACATAAGGGATACATGTGGATTTTAGAATGCTTGTTTTTCTGTGGATGTGCACTTTGATCAAATGTTGATCATGGTTAAGTGTTAACCTATTATTTAAAATTAAAATCCCTTCATCAAATATTAAGTGTTCGGATGCCTTCCGATGGATGACACTCTTCCTGCCTCGATCGATGAAGTGTGGGCTTGCCAAAGCAAGGTGCATTAATCTATCTTGGTAAGGGTGCGAGCGGATAATTGTGATATCCCACTGTCGACATCGGGTCTAACTTAACTAGGTGACCTCAAAGGTTGAGTGCCTAGAGGCATAGGGTTGGCATGCACCATATGATGGATGCGAATAAGGAGTTATTCACCAACCATACAAGAGTTGCATGAGGATGTAAGTGGCAAGCGTTGCCTACCTAAATAGCCGCATTATGAGAGGAAAGCCAAAGCGGACTCGTGGTGTTGGTGAAATATGGATCTTGTCCACTAAGAGAGTGGCTCGCATGGACTCTCCGAATTGATAGTGAGGGCTATCAATTTGAATAAAATAGTGGGAGTATTTAATTGAAGTCCAAATTAAAATAAATTGTATTTTGAAATTAAGGTACTGATTAAATTCTGCATGAATTCTTGTAGAATTCCATGGCAAGTGGTTCACATTCCACCTTGTCCCTGAGAGCTATCCTTGAGAAGGACAAGCTTAGTGGGACGAATTGTATGGACTGGTATAGGAACCTGAGAATTGTTCTCAGGCAAGAGCGAAAGCTCTACGTCTTGGAAGAAGAAGCCCCCGAGGTGCCGACCGGGAACTCATCCCGTGTTGATAAGGATGCTTATAAGAAGTATACCGATGACGCCTTAGACGTCGAGTGCCTTATGCTTGCCACCATGAACTCTGAGCTTCAGAAGCAACACGAGAACATGGGGTGCAAGGAGATTGACGAGCACCTAAACAAAATGTTTCAAGGGCAAGCTCGTCAAGAGAGGTTCGATATCACGAAGGCATTATTTCAGTGCAAAATGGGAGCTCGAGACTCGGTTGGTACTCACGTACTCAAGATGATTGGGTATATAGAGAACCTGGAGAGACTGGGTTTTCCTCTGGGTCAAGAGTTGGCCACAGATCTTATCCTGCAATCGTTGCCGGATAGTTATGAGCAGTTCGTCTTGAACTACAACATGAATGAAATAGACAAGACACTGCCCGAGCTCCTAGGCATGTTGCGAACTGCCGAGACAAACATGAAGAAGATACATAAAGGCAAGGGTAAGGCCAAGGGATTCAAGAAGACGAAGGTGGGACCTAAGTCACATCTTGAGCCCAAATCTTCTGCGCTGAAAAAGAAGAGCACCGTGAAGGAAGGGAAATGCCAACACTGTGGCAAGGCTGGTCATTGGAGGAGGAATTGTCCTTCGTACATTGAGGGTTTGCAGAAAATGAAGGGAGGTATGACTTCCGCTTCGAATATTTACGTTATAGAGATAAACCTTTCTGCTCCTTCATCTTGGGTATTGGATACCGGATGTGGTTCTCACATTTGTACAAATGTGCAGGAACTAGGAAGGAGGAGATTGCTGAGTAAAGGAGAGGTGGACCTGCGTGTCGGCAATGGAGCAAGAGTTGCTGCTGTAGCCGTAGGGGTTTACCGTCTTTCTTTGTCCAGTGGGCTTGTAATAGAACTTAATAATTGTTATTATGTTCCGGCCATAACTAGAAACATTATATCCATTTCATGCTTGGACATGATTGGTTTTTCTTTTATAATTAAGAACAATTGTTGTTCTATATTTAAGAATGATGTTTGTTATGCTGTAGCTCAATTGTTTAATGGTCTTTATGTTTTGAACATAGACCATCCGATCTATAATGTAGATAATAATAAAAGACTAAGAACAAATGACTCAAATCCTATATATCTCTGGCATTGTCGTTTGGGCCATATAAACGAGAAGCGCATATCCAAGCTCCATAAAGATGGACTATTGGACTCATTTGATTATGAATCATTTGAGCGATGCGAGTCTTGTTTATTAGGCAAGATGACTAAAGCCCCTTTCACTGGTTATACTGAGAGGGCCGAGGATCTCTTGGGTGTTGTACATAGTGATGTATGCGGACCCATGAGTTCTATGGCTAGATGTGGGTATTTCTACTTCGTTACATTTACTGATGATTTCAGTAGATACGGATATGTGTATCTTATGAAGTGCAAATCCGAAACTTTTGAAAAGTTCAAAGAGTTTAAAAATGAAGTGGAGAACCAATTGGGTAAAAAGGTTAAAGCACTCCGATCTGATCGAGGTGGCGAATACCTGAGTCATGAGTTCCGTGATCATCTGAAAGAGTGTGGTATTGTATCACAGCTCACTCCACCTAGGACACCGCAGGATAATGGTGTGTCTGAGAGGAGAAATCGTACTCTGTTAGACATGGTACGGTCGATGATGAGTCATGCAGACTTGCCTGTTTCCTTTTGGGATTTTGCTTTAGAGACTGCTGCAATGACACTGAATCGCGCTCCGACGAAAACAGTTCTAAAGACATCATATGAGATATGGACTGGGAAGCGTCCTAGTATGTCATTCATTAAAATTTGGGGCTGTGAGGCATACGTACGACGTCAAATGCCTGACAAGATGGAACCCAAATCAGATAAGTGTTATCTGGTGGGATATCCTAAGGAAACGAAAGGATATTACTTTTACCTACCGTCTGAGGGCAAAGTGTTTGTCGCAAGGACGGGTGTCTTCTTGGAGAAAGAGTTCTTGTCAAGAAAGACGCAAAAGGTAGAACTTGAAGAAGTTCAAGAACCACAAGTAGTGAATGAACCAGAATTGGAATCTGAGCCAGGACTACAAGATGTTGTAGCTAGAGAACCTGCTCAAGAGACACAAGTCCTACGTAGATCTGGTAGACCAAGATTTGAGCCTGAGAGATATGGATTTCTCATGTCTCAAATAGGTAATGTGCTGCTTATGGATCATGATGATGAACCAGCGACCTACCAAGAGGCTATGAATGGACCGGACTCCGACAAATGGCTTGAGGCTATGAAATCCGAAATGGACTCCATGTATACAAACCAAGTTTGGAACTTGGTGGAACCACCTGAAGGGGTACGACCCATAGGGTGTAAGTGGGTCTTCAAGAAGAAGACCGACATGGATGGGAATGTACAGACATTCAAAGGGCGACTGGTGGCTAAGGGTTTCTAGCAAATTCATGGTGTTGACTATGATGAGACTTTTTCCCCTGTTGCCATGGTAAAGTCCATTAGGATATTGCTTGCTATTGCTGCGTATTATGACTACGAGATCTGGCAGATGGATGTCAAAACGGCTTTCCTAAATGGAAACCTCCTTGAGGAAGTGTACATGACACAACCCGAGGGTTTTGTATCCCCAAATGAAGCCACTAAAATATGCAAGCTGAATAGGTCCATCTATGGATTGAAACAAGCCTCTAGAAGTTGGAATCTTCATTTTGATGAGAAGATCAAAGAGTTTGGTTTTGTCAAGAATGAAGATGAACCGTGTGTTTATAAGCGAATCAGTGGGAGCATTGTTGTCTTCCTGATATTGTATGTAGATGACATACTGTTGATCGGGAATGACATACCTACCCTGAAAGTTGTTAAGAACAACCTAGGGAACTTCTTTTCTATGAAGGACTTGGGTGAAGCGACTTACATACTCGGTATTAAGATCTATAGAGATAGATCGAAGAAGTTGCTGGGTTTGACCCAGAGTACGTACATTGAGAAGGTGTTGAAGCGGTTCAACATGCTTGAGTCCAAGAAAGGATTTTTGCCCATGTCTCATGGTGTAAATCTCTCTAAGGACCAGTGTCCAAAATCTTGCGAAGATAAGGACCGCATGAAGTTGATTCCATATGCTTCCGCAATTGGGTCAATCATGTATGCAATGTTATGTACTCGACCCGATGTCTCTTTTGCTTTGAGCATGACTAGCAGGTATCAGTCTGATCCTGGTGAATGTCACTGAATAGCCGTAAAGAATATCCTGAAGTACTTGAGAAGGACTAAGGATGTATTCTTGGTATATAGTGGAGAGGAAGAGCTCGTTGTAAGTGGTTACACGGATGCCAGCTTCCAAACTGATAGGGATGATTCGAAGTCTCAGTCAAGGTTTGTGTTTTGCCTGAATGGAGGAGCTGTGAGCTGGAAGAGTTCCAAGCAAGAGACAGTTGCTGATTCTACAACTGAGGCCGAGTATATCGCTGCGGCAAATGCAGCGATGGAGGCTGTATGGATTAGGAAATTCATCGGCGAGCTAGATGTAGTTCCTAGCATTGTTGGTCCCGTAGTTCTCTACTGTGATAACAATGGTGCAATTGCACAATCTAAGGAACCTAGATCCCATCAGCGCTCCAAGCACATACTTCGGCGGTTCCATCTTATTCGTGAGATTGTCGAACGAGGAGATGTGAACATTTGCAGAGTGCCGACTGAGGAGAATATTGCAGATCCACTGACAAAGCCTCTCGCGCAGAGAAAGCATGATGGTCATACTAGATCAATGGGTATACGATACCTGAGTGATCATCTCTAGTGGGAGTCTTGTGGGTTGCATGTAAAATATATATATTCTGTTGGCTGTTTATTATTCATATGATGAATTGTGTACCAATTATTTCCTTTTACAATTAATGGCAATTTCTTTTATTACGATATACTGTTTCTATATGATAGAATAAAATTCGTGATAAATACCCTTAGAATGTTCGCTTCCATAGGACATCAAGTACGTGACTTGAATGTGAGAGCCTATGATTTCGAAGCTTCATTCTTAAAAGATCCCTGGTCGAGGTATCATCGTAGAAGCTAAGGGTGATGATGATACATTAAGACTAGCATGTGTGTTGACTGATGACCGGTTCTCACAGGTCATGATATTGTGATATCAAGTCATCACGTGGGTACTTGTTAGTGAACAAGTTGTACTGGACAGACCCAACCTGAGATTACTTTGTGGATTGTTACTTAAAAGTGTCACAAGTAGGTCTCATTTGACAATGGTGTTGTGGTCCTTTGACCTGAAGTCACAACATTCATCGAGTGAGGAAGAGCGTGCTTTGATGTCATCTAAAGTCTTTCTTGAAGAAGGTTGATGATAAGGGTGGTCGTTGGGTACGTTACGAATCATTTGGGTGTTTGGGTGTGAGCAGATATGGGATTTGTCCTCCTATATAACAGGAGTTGCATCCATGGGCCCCTTGGTGGAATTGGACTGAGAAATGCATGACCATGCTTGGTAGAGTCAATATGTGATATTGAGCTCACCATTCTCTGGAAGTCCTTTCTAGATCAAGAAACTTGGATTGAGCTATTATGAGGGTGACACGGTCCATGCCTCTAGTTCTTTCTGGATGTAAGGGACAAAGGGACAAAGACAACGCTGGAACATTGGTCATAAAGGCTTATGAGTTATGAACTATTATTGCTTGGGGAGCAATGATGCATTGCTAGATGCCGCTCATTGTTTGTGAGGTTTTTGTTTGATACTTTCAAGATCAAGTGGGAGACTGTTGGAGTTACCATTGTGATCTAGAAGTGGTCAAACATGTAATGTCACTGCCAACGCGATATGAGCCTGCAGGGTCGCACATAAGAGCATGTGGAGAAGTTGGAAGATTGACTATGTTGGTAAAGGTTACTAATCACCATATAGAATGGGGGAAGTCCAGCAAATGTTGCTGTCTGAATTCGTCGGGTTTACACGGATAGAATTCGTCGGATTCGTCGGGATTCGTCGGATTGTTCCGTGGAATCTCGACGAATTGTTACAGAGATCCTTAACTCGGCAAATGTTGCCGTCTGACATGATTCGTCGGATTCGTCGGATCGTTCCGTGAAAACTCGACGAATGCTGTTCCGTGGAATCCCGACGAATTGTAACAGAAGCCCCTATTTTGCTGTGTGGTCTGCGGATAGCGATTCTTCTAGAAGCTGTTTATCCTTTGGGTATAAATAGGACTTCTTTTAGGGTTCTCATAACTTACGAAATAGAAGCCGACGAAAGGAGTTCCGCTCTCGCTCGAACCCTAGACGGAAGTGTTCCGCCGTTCTGAATCGCCTCCGCCGACTTCCTCTCCGACGATTGTCGCCGGTGTTGTTCTTCCTGAAGTGGATCTAGCAATCCGTGGAAGCGCAAGGTGTAGTCTTCTTCTCCCGGCTCGTGTGGACTGCTGTAGAGACGTAGACATTATTCTACGTGAGAACTCTTGCAAAGCCGACGAAGGCAATCTTCTTCTTGGAGCATCTAGGTTGGATTTGATCCAATCCCGCCAAGGTAATTTCAAACCTAGCATTTTGATTAACTTCTTGATTCAATATTCATGGTCGATCCGAATCTTTTGGGTTGTTTCTCTTCATTTCCGCTGCGCCTACATTTGATGTATGGTTCTAGAAAAACCCAACAACAAGTCCTCCACCTCCAGGTTGACAAGGGAAGCAGGAGGGACTAGGAGAAAGAAAATGAATAAGAAGTCAAAGAAGATGGAGGAAGTAATGAAGGAGATGGTCATGGTGCATGTGACCAAGTAGGCCTAGAGAGGCGCGTTGTAATAAACGTATAACTCCTCGATGATGAATGAAAAAGGTTCCAGGTAACACCTATAGGTAAGATCCCCGACTAGAGACCATTCTCAGGGCTCAGTCATGCCGACAGATGGGAGACTCAACAGGTCGACTCGCTACTTAACTAAGTGTCTTGGGAAGGTCAGTTCCTCTGCCCCTAGGTGAAGGTAAGCACATAGGGCATGGATGGGTACTCCACCCCTAGTTGGTAAGATCCCCGACTAGAGACCATTCTCCGGGCTCAGTCATGCCGGCAGATGGGAGACCCATCAGATCGACTCGCTACTTGACTAAGTGACTTGGAAAGATGATGAGCTCCTTCGCCTCTAGGCAAGCTAGGCCCCTAGGATGTGGATGGGTATTCCACCCCCCCAGTTGGTTTGAAAAAGTGTTGAGTTCCTCTACCTCCAAGTAAGCTAGGCCCCTAGGACGTGGACGGGTACTCCGCCCCCAATTAGTTTGGGAAGGTGCTGGGTTCCTCTGCCTCCAGGCAAGCTAAGCCCCTAGGATGTGGATAGGTACTCCGCCCCCAATTGGTTTGAAAAAGTGTTGAATTCCTCTGCCTCTAGGTAAGCTAAGCCCCTAGGATGTGGACTGGTTCTCTGCCCCAGTTTCTTTTGTGAGATGGTTGAGTTCCTCTGCCTCTAGGTGAAGGTAAGCACCTAGGACGTGGACTGGTTCTCTACCCCAGTTGCTTTGGTGAGATGGTTGAGTTCCTCTGCCTCCAGGTGAAGGTAAGCACCTAGGACGTGGACTGGTTCTCTGCCCTAGTTGCTTTTGTGAGATGGTTGAGTTCCTCTGCCTCTAGGTGAAGGTAAGCACCTAGGACGTGGACTAGTTCTTTGCCCCCAGTTTCTTTTGTGAGATGGTTGAGTTCCTTTGCCTCCAGGTGAAGGTAAGCACCTAGGACGTGGACTGGTTCTCTGCCCCAGTTGCTTTTGTAAGATGGTTGAGTTCCTCTGCCTCCAGGTGAAGGTAAGCACTTAGGATGTAGACTGGTTCTCCACCCCTAGTTGGTTTGGGAAGATGATGATTTTTCCTCCACCTCAGGTCAAGTTTAGTTCGACCTAAGGTGCTGAGCTTTCTCCACCTCCAGTTGAGCTCGGCTCATAGGAGGGAAGGTTTGCCTTACGCTGCAAGTCAGGTTCAGCTGAAAAACTTGGCAGGAGTATCCCGTTGGTAGGGCCCTTCGTGGATTCTGTTGGAACATGCTTTCTGCATCTCTTGGTTTGACAATAACAAATCCTATTGTATTTGATCATACTTGTTTTGTGTTTATAGTATGCAGGATTCCGTGCTTTCACATCTCCTTGGAAATGTGTTTTGTTGTTGCTACCACGTAGCGTTAGAACTACCGATGGCGCTAACAACCGCTAAGAAGAAACTGCTGAGAAGGAACTGCTGAGAAGAAACAGCTGAGAAGGAACCGCTGAGAAGAAACCGCTGAGAAGAAACCGCTGAGAAGGAAACCGCTGAGAATGGTACTGGCGCTCGAAGAAATGTGAGGCCAGTTCAACGAAGATGCGCCCGACGAAATGCACTACCACAGCGCATCAGAACTACCGCTGGCGCTAGTGTTCGTTCGACACAATGGATGCTGCGTTCGATGAACTGGCGTTCAAAGAAATGAAACCTGCGTTTGACGAACTGCATGCTCTACCACGACGCTTGACGAAATGCATGCTTTGCCACAGCGCGTTAGAACTACCGCTGGCGTTAACGATCGACGAAATGGAGGTTGACGAAATGAAAGCGGCGTTCGACGAAGATGGCATTCGACGAAATGTGTTCGACGAAGATGGCGTTCGACGAAAGGTGTTCGACCAAAATAAATGCCGGTCGACGAAAACTGATGACAGGCGTTGCTACTGCGGCACGTTAGCACTACCGCTGGCGCTAGAATAAATGGAAACATTTGATGAGAAGGAAACAATGGAGAAAAGGAATGTCAACGGGACGCTATTTTGGCAAGTACTATCGCGACACGTTAAGTCTAACGCCCGGCGGTAGCTTTTGGAAACTTCACGTCCGCAGTTGATTGAGGAGCAAATTTGGAAGGAGATTGTGGCTGAAGGAAGGATATCTCGCTATCTCGGGGCGTTAGCGTTACCGCGGCGCACTAGTGTTTGGCGCTCAAAATATTGTCTAAATTACCACGATCCGTGTGCTTCATTGCTTAATGTGGATACCGCGGGGTGGTAGAACTACCGCAGGCGGTAGTGGCTGATTCTATAAAAAGACGCGCGCCTCCTCAGTTGTGGCTTGCTGATACGGAAGTAATAGAAGCCATATATTCAGAGGACTCGTGAGAGCCTTCTCCAAGCAGCCCGAAGAACTCCGTCAACGTTCGTGAACGCAAAGAACTTGAAGACCAATATGATCGCATCTACATTGACATCAAGTTCTACTTTTGAGGGAGTCTTTAGTTTGTGTTTTGTTTTACTTTCAAATTGTAACCTTTATATCTTTTGTTCGGTATAGGAACTCGTCACATGACGACTAGGGGCTTGCGGGGACTAGGGGGAATTTGCCACACGAAGACTAGGTCTAGGTAGGACTTAGGGAGGAATTCGCCGCACGACGAATGGGTCTAGGGAGTAGATCTAGGGGGTGCTCGAGGCCTTTCTGGTGATAGATTGGATAGAGCGGCTTGAGGCCGTATCTGGGGAGAGATTGGCTAAAGCCAACCAGTTCATGGGGATACGAGTCGGTATAGAAAACAAAAAGGGTTTTCATATTATTTGCTTCGATTTCTAGCGTCATTGGAATCAGATTTTGTAATCAATTTTATAAATGATAATCATGTCTTTTCTTGTTTAATAAATTTGATTTCATTTCTAATTTCATTATCTCTTTACTTTTGATTTAACTTCGATTAAAATATCAAATGTTTTTTATTAAAGAATAAAGTTTTTAAAACCCTTATTCACCCCCTCTAAGGGCGCCTACAGATCCAACAAGTGGTATCAGAGGTAGGTTATTCCAAATCAGCTTAACAACCGGGAATAATGGCGTCTCATGACCTCGCTTCTATTAGTGGGGGAAATTTTTATGAAGAAGAAAAATCTCTTGCACCAACCTTATTCGAAGGAAGAAATTATAAAGGGTGGAAATTTTTAATGGAAAGGTTTATTAAAACATTAGATATCAACGCATGGGATATAGCAATAACAAGACTAGCAGACGAATCAAATAAACAAGAGCGTCACCTAAATGCAAAAGCTATGAACTATATTTTCTGTGCTTTATCTCAAGATATATTCAAATTAATATATTATTTTTCTAGTGCATACAAAGTATGGAAATTTCTTGAAGAAATGTATGATTCTCCTTCTACAGGTATGGAACAATCACAAGAACCGGAGAATGTGCAAGCTTGCATAAGTCTTCAAGAATGCTCCTCTCATGACGGATCCATGAAGTGCACATCAAGTGAAAGAGAAGAAGAAATACTATCTTCGGAAGAGGAGTGCAAAAAGATGCCAAAGAAACGATATGTTCAAATCGTGCCTCTCCCGAAAGTAATGTAAGGAAATCAAATTCCATTTTTTGTACTTCTATCTCTACATTACAATTGCTTCAAACTACACAGCGCAAAATTAAGAAATTAAAAAATGCTAATAAATATTTGCGCTTAGAAAATAAAAATTTAAAGGCAAAAATTAATGAACAATCAAATTCAAATTTATCTAGTTCTATCCATTAGTCCTTAGTTGAAAACACTACACCTTGTGTAGAATATAATGAATTAAAAGAAAAACACAAGGAACTTGAAAAAGAACTTCTTTTTATAAAAGGACAAGATGAAAAATTATGTTTAGAAAATTCTTCCTTGAAAAATGATTGTTTAGACTATAAATTGAAATTAAATAGATAAATGAAACATTTGATGAATATAGAAATAACTATCAAAATCATATTGATACAATTGTTTCCATTCTTAAAAACAGCACAATCGCTTATAACAAAGCTAGACATAATCTTATAGTTAAAAATGATGAATTAAAATAAAAAATCAACTTGCTTATGAAAATGGTAAATACAAATTCACAATATCAAACTATATCTAAAAACAAGTTGAATATGAATATGAACATCTTAAATAAGTTTAATAATGGGAGTAAGAAACATAAAGGACTTGTAAATCAAAATCAAAATCACCATTATTTACAAAATCATGTTTCTCCCAACCTAAAATTAAATGCAAACAAATTTCATCCAAATTATAAATTCAAAAATCATTTTGATCCAAATATTCAAGTAAATGATTATGGAAATTTGAAAACTAAAAATAATGTTTATCCAAGGTTTGAATGGAGGCCCAAAGTTAAAGATGAAACACTAGCTCCACTCAAAAGGGCCCATTCAGCATTATCTCCCCAAAAGCAAACACGATATATTTGGGTACCCAAAGGAACCGCCACACCCAGTCCTCTTTGGATACCAAGATCTCTCATTCAATAGTATCTTATCATCTGCATGAAGTATAAATCAATTAATAATGAAATATCAATTCTCTACTTCATGATATGCATTATTTCCTTGTTTTTGCTTTTATTTCTTTGAGCCATCATGATAAGATCACTGTATATAACTTGTGATATGATTTTCACATTTTAAACCTAAATTCATTAATAAATCAAATTGAACACAATTGAATAAAAAGTCATATTATTTTCAAGTGATCTACTTATCCTTTTTATTTTTTGTATCCTTCTCGATCCATTTCCTAAAAGTCTTATAAAATTTGAAAAACTAAATTTGTCATTTGATATTATTAAGACTAAATGAAATAAGTGTCAAAATGGATATAAACGGTATTTTAGGGGTATTAGGCTAAATTTATAAAATGCGCAAGTTTTGCTTAGGTATTTAATATATTTGCGTCATTTTGATTACCCCTAGTATGTTTAATCATAATCATGTCAAATCGAAATTGAAAAATTGCAAAAATCATTTGTGTTTAAATAATGAATCTCAACTCTATTGCTAGCGCCTGGCATTAGGTTCTAACGCTGGCGGTAGCATAATTTTCATAATTCCTGATGTATCTAAAATATTATTTTCTGAAAAATTATTGTATTACCTTTATTATCACTATGCTTTTATAAAATTATATATATGTGATTTATTTAAGATTTCAAAAATCAAAGAGAAAATTTACAAAACCTTTCTAAATAACCAAAAATATTTTTCTCTTTATATTTATCTTAAGTTTTCACCTTATAATATTTCTCTCTAATAATTCAAAAAGGATGAATATGAATGTTCTTTAATAATATCTCATTTATATCATCATGAACAATTAATTATGAGTATATAATTCCTATGTGTTAAAATTCATGATCATATATAATAATCTTGTCAATTCAATAGATCTTCTTAATTCAAATATTAAAATTCAACAAAAGATCCTATTGATTTCATCAAATTGTTTGTGATCATGACCATTATATGAATCAATCATGTTTTGCATGTATCTTATTTATATGAAGATCATAGAATCATCTTTATATCTAAAAGAATAAATTAACTAGAATCATCACTTCATTCTATGTCCAAAATTTGAATGACTAGGTTTGAATACATGTAACATTAATGAAATAAATCTTACGCCATAAAATTGTGATCAAACTCTTCTTTCTAGCATTATCAACTAATCAATACTATCTTTCATGCTAGTGATCTAATGATGCCATAATAAATCAATTTTAAAGAAAAACAATTGAATGTTAAAATTCATAATAACTATGTTGCTTTAAAATCAAATCTAATAAGAAATTAATCTCGCATAAAAGCCATAGTTAAAAAAAAACTTGGTTCAATAAGATTAAGTGCTTAGTATGCCCACGATCATTCAACCACATTATGTGTCTCACTATAGTGAGGGCGTAGGATTGTGTGCATTAGAAACCTAACTACTATGTCATGTCTTGTCCTTAACCGGGAAGGGTTCCAGTGGGGCCTTGCGAGGCACTGAGGGGAAAGAGTGCTAGGGTGGGCGTTGTCTTTTGTATGCATGTGGGATTAACACCCCAACCTACGACATGCGTGCAGCTCCTCATGCCCATCCGTCACTTAGCACGGGGCTAGAGTGTAGACATGTTGTTAGGGTATCTTGATCTTATACATACATATGTTGTATACATTGCATGAATATTATCATTTCAGTCTTGCATATTTGTGCTCAAATATGTTATCTTATGTTTTTCATATTATCTATTTCTGAACACTCATGCATGTGAAAAACACAAGTATTTTGAAAGTGTATTATGAAACCTTAGGTTAGAATTTGGGGTTTTGGACATATCAGCTTAAACTTGGAAAATTCACATTTTTGTGTATGCATACGTCTGATTTCATTGCTGAACTGCATTGTCACAAATCTGCACAAATATATTCAAAAGAAAAATTCTGAAAAATTTCACGTTTTCCCCCAAATTCTAGTTCTGTCACTACCGCCAGGCGATAGCTGGGTACCGCTGGCGTTAGTGGGGCATTTCTGAATTTCCTGTTTTCTCCTTCATTTTTTTATTTTTTAGTTTTTTGTTATTTTCTTTTAAAATTCTAAAAAAAAAAAAAACTATAAAACAAATCAAAATCCAACCATAAACATGCTTTTTTATTATCAAAACCAACTACAAAATTGAAAAACCAATTAAAACAACAAAAACATGTTTTTTATTTGTTTTATTTTTGTTTTTTTTAAAAAAACTTAAAATTTATAAAAACTGATGTAATTTTCTATGTTTCAAGGATGATATGGTTTATCTTGCCAAGTTTTGTATACAATGTTTCATTCTCTATTTCAAGTATCTTAATAACATTATTTTTGTATCATGCCTTGATTCTAATCTTGTGTGCTTTGAAATTGATTATAAAAATCATGTGTAGTATTGCATAGCATGCCTCTATGTATGAGTAAATGGCTTATATTTGCAAATGATTTTTTCACTCACACCTTTTTTTGATATACTACATATGAATTTAATCTTCTCCTTCATGATTGTGTAGTGTAACAACTTAATATTATTATTATGCATGCTTAGTTTTACCTACACCACAAGTAAAAATCTTTTTCAACCTATTTTTGAAGAAGTATGTCTTTCCAAAAACTTTTGTTTGCATATACAAGTGAATTCGGAGACCTTTGTCGTTAAGCAATAAATTCAACCGAATAATTGACAAAGATAACTCCACCAAGCACTACTCACCCTCCTGATAAGTCTTAATGAGCATTGTGAGGTTGAGCACTTTGAAGAGAATTGTAAAGTGCCTTGTTGCAAACATTTTCCTTTTACACTACTTCTTCGTGTACACCGAATCACAAATACCTAATATTCGAAATAATTATTGTGATTCCCCAAGCACTACTTTGCACCCTGATAAGTCTTAATAAGCATTGTGTGTGCAGAGCACCTTGGTAGTTGTACTATATTTCTATGTGCATTGAATAATTTATATAGCTTTGTGGGTATAAGTAACTCTAAAAATGTTTTTTCAATAATATTGTGTTTATTCCATTATACTTGTCATGTGTTTTGATTAACTCATATGTATACTTTTATCAAAAACACTATTTTGTACACATCATTATCACTTGTAAGCCTTCTACTCATGAGAATTGAAGTCTATTGCATATCTACATGTATTCTCTAAATTCTTAAGTAAATGCACTAGATAGCCTTGCATGATCAATACAATGTATACGTGTACTTGGTTTCTCAATTTAGAACATTGTATTCTTCCATCTTGACTTGATATCTTGTATCATGCTTATATTTTTTTCTGCTATGTCATGAGAACTCTGTATTGCATACCTTTCAAGACTAGTATATGGCTATGTTACAACTGAAATTATTTTGTGTACTTAAAATGCTACAACATCTATTTTGTTATGTCTAAAATTCTTAATCATCTACTATGCTTCACAATTCCTATATAGATGTTCACTTCAACAAGTATTTCTTCATGCTTTCCATCTCTTTACTACTTGTACGCTCGATCATGCATACATTGTCCCAACAAGTGGTTTCTTTATGAAAAATTCTTCACATTCCTTTCTTTTCTCTCCTATCAATTGTATTTTTCCTAAGCGTTTCACTCTTTATCATGATCATTCCCTATCTACACAGTTATTGCACACTTTTTGATGGACTACCTCTCCATCCTCTTTTGATAATACCAAAAGGGGGAGAATAACTTTGAAATAAATTAACATGTTTTGCGGAGTCAAGTTCATAGGAAGTTTTGTTGTAGGGGGAGCATTCACTTAAGGGGAGAATATATTTAGGGGGAGCATTTGAACATGCCTAATTTTCATGCTATCTATGTTAGTTCTCTATTATAAACACAAATTCTTATCAATTGAATTATTTATTTCTAAGGGGATTTGTTATTATCAAAAGAGGGAGTTTGTTGGAACATGCTTTCCGCATCTGTTGGTTTGACAATAACAAATCCTATTATATTTGATCATACTTGTTTTGTGTTTATAGTATGCAGGATTCTGTGCTTTCACATCTCCATGGAAATGTGTTTTGTTGTTGCTACCGCATAGCGTTAGAACTACCACTGGCGCTAACAACCGCTGAGAAGAAACCACTGAGAAGGAACCGCTGAGAAGAAACTGCTGAGAAGGAACCGCTGAGAAGAAACCGCTGAGAAGAAACTGCTGAGAAGGAAACAGCTGAGAACGGAACTGGCACTCGACGAAATGTGAGGCCGGTTCGACGAAGATGCGCCCGACAAAATGCACTACCGCGGCGCGTCAGAACTACCGCTGGCGCTAGTGTTCGTTCGACGAAATGGATGCTGCGTTCGATGAACTGGCGTTCGACGAAATGAAATCTGCGTTCGACGAACTGCATGCTCTACCACGGCGCTTGACGAAATGCATGCTTTGCCGCGACGCTTTAGAACTACCGCTGGCGTTAGCAATCGACGAAATGGAGGTCGACAAAATGAAAGCGGCGTTCGACGAAGATGACGTTCGATGAAATGTGTTCGACGAAGATGGCGTTCGACGAAAGGTGTTCGACCAAAATAAATGCCGGTCGACGAAAACCGATGCAATGCGTTGCTACTGCGATGTGTTAGCACTACCGCTGGCGCTAGCATAAATGGAAACATTTTACGAGAAGGAAACAGTGGAGAAAAAGGAATGTCGACGGGACGCTATTTTGGCAAGTACTATCGCGGCGCGTTAAGTCTAACGCCCGACGGTAGCTTTTGGAAACTTCCCATCCGCAGTTGATTGAGGAGCAGATTTGGAAGGAGATTGTGGCTGAAGGAAGGATATCTCGCTATCGCGGGGCGTTAGCATTACCACAGCGCGCTAGTGTTTGGCGCTCAAAATGTTGCCTAAACTACCACGATCTGTGTGCTTCATTGCGTTATGTGTATACCGCGGGGCGGTAGTACTACCGCAGGCGATAGTGGCTGATTCTATAAAAAGATGCGTGCCTCCTCAGTTGTGGCTTGCTGATACGGAAGGAATAGAAGCCATATATTCAGAGGACTCGTGAGAGCCTTCTCCAAGCAGCCCGAAGAAATCCGTCAAAGTTCGTGAACGCAAAGAACTTGAAGACCAATACGATCGCATCTACATCGACATCAAGTTCTACTTTTGAGGGAGTCTTTAGTTTGTGTTTTGTTTTACTTTTAAATTGTAACCTTTATATCTTTTGTTCGGTAGAGGAACTCGCCACACGACGACTAGGGCCTTGCGGGGACTAGGGGGAATTCTCCACACGGCGACTAGGTCTAGGTAGGACTAAGGGAGGAATTTTCCACACGGCGACTGAGTCTAGGGAGTAGATCTACGGTGTGCTCGAGGCCTTTCTGGTGATAGATTGGCTAGAGTGGCTTGAGGCCGTATCTGGGGAGAGATCCGCTAAAGCCAACCGGTTCGTGGGGATACGAGTCGGTATAGAAAACAAAAAGGGTTTTCATATTATTTGCTTCAATTTCTAGCGTCATTGAAATCAAATTTTGTAATCAATTTTATAAATGATAATCATGTCTTTTCTTGTTTAATAAAATTGATTTCATTTCTAATTTCATTATCTTTTTTACTTTTAACTTAACTTCGATCAAAATATCAAAAGTTTTCTATTAAAGAATAAAGATTTTAAAACCCTTATTCACCCCCCCTCTGAGGGCACCTACAGATCCAATAGATTCTCCTAAGGTACCACCTACACATCAAATAGGTGGGTTGGACTTTCTTTCCGAGCTTAAGGCAAGCACGAAAAGAGCGGGGATTGTGTACAACCTTCATTTTTTCCGAGTCGGTGTGACCCGATGCGGATGAGGTTGTAGTATACAGGGTGACCGTTACGCAGCGGATCGAACCGTAAAAGGTCGTCAAGACCAGAAAGAGAAGACCTGGGGGGGGGGGGGGGGCGACTTCCTTGGTCGAGTGGACCTTGGGTCCACTCGCCAAAGGCCCCGGGGGAGTGGACCCTTGGTCCACTCGCCCAACGACCCGGGCGAGTGGACCATTGGTCCACTCGGCCGAGTGGGGGGCGAGTGGACCAAGGGTCCACTCGCCTAAGGGTGTGGGCGAGTGGAGTGGTCCACTCGCCCCATGCAGTTGGGCGAGTGGACGAAGGGTCCACTCGCCCAGTCAGGGCGGTGGACCTCGGTCCACTCGTTCAACCCTCGACAAGGGGGGGGGGGAGTGGATGTCTCATCCTCCACTCGCCCCCCTTGTTTTGATCATCCATGTTCGTGGTTGAGCTGCGGATAGCCAAATTTTGGCTATCCGCGGCCCAATTTTGGGAAGTCTATAAATAGACCCCCATGGGCACCTTGGGAAGGGTTGGTCTCCACCCCTCTCCCTTGCGTGAGTCTTGTGAGCAAGCACTAACCCCCCCCCCCACCCCTTATCAGCACGGCGGGTTGTTGAGGTTGGGGATAGGGCCTGTTAGGAGAGGTTCTTATCAAGGAGGTCTGGGGATCGAGACCCATCCTCAACAACCCACCGCGCTGAGAACAGGCGCGGAGATGGGTTGGGGGTGCCTGGACTGCAGTCCTTCTGGCAGGCATGCTTGGCCGTAGTCCGCTAGCTGGTGTGATGCCATGGGGTGCGGTTGGGGCTCCGGCGTCCTGCATCAAAAAATGCATAGAAATTAAAAGAGCACACACAAACACAAGGATTTATAGTGGTTCCCCAGAATGGGAACGTACACTTTCTCGCCTCACCTATTTAGCACGTCCGGCTAGACTAGGCTATTTCACTAATCTCAGATTAAACATAATCTTACAACTCGGAGTTCACAACTCCTACAAGCTCGGAGACCACGTCCCCTACAAACTCGGAGAATAAACTCTCCTACACACTCGATCCTTTAAACTAGAATCTACAAGAACTCGGAAGATGAAAATTCCTACAAGGATATGCAAAAGATGTTACAAGAACCTTGGATTGAAAATCCAATCTCTAAGAATCTCCACGAGATTCTGCTTCTTCAGATCTGAGATAATAAGTCTTCTTCCTCCTTGAAAAATGATCTCCTGAACTTGAATGAGGGAGAAGAAAACTCTTTTTCTTGAAAGCTTTGATCTGAACCCTTATCTACCCAACAAAATCTAGAAGAATATTGAAGCAATCCAAGCACAAAGATCTTGTTTAATAGAGACTTGCTGAAGAATCGAGCACAAAGCTTGTCGGCGGCAGAAGATTGTCTTTTGCGTAAACGAGAAGAATGCCGACGGAAATCTCGATGTCTTGATTTTGATTTTCACGATTAGGGTTTTGGGAAAAACATCTCTTAAGTACTTATAGACTTCCCTCCAATGACTATAAGCATTACTTAATGAGAAGGATCCACGTGGATGAAAACCTTAAATCGGCAGACAGAAGACAAAAACGCGCTCTGTCAACATTCGTCGAAAGTCACTTATTCGTCGAGAGAGCAGCATTTTACTCGACGAAAAACTCTTAAAGGAATTCGATGAGACGGGAAGAAGAAATCTTCATAACTCGCTGAATTCATCAAGTGAATAATTTTCCTCGACGAATTTGTCGAATTAAAAAAATTATTCGATGAAAGTACTTGGCCGAAATTTTTGATTCTATTCGAGTAATTTCAGCAAATGGCTAAGTTTTTCACGAGATGATTTGACGAATTTATATGGACTCATCGAAATCACTCGACGAAAAAAACTTAGACTATTTTTCTTCTAAGCCTGATTCAAGCAACCATTGACTCCTAACTTTTCCTTAGTGCTTGAATGTGATGTACATCCCAATAGAGAGATTTCACTTGAGTCAACACCTTAGTCTACACAACGAGGGATTACATTGCATAGTCCTGTGTTTATGACTCACTGAAACCTGACATTGGTTTGTACTCAGCAATTAGAGTCCTGCAAACACACAACTAAGAAACTATATCAAATACAATATCAATTCATCTTAGTTCAAGGGACACTTCTTCAAATTAAGGTTATTGTGGCTACAATACCCAACAATCTCCCCTATTTGAAGAAGTCAGAACCCTATCTACTAATGTGAATTGCACAGATAATAATTATAATGTAATCACAACATGACATAAGGTGACAAATATAATGAATTGAAATATCAAAACATCAAAATATATGTGTATCAATGTTTTTCATATTTCAAAAAGTTCACAACACATAACTAAGGCATTTTGGCCTTTTCTTTCTTGTACTTCTGTGTCTGCCTGGCAAAGCACTCCTTTGGTTTTGGATAGTATCTTGGTGGTGGAGGAGGTGCAGTTGGATTGTTGTGACCATTAACTCTGAAGTGGATTTTTCTCTTTAGCTTGGTCGTTTTATACATGTTGTGTTCATCTTGACTGTAATAATCCTGAGGATTGATGTTTCCAATTTCCAAGAGATTGCAATTTTCCAAGATGATAGCCTTTGAAGTTGGACTCCAAACATCTTGACCAACTCTTCTTACAACTGCTGGCTCTCTGATCACTATACTGGGATTTCTTTGTATAGAATGGTCAGCTTTGCTTGAGGAAAATCCTTCATCAAATTTTCTTTTCTTTGGAGCAGGCTCTTTAGCAGCTTCTTCATGATCAGACCATAGTTGATTATATTGAGAAGGAGGGTTGATAGGAAATTCTTCATATACACCTTCAGTGGGCTGGAACTGCTCAGAAGTTGGAAACTGATCTATAGGATATTGCTGAGGAACTCCTATGAAAGTTTCACATAACCAGTTCAAGCCTTGATGACGATCAACATTTGCTTCTGTGAACTTACTTTCTATCTCTTTGCTAAGATCATGCAGCTGACATTGAATATTCTCCTCTCCCTTTCTGACTTCTTCAGATACGGTGTGAAGCATTTCATTCTTGAACTTTGTCAGGTCTGCAATAATGTCATCTCGAATATTGTCACCTTGCTCATATATTTTTCTTTGACCTGCAAGAAGATGTTTTGAATTGACATAAACTTTCTCCAACCCTTTATTAGTGTAGCTCACAGCTTGAACACCATTAGAGAAGTAATTATCTAACTCACTGTTCATTTTAGACATATTGTGTTTTATCTCAGCAAGGCCATGTCAGTCTCAACTTCTTTCACTTTCAGAAATACTTGCTTCATTGAGAAATCAAACTGCTCAGCTTTGGACTTGAGCAGTCCTTCAATAGTTTGAAGCAACTCACTATTGGAGGTAGAGGGAACGAGAGCAGATACACTTTGAGGAGAGGGGATTCCAAAACTTTCATCATTAAATAGGAATTCATCGAACTGAACTCCCTCTAGGTTAAGCAGACCATTTCTTACCTGGGAATCTAGAGGAGAAGGTGCAGAAAGCACATCCTCTTTTTAAACTTCATCCATCTTATTCTCCTTTACATACTCTCCCTCAGAACCTGCAGGGGTGCTCTTGTCTTGGACAACTTCTTCCTTTTCAGGAGCTAAGGTTTCTGGCAGAGAGAAGGTTTGAATACCTTCTGGATCTAGAGCACAATCATTGTCATCATCAATATCTGCATAATCATTTCCATCATCACTAACCTGGTAAACTGGAACATCAATCTCATCATCATCATCAACAACACTCAACCTCTCTGGCTCCCTTGCAGGAATTATAAGTATCTTCTCTGAATAGTGTCCAGGGATCTGATTAAGGCTCTTCTCAATACTTGATACACAAGTATCAAAGTGACTCTGCATGATTGGAGGAGCTGATATGGCTGAAAGTGGTTCTTTCTGAATTAACAATTCTGGGGACTTTGAGATCTCCCCTTCAATTGATGGAACTGCTAGGTCTGGCGCTGGAGATTTCTCTGTCTGAAGAGGTGGAATAGCTTGAGGAGAAGGTACCCTAACTGGACAGGGTTCCTTCCATTCCTCTTCATCTACCACTTCATCCTCAACCAGTCTCTTCAAGCCCAGCCTAACAATCACTCTTTCCCATCTGTCCATGATGGAAGAGACTATTTTCTTGAGGTGTTGAATAGAGCAACCTTTCCTCATATCGAATTGGTCTCCATCCAATTGATTGAGATAAAGACTTATGATTCTCCCAAAGTTGGAACCATCAGACTTGCTTTGATCTTTTCAAATAAGACGAGACCCCAATCCACTCTTTTCCTGCAGATTACAACTGCTACTAACTTGAACATATCATTAGATAGGTAGTCATGTGAACCTACTTTGCATAATAATACCTTGCCCAAGATGTCTTAAATGAGCTTCCCTTCTCCATTCATATGCTTTCTCCTTACAAAAGTTGTTCCTCTTGGCAAACCACAGTACAGTAAGGCTCTTTGATTATCATGCTCAAATTGACAGTCCTGTTCTTCGACGGCTGGCAATCTTAGAAGTTTTGTCAACCTCGACGGCTTCATATTGATTACTCTGTCTTTAACCCTTGATTTGATCACCTCCCCACTGTGTCTAACCTTGTCATTTTTGAAAAATTCGAGTACATCTCATTCAAGGACTCGGCATGGATGTTCTACAATGAATGACAGCCCCGCTTCTTCCAAGAAAAGAACGATGTTACGAAACTCGTCAGAGGCGTTAGCAAATCCCGTGTGGACCAACTCTCCTCCTACCTGAAGCAGACCGGAGCACTTGTGAGACATTGTTGCTTGTCGACAGAGAAAGACAACGAGGAAGACGAATCAATGGGAGACGAAGGGTTTCGGCGAGGAAGTGGCGTGACTTTTGAAATAAAAAAAACCTTTATATATATATTTTAAGTTTTGAAGTTAGAGAAGCGTACCTTTTTGGGAGAAAAGACTCTTCGGATCCTATAATAATTAAATTTGATTTAATAGACTGGAATAAAGTCATTCGACGGAAATATATAATACAGAGTTGCGATTCGTCGAATTGATTCGATGAAGAGAGATTTTTCGACGAGAGGTATGATGCGCAAATCCTGTACACCGCTATAGGCGGTAGCGAGACTGCGATCCGAACGGCAGTGAACCGGTCGTTGTCAAGTAATAATATGAGGAAGTAAATCCCCAAGTATCGAATCTCTCAAGGAACACAGTAAGGTGGAGTTAACGTTCGAGGAAGGACTTGAGATCGAAGTCCTTTGGGTCGGATGAATTGCGGACACGGGGGTTGATTTGGTTTGTGGAAAATAAAGAGAAAAAGCTACAACTACTCCTATGCAATGCCGCTATGCAATGCTTCGCTCGACGGGATGGAAGACTACGTAGGCCTTGAACGCGCTACTTCGTAAGGGCGGATGGACGAGTAGGCAAGCGGATCGAACTATGCAGGCCTTGAGCGCGCTGCTTCGTTAGGCGGGATGGAGTACGGGCCGCGATGCCACGCTTCGGTAGGCGGATGGGCGAGTAGGCTAACGGAATGAGGGTCGTAAGCACCTCTTCGCAAAGCACACCACTAACAATTGTTAGGGCGGCACAACACAACGAACAATCCACACCACGGGGCACACCTCAAATGAAAATATAACAAGATTACTCAATCACATAGACATGATTTCATACTAATGTTAACAAGTAAAAATATACTTCATCAAAATGTTGGTTCTAGCTACATACACATCAATAAGAGAAGAATAAGGCAAGAAATCGACCGAATCCGAAGTCTCGTTGTAGATTCACGGTTGGAATCGCCGGGTTGTCAATCCGTGTCCAAGCTCGGTCCGCAACTACGTCCGGGGTAGAGAGAGCTGTCACTACTCTCCAATGAGCCCGTCTTCTTCGTGTCACGATCCGGTAGAGGTTGCAAACTTCCTCTTGCTTGATGGCGATGGCGGCTAAACCTTCCTTGGAGCACTTGGATGAAGGAGGAGGCCGAGAGGAAGCTCCGGCTCAAGATTGGCGTGAAGAACAAGCCCGGAGCACCTCCATATGGTGGGCGGCGGTGGAGGGGCGAAATCGGAGCCCTGGAGCGAGAAAACGGCGGAATAAAATCGGGCTCCCGACCTAATTCGCGAGCAGGTCGTTTTATAGGCGCTGGAATAAACAGTGCGCACGGTCATTGGCGCACGACCAGTGGTCGTGCGCACTAGAATCCTGTGATCGTGCGTCCGACTGGACAGAACCTGCAAGAAAAGCAATTTATAAAATATAATGTTCGCACGACCAGTGGCGCACGACCGGTGGTCGTGCGCACTATCGTCGGTGGTCGTGCGCACTGGTCGAGACAGAACTCATAAAATTAATGATAAGTGCGCACGAACAGTGGCGCACGACCGGTGGTCGTGCGCACTATCGTAGATGCTCGTGCGCACTGCACCAAACAGAACTCATGAAAAAAGGGTTAAGTGCACACGATCAGTGGCGCACGACCAGTGGTCGTGCGCAATAGAACCGGTGATCGTGCGCAGTGTTCCTGTGCAGAATTACACCGGGAACACCTGCACGACTCCTATTCCAGCACAACCACGAATCTAGCCACTGAAAGTGGCACCTAACGGAGCATGAAAACTACTAATGAAGAAAAGCATGAAATCACACCAAAATGGGCCTAGAAGTGCACCTAGCATGGAATATCAAATATAAACTATAACAAGGCTAAAGTGCGGTGAAAAGACTGAATAAAGGCCTAGATGAGTCCATAAAAGTGTATATGATCAGGACTCATCAAGGTATTGGTTATTCAACGAATTCGCTGAAATAACTCGTGAAATTTCCTTGGTTTCTCGAGTAAAACTGATTTTCTGATTTTGTTCTTGATCCTTTTGCCTTTTCATCAAGATTGCTTGTTCAGCTTACCAAGTTCTAGTTTGAAGAAGTTAAACTTGGTTTCATCAAGCGACTTCGTGAAAATGTCTGCAACTTGCTTATCCGTCGAGACATAACTGAGGTTTATGTCCTTGTTCTCCATATGCTCCCGGATGAAGTGGTAGCGTATCTCAATATGTTTTGTCCGGCTTTGAGAGACTGGATTATTTGCAATTGCTATGGCACTTGATGAGTCATAGAACATCAGAATCTCCTTCAGCTTCAAGTTGTAGTCTTCAAGCTGATTCCTGATCCACAGAAGTTGTGCACAGCAACTGCATGCGACGATATACTCCGATTCAGCAGTTGAGATAGCCACACAATTCTGTTTCTTGCTACTCCACGAGACTAGCCTTCTTCCAAGGAATTGGCATGTCCCAGAAGTGCTTTTCCTATCATCCCTACTACCTGCAAAATCAGCATTTGAAAATCCTGTTAGTTCGAAGTCATTACTTCTTGGGTACCATAGGCCAAGATTTGGTGTGCCTTTAAGATATCTTAAAATCCTCTTTGCGGCGGCATAGTGAGATTCCTTAGAGTTCACCTGAAATCTAGCACAAACACATGTTGAAAACATTATGTCTGGTCTACTGGCAGTAAGGTATAACAAGGATCCAATTATGCTTCTGTATTTGGTTTCATCAAAAGGTTTCCCTTTCTCATCCTTGTCCAGATTCATATTTGAACCCATTGGAGTCCTCATTGAGGTTGCGTTCTCCATTCCAAATTTCTTAATTAACTCTTTGGTGAACTTTTTCTGAGAGATGAAGATTTCATCTTCAGATTGTTTCACCTGAAGTCCTAAGAAATACTTCAGCTCACCCATACTACTCATTTTAAATTTCCCTTGTATTAAGTTAGAGAAATTTTTGCAAAGGTTATCATCCATAGATCCAAAAATGATGTCATCGACATAGATTTGCACTAGCAAGATCTTGCCTTTTACTTCCCTAAGAAATAATGTCTTATCTATTTTTTCTCCTGTGAATTTGTTCTCAAGAAGGAAGCTAGAAAGGGTCTCATACCAAGCTCGGGGTGCTTATTTTAGACCATATAAAGCTTTACGTAAAAAGTAAACATAGTCAGGGAGGGTTGAATCAACAAAACCTGGGGGTTGTTCTATGTATACTTCTTCCTTTAAGTTACCATTAAGGAAGTCTGACTTCACATCCATTTGATAGACCTTAAATCCTTTGTGAGCCGCATATGCTAGAAACAACCTGATCGCTTCGAGCCTTGCCACTGGAGAATAGATTTGATCGAATTCAATCCCTTCTTCTTGTCGGTAACCTTGGGCAACAAGTCTGGCTTTGTTCTTGGTGATTACCCCATCTTCGTCCAGCGTGTTTCTGTAAACCCATTTTGTTCCGATAATGTTCTAACCTTTGGGTCTAGGAACCAACTTCCAAACTTTGCATCGTTTGAACAGATTAAGCTCCTCTTGCATTGCAATGATCCATGAAGCATCCTCTTTGGCTTCATCAAATTTCTTTGGTTCAACCTACGAAAGAAAACTCAAATGCAAAACTTGATTAGTTGTACCTCTTCTTGTCCTTACTCCAACACTGGTTTCTCCGATGATTTGATCAACCAGATGATCTCTTTGGTGTCTAATCACCAGATTTCTTGCATCTTCATTGATACCAGGTACTTCTACTTGAGGTATATCTTCAACTTCTTGAAGTTCTTCTTCTTCAGGAGTGCTTGGATCACTAACATAGACTGTCCCTGGAGCATCCTCCTTGATCACATCTTCCAAGTTTAGTTATTTTAGTTTCATCCTGGCATCTACATCTTCAACAAAAACACTAGAATAGTTGCTGTGAAGCATACTCGTCTCATCAAAAACAACATTTATAGATTCTTCTACAACCAGTGTTTTCTTGTTGAAAACCCTTATGCCTTACTATGGGTACTATATCCTACGAAAATAACTTCAAAACATTTTTCACTAAACTTAGTTTTGTAGTACTTCCCGTTGTTAAGAATGAAGCATATACTGCCAAAAATTCTAAAATAAGATATAGTTGGTTTCCTTTCCTTTAGAAGTTCATAAGGTGTCTTATGATGATTCTTGTTGATTAATGCTCTATTTTGCACGTGACAAGCAGTGTTGACGACTTCTGCCTAGAAGTATTCCGGAAGAGAAGAATCATTCAACATTGTCCTGCTTGCCTCTATGAGTGTTCTATTCTTTCTCTCGGAAACTCCAATTTATTGTGGAGTACGAGGAGATGAAAACTCATGAAAGATACCTATGCTTTCGCAAAATTCTATCATAGCCCCAGATTTGAATTCTGTTCTGTGGTCTCTTCTGATTTTGACTACGGAGCAGTTTAATTTATTCTGTATTTGCCTGACAAAATTAGTGAAAGAATCAAAAGTATTTGACTTATATTTTAGAAAGAACAAATAACCAAGCAAAACGTGAGTAGTCATCAACAATAACAAAAGTATAAGCTTTACCTCCTAAACTTATAACTGGCATGGGACCAAATAGATCCATATATAGCAGATATAAGCATCTGGTAGAATCTTTGCCGATTATGCTCTTATAGTTAGCACGAGTCTGCTTGCCCATTTGGCATGCATGACAAGGTCTCTATTTAAAGCACTTAACATTGAGAGTGTTACACACTAAGCTCTGAGAAAATAACATATTGATAGTTTTGAAATTTATATGTGCTAATCTCTTGTGCCATTGATCACAAAGAGATGCACTATCTTTTGCCAAAAAACAAACTGGAGTAAATGAATCTAAACAAAGAAAATTTAAGCAAAAGATATTTCTACTCAGAGTGCTTGTTAAAATAGTTTCTGACGTATCAGATGACTTTACTAGGCACTTGTCCTTTGTAGAACTCAACCGTATAGCCTTTGTCACAAAGTTGGCTTATACTAATTATATTATGTTGTAACCCCTTAACATAACCTACATCTGTGAAAGAGACTATATCATTGGTAATCATACCATAGCCTTTTGTGATTCCCCGATCAGATCCACCAAAGATAACCTTTTGACCATCCTTGATTGGGGTGAACTTTTGTAGAAGGCTTCTTGTTTCGGTCATGTGTCGCGATCATCCACTGTCCAAATACCATATATGCGTGATGTTGGCATTTGGACATATCTGCAATCAACAATCAATTTCCCTTTGGAAGCCAAAAGGATTTGGGTCCTTGGCTTCTTGTTAGATGACTTCCACTTGGATTGTTAACATGCGAGTGGTCGGCCTTGCATTGTAAACTAGTGGAATTCTAGCATTCTGTGGATTAGACTAGCAATCTATGGCGAAGTGACCAACTTTGCCACAACACCAACAATCAAACTGTTGTACCTTCTCTTACCCTGCTACTTGATTTTTTTAACGGGGGGTCTAGTAGGGGCTACCGACTTAGAGGTAGAAGCCTCATGATTGCAGCAAACACGGGGCTCCTTCTCATGTGGTTTTATCACAACAGTCTTGACTTATTGGTGCTCTCTTAGCAGACGATCCATGCACGAATGAACCATAGTACTTGAGAACTATCTCTTCATGAAGTGCTTTGAAAGCAGTCGTTCCGAGGTCTTGAGGACGGCTCCATCCTTGGTTACTCTTACTTGACTCAACATGAGTTGGTCTCATAAAGTGACAATACTTTGTTTCAAAGTCATATGTGTTAGTGGGAAACACTACCCTCTTGAAAGAAGGTTGATTATCATCAGCCTTGCCCTTACCCTTAACGACGCTTTTCTTCGCGACCTCACTTTTCTTGGTCTGATGACTGATGCCACTACCCTTCACAGGAGCAGAAAAACCATCAATGAGAGTGTTGGAACCTTAGTTTTGATTTGAGTTAGGATCCACCTTTAATGTTTAAGTTTCTATCACACATTGTATAACTTAGATCAAATCCTATTAAGGTAGAAGGCTGAAAAGAATATATATATATATAAATAAAATACTAAGAAATATATATATATATATATAATAGGCAGAAAATAAGAGAAGAATAAAAATAACATAAGTTTTCTGCGTTCGACGAATGGCCATCTGCGTTCGACGAACGGCGCTCTGCGCTCGACGAATGGTATTCGTTCTACGCTCGACGAAGTCCAACCGGCTTAGCGCTCGAGGATCCCGCCTCAGCTCAGCGGTCGACGATCCCGCCTCAGCTCAGCGGTCGACGAATAGACCCCAGCTCAGTGGTCGACGAAATCCTGCGTTTGACAAACTCAAGTCTGCGTTCGACGAACAGCTCAATATTCAGCGATCGATTATCCAGCCCGTCTCTGCGTTCGACGAATAGTTCCATTAGACGAACTCCAATCTGCGTTCGATGAATATTCAGTAGATGTTCAGAATGATGAATCAGATGTTCAGGTCGACGAATCAAATGATGAGCTCGACGAAATATCTGCAGCATTATTTTATATCATTCTCAGCTCGACAAAAATATTATATATATGCTGTCAAGATTTATTAAAGCAATATCTTTATTATTTCTATTTATATATTGCTATATATATTGCTGATTTAACATTACAGTCGTGCAAGCATTAAATGTTCGAGCCTTTGGCAGAAGCATTAAATGCTGTAGCCGTTGCAGCAAGCTAAAGAAGGAAATTTGTCTGCTCGAGGATCTGAGAAATAAAAGAGATATTATCTCTTTCCTCTTTGGTTGGCAAGAAATCAAATCAGCCCAGGAAAGAAGACAACAACTTTACACGACAACAGGAGACAACTCTTCATTACAGTAGATTATTATATAGCAGGTTTTCACGACAGATTATATATACAGAACATATCACAATTGCTGTACAGATAACATACACAGAACATATCAAGAATTGCTGTACAGAAAAGAGAGAAGAAGAAGAATAAGAGGAAAGGAAGAACAACAGGAAAAACAGGAACAACATTATTATTCTATCTTGTTTTATTTTTGCTAACTCTTCTCTGCAGATCTTCTATACCCTAAGACACCAATCAAGATCATTTGCTCAGGGATCTAAAACTGCAGAAGAAGAAGAAGAAGAAGAGAAGAAGAACAAAATTACAGGAACAACAGGAAAAGAAAAAATATACAGGAAGAACAGAAGAACAAAATTACACAGATCTTCTTCTTCCTCCTCCAGCAGCTCTTACATACTGAGAACATCTTCAACACCACCTCTTAGTATTTATGCTGCAAGAATCAGAAGAAGAAGAAGAAGAGTATTTGCAATCAAGAGAAGGAGCTCCATCCACAAAGCTGTCATCTAATCTAAATTAGACAGGGGGAGCTTTCTTCAACATCATCATCAAGATCCAAACAGAACATCTCATCAGGATCATCAAGAGTCTTCTCAGCAAAAAGAGAAGAACAATATATCTTTTCCCTTTCTCCTTCCCATCTTGTAAAGGCTTATAACTCCCTTCAAAAGTTAACTCCCGGTGACAGTGCACCTTAGCAAAAACCTGCATCTTGGTTTTGAGCACTGATTAAAAGCTCTGTGGTGTGTGGACACCTGAACAAAATCACCTTGGTGTGAGGGCACCTTATCAACAACCTCCTAGTGGATTCCTACCAGTGGGTAGAAGAGTAGATGTGCCCGGGTTGAGGGGAACTACTATATACCTTGTGTCATTTGGATGTTTGCTTTGTTTATGTTTTTATTTGCTGTGCTGTGTTTATTACTTATGCATTCTTACTGTTTGTTTTAATTACTCACTCAGCACACTCATATATTATATATATATCATTACTTTGAAATAAACTTAAACAAGAGATTTAATATATTAAGAACTAATCTCACTTTCAATTGCTATCAGAGGAAGTTGATTTTTTACACACAGGCTAACACCTGAAATCACAAAGATCACTTAGTTCTTATTTTTTTTAAAGGGTTTTTCTAAAAGTTAATGGCACAAGCAGATTTTTCATTTTCAGATCCACCTATATGTAATTTAGATAGATTTACTTTATGGCAAGCTAGAATTAAATTATATATGAACACAATAGATGAAGATATCTACAATTCCATTTTGACAGGACTTCCATCTTCAATCTCTTCATCTGATGATCAAGAAAAGCTGAAAAGTGATGATGCCATGGCCATGACATATTGGCTAAATCAATGTCAAAAGACATTCTTCAAAAAGTGGCTGATTGCACTTCAGAAAGGAGCATCTGGAACTCCCTCTCAAGGATGGTAAATGAATACTCTTCTACATCTTCAACTAACTATACTTTTGATGCAGAACCATCATTTTCTCTAAGTAAAGAAGAAGAAGAACAAAAAGCCAGAGCTTTCTATATGATGGCCATATATGGCTCAAGCTCATATCACAAATCAGATGCAGAATCTGAATCTGATGAAGACAAGGTAACTGAGGTAACCTCAACTCCTAATTTTTCTTCAGGACAAATCATATCAGATTCTGAAATTCCTTGTATAGATTTAATAAAATTTGAAAATTACAAATATGAAAAGGAAAATATAAAAGAGTTAAAAATAACTTATGAACACACTAAACTTAAAATAGATTTGAAAACATCAGAAAAGAAAATTATTTCTTTGAAAAATAAATTTGAACAATCTTTTAAAAAGGAAATTTTTCATGTTGAGCAATATCAAAGAAACTTTTCAAATTTATATTTCAATGAAATAAAAAGGCCAATATTTCTAATGATAAAGCATTTGTTTTTACCTATTTTATAACATTTATAATTAAACAGCAGTTTTAAGATTCTTTGAATTTTTCTATCTTAAAACAAAGTCAGATAACTTCACATTCTTCCAGATTTTCTCCTAAAATCAAGTTGAGCATTCTAATCAGATTGCATAGATCAGAAATGATCAAAGCACTAAGTGTGTGTCTCTTCTGATTAAGGGGATTCTATAGAAGGAAGGTATCAGACATTGTCTTTTTGATTTTAAAATTCCTAGAATCTAATAAACAGCTAGCAATTCATCATTAAAATCCTATTTAAATAAAATCTAGGAAATCTGAAATTGCTTGGTTTTTAAAAGAAGAAATTTAGAAATAATCTCTGACCCTTAAGCTTCAAAGACTTTTTATGCTTAGGTATCCTAAACCAAATAGGGGGAGATTGTTAGAACCTAGTCTTAATTTGGATTAGGATCCCAACTCAAATAGGGGGAAATTGTTGGAACCTTAGTTTTGATTTGAGTTAGGATCCACCTTTAATGTCTAAGTTTCTATCACAACACATTATATAACTTAGATCAAATCCTATTAAGGTAGAAGGCTGAAAAGAATATATATATATATATAAATAAAATACTAAGAAATATATATATATATATAATAGGCAGAAAATAAGAGAAGAATAAAAATAACATAAGTTCTCTCCGTTCGACGAACGACCATCTGCGTTCGACAAATAGCGCTCTACGCCCGACGAATGGTATTCATTCTGCGTTCGACGAAATCCAACCGGCTCAGCGCTCGATGATCCCGCCTCAGCTCAGCTGTCGACGAATAGACCCCAACTCAGCGGTCGACAAAATCCTACGTTCGATGAACTCAAGTCCGCGTTCGATGAACATCTCAATATTCAGCAGTTAACGATCCAGCCCGTCTCTGCGTTCGACCAACAGTTCCATTTGATGAACTCCAGTCTGCGTTCGATGAATATTCAGCAGATGTTCAGAATGATGAATCAGATGTTCAGGTCGACGAATCAAATGATGAGCTCGACGAAATATCTGCAGCATTATTTTATATCATTCTCAGCTCGACTAAAATATTATATATATGCTGTCAAGATTTATTAAAGCAATATCTTTATTATTTCTATTTATATATTGCTATATATATATTGCTGATTTAACATTACAGCCGTGCAAGCATTAAATGTTCTAGCCGTTGGCAGAAGCATTAAATGCTGTAGCCGTTGCAGCAAGCTAAAGAAGGAAATTTGTCTGCTCGAGGATCTGGGAAATAAAAGAGATATTACCTCTTTCCTCTTTGGTCGGCAAGAAATCAAATCAGCCCAGGAAAGAAGACAACAGCTTTACACGACAGCAGGAGACAACTCTTCATTACAGCAGATTATTATATAGCAGGTTTTCACGACAGATTATATATACAGAACATATCACAATTGCTGTACAGATAACATACACAGAACATATCAAGAATTGCTGTACAGAAAAGAGAGAAGAAGAAGAATAAGAGGAAAGGAAGAACAACAGCAAAAACAGGAACAACATTATTATTCTATCTTATTTTGTTTTTGTTAACTCTTCTATGCAGATCTTCTATACCCTGAGACACCAATAAAGATCATTTGCTCAGGGATCTAAAACTGCAGAAGAAGAAGAAGAAGAGTATTTGCAATCTAGAGAAGGAGCTCCATCCACAAAGCTGTCATCTAATCTAAATCAGACAGGGGGAGCTTTCTTCAACATCATCATCAAGATCCAAACACAACATCTCATCAGGATCATCAAGAGTCTTCTCAGCAAAAAGAGAAGAACAATATATCTTTTCCCTTTCTCCTTCCCATCTTGTAAAGGGTTATACCTCCCTTCAAAAGTTAACTCCCGGTGACAGGGCACCTTAGCGAAAACCTGTATCTTGGTTTTGAGCACCTGATCAAAAGCTCTGTGGTGTGTGGACACCTGAACAAAATCACCTTGGCGTGAGGGCACCTGATCAACAACCTCCTAGTGGATTCCTACCAGTGGGTAGAAGAGTAGATGTACCCAGGTTGAGGGGAACTACTATATATCTTGTGTCATCTGGATGTTTGCTTTGTTTATGTTTTTATTTGCTGTGCTGTGTTTATTACTTATGCATTCTTACTGTTTGTTTTAATTACTCACTCTGCACACTCATATATTTTATATATATCATTACTTTGAAATAAACTTAAACAAGAGCTTTAATATATTAAGAACTACTTCACTTTCAGAGACGGAGGATGGTCTTTGGCTTAGAGAAGCTTTACACTAGTTTTCTCTCTTCCAACAGCTTTTCCTCCAGCTAAGTTATGGATTTCTCCTTTTGCTTTAGTAGTTCAGTATTGCCTCGGAGTTCGTCCTTCAAGAGTTGGACTTCATCTCTGAGAGGAAGTAATTTTTCAATTTCTTCTCTCAGATCCGATTCCACAGTATTGAGAGACTCAATCTCCTTTGTCTGAGATTTGACTACCTTTCAACACTTGTCAAATCCTTTTCAATAAAGCCTTGTACTGGACTAATATAGCGGAGTCATCCTCCGAGGAGTAGCCTTCATCCGCAATGGAATCTGTCTCAGATTCAGAAGGAGGAGTATGAGAATTTACCTTCCCCTCATATGGGTTATCGTAGTTTTCCTCGTCAGTCTGAGCCATTAGGCCAAAGTAGGCCTCTTCATCTGAGCTTGAATCTTCTGAGTCACTGTCGCTCAGAGTTTTTGACTTCTTCGCTAAGAAGCTCTTTTCCTCCTTCTTCTTACTTTTGAAGGATTTCCTTTCTTGATCCTTCTTTCTTTTTGTATGGGTACTCTGCAATCACGTGCCCTGGCTTGTTGCAGCAATACTAAATCACGTGCCCTGGCTTTTTGTTCGGTTTAGATTTATACCTGTCATTATTGTATTCTTTCTTGTGATGTTCACCATCACGTCTTGATCTTCTGTGATCTGATGTAGAGGGTTGACCTCTCCTCTACTTTCTCTTGTTCAGCAATCTTTTGAATTGCTTGGAAAGTAGGGAGAACTCTCCATTGGACATGTCTGAGCTTGAAGAGCAAGCCACAGACTCATCATCTTCTTCTGACGACCGTGTCCTTACCGGTACCATGATCTTGCTTTTATTTGACCCTTCGGCCTTCAGAGCTAAAGACCTCTCCTTTCTAGAAATCCTGTTGCCATCTTCCTCAGCTTTCCTGATGCTGAGATTCAGTTCAAGGGAGAGGAGCTTCCCAAATAAGATTTGAGGCTCCATTGTAGCCAGCTTGCCAAACTCTCTTATGGCGATATCCTTGGTATCCCATTCTTTCATCAGGTATCTCAAGAACTTGTCGTTTAGTTCTCCAACAGTAAATTCCCGGTCATAATTTCTTAGACCGTTAACGATTTTAAAGAACTTCTCATAAGTATCTGATATGCTATCTCTTGGGTCTTGCTTGAAGGCTTCGTATTCTTAATTCAGTAGAGATCTATGATGATCTCAAACTTCTACAGTGCCCTCCATTAAGACTACGCGAGAATCCCACATCTCTTTGGCGAACTTGCAGTGAAACAGATTTTGTTGCATGGAATCATCTACTACACTAGCAATGATGTTCTTTGCCTTCTTGTCCAAGGCTACAATAGCGATATCATCTTTAGTAAGCTCTAGCATCTTCTTCGCAATCTGAATATTTGAATTTATTGAAGATGGTTTCATGGGAATATAAGGGCCTTCTTCAACAATCTGAAAAATTCTTGGGTCGGTGGCTTCCATGTAGAACCTAACTCTTTCCTTCCACATAAGGAAGTTCTCTTTTATGCATACCGACAACTTCATGGAAGAATCCTTGAGAGGACCCAGCGCAACCAACTACACCAAAAGCCCAGACTGTTGGTGAAGGCGCAACTTGATCTTTATATCAATGGAAGGGCGCTACGGGTCAAGTGAAGGAACGCTGGACCCAACAATCCCCCCCCAGCGTCCAGTATGACCCGCAAGCTCAGAGGTGCTCCACATGGCCCGCAAGCTCAGAGGTGGCTTAACACATGGCTCCGGCCGCCTGACCCGCCAGGACCCACACATGTAGAGAGAATTTCAGGAATTATCAGTGCCCCCCCCGGTCTCGAACCCGCAACCTGCTTTGATACCAATTGAGAGGACCCAGCGCAACCAACTACACCAAAAGCCCGGACTATTGGTGAAGGCGCAACTTGAACTTTATATCAATGGAAGGGCGCTACGGGTCAAGTGAAGGAACGCTGGACCCAACAATCCTTGTTCCTGTCCATTCCAGACATGGTGTCTTTGAACAACTAGATGGAGGAGTTTATTCAAGGTGTCAACCTCTTAACGAACAACCTACCTCTGATAACAATTGAAAGTATCTAGTTACTCCCTAAATCACCTAGAGGGGGGGGGGGGGTGAATAGGTGAATTCTATGGCTTTTATGCGGAATTAAAATCTAGAAAGAAAAATGATGCAGGACGTCGGGGCCCCGACCGCACCCCGTGACATCACACCAGCTAGCGGACCACAGCCAAGCACGCCTGCCAGAAGGACTGCAGTCCAAGCACCCAACCCGTCTCCGCGGCTGTTCTCAGCGCGGCAGGTTGTTGAGGTTGGCGCTCGATCCCCAGACCTCCTTGATAAGAACCTCTCCTAACAGGCCTTATCACCAACTGATATGCAGGTCAGTTGGTGATAAGGCCTGTTAGGAGAGGTTCTTATCAAGGAGGTCTGGGGATCGAGCCCCAACCTCAACAACCCGCCGCACTGAGAACAACCACGGAGACGGGTTGGGGTGCTTGGACTGCAGTCCTTCTGGCAGGCATGCTTGGCCGTGGTCTGCTAGCTGGTGTGATGCCACGGGGTGCAGTCGGGGCCCCAGCGTCCTGCATCAAAAAAGTGCATGTCAGTTGGTGATAAGGCCTGTTAGGAGAGGTTCTTTTCAAGGCGGTCTGGGGATCGAGCCCAAACCTCAACAACCCGCCGCATTGAGAATAGGCGCGGAGACGGGTTGGGGTGCCTGGACTGCAGTCCTTCTGGCAGGCGTGCTTGGCCGTGGTCTGCTAGTTTGTGTGATGCCATGGGGTGCGGTCGGGGCCCGTCGTCCTGCATAAAAAACACACAGAAACTAAAAGAGCACACATAAACACAAGGATTTAAAGTGGTTCCCCAGAATGGGTACGTCCACTTTCCCGCCTCACCTATCTAGCATGCCCGACTAGACTAGGCTACTTCACTAATCTCAGATTAAACATAATCTTACAACTCAGAGTTCACAACTCCTACAAGCTCGGAGTCCACGTCCCCTAAAAACTCGGAGAATAAACTCTCCTTCACACTCGATCCATTAAACTAGAATCTACAAGAACTCGGAAGATGAAACTTCCTACAAGGATATGTAAAAGTTGTTACAAGAACCTTGGATTGAAAATCCAATCTCTAGGAATCTCCACGAGATTCCGCTTCTTCAGATCTGAGATAATAAGTCTTCTTCCTCCTTGAAAAATGAAATCCTGAACTTGAATGAGGGAGAAGAAAACTCTTTTTCTTGAAAGATTTGATCTGAACACTTATCTGCCCAACAAGATCTAGAAGATTATTGAAGCAATCCAAGCACAAAGATCTTGTTTAATAGAGACTTGCTGAAGAATCGAGCACAAAGCTTGTCGGTGGCAGAAGATCGTCTTTTGCGTGAACGAGAAGAATGCCGACGGAAATCTCGATGTCTTGATTTTGATTTTCACGATTAGGGTTTTGGGAAAAACATCTCTTAAGTACTTGTAGGCTTCCCTCCAACGGCTATAAGCATTACTTAAGGAGAAGGATCCACGTGGAAGAAAACCTTAAATCGGCAGACAGAAGACAAAAACCCGCTCTGTCAACATTCGTCGAAAGTCACTTATTTGTCGAGAGAGCAGTGTTTTACTCGATGAAAAGCTCATAAAGGAATTCGATGAGACGGGAAGAAGAAATCTTCATAACTTGCTGAATTCGTCGAGTGAATAGTTTTCCTCCGCGAATTTGTCGAATTAAAAATATTATTCGACGAAAGTACTTGACCGAAATTTCTGATTCTATTCGAGTAATTTCAGCAAATGGCTAAGTATTTCACGAGATGATTCGACGAATTTATATGGACTCATCGAAATCACTCGACAAAAAACACTTAGACTATTTTTCTTCCAATCCTGATTCCAACAACTATTGACTCCTAACTTTTCCTTAGTGTTGAAACCAATTTCTCGGTCTCTTGTGAAGCTCGGGCCCTCAATAAGTTGAGGGGCAGCTAGCCCTTACTAGTCCCTTGAAAGGAGCTGAATGAAGACTTGGAAATGGACTAAGACCTCAGTCGTAGCGAGGAGGTTCCACCACAAACCCGTAAGATCGTTGAGCGCTTCCCCTCCCAAACCAAAGCTGAGACTTGGGCACCTTGGAGAGCTAGAGAGCTGAACCAAAGTAACCAAGGAAGAAGAAGAAGCTCAGAGAACTGAGATTGGAATCCTCTCCCAAGGTGCCCTTTGAGGTTTATTTATAGTTTTTCGCTCATGGTCTGTCAATAGCGGAATTCCGCCTTTTGGTTTCTACTAAACGCACCCTAATTTGGCCTACTAACATCCAAACTCCGCTGTTTAGAGGGGCTACCTGCAGACCACCAGGGGCAGAGGAGTAATTCCACCTCTTTAGTTTAGGGACGAGTGGTCTATGAGAGCACCACTCGCGAGAGCTCCCGCGAGTCTACTCGCGAGTAGGGTTCGCGAAACTCCTCATAGGCGAGCATTCTGTGAAGGCCTGGCTCGTGCCTCTTCTGGCGACGGCCACCGTGGCCCAGTCTTGCATGCCTTCCGGCGAGCTCTCCCCGGCCCTGTGTAAACCTGCTGAACTAGACGGTCGACGGAGTTCGCCGAGCTGAGGAGCTAGTTCGTCGAACGGAGAGGTCTGTTCGTCGAACGGAGAACTAATTTCGTCGAACGCTGAACTGAGTTCGTAGATCTCAACAGATGCTCAACATTCGTCGAACGCAGGACGGACCTCGTCGAACCCGAAGACTTGGAAGAAATCTGACTCGTCTGCCTACTCGCGAGCAGCCGGTGAGTACCCAACTCGCCCGCCTTCTTGCGAGCTGGCCTTGAGGCTTGGGCTCGCAGGGACATGACTCGCGCGCCTTCCTACGAGTGACCCTTGAAGCTCTAGCTCGCCTTCTTTGTTACCTCTGCCACCTGTTGGATCTGAAACCCCCTTTGGGCGAGCGGCCTGTGAAGACCCCGCTCGCTCTCCTACCGGCGATATCCACCGATGCTGGGTCTTGCGCTTCCTCATGCGAGTTCTCCCGCTGAGACAGTGCCGAGAGCCGCTGAGACAATTTCTTGTCCCCGTGGGTCCGCTGGGATAGGACAGAACTAGCCACTGAGAGAAGCCCATCAGAGCTGAAGCATGATGTTCGTCGAACTGAGAAGCAAATTCGTCGAACGGGTTTCGTCGAACGGAGAACGGAATTCATCGAACTCAGAACAGCTTTCGTCGAACGGAGAATGAAATTCGTCGAACTCAGAACGGCTTTCGTCGAACTCAGGAGCAGACCGCGAGGATCTGGATCGCACACCTTCCTCACGATCGGTCGGCAAGCGCTCTGCTCTCCCGCCTTCGTGTCGGCTCGCCAATCTGAAGCGTGACGTTCGTCAAACTGAGAAGCAAGTTCGTCGAACATCAAAACTCGGAAAGAATCTGGTTTGCCTAGAACATCACTGTAAGTGGACCGCGTGAGCCTGGCACGCCCCTCTCCCTCGCAAGCAGTCGGAGGGTTGCTAGCTCGCCTGCCTCCTTACGCACAGTTGGCGAGTGCCTGACTCGCACTCCTTCCTGCGAGCGGCCGCTGAGATTCTGGCTCGCCTTCCACGTTATCCTTGCTTGTTTGTTACTCCTTAGTCTCTGTTCACCTCTAGGCAAATATCGGGGTTGTACACTTAGTGATTGAATTTGAAGTACATCCCAATAGAGAGATTTCACCTGAGTCAACACCTTGGTCTACACAATGAGGGATTACATTGCATAGGCCTGTGTTTATGACTCACCGAAACCTGACATTGGTTTGTACTCAGCAATTAGAGTCCTGCAAACACACAACTAAGAAACTATATCAAATATAATATCAATTCATCTTAGTTCAAGGGACACTTCTTTAAATCAAGGTTTTTGTGGCTACAATACCCAACACTTTCTATTGTATAGGTTTAGGATTTCATAGTATGTAAGTGAATGAATTAAACTTTTGAAAAGATAATAATCTATTTCTCTCTGAATTTATTCCTGTGTCTATCCAGAACTGCATTTCTTTTCTTTGTAAAATCACTTATCTCTTGTAAAATTTGCTATATCAAATGAGGGGAGATTATTGGAAAAATCTCCCATGATTTGATATAATTGATTACATAAGTGATCTAGGAAATTGCCTAAGTACGTATAGTAAATCAATAAGTGTATATGTGTATGAGTTATAATCAATTGCAGGATAACAAAGACTCAAAAAAAAAACTCAAGAAGCAAAATTAACTTTGCTAAACTTCTGTGCGTCGAGAAGTATTCAACGCACATTGACAAATACTAAGTATTAGCATAGAGACGTAATTGGTGTACGTAGAGGTGTTAAATTCATGCGTCGAGAAGTAATCGACGCACGTCGAAGGTTATGATTCCTTCTTCCATCGAGATCTCTAGTTATAGAAAGTTTGTTCAGTTTTAGGCTATTCACTTACATTGAATTCTCTTTCTCCACATTTCAATGTACGTGATGAGTCCTGATCATATACACTTTTATGGACTCATCTGGGCCGTCTATTTAGTCTTTTCACTGCACTTTAGCCCTGTTTTAGCTTATATTTGTTATTCCTTGCTATGTGCACATCTTGGCCCATTTTGGTGTGTTTTCATGTTTATCTTCATTAGTAGTTTTCATGCACTGTTAGGTGCCACTTTCAGTAGCTAGATTCGTGGTTGTACGCTAGAACAGGAGTCGTGCAGGTGCTTCCGGTGCAATTATGCACAGGAACACTGCGCACGATCACTGGTTCTATTGCGCACGACCAGTACTGGTCGTGCGCCACTGATCGTGTGCACTTAACCATTTTATGAGTTCTGTTTGGTGCAGTGCGCACGACCATCTACGCTAGTGCGCACGACCATCGGTCGTGCGCCACTGTTCGTGCGCACTTATCATCAATTTCATGAGTTCTGTTTCAACCAGTGCGCACGACCACCTACGATAGTGCGCACGACCACCGGTCGTGCGCCACTGGTCGTGCGAACATGTTATTTTATAATTTCTGTCTTTGCAGGCTCCGTCCAGGCAGAGCGCACGATCACAGGATTCTAGTGCGCACGACCACTGGTCGTGCGCCAATGACCGTGCGCACTGTTTATTCCAGCGCCTATAAATTGTCCTGCTCGCGATTTTAGGTCAGAGCCCGCCGTATTCCGCCGTTTTCTGCTCCAGTTCGTCCGACTTCGCCCCTCCATCGCCGCCCACCATCTAGAGGTTCTCCGGGCTTGTTCTTCACGCCAATCTTGAGCCGGAGTTTCCTCTCGGCCTCCTCCTTCATCCAAGAGCTCCAAAGGAAGATCTAGCCGCCATCTCCATCGAGCAAGAGGAAGTTTGCAACCTCTACCGGATCGTGACACGAAGAAGACGGGTCCATTGGAGAGTCGTGACAGCTCTCTCTACCCCGGACGTAGTTGCGGACCGAGCTTGGACGCGGATTGACAACCCGGCGATTCCAACCGTGAATCTACAACGAGCCTTCGGATTCGGTCGATTTCTTGCCTTATTCTTCTCTTATTGATTGTTGTATGTAGTTAGATCTATGTATTAAGATGAAGTTGCACTTAGACTTGCTTCGAATTATATAGATTTCATGTTTGTGTGAAATGCTTTTGTGGTCTATGTGTTTATGAGGAGCGCCACCATCCATTTTCCACTTCACCACCGCGTCCGGTGCCGCACTAGCAATTGCTAGTGGCGTGCTTGTCGAAGAGGTGCTTGCGACCCTCATTCCGTTAGCCTACTCGCCCATCCGCCTACCGAAGCGTGGCATAGCGGCCCGTGTATTCCATCCCGCCTAACGAAGCAGCGCGCTCAAGGCCTGCATAGTTCGATCCGTTTGCCTACTCGTCCATCCGCCCTTGCGACGCAGCGCGCTCAAGGCCTGCCTAGTCTCCATCCCGCCAAGCGAAGCATTGCATAGCGGCATTGCATAGGAGTAGTCGTAGTATTTTCTCTTTATTTTTCACAAACCAAATCCCTTTCGTCCGCACTCCACCTATCACTGGACTTCGATCTCAAGTCCTTCCTCGAAACCTAACTCCACCTTACTGTGTTCCTCAAGAGACCGACACTCGGGGATTTTCCCCATTATTATTACTTGCGCGACCGGTGCACTTGCCGAATCATCGCATCAAGTTTTTGGCGCCGTTGCCGGGGAACACAGTCGTGTGAGTTTTCTGGAGAGGGAGAATCTAAGAGAGAAGCCCTTCCATTTGTTTATCGCATCTTTTATTTTATTTCTGCTCTCTTTATTCCATTTTCTTGTTTTATAGTAGGTTGCTTTAGTAAATTTTTGTTAGGTGTAGTACTTCGCACAATAGTGTTCTTCTTTTTGAATCGTTTTATCTTCACACTATGTGGGCACATATCAATTTCCGTTGCCGTTGGTGTGGAGCTACCTCCCACTCTAGTGATGAATGCCCTACGGAGAATAGTAGGCATAATTCTTATAGCCCAGCATATGGAGCACCGACTTCGTCTGGTACTCCATATGGTGCGCGTAAGTCTTATGGCTACTCTGCTGAGCCTTTACCGTCATACTTCTTTTCGGCTCCAGCTCCCGCTGCGCCAAAGAAGCCCGTAAGGCAGTGCCAGTTTTGTCGGAGCACTGATCACGCCCTGAAGGATTGTGCTGCTTTTCATCGCCAATTGGATGAGGATGACGAGCCGGATATCCGGATCGTCCCGAATCCTAACTCTGGCAGCACACCTTCAACATCCGGTTTTGTGTCCTTGCCACCTTCACATCTTGAAGGGTATGGCGTTGACACGGTCACCGGATGTGCGGCTGATCTACGCACCGACATTGCTGAGCCTATTCTCCATGTGCATCCACCACCCCTAGTGGATTCGATTCTTTGTGAGGAATCGGTGCTCGACTTTTATCCGAGCACTACTCCTCTCCCTGTTGTGCATACTACACTCGTCTCTGACGACATTGTTGATGATGTGTCGCAGGATGAGGTGGTTGATCTTAGTTTTGTGCCTATTCCAATGGAGGAGGACAACCTTCTAGGTGAAGAGGAATTTTCCTCAGCACCGGTGGAGGAAGTCCAAATCCTAAGCCTGACCACCGTTGATCCCGCCGAATCTTGTAGCATTGATGACAATGCAAACATTATTTTACTTCCCCAACCAAATGGGAGTGAGACCGGGACCACTCCCCCGATTGATGATTATTTTTGTCCTTCTTCTTGTTTATTTCTCGATCCCCCCTCTTCATCCGAGCCTGTGCAGGTTGAATCTTCACAGGTACTTCAGGAGGACTTGGAGCTTTGTGCTCAAGTCAATGATGAGTGTGTCCTTTTATGCGAGGAGGTTGATCCCTCCTCCATTAAGGAAGCCTCATTCGTTGCCTTCTCCTCCTGCGGACCTGCTGTGGACGATACCTTGCTGGGCAAGGATAGTTTTGGTAAGATGAGTGAGGACCAGGCCTCCTCCTCTTCTTACTTTCTTTTCCCTCTACCTGTGTCAAGCAGGTATTATCTATATTTAGGTAGAGGGGTGACTGCTCTGTCTCCGTATCGGTACCCGCTACCGATGCGCATATTAGAACAGTTACCTGTGCACTTTTCTTTTCATAGGCCTATAAGCTAGAACTGTACAAATTCTGAATAAGTCGTGCTGGGATGACAATAACCCCAGTAGTTATCTTACTTTTCATGCATTTTATTTTTAGTCCATCCCGTTTAGTTAGCTGTAGTATTGTAGTTTATCTTTTTTTCTGTTTCTTTTGTTTTGCGGAGCTGACCCCTGCAGGTACTTCTTCTGGATGGCGGATGCTGCAGCTTAGTCGTGGTTTAAACGCCAATCTTCTGGTGTGCTCATTTCTGAGCACTGGGTACTCTCTTTCCCTAGCTCTTTCTGATTTTCATGTCATATATTCTGTGGATTGTTTAGTTTAAGTCTGGGGGAGAGTAGTTTTGTTTACCCGCTCACGTGCACTATTGCACTGCATCCTAGAAGATTTCATTTAAAATGTTTTGTTTATTTTCATTGCACACCACATCACCCACTTGAGCGCGTACTCATCTGTTTGCTTGCTCTGTTGTGAATTTAATTCTTCTGCTTATTTGGGAAAGTCTAGGTGATGGTTTAGGACTATGTAGCAGAGTAAAATGTTGACTCCAGTAGTGCTCCTAGTCGAGTGCTGGTTGCATAGAAATTTGTGTAGATTAGATTTCTTTTTATACTATGGTTTTATATTTTTCTCTACTAGTGTAAATGTTGTTTACTCTACTCAAATGGTGAATCCGGTGTGAATCAAACGGTAGCGTAGGGATGTGTGTAAACGATCGCTAGACTCGTATTGCTTGAGTCGGGAGAAAGGAGAATCTTTCTCGGTGGCTAGAACTTGCCCCAAGCGATTCTTGAAGCATTGGCATAGGATAGTTCTAGTGCGTGAATGTGATATAGGCCATCATTTTGGCCCGGTTGAGCCTTTGTGCCTATCCCTACCGCTATATCCTCGCTAGCCCAGTTGTGCCTACCCGTTCTTTGATTCAGCCCCACTTTTATTTCACCAAAGCCCAAAAGCCAATCCTAGTCGCACACCCAAATCTGAGCTTTAGCTGTTTATTATTTTCATGAGTTGGGTTGTTGATGTGGTAATATGTTGGTGAAGATGTGGATGTGTCCTTTTGTTTATTTGCTGAAAAGGATAAGAAAAGAAAAAAAAATGAGAAAAAGAAAAGAAGTTAAAAAGAAAGGAAAAAGAAGGAGTGTTTAATTGAAAATCTTTATGTACAGATTTATGTTTGGGAGTAGGCGGTGCACGCACCCATGCTGTTAAGTCCAAGTCTGGGGGTGTTGTGTACCCGCGTGTTTGTGTGGTGAATGAGGATAGTTTTCTGCATTAGCTCATTTGGGTTTAGTGCTTGAGCCATCGTTTTTTATCTTTGTTAATCCTCACCTAAACCCAAGCCCCATTTAAAACCTAAAGTCCTATTGATTCACGCATTTGAGTCAAACCAGTGCCGTGGAGAGAATGTGACCGGGCAAGCTTATGGTCACCGACACCGATGGATTTCGGTGGAGTTTATCCGGTATCCCAATCTTGAGCAATGCTCATCTCAGCGCTTAGTTTACTTTCTCCGTATGCATGACCGAATGATTCACCGTTGTTCACCATTTTGAGTAGTTGTAATATGCTTTTACTCTTTTGGAAATATATAAACTGTTTTTATAATCAGAAATCTTTTCTACTATTTTTCTTATGCACGTGAGCATGCGACTTCGCATGGTACTCTGTAGTATAATCATTAAGCCATCTACTGTTCTTTCCCCGTTCGCATGGAATTTGTTTGCTCGGGACGCGCAAACAGGTAAGTCTGGGGGTGTGATGAGTCCTGATCATATACACTTTTATGGACTCATCTGGGCCGTCTATTTAGTCTTTTCACTGCACTTTAGCCCTGTTTTAGCTTATATTTGTTATTCCTTGCTATGTGCACATCTTGGCCCATTTTGGTGTGTTTTCATGTTTATCTTCATTAGTAGTTTTCATGCACTGTTAGGTGCCACTTTCAGTAGCTAGATTCGTGGTTGTACGCTAGAACAGGAGTCGTGCAGGTGCTTCCGGTGCAATTCTGCACAGGAACACTGCGCACGATCACTGATTTTATTGCGCACAACCACTGGTCGTGCGCCACTGATCGTGTGCACTTAACCATTTTATGAGTTCTGTTTGGTGCAGTGTGCACGACCATCTACGCTAGTGCGCACGACCACCGGTCGTGCGCCACTGTTCGTGCGCACTTATCATCAATTTCATGAGTTCTGTTTCAACCAGTGCGCACGACCACCTACGATAGTGCGCACGACCACCGGTCGTGCGCCACTGGTCGTGCGAACATGTTATTTTATAATTTCTGTCTTTGCAGGCTCCGTCCAGGCAGAGCGCACGATCACAGGATTCTAGTGCGCACGACCACTGGTCGTGCGCCAATGACCGTGCGCACTGTTTATTCCAGCGCCTATAAATTGTCCTGCTCGCGATTTTAGGTCAGAGCCCGCCGTATTCCGCCGTTTTCTGCTCCAGTTCGTCCGACTTCGCCCCTCCATCGCCGCCCACCATCTAGAGGTTCTCCGGGCTTGTTCTTCACGCCAATCTTGAGCCGGAGTTTCCTCTCGGCCTCCTCCTTCATCCAAGAGCTCCAAAGGAAGATCTAGCCGCCATCTCCATCGAGCAAGAGGAAGTTTGCAACCTCTACCGGATCGTGACACGAAGAAGACGGGTCCATTGGAGAGTCGTGACAGCTCTCTCTACCCCGGACGTAGTTGCGGACCGAGCTTGGACGCGGATTGACAACCCGGCGATTCCAACCGTGAATCTACAACGAGCCTTCGGATTCGGTCGATTTCTTGCCTTATTCTTCTCTTATTGATTGTTGTATGTAGTTAGATCTATGTATTAAGATGAAGTTGCACTTAGACTTGCTTCTATTTATATAGATTTCATGTTTGTGTGAAATGCTTTTGTGGTCTATGTGTTTATGAGGAGCGCCACCATCCATTTTCCACTTCACCACCGCGTCCGGTGCCGCACTAGCAATTGCTAGTGGCGTGCTTGTCGAAGAGGTGCTTGCGACCCTCATTCCGTTAGCCTACTTGCCCATCCGCCTACCGAAGCGTGGCATAGCGGCCCGTGTATTCCATCCTGCCTAACAAAGCAGCGCGCTCAAGGCCTGCATAGTTCGATCCGTTTGCCTACTCGTCCATCCGCCCTTGCGACGCAGCGCGCTCAAGGCCTGCCTAGTCTCCATCCCGCCAAGCGAAGCATTGCATAGCGGCATTGCATAGGAGTAGTCGTAGTATTTTCTCTTTATTTTTCACAAACCAAATCCCTTTCGTCCGCACTCCACCTATCACTGGACTTCGATCTTAAGTCCTTCCTCGAAACCTAACTCCACCTTACTGTGTTCCTCAAGAGACCGACACTCGGGGATTTTCCCCATTATTATTACTTGCGCGACCGGTGCACTTGCCGAATCATCGCATCAGTACGTTGAATAGTATTCAACAAATAAGTGACCTTACATTGAATACTCTCCATTCTTCCAGATTTAACTCCAGAGCAGATTAAGATCCGATAAGAGTTGTTATTGATCCAATATAAGAAGGTCTTTACGGTGATTGATCAATATCAGGAAGGACTCATATTTGCAACAATCATATATATGTTAAAATTTCAAACTAAAGATGATTGAACCTCTCTCGACTAATTCTTCTCTTTAGAATTCAGAGTTCTCTCCTCCTCTCCAGATTTCTTTCCAAGAACCTAAACCGACAAAATACCTCTCTCTGATCTTGTGCTCAACTCTCTTAGGGGTTCTTCTTCTTCTCAAGGATTCCTCACAGATTGGATTTATCTTCTCTCTCTTGGATCCCAACTTCTCTCAAGAGGAATTGCCTATTATTGCAACAATCAAGAATCCACATCGTGCTTTAAAGATCAAGATCCTATAGAGTTTTGTTGAAGAAGGATCATATTGTAAACAATCTTCCTTCATATCTTCATCATTCAGAAAAAGAGTTTTGAGAATCCCTCTAGAAAGGATTCAGGTTAGGTTCTAAGTGTTGGTACACTATTTTTCGCTTCCCTTTGGTTTGAGTATAACAAATCTACTTGTATTTGATCAAGTTTTCCATTGTGTTTTTAGTATGCAGGATTAAACAAAGATGACACTAGGATGCTATGTGTTGGTCTAGACTAGCTCAATGTGCTAAAAGGAAAGGATGAGGTCTAATGCCAGGTGTTAGAGCCAACGCCGACGTTGACCCTCTATCCCACCAACATGAAAATGGTATGGAGGGAAGCTGTCGTGATTGAAGGTACATTTTGGGAATGATTTGGCTTAACGCCAGACGTTATACTTAACGCCAGCATTAGAGTTGCATAAATAAGATGTTTCCAAACATGCAATATCTCACTCCTGGAATGAGGATACGTGCCATCAAAATAATTCTAAACTAAGTCAATGCCTGGCATTAGCCCTAACACCAGCATTAGCTTCATCTCCAATAAATAACTGACATTCGTTCTATTCAATGTTACAACTCAAGGAGCCCTATTGCAGCTCTTTAAAATCTCTGTGAAGGCCGTATTTTCAGACAACAAAGGATCTCCCATTCAAATTCAATAGAAGGAATCAAAGGAGGATTGTATCAATGCTAACTCAACGCGAAGAACACACACTTCGACTTTAACGATCTTCAGCGGTTCTTCGTTGTCTCCTTCAGATTTCTTCATAGGAAGTTTTCAAATTTTCTTTCATATTTGATAACACATTTTATCTTTGTGATCATTTCGTGAATTCGTCGCAGTTGTTGGCGACTAGGTATGTGTGCAACTTATGGGGAATTTGCCACAAGGAGACTAGGTCTAGGGCTTAGATCTAGGGGGTGCTCAAGGCCTTTTCTGGGGATAGAGAGGCTAGAGTGGCTTGAGACTGTATCTTCGGATAGATTAGCTAAAGCCAACCAGTTCTTAGGGAGAAGAGTCAGTATTGAAAACAAAAAGAGTTTTTTCATATTCACTACGATTTCAAGCGTTATAAAAAACTGATTTTGTAATCAATTTTATAAATGATAATCATGTCATTATTTGTTCAATAAAATTGATTTGGTTTTCAATTTCTAGCACTTTACTTTTGATCCAATATAATACTTATCAAATAACAAAAGTTTTCTATTAAATTAGAAAGTTTTCTAAAACCCTTATTCACTCCCTCTTAGGGTGCCTTAAATCCAACAAGTGGTATTAGAGCTATGTTATTCCAAAATGGTTTCATCACCTGGAATAATGACGCTTCATGATCATGATCTCGCTTCTACTAGTGGGGAGAAATTTATATAAATGAAAAATCACTAGCACCACCTTTATTTGAAGGGAAAAATTATAAAGTGTCTTAAGTCCTTAGATGTAGAAGTTTGGAATATTACAATTAAAAGCCCCAAAGTGTCTTAAATATGAACGAATGTTCGTTAAATACTAAAGCAATGAATAATTTATTTTATGGGCTTGATTAAAATATTTTCAAACTCATTTATACATTTACTACTGCTTTTGAAATTTGAAGTTTTCTTGAAAATACTTATGATTCCCTTTCTACAGGTATAAAGTGCACATCAAATGGAATAGAGGAAAACAACTCATCAAGAGGAAGGGACGATGAAAACTCATGAATTTAAGAGAAATGCTAAGAAGATGTCTAGGGAACTTTATGTTCAATTCTTGCCACATCCGAGAGCATAGTGAGCAAAAATTCTCTCTTTACTACAACTTCAATTTCTACATTGCATATGCTCAATTGTGCTAAACGTAAAATTAAGAAATTGAAAAATGTTAACTCAAAATTACGTTTCGAAAATAAAAGTTTAAAAGCAAAAGTTAATGTAGAAATTAATCTTGACATGTCTAGTTCCATCTCGTGCTCTTTTGATGAAAACTGTGTCACCTTGTATAGAATATAATGAATTAAAAGAAAAATACATGGAACTTGAAAAGGAGTTAAATTTTGTAAAAGAACAAAATGAAAGATTATGTTAAGAAAATTCATCTTTATAAACTGATTGTGATATGTGCAAACATTATAAAATTGAAATTAAAGAGATGGATGAAACATTAGAAGAATTATAAAATGATTATAAAACCCATATTGATTCTATTATTACCACTATTAAAAATAGCACAATCGCTTATAATAAAGCTAGACATAGTTCAAAAATTAAGAATAATGAATTAAAAAGTAAAGTCAACTTGCTTAAGGAAATTATAAAGAAACATTCACAACACATAAATCTGCAATATCAAGCAAAATCCAAAAGCAAGTTGAATATGAATTCCCATATCTTGACTAAGCCAAACAATGGAAATGAAAAACATCAAAAGCTTGTAAATGAAATTCCAAAAAAGTATCATCATTATCATTTACAACATATATCTTCTCCCAACATAAAATTGAAAATTAACAAATTTCCTATAAACAATATTTTTAAAAATCATCATGAAAATTTGGATTGTAAAAAACAATAAACCAATGTATGAATGGAGACCCAAACTTAATAATGACGCATTAATGTCAATTAAATAAGTCTGCTCACCGTTGTTTCCCCAAAAGTCAACACGATGTATTTGAGTATCCAAAGGAACCATCACATTTGGTCCCCTTTGGATACCTAAATCTCTTATTCATTAGTATTAATTCAAATACATGAAGTAGAAACAAATCAAAATTGAGTATTCAAAATTCTACTTCATGATATGCTAAACTTACTAAAAAAAAACTTTTCCTTTTTGGTTTGTACATTGTTTTTCACTTTTTGATCCAACATCCTTATGGTTACTTTGTGCATAATGCGATATGACTCAATCACCATGCATAAGCTTAAAACTCTAATAAATCAAATTGAAAGAAATTGAATAAAAGTCGTGTCATTTCAAGTGACCTATTTATCCTCTTTTCTAGTTTGTATCCTTCTTAAATCATTTTCCTATAAATGTCTTATATTATCATTATAAATTGAATAGTAAATGTGTTGTGCCATACTATCAAGACAAATAAAATTATTTTCAAAAATAGATTAAATAGACAATTTAGGGGTCTTTGGTTGAAATATAAAATTTGCAACTATTTGTTTATTTGTTTGATTTTGTTGCTTTATTTGATATCCCGTATCATATTCAATCATAATCATGAAAAATTATTCTGCTATTTTAATCATCACTATGTTTGCTTTCAGAAAATTTTATATGTGTTTTGGTTAATATTCAAAAAAATTAAAGAGAATTTTTTTATACAACCTTTCAAAATAACCAAAAATATTTTCTCATTATATGTATACTCATTATTCACCTTACAATCTTTCACCTTAATAATTTGAAAAAGATGAATATGAATCATCTCATAATACTTCACTTACATCATCATGAATAATTGATTATAAGTACTTAATTTCTATGTGTTAACATAAATGATCATTTATAATAATCATGCAAAATCTCTTTTAATTCAAACATTAAACATAATTAGAAAAGACCATATTGCTTTCAAAATATGTTTTGTGCTCATGATCATTAAATGAATGTATTATATAGTGTGTTTACATGTATCTCACTTATATGTAGACCCTAGAATTAACTTTGTACTAATAATAACAAATCAAATAGAATCATCACTTCATTCTAGGTTCATAAATTGAAATTCTATTTGTGAATGCATGCAACATTATCACTATTAATTTTATGGCATAACATTGCTGTATAACCCATAATTCGTCATGGTCTGAGATGACCGAGGATAACTTAAAAGATCTTGCCCACCTAGGGCAAGTAGAGAAGATCTTTCATGTACTGACCCATCTTTGTCGAGATCAAAACTGCCTAAGGAAGACACCTAAGGGTGCCGACTCGGCAGGGTCCCAGGGTGCCAGCTCGGCAGAGTCCTCGGATGCCGGCTCGGCAGGGTCCCAGGGTTCCAGCTCACCTAGATACCCTTTGTGGGCTACCAATAGCCCTTCAGAACAGCAGAGTTTGGCTGTTAACATACAGGTTTGGGATGCGTTTAGCAAAACCAAAAGATGGAGTCTCGCTATTAGCAGACCATAAGAGAAAAACTATATATAGACCCTAAAGGGCACCTTTGGAGAGGACTCCACTTCTTTGGCTTCCTCCTCCTTAGACTACCTTTGGTTAGCTCCTTAGGCTCTCCAAGGTGCCCGACTTCAGCTTTGGCTTGGGATGGGAAGTGCTCTAAGATATTCCAGGTGTGTGGTTGGACCTCCGCGCTGCAGCTAAGGGTCAATATTTAGTTCTAAGTCTCCGATCAGTTTCCTCTGCGGGATCAGTAGGTGCTAGTGGCACCATTTCAGGAGTCCGAACTCCTCATTGGGCCAAATCTTGGTTCTAACATTTTTGGTGCGGTGAGCATGGATTGCCTTTAGTATAAGAAATTCCCAAGGAGGCGGCATGACTGGAGAGGATGAGCGAGATGCCGGCCATGACAGTTTGCCACCCTCTGGCTCGCCAACAATGATGGAGATGCTGACAGATCTCTGAAGAGAAAATCTCGCCTTCACCGCGGCGCGAGGCGAGTTCATAACCCCAGCACCCTAGATTGTCCCGCCACCAGGGGTTGGCGAGAACGCCCCAGGATAGAGAGCGGGAAAGGATCACGTTAGCGAGGTGCCAGGGCGAGATCAAGAAGGGCGAGAACTGTTCCCTAGCCCGTCGAGTGCGAGCCCGGTATGTGAGCTCATAGGCTGGGTGGGGCAGGCGAGGGTGGCGAGCATAACAAGCCCGTTCTGTGAGCTGGTGCTTTTGGCGCCCGTTCTAGAAGGTTTTACAGAGCCCACCATGAGTTTCAACACCGACAAGGATGACCCCATCCAACACTTGCTGTGGTTTAAGGACACCATCTACATTTGGACCATGTAGGATGCTTTCAAATGCCGACTCTTCGCCATCATCTTGAAGGAGAAGGCACGGGACTGGTTTCACCAGCTCCCCGTAGAGTGAATTTATGGGTTCGAGGATCTGCATCGGAGTTTCCAGCTGCGCTTCTCGACATCAAAGAAGAGGAAGAAGGATGCCAAGGCACTCTTCAAGATCAAGCAAGGGCCAGAGGAGTCGCTAGGCCATTATGTGGATAGATTCCAGGAGGAAGTCCTGCTCGTCCAGGAGGTACCCGAGTTCACCCTCCAGCTTGCCTTCATAGTGGGGCTGTGGGAGGGATTCTTCAAGATGAACCTGAAGCAGAAGGCCCCCTTATCCTTTGAAGAGTTGATGGAAAGGGCGGCGGAGGAGATCGAAGGGGAGGAGGCCAAGTGATGCGCGTCGGCAAGTGCACCGGTCGCTGTCAAGTAATAATTGTGGAGAATAAATTCCCCGGATGTCGGTCTCTTGAGGAATGCAGGATGGGTGAACGAACCACGCAGTGATTATTGTTACACAAGCGTTTCACAAACACAAAGAGGGGTTTTTGGTTGGTTTTCCTAATTTTAACAACAACAACAACAGAGATGCGGGTCGAGAACACCGCTTCGCAAAGTGAGGTGGATGCAACGGCTGCGATGCCGTGCTTCGTGAGGCGGATGAAGTGAACTCAAGTGCGAAAGGGTGAGGGTCGCAATCACCTCTTCACAACCGTCGTTAGCTCTTGCTAACACGGAGCAAACACCTTGCGTGCGTGTGCGAGTGAGTGAGTGAGAACGGAATGAATCATGAGCAAACCATGGAGAAAAACAAAGAAATATTCATTTTCATCAAAGTAAATATCACAATATTCATCTAGTAAATGGTTCAAAGAGTGCAATGAAGGGAAAGAAGAAAGAAATAACCGGCGGTGAAGATTAGCGGCCGTTCACGGCCGGAATGGTAGGTTGTCGGGCTACCTCCGGACTCGGACGGACAATGCTTCCGGCGTAGAGAGCTGTCACAATCTCCCTACGTGCTCCGTCGTCTTCGACTCAAGGTCTCTTCTTCTTCTCACCGGGCGGAGAGCGAAAATGGTTGCTTGGAGGCTTGCGGACGATGGAGAACACTCACGGACGATGGAGGAAGGCTTGGAATGGATGGAGGAGGCTTCCCCTTGCGTGGAAGATGAAGTAGGGGCGTTCCAGGGCAGTGGTCGGCGGCGTACGGAACAGGAACCTCGCTCCCGGAATGATCGATCCGCCCTAAAATCGCAACAGGCGTTTAAATAGGCGCTGGATTGAATACTGCGCACGATCATTGGCGCACGACCAGTGGTCGTGCGCACTGCAATTCTGCGATCGTGCGCACTGCCTGGACAGAACCTGCAAGAGACGAAATTATAAAATACAATGTTCGCACGACCAGTGGCGCACGACCGGTGGTCGTGCGCACTGGAGTTGATGGTCGTGCGCACCACAGCAAACAGAACTCAGAAATTTAATGGTCAATGCGCACGAGCAGTGGCGCACTACCGATGGTCGTGCGCACTGGAGTCGATGGTCGTGCGCACTGCACCAGACAGAACTCGTGAAAAAGGGTTAAGTGCGCACGATTAGTGGCGCACGACCGGTGGTCGTGCGCACTAGAACAAGTGATCGTGCGCAGTGTTCCTGTGCAGAATTGCACCGGAAACACTTGCACGCCTCCTATTCCAGCACAAACACAGATCTAGCCACTGAAAGTGGCACTTAACAACATATGAATACTACTAAAGATAATACACACGAAAACACACCAAAGTGGGCCTAAATGTGCACCTAGCATGGGTTATCAAATATAGACTATAATAAGGCTAAAGTGCGTGATATTGACAAAATAACGGCCCGGATGAGTCCATAAATGTATATATGATCAGGACTCATCACACCCCCAGACTTAACTGTTTGCGCGTCCCGAGCAAACGAATCCGGTGGAATGTGAAAACGAATAATTAACATAGAGAATTACACAAAGGAGTACGGTGCGAAGTAACATACGCATGCGAGTAGAAATTCTAGTAGAAAGAGATTCTAACTATGCTAACTAATTTACGTAAGTATTAAAGCGTAAGTAGAGATTTAATTATACTCAGTTGGTAAATTATGACAAATTTGGCGATCATGCCCGGTATGAAAGCGACGAGACACTGAGGCGGGTGTTGCACAAGATCGGGGCTTAGGAATAACTCCGCTGAAATCCATCAACGTCGTGAACCATACGCTTGCCCGGTCACACTCTCACCACGGCGCTAGCAAACTCACAAATCAAATCAGTAGGACTTATAGGATTAAAACGGGGCTTAGGTTACGGTATGATATTCAAAGTTAAACACGATGGCTGCGCAACCCAAGTGAGCTATCGGAACGCTGCACCCCACAAAACCACAAACTACGCTCGTGTGACACACCCCCAGACTTATCATGAAAACCAGGTGTGCACACGGCCTACTTCACAAATTCCAACAGATTTTCTATTTTTAGCTCGGGAGGATTTTTTTTTCAAACTACTGTTTTTTTTTCTTTTACATATTTTTTTCTTCTTTTATGTATCCTCCGGTTGGTTCAAAGTCAGCGGATAGACAATATTTTCCCTTCATAACAAAATGATTCCACACGACACGCATATTGAGACTTATGAGCGCAGTTAAAAACGTTTTGGTTGCGGGAGTAGGATAGGCTTCAGGCTTTGGTGGATGAAGAGGAGCTGAACAAAGGATTGGTAGGCACAAATTTGGCTCGCAAAGGTGAATGAAATGGACATGGAACAACAAAGCTCAAACTAGCCAAATGGTGGCCTACGTCATTTTTAACTCGACGAGTCGCTCTCACCAATGCTTCGAGAGTCGCTTGGGGCAAGTTCTTAGCCCACGAGAAAGATAAACCTTCCTCCCGACTCGAGCAACACACGACTAGCAATCGTGCACACACAATACCGGGTTATCGTCAATTTCATACAAATTCAGCATTTGAGTATACTAAATCTAAATTTACGCAGAAATACTAAATATAAATTAGATGCATAAAGAAAATCTAGTTCTACTCAAATTCTACCATAGCATGCGACGTGACTAGTACACTACATGAGTCGACATCGTGCTCCAAATAATAATTCCTATGTTAACAAACTATTTCACATTCCAACCAAACTAATTTTAAACGGAACAACAAAAAGAAAAGCACGCACTCAAGTGGGTGAAGTGGTGTGTAAGGAATGCAACAATGATAGTGATAATGAAAAATAAAAAGCAACCTTCTAGTATGCAATGCAGCTCGTGCACAGTGGATAATAACAACCGCTCCCCCAGACTTAAGCTAAACACGATATCTAGAAATTTGAAGCTGAAAGAGGGGAGGAAGTGTTACCCAATGCTCAGAAATGAGCATACCAGACGATTGGCGTTTACGATCAAGAATAGTCCGCAGCATCCGCCATCGAACATGAAACCTGCAAGCACAAACTCAAGGCAACAAAAGCAAATATAAAAGCTGAACTAAAAAAAAGAAATACGAAAACGGAAATCTGGGTTGTCTCCCAGTAGCGCTTTCATTTAACGTCCTTAAGCTGGACCAAATACCTGTATTAACAGTGTTTATAAAGAGTGCAGGAATTAAAAAGAAATACTCAAAAATAGAGTTTTGCAACAATAAGAAACAAGAAGGGAAAATCAGCTGCCGGTGCTTGAATGATGTCTATCTCCCAATGTCAACAACTGACATTCCTTGTTTATAGTGGCACCATCGTATAACTTCAGCCGATGTCCATTGACCTTAAACTTGTCCCCCTTATCTCCAGATATTTCTATGGCACCAAAGGGGGAGACGGCGGTCACGGAGAAAGGACCACTCCACCTCGATTTTAACTTCCCAGGGAAGAGGCGGAGACGAGAGTTGTAGAGCAGCACTTGGTCTCCAATTTTGAACTCCTTAGGAATGATATGCCGATCGTGCCATTTCTTCATTTTCTTCTTGTAAATACGAGCGTTTTCATAAGCGAAATGACAGAGCTCCTCTAACTCGTTGAGTTGAGAACGACGCACCTCGGCCGCGGCTCCAATGTCCATGTTCAACAATTTGGTTGCCCATAATGCTTTATGCTCCAGCTCCACCGGAAGGTGGCATGCCTTGCCATATACCAATTGAAACGGAGTCATGCCTATGGGTGTTTTGAACGCAGTCCGGTAAGCCCATAATGCATCGTCGACCTTTTTAGCCCACTCCTTCCTATTTGAATGTATTGCTTTCTCAATTATTCGCTTGAGCTCGCGGTTGGAAACTTCGACTTGCCCACATGTTTGGGGGTGGTATGCCAAAGAAATCTTATGATGGACCCCGAACTTTTTCATTAGTTGCACAAACTGCTTATTGCAAAAGTGACTACCGCCGTCGCTGATGATCGTTCTCGGCGTCCCAAACCTGGAAAAGATATTCTTGTGGATGAAATGTAGCACTGTGTTGGCATCATTCGTGGCCACCGCTTCAGCTTCCACCCACTTTGAGACATAATCAACTGCCACAATAATGTAATGCTTACCATGAGACATCGGGAAGGGACCCATGAAGTCTATTCCCCAGACATCAAAGGGTTCGCAGACCAGCATGTTATTAAGGGGCATCTCGTCACGCCGGGAAATATTTCCGGTTCTTTGGCATTCATCGCACTTGGTAACATAGGTATGGGCGTCCCGGAAGAGGGTCGGCCAAAACAATCCACATTGCAGGATTTTTCGTGCTGTTCGAACGGCCCCGAAGTGCCCGCCAGCTTCTCTGTCATGACAGTGCTGTAATATAGAATGAAACTCAGCTTCCGGAATGCAACGCCTAATAATCCCATCGCTGCACGTGTGGAATAAGAGCGGGTCTTCCCAAAAATAGTATTTTGAGTCAGAGGCAAGCTTCCGTCTTTGCTGGGGGGACAGATTCGGGGAGAACGTTTTGCAAGCCAAGTAATTAGCAATATCTGCGTACCAAGGTGCGGTTGGAGAAGACGTAGTAATTGCGAATAACTTCTCATCCGGGAAATAATCGTCCGTTTCCTCCGCAACGCTGTTGGGAGTGTCGTACTCCAAACGCGAGAGATGATCAGCAATCACATTCTCCACCCCCTTCTTGTCTTTGATTTCCAGATTGTATTCCTGCAAAAGTAAAATCCAACGAATCAGACGCGATTTGGATTCTTTCTTACTGAAAAGATACCTGAGAGCGGCATGGTCCGTGTACACGATCACTTCGGAAAGTACCAAATATGAGTGAAACTTTTCACAGGCGAAGACCACGGCTAGCATTTCTTTCTCTGTAGTGGTATAATTTGCTTGTACACTGTTGAGAGTTCGACTGGCATACGCAATAGTGTGAAAAGTCTTATCTTTCTTTTGACCGAGCACAGCACCTACGGCCACATCACTTGCGTCGCACATGATGATAAAAGGTAAAGTCCAGTCGGGTGCCACCAAAATTGGGGCAGAGATGAGTTGTCCCCGTAAAGTTTCGAAGGCTTGCATGCATGCTTCGTTGAAGTGGAAGGGAACATCCTTAACCAGCAGGCGAGATAACGGCTTTGAAATGGAGGAAAAGTCCTTGATGAACCTTCGATAGAAGCCCACATGACCAAGAAAACTTCGAATACCTTTCACTGACATGGGTGGAGGGAGGTTTCTGATGACACTTACCTTTGCTTGATCCACTTCGAGCCCTTTGCGGGAAACTTTATGTCCCAACACAATTCCTTCGCGCACCATAAAGTGGCATTTCTCCCAGTTCAAGACAAGATTGGTGTCTTCACACCGCTTCAAGGTCTTGGCCAAATTCGCCAGGCAAATGTCGAAGCTACTGCCAAATAGGGTAAAATCATCCATGAAAACTTCGAGGAAGTCCCCCACTATGTCAGCAAAGATGTCGAGCATACAACATTGGAAGGTTGCGGGGGCATTACACAGTCCGAATGGCATTCTTTTGAACGCAAAAGTACCAGAGGGACATGTGAATGTCGTCTTGTCTTGATCAGATGGGTCAATTAGAATCTGATTGTACCCTGAGTATCCATCCAAAAAGCAGTAGTAATCCTGCCCCGCTAACCTTTCTAGCATCTGATCAATAAAGGGGAGCGGAAAGTGGTCCTTGCGCGTCGCGTCGTTCAGCTTGCGATAGTCGATGCAGACTCTCCACCCGGTGATCATTCGGGTCGGTAGCAGCTCGTTCTTTTCATTGGCAACGACAGTAATCCCTCCCTTCTTCGGTACCACCTGAACTGGACTGACCCATTTGCTATCGCTGATTGGGTAAATGATGCCAGCGTCCAACAGCTTTATCACTTCAGCCTTTACTACCTCTTGCATTTTCGGGTTCAGCCGCCTTTGGGGCTGTGCTGTCGGTTTGTACTGATCTTCAAGGAGGATCTTATGCATGCAGACCGTGGGGCTGATTCCCTTAATGTCAGCAAGAGAACGTCCGAAGACCTTGTGGTACCTTCTCAGCACGCCCAATAATGCAGTTTCATTAGCGGCGGACAGGGCTGCAGAAATAATCACCGGATGTGTGTTTTTTTCTCCAAGAAACACGTACTTTAGAGAGTCCGGAAGTTGTTTGAGAGCCGGACATGGGTTTGGGCTAGCCGAATCGTTGGAGAGCTCTCCACTTGAATGTGACAAATCAGGGTGATTTGAGTGTGCACCCTCTTCTTCCTCGTCTTCGTGATGCCGGTACATCACGCGGTCATCCAACTCCACACCGTTCTGACCATCGAATTCTTCAAGCACTTCTGCTGGTTCATACTCTGTAATTTCAAAAAGTTGCGACGGGCTGTGGACGTTGAAAGATATAGCATCCTCCCCCAGTCTTAGTGTGAGCTCCCCCTGCTCCACATTAATAATAGCACGAGCAGTAGCGAGAAAGGGCCGCCCCAAAATAATGGGAACATTTGTATCGACCTTCATGTCGAGAATGATAAAATCAGCTGGAAAAGCGAGACCGTTTACAACTATTGTGAGGTCCTCGACGATTCCCGACGGCTTCTTGATCGACCGATCAGCAAGCTGCAGCATTACTTGTGTTGGCTTCAAGATCCCAGCACCGAGTTCACGAAAGATAGAGAGCGGCATCAAGTTGATTGATGCCCCCAAATCACAGAGTGCCTGGCTGAAACGGTGATGACCGATCCTGCAGGGAATCGTAAAGCTGCCCGGGTCCTTGCACTTAGTGGGTAAATTGGAAATGATGGCAGAGCACTCCTCAGTGAGGTCGATGGTTTTGAGATCCTCCAACTGCTTCCGCTTTGAGATCAAATCTTTCAAAAACTTGGAGTAGCCCGGCATTTGAGAAATAGCTTCGATCAGCGGTATGCTCACCTGCACTCCTTTCATTATTTCCAAAAATCTGCGGAATTGCTGCTCAGTTTTCTCGTTTCGCAGTCTGTGAGGGAATGGGGGGTGAACAGCACTTTTCGAGGGTTGTGCCTCGCTCACAGGATGCGGCTCAATATGACTTTGAGCCAGCTTCTCGGGGGTTTCTTCATTATGCCTGTCAGTCGAACACGTAGGAGGTTCCTGTCGAGGGGAATTGTCTACACTTCTCCCACTTCTCAATCGCATGGTGTTCACTGACTCAGGAGGCTGACTTGCAAGCTCAGAAACAGCATCGGACAGCGTCCCAATGGTAGAGCAAAGCTGTTGGATTGCGACTGATTGGTAATTCATTTTGTTCAATACCCCGACCACCAAAGTCGCTAACTGTTCTGGTTGCCCTGGCGGCAAAAAGTCCGCTACTCCTTTGAATGTCACGGCATTAACTGCAGCAGTAAATGGGGGGCGAATAACATGACTCCAATGCTGACTGGTGTGAACAATATTCACGACCACGTCCCACGCGTCCTTTCCTGATTTATTAACAGGGCCCCTCCAGCTGCCATATCAAATAGAAGACGGAAATTATCCAGCACTCCAAAGTAGAAAATCTGAATCAAGAAAGCTTCCGAAAGATCTTCACGGTAGCATCCCCTATACAGGGACTGGAAACGCTCCCAAGCATCGACTAACGTCTCCTCCTTCCCCTGTCCAAAGGTTACGAGTTCCCTGTACTTATTCAAAGCTTGGGTGCGATGTTGAAACTCTTGCAAAAATCTCCCTTCGAGTTGTTTCCAAGTGAGCACCTCTCTTTTCCGGATATCCCAATACCATCTTTTGGCTTTTTCATGCAAGGAGAATGAAAATGCCAGAGTCTTTTGCAGGTCACTTTCAACTCCACTAAATATACATGTATAATAGATTGCTAAGAAGTCCTGCATGTGTTGCACTGCGTCTTCATGCTCATCCCCGCTGAACTTGCAATTCCCAGACATGTACTCAATGACGTCGGAGGAGATCCCGAGGTCATGATTGTTTCTTTCTGCTTGATCTCTTAAATCTTTTAAGCTTTCCTGGTAGATGCATTCCTGAATTGAGCTCATGTCGCAAATACTTGCAAACAAAATGATTAGCAAACGATGGGAAAGGCGAAAGTAATCAGAAGTGCGGATCGAAAAGAAACGGAGATACCAGGGGTGAACAAGAGAAGTGAGAGAAAAGAAAATTCTCGTGCAACAAATCCTCACGCAGACGAATTCATCACGTCTGCATTCCCCGGCAACGGCGCCAAAAACTTGATGCGCGTCGGCAAGTGCACCGGTCGCTGTCAAGTAATAATTGTGGAGAATAAATTCCCCGGATGTCGGTCTCTTGAGGAATGCAGGATGGGTGAACGAACCACGCAGTGATTATTGTTACACAAGCGTTTCACAAACACAAAGAGGGGTTTTTGGTTGGTTTTCCTAATTTTAACAACAACAACAGAGATGCGGGTCGAGAACACCGCTTCGCAAAGTGAGGTGGATGCAACGGCTGCGATGCCGTGCTTCGTGAGGCGGATGAAGTGAACTCAAGTGCGAAAGGGTGAGGGTCGCAATCACCTCTTCACAACCGTCGTTAGCTCTTGCTAACACAGAGCAAACACCTTGCGTGCGTGTGCGAGTGAGTGAGTGAGAACGGAATGAATCATGAGCAAACCATGGAGAAAAACAAAGAAATATTCATTTTCATCAAAGTAAATATCACAATATTCATCTAGTAAATGGTTCAAAGAGTGCAATGAAGGGAAAGAAGAAAGAAATAACCGGCGGTGAAGATTAGCGGCCGTTCACGGCCGGAATGGTAGGTTGTCGGGCTACCTCCGGACTCAGACGGACAATGCTTCCGGCGTAGAGAGCTGTCACAATCTCCCTACGTGCTCCGTCGTCTTCGACTCAAGGTCTCTTCTTCTTCTCACCGGGCGGAGAGCGAAAATGGTTGCTTGGAGGCTTGCGGACGATGGAGAACACTCACGGACGATGGAGGAAGGCTTGGAATGGATGGAGGAGGCTTCCCCTTGCGTGGAAGATGAAGTAGGGGCGTTCCAGGGCAGTGGTCGGCGGCGTACGGAACAGGAACCTCACTCCCGGAATGATCGATCCGCCCTAAAATCGCAACAGGCGTTTAAATAGGCGCTGGATTGAATACTGCGCACGATCATTGGCGCACGACCAGTGGTCGTGCGCACTGCAATTCTGCGATCGTGCGCACTGCCTGGACAGAACCTGCAAGAGACGAAATTATAAAATACAATGTTCGCACGACCAGTGGCGCACGACCGGTGGTCGTGCGCACTGGAGTTGATGGTCGTGCGCACCACAGCAAACAGAACTCAGAAATTTAATGGTCAATGCGCACGAGCAGTGGCGCACTACCGATGGTCGTGCGCACTGGAGTCGATGGTCGTGCGCACTGCACCAGACAGAACTCGTGAAAAAGGGTTAAGTGCGCACGATTAGTGGCGCACGACCGGTGGTCGTGCGCACTAGAACAAGTGATCGTGCGCAGTGTTCCTGTGCAGAATTGCACCGGAAACACTTGCACGCCTCCTATTCCAGCACAAACACAGATCTAGCCACTGAAAGTGGCACTTAACAACATATGAATACTACTAAAGATAATACACACGAAAACACACCAAAGTGGGCCTAAATGTGCACCTAGCATGGGTTATCAAATATAGACTATAATAAGGCTAAAGTGCGTGATATTGACAAAATAACGGCCCGGATGAGTCCATAAATGTATATATGATCAGGACTCATCACCAAGCTGGAGTTCGCGAAAAGGTTGGAAAAATTGAGTGAGCCAGAGATGAGAGAACATTAAGTCAAGAGGAGGGACGAGCAGAGGGATCCAGAGCTAGGGTGGAGGCAGCAGGGAGGGGGCATGCAAGGTCCCGACAGAGGATTCGTCCAAGGAGGGGGCAACTTCCAAGGAGGTCAAGGAAGACCAAACCACCTAGGGTGGAGGCAGGGCCCGAGGCCACTCCTCCCCCCACCTCAACACACCATGGTAATTAGCCGGGGAAGGGGGAGGTGGGAGGGAAAAGCAAAAAGAAGATGAAGAGGAGGGGGGAGGGTGGCGTTACCCTACTGTGACTTCGACCAGGAGGAAGGCCATGCGACGACCACCTGCCCAGAGTTTTTGGAAATGAGGGGGACAAGGGATCCGATGCAGCATCAGCAATAACCAGTGATGATTGAGGAGGTCTATGCCTGGGAGGAGGAGAAAAATGAGAGGCAGAAGGGATGTTCTGAGCTAAGCGGTGAGGACTTGAAATATTTCTATCCTTGAATTTCAACAGTAAAAATGTGTGCTCTTGAACTCTGTTTTTTTATGAATGGATGGTGTCAATTTATAAGAGGCGACACTTGATATGTGATTGGTCCCAAAATAGACCCACTGACTAGGCTCCCACCAAGTTGGTAGGGCCGTAGGCTCGCTCGGCGGCAGGAAAGTTTCAAAAGATAATAGGCCCCGAAGCATACCCGATGTCCAGGCTCCCACCGAGCTGGAAGGGCCGTAGGCTCGCTCGGTGGTAGGAAAGTTTTGAAAGGTAATAGGCCCCAAAGCAGACACGCTGACTAGGATTCCACCAAGCTGGTAGGGTCATAGGATCGCTCAGTGGAATGAAAGTTTCAAAAGGTAATAGGCCCCGAAGCAGACCCACTGACTAGGCTCCCATCAAGCTGGCAGGGCCGTAGGCTCGCTCGGTGGCAGGAATGTTTTGAAAGGTAATAGGACCCGAAGAAGACCCGCTGACCAGGTTCCCACCAAGCTGGCAGGTTCGTAGGCTCGCTTGCTGGCAGGAAAATTTCAAAAGGTAATAGCCCCCGAAGCAGACCCGCTGACCAGGCTCTGAAAAAGCTGGCAGAGCCGTAGGTTCTCTCGGTGGCAGGAAAGTTTCAAAAGTAATAGGCCCCAAAGCTGATCCGCTGACCAGGCTTCCACCAGGCTGACAGGGTCGTAGGCTCACTCGGTGGCAGGACAGTATCGAAAGGTAATAGGCCCCAAAGTAGACCCGCTAACCAGGCTTCCACCAAGCTGGCAGGGTCGTAGGCTCGCTCGGTTGCAGGAAAGTTTCAAAAGATAATATGCCCCAAAGCAAAACCCGCTGACCAGGTTCCTACCAAGCTGGCAGGGTCGTAGGCTCGCTGGGTGGCAGGAAAGTTTTGAAAGGTAATAGTCCACAAATTAGACCCGCTGACTAGGCTCCCACCAAGCTGGCAGGGTAGTAGGCTCGCTCGGTGGCAGGAAAGTTTCAAACGGTAATATTCCCCGAAGCAGACCCGCTGACCAGGCTCCCACTAAGCTGGTAGGGTCATAGGCTCGCTCGGTGGCAGGAAAGTTTCAAAAGGTAATAGGCTCCGAAGCAGACCCGCTGACCAGGCTCCCACCAAGCTGGCAGGGGCGTAGGCTCACTCGGTGGCAGGAAAGTTTCAAAAGGTAATAGGCCACGAAGTATACCCACTGACCTGGCTCTCACCTAACTAGCAGGGTCGTAGGCTCGCCCATAGATAAGTGGAAAAGAAAGGAATACAAAAGAAAGTATTCCAAGCTGACTTGTTAACCAGACTCACACTAGCTGGCAAAGGACGAACAACACTCGGGAATAAGTAAACTTCACTTAGCACAGGAAGGGGTCAAAGGGGGGCGTATGAAGTACCACGAGCTACTCGCCGACCGAGATCTTGCCCACTCGCCCATATAGTACCACTTGGCGAGTGGGAAGCAAGTCTGGGCGAGTAGTGGTATGGTATGAAAGGGCCATTCAGGTTAAGGCGAGCTGATCAGGGCGAGTGGTCAAGGTCTCGGACCACATATGGCTATATGTAAGCAGGCAGATGAGCGAATGAGGCCTTTGGGCCAGCACTAGGTGGCGGGATGAAAAGAAAAGGGGCATAGCCCAAAGGTTAAAAAAGAAAGGGTGAGCAAGGATAATAAGGGAAGAAGGCGAGTGGGATGACACACTGGACCACTCGCCCGAAGGTGTGCAGATAGTAGGCGAGTGATGGCTCCATCAAGGCACTCACACGGATCTGTCCACATGATAGACAAATGCTGGCAACATCAAGGCGCTCGCCCATAGCTGTCCACATGGCAGACAAGTGACGGCTCCATCAGGCACTCGCCCGGAGGCGTGCAGATTGTAGGCGGGTGCTGGCTCCATCAAGCACTCTCCTGGAGGCATGCAGATTGCAGGCGGTTACTGGCTCCATCAGGTAGCATCAAGTCCGAACCAGAATAACCTTGATGGGACCCCACTAGCCAACTAGGTGGGTAGACCTCTCGGGTAACAACTGAGAATAATATGTTTTAGAAAAATTCCCTGAGACCTTGAGTGGAATGTTTTTCCACCTCCAGTTGAGCTGGACTCCTGGTAGGAGTCAAGCTCTTGAGTGGAATGTTTTCCAGCTCCAATCTCTTTGAACTACGGATTCTCCATTATTTTTTCCGACCTCGTGCCGAGTTCAAAAAATGTGGGGATTGTGTATAACCCGTAATTCGTTGAGGTTCGAGATACCGAGGACAACTTAAAAGATCTCTCCCACCTGGGGCGAGTAGAGAAGATCTCGCATTCCCCGACCCATCTTTGTCAAGATCAAAATTGCCTAAGGAAGACACCTAATGGTGCCGGCTCGACAGGGTCCCAGGGTGCCAGCTCGGCAGGGTCCCAGGGTGCAATCTCGAAAGGGACTCCGGGTGCTAGATCTGCAGGGTCCCAGGGTATCGGCTCGGTAGGGTCCCAGGGTGCCAGCTCGGTAGGGTCCCAGGGTGCCGGCTCTGTAGGGTCCCCGTGTGCTGGCTCGACAGGGTCCCACGGTGCCAGCTCGCTTAGATATCCTTTGTGGGTTGCCAATAGCCCTTCAGAACAACAGAGTTTGGCTGTTAGCAGACCAGTTTGGGGTGCGTTTATAAAGATCAAAAGGCAGTCTTGCTATTAGCAGACCATAAGAGAAACACTATATATAGACGCTGAAGGGATCCTTTGGAGAGGACTCCACTTCTTTGGCTTCCTCCTCCTTTGGCTACCTTTGGTTAGCTCCTCAGGCTCTCCAAGGTGCCCGACTTCATCTTTGGCTTGGGAGGGGAAGCGCTCTAAGATCTTCCGGGTGTGTGGTGGGACCTCCGTGCCGCAGCTAAGGGTTGGTATTTGGTTCTAAGTATCCAGTCAGTTTCCTCGGTGGATCAGTAGGTGCTAGTTGCACCCTTTCAGGGGTCTGAACTCCTCATTGGGCCAAATCTCGGTTCCAACAATTGCATTCAAACTCATAATTCTAGCATCATCTCTTACTAAAGGTAGAAATCAAATTCTATGCTAGATATATCGTGCCATAATGTGGTAAGGTAAAATTGAATAATGAAATTTTGAAAATCATAAAAAGAATTTGGCTTTAAAATAATCTATCCTAATTACAATAATTATTCTAAAAATTCGTAAAAATAAAGCCCAAGTTTATGAATCGGTTCTTAGAATTTAAATGCTAAGGATGACCGAGATTATTAACCCTTGATTACATGTCTCACAATAGCGGGGGCGTGTAACACCCTAATTTTCACAATACTGTGAAAGCGGGCACCCTGTTGCTAGCGTTCAGCGGTAGGTGCTACCACTGGTGGTAGCAGGTGCGCTGAGAAGGTTCGTCGAGCAGGTGTGTCGTGAAGGTTCATCCAGTAGTTATTGTCGAGAGCTAGTGCCAAACGTTAGTGTTACTGCTGGCGGTAGCTTTATCAATGGGAAGCTTCGCTGCGTCGATGTGATAATATCGTCAAGAGGGATTCATCAAGAGGGTATCGTTGAGACGCTAGCGTGGCGCGGTAGCGCTACCGCCGCGTGGTAGCTTACGGAAATAGATCCGTAAGTAGCATTTTTGGTCATACGATCTTCTTAGATCTTAATCTAAGGGCTTAGATGGTTGCATCCGAAAGCCCTAAGTACGACAGAAGAGTTCTTTTCTTTTATTTCCAAGTCATTTGTGAATTTGGGGCTAAGGTGAGAGGGAGAGCTTGGAGGAGGAAGAAGAGCAAGATCCGCCATTGTTGGAGCATCAGAGCTCCGTTCAAAGATCCGAGAACAGATCCACAAAGAGGACTTGAAGGCGCTCATTTCTATCTGTGCCTTTCGACCGTTCCATGGCGAGAAAGAGAGTTCAAAGGGTAACGAAATCTCTCCTCCCTGTTTGCGTGCATGCCATCTCTTGCTTTGCCTTTCTTTATTTATGAAATTTTGCACCAGATCTTTCAAATGAGAGGGGTTTGGGTTGCCTTGGTTCAAGAGGAACCATTGAGTTGATTGAGTCTATCCCTGACATGATCTTTGCATTAGAGATCCACTCTGTTAGTGGATTAGGCATTATGTGTGAAGCCGAAATCGCGAATGGTGGTCCGATTCGGTGATGTTGCTTAACGTGCATTTTAAGGATTTTGCAAGAAATTTGATTACGGCGAAAACGTCGTTATGATGCCCTTTTATGTTTTGTGTGAGAATGAACGTTGGCTTGGGGAAGGAATTTTATGTATGTTGAATGGCTTGTGATGCTTCTTTGTATGTGAAGGCATGGAATTGTCTTTGTGGTCGGCCGACCAGCCAGTCTTATTGCAAGTCATGTGTGGAGGGTGTCCCAACAGGACAAGTCCCCTTTTGTGTTAATTATGGTGAAATTGATGAGAATGTCTGTGCATGTAGACAATCTTGGTGGTGTCGTACTCCATGTGCGGGTGGCATCTAACCAAGGATTCTTAGCATTGAATGCGATGGCTTGTATGCCTTTGGGGAAATGAGAAGTACCCATGTGCGGTGGAATTTGAGCAAGAGTGCCCAGAGGTGGCTTGTATGCCTTTGGGGAAATGAGAAGTACCCATGTGCAGTGGAATCTGAGCAAGAGTGCCCAGATGTGGCTTGTATGCCTTTGGGGAAATGAGAAGTACCCAAGTGTGGTGGAATCTGAGCAAGAGTGCCCAGATGTGGCTTGTATGACCTTGGGGAAATGTGAAGTACCAATTTGTGTTGTGAAATGATGATGTGTGTTGTTATGTTAGAAGCATACACGCCTTAGGGTGCTTTGGGTGAAACCCAGGTTTGCATATATGCTGCATAGGTAGACCCCTTACTTTATTTGCTCAACATAGAAATGTGGATGATGCTTGCGACACTCATACCTGTTGTTTTATGTATTGCTGTTTAATTACATTTGCATATGAAGTGCTGACTTGGAAGGGTGATGTAGTTCCCCGGGGTCTGCTAGGATGGCCGGGAGGAGGAGGTGTTGTTACACCATTGTCGGTCAGCCAAAGATGACCCTCGTTATTGTTAAATTTGTTGAAGTGAAGTGGAGGTGACCGTGCGGTCTGTTTTTGGGTGACCGCAGAGACCGCGCGGTCTATGTTGGTATTCTGCCGGTCTGGCTCTGCCGGTCTGTTCTGGCGGTCTGCTAGTTTGTCGATTTGTTCCTGTTTGTTGCGGTCTAGTCCCGGGTTGTTCTGCTTGGTTTGTTTATCTGCTTTGCAGAAGACCGGGCGGTCTGTTTTCTTGTAACCGCTGTGACCGGGCGGTTTGTACTTGGCGATCTGGCAACTTGTTCTAAGTCGGCCAGATGGTTCTTAGTTTGCTCCTGGTGATCTAAGGAAGGAGCATTCTTGTGCCCGCGCAATTTGTGCGCGGTCTCATGTTCGCGCGACTTGTGTGCGATCTGCCTGCTAATCTGCGGTCTTGGATGGAAGGTTGTCCAAGTTGTGTGATCGCGCGGTCTGCCCTTGTGACACCACTGGCAATCTATCGGGTGGTAATTGTATCCCTCTTGTACGGTGACGACATCCATCTACCCGCCTATAAATAGGGGTGCATGGCCCGTCATTCATAACGAGAACTGTAAGAACTAGAGCCTGGGTTAATTCGTGCGGTCTCAACTTTGAGGTCGGGCGGTCTCGGAAGTGAGTTGACTGTTTGTTGTGTTCGCAGGTTTGCGGTCAGCAGGTTACGGTCTCCTTCCTTGGTGATTCCCAGCGGCTTGAATAAACAGTTCGGCAGCGGTCTGTCTGCGAACTGGTTTATGTTTGTTCTTGTGCTGTTCGCAGCGAGCTCAGCGATCAGGCGACCTTCAGCGGTTAGGCGATCTGAGTTGCGGTCTGGCGACAGCTTTAGTTCTTCATTCAATAAAGCTCCAGTTCGTGCGGTCTGAGGTGTCGGTCTTGTAGTGCAGGCAGCCTATCTATTTTTTGTTCGCGCGGTCTCAGGTCAAGCCGGGCGATCTCTAGAGTCGAGCGGTCTCTGCTTGTCAAACCGCCAGATTTGTTTTTTGGTGTTTTGTTCTTCTCTCCTTCGTGATTCTTATGAATCATGTCTAGCCATGTATGTCTCGCACTGTAAATGAAGTTTGTGATTCAATAAAGTCTTTTGTGTTGCTGTGTGGCATTGTGGTTGTTTGGCTATAACTCTGTTGATGCAACTCCTGCTTACTCCTAAACGATTCAAATCAAAAATTTTAACATGGTATCAGAGGGAGGTTGTTGGAGTGGATAAGCAGTGATCAACTTGAGTTGCCATCGTCTTTGTGAAGAAGAGACCACATAGATTGCTCCCATCCCTCTTAGTGTGAATTCTGGAGGTGCCATTTTTGGTACCAACAGAACGAACACGCGACTTTCAGATTCGAAGTGTCAGGTGAAATTCGTAGACTTTCAAGATGGCTGATCGCCGTAGAGGTCGTCCCCTGCGATCTCCTAGCGTTCCACCTTCCGATTACAACCCGTTAGAAGCGCTTGAGCGCCGCTTCGAGCTTCGAGTTGAGCAGGCTCTCCGCGAGGCTGCCCGAGCTAGGCAGGACGCCGACGCTGTTCAGCAGGAGATCGCGCGGTCTCAGCAAGAGGCTGCCCGAGATCGGCAAGAAGTCGTCCGGACTCAGCAGGAGTCCGCGAAGCAAATTGAGGCCATGAACCAGGTTCTGGTCGTGATCTCCCAGAAGATCCTTCCCCAAACCTCTCAGGTCGCCACCCCTGACCGCATGGCAAGCGGTCACCCGAGCGATCATCCCGTATTCCAGCCCGCATCTCCTCAGCGATATCAGCATGAGGAGTTCGCCGCCCGTCATAATTCTTTCCGAGCCGTAGCCCAGGGGCCTCCGGCTCAGGCCCTGAATTTTGAAGAAGGGTTTTCTTACCCTCAAGCTCCTCCTGCTTCCTTTCTCCCTCCTCCGGGACCTTCTGAATTAGGGGAGCCTTCCCCCTTTACTGATGAGATTCGACGGGATCCGATTCCTCATGGATTCAGAGAACCCCGCCTCCCTGTGTATACAGGAGAGACCGATCCAATGTGTCATCTTCAAGCCTTCGAGTCTGCTGTTGCCCTCAGGACCATTTCGGATGGAGTGAGGTGCAAGCTGATGGTCACCTCCTTCGATGGGTCGGCCATGGAATGGTTCTATAAGCTGCCTTGTCAGTCTATCTCGAGCTTTGCTGCCCTGAGGCAAGAGCTCCTTCTAAGGTTTGCCACCGCGAAGAAAAGGAAGAGTGGTCCTGCGACCCTCTTCAAGATTAAGCAAGGCGACAACGAAACTGCAGTGCATTTTGTTGACCGCTTTCAAAAAGATATCTTGGGAGTCAGGGATATGGATCCTAAACTTTATATGGTAGCTATGATTAGCGGCCTGCAGGAGGGCCCTCTGAAGTTTAAAGTCACCACCAAGGAGCCTGGCTCCTATCAGGAGTTGATTAGCATTGCCAATCGCTACATAGAAGGGGAGATCAACAACCCCACCTATGTGAGCAATCTGACCAACGGAGCCACTCAGAAAGGCTCTGCGGGATTCTATCCTGCTCCATCTTCCTCAAAGCCTCGACAAGAGCTCCCACCTCCAGCTCCGAGAGGTAAGAATTATCGCAACAACCGCTTCAATCGAGGTAATCAATCTTTCCTACCTCAAAGTTCATTTCTTCAAACCCCTGCTACACCTGCTCCGCAAGCTACCCCAGTCCACCAGATTCAGTATATCCAACCTCCACTTCTGTCCCTCCTGTCTCCTTATGATGAATCCCAAGAGTCTTTTACAGACTTTGGGATTCCAATGAGTGAGGTACTCCAAACCGTTCAGAAACAGCCTTTTTTCAAAAGGCCGGTTCCGCTTAACTCTGATCCAAGAACAAGAAATCCAACCCTCTACTGCGAGTATCATAGAGAAAGGGGTCACTTGACGGAGGACTGCAGAGCCCTCTGCTTGTTCTTGGAAAAGCTTCTGAAAGAGGGTAAAATCCCTGATCTCATTCAGAAGAGCGATCCTACTAAAGCCTCAACTTCCAAGGCCAAGGAGGTAGCTGAGGTTCAATGGGCATGTGAGGAAGTAGATGATGTTGGCCATCTGGGCAACATCGGTTTTCCCAGCGAATGCGTTGACGCTAATGATGAGGGTGCCTTAGGCAACCTTTTCTGCATCCATGGGGGTGCAGGTCCGGAGTCCTCGAGAAAGGCAAGTCTGAAAAGAGTTTATCAATCAGAGGTCGCTGCTACCTCTTCAGCTCCGGTCCGAGGGACGGTCACTTTAGGAGATGAAGATCTTCCTCAGACTGTGAATCCCTTTGACGACGCGGTCGTCATTAAAGTGGTGATAGAAAATTATACGGTGGAGAAAATTCTAATAGATACGGGAAGCTCGGTCAACGTACTCTTCAAGCCTGCCTTTGAGGCATTAAAGACAGGTAAACCCCTCCTATCAACTGAAGGACCTCTTTATGTTTTTTCAGGAGAAAAGAAGGAAGTTGAAGGGCTCGTCACTCTCTCCGTGATTCTGGGAGGAATAGTAAGGTTGGTCAAATTTATAGTCGTTGACGCTCCTAGCAGCTACAACGCAATTTTTGGGAGACCCTTTCTGAACGGGTATCAAGCCATTGTCTCCACCTATCATCAAGCGGTGAAATTCGCCTTGAATGGCAAACAACACTGAATCAGGAGCGACCCAAGGAAAGCTAGGGAATGCTACGTAAAGACGGTCAACATGATCGTGTCTTATTCTCCCCAAGAAGTCATGATGGCTGAATCGATTGAAGTTCCTGAACAAGTCCAAGCTGCAGAAGAAGTTGAGGAGGATGCAAGAGATGGAGTTCGTCTGGAACCTGCCCAAGCAACTCAAGATGTTCGGATCAGCGAGGAAGATGAGAGCAAGAGCCTCTCCATCAACGCTGAATTATCTGAAACTGACAAGAGTCAGCTCATCTCTTGCCTTCTGCAAAATTTAGATATCTTTGCTTGGTCGGTAGATGACATGCCTGGAGTGGACCCGGATGTTGCTTGCCACCATCTCAATATTGACCCAAACTTCATCCCGATCCAGCAGAAAAAGAGGTCTGTTGCAACTACTCTAGCACAACCTATCCGTGAAGAGGTAGAGAAGCTCCTGAAGGCAAAGTTCATCCAACCAATCCAATACCCTGAGTGGATATCAAATGTTGTAATGGTAACAAAGCCAGGTGGAAAATGGAGGATGTGTGTCGATTTTACCAAACTCAATAAAGCTTGCCCCAAGGATTGCTATCCCTTGCCTCAGATAGATTCTTTAGTGGATTCTGCGGTAGGTTATTCTTTTATGAGTTTTTTAGATGCTTTTTCAGGTTATCATCAAATCAGGGGTCACAAATCGGATATACCTCATACTTCGTTTATCACAAATGATGGTTGCTTCTGTTATCTTGTGATGCCTTTTGGGCTGAAAAATGCTGGAGCAACTTACCAAAAAATGATGGATACAGTTTTCAAGAGTCAAAAGGGAAGAAACCTTGAGGTATATGTCGATGACCTCTTGGTAAAAAGCAAATCCTTCTCTTCTCATCTTAAAGACCTCTCGGAAACTTTTGCAACCCTATGAACCTTCAATATGAGGTTGAATCCGTTGAAGTGCGTTTTCGGAGCTAATAAAGGTAATTTTTTGGGTCATCTCCTCACTCCAGAAGGGTTGGAACCCAATCCAGATAAAGTGAAAGCTATTTTGGAGATGCCACCTCCCAAGACCCCCAAAGAAGTTCAGCAATTGGGAGGGAGAATGGCAGGCTTGAGTCGCTTCATCTCCCGATCAGGGGATAAAAGTGCACCTTTCTTTAAGACCCTCCGGGGAGGGGCTAGGTTTGAATGGACTAAAGAGTGTGACGATGCTTTCGATCAGCTTAAAAAGCAGTTGACTTCAATTCCTCTACTCCAAAGACCGCGAGAAGGAGAGGATATTTTTCTATATATGGGAGTCGGAGCCGATGCTATAAGCTCTGTTTTGGTCCGAGAGGAGAAAAAGAAGCAATTTCCAGTTTACTATGTGAGTCGAATTCTGAAGAATGCGGAGACTCGCTATCCAATCCTAGAGAAGCTAGCCTTGATGCTTATAATTTCAGCAAGAAGATTAAGACCATACTTTCAAGCTCATTCGATTCTAGTCGTCACTGGCCTTCCATTGAAGAATGTCTTAGAAAAACCAGAACATTCAGGAAGGCTGGCAAAATGGGCAATAGAGCTCAGTGAATTTGATATATCCTATGTTCCAAGGGTGGCGATCAAAGCTCAAGTTTTAGCAGACTTCATGGTGGATGCCAAAGAAGTTGAGTCACAGAAGGGGGTCGGAGTACCCCTTGCTTGGACAATCTTCGTGGATGGAGCCTCAACAAAAAATTCTTCTGGAGCCGGAGTTGTCTTAATCAACCTTAATGGAGTAAGATTAGATTAAGGGCTGAAGTTCTACTTTCAAGTAACGAATAATCAGGCGGAATATGAAGCTTTGCTAGCCGGTCTTAAGTTTGCAAGATAGCTGGGGATCGATGATGTCAAAATTCTCACAGATTCTTTGGTGATGGCTTCTCAAGTGAATGGAACTTTCGAAACCAGAGATAGTATTTTAAAGCGATATCTAACTCTGGTAAAATCGAGGTAGGAAAATTCAAAAGCTTTGCTATTAAACATATTCCAAGGGGTGAGAACATGGAAGCAGATGGATTGGCAAAGTTTGGACTTCTCTCAGGAGGAACAACTTCAGAATTGTTTCGACCAGCAATTGAAGAAGGAGAAGTTATGGAGATTGATCAGCATCCGTCTTGGATGGATCCATTCGTTCTGTATCTTTCGACGGGAAAGTTCCATTCAGCGGTAAAAGATAAGAGAAGGTTTAAACAAAAAGCAGCTAACTACTATCTTGTTGCAGGAGTGCTTTATAGGAGAACTTTCCTTTCTCCACTAGCACGATGTGTCTCGGAAGAAGAAGTTCCAGTAATTCTTCAAGAAGTTCATGCAGGAGAGTGTAGAAGTCACTCAGGAGCAAGGAATTTAGAGAAAAGAATCCTGAGGCAAGGGTATTTTTGGCCTCAAATGAGGAAGGATGCAGAGAAGTTTGCTAAGAAATGCGTCAAGTGCCAGAAATTCGCTCCTCTCCAAAATCAGCCGGCTCAGCAGCTTAAATCGATAGCAACCCCATGGACATTTGCAGTTTGGGGGATGGATTTGATTGGGCTTTTTACTATGGCAAGTGGGCAGCGCCGATATATTATAGTCATGATTGACTACTTCAGCAAATGGATAGAGGCAAAGGCATTGGCCAAAATTACTACCCAAGCTGTGAAGAATTTTATTTGGGGGGAGATAGTATGTCGGCACGGAATTCCAATGGCAATAATCACGGATAACGGTTCTCAGTTCAATAATTCAACTCTTATTAATTTCTGTGATCAAGTTGGCATTGAGCTACGTTTTGCTTCTGTGCATCATCCCAAAAGTAATGGGCAGGTAGAAGCTGCCAACAAGCTCATCATAAATCTTCTGAAAAAGAAAGTGGAAAATCTCAGAGGCAACTGGGCAGAACAACTACCTTCAGTTCTCTGGGCCTTAAGAACAACTCCAAGTTCTGCCACTGGAGAGACTCCTTTCAAGTTATCGCATGGTTCCGAAGCTCTTATTCCGGTAGAATTCGAGGTAAAAAGTCCGAGGGTATTGTTAGCACAACAAAATCAGATTGATTGGATGGAAGAAAATGATGAGGAATTGAAATGTAGCCTCGACTTAATTGAAGAATTAAGGGATACAACAACCATCAGGCAAGAGGAGGTGAAAAGAAGAATGGCAAGATTATTCGATAAAAACGTAAGAACCAAAGAATTTGTTGTTGGGGACTTGGTTTTGAAAAAAGTAGATGCAGCAGCAAGAGCCGGCTCGGTTGGGAAGCTTAACCCAAATTGGGCAGGGCCATTCGTAGTAAAAAAGGTGCTGAGAAATGGTGCCTATCATCTCCAAACCCATGAGGGAGAGGAGTTGCCTCACTCTTGGAGTGGAGATGATCTCAAACTTTTCTTCTCTTAAAGAGTTCGTGTTCAATTTTTTCCTATTCTATCTCTCTTTCCTCTTCTTTTAAGTATTGTACAGATACGGCCAAGACATTCATGATATACATAATGAATGGCAAGTTTTAAAACAAGTTGTTCATAAAAACCAAAAACCTGTCTAGTAAGACATCGACGGGTCCTACTTCATTCTCCCTCGGCTTGTTAGCTTGACGTGTAATTCTGCCAGGACCACAGATGTCGGGGAGATTTCGAATCTGTGTAGCAGTGGCTCGCCAAGCTCGAGCGGTGAAAGTTTAGGATGCCGGGTCCTAGCTGACATCTGGCACACCTTAGCAAGGAGGTCTGGGTGGCTGGCTCAGCTCTGTCATGCATTAAAAAGGACATTGTTATGGTCTTGATGATCTTCGGGGAAATAAATGTCGGTATAAGCCTCATCGGCATGACCACACCTGCCCTACCGATCATTTTGATCTATAACTCTCGAATATTCATTAAAACATGGTTAGGTAAGGGAGGTCGGAAACATCTATGACCGTCGCCTAAAACCCGAAACATAATCTATCAGGGAAAGCAATGTAGGTATAGCCTCATCGGCATGACCACACCTGCCCTGCGAATCATTTTAAAATTCTCCCTCTCTCCTCTTCCCTCTTCTCTTTTTTACAAGGGCTTATTTACTTCTTAATACTGACATCGAGCGGTCAAAGTTGGTGAGACCGCATGTTTCCTCTCTTCAAAGGGTGATCTACATTATTCATGATTAATGGCTTGATCTTCTCCAAGATCTGGGTAAAAGTGATCGCCAATATTGATTTTCTAAAAAAGGAAGTTGGAATCGGTCTTGATCTTTTGTGATCGCCAGGCATGATCTTCCAAAGAGGCTTGGTTTTCAGAAATTGTATAAAGAGATCTTGGTTATTTGCGATCGCTGGTTCGATCTTCTCTAGGACTTGGATCGAAGTAATTGTCAGCCTTGGTTTTCAGAAAAATTGTTGGAAGAGGTCTGAGTTTTTTGTGATCGCCGGCTTCATCCTCTCCAAGACTGGGGTAAAAGTGATCGTCATGCAAGGCTTTCCAAAGATGATTGGAATCACCATTCAGGAATCTCTTATCTTGATAGTGATCGGTCTGATCATAATGAGATCGCAATCTAGATATTTCTTATTATTCAAAGTTACATGAGAATGCTCATGATCCTTCATTTCCTATCACTTGATAGTTGGGTTTTATTCAAAATGGCGGTCTGAGTATATTGAGATCGTCGCAATGATATTCATAAAGACTTATTATCAATTCTAATTTTCTCACAGGCGGTCTGATTATGCTAAGATCGTAGAGTTATCCTTTTTATACAGCTTTGGATTTCTGTCAAGTTTCTAATATCTTCATGAACTAGAGAACGACGGAACCTAAAGCATTGAGATCGAATGCTAAATCTATTACGCTGTGATCGCATACGATAGAAGCCGTGATCGATTTATGTGAATGATATAGCAAAAATTAACAGATGAAAGAGATTCATTCATGAACAAAATAATTTTCTATTCATTTCAAAAAAATTACAATGATTGGTGCGGTCAACGACCGGAGATTACATTTTTTCTAAAAAACAAACTATTTCTTCTGCTTCTTTTTTCGGGGAGATCGCTCCTCTGACGAAGAAGTTGATCCTTCTGAGGATTCACTACTGCTATCAGATTCGTCTTTTTCAAAATCTGAGACTGCCTCCGAGATCGTCTCCTCACCCTGGATAGAGGTAGTAGGATCGTCTTTATCTGGACTTCCCGTGATCTCGATAGACTCATCTTCGGTGGCCTCCCCGGTTCCTGATTCCTTGGCCTTTTTCTTCTCCTCTGCTTCCTCGATCATCTCCGCGACCTCAGGAAAGAGATCGGCAAAAGTGGTATCCTGGAAATCGGCGGTGAGACCGCCTCTTTCACGAAGGATAGCAATGGTTTTGTTTGATGCATCTCTAACATGAGTGTACATAGATTTGAGGTAGTCAGGATTGTGGATATCAAATGCGGTCTTCTTGAAGTTCTGAGGAAGGAAAATGGGTCAGATCGCCAACAGTCAAGGTAAAGCAAAATTTTAAAGATTACATTTTTTACTTACGTCGAAGCGGTCTTGCAGGCGCTCTGCATGCTCCAAAGATGCGCGGAGAGACCGCCCCATGTGATGATTAAGAACTAAACTCCGGACGGCCGCTTGCGAGCATATATCGGGCAGACGATCGGTCTCATGACTTAATGCCTCGTTGGCATTCTTCTTCCCGTAAAGGGCAGCAGTGACCACAAAGGCATGATTAGTCAGCCTACCTCCCCAGAAGGGAAGTTCGGTAGACACTTTCAGAGAGTCACCGGTCTCACTCCATCTCAGGAGCGGTCTCCCTTTGTTGTCTTTCAATTTCTTCCCAAAGCTTATTAAAGCAAAGGGCCCTTCTTCCAGATCACCCTCTTCAGCGATCTCCTTCGCTTTTCTCTGGCGATCTTGGCGCAACCATTTTTCCCTCTGGGTAAGGACCTCTCCTTTAGGATCCACGGGGTCAACATCCGGGATGGCGAAAGAAGCTGTAGAATAAACAGTTGGTAAAGAAAGATAAAGTTATTCAGAGGTCACAGAAGACCGTGGGAATTATCAACTTACTCTCTTCAGGTGTGACCGCAGCAACATCTAGCCAGATCGCCAGGTAATGAATCAGATCGAAGCGCTTGCCCGCAAGCCACTCCAAGATCGCCAGTTCCTCCTGAGAAATGAGCTTCTCTTTTCTGAAAATTCGCTCTACTCGCGGGGAAGGCCTGCTGGAAAGACCGCCGAGATCGCCCTCAAACACCAAATACCTCTCAGTCCAAAGAGGAACTTTGTTAGGCAGATTTAGAACTTTTATACCATTACAGCTGAAATACATCAATCCTTTAAATTCTTCTTTCTTCTGACCCTCTTTTAATATTTTAGCAGAGAAAGTTCCTCGGAAGATCGCCATGGTGAATCTTATCTTAGCCGATCTCAGGTAATTGACGAAAACATTCATCAGACCGATTGAGTTCAGTGGAAGCTGAGCCAGTACAAGGCCATAATACTCCAACACTTCAAGAATCTCCCAAGGAACGGGGATTTGAAGACCATAATAGAAGTGATCGATCAGGATGATGTACCTACCTTCATCCCCTGAGTTCAAGTCTTCGCCCTCAAACAGAATTCTGATCGCGATCTTATCATCGATCTTATGCCTCTCAATAAACGAAGAGTATTTTTCCTCCGGGATTAGCCCGTACTCGTGATCGGAATCCAAGAAGATTTCAGCAGCCCTAGAGCGCGCGGACACCATTTTCTGAGATCGCAGGAATCAACAATCTAAAGAAAATTCAAGAAGAATAGAGCAAGGGTCCGAAAAATCAACTATTTATAGAAAGAAGAAGATGATTGTGCAATGATTACACTTATTGAGATCGCCCTGCAGATGGGTCAGACCGCCAAAAGCTATATAAGCTCGAAAATGGTAAACATAAATAATAATTTCATCAGATAAAGACCACGATCTTCAGCTCTTTATGGGGTTAACAAACAGCTTGCTTGAAGATCGCAACACACATAATTCACAATACAAACACAAAGTTAATAAGATCGCATTCATGAAAGCCAGAGATCGCAAAATGAATATCACAACATTAAAGTTAATACCATGAAACAGAATCAAGTATATCTTACAGACCAAGAAATTAACTAAGCAGTGTTTTTAAAGAGATCGCTAAATACAAGAAGGAAGAACTGCGGTCTCATCTCCTCTGATCCCTATTTCTCCCAACGAATGCCGCCACATCTTGCATCTCATTGACCGCAGTCCATGCAGATGCCAAGCTGTGATTGGCTACCATGGCAGCCCTATGGATTTTAGACATTTCGCGGTCTACTTGCTCCATAGGGATTACCACGATATCCGCCGATCTTCTATCTGGGAGACCGCTGGAAGAGCCCCCCTTCATCGACATTTGAGGGCCCCCCCGAAGGGTGGCGATCTCAGCAGCAAGTGTCGCGGCCTTCCCTCTATAGTAATCGGCATCCTTCTCGGCCTTCCAAAGTTTTTCTTCAAACTCGCCTCGAGCCTGCTTTTCTTTGACCTCAAAGCTTGCAAGAATCTGCTTTTCCCTAGCTTCGAAATTCGCAGTCTGGATTCGGAGGCGGTCTCCTAGCATCCGCTCACGATCTCGCATGACCCTCATATCTTCAAGCATCGGCTTAAGGAGATCAGCGAACTCTGGAGGAATTGAGACTTTTCTTGGTATCTCACCTTCTTCGGAAGCTGAGCTCATGTTTTCATCTACAACCAGGAGAAAAACGGTCAAAAATAATCAGAAATTGTTATCAAGAAGAAAGTAAGGATTTTGTGTGAAATACTTGACAGCGTAGCAAGACCGCAGTCAAGTAAGTTCTTTTCAACATCTTTTGAGACCGCAGCATTAGCGGTCAACAAAATGCTGTCAGATCCCCTTAGGCATTCTAAATTGATTTTTGCTAGTTGTCTTTTTTGTGACCGCTCTCCTTCTCTTCTTCTCCTTTTTAACTCGGCATTACTAACAAGGATATCATCAGTTTCTATAAGAACGATCTCAGGCCTCTTCGCAGGGGATGAGGGTCGGAAAGCAAGAACGGGAAGAGAATCAATCGATCTCGCGACCATCTTCGCCTTACCAGTCTTAATAACTTCCAACGCGGTTGCACGGGCTGCCTCTACAGAATCCGGGTTCTCGCCCAATTCAAGGAAGAAATCGCCACGATCGCTAGATGTCGCTGTCTCACCTTTCTCATTTTTCTTTTTAGTTGAGACCGCCCCTTCGGCGATCTTCTTCCTCTTCTTCTTCTTCTTCTCTTTCTTATCCTTTCTCCTCTCAGCAGTTAGGGCCCTCTCCTTTTCTCTTTCCTTTTTCTCCATCTCCGGTGCCAAGGAGATCACTTCCTTCTCTTTTCTCTCCTCTTCCTTGGCGACCTCCTGCCTTTTCTTCTCTTCTTCTTCCCTCTTTCTTTCACCCTCAGCGACCGTCGCGAGCCTGGCGGTCTCCTTTTCTTTTTCTTTCTCTCTTCTCTCTGCAGCTTCTTGCTCTTTCTTCTTTTCTTCTTCCTTCCTTTTCCTCTCACCTTCAGCGACCGCCGCAAGCCTGGCGGTCTCCTTTTCTGCTTCTTGCTCCTTTTTCTTTCTTTCTTCTTTCCTTTTTTCATCTTCAGCAGCTATTTCCTCGGCGATCATTCGAAGTTGTTCAACTTCAAAGGGGTCCCTTGACTGTAATAATTGAGAAAGATTAATAGGAAAAATCGATCTTAAAGCAAGTATATAATAATTTAATCACTTACATCTATTACTTGATCAGCCGGATGGTCTTCTGAAAGATAATTCTGAAGACTAGTGTCCTCGACGATCATAGCTTGTCCATTATCAGTTTTTAACCTTTTAGCAGTCTGATCAGGAGAATCCGCTCCTTTTCTCTTCAAATCTTTATTTGATTGCACATGTTCTGCGATCTGATTTCTGATATTTTTAGCTAATGCCTTCTATTGTCGCATAGCTGCCTTGATCGACTCCGTAGAGGCGGTCTCACCAGAAGGCTTTACTAACTGACTAGTCACTACCAGGATCGACTCCACGGCAGTTTCAGTGACCGTCAGATCAACTATGGCCTTCGAAGTTGAATCTTCCTTTTTCTTTGAACCTCTGACCGATTTCTCTTTACTAGAATCAGCGGTCTTCTTAGAAATAACTTTTTTCGTTTTTGACGCAGACCGTGGAGATTTTCGAGACTGCGCCGATGCCTTCATCATATCCAGAGCATCCATCTCTGAAAAAGACTTCTTCCACGATCTCAATAAACAGTGACCGCTCAAAGGTCAGGATTTCTCAGTATCTTGAAGAGTGGAGATCTGAGGCGGTATTTATAGCCCAAGCCGCATTTATGACAGTCGCGGTCTCAGCGGTCAAAGTTTACATTTTCGAAGTTCCAATATAACTTAAAAATGTGCGGGGATTATGTTTGCCCGGAAAGCCTGCGATCTAGTCTTTACAGTGCAAAATAGCGGTCTCAGCGGTCTCCAACAATGTGATCGCCAAGATCGCCAGCCTTCATCCTGGTCTAAATTTCTAAGTTCCAGGCAGCCGAAGCCGCTCGAGGTCGCCAGTCTTAGCGGTCTGGGAATTTTCCTTTATTTTTACTATTTGTACCCCATTTCCCTGCCCCGGCTCTCCTGTACCCCGGGCAGCCCATAGTTTTTCAGTTCTGCCCGTTTGGGCAGCTCCCTCGTCTATAAATAGAGGGGTAGGGGTACCAAAAAAGGACTTTTGCTCCGAGGCTTCAGCTTACGAATTGTGTAAGCGGTCTCACTTTTTCGTGATCGCCATTTTACGATCGTTTTCCCTTTTTTCTAGCATCTCCTGTCTTAGTAACCTGCACTTCGCAGTTTTCTCCCATCCCTCTTAGTGTGAATTTTGGAGGTGCCATTCTTGGTACCAACACTCACCAGAGTTGTTTGATCACATCATTGGATGTAAATCTGCTGCTGAAATTTGGTCTTTGGACGAGTTGTTTAATAAGAAGAATGTAGCTCGGCTACAGTTTCTTGAAAATGAGTTGGCCAATGCCTCTCAAGGTGATCTTTCTATTTCTACCTTCTTTCTCAAGATGAAGAACCTCACAGCAGAGATTTCTGCATTGGACCCTGATGAGCCCATCTCGGAGGCAAAACTGAAGAGGCATATCATCCGCGGGTTGCGGAAGGAGTATCTTGCCTTTGTCACTTCAGTTCAGGGTTGGGAAAATCAACTATCTCTGTTGGAGCTGGAGAACTTACTTGCTTCGCAAGAAAGTTTAGCAAGACAGATGGCGGGGACTTCTATATCTGGGGGAGATAGTGATGTGTTGTTCTCTGGGAAGAAGAAGAAGAAATGGGAGAAGAAGAAGCCGGGTTATGATGGACCCTATACTTCAGGTCAGCATGATAGGGGTTATGCTCCTAAGTCTGATGGGAAGAAGAAGGGAGAGGGACCAAGGTGCTTCAGGTGCAATAAGACCGGCCACTTTAAGAAGGATTATCGGGTTAATCTTCAGCCGGGACATGCAGCAGAGATGGAGAAGCTAAAGTCTGATGAAGTTGGATGGGGAAGAGCCTTTGCGGCTAATATGACGGCTATGCTCGTTAAGGCCTTGGCTGCCATCAACTTCGAAGAGGATTGGATTGTTGATTCAGGGTGTTGGCATCACCTCACCGGGGATGAATCAAAGTTCTCTTCCTTGGCGCCTTACTCAGGTAACGATGCTATCATAACGGCTGATAATTCTATTCATGCAGTAGAACAAGAAGGAGTTGTTTCTATGAGCAATGATAAGGGTCCACTCACATTGAGGAGTGTTTATCACGTGCCTGGTATGAAGAAGAATCTCTTCTCTGTGACCAATGCGGTCGATGCCGGTTATCACATTCTGTTTGGCCCAACAGAAGTGAAGTTTCTTAAAACTCAACCAGAGATAAAGGGAGATATTATCCATGTTGGAAAGAGGGTGAAGGACTTGTTCGTGTTATCGACAAGTACCTATGTTGATAAAATGAAGACCAATGATAGCGCGACTATCTGGCATGAAAGGTTGGGGCATGTAGGCATGGACAAATTGAAGGCTATGGCGGTAAGGGGCCTTGTCAAGGGCTTGCCTAGCTTGTCCTCCTATGGAGACGATCATGTTTGTGCTGGATGTCAGTTTGGTAAGTCTCATCGACTTCCATTTAATATATCACAAATAAGATGCAAAGCACCGTTGGAGTGCATTCACGGTGATTTGATGGGACCGACTGCCACCTCAAGCCTTGGAGGCAACATATATATGTTGGTGTTGATTGACAATTACACCAGATATGTCTGGGTGTATTTTTTGAAAGAGAAGTCGGAAGCCTTTGCGAGGTTCGTGGAGGTCAAGGAGCTGGTTGAAGGTCGGTTAGGCATGCGGGTGAAAAAATTGAGAATTGACAATGGTGGGGAGTTCACCTCTGGTGAGTTCTCAAGTTTTTGCATGAAACACGGCGTTCAGAGAGATCTCACTTGTGCCCATACTCCATAGCAAAATGGCATTGCAGAACGGAAGATCCGTCATCTGACAGAAACTTACAAATGTTGGCTTCATGCCAAGAGTATCTTAAAGTCTTTCTGGGCAGAGGGAATGTCTTGTGCAACTTACGTCATCAACAGGATGCCTCTAAGTCTATCAACATGAAGACCCCTCACGAACTGATGTTCAAGGAGAAACCAAGTGTTGCACACCTTTGGGTGTTCGGGTCAACCTGTTATGTGCATATTCCTGATGCTCTTCGGACAAAGCTAGATGCGAAAACAAGGAAGCTAGTCTTTGTTAGATATGATGAGTGGAAGAAGGGATGAAGATGCATGGATCCTGAGACTCGAAGATCTTTTGTATCTCGGGATGTGGTGTTCGATGAGGTGACTTCCTACAAGGGAAGTTCAGGAGTTGAACTACCGGAGAATAGGGTTGATGAAGAAGGGAAGGTTGCGGAAAATCTTCAAGTGGAGTTGCCTGTTTCACCAGGAGCTCCTATTGTGTCGAGCTCAGAGATGGAGGCTTCAGGTTCTGGAAGCAGGGGGAGCGATGCTCCAAGTTCATCTGGAAGAGGAGCTTGCACAGAAGAAGCAGCTGAGGAGGTGGCTAGTCAGGTGCAACCTCTTAGGAGGTCGAAGAGGACTATTAAACCACCGGATCGATACACAGGAGGAAACATGGTGAGCTTCATCTCATGTTTCTTTGCTGGTCCCTTGAATGAGAGGGAGCCGTCGAGCTTTGAGAAGGCCAAAGGCGTGAAGTAGTGGGACATTGCTATGCAAGAGGAGATGGATTCTCTCAAGAAGAATGAGACTTGGTCTCTAGTGCCCAGGCCCAAGGGCATTACCCCTGTGACATGCAAGTGGGTCTATAAACTCAAGAAGAAAGTTGACGGTACGATCGAGCGATACAAGCCCCGCCTTGTAGCTTGCGGGTTCTCACAGCAGTATGGTGAAGATTATGATGAGACGTTTAGTCCAGTGGCAAAGATGACTTTGGTCCGATTTGTTATTGCTTTGGCGGCTTCAAGTGGATGGGAGATTTGGCAGCTCGACGTTAAGAATGCCTTCTTATACGACGAGATCGACAAGGATATCTTTATGATCCAACCGCCGGGCTTCATCTCGGAGGAGTGTCTGGACTACGTCTGAAAACTGAAGAAAGCCCTGTATGGTATGAAGCAAGCGCCTCGGGCGTGGTATGGAAAGATCACGGAGTATCTTCTATTCTGCGGGTTCTTTGCTTCGGACTCTGATTCTAGCTTGTTCGTCAAGAAGGAGGGGGCACTTCGGGTTATTGTTTTGCTGTATGTGGATGACATGATTGCCACCGGGAACTCGAAGGAGGCAGCAGCAAGGCTGAGAGCCGGGCTTGCTATCAGATTTGAGATGAAGGATCTGGGTGAGCTTCACAATTTCCTTGGACTCGAGGTTCAGAGGCGGGAGAGCGGAGTGCTCGTTTCTCAGGCCGGATATGCGGAGCGGATCGTTCAACGATTTGGCATGGAGGAATGGAAGAGCAGCTCTATACCTCTGGAACAACATCATAAACTTCGGAAGGATGAGGGGAGAGTTCTATCTGATCCGTTGGTGTTCCGAGCTCTCGTTGGGAGCTTGATCTACTTGACCATCACGAGGCCTGATATTGCTTATGCAGTTGGCAAAGTGAGTCGGTACATGGCGGAGCCACGGAAGCCTCATCTTCTAGCGGCAAAAGGAATTTTGAAATATGTGAAGTCGACCTCTAATTTGGGTCTCCTATATAGGAGAGGGTCAAGCTTGGAGTTGCTTGGATGCATGGATGCTGATTACGGGGGAGACGTGGATGATCGGAGATAAACGTCTGGTTTTGTCTTTATGACGGGCCCCATTGCTATTTCTTGGTGCTGCAAAAAGCAGGACTCGGTGTCTGTATCTACCACAGAAGCGGAATACAAGGCTTCGGCCTTGGCAGCTCAGGAAGCCGTTTGGCTTAGGAGGTTGGTAGAGGACGTTCATGAGGAGGTTCGAGGTTCCACTATGCTACGCGGGGACAATGAGAGTGCTCTCAAGCTGGTTAATAATCCAGTCTGTCACGCGAGGACCAAGCATATTGAGATTGAGCACCATTTCATTCGTGAAAAGGTGTTGGGAGGATCTCTTATGGTCGAGCATGTTTAGAGTGCAGACAATGTTGCAGAAATCTTCACAAAGCCGCTGGCAAAAGGACCGTTTACCCGGTTGGGAGTTTACTGGGGCTAGTTTCCACTTCCCACTTCAAGGGGGAGTGTTAAATTTGTTGAAGTGAAGTGGAGGTGACCGGGCGGTTTGTTTTTGGGTGACCGCAGAGACCGCGCGGTCTGTGTTGGTATTCTGCCGGTCTGGCTCTGCCGGTCTGTTCTGGTGGTCTGCTAGTTTGTCGGTTTGTTCCTGTTTGTTGCGGTATCATCCCGGGTTGTTCTGCTTGGTTTGTTTATCTGCTTTGCAGAAGACCGGGCGGTCTGTTTTCTTGTAACCGCTATGACCGGGCGGTTTGTGCTTGGCGATCTGGCAACTTGTTCTAAGTCGGCCAGATGGTTCTTAGTTTGCTCCTGGTGATCTAAGGAGGAGCGTTCTTGTGCCCGCGCAGTTTGTGCGCGGTCTCATGATCGCGCGACTTGTGCGCGATCTGCCTGTTGATCTGCGGTCTTGGACGGAAGGTTGTCCAAGTTGTGTGATCGCGTGGTCTGCCCTTGTGAGACCGCTGGCGATCTGTTGGGTGGTGATTGTATCCCTCCTGTGCGGTGACGACATCCGTCTACCCGCCTATAAATAGGGGTGCATGGCCCGTCATTCATAATGAGAACTGTAAGAACTAGAGCCTGGGTTAATTCGTGCGGTCTCAACTTTGAGGTCGGGCGGTCTCGGAAGCGAGTTGACTGTTTGTTGTGTTCGCAGGTTTGCGGTCAGCAGGTTGCGGTCTCCTTCCTTGGTGATTCCCACCGGATTGAATAAACAGTTCGGCAGCGGTCTGTCTGCGAACTGGTTTATGTTTGTTCCTGTGCTATTCGCAGCGAGCTCAGCGATCAGGCGACCTTCAGCGGTTAGGCGATCTGAGTTGCGGTCTGGCGACAGCTTCAGTTCTTCATTCAATAAAGCTCCAGTTCGTGCGGTCTGAGGTGGCGGTCTTGCAGTGCAGGCTGTCTGTCTGTTTTCTGTTCGCGCGGTGTCATGTCAAGCCGGGCGATCTCTGGAGTCGAGCGGTCTGTGCGGTCTCTGCTTGTCAAACCGCCAGATTTGTTTTTTGGTATTTTGTTCTTCTCTCCTTTGTGATTCTTATGAATCATATCTCGCCATGTATGTCTCACACTGTAAATAAAGTTTGTGATTCAATAAAGTCTTTTGTGTTGTTGTGTGTCATTGTGGTTGTTTGGCTATAACTTTGTTGATGCAACTCCTGCTTACTCATAAACGATTCAAATAAAAAATTTTAACAGTTATACCGGTTTTTGTGTAATGGACGCAGGGCAAGGATCGCAAGCTGGAGCTAGCTTGCTGGCCAAAAAGGCCTAAGCCTCATGAAGTGTACCTCCTCCTGATTTTCTGCATGTTTATGTTTCATTATGTTGTTCTAGCTTGCATGCCGAGGTAGCATGGGAATGCTATTAGCTTTTGGATATTTTGATGTTGTTGGGATGATGATTTGGAACATGGGTTTTGTAAGGCCATAAGGCCAGGATACTTTGCAGTTCCGAGAGCATTGGAGAGATATTCTGACCGAATCCAGAGTCAAAAGAACTTTGTAGTAGAGCGAGGTGAAGGGAAACTTTCCAAATCGCAGTGGAAATTGGAGGGAAACCGAGAATGAAAAGATTCTGTTCTTTTAAGCCTAGTGAGAGAAATAGTGCAAATTCTGGGGAGTTCCGTTCCAAGGGACCTGTAAGACCCCCTTTTTTGCATTCGTTCCCGGGTCTAACCGCCCAGAACTTCTGTCTTGTGGTGGCACCAACTCATGGGATAGTCGCCACCACAATACGCCGATTCTGTTGGCTAATAAACATCATCTAGGCCAACCACATATCAAAGTAATTGAAGCGTTAAACAAAACAAGTCCACAAATCACATTATACATAAGTCCACGATGAGAAAGTACTAAAATGAATAGGGGCTTAAGACCAGTACATCAATATCCTCACTACAGGTTCACTCATGCTCATGTGGAAGTCTCAAAAATATTTACATCCATATCTACTTTGGCTACTGCTGGTACGGGCTGCTCCATCTTGTCACGCTCTCTTGTCCTGGTCTTCTAAATGAGGTCCTGCTACTCCAGCATAACGACTCCAAAAATGATGTGGTTCACTGACCGTTAGTCAAAAAGGCTAAGGAAAATTCGCCATCCCCTCCCCCGGCGACTCCTAGGCACCGAGCGGGAGGAGGAAGCAGAGGACAATAAAGGGTAAAAGCAAGCAGGTGACATGGAACCTATCTAGCAGTTCTATCATAATAAACCAAGGGATACTATGAAACCAAGCAGTATATAAACGAGCGTCAAAGTGAGTATACGCACGCAGTTATAAAATAGTCTAAGCAACTAGAAAGTAAACCAGAGCAGTTATAAAGTAAACTAGAGCAAGTAAAGGAACAATTAGAGCAGCTATGAAAGTAACCTTAACTTATGTGTATACACACACAAACACATAAGCTAAGGGATCTGGCAAGATGTAAACTCATCGTATAAAAGAGCCCATACTAATTTACACGATGAGGTCTGGTTGTGCAATGATGTTATGCTATGCTATGATGTGCAATGCGGTGATGCAACTCACGCACACAACTCTGTACGTACAGACCTTTTTTTAGTTCCCTCTGTTCGAGTGTGTCAACTCAGGTACCCGGTTGAGGCAAACAGGGTAGTGGATTGGGCTTGTCCACTTCTAGGCTTATGTCACACATCTCCCAACCTAGACCTTACGTACGCCCCTAAGAACACACAAGGTATCAAAGTACTATCTGGTAAGCACCACCTCTATCCCGCTTTTTGAGTCTCCGCTCAGGTACACCTCGTTGAGGCAAACAGGGGCAGTGGATCAGGTCCTCCACTCCTAGGCCAGTATAACACCTCCCAACCTAGACCTTACGTACACCCCTAAGAACACACAGGGTATCCTCGTACCACTTGATATAACAATGCCTCTAAGTGAAACCCGAGCCTACCGCTCACAGGACTAACCCATCCTTCTAATATACCGAGCCTACTGCTCAAAGGACTTAACCCATCCTTCTAATATACTGAGCCAACCGCTCGCAGGACTTAACCTGTCCTTCTAATATACCTATCCTACTGCTCATAGGACTTAAACAGTCCTTTTAATATACCGAGTCTACTGCTCGCAGGACTTAACCTGTCCTTCAAATATACCGAGCTTACCGCTCGCAGGACTTAAACTGTCCTTACTTGTGCAATACTAATCCATCCCAAATTTGGGACGGGGATTATCCTATCAAGTTCTTCTATTTAAACTACTTTTGTCTACCATTTAGTTATACTTAGAAGTTTAGAGTGAATCCCGGACTTTCCAAGGGTTACCCGGTGAAGGGCTCACAACGGTACTAGGGGATTACCAATTTGACTCGGGCAGCCAAGTGTCAGTGTTCAATTGAGCACTAAACCCTACCTTCCCTAGAGACCGACTATTTATTTTTGTTATCTCTCAATCACAACGTGTGCTTCCTACTGGGTCACTCCTTACCTACTTAAGGTCCCAATTCATACATCAATCACACTTATACCTGCTAACGGTTCAATCCTCTTATCAAACCATCGTAATCCTGAATTGATGATTTTAATAAACGCACACCAACAACTTTCTTCTAATAAATGTCACTAATGGTTTATCCTTTAATCAACCTATGACTTCATAATGATCAATGAGTTAATAATTCCATAGGTGATGGTCTGGAGTGGTCTAAATCACATACTTCAGTTTTTACTATTCGCAGATCGATTTGCCTTTAAGTGAAACCACGTGCCCTACCAGATTGACAATATGAATACTAAGTAAGTATGAGATCATTTTACTTCCAAATATTCGTATTAATGTCAAAGGTCTATGTACAAATCTCTATTATATTCCAGCAATAAAGAATCGGTAATTAATTTCTCAAGTCATGAGTCCAAATACTACTTTGTGAAGGAAGTATGAAGTTTTCTCAGAGATTAATTCTAATAAAATTACCATAGCTTTATACTGATATAAAAGGACCTTGTACAAAATTTCATATCATTTCAGTATCAGTAATTCAGGGAATTGATTTCTCAAGTTATAGGTCCAAATACTACTTTGTGAAGGAAGTATGAAGTTTTCTCAGAGATTAATTCTAATAAAATTACCATAGCTTCATACTGATATAAAAGGACCTTGAACAAAATTTCATAACATTTCAGTATCAGTAATTCAGGGAATTAATTTCAAAAGCTATATGTCCAAATACTACTTTGCGAAGGAAGTATGAAGTTTTCTCAGAGATTAATTCTAATAAAATTACCATAGCTTCATACTGATATAAAAGGACCTTGTACAAAATTTATATCATTTCAGTATCAGTAATTCAGGGAATTGATTTCTCAAGTTATAGGTCCAAATACTACTTTGTGAAGGAAGTATGAAGTTTACTATGGTATTAATTCTAATAAAATTTCTATAGCTTCATAATGATATAAAAGAATCTATATACAAAATTCTATAACAATCGCAAACATAATTCATGGTATTAATTTTTCAAGTTAGAAGCTCAATTTCTACTTTGTGAAAGAAGTATATCGTTTACCCAATGATTAAATCTAATAAAAATTCCATGGTTTCATACTGATATAAAATGACCTTGTGCAAAATCTCATGACATTTCAGTAAGCTTTGATCTTACAATTACTCACTTGGGGTCTTTGTGACCAATTCACATGAAATCAAGTTTCCTAGGGAAATTAACCCAAAGATTGATGATTTTCACTATAGAGTATTGTCCTATGGTCCTAAATGCATGTTTTAAATTTCATGAAAGTTGAGCAAGGGAAAACCTTAAAATTCTCATGTAATTCTAATGCTACATGGTAATGTTATATGCACACCAAATTTCCCTTACACTAGCATGTGGAATAATCCAACATGTAAGAGTCCAAATGACTTAAGATTTTAACAAGAGGATATTATATACATAACCAACCTCCCAAAGGAGATTTGGAGTGATTTGAGTCCAGATCACCCATAATATACACCCTATATGATTTATTAAATTTCTACCAGAAGAATTTGCCCCAAAAATACTGATTTTCGGGCATATAGTAGATCCAAGTTGCATACATATATGGTTAAATTTTCAGCCTCATATCATATACTATATAAAAGTTGTAGGGAACCAAATGATGTGATCTCTCTTCCTACAGATGGTAGACACAAAGGCCTACAAAAGTTGTCTCTGCCTACTTTTCCTTTTAAGGCCTCTAAGGGCCTCAATTTTTGAGTGCAAAAGATCTATTTCACTATGGCCAAAACAACCTTTAGTGTGACCTAAATGAAGGCTTTTCTGTGGCTCATTAAAGCATGAATCTACTCATATGCAATGATACAATTGAGAGCCAAAACTTTTACCATTGACTTATATACATATAGCCAACCTCCCAAAAGAGATTTGGAGTGGTTCGAGTCAAAATAACCTATAATATGCACCATAAATGATTTATTTAATTTCTACAAAACATTAGAAAAATATGCCCCAAAAATTCCCAAACATGGGCAGGGGGTGAGTTGGGGCATGACTCATGCATGTCCAAAATTTCATCCTATTTGGAGTTGTAGAACTCCAAAATCCACTAAATTCAACTTGGGTGCTACATGCACACCATTTCTCATACACTACACCTACATGCATATGGTAATTCACAAGCATGCACAAGTCCATTTGGTCTAAAAGTTTTACCAGACCCTTGTTATGATAAGGCTAATCCCCCAGCCCAAATTTGAAGTGATTAGGAGTCACTAGCCCCCATAATTATTACATGCAAGCTTAATTGAATTCTTAAATAAACCTTAGGAAAATTAATTCTAAAATTTCTCAAATTTTTACCAGAGGTGTAATACGACATGACTCATGCATGCCCAAAATTTCAATTCATTTAGAGTTATATTTCTCCCAAAATTAATTTCTAAAGTCCTAGAGCTCCATATGTACATGTCTCACAAAAATTGATGCCCATGGAGCAATATTGCTCCAAATGACCTCAAACAAATTTCTAATTTTAGTTGAGACATAGATCTACAACTTTTATATAGGAGACTTCTTCTGACCATGCACTTAAGAGGCCTAAAAATAATTAAGCAAGGTGCGGGCTGAAATTATAACAGAAAATGAAATAATAGTGTTAATAATAACACAGGGCTGCGGAGAGCTTATCCCAGAGATCAGACGGCTGGGGGATTGTCTTCCCCGATCGGACATTGGTCCCGATAGCTCCTTCTTGGAGCTTCTTTGGAGCTCAAACCCGACCACCTGAGGCCATCTCCAGCCAAACAGCCGACGCCACCACCTTTGGCAGAGGGTTGGTCGTCGATAGCCGGCGATATGGCGGCCCGAGGTGTCTTGTAGGCAAAATGGGGGGGGGGGGATGGGATTTGGAAGAGCTTTAAAGCTCGAGCGGGAAGATGACACAATCACCATTACTCAATCAAATTCAAAAAGGGAAGAAGGGAACTCTAGCACTAGGGGAGGAGAAGAGGAAAACATGCCTTATTGGGTGCTTGGAATCGTATAACTCGCCGAAAATCCATTGCCATGATCTTCCTAGATTCCAAGCCTATCTCCCTTCCATGATCTCAAAATATCCAATAGACTGAGTGGTTCTACTCCTTTGGAGGTCCTAAAGGTGGTAATGAGCTCGATTGGGGCTTGGGGCGGCTTAATTCAAAGCTGCCATTAAAGACACCTCTTGGCTGGCCAATAGGCTCCAAATTGAGCTCCACCTGGCAGCTGGTCGGCCTGGGAATTACTCCCTAGGTTCAGAGAGAGGCTTGGGAAGGGAAATTGATTGCCATTTGGCACTCATGCCCCAAATCCCGCATTTTTGTCTCTCTTGATTTTGGGCTTATACCTAATTAGCCCTAATCATTTCTTTAAACTCCAAATTCTAGGGACTATCTGATATTAGGCATTATGGGCTTGCTCTTGGGTCCATGCATTTGGGTTAACCCAAGTTGAATTGGGCTTTGAGCTCAATTGACCTAAAATGGGCATTTAGGGTTCATTGGGCTAGGGTTGACCCTAAGTCAATCTAGCCATTGTGGTTGACCCATATTGGTTTAATTAAGTCGATAGACATGCATTAGGGCGAATTTGGGCTTGGTGAAGCCAATTTGAGGTCATTTGACCTAATTAGGTCAAATTGGGCTTAAGGGGCAATTTGGGAATATTGGTGATTTTGACCTAATATTTCAAAATTGAATGTGTAATTTGGTTCATTTAGGTCTCATATACTCCCCTTAGGGTTTATGAGAGATTTTGCTAGGTCAATTTTGCCAATTGAAGGCCAATTGAACCATATAGGGCAAAATTGTAATTTGGGATAGTTTGGTAATTTGGCCTAATTTGCCAAAATTGGTTTATCCCAAGGGTCCAATGTGGTCCCATTAGACTCCCTTAGTGATCTTGGAGTGTTATGTATGATAAATATGACCACTTTGAGTCAATTGAAGGTCAATTGAGGGGATTAGTTCAATTAGGCCAAATTGGGGTTTTTGGTAATTGACTCAATTTCCCTAAATTGATCCACCCCAAATGGGTCTATGTTGCCCCACTAGTATCTCCTAATGGTTATATAGGGCTTGGTGCGATCAATTTGATCACATTGGGCGAATTGAAGGCCAATTGAGGGGATTAGTTCATTTAGGTCAAATTGGGGCCTTTTGGGTAATTGACCTAATTTCCCAAAATTGACCAATTCCATTGTGTCCATTTTGTCTCATTAGTCTACCCCAGTGTTTGAGAAGGGTGTGGTGTGGTCAACTTAGCCATAATCAAGCTAATTCACCCATACTAGGGTGAAGTATGTCAAGTTGGGTCTTTATGTGTAACTTGACCTAGTCAGGTCAAAGGCTCCTATAAGGATCAAGGGGCACCCTTTTTGGTTCACCCTTGAATTTTCCTTAACTTGGGGTGACCCATGGTGGCTAAATGAACACCATGATGTTATCCACTCATTCAACTTATTGCCAAGGCACGCTAGGTCACATACCCTATTTTTGTCATGACCTAGTCATGACAAAAACTCCTTAGGGGTCTAGTAGTTCTGGGGATGTTACAAATCCCAATAAATGAAGAAACAATTTCGTCCCCAAAATTTAGGTTAGGTCTACGGGAGCTAGAGTTCAGAATCTATTCGAAAGATTTAATAATTTTTTTGCAACATGACTCCCAATAAATAATGTAAACGGTTAGATCTAATCCACATCGCCTCACCCTCAATTTCCTCATATGTGCAATTTCGTTAGACCTCGTTATGTTCGTAATCAAGATCTTCTACCAGGGGGTTCTTAAATAATCCCCCAATTTGATGAAGACATACGTAGTGGAGGGAAGACATAGATTGATGTGAACTTACACATTCACAAGGCGAGTATATAACTCAAACGAGCCTTATAATTTACAGTATGATGTCTTCGTAAGTACACATTTCTCAATCCGGGTATATCGTATCTGCAATATTTTCAATACCAACCTTAATACTTTGGATCTACACTCTCATGTGGTTCATAACTGTTGTACACATGACGTAAGTACACTTATTTATTAGGTGTTTGCAATCAGGATCTGATCTACCTTCCAAGGTCAATATATGTTTATAGTTTATGTAATATTGGTCATTCAAATTTCAAGACATTGTCATCTATTTAACATTTTATGCCATGACCAATAACGCTTCTAGAATCTGAGATGATATAAGTAAATTTAAATATGACCACGGTCGTTACTGAATTCAAGGCCACTCAAGAGATGTTCAAGCTTGGTTCTCGTATTCAAATTCATGTGGTTCATCAGTCCCAAAGCTCAGAAAATTCATATATTATAAATCCCTCAAGATTACTTCTTGAATTGTACATATTCACGTTAATGACATGAAATCCCATTTTTATTAAACACAACCCAAGCTCAAATATTGCAAGAGACTTATCATTTTTGAATCAACTATCAAAAATATGTCGTCAGTTGGTCTCTAAATCATTCCCGACGTTTTGTAAGTGAAAATTTTGATTTCAACTTTTCTTTAAACATAACGTCATATTTTTGGGCCTATTTCTTGTTTCTTCTTATAATTGTGGAGTCCACCAATTTGTGCACAAGGTATCAATTATCATGGCCCAATAGGTTAATAGTATTCCCAGAGACTAATTATGATCCAAAACAGTGTTCAACAATAATTCATAGTTTTCTCCCCAATGATTCCTCAGAAAATTAATTAATAACCACATGAGCTAATTATTTACTCATTCTGAAGGAACTACTGTAAATCATCAGGGGTCAATTACAATAAAATTACCAGGGCATTATTGTGCTCCAACTAGCCTACTGCCCAATTCTCATAATTCTCCAATTTTCTTCTGACAACAATGATAATCATTTTAGGAAAGGAACAAAGTTCTACCTCGTGAAAGAACCAATTCAAATCCTCAATAGATACTTATGATAAAATTTCCAAAGCATTCTGTCGTCCTCAAAGGTTTAACTACTTTGTTTTATGTAATTCAAAATTCATTTAGTCACTAAGAGGTGGGGTAATGTAATTTGGGGGTAATTTGAGTAAGAGTAATTTAGCGGACTATAAAGTTTCTAATAATCCAAATAGAGTTTCCAGGTGTATTTACACCATCTACGGTAAATTTCAGATTTTTATAATTGTCTAGGGGAACTTGACCCTGGAATTCTCAATAGTGCTTAAAGTGACGAAAGTTCATAAACCCTAATTTCCTACGGAACTCAATCCTCAGTGTCTGTGATTCCCTCAGAGATTGAAGATCTCTTGGTAATAAGTGCAAGTTTCAATTTCGAGGGAACTAACCAAGGAATTACTTTATTATTCATATACTATATGTGTCTGACAATATAGGTAGTATCCTAAGCTACCTTGGTCTCGTAGGTGGTTTCACCAATAGGCGGGGGTCCAAATTGCCTCAATTTGGCCAGGGACTTTTCTTTCCTAGTCCTACCATCCACAACAGACTTGAGTTGATTGGTCTTCATTATGCTTTAGATCTACCACAAGCGTATGTAATGAAATTATCTCCAATTCTATAAAATTTATATCCAAAATTCTGATTCTTGGACAACATGTGTATCATACTAATTACAGGTATGGTGCAAATTTCATATCATTTGGGTGATCCAAATGATGGGGCACACAGATTTGTGTCTAGGATTCACTTTATACATCCTGCACCATAACAGGTGCCCAAGGAGTTGTTTCATTGATCTCCACAGTTGCTATTAATGTAGGTTTGGGTTGAAGTGACAAGAGAATATTACTCCCCAAAAGTTTTTCCCTCCTGATCCTTAGCGATCAAACTTGATGGTAACAATCTTCATTGTTCAAAAGAAGATGAGTTTTTTCCGGCGCACAGACCATAATATTTGAGGATTATGATGGATCGGGGGAGAAACTCGTTTTGTGATGACGAGGGAGTTACATTGCAGAGGCTTTTAAGTTTCTAAAACACCCCAAGTTAATATCATAGTGGCCCAATAAATGAAGAAACAAGATTAGCCTCCCGTAAATCTTGTGCTGAGTTTCTTATATCCAAAAATATGAGCATTCCATGTATACACATAATCCTTGTGGGTATACCGTCCAGAGATTTGTGGATATGGTAAAGTTCTCTGTCCTCAAAATTACCATTTATCGCAACTTTTCTAAGGATCGTGTGCCAATTAAATGGTCTTCTCTATGTTGGAATTTTCATTCTACCTTTGACATCCTTTCTTTGTGATGGTTTTCCGAGGGTGGAAGTGTGGAGTATTAGCTTCTAAACGCGAAAGTTAAACCTTACGAGTCTCATACTAATCCGATGGTAGAATCGCAAGTACCCAATCTACTTAATATGGTCCTATTTGTTCGTGTAAGGGGTGTTAATATCATTTAGGAAGTGACGTGGGTATATCATAGAGTAAGCCCTGAACCCTTACACATGCTTTCAACTCTTTCCTTTAGTCACTTTGGGGTATCCTACTACTTGGTCAAAATATACTCGAGGTTGATGTCAGACTAGGATACCTAATGAAATGTCTTGCTAAGTCAAATCAATACGGTGTACTAGTCAGGTTGGCCTAATCTCATTGTTAAGTGGACAAAATTATGTGATTTCTCGTATGGGCACACAATTGCTTCCGCTGCTAGTTTATCCTCAAACTAAGCTCGAGCGGGGTTGCTCAGGGTTTGTGGACTTCCTTTACTTGGATCAAAAGTTGGCTAAGTTGATACCAGTTGTAAGACCCTCTTTTTTTTCATTCGTTCCCGGGTCTTACCGCCCAGAATCGCCGTCTTGTAGTGGCCCCAACTCACGGGATGGTCGCTACCACAATACGCCGATTCTGCCATCTAACCAACATCATCCAGGTCAACCACATATCAAAGTAATATAAGCGTTAAACAAAACAAGTCCACAAATCACATTATAAATAAATATCAAAATACAAAGTCTACGATAAGAAAGTACTAAAATAAATAGGGGCTTGAGCCCATTACATCAATATCCTCACTACAAGTTCACTCATGCTCATGCATAAGTATCAAAAACATTTACATCCATATCTACTGTGGCTACTACTGGTATGGGCTGCTCCATCTTGTCACGCTCTCTTGTCCTGGTCTTCTGAATGAGGTCCAGCTGCTCCGGCATAACGACTCCAAAAATGATATGGTCCACCGACTGTTAGTCAAAAAGACTAAGCCAAATTCCCCCTCCCCCTCCCCCGACGACTCTGAGGCACCAGGCGGGAGGAGGAAGCAGAGGAGAACAAGGGGTAAAAGCAAGCAGGTGACATGGAACCTATCTAGCAGTTCTATCATAATAAACCAAGGGCTACTACGAAACCGAGCAGTATATAAACGAGCGTTAAAGTGAGTATACACACATAGTTATAAAATAGTCTAAGCAGCTAGAAAGTAAACCAGAACAGTTATAAAGTAAACTAGAGCAAGTAAAGGAACAATTAGAGCAACTATGAAAGAAACCTTAACTTATGTGTATACACACACAAACACATAAGCTAAGGCATCTGACAAGAAGCAAACTCACCGAACAAAAGAGCCCATACCAATTTATACGATGAGGTCTGGTTGTGCAATGATGTTATGCTATGTTATGCTATGCAATACAATGATGCAACTCACGCACACGACTTTGTATGTACAGACCTTTTTTTAGTTCCCTCTGTTTGAGTGTGTCAACTCAGGTACTCGGTTGAGGCAAACAGGGCAGTGGATCGGGCTTGTCCACTTCTAGGCTTATGTCACACATCTCCCAGCCTAGACCTTATGTACGCCCCAAAGAACATATAGGGTATCCGCGTACTATCTGGTAAGAACCATCTCTATCCCGCTTTTCGAGTCTCTGTTCAGGTACACCCTGTTGAGGCAAACAGAGGTAGTGGATCGGGTCCTCCACTCCTAGGTCAGTATGACACCTCCCAGCCTAGACCTTATGTACGCCCCTAAGAGCACACAGGGTATCCACATACTACTTGATACAACAATACCTCTAAGTGAAGCCCGAGCCTACCGCTCATGGGACTAACCTGTCCTTCTAATATACCGAGCCTACCCCTTGAAGGACTTAACCTATCCTTCTAATATACTAAGCCTACCGCTCGCAGGACTTAACTTATCCTTCTAATATACCGAGCTTACTGCTCGCAGGACTTAACCCATTCTTCTAATATACTGAGCCTACCTCTCGTAGGGCTTAACCTATCCTTCTAATATATCGAGCCTACCGCTCGCAGGACTTAACCCGTCCTTACTTGATCAATACTAATCCATCTGAAATTTGGGACGGGGATTATCCTATCAAGTTCTCCTATTTAAACTACTCTTGTCTACCATTTAATTAGACTTAGAAGTTTAGGGTGAATCCCGGACTTCCCGAGGGTTACCCGGTGAAGGGTTTACAATGGTACTAGGGGATGCGATGGTGGATGAAGCACAAATATCCCTTTCCAGGATATTTACTCTTATTGGTGGCTACCCTTTCTCATATGCCCACTTGTTCCCTAATTGATCTAAAGTCTTAGGATGGATTACCAATTTGACTCGGGAAGACAAGTGTCAGTGTTCAATTGAGCACTGAACCCTGCCTTCCCTAAAGACTGACTATTTCTGTGTGTTAATTATCTCTCAATCACAACTTGTACCTCCTGCTGGGTCACTCCTTGCCTACTTAAGGTCCCAATTCATACATCAACCACACTTATACTTGCTAATGGTTCAATCCTATTATCATACCATCGTAATCCTGAATTGATAGTTTTACTAAATGCACCCCAACCCCTTTCTTCTAATAAATGCCGCTAATGATTAATCCTTTAATCAATCTATGACTTCATAATGATCAATGAGTTAATAATTCCATAGGCAATGGTCTGGAGTGATCTAAATCACATACATCAGTTTTTACTATTCACATACCAGTTTGCCTTTAAGTGAAACCCCGTGCCCTACCAGATTGACTATATGAATACTAACTAAGTATGAGATCATTTTACTTATAGTGATTCGTATTAATGTCAAAGTAATTAATTTCTCAAGTCATGAGTCCAAATACTACTTTGTGATGGAAGTATGAAGATTACTCAGAGATTAATTTTAATAAAATTACAATAGCTTCATATTGATATAAAAGGGCCTTGTACAAAATTTCATATCATTTCAGTATCAGTAATTCAGAGAATTAATTTCTCAAGCTATAGGTCCAAATACTACTTTGTGAAGGAAGTATGAGTTTTTCTCAGAGATTAATTCTAATAAAATTACCATAGCTTCATACTGATATAAAAGGACCTTGTACAAAATTTGATAACATTTCAGTATCAGTAATTCAGGGACTTAATTTCTCAAGCTATAGGTCCAAATACTACTTTGTGAAGTAAGTATGAAGTTTTCTCAGAGATTAATTCTAATAAAATTACCATAGCTTTATACTAATATAAAAGGACCTTGTACAAAATTTCATATCATTTCAATATCAGTAATTCAGGGAATTGATTTCTGAAGTTATAGGTCTAAATACTACTTTGTGAAGGAAGTATGAAGTTTTCTCAGTGATTAATTGAATTAAATTACTATAGCTTCATACTGGTATAAAAGGACCTTGTACAAAATTTCATAACATTTCAGTATCAGTAATTAAGGAAATTAATTTCTCAAGCTATAGGTCTAAATACTAATTTGTGAAGGAAGTATGGAGTTTTCTTAGAGATTAATTCTAATAAAATTACCATAGCTTCATACTGATACAAAAGGACCCTGTACAAAATTTCATACCATTTCAGTATCAGTAATTCAGTGAATTGATTTCTCAAGTTATAGGTGCAAATACTACTTTGTGATGGAAGTATGAAGTTTACTCTGGGATTAATTCTAATAAAATTTCTGTAGATTCATACTGATATAAGAGAATATATATACAAAATTTTATAACAATCCAGCAACCATAATTCATGGTATTGAATTTTCAAGTTATAAGCTCAATTTTTACTTTGTGAAGGAAGTATATCGTTTACCCAATGATTAAATATAATAAAATTTCCATGGTTTCATGCTGATATAAAATGACCTTGTACAAAATCTCATGACATTTCAGTAAGCTTTGATCCTATAATTACTCACTTGGGGTCTATGTGACCAAATCACATGAACTCAAGTTTCCTAGGGAAATTAACCCAAAGATTGATGATTTTCACTATAGAGTATTGTCCTATGGTCCTAAATGCATGTTTTAAATTTCTTGAAAGTTGACCAAGGGAAAACCTTAAAATTCTCATGTAATTCTAATGCTACATGGTAATGCTATATGCACACCAAATTACCCTTACACTACTATGTTGAATAAACCAACATGCAAGAGTTCAATCGGCCTAAATTTTTAACCAAAGGCTATTATATACATAACCAGCCTCCCAAAGGAGATTTGGAGTGATTTGAGTCCAAATTACCCATAATATACACCCTATATGATTTATTAAATTTCTACCAAAACTTTAGAAGAATGTGCCCCAAATATTCTGATTTTTGTGCACATAGTAGATCAAGGTTGAATTCATACATGGTTAAATTTTCACCCTCATATAATCTACTATATAAAGGTTACTTACAATTTAAGATCTTTCTTTCTCTTGGACCAACCATACTAAATTTACCCTATAGAGAGTTGTAGGGCACCAAATGATGCGTTCTCACTTCCGACGGACAGTAGACACAAAAGCGTACAAAAGTTGTCTCTGCCCACTTTTCCTTGTAAGGCCTCTAAGGTCCTCAATTTTTGAGTGCAAAAGATCTATTTCACTATTGCGATAACAACCTTTAGTGTGACCTAAATGAAGGCTTTTGTATGGCTCATTAAAACACGAATCTACTCATACGCAAGGATCTAATTGAGCCAAAATTTTTACCAGTGACTAATATACATATAACCAACCTCCCAAAATAGATTTGGAGTGGTTTGAGTCAAAATAACCTATAATATGCACCATACCTGATTTATTTAATTTCTACAAACACTTTAGAAAAATATGCCCCAAAAATTCCCAAACTTGGGAAGGGGGTGAGTTGGGGCATTACTCATGGATGTACAAAATTTCATCCTATTTGGAGTTGTAGAACTCCAAAAGCCACTAAATTCAACTTGGGTGCTAGATGCACACCATTTCCCATACACTACACCTACATGCATATGGTAATTCACAAGCATGCATATGTCCATTTGGTCTAAATTTTTTACCAGACCCCCCTATTATGATAAGCCTAAGCCCTCGGCCCAAATTTGAGGTGATTAGGAGTCACTAGCCCCCATAATTATTACATGCAAGCTTAATTGAATTCTCAAATAAACCTTAGGAAAATTAATTCTAAAAATTCTCAAATTTTTACCAGAGTTGTAATAGGGAAGGACTCATGTATTCCCAAAATTTCAACTCATTTAGAGTTATATTTCTCGCTAAATTAATTTCCAAATTCCTAGAGCTCCATATGTACATGTCTCACAAAAATGGATGCCTAGGGAGCTACAATGCTACAAATGACCTCAAACAATTTCAATTTTTAGTTGAGACATAGATCTACAACTTTAATATAGGTGACTTCTTCTGACTATGCCATTAACAGGCCTAAATAAAATTAAGCAAGGTGCTCGCTGAAATTATAACTGAAAATGAAACAATAGTGTTAATAATAACACAGGACAGCGGATAGCTGATCCCATAGGTCAGATGGCTGGGGGATTGTCTTCCCCGATTGGCAAACGGTTCCGATAGCTCCTTCCTAGAGCTTCTTTGGAGCTCAACCCTGACCACCTGAGGCCGTCTACGGCCAAACGGCCGATGCCACCACCTCTGGAAGAGGGTTGGTCGTCGATAGCCGGCGATATGGCGGTCGGGGGTGGCTTGTAGGCAAAATGGGGGGTGGACTTTGGAAGAGCTTTAAAGCTCGAGCAGGAAGATGGCACAATCGCCATTACTCAATCAAATTCGAAACGGGAAGAAGGGAACTCTAGCACTAGGGGAGGAGAAGAGGAAAACATGCCTTATTGGGTGCTTGGAATCGTATAGCTCACCGGAAAGACATTGCTATGAACTTACTCAATTCCAAGCTGATCTCCCTTCCCTGATCTCAAAATTTCCAATAGACTGAGGGGTCCTACTCCTTGGGAGGTCCTGAAGGTGGTAATGAGCTTGATTGGGGTTGAGGGTGGCTTAATTCAAAGCTGCCATTAAAGCCACCTCTTGGCCGACAATATGCTCCAAATTGAGCTCCACTTGGTAGCTGGCTGGCCTGGGAATTGCTGGGAATTACTCCCTGGGTTCATAGAGAGGCTTGGGAAGGGAAATTGAGTGACATTTGGCACTCATGCCCCAAATCTCTCATTTCTGTCTCTCTTGATTTGGGGCTTATCCCTAATTAGCACTAATCATTTCTCTAAACTCCAACTTCAAGGACTTGTTGAAAATGTTGAAGTGTAAGTTGGCGGTCTGGGAGGAGGTTGCGCGGTCTGGCTAACCGCGCGGTCTTGCGGTCTCCATCTGTGGTCTGATCTCTTTGGTCTAGCCGCAGGTCTATTCGGCTTGACCGCCGTTCTCTGTCCAATGTGCTGAGGTGAGGCCGCGCGGTCTGGTTCGTGTGACCGCGTGGCGAGTTGTTTCTGATCTGTGCGGGTTAAGTTGTTGACCGCACAGGGTGGTTATTCTGGAAGGGGTAGTCTGGTCTGGTGGCTGTCCGGGTTCTTGTTGGTGTGCGCGGACTAAGGTATTCTTAGTCGCGCGGTCTCCGGTTTGTGTTCGCATAGTTGGTCCTTTGGCGATCTGCTGGTATATATGGTCACTGGTGTTTGGTCGACTTGTCGGGCTGTTGCCCTAGTCGGCTTGGCGGTGTTCGCGGTCTCTGGAGGAGGTCGTGTATATGCGAACACTGGTGGTTGTTGGAGTTCGGGAGAATCAGTGGAGTTCGGGAGGTCACTGAGGTTCAGTTGGTGTTGATCAAGTCGCAGGCAGGTTGTTCGGGCGGTCTTGTTTTCTAGTCGCACGAACACGCAGGTCGGGTGGTCATGCGGTCTCAGTGTCCAGACCACTGGTTATCTTTCCTTCAGCATTGTAATTTCCTTTTGGTTTTGTGTACTGGCGAAATCATGTCTCGCCTGTATACCTCGCTTTGTAATGAAGATTTCTGTTATCATCAATAAAGATTGCTTAGCTTCATGTGCTTCTGGCTTTTGGCTATAACTTTGAGTTGTACAATTCCTGCTCACTCCTAGATCTTCGGAAAATTTCACATGGTATCAGATCTAGGTTGGAGTGGATAGAGCAGTGAATAACTCAAAGTTGCCATCGCCTTTGTGAAGAAGGAACCAGTGGTAGAGCCATGGAAGCAGGTTTTGCAAGAGGTCTTGGAATTGAGATGCTTACCTCGACTAACTTCAAGAAGTGGAAGTCATGTATGTAGAGTTATCTTCTAGGAGAGGACCTTTGGGAGGTTATTGGAGGAGATAGCATGGAGGAAGTTGTCCCAGTTGGGGACAATGGTCATGAGGTGAGGAACTGGAGGAGGATTAATGCGAAAGCAGAGTTCACTATAAAGAGGGCAATATCACCTGACCTATTCGATCACATCTTGGGGTGTGGATCAGCTGCGGAGATCTGGAGAGCCCTGGATGGGCTGTTTAACAAGATGAATGTAGCGAGGCTATAGTTTCTGGAAAATGAGCTGGCTAGGTCGGCTCAGGGTGATCTCTCTATCTCTACGTTCTTCCCGAAGATGAAGAACCTGTGCGCTGAGATTTCAGCACTGGATCCTGATGAGCCAATTTCTGAGGCAAAGCTGAAGAGGCACATCATTCGTGGCTTGCGGAAGGAGTATGTGGCCTTTGTGATGTCGGTGTAGGGATGGGCAAATCAGCCGTCTCTGCTGGAGCTAGAGAATCTGCTTGCGTCACAAGAGAGCTTGGTAAGGCAGATGGCGGGGATGTCAGTGTTTGGGGGAGAAGGCGAGGTTCTCTTCACAGGGAAGAAGAAGAAATGGGATAAGAATAAGAAGACCGCTGGAGGCAATGGGCCTTCAACTTCTGGACAGCAGGAGAGGAGCTATGCTCCCAAGGCTGAAGGGAAGAAGAAGGGAGAAGGACCCAAATGCTTTAGATGCGGAAGGCTTGGTCACATCAGGAAGGATTGCCGGGTGAATCTTCAGCCAGGGCATGCTACTGCAGGGAAGGAGGAAGCTGAGGCCAGACAAATTGATGGAGGATGGGGAGGAGCCTTCTCGTCTTCTGTCAGAGTTGCGACTCCTATAAACTATCAGGAGGACTGGATCATGGACTCGGGGTGTGGTCATCACCTCACCGGGGACGAGTCGAAGCTTTCTTCAGCACAGCTTTACTTAGGTAATGATGCCATCATAACTGCTCATAATACTGTGCATGTTGTCGAGAAGATGGGGGTTGTTTCCTTGGGCAGTGATAGAGGAACACTAACTTTGAAGAGTGTCTATCATGTGCCCAGAATGAGGAAAAACCTCTTCTCCGTGACCAACACTGTTGACACTGGGTATCACGTTCTATTCGGCCCAACAGAAGTGAGGTTTCAACGAAACGTCGAGGCGGTAAAGGTTGATGTCGTTCATGTTGGGAGAAGGGCAAAAGACTTGTTCATCTTATCGACAAGTTCTTATGCTGACAAGATGAAGGCAAATGATAGTGTCGTTATATGGCACGAGAGGTTGGGGCATGTTGGGACGGATAAGCTGAAGGCTGTGGCGGTTAAAGGTCTGGTCAAGGGCCTGCCTAGTCTATCTTCCTACTGTGACGGTCATGTTTGCGCGGGATGTCAGTTTGGCAAGTCTCATCGACTACCGTTTGATAAGTCGCAGACAAGGAGTAGTGTGCCGTTGGAGTGTATCCACAGTGACTTGATGAGACCAACTGCTACCCCAAGCCTCGGAGGCAGCAGGTATATGCTGGTGTTGATCGACGATTACACTAGATATGTCAGGGTTTATTTCCTGAAGGAGAAGGCGGAGACGTTTGCCAAGTTTGTGGAGTTCAAGGAGCTAGTGGATGGTTGGCTAGGCCTGCGGATTAAGAAGCTGAGAACTGATAATGGGGGGGGGGGGGAGTTCACCTCTGGTGAGTTCTCTAGTTTTTGCAGGAAGGCGGGCATCCGTAGGGAGCTTACTTGTGCTCATACACCACAACAAAACGGAGTTGTAGAGCGGAAGATCCGTCATCTGACGGATACCTGCAAGTGTTGGCTGCATGCCAAGAGTATCCCAAGGTCCTTTTGGGCGGAGGGAATGTCTTGTGCTGCCTACGTCATCAACATGATGCCTCTCAGTCCCATCAACATGTTGACCCCGCATGAGATGATGTTCAAGGAAAAGCCAAGCGTGGCACACCTTCGGGTGTTTGGTTCCACCTGCTATGTGCACGTTCTAGATGCGCTCCAGACGAAGCTAGATGCGAAAGCAAGGAAGCTAGTCTTCGTGGGATATGATGATCGGAAGAAGGACTGGAAGTGCATAGACTTAGAGACGCGGAGATTTGTTGTATCTCGCGACGTCGTGTTCGACGAGGTGACATCTTACAAGGGAAGTTCTGGTGTTGAGTTACCAGAAAGCAGGGTTGAGGAGCAGGAGAGAGCTGTGGAAAATCTTCAGGTGGTGCTGCCTTTGTCACCAGGTGGTCCATCCATTTCTAGTTCTATGACGGAGGCTTCTGGATCAGGAAGCAGGGGGAGCGATGCTCCTAGTACATCTGGAAGGGGAGCTAGGGAAGAAGCAGCTGAAGATAATGCGAGCCAGGGGAAGGTGTTGAGGAGATCAAAGTGAACGATCATTACCCCTGATCGCTATACAGGAGGAAACATGGTGAGCTTTATCTCATGTTTCTTTGCTGGTCCCTTGGATGAGCGGGAACCATTGAGCTTTGAGAAGGCCAAAGGCGTGAAGTAGTGGAATTTGGCTATGGAAGAAGAGATGGCAGCTCTTGAGAAGAATGAGACTTGCTCTCTGGTGCCCAAGCCCAAAGGCATCACCCCTGTGACATGCAAGTGGGTCTACAAGCTCAAGAAGAAGGCAGATGGTAGTATCAGCGATATAAGGCTCGCCTTGTGGCTCGTGGATTCTCGCAGCAGTACGGTGAAGATTATGAAGATAGATTTAGTCCGGTGGCAAAGATGACTTCAGTTCGGTTTGTGATTGCCTTGGCGGCGTTTTGGGGTTGGGATATTTGGCAAATCGACGTAAAGAATGCTTTCTTGTACGACGAGATTGATAAGGATATCTTCATGGTCCAGCCGCCAGGCTTCATATCTGAAGATTTTCTAGACTATGTCTGTAAGCTGAAGAAGGCCCTGTAGGGTTGAAGCAAGCGCCGATGGCGTGGTATGGAAAGATTACAGAATATCTCCTATTCTGTGGATTCGGTACTTCAGACTCTCTCAAGCTTGTTTGTCAAGAAGAACGGGGAGCTTCAAGTCATCGTGCTGCTTTACGTCGACGATATGATCGTGACGAGGAGTTTGAAGGAGGAGGTAACAAAGCTTCGGGCTAAGCTATCAATCAGGTTTGAGATGAAGGACTTTGGCGAACTTCACCATTTCCTTGGACTCGAAGTGTAGAGGAAGGAAGGTGGAGTGCTGGTATCCCAGGCTGGATATGCGGAGCGAATCGTGGAGCGATTCAGCATTTTTGGAAGGGAAGTGCATTTCTACACCTCTGGAGAAGGCCATGAAACTTCGGAATAATGAGGGGAGGATTTTGGAAGATCCGCTTGTGTTCTGAGCACTGGTTGGGAGCTTTATTTATCTGACGATCACTAGGCCGGATATTGCATTTGCAGTTGGCAGGGTGAGTCGTTATATGGCGGAACCACGGATGCCTCATCTACTAGCGGCCAAGAATATTTTGAAGTATGTCAAGGAGACTTCAGATATGGGTCTCCTATATAGGAGAGATGCGGGCTTCGAGGTGCATGGTTACATGGATGCTGATTACGGGGGAGATTCGGATGATCGGAAGTCGACATCTGGATTCGTCTTCATGGTGGGCCCCACGGCTATATCATGGTGCATCAAGAAGCAGGATTCGGTGTCTGTCTCTACCACGGAAGCGAAATACAAGGCTTTGGCTTTGGCAGCTCAGGAATCCATCTGGCTTAGGAGGTTGGTGGGAGATGTCCATAAGGAGGTTCGGGGTCCGACTCTGCTCCACTGCGACAATGAGAGTGCACTCAAACTGGTTACTAATCCAGTTTGTCATGCGAGGACCAAGCATATCGAGATCGAGCATCATTTCATTCGTGAGAAGGTGCTGGATGGGTCTCTTTCGGTCGAGCATGTTCAGAGTCAGGATAACGTTGTTGACATATTCTCAAAGGCGCTGACGTGGTTCACTCGGCTAAGGAGTTTACTTGGGCTATTTTCAACTTCCCACTTCAAGGGGGAGTGTTGAAAATGTTGAAGTGGAAGTTGGCGGTCTAGGAGGAGGTCGCGCAGTCTGGCTAACTGTGCGGTCTTGCGGTCTCCATCTGCAGTCTGATCTCTTTGGTCTAGCCGTAGGTCTATTCGGCTTGACCACCATTCTCTGTCCAAGGTGTCGAGGTGAGGCAGTGCGGTCTGGTTCGTGTGACCGTGTGGCGTGTTGTTTCTGATCTGTGCGGGTTAAGTTGTTGACCGCACATGGCGGTTATTCTGGAAGGGGCAGTCCGGTCTGGTGGCTGTCCGGGTTCTTGTTGGTGTGCGCGGACTAAGGTATTCTTAGTCGCTCGGTCTCCGGTTTGTGTTCACATATCTGGTCCTTCGGCGATCTGCTGGTATATGCGGTCACTTGTGTTTGGTCGACTTGGCGGGCTGTTTCCCTAGTCGGCTTGGCGGTGTTCGCGGTCTCTGGAGGAGGTCATGTATAGGCAAACACTGGTGGTGGGCGTCATGACCGGGCGAGTTGTCATGATCACGTGGATTCTTGGGTGAGTGGCGATCTTCTGTTGGTTGAAGCCGGCGAGCTCACAAAGCGCAGAGCGATCTTCTACTGATCGCGCGGGTTGATCGGTCTTGGTCACGCGATCAGGGGGCGGTGACTCTATCTCATAGGGTGGTGACTGGATCAGGTCGCACGCCTATAAATAGGAGTCACTGTAGCAGCAAAATCAATCACACCAAGTGTAAGCTGAGCTCGTGCCTATTTCTTGCTGTCTCGTTTTTGTGACCGGCCGGTTAGCTGATTAAACTTTCCTTGTGCAGCTTTTGCGGATTGTGCGGGCAGCAACGGTCACCTTGTCTTCTAAGGTGTTCAGGCGGTCTCGCGGCTTGCAGTGTGGGTTGCTGGAGTTCGGGAGAATCAGTGGAGTTCGGGAGGTCGCGGAGGTTCAGTTGGTGTTGATCAAGTCGCAGGAAGGCTATTCGGTCGGTCTTGTTTTCTAGTCGCATGAACACGCAGGTCGGGCGGTCAGGCGGTCTCAGTGTCTAGACCGCTTATTATATTTCCTTCAGCATTGTAATTTCCTTTTGGTTTTGTGTACTGGCGAAATCATGTCTCGCCATGTATACCCCGCTCTGTAATGAAGATTTCTGCTATCATCAATAAAGATTGTTTTGCTTCATGTGCTTCTGGTTGTTGGCTATAACTTTGAGTTGTACAATTCCTGCTCACTCCTAGATCTTCGAAAAATTTCACAGGACTATTTGATATTAGGCATTATGGGCTTGCTCTTGGGTCCATGCATTTGGGTTAACCCAAGTTGAATTGGGCTTTGAGCTCAATTGACCTAAATTGGACATTTAGGGTTCATTGGGCTAGGGTTGACCCGAAGTCAATCTAGCCATTGTGGTTGACCCACATTGGTGTAATGTAGTCCATAGTCATCCATTAGGGTGAATTTGGGCTTGGTGAAGCCAATTTGAGGTCTTTTGACCTAATTAGGTCAAATTGGGCTTAAGCGGCAATTTGGGGATTTTGACCTAATCTTTCAAAATTGAATGTGTACTATGGTTCATTTAGGTCTCATATACTCCCCTTAGGGTTTAGGAGAGAATGTGCTAGGTCCATTTTTCCAATTGAAGGCCAATTGAACCGTGTTGGGCAAAATTGTAATTTGGGATAATTTGGTAATTTTGCCTAATTTGCCAAAAATTGGTTTATCCTAAGGGTCCAATGTTGTCCCATTAGACTCTCTTAGTGATCTTGGAGTGTTAGGGGTGATCAATTTTACCACTTTGAGTCAATTGAAGGTCAATTGAGGGGATTAATTCAATTAGGCCAGGTCAATTTCACCATACTCAGGCCAATTGACCCATACTAGGGTGAAGTATGTCAAGTTGGGTCTTTATGTGTAACTTGACCTAGTCAGGTCAAAGGCTCCTATATGGATCAAGTGGCACCCTTTTTGGTTCACCCTTGAATTTTCTTTAAATTGGGGTGTCCCATGGTAGCTAAGTGCACACCATAGTGTTCTCCACTCATTCAACTTGTTGCCAAGGCACCCTAGGTCATTTACCCTATTTTTCTCATGACCTAGTCATGACAAAAACTCCCTAGGTGTCTAGTAGTTATGGCGATGTTATAGAACCTATGACGTGCTTTAAGTGTGGCAAGGTGGGCCACGTAGTTTGGTTCTGTACCGAGGGTGGAGCTGAGCCAAAATTATGGCAAGAGCAGTCGGTTTGTTCAGGCCCCAGTTGTGCGGAAAAGGGAAAAGAAGTGGAGTCGAGTGCTTCATACTTTCCTTTGGTGCAGCATAGTGATTCTGTCCTTGGGCAGCAAGAGGAGATTAGTCTACCTGATGCGGTGACAGGTATGCATGTTTAAGTTTGGCACGATAGTTTAATGTTCTTTCTTCCGATTGCCATTTGAGACCATCTAAGTATGTTGTGTGCATTCTTAGGCTTCGTACTAGTGTTTGATAATCCCTCCGGAGTATTAGTTGATGCAGGAGCATCGAGCCCTTTTCTTGCTGATGTCTTTATCCAGAGAATTGTTGTTGAGACTTGATACGTTAAAATTAGTTTTTTTTAAGTGTGAAGCCTTGCTTTCTTCTTTTATTAGAATTCGGCGGCGTTTTCGAAGAGTCCCGCGAGTAATCCTACTTCGAGGAATTACCCGTTATCCTATCGAAAGATAGAAGTAACGTCCTTTTCCTCTTTCGAAATATCGAAGATTACTCTTTGGCCGCGTCGCCAAAAGCTAAGTAGAAAAGATTGAAAAAGGGCTTTATGTTGAAATTAAAATTGAAAGCTTTTTGAAAATATTGTTGCAACAATATTTTGAGTAGTTGCAACAATTCTTTAAGAGCGTTTTAAAACTTCTTTTACCTTGAGCTAGTTGCAACAACCAAAGAGGTGTTGCAACAAATTTTTTAGTGTTTTTAAAAGAGAGTTTTTAAAAAGTGCTTTAGAGAGAAAGCTTTTGGGTTTATGTAATTATCCCGACTAAAATCAATCAAGGCAAGTGGACCTTATCGATAGTAGTATAGGATATTTCTTTTGAAATATCAAGGTCATATTTTTCCAAGGTCGTATCGATTATTTCTACTTCTTAGGAACGCGCTATTATTTTATCGAAAAGAGTTTGAAATTGATTTTTATGATTTTATAGAAAAGCTAGTGACGAAAATGATAACTATCGCGGGCTTGGTGTGCGTTTAGCAAAAACCAAGAAAAGCGATGAAAAGAAAAAGAACGAAAACGTTAATTTAAAAAGTAGTTTTGCTTAGAATTTTTTAGGGTTTTTTAAAACGATAATGATAACTACAGCAATAATAAGCGATTGAGCGGGTAGCGGAATTAAGCAAAAAGCGACTATATTAAAAACAAAAGACGCACTAATTGAAAACGCACACACTCTACAGAATTAAAATGAAAGCTGTAAATTGCAGAAATTAAAGAAATGCGATCCCTACCCAAATAGGTAGAGGGGAAATAAATGCGTGAGCAAGTCCTATCCAAACGGATAGGCGGGAAATAAATGCGTGAGCAAGTCCTATCCAAACGGATAGGCGGGAAATAAATGCGTGAGCAAGTCCTATCCAAACGGATAGGCGGGAAATAAATGTGTGACGGAAATGGAAACTATTTGATTACAAAAAAGGCGCAAACTTTATACTCATACACACACCCACTCTACGTTAATGAAATCTAATTAAAATAAAACAAATCTAAACTCATACACTCACACACACAACAATAATGAAACTAAGTTAAAAAGAAAAGAAAATCTACTCTCATACACACACACACACTTACAAAAGAGCAAAAAGAAAGTAAAAAGAACAAATGAAAACAAAACAAAACAAAAAACTAATTAACCTCCTAGACTCACACACACTAATATGAAATCATCTAAAAATTACAACAAAACTAAAAACAAGAAAATTACACTCATACACACACACCCAAATTAAAATGACAACTTAACAAAAATTACAAAATTACATAAAACTAAAAATAAAAAGAAAAAGAACAAAAAGAGAACACACACACACTAAAACAAAGAGAGACAATAATTACAAAACAAGCTTAATTTATTTCCATCAAAAAAGGGGTTACAAAACTAGAGAGAGAAAGTGCAAAATTACAAAAATTACAAAACACCAAAAATCAGCAAAATGGAACAAAACCTTAAGAGAAGCTCCCAAAATTTTGAACCCTTGCACTCAGCTGAATCTGGCTATTTATAGAAAAAATTTGTGGATTACACGCCCTCGGACACGGGCGTGTCTGAGGGCGTGACACGGCTTGGGGTGCGAATAGCCAGAACAGCTGGATCCAGGCAGGTATCTGGAAGGCTTGACCGGCGACTTGGAAGTACACGGGCGTGTTCCAGGGAACACGGGCGTGTTCGATGTCGGCATTGTGCTGTCGGCTGTTGGGCGTGACAGGCGGCGTGTCCTTTGTTCTTCTGGAAGGAGTTGAGGGTCACGGGCGTGTCTGAAATGTCACGGCCGTGACTTTGATTTTTTGGATGAAATGCTTCAAGTGGCTGGAATCTGGGATGGATATCCAACACGGGCGTGACCATGGTACACGGCCTCGGTCACGGGCGTGACCGAGGGCGTGACTTGATGTTTGAGTTGGAAAAAGAACAGAGAAGAAAATGTTAGGGATTAGTGAACACGCCCTTGGACACGGGCGTGACCAAGGGCGTGACTTAACAAAATTACAGAAACCTTACAAAATGAAAATAAAACTAAGTTAAAAACAAAAATAACAAAAACAAACATTTTATTCATTAATTTACATATATTATTTAGAAATCTAATTAAAATTATTCCAAAAATTATATAGAAAAATGCGTATATTTACTATTCATCAAGACTTAAGGAGTGAGGGTAGAGCGGAGATCAAGTTTGTGGGCCTAGGTGGAGTGGCTTGCTCCCTGATTTCTGTTACACAAATGATGCGTGCGGGAAACCAAGGGGGTGAGGCTTTTATAGCTTTGTTGGAGACTCACTCCATAAAGTTGGCAATCAGAGAAGTGCCAGGTGTGGAAGAATTCGAGGATGTGTTCCCCGAGGAGCTTCCGGGAGCACTTCCTCAGCGTGAAATCAAATTTTCAATAGAGTTGGTGCCGGGTGCGAGTCCAGTGTCCTATCCTCCATTTAGGATGGCACTGAAGGAACTGGCCGAGCTAAAGGTGTAGTTGTAAGAGTTGCTAGAGCAGGGGTATATTAGGCCCAGTTCTTTGCCATGGAGTGCGCCGGTGTTGTTCGTTAAGCAAAAAGATGGTAGTATGCAATTATGCATAGACTACCGTGAGTTGAATAAGCTGACCATTAAGAATAACTATACGATTCCGTGAATTGATGATTTGTTCGATCAACTGATGGGGTCGATGTTGTACTCCAAGTTGTGCTTGAAACCGGGTTACTACCAGCTGAGGATTCGAGAAGAGGATATTCCCAAGACAACATTTGAGAGGAGGTATGGTCATTTTGAGTTCTCGATGATGCCGTTCGATTTGACGAATGTGCCAACAATGTTCATGGATTTAATGAACAAAGTGTTTCAGAAATACCTAGATTCATTCGTGGTGGTGTTCATCGACAACATCTTAGTCTATTCGAAGTCGAAGGCAAAATATGTGTCTCATTTGAGATTGGTGTTGCAGACTCTGAGGGAGAACCAACTTTATGCTAAGTTCTCGAAATGTGAGTTCTGGATAAGGAAAGTGGAATTTTTGGGTCACGTGATCAGTGAAGATGGGGTGGCAATGGATTCGGCCAAGATTGAAGCCATTAGAGATTGTCCTGTACTGAGAACCGTGGTAGAATTCCAGAGTTCCCTTGGATTAGCCAGTTATTATAGAAGGTTCGTTGAGAACATTTCACAGATGGCTTGTCCCTCACCTCTCTTACTCGCAAGGATAAGAAGTTTGTGTGGGCGCCAGAGTGTGCCCGTGCGTTTGAGAATTTGAAGGAAAGATTGATGTCCGCTCTAATCCTAAGTCTTCCTAATGAGACTGGAGGGTTTCAGATTTTCAGCGATGCATCAGGTTGCAGGTTGGGTTGCGTGCTGGTGTAGCATGGCAACATGATAGCTTTTGGGTCGAGGCAGCTAAAGCCTCATGAGAGAAATTTGTGAAATTTTTTGATGATCTAGGAGTGAGCAGGAATTGTATAACTAAAAGTTCAAGCCAAACAACCAGAAGCACATGAAGTAAACGCAATCTTTATTGATAAGCAGAATTCTTCATTACAGGGCGAGGTATACATGGCGAGACATGATTTTGCCAGTACACAAAAAACAGAAGAGAAAAACAGCTGAAAGGAAAACCAGCGGTCTGCCAACTTGAGACCGCCTGACCGCTCGACCTGACAGTCCGCCCGGCTAGAAAACCAGATCACCCGAACTGCCTGCCTGCGACTTGAACAACACCAACTAAGAACCACGCGAACTCCCGAACTCCACTGATCCTCCCGAACTCCATCAATCCGCACTGCAATCCGCGAGACCGCCCGAACACCTTCAGAAGAGGAGGTGACCGCTGCTACCTGAACAATCCGCAGAAGCTGCACAAAACAAGTTCGATCAGCAAGTCGGACGGTTATAAAAAACAGACCACAAGGACAGGTCGCGAGCTCAACTTACACTTGGTGCTATGTTTTTGCTGCTACAGTGGCTCCTATTTATATGCGTGAGACCTGGTCCAGTCACCACCCTATGAGATGGGATCACCACCCCTTGATCGCGCGACCAGACCTGTCAACCCGCGCGACCAGCAAACGATCCTCCTGCTTAGTGAGCTCGCCGACTTCAACATAAGCCGCGCGATCATGACAACTCGCCCCGGTCATGTCGCTCACCACCTATGTTCGCCACCCGACCTCCTCCAGAGACCGCGAACACACCAGACTGACTAGGGCACAGCCCGCCAAGTCGATCAAACACCTGTGACCGAATATGCCAGCTGATCGCTGAAGGACCAGCCATGCGAACACAACCCGGAGACCGCGTGACTAAGAAGACCTTAGTCCGCGCTCACCACAAAGAACCCAGACATCCTCCAGACTGGGCTGCCCGCACCACGCGGTCACAAGCACTAGACCGCGCGCCGCCCTTACCAGGTAGAAACCTGCTCCGCCATGCGGTGACACAACCAGACCGCGCGGCCTGACCTCGGCACCCTTGGACAGAAGAATGGCGGTCATGACGAGTAGCCCGCGGCTAGACCAGAGAGGTCAAACCGCCAGAGGAAACCGCAAGACCGTGCGGTCAGACCAGACCGCGCGGTCTCCCCCCCAGACCGCCAACTTCACAAGACTTCCACTTCAACATTTTCAACACTCCCCCTTGAAGTGGGAAGTTGAAAACAGTCCAAGTAAACTCCTTATCCGAGTAAACGGCCCCTTCGCCAGCGCCTTTGTGAAAATGTCAGCAATGTTGTCCTGACTCCGAACATGTTCAACCGAAAGAGACCCCTCCAGCACCTTCTCACGAATGAAATGATGCTCGATCTCAATATGCTTGTCATCGCGTGACAAACTGGATTAGTAACCAGTTTGAGAGCACTCTCATTGTCGCCGCGGAGCAGAGTCAGACCTAGAACCTCCTTATGGACGTCTCCAACCAACCTCCTAAGCCAGATGGCTTCTTGAGCTGCCAAGGCCAAAGCCTTGTATTTCGCTTCCATGGTTAAGACCGATACGGAATCCTGCTTCTTACTGCACCATGATATAGCCGTGGGGCCCTCCATGAAGACGTATCTAGACGTCGACTTCCGATCATCCGAATCTCCACCATAATCGGCATCCATGTACCCATGCACCTCGAAGCCCGCATCCCTTCTGTAAAGAAGACCCATATCCGAAGTCGCCTAGACATACTTCAATATATTCTTGGCCGCTAGTAGATGAGGCATCCGTGGTTTCGCCATATAATGGCTCACCCTACCAACTGCATACGTAATATCCGACCTGGTGATCGTCAGATAGATCAGGCTCCCAACCAGAGTCCGGAACACCAGCGGATCTTCCAAAATCCTCCCCTCATACTTGCGAAGTTTCATGGCCTTCTCCAGAGGTATGGAAATGCACTTCCCTACCTTCATGCCGAACCGCTCCACGATTCGCTCCTCATATCCACCCTGGGACACCAGCACTCCACTTCTCTTCCTCTGCACTTCGAGTCCAAGGAAATGGTGAAGCTCACCTAAGTCCTTCATCTCGAACCTGATAGATAGCTCAGCCCGAAGGCTTGCTACTTCCTCCTTCGAATTCCCCGTCACGATCTTATCGTCGACGTAAAGCATCACGATGACTTGAGGCTCCCCGCTCTTCTTGACAAACAAGCTTGAGTCTGAGTCTGAAGCACCAAACCCGCAGAATAAGAGATACTCTGCTATCTTTCCATACCACGCCCTCGGCGCTTGCTTCAACCAATACATGGCTTTCTTCAACTTACAGACATGCTCCGGAAAATCTTCAGATACGAAACCTGGCGGCTGGACCATGATGATGTCCTTGTCAATCTCGCCGTACATGAACGCATTCTTTACGTCGAGCTGCCAAATCTCCCATCCCCAACATGCCGCCAAGGCAATCACAACCCGAACTGAAGTCATTTTTGCCACCGGACTGAATGTCTCTTCATAGTCTTCACCGTATTGCTGCGAGAATCCCCGAGCCACAAGGCGAGCCTTGTATCGCTCGATACTGCCTTCAGCCTTCTTCTTGAGCTTGTAGTCCCACTTGCATGTTACAGGGGTGATACCCTTGGGCTTGGGCACCAGAGACCAAGTCTCATTCTTCTCAAGAGCACTCATCTCTTCCTACATAGCTGAATCCCACTGTTCCACGCCTTTGGCCTTTTCAAAGTTCGACGGCTCCCTCTCATCCAAGGGACCAGCAAAGAAACACGAGACAAAACTCACCATGTTTCCTCCTGTATAGCGATCAGGGGCAATGATTATTCGCTTCAATCTCCGCAACACCTTCCCCTGACTCGCAGTATCTTCAGCTTCTTCTTCTCTAGCCCCCCTTCCAGACGTCTGATGCGATGTTTTCGGCAAGTGCACCGGTCGCTGTCAAGTAATAATTGTGGAGAATAAATTCCCCGGATGTCGGTCTCTTGAGGAATGCAGGATGGGTGAACGAATCGCGCAGTGATGATTGTTACACAAGCGTTCAACAAACACAAAGAGGGGTTTTTGGTTGGTTTTCCTAATCTTAGCAATAACAAAAGAAATGCGGGTCGAAAACACCGCTTCGCAAAGTGAGGTGGATGCAACGGCCGCGATGTCGTGCTTCGTGAGGCGGATGAAGTGAACTCCAGTGCGAGAGGGTGAGGGTCGCAAACACCTCTTCACAACCGCCGTTAGCTCTTGCTAACGCGGGTCAAACACCTTGCGTGCGGGCGCGAGTGAGTGAATGAGAACGGAGTGAATCACAACCAAACCATGAAGAATAACAAAGAGACATTCATTTAAACAAATAACATCTCAATATTCGAGTTTTACACGGTTCAAAGAGTACAACGAGGAAAGAGGAAAGAAATAACCGATGTTGAAGCCTAGCGGCCGTTCACGGCCGGAATAGTAGGTTGTCGGGCTACCTCCGGACTCGGACGGACAATGCTTCCGGCGTAGAGAGCTGTCACGATCTCCGTACGTGCTCCGTCGTCTTCGACTTTAGGTTTCTTCTTCTTCTCACCGAGCGGAATGAAAGAATGCTTGCTTGGAGGCTTGCGGACGATGGAGAACACTCACGGACAATGGAGGAAGTCTTAGAATGGATGGAGGAGGCTTCCCTTTGCGTAGGAGATGAAGTGGAGGCATCCCAAGGTGGTGGTCGGCGGCGTACGGAACAGGAACCCCGCTCCCGGAATGAACGAACACCCTAAAATCGCAACAGGCGTTTAAATAGGCGCTGGATTGAATACTGCGCACGGTCATTGGCGCACGACCAGTGGTCGTGCGCACCGGAATTCTGCGATCGTGCGCACTGCCTGGGTGGAACCTGCAAGATACGAAATTATAAAATAAAATGTTCGCACGACCAGTGGCGCATGACCGATGGTCGTGCGCACTATCGTTGATGGTCGTGCGCACTGGAGCAAACAGAACTCGGAAATTAAATGGTAAGTGCGCACGAGCAGGGGCGCACGACCGGTGGTCGTGCGCACTGTCGTTGATGGTCGTGCGCACTGCACCAAACAGAACTCGTGAAAAAGGGTTAAGTGCGCACGATCAGTGGCGCACGACCAGTGGTCGTGCGCAATAGAACCGGTGATCGTGCACAGTCTTCCTGTGCAGAATTGCACTGGGAACACTTGCACGACTCCTATTCCAGCATAACCACAGATCTAGCCACTGAAAATGGCACCTAAAAGCACAAGAATACTACTAAAGACAAAAAACACGAAAATCACACCAAAGTGGGCCAAGATGTGCACCTAGCATGGATTATCAAATATAAACTAAAACAAGGCTAAAGTGCGGAGAAATGACTAAATAACGGCCCGGATGAGTCCATAAATGTGTATATGATCAGGACTCATCACACCCCCAGACTTAACTGTTTGCGCGTCCCGAGCAAACGAATCCGGCGGAGCGTGAAAACGATAATTAACATAGAGAATTACACAAAGGAGTACGGTGCGAAGTAACATACGCATGCAAGTAGAGAATTTAGTAGAAGGAGATTCTAGATATGCTAAATAATTTACAAGAGTATTAAAGCGTAATTAAAGATTTAGATGTACTCAATTGGTGAATTATGAAGAATTTGACGATCATGCCCGGTATGAAAGTGACGAGACACTGAGGCGGGTGTTGCAAAAGATCGGGGCTTAGGAATAACTCCGCTGAAATCCATCACCGTCGTGAACCATACGCTTGCCCGGTCACACTCTCTCCACAACGCTAGCAAACTCACAAATCAAATCAGTAGGACTTATAGGATTAGAACGGGGCTTAGGTGACGGTATGATATTCAAAGTTAAACGCGGTGGCTACGCAACCCAAGTGAGCTAACGGAACGCTGCACCAGACAAGACCAACGAACAATGCTCGTGTGACACACCCCCAGACTTATCATGAAAACCAGGTGTGCACACGGCCAACTTCACAAATACCAACAGATTTTCTGTTTTTAGCTCGGGAGGATTTTTTTTTCACAATACTCCTTTTTTTTTCTTTTACACATTTTACTTCTTTTAAGTATCCTCCGGTTGGTTTAAAATCAGCAGACAGAATTTATTTTCCCTTCATAACACAAGGATTCCACACTCCACACAAGTTGAGACTTATGAGCGCAGTTAAAAACATTTTGGTTGCGGGAGCAGGATAGGCTTCAGGCTTTGGTGGATGAAGAGGGGCTGTACAAAGGAATGGTAGGCACAAAATGGGCTTGCAACGGTGAATGAAATGGACATGGAATAACAAAGCTCAAACTAGCCAAAGGGTGGCCTACATCATGCTTGACTCAACGAGTAGCTCTCACCCATGCTTCGAGAGTCGCTTGGGGCAAGTTCTTAGCCCACGAGAAAGATAAACCTTCCTCCCGACTCGAGCAACACATGACTAGCAATCGCACACACACAACACCGGGTTATCGTCAATTCCATACAAATTCACCACTTGAGTATATTAAATCTAAATTTACGCAGAAATACTAAACATAAATTAGATGCATAAAGAAAATCTAGTTCTACTCAAATTCTACCATAGCATGCGAAGTGACTAGAACACTACATGAGTCAACATCGCACTCCAAATAATAATTCCTACGTTAACAATCTATTTCACATTCCGACCAAAATAGTTTAAACGGAACAACACAAAAAGATAAGCGCGCACTCAAGTGGGTGAAGTGGTGTGTGAAGCATGAAAAACAAAAATAATGAGTAGGATAAATAAAGATACAACCTTCTAGTATGCGGTGCAACTCGTGCACAGTGGATAACAACAACCGCTCCCCCAGACTTAAGCTAAACGATATATCTAGAAATTTGAAGCTAGAAGAAGGGAGGAAGTGTTGCCCAATGCTCAGAAATGAGCATACCAGACGATTGGCGTTTACGATCAAGACTAGTCCGCAGCATCCGCACCATCGAACACAAAACCTGCAAGCACAAACTCAAAGCAACAAAAGCAAAAACAAAAGCTGAACTAAAAGAAGTTAGAAAAAAAAAAGAAATACGAAAACAGGAAATCTGGGTTGTCTCCCAGGAGCGCTTTCATTTAACGTCCTTAAGCTGGACCAAATACCTGTATTAGCAGTGTTTATAAAGTGCAGGAATTAAAAAGAAAGAGCTCTCAAAAGTAGAGTTTCACAAATATAGGAGACAAGAAGGGAAAATCAGCTGCCGGTGCTTGTATGATGTCTATCTCCCAATGTCAACAACTGACACTCCTTGTTTATAGTGGCGCCATCGTATAACTTCAGCCGATGTCCATTGACCTTAAACTTGTCCCCCTTATCTCCAGATATTTCTATAGCACCGAAGGGGGAGACATCGGTCACGGAGAAAGGACCACTCCACCTCGATTTTAGCTTCCCTAGGAAGAGGCGGAGACGGGAGTTGTAGAGCAGCACTTGGTCCCCAATTTTGAACTCCTTAGGAGTGATATGCCGATCGTGCCATTTCTTTGTTTTCTCCTTGTAGATACGAGCGTTTTCATAAGCGAAATGACGGAGCTCCTCTAACTCGTTGAGTTGGGAACGACGCACCTCGGCCGCTGTTCCAATGTCCATGTTCAACAGTTTGGTTGCCCATAATGCCTTATGCTCTAGCTCCACAGGGAGGTGACATGCCTTGCCATAGACTAATTGAAACGGAGTCATGCCGATGGGTGTTTTGAACGCAGTCCGGTAGGCCCATAATGCGTCGTCGACCTTTTTGGCCCACTCCTTCCTATTTGAATGTATTGATTTCTCAATTATTCGCTTGAGCTCGCGGTTGGAGACTTCGACTTGCCCGCATGTTTGGGGGTGGTATGCCAACGAAATTTTATGATGGACCCCAAATTTTTTCATGAGCTGCACAAACTGTCTATTGCAAAAATGACTACCGTCGTCGCTGATGATAGTTCTCGGCGTCCCAAACCTGGAGAAGATATTCTTGTGGATAAAGTGTAGCACTGTGTTGGCATCATTCGTGGCAACCGCCTCTGCTTCCACCCATTTTGAGACATAATCAACTGCCACAATAATGTAATGCTTACCATGAGACATTGGGAAGGGACCCATGAAGTATATTCCCCAAACATCAAAGGGTTCGCAGACCAGCATGTTATTAAGGGGCATCTCATCACGCCGGGAAATATTTCTGGTCCTTTGGCACTCGTCGTACTTGGTGACATAGGTATGGGCATCCCGGAAGAGGGTCGGCCAAAACAATCCACATTGCAGGATTTTTCGTGCTGTTCGAACGGCCCCGAAGTGCCCGCCAGCCTCTCTGTCATGGCAATGCTGTAATATAGACTGAAACTCAGCTTCCGGAATGCAACGCCTAATGATCCCGTCGCTGCATGTGTGGAATAAGAGCGGATCTTCCCAAAAATAGTGTTTTGCGTCAGAGACAAGCTTCCGTCTTTGCTGAGGGGACAAATTCGGGGAAAACATTTTACAAGCCAAGTAATTAGCAATATCTGCGTACCAAGGTGCGATTGGGGAGGATGTAGTGATTGCGAATAACTTTTCATCCGGGAAATAGTCGTCAGTTTCCTCCACGACGCAATTGGGAGTGTCGTACTCCAAACGCGAGAGATGATCAGCAATCACGTTCTCCACCCCTTTCTTATCTTTGATTTCCAGATTGTATTCCTGCAAAAGTAAAATCTAACGAATCAGACGCGATTTGGATTCTTTCTTACTGAAAAGATACCTGAGAGCGGCGTGGTCCGTATACACGATCACTTCGGAGAGTACCAAGTATGAGTGAAACTTTTCAAAAGCGAAGACCACGGCTAGCATTTCTTTCTCCGTGGTGGTATAATTGGCATGTGCACTGTTGAGAGTTCGACTGGCATACGCAATAGTGTGAAAAGTCTTGTCTTTCTTTTGACCGAGAACAGCACCTACGGCCACATCACTTGCGTCGCACATGATAATAAAAGGTAAAGTCCAGTCGGGTGCCACCAGAATTGGAGCAGAGATGAGTTGTCCCCGCAGAGTTTCGAAGGCTTGCATGCATGCTTCATCGAAGTGGAATGGGACATCCTTAACCAGCAGGCGAGATAAAGGCTTTGAGATGGAGGAGAAGTCCTTGATGAACCTTCGATAGAAGCCCACATGACCAAGAAAACTTCGAATGCCTTTCACTGACATGGGTGGAGGGAGGTTTCTGATGACACTTACTTTCGCTTGATCCACTTCAAGTCCTTTGCAAGAAACTTTATGCCCCAATACAATTCCTTCGCGCACCATAAAGTGGCATTTCTCCCAGTTCAAGACAAGATTGGTGTCTTCACACCGCTTCAAGGTCTTGGCCAAATTTGCGAGGCAAATGTCAAAGCTACTGCCAAATAAAGTAAAATCATCCATGAAAACTTCGAGGAAGTCCCCCACCATGTCAGCAAAAATGGCGAGCATACAACGTTGGAAGGTTGCGGGGGCATTACACAGTCCGAATGGCATTCTTTTGAACGCGAAGGTACCGGAAGGACATGTGAATGTAGTCTTGTCTTGATCAGATGGATCAATTAAAATCTGATTGTACCCTGAGTACCCATCCAAGAAACAGTAGTAATCCTGCCCTGCTAACTTTTCTAGCATCTGATCAATGAAGGGGAGCGGAAAATGGTCCTTGCGCGTCGCATCGTTCAGCTTGCGGTAGTCGATGCAGACTCTCCACCCGGTGATCATTCGGGTCGGTAGCAGCTCATTCTTCTCGTTGGCAACGACAGTAATCCCTCCCTTCTTTGGAACCACCTGGACTGGACTGACCCATTTGCTATCGTTGATTGGGTAAATGATGCCAGCGTCTAAAAGCTTTATCACTTCAGCCTTCACTACCTCTTGCATTTTCGGGTTCAGCCGCCTTTGGGGCTGTGCTGTCGGTTTGTACTGATCTTCAAGGAGGATCTTATGCATGCAGACCGTGGGGCTGATTCCCTTAATGTCAGCCAGAGAACGTCCGAAGACCTTGTGGTACTTTCTCAGCACGCCCACTAATGCAGTTTCGTTGGCGGCGGACAGGGCTGCGGAAATAATCACCGGATGCGTGTTTTTTTCTCCAAGAAAAACGTACTTTAGAGAGTCCGGAAGTTGTTTGAGATCCGGACAAGGGTTTGGATCAGCAGACACGTTGGAGGGCTCTCCAGTTGAATGTGGCAAATCGGGCTGGTTTGAGTGAGCACCCCCCTCCTCCTTGTCTTCGTGCTGCCAACACACCTCGCGGTCATCCAACTCCACATCGTTCTGACCATCGAATTCTTCAAGCGCCTCTGCTGGTTCACACTCCGTAATTTCAAAGAGTTGCGACGGGCTGTGGACGTTGAACGATATAGCATCCTCCCCCAGTCTTAGAGTGAGCTCCCCCTGCTCCACATTAATAATAGCACGAGCAGTAGCGAGAAAGGGTCGCCCCAAGATAATGGGTACATTAGTATCGACCTTCATGTCGAGAATGATAAAATCAGCTGGAAAAGCGAGACCGTTTACAACGATTGTGAGGTCCTCGACGATTCCTGCCGGCTTCTTGATCGACCGATCAGCTAGCTGCAGCATTACCTGTGTTGGCTTCAAGATCCCAGCACCAAGTTCACGAAAGATAGAGAGTGGCATCAAGTTGATTGATGCCCCCAAATCGCAGAGTGTCTGGCTGAAATGGTGATGGCCAATCCTGCAAGGGATCGTGAAGCTGCCCGGATCCTTGCACTTTGTGGGTAAATTGGAAATGATGGCGGAGCACTCCTCGGTGAGGTCGATAGTTTTGAGACCCTCCAACTGCTTCCACTTCGAGATCAGGTCTTTCAAAAACTTGGAGTAGCCCGGCATTTGAGAGATAGCTTCAATTAGTGGTATGCTCACTTGCACTCCTTTCATTATTTCCAAGAATCTGCGGAATTGCTTCTCGGATTTCTCGTTTCGCAGCCTGTGGGGGAATGGGGGGTGAACAGCACTTTTCGAGGGTTGTGCCTCGCTCACGGGATGTGGCTCAACATGAATCTGAGTCGACTTCTCGGGGGTGTCGTCATTATGCTTGTCAGTGGAACACGCAAGTGGTTCCGGTCGAGGAGGATTGTCTACACTTCTCCCACTTCTCAATCGCATGGTGTTCGCTGACTCAGGATGCTGAATTGCAAGCCCAGAAACGACATCGGAAAGAGTCCCAATAGTAGAGCGAAGCTGTTGGATTGCGGCTGATTGGTCATTCATTTTGTTCAATACCCCGACCACCAAGGTTGCTAATTGTTCTGGTTGCACAGGCGGCACCAAATCTGCTGCTCCTTTGAACGTCACGGCATTAACTGCAGCAGTACTTGTGGGGCAAATGACATGACTCCAGTGCTGACTGGTGTGAACAATATTCACGACCACTTCCCACACGTCCTTCCCCGATTTATTAAACAGGGCCCCTCCGGCTGCCACATCAAATAGAAGACGGAATTTATCCAGCACTCCAAAATAAAAAATCTGACTTAAGAAAGCTTCTGAAAGATCTTCCCGGTAACATCCCCTATGCAGGGACTGGAAACGCTCCCAAGCATTAACTAACGTCTCCTCCTTCTCCTGTTCAAAGGTTACGAGTTCCCTGTACTTGTCCAAGGCTTGGGTACGATGTTGAAACTCTTGCAAAAATCTCCCTTCGAATTGTTTCCATGTGATCACCTCTCTTTTCCGGATATCCCAATACCAGCTTTTGGCTTTTTTATGCAAGGAGAATGAAAATGCCAGAATCTTTTGCGGGTCGTTTTCAACTCCACTGAATACACATGTGTAGTAGATTTCTAAGAAATCCTGCATGTGTTTCACCGCATCTTCGTGCTCATCCCCGCTGAACTTGCAGTTCCTAGACAAGTACTCAATGACGTCGGAGGAGATCCTGAAGTCATGATTGTTCCTTTCTGCTTGATCCCTTAAATCGTTTAAGCTTCCCTGGTAGATGCATTCCTGAATGGAAGTCATGCTGCGAATACTTGCAAACCAAACAATTAGCGAACGAAGGAAAGGGCGAACGTACTCAGAAGTACGTATCGAAAAGAAACGGAGATACCAGAGGTGAACAAAAGAGGTGAAAGAAAAGAAAATTCTCGTGCAACAAAGCTTCACGCAGACGAATTCATCACGTCTGAATTCCCCGGCAATGGCGCCAAAAACTTGATGCGATGTTTTCGGCAAGTGCACCGGTCGCTGTCAAGTAATAATTGTGGAGAATAAATTCCCCGGATGTCGGTCTCTTGAGGAATGCAGGATGGGTGAACGAATCGCGCAGTGATGATTGTTACACAAGCGTTCAACAAACACAAAGAGGGGTTTTTGGTTGGTTTTCCTAATCTTAGCAATAACAAAAGAAATGCGGGTCGAAAACACCGCTTCGCAAAGTGAGGTGGATGCAACGGCCGCGATGCCGTGCTTCGTGAGGCGGATGAAGTGAACTCCAGTGCGAGAGGGTGAGGGTCGCAAACACCTCTTCACAACCGCCGTTAGCTCTTGCTAACGCGGGTCAAACACCTTGCGTGCGGGCGCGAGTGAGTGAATGAGAACGGAGTGAATCACAACCAAACCATGAAGAATAAACAAGAGACATTCATTTAAACAAATAACATCTCAATATTCGAGTTTTACACGGTTCAAAGAGTACAACGAGGAAAGAGGAAAGAAATAACCGATGTTGAAGCCTAGCGGCCGTTCACGGCCGGAATGGTAGGTTGTCGGGCTACCTCCGGACTCGGACGGACAATGCTTCCGGCGTAGAGAGCTGTCACGATCTCCCTACGTGCTCCGTCGTCTTCGACTTTAGGTTTCTTCTTCTTCTCACCGAGCGGAATGAAAGAATGCTTGCTTGGAGGCTTGCGGACGATGGAGAACACTCAAGGACAATGGAGGAAGTCTTAGAATGGATGGAGGAGGCTTCCCTTTGCGTAGGAGATGAAGTGGAGGCATCCCAAGGTGGTGGTCGGCGGCGTACGGAACAGGAACCCCGCTCCCGGAATGAACGAACGCCCTAAAATCGCAACAGGCGTTTAAATAGGCGCTGGATTGAATACTGCGCACGGTCATTGGCGCACGACCAGTGGTCGTGCGCACCGGAATTCTGCGATCGTGCGCACTGCCTGGGTGGAACCTGCAAGATACGAAATTATAAAATAAAATGTTCGCACGACCAGTGGCGCACGACCGATGGTCGTGCGCACTATCGTTGATGGTCGTGCGCACTGGAGCAAACAGAACTCAGAAATTAAATGGTAAGTGCGCACGAGCAGGGGCGCACGACCGGTGGTCGTGCGCACTGTCGTTGATGGTCGTGCGCACTGCACCAAACAGAACTCGTGAAAAAGGGTTAAGTGCACACGATCAGTGGCGCACGACCAGTGGTCGTGTGCAATAGAACCGGTGATCGTGCGCAGTGTTCCTGTGCAGAATTGCACCGGGAACACTTGCACGACTCCTATTCCAGCATAACCACAGATCTAGCCACTGAAAATGGCACCTAACAGCACAAGAATACTACTAAAGACAAAAAGCACGAAAATCACACCAAAGTGGGCCAAGATGTGCACCTAGCATGGATTATCAAATATAAACTAAAACAATGCTAAAGTGCGGAGAAATGACTAAATAACGGCCCGGATGAGTCCATAAATGTGTATATGATCAGGACTCATCAACGTACTTGGAGCATCGCTCCCCCTGCTTCCTGATCCAGAAGCCTCCGCCTCAGAACTAGATATTGATGGACCACCTGGTGACACAGGCAGCTCCACCTGAAGATTTTCCACAACTTTCTCCAGCTCCTCCACCCTGCTTTCTGGTAGCTCAACACCAGAACTTCCCTTGTAAGATGTCACCTCGTCGAACACGACGTCGCGAGATACAACAAATCTCCACGTCTCGGTGTCCATGCACTTCCAACCCTTCTTCCGATCATCATAACCCACGAAGACTAGCTTCCTTGCTTTCACATTTAGCTTCGTCTGAAGCGCATCTAGAACGTGCACATAGCAGGTGGAACCAAACACCCGAAGGTGCGCTATGCTTGGCTTTTCCTTGAACATCAATTCATGCGGGGTCTTCATATTGATGGGACTAAGAGGCATCCAGTTGATGATGTAGGCAGCACAAGACATTCCCTCCGCCCAGAAGGACTTTGAGATACTCTTGGCATGCATCCAACACTTGCAGGTCTCTGTCAGATGACGGATCTTCCGCTCTGCAACTCCGTTTTGTTGTGGAGTATGTGCACAAGTAAGCTCCCTCCGGATGCCCGCCTTCCTGCAAAAACTAGAGAACTCACCAGAGGTGAACTCCCCTCCGTTGTCAGTCCTCAGCTTCTTAACCCGCAGACTAAGCCGACCCTCCACGAGCTCCTTGAACTCCACAAACTTGGCTAACGCCGCCGCCTTCTCCTTCAAGAAAAATACCCAGACATATCTGGTGTAATCATCGATTAGCACCATCATATATCTGCTGCCTCCGAGGCTTGGGGTAGCAGTAGGTCCCATCAGGTCACCGTGGATGCACTCCAATGGCACACTACACCTTGTCTGCGACTTGTCAAACGGTAGTCGATGAGACTTGCCAAACTAACATCATGCGCACACATGACCGCCTTCGTAGGAAGATAGACTAGGCAGGCCCTTGACTAGACCTTACACCGCCATAGCCTTCAGCTTATCCATCCCTACATTCCCCAACCTCTCGTGCCATATAACAGCACTATCATTCGTCCGCATTTTGTCAACATAAGAACTTGTCGATAAAACGAACAAGTCTTTAGCTCTCCTCCCAACATGAACGACCTCCGCCTTCACTGCCTCAACATTCCGAAGAAACCTCACTTCTGTTGGGCCAAACAGAACGTGATACCCGGCGTCTACAGCGTTGGTCACGGAGAAGAGGTTTTTCCTCATTCCAGGCACATGATAGACACTCTTCAATGTAAGCGGCCCTCTATCACTGCCCAAGGAAGCAACCCCCACCTTCTCCAGAGCATGCACGGTTTTATCAGCAGTAATAATGACATCATTACCTGAGTATGGCTGAGCTGAAGAAAGCTTCGACTCGTCCCCGGTGAGGTGATGACCACACCCTGAGTCCACGATCCAGTCCTCCTGATAGTTGATAGAAGCCGCAGCTCCAACAGAAGCCGAGAAGGCTCCTCCCCATCCTCCATCAGACTGTTTGGCATCAGCTTTCTCCTTTCCTACAGAAGCATTCCCCGGCTGAAGATTCACCCGGCAATCCTTCCTGATGTGACCAACCATTCCGCACCTGAAGCACTTGGGACCTTCTCCCTTCTTCTTCCCTTCAGCCTTAGGAGCATAGACCCTCTCCTGTTGTCCAGAAGTTGAAGGCCCATAGCCTCCACCAACGGTCTTCTTCTTATCCCACTTCTTCTTCTTTCCCGTGAAGAGAACTTCACCATCTCCCCCAGACACTGACACCCCCGCCATCTGCCTTGCCAGACTCTCCTGCGAAGCAAGCAGATTTTCTAGCTCCAGCAGAGACGGCTGATTTGCCCAACCCTGCACCGAAGTCACAAAGGCTACATATTCCTTCCGCAAACCACGGATGATGTGCCTCTTCAGCTTCGCCTCAGAAATTGGCTCATCTGGATCCAGTGCTGAAATCTCGATGCACAAGTTCTTCATCTTCAAGAAGAACGTAGAGATAGAAAGGTCACCTTGAGCCGATCTGGCCAGCTCATTGGAATTGAAGTCTTGCCACATTTTTCTTATTAAACAGCCCATCCAGGGCTCTCCAGATCTCTGCAGCTGATCCACACCCTAAGATGTGATCAAACAGGTCAGGTGATATTGCCCTCTTCAGGGCGAACTCCCCTTTGGCATTAATCCGCCTCCAGTTCCTCACCTCATGACCGTTATCCCCAATCAGAATAACTTCTTCCGTGCTCTCTCCTCCAACTACCTCCCAGAGGTCCTCACCCAGAAGATAACTTTGCATACACGACTTCCACTTCTTAAAGTTAGTCGATGTAAGCATCTCAATGCCAAGACCCCTTGCTTCCATGGCTCTACCACTGGTTCCTTCTTCACAAAGGCGATGGCAACTTTTAGTTATTCACTGCTCTATCCACTCCAACCTTCCTCTGATACCATGTGAAATTTTCTGATGATCTACGAGTGAGCAGGAATTGTATAACTAAGAGTTCAAGCCAAACAACCAGAAGCACATGAAGCAAACACAATCTTTATTGATAAGCAGAATTCTTCATTACAGGGCGAGGTATACATGGCGAGACATGATTTCGCCAGTACACAAAAACAGAAGAGAAAAACAGCTGAAAGGAAAACCAGTGGTCTGCCAACTTGAGACCGCCTGACCGCTCGACCTGACAGTCCGCCCGGCTAGAAAACCAAATCGCCCGAACTGCCTGCCTGCGACTTGAACAACACCAACTGAGAACCACGCGAAATCCCAAACTCCACTGATCCTCCCGAACTCCAGCAATCCGCACTGCAAGCCGCGAGACCGCCCGAACACCTTCAGAAGAGGAGGTGACCGCTGCTACCCGCACAATCCGCAGAAGCTGCAACAAACAAGCTCGATCAGCAAGTCGGCCGGTTACAAAAAACAGACCGCAAGGATAGGTCGCGAGCTCAGCTTACACTTGGTGCTATGTTTTTGCTGCTACAGTGGCTCCTATTTATAGGCGTGAGACCTGATCTAGTCACTACCCTATGAGATTGGATCACCACCCCTTGATCGCGCGACCAGATCGATCAACCCGCGCGACCAGCAAAAGATCCTCCTGCTTAGTAAGCTCGCCGATTTCAACAGAAGCCACGCGATCATGAAAACTCGCCCCGGTCATGTCGCTCACCATCTGTGTTCGCCACCCGACCTCCTCCAGAGACCGCGAACACACCAGACTGACTAGGGCACAGCCTACCAAGTCGATCAAACACCTGTGACCGCATATGCAAGCTGATCGCCGAAGGACCAGCCATGCGAACACAACCCGGAGACCGCGCGACTAAGAAGACCTTAGCCCACGCGCACCATAAAGAAACCGGACAACCTCCAGACTGGGCTGCCCGCACCACGCGGTCACAAGCACCAGACCGCGCGCCGCCCTTACCAGGTAGAAACCTGCTCCTCCATACGGTCACACAACCAGACCGCGCGGCCTAACCTCGGCACCCTTGGACAGAAGAATGGCGTTCACGCCGAGTAGCCCGCGGCTAGACCAGAGAGGTCAAACCGCTAGAGGAGACCGCAAGACCGTGCGGTCAGACCAAACCGCGCGGTCTCCCCCCCAGACCGCCAACTTCACAAGACTTCCACTTCAATGTTTTCAACAAAATTACCCCATCCATGACTTGGAGTTGGCGGTGGTGATCTTTGTGTTGAAATTATGGCGGCACTACATGTATGGTGCGAAGGTGGAAATCTTCACAGACCACAAAATCCCGAAGTATCTCATGGATCATAAAGATCTTAATATGAGACGGCGTAGGTGGGTCGAGTTCCTTGAGGACTACGGCGTAGCGATTCAGTATACCCCAGGCAAGGCCAACGTGGTGGCTGACGCCTTAAGTAGAAAGTATTTCAGGCAAGGTATTTGGATTGAAGCGCATGGAGAGCATTTGGTGCGAGAGTTTGAGTCTGTTGACATTTCTTATGTGGCTAGAGGTGAGTCCAGTGTAGCTCGGTTAAACTGGATTGAGATGCAGTGTGAGTTAGCAGATCGAATCTGAGAGGTGACTAGTGCAGGCAAAGAGTGTCAACAGTTGGTGTTGGAAGCTCAGCAAAGCGAATGCAGTGCTCTGGAGATGGCCGGTAGACTCTTGAAGAGAAATGGAAGGGTGTGTGGCCCGCATTTTGGCAAGCTCCGTTAGGAGTTGATGTTTGAGTCTCACTTCACGAAGTACTCCATTCATCCCTGAAGTACAAAGATGTACTTGGATTTGAAGAAATCCTTTGGGTGCTCTGGGATGAAGCGGTACGTAGCTTATTATGTAAGCAGATGTTAGACGTGTGCCTTGGTGATGGCCGAGTGCCAAAGGCCGGGTGGGTTCTTGAAACCTCTTCCTATTACTGAGTGGAAATTCGACGATATCTCCACAAATTTTGTGCATGGTTTGCCTCGATCGCAGCAAGGTAACAATGCAATTTGGGTGATTGTGGATCGCCTGACAAAGGTAGCCCACTTCATTCTAAAGCGTAAGAAGGATAGCGTGGAGAAGCTCATGGAGCTTTATATTTGAAATATTGCGCGGTTGCACGGGATTCCAAAACGCATTGTTCGTGATCGCGATGGACAGTTCACAACCAAGGACTGGAGGTTAGTGAAGAGAAGTCTAGTCACAAAGCTCAAGTTTAGTACCGCGTTCCATCCGCATATCGTTGGTCAAACGGAGAGAATGAATCGTACTTTGTAGGACATGTGGATGATGTGTGCTCTCGACTTTGGTAGGAGTTGGGAAGACCACCTCTTCATGGTAGATTTTGCCTATAATAGTAGTTTCTAGGCGATTATCAAGAGGGTGACATACAAGGCATTGTATGGAATGCGGTGTCGAATATTAATGTCTTTGATAGAGGCTGGAGACACTAAGATTTTAGGAAAGGAGGTGGTGGCAGACGCTTGTGAGTTGGTGGGAATGATCCAGGAGCGCTTGAAGGTTGCTCAGGATTGGCAGGCAAAGTATTTTAGTGCTCGCCATAGAAGTGTGGAATTTGCAGTGGGCGACATGGTCTACTTGACGATCTAGCCGTTCAAAGGCATTTCGCGAGTCCGGCGAATCAAGAAGTTGAGTCCGAGGTATTTGTGTTTGTTCGAGGTAACGGAGCGCATAGGAGAAGCAGCCTATCGGTTGGCATTGTTCGCAGAGCTAAGGGGATTACACAATGTTTTCCATGTCTCGGTGCTGAGGAAAGCTCTAGTGGAGCCGAAAGATATAGTTGGGTCTATGATAGTTCTACTAGACGAAGATCTGAGGACGATAGTTCATCCGGTTTGCATGGAGGATTCAAAAGTCTGACATTTGCGGAATAAAGAGGTTAAGCTGGTAAAAGTGCATTGGAATAATTGCGGGCAAGACGAGTTCCCGTGGGAGCATGAGCAAACAATGCGGGAAAACTTTCTGGAATTGTTTGAGCCAGGTATGTGTTAAGGTTGTTTTTAACATTTTAAATTTCGAGGATGAAATTCTTTTAAGGGGGGTGGAGTTATAACACCCCAATTTTCATAATGCTGTGAAAGTGGGCCCCCTATTGCTAGCGCCTAGCAGTAGGTGCTACCGCTGGGGGTAGCATGTGCGTCAATAAGGTTCGTCGAGCAGGTGCGTCGAGAAGGTTCGTCAAGTAGTTGTCATCGAGAGCTAGCATCGCGTGTTAGTGTTACCGCTTGCGATATATTTATCGACGGGAAGCTTCGCTGTGTCAAAGAGATAATATCGTCGAGAGGGATTCATCGAGAGGGTATCGTCAAGAGGCTAGTGCGGCGCGGTAGCGCTACCGCCGCACGGTAGCATACGACAAACAAATTTGTAAGTAGCATTTTTTGGGCGTCTGATCTTCTTAGATCTTAATCTAGTGGCTTAGATGGTTGCGTCCGGAAGCCCTAAGTAGGGCAGAGGAGTTCTTTTCTTTTATTCTCAAGTCAATTGTGATTTTGGGGCTAAGGTGAGAGGGAGAGCTTGGAGGAGGAAGAAGTGCAAGATCTGCCATTGTTGGAGCATCGGAGCTCCGTTCGAAGATCCGAGACCAGATCCACGGAGAGGGCTCAAAGTTGCTTATTTATTTCTGTGTCATTCGACCATTTTATGGCGAAGAAGTGAGTTCAATGGGTAATGGCATCTCTCCTCCCAGTTTTAGGAAGCCTACATGGCATCTCTTATTTTGCCTTTCTTTATTTCTAAAATTTTAGCATCGGATCTCTCAAATGAGAGGGGATTGGGTCGCCTTGGTTCAAGAGGAACCATCTGGTTGATTGAGTCCGTCCCCGATATGATCTTTGCATTAGAGATCCGCTCTGTTAGCAGATTAGAAATTATGTGTAAAGCCAAAATCGTGACCGTTGGTCCGATTCTGTGATTTTGCATAACGTGCATTTCAGGGATTTTGCAAGAAATGCGATTACGGCGAAAATGTCATTATGATGCCCTTTTATTTTTTGTGTGAGAACAAACGTTGGCTTGGGGCGGGATTATTATGTATGTTGAATGGCTTGTGATGCCTGTTTGTTTGTGAAGGCATGAAATTGTCTTTATGGTCGGTCGTCCAACTCGTGATATTGCAAGTCATGTGCGGAGGGTGTCCCGACAAGACAAGTCCCCTTCTGTGTTAATTGTGGTGAAGTTGATGAGAATGTCTGTGCATGCAGACAATCTTGGTGGTGTCGCACTCCAAGTGTGGGTGGCGTCTGACCAAGGGTTCTTAGCATTGAATGCGATGGCTTGCATGCTTGGGGAAATGAGAAGTACCCATGGGCGCTGAGCAAGAGTGCCCAGATGTAGCGTGTGTTCCTTTGGGGAAATGAGATGTACCTATGTGTGGTGGAATCTGTGCAAGTGTGCCCAGATGTTGCTTGTATGCCTTTGGGGAAATGAGAAGTACCCATGTGCGGTGGAATCTGAGCAAGAGTGCCCAAATGTGGTGTAACACCCTGCCAGTACAAATAGTATAACAGTAGGTCCGGCCGGGACCCCACGCCATACAAACCACACTAGCTAGGAGTTAAAAGGTGATAAACAGAAAAGTAACAACTAAACGAGAGTACAAAACGTAAGAGGAAGCATTAATTAAACCATTCAAATAGAACTGTCCACTATCATAGGAATGTATCCTGAATAAGAGTTACGGCCTTAAGGCCTTACATTCATCCAATGCACAAAACTCCAAAAGCATACATCGGCACGCAGGCCGGCCATACATGAATAACAGGAAAATGGCTGGCCTTCGAGGGCCAACATTGCAAAGGGCCATCGCCCGCTATTTCCCGCTAGGCTCACCTGCACCTGCATAAGAACATTCCACCAAGCGGTGGCAAACAAAGTAACGGTCAGCACAGCTGACCAAATTATAATGACCCCACCCCTTTTCCGGGGTGGCGGAGCTTCTACCCTGCAAGCAAGCCATACTAGCACAAGTACTAAATATAAAGAAAGTGCAAACTACACAAGGTGAGGTTTCAAGCACAATCAATCTTCTAGGTTGAGCATCAAAAGAGAGGGGAACCTAGGTATGCACATGATGTTGGTTGGGTTCACCCGAAGGTTCCCCACAACCGCCTAAGCAATCGCAAGAGGCTAATCATAACATCCATTTCACAAAACACTCCACCGTAAGGGCCACAACCTTGGGTGGAAACAAGAGCTTTTGGTCGGTCTAGGTATGACACCTTCCACGACCTCTCCCATGATCACACGGCTTTCCTAAGGAAGGGACCTCTTACCGATCTGCATGGAAACGGGTTCGATTTAGGTTTGCCCGTGCTCTAATCGTCGCGATCTATCACACGACGCGGGTACGGCTTCGCCTCGGCCCGTAAGGGTTTAGCACTTTCAAGTGCTACACTAATTATACGCTACGCACCTAACCCCTTCACAAGGGTCTAGGTTTCACGAATACTCAACAAGGGAGGTGCAATACGCTCCGCATCAATTTCGTGGTGAAGGTTTGCCTTCAACCAAACTCAAAGCATGGGGCTTTCGTTAGCATCTTCACAAGACGCCTATACTTATTTCCCGCATTACTATAGATGATTTAACGGAGTCATTCTCCGGCACGCATTCTAGGCCTAACCTAAATGCAACGTCGCAAATCAAGCATCACCGATTCGGGCTCACGGCCACGAATAGGCTTCACACAAAATGCCTAAATCCGCACGACTACCGGATTTTCTACATGCAATAATGCCGGGGACGGACACAATCTACCCGGAGTTCCGAAGAACTTGAGGAAATCCTACACTTCACCCATTTGGTGAAAGGGATTCCTCATGCAAGCATAGAAAGAGGAATGAAAGGACAAATACAAGTCCAAAGTTCGGGAGGAAGAATCGTTACCCTAGTCGCGTTCTTTTTCGCCATAGATCCGAGATTCTACACGGAGAGAAACGACCGCACCGGGCTGCACTCTCCAAATCTGGAAATGGCTCGCGAAACGGAGCTCCGGAGCTCCGTCAATGGCGGGATCTACCTTCTTCTTCCTTGGCTCCTCCTTCTTTCTCTAGGGTTTGGAGAGAGAATGGCTTAGAGAATATGAGGGTTTAACCCCCTCTCATCAGCCCTAAAGGTCTCCCGCAACTAAACCTAGCCGTTGGATCAATTTCCAAAAGATTTGGACGGTCCGATCTTCTTCTCCGCTCAAAATCGCGGAACAGAATAAACAGGGCGCACGATCGCTGGCGCACGATCACTGGTCGTGCGCGAAGAGGGAAATGGTCGTGCGCATTGTCCGAGACAGAACTCGATTCTCTTCTGAATTAACGCACGATCGCTGGCGCACGATCACTGGTCGTGCGCGAAGAGGGAAATGGTCGTGCGCTAAGAGCAGAAAGGGAAGATTTAGCCTGCTTCAAGTGCAGCACTACCACTCCGCCTACTTCGCTGAACCACGATTTTTGGGGTGTTACAACTCCACCCCCCTTAAAAGGATTTCGTCCCGAAATTTATAAAACAAAAATAGCAAGAAATTCAGCTATAAATTACCTGAGAGAAATAGCTCGGGGTACTCCGCAAGCATCGCTTGCTCTCTCTCCCAAGAGAGCTCCTCTCGGCCGCAATTATCCCACCGGACTTTTACCATCCGAATGGACTTGTTCCGCAGCTGCTTTACTTCGGTATCTTCGATGCGTAAGTGATAAGTAGTATTTTTATAACTTTTTAATAGAAAAGCTTGTAAATATTTAATATGAATTCTCTATTTTATGTCAAATTTAGGTTATAAGTAGTTCTTTTTGTAATTTTGATTCTAACTTAGCTTAATTTCGATATTTGCAGATTTTTGGGACAAATCGGGAAAAATGACATGTCACGCCCTCGGTCACGCCCGTGACCAAGGGCGTGTAAGCTGAAGATCAGTCCAGAATCGATGCCGCACTATTTGAACCAGTCCACACCAAGTCACGCCCCAGGTCACGCCCGTGACCCAAAGTCACGCCCGTGACCGGGGGCGTGTAATCTTAGAATCTCCCACGTGGAGCCGCCGTCGAGACGAGGAGATGCTGTCGAGAAGTCAACCTAAGTCACGCCCGTGACCCACATGTCACGCCCGTGACTTTCCAGCGTGATCCCTGCTCTACCGCCGCGCCGAATTCCAGCCCACGCCGCATTTAATGCACACGTCCAAAGTCACGCCCGTGACCATGTTACACGGGCGTGTAATGTCCAACTTTTCTGCCGCCGACACGCCAAGCCCACGCCGCTGCCAGATCCAATGTTACAGTGATTACACGCCCTTGGACACGCCCGTGACCGAGGGCGTGTAACTTGAAAATTTTGCCTATAAATTCAGAGGCTCTCCTTGAGTCCAGGGTTCAGAAATTTGGAGATGGGGAGGTGCTGTTAGAGCTGAGAGTGAGTTTTTTCAAGTTAATGTTCATGTTTCTTAAGGTTTTCATGTTCTCCTCCTTCCCTTTTCATGCAATGTTGTAGTGTAACTTTCGTGTACTAGTTTTCTTAAGCTTGCAACTTTCATTTTCCTTAGCCTAGCACTCTTAATTTAAGGCTTGTAATAGTTCTTTGATTTTCAACAAAATTAGTTTTCTCTTTCATGTTCTTTTTCTCCTTAAGTAATTTCTTCCTTTTCATGCAAGGTTAAATTTTTCTCTCCTTAGTAATGTTCTTTTTTTTATGCAATGTCAATTTCTCTTTCTTTTCATGCAATGTTCAAGCTTTTCATTTAGTTTGAATTTAGTTTTAATTTTAGCGAAAACAAACCACCTCAAATTTTCGTCGATAAAATAATAGTGATTTTCCTTGAAGTAGAAGTAATCAACGCGCCCCGTGGAATATGACCTTGATATTCCTAAATATCCTATACTATAGACGATAAGGTACACTTGCCTTTATCGGATATAGTTTTGGAGAAAATCTCAACCTTTCACTAAAAATCTAAAATCCGCGCATGCAAATTTCATATCAGTAAGGGCTTGACCTTCGTCGACAACCCACTATCAACCGAAACTTTGCCGACCACAACGATATGAGTAGGCTCTTGCACTGCCTTCCTCAACACTGAAATGTGAAACACGTCGTGCAGACTGCTCAGCTCTGCAGATAGTGCAAGCCGATAAGCCGCATCACCAACACGCTCCACGATCTCAAACGGTCCTAAGTACCTTGGACTGAGCTTTTTCAAGCGTCGGATCCTTGATACCCCTTTGCACGGTTTGATCTTCAAGTAAACCCGGTCACCGACGACAAACTCTAGGTTCCTATGCTTGGCAATGAAATACTTTGCTTGCCTATCCTGGGCAACCAATAGCCTTTCACGTATAGCCCGGATCGTCGAAGTTGCTACTTCAACATCCTTTCGCTTCAATAGCTTAGTATCGCCCGTTTCCGCCCAAGACAACGGCGTACGACACTTCTTACCATAGAGGGCTTCAAAGGGAGCCATCTTTATACTGGCTTGATAGCTATTATTGTAGGCGAACTCGATCATGTAGAGATGATCTTCCCACCTCTTTCCAAAATCTAGAGTGCACATTCGGAGCATATCCTCCATAGTCCTGTTGGTTCTCTCGGTCTGTCCATCCGTTTGCGGGTGGAAGGCCGTGCTGAACTTCATTTTCGTGCCCAACAGTTCATGGATAAGCCTCCAATCTTTCGATGTGAAACGCCCGTCACGATCGCTGACGATACTACGGGGGACACCGTGCAGTCTCATAATACTATCAACATAGAGCTTTGCTAGCTTCTCTACAGAATCATCCTTCCTGTTCGGAATGAAGTGTGATACCTTCGTCAAACGATCCACGATCACCCAGATGGCGTCGTTTCCATGCTGCGATCTCGGCAATCCGTGCACGAAATCCATTGAAATATCATCAAACTTCCATTCCGGAATCGGCAGGGACTTCAGAAACCCACCGGGACGTTGACATTCCGCTTTCACCAACGCGCAAGTATGATACTTAGCCATGTAAAGGGCAATGTCTTTCTTCATACCCGGCCACCAGAAAAGCTTCTTCATATCCATAAACATTTTAGTGCTCCCCGGGTGGATTGAGTACTTCGTATGATGAGCCTCGTACATCAACTCCGCCCGTAGAGTGCCAACGTTTGGGATGCACAACCTTTCCTGTTTCCACATAAGGTCGTCTTCGAAGGAGAAATCAGCGTTTAACCCCTCAACGGTTTCCGCCTTATAGCGTTTCATGCTCTCGTCCAGCTCCAACGCTTGTCAAACTCGGTCGGCAAGGTCGTATTGAACTTCCGTCCAGTTCAAGCATGTTGAAGTAGATGTTCTCCTATCAATGCAAATGATCTCCATTTCTTCCAGCTCGCGGATTAGACGCTCATCGTGCATCAAAATCCAATTTGCTTGAGCGGGAGCCCGACGACTCAGCGCGTCCGCTACAACGTTTCCCTTACCGGGAGTATAATTGATGTCGAAGGTGTAGTCCCCAAGGAACTCCATCCACTTCCTTTGACGCATATTCAACTCCCTTTGATCCAGCAAGTACTTGAGGCTCTTGTGGTCGGTAAAGATATCGATCTTCACGCCATATAAATAATGCCTCCAAAGCTTAAGAGCAAATACCACGGCCGCTAGCTCCAAATCATGGACCGGGTAATTCCTCTCATGAACCTTCAGTTGCCGGGAGCCGTAGGCAATTACCTTCCCGAACTGCACTAGGACACAACCCAAACCACTTCCTGAGGCGTCGCTATAAATTTCGTAGCCTTCCGTACCTTGTGGCGAGCATAGAATGGGCGCCGTGGTCAGACGGCTCTTCAGTTCTTCAAAAGCTCGTGCGCACTCGGGCGACCAAACGAACTTATGATCCTTCCTAGTCAGTTTTGTGAGAGGAAGTGCGATCCTCGAGAAGTTTTCCACAAAGCGCCTATAATAGCCGACAACTCCTAAGAAACTTCGGACTTCCGCTACGTTTTTCAACAAAGGCCACGCTCGGATCGCTTCTATCTTCGACGGATCTACCGCAATTCCATCTCCACTAACGACGTGACCAAGGAATGCTACTGACGGTAGCCAAAACTCGCACTTGGAGAACTTGGCATAGAGCTGACTCCTCCTCAAGGTGCTCAGAACGGCGTGCAGATGCCCTACATGCTCCTCTTCCGATTGAGAGTATACCAAAATGTCGTCGATAAAGACGATCACAAATTGATCCAAATACTCACGGAACGTCCTGTTCATTAAGTCCATGAATACCGACGGTGCATTGGACAGACCGAACGGCATCACCGTGAACTCATAGTGCCCAAAGCGGGTACTGAACGCTGTTTTTGGAATGTCACATTCCCATATCCGCAGTTGGTAATAGCCGGACCTTAGGCCCAGCTTGGAGTAAACTGTCGACCCCACCAATTGGTCGAATAGATCATCGATTCTTAGAATCGGATATCGGTTCTTCTCGGTCAACTTGTTTAGCTCTCGATAATCAATTCATAGACGCAAGCTCCCGTCCTTCTTTTTCACAAAGAGGACCGGTGCACTCCAAGGCGATGAACTTGGACGTACGTAGCCTTGCTCTAGCAGCTCTTGCAATTGAACCTTCAGCTCTGCCAATTCCTTTGGCGCTATCCGGTACGGTGAGCGGGCCACAGGTTTGGCACCTGGCACCAACTCGATACAGAAATCGATCTCCCGCTGAGGCGGAGCCCCAGGGAGTTCGTTAGGAAACACGTCGGCGTACTCCGCTACAACTGGGACATCACATAACCTGGGCATTGGCTCTGAAGTCTCCAACAAGGTGAAGAACAACTCGGCGCCTTTTCTCACCGCCTTAACCACCTGGAGAGCAGACATCAGCGTCTTGCTCGCTCCTCGCATACCGGCGAACATGGTTTCTCCTTCGGTGTCCCTTCCCAGAGTGATCTCCTTGGTATTGCAATCTATGCATGCCCGCTGCTCCGAGAGCCAGTCCATGCCGAAGATCACATCAAATTCAGCTAACGGTAATAACGACGCTTCCAAGTCGAAATCCTGACTTCCGATCCGCACCTTCACACGGCTCTTCCTATCCGCACTCATTCGAGATCCATTGGGTAGCACAACTTCCAATCTATCCTCTACGAAGGTAGACGGCACTCCGATTCGCACAACGAAGTCCTCAGACAGAAAAGAGTGCGATGCACCCGTATCAAATAGAGCTCTCGCCTGATAGTTGAAAATTAGGACGAAACCTAATTGCACACAAATAAAGCATATAGTCGTACCACAGTATGAATTATATATATAGTTGAAAAAGCTAACTTCTAATTCGTACCTGTGACGACATCAGTTTGTCGTATAGCTTCTTGTTGGCAAAGCGAATAGACTCTCGGCTGAGTCGGAATGTGCTGGGAAGCCGAAGACTCCGCAGCTTTACCCTTTTCGGCAGCACGAGCATAATCCACCGCTCGAATACCAGCCTTCGGGGGACCACTTCGACACACCGCAGCTTTGTGTCCCACCTTCCCGCAGGTGAAACACGTAATAGGAGTCCGCGCGGTCGTGGCTCCCGAAACATTTGAAGGAGCTGGTTCCGCCTGTTTGAACTTCCTTTTGTTCCTTCTGAAATCCGACTTGGACTGAGAGGCCGGCGCATGAAACTCAGGTTTCTTTACAACACCCCTTGCTTGTACCCTCTTCATGTCCAACTCCAAAGATCTGGCAGTTTGCACCATCACTTGGAAGCCAAACGTCATAGGGCCTGCAAGGAGCAGCCTCAACTCGTCCCGAAGCCCTTCATAGAACTTATTTGTCTTTGTCTCCTCATCCTCCACCAAGGACCCCGCATAGCGACTCAGTCTGGTAAACTCATGCAAGTAATCGTAAACGGAGCGATCACCTTGTGTCAACCTCAAGAACTGGTTTTGCAACGCAATGCGCTGGGCAGAGGGGATAAACCTTTGGAGGAACGACTTTGAAAACTCAGCCATTGTAATTTCAGTAATATCTCTACCGCAGAACTTATGCAGCTCCTGCTCTTCCCACCACAGCACAGCCTCTCCATCAAGAAGGAAAGTGGCTAAGGTGACCATCATGGCTTCGTCCGTCGCTGTCGCCCTCAGAGTTCTTCTAACTCTTGACAACCAGTCTTCTGCCTCCGTTGGGGACTCAGATCCCGAGAAGGTAGGAGGATTAAAGCTCAGGAAATGCTTTAATTGCTGGTCACGCGCTCGCCCCGCAACTACTTGCGTAACTTGAGGTTCCACCCTCGGCGCTACCGCAGGTTCTACTGCAGCTACAGGCACAGGGGCCTCCACCCTTGGTTCCGCCGCAGGTTCCACTGCAGCAACAGCCTCAGTGGCCACATCCGGAGTAGGAGTAGCAGGCTGGACTAGCCTTTGGGGTTGAGCGTTGATCATCGCGAAGACTGCTTCTGCGACTAATTTGATCATTTCAGCAGAAGGAGTGGTCGCTGGCACTTCAGCCGACCCACTACTTTCAGCGGTGTTACGGGGTCGAGACTGCCCCGCAGCACTTCTAGTCACCTATAATCATGCAAAGCACAATTTAGTGACCCAAAACATATCAAACATCAATCATGGGACGCTCAGGTTCCGCAAACAAGTATGTTTTCTTTTCATTCCTAAGTGGACATTCTTATTAGTTTTTGTCGTTTTAGGTGAATGCACAACCCGTGCGCACCACCCCTTAAAAGGAATTCGTCCTGAATTCGCTGAACTACGGATCGACGCCTTAAGTCCGATACCAAATTGTAACACCCTGCCAGTACAAATAGTATAACAGTAGGTCCGGCCGGGACCCCACGCCATACAAACCACACTAACTAGGAGTTAAAAGGTGATAAACAGAAAAGTAACAACTAAACGAGAGTACAAAACGTAAGCGGAAGCATTAATTAAACAATTGAAATAGAACTGTCCACTATCATAGGAATGTATCCTGAATAAGAGTTACGGCCTTAAGGCCTTACATTCATCCAATGCACAAAACTCTAAAAGCATACATCGGCACGCAGGCCGGCCATACATGAATAACAGGAAAAGGGCTGGCCTTCGAGGGCCAACATTGCAAAGGGCCATCGCCCGCTATTTCCCGCTAGGCTCACCTGCACCTGCATAAGAACATTCCACCAAGCGGTGGCAAACAAAGTAACGGTCAGCACAGCTGACCAAATTATAACGACCCCACCCCTTTTTCGGGGTGGCGGAGCTTCTACCCTGCAAGCAAGCCATACTAGCACAAGTACTAAATATAAAGAAAGTGCAAACTACACAAGGTGAGGTTTCAAGCACAATCAATCTTCTAGGTTGAGCATAAAAGAGAGGGGAACCTAGGTATGCACATGATGTTGGTTGGGTTCACCCGAAGGTTCCCCACAACCGCCTAAGCAATCGCAAGAGGCTAATCATAACATCCATTTCACAAAACACTCCACCGTAAGGGCCACAACCTTGGGTGGAAACAAGAGCTTTTGGTCGTTCTAGGTATGACACCTTCCACGACCTCTCCCATGATCACACGGCTTTCCTGAGGAAGGGACCTCTTACCGATCTGCATGGAAACGGGTTCGGTTTAGCTTTGCCCGTGCTCTAATCGTCGCGATCTATCGCAAGACGCGGGTACGGCTTCGCCTCGGCCCGTAAGGGTTTAGCACTTTCAAGTGCTACACTAATTATACGCTACGCACCTAACCCCTTCATAAGGGTCTAGGTTTCACGAATACTCAACAAGGGAGGTGCAATACGCTCCGCATCAATTTCGTGGTGAAGGTTTGCCTTCAACCAAACTCAAAGCATGGGGCTTTCGTTAGCATCTTCACAAGACGCCTATACTTATTTCCCGCATTACTATAGATGATTTCACGGAGTCATTCTCCGGCACGCATTCTAGGCCTAACCTAAATACAACGTCGCAAATCAAGCATCACCGATTCGGGCTCACGGCCACGAATAGGCTTCACACAAAATGCCTAAATGCGCACGACTACCGGATTTTCTACATGCAATAATGCCGGGGACGGACACAATCTACCCGGAGTTCCGAAGAACTTGAGGAAATCCTACACTTCACCCATTTGGTGAATGGGATTCCTCATGCAAGCATAGAAAGAGGAATGAAAGGACAAATACAAGTCCAAAGTTCGGGAAGAAGAATCGTTACCCTAGTCGCGTTCTTTTTCGCCATAGATCCGAGATTCTACACGGAGAGAAACGACCGCACCGGGCTGCACTCTCCAAATCTGGAAACGGCTCACGAAACGGAGCTCCGGAGCTCCGTCAATGGCGGGATCTACCTTCTTCTTCCTTGGCTCCTCCTTCTTTCTCTAGGGTTTGGAGAGAGAATGGCTTAGAGAATATGAGGGTTTAACCCCCTCTCATCAGCCCTAAAGGTCTCCCGCAACTAAACCTAGCCGTTGGATCAATTTCCAAAAGATTTGGACGGTCCGATCTTCTTCTCCGCTCAAAATCGCGGAACAGAATAAACAGGGCGCACGATCGCTGGCGCACGATCACTGGTCGTGCGCGAAGAGGGAAATGGTCGTGCGCACTGTCCGAGACAGAACTCGATTCTCTTCTGAATTAACGCACGATCGCTGGCGCACGATCACTGGTCGTGCGCGAAGAGGGAAATGGTCGTGCGCTAAGAGCAGAAAGGGAAGATTTAGCCTGCTTCAAGTGCAGCACTACCACTCCGCCTACTTCGCTGAACCACGATTTTTGGGGTGTTACAGTTCGGTCCAATGCTATCGGGCCCGTTGTAGTAGTAATTAGTTGATCTGGCCAAAGAAGTGCCCTCCTAAGCGAGGAGACATAAAAGACATCGTGCAGCCCGACCAACTGCTACGGTAGCTCCAGTCTATAGGCCAAGTGGCCGATCTGCTCCAGGATCCTATATGGCCCCATGTGTCTTGGACTGAGTTTCTTTAGTTGCCGCACCCGTGTGACCCCGTGTGCCCGACGTATCTTCAAAAATACTCGGTCTCCTGCCTAGAACTCCACCTTACGATGTTATGCATCATAATATGTAATTTGCCTACTTTGCACCTCTAGCATCCGATCACGTATCAACCGTATTTAAGCGTTTGTGTCTTCAATATATTCCGACCCCAGCGCCTTCAGATCTTCATCCTGAATCGAAGATAGAGGGGTCCTACAATCTCTGCCATAGAGGGCTTCGTAAGGATCCATGCCAATGCTGGATTGTTGGCTATTATTGTAGGAGAATTCGACGAGTGGCAGTAGCCTCTCCCACGGTTCCCCACTATCTAATATTCATAACCTTAGCAAATCCTCCATAGTCCGGATGGTTCGCTCAGTTTGATCGTCAGTCTGAGGGTGGAATACGGTACTGAATGTTAGTCGTGACCCCAGGTATGCCTGAACTGCCTTCCATTCCCTTGACGTAAACCGTCCACCTCAATCCGATGCGATTGATCTAGGTACTCCGTGGTATCTGACAAATTGTTCCACAAACAACCGTACCAGGACACTAATGGGAGCACCCTTTTTGATGGGAATTTATCTGGCCACCTTTGTCAATCTGTCCACAATGATCCAGATGGAGTCATTCCCAGAGCGGGAGCGAGGTAACCCGTGTACAAAGTCCATGTAGATGTCCTCAAACTTCCACTCTGGCACCAGCAATGGATGTAATAACCCTCCCGGTCTTTTGCACTATGCCTTTACCAGTTGACACGACTCATAATAGGTAACAAAACGAACAATATCTCTCTTCATCCCTGGCAAATACATCGTTCTTTTTACATTTGCAGTCATCTTGATGATCCCGGGGTGTACTGAATATCTTCTGTGATGAGCTTCTATCAGAATATCTTCCCAGAGGTTACCCCCTACCGGTATATAAGTTCTACCCCGGAAATGCATGATGTCATCCTTCAATGTATAATCCCATGTGGTGCCTGATTCCAAGGTTTTGAAGACCGGTTCTAATTCCGCATCACGTCTCTGTGCAGCTTTGATCTGGTCCCGGACATCATAAACTAAGCTCATCGAGGCTAGATACTCCCGGTAGACCTTTGGATCATCTCTAGATACTAGTGTGATATGCATGTTTATGTTTCATTATGTTGTTTTGGCTTGCATGTCTGATAAGTAGTTTTTAGTCATAATATTTTAGGATAGTTTAGTATAAATTTTCCTACTTTTAATTTTATTTTCTTTATATTTTATGTTTGTTGTGTTATGTTTGTTATTTTATGTTTATTATTGTTATTTTATGTTTATTGTTGTTATTGTATGTTTGTTATTTTATATTGTTATTGTAATTTATGTTTGTTACATTTTATGTTATAATTTATGTTGTTTTTTTATGTTTGTTCTATGTTATGTTTGTTAATTTTAATGTTGTCATTTTATGTGTTTAAATGTTGTTATCTCATGTTTTTTAATTTGGTTATCTCACGTTTATGTTATGTGTTTAATTTGTTTATTTTATTTTGTAGGAATGTTGTCGCCGCCACCTTTGCATGAAGTCGTCGCGTTCGCCGTCGTGTGCCCGTCCATGCCACCATCGTCGCCGCAACGCCATCGTCGCGCCGTCAATATTCATGCCACAACGCCATGCTCGCCGCAACGCCACGTCCGTGCCATTGCCGCCACCTTTGCATGAATGCCACCATCGCCGTCGTGTGCCCGTCTATGTCGCCATCGTCGCGCCGTCAATAGTTATGTCGCAACGCAACCTCCATGCTGTCCAAGCACGTACAACCAACATGTTGCAGCTAGTCCTCACGATTCAGCTCCAAGATGAAGCAGCCCGTCCTCCATATATGATGAAGTACAACCCTCTCTTCCAGCCCAATCCAATCCATGAGCCCACCATGCATGCTTCCACCAATAAATTTAATATCAGCCCACTTCACATTATTCTCTTCCATCCAAACCGTGAGCTCCCCTCTTCCACTCCAATAAATGACCGCCACCTTGCATTGCCATTCCATTCATGCATCTCTCTCTTCTTTGCATGGCCGGTTCTCTCCTATCTCTCTCTCCTTTTTATTTTCCCTCTTTATTTCTCATCCATCCCCCCTCTCTTCCATTTTAATTTTATATTTTATTTTATATTTCTTTAAATAATATTCATTGCATTTTCACCCTCTCTCTCCTCCTCATTAAACTCATGCATGCATTCTTCCATTCATGCATGACCCTTCTCTCTCTCCCTCATAAATCTCATTCATGAACCTTTCACCCATCTAAAACCTTCCCCCTCTTCTATATAAGGAGCACAAGTCTCAAGATTGGAGAAGAATTTGGAGAGTGGATGTAGAAGTAGTGTAGAGTTTTTCTTTTCTCATTTAGAGAGCTTCCTTCAAGTATTGTTGTAAGAGTATTTTGCATCTTGTTATGTTTTCTCTTTTATAGTTAATGAATATGAATGTTTTTATTTCTATTCTCCTCTTTTCTCTCTTTCTAATGCGTAGCTAATTTTGTTGGTGCCCGATCGCGATGATCTTTGCAATAAAATAATATTTTTCATTCTATGTTTGCATTTGTATTTTTATTTTTGATCTGACCTTGAATTATTTCGTATCGACTCCGTATTTCTAGTATACGGTAGTAGATTCCGATCTCATATTTGAGTAGCCGAGAGGCTCGTGAATGTGAAAGATCACTCAAGGAAGGAAGGAGTTGCACGCAACCCTAGAGATAGGATGACGTAAATCCTCCGGATTGGAGTCAAATCCAATAGCGCGGTTCACTTCGATAATGCGACTTTGGGCCTTTTGATTTGCAAAGAGATTTCGGTCAAAACGTCTAGAAGTTAGGAGATTTAATGCTCTAGCGAGATTATTTCTTATTTTCGGATCCGCCACGGTCTTAATAGAATTACGAATGTTAAACTAATTTATTCAGTTATTTTATTTCAAAGTGAATCGTCGATCGAGCACTCTTTTGCAATAGTTTATTTCCCGTTTAATTAAGCTTAGTTTATTTTTAGTTTCAAAAACTCATATCTTTATTCGGTAGAATAATAGAATCGTTGTGAGTAATAGTATTTGTCTGCCCCGAGTTTAAATACGACCTTGATATATTTCATATCCTATGCTATATTTCGATAGGTACACTTGCCTTAATCGAGTATAGATTGGAGAACACAAATTTCTCTATCAAGTTTTTGGCGCCGTTGCCGGGGAATATTTTTGGCAATATTACGAAAGCATCGGGTTTATTACTTCTACTAAAATTCAAAAAAAAAATATTATTATTATTATAAAATATAATTAACCCACATCATCGTATTTCTATTCCACCTAAATTCCTGGAAAGGACGCTTTGGGCTTGAATTCCCATCACAGCCTCTAGTATCGTTGCAAACCCCTCACAGGGTAGATCTCGGGAAGTCCAGGACTAACATAATCCGCCAAAAAAAAAAAATCAATCAAAAAACAAATTTAATTTTCTCTTTCTTTTTTGGTAACAACTTTTTTTATCATGGAATCATCTTCTTTTTGCGCTCTTTGTGGGTCGCCCGACCACTTTAATTTTGCATGTTTTTCGGGAACCCCTCCTTCATATGATTTCAATTTTTCTGGAGTAAGTCAAAGTGGCCAATTTGACCCTTACTCTAGTTTTTATCCTACTTGGGAGATGGGGAACCCGTCACATTTTTCGCATGATTTTGCCCCGCAAAGCGCCGCGCCTCAAATTTTTAATTCTATCGATAATGGGTATCTTGAATTGCAAACTTCTTTAAATAATATCAATTCGCATTTTAAGACCATTATCGATTATTTTTCTCGTGAGGCCGCATCTTTTTCTTCGTCTTCTTCTCCGTCTCCTCCAATTTCTTTATGTAATGAGTCACCGGATATCCCGGCTTGTCTTATTCCTCTCGAGGAAGATAACTATTCGGATGTTCCGGATTGTTTCCTTCCTCCTTTGGATGCCACACATATGGATATTCCGGCGTGCTTCTTACCTCTTGAGGATGACGAGACGTCTCATAATTCTCTTTCTTTTTCCGATGACGTTGGTGATTCCATTTCAGTCTTAAATTCATCTGTTCCAAATTTTTCTATTTTTAGCGAATCTTCTTTTTCTTCTTCTTCTTCTATTTTAGATAATTCTCCTTCTTTTATTTTAGATAATCCATCTTTAGTTCTTTCTACTCCTTCTTCTCCCGAAATTTCACAAGATTCTCTTTCTCCTTGTGAAATTTCTGTTGATGAAATTTCTTTTTCACCTTCTTTTATTCCTCTTTCTATTTCTTCTTCTTTTATCTCTTCTTCTTTTGACGACCCCTTCTTCCCCGTTCCGCATATGGCGGAGTTCTTCAATAACTCCGTCCGTACATTCTCGGGCGTCATTCCTTTGAAGATTCCACTGCATGTCCGTGCGATTATTCATTTCTTCTTTTTTCTTATTTACTCTCCTAAGCGCATACTTAGGGAGTTACCTCTTCACTTCAGTTTTTATTTTCCATTTAGCTAACCAATAACGTCGGGCTCAGACGACGTTAAACAAAGAGCGCTCTTGGGAGGCACCCCTTGCTTATCCTTTTCTTTCTTTTTGTTTTTGCTTTTTTATTTTGCAGGAATAAAACCCCCGGCAGTTTGTTTGGCTCCATCATTCTTTCTCTCCCTTAGGCCCGAGCCGGTGTCCAGCTTAAGCATGGGGGAGAGACATTAGCATTCGGGCTCACGAATCCGGGGAAGCCATTTTTTTTTAATTATTTACTTTATTGCACCCCCTCTTTTTTTTCCTCATACTTACTATTCAACATTGGGGACAATGTTGAACTTTAAGCATGGGGGAGTGTTTTCCCTTTCTTTTTAAGTCTTTCAAAAAACACAAAAAAAATTTGAAAACAAAACAAAATCAAAAAAATTTTTATTATAGTACTATTTTGTTTCTTTAGCCTTGTGAAAAAATCCAAAAAAATTAAAAAATATATATATAAAATCTATTTGAAAATCAAAGTCAAAAAATTATTTTCTATCTTTATTTTTATGCGTCTTCTAGTGATGTGTATGCCCGAGCGGTTCTTTTGTCCTAGGTAGAATTTTCTTGAATCGATTTTCTAAACTTATTAGTTTAACATATTTTAGTTTTACGATTTTCTAATCTCTAAATATAGACATCAGTCCTTTAAGGACTATAAGTTAGCAAATTGTAGTTTTTCTTTTTATTCGGTGTTATTGCCTAGGAACGATTGCTAAATAGCGTTATCACTTTTTCATTTAGGAATAATTCTTTCTTGGTGTCTAGAACTTGTCCCTAGCTACTCTCGAAGCATGTGCGTAGTTTTTGATTTTCACGAACTTTAGAAATGATCTAGGCCACCCTTTGACCCGTTTGAGCCTTTTTGCCCACCTAAACATTACACCATTGCAAACTATTTTGGGCCTTTCCCTTTTTCTTTGTCTAAGCTCCACTTTTTACTTTTTCACCAAAGCCAAAATGCCTAACCCTTTTTCCACACTAAACCTTGAGCTTTATGTTTACTCATTTTTGTGATGGGGTTTATGTTTGAAAAATGAAAAGAAACTTGAAAGCTTACATTTGGAGCTCCCATTTAGAAAAAGTAGTACCAAAAAGAAGAAGATCATCATCGAAAAAAAATGAAATGAAGTTTATTCGTGGCCAATTATGAAAAGAAAAAAATTACATGGCCTTGTTTTTATTTTTGAAATGAAAAAAGTTGTACCTCTCAATTCTTGTTTTTGTGCTCAACTTTGGTTTAGTGTGTTTAGTTTTCCTTCTTATCTTTGAATTATCACTCCTAATCATTTACCTAAACCAAATTGTTACGCCTATTAAGTCCTAGTGATCTTTAGAACGTGTTACAAATCTGCGTAGTGGAGAGAGTGCGAACGGACAAGCCTATGGACACCATCATTGATGGATTTCTTTGGAGGTTATTTTGAGGTGATTTAGGGGTAGTCGCTATTTTAGCAACCTAGTAATTCATCTAATGCACCGTTTATTTAGAAACTCTATATTTTTGTTTTTCTTATTTTCCTAAATTTTTGGATGTCCTGTTTTAGGGATTTAGAAATGTGTAATCCTTCTTTATGTTTAAATAATATTTTTAGGTCTCCTCTTTTCAAGTTTTCTATTTTGGATATCTCACCTCACTAGTTGCTAGCATAGAAATTAGGATAGTTTAATTTTCCACATTTTGGTTTTCTTAATTATGCAACTTAAAAAATATTTTCCTTTTTGTTTCCCCTCTATTTTGATTTCCATTTGCTTGAGGACAAGCAAAAGCTTAAGCATGGGGGAGTTTGATAAGTAGTTTTTAGTCATAATATTTTAGGATAGTTTAGTATAAATTTTCCTACTTTTAATTATATTTTCTTTATATTTTATGTTTGTTGTGTTATGTTTGTTATTTTATGTTTATTATTGTTATTTTATGTTTATTGTTGTTATTGTATGTTTGTTATTTTATATTGTTATTGTAATTTATGTTTGTTACATTTTATGTTATAATTTATGTTGTTTTTTTATGTTTGTTCTATGTTATGTTTGTTAATTTTAATGTTGTCATTTTATGTGTTTAAATGTTGTTATCTCATGTTTTTTAATTTGGTTATCTCATGTTTATGTTATGTGTTTAATTTGTTTATTTTATTTTGTAGGAATGTTGTCGCCGCCACCTTTGCATGAAGTCGTCGCGTTCGCCGTCGTGTGCCCGTCCATGCCACCATCGTCGCCGCAACGCCATCGTCGCGCCGTCAATATTCATGCCGCAACGCCATGCTCGCCGCAACGCCACGTCCGTGCCATTGCCGCCACCTTTGCATGAATGCCACCATCGCCGTCGTGTGCCCGTTTATGTCGCCATCGTCGCGCCGTCAATAGTTATGTCGCAACGCAACCTCCATGCTGTCCAAGCACGTACAACCAACATGTTGCAGCTAGTCCTCACGATTCAGCTCCAAGATGAAGCAGCCCGTCCTCCATATATGATGAAGTACAACCCTCTCTTCCAGCCCAATCCAATCCATGAGCCCACCATGCATGCTTCCACCAATAAATTTAATATCAGCCCACTTCACATTATTCTCTTCCATCCAAACCGTGAGCTCCCCTCTTCCACTCCAATAAATGACCGCCACCTTGCATTGCCATTCCATTCATGCATCTCTCTCTTCTTTGCATGGCCGCTCTCTCCTATCTCTCTCTCCTTTTTATTTTCCCTCTTTATTTCTCATCCATCCCCCCTCTCTTCCATTTTAATTTTATATTTTATTTTATATTTCTTTAAATAATATTCATTGCATTTTCACCCTCTCTCTCCTCCTCATTAAACTCATGCATGCATTCTTCCATTCATGCATGACCCTTCTCTCTCTCCCTCATAAATCTCATTCATGAACCTTTCCCCCATCTAGAACCTTCCCCCTCTTCTATATAAGGAGCACAAGTCTCAAGATTGGAGAAGAATTTGGAGAGTGGATGTAGAAGTAGTGTAGAGTTTTTCTTTTCTCATTTAGAGAGCTTCCTTCAAGTATTGTTGTAAGAGTATTTTGCATCTTGTTATGTTTTCTCTTTTATAGTTAATGAATATGAATGTTTTTATTTCTATTCTCCTCTTTTCTCTCTTTCTAATGCGTAGCTAATTTTGTTGGTGCCCGATCGCGATGATCTTTGCAATAAAATAATATTTTTCATTCTATGTTTGCATTTGTATTTTTATTTTTGATCTGACCTTGAATTATTTCGTATCGACTCCGTATTTCTAGTATACGGTAGTAGATTCCGATCTCATATTTGAGTAGCCGAGAGGCTCGTGAATGTGAAAGATCACTCAAGGAAGGAAGGAGTTGCACGCAACCCTAGAGATAGGATGACGTAAATCCTCCGGATTGGAGTCAAATCCAATAGCGCGGTTCACTTCGATAATGCGACTTTGGGCCTTTTGATTTGCAAAGAGATTTCGGTCAAAACGTCTAGAAGTTAGGAGATTTAATGCTCTAGTGAGATTATTTCTTATTTTCGGATCCGCCACGGTCTTAATAGAATTACGAATGTTAAACTAATTTATTCAGTTATTTTATTTCAAAGTGAATCGTCGATCGAGCACTCTTTTGCAATAGTTTATTTCCCGTTTAATTAAGCTTAGTTTATTTTTAGTTTCAAAAACTCATATCTTTATTCGGTAGAATAATAGAATCGTTGTGAGTAATAGTATTTGTCTGCCCCGAGTTTAAATACGACCTTGATATATTTCATATCCTATGCTATATTTCGATAGGTACACTTGCCTTAATCGAGTATAGATTGGAGAACACAAATTTCTCTATCAAGTTTTTGGCGCCGTTGCCGGGGAATATTTTTGGCAATATTACGAAAGCATCGGGTTTATTACTTCTACTAAAATTCAAAAAAAAAATATTATTATTATTATAAAATATAATTAACCCACATCATCGTATTTCTATTCCACCTAAATTCCTGGAAAGGACGCTTTGGGCTTGAATTCCCATCACAGCCTCTAGTATCGTTGCAAACCCCTCACAGGGTAGATCTCGGGAAGTCCAGGACTAACATAATCCGCCAAAAAAAAAAAATCAATCAAAAAACAAATTTAATTTTCTCTTTCTTTTTTGGTAACAACTTTTTTTATCATGGAATCATCTTCTTTTTGCGCTCTTTGTGGGTCGCCCGACCACTTTAATTTTGCATGTTTTTCGGGAACCCCTCCTTCATATGATTTCAATTTTTCTGGAGTAAGTCAAAGTGGCCAATTTGACCCTTACTCTAGTTTTTATCCTACTTGGGAGATGGGGAACCCGTCACATTTTTCGCATGATTTTGCCCCGCAAAGCGCCGCGCCTCAAATTTTTAATTCTATCGATAATGGGTATGTTGAATTGCAAACTTCTTTAAATAATATCAATTCGCATTTTAAGACCATTATCGATTATTTTTCTCGTGAGGCCGCATCTTTTTCTTCGTCTTCTTCTCCGTCTCCTCCAATTTCTTTATGTAATGAGTCACCGGATATCCCGGCTTATCTTATTCCTCTCGAGGAAGATAACTATTCGGATGTTCCGGATTGTTTCCTTCCTCCTTTGGATGACACACATATGGATATTCCGGCGTGCTTCTTACCTCTTGAGGATGACGAGACGTCTCATAATTCTCTTTCTTTTTCCGATGACGTTGGTGATTCCATTTCAGTCTTAAATTCATCTGTTCCAAATTTTTCTATTTTTAGCGAATCTTCTTTTTCTTCTTCTTCTTCTATTTTAGATAATTCTCCTTCTTTTATTTTAGATAATCCATCTTTAGTTCTTTCTACTCCTTCTTCTCCCGAAATTTCACAAGATTCTCTTTCTCCTTGTGAAATTTCTGTTGATGAAATTTCTTTTTCACCTTCTTTTATTCCTCTTTCTATTTCTTCTTCTTTTATCTCTTCTTCTTTTGACGACCCCTTCTTCCCCGTTCCGCATATGGCGGAGTTCTTCAATAACTCCGTCCGTACATTCTCGGGCGTCATTCCTTTGAAGATTCCACTGCATGTCCGTGCGATTATTCATTTCTTCTTTTTTCTTATTTACTCTCCTAAGCGCATACTTAGGGAGTTACCTCTTCACTTCAGTTTTTATTTTCCATTTAGCTAACCAATAACGTCGGGCTCAGACGACGTTAAACAAAGAGCGCTCTTGGGAGGCACCCCTTGCTTATCCTTTTCTTTCTTTTTGTTTTTGCTTTTTTATTTTGCAGGAATAAAACCCCCGGTAGTTTGTTTGGCTCCATCATTCTTTCTCTCCCTTAGGCCCGAGCCAGTGTCCAGCTTAAGCATGGGGGAGAGACATTAGCATTCGGGCTCACGAATCCGGGGAAGCCATTTTTTTTTAATTATTTACTTTATTGCACCCCCTCTTTTTTTTCCTCATACTTACTATTCAACATTGGGGACAATGTTGAACTTTAAGCATGGGGGAGTGTTTTCCCTTTCTTTTTAAGTCTTTCAAAAAACACAAAAAAAATTTGAAAACAAAACAAGATCAAAAAAAATTTTATTATAGTACTATTTTGTTTCTTTAGCCTTGTGAAAAAATCCAAAAAAATTAAAAAATATATATATAAAATCTATTTGAAAATCAAAGTCAAAAAATTATTTTCTATCTTTATTTTTATGCGTCTTCTAGTGATGTGTATGCCCGAGCGGTTCTTTTGTCCTAGGTAGAATTTTCTTGAATCGGTTTTCTAAACTTATTAGTTTAACATATTTTAGTTTTACGATTTTCTAATCTCTAAATATAGACATCAGTCCTTTAAGGACTATAAGTTAGCAAATTGTAGTTTTTCTTTTTATTCGGTGTTATTGCCTAGGAACGATTGCTAAATAGCGTTATCACTTTTTCATTTAGGAATAATTCTTTCTTGGTGTCTAGAACTTGTCCCTAGCTACTCTCGAAGCATGTGCGTAGTTTTTGATTTTCACGAACTTTAGAAATGATCTAGGCCACCCTTTGACCCGTTTGAGCCTTTTTGCCCACCTAAACATTACACCATTGCAAACTATTTTGGGCCTTTCCCTTTTTCTTTGTCTAAGCTCCACTTTTTACTTTTTCACCAAAGCCAAAATGCCTAACCCTTTTTCCACACTAAACCTTGAGCTTTATGTTTACTCATTTTTGTGATGGGGTTTATGTTTGAAAAATGAAAAGAAACTTGAAAGCTTACATTTGGAGCTCCCATTTAGAAAAAGTAGTACCAAAAAGAAGAAGATCATCATCGAAAAAAAATGAAATGAAGTTTATTCGTGGCCAATTATGAAAAGAAAAAAATTACATGGCCTTGTTTTTATTTTTGAAATGAAAAAAGTTGTACCTCTCAATTCTTGTTTTTGTGCTCAACTTTGGTTTAGTGTGTTTAGTTTTCCTTCTTATCTTTGAATTATCACTCCTAATCATTTACCTAAACCAAATTGTTACGCCTATTAAGTCCTAGTGATCTTTAGAACGTGTTACAAATCTGCGTAGTGGAGAGAGTGCGAACGGACAAGCTTATGGACACCATCATTGATGGATTTCTTTGGAGGTTATTTTGAGGTGATTTAGGGGTAGTCGCTATTTTAGCAACCTAGTAATTCATCTAATGCACCGTTTATTTAGAAACTCTATATTTTTGTTTTTCTTATTTTCCTAAATTTTTGGATGTCCTGTTTTAGGGATTTAGAAATGTGTAATCCTTCTTTATGTTTAAATAATATTTTTAGGTCTCCTCTTTTCAAGTTTTCTATTTTGGATATCTCACCTCACTAGTTGCTAGCATAGAAATTAGGATAGTTTAATTTTCCACATTTTGGTTTTCTTAATTATGCAACTTAAAAAATATTTTCCTTTTTGTTTCCCCTCTATTTTGATTTCCATTTGCTTGAGGACAAGCAAAAGCTTAAGCATGGGGGAGTTTGATAAGTAGTTTTTAGTCATAATATTTTAGGATAGTTTAGTATAAATTTTCCTACTTTTAATTATATTTTCTTTATATTTTATGTTTGTTGTGTTATGTTTGTTATTTTATGTTTATTATTGTTATTTTATGTTTATTGTTGTTATTGTATGTTTGTTATTTTATATTGTTATTGTAATTTATGTTTGTTACATTTTATGTTATAATTTATGTTGTTTTTTTATGTTTGTTCTATGTTATGTTTGTTAATTTTAATGTTGTCATTTTATGTGTTTAAATGTTGTTATCTCATGTTTTTTAATTTGGTTATCTCATGTTTATGTTATGTGTTTAATTTGTTTATTTTATTTTGTAGGAATGTTGTCGCCGCCACCTTTGCATGAAGTCGTCGCGTTCGCCGTCGTGTGCCCGTCCATGCCACCATCGTCGCCGCAACGCCATCGTCGCGCCGTCAATATTCATGCCGCAACGCCATGCTCGCCGCAACGCCACGTCCGTGCCATTGCCGCCACCTTTGCATGAATGCCACCATCGCCGTCGTGTGCCCGTCTATGTCGCCATCGTCGCGCCGTCAATAGTTATGTCGCAACGCAACCTCCATGCTGTCCAAGCACGTACAACCAACATGTTGCAGCTAGTCCTCACGATTCAGCTCCAAGATGAAGCAGCCCGTCCTCCATATATGATGAAGTACAACCCTCTCTTCCAGCCCAATCCAATCCATGAGCCCACCATGCATGCTTCCACCAATAAATTTAATATCAGCCCACTTCACATTATTCTCTTCCATCCAAACCGTGAGCTCCCCTCTTCCACTCCAATAAATGACCGCCACCTTGCATTGCCATTCCATTCATGCATCTCTCTCTTCTTTGCATGGCCGGTTCTCTCCTATCTCTCTCTCCTTTTTATTTTCCCTCTTTATTTCTCATCCATCCCCCCTCTCTTCCATTTTAATTTTATATTTTATTTTATATTTCTTTAAATAATATTCATTGCATTTTCACCCTCTCTCTCCTCCTCATTAAACTCATGCATGCATTCTTCCATTCATGCATGACCCTTCTCTCTCTCCCTCATAAATCTCATTCATGAACCTTTCCCCCATCTAGAACCTTCCCCCTCTTCTATATAAGGAGCACAAGTCTCAAGATTGGAGAAGAATTTGGAGAGTGGATGTAGAAGTAGTGTAGAGTTTTTCTTTTCTCATTTAGAGAGCTTCCTTCAAGTATTGTTGTAAGAGTATTTTGCATCTTGTTATGTTTTCTCTTTTATAATTAATGAATATGAATGTTTTTATTTCTATTCTCCTCTTTTCTCTCTTTCTAATGCGTAGCTAATTTTGTTGGTGCCCGATCGCGATGATCTTTGCAATAAAATAATATTTTTCATTCTATGTTTGCATTTGTATTTTTATTTTTGATCTGACCTTGAATTATTTCGTATCGACTCCGTATTTCTAGTATACGGTAGTAGATTCCGATCTCATATTTGAGTAGCCGAGAGGCTCGTGAATGTGAAAGATCACTCAAGGAAGGAAGGAGTTGCACGCAACCCTAGAGATAGGATGACGTAAATCCTCCGGATTGGAGTCAAATCCAATAGCGCGGTTCACTTCGATAATGCGACTTTGGGCCTTTTGATTTGCAAAGAGATTTCAGTCAAAACGTCTAGAAGTTAGGAGATTTAATGCTCTAGCGAGATTATTTCTTATTTTCGTATCCGCCACGGTCTTAATAGAATTACGAATGTTAAACTAATTTATTCCGTTATTTTATTTCAAAGTGAATCGTCGATCGAGCACTCTTTTGCAATAGTTTATTTCCCGTTTAATTAAGCTTAGTTTATTTTTAGTTTCAAAAACTCATATCTTTATTCGGTAGAATAATAGAATCGTTGTGAGTAATAGTATTTGTCTGCCCCGAGTTTAAATACGACCTTGATATATTTCATATCCTATGCTATATTTCGATAGGTACACTTGCCTTAATCGAGTATAGATTGGAGAACACAAATTTCTCTATCAATGTCGAGGTAGCATAGGAATGTTATTGGCTTTTGGATATTTTGATGTTGTTGGGATGATGATTTGGAACATGGGCTTTGTAAGGCCATAAGGCCAGGATACTCCTATGTAGATGTGGATAACTTCTGTGTTTTGTTAAGTGTTTTCACTGTGTTTGTTCTGAGTTTTGAGTTGGGTAGATTATATATCCTTTTTTCAATACTAAAGCTGTAGCGATTATATGTTGTGGGGTCCCGACCGGACCCATATTATATGGTCATTACAGGGGAGTTGTTACAGGGTGTAGGATTGTATGCATTAGATTTCCTAACTTATAAGTCATGTCTTGTACATAACCGGGTGAGTGTTCCAGTGGAGCCTTGCGAGGCATTGGGGGGAAAGAGTGCTAGTTTGAGCGGTTTCTTTTGTGTGCATATGGGACTAACACCCCAACCTACGACATATGTGCAACTCCTCATGCCCATCTGTCACTTAGTTCGGGGCTAGGGTGTAGACATATAGTCAGAGTTGTTTTAAATCTTAGGACATACTTATATCATTGCATGCACTCATTATGATTACACTTTTCATGCATACATGTTTTTTTTTAACATGCTTATCTTGTATACATCTTTTTGAGCTTTCATTGAATTAAAACTCAAAACTTTGAAAAATAAACTTGTTGACAACTTTGGGCAAAAATTTAAATCACAACTTTTTCAATATTTATCAAAACACTTTGCGCTAGTTGGTGTCTCCTATCTTAGAAAAACATTAATCAAGAAAAATCTAAACCAACAAAACATGCTTAAAAACCTTTCTAATCATCTCTATAATGCCTTAAATTTCTACAGTAAGAAAGCCTCTATATAATAACTCTAAATCGAAGATTTTTTTTAAAATACATGAAATCGTCTACTGTTTCGGCGTTAAGAGTTAACGCCAAACGTTAGTGGTCAACGCCCGGCGTTAGAACTCAACACCTGGCGTTAGCCCTCTATGCTCAAATTTCCATTTTTAATGCTGAAAAATCTCTGATATTCTCTCATGCATACTTTCATATTTGTTTCTCTGTTTTGAAATTTTTTTATTTTTAATAATCTTTGTTCTTCCTTATTCAAAAATCTATAAAATAATTTAAATAATCAAAAAAATTTCAAAAACATATTTTTGTTTTCAATTTTCAAAAATTCAAGCATATGTTTTTCTTTATCCAAAAATCTTTGTTTTTTTATTATTCATCATTGTTTTTCTTTATTCAAAAATCCGCAAAAAATTCAAATAATTAAAAATCATCAAAATATGTTGTCATTTTTTGTTTTTAAATTTTCAAAAAAAATTATGTTTTTTTATTTGACTATAGGATTTCACATAAGTAAAAATCTTGTTATTTTCTTCAAAAATGGTCAAAAGTGTTTAAGCATACTCTTAAAGATTCTCTTCAATGTTTAATTTTCATCTCAAGTTTCTTAAACATTATTTTATCTTGTCATGCTTCGACCATAATCTTGTTATGTGCAATGAAATAATAAACTATTGAAAATTGTGTAAGATTGCCTAGCATGCCTCTAAGTATGAGTAATGTTTTTATGTTAAATAATGATTCATTCACACACTCTTTTGGTAATCTACATGTGATCATAATCTTAATCTTGCATGATTGTGTAGTGTAATAGTTTAACATGTTAAGTTGTATGTCTAAATTACCTACACATTCTTTTCAAATATCAATTTCTTTCATATATAGAAGCGTGATTTCAAATTTTTGTTGTTTGCAAAAAACAAGTGAATTCGGAGACTTTTGTCCTAAATTAAAAAATGAATAAAATGACAAAGATAACTCCACAAAGCACTACTTAGCCTCTTGATAAGTCTTAATGAGCATTGTGAGGTTGAGCACCTTGGAAGGAATTGTAAAGTGCTTGTGAAAACACATATTTTTATCACTTCTATTTGTACACTAGATCACTCAAAAAAATATCAAATGCTTATGTAATCCCCCAAGCAATACTTCGCTTCTTGATAAGTCTTAATGAGCATTGTGTGGGCAAAGCACCTTGGTAGTTGTACTCTTTTATGTGCTTTAAAATATAATTCTAGAATTGATGTGTGGAAGTAATTCTAAGACTACACGCATAATATTATTTTACTACATCGTTGCATATGTCGCGTGCTTTGACTATATCACTTGTATACTCTTATCGAAACACAATTTGCACACATCATTATCTTTCATAAAGCTTCTACTCATGAGAATTGGATCTTAATGCATATCTACATAATTCTCTAAAAAGCTGATGTAAAAGCACTAGATTGCAATGCATGGTGTCTACAATATTTTCTTTACTTAAAATACAAATTAGTTACATTGTAGCGATTATCTCTTTGAATAAGTCAAATCATGCTTGCCTTTAGTTGTTGAAAAAATTTCAAGGATAATGCTCCTTACATGTGAAAATTCTAGAAAAATTGCAGGCATTTTCAAACCTAAAAATAAAAAATTTCTCTAACAATCCAAATGCTTATCTTGGTTACTTTGTTTTTCTGCACTATTGATTTGATCTTATATTTTTACCATGCTTTATCATGCTTATTTTAAGTCGTAATTTTTAGGGTTTTTTATCTCTTGTTTTAAAACCCCTTTTCACTTTTTTTTTCAACAAGTGGTAGACTTGCTTGGTAAAGTACACAAGATGTTGTTTCTTCACGCTTATGATATTTTTCCGCTGCACTAATCACTCTAAGCTTGATCATGACTTCCTATATTTTGCAACAAAACTCTTAACCCTCTCTTGGTAGTCCTAACTTTCACCCATTTACTTTATCGTAGCCATGTTTTGTTTCACTCCACCCACTTTTGCTAATAACAAAAGGGGGAGAAGAAAATGATAAATCTTAATGATTAAGGAGTAGGATTCACTAGATTATGAGGGAACATAAATCTATTCTATTGGAGCATACACTAAGGGGGATCACTTAAATAGGGGAGCACATATCTCTAAATTTGATATTTCTCATAAAATTCTCTAAGTAGCATTGTGTCATATCTCTTTATAAAAACACATCATTTACCTTTGAAATTTGATTTATCTTAATTGGATTTGTTATTATCAAAAGGGGGAGATTGTTGGAAAATGATTTTACGCATCCTTTTGGTTTGAGAATAACATCCTACTTGTATTTCATAAAGTTTGCCATTGTGTTTTTAGTATGCATGATTGAACAAAGATGACATTAGGATGCTATGTGTTGGTCTGGACTAGCTCCATGTACTGAAGGAAAGGATGAGGTCTAACGTCGGGTGTTAGAGCCAACACTGTCATTGACCCTCAATCCCGCTAGTATGAAAATGGTATGGAGGGAAGCTGTCGTGATTGAAGGTGCATTTTGGGAATGATTTGGCTTAATGCCAAGCGTTAGACTTAACGTCAGTGTTAGGGTTTCCTAAAAGGAGATGTTTCCAAACATGCAATATCTCCTCCTTGGAATGAGGATATGTGTCATCAAAACAATTCTAAACTAAGTCAATGTCTGGTGTTAGCCCTAACGCCAATGTTAGCTTCCTCTTCTATAAATAGGAGGCATTCATTCTATTCAACTTTACAACTCAAGGAACCTTAATCCAGCACTCTAAAATCACTGTGAAGGCTGTATTTCCAAACCACAAAGGATCTCCCATTCAAATTTAAGAGAAGGAATCAAAGTAGGATTGGATCAGCGCTAACTCAAAGCAAAGAATGCACGCTTCGACTTCAACGATCTTTAGCGGTTCTTCGTCGTCTCCTTCAGATTTCTTCATAGGGATTTTTCAATTTGTCTTTCATATTTTGTAACACCTTTTATCTATGTGATTATTTCGTGAATTCACCGCGGTTGTTGGTGACTAGGTCCTTGTGTGGCTTAGGGAGAACTCACCACAATGTGATTAGGTCTAGGGCTTAGATCTAGAGGGTGCTCGAGGCATTTTATGGGGATAGAGAGCCTAGAGCGGCTTGAGGCCATATCTTGGGATAGATCGGCTAAAGCCAACCGATTCTTAGGGAGAAGAGTCAATATAGAAAACTAAAAGAGTTTTTTTATTTGCAATGATTTCTAGTGTTATAGAAACTCGATTTTTTAATCAATTTTATAAATGATAATCATGTCTTTATTTGTTCAATAAAATTGATTTGGTTCTCAATTTCTAGCACTTTACTTTTGATCCAATCTATTTCTTATAAGATGACAAAAGTTTTCTATTAAATTATAAAGTTTTCTATTAAATTATAAAGTTTTCTAAAACCCTTATTCACCCCCCTCTAAGGGCCCCTTAAGATCCAACACTAAGAGTCTCCTTATCAAAAGACTTAGTTGGTCCTAAGAATCCTATTATCAAAGGATATATATTGGTTTTGAGAATCTCCTTAGAAAAAGATTCAGATTGGTTCTAAGAGTCTCCTTAGCAAAAGACTCAGTGTATTGGTTCTAAGAGTCTACTTATCAAAAGACTTATCACTAATTATTAGAAATCCTACCAAGGGGAGAAGAGAGTGTTGAAAATTGAAGTGTAAGTGGAGGTCGAGCGGTCTAGGCATCAGACCGGGCGGTCTGGTAAACCGCAGAGGTTGGGTAGTCTGGTATGAAGACCACGCAGGTTGTCTTCCTGCGGTGGACTGGCGGTTAACCAGTTTCAGGTGGCTTTGATATTTTGGCTATCTGAGGTTGATGGTGTTGCTAGGTTTTGCGAGTAGTCCGCGCGGCTTGTTATTAAGTCGGCGAACTGTTCGGCAGGGTTAACTCAGCAAGCCGCGCGAGTTATGTGCTACCTGCTATTGTTGTTGTGGGTGGTTATCCTATCGTATAGGCGGTGACTGCACTCCTCACCTCTACTATAAATAGGACCCCCCAGATCGAAGAAATAAGACGAGAATTGTAAGTGAGAGCTCGCGAGTTTGTTATGCGGATAGAACTTTTCTGTTCGCGCGGTTTGAGATTTGCCTTTGGCGTGTTCGCAGGTTGAGAGGCTTGCTTGTGGTTCTGATATTATTAGAGGAGAATGCAGCGGATAAGTTGGTAGTAGTCAGCGGCGGGTAGCAGAAGGAGGTCGCAGTCAGCAACAAGGCAGTTTTCTCTTTAGCTCATTTTAGCTTTCAAGAAAGCATCAGTCTTTGGCGGGTAGGCGGTTTGCCTTTGTCGGACTGTTCTGTATTCAGTCCTTCAGCAGCTTGTTCGCGGTTAGAAGAAGCCAAGTGACTGCTGTCACGCGGCCTTGCTTGGGCAAACAGGGTAAGCATTGGAATAACGGGCAGTCCGCGCGTTGAGTTGCGGGTTGGTGATTTTGCAGTTAGTCGCGCGGTCAACTAGGCGACTTGGCGGTTTGCGTGGATAGCTTTGTTAGCCGGGCGGTTTGGTGGGTTCAGTTTGTAACTGCCAGCTTCTTGTAGTTTGTTTCTTTCTCCTTATTTGGTGTACTGGTAAATCATGTCTCGTCATGTATGTCTCGCAATGTACAGAAGATAGTTAATACAAGATTTTTCGTGTTCCTTCATTATTTCTGATTTTGGTGCTTGGTATGGTTGAAGTGTTCTTGCGACCTAGTTCCCATTTTTCTCTTCTTAGAAATTTTAATATAGTATCTAGGGAATCAGTGGTATAACAATGGAAGGAGGAATACCAAGAGGTCTTGGTATTCAGCTCCTGACGCAGACTAACTTTAAGAAGTGGAAGTCTTGCATGGAGAGCTATCTCTTGGGCGAGGACCTCTGGGAGGTTGTTGGTGAAGAAGAAACTCAAGAAGTTGTTGCTGCTGGTGAGAATGCTCATCTGGTGAGAGCTTAGAAGAGAACTAATGCTAAGGCAGAGTTTACTCTCAAGCGGGCTATCTCATCAGAGTTGTTTGATCACATCGTTGGATGTCGACCAGCTGTTGAGATTTGGACAGCCTTAGATGGCTTGTTTAATAAGAAGAATGTAGCTCGGTTACATTTCTTGGAGAATGAGTTGGCTAAGGCCACTCAAGGTGACTAGTCTATATCAACGTTCTTCCAAAAGATGAAGAACCTCTGTGCAGAAATATCGGCATTGGACCCGGATGAGCCTATCTCAGAAGCAAAGTTGAAGAGGCACATAATCCGCGATTTGCAGAGGGAGTATGTGGCCTTTGTTACTTTTGTTCAAGGCTGGTCCAATCAGCCATCGTTGCTGGAGTTGGAAAACTTGCTTGCTTCGCAAGAGAGTTTAGCTATGCAGATGAAAGAGATGTTTGTCTCTGGGGGAGAAAGTGAGGTTCTCTATTCTGGAAAGAAGAAGTGTTGGGACAAGAAGAAGAAAACATCTGGTGATGATGATCCATCTACTTCATATCAATAGCAAAGGAGCTATGCTCCTAAGCGTGATGGGAAGAAGAAGGAAGGACCATGATTCTTCAGGTGCAATAAGCTTGGTCACTTTAGGAAGGACTGCAGAGTCAAGCTTCAGCCGGGGCATGCTGCAGGAAAGGAGGAGGCTGGTTCCAATGCTAGTGGTAGTTGGGTTGATGGAGCTTTTATGACGGACACCTGTGTTTGGGCTATGGCTTCTATCAACTATCAAGATAATTGGATAGTGGATTCTTGGTGTGGTCATCACCTCACTAGGGATGAGTCCAAATTCTCTTCTTTGCAGACATACTCAGGTAATGATGCTATCATTACTGCTGATGACACTATACATGCAGTTGAGAAGGAGAGTGTAGTTTCTTTAAATGGAGATAGAGGTCCACTCACGTTAAAGAGTGTCTATCATGTTCCGGAGATGAATAAGATCCTCTTCTCGGTGACCAACGTTGTTGATGCTGGCTATCATGTTCTGTTTGGTCCAACAGAAGTGATGTTTCTTCAGAATGTGTCAGCGGTGAAGGCTGAAGTCACTCATATTGGTAGAAGGGTGAAGGACTTGTTTGTGCTATCTACAAGATCCTATGTTGATAAGATGAGGACTAATGATAGCGCTGCTATCTGGCATGAAAGACTTGGACATGTTGGGATGGACAAGTTGAAAGCTATGGCAGGAAGAGGCCTTGTGAGTGGCTTGCCTAGTTTGTCATCCTTCGGCGATGGTCATGTTTGTGCAGGTTGTCAATATGGTAAGGCTCATTGCCTCCGATTTGACAAATCACAAAGCAGATGCAAAGCACCATTGGAGTGTATTCATGGTGATCTGTTTGGACCTACCGCAACTACTAGTCTTGGAGGCAGCAGGTATATGCTGGTCTTGATTGATTACTTCACTAGGAATACTTAGGTATACTTTATGAAGGAGAAGTCTGAAGCGTTCATGAAGTTTGTGGAGTTCAAGGAGTTCGTGGAGGGTCGACTTAACTTGCGGATCAAGAAGTTCAGAACCGACAATGGAGGGGAATTTACTTCCAATGCGTTCTTCAACTTCTGCAGGAAGCATGGCATCCGGAGAGAGCTCTCTTATGCTCACACTCCACAACAGAACGGAGTTGTAGAGCGGAAGTTCCGTCATTTGACGGAGACCTGCAAATGTTGGCTTCATGCCAAGAGCATTCAAATGTCCTTCTGGGTAGATGGAATGTCTTGTGCAACTTATGTCATCAATCGGATGCCACTAAGTCCAATCAACTTGAAAACCCCACATGAGTTGATGTTCAAGATAACGCCTATGGTGGAACACCTTAGAGTGTTCGGATCTACCTGCTATGTACATGTTCCTAATGCCCTCAAAATGAAGGTAGATGCAAAATCAAGGAAGCTAGTCTTCGTCGGTTGTGATGACCGGAAGAAGGGTTGGAGATGCATGGATCCAGAGACACAGAGAGTTGTAGTCTCAAGGGATGTGCTATTTGACCAGCTAATGTCATACTAGGGTAGCTCATCTATGGATCTACAAGAGAGCAGGTCAGATAGTGGACCAGGAGAAGCTGCAAGGGAAGTTTTGGTGGAGTTGCCTATTTCACCAGGTGCTCCAGTTGCTTCTAGCTCTGCGTCAGTTGCTTTAGGTTCTGGAAGCAGGAGGAGCGATGATCCAAGTGTGTTTAAGAGAAGAGCTAGCATATAAGTTGCAGTGGAAGAGGTGGATCAGAGTAAAACATTGAGGAGGTCCAAGAGGACTATTATTCCACCAGCTCGGTATACAGGGGGAAATTAGGTGAGCATCATCTCATGTTTCTTTGCTGCCCCCTTGGAAGAGCGAGAGACGTCATGCTTTGAAGACGCCACTAGAGTTAAGGAGTGGGAAGATGTCATTAATGAGGAGATGGTTGCCCTCAAGAAGAATGTGACTTGGGATCTTGTACCGAAGGTTAAATGCATTACTCCTGTGACATGCAAGTGGGTTTGCAAGCTAAAGAAGAAAGCTGACGGGTGTATCAAGCGGTACAAGGCTCACCTTGTAGCTCGGGGGTTCTCTCAACAGTACGGAGAAGACTATGAAGAGACATTCAGTCCGGTAGCCAAGATGACTTCGGTATGAGTGGTGATTGCGTTGGCAGCAAGCCAAGGATGGAAGATTTGGCAACTCGATGTAAAGAATGCTTTCTTGTACGAAGAGATTGACAAGTATATCTTCATGGTTCAGCCACCAGGATATGTATCAGAAGTTCATCCAGGACAGGTCTGCAAGCTCAAGAAGGCTCTTTACGGGTTGAAGCAAGCGCCTCGGGCGTGGTATGGGAAGATCGCAGAATATCTCCAGTTATGCGGATATTTTGCTTCAGATTCAAACTCGAGTATGTTTGTAAAGAAGATTGAGGAGATGCATGTCTTGGTGCTGTTGTACATTGATGACATGATCATCACAGGGAACTCGGAGGCTGAGGTAGCTAAGCTTTGGGCTAAATTGGCTATCAGGTTCGAGATGAAGGATTTGGGGGAGCTTCACCATTTACTTGGACTCGAAGTGGAGACGAAAGAGAGAAGTGTGCTTATTTCCCAGAAGGGCTATGCGGAATGGATCATGAAGTGATTCAGCATGGAAGGAGGGAAGAGCAGTTCTACTCCACTGGAGGTTGGTCTAAAACTTCAGCGGGATGAGGGGATGATTCTTCCTGATCAGTTGGTGTTCCGGGCTCTTCTTGGGAGTCTGATATATCTGATGATTACCAGACCGGATATTGCATATGCAGTTGGCAGGGCTAGTTGGTATATGGCAGAACCACGGAAACCTCATCTGGTAGCGGCAAAGAGTATTCTGAAGTACGTGAAGTCGACCTCAAACATGGGTCTCCTTTATGAGAGAGACACGGACTTTTGTTTGCATGGATACAAGGATGCTGATTATGGGGGAGATTTAGATGATCGGAAGTCGACATCTGGTAATGTTTTCTTATGTGGATTGGCGGCTATTTCATGGTGCACCAAGAAGCAGGATTTTGTGTCCATCTCTTCCACTGAAGCGGAATACGAGGCCTCGGCCTTGGCAGCTCAGGAAGCCATCTTGATTAGTAGATTGGTGGAGGACGTCCATATAGAGGTGCGAGATCCTACTCTGCTACATGGTGACAATGAGAGTGCTCTCAAACTAGTTAACAATACAGCCTGTCACGCACAGACCAAGCACATCGAGATCGAGCATCATTTCATTCGGGAGAAGGTGCTGGAGGGATCTCTGATTGTTGAACATGTGCGGAGTGAAGACAAAGACACTGACATCTTCACAAAGTTGCTAGCGAAGGGACCATTTACTCGGTTACGAGGTTTGCTTGGGCTGACTTCCACTTCCCACTTCATGGGGGAGTGTTGAAAATGGAAGTGTAAGTGGAGGTCAGGCGGTCTGCGCATCAGACTGAGCGGTCTGGTAAACCGCAGAGGTCGGGTGGTCTGGTATGAAGACCGCACGAGTTGTCTTCCTGCGTTGGACTGGCAATTAACCAGTTATAGGTGTCTTTGATCTTTCGGCTATCTGAGGTTGATGGTGTTGCTGGGTTTTGTAAGTAGTCCGCACGACTTGTTATTAAGTCGGCAAATTGTTCGGCAGGGTTAACTCAGCAAGCCGCGCGAGTTGTGTGCTACTCGTTGTTGCCGATGTGGTCGGTTATCCTATCATATAGGAGGTGACTGCACTCCTCACCTCTACTATAAATGGGACCCCCCAGATCGAAGAAACAAGACAAGAACTGTATGTGAGAGCTCACGAGTTTGTTGTGCAGATAGAACTTTTCTGTTCACAAGGTTTAAGATTTGTCTTTGCTGTGTTTGCAGGTTGAGCGGCTTGCTTGTGGTTCTGATTTGATCAGAGGAGACCGCAGCGGATAAGTCGGTAGCAGTCAGCGGAGGGTAGCAGCAGGAGGTTGCGGTCAGCGACAAAGAAGTTTTTTCTTTGGCTCGTTTCAGCTTTCAATAAAGGATCAGTCTGTGGCGGGTAGACGGTTTGCCTTTGCCAGACTCTTCTGTATTCAGTTCTTCAGCAGCTTGTTCGCGGTTAGAAGCGGCCAAGTGACTGCGGTCAGGAGGCCTTGCTTGGGCGAACAGGGCGAGCATTGGAATAATGGGAAGTCCGCGTGTTGAGTTGCGGGTTGGTGATTTCGCGGTAAGTCGCGCAGTCAGCTTGGCGACATGGCGGTTTGCGCGGACAACTTTGTTAGCCGGACGGTTTGGCGGGTTCAGTTTGTAACTGCCAGCATTTTGTAGTTTGCTTCTTTCTCCTTATTTGGTGTACTGGTAAATCATGTCTCGCCATGTATGTCTCGCAATGTACATAAGATAGTTTATACAAGATTTTTCTTGTTCCTTCATTATTTCTAATTTCTTGTGCTTGGTATGGTTGAAGTGTTCCTGCGACCTAGATCCCATTTTCCGCTTGTCAGAAATTTTAATATAGTATCTGAGGAATTTCAACAGAGAGGACTACCTAAACATTTTGGGGAACCTCTATAAAAATATTTTTGTCTTCTGGTTGTATTCTCTTTATTTTTTGTGCTTTAATTTTTCCACTGCTCATACTTTGATAACCATGGATGTACTGTGAGTGATTGTGGTCTTATAATTTTAAATCTTTATTCACACCCTCTAGAGTAATTCTCAATAGCTCTCCCTCACTTTAATGGGTCCTTGTTTTAAATCCAAAGAATTTTGGTTTACATGGTCAATATGAGTTTGGAGAATCTTGTTAAAGGGAAAGAATGTTAGCTCTTTCTATTTTTGATAATGAAACTCTTTCTATTTTTGACAATGATTAACTGAGTAAGAGAAAGAAATTCATAATTAATAGAGAAAGTATGATCAAATCTATCTGTGGACTCACTCTACAAGGAGGTTCTTATCCTTCAACATTGGTCCCTGAACAAAAGTACAAAATACAGAAAACTCAATTCCTCGGTTGAATAAAGATCAAGTAAAAATTATCAAAGGTAAGTATGTTAATTGTGAAACCTGATATTGACCTATCAATGATCATGAAATGATTAGAGAATTGATGAGAAGGAATGTTCACTTAGTAGAAGTATATGACATCGCTTTTAAGAGTTGAGGAGATTAATGACAATTATGAAATCTCTAGAAGGAAATCCTAACAAAGCCAAAGAGAAGGTTACAATGTACATATTGATGGTAGAGTAAAATGCTCTTTGCTATTTATGTTTTTCTGGTGAAAGTTGTTGCAGAAGAGCATAACAAGTGATGACTAAAAAGTTCATGGAGTCTATACTGTAAGAAGAGATAACAGAATGGTTGTACAGAAGTATGCTTTGAATGTTGAATGAATGTCTTTCTTCTTCTTTATACTATGTAAACTTCCTTGTTATGCTTTTCTTTTTCTTTTTATTCTTCTTGTAAAGTCACTTATTAAAATTATGAAATCTATTATATCAAATAGGGGGAGATTATTGCAAATATCCTCTTGATTTGGTATATCTGATTAAATAAGTGATTTATGAATATCTTATGTATGTATAAAAAGGAATTAAATGTAATGTAAATAGGAAAGCTAACAGAAGTAAAAGCATAGACTTACAAATGAAAAATATTGATAAAAGCTACGTCCGTTGAGAAGTAATTGATGTATGTCGTAGAGCCAATACAACTTCCGTTGACTTTTATGAAGCAAAAAAAGAAAAAGTCAAAGTTCAAAGTATATGAATTCAGCATACATGAAGAAATAATTGATGTTTTCTTAATTATTCATTGAGTTCTTCCAAGATGACAATTAAGGAAGTTGGGCAGAATGAGGCCGTGATTGCAATTGAAATCAAGTCGTTGATGCTTTAACTAAACAAAGATATTATGATGAATCAAAGACAGAGAAAGTATTGAATCAGATGAGTTCTCTATATATACATAAAACTCAGCGGAAAAGAAACAGATTCTGAAAATTAAGATTATGAATTCTGTTCTTCTCTCCCACAATCTACCTAGCTCCTCTCTTCCCCTTTAAATAATAAGGGTTTGTGCGGTTACAACTTGTTGTGCCGCACGACCTCCTCTTTCCTCCCAACTACTCGACTCTTTATGCACCCCGGATAGTTGAGCATTTAATACAACGTTAAATGCTCCCAACCGTCCAAGCAACCTCTCATGTATAAATAAGGGTATAGGGGTGCTTTGAAGGGACATAACTTGTTCCGGAATCCACCCTATTGTAGGTGCGGTTACATGTTCGATCACTTAGTTGCCTGTTTACTTAGTGGTTGTGCCTTATAAGCACTTTTGAGCAATAAGATCATCCGCAACAAGTGGTATTCGTTGCTGCGTGCATATCCGGTGTTCGTCACTATTAGCGACATATACCTTTTTCTGTGTTTTGTTCGCCCAGCCCTCGTGGGTTAGTAATCAGTTGTTTGTAGTTCTTGATTTCCTCGCCATCTCTCTAACACGATCGTTGAGTGTGGAAAGTTGGTGACAATTTTGGTACCAATAAAAGGGGAACCTCATAAAGCAATTCTTAGGGGTGCGGATTATTGAAAGGGATTTCGGTCGATCAACTTAAGGTTAGGTGGTAGTATTCCTTTAGCGAGATATAATTATAAATTAGGAACCTCCAAGGTCGAGATATTCCATTAAGTTGCTTATGATTCAATTTGAGTCATTAATATTTTCATTTAGAGGGATTCTAGATCAAATGTTGCATTTTTCTCTTATTTTTCTCTCAAATTTTAGTTTATATTTTCTTTTTATAAAACCACATTTCGTAGATAAAATAATAATAATTCAATGAGTACGAGTAATAAACAAACCCCATGGAAATATGACCCTTGATATTTTAGTTTAAAATATCCTATGCTATAATACGATAGGTGATCTTGCCTATTCGCATATTATATCCTTTGGAAATAAAATTTCCCCCATCACTATCCTACATACTAGATATCTCTAAATTTTCTCCAATTCTTCTTGCATAACTATGATCCATTGTGGATCACCATTTACTTCTGCAAATATTTTGGGTTCAACTTGTGAAATGAAACTACAAAATAATATTTCATTAGGTCTACCTGCTCTTTTCTTCATTGGATCCTGCAGGTTCAAAGTAACTTAATGTAGAGGATGATCATTGATGTATTTGTAGGCTCTGGGAAGCTGTGCTGGGAGAATATCATGGGCTTCTCCATCAGTAACTTCTATTGCATCATCAACCTTAATGCCTCCTTCAGCTTCTCGATCCAATGTATTTTCACAGTACCTTCTTGAATAGCGTCATCTTCCTTTGGTGTCCGATTTGTTATTTCTCATCATCACTTTCCTCTTTAGTTGGGATGCTATCTTGAGTAGCTTGTCCTTCAAATTCTTTACCAAAGGTTATTCTCTCCATCTGCAAGACTATATCTGAGGGATTTTTCTCCTCTCAGGGAATAATAGATTCATCAAATGTTACATGAATTGACTCTTCTATAGATAAGGTCTGCTTATTGTAAATCTATATACCTTGCTGGTGGACAAATATCCAAAGAATATCCATTCATCAGCCTTGACTTCAAACTTAGTCAGATTTCACTTAAGAATTTTCAAGATGAAACATATGCACCCAAATACTCTAAAGTGCAAAATGTTTAGGGTTCTATTTTTTATTGTTCATAAGGAGTCTTCCCATGTAATTTGTTGATTAAATATTTTCTTAACATGTGGTAATTAGTGTTTACAAATGTTGGAAATATTTTCCACAAGATTCTTGATTTGAAGAAGGCCTCGAGATGACAATAAACATCTTGTATTTGATGCCAGTGTAAGTTTTGATGTGACGGGTACAACAGAAATGCTTGGCTAATATAGTGTTAGTCTTTTGGTCATCCAAATAGGGTTTTGCCCATGTAATCCCGCAAGGTGCAAAACCCATGTTGACCTATGATCTAATCCTACATTAGACATGTCATTATTATGAGGAAAGCAGTCAAGATAAAAGAAATTAAAGGTAGAAGCAAAAAATAGTCCAAGTCAATTGTCGACTGCATCGACTGAATGACTAAGGAAAATGTCGACTACATCGACTGAATGACTTAGGAAAATATCAACTAGAAGCTAAGTCATTTATCAACTACATCGACTAGACAGTTAAGTAATTTGTCGACTGCATAGTCTGGAAGACTACTTGATTTATCGACTGCATCGTCCAGACTGTGACAGAAGGATTTTCCCTGTATTGACTGCTTAAGTATGGACTGCAATAGGTTGTGTTCTTAAGGTGCAGGTTGTCGACTACATCATATCTATAAGTGCTGAAGGATTTTTTTCGACTACATCATATCAATAAGTGTTGAAGGATTTTGTCGACTACATAGATTATTTTGTCGGCCTAAAGCGTGTTCTAATGGCCATATGCTGAGATCAAGCCACAAATTGCACAGTCATTCAAATTGATTTGAAATCCGCTTTCTGCTGCAATAATAAAGGTGCTTTAAGAAGAAATGAATTATTCTCATTGATTTCAGATTACAGCCATTTGATGATCTTTCCTTAAGAAAAATCTCTAGCCGTTGAAGCATTCCTTTTTTTGAAGCAAGGCCTCTGCCGATCCAGTCTTCTATATTAAGGGAAATGAAAATTGAACAAAATACACATATACAAGAAGGCACATGTGCATACACTTACAAAGAATTTATGTGCATGAATTTTTAGTGCTCAAGCTTTAGAATTCTGCCAAGTCTTCAATAACTTCAAACCTGAGAGAAAATTCTTCCAAAGCTCTACAAAACAACATTCTTTCTGAAGAATATTTCTCTCTTGAAAAAGTCTTCTTGATTCAGCCAAACTCATTTCAAACAGATATATTCAAGTGATAATCAAGGAAGAAGAAGCCTTCCCTGTACTTCTATTGAAGACTCAAGTGTTATTGTTTGAGTCAAAATCATTACAAACTTCCTTGTAATTGTAGGATCCTTTTTGGATCTGCGTTTGTTGTAGGATTCCAGTGGGAATCTGAGTTGTAGGATCATTGTAATCTGATCTAGGGTCTTTGAAAAAATATGAGTGTAGATCTCTTGATGGAGAGATTAAGGTAGGGCTACTTTTGGCCCGAGTGTAGGATCTTGTGATTGAAGATCTAAGTTGTAGGATCTTGTGTTGAAGGTCCGAGGTAGGGGACTGCTGTTACTAAGTTGTAGGAGTCAAGGAATCTAAGTGTAAGATCTTTTGATCTGAGAAATTTGGAGAAATTGGCCTAAGCTAGCACTCTGCTAGATAAGTGAAGGGGGAAAGTGGATGTACCCATAATTGGGGAACCACTATACATTTTGGTGTACTATGCTGTGGATTGTGCTTGTTTATTGCTGAAAGTGCATAGTAACAACCATGAAAATTCTCTAGAGGGGTGGTGTGAATAGAGATTTAAAATCTTTTATTAAGAAGTGTACATAAAATTAAGTCTAATTCCTAAGCATCCAAGATTCCAACCAAAATTATAGCAATCACAGAATAATAAATATAGAAAAGAGACAATCATAAAAAAAATGTACATACACAGAAGACACAAGAGCTATAACGGTTCCCCAAAATCTTGATAGTCCACTCTTCTACCACCTTGGTAAGAATACACTATCACAGTCACTGAGTCTTTTGATAAGGAGACTCTTAGAACCACTAAGTCTTTTGATAAAGCGACTCTTAGAACCATGGACTGAGTCTTTTGATAAGGAGAGTCATAGAACTAAAACCACTTTTGATAAGGACATGTTGAACCAGAACTAAATCCTTTGAAGAGGGATTCTTTAAACTCTTTACTCACTTTATAGAAATGAGAAGTAGAGAGTAAGAGAAAGAATGAGAAGATGAAGAATGATCTTTTGAATTGAATCCTCTGTCAGCAGAAATTCTCTAAGGATTCTAGGCACTAAGTGTTATGGATCTTTTCAAATGATGAATCCTTGCTTAGAAGAAAGAGCAAGGATTATATGTTTATGTCATGCCTTTTAGATTGTTTAGCAATATCAGTAGCAGTCAAGAGGCAAAGAGAAGAAGAATTACTGTTTCAGAGAGACAGAGGTTGAGAAGAAGAATGTCTGAAGATAGAGAGCTGCAGTATCGTGTAATCCTCTATGTGCTGTATATTCTGCTTGATGTTCTCTTCGTGAAATCTGAGTATATTAATCTTTGCGTGATCTCAAATTCTTCTTAATCTGGAAACATATCTTTTGAAAGAATGAAATAAAATTCTTCTGTATTATTTTCATAAATCTCGACAACCTCTTCAAATTTTTTCCATATATATTCTTCTAAAATTAGATGGAGAATTCTTTCCTTAGGCTCTGTTCCAACAGCTCTAAAGATTCAAAAGAATACCATAATAAACTTCTTCCAATAACTCTTGAAAGATCTTTTGAATTTTCCATTATGAGTTTCATTCGACGATACGTCGACTTCTAGAAGAGGACGCGTCGAGATTTGCCTAAGATTTGAAGTTTTGTCGATTTAGTTGAATACTCGACGTTGCATCGATTCCTTATCGACATATCCATGGACTTCAACTTCTGGCTTCTGCGTCAAATATTAATCAATGTTTCGTCGACTTCATCTTGAAAGAATTTATACATCAACTTCTGCTTTCTGCATCAATATCTAGTCGACGTTGCGTCGACTACCAATCAATTGAAGCATCGACTGCCAGTCTGAGTTACTCCAGTTGGATCCTATGTTCGGCATCTCTTTGTTTGAGAATAACAAATACCGTGGTGTATTTGATCTTGTATTTTGTGTGTTTATAGTGTGCAAGTTATACAAGAACTATAGCTACACATCCCTATGAGTAGTATGCTGATTGGAGACGATTCTCTGGAAAGAGAGCTAATGCCCCGCGTTAGCGTTAACGCCCCGCTTTAGCTCTTAACACCCCGCGTTAGAGTTAACGCCCCACGTTATTCGATAAGGGATGTCATCGAGAAGGGAATGATGACAAGAAGAAGCACCATCGAGTACCAAGAGACAACGCCAGCGTTGACTCTTAACGCCTATGTTGAGTCCACAAACTGCCATGATCCCGACGGTTGCACGATGTCATTGGTTGCTATACACGATCACTAACGTTGGCGTTAACTCTTAACGTCACGCGTTAGCTCCCGTGCTTATTTAAAGAGCAGCCCCTCTCATTCTATGATAGATGATTCTAGAATTCTGATTCATTTGAGAGAGGCTCGTGTACAACAACTGAGAGATCTCCCTTGGTCTAACATGAAGATCTAAAGAAGATTTTGAAGGAGAAGGACTACAACGCATGTTTTTATGGGGTGTCTACTTAATCACCTAGAGGGGGGGGGGGGGTGAATAAGTTTTACTTTTTATAAAATCCCCCTTTAGGTTTTTCTTCTTTCTGGTTAATAGATTTAAGAAATAAAGAACAAACCACAGAAAGCACACAACGATCTATAGAGGTTCCTCAAGACTGGGTGTCTTGAGTAGTCCTCTCTCCCTCTGCGCCTACCCAGCAGTGTGCTGGACTCGGCAAACACTGCCAAAACTTTCAGGCCCTCAAGCCTTACAACACGGACCCGCAAGTCCCAACAGCCTAGGCCCTGAAGCCCCTACTGCCCCCGAGCCCGCAAGCTCGACACTCAGGCCCTCAAGCCCTACCAAACGGACCCGCAAGTCCCAACCGCCTAAGCCCGCAATCCCCTACTTCCCGTGAGCCTGCAAGCTCGACAAATCGCACCCGCAAGCGCACTGCCCTGGCCGTCAAGCCTCGCAGCTCTCCAGCCCTCAAGCTAGACAAAGTCGGACCCGCAAGTCCACTGCCCTGGCCCTCAAGCCTCACAGCTCTCCATTCCTCAAGCTAGACAAATTGGAACACAACCCTTACAAAAAAATACAGTAAATAAAACTGCTTCTTCTGCCGGATGGTGATCAGCAACTTAGCCTGATGAAGATTGGCTTCTTACGGTTGAAGAGGACGCTTTAGATTTGATCTTTATGGCTCAGCTCCTTCTTCAATCTTCTACTTTAGCCTGATGTTGAACGGCGACTTCTCAGTCAATGGAGATGACTGATTCTTATGAGAACTCTTGAATCTTGTTCTCTTTCTTCTCCGCTGAAAAATATTATTTTATTGAAGAGCGGAGGGATTCTTTTTCTCGTTCTTATTCTTGCACAACAACAAAACTCATTTTTTTCTAGGGCAATATTGTTCCCTTTTAAAGGACAGATAAGCCACATAACGGTAACATCTGTGTCCTTTAATGTCAAACGCCCATTCCATAAGAGCACGCACTGATTGAACAATCAGGCGGCGACATTAATTTCTGACATCACATCCGCAAGATTTGAATTCTGTCTTCAGGATATTTGCATCATTACGACGGCAAACTGTCTCTGACTTTGTCGTCACGATCTTTCTTCTGCCTCAGATGGTGGTATCTCGATGATACTGGACATCCTGGCGATTCTGTATATACGACGATCTTCTTTCTCTAACAGTGTCGTCGTGAGCTTTCTTCTTGCATCATGTCGTCATAATCATTCTCGACGACATGTGTTCCACACGACGATGTCCGGTGTCTTCTCTGTGTTCGATGATCTCGCCACGTCTCAGCGTTCGATGAATACTTTTCTTCTCAGTGGTTGCTGCTCTGCCCGTCATTACGACGACAAGCACGCATTGTCGACGATATCGCCTGTTCTTCTCGATGACATAGTACTTAGTAAAATAACTAGAGTACATGACATGTTGTCGATTCCTGCAAGCATGAACTAGATGGAATGTCAAATACAACTTGCATTTATCATTGAGCTAAGCACTTCTTCAAATCAGGAACATTGCAGGGCAATGTTCCCAACAATCTCCCCCTATTTGAAGAAGTCATAACCCACTCAATGATAAATGCCATTCTCTTAACAGATATTAACATTTAAGCAGACAAGCACGTTATGATGTCATTTTAGCAAAATTAAGTAAACACAGAATTTTTGACAAATGTTCAGAATGTTTAGAAGAGTTTTGACATTTCTATATTTAACCATCTATATATCTGGTGCATTGGTATCAGCAGCTCTCTTTGCTTTCTTGGTACCGACTTCCTGCTCCTTTTTCTCCAACTCTTCCCTATACTTTCTCTTTCTAATTTCTTCAGTCTCAATTGTTTCTTTCTCCATATCTGTACAGGGACCTACGGTAGACTCGTCATAACACAGGGAAGGAAGATTCATTGCTTCCCTGATCGTGTTCGAGGTCCAGATGGCATGATCATAGCTGGCCTTTATCATTGATCTCTCCCCCTTTATGATTTCTTCAGATATCCCTTTTTGGAGGTTCTCTTCAGAGGCTAATATTTTGTTTTTGAGCATGTGAATTCCAGCTTCCAAGTGATTCTTGATCTCAAGCAAATGGCTGTCGAGCTCTTTATTGTGGTGATCTAAACTTCCTTGAAGATCAGTTTTGTGTTCAGCCATCTTCTTGGTTGATGCAGCATAGGCCTTTTCTATGTTGCCGATAATCGATGGCTGATTGATTCCTAGGTTAGTTAGAGCTTTGTGAGAGCGGGTATTGTAATCTTGTAGGCTTTTCACATCATTTCTTAGGTTTGTTGTTTAGCATACAGTTCCTTTCTTAGATCATTGATGGCAGAGGTGACATGTGTTTCTAGTTTTATCCTTTGCTCTTCCAGGAGCACCTTTATTTGAGATAGAAGGGAGGGCTCTTCTTGTCTATACTCTGTAGATGATTCCTCTTTATCCTCTTCTTCATCCCCTTCCAATTTTGGAGATAGAGATTTTCCTGTTGGTGAGTGGCTTGGCTTACTCACCTTTTCAGGGCCTTGCTGATCACTACTAGTTTCATCGGCAGGAATTTCTTGATTGTCCTCTTGCATTGCAGACTCAGAATGTTCAGCATCCTCAGCCCCTATGATCTTTTGGATCACTGCTTCTACTTGAGCAGGGATCTCATTGTTTTTCTCCCCCTCAGTTTCAGCACCTCTTGGATCTGTGCCTGCAGATATCCTGAATCCTTGACTTAGATCAGAGGCCTTGAGGGCGACATGCTGTGTTTCGGTAGCTGCCTCTGAGCCACATGGAGGAGAGCTGTTCCCTGACCTACTCTCTTCAGATGAGCTTTCTCCCTTCCTCTTTGCATCTTCCACAATTTCTGTCTTCGTGGGAGGCTTAGTCAGAGTGTTCTCCCATCTTGCAAGGATTTTGATGTCAATTCTTTTCATGTGATGCATTTTGACTCCATACTTTTTGTTGAAGCTTTCAGGGTAGGAAAGCAGAAGAAAAAGTGATAGAAATATTCCAAGATTCGGGGCCTGATAGCTTTCTTGGATTCTCTTAAAAATTTGCTGACCCCAATTGGTCTTCTTACTCAGAATTATCCTTGCCATTATTTCGAACATGGGCTTGGATATTCTATCATGCGACCCTACCTTGCAGAGGAGGGCCTTTCCCACTATGTCCGCCATCAGCTTTCCTTGCTGATTGAAGCTCTTCCTTTCTAGAGACCCATAGGTCTTGCTGGAGTGTCTGCACCATGCCAGAGCCTTGGCAAGGTCTTCCTGGGTGATCTTTTCATCTTCCTCCCCCTTGGCAAAGACCGGCATCCGAAGAGCCGAGTTCAATCTTTTAGGGTTTACCTTGACACTTATCCCGTTGATTACGCTCTTCACAGATGTTCCCTTTGAGCCACCCTTCGCATTCGAGTAAAACTCCAGCACTTCTCTTCTTAATATTAATGTGGGCTCAGAGAGGGCGAATTCCAGGCCGATGGTCTTGAGCAGCTTAATGGTGACCTGTATTTCTTCTGAGCCTTCTGAGAATCCAATCCTCACCACTTCACATCCTTAAAATAGAAGATCTTCCTTCTTTGGCGCCATATTTTTGATTCCAGAGGATTTCAGCTCAGTCGACTCGTTCACTCTTAGATGACGTGGGGAACACGACGGCTTTTTAGGGCTAATGTAGAGAGCGTTTTAACCTTAAGACATTTGACCTTATTTATAGTGTCCGAGTTGGAAGTTGAAGTGTCATTTGTTAAATGTCTGACTAACTTGAGTTTAGCTGTACTGATTGATCTTAGACCTAATTAAGAGTACGCTGACAATTGGGTATCGCCGTAATGCAGATCTTTCGACTATACTAATGACCATTCCGACGATATTTTTTTTTGAAAGATTACCTTTACAATATTAGATGAAGATGTGTTTATGTGATGAACATTAACATGGTTACCTTCACCGTGGCCTCTAAGTCTCCTTGAGCCGGTTGCTCCCCTTCGATGGAATGTCCACTTATCTTTACTTCCAGCTCCCCCTAGATTAGTGCACCTTAGTGTGTGGTGAGTTTATCTTAGTCCAGAGTTGAGCCTGGAGCACTTATTTTCCATTAGCCTTGTTTATTGGCTAATTGGACTATCCTGCAAAACAGATTTAATATCCCTTAGAAACCCAAGGTGACTTGGGTCCTAGGTTCTCTTTAGTATAATAGGGAATCCCTCTACTCACCGCAGTCAGTCCAGGAGGTCTCTCCTTTGCATTAAGCACACTAGGGTTGTGCCAACAGTTGATGGCAAAGTGTCCCACTTTGCCACAGCACCAGCATTCATGGATGTTGTACCTTCTTTTCTAAATAATTTTTGAAGTCTGTTCAGTAGAGAGGGCAGCAGCATTCTTCCTATCTCTCTCAGCCAAGAGCTGACTTGCTGCTCTAGTATAATTGTTCCTTCTTGTCTTTATCTGATTATCAGCAACGGATGTCGGCTTTGTAGCTGACATGGTGTTGATGGCATCAGATATGATCAAGTGAGACTTGATTATACTGGGGCTACCCGTCTGCTTCTTATCTGGAAGAGATTGGGAAGTTGTTGCTTCCTTATCCTTGAGTGTGGGGGCTGGGACACCAAACACAAATGGTCCATAATGGGCCATTTGAATTTCCTCATGGGGTGCCTTCAATGCGCTCATCCCCATGCCCTTTCTCTTTCCATAGTCAGGAGCATTTTCATGACTAGTGGAGCTTCCATTCATCCAGTGACCATGGACACTGTCCTAATCATACCTGTTTGAGGGAAGCACTACCTTCTGAAAGGTGATGTGAGGCTTAGCTTTAGTTTTGCCCCTTTCTCCATTCCCAGCATCTGTTGCCCCTTCCTTGTAACCTAACCCCCTCCTATTTTTATAGGATGAGAAGGTGTCAATGATGGGCAGAACAGTTTTGGGCTTAGAGAATTGAGCTACCAAGCTTCTTTCCTTAAGAAGATCACTCTCAAGTTTCTTGATAAGTTCTTCCATTTGGCTTCTCTCATCATAGAGTTTGTCTATGACTCTCTTGATCTCATGTGGATTGGTGTCCTTACAGTAGGACATACCCAGTTCCCCATCAGACTCAACCCTATGAGGCTTGAGTGATTCTAGCTCCCTGGCTTGTTTCTTAACAAGCCTCTTGCTCTTCCTCAGAGATTCCAAGAGATCACCAAATTGTTCTAATAGATCAGCATGGTTCTTATTGTTGCATGATGAGTAGTCTTCTGCATCATCTTCAGAAGATAAATAATTTTCTGATGCACTCTTAGTTTTCTTAAATGAAGCAGGTAGTAAAGATGTGTGAGTGGTGCATACCTGATCTTGATGCAATTCATCATGACCTTCTTCATCTGATAGAGCCATCAGTCCATGAACCTCTTCATCCTCAGAGTCACACTCTGTAGGAGATAGGGGTGCACTTATCCCCTCTTTTGCTCCAGAGCAATCATCATCTTCTGATTCACTGTCTGAAGTAGTCAGTGGTGCTGTGATGCATACCTCTTCATGAGAGGTCTCTTCTTCAAAATCTTCATCTGACCCTTCCATGAGAACTTCTAAGAAGTCCCATATGTCCTTTGCTGATGAGCAACGACTCAGCTTTTGATGTGTTGCCAGATCTACTGCACCAGCTAGAATGCTTCTAGCTTCTTTGTCCAAGCTGGCAAGAAGAAGTTCATCTTTTAACATAGTCATGGAGGGACCATTTTGAACAATCGAAAACATTCTTGGATCCATCGCCTCCATGAATATTCTTGCTCTGACTTTCTAGATGGCAAAGTTCTCCCTGGAGCAGATAGCTATTCTTGACTCCATGGCTATGATACTTAGACACCCAAAGGTAGATCTGTTCAAGCAGTTAAGCTTTTCTTTGAACAACCTGGCTCTGATACCACTTGTTGTTTATGGGGTGTCTACTTAATCACCTAGAGGGGGGTGAATAGGTTTTCCTTTTTATAAAATCCTCCTTTAGGTTTGACTTCTTTCTGGTTAATAGATTTAAGAAATAAAGAACAAACCACAGAAAGCACACAACAATCTATAGAGGTTCCTCAAGACTGGGTGTCTTGAGTAGTCCTCTCTCCCTCTGTGCCTACCCAGCAGTGTGCTGGACTCGGCAAATGCCGCCAAAACTTTTAGGCCCTCAAGCCTTACAACACGGACCCGCAAGTCCCTACATCCTAGGCCCTCAAGCCCCTACTGCCCACGATCCCACAAGCTCGACACTCAGGCCCTCAAGCCCTACCACACGGACCTGCAAGTCCCAACAGCCTAAGCCCGCAAGCCCCTACTACCCTCGAGCCTGTAAGCTCGACAGATTGCACCCGCAAGCGCACTGCCCTGTCCCTCAAGCCTCGCAGTTCTCCAGCCCTCAAGCTAGACAAAGTCAGACCCGCAAGTCCACTGCCCTGGTCCTTAAGCCTCATAGCTCTCCAGCCCTCAAGCTAGACAAATTGGCACGCAAGCCTTACAAGAAAATACAGTAAATAAAACTGCTTCTTCTGCCGGATGGTGATCGGAAACTTAGCCTGATGAAGATTGGCTTCTTACGGTTGAAGAGGACGCTTTAGATTTGATCTTTATGGCTCAGCTCCTTCTTCAATCTTCTTCTTTAGCCTGATGTTGAACGGCGACTTCTCAGTCAATGAAGATGACTGATTCTTATGAGAACTCTTGAATCTTGTTCTCTTTCTTCTCCGCTGAAAAATACTGTTTTATTGAAGAGCGGCGGGATTCTTTTTCTCGTTCTTTTTCTTGCACAGCAAAAAAAACTCATTTCTTTCTAGGGAAATACTGTTCCCTTTTAAAGGACAGATAAGCCGCAAAACGGTAACATCTGTTGTCCTTTAATATCAGATGCCCATTCCATAAGAGCAAGCGCCGATTGGAAAATCAGGCGGCGGCATTAATTTTTGACATCACATCCGCAAGATTTGAATTCTGTCTTCAGGATATTTGCATCATTACGATGGCAAACTGTCTCTGACTTTGTCATCGCGATCTTTCTTCTGCCTCAGATGGTTGTATCTCGACGATACAGGATATCCTAGCGATTCTGTATATGCGACGATCTTCTTTCTGTGACAGTGTCGTCGTGAGCTTTCTTCTTGCATCATGTTGTCGTAATCATTCTCGACGATATATGTTCCACACGACGATCTCCGATGTCTTCTCTGCGTTTGACGATCTCGCCACGTCTCAGCGTTCGATGAATACTTTGCTTCTCAGCGGCTGCTGCTCTGCCCGTCATTACGACGACAAGCACGCATTGTCGACGATATCGCCTGTTCTTCTCGACGACATAGTACTTAGTAAAATAACTAGAGTACATGACATGTTGTCGATTCCTTCAAGCATGAACTAGATGGAATGTCAAATACAACTTGCATTTATCATTGAGCTGAGCACTTTTTCAAATCAGGAACATTGCAGGGCACTGTTCCCAACAACGCATATTCTTTACGAAGGGCGAATGCTTCAAGAACACCAACGTCTACATTGCCTTCGTCTTCACCTTCAGAATTTCTTGGGGAGTTTTTCTTACTTTATCTTATAATCTTTGATTTTATACTTTTCGTAATTGGTGTAGAGAAATCATTCGGGGAGAACGTCAAATTTCGGGAAGGATTCAGTGGGTAAATTCACCACGGTTGTTGGCGACTAGGTCCTTGTGCGGTTTAGGGGTTAATTCGCCGCCTTGTGCGTGGCGACTAGGTCTAGGGTAGATCTATGGGGTGGCTAGAGGCCTTATCTGGTGATAGATAGGCTATAGCCAACCGGTCCTTGGGAGAAGGACCGGTGAAACAACAAAAAGTATTTTTAATATTCTCGCCTTGATTTCTAGCGTTATAGAAATCAATCATTTGTGTAATTAATTTATTATGAAATAAAATAATGTCTTTTAATGTTCTATTCAATTGATTTTATTTTCTCTTCAAGAATGTGTTAAATTATATTTTCATCAAAGCATTTGTGTAATCAATTTCTTTGAAATATAATATTCATTTTTATTATCTCTGATTTTCTGGAATTGTATTTCATTTAAGATTTCATAAATAAAATCACTGTGTAAATCTTTTTGTGCTAAGGAAAATTTCCTGGAGAGTTAACGCTCAGCGTTAACCCTTAACGCCAGGTGTTAGCAACAGTTAACAAAAAGTTTTGTTTCTCTTCTTTAAAAAGGAATCATCAATATAATCTTATCTGGAATATTTAAATATATTTTCTTATAAAATATTCTGAAACTTCAGTCGCAAACTCAGATATTTTTAATTAAGTTTTAAATTCCATAAAACACTTATTCACCCCCCTCTAAGGGCGCCATAAGATCCAACATGTTGTATCAGAGCGTAGGTTATTCCAATACGGCATTACAACCGGGAATAATGGCGCTTCATGATCTCGCATCTTCTAGAGAGGATAAGTTTTCTGAAAATGAAAAATCATTAACACCACCTTTATTTATAGGTGAAAATTATAATGGGTGGAAAACTCTTATGAAAAAATTTCTTAAATCTTTGGATATTGAAGTTTGGAATATTACAATTAAAATGCCCCAAAGTATTCTTAATAAAAATAAAATGTTTTTAAATGCCAAATCTATGAATAGTCTATATTGTGCACTTGATCAAAATATTTTCAAACTTATTTATACACTTCCTACTGCTTTTGAAGTTTCGAAATTTCTTGAGAATTCTTATAGTCTTGCCTCCACAGATGATGAACAAAAACAATTCCTTATGGATCCAAGAGAAGAAACCGATGAGGACTCATGCTTGGAGGAAGATCAATCTAAGAGAGAAGGATGCAATGTCACAATATTGGACTCAAATGATGACAACACATCAAGCAAAAGAGAAGATGGAAACTCAACTATGGAAGATGATAGTTTATATAGGTGTAGTCAATAATACCTAGAGGGGGGTGAATAGGTTTTACTTATTTTCTTTATATAATCCTAATGTATCTAGCTACAGAAAACTCAATCACAAAAAGCACACAAGGATTTATAGAGGTTCCTCAAAACAGGATGTCTTGAGTAGTCCTCTTTCCCCCTTCACCTTTCTAACAGTGAGTTAGACAAGGCCACAAACTCCAATCTCAGCTCCTTGAGCTTACACCACAAGTTCCTCAGAAATTCTCAGATCAAGAGTGATCCTACCTCAGGCACAGCAGCCCTACACTCAGGCTCAGCAGCCCTACACCTCAGGCTCAGCAGCCCTACACCTCAGGCACGCAGCCCTACACTCAGGCTCAGCAGCCCTACACCTCAGGCACAGCAACCCTACACTCAGGCTCAGCAGCCCTACACCTCAGGCACAGCAGCCCTACACCTCAGAGTTATGTAACCCCTACCACTCAGAAATCACACAGATCTCCTACCTCAGACCTATCAAGAAGTCCTACCACTCAAGATGTCAACACATCTTTACACACAGGCTCAACAGCCTTTCACTTAGGCAACAATGCCTTACAAGGATATAAGAGTGTTTGTACTAAATACAAAAGATAAAAGTATTACTCTCAAGTCTTCTGTTTCCTTTCTTCGGATCTGAAGGACAGCAGCTTCAGATTTGAATCACCTTGATCTTCTCCTTCAGCAAAGCAGAAGATCAACTTGCCCTTCTTGAGTTGGTACAGGAAGAGCTAACTAATCTCCTTTAGAAGATTAACTTCAGCTCCAGAGAACAACTTCAACTGGCTGAAATGTGAATGCTCGATTGCGTATTGAAGCAAAAGCTTTTCAATGGAACAGTGCTTGTTGTTGTTCCCTAGCTTTTGCTTTTATAGCTCCAGAAGGCTTCAACGGCTATTTCGATCCTCCTGACACAGTATGGGGCAGATTGGAGTTGCTTTTCCCTTTTTATTTTCGCTTGCTCCAAAAGCAGATCCCGTCAGCGCATTTGAATCTGTCTCAACAGTTGGGCTGAGATAGCTTCCAGTCTCAGCGGTTTGCTCCAGTCTCCTTGTCAGTGGATCCGCTGAGACGGCTCCTCGTCTCAGCGGTTTTGACCCTTAGTCTCAGCGGTTCTGCTGAGACAGATCTTCATCTCCTTGTAGATGATTTCTTCTTATCTAAGGGCATGTTTGGCCCTTCCTTTTGAATCATCTGTGCCTGTATATCCTACATAAGTATAGCTTTGTTAAATACAATATGTCCTTAGCATTGAGAGTGATGCCTCTTCAAATAAAGGTAATATTGAGGGCAATATACCCAACAATCTCCCCCTATTTGAAGAAGGCAGAACATCCCCAATGCTAAGGTCCATTAACAATAAAAAACATATCACAGAAAAATGATCTTATAGAAAAATGATCTGTGAAGCATAGGACCTATCTCCCTCTTGCTAATATTATAAGCATAGGTTCTTTCTTAGCAATGGCTCTTTCTCCCCCTTTCTGGTTTCTTCAACTAATTATCCCATTAGGGATTGGGAGGCAATATCTATAGATCCCTTTGGATCAACTTATAGGTCAACCTACACAATATTGGCATTTGCCATCTCCCCCTCAACCTGAACAGGGAGATTGCTCCCCCTTAATTGGTGAGCAATTTCTGTAATAACTGAACCTGTTCAAATTGAACATCCCATTCTAGCTCCTGAATACTAAAGATAAAGGTACAGAGTACATATAACAATAGTAATAAGCACAACATTATGATCAAAAGGTGAAATATCATTTCAATTTAAATGTTCAGTACAGATATTTCAAACAATACAACTGATGATAAAAAAAAATTCAAGGCATGGTCTTCTTAGATAGACCCTGGGAAGAGCATTCTTCATCTTTGGACTTCCTCTTCCTAGCTTCAGCAGTAGCCTTGATCTTCTCCTTTACTTTGAAATATAGAAGAGGCTTGGGAAGATATCTTGGGGGAATCCTTACAGGAGTTTCCCTTCTCACCAAGTTTTCTTTGAGAATCCTTTCCCTTAAGGATTCCCTCTCAAGGTGCTTAATCCATTCAGCAGCTGAGTATACATGGTAAATGTCCTTCATTTGATTTCCATGGCTCACCCAAGTATTGACAACAATTGTGTCCAACTCCAGATTGTCATCTTCATGGAGTGGATCCTCTAATCTTTCCATTCTTTTCCGGGCCATATATTCTTCAGCAGTTTGAATGCCCTCTGCCCTTCTCCTCTTTGCTGCTCTTTCATCAGCAATCAGATTTGATTGACTTTGGAAGTCAAAGTCTTCATTTCCGCTAGGGTTCAAGATTGGAAGATTCAAAGCAATTCTTGTTCCTTGCAGCACTTTTAAGCTTGAGTCCCACTGATTATCAGTAACCTTTCTGACCATGGTAAGGATATTTTCTTGAATAGCACTGGAAGCATTGTTGACCACTTCCATCACTTGCTTGCTGGCTTCTGCTTGATTGGAGAGTATCAGTTTGTGGGCATACTCCATGTTGTTATACAGCTGTATGTGAGCTCCTTTCAGCTTAGCATGCAGATTGGTAATCTTCTCCTCCCCTTCTTTGCTATTTTCCACTATCTTCTTCACTATTTCAGAGTGTTGATGTATTATGGATTGGGAGAGAGTTTGAAGAGTGTTATCCACATCATCCAAAATACTTTCCTTGACCTTTTCAATGTGGGTCATGACATAGCTGCTAGATGTGTTAGCCACTTGTTCCATCCTTGCAACTGCATTCTCCCAGACATTTTGGTTTTTGTAAAGATGATTCTGTACATATGTGATGTCTTTGGTGGAGTCCCCTTGATGATCGGCAATTTGCTTCAGTACAGTGTGCTGAGTAGCAACTATGCCTTTGGCCATTTCAAACCATCTTGTCATTTGCAGGAGGATATGATCTGATGCAGTTTTGACATCATTAACCTGGGCATTCAGCTCAGTTTTCACTGTAGCCACTCTTGACTCCATTCTTCACTCACTGGCCTGGATTTCCTGAGTCAATGCAGCTCTTGTTGCATACAGCCCATCCCTTATCTGAGCAGAGACATCATGGACCTTTTCAGCAACAATCTCTTTCATAGACAACATCTGACCCTCAATCATTGTTTGTATTGAGTTTAGCAGGTCAGATGTGTCCAGAACAGCAACTGGCTTTTCCTGGACCAATTCCTTTTCAACCACCTCTTCAGCTCTACTATGAGCAATATCCCTTCCATCATCAGGGATCTGCTCCTCCTCAGATGGGGCATTAGGTGTACCTTGAAGATTTGGGGGTGTTGGTTCCTGTTGATGTTCCTCCCCACTAGCATACCCACATCCACCTTCATAGGCAGGGCTATGCTCCCCCTCACTTGGGGCATCCATAGGTGGAGAATTTTGTCTAAGGTCACCTGAAAAATGATTGATGAGTTAAACACCTAGACTATACTATTGATAGAGAGGAGAGGTCTAACTGAAATCCTAATTTACCATGGATAGGTGAATTGGGAACTTCATCTTCAGCTTGAGGAACAGCTGGATCAGTATTCATTTGAGTTGGCTCATGATTGGGTTCAACTCTTCCTTGGGGCTCCTCCTCCCTTCTTATCCTGGGAACATCTTCATTATCTATATTCATTGGGCTGCTGGCAGATCTAAGGTCAGACCCATGAATGTCCTCATTGTCAGACCCATCTGATTTTGAGGATGAATCAGATTTCTGCTGGGATGACTTTTTCTTCTTTTCCCTTGCCATAGATGGCTGACTCATAGGGAGCACTCTGGAGAATCTATCCAGAGTCTTAATGTCCATTCTTTTGATATTATGGAGATTGGACCCCTTTGAATTTGCACAAGTTTCTGAATAACTATTCTGTAGGTACAAAGATAGAATCCTTACCATATTGGGGGCATGTAGACATTCCTTTATCCTTTGAAAAACAACTTCCCCCCCCCCCCCCCCCCATGAAGTTTTCTTGGACAAAATTATCCTAGTCATTAGTTCAAACATGAACTGTGATACAGTGTCATGTGAACCTGGCTTACATAGGATGGCTTTGCCCACTATGTCAGACAACAGCTTCCCCTGTTGATTGAAGAACTTCCTCCTTAGACAACTAGTCTTAACATCACTGTACCCTATCCATTTTAGGGCATTCAGCTTGTCCTTTTCATATATCTCCTCCTCTTCATTTTTACTGCAGGGAGTTAATTTCAGTCCCTTCTCCAGCCTTTTGGCTGTTATCTTTATCTTCTTAGTTCCTATCTTGGACTTCAGGAAGGTTTTGGAAGGAGATAATTTGACATTGCTGAACCATTCCAGAACTTCAGTTCAGAGAATGCAGCAGGGTTCAGATAGCATATGCTCCATACCTTGAGCTTCCATCAGATGAATCACTTGTCTTATTTCTTCTGAGGCATGAGAGAATCCATCTCTGACGATTTCATAACCCTCCAGGAGATCTTTTAAACTTTTTGGTGCCATGGACGCAAAAAATCGAGCCGCTGAGATGGGAGAGAAGATGAATCGTCTCGGCTGATAAGGGTTTGACTTTGTGGTGTGTTTTAAGTCACAGTGTATCTATTTATAGGATTTCAGTTTCGTTTTTATTAACCCTAGGTTTTTAGACTTAATTACCTTATTGTGTTAAGGAATTTTGGGTTAATTGACGATTGATTATACGATTTCATATTGAACATACCCCGTCTCAGCGGTTCAGCTGAGACGGAGACCTAGACCGCTGGGATAGTGAACTGTCAACCGCTGGGACAGATTGCTCGTCTCAGCGGTTCAGCTGGGATTTTTCCCAGCTGATTCAGCTGAACATGCTTCTGCAGTTTAGCTGATCATAAGGTTTAGACCTAATGTAGATATTTTGGCTGAGTCAATGTCCTAGTCATGTCACTAAGTTGTAATGTATAATAATGTAAAGTTTTATAATTCACAATTCAGAATCAACAATAGTGACAGCTACTACTCATATATTTAGGACTATTCCAAACTAAGCATGCCAAGATCAATTTTGAAAGCATTAAATTTAGATTCATCCAGTGGCTTTGTAAAGATATCAGCTACTTGTTTGTCAGTGGGGACAAATTCGAGACATATATCTTTACATTCTACATGTTCTCTAATAAAATGATATCTAATCTCTATATGCCTAGTCCTGCTATGAGAGACAGGATTTTTAGCAATAGATATTGCACTGGATGAATCACAATATAAAGGAGATTCCCTTACCTTGAGGTTGTAATCCTCCAACTGATGCTGTGTCCAAAGGAGTTGTGGACAATAGCTACCTGCACCAATGTATTCAGACTCAGCTGTGGATATTGCCACACTGGTTTGTTTCTTGCTGCTCCAAGATATCAATCTTCTCCCTAGGAATTGACAAGTACCATTGTACTCTTCCTGTCTTCTTTGCAACCTGCAAAATCTGCATCTGAAAAGCCTGTTAGTTCAATGTCATTGTTCTTAGGGTACCACATGCCAAGATGCAAGCTGCCCTTAAGGTATCTCAAAATCCTCTTCACAGAGGTGTAGTGAGATTCCTTAGGACAGGCTTGATACCTAGCACAAACACATGTAGAATACATAATGTCTGGCCTATTAGCAGTCAAGTACAATAGGGATTCAATCATACATCTGTACATGGACTCATCAAAGGCCTTTCCCTTTTCATCCTTGTCTAATGATAAATTAGACCCCATGGGTGTTTTCATGGTGGAGGCTGATTCCATCCCAAATTTCTTGATGAGCTCCTTAGTGTACTTGGTCTGGGAGATAAAAATTCCATCATCAGACTGTTTCACTTGGAGCCCAAGGAAATATTTGAGCTCACCCATACTGCTCATTTCAAACTCCCCCTGCATTAGATTTGCAAATCTCTTGCAGAGGTTGTCATCAGTAGACCCAAAGATTATGTCATCAACATAAATTTGGACTAAGAGACACTTGCCCCTTGTTTTCCTAAGAAACAATGTACTATCAATCTTTCCCCTCATGAACTTATTCTTGAGGAGAAAGTTGGACAAAGTCTCATACCAAGCTCTTGGAGCTTGCTTGAGACCATATAATGCTTTCCTAAGAAAGTAAACATGAGAAGTTAGGGTTGGATGCACAAAACCTAAAGGTTGTTCAACATATACCTCTTCCTTCAAGTCTCCATTGAGGAAGGCTGATTTGACATCCATCTGGTAGACTTTGAACCCCTTGTGTGCAGCATAGGCAAGGAATAGCCTAATTGCTTCCAACCTTGCAACTGGTGCAAAGGTTTGATCAAAGTCTAAACCTTCCTCTTGCCTGTATCCTTTGGCAACTAATCTGGCCTTGTTCTTGATGATTGTACCATTCTCATCAAGCTTGTTCCTGTATACCCATTTGGTGCCAATCACATTGTGTCCCTGAGGTCTTGGCACCAGCTTCCATACTTTGCATCTCTTGAACTGTAGGAGCTCTTCTTGCATGGCTTCAATCTAGAAGGTATCTTGATTGGCCTCTTCAAACTTCTTGGGCTCCATTTGAGAAAGCAAGCTCAAGAATATTGCTTCATTATGAGCTCTGCTTCTTGTCAATATGATCTCCAATTATTAGATCTCTTAGATGATGTCGCAGGTGCCTTGCAGCAGCTGGAAGAGGATCCTCTGGTGGCTGTGGTTGTTCCACTGGCTCAGCTGTGATTTCACCATCTTGTACCTCTTCTTCTTCAGGAATTGCAGCAGCTGTTTGTGTTTTGCTGCTGCTGGGCTTGTCTTGGATAGTCAGCTCATGCAACCCTTCTTCATTTCCTGTCAAAATAGAAGAGCTAGACCATTCTTTGTAGAGAAGGCTGGTCTCATCAAACACAACATGCATAGATTCTTCTACAACATGGGTTTTCTTGTTATAAACTCTATAAGCTCTACTATGTGAGCTATACCCAACAAGAACCCCCATATTGCATTATTCTGCAAACTTTGTTAATTGAGATTTTCCATTATTTATAATGTAGCATTTGCAACCAAAGATTCTAAAGTAAGAAATTGTAGGTTGTTTGCCTTTCAGAATCTCATAAGGGGTTTTCCCAAGGACCTTATTGATGGAGGCTATATTGAGAACATAATAGGTTGTATTGACTGCCTCAGCCCAGAAGTATTCTGGGAGTGAGGAGTCACTAAGCAATGTTCTCCCAGCTTCTATCAAGGTCCTATTCCTCCTCTCAGCCACACCATTTTGCTGTGGAGTCCTTGGCGAGGAGAACTCTTGGGTGATACCAAATTCTTGACAAAATTTTGTCATGGCTTCAGATTGAAATTCTATGCCATGGTCAGTTCTTGTTCTGACCACAGTACATAGTAGATCATTATGAATAACCTTGACATAATTTATAAAGACATGTAAGGTATCTGACTTCTTCTTAAAGAAGAATACCCATGTATACTTTGAATGATCATCTACAATTGCCAAGGTATACAACTTCCCACCTAGGCTCTGAATTGGCAAAGGACCAAACAAGTCCATGTGCAATAGGTATAAACACCTTTTAGTATCCTTGGATCCAATACTTTTAAAGGTGGTCCTAGTTTGCTTACCCATTTGGCAAGCATGACAGGGACCACTTTTAACACATTTTAGTTTAGGACTATTTCTAACAAGGTTTTTAGAAAATAATCTATACATTGTCTTATAGTTAATGTGGGCAAGTCTCTTGTGCCATTGGACACAAAGAGACTCACTTTCATTAGCTACAAGGCACACAGAAGAGATAGAATAATTGCAAATGAAGTCTAAGCAATAAATATTTCCACTCCTAGTGCCTGAGAGAATGGTCTCCAAGTCATTAGGCTTTTTGATCAAGCACTTGTCATTGTGGAATTCAATGACATAGCCTAAGTCACATAGTTGGCTTATGCTTACAAGGTTGTGTTGCAACCCTTCAACATAAGCTACCCTTGTGATTGAGACTATGCCATTTGAAATCATACCATATCCTTTGGCGACTCCCTTTTCAGATCCACCAAAGATAACTTTGGGTCCATTCTTCACTGGATGGTAATCCTTTAGAAGATCCTGTTGGACATGTGTGCCACATCCCTTTATTTGAGAATAACAAATCCCATATTGTATTTGATCTAGTCTTTTGTTTGTTTATAGTGTCCAGGTTGTACAGGTTCAATGAGGAGACAAGTCCTCCTTCATGGGCATAATCCGAGAGTGTGTACACATTAGAAAAAGCAAAAGCATGAGTTTTGTGTGCTGATCTTAAAATGGCCATAACTTTCAATCCAGGAAGAGTTACAGAACGTACCACCCCATTTCGGAGATGAGAACGATTCAATCTACAGTCTGGAGAAGTTTCGGACTCAATCTCCCGCTACTGCCAGCGCTATCGCTACCGCCAGGCACTATCTCCAATTCGTGCACAGCGCCACGCCGCCGACGGTTTCGCAACCGCTCCACACGAACACTACCGCCGACTCTAGCCACTACCGCATGCACTAGCTCCAAGTTCTATAAAATGGTGGGCTCTCTCTCATTTTGGTCAGAGATCCCAGAGAGGTTGCTTGTGCCACAACTCCAGTGTTGTTATGCTGCCGAAGATGGATCTCCCACAAAAAGCTTAAGGAGAATTCTGGAGGAGGACTACGTCATGCTACATTCGAAGGACGATCGCTTCTACCTCGCTCATACTACAGCGATCATTCATCCTCATATTCAGAAATCTCATATATGGAGTTTTACTATTGTTATCTTTATTTTCATTCCATACTTTCTTTGTAACCATTTTATTAATTTGCCTTGTGTTGGCGACTAGGTCTAGGTAGGACTTAGTGGGTAATTCGCATTGTGTTGGCGACTAGTTCTAGGTGATTAGATCTAGGGGGCTCGAGGCCATTTCCGGGGAAGGATTGGCTAGAGCGGCTTGAGACCTTATCCGGGGAAGGATAGGCTAAAGCCAACCGGTTTGTGGGGATACAAGTCGGTATAGAAAAGGAAAAGAAATTTACTTTTGTACGCCTTCGATTTCTAGCAATATTGAAATCAAATTTATGTAAACACTTTTCTTTTATATAAATACAATCATGTCTCTATTTGTGTTTACTTGATTTCTCTCCTTTGGCGTTATCTCTAAAATATTGGTTACAAAGTCTTAAATCCAAATTACTTTATCTAAATTGCTTATTTCAATCTCTTAATCATAAAACAATTTATTACTTATTTCTAAACTTGAAAATTATGATATTCTCACAAATTGGCCAAATTGTCATTTTGCCTTTCTCATATTATAAAACAATTTAGTATTTTCCATAAAATTATAAAAAGATTTTTATTCCCTTATTCACCCCCCCCCCCCCCCCCCTCTAAGGGCGCCGTAAGATCCAACAAGTGGTATCAGAGCTAGGTTATTCCAAACGGTTTAAAAACCAGGAATAATGGCGTCTCATGATCTCGCTTCTATTAATGGGGAAAACTTTCTTATAAATGAAAAATCTTTAGCACCACCTTTATTTTAAGGCAAAAATTATAATGGGTGGAAATTTCTAATGGAAAAATTTCTTAAATCTTTGGATATGGAAGTATGGAATATTACAATTAAAATGCCCCCAAGTATTTTAAATAAAAATGAAATTTTTTAAATGCCAAATCTATGAATAGTCTATATTGTGCATTAGATCAAAATATTTTCAAACTTATTTATACACTTCCTACTGCTTATGAAGTTTGGAAATTTCTTGAGAGTACTTATAGTCTTCCTTCTACAGATGATGAACAAGAGGAATTCCTTATGGATCCAAGAGAAGAAATCGACAAGGACTCATTCTTGGAGGATGATAAATCTAAGAGAGAAATCGACGAGGAATTTCTTATGGATCCAAGAGAAGAAATCGATGAGGACTTATGCTTGGAGGAAGAAGAATACAACATCACAATATTGGACTCATTTGTTGGCAACACATCAAGCAAAAGAGAAGACGGAAACTATTGCAAGGTAAGAAAATCTAAATCTTCTCTTTTTGTAAAAAATTCTATTTCTACATCTCGTATGTTTAAAATTGCTAAACGTAAAATTTTAAAGTTAAAAATTGTTAATTCCAAATTACGTTTAGAAAATAAATCTTTAAAAGCAAACGATAAAGTATAGGCAAATATTGATGTGTTAAATTCTATGTCATGCTCTTTAGTTACAATTCTTACTCCTTGTTTTGATTGCAATTTATTTAAAGAAAAATTCAAGGAAATTGAAAAACGGCTCTTAATTTCTAAAAGACATAATGAAAAATTGTTAATTAAAAATGATGTTTTATCTTGTAAGTTAATACAATTAAAATCTTTTGTTGAAAAATTTCAAATGTCATGTAATGAATTTCATCATAAGATTTTGAATAACAAGGATAAATTAACTCACAAAATCATTTCTAAAAGGATCATTTTCATACATCAACTAAAAAGGAGTTTAGTTTCAAAAAGAATTATGACCCTCACAAAATTCTTAAGAGTCACTATTATAAGTCTCAATATATTTTCAATCATGACTCAAATTTAAAAACTCCTTTTCATGAAAATCAAAATATAAAATATTATCCTTCATATTATAAGAGTATGTCTATAAGAAAGAGTGGAAATGAAAATCATCAAAATAATAATCAATCTTTTAAAACATATTGTAACCCACTCTTTCAAAAATCACTTCTAAAGAAAGACAATCACTCTTATAAAATTTCAAACAATCCATATAATAAAATTCATTATGATTATCAACATCAATCTATTTTGAAAAATAATTTGAATAAACATGAATTACAAATGAATTATTTTTCAAACAAATATAATCATATAAAGATGTCACATAATCATAACATGAATTTAAAAGATAAACAACCAAAGTATGAATGGAAGCCCAAAATTAAAAATGAAACACTAACTCCACTTGTAAAGGCCCATTCATCACTATCTCTCCAAAAGCCTACACGATGTATTTGGGTACCCAAAGAAACCATCACACTTGGTCCCCTTTGGATACATAAATCTCTCATTCACTAGGAATCATCATTTGCATGAAGTAGAAAAAATTAAAAATAAAATATCAATTCTCTACTTCATGATATGCTTATTGTCTCTTTTTCTTTTGTTTATTTTATATTAAAAAAACATGCTATGATCACTTTATATATCATGTAATATGACTTTCATATATTAAGCCTAATGTCTTTCAAATCAAATTTGAGTTAAAATTGAACATTAAGTCATATATTTTTCAAAAGTGATCTATCACTCATCTTTGATTGTTCTTTATCCTTTTAAATCCTTTATCCATCTATGTCTTGAATTAACATTATAATTTGAATATATAAATTATTTTCAAGACTAATGAAATTATTTAAAAAAAGGATTTAAATGTTTTATTAAAGGGCTTAAGCTAAAAATTAAAATGTGCAACGTTATGATAATCTTCTATTTTATTTGCTGCATATGATAGCCCTTATAATGAAGAACATCATCTAGAAAAATTGAAAACAAAAATTCATCTAAACGCATGCTTAATCTTTCAAAAAGCGAGTTTTTCATCAAAACTTCAAATAGTCATATCTTTTGATCCGCTCGTCCGATTTTCGCGTTTAATATATTTTCGGAAAGAGCACAAAAATCTCCATCCAATGGCAAACTAGGCTTGTTCATTTGAGTTCTCTTGGTGCTGTCAACTTGCCCAATTACAACTCCGTTTTAAAAGCTATCTTAGTTTGCTTGATTTGGAAATTTCTGTGTTTATGAATTTTTTCATCACACGCTATCCTTAGAATAATTGTTTCATATTTTATATTATGTGTGTGATGTGTGTCACCTATGTTTGCATGTAACTTAGACCTTAGAATCATCTTGTATCATTAAGATCAAATCAAAAGTTTAATCATTTCATTCTAGGTCTAAAGAAAATTAATTTGAAAACTTCTCATATTACATGCAACATAATCTCCATTATCCTATGTAATAACATTGCATTCAAACTCATCATCCTAGCATTGCTTCTTGGTCTATGCTTATATATTTATGCTGGGTAGAACACTTACAATGATATTCAACTTTCATGATAACTATGTGATTTTGAAATTATAATAGAATACCAAAATTCCAACAAACACATAGTTTATGGATTAATCATTAGTATATATATCATGAAACTATATATCATCATGGAAAACCAAAGATCAATAAATCTAATTATCCAATGCAATTTTATTATAAATTTCAAAATGTTATATATGTGATCTTTGTCTTTGATATGATTACATGATCATCAATTTCTAGACTTAAAAATCAAACATGCTTATTCAAAAGAAAATCACCAAATCATATTATCATAAGTCTAGAAGGAATAGAAATCACATACATCATGATGATCTAACATATATTCTATGCAAAATTCTCTATAATCATAAATCATAATACATATTCTATCAAGAAAAATCACAAAAACAAATTGGAATTATGAATTTTATGATAAAGATATGAATATTGTTTTCTTTACATTAGTTGGTGTATGAATATGCATTGCTATTGATTGCATGTATCTCACATATATATAGATTCTAGAATCAATTGTGTAATAATAAGAATAAATTAAAATCATCACTTTATTCTAGATCTATAATTTGAAACTCTAGTTTGGAATACATGCAATATAAATGTTAAACTTATGACATGACATTAAACCCAAAACTCATCATACTAGCATTACCATTTATCTCATATTAGTAATTGCGTTAGTTATCTCATATCGTCATCTCATAAGAATAGAAAAACTATGCGGCTTTATAACTCTTCACAAAAACCCATAGTTTATATATCAACCCATAGATTTAAAAAGCATAGGTTGTCTAAAAGATTATTCACCTATGACTTCATATCTCACAATAACGAGGGCGTAGGGTTGTATGCACTAGAGACCTAACCTCTAAGTCATGTCTTGTCCTTAACCGGGGAGGGTTCCAGTGGGGCCTTGCGAGGCACTGGGGGGAAAGAGTGCTAGGTTGTGTGTTCTCTAGTGTGTGCATATGGGATTAACACCCCAACCTACGGCATGCGTGCAGCTCCTCATGCCCAGCCGTCACTTAGTACGGGGCTAGGGTGTAGACATTTAGTCGGGGTAGTTTTTAATCTTAGGACATACCTATATTACGTATTGCATGATCACTTTATTTACTTATCACTTAAATCATGCATATTTTGGGTTGTTTAATAAAAATGTCCTCATGTGTTTGCATATTTTATCTTTTGAGCTTAAATGTTTTTGTAAAACACATGTATTTGAAAAAGCTAAAGTTTTATGCAAATTTGAGCAATCAAGACATCTCTGAAAATTCTGAAATTTCAGCATGGAACTACTCTAAGGACACTTAATCAAAATAAAAAATCAGATTTTTAAAATTCTCAAAAAATCGAGTACTGTTTCCAGCGCTAGCGCTAGCGCCGGCGCTAGCGTGGGTGTTGGAATTTTCTGATTTTTAAAATTTCTGAAAATCCATAAAAATATGTTGGTTCATATTTTCTACTTATTTCTTGTGTTTCTGACTTTTGTTATTTTTGTTTTATTTATATTATAAAAAATCAACTACAAAAGATCAAAATTCAAAAATACAATTTTTTTTTGCTATTTGTGTTTTTAATCATATTATGAAAAATCAACTACAAAAGTTCAAAATTAAAAAAATATACAAAAATATGTTTTTGTTATTTATGTTTTTTTTTTCTTATTATGAAAAATCTACTACAAAAATTCAAAATTCAAAAATTACAAAAATATGTTTTTGTGATTTTCTGTTTTTATTTGATTTAAAAAATGATAAAACTTAAAAAAACTATATGATCTTTATTGCCAATATCAAGCATGTATGAATTCTATTATTTAGAATTATTTACAATGTTAAAATTTATTTCTGGAAATTTCTATGAACATTGTTTTGATTATCATGCTTTGATATATCTATTTAAGTGCATCAATTGTATTGAAAAATGTGTAGAACCAAGCTTAGCATGCCTCTAAGTATGAGTAAATGTTTTATGATTGATAATGATATTTTTCACTCACTTATTTTGGTAATCAACATGTGTGTCTAAATCTAAAATGCTTGCTTGTGTATTGTATTTGTACAATGAATTAAAACTTGCATAAGTTTTTTACCTACACTACATTTGAATTGCACTTATGAAATTTAGAAAAGTGGTTAAAAGTTAAAAAAAAATTTGGGTTTGCAAAACAAGTGTATTCGGAGAATGTTGTCTCACAACTGTGAACAAAAAATATATATGTAGACAAATATAACTCCACCAAGCACTACTTGAACCTCCTGATAAGTTTTCATAAGCATTGTGAGGTTGAGCACCTTGGAAAGAATAGTAAAGTGGCTTGTGCAAACCTTAGTTATTACACCACTTTGTTAAAAAATTATGTGCATTAAAAGTGTGTGAAAGTAATTTACTTGTGTTTTATTGTGCACTTTACTTTACATACGTCTTGTATTTTGACGATTTAAATCAATTGTTAACATTGCCCAAAATACACTTATGTGCACATCATTATCTTTCATAACACTTCTTCTCATGAGTATTGGATTCTAATGTTTTATTTATACTACTCTTTATATAAAAATGCACTAGATAACCTAGCATGATCTCTACAATGTTTTGATGAAAAACTTTGAGATTTCAAAAAGGTTAAAACATCTTTCAATTTTGAACTAAAACTCATATTTTTACTTATGCTTTTCATGCTTACAAAAAGGATGTTTCTTATAATCTTCCGCTTGCTTACAACTCTTATCTTTTTATTTGAAATCTCTTATATATACTATGCTTCAACTCTTTATCATTTCATATATTCAAAATCTCAATCATGCTTTATTATTTAAATGCCTCCTTACTACCCTCACCCCACCTTCTTTTGATAATTCCAAAAGGGGGAGATTAATTCAAGAAATCTAGAAGATTAAGGGGAGAATAATTAAATCATGCAATCTATCATTTAGGGGGAGTAAAAACATAAACTGCATTTATGTAGGGGGAGAATTAATTTAGGTGGAGTATGCACAATTTCACCATGCTAATCATTTACTATAGTTGCACTTTTTATCATGCTTATCATATATACTATAAACACTAATGTTGATTTCTTGATAAGAGGATTTATTATTATCAAAAGAGGGAGATTGTTGGACATGTGTGTCACATCCCTTTATTTGAGAATAACAAATCCCATATTGTATTTGATCTAGTCTTTTGTGTGTTTATAGTGTCCAGGTTGTACAGGTTCAATGAGGAGACAAGTCCTCGTTCATGGGCATAATCCGAGAGTGTGTACACATTAGAAAAAGCAAAAGCATGAGTTTTGTGTGCTGATCTTAAAATGGCCATAACTTTCAATCCAGGAAGAGTTACAGAACGTGCCACACCATTTCGGAGATGAGAACGACTCAATCTACAGTCTGGAGAAGTTTCGGACTCAATCTCCCGCTACCGCCAGCGCTATCGCTACCGCCAGGCACTATCTCCAGTTCGTGCACAGCGCCACGCCGCCGACGGTTTCGCAACCGCTCTACACGAACACTACCACCGGCACTAGCCACTACCGCAGGCGCTAGCTCCAAGTTCTATAAAATGGTGGGCTCTCTCTCGTTTTGGTCAGAGATCCCAGAGAGGTTGCTTGTGCCACAACTCCAGTGCTGTTATGCTGCCGAAGTGGATCTCCCACAAAAAACTTAAGGAGAATTCTGGAGGAGGACAACGTCACGCTACATTCGAAGGACGATCGCTTCTACCTCGCTCATACTACAGCGATCCTTCATCCTCATCTTCAGAAATCTCATATAGGGAGTTTTACTATTGTTATCTTTATTTTCATTCCATACTTTCTTTGTAACCGTTTTGTTAATTCGCCTTGTGTTGGCGACTAGGTCTGGGTAGGACTTAGGGGGTAATTCGCCTTATGTTGGCGACTAGTTCTAGGTGATTAGATCTAGGGGGCTCAAGGCCATTTCCAGGGAAGGATTGGCTAGAGCGGCTTGAGGCCTTATCCGGGGAAGGATAGGCTAAAGCCAACCGGTTTGTGGGGATACAAGTCGGTATAGAAAAGGAAAAGAAATTTACTTTTGTATGCCTTCGATTTCTAGCAATATTAAAATCAAATTTATGTAAACACTTTTCTTTTATATAAATACAATCATGTCTCTATTTGTGTTTATTTTATTTTATCTTTTGGCGTTATCTCTAAAATATTGGTTACAAAGTCTTAAATCCAAATTACTTTATCTAAATGTTTTATTTCAATCTCTTAATCATAAAACAATTTAGTACTTATTTCTAAACTTGAAAATTATGATATTCTCACAAATTGGCTAAATTGTCATTTTGCCTTTCTCATATTATAAAACAATTTAGTATTTTCCATAAAATTATAAAAAGATTTTTATTCCCTTAATCACCCCCCCCCCCCCCTCTAAGGGCGCTGTAAGATCCAACAGATCCTTAGTTCATGTCATGTGCCTTGAGCACCCACTGTCCAAGTGCCATATTTGGTTGAGACTGGTACTTGAACTAACCTGCAACACAAAATTTAATGTACCTTAGGACCCCAACTGACTTTGGATCCTAGGTTCATGTTAACACCATAGGGGATATTCTTAGAAAGGGCTGGTTTGGCTTGAGGTTCAATCGTTGCCTTTGGCACATTGGGGTTGTGCCAACAATCAATTGCAAAGTGTCCCACTTTGCCACAGCACCAACACTCATGAATGTTGTTTCTTCTCTTCTGAGCATTTCTTGAGGATTGTTGAGCACAGTCCTTATGTCCAGGAATAGATACAGCAGCATTCTTCCTGTTCCTCTCAGCAATGATTTGACTGAATGTCATTCTGTGCGCTGTCTTGATACTCTTTGTCCTAATGGCATCAGCATGTAATGACTTGGCAGCCATACAAGATGTGATGGCATCTGACACTGAGCACTCAGACATGTTTACAGATTTGGCAGGAGTCATTTTCTTGACTGATTCAACCTTAGAAGGGCTTGCCTTCTTATTCATGAATGATGTGGCTGAAGTACCAAAAACAAATGGTCCATGTTGGGACATTTGAATTTCCTCATGGGGAGCCTTCATGGCACTCAATCCCATTCCCTTTCTTCCACTATATGAAGGAGCATTTTCCTTCCTATAGCACCTCTCATTCTTCCAGTGACCATAAATGCTTTCATGGTCATACCTGTTGGAGGGAAGTATTACCTTTTGAAAGGTGGGTTGAGGCTTAGCCTTCTCCTTGCTCTTTACTCCACTCCCTTCTCCTACTTCCATTTTATTGAACCCTAATCCTCTCCTATTGGTTTGAAAGGAGAAGGTGTCAATAATAGGTAGCACGGATTTGGGCTTGGAGAAATGAGCCACCAGCATCCTCTCCTTGAGGAGCTTTTCTTCAAGATCCTTAATGATCTTGTTCTTGTGGCTTATGGTGCACACATGGATGATTGACATTCCCTTTAGGTTGCCAATCTCCTTGCTCCTTAGAGCTAGCTGGGTAGCATGCTCAATGCACTCAGATTTTGATTGCTTTAGGGAAGTAATTTTTTGGGCTTGCCTCTTTTTTAGCTTTTTGCTCTTTTTCAGAGCTTCCAGGAGTGCACCATACCTATCAATCAATTGATTGACATCCTCCTCAGAATCTGATTCACTTCCAACTTTAGATGGAGGAGATTCAGATTCTGGACCTGTTTCATAATCAGAAGAAGAAGAAATGAAATGTATCAATACCTGCTTATGTTCTGAATTGCTGTGGCTGTCCTCATTTTCAGTTATAGCCATCAACCCAAGGTCTTCTAGAGTGTCCTCATCCTCCTCTACATCACTATCTGAATGTGATAGAGGGGCCCTGATTCCTATCCTGGCAGCAGGACAGTCTTCTTCCTCCTGATCAGCAAACAACCCCAAGTAGGCTTCCTCCTCACCATCTGAATCTGAAGATGAAGATTCAGATTCACTCCATCTTTTGCCTTTCTTAGCTAGGAAGGATTTTTATCCCTTTCTCTCCTTCCGGTGATGAGGCTTCTTGTCACCTCTTTCCTTTCTCTTGACTGGACAGTCAGCAATGACATGTCCAGGCTTACTACAGCAATAGCAAATTATGTTAGTTGAAACATGTTTACTAGATTTAGAGTCATACCTGTCCCCTTTGGGATGTTTCCTCTCAGATCTGTAATGATCCTTCTTGGGATGAGAAGTGGAGGAAGGTTTGTTTTTTCATTGTTTCCTCTTGATCATCTTCTTGAACTGCCTTGTGAAGGCAGCAAACTCCTCATCAGAAGAGGAACTGTCTGAATTGCAGCTCTCAGACTTCTCAGATTCAGCAGCCTTTCTTGGAGGTGACTGCACTATACCCTTGTTCTTCTTAGAGCTTTCAGCTTTGAGAGCAACAGATCTCTCCCTTGTGTGAGCCCTGGAGGAAGTGTCCTCCTCCTTTCTTGCAGAAAGCTGCATCTCTTATGAGAGCAGTTTCCCAAATAGTGTATGGGTAGGGGTTTCTCCAAGTCTTACCACTTCCCTGATTGCACTTATTTTAGTGTCCCAATCTCTAGTTAGAGATCTAAGGAACTTGTCATTGAGTTCATAACCTGTGAGCACCCTTCCATAGGTTCTTAGATCATTTACAATCCTAAAGAACCTTTCATAGCACATGGAGATATTCTCCTAGCTTAGCTGTCTGAAGGCTTCATACTCCTAATTGAGGAGTGACTTTCTATCATCCCTCACTTCAGTTGTTCCCTCCATATAAATAACCAATGTGTCCCACATTTCCATGGCAGTTTGGCAGTGTACCAAGTTTTGAAATGTAGTGTCATCAATGGCATTTACTATTATGTTTTGGGCTCTCTTGTCCATAGTGTACAATGTTATCTCATCATTGGTCAGCTCAGAAAATACCTTATGTACTTTTCTAGTAGGGTCAATAGTGGAGACTTTCTCAAAGGTATAAGGACCATTTTTGACAGTCAAAAGGATCCTTGGGTCTGAGGCTTCCATGAATAGCCTTACCCTTTGCTTCCATATAACAAAGTTTTCTTTGGAGCATATGGGCAACTTCATTGACCCCAACTCTTTCTTCATTCCACTGTTGGCCATTGGATTTCATATTTGACTACTCCTGTATAGGATCTGATCAGACTGTTAAGTCCTTTTGATCAACCTCCCTCTGATACCACTTGATAGTTTATATAGGTGTGTTGGAACAACCCTTTTACTGTTTTGGGCTAGGATCACTATGTACTGATTAGGATCAGTTGACCCCATTGTATAGTTTAAGGGTCAAGTCTGTAGGCTGATAAATTAGCTAGAACTTAAAATTAAATCTAAGGTTCCCAGCGCTCGGCAAATGGCTAGCAGTGCTCGACAGATGGCTCCCAGCATTCGACAGTTTTTGTTGACAGCGCTCGACAGTTCTCCAGCCAACGTTCAACATTTTCTGAACAGCGCTCGATAGTTTTCCAGCCAGCGTTCAACATTTTCTGAACAGCGCTCGACAGTTCTTGTAACGCCCCTGATTTTTGTTAATTATTTTACGTGCCTGCGGTGACGTAATTTTGGCGTAAGGGTGTTACGTCAGCTTGTTTAGTAGTGGGTTGAGCCTTAGCTTAGTTAAAGTATGTCTTGTAGACCGAGCGTGCGAGATTTCACATCGTTTCGAGTTAAGGTAAAGATTTTGGGTGGATATCAAGATTTTAGCTTCGGGAGGCTTTAGCCCGAGTTTGGCCCGTCGGAATTGAATTCTGACTTCGCCGTTGGATTCGTAGCGCCGTGTTTCAGTTAAGGTGCGAATTTCGTAGAAATCTGAGGTGATCTAGTTTCCCTTGCGGTTTTAAGTGAATGGGGGAATTAATTAATTAATTAATTAATAAATTAGGTTTTTATATAAAGCCTAAAAAATCTTCTTCCCCTATTCATCTTCTTCCTCCCTCGATCAAATCAGCCGCCGAGCAAAAGGGAGAGTGCGGAGCTTCGAGGAGCGTTCGATCGGCGATTTCTAGGGCTGTAGTAGTCGGAATCGCGTTTGGAGAGTAGATTTAGAAAGCTCTCGGCGAGATCTTCGTTCTAGCGGTAAGCTTTTCCCGTTTTATGGAATTTTTGGAGTTAGGGTAGTGACCTAACCCCTTCTTTCGACCCGAAAAGTTTCAGGAATCTGTGCTCGTGTGTTTCCCTAGCCGATCCATAGCTTTCGGAGCGGAGATCTTCGAGTTTGCAAGGTTTAAGGCAAGTGGCTTCCTCCTCCTCTTTGTTTGGTTAAGTCGTGGTTTTCCTTTCTCCTGATAGATGCTTGGTGAACTGTGGGGCTCGTGTTTCGAGCGTCTTGTTTGATAGATAGAAAACCCTAATCTTCCCCCATCCGTAGTGTCAGAAATTTCCTCCCGGAAGGCCACCGTTCCCTAATTTTATCCGTTGATTGTCCTTCTCGAGAAGTCCTGTTAGTTTTCGAGAAGTTTTTTTAGCCAAGTTTTTGAGAAGACCCCTTGACCTCTCGAGAAATGCTTGATTTCTCGAGAACTTTTCCCCGCTGGAACCCCTATACTTCTCGAGAAATCCCTTGTCCTCTCTCGAGAAATCCCTTGAGCTCTCGAGAAATCCCCTGATCCCTCTCGAGAAATCCCTTGTCCTCTCTCGAGAAATCCCTTGAGCTCTCGAGAAATCCCCTGATCCCTCTCAAGAAATCCCTTGTCCTCTCTCGAGAAATCCCTGCCTTCCTCTCGAGAAATCAAATTCCATCTCTCGAGAAATCCTTTTATCTCTCGAGAAGTTCCTTGTAGTTTTCGAGAAGTCCTAAATTTTGATGTGATTTTGTGTAGTTTCGAGAAGTCCTAAATCTTCTTCCTTGGACCCCGTTAGGGGCTCTGCCCCTAAGACCCCGCCAGGGGTGCGGCCCCTTGGAACCCCGCCCGGAACGCATGTGATTTCGTTGAGTTTTTGTGTTTGAATCTCGTGTCCCCTCGGGTGTACTTGGATGATTGCCAGTGACCCTTCGGTGCTCCTGATCTCGAATCCCTCTCGTTTGAACTTCTTTTTACTCGCTGTGGTCTGTTAACATTTGAGTTACTCTTATGGTTCATATTGATCGATGTGTACTTTGCCTTGACCCTATTTCTTAGGGCCTTCCAGTGATTATCCTTTCGGGCAGCGTCCCGTGTTTAATTAAAATTTAAGTAATAAGAACTACTGTCTTTAGCCTTACACAGTGGTTGTGTTTGGGGGACAGTGGGGGAAATGTTATAGCCTTGCACGGTAGTCGTGTTTGGGTGGTTGGGTCTAGTGGTACCCCCACCTGGTTTTGGGTTTTGGGTAGCGGAGGTAGTTAACCGCTCCCGTATAATTTGAGTTGATCAGTCTCTTTAATTGATGAAGCTAAATAAATGAACGTGTTGTTCCTCTTTTGGTATTTAGTGCACATGATGCTTGTTGACTCTTTGTTTAGAGCTCTCTTTCGGTAAATTTGGCTTGGGTTGGTACCCCTTATGCCTTGCTTGTTTTTCTGCTAGTTTTCTGCCACTTGTAATTCCTTGCTGAGGCTTTCTTTGTTGTATTGAATGCCTCAGGTTCAGAGCCGTAGCGGCTAGTGGTGTAGCCTGAAGTTCAGAGTTTTAGTAGCTGTTCACCCCGCTGCTGCGAGGTAGTTGTTTTTAGTTACTTCTTGTGCTCAGACATACTAGTTGGTGCCAATGGGTTAGTGTCATGTTGTTGACGCCCGTTGTGCCCCTTTTTATACTTTATAGTTTATTTGCCAGATTATGCCACTATCTTTAGATCTTGTGTATCTAACCCTCTGGGAATGATTTATGTTAGGTGCACTATAGTTATAAAATGGTTTTTCTTCATCCTCATTGCATTCTTTCTAACTGAAACCCTTAACTTTAAAGTCGCCTAATGGTATTTTCTACTCTTACAGTACGCCTAGTTATGTGCATATCATTTACTTCATGCTCCGTCGTTTGCATACATGTAGGACTTTAAGTAAACTAAATCAAGTACTTTCCGCTGCAATTATATATACTTTCTCGGTGGACTAGTTGATCCACGAACTGAGAGACACAGTTCTTATCTCAAAACCCCTAATAAATGATTTCAAATGATGACTTATCATATAATCATGTTTGTTTAGTTAAGTAATAGGTTCCCGCCTGAGCGTCTACAGTTGTCTCCTGTATGACGTGGCATCATGACGTGTATTTTCTCTTACTCTGATATTCTTAAATTCGGAGAAAATGCGAGTTGTGACAGTTCTCCAGCCAGCATTCAACATTTTCTGAACAGCGCTCGACAGTTCTCCAGACAGCATTCGACATTTTCTGAACAGCGCTCGACAGTTTTCCAGCCAGCGTTCAACATCCTCTGGATAGCGCTCGACAGATTATAGCCAGCGTTCGACAGATCATTTATTGAAGCCCAGATTTGTTATCAACTATATTCTATCTATCCTAACAGCAAAACGACGAATATAACGGATCTATTTAATATCCTTTGGACGTATTCTGACAGATAAGGAGGGATATTAAACTCAGTTAATATATTCTCTTCTTTCCTTTTTCCAAGGCAGCAATAGCCGTTGACATTTAATGAAAAGGAATCTTTTCACAGTAAAAAATAAAAGGACCTGCCAAAATCGTTTGAATCGACAGAATTCAAACGTCATTCTATTACAGAATAAAAAGGATATATATATATATAGCTTAAAGAAGAAGAAGAAGAGAGATAGACATCTCAGAAAGTATTTTTCTTAATCTTCTTCTACAAGCAGCACGAAACTTCTGAGAACATCATCCTCAGGAGCATTCACTCAGAATCTGCTGCAAACTCAGATCTTCTAAAAGAGCAATAAGCAATCTGAAGAACCTGTTCTTCCAGATCAATCTGCTACAGGAGATTTTTTGTTTTCAAGAGAAAGCTTCTTCATCTTCTGTCAAACACTTCAATCTGACAGGGGGAGCTTTACAACAACATCCACTAGAGTCTTCTCTCAGCATCTTGACAGAGAAGAACACTATAAACTCTTTCTTACCTCTCTTGTATAGGGTTATAACTCCCTTCAAAAGTTAATCTTGGTGACAGGGCACCTTTTCAAAAACCTGCAGTTTGGTTAGAGCACCTTATCAACAGCTCACTTGGTGTGAGGGCACCTTATCAACAACCTCCTAGTGGACTCCTACCAAAGATGGTAGAAGAGTAGACGTACCCAGATTTATTGGGGAACTACTATAGCTCCTTGTGTCTTCTGTGTTTGATTATTTTCTGTGCTTGTGTTGTTTGTTTTGTGATTACATTTACTTAATTTTTCTGTTTATATAATTCTCACACAGCTTACACCTATATATAATACTATTTTAATTCCGTTATAAAAACTAAGGAAAAGTTTTAATACTCTATTCACCCCCCCCCCCCCCCTCTAGAGTAACTTAAGATCTAACCTCCACTTTCAAGGTGTAGTCAATAATACCTAGAGGGGGGGGGGGGGGGGTGAATAGGTTTTACTTATTTTCTTTATATAATCCTAATGTATCTAGCTGCAGAAAACTCAATCACAGAAAGCACACAAGGATTTATAGAGGTTCCTCAAGACAGGGTGTCTTGAGTAGTCCTCTTTCCCCCTTCACCTTTCTAACAGTGAGTTAGACAAGGCCACAAACTCCAATCTCAGCTCCTTGAGCTTACACCAAAAGTTCCTCAGAACTTCTCAGATCAAGAGTGATCCTACCTCAGGCACAGCAGCCCTACACTCAGGCTCAGCAGCCCTACACCTCAGGCACAGCAACCCTACACTCAGGCTCAGTAGCCCTACACCTCAGGCACAACAGCCCTACACTCAGGCTCAGCAGCCCTACACCTCAGGCACAGCAGGCCTACACCTCAGAGTTATGTAACTCCTACCACTCAGAAATCACACAGATCTCCTACCTCAGACCTATCAAGAAGTCCTACCACTCAAGCTGTCAACACAGCTTTACACACAGGCTCAACATCCTTTCACTCAAGCAACAATGCCTTACAAGGATATAAGAGTGTTTGTACTAAATAAAGAAGATAAAAGTATTACTCTCAGGTCTTCTGTTTCCTTTCTTCAGATCTGAAGGACAGCAGCTTCAGATTTGAATCACCTTGATCTTCTCCTTCAGCAAAGCAGAAGATCAACTTGCCCTTCTTGAGTTGGTACAGGAAGAGCTAACTAATATCCTTTAGAAGATTAACTTCAGCTCCAGAGAACAATTTCAACTGGCTGAAACGTGAATGCTCGATTGCGGCTTGCAGCAAAAGCTTTTCAACGGAACAGTGCTTGTTGTTGTGCCCTAGCTTTTGCTTTTATACCTCCAGAAGGCTTCAACGGCTATTTCGATCCTCCTGACACAGTATGGGGCAGATTGGAGTTGCTTTTCCCTTTTTATTTTCGCTTGCGCCAAAAGCAGATCCCGTCATCGCATTTGAATCTGTCTCAGCGGTTGGGCTGAGACAGCTTCCAGTCTCAGCGGTTTGCTCCAGTCTCCTTCTTAGTGGATCCGCTGACGGCTCCTCATCTCAGCGGTTTTGACCCTTCGTCTCAGCGGTTCTGCTGAGATAGATCTTCATCTCCTTGTAGATGATTTCTTCTTATCTAAGGGCATGATTGGCCCTTCCTTTTGAATCACCTGTGCCTGTATATCCTACACAAGTATAGATTTGTTAAATACAATATGTCTTTAGCATTGAGAGTGATGCCTCTTCAAATCAAGGTAATATTGAGGGCAATATACCCAACGGAAGAGGAATGCCAAGAAGATGTCAAAGGAACCTTTGGTTCAAATCTTTCCCCATCCTATAGCAATGTAAGAAAATCAAAAACTTCTCTTTTTGTGACAAATTCTATTTCTACATCTCGTATGTTTAAAATTGCAAAACGTAAAATTTTAAAGTTGAAAATTGCTAATTCCAAATTACATTTAGAAAATAAATCTTTAAAAGCAAACGATTAAGTAGAATCAAATATTGACGTGTTAAATTCTTTTTCATTCTCTTTAATTAAAATTGCTACTCCTTGTTTTGATTGCAATCTATTAAAAGAAAAATTCAAGGATATTGAAAAAGGGCTCTTAGTTTCTAAAAAATATAATGAAAAATTGATAGTTGAAAATGATGCTTTAACTTGTAAATTAAGACAATTAAAATCTTTTGTTGAAAAAATTCAAATTTCTAGTAATGACTTTCATCATAAGATTTTGAATAACAAAGATAAATTAGTTTACAACATCATTTCTAAAAAGGACCATTTTCACACACCAACTCAAAAGGTGTTTAGTTTCAAAAGGAATTATGATCCTCAGAAAATTCTTGAGAGTCACTATTATAAGTCTCAATATATTTTAAATCATGACTCAAATTTAGAAACTCATTTTCATGAAAATCAAACTATAAAATATTTTCCTTCACATTATAAGAGTATGCCTATAAGAAAGAGTGGAAATGAAAATCATCAAAATAAGAACCAATCATTTAACACATATTGTAACCCACTATATCAACAATCACTTCTAAAGAAAGACAATCACTCTTATAAATTTTCAAAGAATCCTTATAATAAAATTCATTATGATTATCAACATCAACATATTGTAACCCACTCTATCAACAATCACTTATAAAATAAGAATCCTTTTGGTTTTCTATACTGACCCTTCTCCCAAGGACCTGTTAGCTCTAGCCTATCTCTCCCTAGATGATGCCTCGAGGTTCCCCTAGGTCTAACTATAAGACCTAGTCTCCACACCCAAGCGTTGAATTCTCCTTAGTCCTCGCAAGACCCTAATGTAAGACCCCATTTTTTTGCTACAAAACTGGGTCTTATGCCCAGAACCGCCGCTTTGCGGTGACACAATCACTCGGGAAGGTTGCCACCACAAAATGCCGATCCTGCCGGCCATATCGATCACAGAAGAAGAAGAGTATAAACGAACAAATAGAAGTTCAAGTCCACAATCACATGCTATATATAATAAATGTCCACATGATATAACTGAAATAACAAAGGTAACAATAATAAAGGGCTCATGCCCTATACATCATGTCCTCAATACAAGGTCACTCGCGGAAGCAAACTACTAATAACTTGCGGATCTTAAGACTGATGCTCCTATACTAGACTGTCCCACCTCCATCTGCACCGGCCTCTGGTGCTGCTGCGTCTCCTCGATCACCTAAAATGATATGGTCCACCGACCGTTAGTCAAAAAGACTAAGCCTTATGTTCCCCACCCCTCCCCCAATGGCTCCTAGTCACCGTGCGGGAGGATGAAGCGGAGGACAGCAAGGGGTATAAAACAAAGCAAATGACGGCGGATCTTGTCTACAGGAAATGTCTACAACTATACATGTGTACATAGATAATTGAAGCATTAATAGAGCATGGTAAAGAGCAAGTAAAGAATAGTAAGTAAAGATAAGTACATAATAGAAATGTAACCATTGATTTATAGGAATGCCCATACAAACCTATAGACCAAGGGGTCGTTTAGCAGGGCCTATCGTATAAAAAGTCTGATAACCAATTTATACGATAGGAGTAGGGGTTGAAATGAAATGCTTATGTCATGATATGCAGAGTTGTGCAGTTTATGCTATGTTCACACAAGTGCAACTCACACACTTCGACTCTATGCGCACAGACCTTTAGTTCCCCCTTTTTGGAGCTAGCAAGACTCCCAAGATACTCCTGTAGTGGCAAACGGAAGCGGTGGGTTGGGCCTCGCCCACCTCTAGGTTGGTATTCACACTACCTAGCCTAGACCTATCGTACGCCTCAACACAAAATCGCGGAGCATCTGTGTACTCTTACTGGATGGACCACCAGACTTTTCGTGGCTTAGGGCAAATCCACACTTGCCGAGTCAGTGTATCGACGTCGGTGTGAACGATCGTCAATACCGAAGACCCACCACCTTTATGCACATACCAGATGTTATCATCTATCTCCGAGCCCTAAGCTCCCCGGGCTAACCTACCCGTCTCCATAACCTTCCGAGCCACTGGCTCGTCGGACGTCCGTACCAACAAGCATTACTGAGTCACAAGCCCATCGGACTAACTAGTCCGATGCTACAACCACCGAGCCTACCACTCATAAAACCAAACCAACTAACCTCCCGTAACCACGGGGTGTGGGTGTGTGCATTATTAAGTTAATCTTGTACAACATCTTCTCCTACAGTTTATGGTTAATCTTGGACTTCCTGAGGTCAACTGTGTGAGGGGCTCGCAGCGGTACTAGGAGTTATGATGAGATGATAGCCCAAAGCTCCCTTTCTCAAGACACTTAGTGTTATTAGTATCTGCCCAATAGATTACCCATCTTAACACTTCACTTGAATTATCCTCTTAAGTGTTTTCTGACTCCCCACGGGAAAAACGATCTTTCATCAATCCCGATCACAACTTTACCCTCAACTCACCAAGCACATCTCATCACCTAAACTCCTTTTTGGTGACCTTCAATCTCTTCAGCTAGGCTAGGTACACCAACTACCTTCCATTCCCACCTAATGATCTACATGTTACTTAAATCTTATAATTTTATTATACGCAGACTAAATGAGTTATATGAGTTGCATGAGAGGAGGTACTCCAAATATTCATCCAAAAGACTCAAGATTATTACTGGGAGTCTATCATGATATTAGAAGACTAAATCCAGAGGATTATATTTTTCCTTAATTATTTGGCATTTATTATAATTTCTCCATCATTAGCCAAGTATGAAATTGAACATGAAGTGTAAGATCTTCTTATGATATGACCTCAATAAAATTATGGAAATTCTATGATGTCAAAATAACAGTAAATACAAAATATCACAAGTTTACAGTAAGGTATTGGCCTCTAATTATAATATTGAATAATTATCCAAAATTAGAAATTAAAGAAGGAACCACCAAAACTACTTGTCCAAAAATTATGGCAAAATTACCAGACCTCTATGATGATCAGAAAAGCTTACTGACAGAGTTTCATAATTTATAATAACCATCAAGTCACATAAATAAATATTTCAAGTAAATCCAAACTAGGGGACATTGTGAAGTAACCTACTGGTATGACAAAAAGTATATACGTAAAAAAAACCTACTGGTAAACAATTCCAATAATTATACAAAAAATCACAGAGCTTTCTAATGCCCTAAAATTTCCTATCCCCAAGTTTCACAATTTTCCAGAGAATATTTGGCCCTTATTTATTTATCATAATCTTAAGGCAAAATAGTTGACTTATGAATGAAGTACTAATTAGATCAATTCAAAAATTACACTAAAATTACCAAAGGTTTATACCATGATTCTATGAGTACTAACAAACTTTCATTACTATCCAAGATATATTGAGCATGTAAATTCCTCTTATAAGAAAGTGCCCTAAAAAGGCTATAACATAATTCCGAGGGAACATGTGATCCTAAAATCCTCATAAAATTACCTAGAGCATATTGATACTCTATGAACTTATCTACCAAGTTCCATGACCATTCAAGGACACATGACCATATGTCCTTCAGTAGGCCCAAACTGCAACTCTAGGGTTACAACTAGGGTTCTAGGGCACATCTACCCCAAACCACTCATGGGGGTGTTTTATATGATTCTAACCCAGTGTCCAAAGTTTCACATCATTTTGATGAGATTTGGCCACAAAACCCCAACAAGTGCACTTTTGACCTACTTAGGCCTAGTTTGACTAAACTTGGGTTAATTAATTACCCATCCAAATCAGTCCCAAATGAGATGAAATTTTTTCCAGGTTCATATCATGACCCTAAGGACCACCCACCAAAATTTGGAGGGGTTTGGATGTCATTAGACCATACAATTAATTTATATATGGATTATTGAATTTCTACAAAAACCTTCGAAAAAGTTTATCCAAAAATTCCCATTTTTGCCCCATTTTTGGATATGATTAGGGGGTAGGTATAATTAGACTATGCTCCAAATTCCAGGTCCATATAATTAACCAATCAAAAGTTATTCAAGAAATAGTGGATGTCCTACCCTAAGGACCAGTACCACTCAAATGGCCTTACAGGGAGCTACATTGCTCCTTTTGGGCTGAAATCAATTTTAAATTAAAGTAGACTCCAAGGGCTACAACTTCGTTGTTTACCACTTCCAGTTTATGGACCTACATATTTTTAATAATTAATTCTAAGTGCTGCATAAAAGGTGACAGAAAAATACAATACATAACATTTAATATAAAAGATCCTGCACAGATCTTGAAGCAAAAATGTGGGGCATCCCTTCATCTTCCTCCTCCAGCCGACAGTAGAGATTGCCCCGACCTGGAAGGTTCTGTAAGAGTTTTTCCCAGCCACCCACGCCCCTCCCTGGCCGGCCAATGCCACTACCACCTTCCTTGAGGTGGTGGCCGGCGATAGGAGGTCTTGGCCGGCCGGCGATGGCCGGAATCGGTGGTTTAGGCAAGAAGAAAACCTCCAAAAATGGAGATTTCGGCCATTTTGATTGGGGACCAATTTCCCCAATCCTTGCCGATATTGATGTAGATCTATCCATTGGAGAAGAGAAGGAGAACCATATCATTTTGGGGGGTACAACCTTGCCGATTGGGTGGTCCTCCATGGCCGATCCTAAGCTTTGGAGCCATTGCAACCTCCACACCAAGTTGCTCGAAATCTTCAGGTGAGTGGGGGAAACTCATCCTCACAGCTTTGTGAAGCTTTTTAAAGATCCACTTGTGGAAGGGGGAAAGGTGAAACCTCCAATTTCACCATTAATGGCAATTAAGACTTTTTGGCCAAAACTAAAATTCCATTAAATCAGCCACTTGGGTGACTGGCCATGGCTATTAAACTCCTCAAAACTGATGAGGGGGGAGCTACAAAGCCATTAGAGATGAAGAGGGGAGGCCCTTGGCCTCCCATGGCCATTAATGGCCTTCTCTCTATTCTTTCTCTCTCTTCAAAATTGGGGAAATTGCACTTTCTCTCTCCTACTCATCATTTCCAGAAATTGTATGGCCCCTTGAGTATATAACAGGCCCATGAAGATATTGGGTCACTCCTATTGGGTCTAGCCCAAGTGTATTGGGCTTGATTAGGTCAAAATTGACCATTTTGACCTAAATTTAGGGTGGAGTTGACTTTGGTCAATTTGACCATTTGGGTTGACCCCAATGGGTGGGTAGTGACCCATTGGCCTCCACTAAGGGTTAGAAAGGTCTAGGTAGGGTCAATTTTTCAAGGTGGAGCCCAATTGACCCACAATGGGGCAATTTGACCAAAATAGGGCTAGAGTTGACTTTGGTCAAATTGGCCAAAATTCGTGGCCCCTTGGTGGGGCCTTTTGGTCCATTGGGTCCCCAGTGTCCTTATTAGGGTAGGGGAAAGGTCAATTTTGCATGGTGGAGTCCAATTGACCCTAATTAGGCTACTTTGACCAATTTAAGGTTAGGGTTGACTTTGGTCAACTTGACCACTTTGGTTGACCACAATGAGTCCTTAGTGCTCTAAGGGACCCCTAATGGGTTATGGATGTTATGGCGGGGTCAAAGGACCATGGTGAGGCCCTAAATTCCAACCCTAAGCTTGGTAACTAGAAATTGCTATTTGTAGACCAAGGTGTTCTTTTCCTTCAAGCTTAAGGCCAAGTGGTCTCTTCAACCTTCCTAGGGTTTTTTCATGACCTAGTCATGAGAAAATCACTCTAGGGGTCTTGTTATTTGGGGGATGTTACAAATCCCGATAAACAAAAAATAAAAATTTTGTCCCTGAAATTCATGTTAGGCTTACGGGATTTTCACCGAGAGTGACTGAACGTAACATCCCCTAAGAATTGAAGTTATTCCTGACTCGAAGGGCACTGAATATCTTTGCTACATCAGTTCTAACGGATCCCATGTGTGCTCCTCCTGTCCATGATTTCTCCGCAGAACCTTGACCAGCGGGACCTTCTTGTGTCGCAAGACCCGCATCTTCGTATCGTCTATCCTGATCGGCTCCACGCAAACTGATCAGTCATAAGTTACTGGCCCATCTATAATAGATATCTACTGCTCCGTCCATAGTAGAGCTCTCTTAAAGGAGGAGACATGGAAGACGTCGTGCAATCCCGCTAACTCTGGCGGCAGCTCTAGTCTATAAGCCAACGAGCCGATCCACTCCAGGATCCTGTAGAGCTTCATTTATCTTAGACTGAGCTTCTTCCGCCCGCGTACCCACGAGATTCCATGCATCCAATGTATCCTCAAGAACACCTGGTCTCCAACCTGGAACTCTACTACACGATGTCGCACATCGTAATACTTGACCTGTCTGTTCTGGGCTTCCAGCATCCTAAGTCAAATCAGTCGCACCTGGGCATCTGTGTCCTTCACAAATTCAAAGCCGAGTGTCTTTAAATCCTCATTATGGGTCTAGAATGGTGGAATTCTGCACCTCCAACCCTCTGAGGGTGGAAATTTGTGCTGAACGTCAACCAAGAGCCCAAATCAGCCTAGACTAATCTTCACTTCTTGGACGTAACCCATCCATCCTGATCCGACACGATCGTCCTGGGTACACCATGATAGTGGACAAACTGCTCAACAAATCCCATCAAACACCCACGGGAGCGTCCTTCCGGCCCGGGGTGACCCTAGCTACCTGGGTCAATCTATCCTCGATGTTCCAAATAAATTGTGCCCGGAGTGGGGATATGGTAACCTGTGTATGAGATCCATAATTATATCCTCGAGCTTCCACTCTAACACGGGCAGTGACTGTGGTAGTTCCCCAAAGACTCTTGCACTTGGCCTTCACAAGTCGACAGACCTCACCGTGCATCACAAAACCTATGTCGTCTTTCTTTATTCTGGGGAAATACACGCTCCGGAATACACCATTTTTCTGGTGACTAAAGCTCTCTTCTGTATGGGTATACAATGCCTCTATAAAGTTTTCCCTACACATTAAAATGCTTATTCCTTCATGTACATCCAAGTAATCAATCATCTCCACTCTACCACTTATCCATTTCTTACCATTGATGGAACTGATCGGATCGTCAAGCGTCCCAATCATCCTTAAAATTTCAGGGGTTGCACTTATGAACCTTATGAGTATATGTTAACAAGCCATTACTAGTATCAATGATGGTAAGATGACTTACAATCATTTTCTACGTGGAGTTTGATTCATAAGGTATGAGGGAAAATTTTTGATGCCCTAAGGTTTTTCACAAGTCAATTTCATCACGGAAAATATCATCACATTTATTTCACCAAATTCCTAATACTTCCACAAATGCTAGTCTTGATCACTTTCGAATGGTCCAAGGTAAGATAAACTTAGATTGTTCTTAGCATAGTAAACTCAAACACTATATTCTAATTCCAATAAGTCATCGTCTAAGATCTCTGGTTATTCATCATCATAGCTTCCAAGGTTTGAGGATTATCATTGTAGTTAAAATTTTCAGCCATGACAGGGCTTGATTTTTAACAATTCATGAGTTAATCACTTCTGAATGCCCCAAGTCACAAGAACTTCAAATACAACTGCAACTTGTAAGACCTAGTTTCCGTCCATAACTTCTAGAATGGGACATCGACATCCCTAAGTGATTAATCCCGGCGACTTTACATTTCCAATGATTCAACTAAGGTTAAGTTGTTGTTAGATCAATGATGTCTATCCATTGTCCTGGTAACACTACGGATCATTATTCCGAACATACTATTACACCATCTCATCTTTGCCCGAGTAACATCGAATATGATCAACTTCAAAGTCATTATGTTCGCGACCCAACACTTTTTAAAATTAAATCTAAGGGGAAACCCAAGTTAGTAACTAATTTTCCCAATAAACAAAAGGTAAGCTCCAATAAACAAAAGATAAGCCACTATCCATTTTGGGCTAAGTATCTTCAATATCACTATGTTATATTCGTCCTAGGTATGCAAACAATTCTTTGGGCATACAACTTTAGACTTGGGGTTCTATCTTGAGACTTGTTGATATAATCCATACTTTAGACTCTTCAAGGTCCCCTTTACAACAACCTTATCAGGTTCAACATGTGTCCCAATCCCAAACGGGTCTCTTCTGAACTTGAATTCTTATCCGACCCTCGATTTTTTTCATGGTGGTTGTCTTAATGTAATCATGTCACTGATACGAGGGTTGAGTCAATGAGTCCCATACCATTCTGCCTATGTGTCAATCTCCTTAAGGCGGTCCTATCCGTTTGGATAACCCATGGTATGTGAAGTAGGGACATCAGATTTTATGGCTTAGGTGGTCGTTCTCATGTTAAGCTCCTCCTATAACCTCTTTAGGGTGTCATCGTACCTGTTGCGAACAGTGCCCAGCAGTGTTTCTGATTTGAAGAAGTGCTCAGCTCAATGATAAGTACAAATTGTATCTAATGTCATATCTAGTTCATGCTCGCATAGATAAGACAGTATGTCCAACACTACAATAACTTGCCTAAGTATAATATCATTGAAAAAGGCTGGACATATCGTCGACAAGAATAGGCACATCGTTGATATGATGGGCAAAGCAAAGAAGAATGATTGTGTCTGTGTCGTCGAAAAGGATCAGGCATATCGTCAACAACATGCAGAGCAAGGCAGAATGGAGATATCGTTGTGACATCTACATGACGATATCAAAAAGTCGAAGATGAAGAAGAGGACTCAAACATGTCGACGATGTGGTCGACAAGAAGCCTTGACGTCGATAAGGCTAAGTCAGGATGATTGTCGTTGAAAAGGCAAAGGGAAGGTCAGTGTCGAAGATATCGTTGACAAGAAACTGTGTCGTCGAAAAGACTGGATAGGACAGGTGTTGGAACAACCCTATTACTGATTTGGGCTAGGATCACTATATGTTGACTAAGGATCAAGTTAACCCCATTGTATAGTTTAAGGGTCAAGTTTTTAGGCTGTTAGATTAGCTAAAACTTAAGGTAAAGTTTAAGTTCTCAGCATTCGACAAATGGCGATCATCGCTCGACAGATGGCTGCCAGCGCTCGATGAGTTCCTGCCAGCGCTCGACAGATTCCAGACAGCGCTCGACAGATTCCAGCCAGCGCTTGACAGATTTCAGCCAGCGCTCGACAGATTTCAGCCAGAGCTTGACAAATTATTTATTGAAGCTCAGTTCGACAAATACAGTCCCCAAAGTATTTAATTCTTAAAGATCAGTTATTTGTCAGTACTCTGAACACAAATCGACAACTCTAACGGATATATTCAATATATTTGGACGTATTCAAGTCAGTTAAGTAAGGATATTATATTCTTTGAATATATTCCTTTCTTTCCTTTATTCCAAGGCAAAGATAGTCGTTGACAATTAATGCAAAGGAGTATTTCACGGCTAAGGAATTAAAGGACCTGCCAAAGTTGTTTTGTCTCTGTTGCAGTTCCAAGAAAGAATTAAATCCTGATTATTCTATTCCAAAGATAGAATATATCAAGACAGAGATAATTCTCTCACTATCTCGACAGAATTCAAATACATTCTTACAGAATACAGAGAGAGAACAAAAACAAGGATAGAGAAAGAAAAAGAAGAACACTCAGTCAAATATTCTCAGTCTTCTTCTTCCTCAAGCAGCAATCACCATTTCTCTGAGAACATCTTCTTCAATGATCAATCTCTCAGATATTTGCTGCAAGTTCAAGTCTTCTAAAAGAGCAACAAAGAATCTGAAGAACTTTTTCTTCCAGATCAATCTGCTATAGAAGATTTTTGTTTCAAGAGAAAGCCTCTCCACCATCTGTCAAATACTTCTATCAGACAGGGGGAGCTTTACAACAAATCCACTAGAGTCTTCTCTCAGCATCTTGACAGAGAAGAACACTATAACCTCGTTCTCACCTCTCTTGTACATGGTTAATACTCCCTTCAAAAGAGTAACTCCCTGGTGGCAAGACACCTGATCAAAAAATCTTGTTTGGTTTTGAGCTCCTGAACAAAAGCTCTGTGGTGTGTGGACACCTGAACAAAATCACCTTGGTGCTAGGACACCTGATCAACACTCCTAGTTGATTCCTACCAAGGGTGGTAGAATAGTGGACTACCCAGATTTATTGGGGAACCACTATATTTCCTTGTGTCCTCTGTGATTGTTTATTTCTCTGTGCTGTGCTGTATCCTTTTACTTATTCAGTTTTTCTGTTTATATATATCTCACACTGCTTACACATATATATAACACTATTTTAATTCCGCTATAAAAACTAAGGAAACGTTTTTAATACTCTATTCACCCCCCCCCCCCCCCTAGAGTAACTTAAGATCTAACCCCCACTCTCAATTGGTATCAGAGGAAGTTGATTCTTTACAGGCTAACACCTGAATCACAAAGATCAATTAGATCTTAAATTAATTTAGAGTTTTTGTTTATTTATTTTCTATTAAAAACTCATGGCACAAAACAAGGTGTATTCAAGCACAAGACCTCCTATATGCAATCTTAATAAGTTTGCACTATGGAAAGTAAGGATTAGGCTTTATTAGGACTCAATTGATGAAGAGATTTTCAATGTTATTCTGACAGGGCCTCCAGCACCTACAGCATCAACAAGTACTGATGCAGCAACAAACAACACTGCTGTCCCACCTACTGAATGGACAGAAGCACAAAAGAAGCAAAGGAGTGCAGATGCTAAAGCCATGAACATTCTAGCTCAAACTATGTCTGATGACATATTTCAGAAAGTGGTGGATTGCACCTTAGCTAGAGAGATATGGACCTCTCTCAACAATATGGTTGCAGGCTCTGCTGATAAAAGAAAGGACAGAAGATCTCACTTGATCTCTCTGTATGAGGACTTCAAGAAAGGTGAAGAAGAATCAGTTGCAGATATGTACACTAGATTAAGTGTAATCATAAGTGAACTCAGAACACTGGACAAGGAAATCTCATTAACTGAGATCAATGACAAAATCCTAATGTGCTTCCCCAGCACTTGGGACTCTAGGATCTGGCCTATCAAGGAAGCCAGTAGTCTTAATGAGATAACTACTGAGACACTGCTAGGAAAGCTCAAATCCTATGAGCAACTCATCAAGACAAGGTAAGTTGAACAAGTGAGCACCTCCTCTTCAACAAAGAAGGACAAAAATATTGCCTTCAAAGCTAGAGAAGAAGAAGAAAACAATCCAAAAGATGAGGAGTTTATGAGTCTCATAGCCAAGAGATTCTACAAAATGGCTAAGAAGGACTTCAGAAAGGAGTCCAGATCAAGAGAAAAGCAAAGGTATGACAAATCAACTCCTAAAGAAGTTATTTGTTATGGTTGCAGGAAACCTGGACACTACCTGACAGAATGTCCAGAAAATCAAAAGAAAGAAAAGAAAAAGGAAAAAGAAGAGAAAAGAAGCTCCAGCAAATCTTCCTCCCACAAGCACAAAAAGAAGGGAAGAGGATTTATAGCAGAATCTTGGAGTGAAACTGAATCTGAATCATCATCCATCTCATCATCTGATGATGAAGAAAAATCAAAGGAAGATGAACAATGTCTGATGACAATATATGACTCAGGCAGTGAGTCAGAATATTCTTCCTCATCCAGCTCCAATTATGATGAAGAAGAAAGAACATTTTGCATGATGGCTATCAATGCCTCGGGACATAATTCAGATGAAGAAAAATCAGAATCAGAAGTAGAAGATGATGCAGATCAGGTATTATCTCACTTTGATTTTACTTCAGTTGAATTCAAAGCTGAATTCAAAGTTCTTTGCTTAGACTTACTAAAATCTGAGAAAGAAATAATCTCACTCAGAAGTAAGCTAGCTGAAATGAAAATTATAAGTGAAGAAAATATAAATCTTAAGAAAGAATTGGCTGCCTCCAGGGAACAAATTGTTCTCATTGAGAGCAAGTTGTCTGAAGCCAAAGAGTTTGAAGAATCCCTAAATGGGAGAAACATCAAACTGATGGACATAACAAGCACAGTAAATGCTAGACTTAATAGTAAACTGGGCTTGGGTGCCTCATCAAGTGAGCCACATCTGATTAAGAATAATATAGTATCTACACCCATAAAATTCATATCTGCTAAAAACAAAGAGGCTGTAGAAGCAAATAAAGATATTGCAAGCAAGTCTGTTAAGAATAAAAGAATTCAAAAGAATTCGTCGAACGAAACTCGGCGAAAAGATTTCAATTTGTCGAACGGAGATCGACGAAAACTGAAAACAGATTTTCAGTATAGTTATTACATGGACGGCGTTCGACGAAATCATGTACATTCATCGAACGACGATCGACGAATTTACCCAAATTTGTCGAACAGATATTATACACAGAATTTCAAGAATTCTAATTCTAAACACACTAAAAATCCTTTTTTTTAATGGACAATACCTCCAAGGAGATATCATCCACAAGGCTATAAGGATCAGCCTGAAATGTCCTTTATTTATGAATATTGTGGTAAGACAAAAGGACCCAAGGTAGTCTGGGTCAAAAACAACTAGTTTATTTTTCTGTCTTTGCAGGTACACAGCTATCCAAAGATAAAGGAATATTGGTACTTGGATAGTGGATGCTCAAAGCATATGACAGGAAACAAGGCCAACCTGAGAAATTATAAGGCAAAGCTTGGACCCAAAGTTGTCTTTGGAGACTCCAACTGTGGACAGACAAAAGGATATGGACAAGTCAAGATTGGAGCAGTCACCTTTAATGAAGTATCATATGTCAAAGGTCTCAGGCACAACCTCATCAGCATAAGCCAGTTATGTGATGAAGGTTATCAGGTAACCTTTAACCCTTCCCAATGTCTTATTACCAATAATAAAAACATAAATATATTACCTGGTATTAGACAAGGAAACATTTATCTAGCCAATTTTGACTCTGTCAATACAGACATCTGTCTATTTAATTCAATAAGTAAGACAAATGAATTATGGCATAAAAGACTTGGACACATTAACCTTAGAACTATCTCTAAGCTTTCTAAGGACAATCTTGTCAGAGGACTGCCTTCTGGTTCATATAAGATGGAAGGACTTTGCAGGGCTTGTCAGTTAGGTAAGCAGACTAGAAGTAGTTTCAAATCTTTATCTAAGAGTGATTCACCTAGGATTCTGTATTTGTTGCATTTAGATCTTTTTGGACCTACTGCTATACAGAGCTTAGGAGGGAAGCATTATTCTCTAGTTATTGTAGATGACTTCTCTAGATTCACTTGGGTGTTCTTTCTTAGGAACAAGTTTGACACCTTCAAAGTTCTAACAGACTTTCTCAGGTCCATCAAGACTGAGTACTCTACTGTAGTTGCATTGATCAGAAGTGATCATGGGACTGAGTTTGAGTCTCTTCTGATGAGAGAATTCTGTGGAAAAGAAGGGATTAGGCAGTGTTTCTCTGTTCCTAGAAGCCCTCAACAAAATAGGGTAGCTGAAAGGAAAAATAGAACACTAATTGAATCAGCAACTACATTGCTTGCTGATGCTCATTTGCCACTCTCTTTTTGGGCTGAGGCAGTGAACACAACAAATTATGTGTTGAATAGAAGCCTGATACATAAGCTTAAGGGTAAAACTCCCTATGAACTACTCAAGAATAAAAAGCCTAAGGTTAGCTATTTTAAGATTTTTGGTTGTAAATGCTATGTGCATAACAATGATAAGAAATATCTAAGGAAGTTTGAAGCTAAGGTAGCTGAAGGCATATTCCTTGGATACTCTCTATCTAGTAAAGCATATAGAGTCTACAACAAATCTACTCTTAAGATAAAGGAGTCCATGCATGTTTCTTTTGATGAAACTAACCTGTTAAATGAGGAGAGCAATACCACCTCTACCATAAATACTTTGCAGGTATCAGATCTATGTGAAGAGCTAAGTGAGTTAAATCTACAGAAAAGAGATTCTTTACTTCCATCAACTCAAGCACTTGAAGATAGTGAAGAAGAAGATCATCCAGAAGATCTTGCTGACAAATCAATTCAAGTGACAGCTGAACAAATTCCCCAAGAAGATATCATTGTTGAACCAACTCCAACTGTTGACCACATCACAGTTAGAGATCATCCAATTTCACAAGTGAATGGAGATATTTCAGCAGGTGTTCAAACAAGGCATCAACTACACCAAAATCAGATGCACACTTGTTTCCTATCACAAGTTGAACCTCAAACGATATCAGATGCAGAACAAGATCCAAATTGGATTCTTGCAATGCAAGAGGAGATCAACCAATTTGAAAGGAATAAGGTTTGGGATTTGGTTCCAAGACCAAAGGGCCATCCAGTCATTGGCACTAAATGGGTCTTCAGGAACAAGCTACATGAACAAGGCAACATTGTGAGAAACAAAGCAAGATTGGTAGCTCAAGGATATTCACATGAAGAAGGATTGATTATGATCAGACCTTTGCTCCTGTTGCAAGACTTGAAGAAATCAGAATCTTTCTTGCATTTGCTGCATATACGAAGTTCAGAGTTTATCAAATTGATGTGAAGAGTACCTTTTTGAATGGAGAATTCAAGGAAGAAGTCTTTGTGGAACAACCACCAAGTTTCATCTCTCCAACTCAACCCTCTTTTGTATTTAAGCTTAAGAAAGCTCTTTATGGTCTCAAACAAGCTCCTAGAGCATGGTATGAGACTTTAGCTAGTTTTCTTTTGGAAAATAATTTCTGTAGAGGCATAGTAGATAAAACCCTATTTTTCAGGATACATAAAAATCAAACTTTGCTAGTTCAAATATATGTAGATGATATTATTTTTGGCTCTACTGATTCAAATTTGTGCAAAATATTTTCTAATCTAATGCAATCTAAATTTGAAATGAGTAGTATGGGTGAGTTATCATACTTCCTTGGCCTTCAAGTGAAGCAGACTCCAAATGGAATCTTCATATCCCAATCCAAGTATGCTAAGGAATTAGTGAAAAGATTTGGTATGTCTGATTCTTCCACCATGAAAACACCCATGCCCTCAAATGCTATTGTTGATAATGATGAATCAGGGAAACCTGTTGATTCAAAAGTATATAGAGCAATTGTTGGATCACTGCTTTATTTAATAGCTAGTAGGCCTGACATAATGTTTGATACATGTATTTGTACTAGGTTTCAAGTTAACCCCAAAGAATCTCATCTAATTTTACTAAAAAGGATTTTGAGATATATAAAAGGTTGCCCTAATCTAGGACTTATCCAACAGCATCTGAATTTGAATTAACTGGATTCTCAAATTCAGATTATGCTGGATGCAGAGTAGACAGGAAAAGCACATCAGGTACTTGTCAGTTTCTTGGTGATAGGCTTGTGTCTTGGTTTTGTAAAAAGCAGACTTTTGTGTCCACATCAACAGCTGAAGCTAAATACATGGCTACTGGCAATTGCTGCTCACAGATGTTGTGGATACAAAATCAGCTCCTAGACTATGGTGTCAATCTAAATAATTCAACTATATTTTGTGACAATACTAGTGCAATATCTATAGCACAAAATCCAGTTCTCCATAATAGGACTAAACACATAGAAATTAGGCACCACTTCCTTAGGGATAATGTGGATAAAAATAAATTTGCCTACAATTTATTTCTACTGATTTATAAAGAGCTGACATTTTCACCAAGCCCTTGGATGAAAAGAAGCATATCTTCTTTATAAATCAAATAGGAATGATAGATGGAGATTCAATCTGTTAAAAATTATATTTTCTATTTATCCCCTCAATTCGTCGAACGGAGGACGACGAATTTGAATCATTTGTCGAACAATGGTCGACAAAACCTTTTAACTACAAAATCGAAAAAGAAAATCTCACCTGTCGAACGGTGGTCGATGAAAAAGATATTTTTGTCGAACGTTGTCTGACGAAGACCTAAAGTCTTTTCGACTTCTGCTTTTATTAGATTTTTGCCGAACATCGCTCCACAAATGTGCCCCCTTCTCCGGTCTATATAATCTCTATTTTATTTCTTAATAGATTGCACCTACAGAAATCGTTTCCATCCAGTTCCCCTCTGCACATGATTTTTTTCTCTTGCAGGTACTAATGGCGATTTCTCAAGCTGCGCTTTACTCCATGAAGTTCGACGCCGGATTTGACATTGAGATGGAATCATTTGCATAATCAGACCAAGTATTCAAAGATATTCTTCAACTTTTTGAAGAACAACAGTTGAAGAAGTTAATGAGCACAAGGATAAAGTTGCATACTGCAGAAATAAAAGAATGGGTTTACACGGCTAAGCCAGAAGATGAAAGTTTAACTGGAACCATCTCAGGTCATTAGGTTTCTCTTACCCCAACCATCTTATCTGAAGTTTTTGGTTTTGTGAATGGTGATGATGATTTAGAGCTAAGCTCTGTTGAATATGGTGAAGCTTTGATTAAAATGGGTCATTCTACTGGAAACCCTAATCATTTGCTTAAGAAGAACTTATCCTTGGAATACAAGTTCTTATCTGATATTGTTGGAAAGGTTTTGATAGGCAAAACAACAGGTCATTATTACATTAAAAGGCACCAATTTCTTTTGATGGTGGCCTTGATGGAAAAGAAGAAAGTAAATTGGGGATCATTTCTATTTGAGTTAATTACGAAGAAAGTCTCTAAAGATAATGTATCTTTTGGAAGAGTTATTGGTATTGTTCTGCAGGAAAAGCATCAAGACCTTCTGGTCTCACCTAAAGTAACAATAAATGAAAGCAAGAAGCTGACCTCAGCTCTCTTTACAAAGTGGGACAAGGTGATTCCCAAGAAGAACCCAGGAGCAGTTGCACCAAAGAAAGCTTCTGAAGGCACCAGGACTGATCCAGTCACTCCCTCAACCCTTCCAGAAGCTCCTCCTCTTATTTCTTCTCCTCCTCACCCATCTCCACCTCAGCATATTTACCCTGCACAAACTCCACCTCCAAATTCTCCTACACCCATTGATGACATTCCACCTCCTTCATTTACCCTTCTACCTCCTCATACTTCTCCACCTCCATCTCCCATACATGATGACCATCAGTCACCCATCCATCATTCATGCCCTATTCACTCAGACATCCCTACACAATCTGCCAATGTCAGAAACATCTTTGTACCAACTTCCATTCCATCCACTTCTCAATCATCTTCATCCAATCCACCTGAATTTTTATTTCTAAATTTCCAATCTGTTGCTGATCAAATTCTTGACTACATTCTTCCTAAGCTAGATCAAATCCTGCATGCAAAACTTGCTCCAGTTCATCATATTTTTTCTAATCTTGACTCCATCCTGGATGCAAAACTTGCTCCATTTCTTAAAGCCATTTCTGATCTCTCTGCTCAAATGTCTTCATTCCCTTCCTCTCATTCTGTCCCTTCTTCTAGGGGCCTAGATTCAGGTCTCCCTGAAGCTAGGCAGGGGGATATGTCTTATGAAGAAGCTCCAGAAGCCCCAGTTTCAGAAGCTCCAGTGTTTGCAGCAGATTCAGTTACAGTTTTTGATTCAGAAATGACTGATTTATTTACAATTTCAGAAGTTGCAGTTATAGAAGAGACAAATAATATCTATATTCATCCTTCTTTAGATATTATTCATTTGCTGTCTAAGTTCAATTCTGTTTACTCAGTTTTGCCAAAATATCATGAATATTCTAGAGCAATTGTTCCATACACTACTCCCATAGATAAAGTTTTGTTGAAAAAGATTATCAGAAGTCTTGAAGTTCAGATTGCAGATCTAGTTACTATTTCAGTTCAAGTTCAAAGTCAAGCAGAAGTATCAGTTGTTATTTCAGAAGAAAGTTTCAAAGGTTTTGATGTTCCAACTTTTGTTTTTGATGAATCCCCAATTCCTAATTTTGATGAAATCTAGAAAGCAGAAGATGTAGTTTTTGAAGCTGAAGAGCAAAAGATTAAAGCTCTTAAATTGTTCAATGCTTTATATGATGAACCAATTCCATCTTTTGTTTCTGATGATGATGAAAGTGATTCTGATGATACATCATCAAAGAAGAGAATGAAAAGAAAAGCAAAGTCAATGGCTGTCCCTGAGCCTCCAAATCCAAATAATGACATTCCTTATTATATTCTTCATAATATCCCTCTTGATAAAGAAACCCCAGAATGGATGAAATTCTCAAGGAATGAAAATAAGAAAAGGAAGAAATTTAGGAAAACTGGTTATTATTCTGATAAGCCAGTTAAGTTTAATCCTCCTCCACCTCCTCCTCCAGCAGGATAAGCAGGTTCAGCAGGATTATCTTCTTCCCAGAAGTTCAGATCTCAGCTATCAAGGAGACCATCTAGTTCAAGTGGTCCTCAGAGTTCAAGGTCATCAAGACCTCCTTCAAATTCTTCCAGGAATGTTTCCGCAGAATACAAGTATCAAATATCTGATGGATCTTGGCACAGGCAAAGAAATATTCCTTTTGACCAACCTTCAGTGTAGGCCACTGATCTTGATGAAAGATCTTATTCCCCTGTTGATACAGAAGCTGAAGAAATAGCTCAGATGGCTAGATTTAAGGAAAAAATTGCCACAGCTCAAATAAATAAAGCAAAAGCTGAAGGAAAAGATTACTCTCAATATTCAACCATGTCAGAGAATAGAAGAAAAGAATTTGAAAAGTACAAATCAAAGAACCTTTTCAATGCTGAAGAATTTTTGATACAACACCCACAAGCAGTAGTTATTCAAGGTAAATCTCAAACTATTCTGGGAGCTCAGGATCTCTACTTGAGTAAGAGGAAATCTGAAGATCCCAATAGAGAAATTATCTTCAAGCCTTCCTCAGCAAAGAAATGAAAAAGGTTCAGACTCTATTTTGTTCTTGTTTAACTTTTTGGTTGTAATGTTTCTAAACTCAGAGCACTATACTTTATTCTATCTGCTGAAATGAATTTACATTCTATCAGATATATTTATATGCTCTGCTGTTTGTTCTTTTGTTGTTTATCATTTGAATGATTGTAAAATAGTATCCTAACCCAAATAGGGGGAGATTGTTGGAACAACCCTATTACTGATTTGGGCTAGGATCACTATATGTTGACTAAGGATCAAGTTGACCCCATTGTATAGTTTAAGGGTCAAGTCTTTAGGCTGTTAGATTAGATAGAACTTAAGGTAAAGTTTAAGTTCTCAGTGTTAGACAAATGGCGATCGGCGCTCGACAGATGGCTGCCAGCGGTCGACGAATTCCTGCCAGTGCTCGACAGATTCCAGCCAGCGCTCGACAGATTCCAGCCAGCGCTCGACAGATTTCAGCCAGCACTCGACAGATTTCAGCCAGAGCTCGATAAATTATTTATTGAAGCTCAGTTCGACAAATACAGTCCCCAGAGTATTTAATTCTTAAAGATCAGTTATTTGTCAGTACTCTGAACACAAATCGACAACTCTAACGGATATATTCAATATATTTGGACGTATTCAAGTCAGTTAAGTAAGGATATTATATTCTTTTAATATATTCCTTTCTTTCCTTTATTCCAAGGCAAAGATAGCCGTTAACAATTAATGCAAAGAAGTATTTCACGGCTAAGGAATTAAAGGACCTGCCAAAGTCGTTTTGTCTCTGTTGCAGTTCCAAGAAAGAATTAAATCCTGATTATTCTATTCCAAAGATAGAATATATCAAGACATAGATTATTCTCTCACTATCTCGACAGAATTCAAATACATTCTTACAGAATACAGAGATAGAACAAAAACAAGGATAGAGAAAGAAAAAGAAGAACACTCAGTCAAATATTCTCAGTCTTCTTCTTCCTCAAGCAGCAATCACCATTTCTCTGAGAACTTCTTCTTCAAAGATCAATCTCTCAGATATCTGCTGCAAGTTCAAGTCTTCTAAAAGAGCAACAAAGAATCTGAAGAACTTTTTCTTCCAGATCAATCTGCTACAGAAGATTTCTGTTTCAAGAGAAAGCCACTCCACCATCTGTCAAATACTTCTATCAGACATGGGGAGCTTTACAACAAATCCACTAGAGTCTTCTCTCAGCATCTTGACAGAGACGAACACTATAACCTCTTTCTCACCTCTCTTGTACAGGGTTAATACACCCTTCAAAAGTGTAACTCCCTGGTGGCAAGACACCTGATCAAAAAATCTAGTTTGGTTTTGAGCACCTGAACAAAAGCTCTGTGGTGTGTGGACACCTGAACAAAACCACCTTGGTGCTAGGGCACCTGATCAACACTCCTGGTTGATTCCTACCAAGGGTGGTAGAAGAGTGGACTACCCAGATTTATTGGGGAACCACTATATTTCCTTGTGTCCTCTGTGATTGTTTATTTCTCTGTGCTGTCCTATGTGCTTTTACTTATTCAGTTTTTCTGTTTATATATATCTCACACTGCTTACACATATATATAACACTATTTTAAATCCGCTATAAAAAACTAAGGAAAAGTTTGTAATACTCTATTCACCCCCCCCCCCCCCTCTAGAGTAACTTAAGATCTAACCTCCGCTCTCAACAGGTATCATCGTAAAGAAGCCTTGTCGCTGAAGAGGCAAAGTAAGATCGATGACAACTATATCGTCGTAAAGAAGGCGTGGCGTCGAGAAGACTTAAGGAGGTTATATGAAGATGGGCAGGTGGTGAAGCACGGTCTGTCGACATGATATCAATTATGTTATCGACAAGATAAAGTTGTTACAGCGATATCGAGCAGATAAGTAGATCACACCGACATCAGTTAGATAACTCCATGTCGTCTTAAGTACAAATGCAAAAGGGATGTTCCATGTCGTAGAGTCATCTCTATCTGAAGAAGAAGGAAGCAAACTTGAAGATATGTCCAAGTCCAAGACAACGACAAGTCCTGTCGTCGAGATATTGTCCTTGTCGTCATAACAATAGAAATATCGTCGAGACAATTTGAAATGTCATCAGACGCCGTGTCAGCAATTAATGTAGCCGCCTGATTATCCAATCAGCGCGTGCTCTTTAGGCATGGGCGTTTGTCAGAATAGGAGACCGTTAAGCGTTATCTCAGTCCTATAAAAGGGAACAGAGGATGCCCTAAAAGAGAGAGAACGCTCTCGAAATAGAGGAACAAAATAAAAAGAATCCCGCTGAGCATTGTGAGGAGCGGCGGTGAAGAAGAAAGAAAAAAAAGAAGGGAAGAACAAAAATGATCATTCTGTGTTCTTCAAGTTGCAGTCAAGTTTCATCGTCTGCTAAGAATCGTTCAAGAAAGTAAGCCAGTCAACATCCGGCACAGCAAGAAAAGAAGTCGATCTCCATCAGGCGGATTCAATATTACAAATCTATTCTTGTAAGGCTTGCGGGCCAAACTCTGTAAATCAGCTACGAATGATAGATGGAGATTCAATAAATTAAAGAAAATTATATTTTTTACTTATCCCCTCTTTTCGTCGAACGGAGATCGACGAAAATCAGTCGTTCGTCGAACGGTGATCGACGAAACCTATTAGCTTCAGAGATCGACGAAGTCAGCTCTTTAGTCGAACTGAGATCGACAAAAATTTATTTTTCGTCGAACACAATCTGACTAAGTCACATGCTCTTCGACTTCTGCTTTTATTAGGTTTAGCCGAACCCAGTTCACCGAAATCTTGCGCCTTCACCGATCTCTTTCTTTATAATCAAATTTTGATTCATTTTCATCTTTGCGCCTACAGAACTTGCTCTTGCCTCCCTCCAGTTCCTTTGCACTTGATCTTTTTCTCCTGCAGGTACTCATGGAAATCTCTTAGTCAGTGCTCTCTTCCATGAAGTTTGATGCCGGTTTTGATATCGACATGGAATCTTTTGCGAATTCTGACCAGATTTTCTAGGACATTCTTCAACTCTTTGAAGAACACCAGTTGAGGAAGTTTATGACTACAAGGATAAAGCTTCCAGTTGCAGAGATCAAGGAATGGGTACATTCTATTCAGACACTGAATGCAACAACCATCTCAGGAACTATTTCAGGAAACCAGGTTCCTTTTTCCCCAGAGATTTTAACATATGTTTTTGGATTGATAAATGGTGATGATTATTTAGATATCACCTCTGATGAGTTTAATGCTGAATTGGATAAAATGGGTCACTCCAGTGGAAACCCTAATCATCTTTTGAAAAAGAATTTGTCTATTGAATACAAATTTTTAGCTGATATTGTTGGAAAGGTTTTGTTGGGCAAAACCTCTGCTCATGATTATATTACCAGGCACCAATTTCTGTTGATGGTGGCCTTGGTGGAAAAGAAGTAGGTGAATTGGGGATTGATTCTCTTTGAATCAGTCAAGAAGAAGCAAAGCAAATTCAGTGTTTGCTATGGCAGGATCTTAGGCATTGTTCTTCAAGAGAAATGCCCAGAGCTGTTGGTGTCACCACAAGTCTTTATTAATGCAAGCAAGAGGCTGACTTCAGCTCTCTTTGGTAAATGGGAGAGAGTGATTCCCAAGAGGACTCCAAGGACAGAAACTTCCAAGAGTATTTCTGAAAGTACAAGGACTGATACAGTCACTCCCTCAACCCTTCAAGGAGCTCCTCCCTCTAAATCTTCAACTCCTCTCCCTTCTCAACCTCTTCAGAACACCACTACTGAAGAAGTTCTTCCCTCCAATCCTCCCATAAACACTCCTTCCTCATTGCTTTCTTCTCCTCCTCTCCAGACAAATCAGTCTGCAGAGCTTCCATCATCATCTATTCCAGATGATGATTCTCTTCCCTCACTTAATTCTCTTCCCCCCTTCATTCCACCTCCTACATTTGACCTCGATCTCCCATCAATGTGGATAATCTTCCATCCTTCTCAGATGCTACAAACATCTTCCTACCCTCCTCAGTGTGCACCAATCAGGCTCACACCTCTATTCCCTCGTCTTCCATCCCAGCATCCTCATCTTCTCAGCATACATCTAATTTTGTGTATGTTAATTTCTCTTCAATTGTTGATCAGATATTCAACCATATCTCTCTTAAGCTGACAGCTCTTCTAGATGAGAAGCTAGCTCCTGTTCTGAAAGCTATCTCAGATCTCTCTTCAATGCTTGCTTCCTTTCCTTCCTCCTCATCATTTGTCCCTTCTTCTAGGGGCCTAGATTCAGGTCTCCTTGAAACTAGGCAGGGGGAGATGCTTGATAAAGAAGCTCCAGTTAATGCAGATTCATATATGGATTTTGATATAGAAGCAGCTCCAGTTATTGATAAAGAAGATACAGTTATAGATTCAGTGAATAATGTTTCTATTAATCCTTCAGTAGATATTCTTTCTTTGTTATCAAGATTCAATTTGATTTTCAATTGTCTGCCTAAGCCTCAAGTTAGCTCAAAGGATAAAGTGCCTTATTAAGTTCCAATAGATTCAGCTTTGCTGATGCAAATAATCAAGAGTATTCTAGTTCCAGATCAAGTTACAGTTGCAGTTTCAGAAGAAGTTGGCTTGGTGAATTCAACTCCAACATTTGTTTATGATGATTCCCCTCAACCAAAGGATATTGAGCAAGATGTTCAGAATGCTCTTCAAGTTCTTGATGATCTGTATGATAACCCTGCTCAGCTTTCTGATGATGATGATAATGATTCTGATGATTCATCCTCAAAGAAAAGGAAATCTAGAAGCAAAGCAAAGGCTGTTCCCAAACTTCCTTCCTCTAATAATGACATTCCATATTACATTTTGAATAATATCACTCTCACCAAGGATTCTCCAGCATGGATGAGATTCTCTAGGAATGAGAATAACAGGAGAAAGAAAATGAAGAAAACGGGTTTCTATTCTGATAAGCCAGTCAAGTTTAATCATCCCCCTCCTCCTCCTCCTCCTCCAGCAGCTGGATCAGCAGGGATGTCCTCTTCATCTTAGAAGTCTTCCCCTCAACAATCAAGAAGATCAAGAGAAAGTCATAAAAGCTCCAGTGGCTCTTATAGTTCAAGATCAGCCAGAGCTCCTCCCTTAGGAATTCTCAAGATCAACAACCTTCATTTCAGTCTAGTGATTATGATGAAAGACCTCCATCTCCTATTAACCCAGATTCAGAAAAGAATGCTTATATGGCTAGATATAAAGAAACAATTGCTATAGCTCAAATCAATAAAGCCAAAGCAGAAGGAAAAGATTACTCTCAGTTTTTAACCATGTTAGAATTCAGAAGAAAAGAATTTGAAAGGTACAGCTCAAGGCATCTCTTCAATGCTGAAGACTACCTGAAGTTGCACCCAGCTGCAGTGGTTCCTCATGCTTCATCTCAAACACTGCTGGGAGCAAATGATCTTTATATAAGCAAGAGAGAGTTTGAAAATCCTAATAGAGAAATCATATTCAAACCATCTTCAAAGAAAAGCTCCTGATTATTTGGTACTGCTAAATTTTTGTTTTCAGTGTAAAATTTCATAAACTCAGAGTACTATATTTTTCTATCTGCTGAAATGAAATTTAAATTTTGTCAGATATACATGCTCTGTGTTTATTGTTGCTTGTTTTATCTATTTAATTTTGTCAAATAGTATCCTAACCCAAATAGGGGGAGATTGTTGGAACAACCCTATTACTAATTTGGGCTAGGATCACTATCTGTGATTAGGACTCAAGTTGACCCCAATGTATAGTCTTAGGGTCAATGTTTTAGTTAGTATGAGCTAGCTAGAACTTATGAAAATTCTAAGTTCTCTGCATTCGACGAACCCCCTCTTGATTTCGACGAACGTCGTTCATCAGTTCGATGATCTTGGTCCTCTGCTCAACAAATTCAGTCTTTCAAGCCAGTTCTGCAGATTCTATCTTTCAGTTCGAACTCCTGATTAAGATTGACGAACTCTGTGTTCTGTTCGACGAATGAGTAACTAAGTGTTCAGTTCAACGAACTCAGTCTTCTATTCGATGAACTCAGCTTTCTGTTCGACGAACTCAGCTTTCTGTTCGACAAAATTCCTTTTAAGTTTGACAATTTCTGAAGAATCAGTTATATCTTTTCTCTGAACTCAGATCGACTATCCAGCAACGGATCTATTCATATATTTGGACTTATTCATTATCAGATAAGACAAGTTTTCTGCTTCCCTTTTTAATATTCATTCTATTCTCTTCTTTCGAGAATTTAGTCGTTGACATATTTTGGAAAAGGGAACTTTCATAGAAAAGGAATTAAAGTTTTTGCATAGTGGCTATTGGTGTCCCAAGAAAGATTTATTTCAGATAATTCTATTCCTTATCAGAAGATTTGAATTTTCAAATCAGATTATATACCTAAAGGAAAAGGATGAATCTTTAAGAAAGAAAAAAAGTAGAAGAGAGATATACAGTAGAGATAGTAGAGAAGATAAGATATATACAAGAGTATATTGATCGATATTTTCTTTATATTGTTTTGCTGAAGCGCAATTCCCACAATAAACCGATAAGGCAAGTATACCTATCATTTTAAAGTATAGGATCAAGTGTCGTATTAGACTCGGGGCTGTCGAGTACTTGTACTCACAAAGTAGAGCTGTTATTTTATCTAACGGAAATTTTTGGTTAAAAAAAAGCGACTTGGGCTAAAGAGAAAATTGATGATTAGGAAGCTAGCACTTGATCTAGAATCCCTTTGGACTAAAATAAATTCTTAGATGATTAAACTGCAAACTTCTAAATTATATACTTCGACCGTGGAGGTTCCCAACGTATGATAGAACCTCTCTCGAGAGAACTATCAACTAACCTTAAGTTGATCGATTATGACCCCTCGGCCAGTCGAAACCCCTAAGCTTGCTTTAGGCAGTGAACCCCTCTACTGGATTTGAATCCAGTCCAGAAGAATTATATCACCCTCTCTCGAGGAGTGCATGAAATTCTTTTTATCTTTGAGTGATCTCCTCGTTTGCATGGATCTCTCGATCACTAGCATACGAATCTTAGATCGAAAAACATATTCGCGACATATGAATTCGACGCAATTAAATTCATAGATAAATCGAAGCGAAATAATATAAGAAGCTTGCAAATTTTAATAAGAACAAAGCAACGTTTATTTTATTCCAAAGTTCATCATGATCAAGTGCTAATTGGAATTTAGCTACTCATCATGATGGAGGAAATAACTATGATAAAAGAGAGAGACATGATTGGTAATAGGAAAGTACTTAGATTGAAATTGCTGAAAAGAGAATTACAACTTGAAACAAAATTAAAGGTGACAACTTGAAATGAGAAAAACAGTAAATTAGTGCAAAATAACAGAAAATGGCCTCCAAAATCCTCTCCCTGACATCTGGACATGGCAGTAATTTATAGTTGAAAAAGTTGGGGAGACACGCCCTTAGGTCACGCCCGTGACCTAGGGCGTGTAATGTGCAGCAATGGTGTCTTGAATACCCGGGAACGTTTGGGAGAAAAACCGCCAAACTTCATAAATCTGTTGGTCACTCCCCTAGGCCAAGCCCGTGACCTAGGCTTGATCTTGCGAACGGCGGGAAACGGCTTGAGCTGGAGTTAATTTGGCGGTTTAGAAGAAGACACGCCCCATTGTCACGCCCGTGACAGTGGGCGTGTAATAATAATCCGACGTGGCATGTGTCCAGCACGGCAAGAGAGTCACGGCCCGTGACAAAGGTCACGCCCCCTTGACACGTCCGTGACTAGGGGCGTGTAATATTAAACTGACGTGGACTTTTGTTCTGGCATTCTCAGCAGTCACGGCCTGTGGCTGAGGTCACGCCCCTAGGTCACGCCCGTGACTAGAGGGCGTGTGCTTGATAATTTTCCAAAACAGCACCAAATTTTCTTCTGGTTAAAACATTGAGCCCAAAATGCTATCAGCAGCCCAGATTTACCTGAAAAGGAAAAATAAATAAATAAAGGAGATATTTTAATAATTAAGACAAATATTGATTGATTATTAAATTAAAAACTAACTAAAAACTAAGATAAAAATAGAGTTATCAAATACCCCCATACTTACTGGTTTGCTAGTCCCGAGCAAACAACTTTTCATAGGAGTAGAAAAATTTAAATACTAGAAAAGAAATTTGAACCTAAAGAGTAAGAATGCGAAGTCTTGCGCCTAAGCGTGTAGAAATCCTAGTAGAAAAACTTATTCAGCATAAAAAATAGCTTATAATTTTTCAAAAATGCGTTACAACATATTGTTTTTACTTTTAAATTGAAAATCTGATAAATCCTAAAATGTTATTTAGGGAGTGGGTAACGTGCTTACTAAGATCAATATTACGCAAAATCAAATTTCGGGATAGCCTTCAAAGAAATCCATCAATGACGATGGCCATAGGATTGCCCTTTCACACTCTCGCCACGACACAAGTTTAACTCATAAGCATGAATCAATAGGACTTAATTAGATTGAAACGTGGTCTTAGGTTATTTTTGGTGAGGAAAAACAAAGATAAACATGACGGCTATTCACACCCAAACCAAAAGTGAGCTCGCACAAAATAAACTAAGCAGCCATGGCATTGTAAGAGCATAGCCAATTCCTAATCTTTTTTTTCTTTTTCTTTTTTTCATTCATTGTTTTTCATTTGAATTTTTTTATCATCATTTTTTTCCATAAAATACAAGAGAGTCCACCAAAATAATAAAAGACAACAAACTCTCACAAAATCTTTTCAAATTACTACTTTCGAGCACAGACTTAGGTGTGTGATTAGGTTGCTTTTTGGGCCTTGGTGAAGAGCTTGGTGGAGCTGAAACAAAAAATATTGTAAAAGGCTCAAAGGGGCTTAACAAAGATAAAATGTTAGGTGCGGGTGCAAAAGCTCAAACGGGCCAATGAAATGCCTATATCATATTCATACGAATGAATTTAACTTATGCAAATGTTTTGAGAATCGCTAGAGGGCAAGTTCTAGACATCGAGAAAGAATACCCTTCCGTTCAAATTGCGTAATAATTTTCTAGTAAGCTTCTACATACTCACTTAAATTATTTTTGGATTCTACCGGTTTCAAGATAAAAGTAAAACAAAATTTGTTTTCACGCAGTTAGAAAAACATAAATCTAATTGTATGCTGAATAGTTAATTTGACATGAGATCCTACAAATGCGTGCGCTTAACTAGGAACACTACACGAGTCAACAATTTTACTCCAAAATTCAAAATCGAATAAAGTATAAAAATTCCCTACAACACTGTACAAAAGCAAATCTACTAAGGATTTTGCATATGAGTAAATATAGAGATATTGATTCCCAAAATAAAATAAGATAAAAACTTTTTTTTAAAATTTTTTTTTTATATTTTCTTTAAAATTGTTTTTTCGGGTGTTGCTCAGCAGTAAACTTGGTGTGAAATACCCTCCACCCATACTTAAAAGAAAACACTGTCCCCAATGTTGGAAATCTAGAGAAAAAAATAAGTAAGAAAGAGAGAAGAAACTTCCCTGAATGGAGGCCGAATCCGCACCAAGTAGTCCTGATGAAGCAAAACACACAATTTTTATACTTTTTTTATAAAAAGATAAAGAGACATGAAAGCAGGAAAAATATAAAGACGGATACAGATACAAAAGATAAAACAAAGGAGGCCTAATCCTCATCACTGCCATCCCTGCTCGGTGGATTATGAGTCCGCAAAACCCCAAACTCCCTCAAAATGCAATCCATCAAAGAGTCCTGACGCTGCTCAAGTGCGGTAAATCGACTATCAAAATGTGCAAACCTAGCATCAAAATGGGTCTCCATCTGCTCAAGCTGAGTACGGAGAGACCCAAACTGACGATTCCAATAAGTCGAAGGACCAGCCGTTGGGGAAGACTGCGGCGGAGGTGGGGGTGGAGAATGAATAGCACCATGTAGATCAGTATCGAGATCAAAATCTCCACCGCCAACCGTCGGTGGCACAGCCTCGTACTCACCATCGCGTTGTCGTGGTAGGCCTAGGGCTTGGAGATTCTAAAATTGAATGGAAATCGGCGTCTGAACGGAGCGCATCCGCGGAAGAGCATCCCAGACCCCCAGCTGCTTGGCGAGATGGATGATGAAGTGCCCGCCGTGGACAGCTCCCAACCTCGCATTTTTGGCCTGATGTCGAAAGAAGATAGCGAGCAACTGGCCAAGGTTAAGAGGTACCCGATGGTGCATACAATATAGACATAGTAAGTCCCGCCTGGTAACCACACCATGGTTTTCGTCGCGGCCGGTGAGAGTGAAGGTAAGGAGGTTGTGGAGAATACGAAAGGCAAGAGAGATGAGGTGGCTACCTTTGGATCTTTGGGGGTGTGAGGAGAAATATCATTACTGATTTCCAACCAGAAGTGTAGAAGATAAAAATTGGTGGGGAAATCAACACAAAGCTCGGCGTAGGCGGGAGAAATAGAAAATGCCTCGTCGCAAAATCCCATAAGAACATTGAGTTGGCGGATGGAAAATTGATGCGAAAGACCGCCCATTCGAAAGGCGATGACGTCATCATTCCCGACCCAGCGAAACTCAAAAGAGGCCAATAACTCAACTGTGAGTTCGAAGTAAGCGGCCTCGGAGATGGAGAAAAGAGCATTCCATCCGGGGGTGGATAGAAAGTTCCTCACCAACTCAGCCGCTCCGGAAGCTGCAAGGATGCCCCAGTCCAAGATACGGAAGACGCCAAAGGGTTTGGCACCCAACCGGTTGCTCCGTTCTTGTTGGGTGGGGTTGTCAAAAAGAAGCATAGCTTCCGCTGCGGTGGGATCTGCGGGGTGCTCAGAGGAAGAAGCGGTGGAACGAGCGTGATGGCGAGGCATTGTGAGAATTTTGCCTCAAGGGGAGAAAGAAATAGACAAGAGAAAGAAGGAGTGGTGTAGAAGAAAAGGAAAGAAGAAGCCTTTAAATAGAAAAAAATAGGAGCCACGCCCACCTGTCACGCTCGACTAGGGGGCGTGTAATAATGACAAAAAAAGTTCAAACTCGTGGGGGGACTGTCGGGAGGCAAAAAAGAGACACACGCCCCAGGGTCACGCCTGTGACTCTGGGGCGTGTAACTGGAAGGAATCTGATGCTCTTCCCTGCAAAATGGGACCCGCCAACGGTCACGCCAGTGTTTTTGGGGTGTGTAACAGCAGGTCACGGGTGTGACTCAGAAGAATGCAGCCGAACCGAGACGGAAGAGTTCTGTCCCGGTCACGCCCGTGTCAGTGGAATTATCACGCACGTGACTAGGGCGGGAGACGGACCCGCCTCATTCACAAAAAAGGCCCATCATCCGAAACCAACTTCCGGACAGGCCACACCACATAGACACGCCTGTGACCTTTACGTCACGCCCGTGCATCAGGGGCGTGTAAGCAGATTTTTTTATTTTTTTATTTTTTTTATTTTTTTATAAAACAAAACATAAAAAACATGATAGAAAAATAAAAACATAAAATACCGACTTGCAGAGCGGAGTTTCATGTATGTGTGAGCATTCGTTATTTCGCAAATCTCCTCCAAACCTGCAAAAACATCAAAATAGAATAAAAATAATAACATTTTTTTTATTTTTTTATTTATTCATTTTTATATGTTTTATTTTTCAAAAAAAACAAAAATAAAAATACTTAAATTTTTTTTAAACGAAAGAAAAATAAAAAAATGGGTTGCCTCCCAAGAGCGCTTTGGTTACGGTCGTTGAGCTCGACCATGGTGGCACGCCGATTTAGGTGTTCGGAAGGAGAATTTCCTCCCGGTGATCATGAAAATTATCGCCGGTGAAAAATAATTTCAACTGGTGCCCATTCACTTTAAATTCACCTTTTTCGGGATGCATTATTGATACGGCCTCGTAGGGCCAAACCTCTTTGACGATAAAGGGGCCGGACCAACGGGACTTAAGTTTTCCCGGAAAAAGACGTAAGCGCGTGTTATAGAGCAGAACTTGGTCTCCCGGTCGAAAAGTTTTAGGATTCCTAAGTTTCTTATCATGATAAAATTTAGTGCGCTCTTGTATAATTTATTACTTTCGTAGGCAAAGGAGCGCCAGTCATTGAGCTTGTTAAGTTGGAACTTGCGGAGCTCGGAAGAAATATTGTTATCTAGATTAAGAAATTTAAGCGCCCAAAAGGCGCGATGCTCAAGCTCGATCGGTAAATGACATGCTTTCCCATAGACCAATCGATACAGCGTACAACCGATGGCGGTCTTGTACGCGGTACGATAAGCCCATAAAGCATCATCGAGTTTAAGCGACCAATCCTTCCTATTGGTGGAAACTGTTTTTTTTCTAAAATTCATTTTAATCCACGGTTAACCACTTCTACTTGGCCACTTGTTTGAGGGTGATAGGGGGTGGCCATCCTATGTGTAACGCCATATTTAGATAAAACTTTAGTGAATTGGGCGTTACAAAAATGAGTTCCCCTATCGCTAATTATTGCCTGCGGTGCTCCAAACCGTGAAAAGAGTTTTTTGAGAAATTTGGTCACTACTCGGGCATCATTGGTGGGAAGGGCTTGCGCCTCCGCCCACCTAGACACGTAATCGAGCGCTACCAAAATATATCGATTTCCAAAAGAAACTGGTTGCGGGCCGACAAAATTGATCCCCCATAAATCAAAAACCTCAATTTCTAAAATAGATTTTAAAGGCATTTCATCAAGGCGAGAGATATTACCTGAGCGTTGGCATTGTTCACAACGACTTACATGTGCGTGAGCGTCTTTGAAGATGCTCGGCCAATAGAAACCCGCTTCAAGTACCTTCCGTGCCGTACGATTTGCTTTATAATGTCCACCGGCGGGTCCCTCGTGGCAATGCTTCAGAATTTGAGCGCCTTCCTTATGAGATACACATCTCCGCACCACTTGCTCCGCACAAACTCGAAAAAGGAATGGATCCTCCCAAAAATAATTTTTCAAATCGGAAAAGAATTTCTTCTTTTCTTGATAAGAAAAATCTTTTGGGAGAAATCTCGCAACAAGGTAGTTTGCGAAATCGGCGAACCAAGGGGTGGGGAGATCTATTACCTTATGAATAACGAGGAGGCATTCCTTGGGAAAAGTATCATTAATTTCCTCCTCTGTCACAACCCGCATTTTCCCATGAATTTAATACATATTATCAGAGCAAGGGGAAAATACGCGTCGTGATGCCACGTCCTGCAGGAGACGACGACAGACGCTCAGGCAAACACTCCTTACGATAAATTTATATAAAAACATATATATGTTTGAGATAAAAAGAATATTTACATTTTTTGCTTAGGACCGCGTCCCTCGGTCCAGTGGATCACTACTCCACATGAAGAAAGCTATACATACGCAGCGGAAAATAGGTTTGTTTTTAGCCTACATGAGCATGAAGATCCACATCCCAGAATTGATATGCACATATCTATGTTTAGTATAGTAAGAAAGTATTTTCTACGGTCTTCAAAGTATGTGACAATTATTTAAAATCATGATGTGCAAGAATGACATTTTTATACCAATAAAGTAACTAATGCATCCTAGCATAAAGCTTCCCAGAGAGCAAGTAGGTAAACAACCCGAAAGTAACAGCAAAACTACTAGCAAGTAAACTAAGCATACAAGCCAAACGGGCGCCAACAACTGACACGAACCCGCAGGAAAGAAGGAAAACATCCAAAAGAAGGCAACAGCTAAAGAACTGCCCCTTACCTAGAAGAGAGGAAGGGCCTCGACAGGAAAACTGAACGACACCGCTCTAACCCCTACGGCAGCTAAAGACCTGAACCTGAGACATTCATAAGAAAAGAATGTCTCAGCCCAAAGGGTGCAAGAAAACCAAGATTAGCAGCAATTAGAAATAAAAGATTGCAGAAATGAGAACTAAGCAGATAAACATCAATAATCTTACAACAACTCGAGCCAGCTCAAACGAGTGCACTCGGTAAGAGGAAAAGCCTGCACCAGAAGGTAATAGCCAAAGCAATCAAAGCCAACCACGTGTCTGCCATTGCGGCTCAGAGGTGGTGGCTATACATATAATATCATAATACACATATATAAGCATATATGTTTATAAGAACTTGAGACTGATCAGCTCAAGGGAAGAGTGTCCCCCAAAAGAAGGCACTGCGACGGTGGTATCTTCCACAAACGCTCGCAGCCCAAAAACCAAACAGGAGTGCTGTGGCGGTGACTCCAATCCACCCAAACCAACAGCCCAAAAGAGGCGCTGTGGCGGTGACTTTTAGCTCACATGCTCAACAGACTCACACATAGCACCAGAAGCAGGGATGCATAATCATATATATAAGTATATGTATATATATAAGTATATAAATAAACCTCAGTGCAGGTCACCAGAGAACACTCAGAACATTAGTCAACGAAGATCATAGAGATCAAGAGCCACTCACCAAAACTATCCCGGAGAATTAGACAACATAGCATACTTAGCTCATAAATCCAACATAGCAAACAGAGGAGTGCCAAGCGGAGGAACAGGATTTCAGATAGTTGTAACCACAACTCAAGACGAGAGGATCAGAAAGCACCAGATTCGGCAATTAATCTATAGATTAACATTTAACTTACAACCCGGTCGAAGATTTTAGCAAGACGACACCATGCATGGCTTGGTGTCGGAACAAGACGAAGGTAACTTAACACAAAGTCCAAACACCAGAACAACACTCAAAGGTCAAATGAAAATACTTGGTGAGTCCAAACTTGACTCCCAACAAACTTCTGGTAACAGTACGATGAATAAGGCACGATAAGACACCACAAATGAACACTAACAAAATATAGGGTAACTCAAGAATAGAGCATAGCTTTATCAAAAGTCTCAGCCAAAGGGACTTAAAAGGTTTGATAACAACGCTTAAGATACCCGGGAACACCCGGCGGAAAAACATATAGATATATAAGGAAACAATTCAGAATGAGCGATGAAATCGACAGGAAACTCAACAAGAGCCGACGGGAAAAGACTTATATCAAGTCAACGAGGACTTTTATCAAAGTTGACTAGAAGACTTCATTTTAAAGTCGACCGGGAACTTCATAAAAGAAGAAATAGTTGCACGATCTTTGGGCGAGCAAACCTTTCTAAACCTAGGGAAGTCCTATCAGACTACCTGGTAGCATAACTAAACAGGTATAGAAGTTATCCAGATTCTAAGGGCGATGACTGTAGGAATCAAGAACCCAGAACAACAAATAAGACCCTAAAGGGAAACACAACAACCACTAACCTAAAATCAACAGGTTAGGCAGACAAAGAAGAAGAAAGGACTGAAATGAAGGACTTTCAATCATCCAGCAAAATCAAGCCAAGGGGACTACTACTACTTGAAGGAAACAACCAACAAGAGAGCCTAGTGCCACAACCCGCAGGAAGAGAGCCGACAATCCAAAAGAAAAGGGCTACAGCTAAAAAAAGAAAGGAAAAATGCAACCTTACCCACAGGGGAAAAGGGGATTTTAAGTTTCCAAAAAAAATGCTGAAAAGAAGCCAAAAGAATCCCATACACATACTCTTCTCGATCAATTGCTAGCCTCGCTGAGTCACCGAGAACTAGCAGGGGAAATTCCCAGGAAATTCAGCACCTAATTCTCTAAGCTGTCGGGAATTAGGAAGCGAAATTTCCGGGGAATTTAAGATCTAACTACCCCCAAACCATCAGGAGTTATTTACACGAATTTCCGAGGACTTTAGCCCGCCAAACCATCAAAGCTGAAGCCAACAAAACTACCCCAAAATCATTTGAAGCCACAGTGTGGCTTAATACAAAAACGAATAAAGACCTCAATAATTAAGCTACTAGTGAGGCTATGAGTGGTTTTATAGTTTAGCCAACGTTTAAATAACTGCCGAACTTGACAACCGAATACTCTTACACCCAGGTCGTATAACCCAAACGATTAGATGCCATATAGCAGAAATAAACTTAAGCTATGTGTCGACTACGCAACTTGAATTATCAGGACTTACAACTCGAAGGCGACCCTCCAGACATATGACAATAATTGAACATAATATCGAGAATAGCTTCCTAAAAAGGTTTATATATACATCACCTTGAAACCAAAGAAAATATCTTATATAGGCCCCTGAAATTTCAGTTGCATACAACATTCCCCAATGTCGGAATAGATTTATATATAGCCCCAGAAATTTAATATGCATACAGCAGCCCCCAAACCGGAATGATCCTCTCATAAATATAACTCCTGAATGATGGTTGCATATAGCATTCCCAAACCGAAATAAATTATGTATATATACTTAGCAGCCCCCCAAATAGAGAATATATATACACAGCAACTCCTAAGATTCTAATTGCAACAGCCCAGGTAATCCAACCTAGAATAACAAATCATGAACCATCTCAAACAAGGAACGAAAGGGGAAGAAGGAGAGGCGGTTTTCTTGCCTGATTCGAGAGCCGACGCCACTCGTCGAAGTGAAATCCACGACCGGGAGACTTCACTGTTGGATCTTACGGCGCCCTTAGAGGGGGGTGAATAAGGGAATAAAAATTCTTTTTATAATTTTAAGAAAATTACTAAATTGTTTTATAATATGAGAAGGTAAAATAACAATTTAGCTAAATGAATAGAAAAATTATGATTTGCAATTTATGAAACAAGTACTAAATTGTTTTATGATGAAAGAGATTGAAATAAACAATTTAGATTTAGAATTGAAAACTTAGAACACAATATAATAGAGATTACGCCAAATGAGAGAAATCAAGTAAACACAAATAGAGACATGATTATATTATATGAAATGGTGTTTACAAAAATTGATTTCAATATCGCTTGAAATCGGAGGCGACAAATATGTAAATATTTTTTTCCTTTTCTATACCGACTTGTATCCCCACAAACCGGTTGGCTTTAGCCTATCCTTCCCCGAATATGGCCTCAAGCCGCTCTAGCCAATCCTTCCCCAGATATGGCCTCGAGCACCCCCTAGATCTAATCACCTAGACCTAGTCGCCAACACAAGGCGAATTCCCCCCTAAATCCTACCCAGACCTAGTCGCCAACACAAGGCGAAATAACTAAATGATTACAATAGAAATATGGAATGAAAATAAAATTAACAATAATGAAACTCCCTATATGAGATCTCTGAAGTCGGAGATGAAGGATTGCTGTAATATAAGCGAGGTCGAAGCGATCGTCCTTCGGATGTAGCGTGACGTTGTCCTCCTCCAGAATTCTCCTTAAGCTTTTAGTGGGAGATCCATCTTCGGAAGCATAGCAACAATAGAATTGTGGCACAAGCACTCTCTCTAAGATGGATAGCCAAAATGATCGAAGTTGGCTCATTTTATAGAACTTGGAGATAGCACCTGCGGTAGCTCCTAGCGCCTGCGGTAGCTCCTAGCGCCTGCGGTAGCGTTCGTGTAGAGCGGTTGCGAAACTGTCGGCGGTGTGGCGTTGTGCATGAACTTGAGATAGCGCCTGGCGGTAGCGCTAGCGCTGGCAGTAGCGATTGCGAAACCGTCGGTCGTCATGGCAGAACAAACTTTCGTAGAATGGAATTCGTCGAATGAAATTTTCGTCGAGCAGAGATCGAAGTTCGTCGAACGGAAATGTTTGTCGAATGAAAATTTCGTCGAACGCAGCTCGAAGTTCGTCGAACGGAACCTAAGTTAGCGCCTGGCGGTAGCGATAGCGCTGGCGTTAGTGCTTCTCCTTTCAAATGTTTGATTCCATACTGCTTTCTACCTGTGGAGTATTGCACCTATAGTTCCTGCATACTATAAACACACTACAAGCAATATCAAATACAATATGGGATTTGTTATTCTCAAACAAAGGGATGTGACACACATGTCCAACAATCTCCCCCTTTTGATAATAACAAATCATCTAAGCAAGAAATCAACAATAATGTTTATAGTATATGATAAGCAAGATAATAGTGCAACTATAGTAAATGATAAGCATGATAATGTGCATACTCCCCCTATCTTAATGCTCCCCCTACATAAATGCAATTTATGTAAATGCAATTTTTTACTCCCCCTAAATGATAGATTACATTAGTTATTCTCCCCTTAATCTTCTATATTTCTCCTATATAGATTTCTTCAATTAATCTCCCCCTTTTGGTATTATCAAAAGAAGGTGGGGTGAGGGTAGTAAGGAGGCATTCTTTAGGCAAGTTATAAATCATGATCGAGCTTTTGAAATATATGAAATGATAAAGAGTTTAAGCATTATATTAAAGAGATTTCAAATAAAGAGATAAGAGTTGTAAGCAAGCGGAAGATTATAAGAAACATCTTTTTGTAGGCATGAAAAGCATAAGTAAAAAAATATGAGTTTTAGTTCAAAATTGAAAGATGTTTTAACCTTTTTGAAATCTCAAAGTTTTTCATAAAGATACCAAGCATGAAATGAACATATCCAAGAGGGATTATACTACAATGTTACTTAATTTTAAGTTCAAGGGATACCAAAACATTGTAGAGATCATGCTAGGTTATCTAGTGTATTTCTTATATAAAGAGTAGTATAGATAAAGCATTAGAATCCAATACTCATGAGAAGAAGTGTTATGAAAGATAATGATGTCCACATAAGTGTATTTTGGGCAATGTTACTAATTGATTTAAATCCGCATAATTGATTTTGGACATATGTAGAGTAGAGTGCACAATAAAACACAAGTAAATTACTTTTACACACTTTTAATGCACATAATTTTTTAACAAAGTGGTGTAATAACTAAGGTTTGCACAAGACACTTTACTATTCTTTTCAAGGTGCTCAACCTCACAATGCTTATGAAGACTTATTAGGAGGTTCAAGTAGTGCTTGGTGGAGTTATATTTGTCTACATATATAATTTTATTTGTTCTCATTTGTGAGACAATATTCTCCGAATACACTTATTTTGCAAACCCAAATTTTTAACTTAACCACTTTTCTAAATTTCATAAGTGCAATTCAAATGTAGTGTAGGCAATAAACTTATGCAAGTTTTAATTCATTGTACAAATACAATACACAAGCAAGCATTTTAGATTTAAACACACATGTTGATTACAAAAAATAAGTGAGTGAAATGTATCATTATCAATCATAAAACATTTACTCATACTTAGAGGCATGATAAGCTTGGTTCTACACATTTTTCAATACAATTGATGCACAATAAATAGATATATCAAAACATGATAAACAAAACAATGTTCATAGTAATTTCAAGGAATAAATTTTAACATTGTAAATAATTCTAAATAATAGAATTCATACATGCTTGATATTGGCAATAAAGATCATTCAGTTTTTTTTTTGTTTTATTATTTTTAAATCAATTAAAAACAGAAAATCAAAAAAATATATTTTTTTATTTTTGAATTTTGAACTTTTGTAGTTGATTTTTAATAATATGAATAACACACAAATTTCAAAAAAATATATTTTTGTATTCTTAAAATTTGAAATTTTATAATTGATTTTCCATAATATAAATAAAAACAGAAAATCTCAAAAACATTTTTTTTTGTATTTTTGAATTTTGAACTTTTATAGTTGTTTTTTTCATAATATGAATAAAACAAAAATAACAAAAGTCAGAAACACAACAAATAAGTAGTACATATGAACTAACATATTATGATAGATTTTTGGAAATTTTAAAATTCAGAAAAATCAAACACCTACGCTAGCGTCGGCGCTAGTGCTAGCGCGGCAAACAGTACTTGATTTTTTGAGAATTTTAAAATCTGATTTTTGATTTTGATTAAGTGTCCTTAGAGTAGTTCCATGCTGAAATTTCAGAATTTTTGGAGATCTCTAGGTGGATCAAATTTGCATAAAACTTTGGCTTTTCAAATTATTGTGTTTTACAAAAACATTTAAACATGAAAATATAAACTATGAAGACACAAAAGGATAATTTTTTTATTAAACAACCCAAAATATGCATGATTTAAGTGATAAGTAAATAAAAAGTTAATGTGAAGAGTAATATAAGTATGTCCTAAGATTATAGTCTACCCCGACTAAATGTCTACACCCTAGCCCCGTACTAAGTGACGGATGAGCATGAGGAGCTGCACATATGTCGTAGGTTGGGGTGTTAATCCCATATGCACACACTAGAGAACGCTCAACCTAGCACTCTTTCCCCCCAGTGCCTCGCAAGGCCCCACTGAAACCCTCCCCTGTTAAGGACAAGACATGTCTTAGAGGTTAGGTCTCTAATGTATCCAATCCTACGCCCCCCGCTATAGTGAGAAATGAAGTCATAGGTGAATAATCTTTGGACAACCTAAGCTTTTAAACTATGGGTTGATATATAAACTATGGGTTTTGTTTAATGTGATGAGTTATATAAAGCCGCATAGTTTTTATACTTTTATGAGATGACGATATGAGATAACTAGCACAATTACTAATATTCAATAAGTGACAATGCTAGTATGATGAGTTTTGGGTTTAATGTCATGTCATAAGATTTACATTAAAATTGCATGTATTCCAAAGTAGAGTTTCAAATTATAGATCTAGAATAGAGTGATGATTAAGTTTGATTTATACTTTCATTACAAAGTTGATTCTAGAATATACAAATATGAGAGATACATGCAATCACTAGCAAAGCAAAACAATACATCAAATAATGTAAAGGAAACATTATTCATATTTTTATCATAAGATTCATAATTCCTAGGTGATAGACATCATTGATTTGAGATATTTCTTGATAGAACATGAATTATGAATTATGATTATAGAGAATTTTGCATAGAATATATGTTAGATCATCATGATGTATGAGAAATCTAATCCTTCTAGACTTAAGATATAGTGATATAGTGATTTTCTTTTGAATAAGCATGTTTGATTTTTAAGCCTAGAAAATGATGATCATGATATCATATCAAAGACAAAGATCACACATATATAGTTTTGAAATAAAATGCCATTCAATAATTGAATTTATTAATTTTTGGTTTTGCATGATAATATATGATTCAAGAAACAATATTCATAAATATTCTAATGATTAATCCATAAACTATGTGTTTGTTGGAATTTTAGTATTTTATATAATTTCAAATCACATAGTTATCATGAAATTTGAATAACATTGTAAGAGTTATACCTAGCATAAGTATATAAGAATAGACCAAGAAGTAATGCTAGGATTATGAGTTCGAATGCAATGTTATTACATAGGATTAATGGGGATTATGTTGCATGTAATATGAAAATTTTTCAAATTAATTTTCTTTAGACCTAGAATGAAATGATTAAACTTCTGATTTGATCTTAATGATACAAGATAACTCTAAGGTCTAAATATAATGAGATACATGCAAATAATGGTGACACATCACACACATAATAAGGTATGAAACTATAATACCATTGCTATCATATATTTCATAATTCCTAAGGTTGATAGAAATAGTTGATTTAAAATAATTCTTGATAGATCATGAATTATGATATATAATAATAGTGAATTTTAGCATAGGATATCAATAGATCATAGTGGTGTGTGAATAGTTCATATTCATCCTTTTAAAGAGAAAACAAAATTGTTTTGATTATCTGAAAGTAGAAGACAATGATACTTAACACAGTAAAATAATTTTTCAGAAAATAATAAAAAGAGAAATCAGAATTTTTAGGAAACTATGCTACCGCCAGCGTTAGTGATAACGCCTGTCGTTAGCAACAGAGTTACTATATTTGATTTAAAACACATAGTTTTTGATATTATTTGATTCTGATTTTTCTCGATTATGATTTTTAATATAGGAGCTATTATATGCAGCAACGAAAAATAGACAAATATGCAATTAGTTGCGCATTTAATATTTTAGCCTAAGACCCCTAAAAGTCCATTTAAATCCAATTTTGAAAGCAATTTCATTAGTCTTGATAATATCATTTAGAAAATTTAGCATTCAATTTATAATGATAATATAAGACATTTATAGGCAATGGATTTAAAAAGGCTAAAATATATAAAAAGGAAAGATAGATCACTTAAAAATTTTATGACTTTATATTTAGTTTAATTCAATTTTGATTTGATAAACATTAAGCTTAAAATATAAAAGTCATATTTCATAATATATCTAAGTGACCTTAGCGTGTTTGTTCAAAAAATAATAAAAAATAAACAAAAGAAAAGAGACAATAAGCATATCATGAAGTAGAGTATTGATATTTCATTTTTAATTATTTCTACTTCATGCAAATGATAGGATACTAATGAATAAGAGATTTAGGTATCCAAAGGGGACCAAGTGGGATGGTTCCTTTGGGTACCCAAATACATCGTGGTGGCTTTTGGGAAGATAATGATGAATGGGATTTTATAATTAAAGATGATATGTCATTTTTCTTTATGAGTCTCCATTCATACATTGGTTATTTATCTTTTAAATTCATATTATGATTATGTGACATCTTTATATGATTATATTTGTTTGAAAAATAATTTATTTGTGATTTATGTATATTCAAATTATTTTTCAAAATAGATTGATGTTGATAATCATAATGAGTTTTATTATATGGATTCTTTGAAAGTTTATAAGAGTGATTGTCTTTCTTTAGAAGTGATTGTTGAAAGAGTGGGTTACAATATGTTTTAAAAGATTGATTATTAATTTGATGATTTTCATTTCCACTCTTTCTTATAGACATACTCTTATAATATGAAGGATAATATTTTATAGTTTGATTTTTATGAAAAGGAGTTTTTAAATTTGAGTCATGATTGAAAATATATTGAGACTTATAATAGTGACTCTTAAGAATTTTATGAGGATCATAATTCTTTTTGAAACTAAACTCCTTTTGATTTAATGTGTGAAAATGATCCTTTTTAGAAATGATTTTTTAAGTTAATTTATCCTTGTTATTCAAAATCTTATGATGAAATTCATTACATGACATTTGAAATTTTTCAACAAAAGATTTTAATTGTATCAACTTACAAGATAAAGCATCATTTTCAATTATCAATTTTTCATTATGCCTTTTAGAAATTAAGAGCCCTTTTTCAATTTCCTTGAATTTTTCTTTTAATAGATTGCAATCAAAACAAGGAGTAGGAATTTCAACTAAAGAGCAAGACGGAGAAGCCACATCATAATTAGATTCTACATTAACATTAGCTTTTAACCTTTTATATTCTAAACGTAATTTATCATTTGTAATTTTTAATTTCTTAATTTTACGTTTAGCAACTTGTAGCATATGTAATGTGGAAATAGAATTAGTCACAAAGATAGAAGAATTTGATTTACTTATATTGCTATCGGGAGAGGCAAGATTTGAAAATAATGTTCCTTTAACATCTTTTTGGAACTCCTCTTCCAAAGACAACATTTCTTCTTCTCTTCCACTTGATGTGCTCTCCATGGTTTCATCCTGAGAGATTCTTTCTTGATTGCTTGTGCCAATTTGAATATTTTCCAAATGTTGTGCATGCTCCAAACCTATACACGGAAGATCAAACATTTCATCAAGAAATTTCCAAACTTTGTAAGCATTAGTAAAACAATAAATCAATTTGGAAATATCTTTTGATAAAGCACAAACATTCCAATTTATTTGATTCAACCGCTGGTCTTATAATTGCCGTATTCCAAATATTGATATCATATGAATTAAAAAAAGATTTCATTAAAATTTTCCACCCTTTATAATTTTTTCCTTCAAATAAAGGTGGTGCCAAAGATTTTTCATTTATAAGGAAATTTTCCCCACCAGTATTCATGTCCTCCTCCAGAATTCTCCTTAAGCTTTTAGTGGGAGATCCATCTTCGGCAGCATAGCAGCAATAGAATTGTGGCACAAGCACTCTCTCTAGGATGGATAGCCAAAATGATTGAAGTTGGCTCATTTTATAGAACTTGGAGATAGCGCCTGCAGTAGCTCCTAGCGCCTGTTGTAGCGTTCGTGTGGAGAGGTTGCAAAACCGTCGGCGGTGTGGTGCTGTGCACGAACTTGAGATAGCGCCTGGCGGTAGCGCTAGCGCTGGCGGTAGCGATTGCGAAACTGTCGGTCGTTGTGGCAGAACAAACTTTCGTCGAACGAAATTTTCGTCGAGCAGAGATCGAAGTTCGTCGAACAAAAATGTTTGTCGAATGAATATTTCGTCGAACGCAGCTCAAAGTTCGTCGAACGAAACCTGAGCTAGCGCCTGGCGGTAGCGATAGCGCTGGCATTAATGCTTCTCCTTTCAAAAGTTTGATTCCATGCTGCCTTCTACCTGTGGAGTATTGCACCTATAGTTCCTACACACTATAAACACACTACAAGCAATATCAAATACAATATGGGATTTGTTATTCTCAAACAAAGGGATGTGACACACATGTCCAACATTCACCACCACCGCCGAAGCCAACAAGAATCCTCCGCAACCCCTCTCCGACGACGAAACAAGCCCCCAGCGAACTCGAACCCCCCTTCTCCGACGGCTCCGGCGCCACGCGACACTCGCCCGACGGAGACCTAACCCTCCTAGGCAGCGAAAGAAAAAAGAAACGGGAAAGGGGAGATTGGGAACAGCTCTCTGAATTCTTAATCTATACTATATTAAAAAGAAATATACTGGCCTGCGAATAGCATGAGATCAAAAATCCCCAAAAAAATATGACCGTCGGATTGGTGGCTTCAAAATACATCGGCCGTTCATTCTTTCTCAGCACTCTATATAACCGTTCTTCAAACACCTCGACATTTCTCAAACCCCGACTCTGCCCTAAAACCTGCCGCTCGCCGCTGCCGCTCCCGCATCCGACTCTTCCGCCTCTTCCGCCTCTTCCGCCTCTACCGCTCCAGACTCTGCCGCTCCAGCCTCTGCCGCTCCAACCCTCCGCCTGCGCATCAACCACTCACTTCGTCGTCACGTCTCTGCATCGCCTTTCTTCTAACCACAGCCGACATCATCGAGCAAGGAGCACCAATCTTCTCCCGCAAAACTTCTTCTTCCTTACAGATCTTCGACCAGCGAGCCTCTACGAATTTCACACCAACGCCAACCTTCTTCTTCCTTACAGACGCCTGTGAGAATTTATTTCATCTCCCCTCTCTCGATTTCTTACTTATATTACTTTACATCTGGGTTTAAAACCGCAAAATTGCTTCCTTACAGATCTTCGAGCAGCAAGCCTCTCCGGATTTCACACCAATGCCTCTACTCTGCAGCCAAATGCAACGGGATTCAAAAGCTGAAGAGGTCATATTATTTGCATAATTTCTATTTCCTCTCTTCTGCATGCAAGGTGTATGATTAAATTTCTCTAAGAATATATTACTTCTATCACTTCAAAATCAATCCAATTTATCCCCTTCCCTTCTCCCCCAAAATTTTCGGATTTCGTGTACAGATTTCTGTTTTCTGCTCTCCGGATTTCACACCAACGCCTCTACTCTGCAGCCAAACGCAATGGGATTCAAAAGCTGAAGAGGTCATATTATTTGCATAATTTCTATTTCCTCTCTTCTGCATGCAAGGTGTATGATTAAATGTCTCTAAGAATATATTACTTCTATCACTTCAAAATCAATCCAATTTATCCCCTTCCCTTCTCCCCCAAAATTTTCGGATTTCGTGTACAGATTTCTGTTTTCTGATTTCTTAACTATACTCTTCTTCCTCTACAGTGCCATCCCTTCACCAAATTTTTGGATGCTTCTTCTCAGCCTCCTTTGGATTTAAAGGTAGCAAACACGTTTGTTATCTATTACACTTACGGTGGTGACTACTCATAGAAGGTATACACCATTATTGCTTATGATCAAGTGCTTCTTTACGTATTTATAGTGATATGTTGTTATGCAAGGTCGTCCAAACATATTCAAATTCGAATAAAAACAATTGTTTGGCTAAAGTTGAACACTTATGGCTGGACTAATAGAAGGTATACACCATAAAAATTTACAAAATGTGATTAATATATGTTCATTAATATTCATGCAGATTGGCCCGCTGTTGTTTGAACAGATTTTGAAATTTTGCTTTGGACAGGGCAGGTTGACCTACGAAAAGTTCATCAATTGTTTGTTGTCTTTAGAGATGTTAGTATCTTCATCAATTGAAGCTTCAATATTATAATCTCATGTTATTGATTATATTCTGTTTCATTTCTCATATATTGATTCTTTTCCATCTCAATATTATAATCTCATGTGCTGATTCATTTTATTGGATCATTTTAACCTAATGTTTCAAATTATACTTTGACTTAATGTTTCAAAAATTATATCACTTTGACTTAATATATTTCTCCTACTGATAGTTGCTTCTATACAGATTAAAACTGGATTTTTCATAATGGTATTATGATTGTTTTAAATAGAAACAACTATGTTTATGTTCATTGATCCTCAAATATTTCAAACGTTCATGTTAACATTGCAGTGATATCCGTTCAATGTATTAGATAATATTTGTTTAGGCTGTTCTCATAATTATCATGTTGGTGGCTGATTGCTATAATATTTTGCATCTAAAGTGGAGAATTCTAATTTCTTATACTGCAAGAAAATCTGTTCTCCGATCTGTGCAAGAGTCCTGTTTATGCCTCCATATTCAGCGTGCTCTTATACTTTATGTTGTTGCTGTTATTTAAGGTGATTCAACGAAGTTGAGCGCAAACAAACAGTAGAAGGAAATACAATCAAAAGAAGAATTTCTGCTCTCAACTGACTGTAGAGATATTCAGGTAATGAATATTTTTTTAACATGAGGCTGATTTTTATGTAATAGAATTTAGAGTTTTAGTTTCAAATTTTCGGCTAAACTTCTTATTTGGCTACATGCTCAGCGATATTGCATATTCAATCTTTTTCTATTTTAAGTAGGACTACTAAAATGGAGAATTCTAATTATCTATGGAAATGCTAGGAATTCTATTTTCTATGGAGAATTCAATCTTTGTCTATTAAATGGGTTTATGGATGTGTCTTTTGGTAATACGGTGGTGTTATGGATAATTCAATCTTTTTCTTGATTGCAATAGTGTCAATGCAAAAGAATCTTAAGGACATGAAAATTTGTTTTTGACCCTATTTGGCTTGCATTACTCATCTTATCATGCATTACTATTGAATATAAAGATGGGGTTAGTTTTGTAATTATAGTTGGACAATTAAAATAAAGGGCATTTACATGTTTCTTAGTTAACAGTACAACGACAGGTGCAACTTAAAAAATGGAGACGAACAACACACAAGTGCCAAACACAACTTCCCGCCGAAGAGGACGGCCTCCTACATATGCATCAACTCAAGAGAGACGTGAGACAAATAATGCCTGACGAAGAGAACTTCGTATAAATCGACAAAGAACAATGACTAACTCATCGACTGCCATGCCTACCATACAACAAACCACTACTAACTCATCCACTACCATGCCTACCACCCAAAATTTTCAACGCCCATCTACACGTCCAAGTACTTAAACCAATCCTAATTCTCATCCATTTATAATTTCGATTCAATTTATCATTCCTACTACAACCACTAAAATGCTTCAATTTCAGTGGAAAACACCGACTCTATCACTACATGCAATCAGGAACAGGAGAACAATGGAGCACCAGTGCCAATTCAACTTCAATTGCGGAAAGCCCGGTTCTACCTGTGCCACAAACTGTTCAAGGTTTTACTTTTTATCATTATTTATTTATTTCATTATTTAATCTGCCTTTATGTCCTTTGATGCCTATACCTTCTTCAAATTATTTTTGTTATGCCCGGTGAATTGTTTTAGAACTGTCACTTTGAAATCTTACAACTAAATTAATCAAACAATAAAAACAGCCAATCCGGAGAACAATGCAACACCAGTGCCAAATGCAACTTCCATTGCAGAATCCTCGGTTCAAATTTCACCAACAGTTATATACGGTATTACTTCGTTTAAACATACTTACATATGCAAACCTGGTGTTTTAGAATAAATAATAAGAATTACATTGTTGCCAACATGTTTATCAAATCAAAATATTTAAAGAGCATGGTAATAGCGTAGCTAATGCAACCAACTTACCACCAAGAACATCTCGGCGGAGAGGGAGGCCACCAATACATACATCAACTATAAACCGACATGATACAACAATTGCGCGAGGAACAATGCCAACAGCACCACGACCATCAAGACCGAGAGGAAGGCCACCACTATACACATCAACTCAACACAGACGTGAGCAATGAATGCCCGTCAAAGGGAAAACCGTCGAGGTCAACAACACATCAATATCTCAATCGAAAATCAAAATGACACTACAAGTACAACAGACTACGACGAAGAAATGTCACCGGGGGATGAGCCATATATAATACACGGTAAAACTCCTTCTTAACACATGCAAAACAACCGTACAATATCAATTATTCATGTTAGTCTCACAATCATCTATCTAATGTCACGCAGAAAATGCTCCTAATCAAGGTTCAACTAGACATTTGAGTGCAAGAAATTGTTATCCAGTAGTAAATGTGGTCGTAGTAACTCTAAGTCCTCCAAGTACCTGCCGTCATTATCGCGCTAATCTTTTTCATAACGAAACTACTACACTATGCTGCAAAGGAGGCTTGGTTGATGTACCAGATATTCCAGTACCACGTGAGCTTCTAGAACTCTACACCGGACAAACTACAGAAGGGCGTGACTTCAGGCAAAATATACGTGCATACAACCATGTTTTCTCCTTCACCTCAATGGGAGTTATATTTGATGAAAGTATGCCAGTGTTCAATCAGGGTATCTACACTTTCAGAGTACACGGTGCAATATACCATAGAATTGGCTCTCTACTACTTGAATACGGAACTAGACCACGCTTTTTGCAAATGTTTATTTATGATACCGAGCACGAAATGGAGAATAGGCTTAACGAGAGTCCGGGTCTCAATCTACAAACAATTGAAAAGATCTCCAATATGCTAAATGCAGTAAACCCATTCGTCGAAACTTTACGTCAGCTAGCAAGACATCCAGACCTCCACCAATGCAGACTTCTTATTAAAGAACGACCTACAATTGAGTGTCAGTACTCCCTACCAACGTTATCACAAGTTGCAGCTATATTAGTCGGCGCAGATGATTTCATGGGAGCAAATGATAGAGACATAATAGTCAAAACAACTGACGGAACACTGCTACCTGTAAAAGAATACTCTGGATACTACGACCCTCTACAGTATCCTTTATTACTTCATTATGGTTCATACGGATGGCGCGGGGATGAACTAATAGATCGTGCAGACCGAACAAGCTGTTGCGACTATTACTCCTACCAACTGCAGGTACATTAAAGTTTTCAATCAATAAACAACATTATTATTGAATATATACTCATTTTTTCTATCTACACCTAGATTCGTGAAACACAACTTCGGTCCTCCACCATGCAGGTCGTTTACTACAGCAATACATTGTAGATATGTATGTAAAAATTGAAACGCAAAAATTATGATGGATTAGGTCGCACCAAAGCGATGTTAGAGCCGAGCTATATCAAGGATTACAAGATTGCTTACAAGCGGTGAAAATGATGCAGGTACATATATTCCCCACCATATATCCCGGATGCTATAATTTCTATAAATTCTACATTCTTTTACATAGTTAACATTACCACCTTACAGGTAATGTCGGTCGTAGAACAATTTTACCGTCTTCTTTTATTGGAAGTTCAAGAGATATGTTTCAGCGATACCAAGATGTTATGGCTGTTGTACGTAATTTTGGCAGACCAGATATTTTTTTAACAATGACTTGCAATCCTTCATGGCCGGAGATAACAAATGAGCTTCGTCCGGGACAAACGGCACAAGATCGCCCAGATTTAATCACAAGAATATTTCATGCAAAGTTGGAGTGTTTAAAGTCCGACATCTTCCATAAGGACGTCCTTAGTAGAGTTGTTGCACACATCTACGTGGTAGAATTTCAAAAGAGGGGCCTTCCCCACGCACATATGCTATTTATTTTCAATGAACACGATAAGCTAAGTAGTCCGGACGATTATGATTGCGTCGTAAGAGCCGAAATACCAATACAAGCAGAGGAGCCAGAGCTATACAACACAGTACTTAGACATATGATACACGGACCATGCGGACGGTTAAGACCAAATGCGCAGTGCATGAAAAATAATGTATGCAAAAAAGGGTTTCCAAAACCTTTCATAGAAGCCACTACACATGGTTTGGATTCTTATCCACTTTACCATCGTCGTGATGTTAACAGACCTAATCCTATTGAACGAGATGGAGATTTTGTGGTCAATAATGGATGGGTAGTTCCGTACAACCCATGGCTCCTACTTAAATACGATTGTCATATCAATGTAGAAATATGTAGTAGCATTAAAAGCATCAAATATTTGTACAAGTATGTCTATAAGGGTCCTGACTGGGTTACATTCGAGGTGCGGCCTGGTCCGAATTATGACGAAGTTAGTAAGTATGTAGACGGTCGTTGGATTTGTGCGCCTGAGGCTTCATGGAAACTTTTCAAGTTTCATATGTATCAGACTTATCCTTCTGTTGTTCGGTTGCAAATACATCTACCAAATCAAAATCAGGTTCAATTTTGAAACAACCAATCTATTACAGATGTTCTGGCTAACGAACGGAATTCATGAACATTACTAACAGAGTTCTTCAAAACATACAACAACAGACTAGAAAATGTTCGTTACTTATATGTCGACTTTGCAAAACACTACAGATGGCTAACACCTTCACGAAAATGGAAAAAAAGAGTTCGAAATCGAACGGTGGTCGGACGTATGTATATTGTTTCACCAACCGAGGGGGAGCACTTCAATTTACGTCTTTTGCTTAATCATATTTCAGCGCCAACATCATTTAATTACCTATATAGCGTCAATGGTATTCGTTACACAACATTTAAGGAAGCTGCTAAGAAACAAGGTCTGCTTGAAGAAGATAATAGCATCAGAGAATGCTTTGTGGAAGCTAGAAATTTTAGAATGTCGGCGGCACTTCGTAGATTGTTTGCTACCATATTGTTGTACTGCCAACCAACTAGGGTAAGAACACTATGGGATGAGAACCACGCAGCAATGATTGAAGATTACGGTAGCAACAGCACTACGAACAGTAATTTCTTAATAAACAGATTACTTTGTGAGTTAAACAATATCTTTGAGCAGTACAACAAAAGCACGAAAGATTTTGACTTACCAATGATAAGCGAGGGCATACAATACTCAGTAGACTTACCGGGCTTGATTGACAATGAACTATCAATTCCAATATCGGCTGTTGATTTAAATTTAATGTCGCTACTGAATCATGGACAACATACAGCGTACAACATTATATGCAGTTGCATAAGAGAAGGAAATGAATGTATTTTTTTCGTTGACGGCCCTGGTGGGACTGGTAAAACGTTTCTTTATCGGTCTATACTAGCAACTTTTCGTAGCGAGGGTCGCATTGTGATTGCAACTGCAACTTCCGAGATAGCAGCAAATTTACTACCAGGCGGCTGCACTGCTCACTCCCGGTTCAAGATACCAATTAAACTTGAGAATGTACAAAACTGCGGTTTCAGTAAGCAGTCTGATATGCGCAAATTGGTTGAAATGGCATCCGCAATTATTTGGGATGAAGCACCCATGGCTAATAAAAAAACTTTTGAAATTCTTGATCGTACATTGCAAGACGTGCTACAAAAAGACAAGCCTTTTGGTGGGAAGGTTCTTATCATGGGAGGCGATTTCAGACAGGTCACACCAGTTGTTGTGAATGGGACAAGATTTGAAATAATTCGGTCAAGCATAGTTGAGTCTTATTTATGGCCAGGTGTGAAGTTGCTTAAACTCAAGGAAAATATGAGGGCACGCAATGACGTGGAATTTGCTGAATTTTTGCTCAAGGTCGGAGATGGTGAGGAGCCAACACTATAAAATGACATGATTCGGCTTCTTGACTCAATTATTATGCCTTGGGAAGGAGATCAATCAATCGATGATTTAATAAATTTTGTTTTTCCAAATATGCAAACTTATGATGTCAGCGGCACCGATATGGAGTATATGGAGACAAGGGCCCTAATAACTCCATTAAATGAAGACGTTAACAAGTTGAACGAAAAATGCATGGACATGTTCCCAGGGGATAGCACAACTTACTACTCTTTCGACTCTGTCTCAGATGATAATCATAACTTATATCTCCCGAAATTTTTAAACTCTATTAATCCTGGTAATCTACCAACACACAAACTAACATTGAAGCGTGGTTGTCCGATTATGCTTCTCCGAAATATAGATCCAAAAATTGGATTATGCAACGGCACGAGGCTAATATGTCGTTGGTTTGGAAGAAATATCATTGAAGCAACTATATTAGTAGGGCATTTCAAGGGTCTTAGAGTTTTTATTCCACGCATACCACTTAAAAGCGCAGAAGATTACAAAATGTCGTTCGAACTGACGAGGAAACAATTTCCTATCAGATTGAGTTTCGCATTAACTATTAACAAGTCCCAGGGCCAGACAATTGAAAATGTCGGAATCTATCTTCTGAATCACGTCTTTAGTCATGGACAAATGTATGTTGCTTTATCACGAGGAGTTTCAGCCCAGACCACAAGAGTTGTAGTCAAAAACTACGCTATCGAGGGTCATGATGGTGTGTACACAAAGAACATTGTGTTCAAAGAGATTTTTGATCGGGTCGATTCGATGACGACAATAAGCACGGTATGAAATCACGGAAAATCGAGGAACATTTTTAGTTCATTCTTAATATTTATACAATAATTTGACATAAATTATTTGTATCCTAACCTATATCAATGATTTTTCAGACATGAAAAGTGTAACGCTTGAAAATATAGAGACTATCAGGTACACTGATCTTCCGCTTAATGTAGTTAAAGGATTTCGAAGTATTATACCAGCGGTGCCAAAACACTTGGATATGCAAGCAGAATGGAACTTTGTTATCGATATGATTAGAAGGTAAACAATTTTTTCATTTAAAAACATCTTTCTTAATATTTTGTTGACGCTTAATGCTAAATATAAAAATGTTTAAATATTTGTAGATGCGCACAAAAAAAAGGAAGTCAAGTGATAGAAAGCCACGACAATGGCGTCGGAGCAGTTAGTAATGTTTAAAAATTGTTCTACTTGCATGCTTATTTTCATAGAATGTATTCTCTTGAAATTTTTGAAGAATGGAACTTTGTTATCATATGCATTACTTTTGAAAAGTAAGGACTTGAATATAAGTTTGGTTGTGTTATTTAGGTTCTTTCAATTTTAAATTATACATAATAATATTGGATGTTTTCTCTTAGTGCCCATTCTTACATCTATACTTCTATACAACTGTGAAATCCTCATTTACTGACCATAATATTCATTATTTAATCAACCAGTTAATGACGCCCCTCAAGATAAATGACGCCCCCCAAGACAAATGACGCCCCCCAAGACAAATGTCGCCCACCACACCAAATGTCGTCACCCATGACAAATGTCGCCAACCATGAAAAATGTCGCCCACACGACAATTGCCGCCGCCACGACAAATGTCGCCCACACGACGAATGTCGCCCCCACGACAAATGATGCCCCCACGACGAATGTCGCCCCAACGACGAATGTCGCCCCAACGACGAATGCCGCCCCAACAACGAATGTCGCCCCCACGACGAATGACGCCCCCACGACGAATGTTGCCCCCACGATGAATGTCGCCCCCACGAAGAATGTCACCCCCACGACGAATGTCGCCCCCACGATGAATGTCGCCTTGCATAGGGCCGGAGGCCTGTGCCTGTCACTCGTATACATATATATTTGTATATGCAGATATATGCATATATATATTTACATATATATATATGTATATATACCTATATTTCTTTATGAAAAAAATAAAAATTGCCTATACGCACTCACGAAATAACCTAGCATCAAACTCACCGGACGGCGATGCACACGAAACGGTAACGCCCTCAAACCATGCTTCGAATTAATATTTCATTTTAAATGATTATTATTACTTCCATTTAAAATAAATATAAGAAAATCTGGGGCGTTACAGCCACCCCTCCTAACAAAAAGTTTCGCCCCGAAACTTTGCAACAATAATACCAAACATTTTACCACTATCATCCCTCACATACCCGCTTAGATTAATTATGCGAGAAACCTGGGGCGTTACAGTCACCCCACCAAGAAAGAAGTTTCATCCCGAAACTTAGAACCGAAACTTTAGAAAACAACGAATGAAAAGAGCCAAGGGAGAGGTAAGCTCACACTCGCTAGATAGAAATGCTAACCGAAAAGGGCTAGGAAAACAGATGCGGATAAGATTACCCAAAAGGAAAAGGACATTACCAAGACTCGAAATGTCCAAGCCGAGAACAGAAAGTAGATCGCGGAACATCCGACTCGCGGATCCCCAACTAAAGGAAACCTAAAAGAAGATCAGCCTTCGAAAACACCGAACTACCACGCAACTGATCAAGCAAAACATCAATCTGAGGCAACGACTATCTTCCCTAGATGGTTACCTTTATCAGTTCTCGATAAACGACACCAAATATCACCGAACTAACTTTCTTCCTTACGAACAAGACGAGAGCACTCCAGGGCAAGGAACTAGGCTAGGAAAAAGCCACACTGCAACCACTCATCTAACTGAGTGCGCAACTCTCGCAACACACGCGGGGCCAAAGGGTACGGTGCCTTAGCAATAGGACGGGTACTCGGCTCAAGGTCAGAAACAAACTCCTCAACTCTCACAGGTAAAAAAACCAGGGGGATTAACTGGGAAGACATCAGGAAACTCCCGCGCCACAGGAAAAACCTCGATACACGGAAAACTGATAATAGTTTCTAGCATAGAAATGAGATAAGCAACCCACCGGGAACTAAAAGTTTACGAACACATGCCGCGGAAAGAATCGGAGGAAAAATCTAGCGTGAAAAGCCAACGCACTCAAGGAAAGACCGTTGTCCAGCTAAAGGACCAAACGCTTTACCTTGCGCGCACCCGAAGACTCGCCCTCTAACTGGGGAGTCGACTCCAACGCACTTCTCTCTAGAGTCATCGACTGTAACTATGAACAAACACCTTACTAGACCAAGCTTAAGACACAACATCTAGCAAACTAGAATTTCTTAACTCGACACAGATCAGAAAAAAAGTGTAGATACTTGCTCTTGCTATTACCTTGCTCTGGGAATTCATGAAATGATGTTATGCTTAACTTAGGATGATATACCATCATCCGATCAACTTATGTGCATATAATATGTTACGAAAAAAGAAAAACGAGCTAATGGACACGCATGCGACCTACGTTATGCATCCCATACTACATAACAGTCGTATGTTGTCACCTATGAGGATCCATATACAAACACATATTATGCATCCCATACTACATAATATGCCCCGTATACTTCTTATCATGCTATGAGTGTAGTGTTCGTGCTTCAGCCAAGACATACTGATGACTCTTCGGTGTGTGTATGCAATGAATGACGATTCTCACCAGGCGTTCAACCGGGCAACCAGACTATCACTCCAACCCGGCTAACCTCCCTCTGATACCAACTGTCACAACCCGCATTTTCCCACGAATTTAATATATATTATCAGTGCAAGGTGAAAATACGCGTCGTGATGCCACGTTCTGCAGGAGACGACTACAGACGCTCAGGAAAACACTCCTTACGATAAATTTATAAAAAAACATATATATGTTTGAGATAAAAAGAATATTTACATTTTTAGCTTAGGACCGCGTCCCTCGGTCCGGTGGATTACTACTCCGCAAGAAGAAAGCTATACATACGCAGCGGAAAATAGGTTTGTTTTTAGCCTACATGAGCATGAAGATCCACATCCCAGAAATGATATGCACATGTCTATGTTTAGTGTAGTAAGAAAGTATTTTCTACGGTCTTTAAAGTATGTGACAATTATTTAAAATCATGATGTGCAAGAATGACATTTTTATACCAATAAAGTAACTAATGCATCCTAGCATAAAGCTTCCCAGAGAGCAAGTAGGTAAACAACCCGAAAGTAACAGCAAAACTAGTAGCAAGTAAACTAAGCATAAAAGCTAAACGGGCGCCAACAACTGACACGAACACGCAGGAAAGAAGGAAACATCCGAAAGAAGGCAACAACTAAAGAACTGCCCCTTACCTAGAAGAGAGGAAGGGCCTCGACAGGAAAACTGAACGACACCGCTCTAACCCCTACGGCAGCTAAAAACCTGAACCTGAGACATTCATAAGAAAAGAATGCCTCAGCCCAAAGGGTGCAAGAAAACCAAGATTAGCAGCAATCAGAAATAAAAGATTGCAGAAATGAGAACTAAGCAGATAAACATCAATAATCTTACAACAACTCGAGCTAGCTCAAACGAGTGCACTCGGTAAGAGGAAAAGCCTGCACCAGAAGGTAATAGCCAAAGCAATCAAAGTCAACCACGTGTCCGCCATTGCGGCTCATAGGTGGTAGCTATACATATAATATCATAATACACATATATAAGCATATATGTTTATAAGAACTTGAGACTGATCAGCTCGAGGGAAGAGCGTCCCCCAAAAGAAGGCACTGCGACGGTGGTATCTTCCACAAACGCCCGCAGCCCAAAAACCAAACAGGAGTGCTGCGGCGGGGACTCCAATCCACCCAAACCAACAGCCCAAAAGAGGCGCTGTGGCGGTGACTTTTAGCTCACATGCTCAACAGACTCACACATAGCACCAGAAGCAGGGATGCATAATCATATATATAAGTATATGTATATATATAAGTATATAAATAAACCTCAGTGCAGGTCACCAGAGAACACTCAGAACATTAGTCAACAAAGATCATAGAGATCAAGAACCACTCACCAAAACTATCCCGGAGAATTAGACAACATAGCATAATTAGCTCATAAATCCAACATAGCAAACAGAGGAGTGCCAGGCGGAGGAACAGGATTTCAGATAGTTGTAACCACAACTCAAGATGAGAGGATCAGAAAGCACCAGATTCGGCAATTAATCTATAGATTAACATTTAACTTACAACCCGGTCGAAGAATTTAGCAAGACGACACCATGCAAGGCTTGGTGTCAGAACAAGACGAAGGTAACTTAACACAAAGTCCAAACACCAGAACAACACTCAAAGGTCAAATGAAAATACTTGGTGAGTCCAAACTTGACTCCCAACAAACTTCTCGTAATAGTACGATGAATAAGGCATGATAAGACACCACAAATGAACACTAACCAAATATAGGGTAACTCAAGAATAGAGCATAGCTTTATGAAAAGTCTCAGCCAAAGGGACTTAAAAGGTTTGATAACAACGCTTAAGATACCCGGGAACACCCGGCGGAAGAACATATAGATATATGAGGAAACAATTCAGAATGAGCGATGAAATCGACAGGAAACTCAACAAGAGCCGACGGGAAAAGACTTATATCAAGTCAAGGAGGAGGACTTATATCAAAGTTGACTAGAAGACTTCATTTTAAAGTCGACGGGGAACTTCATAAAAGAAGAAATAGTTGCACGATCTTAGGGCGAGCAAACCTTTCTAAACCTAGGGAAGTCCTATCAGACTACCTGGTAGCGTAACTAAACAGGTAGAGAAGCTATCCATATTCTAAAGGGGATGACTGCAGGAATCAAGAACCCAGAACACCAAACAAGACCCAAAAGGGAAACACAAGAGCCACTAACCTAAAATCAATAGGTTAGGCAGACAAAGAAGAAGAAAGGACTGAAATGAAGGACTTTCAATCATCCAGCAAAATCAAGCCAAGGGGAATACTACTACTTGAAGGAAACAACCAACAAGAGAGCCTAGTGCCACAACCCGCAGGAAGAGAGCCGGCAATCCAAAAGAAAAGGGCTACAGCTAACAAAAGAAAGGAAAACTACAACCTTACCCACAGGGGAAAAGGGGATTTAAGTTTCCAAAAAAAATGCTGAAAAGAAGCCAAAAGAATCCCATACACATACTCTTCTTGATCAACTGCTAGCCTCGCTGAGTCACTGAGAACTAGCAGGGGAAATTCCCAGGAAATTCAGCACCTAATTCCCTAAGCCGTCGGGAATTAGGAAGCGAAATTTCTGGGGAATTTAAGATCTAACTACCCACAAACCATCAGGAGTTATTTACACGAATTTCCGAGGACTTTAGCCCGCCAAACCATCAAAGCTGAAGCCAACAAAACTAACCCAAACTCATTTGAAGCCGCAGTGTGTCTTAATACAAAAACGAATAAAGACCTCAATAACTAAGCTACTAGTGAGGCTATGAGTGGTTTTATAGTTTAGCCAACGTTTAAATAACTGTCGAACTTGACAACTGAATACTCTTACACCCAGGCCGTATAATCCAAATGATTAGATGCCATATAGCAGAAATAAACTTGAGCTATGCGTCGACTACGCAACTTGAATTATCAAGACTTGCAACTCAAAGGCGACCCTCGAGACATATGACAATAATTGAACATAATATAGAGAATAGCTTCCTAAAAAGGTTTATATATACAGCACCTTGAAACCAAATAAAATATCTTATATAGCCCCCCTGAAATTTCAGTTGCATACAACATTCCCCAAAGTCGGAATAGATTTATATATAGCCCTAGAAATTTTATATGCATACAGCAGCCCCCAAACCGGAATGATCATCTCATAAATATAACTCCTGAATGATTGTTGCATACAGCATTCCCAAACCGAAATAGATTATGTATATATATTTATCAGCCCCCCAAATAGATTATATATATACACAGCAGCTCCTAAGATTCTAATTGCAACAGCCCAGGTAATCCAACCTAGAATAACAAATCATGAACCATCTCAAACAAGGAACGAAAGGGGAAGAACGAGAGGCGGTTTTCTTGCCTGATTCGAGAGCCGACGCCACTCGTCGAAGTGAAATCGACCGGGAGACTTCACCACCACCGCCGAAGCCAACTAGAATCCTCTGCAACCCCTCTCCGACGACGAAACAAGCCCCCGGCGAACTTGAACCCCCCCTTCTCCGACGGCTCCGGCGCCACGCGACACTCGCCCGACGGAGACCTAACCCTCCTAGGCAGCGAAAGAAAAAAAGAAACGGGAAAGGGGAGATTGGGAACAGCTCTCTGAATTCTTAATATACATATATATTTGTATATGCAGATTAATATATGCATATATATTTTACATATATATATATATATATATTTACATATATATATATATATTTACATATATATATATATATATTTACATATATATATGTATATATATACTTATATTTCTTTATGGAAAAAATAAAAATTGCCTATACGCACTCACGAAATAACCTAGCATCAAACTCACCGGACGGCGACGCACACGAAACGGTAACGCCCTCAAATCAAAGCTTCGAATTAATATTTTGTTTTAAATGATTATTATTACTTCCATTTAAAATAAATATAAGAAAATCCGCGGCGTTACATCCTCTATGAGCTCCTCCGAATTGGGATTCTCCAACGGAGAAAGATGATCCGCCGCCAAATTTTCTGCTCCCCTTTTGTCCTGGATCTCCAAATCAAAATATTGTAAAAGTAAGATCCACCTAATCAATCTTGGCTTGACATCAGTTTCTGTTAGCAAATAAAGCCGAGTGATCGGTAAAAACAATTACTTTAGATAAAGTAAGATAGGAACGGAATTTATCAAAAGCAAAAATTACGGCTAAGAGTTCTTTCTCGGTGGTTGTGTAATTTTCTTGTGCGTCGGTAAGTGTCTTGCTCGCATAATATATAGGATGAATATTTTTATTTATGCGTTGTCCTAAGACTGCACCAACGACAAAACTACTAGCGTCGCACATGATTTCAAAAAAAAGATCCCAATTAGGAGCTATCATAATCGACGCGTTTATTAATTTTTCTTTAATAATAGAAAAATAATGCAAATAATTTTCATCAAAAACAAACGGTGCATCTTTTTCTAATAAATGAGTGAGGGGCTTAGTTATTTAAGAAAAATCTTTTATAAACCAGCGATAGAAACCGGCATGCCCAAGAAAACTACGTACGGCCTTAACATTTGAAGGGGGAGGCAATTTTTCTATTGTTTCAATTTTAGCTTTATCCACCTCTGTACCCTTACTAGATATTTTATGGCCTAAAACCAAACCTTCCCGTACCATAAAATGACACTTCTCCCAATTTAACACTAAATTTGTGTCTTCACATCGTTGGAGAACGCGGGAAAGGTTAGTCAAACATAAATCAAATGAATCTCCGAAAACGGAGAAATCATCCATAAAAACCGCCATAATATCCTCCACTAGTTCGTCAAAAATTGCTAGCATACACCTTTGGAATGTAGCCGACACATTGCATAACCCAAATGGCATCCTACGATAGGCGAAGGTGCCAAACGGACAAGTGAAGGTTGTTTTCTCTTGGTCTTCGGGCGCAATTGCAATTTGGAAATACCCCGAGAGACCGTCAAGAAAACAATAAAATGAGTGTCCGGATAGTCGTTCAAGGATTTGGTCGATGAACGGCAAAGGAAAATGATCCTTATGGGTCGCATCATTTAATTTGCGATAATCAATACAAACTCGCCCTCCGGTAACGGTTCTAGTAGGGATTAATTCATTTTTATCGTTTGGCACTACCGTTAATCCTCCTTTCTTTGGCACGACTTGGACCGGACTGACCCAAGAGCTATCCGAAATTGGATGGATGATGCCCGCATCTAATAATTTGATTACCTCCGCCTTAACCACCTCCTTTATATTAGGATTTAGGCGGCGTTGAGGTTGAATAGATTTACGTGAATTTTCTTCTAATAAAATCTTATGCGTACAAAAGGAGGGATTAATCCCTTTTAAATCCAAAATTTTCCACGCAATTGCGCGGCGATGAAATTTTAAAACATTTAATAATTTTAAATTTTCTTCATCGGACATAAACGCCGACACAATTACAGGAAGCTTAGAATCCTCCGCTAGAAATAAATATTCTAAATGATCAGGCAATTGTTTCAATTCTAGCACGGGAGGTTCTTCATAAGAAGTTTTTAATCGATCACTACCTAATTCTAAAATTTCAAAAATAGGTGCGTGAGAAATATATTCAGAAAAGTCTTCATCATAAAAAGATGACGGTAAAATATATTCAGAAAATAAAACGGAGTCTTCATCAGGTGAAGCCTCCAAGAAAAAACAAGAGTCGTCATTTGAGAGCGTATTTTTCATAGAAGAATTGATAGTAAAGGTAACTTCTTCATCTCCGACTCTATGGAGAAGTTTACCGTTACTAACATCAATTATGGCGCGCGAGGTGGCAAGGAAAGGGCCACCGAGAATGAGTGGTACCTCGGTGTCCTCTTATATGTCGAGGATGACAAAATCTACCAGGAAGATAAATTTATCAACCTTGACAAGCACATCCTCGATAATACCCTTTGGGTATTTTATGGAACGATCCGCCAATTGGATGCTCATTCTCGTAGGATTAGGCTCTCCTAAACCCAATTTTTGGAAAAGAGAATAAGGCATCAAATTTATAGAGGCGCCTAGATCGGCCAACGCATGTTTAACTAAGAAATCGCCAAATAAACATGGAATTGAGATACTACCCGGATCGGTTAATTTCTTATGCAATTTATTAAGTAATATTGTCGAGCACTCCGCGTTCAATTGAACGGTAGAAATATCCTCAAGTTTCTTTTTATTGGATAAAAGATCCTTGAGGTATTTAGCATACTTCGGCATTTGTGCGATGGCTTCGCAAAACGGTAGATTAATATGAATTTGTTTAAGCATGTTTAAAAATTTTCCGTAATGCTCATCCATCCGATCCTTTTTTAATTTAGACGGATAGGGAAGTGGTGGTTGAAATTCCTTAATTTTATTTTGCGTTATAATTTGAGGAAGAGGGGGAGATGGAGAAATTGTTACCTCTAGTTCAACCAATTTTGTAGGAGTAGTTACCTCCTTCCCGTTCCGTAATGTGATAGCCTTTGCTTGCTCCTTTGGTTTGGGCTCCGTATTGCGTGGTAGTGCTCCCTGTTGTCGATCGGAGGGCATCTTTGCAATTTGCCCAATTTGATTCTCCGAATTGCGAACAGATCCGGTAAGATTCCGGATATTTGCGTCGTTAGTTGTTGCATATTTGGTGAACACTTCCTCAATAGAGGGAGCTTTTGGAGCTAGTGGTAGAGGAAATCCAGGTGGAATTGTGTTGGGTGGTTGTGCCGCATTCCCTGGATTACTCCAAGAGAAATTGGGGTGATTCCAAAAACCCGGGTGATATGTGTTACAATAATGAGTGTTTCCCAAATTAAAGGTTGGCCGATTCGGATTACCCATGTAATCCACATGTTCGGCAATGGTGGAGGGGGATCCCCAGGTAGGTGTAGAAGAGTAAGCAGTCATCTCTTCTATTTTTCTATTTAAAATCTCAACCTGGATAGATAAATTTGAAACTGTATCAACTTCATATATCCCGGCCGGTTTATTTGGGCGCGACCGAGGTGTACTCCATTGATACGTATTTATGACCATACTCTCTAAATGCTCTTGCGCACCTGCCGGTGTTTTGTTATTTAAGGTACCACCGGCGGCGACGTCAATCATTTGACGCGTTTGGGAATTTAGGCCGTTATAGAATGTCTGAATTTGCAACCAATCGGGGATTGCATGATGGGGGCATCGTCACAAATATTCCTTAAACCACTCTCAAGTATCATAAAGCGTTTCCGATTCAACTTGGGAGAAAGAAATGATATCCTTACGCAATTGGGCTGATTTAGCGGGCGGAAAATATTTCGTAAGAAATTGTTCCGTCATTTGAGCCCATGTGTTGATAGATCCTCTACGAAGAGAACTGAGCCACTGCTTAGCTTTATTGCGCAAGGTGAAAGGAAAAAGCCGAAGCCTTATTGCGTCATCGGATACCCCATTAATTTTGAAAGTATCGCATATTTCTAGAAAACTAAAAATATGCGTGTTGGGATCCTCATCTTGAAGCCCATCAAATTGTACATATTGTTGTACCATTTGAATGATGCTCGACTTCAATTCAAAATTATTGTTCGCTATAGCAGGTCGAACAATACTAGAGGTGGTATCCTCCAGATTAGGCCAGGCATAATAGGACATAGTCTGTTGCGCGGCCGCATCTGGATGTGGATCACCCATATTAGAAGAAGTAGAAGAGGAGGGAGAAGAAAAAGAAGAAGAAGAAAAAGTATTCGGAAAGGAAGTGTCGCCTACGGATTCCTCAATCGGATCTTGAGAATTTGGTCGTTGGAATCTTAAGCGTCGCCGAATGGTTTGCTCGATTTCCGGATCCAATTCAAGAAGATCTAACGGATTCCTTCGGGTCATACACCAAAAAGGAAAAGCGAAAGCATAAAAATTTTATAATTAAAAATTTATAAAATAAAATTTCCCGGATTTCCCAAGGACTACCCAATGACGGGCTCGCAAGGTACTAGGCGGTCTTGTGGGATAAGAACCCAGCACGACCCTTTCGCAAGAAATTTTAATTATAAAAATTTAAAGTAAAATTTTAAGCAATAAAATAGAAATAAAAAATGATAAAATTAACAGAACTTTGCTTTCAAAATATCGACATAAAATAGTCCCCGGCAACGGCGCCAAAAACTTGATGGATATTTTCTTTATATTGTTTTGCTGAAGCTCAATTCCAACAATAAACCGATAAGGCAAGTATACCTATCATTTTAAAGTATAGGATCAAGTGTCGTATTAGACTCGGGGCAGTCGAGTACTTGTACTCACAAAGTAGAGCTGTTATTTTATCTAACAGAAATTTTTGGTTAAAAAAAGCGACTTGGGATAAAGAGAAAATTGATGATTAGGAAGCTAGCACTTGATCTAGAATCCCTTTGGACTAAAATAAACTTCTTAGATGATTAAACTGCAAACTTCTAAATTATATACTTCGACCGTGGAGGTTCCCAACGTATGATAAAACCTCTCTCGAGGGAACTATCAACTAACCTTAGGTTGATCGACTAAGACCCCTCGGCCAGTCGAAACCCCTAAGCTTGTTTTAGGCGGTGAACCCCTCTACTGGATTTGAATCCAGTCCAGAAGAATTATATCACCCTCTCTCGAGGAGTGCATGAAATTCTTTTTATCTTTGAGTGATCTCCTCGTTTGCATGGATCTCTCGGTCACTAGCATGCGAATCTTATATCGAAAAACATATTCACGACATATGAATTCGACGCAATTAAATTCAAAGATAAATTGAAGCGAAATAATATAAGAAGCTTACAAATTTTAATAAGAACAAAGCAACGTTTATTTTATTCCAAAGTTCATCATGATCAAGTGCTAATTGGAATTTAGCTACTCATCATGATGGAGGAAATACATATGATAAAAGAGAGAGACATGATTGGTAATAGAAAAGTACTTAGATTGAAATTGCTGAAAAAAGAATTACAACTTGAAACAAAATTAAAGGTGACAACTTGAAATGAGAAAAACAGTAAATTAGTGCAGAATAACAGAAAATGGCCTCCAAAATCCACTCCCTGGCATCTGCACATGGCAGAAATTTATAGTTGAAAAAGTTGGGGAGACACGCCCCTAGGTCACGCCCGTGACCTAGGGCGTGTAATGTGCGGCAACGGTGTCTTGAATACCCGGGAACGTTTGGGAGAAAAACCGCCAAACTTCATAAATCTGTTGGTCACGCCCCTAGGCCACGCCCGTTACCTAGGCGTGAGTTGGCTTGATCTGCGAACGGCGGGAAACGTCTTGAGCTGGAGTTAATTTGGCAGTTTAGAAGAAGACATGCCCCATTGTCACGCCCGTGACAGTGGGGCGTGTAATAATAATCCGACGTGGCATGCGAAATTTTCCGAATCTTTATGGAGTGAGTAGGAATCATACAACTTAGAGTTCACAAGCCAAACAACCAGAAGCACATGAAGGAAATATAGTCTTTATTGATAACAACAATCTTCATTACAGAGAGAGGTATACATGGCGAGACATGATTTCGCCAGCACACAAAACCAAAGAGAAAAATACACAACTTGAAGGAAGATAAATGAGACTGCTCCAGACCGCGCAGTCTCCTTGCCGATCTCTGCAAGCTGCCTAGTCGCACAACACTGCCGGTTACAGAACACCGCCTCTGACCGCTCCCTACTTACGAACTCCACTGATTCTCTCGAACTCCAGCAACCCACACTGCAAGCCGCAGACCGCCCGAACACTTTCAGAGGAAGAGGTGATCGCTGCAGACCGCACTATCCGCAGAAGCTGCACAAGAAAAGTTCAATCAGCAGACCGCCCGGTCACAATAATACAGACCGCAGGAATTAGGATAAACTCAGCTTACACTTGGTGTGTATACTAATGCTGCTACAGTGGATCCTATTTATAGGCGTGAGACCTGATCCAGTCAGCACCCTATGAGATAGGATCACCACCCCCAGACCGCGCGACCAGACCGGTCAACCCGTGCGATCAGCAATAGTTCTTTCTGCTTCATTTGATGAGCTCGGCGGCTTCACTCCAGACCGCGGAAGATCGCCACTCCCTCAGTCAGATCGCGACTCCACAAGGAGATCGCCAGACCGCCAAGAAGCCGCCCAACACCAGTGTTTGCCCGAAACCGCAAACACTGTCTGTTCGCCACAAGACCGCGAACACCTGTTCGCATGCCGGCTTCCTTCTGAGATTGCGAACAGAGACCTGTTCGCATACCAGCCTTCTCCTGAGACCGTGAACAGAGACCGCGCGACTAAGAGCCTTAGTCCGCGAAGACCACCAGAAAACCCAGACAGCCACCAGACCGGATTCCTGGAAACCTGGACCAACCTATGTGGTCACATCAGACTGGCACAGCCTTGAAGAAGGCAGCCCGCCACATGGTCACAAACAGACCACGCAACCTGAAGACGCCAACCCGCCACGCGGTCATAGACAGACTGCGCGGCCTCACCTTCAGCCGCCTTGGACAGATACCAGTGGTCATGTCAGGAGACTACGGCTAGGCTAAGACAAACCATACCGCAGAACAGATCGCCAGGTCGTGCGGTCTCACCAGACCGCCCGACCTCCTCCCAGACCGCTCAGATCCAAAAAATCCACAAACTTCCACTTCAACATTTTCAACACTCCCCCTTGAAGTGGGAAGTTGAAAACATCCCCAGTAAGCTCCTTAGCCGAGTGAACGGCCCCTTCGCCAGCGCCTTTGTGAAGATGTCAGCAATGTTGTCCTGACTCCGAACATGCTCGACCGAAAGAGACCCCTCCAGCACCTTCTCGCGAATGAAATGATGCTCGATCTCGATATGCTTGGTCCCCGCGTGACAAACTGGATTAGTAACCAGTTTGAGAGCACTCTCATTGTCACCGCGGAGCAGAGTCGGACCTCGAACCTCCTTATGGACGTCTCCAACCAACCTCCTAAGCCAGATGGCTTCTTGAGCTGCCAAGGCCGAAGCCTTGAATTCTGCTTCCGTAGTTGAGACCGACACGGAATCTTGCTTCTTGCTGCACCATGATATAGCTGTGAGGCCCGCCATGAAGACGTATCCAGACGTCGACTTTCGATCATCCGAATCTCCCCCGTAATCAGCATCCATGTACTCATGCACCTCGAAGCCCGCATCCCTCCTGTAAAGGAGACCCATATCTGAAGTCGCCTTAACATACTTCAATATACTCTTGGCCGCTAGAAGATGAGGCATCCGTGGTTCCGCCATATAACGGCTCACCCTGCCAATTGCATATGCAATATCTGGACTAGTGATCGTCAGATAGATCAAGCTCCCGACCAGAGCTCGGAACACCAACGGATCTCCCAAAATCCTTCCCTCATCCTTGCGAAGTTTTATGGCCTTCTCCAGAGGTGTGGAAGTGCACTTTCCTTCCTTCATGCCGAACCGCTCCACAATCCACTCCGCATATCCAGCCTGGGACACCAGCACTCCACTCTCCTTCCTCTGCACCTCGAGTCCAAGGAAATGGTGAAGCTTACCCAGATCCTTCATCTCAAACCTGATAGATAGCTCTGCCCGAAGCTGCGCTACCTCCTCCTTCAAATTCCCCGTCACGATCATATCATCGATGTAAAGCAGCACGATGACTTGAAGCTCCCCACTCTTCTTGACGAACAAGCTTGAGTCTGAGTCTGAAGCACCAAACCCGCAGAATAAGAGATACTCTGCAATCTTTCCATACCACGCCCTCGGCGCTTGCTTCAACCCATATAGGGCCTTCTTCAACTTGCAGACATGCTCCAAAAAATCTTCAGATACGAAGCCTGGCGGCTGGACCATGAAGATGTCCTTGTCAATCTTGCCATACAAGAATGCATTCTTTACGTCGAGCTGCTAGATTTTCCACCCCCAACACGCCGCCAAGGCAATCACAACCCGAACTGAAGTCATTTTTACCACCGGACTGAATGTCTCTTCATAGTCTTCACCGTATTGCTGCGAGAACGCCCGAGCCACAAGGCGAGCCTTGTACCGCTCGATACTGTCGTCAGCCTTCTTCTTAAGCTTGTAGACCCACTTACATGTCACAGGGGTGATGCCCTTGGGCTTGGGCACCAGAGACCATGTCTCATTCTTCTCAAGAGCACTCATCTCTTCCTACATAGCCGAATCCCACTGTTCCACGCCTTTGGCCTTTTCAAAGCTCGAAGGCTCCCTCTCATCCAAGGGACCAGCAATGAAACACGAGACAAAGCTCACCATGTTTCCTCCTGTATAGCGATCAGGGGCAATGATAGTTCGCTTCGATCTCCGCAACGCCTTCCACTGACTCGCAGTATCTTCAGCTGCTTCTTCCCTAGCTCCTATTCCAAACGTACTCGGAGCATCGCTCCCTGATGGCGCAAATCTCGCACACCGCTATAGGCGATAGCTCGACTGCGACACGAAACGGCAGTGTACCGATCGTTCAAGTAATATAAAACGAGGAGTAATCCCCGAGTATCTAATCTCTCAAGGAACACAGTAAGGTGGAGTTAACGTTCGAGGAAGGACTTGAGATTGAAGTCCTTTACGTCGGATGGATGTGGAAACGGGGGATTTGGATTGTGAAAAATAAAAAGAAAATACTACACTACTCCTATGCAATGCCGCTATGCAATGCTTCACTTGGCGGGATGGAGACTAGGCAGGCCTTGAGCGCACTGCGTCGCAAGGGCGGATGGACGAGTAGGCAAACGGAGTGAGGGTCGAAAGCACCTCTTCGACAAGCACGCCACTAGCAATTTCTAGTGCGGCAACGAACGCAATGGCGGGGTGGATGATGGAATGGGGCGCACCTCAAGCAACATAAACCATAAAATAATTTCACATAGACATGAAATATAGAAATACAAACAAGTTTATGCACTCTACTTCATCATAATAATGAGATCTACACATCTACACATCAATAAGAGAAGTACAAGGCAAGAAATCGACCGAATCCGAAGTCTTGTTGAAGATTCACGGTTGGAATCGCTGGGTTGTCAATCCGCGTCCAAGCTCGGTCAGCAACTGCGTCCGGGGTAGAGAGAGTTGTCACTACTCTCCAATGGACCCGTCTTCTTCGTCTCACGATCCGGTGGAGGTTGCAAGCTTCCTCTTGCTTGAAGGTGATGGCGTCTAGATCTCTCTTGAAGCCCTAGGATGAAGGAGGAGGCCTAAGGGACGAAACCCTGGTGGAAATGGCAGAATCGCACTGCTGTCGGCGCGTACGGGCGTCTCTCGATTTAGGTCGAAGCTGCTGCTTTTATAGGAAAACATCGGAAATTTGGTCACGCACGGTCGAACGCACGACCGTGCGTGGACCGTGCGATACTTAAGCGCAGCAGGCATGCAGGAGAATAAGGAATGCGCCCGTGCGTTTTACTCACGCACGGGTGAACCCGCCCCTGCGTTAAAACGCACGAGTAAACTCCGAGGCTCCGTTTTCTGCCCAGACACAAACGCACGATCGCAACCGACCGTGTGGCAAGGAAACGCACGACCGTGCGATATGCACAGAAATTACTTCTGGGGAAAACGGGACGATCAGGTCACCTGCATACAAGATCAATGGCTGGGAATACACGTCCAGCAGCACAGAGATACAGAAATTACAATGGGGAGCACGAAGTGCTTACCCCCAAACAACAAAGTGCGCAATTGCACACAAAAATAGGCACAACTATATACTTCTAATAAAAGCATGAATAAAGGAGATATGAACGAAACTGAAGCACAAAAGCAGAAAAACTAGCCTAAATGAGTCCGAAAATATGTATATAATAGGGACTCATCACACCCCCAGACTTACCTGTTTGCGCGTCCCGAGCAAACAATTCCTACGCAGGCGGGAATATGAGATAGCTAACTAAAATTTACAAAATGGAATACCATGCGAAGTCGCATGCTCATGCACGTATAAGAAAACTAGAGAAGATTTCTAATTATACACAGAGTTTATGAATTTCTAAAAACATAAATAATTGTTACTTCTACTCAAAATGAGAATTACGGTGGATCATCTGGTCACGCATATGGAGAAAGTAAACTGAACGCTGAGGCGAGTATTGCTAAAGATCGGGGTGCCGGAAAAACTCCACCGAAATCCATCGGTGTCGGTGACCATAGGCTTGCCCGGTCACATTCTCTCCACTACACTAGATTGGCTCAAGGCGTGAGTCAGCAGGACTTGTAGGTTTAGAATGGGGCTTGGGTTACGGTGAGGCAAACAAAGGTAAACCTGGAGGCTAAGCACACCCAACCCAAAATGAGCTTTAAGTCAAGCTACCCGCACGACTATAATAAACAAGTGCATCACACCCCCAGACTTAGACTTTTGCAACATAGGTGTGTGCACTGCCCACTCTCAAATACAAATTTCAAACAAATTTTTCAATTACTTTTCATTCTTCTTTTTCTTTTCAAATCTTTTTTCTTCTTCTCTTTTCTTTTTCTTTCTTTTCTTTTTCAGCAAAATTTTCAATGAAAACACCCACAGTTTCCACTATAAAAAAAATACCACATCAACACCCCCCAAAATGTAAAAAGAACTATAACTAAAGCTCAGATTTGGGTGTGCGACTAGGTTAGGCTTTTAGGCTTTGGTGAAATAAAAGTGAGGCTGAATCAAGAGGAAGGGGTAGGCACAAAGGGGCTAGCACGGGTAAATGATAGGCATGAAATAAAAAGCTCAACCGGGCCAAAATGATGGCCTACGTCATTCTCACGCACTAGAACTATCCTATGTCAATGCTTCGAGAATTACTTGGGGCAAGTTCTAGCCACCGAGAAAGATTTTCCTTTCTCCCAACTCGAGCAATACGAATCTAGCAAACGTCTACACACAACCCTACGCTACCGTTTGATTCACACTGGATTCATCATTTGAGTATAGTAAACAATATTTATACTAATAAAAATGCATAAAGCTATTAGTATAAGAAGAAACCTAATCTACATGAATCCCTATACTCGCATGAGTACTTGACTAGAAACACCGGAGCCAACATTTTATTCCACTACATAATTTAAAAGCTAGCACAAACATTTTCTCATATGCAAAAAAAGGAATGAGTTATACTCGTGATGCGCTGAAGGTAAAGTACACGCTCAAGTGTGTGCTAAGTGTGCAAACAAAAATGAACAAAAATGATTCTTAGATAAAGAAGCTTCTAGCATGATAAATAACTGTACACGTGAGTGGGTACACAAAAATATCTCCCCCAGACTTAGACTATGCATTAAGATATTCTAAAACAAAGTTAGGGGAAGAGGGTACCCAATGCTCAGCAAGTAAGCATTCTGGAAGACTGTAGTGAAGTTATACGAAGAATCACGACCACCGCCTTCACAAATAGAAAATACCTGCAAAGGGTGGTCTCCGCACAAGAAAACTAAAATAGCACAAAATAAGCTAGTTTTTGCAGGGGATACATTAAAAGACATGAAAAATTAAGATAACTACTGGGGTTATTGTCCTCCCAGCACGACTTATTTAGCTTTTGTACAGTTCTAGCTAATGGGCCTATAAAAAGAAAAGTGAACAGGCAGCTGTTCTAATATGCGTGTCGGTAGCGGGTACCGATACGGCGATAAAACAGTTATTCCTCTACCTAAATAACGATACCTGGTGAACACAAGTAGCGGGAATAGGAAGTAAGAAGAGGAGGAGGCCTGGTCATTACTCATCTCACCACAAAATAAATCCTTGCCTAGCAAGGTGTCATCTCCAGGGAGGTGGCAGGAGAAAGAGGCAATGAGTGGAGCTTCCTCTACGGAGGGGGAATCAACCTCCTCACATAAGATGATGCTCTCATCATTGACTTGAGCATCATGCTCCAAGTCCTCCTGATGTACCTGTGGAGACTCAACCTGCACAGGCTCAGATATAGCAGAAGGGGGGTCAAGAAATAAAAGAGAAGAAGAACATAAATAAAAATCAGGCGGAGGAGTGGTCCCGGACTCACTCCCATCAGGTTGGGAAAGTAAAATAATGTTGGCATTGTCATCAATGCCATAAGATTCGGCGGGATCGTCAGTGGCCAAGCTAAAGATTTGGACTTCCTCCACCGGTGCTGAGGAAAGCTCCTCTTCACCTAGAAGGTTGTCCTCCTCCATAGGAGCAGGCACACTTAGATCGCCGGCCTCATCCTGCGACACATCCTCGACAATGTCATCTAAAATAAATGTACTAGAATGCACAATAGGAGGGGGAAGGGTGCTTGGATAATAGTCCAGCACTGGTTCCTCATAAAGAATCAAACCTATGCTAGGAGGTGGGTGTACAGGGGAGATGGGCTCAGCCATGTCAGTGCCCAGATCAGCCACACATTTGGTGACCGTGTCCACATCATACCCTTCATAAGATGAAGGTGATATGGCCACATAACCAGATGTCGAAGGTGTGCCGCCAGAGGTAGGAGTCGGGACGATCCGGATATCCGGCTCGTCATCCTCGTCCAATTGGCAAAGATACTCGGCACAATCCTTCAGGGCATGATCCATGCTCTGACAAAACAAGCACTGCCTAATGGGCTTCTTTGGCACAGCGTGTGCTGATGCCGAAAAGAAGATTGACGGTAAAGGCGTGGCAGAATAGCCATAAGACTTCCGCGCACCATATGGAGTACCAGACGAAGTCGGTGCTCCATATGCTGGGCTGGTAGTGCTAGGGCTACTATCTCCCTTTGGACACCTATCGCTAGCATGAGAGATATCTCCACAAAAATGGCAACGAATATTAAACGCAGACCACATTTTGTGAAGATAAAATGATTCAAAATGTAGAAAACTATTGTGCAAAATAATACACCCAACAAAAATTTACTTAACAGCCTAATATAAACAGTAAAACAGAATAAGAAGAAATAAAACAAAATTGCGATAAACAAATGGAAAGGGCTTTAATCTTAGATTCTCCCTCTCCAGAAAACTCACACGTCTGTGTTCCCCGGCAACGGCGCCAAAAACTTGATGGCGCAAATCTCGGACACCGCTATAGGCGGTAGCTCGACTGCGACACGAAACGGCAGTGTACCGATCGTTCAAGTAATATAAAACGAGGAGTAATCCCCGAGTATCGAATCTCTCAAGGAACACAGTAAGGTGGAGTTAACGTTCGAGGAAGGACTTGAGATTGAAGTCCTTTACGTCGGATGGATGTGGAAACGGGGGATTTGGATTGTGAAAAATAAAAAGAAAATACTACACTACTCCTATGCAATGTCGCTATGCAATGCTTCACTTGGTGGGATGGAGACTAGGCAGGCCTTGAGCGCACTGCGTCGCAAGGGCGGATGGACGAGTAGGCAAACGGAGTGAGGGTCGAAAGCACCTCTTCGACAAGCACGCCACTAGCAATTTCTAGTGCGGCAACGAACGCAATGGCGGGGTGGATGATGGAATGGGGCGCACCTCAAGCAACATTGATGGCGCAAATCTCACACACCGCTATAGGCGGTAGCTCGACTGCGACACGAAACGGCAGTGTACCGATCGTTCAAGTAATATAAAACGAGGAGTAATCCCCGAGTATCGAATCTCTCAAGGAACACAGTAAGGTGGAGTTAACGTTCGAGGTAGGACTTGAGATTGAAGTCCTAAACGTCGGATGGAATGCGGGGGAGTTGGGTTGGCTTTTGGAAAATAAAATAAAAGCTATCAACTACTCCTATGCAATGCCGCTATGCAATGCTTCGCTTGGCGGGATGGAGACTAGGCAGGCCTTGAGCGCGCTGCGTCGCAAGGGCGGATGGACGAGTAGGCAAACGGATCGAACTATGCAGGCCTTGAGCGCGCTGCTTCGTTAGGCGGGATGGAATACGGGCCGCGATGCCACGCTTCGGTAGGCGGGTGGACGAGAAGGCAAGCGGAATGAGGGTCGCAAGCACCTCTTCGACAAGCACGCCACTAGCAATTGCTAGTGTGGCACCGGACAACCAACAATCCACACCACAAGGCACACCTCAAAATAATAAGCAAGAATACTCAAATCACATAGACATAATCAAGTATAAATGCTAATAATCAAGCACGCTTCATCATAATGTTAGATCTAACTACATAAACATCAATAAGAGAAGAATAGAGCAAGAAATCGACCGAATCCGAAGGCTCGTTGTAGATTCACGGTTGGAATCGCCGGGTTGTCAATCCGCGTCCAAGCTCGGTCCGCAACTACGTCCGGGGTAGAGAGAGCTGTCACTACTCTCCAATGGACCCGTCTTCTTCGTGTCACGATCCGGTAGAGGTTGCAAACTTCCTCTTGCTTGATGGTGATGGCGGCTAGGTCTACCTTTGAAGCTCTTGGATGAAGGAGGCGGCCGAGAGGAAACTCCGGCTCAAGATTGGCGTGAAGAGCAAGCCCGGAGCACCTCTAGATGGTGGGCGGCGATGGAGGGGCGAAGTCGGACGAACTGGAGCCGAAAACGGCGGAATACGGCGGGCTCCTGACCTAAATCGCGAGCAGCGGATTTTATAGGCGCTGGAATTAAACAGTGCGCACGGTCAGTGGCGCACGACCAGTGGTCGTGCGCACTAGAATCCTGTGATCGTGCGCTCTGCCTGGACGGAACCTGCAAAGACAGAAATTATAAAATAACATGTTCGCACGACCAGTGGCGCACGACCGGTGGTCGTGCGCACTGGAGTTGATGGTCGTGCGCACTACAGCAAACAGAACTCGGAAATTTAATGGCAAATGCGCACGAGCAGTGGCGCACGACCGGTGGTCGTGCGCGCTGGCATTGATGGTCGTGCGCACTGCACCAAACAGAACTCATAAAAAAGGGTCAAGTGCACACGATCAGTGGCGCACGACCAGTGGTCGTGCGCAATAGAACCGGTGATCGTGCACAGTGTTCCTGTGCAGAATTGCACCGGGAACACTCGCACGACTCCTATTCCAGGCACAACCACAAATCTAGCCACTGAAAGTGGCACTTGACAGCACATGAATACTACTAATGATAATAAGCACGAAAATCACACCAAAGTGGGCCTAGATGTGCACCTAGCATGGATTGATCAATATGAACTATAACAGGGCTAAAGTGCGGTGAAATGACTAGAAAAACGGCCCAGATGAGTCCATAAAAGTGTATATGATCAGGACTCATCACACCCCCAGACTTAACTGTTTGCGCGTCCCGAGCAAACAAATTCTAAGCGAACTAGGAAAGAACAGTAGATGGCTTAAAACTACAATAGAGAGTACCATGCGAAGTCGCATGCTCACGTGCATAAGAAAAATAGTAGAGAAGATTTCTGATTATAAAAACAGTTTATATATTTCTAAAAGAGTAAAAGCATATTACAACTACTCAAAATGGTGAACATTGGTGAATCGTTCGGTCATGCATACGGAGAAAGTAAACTAAACGCTGAGACGAGCATTGCCCAAGATCGGGATGCCGGACAAACTCCACTGAAATCCATCAGTGTCGATGACCATAGGCTTGCCCGGTCACATTCTCTCCACGACACTGGTTTGACTCAAATGCGTGAATCAATAGGACTTTAGGTTTTAAATGGGGCTTGGGTTTAGGTGAGGATAAACAAAGATAAAAACGACGGCTCAAACACTAAACCCAAATGAGCTAATGCAGGAAACTATCCTCATTCACCACACAAACATGCGGGTACACAACACCCCCAGACTTGGACCTAGACGCATGGGTGTGTGCACCGCCTACTCCCAAACATAAATCTCAAACAGATTTTTTTTTTTTCAATCAAACTTTTCATTCTTCTTTTTCTTTTCAAATCTTTTTCTTCTTTTCTTTTTCTTTCTTTAACAATTTCAGCAAATTTTTAAAGATGCACAACCACATTTTCACAATGTACTACCACAATCAACACCACCAATTTGAAATTTAAACAAAATGCTTGCTTTTTGGGTGTGCGACTAGGATTGGAGTTTAGGCTTTGGTGAACAATAGTGGGGCTGAACCAAAAGAATGGGGTAGGCACAACTGGGCTAGCGAGGAAATGATAATAGGAATGGCACAAAGGCTCAACCGAGCCAAGATGATGGCCTATATCACATTCACACAATTTACTAACCGTATACCCATGCTTCAAGAATCGCTTGGGGCAAGTTCTAGCCATCGAGAAAGATTCTCCTTTCTCCCGACTCAAGCAATACGAGTCTAGCGATCATTTACACACATCCCTACGCTACCGTTTGATTCCACTGGATTCACTATTTGAGTAGAGTAAACAACATTTACACGAATAGAAAAAATATAAAACCATAAGTATAAAGAGAAATCTAATCTACACAAATTTCTATGCAACCGAGCACTCGACTAGGAGCACTGCTAGAGTCAACATTTTACTCTGCTACATAATCCTAAGCCATCACCTAGACTTTCCCAAATAAGCAGAAGAATTAAATTCACAACAGAGCAAGCAAACAGATGAGTACGCGCTCAAGTGGGTGATGTGGTGTGCAATGAAAATAAACAAAACATTTTAAATGAAATCTTCTAGTATGCAGTGCAATAGTGCACGTGAGCGGGTAAACAAAACTACTCTCCCCCAGACTTAAACTAAACAATCCACAGAATATATGACATGAAAATCAGGAAAGGCTAGGGAAAGAGAGTACCCCGTGCTCAGAAATGAGCACACCAGAAGATTGGCGTGTAAGCTAAAATGAAGCTGCAGCATCCGCCATCCAGAAAAAGTACCTGCAGGGGTCAGCTCCGCAAAAACAAAAGACAAAAGAAAACTGAAAAGAAAATACTACTAACTAAACATGATTAGAGGAAATAAAAATGCAGAAAAGAAAGATAACTACTGGGGTTATTGTCCTCCCAGCACGACTTATTCAAACTTTAAGAGTTCTAGCTAATGGGCCTATGGAAGGAGAAGTGGACAGGTAACTGGCCTAATATCCGTGTCGGTTGCGGGTACCGATACGGTGATAGAACAGTCACCCCTCTACCTAAATATAGATACCTGCTCCTCACAGGTAGAGGGTAGAGAATGTAAGAAAAGGAGGAGGCCTGGTCCTCACTCATCTCACAAAACACATCCTTGCCTAGCAAGGTATCGTCAACAGGGAGGCGGCAGGAGGAAAAGGCAATGAGTGGAGCTTCCTCAATGGAGGGGGGATCAACCTCCTCACATGAGAGGATGCTCTCATCATTGACTTGAGCATCATGCTCCAAGTCCTCCTGATGTACCTGTGAAGACTCAACCTGCACAGGCTCAGATGAAGAAAGGGGGTCAGGAAATAAAAGAGAAGAATGACATAAATAATCAAAAATCGGGGGAGTGGTCCCGGTCTCACTCCCATTAGGTTGGGGAAGTAAAATAATGTTTGCATTGTCATCAATGCTACAAGATTCGGCGGGATCAACGGTGGCCAAGCTTAGGATTTGGACTTCCTCCACCGGTGCTGAGGAAAACTCCTCTTCACCTAGAAGGTTGTCCTCCTCCATAGGAATAGGCACAATACTAAGATCAACCGCCTACTCCTGCGACACATCATCAACAATGTCGTCAGAGACGAGTGTAGTATGCACAACAGGGAGAGGAATAGTGCTCGGATAAAAGTCGAGCACCGATTCCTCACAAAGAATCGAATCCACTAGAGGTGGTGGATGCACTGGGAGAATAGGCTCTGCAATGTTGGTGCCCAGATCAGCCACACATCCAGTGACCGTGTCCATGCCATACCCTTCAAAATGTGAAGGTGACAAAGACACATAACCGGATGTTGAAGGTGTGCCGCCAGAGTTAGGATTCGGGACGATCCGGATATCCGACTCGTCATCCTCATCCAATTGGCGAAGATAAGCAACACAATCCTTCAGGGCATGATCTGTGCTCCGACAAAACTGGCACTGCCTAGCAGGCTTCTTTGGCATAGCGGGGGCTGGAGCCGAAAAGAAGTATGACGGTAAAGGCTCAGCAGAGTAGCCATAAGACTTACGCGCACCATATGAAGTACCAGATGAAGTCGGTGCTCCATATGCTGGGCTGCAGGAACTATGCCTACTATTCTCCGTAGGGCATTCATCACTAGAGTGAGAAGTATCTCTACACCAACGGCAACGAATATTGAGATGTGCCCACATAGTGTAAAAATAATACGATTCAAGATAAGAATGCTATTATGCAGACACTATACCAAACAGAAATTACTAAAGCAACCTAATATTAAATAAGAAAGCGGAATAAAAAGAACAGAAATAAAATTTAAAGGATGCAATTTACAAATGAAAGGGCTTCTCTCTCAGATTCTCCCTCTCCAGAAAACTCACACGACTGTGTTCCCCGGCAACGGCGCCAAAAACTTGATGGCGCAAATCTCACACACCGCTATAGGCGGTAGCTCGACTGCGACACGAAACGGCAGTGTACCGATCGTTCAAGTAATATAAAACGAGGAGTAATCCCCGAGTATCGAATCTCTCAAGGAACACAGTAAGGTGGAGTTAACGTTCGAGGTAGGACTTGAGATTGAAGTCCTAAACGTCGGATGGAATGCGGGGGAGTTGGGTTGGCTTTTGGAAAATAAAATATAAGCTATCAACTACTCCTATGCAATGCCGCTATGCAATGCTTCGCTTGGCGGGATGGAGACTAGGCAGGCCTTGAGCGCGCTGCGTCGCAAGGGCGGATGGACGAGTAGGCAAACGGATCGAACTATGCAGTCCTTGAGCGCGCTGCTTCGTTAGGCGGGATGGAATACGGGCCGCGATGCCACGCTTCGATAGGCGGGTGGACGAGAAGGCAAGCGGAATGAGGGTCGCAAGCACCTCTTCGACAAGCACGCCACTAGCAATTGCTAGTGTGGCACCGGACAACCAACAATCCACACCACAAGGCACACCTCAAAATAATAAGCAAGAATACTCAAATCACATAGACATAATCAAGTATAAATGCTAATAATCAAGCACGCTTCATCATAATGTTAGATCTAACTACATAAACATCAATAAGAGAAGAATAGAGCAAGAAATCGACCGAATCCGAAGGCTCGTTGTAGATTCACGGTTGGAATCGCCGGGTTGTCAATCCGCGTCCAAGCTCGGTCCGCAACTACGTCCGGGGTAGAGAGAGCTGTCACTACTCTCCAATGGACCCGTCTTCTTCGTGTCACGATCCGGTAGAGGTTGCAAACTTCCTCTTGCTTGATGGTGATGGCGGCTAGGTCTACCTTTGAAGCTCTTGGATGAAGGAGGCGGCCGAGAGGAAACTCCGGCTCAAGATTGGCGTGAAGAGCAAGCCCGGAGCACCTCTAGATGGTGGGCGGCGATGGAGGGGCGAAGTCGGACGAACTGGAGCCGAAAACGGCGGAATACGGCGGGCTCCTGACCTAAATCGCGAGCAGCGGATTTTATAGGCGCTGGAATTAAACAGTGCGCACGGTCAGTGGCGCACGACCAGTGGTCGTGCGCACTAGAATCCTGTGATCGTGCGCTCTGCCTGGACGGAACCTGCAAAGACAGAAATTATAAAATAACATGTTCGCACGACCAGTGGCGCACGACCGGTGGTCGTGCGCACTGGAGTTGATGGTCGTGCGCACTACAGCAAACAGAACTCGGAAATTTAATGGCAAATGCGCACGAGCAGTGGCGCACGACCGGTGGTCGTGCGCGCTGGCATTGATGGTCGTGCGCACTGCACCAAACAGAACTCATAAAAAAGGGTCAAGTGCACACGATCAGTGGCGCACGACCAGTGGTCGTGCGCAATAGAACCGGTGATCGTGCGCAGTGTTCCTGTGCAGAATTGCACCGGGAACACTCGCACGACTCCTATTCCAGGCACAACCACAAATCTAGCCACTGAAAGTGGCACTTGACAGCACATGAATACTACTAATGATAATAAGCACGAAAATCACACCAAAGTGGGCCTAGATGTGCACCTAGCATGGATTGATCAATATGAACTATAACAGGGCTAAAGTGCGGTGAAATGACTAGAAAAACGGCCCAGATGAGTCCATAAAAGTGTATATGATCAGGACTCATCACATAGACATGAAATATAGAAATACAAACAAGTTTATGCACTCTACTTCATCATAATAATGAGATCTACACATCTACACATCAATAAGAGAAGTACAAGGCAAGAAATCGACCGAATCCGAAGTCTTGTTGAAGATTCATGGTTGGAATCGCTGGGTTGTCAATCCGCGTCCAAGCTCGGTCAGCAACTGCGTCCGGGGTAGAGAGAGTTGTCACTACTCTCCAATGGGACCCGTCTTCTTCGTCTCACGATCCGGTGGAGGTTGCAAGCTTCCTCTTGCTTGAAGGTGATGGCGTCTAGATCTCTCTTGAAGCCCTAGGATGAAGGAGGAGGCCTAAGGGACGATACCCTGGTGGAAATGGCAGAATCCCACTACTGTACGGCGCGTACGGGCATCTCTCGATTTAGGTCGAAGCTGCAGCTTTTATAGGAAAACGTCAGAAATTTGGTCACGCACGGTCGAACGCACGACCGTGCGTGGACCGTGCGATACTTAAGCGCAGCAGGCGTGCAGGAGAAGAAGGAATGCGCCTGTGCATTTTACTCACGCACGGCCGAACCCGCCCGTGCGTTAAAACGCACAAGTAAACTCCGAGGCTCCGTTTTCTGCCCAGACACAAACGCACGACCGCAACCGACCGTGCGTCAAGGAAACGCACGATCGTGCGATATGCACAGAAATGACTTCTGGGGAAAATGGGACGATCAGGTCACCTGCATACAAGATCAACGGCTGGGAATACACGTCCAGCAGCACAGAGATACAGAAAATACAATGGGGAGCACGAAGTGCTTACCCCCAACAACAAAGTGCGCAATTGCACACAAAAATAGGCACAACTATACACTTCTAATAAAAGCATGAATAAAGGAGATATGAACGAAACTGAAGCACAAAAGCAGAAAACTAGCCTAAATGAGTCCGAAAATATGTATATAATAGGGACTCATCACTCCCCCTGCTTCCTGATCCAGAAGCCTCCGCCTCAGAACTAGAAATTGATGGACCACCTGGTGACACAGGTAGCTCCACTTGAATATTTTCCACAGCTTTCTCTGGCTCCTCCACCCTGCTCTCTGGTAGCTCAACACCAGAACCCCCCTTGTACGATGTCACCTCGCCGAACACAACGTCGCGAGATACAACAAATCTCCACGTCTCCAGGTCCATGCACTTCCAGCCCTTCTTCCGGTCATCATACCCCATGAAGACTAGCTTCCTTGCTTTCACATCTAACTTCATCCAAAGCGCATCTGGAACGTGCACAAAGCAGGTGGAACCAAACACTCGAAGGTGTGCCACGCTTGGCTTTTCCTTGAACATCAATTCATGTGGGGTCTTCATATTGATGGGACTGAGAGGCATCTTGTTAATGACGTAGGCAGCACAAGACATTCCCTCCGCCCAGAAGGACTTTGGGATACTCTTGGCATGCAGACAACACTTGCAGGTCTCTGTTAGATGACGGATCTTCCGCTCTACAACTCCGTTTTGCTGTGGAGTATGCGCACAAGTAAGCTCCCTCTGGATTCCCGCCTTCCTGCAAAAAGTAGAGAACTCACCAAAGGTGAACTTCCCTTCGTTGTCAGTCCTCAGCTTCTTAACCCGCAGACCAAGCCGACCCTCCACAAGCTCCTTGAACTCCACAAACTTGGCAAACGCCTCCGCCTTCTCCTTCAAGAAATATACCCAGACATATCTGGTGTAATCATCGATCAACACCAGCATATATTTGCTGCCTCCGAGGCTTGGGGTAGCAGTCAGTCCCATCAAGTCACCGTGGATGCACTCCAATGGCACACTACTCCTTGTCTGCGACTTGTCAAACGGTAGTCGATGAGACTTGCCGAACTGACATCCCGCGCACAGATGACCGTCTCCGTAGGAAGATAGACTAGGCAGGCCCTTGACCAGACCTTTCACCGCCATAGATTTCAGCTTATCCATTCCTACGTGCCCCAACCTCTCGTGCCATATCACAGCACTGTCGTTTGTCCTCATCATGTCAACATAAGAACTTGTCGAAAGCACGAACAAGTCTTTAGCTCTCCTCCCCACATGAACTACCTCAGCCTTCACCGCCTCCACATTCCGAAGAAACCTCACTTCTGTTGGGCCAAACAGAACGTGATACCCAGCGTCTACAGCGTTGGTCGCGGAGAAGAGATTTTTCCTCATTCCGGGAACATGATAGACACTTTTCAAAGTTATTGGCCCTCTATCACTGCCCAAGGAAACAACCCCCACCTTCTCTACAGCATGCACGGTATTATCAGCAGTAATAATGGCATCATTACCTGAATAAGGCTGCGCTTCAGAAAGCTTCGACTCGTCCCCGATGAGTTGATGACCACACCCCGAGTCCACAATCCAGTCCTCTTGATAGTTGATAGGAGCCTCAGCTCCAACAGAAGCCGAGAAGGCTCCTCCCCATCCTCCATCAACCTGCTTGGCTTCAGCTTCCCCCTTTCCTGCAGCAGCATGCCCCGGCTGAAGGTTCACCCGGCACTCCTTCCTGATGTGACCAACCTTTCTGCACCTGAAGCACTTGGGACCTTCCCCCTTCTTCTTCCCTTCAGCCTTAGGGGCATAGCCCCTCTCCTGCTGTCCAGAAGTAGAAGGCTCATTGCCTCCTCCAGCGGTCTTCTTCTTATCCCATTTCTTCTTCTTTCCTGTGAAGAGAACTTCGCCATCTCCCCCAGACACTGACACCCCCGCCATCTGCCTTGCTAGACTCTCCTGCGAAGCAAGCAGATTTTCCAGCTTCAGCAGAGATGGCTGATTTGCCCAACCCTGCACCGACATCATAAAGGCAACATATTCCTTCCGCAAGCCATGGATGATGTGTCTCTTCAGCTTCGCCTCAGAAATTGGCTCATCAGGATCCAGTGCTGAAATCTCGGCGCTCAAGTTCTTCATCTTCAAGAAGAACGTAGAGATAGAAAGGTCACCTTGAGCCGATCTGACCAGCTTATTCTCCAGGAATTGAAGTCTTGCCACATTCTTTTTGTTAAACAGCCCATCCAGGGCTCTCCAGATCTCCGCAGCTGATGCACACCCCAAGATGTGATCAAACAGATCAGGTGATATTGCCCTCTTCAGGGCGAACTCTGCTTTGACATTAATCCGCCTCCAGTTTCTCACTTCATGATGGTTATCTCCAACCAGAAAGACTTCCTCCGTGCTCTCTCCTCCAACCACCTCCCAGAGGTCCTCACCTAGAAGATAACTCTGCATACAAGACCTCCACTTCTTAAAGTTGGTCGAGTTTAGCATCTCAATTCCAAGACCCTCGCTTCCATGGCTCTACCACTGGTTCCTTCTTCACAAAGGCGATGGCTACACTAAGTTGTTCACTGCTCTATCCACTCCAACCTCGCCTCTGATACCATGTGAAATTTTTCGAATCTTTATGGAGTGAGCAGGAATCATACACCTTAGAGTTCACAAGCCAAACAACCAGAAGCACATGAAGGAAATATAGTCTTTATTGATAACAACAATCTTCATTACATAGAGAGGTATACATGGCGAGACATGATTTCGCCAGCACACAAAACCAAAGAGAAAATTACACAACTTGAAGGAAGATAAATGAGATCGCTCCAGACCCGCGGTCTCCTTGCCAATCTCTGCAAGCTGCCTAACCGCACAACACTGCCGGTTACAGAACACCACCTCAGACCGCTGAGCTGACCGCTCCTTACTTACAAACTCCACTGATTCTCCTGAACTCCAGCAACCCACACTGCAAGCCGCAGACCGCCCGAACACTTTCAGAGGAAGAGGTGATCGCTGCAGACCGCACTATCTGCAGAAGCTGCACAAGAAAAGTTCAATCAGCAGACCGTCCGGTCACAATAATACATACCGCAGGAATTAGGATAAACTCAGCTTACACTTGGTGTATCTACTAATGCTGCTACAGTGGCTCCTATTTATAGGCGTAAGACCTAATCCAGTCACCACCCTATGAGATAGGATCACCACCCCCAGACCGCGCGACCAGACCGGTCAACCCGTGCGATCAGCAACAGTTCTTTCTGCTTCATTTGATGAGCTCGCCGGCTTCACTCCAAACCGCGGAAGATCGCCACTCCCTCAATCAGATCGCGACTCCACAAGGAGATTGCCAGACCGCCAAGAAGCTGCCCACCACCAGTGTTTGCCTGAAACCGCAAACACTGTCTGTTCGCCACAAGACCGCGAACACCTGTTCGCATGCCGGCTTCCTTCTGAGACCGGGAACAGAGACCTATTCGCATACCAGCTTTCTCCTGAGACCGCGAACAGAGACCGCGCGACTAAGAGCCTTAGTCCGCGAAGACCACCAAAAAACCCAGGTAGCCACCAGACCGGATTCCTGGAAACCTGGACCAACCTATGCGGTCACATCAGACCGGCACAGCCTTGAAGAAGGCAGCCCGCCACGCGGTCACAAACAGACCACGCAACCTGAAGACGCCAACCCGCCATGCGGTCACAGACAGACCGCGTGGCCTCATCTTTAGCCGCCTTGGATAGATATCAGCGTTCATGCCAGGAGACTACGGCTAGGCTAAGACAAACCAGACCGCAGAACAGATCGCTAGGTCGTGCGGTCTCACCAGACCGCCCGACCTCCACCCAGACCGCTCAGATCCAAAAAATCCACAAACTTCCACTTCAACATTTTCAACATGGCATGTGTCCAGCATGGCAGGAGAGTCACGGCCCGTGACAAAGGTCGCGCCCCTTTTAATACTCTATTCACCCCCCCCCCCCCCCCCCCCCCCCTCTAGAGTAAGTCTAAGATCTAATACCTCACTTTCAGACTCAACGAATATGCTTGCCGAAAATTTCTTTAAATTTATTGGATCCGAAGAGTCAAATCTATTTCTTCTAAAAGGTACCCGCCTCCTCATTACTTTCAAAATATTAATAATATATATACACCTCAAGAGCATACACGAAATATCACGACAATTCTTCGAGTGCGACGGTTCATCTTTAGCATGTTTGTCCGTCGAATCTCTGTGTTTCGTCGACTGCCGATCAGTATTTCCTCAATTTTCTCATTCGATTTCAACTCCAATCTCTACGCAATGGAAAAGAGAGGTCCAGAAAGTCTTCAGGTAGGGGGAGAACTCAGGCGTTCAGGTTTTGCAAGCTCTTCAGACGAATTTAAGAATGTCATTTTAATGCTTGAAACCGCTGGATTTTCATTTGTTTTGGAAAAGGAATGCAAGGTTCTCGACAGATAGGTTCTGGAGTTCTTCAAGAATGCAACACTCAAGCGGGAGGGTACTTTAATCAAAAGCTTTGTTTGAAATTTTTTGTGAAGATGAATGCAAAAGTCCTCAACAAATTATTGAGATTCCCTGCAGTAGAAGAAGATGATGATTTTAAAGATAGTGAATTCAGAAGGGCACTCTCCTTCTGTGGTTTGAACAGGATGACCTCTTCTATAAGGAGAAAGGGAATGGGAGATGAAGGAAAATTGATGACTGATATTATTGGAAAGGTGCTACTCTGCAAGACTGGGTCTCATGACTACGTCTCGGGAGATATGTTCAGGTCCATGACAAGAATTATTTGCAGGAAGAAGGTGAATTGGGGAGCAGTCTTGTTTGAGAAAATTAAAGCCAGCTTGTCAGCTCCAATATTTTGCAGAATTATCTCTCTTTATCTCAATCAGCTGGATCCAGATCAATTTGATATGTCTTCAGGAACTCCAGTGCATCTTCTCAAGACTTCCTCGGCCAGGGGTTGTGTGAGAAGTTGTAAATAAGGATTCTGATGAGCCGAGGATGAACTCCCTAGCCCCTAGTGAAGCACCTGAGAATCTTGGTGCAAGTACTAAGGGGGAGAGATTGGTGGCTGCAGATGTTTCAGTGTTGGATGTGCCAGCTCATGTATCTTCTCCTCTTCACACCGATGACTGAGTAGACTCCAAGGACGTTCGAGAGAAAGATCCACCAGTAGAGGCTGAGGGCGAGCTACAGGGAAAAATCTTTCCCCAAGAATATCTAGGTGCAGATAGAATTGTTGGTGAAGGCGAGGAAATCTCAGAGACCTCTGCCCAAGAGCCTCATAGTTCCTGTTTGCTGCTGAAAGATCACTCCTCTCCAAAAAAGGCTACTTCTAGTCAATATGAAATGCGTTCTGATCATGATGATGTTATTAGGTCTCAGGGTGCAAGTGCCCCTATTTCAGATGGTTCTCTGTTATAGCAGATAGAAGCTTTGTTTATCAAGCAAAAAGATCACTTCGATCACTCATTAAAGCAAGTCTATCTCAAAGTGAGTGAAGTTAAAAAGGATGTAAACAATGGTCTGGATGAACTTAGAAATGAAATAAATGGACATAGTGAAGGATCACCTGACTGAATGGATATCTCAAGGAGGAAAAGCCATTGACAATTCCATCATAAGCATTGGTATGGTGTATGATAGAGCGGGTCAACTATCTGCAGGACAAGATATTTTATTGCATTCATTGGAATCCAATCGAGTTTATCTTCATTCTAAGATGAGAATATTCAAGGAAGAGACCATCCAAACCCTAAATGAAGAAGTCGAAAAGGTGGAGGAAAAGCTTCTGGGTAAAATGGATTTGCTAAATAGTGATGTACGCAATCAGATTCACAGTGTGAATGAATACTGTTTTCAGAACTTCTCATGGCTGCATGGTGATCTGAAAGGGAAGGCTCAGTTTTCTCCCTCAGAGCAACCTCAGGCAGAACCATATGCTCCTCCAGTTCAGTATGATAATGTTTGGTATGATTCAGAGGTGGAAGTTACTCGTCCAAATAAAAGGAAATATGGAGAAGGTCCTTCTTCTCACAGATCAGATCCTTGTGAGAGGAGAGAAGTAGCTGAAGTCTGGAGTCCTATTTCAAGAGGAATTATTCTGGACACATAAAATTTAATCAATATTTCAAATGAGCTGCATCAGAATTATTACAGGCAAGAAGAACTGAATAAGCATGAAGCTGCAAAGTTAAAAAGGAAGATACATTTCAAAAAGCATGGTTATAACAATCTTGATGCACCTCCTGCTCCTTCCAAGTATTATCCAAAGCCAAAAGCTTATTTCGACAGGCAGCATGAGAAGAGGCAAAGCAAACCCTCAAGATTATTATTTGTTTAAAAATATTGATATTTGTGTATGTTCTTATGGAAACAGTCATATAAATATTAATATTTTGTTGATCTTTTAATTTTCTTCAATTTATTGTGTTTGTTCTGTGCTCATTTATTTTACTATAATCTCGGTGCAATTCATCTTAGTATATAGGGTTCTGACTTCTTCAAATAAGGGGAGATTGTTGGGTATTGTATCCACAATACCCTGATTTGAAGAAGTTCCCCTTGAAATAAGATGAATTGAGTTTATATTTGATGTTACTCTTTAGTTATGATTATTGCAGATCTTAAATGCTAAGTACAAACCATTGTCAGATTACAATGGGTCATCTAGCATAAGTCTATGCAATGTAATTCCTCATTGCATAGAACTTTGTGTTGACTCATGTGTAACCTCTCTAATGTGGAGTATTTCAATGTTATTGATAAATAGTAATTATACGTGTTTTTCTGTATAGTTTTTAGTGTATTTTTGCTTAGAATTATAAATAATCTATGTAATTAAATAAATAAATTGTTTGTTTTTGTTATTTTAAACTTTTAACTAAGTTTTATTTTAATTTAATAAACTTTCTGTCTTTTTGTTAAGACACGCCCTTGGACACGCCCGTGTCCAAGGGCGTGTTCACTAATCCCTAACATTTTCTTCTCTCTGTTCTTTTTCCAACTCAAACATTAAGTCACGCCCTCGGTCACGCCCGTGACCGAGGCCGTGTACTTGGTCACGCCCGTGTTGGATATCCATCCCAGATTCCAGCCACTTGAAGCATTTCATCCAAAAAGTCAAAGTCACGACCGTGACATTTCAGACACGCCCGTGACCCTCAATTCCTTCCAGAAGAACAAAGGACACGCCAGGTGTCACGCCCAGTTCAAGCTCCAGCCAGCCGACCTAGGTCACGCCCGTGACCTAGGCCGTGTACGATGGTCACGCCCGTGTACTTCCAAAGTCGCCGGTCAAGCCTTCCAGATGCCTGCCTGGATCCAGCTGTTCTGGCTATTCGCACCCCAAGTCATGTCACGCCCTCAGACACGCCCGTGTCCGAGGGCGTGTAATTCCAAAAATTTTCCCATAAATAGCCAGATTCAGCTGAGTGTGGGGGTTCAGAATTTTGAGACCTTTTCTTAAGATTGTGGACCAATTTTTGCTGTTTTCATGTTTTAGCTCTCTTTTTGCATTTTCTCTCTCTTGTTTTGTAACCTTATTTTTGATGGAAATAAAATAGGTTAGCTTGTTTTGTAATTCTCTTCTCTTGTTTGTTAAAGTGTGTGTGTGTGTTCTCTTTTTTTTCTTCTTTCTTTCTCTTTTTTTTAGTTTCTGTAATTTTTGTTATTATAATTAGTTGTCCATTTTAATTTGGGTGTGTGTGTGTATGAGGCTAATTTTCATGTTTTTAGCTTTTTTTTTGTAATTTTTAGATGGTTTCATAATTTGGGTGTGTGAGTGTATGAGTTTAGGTTAATTTTTCTCTTTTTTGTATTTTTATTTTTCTTTTTAGTTTTTTAGTGCTTTTGTAGTTTTTATTAAAGTAAGTGTGTGTGTGTGTGCTAGTATAGATTTTGTTTTATTTTAACTTAGATTTCATTTTTAGTAAGGGTGTGTGAGTGTAGGAGAATAGATTTTATTTTCTTTTAACTTAGTTTCATTTATGTTGTGTGTGTGAGTGCATGAGTTAATTTTTGTTTTCTTTAACTTAGTTTTCAATTAAAGTAAGTGTGTGTGTGTGTAGGAGGATAAATTTTGCGCCTTTTTTGTAATTCAATAGCTTTTATTTCTGTCACGCATTTATTTTCCGCCTATCCATTTGGATAGGACTTGTCACGCATTTATTTCCCGCCTATCCATTTGGATAGGACTTGTCACGCATTTATTTCCCGCCTATCCGCTTGGATAGGACTTGTCACGCATTTATTTCCCGCCTAACCATTTGGATAGGACTCGCTCACGCATTTATTTCCCCTCTACCTATTTGGGTAGGGATCGCACTTCTTTAATTTATGCAATTTACCGCTTTCATTTTAATTTCGTAGAGTGCGTGAGTTTTCAATTAGTGCGTCTTTTGTTTTTAATATAATTGCTTTTTGCTAATTCCGCTAACCGCTCAATCACTTAAAATCGTCGTAGTTATCATTATCGCTTTATAAAACTCTAAAAAAAAATCTAAGCAAAACTACTTTCTAAATTAACGTTTTCGTGCTTTCTCGCTTTTTATCGCAATTATCGTTAAACGCACGCCAACCTTAATTTTTGTCATTAGTTTTTCTATAAAATTATAAAAATCAATTCAAAACTCTTTTCGATAAAATAATAGCGCGCTCCTAAGAAGTAGAAATAATCGATACGACCTTGATATTTCAAAAGAAATATCCTATACTACTATCGATAAGTTTCACTTGCCTTTATTGATTTTAGTCCGGATAATTATATAAACCCAAAAGCTTTCTCTCCAAAGCAATTTTTAAAACTCTCTTTTAAACACTTAAAAATTTGTTGCAACAACTCTTTGGTTGTTGGAACTAGCTCAAGGCAAAAGAAGTTTTAAAACGATCTCTTAAAGAATTGTTGCAACAACTCACAAAATTGTTGCAACAACATATTCAAAAAGCTTTCAACTTTCATTTCAAACATAAGCCTTTCAAATCCCCTACTTAGCTTTTGGCGACGCGGCCAAAGAGTAATCCTCGATATTTCGAAAGAGGAAAAGGCCGTTACTTCTATCTTTAGATAGGATAACGGGTAATTCCTCGAAGTAGAATTACTCGCGGGACTCTTCGAAAACGTCCGCCTAAGGTTAAAGTTTAAAGAAAGAAAAAGCTTTTCTAAAAAAGAAAAAAATTCGAAACGTATCAAGTTTTTGGCGCCGTTGCTGGGGACTTGTGTCCTTATTTTGAAATAGGAAACGCTATTAATTTTATCTTATATTTCAACTCTCTATCAATTATATATTTTACTTTCATCTTAAAAACAACAACAAAATTTTAATTAAGAAAGAAAAAAATAACCTATCTAAGAAAAAGGAAAATCCAAAATTTTCAAAAAAAAAATATAAAATATAAAGACTACATGGATTCTGTCAAAACTATATGGATCCTGTCAAGACTCCATGGATTCTGTCGATCCTTTATTTTTAGCACCTCTTATAAACTCATATTTGCAGAATTTAAAAACTTTTGCAATTATAAAACTTTTGCTTATATATTTACAAACATACATCTATATGTTCATATAAAACCAAACAAAACAAAACCTTAAAAATCATCCAAAAAATATATATATATATATAGCAATATTTTCAACTTACGAAAAGAAAATAAAAAAATAATAATAATATATATATTTTCCCCCTCTTTCTTTCTTTCCTTGTTTTTCTTCCTTGTAAAAATATTTCCAAAACAAAAACATCAAAAAAAAAATTCTATAAAAAGAAACTATTTCTTCCAAAAAAAAATTTTTTAAAAAAAAAGAGAGAATAGTGTATGACCCGAGGAGAATCTTCGGATAATCCAATTTTACCTTTTGATCCCGAAATCGAGCGCACGCTTCTCGAGCGTCGCCGATCTCGTAATCAAAATCTACAAATAGATCCCGAAGAATCCGTCGGGGATATACATTTAGGCGTGATGGGCGATCCTAATCTAAATGCGGCCCCACAGCGGACCATGGCCTATTATGCTAGGCCATATTTAGAGGATACAGGATCGAGCGTCACCCGCCCCGCGGTAGCTAATAATAATTTCGAAATCAAATCCAGTATAATTCAAATGGTACAACAGTCGATTCAGTTCGAGGGTTTGCCAGATGAGGACCCAAACCAACACCTTAATAATTTTTTAGAAATTTGCGACACCTTCAAGATTAATGACGCCATTCGCTTGCGCTTATTTCCCTTTTCCCTGCGGACAAAGGCGAAATCGTGGTTGACTTCTCTTCCGAGAGGGTCCATAACCACGTGGGCCGAATTGACGGAGAATTTTCTAACTAAATATTTTCCTCCGTCAAAAATCGCTAAATTACGCACCGATATCGCATCCTTCATTCAATTCGATTCCGAGTCTCTCTACAAGACTTGGGAACGTTTTAAAGAATATTTGCGTAGGTGTCCTCATCACGCGCTACCAACTTGGCTTCAGGTACAAACGTTCTATAACGGCTTGAATTTCTCAACGAGACAGATGATCGCCGCAGCCGCCGAGGGAACGTTAAACAACAAAACCCCGGAGGCCGCTCAAGCTCTGATCGAAGAAATGGCCATGAACGCGTACCAATGGAACGTGCCAAGGTCGCGTCCTCCTAAACCGGCTGGTATTTTCGAAGTGGATGCCACTACTCACTTAGCCTCGCAGGTAGAGCGGCTAATTAAGTAAGCAAGTGGCGGAGATGACTGCTTCCTCCTCCACTCCCGCTTGGGCTAATAATCCTAATAATAATAATAATAATTTTAATAATCCTAATAATAATAATAATTTTAATAATCCTAATAATAATAATAATTTTAATAATCTTAATAATAATAATAATCTTAATAATAATATTAATAATAACAATAATTTAAGCGAGGAATCGGTGGATTACGTGGGCAATCAAGTGCGGGCGCCCTTCAACCCAAATAGTAATAACTATAACCCGGGTTGGAGGAGCCACCCGAACTTCTCCTGGAGTAACCCTAATAATGCGCAACGCCCTCCACCTGCGATCCCGCAAGGATTTCCGCATGGATATCCCCAAGGATTTCAGCAGGGTTTTGTGCCTCCTCCTCCAAAACCTTCTCCGCTCGAGGAGATTTTTGCAAAATACATGGCTTCCAACGACGCAAATATCCGGAATATAATCGGATCGCTAAAAAATTTAGAAATGCAGGTTGGACAGCTTGCAAAAATGGTCTCCGAGCGGCCACTTGGAGCACTACCAGGGAACTCGGAGCAGAACCCGCGTGAAAATGCCCACGCCATTACCTTACGCAGCGGCAAGGAGGTCGACTCCCCATTGCGGGTTGAGCATCAGGTAACTGTTTCGCCTCCGACCCCTGCACCCTCGTCTTTTATTTTAGTAGATACGGAAAAAATATTAGCGTCGTGCGTCTCGAGCCCGCAAATTCCGTACCCCGCAAAATTTAATAAAGTGAAGGAGGATGAACATTACAAAAAGTTTTTACAAATATTTAAACAAAATCAAATTAACGTCCCCTTCTGCGAGGCACTCTCTCAGATGTCGAAATACGCGAAATACCTTAAGGAGCTCCTTTCTAATAAAAAGAAACTCGAGGGTATTTCGCGTGTTTCCTTAAATGCGGAATGCTCGGCGGTCCTACTTAATAAATTGCCGCCAAAACTAAACGACCCGGGAAGGTTTTCCATCCCGTGCCTATTCGGCAATTTATTAATAAAGTACGCCCTAGCGGACCTGGGAGCGAGCATCAATTTGATGCCCTTCTCCCTCTTTAAAAACCTAGATTTGGGTGTTCCCGCCCCAACAAAAATGAGCATCCAACTCGCGGATCGCTCGATAAAATATCCTATCGGGGTAGTGGAGGACGTTCTGGTCAAGGTTGACAAGTTTATCTTTCCGGTAGACTTCGTCATCCTCGACATCGAGGAGGACGCCGAGGTACCAATTATCCTCGGTCGCCCTTTCCTCGCGACCTCCCGAGCATTAATTGATGTGAGTAACGGTCGCCTCCTCCTTCGGGTAGGGGACGACGAAGTTACCCTTCTTATTAATCCCTCGATGCGAAACTCTTTATCGAACGATGATTCCTGCTTTCACTTAGAATCCGCATTCGAGGATGAGTGTTCTTCGCTTACAGAATTACTCGCTTTAACTTTAGACGAACCGGATTTGGCGGACCTCGCCCCTTTGGACGAGCTACCGCCAGATTCGTCTTTCGAATCTTTTAATTCTAAAAGTTTAAAAATAACAACTTCTTACGAAGAACCCCCGGTCTTGGAGCTTAAGCCACTCCCCGACCATTTAAAATACGCTTTTCTCGTCGCGGACTTAAAACTCCCGGTTATTATTTCGTCTTCTTTAACCGATTCGGAAACCTCCGAATTAGTTAAAGTTTTGTCCACGCATCGACATGCAATTGCATGGCAGATTTCCGATATTAGGGGGATAAATCCCTCTTTTTGCACGCACAAAATCTTCTTAGAAGATAATTCCAGCAAAACCATCCAGCCTCAGCGACGACTAAACCCAAATATGCGGGATGTCGTTAAGGCTGAAGTAATAAAACTCCTGGATGCGGGGATTATCTACCCTATATCCGACAGCACGTGGGTTAGTCTCATTCATGTCGTGCCTAAAAAGGGCGGTCTAATGGTAGTGGCAAATCAACATAACGAATTAATTCCAACCCGTACTGTTACGGGTTGGAGGGTGTGCATCGATTACCGAAAATTAAATGATGCCACCCGCAAAGACCACTTTCCGTTACCGTTTATCGATCAAATTTTGGAGCGACTATCGGGTCATCCTTATTATTGTTTTCTCGACGGTCTATCGGGATTTTTACAAATTCCAATCTCCCCCGAAGATCAGGAGAAAACAACCTTTACGTGCCCCTTCGGTACCTTCGCGTACCGAAGGATGCCATTCGGCCTCTGCAACGCGCCAGCTACATTTCAACGATGTATGCTAGTGATATTTGGAGAGCTCGTAGAGGATATTATGGAAGTCTTAATGGATGACTTCTCGGTTTTTGGAAGCTCCTTCCAAAACTGCCTCCAAAATTTAGATCGAGTCCTCCAACGATGCGAAGACACGAACCTGGTTTTAAACTGGGAAAAGTGTAATTTCATGGTTCGAGAAGGCTTAGTTCTCGGCCACAAAATTTCTGAAAGAGGGATGGAAGTCGACAAGGCCAAGGTCGAAATAATTGAAAAACTCCCCGCGCCCTCAAATATAAAATCAATTCGTAGTTTTCTTGGCCACGCGGGTTTCTATAGGCGGTTTATTCAAAATTTTTCCAAAATAACAAAACCGCTAACCCACCTCCTGGAGAAAGAATCTCCATTCATTTTTGATAGCGCGTGCGTAGAGGCATTCAATGCCATAAAAAATAAACTTATCCATTCTCTCATTCTGGTGGTGCCCGATTGGACCCTTCCGTTTGAGATTATGTGCGACGCGAGCGATATAGCGGTAGGGGCCGTATTAGGCCAACGCGTAAATAAATATTTTCATCCTACTACTACGCGTCCCGCACGCTCACGGCCACACAGGCTAATTACACGACAACGGAAAAGGAACTCCTTGCCGTCGTCTTCGCCATAGATAAGTTTAGGCCCTACATCACGCTTTCTAAAATTATAATATTTACCGACCACTCCGCACTTAAATATTTATTAGAAAAAATGGACGCTAAGCCCCGCCTTCTTCGATGGATCCTCCTATTACAAGAATTCGATTTAGAGATCCGGGATAAGAAGGGGGCCAAAAATTTAGCGGCCGACCACCTTTCTCGTTTAGAACACCCAATCGCGGAAGCGCTCTTCGAACCGGAAATCGATGATCGATTTCCCGAGGAGCGTCTTTTAGCTTTAAATAATTTAAAAACTTCTCCCTCGCCTTGGTTCGCAGACTACGCCAACTATTTAGTTGCGCGGGTGCTCCCGAAAGACTTTTCAAAACAGCAAAAGAAGAAATTCTTTTCTGATTTGAAAATTTACTTTTGGGAGGACCCTTTCTTATTTCGCGTCTGCGCAGACCAAGTTGTGCGGAGATGCGTTTCGAGCGAGGAGGGTGCGCAAATTTTGCGGCACTGCCACGAGGGGCCGGCCGGGGGGCATTATCAAGCCAACCGGACCGCGCAGAAGGCGCTGGAGGCAGGCTTTTATTGGCCCGCTCTCTTCAAAGACGCTCACACTTTTGTGAGCGCATGCGATAGCTGTCAACGGTCGGGTAACATCTCTCGTCGCGACGAGATGCCCCAAAATTTTTATTTAGAATGCGAGATTTTTGATTTATGGGGCATAGATTTCATAGGCCCCCTACCTCCTTCATATACAAATCGCTACATTTTAGTGGCAGTCGACTACGTATCTAGGTGGGCGGAAGTGCAAGCTCTCCCCACCAACGATGCGAGAGTCGTCGTCAAATTTCTTAAAAAATTATTTTCTCGCTTCGGTACGCCCCGTGCGATAGTTAGTGATAGGGGTACGCACTTTTGCAACGCCCAGTTTGCAAAAACATTAACCAAATATGGCGTTACGCATAAGCTCGCCACCGCCTATCACCCCCAAACGAGCGGCCAAGTGGAGGTAGTAAATCGAGAAATTAAACGCATATTAGAAAAAACCATTTCAATAAATAGGAAGGATTGGGCGATTAAATTAGATGACGCGTTGTGGGCATATCGTACGGCGTACAAGACCGCAATCGGTTGTACGCCTTATCGATTAGTCTACGGCAAGGCGTGCCATTTGCCCGTAGAATTAGAGCACCGCACTTTTTGGGCGTTAAAGCTTTTAAACCTCGATCATAATTTAACCGCCGAAAACTTGAAATTTCAATTAAACGAACTCGATGAATGGCGTGCGAACGCCTACGAGAGTAATAAATTTTATAAGGAACGCTCTAAATTTTACCACGACCGAAAAATTAAATTTCCAAAATCATTTGCGCCGGGCGATCTCGTCCTCCTATATAATTCACGTCTTCGTCTTTTTCCGGAGAAACTAAAATCCCGTTGGTCCAGCCCCTTTCAAGTGAAAGAGGTTTGGCCATACAGGACCGTCCTTATAACCCACCCGGAAAAAGGCGACTTAAAAGTTAACGGTCACCGACTAAAACTCTACCACGCAGGGGATCAACTGGGAGGGAAGCTAAATTCCATACCCCTCCCCCACCTTTAAAACGATCGTACCCCGCCATCGCGTCAAGCTACGAGACGGTAAACAAAGCGCTCGTGGGAGGCACCCCCATATTTATCCAATTACGCTCTTTTTTTGTTCTTATTTACAAAAAAAATGATGAAATAAATTTTAATTTCAAAACAAAAAAACCTAAACAAAAATATAATTAATAATAATAATAAATAATAATAACAAAATGAAAAATAATATTAATAACTATGCATATTTTAAATTATCATTTTTTTCCAAAAAGAAACTTAAAACAAAATCAAATAATGCAAAAACTTTAAAACAAAAATCAAAAAGAATTTTGGGAATTTTAAGATAAGACAATATGAAGTTTCTCAAAGTAGGATTACTCGACAGACCCGAGAGGGGATTTTTGTCGATATTTCGAAACGAGAAAACCCTATTGCTTTTTATCTTAAAGCTTTTTCTTTATTTACTTTATTTTATCTTTCTTAAAATTTTGATATATTTTAAAACATGCATATTTCAAAATTAAAACCAAAACAAAAAAAAATATAATATAACATAAATAATAAAATAAAAATGATGATAAAAATTTATTTTTATCATATCCAAAAAAAATATGATCACATATATACTTTTAACTTCTTTTATACGTATTTTATTCGTGTTTTGTACATTTCGTAAAACTAAAACAAACCAAAAAACAATTTTGTATATATTCGTGGAGTTCCTTTTTATTTGTAACTATTCTTGTATATATTTTTTTTCTATCTTGTAATTAAATCTTCACGTTTTTGTAAATATTTTCGTTCCTCACACTTCACTTCAACATTGAGGACAATGTTGGCTTTAAGTATGGGGGCGTGTTTTCCCTCTTTTTGTAATTATTTTTGCCCCTCCCATATTAGAAAAAAACAAAAAAAATTTATATGAAAAATTTGTTACAACATAAAACTTATTAGTTATAACATAACAAAATTTGTTATGACATAAGAAAATTATGTTGCAACATCTTTGTCCCTCTTTTCATTTTTCTTTTCTTTTTGAAAAAAACAATTTAATATGTAAATAAGAAATCAAATGAAAAATCCAAAAAATCATTAATTAACTTAGAAAAAAAAACACAAAAAAAAAAATTTAATATAAATGTTTTATGTTTATGTCTTTTATTTGTATATAAAAATCCTTATTTATAATAATAAATCAAAATCCAAAAAAAAAATGATGAAAAATGAACTTAAAAATTTGTTATAACAAAATTCATTTTGTCATAACACCAAAAATGTTTTTCCTTCTCTCTTTTCTTTTCTTTCCTTTTTTTTATTAATGTACATATTTTTAACAAAATTAAAAAATCAAAAAAATATATGATGAAAAAAATTTCTTAGAAAAAATCAAAAATATTTTGTATGTATTTTTACTTTTCTTAATTTTCTTCTTTTTTTTAGTATTTATATATGCATTTTGTTATAATGAAAATCAAAAATCCCAAAAATATCATATCTTAAAAATTTCAAAAAAAAAATTATTTGAAAAACTTATCAAAAAATCCAAAAATAAAATAAAACCCCCACTTAGCTTTTTGTTATTTCCAAGGCTAGGTTAGTTTTATCTTTAAGCGTTTTTCATTATTTTTGATTTACTAAATCAATTTTATTTATTTCATAGTTTGAAAAATTTAAATCGAGGAATTTTCAGTAGTAAAGAAAATCTTGCGATCTTAATTTAATTTGAGAACAGAATTTTTAGCACTACCTCGGGTCTACCCTAAATAGATTTCTTTTTGTATTATATTGGCAAACCATCTTTAGATTCAATTATTCTAACTCTAAACTTGTGAAACTTTAGGAATGTTTTTAATCTACTAAACTTGCTCTCAAAAATCTTTTTTTATTAATCTAGAATTTCTCTTGAAACCCCCCCTTATAAACACCCCTTAGCTTGGCATAAAAATAATAAAAGTAGGAGTTTTAAAAGAAATCCTGTGTCAATGGGAATAAAGAGATTTCGTAAACACAGGCACCCAATATTGTTAAAAGAAATCCCGTGTCAATGGGAATAAAAAATTAATAATTCCGTAAACACGGGCATTGGGTTAAGTTTAGAAAAGATTTCAATTCTCCCGCGTAAACCAACGCTGGGAATCAAAGCAAAGCCACCAAAAAGGTGGGGTGAGAGGATAAAATCCGTCACCCCTAAATCCAAGCACTCTTCTTTTTGCCAAGGCTACCTTTTTTCCCCTACCCCTTAAAAGTTTTATATAATTCTATTCTAATTAAAAGGTACCAAAGACTACAATAATCGACGCTATTTAGCTAACTTTAGAAGTCTCGCTAAAAAAATTTCGCTCTTTTTAAATTACTTTCATAGTTTTGGACTTACCTCTTTAAATACCCTAAATTTATTTCGATCTTACTTTTGATTTAATAAAAACTTTAGTAAATTAGAAATTTTATTAAACGTCTTATAGGTATCCCTTACTTTTGCTCTGGAATAGCAAAAGCTTAAGTATGGGGGTGTTTGATGAATAGTAATTATACGTGTTTTTCTGTATAGTTTTTAGTGTATTTTTGCTTAGAATTATAAATAATCTATGTAATTAAATAAATAAATTGTTTGTTTTTGTTATTTTAAACTTTTAACTAAGTTTTATTTTAATTTAATAAACTTTCTGTGTTTTTGTTAAGACACGCCCTTGGACACGCCCGTGTCCAAGGGCGTGTTCACTAATCCCTAACATTTTCTTCTCTCTGTTCTTTTTCCAACTCAAACATCAAGTCACGCCCTCGGTCACGCCCGTGACCGAGTCCGTGTACTTGGTCACGCCCGTGTTGGATATTCATCCCAGATTCCAGCCACTTGAAGCATTTCATCCAAAAAGTCAAAGTCACGGCCGTGACATTTCAGACACTCCCGTGACCCTCAATTCCTTCCAGAAGAACAAAGGACACGCCAGGTGTCACGCCCAGTTCAAGCTCCAGCCAACCGACCTAGATCACGCCCGTGACCTAGGCCGTGTACGATGGTCACGCCCGTGTACTTCCAAAGTCGCCGGTCAAGCCTTCCAGATGCCTGCCTGGATCCAGCTGTTCTGGCTATTCGCACCCCAAACCGTGTCACGCCCTCAGACACGCCCGTGTCCGAGGGCGTGTAATTCCAAATTTTTTCCTATAAATAGCCAGATTCAGCTGAGTGTGGGGGTTCAGAATTTTGAGACCTTTTCTTAAGATTGTGGACCAATTTTTGCTGTTTTCATGTTTTAGCTCTCTTTTTGCATTTTCTCTCTCTTGTTTTGTAACCTTATTTTTGATGGAAATAAAATAGGTTAGCTTGTTTTGTAATTCTCTTCTCTTGTTTGTTAAAGTGTGTGTGTGTGTGTGTGTTCTCTTTTTTTTCTTCTTTCTTTCTCTTTTTTTAAGTTTTTGTAATTTTTGTTATTATAATTAATTGTCCATTTTAATTTGGGTGTGTGTGTGTATGAGGCTAATTTTCATGTTTTTAGCTTTTTTTTTGTAATTTTTAGATGGTTTCATAATTTGGGTGTGTGAGTGTATGAGTTTAGGTTAATTTTTCTCTTTTTTGTATTTTAATTTTTCTTTTTAGTTTTTTAGTGCTTTTGTAGTTTTTATTAAAGTAAGTGTGTGTGTGTGTGTGTGTGTGTGTGTGTGTGTGTGTGCTAGTATAGATTTTGTTTTATTTTAACTTAGATTTCATTTTTAGTAAGGGTGTGTGAGTGTAGGAGAATAGATTTTATTTTCTTTTAACTTAGTTTCATTTATGTTGTGTGTGTGAGTGTATGAGTTAATTTTTGTTTTCTTTAACTTAGTTTTCAATTAAAGTAAGTGTGTGTGTGTGTAGGAGGATAAATTTTGCGCCTTTTTTGTAATTCAATAGCTTTTATTTCTGTCACGCATTTATTTCCCGCTTATCCATTTGGATAGGACTTGTCACGCATTTATTTCCCGCCTATCCATTTGGATAGGACTTGTCACGCATTTATTTCCCGCCTATCCGCTTGGATAGGACTTGTCACGCATTTACTTCCCGCCTATCCATTTGGATAGGACTCGCTCACGCATTTATTTCCCCTCTACCTATTTGGGTAGGGATCGCACTTCTTTAATTTATGCAATTTACCGCTTTCATTTTAATTCCGTAGAGTGCGTGAGTTTTCAATTAGTGCGTCTTTTGTTTTTAATATAATTGCTTTTTGCTAATTCCGCTACCCGCTCAATCACTTAAAATCGCCGTAGTTATCATTATCGCTTTATAAAACTCTAAAAAAAAATCTAAGCAAAACTACTTTCTAAATTAACGTTTTCGTGCTTTCTCTCTTTTTATCGCAATTATCGTTAAACGCACGCCAACCTTAATTTTTGTCATTAGTTTTTCTATAAAATTATAAAAATCAATTCAAAACTCTTTTCGATAAAATAATAGCGCGCTCCTAAGAAGTAGAAATAATCGATACGACCTTGGAAAAATACGACCTTGATATTTCAAAAGAAATTTCATATACTACTATCGATAAGGTCCACTTGCCTTTATTGATTTTAGTCCGGATAATTATATAAACCCAAAAGCTTTCTCTCCAAAGCAATTTTTAAAACTCTCTTTTAAACACTTAAAAAATTGTTGCAACAACTCTTTGGTTGTTGGAACTAGCTCAAGGCAAAAGAAGTTTTAAAATGATCTCTTAAAGAATTGTTGCAACAACTCACAAAATTGTTGCAACAACATATTCAAAAAGCTTTCAACTTTCATTTCAAACATAAGCCTTTCAAATCCCCTACTTAGCTTTTGGCGACGCGGCCAAAGAGTAATCCTCGATATTTCGAAAGAGGAAAAGGCCGTTACTTCTATCTTTAGATAGGATAACGGGTAATTCCTCGAAGTAGAATTACTCGCGGGACTCTTCGAAAACGTCCGCCTAAGGTTAAAGTTTAAAGAAAGAAAGAGCTTTTCTAAAAAAGAAAAAAATTCGAAACGTATCAGTTATGCAAAGGGGGAAAGCTTGTTGTTGTTTGCTGTGAAGAGTCCAAGAATTTAATATGTGAAATTCGTCGAGTGAACTCGTAAACACTCAATGAATTCGTCGAGTGATCATGGATGTACTCGAAGAATTCATCGAGTGCTCTCAAGTTCTTTCAGAGAATAAATTTCTTTGTTATCTCAGTGAATTCATCGTATGGTTTTATGTATATTCGATGAATTCGTCGAGTACCCTCGAGAAGTCTCAATAATTCGTCGAGAGGTCTTAGCTAGTTCGTCAAGAATACTCAAGTGCTCTGGTTGAAGTTTCCAGGAATGTGCAAGCTGCTCAACTAAGTCTAATTCGTCGAGAAGTCTCAGTAATTCTGTAACATCCTAATTTGAGCTAGACCCCTTGAGTGACTTATGTCACCTTGAGTTGCTTAGACTAGGTAGTAGCCCTTAGAAATACCTTTCCAATGACTAGTTGCACGATTTCTGGATAGCTACGTAGCTCCCAGAAATCCATTTTTTAGTAAACAGTGTCAAACCGATATGGGACTTAACAAAATCATCTTGACAGGATCCATGTAGTCTTAACAGAATCCATGTAGTCTTGATAGAATCCATGTAGTCTAGACAGAATTGATCCATGTAGTCTTGATTGGATCCATGTAGTCTTGACAGAATCCATGCAGTCTAGACAGAATTGATCCATATAGTCTTGACGGGATCCAATAGTCTTGACAGAATCCATGTAGTCTTGATAGAATCCATGTAGTCTAAACAGAATTGATCCATGTAGCATTGACAGGATCCATGGAGTCTTGACAGGATCCATATAGTCTTGACAGAATCCATGTAGTCTAGACAGAATTGATCCATGTAGTCTTGACAGAATCCATGTAGTCTTGACAAAATCCTTGTAGTCTAGACAGAATTGATCCATGTATTCTTGATAGGATCCATGTAGTCTTGACAGAATCAATGTAGTCTTGACAGAATCCATGTCGTCATGACAGAATTCATCCATGTCATCTTGACAGAATTCATCCATGTCATCTTGACAGAATTCATCTATGTCATCTTGACAGCCAAATGTAGACTTGATAGAATTTATTCATGTCAACTTGACAACCAAGTGTAGTCTTGACAGAATGTATTCATGTTATCTTGACAGCCAAATGTAATCTTGACAGAATTTAAACATGTCTCTCATTGACTCCCATGCCTTATCTCTGCATATTCCCAAGGCTAAGAAGTGACTCCTAACCACTAGGAGGTGGACACATGGCATTGGGTTGTCCTTCCAAAGTATGGAAAATGATTCCTCATTAAGTATGGCAGAAATCTTTAATGCTAGTCAAATCAACTCCACTTTCTCTCTCCTCCCTTAAACCTTGAACCTTGTTCCCTCATCTAAAGCTGAGCATTTCTTCTTCCTCTTCCTCACACCTCAAGGAGCTAACCATCAACTTTACTTGAAGGAACAAGGCTTGGAAGGAGTATTTGGAGCTTGGCCAACCGCCACCTTGCCGCTAAGAAGACAAGCTTGAACCATGGCCGAAATTAAGGTGACTTCCGTCCACTCTCCCTTGGTGCTAGATCTTTAGATTTGAAATTAGGAGAGATATTGGGCTCAAGAGAGCTTGATTTCGGCGAGATTCATGGAGTTCCGTAGGAAGAGACCATGCTAGAACTTCCGTTTTAGGGCGTCGTTTGCTCCGAAAATGACTTCAATCAACTCCTCTCTTCAATATGAAGTAGCAGGACTTAATTTCGTGAAGAATAGTGGTCTATTGAAGGAGTATTGGAGGAGAAAAGGTTAGGCTTATCTCACCCGTCGGCTGGAGGAAAAAGATGAACAGCTTATGTTAGATCTACTTCAAGATATGTGCAAGATCTGTTATTTATTTAATAACAGAATCTGTTTTGTGCGCGCGGCTGGCTTCAAGCCACTTTTCAGGCATGTTCCGACCAGATTCAGGTCTCGGGCTCAACATGAAAGTTGTAGCACTCAAAAAGACCTTTTTGAAATGTGGTTACATGTTTTCTGGGGAGCTTTGTAGCTCCCTTGGATTAAAATCGAAAATGCTGTGTTTTGGCAAACTATAAATTATGTACCGGACATATTTTTTCCAGATTTGTACAGTTGAGTTCAAACCCATATTTAGGCACGTTACACTTAGATTCAGATCTCGGGCTCAGCGTGGAAGTTGTTGTCCACGAAAAGACTTTTTTTAAAATGGGGTGGCATAATATTTTTGGTGGAGCGTAACTCCCAGAAATCTTATTTTGGTAAACAGCGACGCACACGTACAGATTCTGATGTTTTATGAATTTCTCTGAGTGTTTATCGGATGCCTATAAAATTTGGTGAATATGTGCCTAATAATATTGAGAACACCCTGCTAAGATTTATGATTTTTGGATATGTATTTACGGTGATATTGTCAATCTCATCATATAAATTTATCTTGCCGTAAATAATTGTAGTAATAACAGATGAGGCTTAAATTTAGTGAAAATGTTCAAAATGATAATTATGAGCTATTGTAGAAATTTCAAAGGATTTGGTTCTAAAATGATTCCTTGATTAAATATTTTGTTATAAATTATTATTCTGAAAATGATTTATTATGATGCCCGATTGAGCCGGAATTTTGGAAAACATGTCTATAGTAGTAACTGCATCTTTCACTACAAGAAAATAGACTTTTGGTCAGGTCCAAAACCGTGGCTAAAGAGCTTTTGCCATGGTCTAGCCACGGGAAAAATTCGTGGCTAAAGGTCGCGTGGAGAAAAATTTTTAGCCACAGATTGGCTGTGGAAAATAGTATTAGCCACAAAAAATTATGTCGTGGCTAATACCTGGACTTTTTGTCACAGTTTTTCCCCCTAGCAAAAACTTATAAGTAACCGTTAAATGGACTATTTGCCACGGCTTGGAGCCGTGACAAATAATCTGCTTATTAGCCACGTTTAAAACCATGGGTAATAATAATTTAGATGTTTTTTAAAAAACTATGTCACGATTTTAAACCTTGAAAAATAATAAATTATGTTTAGAAAAATATTTGTAATGGTTTAAAACAACCACAGAATTAATATAGCTTCTTAGATTAAACGAATATGCTTCTTATAGTGACAAAGAAAGCTCAAAATATTCTACTGCAAATATACACTACAAGAGAGAGATTCCTAAACTCCTGGGTATTGGAGGGGCTGTTTAAAATGCACACAAACATTGGAAGGACTTGTTGCTATAATCAATTCATTCCATGTGAAAACATTAGCAAAACTACATGGAGAACAAATTTAACATAGCTTACCTAAGAAATTACAAGCCACATAATTAATATAGCTTCTAACCTCAGTAGAATCCATGCCAAGAACAATAATGTTGGAATCATTATAAAAATTAATTTCCTTGCCCTCAATCCTACAAAAATGAGGGGTGGTATTCACACACGAAACTCTTCCATCACACGCTTGGCAGCAACATCGGCCTTTGACTTCCCAACATCCTGAAGCCTGAAATACCACACTAGAGCTACTCCCTGCTCAGTTTTTGCAGCCAACATATTTCATCATTGCAAAATTATAAGCATAAAACCCCAAAAATATAATCTTGGAGGCATCACTCGAAGAAAATGTTTGTGTGTGAAAAATGTGTGAAATGCATATATGCATGTGAAATACATATGTGCGTGAATCGATCTAATATTGAACTAGAAAATTTATTATGTGGTGTGGGCATGTATGTGTGTGTAATACATGTATATGAATCGATCTAAGTTCGAACAACCAATACGTTCTAAATGTCGGATGTCGGGTATATATCGGATTGGGTTTTTAAATGTCGGATTTCGGAGACATGTCGGAGACATTTGAAAATGTCGGGTTTAAAAATAAAATATATAAATATAAATATTATGCATCTAAAATGTAAATGCATCATTATTTTTTTATTTGTAGGTTTTTTCACGCCATCAAATAATTATTTTAATAAAGATATAACAGCAAGATATGATCATATGATAATATATATCAGATATATACCCGAGTAGAAGCAAGATACGAATACGATAGCATTATTAGCATATAAACATGATTGAATTTAAGTATATAAACATGATCGAATTTAAGCATGTAAACATGAGCTCAATAGCATTTTGAAAATAAAGGTAAGTCGTGCTTTTACCTGTACTTTGATCATTTTTCTGGTACACAGCTTCTAAGCATTCCTTTGCCCAATGAACCAAGAGTGCCTCCTCATCTTAGCCAACCATGTCCATGAGGCTTTTTGTGGCTTTACTGCTATAGTGATATCTGCAGGCAATTGAAATGAAACCAAATGCATACAGCGTACATCAAGAAAATTAACCATTTTCAACATTGATTAGTGATTTTTCCAACATAAGCTAAAAATTCATAATTGTACACATGGGAACCCATCACTTATAACTTATATAAGAAGAGCATTGATGTTTCCCCAATGTAACAGCAAGCTTAATAGAAGGTATTGTCTACTACTTAAAAAGGACTAAAGGAGGCATATAAAGAGAATATATTTTTTTGAACCATGAAGGGAAAAACTTCCTTCCAAGAACTTCCTTCCAAAAGCCTCATTTGAGTTTTACCACTCGTCTGCTCCAAAAGCTGAACCTATTAAAGAATAAAGACAAACATAACTTGTTTAACACTTGAACTACACAAATTGATTTAGTAAAAAATGAATATTTGAACTTATTGAATGTCTCACTTGAGTTTTACCTGCAATAGATGCTGTCTCCACGACGAGGGAGGAGGAAGCAGCAGATGACAGGGGCGGAGGAAGCAGTTGACGGCTCGCCGTCACAAATGCTGCAATCGTGCAGTCGGATATTAGGGCAAATGCACGCCGACCTGCGTTTATAGCATACACGCGCAAGTAAACCTCAGAAATAAGGGGAAGAATGCTTACGGGTTCTGTCCAGGTTTCTGGAGGTTCACCGAGGGGAGAAAGCGCTCAATCGGCTGGAAAATGGAGGAGAAAGCGGCAAAGCGCTCGACGGGGGAGGAGAAAAGTGCAGAGTTCTCGCAAAGGGCTCGAAGAGGAAGGATGGGGGAGGAGAAAGCGGTAGAGGACTCGCAGACGGCTCAGCGAGGGAGGAGGAGGCAGCAGAGGGCTCGTGCTCAGCGGAATCGCAGACGGCTCACGCTCAGCGGGATCGCAGACGAGGGAGGAGGAGGCGGCAGAGGGCTCGCTCGTCGGCGCTCAGCGAGGGAGGAGGCAGCAGAGGGCTCTTGCTCAACGGGATCGCAGACGGCTCGCGCTCAGCGGGATCACAGAGAGAAAATTTAGGTTATGACTCAGGAATCTGCGATTTAAGTCAGTCTAAAGCCGCGCAAACAATATAGCGCTCGAAAAAATAGATTGTTTTTCGTTCAAAACAGACATGTCGGCCGACATGTTGTCCGCCATTTAAAACATTACAACACACGCGCGTCAAAGAAAAATTCTTTGGTGTGTGTGAATCGGTATATTCTTGAAACAAACTTATAAAGGAGAACCTTGAGCACTCTAACCAAAATTATAAAGAAGAACCCTGAATATTCAGGAAACCAAATTGTTGAGATAACCCATATTATCCTTATATATTATATTTGCAGCAGCCACAAGTTTAACACATGCCTCATCACTCAGCTAAAATCATTGATCCATGACTCGAATCCTTCCCGCTTGCTGCGATGCACAGATAGTTCTATGACATCCATCACCGGGAAGGTTTCTTCAGGCAATATGGGGAAACTGAGATCCCTCCCATCCACCTCTTCTTAAAGACTCGGTTTGGGATGGTGGTGGTAAAGAGAAATTAACCCTCATAGCTAAAGCAACACAAAGAGTTTGCCTAGCCATTGCTGAATAAAACCATGGCCACTATTATTTTTACTTGCTCATAATAGAATCCAGAAAGCTTTAAGCATGAAAATGGGGGATAGCCAAAGTTTTCCCAGGTTTTTTTATTTTTTATTTTCTTGATTGCTGGAGAAGTTCCAATGAACGCGACTTTTGTTATATATTTTTCGAGAGAGAGAGAGAGAGAGAGAGAAGCTTTTAATTTTTCATCATACACATCAATTAAACACCATTCACATCAAATAAACATCGACAGACATACATATCTTCAAAATTTTCACTAAATGCCTTGTATGTTCTCATGGCAAAAAACTTGTCTTTCTTCTTCCCAAATTCTTGTATGATTGAGCATACCAAAAGTCGAAAATGCGAGAACGGCAGTTGAAACTGTAGAACCATCATCTCAGAAAATATTTCTTTCAGAATCCAATAAGTCTGAATCAGTTTTTTTATATGTTTCACCTGCAATTAGCCAAAGGAAATAAGTCAATAAACATAAACAGTCCTATATCATACCGATGAAAATCAAAAGAAAATCATACATATAGCTTTTCTTGTGTCAGTTGTAAAATCTGTATGATTAATAAGGTTTGAGAGCAAGTGCTCTTTCAAATATTCAGCTGCACGTGAATCGCCACGACTTGAGATGTCAAACGGAAACACGAATGTGAGAAATAATGAACACAATGCCCATCTACTATATAGAATAAATTGTCTGATGTTGAAAGTGCGGAGTAGATTACATATAGAACACCAAATTCACAATTATACACTACAAAGATAAAGAACATTGATATCCAAGCTCACAAATAGCACACACAATATTTAATCGACCAACTGGACTCCGAGTGCAAACCATTCCATAAATTCAAATCAAAAACTAGAAAAGGGATTCCTTGAAACATTTGGATTGTAAGCTAACAAAAGTTAGACAAGATTAAAAAGGGTAATAGGTATAACATAATCCTTACCCTGTAAGAAAAAGAGAAAACGGATCAGAATGAATTTCATACCCTTCTCAAGCCAAGAAAGAGCAAAGAAACTGATGTTCTACTTGTGGAAGACCAAGAAGAACAGCACGTAGATCCTACTCTTTGCTATCAATCTTTGAAAAGCACCCCTCCTTGGTAGCAGCAAAAACAATAGAATTATTGGCGTGTTCACTCTACTCTCTAAACCAGATGGTTCTATGGGAGATGCATCAGTATTCATATTTACGTCTAGCATGATGCCTTCTGAGATGACAGGTTGCTCAGAAGGTTATACATATTGCTTGGGTAGGCTAACATCACTCTCAGCATGGAAGAAATTCAAAAAATGTAAAATAAACTTGTTACATAGAAGACACCTGCTCAAGATGAGCTACACTCATCATATATAACGGCTGATTCAATAGCTTAAGAAGCACAACATTGGAGAAACCTCCCTCCCCTACCATGTCTGTATGACATCTAGAAACTATAGGTGGCACTCCCAAATTCACCAAAATAGTGATATGAGTAATGCAAAGCAATTATATATCGTGAACCTAAAATTAAGGCTCTATTTGGGAGAGCGGTGCAAGTGACTCCAGTGTAAAATGAAGCTCCGGTGAGAAATGAAGCTCTCACACATCTTTGGCAAATGGGGAATAAATGGAGTTTTCGAAAATGGTGGTTTACCAAACACACATTTCTCCAATGGAGAAATTATCCCGCCGAAATTGAGTTAAAAACACTCAATCAAACAGCCTAAGATCCATTCACATCTTATACCGTAAGTTAAAGCTACTGGTCAACAATGAAATTCAGATCCATTAACAATCTTATTATAGCCAATTAGCCATGAGAGGCGATGTATGAAAAAATCAGCCTGTAACTATCAGATTCACAAATTAACCAAGAAAAAAGTTCTAGAGAACATTCAGAACCAGAAGAGAAACAGGGCAAAGATGCGTACCATCAGAAAATTGAGGACGCGAGTACATGGTATAGCTCTGGCAGCCAAATAGCCGAAATGGAGGATCAATGTCATTAATTGTAATATTATTTGATCCCCATAGATCAAGCATCAGCATATCTATCAAAATTTGCACCAATGATGTTCTTGTATCATGATGGGCGGATAAATTCAAGAGAAGCGTCTGACATTGTCCTTTATAGAGGGGCTGGAGAATTTACATGACAAATTGCTAGCTAAACAAAAAATAACAAGTTTAGATTACCTGATCAACATGAAGTAGCCTAACCAATGCTTTCAAAGCATTTTTGTCCACTAGAGGAGTTCCAGCAGCGTCAACAAGTTTACTCACCGTAGACCAGTGAGAAGCCCTAAAGTTAGCATCTTGAAAGTAGTATATATATGGCTATAAATGGTGATGAGTTTCACATTGTTTCAATAGACAAGCAACCAAATGAGATCTATAATTAATTGGAGGAATTGTTGCAATCATCTAATTATCAAAATTTTGATCAATAACTCAATGATGCTACAATTCCTCCAAATTAATTCTGAATTAGAAAAATAGTAAGAAAAGAAGAATAAAGCATCCTAAATTATAGCAAAAAAATTATGTTGGAGAACTCAATGCAGGCAAAGCGAAGGTAATGATCAATGACAACATTTTCTATACTATTATCTTGCAATAACCATAATACCAACATGATCTATAACTAAAGTAGATGACTTGTAAAATCAAATAACCATCCTGCAACTTTAAATATATGACATTTTTTGTGACAGACTCTTACAGGACCATCCTGCAACTTAAGAAGAAGACTATTAAAAATGGCTAAGATGCAAGTTTATTTCTATATATATAGTATGGCTTCCAGGCTCTGTTTGATTGAATGAACAAGAAAACAAAAAAATGGCAGGAGGCTAGGGAAGAAGCTTCTAACGGAAGATCAGATTTGAGATTCATACATTCTTTTATATCTGGCCAGAGATCAGATTTGAGATTGTTAATGTCCATGGAAGAACAAATAATGGCTAGGGAAGAAGCTTCTAATGGAACAAGAAGTTATTTTGAATATTATAAATATATAAAAAATAATATAACAAGAGGGCTAGAGATCTTGAAACAAAAATTGCCGGATAAAATAGCTAGTGTCTTACAAATCTGAAAAATATCTGACATCAAACATCACTAAAAGAGCAAAGGGCAAATTTTTCATTTGTGAATTACCGAAGTAGCGGCCAAAAATGACTTTCATGTGTATAATCGTGGATCATGGGTTTTTGTACAGCATTCACTCTGATTTACAACATTCACTGTCATTTATAGCATTCATGGGGTAGCCAAAAATGTCTAAAATCCGCATCGGAGGAGATAGATCGGAAGTAAAAATCGTGGATCAAAAAAACCATAGATCCTCAACTTGTTGTTATCCGTCGCTAGAGTGGTTGGATCTACAGTCGAACGCATGCAGGAGGCTGCACTGGCGCAGGTAGTCGAGAGAAGAGTGATCTGGGCCCAACTAAAGGAATTTCCTCGCTCGCCGGAGGAGATCGATCAGGCTCAGAGGAGACCGTTGTAGATAGAGAAGCCCTAACTTATAGTCGAGCGGGAGAGCTGGAGGTATGCCGCGAGGAGAGAGCAAAAATTCCGAGCAGGAGAGCTGGGTTATGTCGCGAGAAGAGAGCAGTATTGGGTGATTTGAGAGGTGATGGGATTAGGGTTTTATGAGAGCCAAATGAACTAAACGTGACAAAAAGGAACTAATATGCCACGGATTTTTATAACCTGTGGCTAATACGTGACTTTTTGCTCCTTAGCTAAAACTTTATTATTAGCTACGGTTTTTGTATTGGATGTGCATTTCAATTGAATGATGTACACAATTATTGTTATGTTGAAATGAAACAATATGATGAGCTCTTGAACAAAGATTTTGGGAGACATGCATATATTAGTATTCATATCACTTGATAATCTATCGAAGGGTTTAGATTGTGATAACCTCTTAATTAGTTGATGGCTTCAGTTGTGTTCAAACATGCGGTGAATTGAGCATGAGGATTGGATATTGTTAATATGTTTGGGCATAGTTATTTAGTAAAACATGAATATGGCACTATACGTGTGCACAAGTAGTACTACTAGAAGATATAGAGTAATTTCCATGATGTACACACGCCACTTCACTGGAGTTATGACAACTCGGTATGGGTAACATTTATGGCTTGGTGTGGATTATAAGATATAGTTATATCTTATGGTGATATGTTAAGGACCTGGTTGGTGGGACCTTGGATGCTAATTAACATCGGTTGAACCTGTAACAAATGAAATGTATTAAGGGTTTAGGAGCCCTTGGGTGCTTGAAAGCAAGGGTTGAGCATGGAATTACTTAGGTGTGAATGGTTTACACACGGTTGTGTAATTATCCTGGTTGAGGGATTACTTTTGGCAGGTCTATAGGCTTGTTAGTCGTCACAACGATAGAAGCTGGCAGATAAATCCTTGGAAGGTTGGGCTGGGTGTTGAAATTGTTGAAGTGAAGTGGAAGGGAGTCCGGCCGGTTTTAAGGCTGGAGACCGCGCGGCCTGCGCTGGTGCTCTGGCGGTTTGGTTCTGCGATCTCTCTCTGCTGTTCTGGCGATCTGCTGTGATCGGCCAGTTTGCTTCTTGGTTTGGTCGTTGGTTCTGGCGACCTGTTGCGAGTTCTTCCGGTCTTGTTCTGGGCGACCTGTTCTTGGTTGACCGCAGTGACCGGGCGGCTTGTTTGGGTTGTTCTGGCGACTTGGCTCAAGTCGGCCAGATGTTCGTCCTTGTCTTGGCGATCTCAGGAAGGGTGGTCGTTGTGTCCGCACGGCTTGTGCGCGGGCTGCTGCTGTCTTGCGGACTTGGATTGAATCTTGTCCAAGTGTTGTGTTCGCACGGTCTACCTTGTGAGACCGTTCGCGATCTGGCGGGTGGTGACTGTATCCCGGTTTGTGCGGTGACGACATCCGTCCACTCGCCTATAAATAGGGGTGCATGGCCCGTCATTCCTAACAAGAACTGTAAGAACAAGAGCCCGGATTGTTTCTTGCGGACTCAAGTTTTGAGGTCGCGCGACTTGGATGCGAGTTAACCGTTGTTGTGTTCACAGGTTTGCGGTCAGCAGGGTGCGGTCTCCTTCCTTGGTGATTTCCGGTGGCTTGAATAAACAGTTCGTCTGCGATCTGTCAGGGAACTATTTTATTGTGTTCTTGTGTTGTTCGCAGCGAGCTCAGCGATCAGGCGACCTTCAGCGGTTAGGCGATCAGAGTTGCAGTCTGGCGACAGCTTCAGTTCTTTGTTCAGTTCAATAAAGCTTCAGTTCGTGCGGTCTGGGATTGCGGTCTGGCAGTGTAGATTGTCTGCTTCTGTTCGTGCGGTCTCAAGGTGTTTCTGCGGTCTGACTGTGCAAGCGGTCTGGGAGTACAGCAGAGCAAGCCGGGCGACCTGAGCCTTTTTGCGGTCTGTGCGGTCTCTGCTTTGGCAGACCGCCAGTTTTGTTTTTGGTGTGTTTGTTCTTCTCATCTCCGTGATTCTTATGAATCATGTCTCGCCATGTATACCTCACATTGTAAAGCAGTTCTGTTTCAATAAAGATTTCTTGTGTTGCTGTTTTAGCATTGTGGTTGTTTGGCTATAACTCTTGTTGATACAACTCCTGCTTACTCCTAAACGGTCTTTCAAAATTTTTTAACATGGTATCAGAGCTAGATTTTTGGAGTGGATAAGCAGTTCTGTTTCAATAAAGATTTCTTGTGTTGCTGTTTTGGCATTGTGGTTGTTTGGCTATAACTCTTGTTGATACAACTCCTGCTTACTCCTAAACGGTCTTTCAAAAATTTTTAACATGGTATCAGAGGTAGGTTTCTGGAGTGGATAAGTAGTGTTCAACTAGAGTTGCCATCGTCTTTGTGAAGAAGAGACCACATAGATTATCATGGAAGGTGGATACGCAAGAGGTCTTGGTATTGAACTCCTCACATCGACTAACTTTAAAAAGTGGAAGTCATGTATGGAGAGTTACTTGCTTGGCGAGGATCTATGGGAGGTAGTTGGAGGAGAAGACACACAAGAGGTGTTTCTAGCAGGAGATAATATGGCAGAGGTGAGACTTTGGAGGAGGACGAATGTTAAGGCAGAGTTCACTCTCAAAAGGGCTATCTCACCGGAGCTGTTTGATCACATCATCGGATGTAAATCTGCTGCTGAGATTTGGACATCCTTGGATGGATTGTTCAATAAGAAGAATGTAGCGAGGCTACAGTATCTTGAAAATGAGTTAGCGAAAGCCTCTCAAGGTGATCTTTCTGTTTCTACCTTCTTCCTCAAGATGAAGAACCTCACGACAGAGATTTCTGCATTGGACCCTGATGAGCAAATCTCTGACGCAAAACTGAAGAGGCATATCATCCGCGGGTTGCGGAAGGAGTATCTTGCCTTTGTGACTTCAGTTCAGGGTTGGGCAAATCAACCGTCGTTGTTGGAGCTGGAGAACCTTCTTGCTTCGCAAGAAAGTTTAGCAAGACAGATGGCGGGGGTTTCTATCTCCGGGGGAGAAAGTGATGTGATGTTCTCTGGGAAGAAGAAGAAGAAATGGGAGAAGAAGAAGCCGGGTCATGATGGACCCTCCACTTCAGGTCAGCAAGATAGAAGTTATGCCCCTAAGTCTGATGGGAAGAAGAAAGGAGAGGGACCGAGGTGCTTTAGATGCAATAAGACCGGGCACTTCAAGAAAGATTGTCGGGTGAATCTTCAGCCGGGACATGCAGTGGAGAAGGAGATGCCAAAGTCTGGTGAAGTTGGATGGGGAGGAGCCTTTGTGTCTAATATAACGGCGATGCCCATTAAGGCCTTGGCTTCCATCAACTATGATGAGGACTGGATTGTAGATTCAGGGTGTGGGCATCACCTCACCGGGGATGGATCAAAGTTCTCTTCTTTGGCGCCTCACTCAGGTAACAATGCTATCATTACGGCTGATAATTCTCTTCATCCAGTAGAGCACAAAGGAGTCGTCTCTCTGAGCAGTGATAAGGGTCCACTCACGTTAAGGAGTGTTTATCACGTGCCTGGTATGAAGGAAAATCTCTTCTCTGTGACCAATGCGGTCGACGCCGGTTATCACGTTCTGTTTGGCCCAACAGAAGTGAAGTTTCTCAAAACTCAACCGGAGATAAAGGGAGATGTTATTCATGTCGGCAAGCGGGTGAAGGACTTGTTCGTTTTATCGACAAGTACCTATGTTGATAAGATGAGGACCAATGATGGCGCGACCATCTGGCATGAAAGGTTGGGGCATGTAGGCATGGACAAATTGAAGGCTGTGGTGGTAAGGGGCCTTGTCAATGGCTTGCCTAGCTTGTCCTCCTATGGAGACGGTCATGTCTGCGAAGGATGTCAGTTTGGTAAGTCTCATCGACTTCCATTTGACAAATCGTAAACAAGGTGCAAAGTGTCGTTGGAGTGCATCCACGGTGATTTGATGGGACCGACTGTCACCCCAAGCCTTGGAGGCAACAGATACATGTTGGTGTTGATTGACGATTACACCAGATATGTCTGGGTGTATTTTTTGAAGGAGAAGTCGAATGCATTTGCAAAGTTTGTGGAGTTCAAGGAGCTGGTGGAAGGCCGGCTAGGCCTGCGGGTTAAAAAACTTAGAACTGACAATGGTGGGGAGTTCACCTCTGGTGAGTTCTCAAGTTTTTGCAGGAAGCATGGCATCAGAAGAGAGCTTACTTGTGCCCATACTCCACAACAGAATGGCGTTGCCGAGAGGAAGATCCGTCATCTGACGGAAACTTGCAAATGCTGGCTTCATGCTAAGAGTATCCCAAAGTCCTTCTGGGCGGAGGGAATGTCTTGTGCAGCTTATGTCATCAACAGGTTGCCTTTAAGTCCTATCAACATGAAGACCCCTCACGAATTGATGTTCAAGGAGAAGCCGAGTGTTGCACACCTTCGGGTGTTCGGGTCAACCTGCTATGTGCATATTCCTGATGCTCTTCGGACAAAGCTAGATGCGAAAGCAAGGAAGCTAGTCTTTGTTGGGTATGATGAGCGGAAGAAGGGATGGAGATGCATGGATCCTGAGACACGAAGGTCAATTGTTTCTCGGGATGTGGTGTTCGATGAAGTAACTTCCTACAAGGGGAGTTCAAGAGTTGAACTACCGGAGAGCAGGGTTGATGAAGGAGGAAAAGCTGCGGGAAGTCTTCAAGTGGAGTTGCCTGTTTCACCAGGAGCTCCAGCTGTGTCAAGCTCTGAGATGGAGGCTTCAGGTTCTGGAAGCAGGGGGAGCGATGCTCCAAGTTCATCTAGAAGAGGAGCTTGCACAGAAGAAGCAGCTGAGGAGGTGGTTAGTCAGGAGCAACCTCTTAGGAGGTCGAAGAGGACTATTCAACCACCAGATCGATACACAGGAGGGAACATGGTGAACTTTGTTTCATGTTTCTTTGCTGGTCCCTTGGATGAAAGGGAGCCGTCGAGCTTTGAAAAGGCCAGAGGGGTGAAGGAGTGGGACGTTGCGATGCAAGAAGAGATGTCAGCTCTCGAGAAGAACGAGACTTGGTCTCTGGTGCCCAAGCCTAAGGGTACCACTCCTGTCACTTGCAAGTGGGTCTTCAAGCTGAAGAAGAAAGCTGACGGTAGTATCGAGCGTTACAAGGCTCGCCTTGTAGCTCGCGGGTTCTCACAGCAGTACAGAGAAGATTATGATGAGACGTTCAGTCCAGTGGCAAAGATGACTTCGGTTCGATTTGTTATTGCCTTGGCGGCTTCAAGTGGTTGGGAGATTTGGCAACTCGACGTGAAGAATGCCTTCTTATACGGCGAGATTGACAAGGATATCTTCATGATCCAACCGCAAGGATTCATCTCAAAGGAGTATCCGGACTACGTCTGTAAGTTGAAGAAGGCCCTGTATGGGTTGAAGCAAGCGCCTCAAGCGTGGTATGGGAAGATTGCAGAGTATCTCTTATTCTGCGGATTCTTTGCTTCAAACTCTGATTCTATCTTGTTCATCAAGAAGGAGGGGGTGCTTCGGGTGATTGTGCTGCTGTACGTGGATGACATGATTGTCACCGGGAACTCGAAGGAAGTTGTTGCAAGACTCAGGGCTGAGCTTGCTATCAGATTCGAGATGAAGGATCTGGGGGAGCTCCACCATTTCCTTGGACTCGAGGTACAGAGGAGGGAGAGCGGAGTGCTCATTTCTCAGGTTGGCTATGCGGAGCGGATTGTTCAGTGATTCGGCATGGAGGAAGGGAAGAGCAGATCTATACCTCTGGAGCAACATCATAGACTTCGGAAGGATGAGGGAAGAGTTCTATCTGAACCGTTGGTTTTCCAAGCTCTGGTTGGGAGCTTGATCTACCTGACGATCACAAGGCCAGATATTGCTTATGCAGTTGGCAAGGTGAGTCGGTACATGGCGGAACCACGAAAACCTCATCTTCTGGCGGCAAGAGGCATCTTGAAGTATGTGAAGTCGACCTCTGATTTGGGTCTCCTATATAGGAGAGGGTCAAGCTTGGAGTTGCATGGTTTCATGGATGCTGATTATGGGGGAGACGTAGATGATCGGAGATCAACGTCTGGTTATGTCTTTATGACGGGTCCCACAGCTATCTCTTGGTGCAGCAAGAAGCAAGACTCGGTGTTCGTATCTACCACGGAAGCGGAGTACAAGGCTTCGACCTTGGCAGCTCAGGAAGCCGTTTGGCTCAGGAGGTTGGTAGAGGACGTTCATCAGGAGGTTCGATGTCCCACTATGCTACGCGGGGACAATGAGAGTGCTCTCAAGCTGGTCAACAATCCAGTCTGTCACGCGAGGACCAAACATATAGAGATTGAGCACCATTTCATTCGTGCAAAGGTGTTGGGAGGATCTCTTATGGTCGAGCATGTTCGGAGTGTGGACAATGTCGCTGACATCTTCACAAAGCCGCTGATGAAGGGACCGTTTACACGGTTAAGGGAGTTGCTCGGTCTAGTTTCCACTTCCCACTTCAAGAGGGAGTGTTGAAATTGTTGAAGTGAAGTGGAAGGGAGTCCGACCGGTTTGAAGGCTGGAGACCGCAGAGACCGCGCGGCCTGCGCTGGTGCTCTGGCGGTTTGGTTCTGCGATCTCTCCCTGCTGTTCTGGCGATCTGCTGTGATCGGCCAGTTTGCTTCTTGGTTTGGTCGTTGGTTCTGGCGACCTGTTGCGAGTTCTTCCGGTCTTGTTCAGGGCGACCTGTTCTTGGTTGACCGCAGTGACCGGGCGGCTTGTTTGGGTTGTTCTGGCGACTTGGCTCAAGTCGGCCAGATGTTCGTCCTTGTTTTGGCGATCTCAGGAAGGGTGGTCGCTGTGTCCGCACGGCTTGTGCGCGGGCTGCTGCTGTCTTGCGGACTTGGATTGAATCTTGTCCAAGTGTTGTGTTCGCACGGTCTGCCTTGTGAGACCGTTCGCGATCTGACGGGTGGTGACTATATCCCGATTTGTGCGGTGACGACATCCGTCCACCCGCCTATGCATGGCCCGTCATTCCTAACAAGAACTGTAAGAACAAGCGCCCGGATTGTTTCTTGCGGACTCAAGTTTTGAGGTCGCGCGACTTGGATGCGAGTTAACCGTTGTTGTGTTAGCAGGTTTGCGGTCAGCAGGGTGCTGTCTCCTTCCTTGGTGATTTCCGGTGGCTTGAATAAACAGTTTGTCTGCGGTGTGTCAGCGAACTGGTTTATTGTGTTCTTGTGCTGTTCGCAGCGAGCTCAGCGATCAGGCGACCTTCAGCGGTTATGCGATCAGAGTTGCGGTCTGGCGACAGCTTCAGTTCTTTGTTCAGTTCAATAAAGCTTCAGTTCGTGCGGTCTGGGATTGCGGTCTGACAGTGCAGATTGTCTGCTTCTGTTCGCGCGGTCTCAAGGTGTTTCTGCGGTCTGACTGTGCAAGCGGTCTGGGAGTACAGCAGAGCAAGCCGGGCGACCTGAGCCTTTTTGCGGTCTGTGCGGTCTCTGCTTTGGCAGACCGCCAGTTTCATTTTTGGTGTGTTTGTTCTTCTCATCTCCGTGATTCTTATGAATCATGTCTCGCCATGTATACCTCGCATTGTAAAGCAGTTCTGTTTCAATAAAGATTTCTTGTGTTGCTGTTTTGGCATTGTGGTTGTTTGGCTATAACTCTTGTTGATACAACTCCTGCTTACTCCTAAACGGTCTTTCAAAAATTTTTAACATGGTATCAGAGGTAGGTTTCTGGAGTGGATTAGCAGTGATCAACTAGAGTTGCCATCGTCTTTGTGAAGAAGAGACCACATAGATTGTCATGGAAGGTGGATACGCAAGAGGTCTTGGTATTGAACTCCTCACATCGACTAACTTTAAAAAGTGGAAGTCATGTATGGAGAGTTACTTGCTTGGCGAGGATCTATGGGAGGTAGTTGGAGAAGATGACACACAAGAGGTGTTTCTAGCAGGAGATAATATGGCAGAGGTGAGACTTTTTAGGAGGGCGAATGCTAAGGCAGAGTTCACTCTCAAAAGGGCTATCTCACCGGAGCTGTTTGATCACATCATCGGATGTAAATCTGCTGCTGAGATTTGGACATCCTTGGATGGATTGTTCAATAAGAAGAATGTAGCAAGGCTACAGTATCTTGAAAATGAGTTGGCGAAAGCCTCTCAAGGTGATCTTTCTGTTTCTACCTTCTTCCTCAAGATGAAGAACCTCACGTCAGAGATTTCTACATTGGAACCTGATGAGCAAATCTCTGAGGCAAAACTGAAGAGGCATATCATCCGCGGGTTACGGAAGGAGTATCTTGCCTTTGTGACTTCAGTTCAGGGTTGGGCTAATCAACCGTCGTTGTTGGAGCTGGAGAACCTTCTTGCTTCGCAAGAAAGTTTAGCAAGACAGATGGCGGGGGTTTCTATCTCCGGGGGAGAAAGTGATGTGATGTTCTCTGGGAAGAAGAAGAAGAAATGGGAGAAGAAGAAGCCGGGTCATGATGGACCCTCCACTTCAGGTCAGCAATATAGAAGTTATGCCCCTAAGTCTGATGGGAAGAAGAAAGGAGAGGGACCGAGGTGCTTTAGATGCAATAAGACCGGGCACTTCAAGAAAGATTGTTGGGTGAATCTTCAGCCGGGACATGCAGTGGAGAAGGAGATGCCAAAGTCTGGTGAAGTTGGATGGGGAGGAGCCTTTGTGTCTAATATAACGGCGATGCCCATTAAGGCCTTGACTTCCATCAACTATGATGAGGACTGGATTGTAGATTCAGGGTGTGGGCATCACCTCACCGGGGATGGATCAAAGTTCTCTTCTTTGGCGCCTTACTCAGGTAACAATGCTATCATTACGGCTGATAATTCTCTTCATCCAGTAGAGCACGAAGGAGTCGTCTCTCTGAGCAGTGATAAGGGTCCACTCACGTTAAGGAGTGTTTATCACGTGCCTGGTATGAAGAAAAATCTCTTCTCTGTGACCAATGCGGTCGACGCCGGTTATCACGTTCTGTTTGGCCCAACAGAAGTAAACAAGGTGCAAAGTGCCGTTGGAGTGCATCCACAGTGATTTGATGGGACCGACTGTCACCCCAAGCCTTGGAGGCAACAGATACATGTTGGTGTTGATTGACGATTACACCAGATATGTCTGGGTGTATTTTTTGAAGGAGAAGTCGAATGCATTTGCAAAGTTTGTGGAGTTCAAGGAGCTGGTGGAAGGCCGGCTAGGCCTGCGGGTTAAAAAACTTAGAACTGACAATGGTGGGGAGTTCACCTCTGGTGAGTTCTCAAGTTTTTGCAGGAAGCATGGCATCAAAAGAGAGCTTACTTGTGCCCATACTCCACAACAGAATGGCGTTGCCGAGAGGAAGATCCGTCATCTTACGAAAACTTGCAAATGCTGGCTTCATGCTAAGAGTATCCCAAAGTCCTTCTGGGCGGAGGGAATGTCTTGTGCAGCTTATGTCATCAACAGGTTGCCTTTAAGTCCTATCAACATGAAGACCCCTCACGAATTGATGTTCAAGGAGAAGCCGAGTGTTGCACACCTTCGGGTGTTCGGGTCAACCTGCTATGTGCATATTCCTGATGCTTGTTGATTAAATTTCCGCTTGCACGAAATAAAATCCGAACTAGCAATCCGAGAAGGCAAGTATACTTATCGAACTGTAGTATAGGAACACAAGTGTCGTATTAAAATCCGAGAACCGTTGATTACTTATACTCAAACGAATTACTATTATTTTATCTTAATAATTTTTTTGGATGGTTTTGTTTGCTAAGTTGAAATAAAAGCTGGATAAAAGTACGGCTAAACGATGATTAAGAAATAGCACTCGATCTTGACTTACTTCGGCCTAAGTTGATCAAAATTCAAAAGCAAACTTAAAACTTAATAAAGTAAGGGCAGCTTGACCGTGGGGGTTCCTATAGTTTGAACATGCTTCTCTCGAAGATATGCCCAACTGAGTTTAGGAAAATCCGACCGAACTCTCGTCCCGTATTCGAATACCTAAAACTCGCTTTAAGTGGTGAACCCCGCTATTGGGTTTGACTCCAATCCAGGAGATTTACGTCATTCTCTCTCGAGAAATGTGTGTAACTCTCTTTACTCTTAAGTGCTCACTTCAGACTATCGGCCTCTCGGCTAGCCAAGAATGAAAGCAAAGGTGGGGATTATATATCGATAATATAGCTCCACTAAATTTTAATTAAGAGTAAATCTAAGGCCCAACACTTTAGAAAGTGAAAGAAGACTAAAGGATCATAACTTGATCAACTCATCCTCAGATCATCAAGATCGAGTACTATGAGGATTTAGTTACTCATGGTGGAGGGGTAGGAGAGAGAAATGATGAAGATTTTAAGAGAACAAAAACATACTATTTTTATTAAACAAAAGTTCAACTGAGATTACAATTGCATGGAAAGCCTACTAAGCATTAGTAATACACTATAAAAGGAAATTACAAAGGCATTACAACATTCATATGAAAACTAGAAAAGGAAATGCATTGAAATAAGAGAGAGAGAGAGAGAAAGAGAATAAAATGACATGAAAAACACTGAAAATAGAGTAGTAGCACTAGTTCTCTCTCCAAAAACTGAATGGGGAAAGCTTGGAGGTCATTTCAATTTATAGAAATTTTTCTGCCTCGGTCACGCCCTCAGTCACGCCCGTGACTAGGGGCGTGACATTGTTTAATCAATTCTGCGGCTTGGATCAGGTTCGGCGCACGATTCTGACGCGATTTGATGGGTCACGCCCTAGGTCACGCCCGTGACTGAGGGCGTGACCATTTCGGTGGTTAGTCGGGTCATGAGCGCTGGCGGCGATCATGGGCGCTGGCGGCTGGCTGACGTGGCAGTCACGGGCGTGACTGGAAGCACGCCCGTGTAACAGTGGCGTGACCAATTCGGTGGTCAGCTGGTCGAATCTGAGTTGTTCACTGGCTGGTCACGGGCGTGGCTTGCGTGTCACGGGCGTGACTTGTGTGTCACGGCCGTGTACTTTGGGCGTGTCTGACCAGATCTTCTGAATTATGTTGGCAGCAGCTTAACTGGAAACAGCAACTTACACGCCCTAGGTCACGGGCGTGACTTAGGGCGTGACTTAGGAAATTTTGCATTTTTGACCTGAAAATTCAGAAAACTTAAGTTAGCACTAAAAATAGGAAAATGAACCAAAATTGCATTTAGGTAAACAACAATAAGCAGAAAGTAAGAGTAAATATCCTAAAAATAACCTAATTAAACTAACTAGATTTAGCATTATCAAATTCCCCCAAGCTTACACTTTGCTTGTCCCCAAGCAAAGAAATATGCTTTAGCTAATAAAATAAAATGACTAATCAAAAAGATTTAATTATGCTAAACACGAGTACCTTGCGAAATTCCAAGTAGGGAGAATAGTGAAAAGGAAACCTAAAATAAGTACTTTATTTAAGCTTAATTTTTATACCCTTTACTAACAAAAATTAATCATCCAAAATTTTAACTAAAAAGTTTTTAAAATAAAATTGAGCAAAGTAACAAGTGAGATAGTGCATTGAATTGTTACTAAACCCTAAGAGACAAATTATAATTATATCATTCTAAGAACAAAGATCTAAATTCATACCCAAGACTTAACTATTCTACTTTTCTTCTTTACTTAGCTAAAGCAAATTTAGGAGCATGAATCAAGAGGACTTTATTAGGACCGAAATGTTTGGTTTAGGCATATGATTTGGAATGGGAATCGAAGATAAAAGTGATTGCTATAATCACACTAAACCATAAACATGAGTTTTATAAAATTTCCGATATGAATGATAAGAGGCAATCCTTCATTATAAGCATATAGCATATTTTCTTTCTTTCTCTTTCATAGCCATTTTTTTTTCTTTTTTCTTTTGAAATTTTGGCAAAGATAATTAATACAAATATGCTTAAAATATCTCCTTTTTGAGCAAATTCTTTTCTTTGAAGCTCTCCATGCAATAAACCAATCACACTCTTTTAGAAATTTAAATAAAACTCAAAGTGTTAGTGTGATTCAAATAGGTTTGGAAATTTTGGCTTTGGTGAAAAATTTGATAAGTGGAGGTGACAATAAAACATGGGAAAAGGCTCAAAAGAGGCTAACAAAGGGTTTCTTTTTAAGGGTTGGCATGAAGGCTCAAACTTAAAACAAAAATGGCCTAAATCATTTTCATTGCTCTCTAAATTTAGTTAAAGCATGAGTTTTGAAGGATTTCAAAAAGTAAGCCCTAGATATTAAATAAAGACTAATGAACTTATCCTGAAAATAAGAATAATAAGCGTCTAGGATTATTCACATTTACTACACAAATCAAAAGTTAACCCTGCAAAATATATCTAAAAATGAAGAGGAAAATAGTGGATGAAGAATTTTTTACGAAAGTAAAGAAGATAAAAGAGAAAACGATAAGGAAAGTACAAGATTTTAGAAAAAACTTTTCAGATTAACATGCTACCTAGAATTAGAACACTACATGAGTCAACAATTTACTTGTGAAACATAATTAAAAGTAGGATTAGAAATTTTGAAATTAACTAAGGCTATATAAAATATTTTGGGAAAAACAAAACATAAAGCAAGGGGTACTATTGATTTTACCAAAATCTAATTTAGACTACTAAAAGAAAAGAAGACATTCTCCCCCAAGCTTACGATAGACATTGTCCTCAATGGAAAAGGAGAGTGAAGGAAGGGGTAACTAAGAAAAGAAATTAAAACTGAAAAACTGAAACAGGCACTTCCCTGGATTTATGGGCTTGAAAGGATGTGTGATGCCGCTCCCCCTTGCTGGCGCTTTGAATCTTCATGAAATATCATCTTGAATTTTTCTTGAAACCAGCAATGTTGAAGCAGGCGATCGCCGAAGTTGAGAGTATCAGAGCCATCCAGGGCCAAAGAAAAATTAAAACAACAAATTTTAAAAACCTTGGGTTGCCTCCCAAGAGCGCCCTCTGTTTAATGTCGTTTGAGCTCGACTAAAAGAATATAGTTCAAAAGTTAATCCAAATTATTACAGTCCAGACAAAAGAAGTTTTTCACTGTCCATGTCAACATTGTCACCAGAAAAATAAAGTTTTAGACGATGCCCATTAACCTTGAAATCACCCTTATCTGGGTGTGATATCAAAACAGTTCCATACGGATAAGCTTCCTTTACATTAAAAGGACCTGACCATCTAGATTTTAATTTTCTAGGAAATAAACGTAGACGAGAATTATAAAGTAATACTTGGTCGCCTGGTTTAAATGTTTTCGGGTGCCTTAAATTTTTATCATGAAAGCATTTCGTTCGTTCCTTATATAATTTATTATTTTCATACGCATTGGAGCGCCACTCATCGAGTTCGTTGAGTTGGAATTTTCGAAGATCGGCGGTGGAGTGGGGATCAAAATTTAAAAATTTAAGGGCCCAGAAAGCACGATGTTCTAATTCGACCGGTAAATGGCACGATTTCCCATATACTAACCGATACGGTGTACAACCGATGGCGGTCTTGTACGCTGTTCGGTAAGCCCATAGAGCATCGTCTAATTTATGTGACCAGTCCTTACGTGAGGTGGAAACAGTTTTTTCTAAAATACGTTTGATTTCTCTATTCACTACCTCGACCTGGCCGTTAGTTTGGGGGTGGTAAGCAGTTGAAAGCTTATGTGTAACGCCATATTTTAAAAGTATTTTTGCAAATTGTGCGTTACAAAAGTGCGAACCCCTGTCGCTAACGATGGCCCTAGGAGTACCGAATCGAGAAAATAATTTTTTTAAGAAAATAATAACGACTCGGGAGTCATTAGTAGGAAGAGCTTGGGCCTCTGCCCATCGAGACACGTAGTCTACCGCAACTAAAATGTATTTATGACCATGGCTAGAAGGAAGAGGACCTACAAAATCAATTCCCCAAAGGTCGAAAACTTCGCACTCGAGGAAATAATTTTGCAACATTTCATTTTTATTTGAGATATTTCCGGTCCGTTGGCAGCTATCGCACCGTCTCACAAACGATTGGGCATCTTTAAAAAGGCTAGGCCAATAAAAGCCTGCACTAAGTACTTTGTGAGCGGTCCGATTGGCTTGATAGTGCCCACCAGTCGGTCCTTCGTGTAAGTGTTTGAAAATATTTTTTCCTTCTTCGAAAGAAACACATCTCCTTACTACTTGGTCTGCACAAACTCGAAACAGATACGGGTCCTCCCAAAAATAATTCTTCAGGTCAGAGAAGAATTTCTTCTTTTGCTGATAGGAAAATTCTTTTGTGAGGACTCGAGCTACTAAGTAGTTGGCGAAGTTTGCAAACCAAGGAGAAGGAGTAGTGTTGATTGATAATAACTTCTCGTCGGGAAAATAATCATTAAAAGTTTGTTCATTTAAATCTTCAATAAATGGGTTATCTAATCGTGAAAGATGGTCCGCGGCCAAATTCTCAGCCCCCTTTTTATCTCGGATTTCCAAGTCGAACTCCTGGAGGAGTAAGACCCAGCGAAGTAAGCGTGGTTTGGCATCCGGTTTAGAAAGTAAATATTTGAGGGCCGAGTGGTCCGTAAAAACAATAATTTTTGAAAGCGTAATATAAGGTCGAAATTTGTCGAATGCAAAAATAACTGCTAATAATTCTTTCTCCGTTGTGGTATAGTTCGCTTGCGCAGATGTAAGTGTTTTACTTGCGTAGAAAATAGGGTGGAAGTTTTTAGATATACGTTGTCCTAAAACGGCTCCCACCGCAAAGCTATTTGCATCGCACATGATTTCGATGGAAGGTCCCAGATTGGAGCTATCATAATTGGCGCATTTATTAGCTTATTTTTGATTAATTGAAAAGCAGATAAGCATGTATCATCAAAAATAAATGGAGTGTCTTTTTCTAAAAGATGAGTGAGTGGTTTGGTAATTTTTGAAAAATCTTTTATAAACCGCCGGTAAAAACTGGCATGTCCTAGAAAGCTTCTTATGGCCTTAACGTTGGTTGGCGGTGGCAGTTTTTCGATCACTTCTATTTTTGCTTCATCGACCTCAATTCCTCTTGCTGATATCTTATGACCTAAAACCAATCCCTCCCGTACCATGAAATGACATTTTTCCCAGTTCAGGGCGAGATTGGTCTCCTCACACCGTTCTAACACTTTTTTCTAAATTTTCTAAACAAAAATCGAAGGAATCACCAAACACGGAAAAGTCGTCCATAAATACCTCCATAATACTTTCTACGTACTTGTCGAAAATGGCCAACATACACCGTTGAAATGTTGTCGGCGCATTACATAAGCCAAACGACATTCTTCGATAGGCGAAGGTGCCGAAAGGACAAGTAAACGTCGTTTTCTCCTGGTCCTCGGGCGAGATGGGAATTTGGAAGTAGCCCGAGAGACCATCGAGAAAACAATAAAAGCTATGGCCGGATAATCGTTCTAAGATTTGATCGATGAATGGCAAGGGGAAATGGTCCTTGCGGGTGGCGTCGTTCAATTTGCGATAATCAATACACATACGCCACCCAGTCACCATCCGTGTTGGGATTAAGTCATTATTATCATTTAACACTACCGTGATACCTCCCTTTTTAGGAACTACTTGAATGGGGCTTACCCATTTGCTATCTGAAATTAGATAGATAATTCCTGCGTCTAATAATTTCACGACCTCACCCTTTACTACTTCTTTCATGTTTGGGTTTAATCGGCGTTGAGGTTGAATAGAATTTTGTGAATTATCTTCCATTAGAATTTTGTGCATGCAGAAAGATGGACTTATGCCCTTAATATCAGAAATCTGCCAAGCAATTGCTTGGCGGTGTTTTTGTAAAACTTTTAGCAATTTGGCATTTTCAGATCCACTTAAATGGGCCGACACTATTACTGGTAACTTAGAGTCTTTTTCTAAAAATTCATATTTTAAATGATTGGGTAGTTCTTTAAGTTCTAAAGTGGGAGGTTCCTCGTATGAAGATTTGAAAGACTTTTCTTTTTCAAAAGTAATTTCTTCAAAAATTTTTGATTTAATTTGAAAATTTGAGGGGGCGGGAGCAATGGCCATTTTCATTTCTTGTAATATTTCAGTGGAGGTGTTTGAAGATGAACAAAAAGAAGAAGAACCATTTTCAGAAATACAAAAAGAAGGGTCTTCACTTAACACATCTAAGAAAAAACACGAATCGTCATTTTCTAGGGTATTTTTCATAGAGGGTGTTATGGAGAAGGTTACTTCATCATCTCCAACTCGGAGGAATAGCTTACCATTACTCACATCAATGATAGCACGGGAGGTGGCAAGGAAGGGGCGGCCAAGGATTAGGGGAACCTCGACATCCTCTTCAATGTCCAAAATGACAAAATCCACCGGGAAGATGAATTTGTCTACTTTTACGAGCACGTCCTCCACAATTCCCAGCGGATATTTTATCGTCCTATCTGCTAGTTGTATACTCATACGTGTGGGGCTAAGGGTGCCCACTCCTAACTTTTTAAACAAGGAGAATGGCATTAAGATGATGCTTGCTCCTAAGTCGGCCAACGCGTTCTTTACAAATAGATCACCAAAGAGGCACGAGATAGAAAAACTACCCGGATCGTTAGCCTTTTTCGGTAATTTATTTGTTAGGACGGCGGAACACTCAGCATTTAAAGTTACGTGCGATAGATTTTCTAGCTTTTTCTTATTAGTTAGAAGATCCTTCAGGTACTTAGCGTACTTGGGCATTTGTGATATCGCTTCATGGAAGGGCAAATTGATGTGTATTTGCTTAAACATTTCCAGGAAGCGATGATATTGATCATCTAATTTTTCCTTGTTGAGTTGAGATGGATAAGGCGGGGCGGGGTTGTTTTTGAAAATATGAGGTGGAGTGATAAAATCTGTTTGAGTGAATGGTGTTTTTAAAATAGGGGCGGATCTTGCCTCGGGCTCTTCGCTAACTGGACCTGATACTTGCTTTCCACTCCGAAGAGTTACAGCTTTCGCTTGCTCTTTCGGGTTGGGCTCGGTGTTAGCGGGAAGAGTCCCGGGCGGTCGCTCGGATATTATTTTGGCGAGCTGCCCGATTTGGTTTTCTAGATTTTTAACGGATCCGGCTAAGTTCCGGACGGTTGCTTCGTTAGTACTTATATATTTTGAAAACATCTCCTCCAAAGATGGAGGTTTTTGAAAGTTAACAGGGGGTGAAGGTGGTGTAAATTCATTTTGTAGAGGCGGGCGAGTTGTGTTTGCAGGATTACTCCAAGAAAAGTTCGGGTGATTACGCAGCGCAGGATTATAATTATTCGGTAACTGAAAACCAGGTGCATGAAAATTAGAAGCAGAATAATTATTATAAGCATTTCTATTGCCTACGAAATCAGCTTGTTCGGAGGTGGCTTTTGCGAATTCCCAAACCTGAGGTGCGGAAGGAGCATTCATTTCAGATATCTTTTTGCTAAGCATTTCCACTTGTAGTGTCAGCTGGGAGACGTTATCCACTTCGTACATACCTGCAGGTTTGTTTGGGCGGGATCTTGGCACATTCCACTGATAGGTGTTCATGGCCATATCCTCAAATAGTTCAAGAGCGGCTTCCGGGGTTTTGTTATTTAAGGTACCACCGGAAGCGGCGTCTATCATTTGCTTAGTATGTTGATTTAGCCCGTTATAAAACGTCTGCACTTGTAACCATACAGGCAGAGCGTGATGAGGGCAACGTCTTAAGAATTCTTTATACCTTTCCCAGGTATCATATAGCGTTTCAGAATCTATTTGGCAAAAAGAAGAAATATCATTTCTAAGCTTAGCAGTTTTCGCAGGTGGAAAATACTTAGTTAGAAATTTTTCAGTTAACTGGGCCCAAGTGGTGATAGAACCTCTAGGTAGAGTTGACAACCACTGCTTAGCCTTTGTTCTTAAAGAAAATGGGAAGAGTCTTAGCCTAATTGCATCATCCGTAACACCATTTATTTTGAAGGTGTCACAGATTTCAAGGAAGCTAGCAATATGGGCATTCGGATCTTCATCTTGTAATCCGTCGAACTGCACGTATTGCTGCACCATGTGAATTATGCTTGGCTTTAGTTCGAAATTATTATTATTTATGGCAGGGAGGACTATACTAGTTTCCGTCCCTTCCAGGTTAGGCCTTGCATAATGGGACATAGTCCATTCAGGGGCCGCAACCATGTTGGGGACTTCATTTTGGTTAGGTTCGCCCATATTAACAACCGACTCCGAATCCTCAGCCAGTTCTTGGAATGTAGGATCTTGAACTTGCGATTTTCTCCGAAGAGTACGCTCAAGTTCTTGGTCCAAGTCTACAAGTTCTGACGGATTCGCTCGGGTCATAAACTAGAAAGAGAGAAGGGAAAATAAGATTGAGAAATTCGAAAAAGGTTTCTCTTTTTTTTTTGAATTAATTTTGTTTTTCAAGAAAGAGGAGAGAAAAAAGAGGTGATAAAAGTAATAGATTCGTTCTTTCAAAATATCAACAAAATGCGAGTCCCCGGCAACGGCGCCAAAAACTTGTTGATTAAATTTCCGCTTGCACGAAATAAAATCCGAACTAGCATTCCTAGAAGGCAAGTATACCTATCGAACTGTAGTATAGGAACACAAGTGTCGTATTAAAATCCGAGAACCGTTGATTACTTATACTCAAACGAATTACTATTATTTTATCTTAATAATTTTTTTGGATGGTTTTGTCTGCTAAGCTGAAATAAAAGCTGGATAAAAGTACGGCTAAACGATGATTAAGAAATAGCACTCGATCTTGACTTACTTCGGCCTAAGTTGATCAAAATTCAAATGCAAACTTAAAACTTAATAAAGTAAGGGCAGCTTGACCGTGGGGGTTCCTATAGTTTGAACATGCTTCTCTCGAATATATGCCCAACTGAGTTTAGGAAAATCCGACCGAACTCTCGTCCCGTATTCGAATACCTAAAACTCGCTTTAAGTGGTGAACCCCGCTATTGGGTTTGACTCCAATCCAGGAGATTTACGTCATTCTCTCTCGAGAAATGTGTGTAACTCTCTTTACTCTTAAGTGCTCACTTCAGACTATCGGCCTCTCAGCTAGCCAAGAATGAAAGCAAAGGTGGGGATTATATATCGATAATATAGCTCCACTAAATTTTAATTAAGAGTAAATCTAAGGCCCAACACTTTAGAAAGTGAAAGAAGACTAAAGGATCATAACTTGATCAACTCATCCTCAGATCATCAAGATCGAGTACTATGAGGATTTAGTTACTCATGGTGGAGGGGTAGGAGAGAGAAATGATGAAGATTTTAAGAGAACAAAAACATACTATTTTTATTAAACAAAAGTTCAACTGAGATTACAATTGCATGGAAAGCCTACTAAGCATTAGTAATACACTATAAAAGGAAATTACAAAGGCATTACAACATTCATATGAAAACTAGAAAAGGAAATGCATTGAAATAAGAGAGAGAGAGAGAAAGAAAGAGAATAAAATGACATGAAAAACACTGAAAATAGAGTAGTAGCACTAGTTCTCTCTCCAAAAACTGAATGGGGAAAGCTTGGAGGTCATTTCAATTTATAGAAATTTTTCTGCCTCGGTCACGCCCTCAGTCACGCCCGTGACTAGGGGCGTGACATTGTTTAATCAATTTTGCGGCTTGGATCAGGTTCGGCGCACGATTCTGACGCGATTTGATGGGTCACGCCCTAGGTCACGCCCGTGACTGAGTGCGTGACCATTTCGGTGGTTAGTCGGGTCATGGGCGCTGGCGGCGATCATGGGCGCTGGCGGCTGGCTGACGTGGCAGTCACGGGCGTGACTGGAAGCACGCCCGTGTAACAGTGGCGTGACCAATTCGGTGGTCAGCTGGTCGAATCTGAGTTGTTTACGGGCTGGCCACGGGCGTGGCTTGCGTGTCACGGGAGTGACTTGTGTGTCACGGCCATGTACTTTGGGCGTGTCTGACCAGATCTTCTGAATTATGTTGGCAGCAGCTTAACTGGAAACAGCAACTTACACGCCCTAGGTCACGGGCGTGACTTAGGGCGTGACTTAGGAAATTTTGCATTTTTGACCTGAAAATTCAGAAAACTTAAGTTAGCACTAAAAATAGGAAAATGAACCAAAATTGCATTTAGGTAAACAACAATAAGCAAAAAGTAAGAGTAAATATCCTAAAAATAACCTAATTAAACTAACTAGATTAAGCATTATCAATGCTCTTCGGACAAAGCTAGATGCGAAAGCAAGGAAGCTAGTCTTTGTTGGGTATGATGAGCGGAAGAAGGGATGGAGATGCATGGATCCTGAGACACGGAGGTCAATTGTTTCTCGGGATGTGGTGTTCGATGAAGTAACTTCCTACAAGGGGAGTTCAGGAGTTGAACTACCGGAGAGCAGGGTTGATGAAGGAGGAAAAGCTGCGGGAAGTCTTCAAGTGGAGTTGCCTGTTTCACCAGGAGCTCCAGCTGTGTCAAGCTCTGAGATGGAGGCTTCAGGTTCTGGAAGCAGGGGGAGCGATGCTCCAAGTTCATCTGGAAGAGGAGCTTGCACAGAAGAAGCAGTTGAGGAGGTGGTTAGTCAGGAGCAACCTCTTAGGAGGTCGAAGAGGACTATTCAACCACCAGATCGATACACAGGAGGGAACATGGTGAACTTTGTTTCATGTTTCTTTGTTGGTCCCTTGGATGAAAGGGAGCCGTCGAGCTTTGAAAAGGCCAGAGGGGTGAAGGAGTGGGACGTTGCGATGCAAGAAGAGATGTCAGCTCTCGAGAAGAACGAGACTTGTTCTCTGGTGCCCAAGCCTAAGGGTACCACTCCTGTCACTTGCAAGTGTGTCTTCAAGCTGAAGAAGAAAGCTGACGGTAGTATCGAGCGTTACAAGGCTCGCCTTGTAGCTCGCGGGTTCTCACAATAGTACAGAGAAGATTATGATGAGACGTTCAGTCCAGTGGCAAAGATGACTTCGGTTCGATTTGTTATTGCCTTGGCGGCTTCAAGTGGTTGGGAGATTTGGCAACTCGACGTGAAGAATGCCTTCTTATACGGCAAGATTGACAAGGATATCTTCATGATCCAACCGCAAGGCTTCATCTCAAAGGAGTATCCGGACTACGTCTGTAAGTTGAAGAAGGCCCTGTATGGGTTGAAGCAAGCGCCTCAAGCGTGGTACGGGAAGATTGCAGAGTATCTCTTATTCTGCGGATTCTTTGCTTCAAACTCTGATTCTAGCTTGTTTATCAAGAAGGAGGGGGTGCTTCGGGTGATTGTGCTGCTGTACGTGGATGACATGATTGTCACCGGGAACTCGAAGGAAGTTGTTGCAAGACTCAGGGCTGAGCTTGCTATTAGATCCGAGATGAAGGATCTGGGGGAGCTCCACCATTTCCTTGGACTCGAGGTACAGAGGAGGGAGAGCGGAGTGCTCATTTCTCAGGCTGGCTATGCGGAGTGGATTGTTCAGCGATTCGGCATGGAGGAAGGGAAGAGCAGATCTATTCCTCTGGAGCAACATCATAGACTTCGGAAGGATGAGGGAAGAGTTCTATCTGAACCGTTGGTTTTCCAAGCTCTGGTTGGGAGCTTGATCTACCTGACGATCACAAGGCCAGATATTGCTTATGCAGTTGGCAAGGTGAGTCGGTACATGGCGGAACCACGGAAACCTCATCTTCTGGCGGCAAGAGGCATCTTGAAGTATGTGAAGTCGACCTCTGATTTGGGTCTCCTATATAGGAGAGGGTCAAGCTTGGAGTTGCATGGTTTCATGGATGCTGATTATGGGGGAGACGTAGATGATCGGAGATCAACGTCTGGTTATGTCTTTATGACGGGTCCCACAGCTATCTCTTGGTGCAGCAAGAAGCAAGACTCGGTGTCCGTATCTACCACGGAAGCGGAGTACAAGGCTTCGGCCTTGGCAGCTCAGGAAGCCATTTGGCTCAGGAGGTTGGTAGAGGACGTTCATCAGGAGGTTCGATGTCCCACTATGCTACGCGGGGACAATGAGAGTGCTCTCAAGCTGGTCAACAATCCAGTCTGTCATGCGAGGACCAAACATATAGAGATTGAGCACCATTTCATTCGTGCAAAGGTGTTGGGAGGATCTCTTATGGTCGAGCATGTTCGGAGTGTGGACAATGTCGCTGACATCTTCACAAAGCCGCTGACGAAGGGACCGTTTACACGGTTAAGGGAGTTGCTCGGTCTAGTTTCCACTTCCCACTTCAAGGGGGAGTGTTGAAATTGTTGAAGTGAAGTGAAAGGGAGTCCGACCGGTTTGAAGGCTGAAGACCACAGAGACAATGCGGCCTGCGCTGGTGCTCTGGCGGTTTGGTTCTGCGATCTCTCCCTGCTGTTCTGGCGATCTGCTGTGATCGGCCAGTTTGCTTCTTGGTTTGGTCGTTGGTTCTGGCGACCTGTTACGAGTTCTTCCGGTCTTGTTCTGGGCGACCTGTTCTTGGTTGACCGCAGTGACCGGGCGGCTTGTTTGGGTTGTTCTGGCGACTTGGCTCAAGTCGGCCAGATGTTCGTCCTTGTCTTGGCGATCTCAGGAAGGGTGGTCGCTGTGTCCGCACGGCTTGTGTGCGGGCTGCTGCTGTCTTGCGGACTTGGATTGAATCTTGTCCAAGTGTTGTGTTCGCACGGTCTGCCTTGTGAGACCGTTCGCGATCTGACGGGTGGTGACTATATCCTGATTTGTGCGGTGACGACATCCGTCCACCCGCCTATAAATAGGGGTGCATGGCCCGTCATTCCTAACAAGAACTGTAAGAACAAGAGCCCGGATTGTTTCTTGCGGACTCAAGTTTTGAGGTCGCGCAACTTGGATGCGAGTTAACCGTTGTTGTGTTCGCAGGTTTGCGGTCAGCAGGGTGCTGTCTCCTTCCTTGGTGATTTCCGGTGGCTTGAATAAACAGTTCATCTGCGGTGTGTCAGCGAACTGGTTTATTGTGTTCTTATGCTGTTCGCAGCGAGCTCAGCGATCAGGCGACCTTCAGCGGTTATGCGATCAGAGTTGCGGTCTGGCGACAGCTTCAGTTCTTTGTTCAGTTCAATAAAGCTTTAGTTCATGCGGTCTGGGATTGCGGTCTGGCAGTGCAGATTGTCTGCTTCTGTTCGCGCGGTCTCAAGGTGTTTCTGCGGTCTGACTGTGCAAGCGGTCTGCGAGTACAGCAGAGCAAGCCGGGCGACCTGAGCCTTTTTGCGGTCTGTGCGGTCTCTGCTTTGGCAGACCGCCAGTTTCGTTTTTGGTGTGTTTGTTCTTCTCATCTCCGTGATTCTTATGAATCATGTCTCGCCATGTATACCTCGCATTGTAAAGCAGTTCTGTTTCAATAAAGATTTCTTGTGTTGCTGTTTTGGCATTGTGGTTGTTTGCCTATAACTCTTGTTGATACAATTCCTGCTTACTCCTAAACGGTCTTTCAAAAATTTTTAACATGGTATCAGAGGTAGGTTTCTGGAGTGGATAAGCAGTGATCAACTAGAGTTGCCATCGTCTTTGTGAAGAAGAGACCACATAGATTGTCATGGAAGGTGGATACACAAGAGGTCTTGGTATTGAACTCCTCACATCGACTAACTTTAAAAAGTGGAAGTCATGTATGGAGAGTTACTTGCTTGGCGAGGATCTATGGGAGGTAGTTGGAGGAGAAGACACACAAGAGGTGTTTCTAGCAGGAGATAATATGGCAGAGGTGAGACTTTGGAGGAGGGCGAATGCTAAGGCAGAGTTCACTCTCAAAAGGGCTATCTCACCGGAGCTGTTTGATCCCATCATCGGATGTAAATCTGCTGCTGAGATGTGGACATCCTTGGATGGATTGTTCAATAAGAAGAATGTAGCGAGGCTACAGTATCTTGAAAATGAGTTAGCGAAAGCCTCTCAAGGTGATCTTTCTGTTTCTACCTTCTTCCTCAAGATGAAGAACCTCACGACAGAGATTTCTGCATTGGACCCTGATGAGCAAATCTCTGACGCAAAACTGAAGAGGCATATCATCCGCGGGTTGCGGAAGGAGTATCTTGCCTTTGTGACTTCAGTTCAGGGTTGGGCAAATCAACCGTCGTTGTTGGAGCTGGAGAACCTTCTTGCTTCGCAAGAAAGTTTAGCAAGACAGATGGCGGGGGTTTCTATCTCCGGGGGAGAAAGTGATGTGATGTTCTCTGGGAAGAAGAAGAAGAAATGGGAGAAGAAGAAGCCGGGTCATGATGGACCCTCCACTTCAGGTCAGCAAGATAGAAGTTATGCCCCTAAGTCTGATGGGAAGAAGAAAGGAGAGGGACCGAGGTGCTTTAGATGCAATAAGACCGGGCACTTCAAGAAAGATTGTCGGGTGAATCTTCAGCCGGGACATGCAGTGGAGAAGGAGATGCCAAAGTCTGGTGAAGTTGGATGGGGAGGAGCCTTTGTGTCTAATATAACGGCGATGCCCATTAAGGCCTTGGCTTCCATCAACTATGATGAGGACTGGATTGTAGATTCAGGGTGTGGGCATCACCTCACCGGGGATGGATCAAAGTTCTCTTCTTTGGCGCCTTACTCAGGTAACAATGCTATCATTACGGCTGATAATTCTCTTCATCCAGTAGAGCACGAAGGAGTCGTCTCTCTGAGCAGTGATAAGGGTCCACTCACGTTAAGGAGTGTTTATCACGTGCCTGGTATGAAGAAAAATCTCTTCTCTGTGACCAATGCGGTCGACGCCGGTTATCACGTTCTGTTTGGCCCAACAGAAGTGAAGTTTCTCAAAACTCAACCGGAGATAAAGGGAGATGTTATTCATGTCGGCAAGCGGGTGAAGGACTTGTTCGTTTTATCGACAAGTACCTATGTTGATAAGATGAGGACCAATGATGGCGCGACCATCTGGCATGAAAGGTTGGGGCATGTAGGCATGGACAAATTGAAGGCTGTGGTGGTAAGGGGCCTTGTCAATGGCTTGCCTAGCTTGTCCTCCTATGGAGACGGTCATGTCTGCGAAGGATGTCAGTTTGGTAAGTCTCATCGACTTCCATTTGACAAATCGTAAACAAGGTGCAAAGTGTCGTTGGAGTGCATCCACGGTGATTTGATGGGACCGACTGTCACCCCAAGCCTTGGAGGCAACAGATACATGTTGGTGTTGATTGACGATTACACCAGATATGTCTGGGTGTATTTTTTGAAGGAGAAGTCGAATGCATTTGCAAAGTTTGTGGAGTTCAAGGAGCTGGTGGAAGGCCGGCTAGGCCTGCGGGTTAAAAAACTTAGAACTGACAATGGTGGGGAGTTCACCTCTGGTGAGTTCTCAAGTTTTTGCAGGAAGCATGGCATCAGAAGAGAGCTTACTTGTGCCCATACTCCACAACAGAATGGCGTTGCCGAGAGGAAGATCCGTCATCTGACGGAAACTTGCAAATGCTGGCTTCATGCTAAGAGTATCCCAAAGTCCTTCTGGGCGGAGGGAATGTCTTGTGCAGCTTATGTCATCAACAGGTTGCCTTTAAGTCCTATCAACATGAAGACCCCTCACGAATTGATGTTCAAGGAGAAGCCGAGTGTTGCACACCTTTGGGTGTTCGGGTCAACCTGCTATGTGCATATTCCTGATGCTCTTCGGACAAAGCTAGATGCGAAAGCAAGGAAGCTAGTCTTTGTTGGGAATGATGAGCGGAAGAAGGGATGGAGTTGCATGGATCCTGAGACACGGAGGTCAATTGTTTCTCGGGATGTGGTCTCGCCATGTATACCTCGCATTGTAAAGCAGTTCTGTTTCAATAAAGATTTCTTGTGTTGCTGTTTTGGCATTGTGGTTGTTTGGCTATAACTCTTGTTGATACAACTCCTGCTTACTCCTAAACGGTCTTTCAAAAAGTTTTAACACTGGGATCTTTGGTGTTTACTTCCCAAAGACCCCTTCCGTGACATGGACCGGTTGGGCTGGTCTCTTTGGTGCTTACTTCCCAAGACCCCTCCCGTGTCCAGTGCGCATGTTCTCTGCTATTGTGTTCTTATCGTTGAGGCGTACGTAAGGCCTAGGTCTGGTAGTGTGCATACCTACCAAGTAGTGGAGAGCCTGATCCACTGTCACCGTCTGGCCATGACGGTTGATGCTTGAGAGGTTAGCTACCCTCGAAAAGTGGGAAGCAAAAGTCTTTGTCAACATAGCAAATCAAAGTGCGTGTGTAAACCATGGGTGAGTCATCATACATACATTCATTGCATAGCATCGCATAAAGATCCTCATCATATTATCTTGTATGGGCACCTTTATATGATGAGTTACTTATTATTGTAGAAGACCCTTAACTTATAAACTTGTATGAGCATTTTTATAAGTTAAGTTCAATTCAGTTCCTTATTGCTCTGCTATACTTGTAGTTTTTTATAAGACTTGATGATATATATGCTGCTCTCTTATGCAGGTTATATGAAATCGATGATTAGATATGTTGCCTTCTTATTACACTATCATATATCATCTGCTTGTAATATTGCTTATATTGTAGCCCTTTTTCCCTTCTTCGGCCCGGTTCCTAAGAGTCGCCGGGGGAGAGGATATGAAGCCACTTAGTCTTTTTAGACTAACGGTAGTTTAACTCCCTCATTTTAGGAGCACACCCAGCAGCAACACACACCATGCAGGAGGACAGCTAAGCCGAAGGGACGGGGCCTGATTCAATGATGCAGTATTTACCGTCGCTTCCATCTGTCACTGATGTGAGAGTTGAGAGATTTTGATGTAGTTTTACATCATATTGTACTCTGATATTTAGATTCAGGAGCTCATGTGGCTTCCTGCTTATTATCCTATTGTCGTGGATTTTATGCTTTTGTGAATTATGGTCTTCTGTTTAATTTATTGATGGGTTGGCATGTGAGCTTTGAGAATAGCCGGCAGGATAGGTGTCTTGTGGAGGAGGCTGGCCCGTGTGTTGGTGCTTCCCCAAGGCGGCAGTCCTGGGCATAGGACTCCCCTTGGTCGTGTCTTATGTTCCGGGAGGGGGGTCTTACAAATTCGTCGAGTGGTCTCGGTTAATTCGTCGAGATGTTTTGAGAAGTTCTTCATATACTCGACGAATGGACTTAAAGCAATCTTTTAGTTTTCTATTTTTACGGCTTTCCAGATTAGGTCAATGCGCAATGTACAGTACATGTGGAGCTTCCTTATGATATCAAAATTAGCCATTGGAGGAGGAATTTCCTATAAATAGTCAAGGGATAATTTTAATAACCCAAATCGTGCATTTGGGAAAGTATTCTGTCGAAATCTAAAATCGTATTTTGCGAAGAACACGCCGACAAAAGTTTGATTTAGCGATTCCTCCTGCAAGAAAAGTGTCGACCGATCTCCTACTGCTCAGAATCTTTCATACATTCAGAGATCAAGTCGAGACTTAGTTCAGATCTACTTTCAAACCGATTCAAGCCTTCTCCATCAAGATTCAAGTCAAAAGCTTTCAAATGAAGAAGAAGGAAGTTTCTCTTAGATCTGAAGATAAGCTTTCATAGCTATAAGAAGATTGTTTACAATCTACTTTGTTGTATAAAAAAAACCTTTTACATCTTGTAGGAAGTATCTACTTTCAAGTTTTGTAGATTCTTGTTGGAAGAATTGAGTGTAGGAGACATTGTGCTCCGAGTTTGTAGGAGTGGGAGACTCTAAGTTGTAAATCATCTTGATAAAGTAAATCATGCTAACATTTTTTTAACTTATTTTCTGTTACGCCTTGTGTGCTCAATCTTGATTATTTACTTTCTCAACAAGTGCTATAATGTTTTGATAACAAGTGATATTTTATTTTGGCCTACAATCGATAAAACATCTATTTTTTTACAAAGCTAAAACTCTTACTTATTTACTATGCTTTAAACTCTTATAAAGATGTTTATTTACAAAATCTTTAAACATGCTTTCCACTATTATTACTGCTAGTAAGCTCGATCATGAATATTTTTTTACCCAACAGGTGGTCTTTTTTTACTAAACTAATGATACCTCACACTTACAAATCAAATTTCTTTTACTCACTCACCATATGGTATCACTAAGTGATAAATCATTGTTATGCACACTCCCTTCTCTATAAAAACATAATAATAATGTTACACCTTAAACGATATATTTTCTCTCCACCCTCTTTTGATAATACCAAAAGGGGGAGAATAACTTTGAAAGAAATTCACATATAAGGGGAGTAAAATTCATATGAAGCTTTGATTTTGGGGGGAGTATTCATATAGGGGGAGCATCTATATAGGGGGAGCATATGCATGCTATCACACTTATCCTTTACTAGAAACACAAATCTTATATTTTAGTGATTTCTTTCTAAGAAGATTTGTTATTATCAAAAAGGGTAGTTTGTTGGAACATGCTTTCCACATCTCTTGGTTTAAAAATTACAAATCTCATTATATTTGATCATACTTGCCATGTGTTTATAGTGTGCAAGAACTCCAGCTTTCAAGACCCTCTGAGTACGATAAAGAAAGTCGATGATGCTCTATCATGATAATGCTCTATTGCTAATGCAGTGCATTAACACTACCGCTTACGTTAGCGTCGGCATACTTGGAAACATCGTTGAGATGACAATATCGTCGAGAATGGAATATCGGTGGGACTCAAATATAGCAAGTTCTACCGCGACGTGTTAACGCTACCACTGAGGATAGCATCAACATATTTGGAAACATCGTCGAGATGGAAATATCGTTGAGAATGGAACGTCAGTGGGACTCAGATATAACAAGTTCTACCGCAGCACGTTAGCGACTAACGTCAAACGGTAACTTATAGAAGGCCAGTCATTATGCTGCTGATTGAGGAGCAAAAAAGGAAGGAGATCTACTTGCAAGGAAACATATAGTGCAAACGCACCACGATAGTATTACCGCGAGGCGGTAGGAGGGGCTGCCAAAATTTGAGTGTAACACCCTGCCAGTACAAACAATATAATAATAGGTTCGGTCGGGACCCCACGCCATATTGAGCACACTAGCTAGACGTTAAAAGATGTAAACATAAAATAACTACAACAGAGTATAAACAAGAGTAAGTGGAAGTTGTCATTAATATATTACTTTCAAAATGTCCACCATCTCAGAAATGACACAATTATGTTATGGTCTTAAGGCCTTACATTCAACAATGTAAATAGCTTAACAACATGCATCGGCACACAGGCCGGCAATTCAGGGAAATCGGTAAAACAAAGGCTGGCCTTCAAGATCCAACACAACAAATAGCTTCATCTCGCTACTTTTCGCTCGGCTCACCAGCACCTGCACCATCCATAAATAAGAGGTAAACGAATGTCAGCTATGAGCTGACCACAAACCGCGTAACGATCCCACCCTCGGATATTCTAGTCGGCTCAGGGGTAGAACACCGCTAACTTGTAAGAAATCCGTACATGCAAAATGTAATAATATAAAGAAAGTGCATCTACTCTACACAAGGTGAGGTTTAAAGCAAAATCAATCTTCTAGTTTGAGCATCCAAGAAATGGGAACATAGGTATGCACATAATGTTAGTTGGGTTCACTCGGAAGATCCCCACAACCGCATGAGGCTAACATAACATCAATCTGTAACAATACAAGCATGGGTACTCATAACCACACATTTCATGCAGGCAAGGCATGCCTCCAAAGTACTCTTTCACAAGTACCAACACCACCCTAAGTTATATGAACTTAGGTGGGAAAAGAGCTTTTGGCCAGTCTAGGTGAACACCTTCCATGGCCTCTCCCATGATCACATGGCGGACAAGAGGTTGGGACCTCTCACTGATCTGCATGTAAAAGGGTTCGGTTCAACTTTGCCCGTGCTCTAGTCATCATGATCTATCATACGATGTGGGTAAGGCTTCGCCTCGGCCCGTAGGGATTTAATACACACAAGTGCTACACAGAATATAAGCTACGCACCCAATCCTTCCAAGAGGACATAGGCTTCGCAAACATAACCAACGAAGGAGGTACAAGACCACTCCACTTCAAAACATGGTGAAGGTTTCATTCAACCACAACCCAAGCATGGGACTTCCGTTAGGCTCTCCAAAACATGGCTAAAACTCAAGTCCAGCAATACGATGACATATTTCATGGAGTCATTCTCCGACACGCATTCTAGGCTTAACCTAAATGCACGTCACAATCAAGCATCACCGATCCGGGATAACGACCACATGTAGGCTTCACACAAAATGCCTAAATCCATATGACTACCAGATTTCTACATGCAATAAGTGTTGGGGATGGACACAATCTACCCAGAGTTCCGAAGAACTAAAGGGAATCCTACACTTCACTAGTTAGTGAAAGAGAACCCTTTACAAGCATAGAAAGGCATGAAAGGACCAAAAGATGTCCTTAAACCAGGAGGAAGGATCATTACGCTTGCGCTCTCTTTGGCTCCATGGATTCGAGATTTCAATCGGATGGAAAGAACCGCACCGAGCTGCTCTCCGTGGATCTAGAAATGGCTCACGATTCGGAGCTTCGGAGATCCGTCAATGGCGGAAGGAGTCTCCTTCTTCCTCCTTGGATTTCCTCTTTCTCAAGCTTGGAGAGAGAGAGAGTAAAGGTAATAATGAAACTAATGTTCACTCTCTATTGATCTTTAAGGGATTCAAACTTATGCCAGCAGTCAGATCAACTTTTTACGTGGATCGGGATATCTGCGACGAGATTCTGGACGGCGTACTTCCGTCAAATTTAAAATAGGCGAAAACTGTCCTCTGTATGCATTCGTCGAGACCACTCAATGATTTGTCGAAATGCTACCGTGTCGTTGAGATCACTCAATGACACGCCAAATTCGTGATGTGTCGTCGAGTGAACTCAATGACACGCCGAAACTACGCTGCACAATTCGCCGAAACTGGGATGTGTCATCAAGTGATCTCGACGACACGCCAAATACATGCTGTGTTCGTCGAGTTCACTCGACGACACATGCAGAATTCCTCTTTTCATCCCATTTTGAAAAAGTTGGTTGTTACAACTCCACCTCCCTTAAATGAATTTTGTCCTGAAATTATGAAAATAGTAAGGTACAACATTTTATGAATACCTGAGAGAAATAGCTCAGGGTACTTAACAAGCATTGTTTGCTCTCTTTCCCAAGAGAGTTCATCTCTTCCACAATTGTGTTGGATCGATTGGCACCCTTAGAGGGGGGGGGGGGTGAATAAGGGAATAAAAATCTTTATAATTTTTTGACAATTTACTAAATTTTTATAGTAAATTAGAATGAAATAATCAATTTAACTTAAAGGAGGAAACAATTGTAATTTGCAATTTTATAAATTATGCCAAATGATAGAAATCAAGTAAACACAAAAAGAGACATGATTATATTATATGAAAAAGGTGTTTACAAAAATTGATTTCAATATCGCTTGAAATCGGAGGCGAATAAAGTTATACAATTTTTCCTTTTCTATACCGACTTGTATCCCCACAAACCGGTTGGCTTTAGCCTATCCTTCCCGGATATGGCCTCAAGCCACTCTAGCCAATCCTTCCCCGGATATGGCCTCGAGCCCCCTAGATCTAATCACCTAGAACTAGTCGCCAACACAAGGCGAATTCCTCCCTAAGTCCTACCCAGACCTAGTCGCCAACACAAGGCGAATTCTCTAAATGGTTACAAAAATATTTGGAATGAAAATAAAATTAATAATAATGAAACTCCCTATATGAGATCTCTGAAGTTGGGGATGAAGGATCGTTGTAGCATAAGCGAGGTTGAAGCGATCGTTCTTCGGATGCACCGTGGTGGCTTCCTTCTCCAGAAATCCTCTTTGGCTTTGAGTGGGAGATGAACTTTTGGCAGAGTAGCAGCTCTGGAAATTAGGCACAAGTAATCTCTCTGGAAGAACTAACTCAAAACGAGAGACAGCCCATCAATTTATAGATCTTGAAGATAGCGCCTGCGGCAGCATTCGTGGGAGCGGTTGCGAAACTGTCGGTGGTGTGACGCTGTGCACGAACTTGAGATAGCGCCAGGCAGTAGCGCTAGCGCTAGCGGTAGCGTTCGTGTGGAGCGGTTGCGGAACCGTCGGTGGCGTGGCAGAACAAACTTTCGTCGAACAGAACAATTTCGTCGAACAGAACAATTTCGTCGAACGGAGCTTCAAGTTCGTCGAACGGAATTTTCGTCGAACGGAAGCAAATTTGTCGAACGGCATTTCGTCGAATGGAATTTTTGTCGAACGAAAATTTCATCGAACGCAGGTAAATTCGTCGAACGGAATTTTCGTCGACCGAAATTTTCATCGAACGCAGGCAAGTTCGTCGAACAGAACCTGAGCTAGCGCCTGGCGGTAACACTAACGCTGACGGTAGTGTATTCTTCCAGATGTTTAAATTCAGCTACTTTCTACCTGTAGAGTATTGCACATATAGTTCTTGCACACTATAAACACACGACAAGCAAGATCAAATACAATTTGGGATTTGTTATTCTCAAACAAAGGTATGTGACACACATGTCCAACAATCTCCCCCTTTTGATAATAACAAATCCTCTTAGCAAGAAATCAACAATAGTGTTTATAGTATATGATAAGCAAGATGATAGTGCAACTATAGTATATGATAAGCATGATAATATGCATACTCCCCCTATCTTAATGCTCCCCCTACATAAATGCAATTTGTGTTTTACTCCCCCTAAATGATAGATTATATGAATTATTCTCCCCTTAATCTTCTATATATCTCTTATATAGATTTCTTTAATTAATCTCCCCCTTTTGGTATTATCAAAAGAAGGTAGGGTGAGGGTAGTAAGGAGGCATTCTTTAGGCTAGTTATAAATCATGATTGAGATTTTGTAATATATGAAATGATAAAGAGTTTAAGCATAGTATATATAAGAGATTTCAAATAAAAAGATAAGAGTTGTAAGCATGCGGAAGATTGTAAGAAACATCTTTTTGTAAGCATGAAAAGCATAAGTAAAAATATGAGTTTTAGTTCAAAATTGAAAGATGTTTTAACCTTTTTGAAATCTCAAAGTTTTTCATAAAGATACCAAGCATGAAATGAACATATCAAAGAGAGATTATACTACAATGTTACTTAATTTTAAGTTCAAGAGATACCAAAACATTGTAGAGATCATGCTAGGTTATCTAGTGCATTTCTTATATAAAGAGTAGTATAGATAAAGCATTAGAATCCAATACTCATGAGAAGAAGTGTTATGAAAGATAATGATGTGCACATACGTGTATTTTGGGCAATGTTAACAATTGATTTAAATCAACAAAATACAAGACATATGTAAAGTAAAGTGCACAATAAAACACAAGTATATCAACTTTCACACACTTTTAATGCACATAGTTTTTAACAAAGTGGTGTAGTAACAAAGGTTTGCGCAAGACACTTTACTATTCTTTCCAAGGTGCTCAACCTCACAATGCTTATGAAGACTTATCAGGAGGTTCAAGTAGTGCTTGGTGGAGTTATATTTGTCTACATATATAATTTTTTTGTTCATATTTGTGAGACAATATTCTCCGAATACACTTATTTTGCAAACCCAATTTTTTAAACTTAACCACTTTTCTAAATTTCATAAGTGCAATTCAAATGTAGTGTAGGCAATAAACTTATGCAAGTTTTAATTCATTATACAAATACAATACACAAGCAAGCATTTTTAGATTTAAACACACATGTTGATTACCAAAATAAGTGAGTGAAAGGTATCATTATCAATCATAATACATTTACTCATACTTAGAGGCATGCTAAGCTTGGTTCTACACATATTTTTCAATATAATTGATGCACTTTAAATAGATATATCAAAGCATGATAAACAAAACAATGTTCATAGTAATTTCAAAGAATAAATTTTAACATTGTAAATATTTCTAAATAATAGAAATCATTCATGCTTGATATTAACAATAAAGATCATACAGTTTTTTTGTTGTTTTGAAAATTTTTAATGAAATAAAACACAGAAAAAATCACACAAACATATTTTTGTATTTTTGAATTTTGAATTTTTGTAGTTGATTTTTCATAATATAAATAAAAACAGAAAACCATAAAAACATATTTTTGTATTTTTGAATTTTGAAATTTTATAATTGATTTTCCATAATATAAATAAAAAACAGAAAATCTCAAAAACATATTTTTTGTATTTTTGTATTTTGAACTTTTATAGTTGTTTTTTTATAATATGAATAAAACAAAAATAACAAAAGTCAGAAACACAACAAATAAGTAGTACATATGAACTAACATATTTTTATAGATTTTCAGAAATTTTAAAAATCAGAAAAATCAAACACCCACGCTAGCGCCGACGCTAACGCTAGCGCTGGAAATAGTACACGATTTTTTAAGAATTTTAAAAATCTGATTTTTGATATTGATTAGGGGTCTTAAGAGTAGTCTTATACAGAAGTTTTGTAATTTTCAGAGATGTCTTGATTGCTCAAATTGCATAAAACATTTGCGTTTTACATGTTATTCATCCTAAGATCTCTAAGACTCCTAATTCCAACCTTAACATTTGATACCTTGCATCGGGAAGAGGTTTAGTAAACATATCAGCAAGTTGAGAGTCCGTGCCAATGAAACTAATCCTTACATTTTCCTTTTTAATGTGATCCCTTATGAAAAGATGACGCATATCTATATGTTTTGATCTAGAATGGTGTACCGGATTATTTGTGAGATCAATGACACTTTATTGTCACATTTTAATTCAATAAGTCTTAGATGAAAACCAAAGTCCTCTAAAGTTTGGCTCATCCATAGAGCTTGTGCACAACAACTCCCTAATGCAATGTATTCGGCCTCCGTGGTGGAGAGAGCAACCGAATTTTGTTTCCTACTAGACAATGCAACTAATGAAGGTCCTAGAAAATGACAAGTACCACTAGTGCTTTTTCTATCAAGTGAACAATTGGCATAGTCCGAGTCGGAGTAGCCGTGAAGTGTAAATGAATTATTGTGCGGGTACCATAATCCTAGTCTAGATGACCCAATGAGATATCTAAAAATTCGTTTTACCGCTTTTAAATGATATTCTTTTGGATTGGCTTGAAATCGAGCACATAAGCATACGACAAACATAATATCAGGTCTAGTTGCACTTAGATAAAGTATAGATCCTATCATACCTCTATATAAAGTTTGATCTATAGAAATTCCTGATTCATCTTTTCCTAATTTTAGTGATGCACTCATTGGTGTAGAAGCATGTTTAAGGTTTTCAAATCCAAAACGTTTATGCATATCATGGACATATTTAGTTTGACATACAAAGATACCATCAATTCTTTGTGATATTTGAAAACCAAGGAAATAAGAAAGTTCTCCTACAAGACTCATTTCAAATTCACTTTTCATCACTAAAATAACTTCTTTACACATCTCTTCATTAGTAGATCCAAAAATAATATCATCAACATATATTTGTAAAATAATTATATCATCATTGTTGTGCTTAATGAAGAGAGTATTATCCGCACTTCCCATAATATAACCGTGCTTTAATAAAAATGATGTAAGTCTTTCATACCATGCACGGGGCGCTTGTTTTAAACCATAAAGCGCTTTCTCTAGTTTATAAACTTGATTTGGAAAATTTTCACTAATAAAACCGGGGGGTTGTTCAACATAAACTTCTTCTTTTACAAACCCATTTAGAAAAGCACTTTTCACATCCATTTGAAATAGTTTTATTCTTCTAAAGCTTGCAAATGCTAGAAAAATTCTTATAGACTCTAATCTAGCAACGGGTGCAAAAGATTCATCAAAATCTATCCCCTCAATTTGAGAATATCCTTGTGCTACTAATCGTGCCTTATTTCTAGAGATTCTTGACTCACCATCTAATTTATTTTTAAAAATCCATTTTACACCTACAACCGGGTGATTAGATGGTCTTTCAACTAATTTCCAAACATCATGTCGCTCAAATTGTTCTAACTCTTCATTCATAGCCAAAAACCAAAATTCATCATTTAAAGCAGTAGAAACGTTTTTTGGTTCTATTTCGAAAACAAAACAAATATTTGAAAAAGATTCATGAAGAGAAGAGCGAGTTCTTACCCCGATGGATGGTTCACCAATTATCAATTCATGCGGATGATCCTTTGTGAATTTTAAGGTACTTGGAGGTACATATTCATCTTCCTTGGCCTCCTCTTCTTCTTCTTTGGAAGGTTCCTCATCACCATGCTCCAAAGGTTGTAAGAGATCATCCTCGTTGCCTGCGGAAAGTTTTCTACACAAGGAACAAACTCATCAAATTTTACATTTATTGACTCTTCAACTCTACTAGTTCTTTTATTAAAAATTCTATAAGCTTTACTAGTTGAAAAGTACCCAAGAAAAGTTCCTTCATCACATTTTTCATCAAACTTTCCCAAGCTATCTCTTGTATTCAAAATAAAATATTTACAACCAAAAACTTTAAAATAAGATACATTGGGCTTCTTCTGAAAATAGAGTTCATATGGTGTGAGATTAAGAGATGGGCGAAGCATGATTCTATTCAAAACATAACATGATGTACTTACGGCTTCGGCCCAAAAGGACTTAGGTAATTTATATTCACATAACATAGTGCGTGCTAGTTCTTGAAGTGTCCTATTCTTTCTTTCTACAACACCATTTTGTTGTGGTGTGCGTGGTGCAGAGAACTCATGTTTAAAGCCTAACATATCACAAAAGGATGTAAATTTTTCATTTTCAAATTCTCCTCCATGATCCGAGCGGATGCATTTAATTTTTAAATCAATTTCATTTTGAATACGAGTACATAATTTTGCAAATTCACAGAACGCATCGGATTTGGAAGAGAGAAATAATGTCCAACAATATCTTGAAAAATCATCTATTAAAACATATGTATATAATCTACCACCAAGACTTGCAGTGCTAACGGGACCAAAAAGATCCATATGAATTATTTGCAAGGGTCTTGTAGTAGAAATGAAATTTTTACTTTTGAAAGAGGATCTAGAAAATTTACCTTTTTGATATGGTGAACAAAGTGAAGGTAAAGTTCCATTTAACCTAGGCAATCCTCTAATTAAATTACTTTTGGCAAGTTTTACAATGAGCTTTGTGCTAGCATGCCCTAGTCTTCTATGCCAAAGTTCTAATTCATCATTTTTAGTGATAAAAAAATTTATAGATGATTTAGAAAGATCGTGAAAAGAAACTATATAAACATTATGTATTCTTGGTGCAGTTAGTAAAATATCTTTTGTAGTAGGATTAGATATTTTGCATAAGTTAGTGGAAGATTCAAATAACACATCTAATCCTTTATCACATAATTGGATAATAGAAATTAAATTGTGTTTTAATCCTTTCACATAAAGAACATTAGATATAGTAAAGGATTTGTTACCAACTGTACCAATTCCCATGATCCTTCCTTTTTCGTTATCGCCAAATGTCACGATCCATCCCTTCTTCTTTTCTAGGCTAAGGAACTTTGCTTTATTGCCCGTCATGTGCTTGGAGCATCCTGAATCCAAGTACCACATGTCTTCATTATCCTTAGCCTGCCTGCACATCTAGAAAGAAGATGAGAGTAAAGATCCGGATACCCAAGTGGTACCACCCATAGAATAAGTGGAAGCCTTAGGTACCCAGATTTGTTTTAAAGCATTTTGATTTATTTTCCTGCAAGAACTAGATGTGTGACCTAACCGATAGCAGTTTGCACACGAAATAAAGGGGGTTGAGACCATTTTCTGGAAAATTTTCTTGCTGGAATAAATTGGATTTATAGAAGGAAAGCATTTTGAAAAAGAAAATTCAGGTTTTTGGTATGAGGTGCTAGCACCTGCGTTAGTGGCTAACGCCGGGCGGTAGCCCTCTCCTCGATATCCGAGCCCACATTTTCCAGAACCATGGCGCTGGTACCCTAAAATCATTTCTAGTGATTTTTTTCCTATTCCAAATTTTTTAATGGCCATGGTGAGATCATGAACTTGTGCTTTAAGTGAAGAATTTTCTTTCACAAGCATAACACACTTATTTTCAAAATCTTTTTTGTTATTTTTGATTTGCAAAAGAGAGGCTTCTAATTTCCTTTCTAATTCCACCTTCTCTTTTGTAAGAGTTTTGGCATGAGAGAGGGCTTTAGAAAGTGACTCTTCAATATCTTTTGCCAATTTAGTGGAGTGATCACACTCTTGGCAAGAAACCTTTCTCTTTTCTAAAACAATTACCTTTTTGGAATGCTTTTGATTTTCTTTAATAAGAGATTCATTTTCACGATTCAATAAAATACTATCTTTTATATTTTTATCAAAAGCTTTGCAAGTTTCAAGGAATTCATTATAGAGTTCAGCATAAGTGGGAGGAGTTACCTCAGTGTCGCTAAGAACACTGGTGTCTTCGCCGTCGTTTCCATGTCCCATGAGGCACATGTTTGCTTCCTCATCTTCGCTTGATGATGACCCGCTTGATTCTTCAGGGGAGGAGGAGGAGTCATCCCATGTTCTAGCTTTTAGCACTTTCTTCTTCTCCTTCCCTTTGTGCCGCTTTTCTTTCTTCTCCTTCAAGAACTTTGGGCATTGGCTCCGAATGTGCCCGGTCTTCGTACAATGAAAGCATTCTGGTGGAGGTCTTTCTTCTTCATTGTCGCTCTCCTTTTCCTTCTTTGAGGACGACCCTTTCCATCTTCCATCATTTTGGATAAATTTCCGGAAAGTGTTTCGCCTTTCCGGATTTCGCATGAACTTTCAGAAGTTCTTCACCAAAAGACTTTCTTCATCTTCATCCTCATCCTCTTGGCACTCCTTCTTTGATTTTAATGCCAACACCTTCTTCTTTGGCTCCTTGTTGTATTCATCATGTTGAATTTTGAGTTCTACCTCATGGGTTTTGAGATTCCCAATGAGGTTCTCAACTTGTAGCATCCTTAGATTGTGCGATTCTGAAATGGCCATCACCTTTGGGTTGAATTTTGGTGGAAGGGAACGAAGGATCTTTCGGACCAAGTCGCCATTGGAGAAGGTCTTTCCAAGTGCTTTGGAGGCATTGACAATCTTTGTGAAGCGCGTGTACATGACATCAACATCTTCACTTTCATCCATCCGGAATTTTTCATATTCTGACTCAAGTTGGAAAAGCTTTGAATCTGTAACCTGCGATGTACCTTCATGAGTAACTTCCAAATGATTCCAAATTTCATAAGCAGTAGTACATGCAGAAATTCTATTAAATTCATTTCTATCTAACGCACAAAATAAAGCATTCATGGCCTTGGCGTTATTTTTGCATTTTAGCTTATCCCTATCATCCCATTTATCTTTTGGTTTCTCTAAAGTTATCTCTCCAACTACACATGTACGAGGAGAGTATTCCTCTTCGACCATATTCCATACCTCAATATCTAGGGTCATAAGAAAACAACGCATCCTATTTTTCCAATAATTATAATCTGACCCGGTAAAGAGTGGAGGTCCACTAATTCCCTGACCCTCGGAAAAAGCGAGATCATAAGACGCCATTATTCCTGGTTTTTTAAACCGTTTGGAATAACCTGCCTCTGATACCACTTGTTGGATCGATTGAGCCCTTAGAGGGGGGGGGGGGGGGTGAATAAGGGAATAAAAATCTGTATAATGTTTTGACAATTTACTAAATTGTTAGAGTAAATTAGAATGAAATAATCAATTTAACTTAAAGGAGGAAACAATTGTAATTTGCAATTTTATAAATTATGCCAAATGATAGAAATCAAGTAAACACAAAAAGAGACATGATTATATTATATGAAAAAGGTGTTTACAAAAATTGATTTCAATATTGCTTGAAATCGGAGGTGAATAAAGTAATACAATTTTTCCTTTTCTATATCGACTTGTATCCCCACAAACCGGTTGGCTTTAGCCTATCCTTCCCGGATATGGCCTCAAGCCGCTCTAGCCAATCCTTCCCCGGATATGGCCTCGAGCCCCCTAGATCTAATCACCTAGAACTAGTCGCCAACACAAGGCGAATTCCTCCCTAAGTCCTACCCAGACCTAGTCGCCAACACAAGGCGAATTCTCTAAATGGTTACAAAAATATTTGGAATGAAAATAAAATTATCAATAATGAAACTCCCTATATGAGATCTCTGAAGTTGAGGATGAAGGATCGTTGTAGCATAAGCGAGGTTGAAGCGATCGTTCTTCGGATGCACCGTGGTGGCTTCCTTCTCCAGAAATCCTCTTTGGCTTTGAGTGGGAGATGAACTTTCGGCAGAGTAGCAGCTCTGGAAATTTGGCACAAGTAATCTCTCTGGAGCACTAACTCAAAACGAGAGAGAGCCCATCAATTTATAGATCTTGAAGATAGCGCCTGTGGTAGCTCCTAGCGCCTGCAGTAGCGTTCGTGTGGAGTGGTTGCGAAACCGTCGGTGGCGTGGTGCTGGGCACGAACTTGAGATAGCGCCAGGCGGTAGCGCTAGCACTGGCAGTAGCGTTCGTGTGGAGCGGTTGCGGAACCGTCGGCGGCGTGGCAGAACAAACTTTCGTCGAACGGAACAATTTCGTCGAACGGAGCTTCAAGTTCGTCGAACGGAATTTTCGTCGAACGGAGGCAAATTCGTCGAACGAAATTTCGTCGAACGAAATTTTTGTCGAACGAAAATTTTGTCGAACGCAGGTAAATTCGTCGAACGAAATTTTCGTCGACCAAAATTTTCGTCGAACGCAGGCAAGTTCGTCGAACGGAACCTGAGCTAGCGCCTTGCGGTAACTCTAACGCTGGCGGTAGTGTATTCTTCCAGATGTTTGAATTCAGCTGCTTTCTACCTGTGGAGTATTGCACCTATAGTTCCTGCACACTATAAACACACGACAAGCAAGATCAAATACAATTTGGGATTTGTTATTCTCAAACAAAGGGATGTGACACACATGTCCAACAAATTGTTCCAACGGACTTTTAACAATCGAATGGATTTGTTCCGCAATAGTCTGACCTCGGTGTCTTCGATGTGAATGGGATTAACCTTCATCTCTAACCCACCATCTACCGGCACCTTGTCGATCGCAACAACAAGTGTAGGCTCCTTCCCAACCATTCTCAAAACTGAAATGTAAAATACAACATGCAGACAGCTTAGCTCCGTAAATAGAGTAAGCCGATAGGCAGCTTCACCAATGCGCTCCAAGATCTCAAATGGTCCTAAGTACCTTGGACTCAGTTTTTTAAAGCGTTGGTTCCTCGATACTCCTTTGAAGGGTTTGATCTTCAAGTAAACCCAGTCACCAACGGCGAACTCGGCGTTCCGGTGACTTGCGTTGTAATACTTCGTTTGCCTATCCTGGGAAATTAGCAACCGCTCTCTTATTCCCAAATTGATGTATTTTCTTCATCCACGTCTTTGCGCTTCAACAACTTCGTGTCCCCCGTTTCCGCCCAAGCCAAAGGCGTACGACACTTTCTATCATAAAGGGCCTCAAAGGGTGCCATTTTAATACTTGCTTGGTAGTTGTTGTTGTTGTAGGCAAACTCAATCATATAGAGATGGTCCTCCCATCTCTTTCTGAAATCTAAGGCGTACATCCGGAGAATGTCTTCCATCATCCTATTATTCCTCTCGGTCTGCCCATTCGTTTGTGAGTGGAAGGTATGTTGGAGTTTCTATTGTGATCTGAAAGTTATCAAGTAGTTAGTCTTAATGCAAACACGATATGAGCCTATAGGGTCGCACATAAGAGCGTTTGGAGAAACTGGAGGAAGGATTGTGTTGGCCTTGCTCATATTGGATATGAGTCAAAGGACCAATCCTGTGTCTATGTGGAATAGAGTTGGTTCGGGAAGACTGCACTTTAGATATTATGAATATTGTATAGAGCATGTCGATAAGGGCTTTAAGGCGATATTATGAATATCGTTGAGAAGACTTTAAGATGACATTGTGAATGTTGTCGTGATAGATAGCATTAGTCGGGATCACAAGCCGATATTGTGAATATCAACTCGTGATCAATGTCATCATGAACGTCTTGATGACATAGACTATCATGACTGTTTCGTCGAATTGTCTCGACGAATTCGTCGAGACCGACTCGATGGAATAATTTGTTGCTGGTTGACTTCATCGAGAATGTCTCGATATATTCGTCGAGACTGTCTCGATGAATTCGTCGAGAGGTCTCGACGAATTCGTTGAGAGGTCTCGACGATTTTGTCGAGAGGTCTTGATGTATGAAGTGTTCCCGACAGTTTTGTTCCACTGGGTCTGCAGATAGAGGATCCCTTTATCTGCTTTGTACTCGTGGGTATACAAGGAACAGGTACTTTAGGTTTCAGATACGTGTAAAGAAAAACAAACCGAGAGCGACAAATCCACTAGATCGGCCTTTTCCCGTCGCTGCTTCTGAAGATCGACGAAGGAATTGTTTCTTCGAGAGATTTCATCGTTTCTAGATATCAATAGGAAGTGTTCCTGTTGATTGTCGCAGTTCCTGAAGACCTGTCGCCGCCTCTCTTCATCGGATCTAGTAATCCGTAGAGACGTTGAGGGCTTTCCTTCTTCGACCTAGTTCTTGTTCGATAAGGACTTAGGGTTCCCCTTTCGCTTGTGTGGACTTCTGTAGAGGTGCAGATTTGTTTCTGTGCTAACTCCCTCCGATGAGCAGTCTGATCTCGACAAAGCCGAAAGGAACCAGAAGAAGAAGAATCGGAATAAGATTCTGATTCCTAGAAGATTTTTCTTGGAGCATCCAATTGAGTAGTGCCTCGATCCCAAACAGGTAATTTATTTGTTATTGCAATATCTTGATTCATGGTTTCGGCAAGATCCATTCTTGAAAATTTGGGTTGTTCTTGAATATTCCGCTGCGCACATCTGATGTGTCTACACCTAAGGAAAACCCAACAGTGATATCAGAGGGACGTTGAGCCGATTTCCATGTTTCAGAAATTGTTCCCTTTGCAGTAACCGTCTTTCTCTATGTTAGTTTGTGAAACTAGAGCATAGAGAGACGAGCTTGTCTACTTCCATAAGGGTGTTTGCCCATGCTAGCATTTGGTACATGTAAATCCAAATATTTAGAATTGTTCTGAATATTCAGATTTAATCCATATCATTAAGCGTTGATGGTTCTGTGCATATGGAATGTATCCGGGTTATGCTTGTTATTTCATTCATGATAGTGAATTGTGTGCACATTGGTTAAATGTTAATCAAGATTAAATGTTAATCAAACTTCCTGAAAAACCCCTTATCATAAATATTAACTATTCAGATGCCTTCTGATGGATGACACTATTCCTGCCTCGATCGATGAAGTGTGGGCATGCCAAAGCAAGGTTCATTAGTCTATCTTATTAAGGGTGTGAGCGGATAATTGTGATATCCCACTGTCGACATCGGGTCCAACTTAACTAGGTGACCTTAAATGTTGAGTGTCTAGAGGCATAGGGTTGGCATGCACCATATGATGGATGCGAATAAAGAGTTATTCACCAACCATACAAGAGTTGAATAGTGATGCATTTGGCAAGCGTTGTCTACTTAAATTGCAACATTGTGGGTGATCAGCCAAAGCTAACTTATTTTGGCGGTGAAATATGGATCTTGTCCACTAAGAGAGTAGCTCGCATAAATTCTCCGAATTGATATTAAGGGTTATCAATTTGAATAAAATAGTGGGAGCTTTTAATAAAAGTCCTTATTAAAATAAAATGTATTTTGAAATATATTACTAAAATGCTTTGCAAATTTATTGCAGAATTTCCATGGCAAGTACATCTAACTCCACTCTATCCCTGAGAGCCATCCTTGAGAAGGACAAGATCAACGGGATGAACTTCCTTGACTATTATAGAAACTTAAGGATCATCCTCACGCAAGAGCGCAAGCTCTTTGTCTTGGAGGAGCAAGCCCCCCAAAAGTCGATCGAGAATGCTCCCCGAGTAGACAAGGATGCTTACAAGAAGTATCAGGATGATACCTTGGATGTTGAATGCCTCATGCTTACTACCATGTCCTCTGAGCTTCAGAATCAACATGAGAGCATGTGTGGTAATGAGATAATTGAGCACCTCAAGAAAATGTTTGAGGGGCAAGCTCGACAAGAGAGGTTTGACATATCCAAGGCATTATTTCAGTGCAAAATGGGAGCTCGAGACTCATTAGGGACTCACATACTCAAGATTATTGGGTATATTGAGAACCTTGAAAGACTGGGTTTTTCCTTGAGAAGGACAAGCTCAACGGGATGAACTTCCTTGACTGTTATAGAAACTTGAGGATCATCCTCAGGCAAGAGCGCAAGCTCTATGTCTTGGAGGAGCAAGTCCCCAAAAAGCTGATCGGGAAAGCTCCTCGAGTAGACAAGGATGCTTACAAGAAGCATTAGGATGATACCCTGGATGTTGGATGCCTCATGCTTACTACCATGTCCTCTGAGCTTCAGAATCAACATGAGAGCATGTGTGGCAATGAGATAATCGAGCACCTCAAGAAAATGTTCGAGGGGCAAGCTCGGTAAGAGAGGTTTGACATATCCAAGGCATTGTTTCAGTGCAAAATGGGAGCTCGAGACTCAGTAGGGACTCACATACTCAAGATGATTGGGTATATTGAGAACCTTGAAAGACTGGGTTTTCCCTTGGGCCAAGAGTTGGCCACTAATCTGTTCCTGCAATCATTATCGTACAGTTATGAGCAGTTCATCTTGAACTATAACATGAATGAGATAGACAAGACACTGCCCGAGGTCCTAGGCATGTTGAGAACTGGCTAAAATAATATGAAGAAGGCCAAGTCTGCTAGACCCATACAGATGATGCATAAAGGCAAGGGAAAGGACAAGGGATCAAATAATACGATGATAGGATCTAAGACTTATCTTGATCCCACGTCTCCAGCACTAAAGAAGAAAGGTCTGGCTATGGAAGGGAAGTGCCACCACTGCGGTAAGGCAGGGCATTGGAGGAGGAATTTTCCGCTCTATATTGAGGATCTGCAGAAGAAGAAGGGAAGTGTGACTTCCGCTTCAGTTATTTTTGTTATAGAAATAAACCTTTCTGCTCCTTCATCTTGGGTATTGGATACCGGATGCTGTTCTCACATTTGTACAAATGTGCAGGAACTGGGAAGGAGAAGAATGCTGGGTAAAGGAGAGGTAGATATGTGCATTGGAAATGGAGCAAGAGTTGTTGTCATTGTCGTTGGAGTCTTTCGTCTTTCTTTGCCCATTGGGCTTGAAATAGAATTAGATAACTGTTATTTTGTTCCAGCCATAACTCGAAACATTATATCCATTTCATGCCTTGACATGAAGGGTTTTTCATTTATAATTAAGAACAATTGTTGTTCAATCTTTATTTATGATGTTTGTTATGGTGTAGCCCAATTGTTTAATGGTTTATATGTTTTGAACTTAGACCATCCGATCTATAATGTAGAGAATACTAAAAGACTAAAAATTAATGACTCGAATCCTACGTATCTTTGACATTGTCGTTTGGGCCATATAAATGAGAAACGCATATCCAAGCTCCATGAAGATGGAATATTGAACTCATTTGATTATTAATCATTTGAGAGACGCGAGTCTTGTTTATTAGGCAAGATGACAAAAGCCCCTTTCACTACTTGTGCTGAGAGGGATGATGATCTCTTGAGTGTGATACATAGTGATGTGTGCAGACCCATGAGTTCTATGACTAGAGGTGGGTTCTACTACTTTGTTACATTCACTGATGATTTCAGTAGATGTGGATACGTGTTTTTTATGAAGAACAAATATGAAACCTTTGAAAAGTTCAAAAAGTTTAATACTAAAGTAGAGAATCAATTGGGAAAAGAATAAAAGCACTCCGATCCGATCGAGGTGGCGAATATTTGAGTCATGAGTTTCATGGTCATCTAGAAGAGTGTGGTATTGTATCATAGCTCACTCCGACCGGAACACCACAACACAATGGTGTGTGAAAGTGAGGTTAGATCTTAGATTTACTCTAGAGGGGGGTGAATAGAGTTTTAAAAGGTTTTTCACTTAATTTTATAGCAGAATTAAAATAGTGTTACTTATATGTGTATTGCATAGTGAGTTATAAAATACAATTAGGAAGCACAGCACACCGTACAGCAAAATAAGCACAACACAGACGACACAAGAATTTTATAGTAGTTCCCCACTAAACCTGGGTACGTCTACTCTTCTACCACACTTGGTAGGATTCCACTACAGGTTGTTTATCAGGTGCCCTGCCACCAAGGGAGTTTTGATCAGGTGTCCACACACCAAGTGAGCTTTTGATCAGGTGCTCTAACCAAACTACAGGTTTTTGATCAGGTGCCCTGCCACCAATGGCTGTAACTTTTGAAGGAAGTTATAACCCTTTATACAGTTAAAAGAAAACAAAAATATATTGTTCTTCTCTTTCAGAGAAGACTCTAGTGGATCCTTGATGATGTTAAAGAGCTCCCCCTGATTTGATTAGTGTTTGATAATCAGGTGAGTAAGCTTCTTCTCTAGATTGTAGTAACTCCTTTCTTCTTCTTCTGCAGTTGAGATCCTGAGCAAATGATCTTGATTGAGTGTCTCAGGATGAAGATGATCTGCAGAGAAGAGTTAGCAAACAAGATAGATAATAATATGTTGTTCTCTGTCTATTTCTTCTTGTGCTTTCTCTATCTATGTGTAATCTGGAGAGCTTCTCTCTCTTATGTTCAATTCTTCTCCTTCATTCTCTCTAGTTGTCTGTCTTGAAAGGGAAGAGATAAAGTCTCTTTTTATCGACTGGACTCCTCGAGAAGATAAACTGCCATCTTTAATTTAAGATGTTCTGCAACGACTATATCATTAATGTTCTGCAATGGCTATATCATTAATTGTTCTGCAACGGCTATATCATTAATGTGAGGCACTGATAATTCAAACAAAAGAAGGTCAGCAATATATAAGTAAAAACTATTCAAAATATTGCTTTATCAGATATAGAATTTTAGTCGATCTGAGAAAAGAGATTTTATATAGCTGATAATATTTCGTCGATCTCAGCTTGAAGTTCGTCGGGCTGAGCTCGACGTTTTGTTGATCTGATCATTGATTAACTGCATAGAGAACTTTCGTCAAGCGCTGCTTGGATTTCGTCGAACGCAGCTTCAGATAACTTTCGTCGATCGCAGTTAGCTTTTCATCGATCGTAGATTCCTTGATATTTCGTCGAGCACTGTTAGCCTTTCGTCGATCGTAGTTTATATTATATTCTTTTCTGTCTTAATGAGATTTGATCTAGTTTATACAAGATATATTATGATAGAAATTTAGACCAAAGATGGATCCTAACTCAAATCAAAACTATGGTTCCAATCATCTCCCCCTATTTGAGTTGGGATACATATTTGAAATATAAGACATATAAAACATACAGGGATCCTAATCCAAATCAATACTGGTGATCCAACAATCTCCCCCTATTTGGTTTAGGGTGCCAAGCAAGAGAAAATAGAATAACTCAAAGCATAAGGTATTTGTAATAGTCATTATAAATCTTTAAGGAGATATATTGAATAAACAGATAGTAAAATTTATTTTGTTCTCTTGAAGACATTTAATAAATTACTACATTTCTTCTTCTTCTTTTAAAATTTCTCTTCTTCTTTTAATTTCTCTTTTACTTTTAATTTCTCTTCTTCTTTTAATATCTCTTCTTCTTTTAATTTCTCTTTTTTCTTTTAATTTCTCTTCTTCTTTTAATATCTCTCCCCCTGTCTTGATTCAGGGAACCCTGGATCAAGACACCTAGAAGAAGGGTAAATGTGAATATAAGCAATTCTGATTCTTAGATTTTGTTTCAATAGGATTCTATTAATATGATGAATTGCTACAGCTGTTAATGGATTCTAAGGAATTTTTTTATGACAGAAAATTTTTATCTGATTTGAATTGCTACAGCTGTTAATGGATTCAAAGGAATTTTTATTTTATCAGAAAAATATTGCCTGATACTTTCCTTCTAATAGAATTCTCTCATCAGAAGAGATTCAAACTCAGTGCCATGATCATTTCTGATCAATGCTACTAGAGTAGAGTACTCAAATCTTGATGGACCTAAGAAAGCCTATAGGAACATGAAGTTATCTGACTTTGTTTTTAAGATAGAAAAATTTAATTGAATCTTATAACTTTTTGTTTGATTACAATTAGAGTTAAAATGATTTTCAATAGGTCAAGTATTGTCTTATAGTTAGTTATATTGGCTTTTGTATCTGTTAAGTGTTTTACCAATTGAAAGTTTCTTTTATAATCATTAAAATATATGTTTGATAAACTATTCTGATTTTGTCGATCTCGGGTTGACAAAGTACAATGATTTCGTTGACCTCTGATTAAGGAATAGTTATATTTATTCTCTGTGTTCAGAGTTCGTTGAGCTCTGATCACAGGAAAATTGAGCTTGATTTCTGTGTTCGGCTTTCGTCGATCTGCGTTCGACGAAGTTATTTGATTTCGTCGATCTCTATTCGATGAATTTTGTTGAACACAAAAGATTTTAGTGATTTCTACTGAGTCTTCTGCTACTTCTTTTTCTTTAGCAGAGACAAATTTTATAAATGTAGTTAGAGTATTTTCCTTTTGAATATGAGATAGATTAGATGAAAATCCTTAGCTAGGTTTGCTGCCATTTAATCTGGCATTTATAGTGCTTGTGATATTCATTATTTTGATATTTCCTTTATTAAGAGATTGTTCAAACATTTCACCCTTAATTGACTCATTTTTTAAAGAAATAATTTGCTCTTTTGATGTTTTCAAAGTATTTTCTAAAGTTAAATTGTTTATTTCTGTTAACTCTTTTCTGAGAGATGTGATTTCTTTCTCAGATTTTATTAAATCTATACATAGCATTTTAAAATCTGATTTGAAATTTTCCGGAGTAAAATCAAATCTTGAAATTACCTCATCTTCATCAGATTCAGATTCTGCATCTGAGTTGTGGTTTGAGCCATTTATGGCCATCATGCAGAATTCTATAGCTTTTTGTTCTTCTTCTTCTTCTTCTTCACTTGAACTAGATGATGATTCTGTAACTGAATCACTTGAGGTGGAAGAAGATTCAGCTACCATTCTTGTGAGGGAGTTCCAGATGTCTCTTGCTGAAGTGCAATCAGCCACTATTTCAAAAATGTCTTTTGACATTGCTTGAGCTAATATGTCCATATCCTTGGCATCAACACTTTTCAGCTTCTTTTGAGCATCTGTTGATGTTGATGAGGTTGAAGGTCCTGCCAGGATAGAATTATAAATTTCTTCATCAATTGCATTCATATATAATCTAATTCTAGCCTGCCATAAGGAAAATTATACAAATTACAGATAGGTGGTCGGTACTTAAAATTCTTCTTGTGCCATGAAACAGTAAAAACTCTAACTTAAATTTAAGATCTAATTGATCTTTTGATTCAGGTGTTAGCCTGTAAAGAATCAACCAACCTCTGTTACCAATTGAAAGTCAATTGATATCAGTTGAAAGTGAATTGATATAATCAACCACGCTTTGATACCAATTGAAAGTGAGGTTAGATCTGAATTACTCTATAGGGGGGTGAATAGAGTTTTAAAAGGGTTTTCACTTAAATTTATAGCGGAATTAAAATATTGTTACTTATATGTGTATTATAGAGTGAGTTATAAAATAAAATAGGGAAGCACAGCACACAACACAGCAAAATAAGCACAACACAGACGACACATGAATTTTATAGTAGTTCGCCACTAAACCTGGGTACATCTACTCTTCTACCACACTTGGTAGGATTCCACTACAGGTTGTTGATCAGGTGCCCTGCCACCAAGGGAGTTTTGATTAGGTGTCCACACACCAAGTGAGCTTTTGATCAGGTGCTCTAACCAAACTACAGTTTTTTATCAGGTGCCCTGCCACTAATGGCTGTAACTTTTGAAGGGAGTTATAACCCTTTATACAGTTAAAAGAAAACAAAAATATATTGTTCTTTTCTTTCAGAGAAGACTCTAGTGGATCCTTGATGATGTTGAAGAGCTCTCCCTGATTTGATTAGTGTTTGATGATCAGGTGAGGAAGCTTCTTCTCTAGATTGTAGTAACTCCTTTCTTCTTCTTCTGCAGTTGAGATCCTGAGCAAATGATCTTGATTGAGTGTCTCAGGATGAAGATGATCTGCAGAGAAGAGTTAGCAAACAAGATAGATAATGATATGTCGTTCTCTTTCTATTTCTTCTTTGTGCTTTCTCTGTTTATGTGTAATCTGGAGAGCTTCTCTCTCTTATGTTTAATTCTTCTTCGTCATTCTCTCTAGCTGTCTGTCTTGAAAGGGAAGAGATAAAGTCTCTTTTTATCGACTGGACTCCTCGAGAAGATAAACTGCCATCTTTAATTTAAGTTGTTCTGCAATGGCTATATCATTAATGTTCTGCAACGGTTATATCATTAATTCTTCTGTAATGGCTATATCATTAATGTGAGGCAATGATAATTCAAACAAAAGAAGGGCAACAATATATAAGTAAAAACTATTCAAAATATTGCTTTATCAGATATAGAAATTTAGTCGATCTGAGAAAAGAGATTTTATATAGCTGATAATATTTCGTCGATCTCAGCTTGAAGTTCGTCGAGCTGAGCTCGATGTTTTGTCGATCTGATCATTGATTAACTGCATAGAGAACTTTCATCGAGCGCTGCTTGGATTTCATCGAACGCAGCTTCAAAGTCCTTTCGTCGAGCGCTGCTTGGTTTTTGTCGAACGCAGCTTCAGATAACTTTCGTTGATCGCAGTTAGCTTTTCGTCGATCACAGCTTCCTTGATATTTCGTCGAGCACTGCTAGCCTTTCGTCGATCGCAGTTTATATTATATTCTTTTCTGTCTTAATGAGATTTGATCTAGTTTATACAAGATATGTTATGATAGAAACTTAGACCAAAGATGGATCCCAACTCAAATCAAAACTATGGTTCCAACAGTGTGTCTGAGAGGAAAAAACATACATTGTTAGATATGGTACGGTCAATGATGAGTCATGCAGATTTGCCCATTTCCTTTTGGGGTTTTGCTCAAAAGACTGCAACTTTTACACTAAATCGAGTTCCGATAAAGACGATTCAAAAGACACCATATGAGATATGGACTGGGAAGCGTCCCAGTATGTCTTTCATTATGATTTGGGGCTATGAGGCATACCTGTGACTTTAAATGTCTGACAAGATGGAACCCAAGTCAGATAAGTGTTATCTTGTGGAATATCTTAGGGAAACCAAAGGTTATTACTTCTACCTGCACTCCGAGGGCAAAGTGTTTGTCGCAAGGACTGGTGTTTTTCTAGAGAAAGAGTTTCTATCTAGAGAAAATGCCAGGATAGAACTTGAAGAAGTTCAAGAACCACAAACTATAACTATGAGTGAACACGAATCGGAACCTGAGCAAGTACTAGAATATGTTGTAGCTGGAGAACCTGCTCAAGAAACACATGTCCTACGTAGATCTGGTAGACCTATATTTGAGCTTGAGAGATATGGATTTCTCATGTCTCAAATAGGTAGTGTGTTACTTGTGGATTATGATGATGAGCCTGCAACCTACTGAGAGGCTATGAATGGACCCAACTCCGAGAAGTGGCTTGAGGTCATGAAATCTGAAATGGACTCCATATATGCAAACCAAGTTTGGACCTTGGTGGAACCACCTGAAGGGGTACGACCCATATGGTGCAAATGGGTCTTCAAGAAGAAGACCGACGTGGATTGGAATGTACAGACATTCAAAGGTCGACTGGTGGCTAAAGGTTTCTGGAAAATTCATGGTGTTGACTATGATGAGACCTTTTCCCATGTTGCTATGTTCAAGTCCATCAGGATTCAACTTGCTATTGTTGCGTATTATGACTACGAGATCTATCAAATGGATGTCAAAATGGATTTCCTTAATGGAAACCTTCTTGAGGAAGTGTATATGACACAACTCGAGGGTTTTGTATCTCCAAATGAAGCCACTAAAATATGCAAGTTGCATCGATCCATTTATGGGTTGAAACAAGCTTCTCGAAGTTGTAATCTATGTTTTGATGAGAAGATCAAAGAGTTTGGTTTCATCAAAAATGAGGATGAGCCTTGTGTTTACAAGAGGATTAGTGGGAGCATTGTTATATTCCTGATATTATATGTAGATAATATACTATTGATTGGGAATGATGTTCCGACCCTGCAAGCTGTTAAGAACAACCTAGGGGACTACTTTTCTATGAATGACTTGGGAGAAATGACTTATATACTTGGTATTAAGATCTATAGAGATAGATCGAAGAACTTGCTGGGTTTGAACTAGAGGACATAAATTGACAAGTTGTTGAAACGGTTCAACATGCTTGAGTCCTAGAAGTGATTCTTACCCATGTCATATGGTGTGAGTCTTTCTAAGGATCAATGTCCTAAATCTTTGGAAGATAAGGACTGCATTAAGTTGATTCCATATGCTTCAGCAATTGGACCAATCATGTATGCAATGTTGTGCACTCAACCCTATGTCTCGTATGCTTTGAGCATGATGAGCAGATATCAGTCTAATTCTGGTGATGGTCACTTGACGGGTGTCAAGAATATCCTAAAGTACTTTAGAAGGACTAAGGATTTATTTTTGGTGTTTGGTGGAGAGGAAGAGCTCGTTGTAAAAGGTTGCACGGATGCTAGCTTCCAAACTGATAAGGACGACTCAAAATCACAATCAGGTTTTGTATTTTGCCTTAATGGAGGTGTTGGGAAAACCCCCTTTGATTTAACTTAACAAAATCACTAAAAGGGATTTTATCTCTTAGGATTGAATTACCCATTGTATAGTGAGGGTAATCTGGTCATTAGATGTCTTAGGATGTCATACTCAACCTAGGGTGTCAAGACCATATCAAGAGAAGCACAAATTTGGTGAAGTTAATATTTGCGTCGAATTGAAATCTATGCAGCATCGAATGAGTGTCGACGCTACTCTAACAAGAAGTCCAAGCAACATACTCTTTCTGTCGGAGTAGATCAAGTCGACGTTACGTCGAATAGATATCGACGTAGAGGCCATGGACCTGTCGAAGTACTGTGTGAAGTCGACGTAGCTTATACTTCAATTTAACGTAGAAGGAAATATATGTCGAAGTCATCTAAAGTCGATGCAATGTCAACTTCTTCTCGACGCACATAATGAAGCTCAGAGTCAGGTCTTCAACTCGACGGTTACATCGATTGGGTATCGACGCAACGCCGACTAGCAGAGTTCAATCAGAGCAAGGATGAATTCGAAGTTGCTCCTTTAAGAACTCGATGGTGCGTCGATAAGAGAGGAAGAGAACTCGGCGCTACATCGAATACAGTATGAAAAGGGAAACCTTTTCAGCTGTCATTTTAGACCCTCTCTCATGGCCCACCTCTCTCAAGACCGTTCTCCAACGGCTCCTTAATTACCTCAAATGGAATGAAGAATTAACAGAGGACAGAGAAAAGCTGTCTTGGAAATAAGCTTTATGTACAACCCTCATATTTTCCGAGTCGGTGTGACTCGGCGTAGATGAGGTCATGGTAGTAAGGGTGACCATGACACGATGGCCCGAACCGTCGGAGTCCATCAAGACCAGAAAGAGAAGGCTGGGGGGAGGGGGGGTAGACCTCCTTGGATGAGTGGACCTTGGGTCCACTCGTCCAAGGCCACGGGCGAGTGGATGCTTGGTCCATCGCCCAAGAACCCGGGCGAGTGGACTATTGGTCCACTCGCCCGAGTGGGGGGGGGGGGGGGGGGCGAGTGGACCATGGGTTCCACTCGCCCAAGGGTAGGGGCGAGTGGACCTATGATCCACTCGCCCCGTGCAGCCGGGCGAGTGGACCAAGGGCCCACTAGCCCGGTGGGTTGAGTGGACCGTAAGGTCCACTCGCTCGGTGGGTTGAGTGGACCGTAAGGTCCACTCGCCCGATGGGTTGAGTGGACCGTAAGGTCCACTCGCCCAGTAAGGGCGGTGGACCTCAGTCCACTCGTTCGACCCCCGGCAAGGTGGGAGTGGACGTCTCGTCCTCCACTCCCCCCCCCCCCCCCCCCCTCTCATTTTGACCATCCAGGTTCATGGTTGAGCTGCGGATAGCAGAATTTTGGCTATCCGCAGCCCAATTTTGTGAAGTCTATAAATAGACCCCCATGGTCACCTTGGGAAGGGATGTTGGTACCCCCCCCCCCCTCCCTCGCGTGTGCGTTGTGAGCAAGCACTACCCCTCCCCTCCCCCTTGTCATCGAAGGTGGACGGTGAGGTGATCCTTAGTGCCCTCCAAGGTGCCCAGGCTCAGCATTGGCTTGGGAGCGGAAGTTCCTTGTGAGCTTCCGGGTATGTGGTGGGACCTCCACGCTGCAACTTAAGTGGTCCATTTCTGTACTTAAGTTTTCTTCAAAAGCAAGGTCTCTCTGTTCTTAGCAACTAGTCAAGGGTTTTAGCTCGGGTCAAGTAAGGGTTAGCTGCATCCCACTTGCGAACGTCGAAACCGGTTCTCTGGTTTCAACATTATGGTGCGGTGAGCGTGGAAGGAGCTAGTTCGGAAAGCTCTGAGCAAGTCTCATGGCCGGAAGCGATGAGCTGGGGGGACTCACCCCCTACCAGCAAGTGCGTGAAGAAAAGGGATTTTGAAGAGTTCAAGGAGTCGATTCTGGAGCTCAAGCGGGTCGCACTCCCCCCTCGCGGAGAGTGCTCGACACCACCCGCACCTGTTCTTGCCTTGCCATCTCCGATAGAGATGGGGCAAGCACGTCGGTAAGGTAAGGAGCTAGCCACAGGGGAGGGCTTGAGTCTCCAAGCAAGAGGGCTCTTCAACGGCTCTCCCAGGACCGGCTACCCCGGTGGAGAGAACGCCTTCGACTCACCAAGGGAAGGACGACCCTATTCAGCACCTCCAGTGGTTTGAAGACATGGTCTCGGTCAGGCAGATGATGGACGCCTCCAAGTGCAGGCTCTTCGCCATCACTTTCAAGGGAGAAGCAAAAGATTGGTTCCACGAGCTCCAATCAGGTACCATCTACAGCTTCAAGGACCTGCGTCGGAGTTTCTTGTTATGGTTCTCCACCTCGAAGAAGGGGAGGAAGGGGCCCAAGTCCCTGTTCTTGATTCAACAGAAGCAGTGGGAGACGCTGGGAAGCTACGCAGACCGTTTTCAGGAGCAAGTCTTCCGCCTCCAGGTTGACCAGGGAAGCAGGAAGGACCAGGAGAAAGAGAAGGAATGAGAAGACAGAGAAAGTGGAGAAGGTGATAAAAAAGATGGCCTAGATGCATATGGCCGAGTAGGCGCAAGAAGGCGCGTTGTAATAGTTATGTAGCCTCCCCATGTTGAATGAAAAGTAGGTAGAGATAAAACCTTAGGTAAAGCCTCTGGGAAGGTGCTGGGTTCCTCCGCCTCCAGGTGAAGGTAAGCACCTAGGACGTGGATGGGTACTCTGCCTCCAGTGGGTAAGATCCCCAACTAGAGACCATTCTCCGGGCTCAGTCATGCCGGCAGATGGGAGACTGATGCGATGTTCGGCAAGTGCACCGGTCGCGTAAGTAATAAATGTTGAGAATAGGATCCCCGAGTGTCGGTCTCTTGAGGAATGCAGGTTGGGTGAAGGAATTATGTTGTGTGACAATTGTTACACAAGCGGGAACAATCACAGAAAGTGGGGTTTTGATTTGGTTTCCTACTGTTAACAACAATAAAAGAAATGCGGGTCGAAATCACCGCTTCACAAGGTGAGATGGATGCAACGGCCGCGATGCCGAGCTTCGTGAGGCGGATGGACGGTGCGCATGCGAATGAAGTGATCACTAGTGCGGGGAGTGAGGGTCGCAAACACCTCTTTGCAAATTGTCGTTAGCTCTTGCTAACGCGAATCGAACACGATGAGTGCGTGAGTGATTGAGTGAAGGTGAGACGTATCACAAGCAAATACTGAAGAACGGATAAGAAATAACCATTGCATTTAAACTAAACATCATGATATTCAAGTTTAAATGATTCAAGGAAGTACAACAAAAGGGGGAGGAAGAAATCAACCAATGGACGAAGACTAGCGGCCGTTCACGGCCGGAATGGTAGTTTGTCAAGCTACCTCCGGACTCGGGCGGACTGTGCTTCCGGCGTTGAGAGACTGTCACGACCTCTCCACGTGCTTCCGTCGTCTTCTACCTCAGGATGACTATTCTTTTCACCGGACCGAACTGGAGATGGCTTGCTTTAGTGCTTTCGGAGGGCGGAGAATGCTCCCGGACGATGGAGGATTGCTTAGAATGGCTGGAGATGACTTCCCCTTGCGGAGAAGATGAGGTGGAGGTGGCTGGAAGTGGAAAACGGCGGCGTACGGACGGTAAATCGCGCTCCCGGAACCCCCCCGTATCCCTAATCTGCGGATTAGGACTTTATATAGGCGCTGGAATAAATACTGCGCACGGTTATTGGCGCACGACCAGTGGTCGTGCACGCTGGAATTCTGTGATCGTGCGCCTGCCTGGGTGGAGCCTGCAAAGTAAGAAATTTATAAAATACCATGTTCGCACGACCAGAGGCGCACGACCAGTGGTCGTGCGCACTATCGTAGGTGGTCGTGCGCACTGGTCAAAACAGAACTCATGAAATTGATGTTAAGTGCGCACGAACAGTGGCGCACGACCGGTGGTCGTGCGCACTATCGCAGGTGGTCGTGCGCACTGTCCGAGACAGAACTAAAAAAAAGGGTTAAGTGCACACGATCAGCGGCACACGACCAGTGGTCGTGCGCAATCGAACCAGTGATCGTGCGCAGTGTTCCTGTACAGAATTTTACCAGGAACACCTGCACGACTCCTGTTTCTACAGAAATGCTAATCAGGCCACTGAAAGTGGCACTCAAAAAACGATAAGGCTATCAAAAGGGAATAAGCATAAAACACACCAAATTAGGCCAAGAAGTGCACCTAGCATAGAAAGACAAATATGAGCTGAAACAGGGCTAAAGTGCAGTGAAACGACTAGAAAACCGGCCTAGATGAGTCCAAATATGTGTATATGATCAGGACTCATCACACCCCAGACTTACCTATTTGCACATCCCGAGCAAACAAAATCTAAGCATACGGGGAAAACAACTACCTGACAGAGAAATTGCGACACCGAGTACCATGCGAAGTCGCGTGCTCGCACGCATAAAAATATAACAGAGGAAATTTCTAAGTATGCATAACAGTTTGTACTTTTCTCAAATGCGTATCAAAAATTTATTACTACTCAAAAATAGAATCACGGCGAATCATCCGGTCACGCGTAGGGAGAAAATAAACTAATCGCAAAGGTGAGCATTGCCAAAGATCGGGGCTCAGGACAACTGATGCGTGTCGGCAAGTGCACCGGTCGCTGTCAAGTAATAATTGTGGAGAATAAATTCCCCGGATGTCGGTCTCTTGAGGAATGCAGGATGGGTGAACGAACCGCGCAGTGATTATTGTTACACAAGCGTTCAACAAACACAAAGATGGGGCTTTTGGTTGGTTTTCCTAATCTTATCAACAACAAAAGAGATGCGGGTCGAAAACACCGCTTCGCAAAGTGAGGTGGATGCAACGACCGCGATGCCGTGCTTCGTGAGGCGGATGAAGTGAACTCAAGTGCGAGAGGGTGAGGGTCGCAAACACCTCTTCACAACCGCCGTTAGCTCTTGCTAACGCGGATCAAACACCTTGCGTGCGTGCGCGAGTGAGTTAGAGAAAGCGGAATGAATCACCACCAAACCATGAAGAACAACAAAGAAATATTCATTTCCATCAAAATAAACATCACAATATTCGAGTATTGCACGGTTCAAAGAGTACAACAAGGGAAGAGGAAAGAAATAACCGATGGTGAAGACTAGCGGCCGTTCGCGGCCGGAATGGTAGGTTGTCGGGCTGCCTCCGGACTCGGGCGGACTATGCTTCCGGCGTAGAGAGCTGTCACGATCTCCCTACGTAGCTCCGTCGTCTTCGACTTCAGGTTCCTTCTTCTTCTCACCGGGCGGAATGAGAGAATGGTTGCTTGGAGGCTTGCGGACGATGGAGAACACTCACGGACAATGGAGGAAGTCTTGGAATGGATGAAGGAGGCTTCCCCTTGCGTAGAAGATGAAGTGGAGGCGTCCCACGGTGGAAATCGGCGGCGTACGGAATAGGAATCCCGCTCCCGCCAGTGATCGATCGCCCTAAAATCGCAACAGGCGTTTAAATAGGCGCTGGATTAAATACTGCGCACGGTCATTGGCGCACGACCAGTGGTCGTGCGCACTGGAATTCTGCGATCGTGCGCACTGCCTGGGTGGAACCTGCAAGATACGAAATTATAAAATAAAATGTTCGCACGACCAGTGGCGCACGACCGGTGGTCGTGCGCACTGGAGTTGATGGTCGTGCGCACTACAGCAAACAGAACTCGGAAATTAAATGATAAGTGCGCACGAGCAGTGGCGCACGACCGGTGGTCGTGCGCACTGGCGTTGGTGGTCGTGCGCACTGCACCAAACAGAACTCGTGAAAAAGGGTTAAGTGCACACGATCAGTGGCGCACGACCAGTGGTCGTGCGCAATAGAACCGGCGATCGTGCGCAGTGTTCCTGTGCAGAATTGCACCGGGAACACTTGCACGACTCCTATTCCCGCACAACCACAGATCTAGCCACTGAAAGTGGCACTTAACAGCACATGAACACTACTAATGACAATAAGCACGAAAATCACACCAAAGTGGGCCTAGATGTGCACCTAGCGTGGATTATCAAGTATAAACTATAACAAGGCTAAAGTGCGGAGAATTGACTAAATAACGGCCCGGATGAGTCCATAAATGTGTATATGATCAGGACTCATCACACCCCCAGACTTAACTGTTTGCGCGTCCCGAGCAAACGAATCCGGCGGAGCGTGAAAACGATAATTAACATAGAGAATTACACAAGGGAGTACGGCGCGAAGTAACAACGCATGCGAGTAGAGATTCTAGTAGAAGGAGAGTTTAACTATGCTAACTAATTTACATAAGTATTAAAGCGTAATTAAAGATTTAGTTATACTCAGTTGGTGAATTACGAAGAATTTGACGATCATGCCCGGTATGAAAGTGACAAGACACTGAGGCGGGTGTTGCAAAAGATCGGGGCTTAGGAATAACTCCGCTGAAATCCATCAACGTCGTGAACCATACGCTTGCCCGGTCACACTCTCTCCACGGCGCTAGCAAACTCGCAAGTCAAATCAGTAGGGCTTTTAGGATTAAATCGGGGCTTAGGTTACAGTATGATATTTCAAAGTTAAACACGATGGCTACGCAACCCAAGTGAGCTAACGGAACGCTGCACCACGCAAGACCAACAACTATGCTCGTGTGACACACCCCCAGACTTATCATGAAAACCAGGTGTGCACACGGCCTACTTCACCAATACCAACAGATTTTCTGTTTTTAGCTCGGGAGGATTTTTTTTCAAAATACTCTTTTTTTTTTTTTTACATATTTTACTTCTTTTATGTAACCCCCGGTTGGTTCAAAATCAGCAGATGGACGTTATTTTCCCATCATAACACAATGATTCCACACTCCACACAAGTTTAGAATTATGAGCGCAGTTAAAAACAATTTGGTTGCGGGCGTGGGATAGGCTTCAGGCATTGGTGGATGAAGAGGAGCTGAACAAAGGATTGGTAGGCACAAAATAGGCTTGCAAAGGTGAATGAAATGGACATGGAATAACAAAGCTCAAACTAGCCAAAGGGTGGCTTACATCATGCTTGACTCAACGAGTAGCTCTCACCCATGCTTCGAGAGTCGATTGGGGCAAGTTCTTAGCCCACAAGAAAGGTAAACCTTCCTCCCGACTCGAGCAACACACGACTAGCAATCGCACACACACAACACCAGGTTATCGTCAATTTCATGCGAATTCACCACTTGAGTATATTAAATCTAAATTTACGCAGAAATACTAAACATAAATTAGATGCATAAAGAAAATCTAGTTCTACTCAAACTCTACCATAGCATGCGAAGTGACTAGAACACTACATGAGTCAACATCGCACTCCAAATAATAATTCCTACGTTAACAATCTATTTCACATTCCGACCAAAATAGTTTAAACGGAACAACACAAAAAGATAAGCACGCACTCAAGTGGGTGAAGTGGTGTGTGAAGCATGAAAAACAAAAATAATGACTAGGATAAATAAAGATACAACCTTCTAGTATGCGGTGCAACTCGTGCACAGTGGGTAACAACAACCGCTCCCCCAGACTTAAGCTAAACAATATATCTAGAAATTTGAAGCTAAAAGAGGGGAGGAAGCGTTACCCCATGCTCAGAAATGAGCATACCAGACGATTGGCGTTTATGATCACGAATAGTCCGCAGCATCCGCACCATCGAACACAAAACCTGCAAGCACAAACTCAAAGCAACAAAAGCAAATACAAAAGCTGATCTACAAGAAGTTAGAAAAAAGGAAATACGAAAACAGGAAATCTGGGTTGTCTCCCAGGAGCGCTTTCATTTAACGTCCTTAAGCTGGACCAAATACCTGTATTAGCATTGTTTAAAGAGTGCAGGAATTAAAAGAGAAATATTCAGAAGCAGTTCACCACATCAACTAAACACAAATCAGCTAAAAGCGCTCTTATGGTGCGCTTCTCCCGTAGCACGTAGGCGGGAGGTGAAGGCTTTAGGGCCAGCACTGGTGTTACCCAATGCTCCCCTAACCTCCGCCACCTTGCCACGAAGAGCGGCAGCACGAGCGTCGCGCAGAAGTTTTTCCTTTTTAAGTTTGGTGACAGTCGGAGACTGCCACCGTTGAAAGTTTTCAGAATTTTCCGCCTTAGTGGCGGGTGGCGTCACCTCCGGCATCGCGGTGACCACCGGATCGGCCCAGGAGATGGAGCGCTTAGATAGTTTATTACAAGATTCACCACAAGAAGATAAATAATCAGCATCCCTAACTAGATCCAAGTCAACGTTTCCCGAACTGCAGTCTTCCTCCTTCTCGGAGTCGAACTCTTTCCGGAAGTCAACCTCTTCTTCCTCATCTGATTGGAGCTCCTCCTTTCCTCCTTCACTTGTTTCTTGATCATGTATCTTTCCTGCACAGCTTAGAAACTCATCAGAAATCACGAGAAGGGGAGGAGTGGATGTGTCAGCTGTAGCTTCGAGGCGAGTGGGCTGCAGCGCCTTGTTAGGCAGGAGAACACACCCCGTAGCGAAGTCAAGGGTGGCGTCGCTCTCTTTCAAGAACGGCATGCCCAAGATAGGAATGGATTGATTTTCCTGGGGGCCCAACACCTGAAAGTCCGCGACCACAGTCGTCCCCTCAACTATTACTTCCACATTTCTCACTTCCCCCTCAGATTGGATAATAGTGCCGTTAGCGAGAATAAGCGATTTCCTTTCCTCCGTGTTCATCTCAAGTTGTAATTTCGCAACATCTTGCAGTGCAATGACGTTGCGGGAGGAACCGGAATCGCATAAAGCTTTTGTTTCAACCTTATTGATGGCACAAGAAATTACCAGCTCACTCGGTTCAACCTCTACCACATCCCCAAGACTCTTCCCTTGATCAATTGGGTTCTTCTCCGTGTTGCTGGGAAGGGTCCCCTGCGATCGCTCGGTTAGCACTTGGGCCAATTGGCCCAACTGCGTTTCCAGGTTTCGCATGGATGCAGTTTGATTTACCATATTCGAATTAGCTACTTGCATGAATTTCTCCATCATCTCTTCTAGACTACTCTTTTTTTTGAGTAGGGGGTGCTTGATTATAGTCCGGGTGTGGTGGCCTCGGTTGGCTCCCGGAGGCGTAAGCATCGTTATGATGTTGCCCCGGTGCCCATCGTTGGCCAGGTGTGTTTGGATTCCACGAGAAGTTCGGGTGACTTCTCGCTCCCGGATTATAAGCATTATTGAAAGGGGCCCCCCTAGGCTGATTTCCTACATAATTAACAGATTCGTTCAAGTTCAAGTGTGCGAAGTCACCTGCCACATTGTTCCCCGAACACTCATACGCGTGGTGGCCTCCGCCTCCACATCCCTCGCAGGTAATGACAGCAGCAGTCACGGATGGAGAGGGGAGAGAGTCGACAATGAAAAGACCTCGGCCGCCTCTTGGAGCATTTCTCCCTGCAGTCCAAAATGTACTATGGGAGGCAGTGTCGCGCAGAATTCGAAGGGCTTCTTCAGGAGTGTGGTTCATCAAGGTACCACCCGCCGCAGCATCAATCATTGCCCGATAGTTGGGGTCGATCGCGAAGTAGAACAATTCAACCACATTCCATGGTTGGAGCTCGTGGCCAGGGCAACGGCGAAGGAGATCGTTGAGGCGCTCCCAAGCTTCAGCAAGGGTCTCTTGGTCAAGTTGGCGAAATGTGGCGATCTCCCGCCGCAAGCTTACAATCTTATCCACAGGATGGAATTTAGCAAGGAACTTGGATGCGAGGGCATCCCAAGTTGCAGCAGTCCCGGGCGGAATGGAGTGGAGCCACACCTTTGCTTTGTCGCGGAGTGAAAAGGGAAACAGTCTGAGCTTGACTGTGTCGTCAGCAATCCCTGCGTAGCGGAAGGTTCCGCAAATATCAGAAAATTCTGCCAGATGCAGATGCGGGTCTTCGCTGACCAGCCCGGAAAATTGAGCGTTGTTCCGGATAATGTTCAAGATTGCTGGCTTAATCTCGAACTGATTATTCATAATGTTTGGCCCGAACCCCGGATACACACTCCCAGCAGTTGGAGTGGTGTAGTCCCTCATCGTGCGGGGTCGAGGCCTAGCTGCCTCCTGCTCAATCCCAGGCTGATGTTCCCCCACGCCGGGCATTCTCGGATCAACATCATTTGGGTCTACCTGATCACCCATGGCCGCTTGTACAGCCGCAGCGCGCCTTCGCGCGCGAGCAGTTCGTTCGATTTCTGGATCAAAAGGTGCGAGTTCACCTGCGACCTGCCTCTGCATGAACTGTCAAAAACAAAACGAAAAACAAAGAAAATAAAAAACAACTGCTCGTATAACGAAAGTCACAACACAAGACGAAACACGCCTGCACTCCCCGGCAACGGCGCCAAAAACTTGATGCGTGTCGGCAAGTGCACCGGTCGCTGTCAAGTAATAATTGTGGAGAATAAATTCCCCGGATGTCGGTCTCTTGAGGAATGCAGGATGGGTGAATGAATCGCGCAGTGATTATTGTTACACAAGCGTTCAACAAACACAAAGATGGGGCTTTTGGTTGGTTTTCCTAATCTTATCAACAACAAAAGAGATGCGGGTCGAAAACACCGCTTCGCAAAGTGAGGTGGATGCAACGACCGCGATGCCGTGCTTCGTGAGGCGGATGAAGTGAACTCAAGTGCGAGAGGGTGAGGGTCGCAAACACCTCTTCACAACCGCCGTTAGCTCTTGCTAACGCGGATCAAACACCTTGCGTGCGTGCGCGAGTGAGTGAGAGAAAGCGGAATGAATCACCACCAAACCATGAAGAACAACAAAGAAATATTCATTTCCATCAAAATAAACATCACAATATTCGAGTATTGCACGGTTCAAAGAGTACAACAAGGGAAGAGGAAAGAAATAACTGATGGTGAAGACTAGCGGCCGTTCACGGCCGGAATGGTAGGTTGTCGGGCTACCTCCGGACTCGGGCAGACTATGCTTCCGGCGTAGAGAGCTGTCACGATCTCCCTACGTAGCTCCGTCGTCTTCGACTTCAGGTTCCTTCTTCTTCTCACCGGGCGGAATGAGAGAATGGTTGCTTGGAGGCTTGCGGACGATGGAGAACACTCACGGACAATGGAGGAAGTCTTGGAATGGATGGAGGAGGCTTCCCCTTGCGTAGAAGATGAAGTGGAGGCGTCCCACGGTGGAAATCGGCGGCGTACGGAACAGGAATCCCGCTCCCGCCAGTGATCGATCGCCCTAAAATCGCAACAGGCGTTTAAATAGGCGCTGGATTAAATACTGCGCACGGTCATTGGCGCACGACCAGTGGTCGTGCGCACTGGAATTCTGCGATCGTGCGCACTGCCTGGGTGGAACCTGCAAGATACGAAATTATAAAATAAAATGTTCGCACGACCAGTGCCGCACGACCGGTGGTCGTGCGCACTGGAGTTGATGGTCGTGCGCACTACAGCAAACAGAACTCGGAAATTAAATGATAAGTGCGCACGAGCAGTGGCGCACGACCGGTGGTCGTGCGCACTGGCGTTGCTGGTCGTGCGCACTGCACCAAACAGAACTCGTGAAAAAGGGTTAAGTGCACACGATCAGTGGCGCACGACCAGTGGTCGTGCGCAATAGAACCGGCGATCGTGCGCAGTGTTCCTGTGCAGAATTGCACCGGGAACACTTGCACGACTCCTATTCCCGCACAACCACAGATCTAGCCACTGAAAGTGGCACTTAACAGCACATGAACACTACTAATGACAATAAGCACGAAAATCACACCAAAGTGGGCCTAGATGTGCACCTAGCGTGGATTATCAAGTATAAACTATAACAAGGCTAAAGTGCGGAGAATTGACTAAATAACGGCCCGGATGAGTCCATAAATGTGTATATGATCAGGACTCATCAACAACCTCCAAAGGAATCCACCAATGTCGGTGACCATAGGCTTGCCTGTTCGCACTCTCTCCACGACACTGGTTTGGCTCACTCACGAATCAGTAGGACTTTAGGTGGAGATGGGGCTTGGGTTTCAGTGAGGTAAACAAGGATAAACATGGAGGCTACGCACCAAACCCAAATGAGCTAGCATAAACAAAAAATAATCTATCCGCTAACCCAAATATATGCGAGTACACCACACCCCCAGACTTAACTTTTTAACAATGGGTGTGTGCACTGCCCATTCCCAAATACAAATCAACAATTATTTTCAATTAAACTTTTTCTTTCTTTATCCATTTTTTTTTCAATTTTCTTTTTCTCTTTTCTATTTTTTTTTCTTTTCTTTTCACAACAAAATCAGCAGATTAAACATTGAAGCACAACCACATTTTCACAAAAATATTCACCACATAAACACCCTGAATGAATATATAAAATACTAAAGCTCGACTTGGGTGCGCGACTAGGATCGACTATGAGGCTTTGGTGAAATAATGGTGGAGCTGAATCAAAAGAAGGGGTAGGCACAACGGGGCTAACGAGGATAAGACATTAGGATTGGTACAAAGCTCAATCGGGCCAAAATGAAGGCCTACATCACGTTCGTGCACTGAACTAATCTATACCCATGCTTCGAGAATAGCTTGGGGCAAGTTCTTAGCCAACGAAAAAGACTATCCGTCCTCCCGACTCGAGCAATGCAAACCTAATGCCCGACTACACACATCCCTAAGCTACCGTTTGATTCACACCGAATTCATCATTTTTGAGTAGAATAAACAATATTGACGCAAATAGAAAAATATAAAACTATAAGCATACAGAAAAATTAAATCTACTCAAATTTCTACATGAAATGAGAGCACTCAACTAGGACACTGCAGGAGTCAACATTTTACTCCGTTTCACAATCCTAAGTCAGCACGATGATTTGCCCGAATCTTGCTCAAGAAATGAGTTTAACTCGCGGCACACACACAGCTAAGCACGCGCTCAAGTGGTTGCAAGTGGTGTGTGATGCAATGATTTAAACAAAATAAATCAATAAAAGCTTCTAGTATGCATATGCAGTGTGCACGTGCATTGGGTAACACATACTAGCTCTCCCCCAGACTTTACCTAAGAAGTACATCACATGATATTAAAATAAAAATCAGGAAGAGAAAGGGAGAGAGGTTACCCCAAGCTCAGCTAGTGAGCATACCAGAAGATGCGTGACTGACCGAGGCCGCCCCACCACCATACGAAGAATCACAACCACCACCTTATAAGATGTGCAATGAATACCTGCAAGGTGGGTGAGCTCCGCAAAACAAAAGAAAAAATGTAAAAAAAACTGAATTGAAACATGTTAGAAAAACAGAAATCAGCAAATCTGGGTTGTCTCCCAGCAGCGCTTTTATTTTATGTCCTTAAGCTGGACCAAATACCTGTATTATAATTGTTTACAGAGCACATAAATTAAATAAAAAGTGCATGAAAGAGAGAGTTTCACAAAATAAGAGATAAAAAGAAAATCAGTTGTAGGCGCTTTTATGGTGCCTGTCTCCCAAAGCTTGAAGGCGGGAGGTGAAGGCTTTAGGGCCAACACTGGTGTCACCCAGTGTTCCCCTAACCTCCGCCCTCTTGCCACGGAGAGCAGTAGAGCGCGCATCGCGCAGACGCTTCTCTTGTTTAAGTTTAGCGACAGTCGGAGACTGCCAACCTTGAATGTTTTCAAATTCTCTCAACTTAGTAGTGGGTAATATCACTTCCGTCGCCGCAGTGACGACCGGATCAGCCCAAGAGATGGAACGCTTAACTAGTTTATTACATGATTCAATGCAAGAGAATAATGGGATGTCATCCCGAATCAAGTTTAGCTCAAAATGTTCAGGACTGCCGTCCTCCTCCCTCTTGGAATTATAGTTTCTCCGAGCATCTACTTTTTCCTCTCCGCTTGACTGGTACTCTTCCTTTTCTCCTTCAGATGATCCATCATCTTTCTTATCCCCTGCGCAACTCAGTGATTCATCAAAAATAAAAGGAGGGGGGCAAATGGATGTTTCAGTTATAGTCTTGGGGCAAGTGGACAAAGGCACCTTATTGGGTAGGAGGACACAACCCACAGAAAAATCAAGGGTGGCTTTCAAGAACGGTACACCCAAGATAGGGATGGAGTGATTCTCCCAGGGTCCTAACACTTGAAAATCAGCAACCACCATTGTCCCCTCAACTATAACCTCTACATTTTTAACTTCCGCTTCCGATTGTATGATGGCGCCATTTGCAAGCACAAGAGATTTCCGGTCCTCCGTGTTAATTTCAAGTTGCAATTTATCAACGTCTTGCAAAGAAATGACGTTGCGGGAGGAGCCGGAATCACACAAAGCCTTAGTTTCAATTTTATTAATGGAACAGGAGATTACTAACTCACGCGGCTGACCCACTTCCGCATCGCCAAGAATCTTCCCTTGGTCTATTGGATTTTTTCGGTGTTACTAGGGAGAGTTCCATGCGACCGCTCGGTGAGCACTTGGGCCAATTGGCCCAGCTGTGTTTCCAAGTTCCGCATGGAGGCGGTTTGGTTAACCATGTTTGAGTTAGCCGCTTGCATAAATTTTTCCATCATCTCCTCCAAGTTACTCTTTTTGGGAGCTGGGGGGCCTTGGTTATATTCCGGGTGAGGTGGCCTTGTTTGGCTCCCGGAGGCGTAGGCATCGTTTTGATGCTGCCCCGGTGCCCATCGTTGGCCAGATGCGTTGGGGTTCCATGAGAAGTTTGGGTGACTTTTCACTCCCGGATGATACGTGTTATTAAACGGCACCCCCTTAGGTTGATTACCAACAAAATTAACAGATTCATTTAAAGAAAAGTGCGAGAAGTCACCTGATAAATCATTGCCCGAACATTCATACGCGTGGTGTCCGCCGCCTCCACATCCTTCACACGTAATGACAGCAGCCGGTGCGGATGTAGGCGGGAGTGAATCGACCACGAAGAGACCACGGGCGCTTCTTGGTGCATTCCTCCCGGCAGTCCAAAATGTGCTGTGGGAGGCGGTGTCTCGCAGAATTCGAAGAGCCTCCTCTGGAGTATGGTTCATTAGAGTACCACCCGCAGCAGCATCAATCATCGCCCGGTAGTTGGGCTCGATCGCGAAGTAGAATGTCTCTACCACGTTCCAAGTTTGGAGCTCGTGGTTCGGGCAGCGGCGAAGAAGATCATTAAGGCGCTCCCACGCCTCGGCAAGGGTCTCTTGGTCAGCTTGGCGAAAGGTAGCGATCTCCCACCGTAGGCTCACAATTTTATCAACGGGGTGGAATTTGGCCAGGAACTTGGAGGCGAGAACATCCCAAGTCGCAGCGGTGCCAGGAGGAATGGAATGGAGCCACACCTTGGCCTTGTCGCGAAGTGAGAAGAGGAACAGTCGCAGCTTGACTGTATCGTCAGGAATCCCAGCGTAGCGGAAGGTTCCGCAGATATCAGAAAACTCTGCCAGGTGCAGGTGTGGATCTTCACTAGCCATCCCGGAAAACTGAGCATTGTTCCGGATGATGTTCAAGATCGCAGGTTTGATCTCAAACTGGTTGTTCATAATGTTGGGACCAAACACAGGATACACACTCCCAGCTGTCGGAGTGGTATAATCTCTCATCGTTCGGGGCCTAGGTCTAACTACCTCTTGCTCATCTCCAGGATGGTGCTGCTCCATGTTGGGTACTCTTGGTTCAGCATCATCTGGGTTTATGTTGTCACCCATTACCGCTTGTACGGCTGCTGCACGCCTTCGTGCGCGAGTGGTCCGTTCAATCTCGGGATCAAAGGGTACAAGTTCCCCCGCGGCTTGTCTCTGCATGCACAATCTCAACCAAAAGAAAACAAAGCAAAGAAAGTCAAAAACAGCTGCTCTTATAACAGAAGTTCACAACTTAAGACGTTACACGCCTGAACATTCCCCGGCAACGGCGCCAAAAACTTGATGCGATGTTCGGCAAGTGCACCGGTCGCGCAAGTAATAAATGTTGGGAATAGGATCCCCGAGTGTCGGTCTCTTGAGGAATGCAGGTTGGGTGAACGAATTGCGTTGTGTGACAATTGTTACACAAGCGGGAACAATCACAGAAAGTGGGGTTTTGATTTGGTTTCCTACCGTTAACAACAATAAAAGAAATGTGGGTCGAAATCACCGCTTCACAAGGTGAGATGGATGCAACGGCCGCGATGCCGAGCTTCGTGAGGCGGATGGACGGTGCGCATGCGAATGAAGTGATCACTAGTGCGGGGAGTGAGGGTCGCAAACACCTCTTTGCAAATTGCCGTTAGCTCTTGCTAACGCGAATCGAACACGATGAGTGCGTGAGTGAGTGAGTGAAGGTGAGACGTATCACAAGCAAATACTGAAGAACGGATAAGAAATAACCATTGCATTTAAACTAAACATCATGATATTCAAGTTTAAATGATTCAAAGAAGTACAACAAAAGGGGGAGGAAGAAATCAACCAATGGACGAAGACTAGCGGCCGTTCACGGCCTGAATGGTAGTTTGTCAAGCTACCTCCGGACTCGTGCGGACTGTGCTTCCGGCGTTGAGAGGCTGTCACGACCTCTCCACGTGCTTCCGTCGTCTTCTACCTCAGGATGACTATTCTTTTCACCGGACCGAACTGGAGATGGCTTGCTTGAGTGCTTTTGGAGGGCGGAGAATGCTCCCGGACGATGGAGGATTGCTTAGAATGGCTGGAGATGACTTCCCCTTATGGAGAAGATGAGGTGGAGGTGGCTGGAAGTGGAAAACGGCGGCATACAGACGGTAAATCGCGCTCCCGGAACCCCCCCGTATCCCTAATCTGCGGATCAGGACTTTATATAGGCGCGAGAATAAATACTGCGCACGGTCATTGGCGCACGACCAGTGGTCATGCGCGCTGGAATTCTGTGATCGTGCGCCTGCCTGGGTGGAGCCTGCAAAGTAAGAAATTTATAAAATACCATGTTCGCACGACTAGAGGCGCACGACCAGTGGTCGTGCACACTATCATAGGTGGTCGTGCGCACTGGTCGAAACAGAACTCATGAAATTGATGTTAAGTGCGCACGAATAGTGGCGCACGACCGGTGGTCGTGCGCACTATCGCAGGTGGTCGTGCGCACTGTCCGAGACAGAACTCAGAAAAAAGGGTTAAGTGCACACGATCAGCGACACACGACCAGTGGTCGTGCGCAATCGAACCAGTGATCGTGCGCAGTGTTCATGTAGAGAATTTTACCAGGAACACCTGCACGACTCCTGTTTCTACAGAAATGCTAATCAGGCCACTGAAAGTGGCACTCAACAAAATGATAAGGCTATCAAAAGGGAATAAGCATAAAACACACCAAATTAGGCCAAGAAGTGCACCTAGCATAGAAAGACAAATATGAGCTAAAACAGGGCTAAAGTGCAGTGAAACGACTAGAAAACCGGCCTAGATGAGTCCAAATATGTGTATATGATCAGGACTCATCAGAGACTCATCGGGTCGACTCGCTACTTGGTAGTTGGTCTGGGAAGGTGTTGGGTTCCTCCGCATCCAGGTGAAGGTAAGCACCTAGGATGTGGATGGGTACTCTGCCTCCAGATGTTACGATCCCCGACTAGAGACCATTCTCTGGGCTTAGTAATGCCGGCAGATGGGAGACTCATCGGGTCGACTAGCTACTTGGTAGTTGGCCTGGGAAGGTGCTGGGTTCCTCCGCCTCCAAGTGAAGTTAGGCCCCTAGGACGTGGATGGGTATTCCACCCTCAGTTGGTTTGAAAAAATTATTGAGTTCCTCCGCCTCCAGGTAAGCTAGGCCCCTAGGACGTGGACGGGTACTCCGCCCCCCAATTGGTTTGGGAAGGTGCTGGGTTCCTCTGCCTCCAGGCAAGCTAAGCACCTTGGATGTGGATGGGTACTCCGCCCCCAATTGGTTTGGAAAGGTGTTGAATTCCTCTGCCTCCAAGAAAGCTAAGCCCCTAGGATGTGGACTGGTTCTATGCCCCCAGTTGCTTTGATAAGATGGTTGAGTTCCTCTGCCTCCAGGTGATGGTAAGCACCTAGGACGCGGACTGGTTCTATGCCCCAAGTTGCTTTGATAAGATGGTTGAGTTCCTCTGCCTCCAAGTGAAGGTAAGAACCTTGGACGTGGACTGTTTATCTGCCCCCAGTTGCTTTGATAAGATGGTTGAGTTCCTCTGCTTCCAAGTGAAGGTAAGCACCTAGGACGCGGACTGGTTCTCTGCCCCTAGTTGCTTTGATAAGATGGTTGAGTTCCTCTGCCTCCAGGTGAAGGTAAGCACCTAGGACGCAGACTGGTTCTCTGCCCCCAGTTGCTTTGATAAGATGGTTGAATCCCTCCGTCCCTCGGCGAGGGTAAGCACCTGGGATGTGGACGGGTTCTCCCCCCAGATAGTTCAGGAAAGTGTTGATTTCCTCCCCCTCCAGGTGAGCTCGGCTCCCTGGTAGGTGTGGAGTTTCCTCCCTCTCCAGGTGAGCTCGGCTCCCTGGTAGGTGCGGAGTTTCCTCCCCCTCTAGGTGAGCTCGGCTCCCTGGTAGGTGTGGAGTTTCCTCCCGCTCCAGGTGATCTCGGCTCCTTGGTAGGTGTGGAGTTTCCTCCCCATCCAGGTAAGCTCGGCTCCCTGGTAGGTGTGGAGTTTCCTCCCCCTCCAGGTGAGCCCGACTCCCAGGTAGGTGTGGAGTTTCCTCCCCCTCCAGGTGAGCCCGGCTCCCTGGTAGGTTTGGAGTTTCCTCCCCTTCCAGGTGAGCTCGGCTCCCTGGTAGGTGTGGAGTTTCCTCCCCCTCCGGGTGAGCCCGGCTCCCTGGTAGGTGTGGAGTTTCCTCCCCCTCCAGGTGAGCCCGGCTCCCTGGTAGGTATGGAGTTTCCTCCCCCTCCAGGCGAGCTCGGCTCCCTGGTAGGTGTGGAGTTCCCCCCCCCCCCCCCCCTCCATGTGAGCTCGGCTCCCTGGTAGGTGTGGAGTTTCCTCCCCCTCTAGGTGAGGTTGGCTCCCTGGTAGGTGTGGAGTTTCCTCCCCCTCCAGGTGAGCTCGACTCCCTGGTAGGTGTGGAGTTTCCTCCCCCTCTAAGTGAGCTTGGCTCCCTGTTAGGTGTGGAGTTTCCTCCCCCTCCAGGTGAGCTCGGCTCCCTGGTAGGTGTGGAGTTTCCTCCCCCTCCAGGTGAGCTCGGCTCCCTGGTAGGTGTGGAGTTTCCTCCCCCTCCAGGTTAGCTCGGCTCCCTGGTAGTTGTCGAGTTTCCTCCCCCTCCACGTGAGCTCGGCTCCCTGGTAGTTGTGGAGTCTCCTCCCCCTCCAGGTGAGCTCAGCTCCCTAGTAGGTGTGGATTTTCTGCCTTCCATCTCAGGTTGAGTTCGGCTCGACTAGAGGTGTTAATTTTTCCTCCACCTCAGGTCGAGTTCATCTCGGCCTAAGGTGTTGAGCTTTCTGCACCTCCAGTTGAGCTCGGCTCACAGGAGGGTTGTTCAGTGAAGAAAGGTTTGCCTTCCACCTCAGGTCGAGTTAGGCTCGACTAGAGGTGTTGAGTTTTTCTCCACCTCAGGTCAAGTTCAATTTGACCTAAAGTGTTGAGCTTTCTGTTGGGACCATTACCCACAATGTCCTAGATTTGGAGAAGTCCATTCCTAAATCAAAGATATACCTCACAATGTATTTAATATATTATCTAGAATCACTGTGCAGGAGATCAGGTCAAGCTAAATGATCAAGAAGTTCATCTAAGTCCACAAGCATCGAGACACTACATATCGCTCGACGCCTGTGACCCAAAAGCGTCGACCTATGTTTGCTGTCTCAACGGCAAGGTCACTGACTGATGATTTGAGACTAAGTCAAAAGAAAGCGTCGAACCAAGGAACATCACTCAACGTCATGGAATAAGAAGCGTCGACTGAGTTACACACTGATCAACGCCCTCTCCCTGAAATGCTCTAAGTAAAGGATTGTGCTATAGTACATCTACAGCAAGCTAAGCCACGTCGAGACGATGACCATGTCTCGACGCCTTGTCAATACTAAATCCACTGAAGACCGTTGAGGGTCTGACGTCATGCTGACATGGAGGAGCATCTCAGATGGCGTGGATTGCGGGTTATAAATAGAAGGCATGATCTGTAATTCAGAGTGAGTTCTAGCCATTATCTTCTCCATCTTTTAAGGCACAATTTGAGGAAGTATCCAAGGAAGAATATCCAGGAAATTCATCAAGATCTGCAGCTGGCATTCATTTCCTATTCTAGAGATATTGTCGTTGCAATCAAGGATACAAAAGAAAGGTTTACATTAAAGAGAAGTACAGTTTTATCCTGAAAATCAAAGTCTCTCGAAAGAAGAATCAGAAGAAATCTTCTCTTCCTTCAGAATCGTTTTGACTTGAAGAAATCATTTTAGCAATCTGTTGCTGACATTTTCTGAAGAAAGAAGGTCAAGGAGGAAGAACTTATCTTCCTAAAGAACAACAGTTATCACATCCTATGCGATTCAAGAAGACGATTTTGCTGTTGCTGATCTGTTGAAGTAGTCTGTCTGATCATTCAGATAGAATAAAAGGCTCTATACATTGAAGAACTAGTGTCTGGTGATATTATAATCAATTATCAATTCCTGTAGGATCTTTTGAAGATCTGAGTTGTAGGATCTTTTGTGATCTGAGTTGTAGGATCCAAGGGTGGATCTGAGTGTAGGCCTGTTGTTATAAAGGCTAAGGTAGGACTTTGGTAAGTCTGAGACTGTAGGATCTGTTGAGATCTGAGACTGTAGGATCTGTTGAGATCTGAGACTGTAGGATCTGTTGAGATCTGAGACTGTAAGATCTGTTGAGATCTGAGCTGTAAGACCTTTTTGTAGTCTGAGATCTGGAGGAGATATAAGCCCTATCTGGCACATTGCTAGAGGGGAGAAGGGGGAAAGTGGATTACCCTAGATAGGGGAACCACTTTAAAATTCTGTGTTTGAGATTGTTTCTTGAAAGCTCTGATTATAACTCACATACACTTAGGATTTGATCAAGAACTTAAATAGAATTTAAAATAACCTATTCACCCCCCCCCCCCCCCCCCTCTAGGTGATTAGCTACCCTTAAATAAAGACTTTCACTTTCTCCACCTCCAGTTGAGCTCGGCTCACAGGAGGGTTGTTAAGTGGATAAAGGTTTGCATTCCACCTCAGGTCGAGTTCGGCTCGACTAGAGGTGTTGAGTTTTTCTCCACCTCAGGTCAAGTTCAATTCGACCTAAGGTGTTGAGCTTTCTCCACCTCCAGATGAGCTCGGCTCACATGAGGGTTGTTAAGTGGATAAAGGGTTGCCTTCCGCCTCAAGTCAGGTTCAATTGATAAACTCGGCAGGAGTATCCCGTGGGCAGGGCCCTTCGTGGATTCCTCTAGGGTCCCACCTACTCATCAAATAGGTGGGTTGGACTTTCTTTCCGAGCTTAAGGCAAGCTCGAAAAGAGTGGGGATTGTGTACAACCCTCATATTTTCCGAGTCGGTGTGACCCGGTGCAGATGAGGTCGTGGTAGTAAGGGTGACCATGACGCGACGGACCGAAACGTCGGAGGCCGTCACGATCAGAAAGAGAAGGCCCGAGGGGGTAGACCTCCTTGGACGAGTGGACCTTGGGTCCACTCGCCCAAGGCCCCGGGCGAGTGGACCCTTGGTCCACTCGCCCAAGGACCCGGGCGAGTGGACCATTGGTCCACTCACCCGAGTGGGGGGCGAGTGGACCATGGGTCCACTCGCCCAAGGGTAGGGGCGAGTGGACCTATGGTCCACTCGCCCCGTGCAGCCGGGCGAGTGGACCAAGGGCCCACTCGCCCGGTGGGTTGAGTGGACCGTAAGGTCCACTTGCCCAGTAAGGGCGGTGGACCTCGGTCCACTTGTTCGACCCCCGACAATAGGGGAGTGGACGTCTCGTCCTCCACTTGCCCCCCTCTCGTTTTGACCATCCAGGTTCGTGGTTGAGCTGCGGATAGCAGAATTTTGGCTAGCCGCAACCCAATTTTGGGAAGTCTATAAATAGACCCCCATGGGCACCTTGGGAAGGGATGTTGGTACCACCCCCCCTCCCTTATGTGTGCGTTGTGAGCAAGCACTACCCCTCCCCTCCCCCTTGTCATCGAAGGTGGACGGTGAGGTGATCCTTAGTGCCCTCCAAGGTGCCCAGGCTCAGCATTGGCTTGGGAGGGGAAGTTCCTTGTGAGCTTCCAGGTATGTGGTGGGACCTTCACGCTGCAGCTTAAGGGGTCCATTTCTGGACTTAAGTGTTCTTCAAAAGCAAGGTCTCTCGGTTCTTAGCAACTAGTCAAGGGCCTTAGCTCAGGTCAAGTAAGGGTTAGCTGCATCCCCTTGTGAACGTCGAAACTGGTTCTCTGGTTTCAACACTTTATGTTGGTGGATGGGCACGGAATTAAAGAAGGAAAGAAGAAGTAAATGTCCAGACAAAAATACCTTTTCAGGTCCTACCAGACTAAGAAACAAATTCAAAAATTGAATAAGGACAATAAAAGGCAAGAGAAGAAAGAGAAAGTCAAGGGCACTTATCACAATCGGCCACACTATTCTATTTGGGGTCTCCTCTTCATCTTCTTCTGGCTCCTTGATGCGCGTTCGGCAAGTGCACCGGTCATTGTCAAGTAATAAAATTGGGAATAGCTTCCCCGAATATCGTCTCTCAAGGATTGCAGGTTCTGGTGAACGAAACGTGTGGTGAATCGATCGTTAAACGAGCGAATAAAGGAAAAACAAGGGCATTGATTTTGGGTTTCCTAAGCTAGTGCAGAAAAGAGAGATGCGGGTCAAAACTCCGCTTCGCAAGGCGAGGTGGATGCAACGGCCGCGATGTCGTGCTTCGGGAGGTGCGTGCACGGAAAGTAACTATGATGGGTGAGGGTCGCACACACCTCTTCTCCAACCAACACCACTAGCAATTGCTAGGGCTTCACACACAACAAATCTCAGAAAATCATAGCAAAGAAAGTGCTATTCTCGCACCACCGCATCAATGCACATGAACATCACAAAAGATTTATAACATAAAGCTAAATGATAGTTCATTACAACAACACAAGGAAAACACAAACATAAAGTTTAGAGAAGACCAATAGGAAGAAATCACCGCGTCTTGGGTTCTCGGCCGGAATGAGAGGTTGTCGGGCTCTCTCCGGGCTCGGCCCTCAGATGGTGTGCTGATTCGATGGAGGCTGTCACTGCTCCAAAGACCTACAGATCTTCTATGTCTTCCGACGACGAGGAATGCTTGAGCACTTGGCGGAGGATGCTTGCTAACACTCCCGAATGGAAGGATGGTGGTGGAAAACGCAGGGAAATGGCCTCTTTGGTGGTGGAGGTGAAGGAGAAGCCTTCAGACCTCAGGAACGGCGGGAAGGACCTAATTTCCCGCTCCCCTCTCCGCACCGATCTTTTCTCGGTTCTGCAGCGAATCCTGCTTTTTATACTAAAACATGCAGAAAAATGGTCACACACGGTCGAACGCACGACCGTGCGCAGATCGTACGTTGTTAATTGATAAAAATTGGCTTGGGGAAGACGTTGCGCCGCCCGTGCGTTTTACTCACGCACGGGAAAATCCTCCCGTGCGTCAAAACGCACGGGTAAATTCAGAAATGACTAAAACAAGGAGAACACAGGTCAACCGTGCGTTTTACTCACGCACGGGCAAATCCGCCCGTGCGCCAAAACGCACGAGTAAATTCAGATCGCTCTTTTTCTGCCCAGATGATATCGCACGACTGCAATCATCCATGCGTCAAGGAAAACGCACGACCGTGCGTTTCACACAGTCATGAATTGTTGGAGAAAACAGGATACCAGATAATCCGGCCACCTGCATACAAGATAAAATAGCTGGGAATACACCTCCAGCACCAGATAAACATAGAGAAAGGGAACGGGAGCACCATGTGCTTACCCCCAATAACAAGGAGCGCAAATGCACACCGAAATGGGCCTAATAGTGCACCTAGCGAGGAATAACAAATATGAATGAAAATATGCCTAAAGTGTAGTGCATAGACTAGATAATCGGCTCAGATGATAAATGTGTATATAAATGGGACTCATCACTCCTCTCTCAGGAACCCTAATAGACAGTATACACGAAAGAAAGAAACAAAAAAGCATATACCATGCTCAGTGATAACAACTGCTGCTTCTTCATCAAAATCATATATCAGCAGTTCTATTTTAAGACCAGGAAGCAGAAGGATCAAAAGCTTAAGAGCCCTAGCAATCATCACTATCAAAAGCTAGGGATAATCTGATACAGATCCCGAAGAGCACTCAAACAACAGCATTGGATTGCTGTTACAGAAATCTAAAAAGCAGATTTCTGAATCTTTCTTCTCATTCTTTCTTTCTTCTTCTAATTCCCTTCTATAAAAGAGTTTTATTAATCCCTCTTCAAAGGATTCAGTGGTTCAAGATCTCCTTATCAAAAGATTCGGTGGTTAAAGATCACCTTATCAAAAGATCTGGTGGTTCATGATCTCCTTGTCAAAAGATCGGTGGTTCTAAGAGTCTCCTTACCAAAAGACGCAGGCACAGTGGCGCATCCCTACCAGGTGGTAGAAGAGGGGATTACCTACATTTTGGGGAACCTCTATAAAAATCTGTGTGTCTTCTAGTTTGCTAATTTTCTGTGTTGTCCCTCTTAGCTAGTTTACATTACTGTTTTCTGCTTTATATTTCAGCACCATTTTATTCTGCCTGAGATCTTGATTGAGCATAAATCCTTAGATTATTTTATTGTATTCACAGTTAGGATAGAAATAAATTTAAATCTTTATTCACCCCCCCCCCCCTCTAGAGGATTCTCAGAGGCACACTGTCCACTTTCAATTGGTATCAGAGGGAGGTTGATCATTAAAAGGAAAACACCTTGATCAAAAAGGCCTCCTACTCTTATTTCTTTTCTACAAACATATCTTATAAAGAAAATGAGTAATAAGGACTATGCTTCCACAAGACCCCCAGTGTGTAACTTGAATAAGTTCACACTCTGGAAGGCCGGAATAAGACTTTACATGAATTCCATTGATGAAGACATTTATAATGTTCTTCTCACAGGTCCTCTGGCTCCAGTCAGACAAAACGCAGGAGAATCCTCAACAACAGAGGTTGTACCAAGAAAGGAATGGACAGAGGCTGAGAAGAAGGTCAAGGCATGTGATGCCAAGGCCATGAATATTCTGGTGTCAACAATGTCAGATAACATTTTTTAGAAGGTTGCTGAATGCCAATCAGCAAAAGAAATCTGGGACTCACTCACCACAATGGTGGAAGGAAGTGCTGATGAAAGAAAGGACAAAAAGTCCCTTCTCATATCCCAGTATGAGAACATTCAAAAGAAAGCTGAAGAATCTGTTGCTGATATGTATGACAGATTCAATCTTATCATTAATGAGCTCTGAGGCTTAGATAAGGAAATATCCTTGACTGAAATTAATGATAAGATTCTCATGTGCTTCCCTAGCTCATGGGATTAAAGAATTTGGGCAATCAGAGAGTCCAGATGCCACAGATAGATCTCAACTGAAGCTTTGCTAGGAAAGCTTAAGTCATATGAGATGCTTCTGAAGAACAGTGCTGAGGCTGAAGAAAGGGAGACCTCTCCAACTCCTGTCCAAAGGTCCCTTGCTCTGAAATCTACTGAAGGAGAGCCCTCTACTCCTGAGGATGAGATGTTCAATCTACTAGCAAGGAGATTCAAGAAATGGGTCAAGACAGAAGACTTAAGGAGGAGAGAAAGGGACTCAAGGCCCAAGTATGATAAAACTCCAAAGAAGGAGATTATCTACTATACCTATAACAGACCAGGGAACATTGCTCCTGAGTGCCCACAAGAGCAAAGGGAAACAAGTGGCAGCAAAGAAGACAACAAGAAGAAGAAGTCCCTCAGAGGAAAAGACAAGAAGAAGGCCAAGGGCTTCATTGCAGAAACTTGGAGTGATTCTAAAGTAGAATTAAGCTCCTCATCATCTGAGAGTGATGATGAAGAAGAAGCAGTAACAACCTGCATGATGGCTCTTGGGATGTCATCAGATGAAGAAGATGATCAGGTATGTGTTTTTGATGAGTTTGATTTCAATTCTGATGATTTTAAATCATGTTTTAAAGATTTCTGCATTGATCATCTTAGGGTAGAAAAAGAACTAGACATAGCTAGAACTGAACTAGGGAACCTTAAGAAAGATGAAATGGACCTAATAAATCAAAACCTAACAAATGAAATTAATAATAAAGAGTTAGAATTAATCAAACTAAGGGAAGAAAACCTAAAATTGAAAGAGGAGCTAGCAAAGGCAAAGGCCTTTGAGGACTCACTCAATAGGAGGAGTCAGAAGCTCAAAGATATCAATAAAAATCTCTCTATGAGATTTAATCACCTAGGGTTAGGAGCAGAGCCCTCCACTAGCACAGGAGCACCTAAGAAATCTGCCTGGAAAAATCCAGTGTTATTTGTCAGACCTAGTGAATATCAACCAAGTGAGAAGAGTGCACCCTTCAAGGGTTAGGATAACAGTCATCCAGATAGGATAAATAAACCTAATAAAATACATCAGAATAAGAAAGTAAAAAACTTTAGGAAAGAATCATGTAGAGAAGTCAAATAATTTCAACCAAAAGGTTAGAGCAAAACCTAAAAAAATAAAACATTCTGCTGATTTGTTATATTTTGATACATTCTATACTCATTTCAAGTATCAAGATAAGAGGTTTGGGAAATCCATTCCCTATCATCCCAAAGGGTATCATGAAACACCCTTCTATTCTTTCATTGAACCCTATAATGGTAAGAGCAAAGGGCTCAAGGTAACCTGGATTCCATCTAATGTTTGAGTTACCTGTGCAGGGTTAGGTAGGGTCCCACTTGGGAGAAAATGGAGTGGGAAGGAAGATGTAGGTCAAGGATAAGGAACAAACTTCATTCAAGGGAGTGACATCAACCTTTATTCTTTTTTTCCTTATAACTTATAAATTTAATATTATAAACTATTTTCAATAAACTTAATTGATGGAAAAACCAACAAGAATTTTCCAAAGAAAATAGATCTGTTCATTCAAAGGTGCGTCGAATAGAAGTCGATGTACCATCGATTTCTACTCGACGCCAGCATCAAGAATCACTCAGAGTGAATAATTTGAATAGATCTCGACGCAATGTCGAGTTCCTATCGACGTACGCGTCGTATTGATTGGCCGCTGATCAAAGTCGAGGCTGCGTCGATTGCAAATCGACACAACATTGACTGGACTACGTGGATGTAAGGCTTGGTGAACAATCTCCAGAAAGCTATTCCGTCGACTGGATAACGTCGAATATGACTCGACACAACATCGAAATGGCTACGCGCCCAGAATTGCTTCTAGAAGCATTCTTGACTTATTTTTGCGTGCCAAATACCAATCTTTATCGACGGTGCGTTGACATAAACCCTAAGTTGTGATGAATCATCTTCTTTTAAGCAACTTCAGCGTCGAAATCATTGCGCTTTCAAATTTTCCTCCTCTTGCTTTCTTGTTTTCCAGGACTCCCGTGCTCTCTCTCGTTTTCTATTTGTCTCTGTAGGTACATCAAATCAAATGGCTCCACCCAAGGTTAACTCGGGATTTGATGTAGATGTTGATTCGTTCAGCGCTACTGCCGAAAGCTTCAAAGCTATACTTGGCTTATTTCAGGAGGCTTGCCTGACTAAGCTTATTTCAACAAGGTGTAAGATTCTAGATGTAGAACATACAGAGTTCAAGGACAGTGTACATGCTGCTGATGATGGGTCCCTTCAAGGGACAGTTTCTGGATAAGATATCAGTATAACTGATGAGCTTCTATCCCAAACATTTGATCTACCTACTGGAAGTGACTCAGAAGAACTGACAGGAGAGGAGACGAAAAATGTCCCGGAGAGTATGCAATTTAAGAAAGATAGACCTATAAATCTGAAGAAGATCGACTTGGCTGAAGAATATAGATTCCTGGCTGACATTGTTGGGAAAGTTCTATTGTGCAAAATATCAGCCCATGATGCAATTACAAATTAGTAGCTGCAGATTATGGGCACCCTTGTCCTCAAGAAGAAGATAAATTGGGGAAATGTCTGTTGAAAATTATTGGGCATAAATATGCCCACAAGGAAAATGCTTTCATGAGAATTATGAGTCAGATACTGCTTCACCACTACCCAGTAGTGTGCAAGTCCAAGGGTGTGCCAATTCCACTAGGGAAGAGAATAAACATTGGAATATTCTCTAAGTGGACCAGGCAAATCTTAAAGCCTGGTCAAGCCCCGGCTTCTCCTCCTCCATCTCCTCCTCCTCCTCAAGAGCCAGAAAGGCAAATACCAGACCATCCAAGGGATGATATCCCTCCTCCTCTTTCTCCACCTCTACTGGAGACTATTCCAGATCCTCCTCAGCAACAACAACAACAGCAGCAGCAACAACAACAACAGCAACAACTTCAATCCCTTTTAGTCCCAAAGCCATCTCATCAGTTATCCCATCAATTACCATCCACCCTCATTCCAGATCATCAGCTTGCTCTACCTCCACCACCATCAATACATTTCTCACCTGATATTTACCACCCTCTATCCCCTATTCAAGAAGACATTCCTCCATCACCTCATCCATCTACATATCATCTATCCACAATTGATCTTGAGCAGGTCATTTACAAAGCTGTGGCCATTGCCTCCTCCACATTTGCAGACCAGGTGGCCTCTCAGGCAAGAAGGTTTGACAAGAAATATTCACAAATGGAGGGTTTGCTATTAAATTTTAAAAGATCTCTTCAGAGCCTCCAAGATTTTGTATCTTCCTCCATGGTCACAAAGTATTTCTTAACCTCTCTGGCCAGCAAGGTCAAGAAGGGGGGGGGCATATTGGAGGAAGAAAGAACTATCCTTGATAAGAGTAGGCAAGATAAAGGGGATGCTAATAATGAGCCTGCTCTTGACCAAGTGACCACCTTTCAAGGTGCATAGATCCAGGGGGTGCCTGCAGATCAGAGGGAGCCTGTAGATCAGGAGGAGCTCCCAGAAAAATTGAATGATGAGCAAATAGATGCAATAGTTCAGGGAGAGCTTGCTCCAGATGTTCCGAGAAATATGGATATAGAAATGGAAGCTGTAAGTACAGCATGTGATCAGGAGGAGCCTCAGAATGACAATCTACTAGATGAGGTAGCCAAGATAGCTGTGGAAGCTGCCTAGGAAGCTGAAGTGAATGCTCACTCTCAGGGGGAGCTTCCCAAGGATGCTACTACAGAAGATGATGAGCCTCCTAACATTGCCCCAAGGAAGGTAAAGGTGTTTTCAAGGAAAAGGAAAAACCCTGACAAGGAGCGATAAGGCTCAGGTACTTTGCAATGTCCTACAATTTCTAAAATACAACTATGTGATCTATATACAATTGAATGAAATGGCTTGTGATTTCAATCTGTCAATTTTCTTATATCTATGTTTGTCATGTATGTAATTTTGGTTTATGCAAAGAAATGTGTAAAATCACTTTGAACAAACTGTAAAATTTATTAAGATAAATAGGGGGAGATTGTTGGGAAAAACCCATTTGATTTAACTTAACAAATTCACTAAAAGTGATTTTATCTCTTAGGATTGAATTACCCATTGTATAGTGAGGGTAATCTGGTCATTAGATGTCTTAGGATGTCATACTCAACCTATGGTGTCAAGACCATATCAAGAGAAGCACAAATTTGGTGAAGATAATATTTGCGTCGAATAGAAATCGACGCAACATCGAATGAATGTTGATGCTACACTAACAAGAAGTCCAAGCAACATACTCTTTCTGTCGGAGTAGATCAAGTCAACGTTACATCGAATAGATATCGACGTAGAGGTCATGGACCTGTCAATGTACTGTGTGAAGTCGACGCAGCTTCTACTTCAATTCAACGCAGAAGGAAATATATGTCGAAGTCATCTATAGTCGATACAACATCGACTTCTTCTCGACGCACATAATGAAGCTTAGAGCTAGGCCTTCAACTCGACGGTTACGTCGATTGGGTATCGACGCAACGTCGACTAGTTGAGTTCAATCAGAGCAAGGATGAATTCGAAGTTGCTCCTATAAGAACTCGATGGTGCGTCGTTAAGAGAGGAAGAGAACTCGATGCTACGTCGAATAAAGTTTGAAAAGGGAAACCTTTTCAACTGTCATTTTGGACCCTCTCTCATGGCCCACCTCTCTCAAGACCGTTCTCCAATGGCTCCTTAATTACCTCAAATGGAATGAAGAATTAACAGAGGATGGAGAAAAGCTTTCTTGGAAATAAACTTTATGTTGGTTGACGGGTCGGAAATTAAAGAAGGAAAGAAGAAGTAAATGTCCAAACAAAAATACCTTTCTAGGTCTTACCAGAAAAGGAAACAAATTCAAAAATTGAACAGGGACAATAAAAGGCAAGAGAAGAAAGAGAAAGACAAGACACTTATCACAATCGGCCACACTGTTCTATTTGGGGTCTCCTCCTCTTCTTCTTCTTCTGGCTCCTCTCTCAGGAACCCTAATAGACAATATACATGAAAGAAATAAAAAGAAAAAGCATATACTCTGCTCAGTGACAACAACTGCTGCTTCTTCACCATAATCATATAGCAATAGTTCTATTTTAAGAGCAGGAAGCAGAATGATCAAAAGCTTAACAGCCCTAGCAATCATCACTATCAAAAGCTAGGGCCAATCTGATACAGATCCTGAAGAGCACGCAAACAACAACATTGGATTGCTGTTATAGCAATCTGAAAAGCAGATTTCTAAATCTTTCTTCTCACTCTTTCTTTCTTCTCCCAATTCCCTTCTGTAAAAGAGTTTTATTAATCCCTCTTCAAAGGATTCAGTGGTTCAAGATCTCCTTATCAAAAGATCTGGTGGTCAAAGATCTCCTTATCAAAAGATCTGGTGGTTCATGATCTCCTTGTCAAAAGATCAGTGGTTCTAAGAGTCTCCATACCAAAAGACTCAGGCACAGTGGTGCATCCCTACCAGGTGGTAGAAGAGGGGAGTACCCACATTTTGGGGAACCTCTATAAAAATCTGTGTTCCTTCTGGTTTGCTATTTTTTTGTGTTGTCCCTCTTAGCTAGTTTACATTACTGTTTTCTGCTTTATATTTCAGCACCATTTATTCTGCCTGAGATCTTGATTGAGCATTAATCCTTATATTATTTTATTGCATTCATAGTTAGGATAGAAATAAATTTAAATCTCTATTCACCCCCCCCCCCCCTCTAAGGGATTCTTAGAGGCGCACTGTCCACTTTCAGGAGGGGTTGTAAGCTGGAAGAGTTCCAAGCAAGAGACAATTACTGATTCTACGACAAAAGCCGAGTATATTGCTGCAGCAAATGCAATAAAGGAGGTTGTATGGATTAGGAAATTCATCGGCGAGCTAGATGTAGTTCCTAACATTGTTGATCCCATAGTTCTGTACTGTGACAACAACGATGTTGTTGCAAAAGCTAAGGAACCTAGATCTCATCAGCTCTCCAAGCACATACTTCGGCGATTCCATCTTATTCGAGAGATTGTCGATCGAGGAGATGTGAACATTTACAGAGTGCTGACTGAAGAAAATATAGCAGATCCACTAACAAAGCCTATTGCGCAAAGGAAGCATGATGGTCATGTTATATCAATTTGTATTAGATACCTGAATTTTCATCTTTAGCGGGAGCCTTCTGGGTTGTATGTTTGTTGGTTGTTTATTCATTTGATGAATTGTGATTTGTGCTATGTTTTTCATTTTACATTTAGGGCAAGTTCTTTTGTTATGTCAAATGTTTCTGTGTGATAGATTAATTAACATAATGAATGCCCTTAGAATGTTTAATTCCATAGGAATTCAGGTGCGTGACTTAAATGTGAGGGCCAATGTTCATAAGAAGCTTCATTCTTAGATGGTCCCTGGTCGAGGTATCATCGAGGATGATACATTAAGACTAGTATGTGGGTGACCAATTGTCGATTCTCACAGGTCATGATATGGGATATCAAGTCATCACATAGGTACTTGTTAGGAATAAGTTGTACTAGATATACCCACCATGGGACTAATTTGTGGATTGTTATATGAACTTGTCACAAGTAGATCTCAAGTGACAATGGTGTTTGTGGTTCTTTGACCTGAAGTCACAACATTCATCAAGTGAGGAAGAGCGTACTATGATGTCATCTAAAGACTTCCTTGAGAAAGGTTTATGATAATGGTGGTTATTGAGTATGTTATGAATCATTTGGGTGTTTGTGTGTGGATAGAAATGGAATTTGTCCTCCTATATGATAGGAGTTACATCCATGGGACCCTTGATGGAATGAGACTAAGAAATACATGGTCATGCTGGGTTGAGCCAATATATGGTATTGAGCTTACACTTTCTGAAGGTCTATTCTAGATCAAGATATTATGGGTTGAATAATTATGAGGGTGACACAGTCCATTCCTCTAGTTCAATCCAGATGTATAGGACAAAGGGACATGACGACACTGATACATTGGTCACGGACAGGCTTGTTGAGTTATGAACTCTTATTGCTTAGGTAGTAATGATGCATTGCTAGATGCCGCTCATTATTTGTGAGACTTTTGTTGATGCCTTCTAGATCAAGTGGGAGATTATTGGAGTTTCTATTGTGATCCGGAAGTTATCAAGTAGTTAGTCTTACTGCCAATGCCATATGAGCCTATAGGGTCGCACATTAGAGCATTTGGAGAAATTGGAGAAAGGATTGTGTTGGCCTTGCTCATATTGAATATGAGTGAAAGGACCAATCTTGTGTCTATGTAGAATAGAGTTGGTTCAGGAAGACTGCTCTTTAGATATTATGAATATTGTATGGAGCATGTCGATAAGGGCTTTAAGATGATATTATGAATATCGTCGAGAAGAGTTGAAGATGACATTGTGAATGTTGTCGTGACAGATAGCCAGTAGTCGGGATCACAAGCCGATATTGTGAATATCAACTCGTGATCGATGTCGTCAAGAACGTCTTGACGACATAGACTATCATGACTGTTTCATCAAATTGTCTCGATGAATTTGTGGAGACCATCTTGACGAAATAACCTGTCACTGGTTGACTTCATCGAGAATGTCTCGACGTATTCGTCGAGACTGTCTCGACTGAATTCGTCGAGACTGTCTCGATGAATTCGTCGAGAGGTCTCGATGATTTCATCGAGATGTCTCGGTGAATGAAGTGTTCCCGACAAATCTTTATGTTTTGTTCCACTAGGTTTGCGGATAGAGGAGCCCTTTATCTGCCTTGTACTCGTGGGTATAAAGAAACAAATACTTTAGGATTCAGATATGCGTAAAGAGAAAGAAACTGAGAGCGACGAATCCTCTGGATCGGCCTTTTCTCGTCGCCGCTTCTGAAGATCGACGAAGGAATCATTTCTTCGAGAGATTTTGTCATTTCTAGATATCAATAGGAAGTGTTCTTATTGATTGTCACTGTTCCTGAAGACCCGTCGCCGCCTCTCCTTGTTAGATCTAGTAATTCGTAGAGACATTGATGGCTTTCCTTCTCTGACCTAGTTCTTGTTCAACAAGGACTTAGGGTTCTCTTTTCACTTGTGTGGACTTCTATAGAGGTGCAAATATGTTTCTGTGCTAACTCCCGCCGATGAGCAGTCCAATCTCGACAAAGCCGAAAGGAACTAGACGAAGAAGAATCGGAATAAGATTCTGATTCCTAGAGGATTTTTTTTTGGAGCATCCGATTGAGTAGTGACTCGATCCCGAACAGGTCATTTATTTGTTATTACAATTTCTTGATTCATAGTTTCGGCAAGAGACATTCTTGAAACTTTGGGTTGTTCTTGAATATTCCGCTGCGCACATCTGATGTGTCTACCCCTAAGGAAAACCCAACAAGATCGTGCTAAGTTTTAGCTTGGTAGTTGGTGAATAACCTTCCAATCGTTTAATGTGAAACACCCATCTTGATCACTTACGATGCTACAGGGAACTCCGTGCAATTGTACAATATTATCTACGTATAGCTTGGCTAGCTTTTCCATGGAATCGTCTTTTCGGTTCAGAATGAAGTGCGATACTTTCGTCAAATAATATACGATCACCCAAATTGCGTCATTTCCATGTTGCGATCTCGGCAATCTGTGCATGAAATCCATCAAAATATTGTCGAACTTCCATTCTGGAATCGGCAAAGACTGTAGAAACCCACCAGGTCTTTGACATTCAGCTTCCACCAACGCGCAGGCATGACACTTGGCTACGTAGAGAGCAATGTCTTTCTTCATACCCGACTACCAAAAGAGTTTCTTCATATCCATGTATATTTTTGTGCTCCCCGGGTGAATCGAGTACTTGGTAAACTGGTAACTTTCGGGACGCACAATCTAGCATTCTTCCATAAAAGACCATCGTCGAAAGAGAATTTAGTGTTAGACCCGTCCACAGTCTCCGCTTTGTAACGCTTCATTATTTCATCTAGCTCCAAAGCTCATCAAACTCGGTCGGCAAGGTCATATTGAATCTCCATCCAGTTCAAGCATGCTTAAGTAGATGCTCTCCTATCGACACAAGTGATCCCCAAGGATTCTAGATCACGGATCAGATGCTCATCATAAATTAAAATCTAATTTGCTTGTGCGGGAGCCCGACGACTCAACGCGTCTGCAACAACATTTCCCTTCCTAAGAGTGTATCGAAGGTGTAGTCCCCAAGGAACTCCATCCACCTCCTCTGTCGCATATTCAATTCCTTTGATTTAATAGGTACTTTAGGCTCTTGTGGTCCATAAAGATATCAACCATTACACCATAAAGGTAATGTCGCCATTGTTTACGAGCGAATACCAAGACCGCCAACTCCAAGTCATGGACCAGGTATTTCCTCTCATGTACCTTCAATTGACGGGAGCCATAAGAAATCACATTTCTGAATTGCACTACGACGCAACCCAAGCCGCCTCCTGAGGCGTCGCTATATATCTCATAGCCTTCCGTACCACTTGGCGAGCATAAGATGGGCGTCGTGGTCAAATGGCTCTTTAGCTCCTCAAAAGCTCGTGTGCACTCGAGCGACCAAGCGAACTTCTGATCTTTTCTTGTCAGCTTAGTGAGAGGAAGCGCAATCCTCAAAAAGTTCTCCATGAAACGCCTATAGTAGCTGGCAAGTCCTAAGAAACATCGGACTTCCGCCACATTTTTCAACCAGGCCACTCTTGGATTGCCACTATCTTCAACGGATCGACCGCGATTCCTTCACCACTAACAACATGACCAAGGAATGCTACTGATGATAGCCAAAACTTGCATTTAGAGAACTTAGCGTATAGCTGACTCCTCCTTAGTGTGCTCAAAATTGCATGCAGATGCTCTGCATGCTCCTCTTCGGACTGAGAGAATACCAATATGTGGTCGATGAAGATGATCACAAATCGGTCCAAATACTCTCGGAATGTTCTATTCATCAAGTACATAAATACCGACGGTGCATTGGAGAGACCGAACGACATGACCATGAATTCATAGTGCCCGAAGTGAGTACAGAAAACCATCTTTGGAATATCACATCCCCTTATTCTCAGCTGATAATAGCCGTACCTCAAGTCTAGCTTAGAATACACCATCGACCCAACCAGTTGGTCGAACAAGTCATAGATTCTCAGAATCGGATAACGGTTCGTCTCTGTTAGCTTATTCAGCTCTCGATAATCGATGCATAGACGCAAGATCTGTCCTTCTTTTTCACAAAGAGGACTAGTGCACTCCAAGGTGATGAACTTTGACGTACATAGTCTTGATATAGCAATTCTTGCAACTGAACTTTTAACTCTTCCAATTCTTTTAGCACTATTCAGTACGGTGAGTGTGACACATACTTGTCACTTGGCACCAAATCAATACAGAAATCAATCTCTCGCTGAGGGCGAGCCCCAGGGAGTTCGTTTGGAAACACATCAACATACTCCGATACTACTGGGACATCACTTAAACTTGGTTTAGGCTCTGAAGCCTTCAACAAAGTGAAGAACAACTCCTCGCCTTTCCTCACCGCCTTGACCACTTGAAGTGCTGACATCAGAATCTTGCTCGCTCCTCGCATACCAGCAAATGCGGTCTCATCTCCGGTGTTCATTCCCAGAGTAATCTCCTTCTGATTGCAATCTATGCATTCTCGCTTCTTCGAGAGCTAGTTCATGCCAAAAATTATGTCAAATTCAGCTAGCGGTAATAATGATGCTTCCAGGTCGAAATCTTGATTTCCAATCCATACCTTTACACGACTCAACCTATCCGCTCTCATACAAAACCCATTGGGTAGCACTACCTCTAATCTATTCTTTACCAAGGTAGGGTGAGAGGACCCAGCGCAACCAACTACACCAAAAGCCATGACTTTTAGTGAAGGCGCAACTTGATCTTTATATCAACGAAAAGGCGCTACGGGTCAAGTGAAGGAACGCCGGACCCAACAATCCCCCCCCCCCCAGCGTCCAGCACGACTCGCAAGCTCAGAGGTGCTCCACATGGCCCGCAAGCTCAGAGGTGGCTTGACACATGTCTGCGGCCGCCTGACCCGCCAGGACCCACACAGGTAGAGAGAATTTCAGGAATTATCAACGCCCCCCGGCCTCGAACCCGCAACCTGCTTTGATACCAATTGAGAGGACCCAGCGCAACCAACTACACCAAAAGCCATGACTTTTGGTGAAGGCGCAACTTGATCTTTATATCAACGGAAAGGCGCTACGGGTCAAGTGAAGGAACGCTGGACCCAACATAGGCAGTACTCTGATTCGCACCACAAAGTCCTTAGACAAGAAGGAGTGTGATGCTCCAGTATCAAAAAGAGCACTCACCGGATAGTTGAAGATTAGGGCAAAGCCTAATTGCACACGCAAACAAACGAATAATCGCACATGAAGTATAAATCACGTGATGATGTAAAATCTAAATTATAATTCATACCTATAACGACATCATTTTTTCAGATGACTTCCTGTTGACCAAGCGAGTAGACTCTCGGGTGGGTCGGAGGTTGCTGGGAAGCAGAAGACTCCGCGGCTTTGCCCTTCTCTTCATACGTTGAACCTGCCACACGAGCATAGTCCACAGCTCAGTTTTCTACCCTCAGGGGACCACTTTGACACACTTGGGCTTTGTGTCTCACCTTTCCATAGGTGAAACACGTTATGGGAGCTCATACAGTAGTTGCTCCCGATACCTTAAAATGAACTGGTTCCGTGAACCTAGACTTCCTCTTATTCCTCCTGAAGTTTGGATTTGACTGAGAGGTCGGCGCGTGAAACTCTAGCTTCTTTGCATTGAGGCCTTTCGCACGTTGCACCCTATGCATATCCATTTTCAAAGATCTAGTAGTTTGCACCAGGACATGAGAGCCAAAAGTCATTGGGCCTGCTAGAAGCAACCTCAACTCATCATGAAGTCCTTCGTAGAACTTATTCATCTTTGTCTCCTCATCTTCTACCAAAGATCCCGCATAGCGACTCAGTCTCGTGAACTCATACATGTAGTCATCTACAGAACGATCACCTTGAGTTAACCGAAAAAAACTGGTTTTGCAACGCAATGCGCTGGGCAGAGGGGATAAACCTTTGGAGGAACAGTTCTGAGAACACTGCCATCGAGACCACATTAATATCTCTACCAGCGAACTTGTGCACTTCTAGTTCTTCCCACCAAAGCACTGCCTCTCCATTCAGAAGGAAAGTGATTAAGGTGACCATCATTGCTTCCTCGGTTGCTGAAGCCCTTAGAGTTCTCTTTACTCTTGACAGCCAATCCTCTGCCTCTATTGGGGATTTGGTCCCTGAAAAGGTTGGAGGTTGGAAGCTCAAAAAGTGCTTTAGTTTTTGGTCACAGGCTCATCCCACAGCTACAGGCTCGACTTTATGTTCCACCCTAGGCTCCACTACATCAACTGGCACTTGGGCCACATCTGGACTAGGAGTGGTAGGTTGTGCAACACGCCCTGGCTAATTATTGATCATCGCGAAGACCGCTTTAGCGACTACTCTAATCACTTCAGCAGAAGGAGTGGTCACTGGCTCCTCAGCGGACGCAGGACTTTCGGTAGTGTTACGGGGTTGAGACTGCCCTGCACCACTCCTAGTCATATATAATCATGCAACACATAATTTAGTGACCGAAAACATAGCAACAAACTACCATGGAACGCTCAGGTTCCGCAAACAAGCATGTTTTTATTCCTAAGTTGACATTCTTATTAGTTTTTATTGTTTTAAGTGAACGCACATCACGTGCACCCCACCCCTTAAAAAGGAATTCGCGAATTCGCTAACTATGGATCAAATCATAAAGTCTAGTAACAAATTGCAACACCTTGCCAGTACAACAATATAACAATAGGTCTGGCCGGGACCCCATGCCATATTGAGCACATTAGCTAGACGTTATAAGATGATAAACAGAAAATAACTACAACAAAGTATAAACAAGGGTAAGAGGAAGCTGTCATTAATATATTACTTTCAGAATGTCCACCATCTCAGAAATGACACAATTAAGTTATGGCCTTAACGCCTTACATTTCAACAATCTAAATTGCTTAACAACATGCATCGGCACGCAAGCCGGCAATTCAGGGAAAGTGGTTAAACAAAGGCTGGCCTTCAAGGGCCAACACAGCAAATGGCTTCAGCCCGCTACTTCCCGCTCTGCTCACCAACACCTGCACTATCCACAAATAAGAGGTAAACGAGGGTCCGCTATGATCTAACCACAAACTGTGTAATGATCCCACCCCCGACCATTCTAGCTGACTCAAGGGTGGGGCACCGCTAACCTGCAAGCAAGCCGTACATGCAACATGTAATAATATACAGAAAATGCATCTACTCAACACAATGTTAGGTTTCAAGCACAATAAATCTTCTAGGTTGAGCATCAAAGAAAAGGGAACCTAGGTATGCACATGATGTTAGTTGGGTTCACCCGGAGGATCCCCGCAACAGCCTAAGCAACCGCATGAGGCTAACATAACATCAATCCATAACAATACAAGCATGGGTACTCATAACCACGCATTTCATGCGCACAAGGCATATCTCCAAAGTACTCTTTCACAAGTACCAACACCACCCTAAGTTATACGACCTTAGGTGGGAAAAGAGCTTTTCGCCGGTCTAGGTGAACACCTTCCACGGCTCTCCCATGATTGCACGACGCACAAGAGGTTGGGACCTCTCACCGATCTACATGGAAATGGGTTCGGTTTAGCTTTGTCCATGCTCTAGTCGTCATGATATTTCATATTATGCAGGTAAGGCTTCGCCTCGGCTAGTAGGGGTTTAACACATACAAGTGCTACACAAAATATAAGCTACGCACCCATTCCTTCCAAGAGGACATAGGCTTCGCAAACATAACCAACTAAGGAGGTACAAGACCACTCCACTTCAAAACACGTGGTGAAGGTTTGTATTCAACCACAACCCTAGCATGGGGCTTCCGTTAGGCTCTCCAAAAGACGCCTAAAACTCAAGTCCCATAATTTGATGACACATTTCACGGAGTCATTCTCCGGCACACATTTTAGGCTTAACCTAAATGCACATCACAATCAAGCATCGCCGATCCGGGCTAACAGTCATGGGTAGGCTTCACACAAATGCCTAAATTCGTATGACTACCAGATTTCTACATGCAATAAGTGTCGGGGACGAACACAATCTACCAAGATTTCTGAAGAACTAAAGGGAGTCATACACTTAGCTAGTTAGTGAAAGAGACAACCCTTTACAAGTGTAGAAAAGGCATGAAAGGACCAAAACACGTCCTAAAACTGGGAGGAAGGATCGTTACCATTGCCACTCTCTTTGGCGCCATGGATCTGAGATTTCAATCGGATGGAAAGAACCACACAGGCTGCTCTCCATGGATCTGGAAATGGCTCATGATACAGAGCTTTGAAGTTCCGTCAATGGAGGAAGGAGTCTTCGTCTTCCTCCTTGGCTTTCCTCTTTCTCAAGCTTCGAGACAGAGAGTAAAGGTAATAATGAACCTAAATTTCACTCTCTATTGATCTTTAAGGGATTCAAACTCATGCCAGTCGTCGGATCAACTTTTTACGTGGATCGGGACAACTGCGATGAGATTCTGGACGGCGTACTTCCGTTAATTTTAAAACTGGTGAAAATAGTCCTCAGTTTGCATTCGTCAAGACCACTCGACGATTCGTCAAAATGCTGCTGTGTCGTCGAGATCACACGACGACACGCTGAATTTATGCTGTGTCGTCGAGTGAACTCGACGACACGCCGAAACAACATTGTGTTCATCGAGACCACTTGATGATTAGCCGAAACTGGGCTGTGTCATCGAGTGATCTCTATGACACGCCGAAAACATGTTATGTTCATTGATTTCACTCAACGACACATGCAGAATTCCTCTCTTCATCCCATTTTGGAAAAGTGGGGTGGTACATGGAGCAATAATGTTTCCAAAGTTGATTCAATATGTGTGACAGCATGTGGCCTAAAGAGGCTACCGCTCGGCGGTAGCACTACCGCTGATGCTAGGATTCGAGTTTATTTACAGAGCGGTCCTCCTACTTTTAGTGGTGTTGAACAACGACATAGAAATCCACAACTCCTGTACTTTCGTGAGAGCCTCCTCCCTACAGCCAGGAGAACTCCATCAATGTTCATAAATGCAAAGAACTTGACGAAGGATTGATCACGCTTATTCTATGTGAAGGTCATATGCATCGACCCCAACGACTACTTTGATGCGCCTTCGACATTATCTTCAAGTTCAAGCTATGAGGTAGTTTTTGATTTTTAATGTTATTATTGTAGCTCATATCTTTTGTCGGTAGAGAAATTTGCCCGTGGTTGGCGACTAGGGCCTTGCGAGGACTAGGGAGAATTCAATGCGTGGGTGTGGCGAATAGATCTAGGGTTAGATCTAGGGGCGACTCGAGGACTCATATGGGAGAGATAGGCTAGAGCCAACCGATCCTTGGGAGAAGGGCCGGTATTGAAAACCAAAATGGTTTTTACGTTCGCCTCAATTCCAAGCGTCATTGGGATCACGTTTTGTAAATGGTTTTAATGCAGTAATATTATTTTCTACTCTAGTCTTGACTCCTTATCTCGGATCATTGGAATATAATCAAAAAGGGATTTCTCTATCACGAACACTGAGCGGCAAGTTCTAAAGCTAGCGGTAGCAACAAAGACTCCATTCTCTCTTGCCTTGTGCAACACTGTTTCACAAAAGTGTATATCATTATCTTGAAATAAATATTTCGCAAAATATATTCATCATATAATAATAATTTCACTTAAGCACTAAAAGTTTTACAACCCTTATTCACCCCCCCCCCCCTCTAAGGGCGTCTAAAGATCCAACAATGCCGGCTTGTTAGAGCCCGGTTAGTGGAACCTTCTCAGGGGATTTCCATCATAACTTTTTTCTACCTTACTGTTGGTGCTGCCAGAATTGCCCCCTGCGTGCGACGCTATTTGAAGCAGGTTTTATCCCTGTGTGCCTAACTGGCTGCCTAGTGGATCCGCCCGAGGATCCGTTGATATAAAGAACAGTTGCGCCTTCACCAAACAGTCCGGGCTTTTGGTCGAGTTGGTGGCGCTGGGTCCTCTCAATTGGTATCAGAGGGGGTCACGGGTTCGAAACCCCGGGGTCGTTTCGGGGGGGGAGGATTGTTGGTGCTGCCAGAATTTCCCCCAGCGTGCAGCGCAATTCGAAGCAGGTTTTACCCTGTGGGCCTAACTGGCTGCCCCGTGGATCCGCCCGAATATCCGTTAATATACAGAACAGTTGCGCCTTCACCAAACAGTCTGGGCTTTTGGTCGAGTTGGTGGCGCTGGGTCCTCTCACTTACCACCAGAGTGATCAACCTGCTCTGCTGGCTTGTGAGAGCCCGGTCAGCAGAACCTTCTCACGGACTTTCCATCATAGCTTCTTTTTTTACCCTGCCACCTGAGTTATCAACCTGCCTTGCTGGTTGTGAGAGCCCAGTCAGCGGAACCTTCTCAGGGGATTTCCATCATAACTTCTTTTCTACCCTACCACCTGAGTGATAAACCTTTCCTGTTGGCTTGTGAGATCCCGATCAGTGGAACCTTCTCAGGGGATTTCCATCATAGCTTCTTTTTTACCATGCCACCCAAGTGATCAACCTGCCCTGCCGGCTTGTGAGAGCCCGGTCAGTGGAATCTTCTAAGGGGATTTCCAACATAACTTTTTTTTTTACCCTGCCACCTGAGTGATCAACCAGCCCTGCCGGCTTGTGAGAGCCCCGTCAGCAGAACCTTCTCAAAGGACTTCTGCCATTACTTCGTTTCTACCCTTCCACCCGAGCGATCAACCTGCACTATGAAAGTGCACAGTTAACCTCACTAGAATTCTCTAGAGGGGGGTGAATAGAGATTTAAAATATTTTGTGCAAAGTAAATATATATATATATATATGTGTATGATCACAGATTAGAGCTTCCCACACACACCAACAAGAATTAAACAAATAAAGAAAGTAAATGCAAGAAAAGAAATCACAGCACAACACAAGAAAATATAGTGGTTCCCCAAACTTTGGGTAGTCCACTCTTCTACACCCTTGGTAGGAATTCACTATCTTGCACTGAGTCTTTTGACAAGGAGACTCTTAGAACCACCCTGAGTCTTTTGATAAGGAGACTCTTAGAACCAACTGAGTCTTTTGACAAGGAGACTCTTAGAACCAGTACAACTGAATTTTTTGAAGAGTGATTCTAAAAACTCTTTTACAATATGTGAGAATGAAAATAAGAAAAAGGAAAAGAAGTATTTAAAACAAGAATGAATCTTCTTCCTAGCAAGAAGATTGGAAGCACAAGAAGTAGTGAATTAAATCTTTCTTCTATAGAGAGAAGAAGATTTGTAGCTTTTCCCTCTTATGTGAGAGCTATCAGAATTTGCAGCAGAGTGATTTCAGAAGCAGGAGAAGAAGAATGCTTGAATATTGCTGCAGGGCTATTTCTCAATTCTCTCTTTATCACTTGGGAGCTTTTCCTCTTTTTCAAATGTAAAATGGTGAATCACCTAGTCCCCTTTCTCTGCCGACCTCCTTGGTTATTTATAGCTCTGTTCATTAAAATAACACTATAGGAGAGTAATCAATTAGCAGGCAGAGTATTAGAAAGAAAGAGAAATTTACATAACAGTTATATCCATAGAAGGAAAGTATTCAATCTGATTTCAAATAATGTCCATAAAGGATTTAATCAATTTAGCCAAGAATCTAATAGAGGAAAAGAAAGATTCAGAACGGTTATAAGACATAAATTGATTCCATATAAATCAGATCTATAAGATAAGGAAAGAGATCTGGCGATTTTGAATTCTGTCATAAAGATCGACGTGCGTCGATTACTATTCGACGCAAGCGTCGAATACATCCTGTCTGGATGTCGAGAGGAGAATAAGGAAGGTGCGTCGACTAGGGTGCGTCGACTTCTCAAGATACGTCGACTAGAAGTCAGAGCTACGTCGACATAGGATACGTCGACTTCTGCTTGGAGCTACTTTGACTCATTCTGATAGAAACGTCAACTTTATCTCGACGTTGCGTCGAATACTATTCGACGCATATTTACTTAGCCTTATTTTTCATTCTTAGAATTCTTCTTTAACTCATTTCTAGGGGTTAAGAGAAATCATTTCCCCAACAATCTCCCCCTATTTATCTTAACCCTATTTAGAGAGAAATTGTATTTAGCATATAATTAACATAGCAAAGCATTTGTACAGATAATGAAGATTTCACACAGTCAGAAGCAAACTTCATGTTTAGACCAATCATAAAGTATATGAAGCATTATTTTCAAGTATTATTCAGGAGGGGTAGGAGGAGTCTTTCTTTTTCTCTTGAATATTATTGTAGATTGCTCTTTCCCAGTAGCAGGTGACTCCCTCAGCTCCCCCTGGGTCTCAGCCATTTGCTCCCCCTGAGTCTCAGCTCCCCCTGCCCCTGACTCCTGAGCCCCTTCTTCAGCCATCACAGCATCTGGCTCTTTCTCTTTCCCAGCATCAGCTTCATTTCCTTTTTCAGTATTCAGCTCTATCTCACCTTCTTCCTTTTCAGCCTCATTTTCTGCTCTGCTTCCCTCTCCTTGTAGTAGTGCCACTTGATTTGCAGCATCTCTTGCTATGTTGAGTACCTCTATTGTTTGTTCATCATTGTGTAGCTCAGGTACTATCTCATTCCCAATTGTCTTGAGCAGTGCAAGACTGTCAGATTTTGAAGAAGGAGGGGATTTATGTGAGGGAGATTTAAGATTGGAGGGCTGCTCTTCATCAAGCTTCTCCCTCTTCTTGACCTTCTTGGCCAAGGAGGTTAAGAAAGACTTGGTAACTCTTGAGGAAGAGAGAGAGTTCTTCAGACTTTGCACAGAGGCACTGACCCCATCTATTTGGGTGTGCATGTGTAGGATTGAGGAATGAATCTGGGAGCAGTGCTCATCCAGCATTGCTTGGAATGTTTGAGTTGTTGATGCAATGCACTGAGTGAGGAGAGCTTTAGTGGATGCAGATGGTTCATGTTGTGGTTAGGGATGAGGAGAGAGTGGTGAAGGTGGTGATGAGGCTGGAGAGAAGTTAGTTGATACATGAGGTATGGGTGATAAAGGAGGTGGAGAAACTGCTGTTTGAGGAACAGGTGTTTGAGAAGAGGTAGGTACAGTAGGAGTTGTGAGGGTGGTAGAGACTATTTGAGTGGATGATGGTGGTAGAGAAGAGTTGTCTCTTTGAGGAGAAGGAGGAGGAGATGGATGAGCAGGAGATGGATGAGCAGGAGGGTTAGGAGGAGAGGGAGTCCTTTCAGGAATGGAACCAGGATTAGGAATTTGCCTGGTCCACTTGGAGAATAGGGCTATTGACATTCTTTTCCCTGGAGGAATGGGGATTCCTTTTGACCTACAGAGGTCAGGGAAGGAGTGGAAGAGTACTTGACTCATAATCCTCATATATGCATTTTCTTTGTGTGAGTATTTGGAGCCTATTATTTTGAGTAACCATGTGGCCCAGTCCACCTTCTTCTTCAGCACAAGGGCCCCCATGATGTTCAGTTGCTGCTTGGGAACTGCATCATGGGCTGAAATTTTGCATAGTAGTATCTTTCCTACTATGTCTGCTAGCAGTCTGTACTCCTCAGAAAAGTCTATTTTCTTTAGATGGATTGGTTTATCCCTTGAAAACTTCATGGTGGTTAGCAGATGCTTGATTTCATCAGGTGTGAGGTCTATAGATTCATCACCTAATGGGGGAATGATAAAGACTTATAAGGTTACTCTTTAGAAATTGCTTTCCTTTCCCTATTTTATTTAAACAAAGATAATATTAGGATATACCTGTAGGAAGATCAAAGGTGGTCCTAATATGTTCTGCAGAGATTGAGACTGGTGTCTCATAGATTGTTCCCTGGATTTCTCCTTGTTCAGATATCTGAACATGAGTTATTAGCTCTGTGAGCTCTGATTCCAGGAGCTTGCACCTAGTGGAGATGAGCTTGTCCTCCTGCTGCAGTAAAAAGAGCAATGATGCTCTTGTAGTTTTTTGCGGCTGCTTGGAAAGACTCAAGGTCAATGTCGAAGCCTGAGTTGATTTTGGGAGCCATTTTAGTTCAGTGAAAGGGAGAGGAAAAATCGGCTTGTCTGAGGAGCAAGAAGGATGAAAGATGAAGAGCCGTGAAGGCTTCTAACTAAAGATACTATTTAAGTCAGGTGAAGCGTCGAAACTGGACTCAAGTCGAGGCTTATTTGGTACTTCCGTGGATGTGACCGAAAATATTTTGGTATTGCCACTCGTTTTCATGAAGTCGACGTTACGTTGAGTGGAATTCGACGTGAGCGTCGATATATTCTGATTTGGGATAATAGGGTTTCCTATCGACGTATGCGTCGAGTGGAGTCGGCGCATGCATCGATTTCACTTATTGAGTTGAGTTATCGACGGTGCGTTGATTAGAAGTCGACGTGACTTTTAATTTTCCTGAAGAATTCTAGGTGTTTATCTCTACCTAGTTCTAAGTCAGTCTTGGACTAATTTTTACAGATAGTTTGATTGGTTGTACCAGCATTGTTTGGCAAGGTGGCCAGTTTTGTTACATATATGGCACTTGATTATCTTATTATTATGATAATTTGAGTTTAGAGAAGAATAGAAGGGTTGATTAGAATAGAAGGTTTGATTATGATGGGAATTTTGGTTAGGATAGAAATTTTGGTTAAAATGGGAATTTTGGTTACCATGTTTAGGGTAGAAATCATGATAGAGGTGTTGATTAGGATAGAAATCATGATTGGGATGAATGGGTCCTGAATATGGGTTAGGATGAAAGGCTTTTGGAGGAAAGGTATTTAAGTTGCTCTGAACTTTTGTGCGTCGATATCTATTCGACTCATGTTGATAGTCGCGTCGATTTGTATTCGGCGCTTTCTCCAGATGGCGTCGATCTGATTTCAACGCATAGAGAAAGTTGCGTCGATTGGAAGTCGACGTGCTTTTGTTCAAGCGTCTAGAAGAGGTCGAGGCATCTGAGAGGTTGCGTTGAGTATAAGTCGACGCACTATCATTTATGCGTCGATATGAAGTCGACGCAATTGTATCTTCAATTTTCATTTTACCTTTTTCTGTTTTTACTCCTTTATGTGTTGTTTTTCTTGGATTAGTTGTTTCTTCAGATGAAGTTTGTGAGTCATCAGCTGAATAATATGATGTCTCATCAAATTCCTTTATTTCTTTGAAGGAGTTTTCTTCCTTATCTTGTGGGTCTTTTTCTTGGTTTGTCCATTTGACAGGTTTAGTGAATTTTACAGGGCTCATCCAAGCAGGTTTGCTGGATGGATTTAAGCTGGTTGATGGATCAGCTCCTAGCCTAAGATTTTTGTGTCTCATTGTTTGTTTTTCAGTGATTTCCTTAAGATTTTGGCTTCTCATGTTTATTGATTCTTCAAAGGCCTTTGCCTGGGAAACCTTATCCTTAAGGAACTGATTTTCTATTTTAGCCTTTTCTATCTCCTTTTCTATGATGTTAGCCCTTAATTCATAATCTTTAGAGCATTTAACTTCTCTATTTCTCTGGTTTTTAGCTACATTGATTTGTTCTTTTAGATCTTTAATTTCTTGTGTTGCTTTTAGTTGATCTAGACACATTCCCATAAAATCATTTCTGAAGTTATCACTTTGAAAATCTATTTCATCAAACATGCTTACCTCATCCTTATCCTCAGATTCCTCTATGAGAATAAGGCTATCTTCTTTTTCATCTTCAGAAGATATGCTTTCTTCTGATCCTGTCTCACTCCAAGATTTAGCACTATCATTATTTTTTGATCCTTCAAGGGCCATCAAGCATAGATCTTCTTGCTTAGGTTCTTCATTGTCACTCTTGGAAGAGGAGTTGTCCTCAGAGTCTGTATCACTCCAGGCTTCTGCTATAAAGCCTCTTTCTTTCTTCTTCCCTTTTTTCTTGAGATCTTTCTTTGTCTCAGCATTTTCTGGACATTCTGGGGCAATATGTCCAGGTTTCCTGCAAGAATAACAAATAATTTCTTTAGTAGGAGTTTTGTCATACCTTGGTTTTGACTCTCTCCTTCTTGATCCATCTGTCCTGACCCATTTCTTGATTTTTCTGGCCAGGAAACTGAATAGTTCTTCTTCAGTGATAGAGCCTCCTTCCTCTGTTGCTTTTAATGCAATGTTCCTATCTTTTGAGGAGATTGGAGTGTTTTCTCTTCTCTTCTTCTCTTCTCTAGTTTTCAGCAGTTGCTCATATGATTTGAGTTTTCCTAAGAGATCATCTGTTGAGATTTCCTTTTGTCCTCTTGTGTCTCTTATGGCCCATGTTCTTGAGTCCCATGAACTAGGGAGACTCATTAGCAATTTGTCATTAATCTCAGTTAGAAAGATCTCTCAATCCAAGTTTTTCAATTGATTGATGATTAGACTGAATCTGTCATACATCTCAGAGATACTCTCTTCATTTTTCTTTTGGAAGTTCTCATATTGTGAGATCAATAGAGCCTTCTAATCTTTCTTTTCATCAGCACTTCCTTCCACCATCTTTGTAAGAGCATCCCAAATTTCTTTGGCTGATTCACAGTCAACAACCCTTTGAAAGATGTCATCTGAGAGGGTTGAGACAAGTATGTTCATGGCCTTTAGATCACATGTTCTTGCCTTCTTCTCATCTTCTGTCCATTCAGATCTTGGAACAAGTGTTTGTGTGACATTGCCATTTGCATCCTTTCTATAAGGCTTTGGGAGACCTATCACAGTAATATTAAACAAGTTATCATCAATAGAATTCATATAAATTCTAATTCTTGTTTTCTAAACTGCAAACTTTTCAAGATTGCACATTGGTGGTCTGGTCGAAGCATAATCTTTGATTTGTGCCATGTGAAAAATAATTGTTAGAGAAATATATATTTATAAATAAGAGGTAGGATCTTTTTGATCAAGGAGTTAACCTTTTTAGATCAACCTCCCTCTGATACCAATTGAAAGTGCACAGTTAACCTCACTAGAATTCTCTAGAGGGGGTGAATAGAGATTTAAAATATTTTGTGCAAAGTAAATATATATATATTTGTGTATGATCATAGATTAGAGATTCCCACACACACCAACAAGAATTAAACAAATAAAGAAAGTAAATGCAAGAAAAGAAATCATAGCACAACACAAGAAAATATAGTGGTTCCCCAAACTTTGGGTAGTCCACTCTTCTACCCCCTTGGTAGGAATTCACTATCTTGCACTGAGTCTTTTGATAAGGAGACTCTTAGAACCACCCTGAGTCTTTTGATAAGGAGACTCTTAGAACCAACTGAGTCTTTTGACAAGGAGACTCTTAGAACCAGTACAACTGAATTTTTTGAAGAGTGATTCTAAAAACTCTTTTACAATATGTGAGAATGAAAATAAGAAAAAGGAAAAGAAGTATTTAAAACAAGAATGAATCTTCTTCCTAGCAAGAAGATTGGAAGCACAAGAAGTAGTGAATTAAATCTTTCTTCTATAGAGAGAAGAAGATTTGTAGCTTTTCCCTCTTATGTGAGAGCTATCAGAATTTGCAGCAGAGTGATTTCAGAAGCAGGAGAAGAAGAATGCTTGAATATTGCTGCAGGGCTATTTCTCAATTCTCTCTTTATCACTTGGGAGCTTTTCCTCTTTTTCAAATGTAAAATGGTGAATCACCTAGTCCCCTTTCTCTGCCGACCTCCTTGGTTATTTATAGCTCTGTTCATTAAAATAACACTATAGGAGAGTAATCAATTAGCAGGCAGAGTATTAGAAAGAAAGAGAAATTTACATAACAGTTATATCCATAGAAGGAAAGTATTCAATCTGATTTCAAATAATGTCCATAAAGGATTTAATCAATTTAGCCAAGAATCAAATAGAGGAAAAGAAAGATTCAGAACGGCTATAAGACATAAATTGATTCCATATAAATCAGATCTATAAGATAAGGAAAGAGATCTGGCGATTTTGAATTCTGTCATAAAGATCGACGTGCGTCGATTACTATTCGACGCAAGCGTCGAATACATCCTGTCTGGACGTCGAGAGGAGAATAAGGAAGGTGCGTCGACTAGGGTGCGTCGACTTCTCAAGATACGTCGACTAGAAGCCAGAGCTATGTCGACATAGGATACGTCGACTTCTGCTTGGAGCTACTTCGACTCATTCTGATAGAAACGTCGACTTTATCTCGACGTTGCGTCGAATACTATTCGACGCATATTTACTTAGCCTTATTTTTCATTCTTAGAATTCTTCTTTAACTCATTTCTAGGGGTTAAGAGAAATCATTTCCCCAACACCCTACCTGCTTGTGAGAGCTCGGTCAGCGGAACCTACTCAGGGGTTTTCCATCATAGCTTCTTTTATACCCTGCCACCTGAGTGATCAAACTACCCTGCCGGCTTATGAGAGCCTGGTCAGCGGAACCTTCTCAAGGGGCATTCCAACATAACTTTTTTCTATCCTGCCACTAGAGTGATCAACCTGCCCGGTCGGCTTGTGAGAGCCCTATCAGCGGAACCTTCTCAGGGGATTTCCATTATAACTTCTTTTTTCACTCTATCAGAGGACTATCGGATACTCCGCGTCCTAACCTAGTCGAGCAGAAATTGCATTTATAATAAAGGAGAATGTACTGAGATGCAATTTTTAATTACTTTTCAAGGATATAAGCGTTTCAGGTCGTCACCACTCCAAGTATTACTAAGGAGGCTCCTCAGAATTTTGAAAGCGATATCCGCCCGACTTCAACACCTCTACAACTATAAAAGGACCTTGCCAGTTGGGATGCAGTTTTCCAACTGTCGCCAACCTTCCCGCAATGTCGACCTTTTTGAGAACTAGGTCTCCCTCTACAAATTGCTTGATTCAAATGTACTTGTCAAAATACTTTGCCATCATGTGCTTGATTTCTCATTGCGAACTATCGCTAGGTCGCGGAGCTCTACACAATGTTAAGCAAGAGTCGCCACTCTCCATCATTCTACACTCTCCACTCATCATCTCCTTCCCCCATGACGTCAACTCGTGGGGCCTTATCTTGAACTCCACCAGTAACACGACCTCCAAGCCATGAGAGAGTTTAAAATGGTTTTCCCTAGTGGCCATATTGGGTGTGGTTCGTAAAGCCTAGAGTACTGAGGGGAGTTGCTCTACCCAGTTTCCCTTCAAGTTCTCCTCCTTCTTCTTTAATAAGTTTATAATGACTTTGTTTGCGGCCTCCACCTGCCCATTGCTCCTCGAGTGGTGGACGGACGTGAAGCTGAGGTCAATGCCCAACTAGCTGCAGAAGCTGGTAGCTCATTCATAGAAAAATGCGGCTCATTGTCCGTAACGATGGCTAGGGGCAGCCCATACCGGCATATTATCACCCCCAAATAAGTTCCTTATTAAATGCGAGGTTGTCTTTGTCAGCTCCTTGACCTCTAGCCACTTGGAGAAGTAGTCAATCATGACCAGGAGGAACCTCCTTTGCCCGCTGGCCTGGGGGAAAGCACCTACCAGGTCCATCCCCTATATTGTAAAAGGTCATGACATCATGATTGTCATGAGCCTCTACGCTTATAGTAGTTGAAGCAGTGCGAAGAGATGGAACTTATGACACTTCTTCTCGTACTCTGCCACATCTTAGCTGATCGTGGGCCAGAAGTAGCCTTTCCGCAACACCCACTTCTCCAAGGTCCACTCTCAGAGTGTCTGCCACACTCCCCGGAGTGAATCACTTTTAGAACCCTAAGGATCTCTTCCTCGAAGACACATCTTGCTAGGATCCCTGACCGGGTCTTCCAGTATAGGTCCCCTTCATGAAGCAAGTAGTAGGCGGACTTGTACCTGATTAACCACTTATCCAGAAACTCCTCTGGAAATTTGCTCGTGGTCAGGAAAATAATGATAGGGTCCATCCACGAGGGTCGTTGATCGATCACCATCAGCACTCCCTCTTCAATGGATGGACGAAATAGTTTTGTCACCATTCCTCTCACATGAGGACCATACTTTGCCAAATTGTATGCCTGATTGTTCTCTTCCCTTAGAACATGCTGAATGGAGAATGCGCGGAACAAACTAATGAGACCCTTGACCTTTGTCAGGGATCGTTGGTGAGTCAGCTCCCTCGTCTCGAAATCCCACTTGTCTTGGGATGCCACCACCATCGAGTTCGTGTAAACCTTAACGTCCAGGACCGCTAGCTCCCTTGCCAAGTCGAGACCTACAATTACCGCCTCGTACTCGTCTTGGTTGTTGGTAAGAGTGAAGTGGATGTCGATTGCTTGCTCAATCTTCATCCCATGTGGACTTACAAAGACCACTCCTCCTCCTATGGAGTATCTCCTTGATGCCCCATCAACAAGCATCTCCCAGGATACATGTGATGCGCTAATTCGGCACTGCTAATTAGCAGTCACGAAATGCGATACGACGGCAGTGCACTGGTCGCTCAAGTAATAAAATAGGGAGGAACTCCCCGAATATCGTTCTCAAAGGACCGCAAGTTGGGTAGTATGATTTGCTCAAACCAGGAAATCAGTTAAAAGGGTTAATAAGTAACAACGGGAGGTTTGGTTTGGGATCCTATGCTATTGCAGAATAAAGAGAGATGCGGGTCAAAACTCCACTTCGCAAGGCGAGATGGATGCAACGGCCGCGATGTCGTGCTTCGGAAGGCGCGTGGACGGAATGTAACTATGACGGTTGAGGGTGGCACACACCTCTTCTCTAAACATCACCACTAGCAATTGCTAGTGGCTTCACACACAACGAATCTCAGAAATCACTAGGAAAAAGGGCTATTCATGCCATCACAACAACATTGCATATGAACACAAGCATTCATAAAACAACAACAAAGAAGTTCAAGCATCAAAGGTTAGAGAGGACCACAAAGAAGTAGTCACGTCTTGGGTTCATGGCCGAAATGAGAGGTTGTCGGGCTCTCTCCGGACTCGGCCCTCAGATGGTGAGCTTGGCTCGAAGGAGGCTGTCACCGCTCCTACGATCTTCAGCACTTCTCTGATCTCTCGGCGAGGAATGCTTGAGCTAATGGTGTAGAAAGCTTCCTAGTGCTCCTGGATGGAAGGATGGAGGTGGAAATCACTGGAAATACCCTCTATAGTGGTGGAAATGAAGGGGAAGCCTTCAGACCTCAAGAGCAGCGGGAAGGAAGTGATTTACCGCTCTCTGAATCGCTCCAATCCGCCTCCAATCGCTCTCCCGTTGACTGCCTCGATTCCTGCTTTTTATAGCAAACAGGCTGAAAAATGGTCACGCACGGTCGAACGCACGACCGTGCGCAGACCGTGCGATATTAACGGATAACATATGGCTTGGGGAAGAAGCTGCGCCGCCCGTGCGATTTGCTCACGCACGACCAATACCGCCCGTGCGCTCAAACGCACGAGTAAACTCCAACGCTCTGAAATCACAAAGACACAGGTTGACCGTGCGTTTTACTCACGCACGGGCGAATCCGCCCGTGCGTCAAAACGCACGAGTAAACTCCGACGCTCCATTTTCTGCCCAGACACAAACGCACGACCGCAACCGACCGTGCGTCAAGGAAACGCACGACCGTGCGATATGCACAGAAATTACTTCTGGGGAAAACGGGACGATCAGGTCACCTGCATACAAGATATAACAGCTGGGAATACACGTCCAGCAACAGAAAAACATAAAAGAAGGGAAGGGGAGCACCATGTGCTTACCCCCAACAACAAGGAATGCAATTGCACACCTAAATGAGCTTAATAGTGCACCTAGCATGGAATAATACATATGAATGAAAACGTGCCTAAAATGTGGTGCAAAGACTAGAATATCAGCCCAAATGAGTCCAAATATATATATATATATATATATGGGACTCATCACACCCCCAGACTTAACCATTTGCACGTCTCGGGGAAACTACTCAGCTCTCCTGTCGGAACAATTGAATGTTAGCATGAGTTTGAGCGGTAGAGAACAATGCGAAGTCGCATGCTCTCGCGCATAGAAATGCATTAGAACAGAATTAAACTCAAGATTGTATCTAATTATTTCGAAAACAGTAAATTGAAATTTAATTTACTTGGATGGTGAATCCTGGTGAATTTTTCGGTCGCGCAAAAGGGAAAATGGCGTGACTAATGAGTAGAGTATTACTCGAATCAAAGCTAGGGACAAACTCCTAAGAAATCCATCAAAGTCGGTGTCCATAGGCTTGCACGTCCGCACTCTCTCTACTGCATGAGACAACTCGTGTCTAAAATTAATAGGACTGATAGGCAATTATTGGGCTTAGGTTGAGTATAGGCTAGGTAAGTAGAAGGACGATGGGAATCGCACTTAACACAATCTGAGCACTCAAGATAATAACAATCACCAATACACAATTTTCAGTAATTACACGACACCCCCAGACTTCAACTGAACACTAGGTGTGCTAAGCCAAAAATAAATTGAATTTGCCGAGAGAGTATCATTTTTGCACCACTTTTTTTTTCTTTTCTTTTCTTTCTTTTCTTTTCTTTTCTCTCATCGACAAAATGACGTTTGTACGCACAATAAAACAACTCCCTTAGCTAATTTGAAGCTGCCATACATAACAAAAATGACACCAAATGTGATCGAGAAAGAAATTTCTTTCAGCTCAAAGGTTGGTGCGAAAATAGGTTCGGCCGTATGGCTTTGGTTAAATTTTTAGTGGAGCTAAACAAGGAGGAAGGGTAGGCTCAAGTGGGCTTGCAACGGTGATTACGTAGGTAAGGATTTCCAAAGCTCAACCGGATCAAGAAATGACCAATATCTCATTCTATGACGAGTGCTTCAACACAATCGTATCGAGAGTCGCCTAGTGCAAGTTCTAGCCACCGAGAAAGGTTGTCCTTCCTTCCGACCCTAGTAATAAGCTACTACTAGTCTGCTACACTCGACCTTATGCTACCGTTGGATTCACCGGATTCACCACTAAAGTAAAATAAATTTCATCTACTATAAAAGAAATAACTAAATTATAATTCTGAATTTCATTCTACTCTAATTGAATTTCTAGGCGTGACGGGAGCACTTGACTAGAGCACTACTCGAGTCAACATTTTTCTCTACTCCTCACTCACATGCTAACAATTCAAATCCTACGAGTGGGAAAACCTCGCAGCGATACCCAAAAAGCACGCGTGATCAAGTGCGCGTGAATTAGGTGCAAGTGTATGCAATGTGCGCAACAAAATATAAATCCTACTCAGCACATTCTAGCATGTCATGCAAAGTGTGTGCATGTGCACAACTCGCTCTCTCTCCCCCAGACTTGATTAAAACTAACTAGAATAAACAATTCAAACATAAGTAAGAGAGGGGTAGAGTTGACCTATGCTCATAAAAGAGCATGCCAGAAGTGCGGTAATCCCTTTTTTTTAATATTTCCCCTTCATCATCGTCCACAAGAGAGCATCCTCCTACAATGTTAGCAAAACAGAAATAACAGTGCACAAAAGGAATTAAAAAGCTAGACGGAACCTGGTGGTTCCCCATGGGTTGTCTCCCAAGAAGCGCTTTTGTTTAACGTCCTTTAAGGTGGACCAAATACCTGTATTAAGCATTGTTCAAGCAGCAGAAAGATATTGTTCCAAACTAAAATAAAAACGACCAATACAGCGAAGTGACAAAATAGAGCACACAAATCAGACCGAAGAAACAACACAATCACAACCACGAGACCCCATCACGCATCAGCTGTATGCTGATTTGTGGTTGTTCTCCCCCGCTGCACGAGATGGGAAAGAGGTGAAGGCTTTAGGGACCAAGGAGGATGTCTCCACCTTGCCCCTAGCCTCTTCCTTCCCACGCCGGAGGGCAGCAGAGCGTGATTCACGCAGCAATTTTTCTTTCCTTAGCTTCTCCACAGTTGGAGAGCGCCAACGTTGATAATAGGCAGAATTTTCCGCCTTAGTGGTGGGTGGCTTCACTTCCGTTGCCGTCGTGGCAACCAGATCAGCCCAATGGACCTGCTTAAAATGTTCACATTTGTTACTTTGATTCGGGCAAATTTTCATAAGGCGCTTTGTTCCACCGTCTCCCTCGTCATTCCATATTATGGTTTCAGTGTTGTCTCTTGCCTCCTTCCCCTCTTCCGTCACAACTTGCAACTTCTCTTCATTCTTTGCTCCTTCTGGCGATTCTGTTCTTTTCTCGACTTCTGCATCACTAGATGGTTTATCAGTAAAAACAAGGGGGGAGTGGATTACCGCTTCTGATACAATCTTGGGACAAGTTAAGGGTGTCACCTTACAGGGTAAGACAACACACCCCTTAGAAAAATCTAAGGTGGCGTCGCTCTCTTTTAAGAACGGTACTCCTAAGATGGGAATGGATTGATTCAGACTTGGTCCCAATACTTGGAAGTCGGCAACTACTACTGTCCCTTCAATAGTAACTTCCACATTCCTGACTTCTCCCTCAGCCTTAACTACGGTCCCATTAGCAAGCACTAGTGACTTCCGTTCATCCGTATCCATATTAAGTTGCAGTTTAGCAACATCCTGCAAGGCGAGGATGTTGCGAGATGAACCGGAATCACATAGGGCTGCCGTTTCAATATTGTTAATGGAGCAAGCAACTACCAACTCACTTAGTTCACCTACTCCCGCGTCGGAGAGACTCTTCCCTTGGTTAATTGGATTTTTTCTGTATTACTGGGAAGGGTCCCTTGCACACGCTCGGTTAGCACTTGAGCCAGTTGGCCCACTTGCGTCTCCAAGTTACGCATGGACGCGGTTTGGTTCACCATATTAGCGTTGGCGACTTCCATAAACCTCTCCATCAACTCTTCCAGATTACTTTTCTTAGGGACCGGGGCACCTTAATTATAACTCGCCTGAGGCGGCCTTGGTTGACTTACGGATGCTTGAGCATCGTTTTGATGCTGGCCCAGTTGCCATCGTTGGCCTGCAGCATTTTGGTTCCATGAAAAATTAGGGTGATTTCTCACACCCGGATTATAAGCATTTCCGTAGGGTGCCCCCTAGCTTGATTTCCAATGAAATTTACAGACTCATTTAAACTAAGCTGAGAGAAGTCACCTGATTGCCCGCTACCTGGGCACTCGTATGAGTGGTGACCACCACCTCCACATCCTTCACATGTAATGTTAGATGCGGGCGCAGCAGCGGGAGGTAGTGAATTCACCACGAATAGTCCCCGAGCGCTTCTAGGCACATTTCTCCCCGCAGTCCAAAAAGTGTTGTGGGACGCGGTGTCCTGCAAAATTCTAAGAGCTTCCTCAGGCGTGTGGTTCATCAAGGTTCCTCCTGCAGCAGCGTCAATCATCGCCCGATGGTTGGGCTCGATGGCGAAGTAGAAGGTCTCCACAATGTTCCACTGCTGGAGCTCGTGATTTGGGCATTTGCGCAGGAGGTCACAAAGACGCTCCCAAGCCTCTGCGAGGGTTTCCTGCTCAGCTTGCCGGAAGGTGGCGATCTCCCGCCGAAGGCTCACAATCTTGTCCACCGGGTGGAATTTGGTGAGAAACTTGGACGCGAGCACATCCCACGTTACAGCAGTTCCTGGAGGGATAGAATGGAGCCACACCTTGGCTTTTTCACGCAATGAGAATGGAAACAGTCTCAACTTGAATGTTTCGTCAGTGATTCCAGCATACTGGAAGGTACCGCAAATGTCGGCGAACTCAGCCAAGTGAAGATGCGGGTCTTCACTGGGCATCCCAGAGAACTGCGCGTTGTTACGGATGATGTTCAGGATGGCGGGCTTGATTTCGAACTGATTGTTCATGATGTTAGGCCCAAAACTAGGATACACACTCCCAACTGTAGGAGTGGTGTAGTCTCTCATGGTCCTAGGTCTCGGCCTGAACACTTCATTTTTGTCAGCTACCTGACCCACGACCGGTGCATTTCCCACTCCAGGATTAGCCTGATTTCCATTAACATCCATGGTGGCAGCAACACGGAGACGCGCCCGCAGGGTACGCTCTATTTTAGGGTCAAATGCTGCGCACTCACAAGGATCTCTTCTATGCATACACCGCTATTCAACACAAAACAGAAAAAAAACAAATCGTACACGCTTGCAGTCCCCGGCAACGGCGCCAAAAACTTGATGCGCTAATTCGGCACTGCTAATTAGCAGGCACGAAATGCGATACGACGGCAGTGCACCAGTCGCTCAAGTAATAAAATAGGGAGGAACTCCCCGAATATCGTTCTCAAAGGACCGCAAGTTGGGTAGTAAGATTTGCTCAAACCAGGAAATCAGTTAAAAGGATTAATAAGTAACAACGGGAGGTTTGGTTTGGGATCCTATGCTATTGCAGAATAAAGAGAGATGCGGGTCAAAACTCCGCTTCGCAAGGCGAAATGGATGCAACGGCCGCGATGCCATGCTTCGAAAGGCGCGTGGACGGAATGTAACTATGATGGTTGAGGGTTGCACACACCTCTTCTCTAAACATCACCACTAGCAATTGCTAGTGGCTTCACACACAACGAATCTCAGAAATTACTAGGAAAAAGGGCTATTCATGCCATCACAACAACATTGCATATGAACACAAGCAATAATCCTTAAGATTAACTTAACAAGCATTCATAAAACAACAACAAAGAAGTTCAAGCATCAAAGGTTAGAGAGGACCACAAAGAAGAAGTCACGTCTTGGGTTCACGGCCGAAATGAGAGGTTGTCGGGCTCTCTCCTGACTCAGCCCTCAGATGGTGAGCTTGGCTCGAAGGAGGCTGTCACCGCTCCTACGATCTTCAGCGCTTCTCTGATCTCTCGGCGAGGAATGCTTGAGCTAATGGTGGAGAAAGCTTCCTAGTGCTCCCGGATGGAAGGATGGAGGTGGAAATCACCGGAAATAGCCTCTACGGTGGTGGAGATGAAGGGGAAGCCTTCAGCCCTCAACAACAGCGGGAAGGAAGTGATTTTCCGCTCTCTGAATTGCTCCAATCCGCCTCCAATCGCTCTCCCATTGACTGCCTCGATTCCTGCTTTTATAGCAAACAGGCTGAAAAATGGTCACGTACGGTCGAACGCACGACCGTGCGCAGACCGTGCGATATTAACGGATAACATATGGCTTGGGGAAGAAGTTGCGCCGCCCGTGCGATTTGCTCACGCACGACCAATACCGTCCGTGCGCTCAAACGCACGAGTAAACTCCGACGCTCTGAAATCACAAAGACACAGGTCGACCGTGCGTTTTACTCACGCACGGGCGAATCCGCCCGTGAGTCAAAACGCACGAGTAAACTCCGACGCTCTATTTTCTGCCCAGACACAAACGCACGACCGCAACCGACCGTGCGTCAAGGAAACGCACGACCGTGCGATATGCACAGAAATTACTTCTAGGGAAAACGGGACGATCAGGTCACCTGCATACAAGATATAACAGCTGGGAATACACGTCCAACATCAGAAAAACATAAAAGAAGGAAAGGGGAGCACCATGTGCTTACCCCCAACAACAAGAAATGCAATTGCACACTGAAATGAGCTTAATAGTGCACCTAGCATGGAATAATACATATGAATGAAAACATGCCTAAAATGTGGTGCAAAGACTAGAATATCAGCCCAAATGAGTCCAAAAATATATATATATATATATATATATATGGGACTCATCACACCCCCAGACTTAACCATTTGTACGTCTTGGGCAAACTACTCAGCTCTCTTGTCGGAACAATTGAATGTTAGCATGAGTTTGAGCGGTAGAGAACAATGCGAAGTCGCATGCGCTCGCACATAGAAATGCATTAGAACATAATTAAACTCAAGATTGTATCTAATTATTTCGAAAACAGTAAATTGAAATTTAATTTACTTGGATGGTGAATCCTAGTGAATTTTTCGGTCGCGCAAAAAGGAAAATAGCGTGACTAATGAGTAGAGTATTACTCGAATCGAAGCTAGGGACAAACTCCTAAGAAATCCATCAAAGTCGGTGTCCATAGGCTTGCGCGTCCGCACTCTCTCTACTGCATGAGACGACTCGTGTCTAAAATCAATAGGACCGATAGGCAATTATTGGGCTTAGGTTGAGTATAGGCTAGGTAAGTAGAAGGACGATGGGAATCGCACTTAACACAACCTGAGCACTCAAGATAATAACAATCACCAATACACAATTTTCAGTAATTACACGACACCCCCAGACTTCAACTGAACACTAGGTGTGCTAAGCCAAAAATAAATTGAATTTGTCGAGAGAGTATCATGTTGCACCACTTTTTTTCTTTTCTTTTCTTTTCTTTCTTTTCTTTTCTTTTCTCTCATCGACAAAATGACGTTTGTACGCACAATAAAACAACTCCCTTATCTAATTTGAAGCTGTCATACATAACAAAAATGACACCAAATGTGATCGAGAAAGAAATTTCTTTCAGCTCAAAGGTTGGTGCGAAAATAGGTTCCGCCGTATGGCTTTGTTTAAATTTTTAGTGGAGCTAAACAAGGAGGAAGGGTAGGCTCAAGTGGGCTTGCAACGGTGATTACGTAGGTAAGGATTTCCAAAGCTCAACCGGATCAAGAAATGGCCTATATCACATTTTATGATGAGTGCTTCAACACAATCGTGTCAAGAGTCGCCTAGTGCGAGTTCTAGCCACCAAGAAAGGTTGTCCTTCCTTTCGACCCTAGTAATAAGCTACTACTAGTCTGCTACACTCGACCTTATGCTACCGTTGGATTCACCGGATTCACCACTAAAGTAAAATAAATTTCATCTACTATAAAAGAAATAACTAAATTATAATTCTCAATTTCATTCTACTCTAATTGAATTTCTAGGCGTGACGGGAGCACTTGACTAGAGCACTACTCTTGTCAACATTTTTCTCTACTCCTCACTCACATGCTAACAATTCAAATCCTACGAGTGGGAAAACCTCGCAGCGATACCCAAAAAGCACGCGTGATCAAGTGCGCGTGAATTAGGTGCAAGTGTATGCAATGTGCGCAACAAAATATAAATCCTACTCAGCACATTCTAGCATGTCATGCAAAGTGTGTGCATGTGCACATCTCGCTCTCTCTCCCCCAGACTTGATGAAAACTAACTAGAATAAATAATTCAAACATAAGTAAGAGAGGGGTAGAGTTGACCTATGCTCATAAAAGAGCATGCCAGAAGTGCGATAATCCCATTTTTTTAAAAAATATTTCCCCTTCATCATCGTCCACAAGAGAGCATCCTCCTACAATGTTAGCAAAAAAGAAATAACAGTGCACAAAAGGAATTAAAAAGCTAGACGGAACTGTGTGGTTCCCCATGGGTTGTCTCCCAAGAAGCCCTTTTGTTTAACGTCCTTTAAGGTGGACCAAATACCTGTATTAAGCATTGTTCAAGCAGCAGAAAGATATTGTTCCAAACTAAAATAAAAACGACCAACACGGCGAAGTGACAAAATAGAGCACACAAATCAGACCGAAGAAACAGCACAATCACAACCCCGAGACCCCATCACGCATCAGTTGTATGCTGATTTGTGGTGGTTCTCCCCCGCTGCGTGAGATGAGAAAGAGGTGAAGGCTTTAGGGCCCAAGGAGGATGTATCCACCTTGCCCATAGCCTCTTCCTTCCCGAGCCGGAGGGCAGCAGAGCGTGATTCACGCATCATTTTTTCTTTCCTCAGCTTCTCCACAGTTGGAGAGCGCCAACGTTGATAACAGGCATCCCGCCTTAGTGGTGGGTGGCTTCACTTCCGTTGTCGCCATGGCAACCGGATCAGCCCAATGGACCTGCTTAAAATGTTCACATTTGTTACTTTGGTTCGGGCAAATTTTCATAAGGTGCTTTGTTCCACCATCTCCCTCATCATTCCATATTCTGGTTTCAGTGCTGTCTCTTGCCTCCTTCCCCTCTTCCGTCACAACTTGCAGCTTCTCTTCATTCTTTGCTCTTTCTGGCGATTCTGTTCTTTTCTCGACTTCTGCATCACTAGATGGTTTATCAGTAAAAACAAGGGGGAGTGGATTGCCGCTTCTGATACAATCTTGGGACAGGTGGAGGGTGTCACCTTACAGGGTAAGACAACACACCCCTTAGAAAAATCTAAGGTGGTGCCGCTCTCTTTTAAGAACGGTACTCCTAAGATGGGAATGGATTGATTCAGACTTGGTCCCAAGACTTGGAAGTCGGCAACTACTACCGTCCCTTCAATAGTAACTTCCACATTCCTGACTTCTCCCTCAGCCTTAAATACAATCCCATTAGCAAGCACTAGTGACTTCCGTTCATCCGTATCCATATTAAGTTGCAGTTTAGTAACATCCTGCAAGGCGAGGATGTTGCGAGATGAACCGGAATCACATAGGGCTGCCGTTTCAATATTGTTAATGGAGCAAGCAACTACCAACTCACTTAGTTCACCTACTCCCGCGTCGGAGAGACTCTTCCCTTGGTTAATTGGATTTTTTTCTGTAATACTGGGAAGGGTCCCTTGCGCACGCTCGGTTAGCACTTGAGCCAGTTGGCCCACTTGCGTCTCCAAGTTACGCATGGACGCGGTTTGGTTCACCATATTAGCGTTGGCGGCTTCCATAAACCTCTCCATCAACTCTTCCAGATTACTTTTCTTAGGGACCGGGGCACCTTGATTATAACCCGGCTGAGGCGGCCTTGGTTGACTTCCGGATGCTTGAGCATCGTTTTGATGCTGGCCCGGTTGCCATCGTTGGCCTGCAGCATTTTGGTTCCATGAAAAATTGGGGTGATTTCTCACACCCGGATTATAAGCATTTCCGTAGGGTGCCCCCCTAGCTTGATTTCCAACGAAATTTACAGACTCATTTAAACTAAGCTGAGAGAATTTACCTGATTGCCTGCTACCTGGGCACTCGTATGAGTGGTGACCACCACCTCCACATCCTTCACATGTAATGTTAGACGCGGGCACAGCAGCGGGAGGTAGTGAATCCACCACGAATAGTCCCCGAGCGCTTCTAGGCGCATTTCTCCCCGCAGTCCAAAAAGTGTTGTGGGACGCGGTGTCCTGGAGAATTCTAAGAGCTTCCTTAGGCGTGTGGTTCATCAAGGTTCCTCCTGCAACAACGTCAATCATCGCCCGATGGTTGGGCTCGATGGCGAAGTAGAAGGTCTCCACAATGTTCCACGGCTGGAGCTCGTGATTTGGGCATTTGCGCAGGTGGTCACAAAGACGCTCCCAAACCTCTGCGAGGGTTTCCTGCTCAGCTTGCCGGAAGGTGGCGATCACACGCCGAAGGCTCACAATCTTGTCCACCTGGTGGAATTTGGCGAGAAACTTGGACGCGAGCACATCCCACGTTGCAGCAGTTCCTGGAGTGATCGAATGGAGCCACACCTTGGCTTTGTCATGCAATGAGAATGGAAACAGTCTCAACTTGACTGTTTCGTCAGTGATTCCAGCATACCGGAAGGTACCGCAAATGTCGGCGAACTCAGCCAAGTGAAGATGTGGGTCTTCACTAGGCATCCCAGAGAACTGTGCGTTGTTACGGATGATGATCAGGATGGTGGGCTTAATTTCGAACTGATTGTTCATGATGTTAGGCCCAAAACCAGGATACACACTCCCAACTGTAGGAGTGGTGTAGTCTCTGATGGTCCTAGGTCTCGGCCTGACCACTTCATTTTCGTCAGCTACCTGACCCACGACCGGTGCATTTCCCACTCCAGGATTAGCCTGATTTCCATTAACATCCATGGTGGCAGCAACACGGAGACGCGGCCACAGGGTACGCTCTATTTCAGGGTCAAATGCTGCGCACTCACCAGGATCTCTTCTATGCTTACACCGCTATTCAACACAAAAAAAAAGACCTTAAAACGGATCTCCAAAGAAAAACAAATCGTACACGCTTGCAGTCCCCGACAACGGCGCCAAAAACTTGATGCGCTAATTCAGCACTGCTAATTAGCAGGCACGAAATGCGATATGACAACAGTGCACCGGTCGCTCAAGTAATAAAATAGGGAGGAACTCCCCGAATATCGTTCTCAAAGGACCGCAAGTTGGGTAGTACGATTTGCTCAAACCAGGAAATCAGTTAAAAGGGTTAATAAGTAACAACGGGAGGTTTGGTTTGGGATCCTATGCTATTGCAGAATAAAGAGAGATGCGGGTCAAAACTCCTCTTCGCAAGGCGAGATGGATGCAATGGCCGCGATGTCGTGCTTTGGAAGGCACGTGGACGGAATGTAACTATGACGGTTGAGGGTCACACGCACCTCTTCTCTAAACATCACCACTAGCAATTGCTAGTGGCTTCACACACAACGAATCTCAGAAATCACTAGGAAAAAGGGCTATTCATGCCATCACGACAACATTGCATATGAACACAAGCAATAATCCTTAAGATTAACTTAACAAGCATTCATAAAACAACAACAAAGAAGTTCAAGCATCAAAGTTTAGAGAGGACCACAAAGAAGAAGTCACGTCCTGGGTTCACGGCCGGAATGAGAGGTTGTCGGGCTCTCTCCAGACTCGGCCCTCAGATGGTGAGCTTGGCTCGAAGGAGGTTGTCACCGCTCCTACGATCTTCAGCGCTTCTCTGATCTCTCGGCGAGGAATGTTTGATCTAATGGTGGAGAAAGCTTCCTAGTGCTCCCGGATGGAGGGATGGAGGTGGAAATTACCGTAAATAGCCTCTATGGTGGTGGAGATGAAGGGGAAGCCTTCAGCCCTCAAGAGCAGCGGGAAGGAAGTGATTTCCCGCTCTCTGAATCGCTCCAATCCTCCTCCAAACGCTCTCCCGTTGACTGCCTCGACTCCTGCTTTTTATAGCAAACAGGATGAAAAATGGTCACGCACGGTCGAACGCACGACCATGCGCAGACCGTGCGATATTAACGGATAACATATGGCTTGGGGAAGAAGCTGCGCCGCCCGTGCGATTTGCTCACGCATGACCAATACCGCCCATGCGCTCAAACGCACGAGTAAACTCCGACGCTCTGAAATCACAAAGACACAGGTCGACCGTGCGTTTTACTCACACACGGGCGAATCAGCCCGTGCGTCAAAACGCACGAGTAAACTCCGACGCTCCATTTTCTGCCCAGACACAAATGCACGACCACAACCGACCGTGCGTCAAGGAAACGCACGACCGTGCGATATGCACAGAAATTACTTCTGGGGAAAACGGGACGATCAGGTCACCTGCATACAAGATATAACAGCTGGGAATACACGTCCAGCATCAGAAAAACATAAAAGAAGGGAAGGGGAGCACCATGTGCTTACCCCCAACAACAAGGAATGCAATTGCACACCGAAATGAGCTTAATAGTGCACCTAGCATGGAATAATACATATGAATGAAAATGTGCCTAAAATGTGGTGCAAAGACTAAAATATCAACCCAAATGAGTCCAAAAATATATATATATATGGGGCTCATCAACATGCTTGGGATAATTGGATTCCTCCACCTCGACCACATACTCCGCCAGGAAGTCATCCACCGCCTGCGCCTTCATTAATAGTCGACGTACGAAGGAGATCTCAAACTCTCTCAGCTCCACCGACCATTTTGACAGCCTTCCTGAATGCTCCACCCCTTCCATGATATTGCGAAGGGGGTGGTTTTTCACTACCTTGATCGAGTGCGCCTGAAAAAATACGTCTGTAGCTTTCTTGCCGAGATGATCATGGCAAACGCCAACTAGAGGTGCACAATGTGCCTCTGAGAATCCTCTAGAGGGGGAGGGTGAATAAAGATTTAAATAATTTTTCTATCTTAATTGTACAGATAATAAAACTTACTAAGGTGTTATGCACTCAAACCAAAACCATAGGCAGAATAAATAAAATAAAGATTGCTGAAAGTAAATGCTGAGAAAGTAAATGGGACAGCACAGAAAAGCACAACACAGACACAAAGAATTTTATAGAGGTTCCCCAAAATGTGGGTAATCCTCTCTTCTATCACCTGGTAGGATTGCACCACCTGTGCCTGAGTCTTTTGATAAGGAGACTATTAGAACCAAATATCTTTTGATAAGGAGATCTTGAACCACAGATCTTTTGATAAGGAGATCTTGAACCATAAATCTTTTGATAAGGAGATCTTGAGCAACATAATCCTTTGAAAGAGGGATTCTTAAAACTCTTTTATAGTTGAGAAAAAGGTGAAGGAAAGAAGGAAGAAGTAGTGAGAAGAATTATGCTATCAGAATTCTAATGAAGCCTTCTGCTCCAGTTTTCTCTTTTCTGGATTTGCTAAAGATGAACCCCTGCTTTTGATAGAGATGATTTGCAGAGGTTATGAGCTTCAGATCCTATCTCTTTCTTCTATTGAAATCTGGCTGCTATAAGATTTTTGATGAAGGCCAGCTTCTATTTTTCACTGTACTGAGAGGGAACAGTTCTTGTTATTCACTGTCTTTTAGGGTTCCAGGAGGAAGGAGAAAAATAAGGAAGCCTTAATCGTCAACAGCAGAAAAATGTGTTGAATGCTCTAATTTCTTTTCTCCAATCTTCTTATTTATTGTCCATCCTTTAATTTGAATTCCTTTCCTCTTTTAAAGTGTGCTGAAAAGGTATTGGCCTGGACAATTTCTCTACCTTTCCTCATTTGTTCATGCCCTGTCTGCCAACTGTCTTGATCCTTTCCAAGAAAGCTTTTGTTGTCTTCTTTATTGCTCATTTCTATTCTAGGCAATAAATGAGCTGTTGTAGAACGGTCTTCAGTACTACGGGCCTTGAGAGAGAGTTCCAAAATGACAACTGAAAAGGTTTCCTTTTCAGACTGTATTCGACGTTGCGTCGATTTCTCTCTCTCTTATCGACGTACCTTCGAGTTCTTGTAAAAGCAGCTTTGAATTCCTTCATGCTCTGTTTGAACTCAGATATCAACGTTACATCGATTACATATTGACATAGCCGTCGAGTTGAAGGCTTGGCTCTGAACTTTATCATCTGCGTCGAATTGTAGTTGACATTGCGTCGACTTCAGATGGCTTTGACAGATTCTTCCTTCTGTGTTGAGTTGAAGTCAAAGATGCGTCGACTTTAAAGACAGCTTCGACATGCTCCTTTATCTCCATTGATATCCTTTCGATGTAGCGTAGACTTGATCTGGTTCGACAGAGAAGTTGAGTTTCTTGGACTTCTAATCTAAGTTACGTTAACATGAAGTCGAAGTTGCGTCGAATTTCATTCGGCGCAATTGTTAACTCAACCAAGTTTGTGATTGTCTTGCTCTGGTCTTTACACTCCAAGTTGTGTGTGATATCCTAAGACATCTAATTACCAAATTACCCTCACTATACAATGGGTAATTAAAACCTAAGAGTTAAAATCACTTTAGATAATTTGTTAAGTTAAATCTGAGGGGTTTTTCCCAACAATCTCTCCCTATTTATCTTAACAAGTTTTACAGATTGTATAAAGTGATTTTGCACATCCCTTTTATGTAAACATAAATACAAACAAGACAATATAGACAATAGAATATGACAGACTGAAGTCACAAGCTATTTCATTCATTTGTCAAGAAATTATATTGATCTCCACAGCTGTTTGTTTCCAGAGAGTATAATGATTACAGAATACCTGAGCTTCATTTCTCCTTCTCAAGAGTTTTTCTTTTTCTTGAGAAAACTTTTGGAATCTTCCTTGGGGCAATCTGCAGAGGCTCATCATCTTCTGGGGACATTGCTGCAACATTGTCTTTGGAAGCTCCCCCTAAATTTGTGTATTCAGCTCAGCAATATCAACACCTTCCTTGGCAATCTTTGCCACCTCATCCAGCAGATTTTCATCCTGATGCTCCCCTTGATCCACTACTGTACCTATAGTAGTCATTTCTTCTACCAGATTCTTTTGAACATCTGGGACAGGCTCCCCCTGAGTAGATGGGAGCTCCCCCTGAATATCTACAGCTGTTTCCACTAGATTCTCTGGCTCTTTTTATTTTCTATGCTCCTCTGGATGCTCTGAAGCTGGCTCCCCTGGATATTTGGACCTTGGAAGATGGTCACTTTTTCAGGAGCTGCATCATCATTCTCTTTATTGATACCACTCAACTCTAGGACTGACCCTTCCTCCCCTTGAATATTCCCCCCCCCCCCCCCCCCCCCCCTTCTTAACCTTGCTGGCAAGAGAGGTTAAGAACTCCTTTGTTACTACGGAGGAAGATATGAAGACTTTGAGCTCATGTAGAGATCTTTTAGAATTTAGCAGTTCAGCCTCCATTTGGGAGTATTTTTTGTCAAACTTTCTGGCTTGTGTGGCTAATAGATCAACAAATGTAGTGGAGGCCAAGCCAACAGCCTTAGAGATGAGCTGCTCTAGATCAATTGGAGAAATATGTGTGGTATATGGAGGAGGTGATGGTGGGAAGTCTTCTTGGATAGGAGAGAGTGCTTGGTAGATTTCTGGGGAGATATGGATTGATGGTGGTGGTGGTGGAGTAGACTGAATGTCTGAAAGAGGAATATTATCCCTTGGAGGATATGGTATATGTATCTCTGAATCTTGAGGAGGTGGAGATGGAGGAGGTGAAGATGGAGCTTGACCAGGCTTCAAGATCTGTCTGGTCCATTTTGAGAATATTCCTATATTTAGCTTTTTTCTAGGAGGAATGGGCACTCCCTTGGATTTGCACACACTGTGGTAGTGGTGAAATAGCACTTGGCTCATGATTCTCATGTAGGCTTTTATATTTGTGCCCAATCATTCTTCGGAGCAATTTCCCCCAATTTATCTTCTTTTGAAGGACCAAAATCCCCATGATCTACAACTACTTCTTTGGAATATCATCATGGGCTGATATCTTGCATAACAAAACTTTGCCAATAATATCAGCTACGAACCTATACTCTTTTGCCATATCAATCTTCTTGAGATTTATCAGCTTCTCCTTCCTGAACTGCATGAGCTGCAAGACCTGGCTGATTTCTTCCCCTATCAATTCATCTGGGTCACTCCCAGTGGGTAGACCAAATGTTTGGGAGAGAATTTCAGCAAATATACTGATATCTTGTCCAGAAATTGTCCCTTGAAGGGACTGATGAGTCCCGATTATATACACATATATGGACTCATCTGGGCCATTTATCTAGTCATTCCACTGCACTTTAGCCTTGTTTTAGCTTATATTTGTTATCACTTGCTATGTGCACTTCTAGGCCCATTTTGGTGTTATTTCGTATCTTTCTTTGTTATTAGTTTTCTTGCGCTGTTAAGTCTCACTTTCAGTGGCTAGATTAGTGGTATACGCTGGAATAGGAGTCGTGCAGGTGTTTCCGGTGCAATTCTGCACAGGAACACTGCGCACGATCACCGGTTCTATTGCGCACGACCACTGGTCGTGCGCCACTGATCGTGTGCACTTAACACCTTTTTCATGAGTTCTGTTTCGGCCAATGCGCACGACCACCGACGATAGTGCGCACGACCACCGGTCGTGCGCCACTGGTCGTGCGAACATGTTATTTTATAATTTCTGTCTTTGCAGGCTCCGTCCAGGCAGAGCACACGATCACAGGATTCTAGTGCGCACGACCACTGGTCGTGCGCCAATGACCGTGCGCACTGTTTATTCCAGCGCCTATAAATCGACCTGCTCGCGATTTAGGTCATATACTCCGCATTTTTCCGCCGTTCTTCCGCCGTTCCGCGCCAGTTTCGCCCCTCCACCGCCGCCCACCATCTGGAGGTGCTCCGGGCTTGTTCTTCACGCCAATCTTGAGCCGGAGTTTCCTCTCGGCCTCCTCCTTCATCCAAGAGCTTCAAAGAGAGATCTAGCCGCCATCTCCATCGAGCAAGAGGAAGTTTGCAACCTCTACCGGATCGTGACACGAAGAAGACGGGCTCATTGGAGAGTAGTGACAGCTCTCTCTACCCCGGACGTAGTTGCGGACCGAGCTTGGACGCGGATTGACAACCCGGCGATTCCAACCGCGAATCTACAACGAGACTTCGGATTCGGTCGATTTCTTGCCTTATTCTTCTCTTTTTGATGTATATGTAGCTAGATCTAATCATTATGATGAAGTGGCACTTGAATTAGTTATATTTACATATATATTTCATGTCTATGTGATTGTGTAATTTATCTATTTGAGTTGCTTGAGGTGCGCCGCCATCCATTTTCCACTCCACCCCGTGTCCGGTGCCGCACTAGCAATTGCTAGTGGCGTGCTTGTCGAAGAGGTGCTTGCGACCCTCATCCGCTAGCCTACTCGTCCATCCGCCTACCGAAGCGTGGCATCGCGGCCCGTATTCCATCCCGCCTAACGAAGCAGTGCGCTCAAGGCCTGCACAGTTCGATTCCGCTTGCCTACTCGTCCATCCGCCCTTTCGACGCAGCGCGCTCAAGGCCTGCCTAGTCTCAATCCCGCCAAGCGAAGCATTGCATAGCGGCATTGCATAGGAGTAGTTGATAGCTTTTATTTTATTTTCCAAAAGCCAACCCAACTCCCCCGCATTTCATCCGATTTAAGGACTTCAATCTCAAGTCCTTCCTCGAAACCTAACTCCACCTTACTGTGTTCCTCAAGAGACCGACACTCGGGGATTTTCCCCATTATTATTACTTGCGCGACCGGTGCACTTGCCGAATCATCGCATCAAGTTTTTGGCGCCGTTGCCGGGGAACACAGTCGTGTGAGTTTTCTGGAGAGGGAGAATCTGAGAGAGAAGCCCTTCCATTTGTTTATCGCATCTTTTATTTTATTTCTGCTCTCTTTATTCCATGTTCTTGTTTTATAGTAGGTTGCTTTAGTAAATTTTTGTTAGGTGTAGTATTTCGCACAATAGTGTTCTTCTTTTTGAATCGTTTTATCTTCACACTATGTGGGCACATCTCAATTTCCGTTGCCGTTGGTGTGGAGCTACCTCCCACTCTAGTGATGAATGCCCTACGGAGAATAGTAGGCATAATTCTTATAGCCCAGCATATGGAGCACCGACTTCGTCTGGTACTCCATATGGTGCGCGTAAGTCTTATGGCTACTCTGCTGAGCCTTTACCGTCATACTTCTTTTCGGCTCCAGCTCCCGCTGCGCCAAAGAAGCTCGTAAGGCAGTGCCAGTTTTATCGGAGCACTGATCACGCCCTGAAGGATTGTGCTGCTTTTCATCGCCAATTGGATGAGGATGACGAGCCGGATATCCGGATCGTCCCAACTCCTAACTCTGGCGGCACACCTTCAGCATCCGGTTTTGTGTCCTTGCCACCTTCACATCTTGAAGGGTATGGCGTTGACACAGTCACCGGATGTGCGGCTGATCTGGGCACCGACATTGCTGAGCCTATTCTCCATGTGCATCCACCACCCCTAGTGGATTCGATTCTTTGTGAGGAATCGGTGCTCGACTTTTATCCGAGCACTACTCCTCCCCCTGTTGTGCATACTATACTCGTCTCCGACGACATTGTTGATGATGTGTCGCAGGAGGAGGCTGGTGACTTTAGTGTTATGCCTGTTCTTATGGAGGAGGACAACCTTCCAGGTGAAGAGGAGTTTTCCTCAGCACCGAGGGAGGAAGTCCAAATCTCTAGTTTGGCCACTGTTGATCCCGCCGAATCTTGTAGCATTGATGACAATGCAACCATTATTTTACTTCCCCAACCTAATAGGAGTGAGACCGGGACCACTCCCCCGATTTTTGATCATTTATGTCATTCTTCTCTTTTATTTCCTGACCCCCCCTTCTTCATCTGAGCCTGTGCAGGTTGAGTCCTTACAGGTACTTCAGGAGGACTTGGAGCTTTGTGCTCAAGTCAATGATGAGTGTGTCCTTTTATGCGAGGAGGTTGATCCCTCCTCCATTAAGGAAGCTCCACTCATTGCCTTCTCCTCCTGCGGACCTGCTGCAGACGATACCTTGCTGGGCAAGGATAGTTTTGGTAAGATGAGTGAGGACCAGGCCTCCTCCTCCTCTTCTTACTTTCTTTTCCCTCTACCTGTGATGGGCAGGTTTTATCTATATTCGGGTAGAGGCGTGACTGTTCTTTCTCCATATAGGTACCTGCTACCTACACGCATATTAGAACAGTTACCTGTCCACTTTTCTTTTCATAGGCCCATTAGCTAGAACTGTACAAATGCCAAATAAGTCGTGCTGGGATGACAATAACCCCAGTAGTTATCTTTCTTTTCTGCATTGTCATTCCACCTAATCATGTTTAGTTAGTAGTATTTTCTTTTCAGTTTTCTTTTGTCTTTTGTTTTTGCGGAGCTGACCCCTGCAGGTATCTTCTCTGGATGGCGGATGCTGCAGCTTAGTCTTGGTTTAAACGCCAATCTTCTGGTATGCTCACTTGCTGAGCATTGGGTACTCTCTTCCCCTAGCCTTTTCTGATTTTCATGTCATATATCATGCAGATTGTTTAGTTTAAGTCTGGGGGAGAGTAGTTTTGTTTACCCGCTCACGTGCACTATTGCACTGCATGCTAGAAGATTTCATTTAAAATGTTTTGTTTATTTTCATTGCACACCACATCACCCACTTGAGCGCGTACTCATCTGTTTGCTTGCTCTGTTGTGAATTTAATTCTTCTGCTTATTTGGGAAATTCTAGGTGATGGCTTAGGACTATGTAGCAGAGTAAAATGTTGACTCTAGTAGTGCTCCTAGTCGAGTGCTCGGTTGCATAGAAATTTGTGTAGAGTAGACTTCTCTTTATACTTATGGTTTTATATTTTTCTTATTAGTATAAATGTTGTTTACTCTACTCAAATGGTGAATCCGGTGGAATCAAACGGTAGCATAGGGATGTGTGTAAATGATCGCTAGATTCGTATTGCTTGAGTCGGGAGAAAGGAGAATCTTTCTCGGTGGCTAGAACTTGCCCCAAGCGATTCTTGAAGCATGGGTATACGGTTAGTCAATTGCGTGAATGTGATATAGGCCATCATCTTGGCCCGGTTGAGCCTTTGTGCCATTCCTATCATCATTTCCTCGCTAGCACAGTTGTGCCTACCCCATTCTTTTGGTTCAGCCCCACTATTGTTCACCAAAGCCTAAACTCCAATCCTAGTCGCACACCCAAAAAGCAAGCATTTTGTTTAAATTTCAAATTGGTGGTGTTGATTGTGATAGTACATTGTGAAAATGTGGTTGTGCATCTTTAAAAATTTGCTGAAATTGTTAAAGAAAGATAAAGAAAAGAAGAAAAAGATTTGAAAAGAAAAAGAAGAATGAAAAGTTTAATTGAAAAAAATCTGTTTGAGATTTATATTTGGGAGTAGGCGGTGCACACACTCATGCGTCTAAGTCTAAGTCTGGGGGTGTGGTGCATCCGCGTGTTTTGTGGCCACTTGGATAATGTTATGCATTTGCTCATTTGGGTTTAGTATTTGAACCATCGTCTTTATCATTGTATACCTCACCTAAACCCAAGCCCCATTTAAAACCTAAAGTCCTATTGATTCACGCATTTGAGTCAAACCAGTGTCGTGGAGAGAATGTGACCGGGCAAGCCTATGGTCATCGACACCGATGGATTTCGGTGGAGTTTGTCCGGCATCCCAATCTTGAGCAATGCTCGTCTCAGCGTTTAGTTTACTTTCTCCGTATACATGACCGAATGATTCACCGTTGTTCACCATTTTGAGTAGTTGTAATATGCTTTTACTCTTTTAGAAATATATAAACTGTTTTTATAATCAGAAATCTTTTCTACTATTTTTCTTATGCACGTGAGCATGCGACTTCGCATGGTACTTTGTATTATAGTTTTAAGCCATCTACTTTTCTTTCCCCGTTCGCTTAGAATTTGTTTGCTCCGGACGCGCAAACAGGTAAGTCTGGGGGTGTGATGAGTCCCGATTATATACACATATATGGACTCATCTGGGCCGTTTATCTAGTCATTCCACTGCACTTTAGCCTTGTTTTAGCTTATATTTGTTATCACTTGCTATGTGCACTTCTAGGCCCATTTTGGTGTTATTTCGTATCTTTCTTTGTTATTAGTTTTCTTGCGCTGTTAAGTCTCACTTTCAGTGGCTAGATTAGTGGTATACGCTGGAATAGGAGTCGTGCAGGTGTTTCCGGTGCAATTCTGCACAGGAACACTGCGCACGATCACCGGTTCTATTGCGCACGACCACTGGTCGTGCGCCACTGATCGTGTTGCACTTAACACCTTTTTCATGAGTTCTGTTTCGGCCAATGCGCACGACCACCGACGATAGTGCGCACGACCACCGGTCGTGCGCCACTGGTCGTGCGAACATGTTATTTTATAATTTCTATCTTTGCAGGCTCCGTCCAGGCAGAGCACACGATCACAGGATTCTAGTGCGCACGACCACTGGTAGTGCGTCAATGACCGTGCGCACTGTTTATTCCAGCGCCTATAAATCGACCTGCTCGCGATTTAGGTCATATACTCCGAATTTTTCCGCCGTTCTTCCGCCGTTCCGCGCCAGTTTCGCCCCTCCACCGCCGCCCACCATCTGGAGGTGCTCCGGGCTTGTTCTTCACGCCAATCTTGAGCCGGAGTTTCCTCTCGGCCTCCTCCTTCATCCAAGAGCTTCAAAGAGAGATCTAGCCGCCATCTCCATCGAGCAAGAGGAAGTTTGCAACCTCTACCGGATCGTGACACGAAGAAGACGGGCTCATTGGAGAGTAGTGACAGCTCTCTCTACCCCGGACGTAGTTGCGGACCGAGCTTGGACGCGGATTGACAACCCGGCGATTCCAACCGTGAATCTACAACGAGACTTCGGATTCGGTCGATTTCTTGCCTTATTCTTCTCTTTTTGATGTATATGTAGCTAGATCTAATCATTATGATGAAGTGGCACTTGAATTAGTTATATTTACATATATATTTCATGTCTATGTGATTGTGTAATTTATCTATTTGAGTTGCTTGAGGTGCGCCGCCATCCATTTTCCACTCCACCCCGTGTCCGGTGCCGCACTAGCAATTGCTAGTGGCGTGCTTGTCGAAGAGGTGCTTGCGACCCTCATCCGCTAGCCTACTCATCCATCCGCCTACCGAAGCGTGGCATCGCGGCCCGTATTCCATCCCGCCTAACGAAGCAGTGCGCTCAAGGCCTGCACAGTTCGATTCCGCTTGCCTACTCGTCCATCCGCCCTTTCGACGCAGCGCGCTCAAGGCCTGCCTAGTCTCCATCCCGCCAAGCGAAGCATTGCATAGCGGCATTGCATAGGAGTAGTTGATAGCTTTTATTTTATTTTCCAAAAGCCAACCCAACTCCCCCGCATTCCATCCGATTTAAGGACTTCAATCTCAAGTCCTTCCTCGAAACCTAACTCCACCTTACTGTGTTCCTCAAGAGACCGACACTCGGGGATTTTCCCCATTATTATTACTTGCGCGACCGGTGCACTTGCCGAATCATCGCATCAGGGACCCATCATCTGCTACATAAACACTATCCTTGAATTCTATAAGTTCTACATCTAGAATCTTACACCTGGTAGAGATAAGCTTTGTTAAAACCACAGACTGAAAATGTCCTAGAATGGCCTTGAAACCTTCAAACGCATCATTGAACGAATCCACATCCACGTCGAAACTAGAATTGATCTTGGGTGGAGCCATTGTATTGTAGGTATCTACAAAGAACAAAGAAAGCGAGAGAGAGAGGGAGAGAAAAGCACGAGAGAACTGGAGAACAAGAGAGCAAGGAGAGGAAAATTTGAAAGCGTAAATGATTCGATGCTGAAGTTGCTTAAAAGAAGATGATTCATCGCAACTTAGGGTTTAAGTCGAAGCACCGTCGATAATAATTAGTATTTGGTGCGAAAAAAATATGTCGAGATTACTTCTAGAAGCAACTCTGCGCGCGTTGTTATATCGATGTTGCGTCGATTAATATTCGACGCAACTACGTGATTGTTCAACAATCCTTAAGTCGACGTAGTCATGTCAACGTTACGTCGATTTCTAATCGACGTGACTTCGACTTTGATCAGCCATCATTAAGTTAATGCATGCGTCGATATGAACTTGATATTGAATCGAATTCTATTCGAATTATCCACTCTGAGTGCTTCTTGACACTGGCGTCGAGTAGAAGTCGATGGTACGTCGACTTATATTCGACGCAGCTCTGAATGAATAGATTTATTTTCTTAGAAAATTCTTGCCGATTTCCCCAGCAATTATATTTATTGAAAATAGAGTTTATGATATTGATTTTGTGAACTGTAAGGACCGCATGGAAGATTTAAAGAAGAAATCACTCCCTTGATTGAATTTAGTTCCTTTTGTATGACCTGCATCTTTCTTCCCACTCCATTCTCTCTTTAGTGGGACCCTACCTAAACCTGCACAATCAATTCAAACATTAGAAGGAACCCAGGTTACCTTGGGCCCTTTGCTTTTACCATTGTAGGGTTCAATGAAAGAATATAAGGGTCTTTCATGATACCTTTTTGGATGATAGGGAATTGATTTCCCAAACATATGCTTATTATCTTGGTATAGAAAATGTGCATAGAATGAATCTAGATATAGAAGATCAGCAGTGTCTTATTATTTATTTTTTGGTTTAGCCTTTTGGCTGTTTAATCTTCCTACATTATTCTTACTTTGAGATTTTTTTTCTTTGTTAAGATTTGTTTTACTACTTCTAGTTATTTTCTTTGGTTTATTAGCTTCCTGATCCTTAATTTTTGCACTATCCTCACAAGGTTCATAGTCACTAGGCCTAATGAAGCTAACTGGATTTTTCCAGGCAGGTTTCCTAGGGATTTCTATGCTAGTGGATGGCTCTACTCCTAACCCTAGGTGATTAAATCTCATGGAGAGATTTTCTGTGATGTCTCTGAGCTTTTGACTCCTCCCATTGAGTGAGTCCTCGATGTCTTTTGCCTTTGCTAGCTCTTCCTTTAACCTTAGATTTTCTTTTCTAATTTCAATTAATTTAGATTCTTTATTATCCATTTCTTCTACTAGGTCTTGATTTTTTACATATAGATCATCCTTCTTAAAGTTTTCTAGTTATTCCCTGTCTGCTTCTAATTCTTTTTGAATTTTAATAAAATCATTAAAGAAATCTTTGAACCAGGTTTTAAAATCATCAGAACTAAAATTAAAATCATCAAATAGGGATACCTATTCTTCTTCATCATCTGATGACATCCCCAGTTCCATCATGCAAGATGCTTCTGCTTCTACTTCATCATCACTTTCAGATGATGAGGAGTTTAACTCTGCTTCATAGTCACTCCAGGTTTCAGCAATGAAACCCTTGGCTTTCTTCTTGTCCTTCCCTTTGAAAGACTTCTTCTTCTTCTTCTTCTCATCCTTGTTGCTGCTCCCGTCCCTTTGTTCTTGTGGGCACTCAAGAGCTATGTGCCCTGGTTTGTTGCAGGTGAAGCAGATAATCTCCTTCCTTGGAGTCTTATCATATCTGGTCTTAGAGCTCCTCTCTCTTCTCCTTGAGTCTTTTGTCTTGACCCATTTCCTAAATCTCCTTGCTAGGAGACTGAACATTTCATCTTCAGGAGTGAAGGGCTCTCCTTCAGTAGCTTTCAGAGCAAGGATCCTTTGGAGAGGAGATGGAGTTGTCTCTCTTTCCTCTAATTCAGCCATTTTCTTCAAAAGCATCTCATATGACTTAAGCTTTCCTAGCAAAGCCTCAGTTGAGATTTCTCCATGGCATCTGGACTCTCTGAATGCCCAGATCCTTGAATCCCATGAGCTAGGGAAGCATATGAGGATTTTATCATTAATTTCAGTCAAGGATATCTGCTTGTCCAAGCCTCTGAGCTCATTAATGATAATGCTGAATCTGTCATACATATCAACAACTGTTTCTTCAGCTTTCTTCTGAAAGTTCTCATACTGGTATATGAGAAAGGACTTCTTGTCCTTTCTTTCATCAGCACTTCCTTCTACAAGTCTGGAAAGTGACTCCCAGATTTCTTTAGCTGATTGACAGTCAGCTACTTTCTGGAAAATGTCATCTAACATTATGGAGACCAGAATATTCATAGCTTTGGCATTACATGCCTTCTGCTTCTTCTCTGTTTCAGTCCACTCTGCCCTGGGCAAAGGTTCTTGAGTTGAAGTCCCACTGGCATCTTTCTTGTATGGAGTTTGTGGACCTGAAATAATGACATCAAAGATGTCTTCATCAATAAAATTCATGTAAAGTTTTATTCTGGCCTTCTAGAGTGTAAACTTATTCAGATTACACACTGGTGGTCTAGTTGAGGCATAATCCTTAGAACTCATTTTATTTATAAAATATTTATGTAGTAAAGAAATAGAGTAGAAGGACTTTTTGATCAAGGTGTTAGCCTTTTAATGATCTACCTCCCTCTAATACCAATTGAAAGTGCACAGCACGCCTCTGAGAATCCTCTAGAGGGGGGGGTGAATAGAGATTTAAATAATTTTTCTATCTTAGCTGTACAGACAATAAAACTTACTAAGGTGTTATGCACTCAAACCAAAACCACATGAAAAATAAATAAAATAAAGATTGCTGAAAGTAAATGTTGAGAAAGTATATGGGACAGCACAGAAAAGCACAACACACACACAAGGAATTTTATAGAGGTTCCCCAAAATGTGGGTACTCCTCTCTTCTACCACCTGGTAGGAATGCACCACATGTGCCTGAGTCTTTTGATAAGGAGAATCTTAGAACCAAAGATCTTTTGATAAGGAGATCTTGAACCACAGATCTTTTGATAAAGAGATCTTGAACCATAGATCTTTTGATAAGGAGATCTTAAACCACTGAATCCTTTGAAAGAGGGATTCTTAAAACTCTTTTACAGTTGAGAAAATGGTGAAGGAAAGGAGGAAGAGGTAGTGAGAAGAATTCTGCTATCAGAATTCTGATGAAGCCTTCTGCTTCAATTTTCTCTTTTCTGGATCTGCTAAAGATGAACCCCTGCTTTTGATAGAGATGATTTGCAGAGGTTATGAGCTTCAGATCCTATCTCTTTCGTCTATTGAAATTTGGCTGTTATATGATATTTGATGAAGAGCGGCCTTCTGTTTTTCACTGTACTGAGAGAGAGCAGTTCTTGTTATTCACTGTCTTTTAGGGTTCCAGGAGGAAGGAGAAGAAGAAGGAAGCCCTAATCAACAATAGCAGAAAATTGTGTTAAATGCTCTAATTTCTTTTCTCTAATCTTCTTATTTATTGTCCATCCTTTAATTTGAATTCCTTTCCTCATTTAGAGTGTGCAAAAAAGGTATTGGCCTGGACAATTTCTCTTCCTTTCCTCATTTGTTCACAACCCGTCTGCTCACAGTCTTGATCCTTTCCAAGAAAACTTTTGTTGTCTTCTTTATTGCTCCTTTCTATTCTTATCAATAAATGAGCCGTTATAGAATGGTCTTCAGTACTGTGCGCCTTGAGAGAGAGTTCCAAAATGACAACTGAAAAGGTTTCCTTTCCAGACTGTATTCGACATTACATCGATTTCTCTTTCTCTCTTATCGATGTACCTTCGAGTTCTTGTAAAAGCAGCTTCGAATTCCTTCAAGCTCTGTTTGAACTCAGATATCGGCGTTGCATCGATTATATATCGATGTTGCCGTCGAGTTGAAGGCTTGACGCTGAACTTTATCATTTGCATTGATTTGTAGTTGACGATGGGTCGACTTCAGATGGCTTCAACGGATTCTTCCTTCTGCGTTGAGTTGAAGTCAAAGCTGCGTCGACTTTAAAGACAGCTTCGACATGCTCCTTTATTTCCATCGATATCCTTTCGACATAGCGTTGACTTGATCTGCTTCGACAGAGAAGTTGAGTTGCTTGGACTTCTAGTCTAAGTTACGTCGATATGAAGTCGAAGTTGCATCGAATACCATTTGACGCAATTATTAACTCAACCAAGTTTGTTCTTGTCTTGCTCTGGTCTTTACACTCCAAGTTGTGTGTGATATCCTAAGACATCTAATGACCAAATTACCCTCACAATACAATGGGTAATTAAAACTTAAGAGTTAAAATCACTTTAGATAATTTGTTAAGTTAAATCCAAAGGGTTTTTCCCAACACCAACTTCTCAGGAATGGGATACCCAAGCTCTGCCTTCTTCAGGACCCTGCTGATATAGTAGATGGGTAGTTGCTTCTCTCCTTCCTCCTGGACTAGGACCGACCCTATCGCTTCAGCTCCCACTCTGAGGTACAAAACCAAATCCTCTCCTTCTCTTGGCCATTGGGGTAGCGGGGCTTGCGTAAGCTGTTTCTTCATTGATTGGAAAGCCTCCTCGCACTCCGGAGACCACTCAAACTTTTGATTCCCTCGCAACACTTTGATAAAGGGTGAGCACTTCTCCCCCATCTGGGAGAGGAACCTGCTCAACCCTGTCAGCTTCCCCATCAGGCACTGGACCTCCTTGGCATTCCTAGGTGACTCCAAATCCAAGATCGCCTTCACCTTATTGGGGTTGGGCTCTACCCCTGCCAGGGTGAGGAGGTGGCCCATAAACAATTCCCTTCCTGCCCCAAAGACACGCTTCAAAGTGTTGAGCCTCATCTTAAACTTTCTCAGGGTCGCAAAAGTCTCTACGAGGTCTTGTAGGTGAGATCCAACATCCCTACTCTTCACCATCAGGTCACTATGTAGACCACCAAATTTTTCCTCTTCTGTTCCCTGAAGACTTGATCATCCTTTGATAAATGTCCCCTACGTTCCTCAACCTAAAGCAAATCATCTTATAATAGTAGCATCCATCATTCGTTATTAAGGAAATGTCCTTGACATCCAGCTAGTGCATTCAGATCTGATGATAACTTGAAAAAGCATACAAAAAACTCATCACAGGGAAATCGATGGTTGAGTCTACCAACGCAGCGATTTGAGGCAGCGGGTAACTATTCTTAGGGCACACTTTATTCAATAAAAAGAAGTCTACATATATTCTCCACCTCCCATCACTCTTCTTTACCATTACAACATTGGAGACCCAGCTGCGTACTGGTTCTCCGACATGAAACCTGCCTCCAGCAGCTTTCCTAATTTCTCCTGAATGGGCTCGGCCAGAGCGTCACCACAGTTCTCTTCTTCTGGTGGATAAGGCGGACACTTGGATCGAGGTTGAGGCGGTGGCATGCCACAAATGCATCGATGCCCAGCATGTACGCTCTGCTCCAGGAAAAGACATCCACGTTCCACTTGATGCACTCCTAGACCCTCTCCTTATCCTCCCTGCTCAGCCTCCTGCTGACTTGCACCTTCTCCGACCCCCCTCCATGGGTGATGAATTCCTTCATCTCTATCTCCTCTGCCGCTTCCATCCTGGCCCGATCCTCCATCACCTTATCGATCTCCTCGACTTTTTCCTTCCAAGAGATGGTGTTGACAGCCATGACGTAGCACTGCCTAGCCACCTTGGGGTCTCCCATGACCCAGATCTGGACTCCTCCAATACTTTACTTTAAGTATTGGTGGTAGGATGAAGGCACGAATCAGATGACGTTGATGAGGGGCTGCCCAAAGATGGCAATTGTAGATGCTCGAGGCATCCACGATGATGAACCATCAATTATTTGACGTTCCCCCCAAAGTTACAAGGTGGTCAGCTCCTCCCTCCACTTCCTTCCTCTCTCTAGAGAACCTTGATGAGTACCATTTATATACACTTTTATGGACTCATCTGGGCCGATAATCTAGTCAAAGCACTACACATTAGACTTATTATCGTTCATATTTGATTGCTATCTGTTATTTCATGCTAATTGCACTTCTAGGCCCACTTTTGTGTGCAAAGGCGCACTATTCTGCTGGGGTAAGCACATGGTGCTCCCCATGTCTTTATTTTGTTGTTATTATATATTTCTATGTGCTGGTGATAAGTGCCCTAGCTTGTTGGTTTATATTGCAGGTGTGCAGATCTTCATTCTTTTGGTATTGCAACCTGGAGAAATTGCACGGTCGTGTGTTTTGTTGACGCACGATCCCTGCGATCGTGTGATTCCCCCTGTGCCTAATAATGGCGATCTGCCTCGGCTTGTGCGTTTTGTTCATGCACGGGCAGTTCGCTCATGCGCGAAGGAAATGCACGATCTCACCCTGTTAGCCTGTTTTTCGAGCCATTTGTATTTGCCCGTGCGTTTTTACGCACGGTCAGTTTCGACCGTGGGTGAGTAAAATCGCACGGGCGATCTGCTTCATCTTCCTGGGCTGCTGAACATTTAATATCACATAGTCAACGCACGGTCGTGCGTTCGACCGCGCGTGACCAAATTTCTGATAGTTTTCTATAAAAGCTACAGATCTCTACCTAATCGGGAGTTCGCCCGATCCATCATCTTTCCCGCGCCCAAAGGGTTCCAGTTCCGCCATTTTCGCCGCTCCAGCGCCGCCCACCTTAAGGAGGAGCTCCGGCCACCATTTCCTTGCAAATCTAAAGCCGGAGCATCCTCTCGGCCGCCTCGATCATCCAAGTGCTTCAAGGAGAGGATTCCACCCTCATCTTCATCACCAAGCGAAGAGTTCTTCGCATCGGATGTGGTCGGATTGTAGTTTACCGGAGAAGACGGGTCCATTGGGAGGAAGTGACAGCCCTCCTCTACCCCAGACGATAGTTGGGACCGATCTAGGACGCGGATTGACAACCCAACAATTCCTACCGTGAATCTACAACAAGCCTCTGGATTCGCTCATATCTCTTGCCTTTTTCTCTAACTTGTGTTGATGTATATGAATGTAATCTTCATTATTTGATGATGTGGCACATGTAAACCTTGATTTGTAGTGTTTATTTCATTTCTATGTGAAATTACTCTTTTGTTTATATGTGTGTATGAGGTGCGCTGATTCTGCCCCCACTCCATTCCACTCCGCAAATCCGTCATTCCATTCTGTGTGCCTACTCTTCCATTCCGCTTGACAACTCTTCCACTACGTGAGCCTATTCTTCCATACGCCAAGATAAGCGGTGCTAACGGCCCGTATAATCCACCTCGACTCCATCGGTGCGAACCATTCCATCTGCAAGCCTACTCTTCCATCCGCGTAGCGAAGCGGTGCATAACGGCCCATGTAATCCATCCGCCTAGCCAAGAGGTGCTAACGACCCTCAAACCTTTCCGCCAGTGTGAACCACTCCATCCGCTTACCTTCTCGCCCATTCGCCTAGTGAAGCAGTGCATAGCGGCCTGCCTAGTTTCCATCTCGCCAAGCGAAGCATTGCATAGCGGCATTGCATAGGAGTAGTTGCAGTTATTTTATTTTATTTACAAAACCAAAATCCTTTTCGTCCGCATTCCATCTACCACAAGGACTTCGATCTCAAGTCCTCCTTGATTTGTAAACTCCACCTTACTGTGTTCCTTCGAGATTCGATACTCGGGGATTCACTCCTCATTTTATATTACTTGAATGATCGGTACACTGCCATTTTGTGCCATAGTCTTGCAATCGCCTATGGTCGTGTGCTAGATTTGCGCATCAAGGTTTTGGCACCGTTGCCGGGGAACACAGTCGTGTGACTTTTCTAGAGAGAAAGGGGAGAGAAAGAAGTCCTTCCATCGTGTATAGTCATTTTCTTTCTTGTTTGTTTGTTTGATTTAAGATACTTTTTATTGTTATTATTTCATCCTCTCCTGTTTTAAAGTTTTAGGCAAGTTTACTCCAAGGAGGTTTTAATAGTTTGTGTAAATTACCTTGCAAGGAATTTCATTTTCGTTATATCTGCTTTAATTGTTGAAAATGTCATCATGAGATATTTCTCCTAGCACTTGCGATAAGATGGTCTATTATATAGACCAAATGAAGGAGTTAAATGTTAGGCAGTGTAGGAACTTTGTTTGCTTGTTGTGTCGAGGAGAGGGTCATGAATTGAAGGACTGTCCTAGTCTTTTCTATCCTGACCGCTGCTCCTTCACTCATGACAACATTGTCCCTATTACTCATTCTTTATCCATGGAGGCAATCGTGCCCTCTACCCCCAAGCTTGTCTCGTGCATGGACTCCTCACTCCTTGTGTATGGCTTCACTCCTAGTGTTGACGATCACTCATTTGTGGACAACAAGGAGAGGAATGGGAGCTCCTAGATGCACCTGAGTGTGATGAGGAAAGTATTCTTTCCATCGGAGAGGCGTTAGCGGATATTTTTACGGAGGAACCAAATCTTTTTGTTCCTCCAGTTTCTTTGCAAGATTTTTCTACACACATTTTATGATCATGTCAAAGTAATTGAGCAGGGTGATGATTCTGAGACTGAGGCTGCTCCAAGGTGGGATGATGAGGATACTCTTTCAGATGAGAAGGTTTGCACTTCTTCATGGGACGAGGAGGTCCAACTCACCACCGAGGCCCTTGAGTTCACGGGCCCCCTTGCTATGATACTTACGATGATGACAGTGATCTATCCTTGGATCCTGCTAGGAGTGAGACCGGGACCACTACCCCAATTTTTGATTATTTATGTCATTCTTCTCTTTTATTTCCTGACCCCCTTCTTCATCTGAGCATGTGTTGGTTGAGTCTTCACAGGTACATCAGGAGGACATGGAGCATGATGCCCAATTCAATGATGATCGTATCATCATATGTGAGGAGGTTGACCCCTCCTCCATAGAGGAAGCCTCATTCACTGTCTTCTCCTCCTGCCGCCTCCCTGAAGACGACACCTTGCTGGGCAAGGATGTTTTTGGTGAGATTTGTGAGGAGTACTCCTCCTCCACTTCCTACTTTCTGCTTCCTCTACCTGTGAAGAGCAGGTATTATTATTTAGGTAGAGGAGTAACTGTTATGTTATCGTATCGGTTACCTGTGCACTTTTCTTTTGATAGACCCATTAGCTAGAACTCTTAAAGTTCAGAATAACCCCAGTAGTTATCTTACTTTTCTTGCAATTTCAGTTTATCTAGTTTGTTTAGTTAGTTTTACATTATTTTAGTATGTATATTTTTCTTTTGTTTTTACGGAGCTCACCCATGCAGGTCCTTCTGGATGGCGGATGCTGCAGCTTTTTCTTGGTTTACATGCTAATCTTCTGGTATGCTCATTTCTAAGCATTGGGTACTCTCTTCCCCTAGCTCTTTTCTGAATTTCATAGCTATATATTGTGTGTATTGTCTAGTTTAAGTCTGGGGGAGAGATATTTGTTGTAGCCACTGCACGTGCACATCTCAGTGCCTGCTAGAAGTATTTTATTTTAGTTAATTTTATTTGTTCATCTTCATCGCACACCACAACACCCACTTGAGCGCGTACTCATCTGTATGCGTGCTCTGAGTTGAATTTAATTCTTCTGCTTATTTGGGAAAGTCTAGGTGCTGGCTTAGGACTATGTAGCGGAGTAAAATGTTGACTCCAGTAGTGCTCCTACTCAAGTGCTCGGTTGCATAGAAATTTATGTAGATTAGACTTCTTTTTATACTTATGGTTTTATATTTTTTCTATTAGTGTAAATATTGTTTACTCTACTCAAATGGTGAATCTGGTGTGAATCAAACAGTAGCATAGGGATGTGTGTAAACAATCTCTAGACTCGTATTGCTTGAGTCAGGAGAAAGGAGAATCTTTCTCGGTGGCTAGAACTTGCCCCAAGCGATTCTTGAAGCATTGACATAAGATAGTTCTAGTGCGTGAGAATGACGTAGGCCATCATTTTGGCCCGGTTGAGCCCTTTTGCCATTCCTGATATTTTCCCTCGCTAGCCCCGTTGTGCCTACCCCATTCTATTGGTTCAGCTCCACTATTGTTCACCAAATCCTAAACTCCAATCCTAGTCGCACACCCAAATCTGAGCTTTAGTTGTGTTATATTTTCATTATTAGGGTGTTGATGTGGTGAATTTCTTTTGTGAAAATGTGGTTGTGCTTTATTGCTCAATTTGCTGAAAATGATTTGAAAAGAAAAAAATGAGAAAAAGAAAAAGAAGTGAAAAAAAGGAGATGAGCTTAATTAAAAAAATCTTTGTATAAATTTATGATTGGGAGTAGGCGGTGCACACACCCATGTTGTTAAGTTCAAGTCTGGGGGTGTGGTGTACCCGCGTGTTTGTGTGGTGCTTGAGGATGGTTTATTGCATTAGCTCATTTGGGTTAGGTGCGTAAAAGCCCCTTGTTTATCTTTGTTTACCTCACCGTAACCCAAACCCCATTAAAAACCTAAAGCCCTACCGACTCGCGCTATGAACCAATCTTGTGTCGTGGAGAGAATGTGACCGGGCGAGCTTATGGTCACCGACACCGATGGATTTTGGTGGAGTTTGTCCTGCACCCTAATCTTGAGGAATGCTCATCTCAGCTCTTAGTTTATTTTATCTGTATGCATGACCGGATGATTCACCGTGATTCAATTTTTTAGTAACGTAATATATAAATACACCCCTAGAAATTATAGACTAGTATGTATAATTAGATATTTCATCAACTGAATTTTCATGAGTGTGAGCGTGCGACTTCACATGGTACTCTGCCTTTACAATTTCTATGCCAGCTTGTGTTTTTCTCGTCCGCTTGAGGGATGATTTGCTCGGGACGAGCAAATGGTTAAGTCTGATGGTGTGATGAGTCCCATTTATATACACTTTTCTGGACTCATCTGGGCCGATAATCTAGTCAAAGCACTACACATTAGACTTATTATCGTTCATATTTGATTGTTATCTGCTATTCCATGCTAAGTGCACTTCTAAGCCCACTTTGGTGTGCAAATATGCACTATTCTGCTGGGGGTAAGCACATGGTGCTCCCCATGTCTTTATTTTGTTGTTATTATATATTTCTGTGTGCTGGTGATATGTGCCCCAGCTTGTTGGTTTATATTACAGGTGGGCAGATCTTCATTCTTTTGGTATTGCAACTTGGAGAAATCGCACGGTCGTGCGTTTCCTTGGCGCACGATCCTTGCGATCGTGCGATTCCTCCTGTGCCTAATAATGGTGATCTTCCCCAGGTCGTGCATTTTGTTCACGCACGGGCAGTTCGCCCATGCGCGAAGGAAATGCACGATCTCCCCCTGTTAGCCTGTTTAAAGCCATCTGGATTTGCCCGTGCGTTTTTACGCACGGTCAGTTTCGACCGTGCGTGAGTAAAATCGCACGGGCAATCTGCTTCATCTTCCTGGGCTACTGAACATTTAATATCGCACGGTCCACGCACGGTCGTGCGTTCGACCGTGCGTGACCAATTTTTGATAGTTTTCTATAAAAGCTGCAGATCTCGACCTAATCGGGAGTTCGCCCGATCCATCATCTTTTCCGCGCCCAAAGGGTTCCAGTTCCGCCATTTTCTCCGCTCCAGCGCCGCCCACCTTAAGGAGGAGCTCCGACCACCATTTCCTTGCAAATCTAAAGCCGGAGCATCCTCTCGGCCAGCTCGATCATCCAAGTACTTCAAGGAGAGGATTCTACCCTCATCTTCATCGCCAAGCAAAGAGTTCTTCGCATCGGACGTGGCCGGATTGTAGTTTACTGGAGAAGACGGGTCCATTGGGAGGAAGTGACTGCCCTCCTCTACCCCGGATGATAGTTGGGACCGAGCTAGGACGCTGATTGACAACCCGACAATTCCTACCGTGAATCTACAACAAGCCTCCGGATTCCGTCGTATCTCTTGTCTTTTTCTCTAACTTGTGTTGATGTATATGAATGTAATCTTCATTATTTGATGATGTGGAACATGTAAACCTTGCTTTGTAGTATTTATTTCATGTCTATGTGAAATTACTCTTTTGTTTATATGTGTGTATGAGGTGCGCCGATTCCGCCCCCACTCCATTCCACTCCGCAAACCCGCCATTCCATTCCGTGTGCCTACTCTTCCATTCCGCTTGACAACTCTTCCACTACGTGAGCCTACTCTTCCATACGCCAAGCTAAGCGGTGCTAACGACCCGTATAATCCACCTCGACTCCGCTGGTGCGAACCATTCCATCTCCAAGCCTACTCTTCCATCCGCGTAGCGAAGCGGTGCATAGCTGCCCGTGTAATCCATCCGCCTAGCCAAGAGGTTCTAACGACCCTCAAACCTTTCCGCCAGTGCGAACCACTCCATCCGCTTACCTTCTCGCCCATTCGCCTAGTGAAGCAGTGCATAGCGACCTGCCTAGTTTCCATCTCGCCAAGCGAAGCATTGCATAGCGGCATTGCATATGAGTAGTTGTAGTTATTTTATTTTATTTACAAAATCAAAATCCTTTTCGTCCGCATTCCATCTGCCACAAGGACTTCGATCTCAAGTCCTCCTTGATTTGTAAACTCCACCTTACTGTGTTCCTTCGAGATTCGATATTCGGGGATTCACTCCTCATTTTATATTACTTGAATGATCGGTACACTGCCGTTTCGTGCTGCAGTCTTGCTATCACCTATAGCGGTGTGCTAGATTTGCGCATCAAACCTGAAGAGCGGACTATCCGAGGCAAGTACCTTCTTCGCCTCCACCTTCATCTCATTTAAGGCCTTCTTGAAGATCACGTTAACACACTCCATTTGTCTATAAAGATTCTGGAAACTGTAAAGTTCTCGATCGCTGTCTCGATCATAAGCGCATCACAGAATGGGTCTTCATGCTCTGGCATGTCCTTCGCTGAGAAGGTGATCTTCTCCTCTGCGGGTGGAGTTCTAGAGGTCGAAGTGACACTCCGACGGTAGATGGCATGGAGGCTCCCCTTTCAGATGGTCTCGATCCCTACCCCTCCATGGTTCAATATGATCCCTCCTCAGGTACCCAAATTGACCCAATCTTCATACTGGACTTCCGCCTCTACTCCTTATTATCCTCCTGCTCCCTCGATCCATAGTTGTGCCTGCTACCCCGTTGGGGCTCTCACTTCTCCACTTAAATCCAAGAATTCTGGGCAACTGGCATTCGCGTGACCTTCCTCCTGGTGGAAGTAACAGTAAAGCAATGCCCTATCGCCATGGCTTGTTGGGGTGGGGGTTGGAATGGCCTCGAACCCGATTGCGAACCGTCCTTGCCCTTCCTGTAAGTTCCTCGCTCCTTGGAAGGGCCCTTCTCTCTTGGCAAACCCTCTTACCTAACCCTTAGGGTGTACTTCTACCGGCCAGCAGAATGGTTGATTGATCGACAGCTGAAACCTCCACCCCAGCTCCTGCCCCTCGGGGGGGGGGGGGGGGGGGGGGGGGGGGGGTCCTTGGAACCCCTGCCTCCTCGACTCTTCTTATCTTCTCCCCTCCTGTTGCTGGAATTCTCTTGGTACCTTCGTCTTTCTCTCCCAATATGGCCAACTTCATCACAAATGCACATTTTGTGGCCTCACACTCGATCTCCCAACCTGCTCGGTTGATCAGCTCCTCGAAGGATAGAGGGGGGGGGGGGGGGTCCCAGGTAAGCTCCGTCCTGAAGAACCCATGCTGCTTCCCGAAATTGAAGGCCAGCTGCAAGGTGTGCTTGGACACCTCATGGATTAGGAGTATATCTACCTGAAAGCGATCCACGTAGCTCCCCAACGATTCCTCAAAACCTTGCTTGATCAGGGAAAGAGCTTCCGCCCCCTTCTTCCTTTTCTTGGACGTGGAGAAACATAGCAGGAAACTCCATCACAGGTCTTCGAAGATGTAGATGGTCCCTGAGGGAAGCTGGTGGAGCCAGTCCCTCGCCTTCCCTTTGAATGAAATGGAGAACAAACTACACTCGAAGGCATCCGCCACTTGCCTGATGGAGACCGTGTCCTCGAACCACTCGAGATGGTTGACGGGATCATCCTTGTCAGTGTAGTAGGACATGACAGGCTCCCTGAACACCTCCGGCACCGGGGCCGAAAAGACCAATTCGCAGAAAGGACTCCCTGACCCTGTATGCAAGTCTGAGGGACTCTTGCAGTCTCCTCGCCAAGGTAGCGAGTACCCGGCGGGATGGGGAACAACACTCGCCCACGGAGGGCCCGCTCGTCCTCCACCACCGCTACTTCCTTCCCTGCTCGCCTTCCTAGCGCCTCCTTGTCCAAGGCTTGCAAGGCGAGTACTGGGACCACGGGGGTCGAGTAGTCGCCCGATGGCATAAGAGCGAGGCGTAGGGTCTCCAGGATCGACTTCCTAAAATCGCCGAAATCTCTCTTCTTGACGTACTCGCCAGAGGGGGGCGAGCCACCTGGGTCGGCCCCTTACCTTCGCTTCCGGTCATGGGACTTACTAAGAATTATCCGAATAAGCTACTATCCATGCTCACCGCACCAAAATGTTGAACCCGAAAACCTCGGTTCAAAGGAGTTTGGACTGATGTAAGATTGCTTTTATTTATACTGAGTTAGAACACCAGGTCAAACACTCAGAGCAAAGAGTTTCACTCACGAAGGTGGAACACAAGAAACAGACCCCGCGAGTTGCAGCGAGGAGGTCCCGCCACTAACCCGGAAGATCAAAGAGAGCTTCCCCTCCCAAGCCAATACTGAGCTGGGGACCCTGGAGGGCACACGAGAGCACCAGACTGTCAACCCGAAAACCACGACAAACAGAGTGCTGGAACTCTCCCAACCCGAAACAGCCTAATTAAGGTGAGAGAAGCCAAAAAGACTCGTCCCCTCCAAATGTTCCCTTGGAGGTCTATTTATTGTTTTCTGAAAAAAGTCTGCAGATAGCTGAATCCCGCATTTTGGATTTACTAAACACAGCCCAAATTTGTCTGCCAACTGTAGAATCTCACTGTTTGGAATGGCTAATTGCAGGCCAAAATGGGATTTCCTAGAAAAAAGGTACCCCTAGGGGTGAGTCCACTCCACTTGAGGCGTGCTCGCCTTGGGGTGGTGAGTGCCCGATGTGACTGGGTGCTCGCCGCTTGCCCCGAACTGGGAGCTGACACTAGCTAATAGGCTTGCACTCGCATATCGGCTAGAAGTCTGGCCGATCGGCTAGAAGTATGTCGATCGGCTAGAGGTGAGTCGACTCGCCTGGGCTTAACTCCTCGCGGTAACAATAATGCTGGCGGTAGGTGAGTCTTGCCCCCTTCTACCTGCTGATCTTGCTGTGCCCACTCGGCAAACCGGGGATGTACAGATCCAAGCTCATTATTATGTTTATGTAACAAGGCAAGAGATCAAGCATCTTCCTTCCCTTCCTCCACACACACACCCCTCCGTACAGTGCAAATTCCCCTTCTCTTTCTCCCTCTTCTCTTTGTTCTCCTTCTCTCTCTTCATCCTCCTCTATCTCCTTCTCTTTCACTCGCTCCATTTCTTTCTCTTCTCCTATAACCTCATCTGTGAGAGCCCTACGTTGCTCATCTTATGCCACGTTGACCCACTTTTGTAGAATCTCCTACCCTGTTACATGCAAGATAATTTACATGCATCTCCTTTGGTTGTTCCTCCTCACTCTCCAGAGTGACTTGTTCAGCCTTCTTGCTTTCTTCTTCTTCCTCAAAAGCCTTTTCTCTTTCATCTCCTATGATGATTTGGCTCACTAGAGAGCTTTTTTTGGTCCAGTCGACAGCTACTTTTCTATAGCTGTCTCCGTCTTTATCCTTTTTTTATTCCTGTCGCTGTTTTAGGGAATCATTGACCCCTGCCCCCATTCTCTCATTTTAACTGTTACAAATAAAAATATCGGCCAGTCATCAACATCGATAAACATCATACAAATTACAAATTATTTGCATCAACGATTCACTTACTGATTCCTACCACACCTGCTGATCATTTCCACTAGGCAATTATTGGATCTTAGCCATCATATGTTCCATCTCCTTCTCCAAGTCATAAATTCTCTTCTGTTCATTGGTCTTCTCCTATTTCTTCAACTTCCCTTTGGCATCTTCTCACCAGGTGGCATTAGGTATTTCTCTTTCTCTTCGTCTTTCATCATTGCATATTCTTTGGGTTATTCGTCCAAAGTCAGGACAGGCGCCTTACAATTCTTTGTTTTTTGACTCAGCTCCCCACTGACAAATAATCCCTAGATTGAAGGTTTTATTAAACACACGCCAATTTTCTTCAGAATTGGAACCCCAGTCATCAGACATTATGTAGGAGGAATAAAGAAGAAGACAACGAAGTTTTAAAGACCATAGAATATCAAACAACTGGAATCCAACAACTAAGGAAGTCAAACAGTGCCCTAGCACTACCTATCATTAACCCACACATAATCTTATTAAGCGAGAGCAAATGATGGTTCTGTTGTGACCACCCATGCACTACCTCATCATTAACCCACACATCTTATATTTTACCCAATAACCCGCAACTCAACCCGAAAACCCACAATCCAATCCATTAACATTTCTCCGCTGGGTACATTCTCGCTTGATGTTACTTCTCGCTATACCATCTTGAAAGTTCACGAGATTACTCTATCCCCTACTTCTCGCAAAGCAAGTTTGATTCTCGCATAACAAATTCGCTTCATTCCCCAAGATATTACTAGTAAATGCTGGTGATTTCTCTCAGAATTTTTATCTAATATTATCTCATCTATAAGATGATTATTAGCTTTCATAATCCGACATGATACATGTCTTCCCATACTTAGCACACATTTCAAGATTATCCTCCAGCATAACAGCTACTCTGAAGTCAAACATTTTTCAATCATTCCTTAGCATTATTTAGCAGCATAAATACTGATGGAGGGTTAAATCGCCGTCCTTGTCGCAATCCAACAGCATAACTTATGACTCAATATACTGAGAATGATAGATCCAGCATCTATGGATTCTGAGCAATACAAAACAAAATGATGTTTTTATATTTTAGGAATGGGCTTTAAAAACTCTCTCGCGCTAGCGTGTGACAGGACCTCGGGTGGTTTCCGCTGCCTCCACGAGTTAGGTCTTCCCTAGTTCACGGACAGCATAGAGTCCAACAATAGCAATTCTTCTGTTGTTAGCCAAAACATCTACCAACATCAATTCATCAAATACTCCTCCAGGGTGTTAGAGAATAATCTAGAATTAATCAACTAAATGAAATTCTTTTTCGAGTTCCTCTTCTTGTTGTTTCCTTCTTCAATCTCATCTAAATATTTCAACAGGTAGCAATGTTATTCTAAGGAATCTAAGCCATCAGAAATTTCCTTTTTCTATTGGAGAAAGTCTGGTGCATTAGTGCATACAAATCAGAATGATATTTTCATCTCAAGAGCCATGGGACCTGACTCAAGCAGGCTTTCCACCGCCCAACTTGGAATCCACTATTGAATCAAGCTACTTGAAAACAAAAAACGAGATGCAAAGGATGAAGAGGTTCTACCAACAGCCACATAGAAACTGGCATCATAACAATAGAGGACATGGAAGAAATAAAATCCAAGTCTCAGAGAAATTTAACACATCTGATAGCTTTTACAACTTCTGGAAGAAAACTAATAATGAAACTAGAGATTGTTACTTTAAATTTTAACACTGCAAGAGAGGAAAACCCACTACAACATTTATGACCGACACGGACGCTTTTTTTAGGAAGTTTTACAAAACGTGGACGAAAATTTATTCACGGGATACTTTTAGCGGCGTTTATATAAAAAACACCGCAATTTACTATCTATAGCCACATTATTTTCTAAAAGCGCAGGCGTAGAGATTAGGGGAGCGGTTTTAAAACAGAGAAATGAATTTTTAAAACTGTATTTTTAAAACTGTCTTTTCAAAACTGAGAGAAGTATTTGGGTAACTTTCTACGGTGGCAAGTTAATATTAGTTAATTAACCAAATGACTAATTAATATTGGTTAATTAATCTTAGTTAATTAACCAAAACTTTTTTTTTCCCTATTACAACTTCTTCAAAATATTATTTAATTAAAATCAAAATATTTATTAGTAAAAAACCATTATTTTTTTCCTATTCAAGTTCTTCCTTCTCGCCATTAAAGACTGAAAACCTCCACCCGTGTGAAATAAAAAAAAAACCATTTCTATTTTCCTATTCAACTCCTTCCTCGCTAGCCATTAATGGCGGAAAACCTCCATGCGTGCTAAAGCAGAAATCATTTTTTTTCCTTGCTAGGGGCTGCCCGCTAATTTCTCGCCATTAATGGTGAAAATATATAATGATAATTTCTGTCCATTAATGGTCGAAACGGCCGGTTTGGAAGGGGCGCTGGAGCTCGGGCGACCAGTCCAGAAACGGGGGAATTGGCAGGTTTGGACTGGCCAGTTGAAAACGTGTGTTGTCAAACACCTCCCGATCGTTCCGGTTGGACTGGAAAGGAGGAGAAACGGGTTCTCAAACGCACCCTAGGATATGAAGGAAATTCGATTTTAATGGAGCTGCACGCTCTTTAGCTATTTCTCTGATGCCATAGCGTCTAGGGTTTTTCTTGCGGTTTCTCTGTGAAAGTCCAGTAAAAATAAAGGATCAAATCTGCACTTAAAGCCCACGTCAGAAAATCTAGAATATTCTCTCTTATTCTGCATTTATGCATCTTCCAACTGTATCCAGAATGTTCTTATGAACTAGTAAAAATAAAATGTAATATCAGTATTTTGTGTAATGAAAACTAAAGAGTAAAACCATAATACCTTCCTTTCCTGTTGAGTGTCGCGCGTGTGTGTGATTTTTCTCTAACAGTGGTATCAGAGCAGTTAGGGAATCATCAAAATCGTTTTCGTAGATCCACATTCTCAATCCCATGGCTTCATCATCTACCACTACATCCATTTTCTCTCATCCTTCCATCCCCATGTTCAATGGAGAATACTACGAGCAATGGAGTGACAAAATGGAAACTCTACTGGTCTCACAAGACTTGTGGGATATTGTAAACGACGGCATTTCCACCACGGGAAAAGGAACTGATGGTGCAGCACCAAAACCCAAGAAAGAAGACAAGATGAAGGATGCTCTTGCACTGCATTTGATACAACAAGGAGTATCAACTGTCATCTACCCAAGGATCATGGGGTCCAAATCCTCAAAGGAAGCTTGGGAACGGCTCAAGAATGAGTATAAAGGAAAGAAAAAGGTAATTAAAATCAAACTTCAGACTTTACGACGACAGTCTGATGATATTAAGATGCTAGATGGAGAGAAATCTCAAGAGTACTTTGCTAAGTTAACTAGCTTGGCAAACCAAATAAAAGCTCTGGGAGGAGATTTAGAAGAAACCCAGCTAGTGGAAAAAGTACTCAGATCTCTCCCCAAGTCCTATAATCATGTGGTATCAGCAATCATGGAAGCCCATGATATAGAGCCGTTGACAGTCACAGAATTATTGGGGTCAATCCAGTCACATGAAGGTCTTTTCCTCAATGATAACACATCCCTGGAAAAGGTCTTCCAGACTAAAATGAACCTCAAAAATAAGATGGGAAAGAAGTCATTCTCAAGTAAAAATTCCAAAAATCAAAAACAAGAAAAAACAGAGGACAAAGGAAATATCAAGCAAAAGGAAACAGCCTTCCCATCAGCTACCTCTTGTGCTATCTGTAAAAAGCAAAATCACCAAACCAAGGATTGCTATTTCAGATGCAAATCCTGCAAAGTCCAGAACCATTCCGAGAAGAACTGCTGGTTCAAGCAGAAACAAGAGGCTAAATTCACAGAAGCCGTCGGGAGTGATCAATTTCTGTTCACCTGTAAAGGGGCAGAAAACAAAGACACCTCTTATCTTTGGTTCAACGACAGTGGCTGCTCAAGTCACATGGTGAATGATCGAGATTATTTCATTACACTGGATGAGACCTGCAAATCAGAAGTCATGATAGGAGATGGGAAGAAGATACGAATAGAAGGCAAAGGAACTGCTGCAGTTATCACAACAGATGGAGCTCAGAAATTAATTGAAGAGGTACACTTTGTCCCATCCCTTTCACAAAATCTATTAAGTGTTGGGCAGCTTATGAGAAGAGGGCACACAGTAGTATTCAACCACAACACCTGCTCAATTTACCAAACTGGAACCAATTCACTCATTGGGACAGCAACACTAAACTCCAACAACATTTTTTCCCTGGATCTGAAGCCTTACAAGTCCACTGCACTTGTCTCCACCCAAGACAACAGGTCAGTCCAAATATGGCATTATAGATTAGGACACTTGAACCTGCCCTCTCTCCACCACATGCACCAACATCAACTTGTAGAAGGACTACCAAGTCTATCTACAACTCAATTAAAATGTGATACCTGTGCCCGGAGCAAATCACACCGGCTGCCCTTCCCACAAACAGCACAAAGAAGGGCTGCACAGTCCCTGGAACTTCTCCATATTGACCTCTGGGGGCCTGCTCGAGTGCCATCTCTAGGAGGCAAAAGATTATACATGTTAATTGTTGATGATTACAGCCGTTACATGTGGATCATGCACCTAGAACAAAAATCAGAAAGCCTCCAGCACTTCATCACTTTCAAAACACAAATTGAAAACCAATTAGAAAGGCACATTAAAGCCCTAAGAAGTGACAGAGGGGGAGAGTTCCTCTCCAAAGAATTCAACTCATTCTGCCAGGCAGCAAGAATCCACAGGGAGCTCACTGCCCCTGCCTCACCTCAGCAGAATGGTGTTGTTGAGAGAAGGAATCGAACCATTGTAGAGCTGGTGAGGGCAATGCAAATCCAGAAATCTCTACCTAAATCATTTTGGGGAGAAGCAACTACCACAGCCGTATATGTTCTTAACAGAACTCCCACTAAAGCAGTTGTCAAATTAACCCCATATGAAGCTTTGTTCAACCAGAAGCCCTCCATCTCTCACTTGAGAGTATTTGGATGCATAGCCTATGCACATAAAACCACTGAAAGAAAAGACAAGCTAGAAGAAACTAGCACAAAGTGCATTTTTCTGGGCTACAGTGATCAAACAAAAGGATATAGACTTCTTGAGCCCAGAAATAATAAACTCATCATATCACGAGATGTGATCTTTCATGAAGAAGAAGCTTGGAATTGGGGTTCAGAACATGTCTCACCTCATTCTCCTGTGTCACCGGTTGAGCTCAGCACTTCACCAACACTTAGAACTCCTCCAAGCCCCGTCCAGGATAACACAGGAGGAGGGGAATCTGAACTATCAGATTCAGATCATGAGTCATCATCACCACAACGATTCAGATCATTACAGGAAATATACCTGAATGACGAATTTGCACTCATAGCATCAAGTGTACCTGCATCATTTGAAGAAGCATCACAAATTAAAGAATGGAGGGATGCTATGACTGAAGAAATTGCAACCATCACAAGAAATAAAACCTGGATCCTTGTCCCCAGACCCAAAGACAGAGCCATAATAGGACTCAAATGGATCTTTAAGCTAAAAAAGATGAAGAAGGCAAAATCATAAAATATAAAGCTCGGCTAGTGGCAAAGGGGTACACCCAAAGACCTGGCCAAGATTACAATGAAACGTTTGCCCCCGTTGCAAGGCTAACCACAATTCGATTAATCCTTGCTATAACAGCACATTACAACTGGCCGGTGTACCAACTTGATGTAAAATATGCATTTCTTAATGGGGAGCTCATGGAAGAAGTTTATGTAATACAACCTCAAGGATTTGAGGTAGAAGGAGAAAAAGAGAAAGTCTACCGTCTTCTTAAGGCTCTTTATGGCCTAAAACAGGCCCCAAGGGCATGGAATCAGAATATTGACACGTTTATGTTGCAAGAAGGATTCATTCGAAGCCCTGTTGAGCCAACTCTCTACATCAAGAATGAAGAAGAGGGGAATATCATCATAAGTCTATACGTAGATGATCTGATTATAATAGGATCAAACAAAGCCAAAATATGAAATGACTGATCTCGGATCCCTGAAATTCTTTCTGGGACTCCAAATCAAGCAGTCCAATGGCAACATCTTCATCTCCCAGGAACATTACACCAAGATGCTGCTGAAGAAATTTGACATGGAGAATTGCAACCCGACAATAACACCAATGTCCACCACTGACAAGCTCACCGCCAGAATAGAAGAAGAAGAAGCAGATAAAGTGAAGTATAGAAGCCTTGTTAGAAGCCTAATTTATCTCAATAATTCGAGACCAGACATTGAGAACTCGGTAAATATATTGGCACGCTTCATCAGAAATCCCTCAAGCCATCATCTCGCTGTAGCAAAGCGCATCCTCCGCTATCTACAAGGGACAAAAGACTATGGAATTCTTTATAAAAAATGCTCAAATTTCACTCTTCAGGGCTTCACTGACTCAGATTGGGCAGGGGACATCGAGGATAGAAAAAGCACCGGAGGATACATCTTTTTTGCAGGATCAGGTCCAATTTCATGGAGCTCTCACAAACAACGGTCAGTCGCATTATCAACCAGCGAAGCTGAGTATATGGCCCTCAACAATGCTGCGTGCGAAGCCATCTGGCTTCTTCGACTAAAGAACGAGATAGAAGGAGAAGGGGAAAGAAAAAGAGAAGGGGTAAAGCTTCACTATGACAACAACTCCACAATAGCTCTCTCAAAGAACCCAGTATACCATAGTCGGAGCAAGCACATAGACATAAAACACCATTTCATAAGAGAACTCTTGGAGAATAAGATGGTCGAAGTTGATTTCTGCCCGACGAAGCGCCAACTCGCTGACCTAATGACAAAACCACTACCGCGGGACAGATTTGTCGAGCTGAGAACACAGATAAAAATGGCCAACAACGCAGATTTAGAGGAGACCTAATGGTTCGTCGAGCTCAGATTAGTCGAGCTCTGCTCAAATTCGTCGATCTCAAAAGTAGCTAACAACGCAGATTTAGAGGGAGTGTGAAACCCAGTAAAAATAAAGGCCCAAATATGCACTTAAAGCCCACGTCAGAAAATCTAGAATATTCTCTCTTATTCTGCATTTATGCATCTTCCAACTGTATCCAGAATGTTCTTATGAACTAATATAAATACAATGTAATATCAGTATTTTGTGTAATAAAAACTAAAGAGTAAAACCATAATACCTTCCTTTCCTATTCTATTGAGTGTCGTGCGTGTGTGTGATTTTTCTCTAACATTCTCTCTCCTTCCTGTCGGTAATCCGTCGTCACGAGGGCTTTCGGCTGCGGCCAAGGATCCGATGAGACGGATGCTGTGCCAGGACGTGTCTCGTCGTTTCTCCGACGAGCAAGTTCTCAGTAAGTCTAAAACTCATCTTATTATTCGATTGCCTGTGGAATCCCTTCTTACTACGGCAGATTTCAGGTTCTTGTCGATACCGAAGCAAGTCTTTGGATTCTCCGTCATAATTAAGCTTATTACCACTGTTTTTTTTGAAGACGCTAAGAATGAATATGTTATTTCAGGGCATCATTGGATTACAAGTGGCGGGGAAGCGAACCTCACCTGAGCTTCGATGGTAGAGATGGAGACTTGTGGTGACGGCAAAGTAGAGGGGGAAGAAGAGGAACACGTCCATGGTAATCGACATCAGGAGAGTAATGATGGGTTGTATATTAATTGGATCTTGATATGCAGAGCTTATATATAGTGCGATCTTTCTTTTTGTGCCCTTTTCTTGGTGCAGGGAGATAATGAAGTGGAAGTTTTTTTTGTAAATGGTTTCTCTCCTTCTCTTCTTCTCTCCCTCTCTCCTTGTGTTTAGGCAGAAGACTAACTAGTGTGTGTCTGTGTTGTACATAGAAAAGAAAACTTAGCAGTATTCGTAAATCCAAACATCTTCAAGTCTTATAACTACGATCTTGTGAGGATGGCGATAAAAATTTGGTGCCATCTGTAATTTTGTAAAGAGAAATAAAATGGAAAATAGAGGAAAATTTAGATTCATTTTCTGTTATATTTGATTTTCTTTGTCATTTCTTGATCAGTTTGAATGGTCAAAAAGTGCTCTAATGTATTGACCCATGTTTTGTTATCAACTGAAGGAAAAGATAATGCTGAACTTCTGTCCAACAGAGTTGTTCAGGTATAGTTTCTTTCAATTGCATGTGCAATCAATTTTAGACGGTATAGTTTCTTATTTCCTTGCATGCTGACGCTGTAGATGTTGTATGGTAAGAAGGATGATTTGAGTGATATATTGGGAGAAGGGTTGAAGTCAGCGGATTTTACAGGCCTGCCAAATGTTGGAAAAACTATAGGTGATGTTGCAGGTATGAGTATAATATATGAACACCTACTAATTTTATTTCCCAGTGTTGTGGTTTACAGTTTGATTGTTTTTGTCTTTGCCCACTTTGACAAGGATCGTTTGTTTTAGCAAAAAGAAGAATGCAAAGCAAAGGAGGGAGCCAACTTCACTAAAATAGGATAGGAACAAATTTTCTATTCCTCCTAAAGATTGACTGTCAATCAGAAGATATATGGTTTATACTTTCTAGACATCGAATGTTTAAACTACATGACTAACAACAAAAACACATTTATATATCTTTAGGAAAATGAAAATTCTGATGTGGTACTCAGAGATGTGGATAAGGAAAAGACAGAAGAGAGATGAACCATCTCAGTAACCACCAAATCCGACAAAGTAAAACACATTCCATTGTGAAAAATCCTATTCCTAGGGTGTGTTGGTAATCGAAGCACAAACAAGATGTTGATGGAAGTGTTTAGAGATTAAAGAAAAAAAAACCTTTGATTAACTAAAAACAGAGAGAGATTTTATTTCAGTCTTAATACTCTTATTTATAGAGTTATTATATTATCTGCGGATAGCTTTTCTTTTGTCTTTATACGGTGGTAACACTTGCCTAAGATATATCCTATTTAAGATATACTCTATCTTATTATTACATATCATACTTGACAGCACACCTCAACTTATTATTTATTACATCCCCCCTTAGTTGGGTTTGCTTTTACCCCCAATTTCTCCTCGAGCTCCAGAAACTAGGCCCTAGGTAGCGGTTTTGTGAGAACATCGGCGATCTGCCCTTTGTTGCTACAATACACCATCTTGATACTTTCTTGCTCTATTTTTCGCGAATAAAGTGCAGACGTAGATCGATATGTTTGTTTTATGTTGCGTGAGGGGATTTTTTGACAATGCGATGGCAGAAGTATTATCCCATTGAAGTAAGGTTGCATCGCCTTCTTCATTTGCCTTCATTTCTTTAAGGATTTCTCGTAGCCATGTTGCTTCACAGCTCGCCGCACTGAGTTCCATGTATTCGGCCTCTACAGTCGACAGTGCCACTGTTTGTTGTTTCGTGAGCTCCAGGTTACGGGTTTGTACCCTAACCTGAGCACATAACCACCGGTACTCTTCCGAGCTTCTAGGTCTCCACCCCAATCTGCATCATTGAAGCCACGAAGTCGAAAATCCTTGTCTTTACCATATAGCAGTCCATACATGCGGATTCTCTGGATATATCGTAGAATGTGTTTAATGGCTGCAAAATGTTGCTTGATTGGGCAACTTACAAATCGAGATATCATATTAACAACATTCTCTATATCCAGATGCGTATTGGGCCAATAGATTATAGATCATACTACAGATAGATACAAATCTTCAACTATACAGTCCTTAGGTTCTCCTTTAGCTAATTTCTCCCCTTTTCCCATGTGTGAGTGATAGATTGCAGTAACTCATGTTGAATTTCTTTAAAAGTTCTTTGGCATATTTATGTTGGGAGAGGAAGAACCCCACTGGTAGCTGGGAAACTTGGATGCCGAGGAAGTATTTCATATGACCTATGTTGGTCATCTCATATTTTGTTTCCATTTCTTTTTGGAATTGTTGCAGCAGTTGGGTGGAGTTTCCTGTGATTAAGAGGTCATCAACATAAAGGCCAAGTAGAAGGAAGTTACCTGCATTTTTTCTGGAATACAAGGTGGGTTCACTGTGAAATTTGTTAAACGCATTAGTTTGCAAATATGCATTTATATTTGCATTCCATGCTCCAGGGGTCTGTTTTAGGCCAAAAAGGGCTTTGTTCAACTTATAGACTTTTGTATCTTCTGCCTTTTCGATGAAACCCCGTGGCTGCTCTAGATAGACTTCTTCAACAATTGTCCCATTGAGAAATGTTGTTTTCACATCATAGAAATAAACAGGGAGTTGAAATTGGGTTGTATATGCTAAGAGTAGTCGAATTGTATTCATTCTAATGACTGGTGCATATGTTTCTTCATAATCTTTCCCATATTGTTGAGCATAGCCTTTTGCTACTAGCCGCGATTTATGCCTTAAAATGGACTCATCTTCATTATATTTGATCCTATAAACCCACTATAGGCCAACTATAGTTTTCTCAGATGGTTTGTTGGCTAAGTTCCACGCGTGGTGTTTATTGACCATGCTTATTTCTTCATTCATTGCTTGTTACCATTCTGGCAGCTGGATGTCTTCGGCAAATGTGTTTGGTGCTGAACAGGTTAGAGCTAAGTCACTGGTTTGATAAATGTCTTCCAAACTGCGCATTTTATGGGGCAATGAGGAGGCTAAGCCTGAATTAGAGGAGGGTTCCTCTTCATGTTGTGGATGTACTAATGGAGGAGGATGGAAGGGTTCATTCTCTGGGAATGAATCAAGCACTTTTCTTGAAGGTACAGTATGTTGCTCGAATGAGTCCCATGCCCATTTTTCTATTTCATTGAATAATACATCACAGGATATATGTAATTTTCGGTTTGTGGGGTCAAACAGGCGATATACCTTCGATTGTTCACTATAACTGATAAAGATGCACACTTTACTTTTGCGATCTAGTATATCTTCTCTCCATTTATGTATCTGTTGAAACCAGGACTTGGTCTCTTGTGGAGCTCGGGCCCTCAAAGATGAGGGGCAGTTAGCACTTACTGATTCCTCGGAAGGAACAAATCGAAGACTTGGAGCTAAACACAGATCCTTGGTCGCAGCGAGGAGGTCCCACCAATAACCCGGAAGATCTTTGAGCGCTTCCCCTCCCAAGCCAAAGCTGAGACTGGGCACCTTGGAGAGCCTGAGAGCTAAGCCAAGATAACCTAGGGAGGAAGAAGCTCAGAATACTGAGATTGGAATCCCCTCCAAAGGTGTCATTCAAGGTCTATTTATAGTTTTTCTAGTGTGGTCTGCTAATAGCGGGAATCCGTCTTACACTTTTACTATATGCAGCCCAAAATGGTCTGCCAACAGCCAAACTCTACCGTTTGGAGGGGCTAACTGCAGACCATCAGGGGCTTCCAGGTAAAAGCACCCCTGGACCCTTAATGGGCGAGCCGCCCATAAGAGACCCCTCTCGCGAACTGTGAAGTCCGACTCGCTCACCTTCCCGCGAGCGACCGACGAGGGTCCAGGCCTGCTCGCCTTCCCGCTAGCGGCTGGCGACAGCCCGGCTCGCCCGCTCCCTGCGAGCAGCCGACAAGAGCCCGGCTCGCTCGCTTTCCTGCGAGCTTTCTTTGGGACTCTGGCTCGCCCTCCTTCTTACTCCTCTCGCCTGCTGACTCCTTAGTCTCCGCTCACCTCCTGGAAAATACCGGGGTTGTACACAATCCCCGCTCTTCACGAGGCTACCTTTGGTGTTCGTCGGACCCTTGATGGTGTGGTGAGAATCTTTTGGTGGGACCCATGCCCACTGCTATAAATATCATCGATCATGGTTGAAGAGTACCCCTCTTCTCCTTCCACCTTCTCTCGTCGCTCCATACTGTAGCTGTCAAGAAAATGCCTATTTCAGAGGAGACCCGGGCTCGCCTTGTTGAAACCGATTTCTCGGTCTCTCGTAGAGCTCGGGGCCCTCACCGAGATGAGGGGCGGCTAGCCCTTACTGATCCCTCGAGGAGGGTAGACGGAAGATTAGGAAATTGACTAAGACCTTAGTCACAGCGAGGAGGTCCCTCCACTAACCCGGAAGATCGTTGAGCGCTTCCCCTCCCAAGCCAAAGCTGAGACTTGGGCACCTTGGAGAGCTCTGGAAATGCTAACCAAAGAAAGCCTAAGGAGAGGGAAGCTGAAGTGAGATCCCCTCCAAAGGTGCCCTTAAGGTCCTATTTATAGATTTTCTGATCTGGTATGCAAATAACAGGATTCCGCCTTTAGATTTTACTATCTGCACCCCAAATGGGTCTGCTAACAGCCAAGCTCCGCTGTTTGGAGAGGCTAAGGGCAGACCACCAAGGGTAAAATGGTAAGTTGACCCTAATGATTTATGGATAAGGGGTTGCGATGACCTTACTGTCGGAGCTCTCGCAGGCCTTCTCGCGGGTCCTGTCCGCGATATCTCTTCCGGGGGATCGCCTTGCGAGAACCTTGCTGAAGGAGTTCTCGCGGGTCCTGTCCGCGATATCTCTTCCGGGGGATCGCCTTGCGAGAACCTTGCTGAAGGAGTTCTCGCGGGTCCTCTCGCGAATACTGCCCGTGGCGTCTCTTTTAGAGGGTCGCCTCGCGAGGACCTCGCTGCCTATTTTGGTGGTCTGTCGAGGTTTCATCGGCTGGGGGCCGATCTCGGAGAGGTCTGGATCTCGCCACTCCCGTCTCGCTCGATTTCCTTACCTGGCGAATATCGGGGTTGTACACAATCCCCGCTCTTCGCGAGGACTAATGTCCTCGCGAAGAATCGTCCAACCCCTGATATTCGACCGCTCCCGGATGACCTGTCAGGAATCTTTGGTGGGACCCACCCCGTAGGCTATAAATATCGTCCCGAACCCCTATTGGCGCGCGCCGTTTCTTTTCTTCCCTTTCTTATTTTAGCTGCCTGGAGATGCCGATCTCCGAAGAAGCAGAGGCTCGCCTGAGGGCGATGAGAGCTGGCAGGCTACCTTCCACGACCAAGGTCCCCGCCTGGATGAACCGGCCGCCCCCCGTTCAATCGCCGAAAGTCAAGAAGGCGAAGGCGGCTCGTCGCTCCGGCGACGACTCTGTGATGCTGGACTCCTCCCCGGATGACCGCCGCCCCGAGGAGGTATGAGCTACTCGAATTCACGTCAATAAATGGCTCCTCACTAATTTCTACTCGCAGGATGCTTTGCCGAGCGAGAACATTGGAGAACCCGCTGAGAGGTCTCGCAAGAGTCCACAGGCGGATCTGAACCTTGCTGGGAAAGATGTCACCGGTATGATCTTAATCTCGCATACCGTAATACTTCTGTCAACCGTATATGACCTCCGTTACTCTTTTCTTACAGTCTCGCCCCTGAAGTCCCCGGCCCGCCCGTCGTCGCGGCCGCCGTCTCCGCCTCCTCCATGTAAAATCATAGATAAGCCCGGGTTCCAGCTCCTGACGAGCGAGGAGACCGGTGGCTCCGCACCGCCAAAGATTCCCCCGACCAACAGCACAGCTTATCCCGCCGGCCTGGGCAAATCTCTCTACCCCCACTATGGCAATGTGTTCCAGGGCCATCCTTCGGCTTCTCGCCCCCCTCTCGGTAAGCGTTATGGCCTCGCCGAAACCCTGCGTGATCTCGCGCTCGTCATCTAACCTTGTAAAATCTTGCAGACAATGCCGAAAATCCGCATACCGATTCCGAACTGGGCGATGACGAGATGTCTCCCCTTCCTGACCAGGTGGAGGAATTCTTAGGGGATCCGCGAGATCCGGAGACGATGAAGCAGCGAGCCGCGGAGCTTTTGAGGAAGCATGGGCGAATGCTGATGGATCTCAACATGCAGGCGAGACGGGATAGGGAGGCCGCGGAGGATAGGCACGCGGTCCTGATGGAGGAGTGCGCGAGGCTCCGGCAAGCGAGACAGCGCGATCAGGACGAGAACGCCACGACGCCGGAGGTGTACATAGCGAGAATGAGAGACTACGCTTACCTCATGGACCGTGAGGGTCGTTTGGCAGAGGACTATTATAATTCTAGGGTACCGCCGAGGTCAGGGTCGCGGGGTGGCGGCCGGTGGAAATGGCTCCCCCACGATTCTCGCTAGACGTTATATTGTGACTGTAATAATCGTCGTCGTCTTTGAACGGTCTCGCCACGTTTTGCGACTCGCATATTCGCCACTCCTGCTGGCTGCTATTTCTTTTGACAATAAGTATCATTACCTTTTATGGTTTCTCGCTCGCTATCAATGAATTTATTTATTTTGTTACATCGCGCTCGCGAGGACCCTCTGTCCTCGCTAAACGTATTCTGCAGGGATGTCGTTTGCGCTAACCCCGCGGGTCTCCCTCGCCCGCGTACGTGATGTGATGTTTTTGTTGATACTCGTGCTCGCCGACGTTTGGACTTCCTCCCGCCCTTTTGCTTTGGCTATAAATAGGTGGTCTTGACTGGGCCAACCACCGCATTTATTCTCGATCTTCTTCTTCTGCTGCTGCAGAGCTCTCGCTCTTTCTCGTTCTCGCGTTCCTTCCTTTCTCGCAGGTTTTCCAGATGGGCGGCGACGCGGAGTCGGAGGGTCGGCGAAGGGTCGCGAAGGCCTTTGTCGAGCATAGCTTTTTTACCTGCAACTTGACTGATGAGGAGTACTTCAGCGCGGTCGCTGATTACGTCACCCCCCCGTTCGAGGCACGCCGCCCTAGCGAGGACGACGTGATCAACGACCCGTTGGTCGACGAGCTGGCCATTCCTACCGCCCATTTCGCGGTCGGTTTGCGCCTTCCTTTATGGCCAGAAGTTCGCCAGGTAATAATCGTTCTCGCTTACTTCCTATTTTTTTGCCACTCGAGTCTCGCTCGCCACGCGGATTAATCCTGTTCTCGTTGCCTGTTAGGTGCTCAAGCATTATGGCGTGGTTCCCGGCCAGCTCACACCTAATGCCATGGCGGTGGTCACCGCTTTCGCCTGCTACCTCCGCGAGGAGCGAATCGAGTTCAGCCTCCCGGTCTTCCGGAAGCTGTTCTCATTTCGGGCCTACAAATATGGGACAGCCTACTTCGTGGGCACGGGCCCGAAGGTGGTTGAGACCGTCAACAAGGCCCACTTCTGGGCCCAGAAGTTCGTCGTCGTCAAGGGGAACTTCGGCAACATTCCCCTCTCGTCGGTTCAACACAGCGAGACCACCTACCGGCCCACCGCCCTCGGCGGCCATGACGCCCTCCTCCATCAGTTCTTCTGCAAGAAGAACTTCGAAGTCGTCTACCTCCGCTGCAACCTAGACTCGCTGCCTCCGGTTCTCGCCGGAGAAGGTAAAAATCTCGCCTAATATCTTTGTCTTAATTCACTAGCATATTATACTTATCCATATTATTGTTTGTTTTTAGGCGAGCGAGATCTTCCCCTTCATCCCCCCTACGCGAGCAACCGAAAAAACCGACGCTACCATGGCTCTCGCTACCATGGGGGCGGAAGCTTGCCGAGGCGTCGTCGCTCCGGCCGAGCCCTCTTCTCGCAAGAGATCGGGGGCTTCCGGTAGTCATGCTGCCCCTTTGAAATCTCCGCCCAAGAAGAAGAGCAAGAAGAGTGCGGCCTCGCTCACTCCGTCGAAAGGTAAGGAACCTCGCGAGGCCGCCTTCGACGAGTTTGACCTCACCGGCCTCTCAGTGGGCGAGGACGAAGAGCCCTGCCAAGAGGCGGTCAGGACCTCCGCCCTCCCCATCCCGGTGAACCACTACAACTTCGGGCTCGGCCAGAGGCGTCGGGACGAGACTGGTGAGCCCCTCGTCACCTGGAAGCCGGAGACCAACAGGGTGGACATTTCTTCTATCCTCCCCTCCTGGGTGGAGAAGGAGACCGTCAGTGGTCATGCCTTTGACCTCGCATTCGCCCTTTATGGTCGCGAGGATGCGAGGTCTTATAAGGATGAGACCGCGAGGACCCTTGCTTACGAGAGCGCGAGGTCCCAGCTGCGCTCTGCCGAGCTCGCCCACATGACGGGGAGGCGTTGCTTACAGCTGGAGCTTCAGAATGTGGAGCTTGCGAGGGCCTACCAGGGGGTTCTTGCCGAGAACACGCAGCTGAAGGAGAAGCTGCTCGCCGCGGAGGGCAGTGTGGTGAGTTATCTAGACCTCCCTCATCCTCCTTTCCCTTGGCCGTTTCACCTCTAACTGAACTTATTTGCAGGATGTCGAGGCCGCCGGGAGAGCCAACGCTCGCATCGAGAATTGGGAGGGCGAGGTGGCCGGGCTGAAGGCCCTATACTGCGACCTCACTCGCGCCGTTGTTCCCCCCTCGCCTCGCCGTTTAAAAGAAGACTGGCGAACGCGAGATGAAGAAATCCGCGTGGGATCTATAGAGTCAGCTTGCTACATTTTTTCGGTGGCGAATGCGATCGGCCTCTTGGCTGATAATACTTTGTCACCTTGCCAGCCTCTCCGCGAGATCTACCTGACCCACCGGCTAGTAAGAGCCCAGCAGTGGGATCGTCTGGGGCATTCCAGCATGAAATACTTTGTCACCTTGCCAACCTCTCCGCGAGGTCTACCTGACCCACCGGCTAGTAAGAGCCCAGCAGCGGGATCGTCCGGGGCATTCCAGCATTAAATACTTTGTCACCTTGCCAGCCTCTCCGTGTGATCTACCTGACCCGCCGGCTAGTAAGAGCCCGACAGCGGGATCGTCCGGGGCATTCCAGCATAAAATACTTTGTCACCTTGCCAGCCTCTCCATGAGATCTACCTAACCCATCGGCTAGTAAGAGCCCGACAACGGGATCGTCTGGGGCATTCCAGTATGAAATACTTTGTCACCTCCTACTTAGAAGAAACTTCGGAACTAACATATGGTGAGTCAAACATATATCAAATCAATTACAAAAGGTTTTAAGGGTAGAACCGTTTCAGGCCGTCCCCGCTCCTGGACAGGCTGAGGGGTACCCCATCCACATCTCGGAGGTGGTACCCTCCTGATCTAAGCACCTCATCTACAATATAAGGCCCCTCCCCATTGGGATTGAGCTTTCCTACCGAGGCCCCTCTCCCGGCCGCGTCAACCTTCCTTAGTACCAGTTCCCCTTTCTCGAACTATTTTATTCGGATATGCTTGTCGAAGTACCGAGCCATCCGCCGTTTGACTTCCTCTTACCGGACGGTGGCTAGGTCCCGGAGCTCTTCTACCAGGTCCATAGATAGCCTTTTCTCTTCGCCAGTTTCAACCAGCCATTCTTCATCCCCTTCACCCGCGGCGACCATCCTGGGGGATTTCACTTTGAACTCTATTGGGAGGACGACTTCAGACCCGTGGGAGAGCTTGAACGGAGTCTCCCCCGTGGCCGTGTTTGGGATGGTCCTTAAGGCCCAGAGGACCGAGGGTAACTGCTCTACCCAGTTCCCCCTGAGGTTCTCGACCTTATTCTTTAGCAAGTTCACAATAATTTTCTTTGCCGCCTCCACTTGCCCATTGCTCCTCGGGTGGTAGACTGATGCAAACCGAAGGTCTATGCCGAGCTGGGTGCAGAAGCTGACAAGCTCGTCGCTAGCGAACTGCGGCCCATTGTTTGTCACTATGGCTAGTGGGAGCCCATACCTCCATATTATCTCACCCCATATGAAATTTCTAACTACTTGAGACGTTACCTTGGCCAGAGCCTTCACCTCCAGCCACTTGTAGAAATAATCAATCTGTTGGAGTTTCTGAGGTGATCTCAAAGCAATCAACAGTTAGTCTTACTGCCAACGCAATATGAGCCTATATGGTCGCACATAAAAGTGTTTGGAGAAGTTGGAGAAATGATTGTGTTGGCCTCACTCATATTAGATATGAGTGGAGGACCAATCTTATGACTGTTCTGAATTGAATTGAGAATGCCTCAATAGGAAATCGTTTAAAGTGTTTAAACGAATGGATTTATACTAGTTAATTCGGTAAAAGGGTTTAGATGAATTCGGCAAAAGGGTTTAGACGAATTCGGCTAAGTCAAATTCGGCTAAAGTGTTTAGTTGAATAAGTGACAAATTCAGCTAAAGGGTTTATAAGAATTTATATAGTCAAATTCGTCGAAAGGGTTTCGTCGAATCTAAGTCGAATCAGCTAAAGCGTTTAGTCGAAATATATTAAATTCGGCGAATATGTAAATCCAGACATAACTGTTCTGTTTTTCCTCTTGTCTGCGGATAGCCTGTTTTATGCCTTGCGTATAAAAGGAACGAGATTAGGTCTTCTCAAGATAGATCGAGCCTTTTCACGATTTCTGAAGAGCCGAAGACGGAAGTGTTTCGATCGCTCTCGCTCCGTCCGCCGACTTCATCGCTGTCGACCGTCGCCGCCTCCCCTTTAACGGACCTAGCAGTTCGTGGGGACGCAGAGGGCTGTTCTTCTCCGACCCATACCTTTTGCGACAAGGCATTGGGGTTCTCCTTCCTTGTGGATATCTGTAGAGGGCCGATACATTTCGGTGCTTGGAACTCAAAGTTCGTCTACCGGATTCCTTCTTGGAGCATCTTGGTTGAGTATTGACTCAATCTCAGAAAGGTATATCGCATTTTGCTTTCCTAATCTCTTGATTCATGAAATCCGCAAGATCCTTACTCTTTGGGTTGTTCTAGTATTTATTCCGCTGCGCATATTCGATATGCTCTTATCATTATGAATGTTATGTAGAAAACCCAACACAATCATCACCAATAGGAACTTTCTTTGGCCACTCGCTTGCGGGAAAGGACCCACCAGGTCCAAACCCCATATAGCAAAGGGCCAGGGAGCTGTGATGGTTCGGAGTCTTTAGGCTAGCAAGAGCTGGAGAGGAGCGAATACTTGACACTTTGAACACTTCCTTGCGAACTCCGGCGCATTCTTGCTGAGGGTAGGCCAAAAGTAGCCTTCTCTCAGCACTCTCCCCTCCAACATTCGGCTCCCTGAGCGGCTGTCACACTCTCCCGAGTTGATTTCCTCCAGGACCCTTGGTACCTCCTTCTCCGCTACACATCGGGCTAGGAGCCCCGAGAGCATCTTCCTGTATAGTCCTCCTGCGTGTAAAGAGTAGTACACATGCTTATACCTGAACCGCCATTTGCCCACATCCCCCTCGGAGAACTTCCCTGATGTCAAGAAGGTGATGAAGGGATCCATTCATGACACCCACTTGTCTACCTCCATCAGCTCCCCCACCTCGATGGATGGCCGGAAGAGATCCGACACCGTCCCCCCTGCCTTGGGACCGAACTTGGCCAGGAGGTCCACCGCGACACTCTCCTCCCTTGGCACATGACAGATTGAGAAGGTCCGGAACTTCCCTATGAGCCCCTTGACCTTTTCTAAGTACCGCTGAAGAGTCGATTCCTTTACCTCGAACTCCCCCCTAACCTGCAAAGACACCACCATGGAGTCCGTAGAGACCTCCACATCTTGCACTCCCAACTCCCGGGCCAGCCGCATGCCTGCTATCACTGCCTCGTACTCGGCCTGATTGTTGGTGAGGGGAAAATGAACGTTGATCGCCTGCTCGATCCTTGCCCCTTGGGGGCTTACCAAAACCACCCATCCCCCAAAGGAATGCTTTCCCGAGGCCCCGTCGACCAACATCCTCCAGGCCACCGAGTTGGGCATCTCAGACTCTTCCACCTCGGTTACATAATCTGCCAGGAAGTCCGCCACCGCTTGGGTCTTTATGGACAACCTGGGCACAAACGAAATATCGAATTCACTTAGTTCCACTGACCACTTGGCCAGCCTTCCAGAGTGCTCCACCCCTTCCATGATGTTGCGAAGGGGATGGTCGGTTACCACCTTGATTGTGTGTGCTTGGAAATAAGGTCGGAGCTTCTGGGCCGAGACCACCAAGGCGAAGACCTACTTCTCTAGGATGGGGTACCGAAGCTCCGTCTTCCTCAGTACTCGGCTAACATAGTAGATTGGGAGTTGAATTCTGCCTTCTTCCAGGACCAGCACTGAACTCACTGCCTCGGGTCCTACCCCCAAGTATAGGGACAAGTCCTCTCCCTGTCTCGGCCCTTGCATCAATGGAGCTTGGGTCAATTGTTCCTTCAACGCTTGAAAAGACTTTTCACACTCAGGGGTCCATTCAAACTTTTAGTTCCCCAGCAGCACCTTGAAGAATGGTGCACACTTCTCTCCCTCCCTGGAGAGGAATCTACTAAGCCCGACCAACTTCCCCGTGAGCCGCTGAACCTCCTTCGCATTCCATGGTGACCCCAACTCTATGATGGCCCTAACTTTGTCTGGATTAGGCTCCACTCCCGATGGGGTGAGTAAGTGGCTTAGAAACTTTCCCCGGCTAGCCCCGAAGACACACTTATGGGGGTTGAGTTTCATCTTGAATTTTCTCAATGTCCCGAAGGTTTCTTCAAGGTCATGGAAGTGGGACTCAAGGTCTCGACTTTTCACCATGAGGTCATCCACATAGACCTCCAAGTTCCTACCCTTTTGTTCTCGGAAAACCCAGTCCATCATCCGCTGATACGCAGCCCCTGCATTTTTCAACCCGAAGGGCATCATTTTATAACAATATCATCCATCCCCTGTGATGAAAGAGACATCCTTGACGTCGGGGGGTGGGGGCATGCGGATTTGATGATAACCTGAAAAAGCATCTAAAAAGACATCATAGAAAAACCGACGACCGAGTCAACCAGCGCGTTGATTCGGGGCAAGGGGTAGCAATCCTTGGGGCAAGATTTATTAAGTAAAGAAAAGTCAACACACATTCTCCACTTACCCCCACCCTTCTTTACCATAACCACATTGGAGACCCAGTATGGGTACTGGAACTCCGATACAAACCCTGCTTGGAGGAGCTTGCCCACCTCCTCTCGGATGGGCCCTTCCAGCTTGTCAGCAATGGCTCTCTTCTTTTGTCAGATGGGCCGGGTGCCGTGATCAAGGTTGAGGAGATGGAAAGCCAAATCTGCATCGATCCCTGGCATCTCTGCCGCGCTCCAGGCGAAGACATCCACATTTTCCTGCACGCAGGCCAGGATTTGCTTCTGCTCCTCTGGGCTGAGCTCCCCGCTGATCTTGAATTTTTCCACCACCCCCGCTCGGGTGGTGACCTCGAGCTCCACAACCTCATCCATGGCCTCCAGCCGGGACAGCTCCCCCCAATCACCCTCTTTCTCCTCGCCGTGATCTAGCGCTTCGGCCTCCTCCTCCTCTTCCTTCCCGAACTTCCATCAATTCTTCCGCCCCTTCTTCCCGAGCCTCCCCTTCCTCTTCTTTCCTCTCCTTCTCCTCCTCCATCTGCTCTTCCGCACCTTCCTCCTGGGCCTGACCTTCTCCTACTCTCTCCTCCTCTACCACCGTCAGCTCTTCCGCCCCTCCTTCCTGGGAATGACCTTCTCCTCCTCTCCTTGCCTCCGGTTGCTTGACCTCCGGCTCGCTCAGCCGTACCAACCTCTTCGTGAACTCGGGGTTGGCAGCCTCCCCTTCTATCTCCTCCGCCGCTCTCTCCATCAGCTCCTCAAAAGACAAAGGAGCCCTCCTCTTAAGGTCCATCTTAAAGAACCCCTCTCGCAGCCCCACTATGGAGGCGAGCTGGAGAGTGTACCCTGGCACGTCCTGGATGAGGAGGACCTCCTTCTGGAACCGATCCACATAGCGAGCTAGCGACTCCCCCTATCTCTGCTTGATGTTGAAGAGCGCGTCGAGGTCTTTCTTCCTCTTCTTCTAGGTGGAGAAACGTAGCAGGAAGCCGCAACGCAGATCCTCGAAGGTATAGATCGACCCCGAGGGCAACTGGTGGAACCAGTCCCTTGCTTTTTCTTTCAGGGTGGTGGCAAAGAGTCGACACTTGAAGACGTCCGACATTGGTTTGATAGAGACCATGTCTTCGAACCACTGTAGGTGCTGAGTGGGGTCATCCTTGCCGGTATACAACGTCATGGCCGGCTCACTGAACCCCTCGGGGAGTGGCGCCGAGAGTACCTGTTGAAAATGTTGAAGTGTGAAGTTGGCGGTCTGGGAGGTGTTCGCGCGGTCTGGTTTAACCGCGCGATCTCGCGGTCTCCTCTGCGGCCTGACCTACTCGGTCTAGCCACAGTCTATTCGGCCTGACCGCTGTTCTCTCTGTCCAAGGCTGCCGAGGTGAGGCCGCGCGGTCTGGTTCGTGAGACCGTGTGTCGAGCTGTTCTCTTTACTATGCGGGTTAAGCAGTTTGAGCGCACAGGGTTGTTGTTCTGGTATCCAACAGTTCGGTCTGGTGACTGTCCAGGTTCTTGTGGTGCGCGCCGACTAAGGTTTTCTTAGTCATGCGGTCTCCCTTTTGTGTTCGCATAAGCTGGTCCCGTGGCGATCTGCTGATGTATGCGGTCACTGGTGTTGGTCGACTTGGTGGGCTGTTGCCTTAGTCGACTTGGCTGTGTTCGCGGTCTCTGGAGGAGGTCTCGTATTTGCGAACGCTGGTAGTGGGCGTCATGACCATGCAGGTTGTCATGATTGCGCGGCTTCTTGAAGGAGTGGCGATCTTCTGGTCGGATTGAAGTCGGCGAGCTCACTAAGCGCAGAGCGATCTTCTGCTGACCGCGTGGGTTGACTGGTCTTGGTCGCGCGGTCAGGGCGGTGACTCTATCTCATAGGGTGGTGACTGGATCTGGTCCCATGCCTATAAATAGGTGTCACTGTAGCAGCAAAATCATCGCACCAAGTGTAAGCTGAGCTCGCGCCTAGTTCTTGCGGTCTCGTTTTTGTGACTGACCGGTTTGCTGATTGAACTTTCCTTGTGCAGCTTCTGCGGATAGTGCAGACAGCAGCGGTCACCTCTTCTTCTAAAGTGTCCGGGCGGTCCTGCAGCTTGCAGTGTGGGTTGCTGGAGTTCGGGAGAATCAGTGGAGTTCAGGAGGTCGTGGAGCTTTAGTGGTGTTGTTCAAGTTGCCGGTAGTCTGTTCGTGCGGTCTCCGTTTTTAGTCGCGCGAACACCGTGGCCGCGCGGTAAGGCGGTCTTTGTGATCAGACCGCCAGTTATCTTACTTCAGCATTGTTGTTTTCATTTTGGTTTTTTGTACTGGCAAAATCATGTCTCGCCATGTATACCTCGCTCTGTAATGAAGATTTCTGCTGTTTTCAATAAAGATTGATTTATTTCATGTGCTTCTGGTTGTTGGCTGTAACTTTAAGTTGTACGATTCTTGCTCACTGCTAGATTTATGGAAAATTTCACATGGTATCAGAGGGAGGTTGGAGTGGATAGAGCAGTGAACAACTTAAAGTTGCCATCGCCTTTGTGAAGAAGGAACCAGTGGTAGAGCCATGGAAGCAAGTTTTGCTAGAGGTCTTGGAATTGAGATGCTCACGTCGACTAACTTTAAGAAGTGGAAGTCGTGCATGCAGAGTTATCTTCTGGGCGAGGACCTATGGGAGGTTGTTGGAGGAGATAGTACAGAGGAAGTTGTCCCAGTTGGGGATAATGGTCATGAGGTGAGGAATTGGAGGAGGATTAATGCGAAAGCAGAGTTCACTCTGAAAAGTCAATGTCACCTGACCTATTCGATCACATCTTAGGGTGTGGACCAGCTGCCGATATCTAGAGAGCCTTGGACGGGCTGTTTAACAAGAAGAATGTAGCGAGGCTAGGTCGGCTCAGGGAGATCTGTCTATCTCTACGTTCTTCCTGAAGATGACGAACCTGTACGCTGAGATTTTAGCACTGGATCCTGATGAGCCAATTTCTGAGGCAAAGCTGAAGAGGCACATCATCCGCGGCTTGCGGAAGGAGTATGTGTCCTTTGTGACGTCGGTGTAGGGTTGGGCAAATCAGCCATCTCTGCTGGAGCTGGAGAATCTGCTTGCGTCGCAGGAGAGCCTAGCAAGGCAGATGGCGGGGGTGTCAGTGTCTGGGGGAGAAGGCGAGGTTCTCTTCACATGGAAGAAGAAGAAATGGGATAAGAAGAAGAAGACCGCTGGAGGTAATGGGCCTTCAACTTCTGGACAGCAGGAGAGGGGCTATGCTCCCAAGGCTGAAGTGAAGAAGAAGGGAGAAGGACCCAAATTCTTTAGATGCGGAAAGCTTGGTCACATCAGGAAGGACTGCCGGGTGAATCTTCAGCCAGGGCATGCTGCTGCAGGGAAGGAGGAAACTGAGGCCAGGCAAAATGATGGAGGATGGGGAGGAGCCTTCTCGGCTTCTGTCGGAGCTATGGCTCCTATCAACTCTCAGGAAGACTGGATTGTGGACTTGGGGTGTGGTCATCACCTCACTGGGGACGAGTCGAAGCTTTCTTCAACGCAGCCTTACTCAGGTAATGATGCCATCATAAATGCTGATGATACTGTGCATACTGTCAAGAAGGTGGGGGTTGTTTCCTTGGGCAGTGATAGGGGGCCACTAACTTTGAAGAGTGTCTATCATGTGCCCGGGATGAGGAAAAACCTCTTCTCCGTGACCAACGCTGTAGACGCTGGGTATCACGTTTTGTTCGGTCCAACAGAAGTGATGTTTCTACGAAACGTTGAGGCGGTAAAGGCCGATGTTGTTCATGTCGGGAGAAGGGAAAAAGACTTGTTCGTTTTATCAACAAGTTCTTATGCTGACAAGATGAGGACAAATGATAGTGTCGTTATATGGCACGAGAGGTTGGGGCATGTAGGGATGGATAAACTGAAGGCTATGGCGATAAAAGGTCTAGTCAAGGGCCTGCCTAGTCTATCTTCTTACGGTGATGGTCATGTTTGCGCGGGATGTCAGTTTGGCAAGTCTCATCGACTACCGTTTGATAAGTCACAGACAAAGAGTAGTGTGCCGTTGAAGTGTATCCACAGTGACTTGATGGGACCAACTGCTACCCCAAGCCTAGGGCGCAACAGGTATATGCTGGTGTTGATCGACGATTAAACCAGATATGTCTGGGTCTATTTCCTGAAGGAGAAGGCGGAGGCGTTTGCCAAGTTTGTGGAGTTCAATGAGCTAGTGGAGGGTCGGCTAGGCCTGCGGATAAAGAAGCTAAGAACTGATAAGGGGGGGGGGGAGTTCACCTTTGGTGAGTTCTCTAGTTTTTGCAGGAAGGCGGGCATCCGGAGGGAGCTTACTTGTGCGCATACTCCACAACAAAACGGAGTTGCAGAGCGAAAGATCCATCATCTGACGGAGACCTGCAAGTGTTGGCTGCATGCCAAGAGTATCCTAAGGTCCTTCTGGGCGGAGGGAATGTCTTATGCCGCCTACGTCATCAACAGGATGCCTCTCAGTCCCTTCAACATGTTGACCCAGCACGAGATGATGTTCAAGGAAAAGCCAAGTGTGGCGCACCTTCGGGTGTTTGGTTCCACCTGCTATGCGCACGTTCCAGATGCACTTCAGACGAAGCTAGATGCAAAAGAACGGAAGCTAGTCTTCGTGGGATATGATGATCGGAAGAAGGGCTGGAAGTGCATGGACCCGGAGACGCGGAGATTTGTTGTATCTCGCGACGTCGTGTTTGACGAGGTGACGTCGTACAAGGGAAGTTCTGGTGTTGAGTTACCAGAAAGCAGGGTGGAGGAGCCAGAGAGAGCTGTGGAAAATCTTCAGGTGGAGCTGCCTACGTCACCAGGTGGTCCATCCATTTCTAGTTCTGAGACGGAGGCTTCTGGATCGGGAAGCAGGGGGAGCGATGCTCCAAGTACGTCTGGAAGTGGAGCTAGGGAAGAAGCAGCCGAGGATAATGCGAGTCAGGAGAAGGTGTTGAGGAGATCGAAGCGAACGATCATTGCCCCTTATCGCTATACAGGAGGAAACATGGTGAGCTTTGTCTCGTGTTTCTTTGCTGGTCCCCTGGATGAGCGGGAACCAGTGAGCTTTGAAAAGGCCAAAGGCGTGAAACAGTGGGATTTGGCTATGGAAGAAGAGATGGCAGTTCTTGAGAAGAATGAGACCTGATCTTTGGTGCCCAGGCCTAAGGGTATCTCCCCTGTGACATGCAAATGGGTCTATAAGCTCAAGAAGAAGGCATACGGCAGTATCGAGCATTACAAGGCTCGCCTTGTGGCTCGTGGATTCTCGCAGCAATACAGTGATGATTATGAAGAGACATTTAGTCCGGTGGCGAAGATGACTTCAGTTCGGTTCATTATTGCCTTGGTGGCATTCTTTGGGTGGGAGATTTGGCAACTCGACGTAAAGAATGCGTTCTTGTACGACGAGATTGACAAGGATATCTTCATGGTCCAGCCGCCAGGTTTCATATCTGAAGATTTTCCAGACTATGTCTGTAAGCTGAAGAAGGCCCTGTATGGGTTGAAGCAAGCGCCGAGGGCGTGGTATGGGAAGATTATAGAATATCTCCTATTATGTGGATTCGGTGCTTCAAACTCTGACTCAAGCTTGTTTGTCAATTAGAACGGGGAGCTTCAAGTCATCGTGCTGCTTTACGTCGACGATATGATCGTGACGGGGAATTCAAAGGAGGAAGTAGCAAAGCTTCGGGCTGAGCTATCTATCAGGTTTGAGATGAAGGACTTGGGTGAACTCCACCATTTCCTTGGACTCAAAGTGCAGAGGAAGGAAAGTGGAGTGCTGGTGTCCCAGGCTGGATATGCGGAGCGAATCGTGGAGCGATTCGACATGAAGGAAGGGAAATGCATTTCTACACATCTGGAGAAGGCCATGAAACTTCGGAAGGATGAGGGGAGGATTCTGGAAGATCCGATTGTGTTCCGAGCTCTGGTTGGGAGCTTGATTTATCTGACGATCACTAGGATGGATATTGCGTATGCAGTTGGCAGGGTGAGTCGTTATATGGCGGAACCACGGATGCCTCATCTACTAGCGGCCAAGAATATTTTGAAGTATGTTAAGGCGACTTCAGATATGGGTCTCCTATACAGGAGGGATGCGGGCTTCGAGGTGCATGGGTATATGGATGCTGATTACGGGGGAGATTCGGATGATCGGAAGTCGACGTCTGGATTCGTCTTCATGGTGGGCCCTACGGCTATATCATGGTGCAGCAAGAAGCAAGATTCTGTGTCTGTCTCTACCACGGAAGCGGAATACATGGCTTTGGCCTTGGCAGCTCAAGAAGCCATCTGGCTTAGGAGGTTGGTGGGAGATGTCCATAAGGAGGTTCGGGGTCCGACTTTGCTCCGTGGCGACAATGAGAGTGCACTCAAACTGGTTACTAATCCAGTGTGTCACGCGAGGACCAAACATATTGAGATCGAGCATCATTTCATTCATGAGAAGGTGCTGGAGGGGTCTCTTTTGGTTGAGCATGTTTGGAGTCAGGACAACGTTGCTGACATATTCATAAAGGCGCTGGCGAAGGGGTCGTTCACTCGGCTGAGGAGTTTACTTGGGCTGTTTACTTCCCACTTCAAGGGGGAGTGTTGAAAATGTTGAAGTGTGAAGTTGGCGGTCTGGGAGGTGTTCGCGCGGTCTGGTCTAACCACGCGATCTCGCGGTCTCCTCTGCAGTCTGACCTACTCGGTCTAGCCGCAGTCTATTCGACCTGACCGCCGTTCTCTCTGTCCAAGGCTACCGAGGTGAGGCCGCGCGGTTTGGTTCGTGAGACCGCGTGGCGAGCTATTCTCTTTACTGTGCGGGTTAAGCTGTTTGACCGCACAGGGTTGTTGTTCTGGTATCCCGCAGTCCGGTCTGGTGACTGTCTGGGTTCTTGTGGTGCGCACCGACTAAGGTTTTCTTAGTCATGCAGTCTCCCTTTTGTGTTCGCATAAGCTGGTCCCGTGGCGATCTGCTGATGTATGCGGTCACTGGTGTTGGTCGACTTGGTGGGCTGTTGCCTTTGTCGCTTGGTTGTGTTCGCGGTCTCTGGAGGAGGTCTCGTATTTGCGAACACTAGTGGTGGGCGCCATGACCATGCGGGTTGTCATGATCACGCGGCTTCTTGAAGGAGTGGCGATCTCCTGGTCGGATTGAAGTCGGCGAGCTCACTAAGCGCAGAGCGATCTTCTGCTGACCGCGCGGGTTGACCGGTCTTGGTCGCGCGGTCAGGGCGGTGACTCTATCTCAAAGGGTGGTGACTGGATCTGGTCCCACGCCTATAAATAGGTGTCACTGTAGCAGCAAAATCATCGCACCAAGTGTAAGCTGAGCTCGCGCCTAGTACTTTGATGCGCGAATCTTAGCACACCGCTATAGGCGGTAGTAAGACTGCGACACAAAACGGCAGTGTACTGATCGTTCAAGTAATATAAAATGGGAATGAATCCCCAAGTATCGATCTCAAAGGAACACAGTAAGGTGGAGTTTATTATCGAGGAAGGACTTGAGATTGAAGTCCTTTCGAGCGGATGGATGCGGAAATGGGGGATTTGGTTTGTGGAAAATAAAAGAAAACAACTTAAACTACTCCTATGCAATGCCGCTATGCAAAGCTTCGCTCGGCGGGATGAAAGACTATGTAGGCCTTGAGCGCACTACTTCGTTGGGCGGATGGGCGAGTAGGCAAGCGAAGTCAAACTATGCAGGCCTTGAGCGCACTGCTTCGTAGGGCGAATGGATTACACGGGCCGCTATGCCACGCTTCGCTAGGCGGATGGATGAGAAGGCTTGCGGATGGAATGGTTCGCAACGGCGGAGTCGGAATGGATTACACGGGCCGTTAGCACCGCTTAGCTTGGCAGATGGACGAGTAGTCTTACGGAATGAGGGTCGCAAGCACCTCTTCGACAAGCACGCCACTAGCAATTGCTAGTGCGGCACCGAACACGAAGGCGGAATGGAAATTAGATGGGGGCGCACCTCATAAACACATATGAATAATATAATCTCAAATAAATGAAATAGACATTACATAACAAGATTCATTGTGCACATCATCAAAATATAGAAGAGTCTAACCTAAACAATCATCAACATAAAGTAGGAAAAAGAGGGTAAAGGAGTCGGCCACATCCGAAGCCTTGCCGAAGATTCACGGTTGGAATCGCTGGGTTGTCCATCCGCGTCCAAGCTCGGTCTTCAACTGCGTCCGAGGTAGAGGAGGGCTGTCACTTCCTCCCAATGGCTCGTCTTCTTCGTGTCATGATCCAGTCTACTCCGATACACGATCTTCTTGCTCGACGTTGGCGATCTTTGGGCTAGAAACCTCTCCTTGAAGCTCTTGGATGATGGAGGAGGCCTAGGGGGCGGAGAACCTGCGGAAGGGGCGAAAATGACGGAGCTGGGCGGAAGAAATGCGCGATCGTCCGACCTAATTCGCGAGCAGGAGTATTTATAGGCGCTGGAATAAATAGTGCGCACGGTCATTGGCGCACGACCAGTGGTCGTGCGCACTAGAATCCTGTGATCGTGCGCCTGCCTGGGCGGAGCCTGCAATGTAAGAAATTTATAAAATAACATGTTCGCACGACCAGTAGTGCACGACCAGTGGTCGTGCGCACTATCGTAAGTGGTCGTGCATTCGGTTAAGACAGAACTCATAAAATGGGGTTAAGTGCGCACGATCAGCGGCGCACGACCAGTGGTCGTGCGCAATAGAACCAGTGATCGTGCGCAGTGTTCTTGTACAGAATTGTACCGGGAACACCTGCACGACTCCTGTTCCAGCATACAACACCAATCTAGCCACTAAAGGTGGCACTTAACAATGCATGAAAACTAATAGCTAAGATAAACAAGAAATAACACCAAAATGGGCCTAGAAGTGCACATAGCATGGAATAACAAATATGAGCTAAAACAAGGCTAAAGTGCAGTGCATAGACTAGAAAATCGGCCCTGATGAGTCCATATATGTGTATATAATTGGGACTCATCACACCCCCAGACTTACCTGTTTGCGCGTCCCGAGCAAACCATCTCTCGCGGACAGGAAAAACATAGCTGACAAAGAAATTATCAAGCGGAGTACCATGCGAAGTCGCATGCTCACACGCGTAGAAATACAATAGATAAAATTTCTAATTGTACATATTAGTTTATACTTTTCTAGGGGCGTATTTATATATTACATTTACTCAAAAAGTGAATCACGGTGAATCATAAGGTCGTACATAGGAAGAAAGTAAACTGAACGCTGAGGCGAGCATTGCCAAAGATCGGGGCTCGAGACAACCTCCATTGAATTCCATCAATGTCGGTGACCATAAGCTTGCCCGTTCGCACTCTCTCCACGGCACTGGTTTGACTCAAATGCGTGAATCAATAGGACTTAAGGTTTTAGATGAGGCTTGGGTTTAGGTGAGGTAAACAAATATAAACATGAAGGCTTACAACACAAAAACCCAAATGAGCAAATGCATAACACTATCCAAGTAGCCATAAAACACGCGGATGCACCACACCCCCAGACTTAGACTTAGACGCATGGGTGTGTGCACCGCCTACTCCCAAATATAAATCTCAAACAGATTTTTTTAATTAAACTTTTCATTCTTCTTTTTCTTTTCAAATCTTTTTCTTCTTTTCTTTTTCTTTCTTTAGCAATTTCAGCAAATTTTCAAAGATGCACATCCACATTTTCACATTGTACTTCCACAATCAACACCACCAATTTAAAATTTAAACAAAATGCTTGCATTTTGGGTGTGCGACTAGGATTGGAGTTTAGGCTTTGGTGAACAATAGTGGAGCTGAACCAAAAGAATGGGGTAGGCACAACTGGGCTAGCGAGGAAATGATGATAGGAATGGCACAAAGGCTCAACCGGGCCAAAATGATGGCCTATATCACATTCACGCAATTGACTAACCGTATACCCATGCTTCAAGAATCGCTTGGGGCAAGTTCTTAGCCACCGAGAAAGATAATCCTTTCTCCCGACTCGGGCAATACGAGGCTAACGAACGTCTACACACATCCCTATGCTACCGTTTGATTCACACCGGATTCACCAATTGTTGAGTGTAGTAAACAATATTTACGCTAATAGAAAAATATAAACTAAAAGCATAAAAAGAAATTGAATCTACATGAATTTCTATGTGAGACATGAGCACTTGACTAGGAGCACTATCGAAGTCAACATTTTACTCCTACTCACAATCCTAAGCCAGCACAATGATTTTCCAAATCACACAAAAGAAATGAGTTCAGCTCAAGACGTGCCAACAGCTAAGTGCACGCTCGAGTGGGTGCTGTGGTGTGCAATGAAACTGAACAAAACACAAATAAATAACACCTCCTAGTATGCTGTGCAATGGTGCACGTGAGCGGGTAAACGGAACTACTCTCCCCCAGACTTAAACTAAACAAAATGCGCAAAATATAGCTTTGAAATTCAGAATAATGCTAGGGAAAGAGAGTACCCAGTGCTCAGAAATGAGCATAACAGAAGATTGGCGTGTAAACCAAGAAAAAGCTGCAGCATCCGCCAGAAGAACACCTGCAAGGGTGAGCTCCGCAAAAATAAAAGAAAATATACAAACTAAAAAGAAATGCAACTAACTAAACTAAACTAGATGAAATAAAAATGCAGGAAAAGTAAGATAACTACTGGGGTTATTGTCATCCCAGCATGACTTATTCTAAATTAAAGCGGTTCTAGCTAATGGGAGTATGGAAGGAGAAGTGGACAGGTAACTGGCCCAATATCCGTGTCGGTAGCGGGTACCGATACGGTGATAGAACAGTAACCCCTCTACCTAAATATAGATACCTGCTCCTCACAGGTAAAGGGTAGAGAATGTAAGTGGAGGAGGAAATATCCTCACTCAACTCACCAAAAACATCCTTGCCTAGCAAGGTATCGTATTCAGGGAGGCGGCAGGAGGAGAAGGCAATGAATGAGGCTTCCTCTATGGAGGAGGGATCAACCTCCTCACATGAAAGGATACACTCATCATTGACTTGAGCACAAAGCTCCAAGTCCTCCTGGGGTACCTGTAAGGACTCAACCTGCACAGGCTCAGATGAAGAAGGGGGGTCAAGAAATAAAAGAGAGGAAGGACAAAAATAATCAGAAATCGGGGGAGTGGTCCCGGTCTCACTCCCAGCAGGATCCAAGGATAGATCGCTATCATCATCGTAAGTATCATAGCGAGAGGAACCCAAGAACTCAAGGGCCTCGGTGGTGAGTTGGACCTCCTCGTCCCATGAGGAAGTGCAAACCTCCTCATCAGAAAGAGTATCCTCCTCCTCCCACTTTGGAGCATCTTCCGAGTCCGAAGCATCACCCCGCTCCTTTACTTTGATAGGATCATAAAGAATGTGTGTAGAAAAATCTTGCAAAGAAACTGGAGGAACACAAAGATTTGGTTCCTCCGCAAAAAGATCTGCTAAAGCCTCCCCGATGGAAAGAATACTTTCCTCATCATACTCATGTGCATCTAGGAGCTCCCATTCCTCTCCTTGTTGGCTAACAGATGAGTGATCATCATCACTGGGAGTGAAGCCATACACAGGGAGTGAGGAGTCCATGCACGAGACAAGCTCGGGGGTAAAGGGCACAATTGCCTCCATGGGTAAAGAATGAGCGATAGGGACAATGTTGTCATGAGTGGAGGAGCAGCGGTCAGGATTGAAAAGACTAGGACAGTCCTTCAATTCATGACCCTCTCCTCGACACAACAAGCAAACAATGTTCCTACACTGCCTAGCATTTAACTCATTCATTTGGTCTATATAATAAACCATCTTGTCATTAAAGCTAGGTGAAATATCCCTTGACGACATTTTCAATAATAAAAGCAGGTATAACGAGACTGAAATTCTTTGCAAGAAAATTTACACAAACTAATAAAACTTCTTGGATTAGACTTGCCTAAAACTTTAAAATAAGAGGGAAAGAAATAATAACAAGCAGTAAATAAGTAAAAAGCAAACAAAAATAACAAGGCGGCTATACACACTGGAAGAAACTTCTCTCTCTCAGCTCTCCCTCTCAAGAAAACTCACACGTCTGTGTTCCCCGGCACCGGCGCCAAAAACTTGATGCGCGAATCTTAGCACACCGCTATAGGCGGTAGTAAGACTGCGGCACGAAACGGCAGTGTACCGATCGTTCAAGTAATATAAAATGGGAATGAATCGCCAAGTATCGATCTCAAAGGAACACAGTAAGGTGAAGTTTATTATCGAGGAAGGACTTGAGATTGAAGTCCTTTCGAGCGGATGGATGCGAAAATGGGGGATTTGGTTTGTGGAAAATAAAAGAAAACAACTTAAACTACTCCTATGCAATGCCGCTATGCAAAGCTTCGCTCGGCGGGATGGAAGACTACGTAGGCCTTGAGCGCACTACTTCGTTGGGCGGATGGGCGAGTAGGCAAGCAGAGTCAAACTCTGCAGGCCTTGAGCGCACTGCTTCGTAGGGCGAATGGATTACACGGGCCGCTATGCCACGCTTCGCTAGGCAGATGGACGAGAAGGCTTGCGGATGGAATGGTTCGCACCGACGGAGTCGGAATGGATTACACGGGCCGTTAGCACCGCTTAGCTTGGCGGATGGACGAGTAGTCTTACGGAATGAGGGTCGCAAGCACCTCTTCGACAAGCACGCCACTAGCAATTGCTAGTGCGGCACCGAACACGAAGGCGGAATGGAAATTAGATGGAGGCGCACCTCATAAACACATATGAATAATATAATCTCAAATAAATGAAATAGACATTACATAACAAGATTCATTGTGCACATCATCAAAATATAGAAGAGTCTAACCTAAACAATCATCAACATAAAGAAGGAAAAAGAGGGTAAAGGAGTCGACCACATCCGAAGCCTTGCCGAAGATTCACGGTTGGAATCGCTGGGTTGTCAATCCGCGTCCAAGCTCGGTCTTCAACTGCGTCCGAGGTAGAGGAGGGCTGTCACTTCCTCCCAATGGCTCGTCTTCTTGGTGTCACGATCCAATCTACTCCGATACACGATCTCCTTGCTCGACGTTGGCGATCTTTGGGCTAGAAACCTCTCCTTGAAGCTCTTGGATGATGGAGGAGGCCTAGGGGGGCGGAGAACCTGTGGAAGGGGCGAAAACAACGGAGCTGGGCGGAAGAAATGCGCGATCGTCTGACCTAATTCGCGAGCAGGAGTATTTATAGGCGCTGGAATAAACAGTGCGCACGGTCATTGGCGCACGACCAGTGGTCGTGCGCACTAGAATCCTGTGATCGTGCGCATGCCTGGGCGGAGCCTGCAATGTAAGAAATTTATAAAAAAACATGTTCGCACGACCAGTGGCGCACGACCAGTGGTCGTGCGCACTATCGTAAGTGGTCGTGCGTTCGGTCAAGACAGAACTCATAAAATGGGGTTAAGTGCGCACGATCAGCGGCGCACGACCAGTGGTCGTGCGCAATAGAACCAGTGATCGTGCGCAGTGTTCTTGTACAGAATTGTACCGGGAACACCTGCACGACTCCTGTTCCAGCATACAACACCAATCTAGCCACTGAAGGTGGCACTTAACAATGCATGAAAACTAATAGCTAAGATAAACAAGAAATAACACCAAAACGGGCCTAGAAGTGCACATAGCATGGAATAACAAATATGAGCTAAAACAAGGCTAAAGTGCAGTGCATAGACTAGAAAATCGGCCCAGATGAGTCCATATATGTGTATATAATTGAGACTCATCATACTTGCGGTCTCGTTTTTGTGACCGCCTGGTTTGCTGATTGAACTTTCCTTGTGTAGCTTCTGCGGATAGTGCGGACAACAGTGGTCACCTCTTCTTCTAAAGTGCCAGGGCGGTCTTGCGGCTTGCAGTGTGGGTTGCTGGAGTTCGGGAGAATCAGTGGAGTTCGGGAGGTCGCGAAGCTTTAGTGGTGTTGTTCAAGTTGTCGGCAGTCTGTTCGCGCAGTCTCCGATTCTAGTCGCACGAACACCCTAGCCGCACGGTTTGGTGGTCTTTGTGATCAGACCGCCAGTTATCTTTCTTCAGCATTGTTGTTTTCCTTTTGGTTGTGTACTGGCGAAATCATGTCTCGCCATGTATACCTTGCTCTGTAATGAAGATTTCTGCTGTTTTCAATAAAGATTGATTTGTTTCATGTGCTTCTGGTTGTCGGCTGTAACTTTAAGTTGTACGATTCCTGCTCACTCCTAGATTTATGGAAAATTTCACAGTACCAACTCACAGAAAGGGCTTCCCCCCTTCACACAGCTGACCTGCTCCGCTCTCCCCGCGACCTCCCAGGGCGAACCGGCTCCTCCTGGTCTCGCACTCGCCGAGGGACCACTGCCCGGGATCCCACTGGCTGGGATCCCTCATCCCGGGACGACGCTCTCCTGGACCCCACCCGCACTCGCTGGGCTGGGGAAAAGCTCCCGCCCCGCGAGGTCCCGCTCTGGTGACTGGGACATCGCCTTCTTCCCTGGCCTCTACCCTGGGGCGCACTCGACTACCCCAGCTAGAGGGGCCACCTAGGGCGCAGGGGTTGCGAGACCACCAAGGGCCATGGTGAGGGCACACTTGAAAGCCCCAAGCAGGTCCCTCTTGAGGTTGGCCAACATCTCCACCGTTGCTGGCGCGCCGGGTGGTGGCGAACCGCTGAAGCCCGCCTCTCGCTCCAAAAATTTCTCTTCCTCAAAGCTTTCTTGAACTAGCTGCACTCCACGCTCACCGCACCAAAAATGTTGAAACCAGGACTTGGTCTCTTGTGGTGCTTGGTGTTGGATCGATAGGCGCCCTTAGAGGGGGGGGGGGGGTGAATAAGGGTTTTAAAATTTATATTATATTTTGAAAAGCTTTGAAATAATGCGTGATTAAGACAATGAGAAATCAAGTAAAACAATTGAAATAAAGTAGAGACATGTTTTATTAATATGAAATAAAGTTTTACAAAAGTTGATTTCTATAACGCTAGAAATCTGTGGCGAATAATAATAAACTCTTTTTGTTTTCTATCCCGAATCGCATCCCCACGAACCGGTGGCCCTAGCCTATCCTTCCCGGATTCGGCCTCAAGCTGCTCTAGCCAACCCTTCCCCGGATATGGCCTCGAGCACCCCTAGACCTAACCTAGATCTAGTCGCCAACACGAGGCGAATTTCCGCCCTAAGTCCTACCCAGGCCTAGTCGCCAACACAAGGCGAATTCTCTAACTGTTTACAAGAAATATGAAATGAAAACAATTAAAAACTCCCTCTTGAAGAACTTCTGAAGTTGGAGACGAAGATCCACTGTAGAATAAGCGTTGTAGAAGCAGACTTCATTTGGATCCGGCGTGAAGAGATTCTCCTTAAGAAGTTTGCAGAACTTTGGTAGGACATCAACTTCGGCCAAGGCAGCCTCTGGAATTCTAGCACTCAATCTCTCTCTCTCTCTGATGTCTGTTGAAACGAGAGAAGATGGGTCCTATTTATAGCCTCATCGCTAGCGCCTGCGCAAGTGCTACCGCCGACGCTATCCCATTTTAGGACATATTCTGCTCGGCAGAATCTTCAATCAGAGGAAACATTTCTCTCTTGCCTTCTGTGCTCCGCGCTACCGCTTGCGCTATCGGCTACCGCCAGGCGCTATCTCCTTTTATATGTTGTCCCGGAATTGCACTATTCATCGCTAGCGCCGGGCGCTAGGTCTACCGCCGGTGCTAGTAGGAATGTTGGATTTGATGGCTCTAATTTGGGGGCAACCTTCTTATGTAATCGTTGAGTCATATGTACTTTGTTTTCCTGCACACTTAAACACACAAGATCAAATACACATAGGATTTGTTATTCTCAAACCTAGGAGATGCAGAAGTCCATGTTCCAACAAACTCCCCCTTTTGATAATAACAAATCCATTAATGATAAATCAGAGCATTAATATATAAGCATGATGAAACTTACTTGTGTGTGTGTGAGAGTGATGACTTAGGATAATTATCGATTTTAGCATTTAGAATTGCTCCCCCTGAATACATGCTCCCCCTAAGTGAATGCTCCCTTAATATGTAAGCTATCATCTTAATTAATCATGTTAGTTTTCTATTTTGATAGCGGAATATATTTATCATAGCAAAAGTGGGTAAGGAAGCAAAACACAAATTATTTTTGATAATAAGATAAAGGCATGATCGAGCTTTTAGAGAGAAGGAAATGATAAGGAGTTTTAGAATAATTTTTATAGAGATAGATTAGAGTTTTTTGCTTAAAGATGAACAATATAACATTTGCCAAGTAATCAATATTATCATGTTAGTTTTCCCTTTTATATAAGAGTTTTAAGCATAAAAAGGTAATGATTTCCAAGTAACCAATCTACCCAGATAATATGTCTACACCCTAGCCCCGTACTAAGCGACGGATTGTCATGAGGAGCTGCATACATGCCGTAGGTTGGGGTGTTAGTCCCATATGCAAACACTAGACAAAACTCACCCTAGCACTCTTCCCCCCCAGTGCCTCGCAAGGTCCCACTGGAACCCTCCCCGGTTAAGGACAAGACATGACTTAGAGGTCAGGTTATCTAATGTCTACAACCCTACGCCCCCGTTATGGTGAGATATGTAATCATGGATAATAGTTATTGGAAACATTAATCATTTAATTCTAATGATACGTTCAAAGCCTATGGGTTTATATTTTTATTTGAAATTTTTAAAGAAAAAAGTCACAGCTAATTTGAAATCCATTAATAAATCTGAGTTTTAGTATTACAATAATTTCATAGAAATAAATCAGAGTTTTTAGCATAAAAAATATTCTTGTTTAAAGCAACCAATATAAAGATTACAAAGCAAGTCTACCACTTGTTGAAAGAAAGGAATGTGAAGATTCAAGTGAGGATGCACACAAAATAAAAAACTTTAAATAAGCATGAAAGTGCAAGGTAAAACAATTATATGGTTATGATGCGGAAGACTTATCTAAATACAAGAAACATCTTATTGTAATCAATGATGATCCATAAAATGATATATGAGTTAAATTTCATAATGAATATGTTTTTGTAAATCATTGTTCAATTAAAATCTTTAAGTTTAACAATAAAGTAACCAAGCATGAAATAATGTTATCAAAAAGAGATTACTACAATGTTATTTTAATTCACAATTTCAAAACATACCAAACATTGTAGAAAACATGCTAGGTTATCTAGTACATTTCATAAATAAAGAGTAGTATAGAATTAGCATTAGGATCCAATACTCATGAGAAGAAGTGTTATAGAAGATAATGATGTGCACATAAGTTTATTTTTGAATAGAGTAAACAAATGTTTTAATCAAAAATACAAGAAATATGTAAAGTAAAGAGCACAATAAAACACAAATAGTTTTACTTCCACAAACTTCAATGCCCTAAAAAAATGTACAGCTACCAAGGTGCTTTGCACACACAATGCTCATTAAGACTTATCAGGGTGCAAAGTAGTGCTTGGGGGATCACATATTTTATTTTATTTTAATGTTGAGACTAGTGATCCGGTGTACTTAAGAGTAAGTGGTTTTTATTTTTTGAAAGAAAGATATGGTTTGCACAAGATACTTTACTATTCTTTCCAAGGTGCTCAACCTCACAACGCTTATTAAGACTTATCAGGAGGTTCAAGTAGTGCTTGGTGGAGTTACCTTTGTCACTTTATTTTATGATTTTTGTTTTGTACAAAGTTCTCCGAATACTCTTGTTTTGCAAACCAGTATAATTTATGAAAACATAACAACTTTTCTTAACTTTTAAAAGTGCAAACAAAGGTAGTGTAGGTAAGATACTTGTGCAATTTTAATTCATTGTACTAATACAAAACATACACAAGCATTCTTAGATTAAACACATATGTAGACAATGCCAAAATAAGTGAGTGAATAAATATCATTATCAAACATAAAACATTTACTCATACTTAGAGGCATGCTAAGCTTGGTTCTACACAACTTTTACAATATAATTGATGCACATATTAATAGATATATCAAAGCATGATGAAAACAATGTTCAAAGTAGTTTGAAAAGATAAATTGCAATATTATAGAAGTTCTAAATGATGGGTTAAATCATGCTTGATTTTCAATGAAGTCCATACAGTATTTTTTTGATAGTTTTAATGTTTTTGTATTTGTTTTTTGCTTTTAGAAATAGAATTTAAACAAATGACAAAAAACCAAAAAAAGGCAAAACATATATATTTTTTTTGTAATTTGGCTTTTGTATTTTTGTATTTGATTTTTCAAAAATGAAACAAAAGCAGAAGTGCAAAAATAAATAGTACACATAGATTAATATATTTTTAAGAATTTTTCAAAATTTTTAAAATATAGAAAAACAAATAGGTGCGCTAGCGCTAGGGCGGGAAACAGTACACAATTTTTGATGATTTTGAAATTTTTAATTGTTGATCTTGATTAAGTGTCCTAATAGTAGTTTCATGCAGAAATTTCAGATTTTTAGGAGATGTTTTAGATGGTTAAAAATTGCAAAATTGCGTTTATGCATGTGTTTTAACTCAGAGACCTAGAATGAAGTGATGATTTTATTTGATTTGATATCAAGATGATTCAAAGGTCTAAACTAGAAATAAATCATAATACACACATAATACACCAACCATGGTATGTAATTATAATATCAATTGTCATCAATTATTATATCAATTATAATTCACATAATTGTGATAGAAATAATTGTTTTTAGAAGACCTTTGATATGACTTATGATATATGATGTTAGAGAATTTTAGCAAAGGACATCAATAGATCATGGTGGTGCTTGTGAATTCAATATTCATTATGAAGGTAAATTCTTTCAATACATTTTAGTGATTTTCTTTTAATTAGGAATTTTGAATATATATATGTGATTTTTGATAGGTGAACAATAGTGATGGTTTAGATCATGTTTGACATCAAGGAGTGAACACAATATAATTTTTTGTTGTAAACAAAGACAACCATATTGAAAGTTGAGCTTTTATTTAGATCTTGAACTTTTTATTAAATCATGTTATTTCTCTAAACAACTTGTTGGTGAAGGCTAAAAAGCTTAATAGCCTAATAACTGGATTTAATTTGAAATATCTTATAGCAAATTTATAGTTCAATTTATATGAATACTATATGATATTTATGGGTAATGATTTTAATAGTAATAGATTGGTCATTTATAAATAAAAAAATACTTGACTTTTACTTTTGATTTACTTTGATTTGCACACTTCATTTAGGCAAATCATCAAATTGCGATGAATTTCAAATATTATATTAGATGACCATGACATGATGGCTTAAAAAAGAAAACAAAAAGAAAAAATAGAAAAGATATTAAAGCACATCATGAAGTAGAAATTTGTATATTTCAATTTGAAAATATTCTACTTGGTGCACATGGATGATACTAGTAGATGAGAGATTTGGGTATCCAAAGGAAACCAAGTGTAACGGTTCTTTTAGGTACCCAAATATAGCGTGATAATTTTTGGGGAGACGATAATGAATGAATTCTTTCAAGTGGAGTTAATGTTTCATTTTTTATTTTGGGTCTCCATTCATATTTTGATTTAATATTATGCATCAAATTTCCATATTCATTAAACTTAGGTTTAAAATAATAATCACTTTTGAAATTATATTTCATAGGAAATTTGTGCACATTAGAATTTAATTTGGGAGATACATAATCTGGGTTAGAATTCATTATGTTTGTGTGATTAAACATTCTACTAGGTGCATGTTTAATATGTTTTAACATACTAGTAGAAGTTTTACACATGTTTGATGATAAACTAGAAATAAGATATTTAAAATTATTTAATCCTTTTTGAAAGAGTGATTTTAAAGATTCTAGTTTATGAGAGAGAATATTATTTTCATTTATCAATTTTTCGTTATGTTCTTTTGAAATTAAAAGTTCTTTTTCTAGATCCTTGAATTTTTCTTTAATATTATTATAATCAAAATAAGGTGTATAGTTTTCAAATGAAGAGCATGATTGAGATTCAAACACATCCTTTTTGGATTCTTCATTCACATTTACTTTCAAATTTTTATTTTCTAAACGTAATCTCTTATTAGCAATTTTTAATTTCTTCATTCTACGTTTAGCAATATTTTGTATATGGAAATAAGAAAAAGAATTAGACTTTCTTACAACACTATCGGAAGAGGCAAGATGTGAACATGAGGTTCCTTCGCCGTCTTCTAGGCCTTCCTCCTTCATAGATGAAATTTCATCTTCTTTTTCTCTTGATGTATTGCTCTCTTCGTCTAAGTCAGTTTTCATGATTTCCATTGTTTTGCAATTAGAGAGATTTCCTTGACTTATGGTGGATGCTTGTATGTCCTCCTCTTGTGTTCCATTCATGCTTGTAGATGGAGAATCATAAGTTATTTCAAGAAAATTCCACATCTCATATGCAGTAGGAAAAGTATGAATGAGTTTGGAAATATTTTGATCTAACGCACAAAATAGACTATTCATAGATTTTGCATTTAAAACCATTTTGTTTTTATTTAATACGCTAGGTGGCTTTTTAATAGTAATATTCCAAACTTTTTCATCTAAAGCTTTAAGAAAATTTCATTAATATTTTCCATCTTTTAAAATTTCTTCCTTAAAATAATGGTGGTGCTAGTGATTTTCCTTCTTCATAAAAATTTGCCCCACTAATAGAAGCGAGATCATGAGACTCCATTATTCCTGGTTGTTAAGCCGATTGGAATAAAACCTAGCTCTGATACCACTTGTTGGATCGGTAGGCGCCCTTAGAGGGGGGGGGGGGGGGGGTGAATAAGGGTTTTAAAATTTATATTATATTTTGAAAAGCTTTGAAATAATGCGTGATTAAGACAATGAGAAATCAAGTAAAACAATTGAAATAAAGTAGAGACATGTTTTATTAATATGAAATAAGGTTTTACAAAAGTTGATTTCTATAACGCTAGAAATCTGTGGCGAAATAATAAACTCTTTTTGTTTTCTATCCCGACTCGCATCCCCACGAACCGGTGGCCCTAGCCTATCCTTCCCGGATTCGGCCTCAAGCTGCTCTAGCCAACACTTCCCCGGATATGGCCTCGAGCACCCCTAGACCTAACCTAGATCTAGTCGCCAACACGAGGCGAATTTCCGCCCTAAGTCCTACCCAGGCCTAGTCGCCAACACAAGGCGAATTCTCTAACTGTTTACAAGAAATATGAAATGAAAACAATTAAAAACTCCCTCTTGAAGAACTTCTGAAGTTGGAGACGAAGATCCACTGTAGAATAAGCGTTGTAGAAGCGGACTTCGTTTGGATCTGGCGTGAAGAGATTCTCCTTCAGAAGTTTGCAGAACTTTGGTAGGACATCAACTTTCGGCCAAGACAGCCTCTGGAATTCTAGCACTCAATCTCTCTCTCTGATGTCTGTTGAAACAAGAGAAGATGGGTCCTATTTATAGCCTCAGCGCTAGAACCTGCGCTAGTGCTACCGCCGGCGCTATCCCATTTTAGGACATATTCTGCGCGGCAGAATCTTCAATCCGAGGAAACATTTCTCTCTTGCCTTCTGTGCTCCGCACTATCGCCTGCGCTATCGGCTACCGCCAGCAGCTATCTCCTTCTATATGTTGTCCCGGAATTGCGCTATTCATCGCTAACGCCGGGCGCTAGGTACTACCGCTAGCGCTAGTGGGAATGTTGGATTTGATGGCTCAAATTTGGGGGCAACCTTCTTATGTAATCCTTGAGTCATATGGACTTTGTTTTCCTGCACAGTTAAACACACAAGATCAAATACACATAGGATTTGTTATTCTCAAACCTAGGAGATGCGGAAGACCATGTTCCAACACTCGGGCCCTCAAAGATGAGAGGCAGCTAGCACTTACTGATTCCTCAGAAGGAACAAACCGAAGACTTGGAACTAGACACAGACCCTTAGTCACAGCGAGGAGGTCCCACCACACACCTTGAAGATCTTTGAGCGCTTCCCCTCCCAAGACAAAGCTGAAACTGGGCACCTTGGAGAGCCCGAGAGCTTTGCCAAGATAACCTAGGGAGGAAGAAGCTCAAAATACTGAGATTGGAATCCCCTCCAAAGGTGCCCTTCAAGGTCTATTTATAGTTTTTCCAGTCTGGTATGCTAATAGCGGGATTCCGCCTTACAATTTTACTATACGCAGCCCAAAATGGTCTGCAAACAAGTGTTTTTTCTGTACTATACTCGCTCACCTTCCCGCGAGCGACCGACGAGGGTCCAGGCCTGCTCACCTTCCCGCGAGTGGCTGGAGAGAGCCCGACTCGCCGGCTCCCTGCGAGCAGTCGGCGAGAGCCCGACTCGCCTGCTTTCCTGCGAGCCTTCTTTAGGACTCTGGCTCGCCCTCTTTCTTACTCCTCTCGCCTGCTGACTCCTTAGTTTCCGCTCACCTTCTGGCAAATACCGGGGTTGTACAATATCAACATATGAAAGATTAAAGAGTAGTCTAATCACATAGAGTGGGTGAATAAGTGTTTAAAATATTATAGACTCTTTATATCTATGTGAACTATTTTTAATCTAGACAGAGAAAAACACATCTCAGAATAGCACACAGAGATTTATAGCGGTTCCCCAGATTATGGGTACTCCACTGTCCCCCTCCACCTATCTAGTAGTGAACTAGACTAGGCCAACTCCTCCAATATCTCATATCAAAGATCTTACTCCTCAGAGTCTGACTCATATAACTCAGGAACTGAACAAGTCACCTACCTCAGATCCACTTCTTGGATCCAACCTCAGGTGCAAGCATCAACCCTACCTCAGAGTGATAACACTTATACACCTCTGATTCATTCCTGAATTTTACCTCAGGTCTTCACAAGACACTACGTACCTCAGGCTAACAACAAATCCCTACACTCAGGCCTTCTCCCCAACCATACACTCAGGCTGACAGTAAAGCCCTACCTCAGATCTCAGAAAGATCTTACAAAAAAAGTTGGTTTACAAGATTTAGACATTAGAAAATATTGTTGTTGTAGATTGAGTCTTCTTAGATCTTTCTGAATGGAAAGCCTTCTTCAGCAGCAACACTTGATCAATCAATGGATGTGCTTTTATACTAGGATTAGTGTTGTGCTTCATTGAAAATAGAAGTCTTTTTGCTCTCTAGAGTGAGAGCTTTCTTTTTCTTGAAGCTTGACTTCTTCTTCTTCTTGAGAAAGCTTGTTTTTTCTGTTCTATTGCTTTTGCGGCTGAAAAGATTTTTCTTTCAGACTTCACAAAATGATCAAGATCAAAAGTTAGGGTTTGTTGACCCTCTCTTATCCTTTTATAGCCCTGACACTTCAAACGGTCGAGACCTTAAAAGGTTTGTCTCAGAGCACTTCTTAGAAGTAATTGATTTGACATCTACTTTTGTCGTCTCCGTCAATTTAAAATCCTATCTTCTGAGCTTGACAAGATGATATCGCTGTGTGAAGATAGTTGACACAAAGATAAATGACTTAGTAGATTTCTATTGAGCTCTTGCAACAATATTATCGTGTGGAGCTTGTTGACACGATGATAAATGACTTAGTAAACTTTGCTTGAGATTTTACAACGATATCGTCATGTGAAGTTTGTTGACACGACAATAAATAACTTTGCAGACTTTCCTTGAGCTCACACAATGATATCATTGTGTGAATCTTATTGACATGACGATATCGTCGTGTTGTTCTTATTATCATAAGATGAGTCCCGATTATATTGGGTTTTTCATACTCATCTGGGCCTGTTTTCTCACTCGTGCACTACCCTTTTTGCGTTAAAACACTCATATTTACTTTAGTTATCATTTTACACGTAGTGCACTCTTTTCGCCTATCGGGGTGTGCAATTGCGCATTCTGTGCTTGGGGTTTTCCGTTGGGGGCTCCCCATGCCTGTCTGGCTGTTATCGTGGATGTTAGTCTTATTTCCTGTTTGGTTGGAGCTTTGGTTTTGAATGTGTGCAGGTGGATTGTGCCCTTGAGCTGAGCATTGCAGAGAAGTGGACTATGCTCGTGTGATGGGTTCAGCTTTTATGGAAAAGGCAAGGCGGTGGAGTCTTCGACTTCCCAACATTCTCTAACCCAGCCGAGAGTCTACTCCTATGGCCAGCAAGAGGTCATTCAATAATGCGATGTTGCCACAGGTATGGGTGATCATCTTTTAATATGATTTCTACCCCGTGTGCGGATAGAGATAGCAGTGTGGCCAACGTATCCGATGACAGCGAAATTTTATGTCTTGCATTTACGTGCAATTAGGCCTTGTCCTAATTATCGACTATTCGACGAGAGCTCTGTTGGTGCGGGAGCATCGCTCTCTTATCTGTCTAAGGATTTCGTGTTATGAATCGGAGTGTCGTTTACCTTAGTCAAGGATAGATTGGAGGTAATGCTGCCCAATAGATCTTGAATGAGCGCGGATAGGAGAAGCTGTGAAAAGGCGCGAAGATGTTCTTCACCTTGTTGAAGGATTCAGGGCCTAAGCTCAGCTTTGGTGTTGTCCTAGTAGTAGCGGACCAAGCAGACCGAGAAGAACCGTTATCCGATTCCGAGAATCGACGACTTATTCGACCAACCGGTTGGGTCGACGGTATACTCTAAGCTTGACTTAAGGTCCGGCTATTATCAGCTTCGTAAGGGAATGTGATATTCCAAAGACAGCGTTCAGTACCCGCTTTGGGCACTATGAATTCACCGTTATGTCGTTCGGTCTATCTAATGCACCGTCGGTATTTATGGACTTAATGAATAGAATGTTCCGAGAGTATTTGGATCAATTTGTGATCGTCTTCATCGACGACATTTTGGTATACTCTCAGTCGGAGGAGGAGCATGCAGAGCATCTGCACACAGTTTTGAGCACCCTGAGGAGGAGTCAATTATATGTCAAGTTCTCCAAGTGCGAGTTTTGGCTATCGTCAGTAGCATTCCTGGGTCGTGTTGTTAGTGGGGATGGAATTGCAGTTGATCCGTCGAAAATAGAAGCGATCAGAGCGTGGCCTGTGTTGAAAAACGTAGCGGAAGTCCGAAGTTTCTTAGGACTTGCCGGATATTATAGGCGCTTTGTGGAGAACTTCTCGAGGGTTGCACTCCCTCTCACTAAACTGACTAGGAAAGATCACAAGTTCGACTGGTCGCCCGAGTGCGCTTGAGCTTTTGAAGAACTGAAGAGCCGTCTGACCTTGGCGCCCATTCTATGCTCGCCATGTGGTACGGAAGGCTACGAAATTTATAGTGACGCCTCGGGGAGTGGTTTGGGTTGCGTCCTAGTGCAGTTCGGAAAGGTAATTGCCTACGACTCCCGACAGCTGAAGGTTCATGAAAGGAACTACCCGGTCCATGATTTGGAGCTAGCGGCCGTGGTTTTTGCCCTCAAGCTTTGGAGGCATTACTTGTATGGCGTGAAGAACGATATCTTTACTGACCACAAGAGCCTCAAGTACCTGCTGGATCAAAGGGAGTTGAATATGCGTCAGAGGACGTGGATGGAATTCCTTGGGGACTACACCTTCGACATCAAATATACTCCTAGTAAGGGAAATGTAGTTGCGGACGCGTTGAGTCGTCGGGCTCCTGCTCAAGCAAATTGGATTTTGATGCACGATGAGGGTCTAATCCGCGAGCTAGAAGTTATGGAGATCATTTGCGTCGATAGAAGAGCGTCTCCTTCAGCATGCTTGAACTGGTTGGAGGTTCAATACGACCTCGCCGACCGAGTTCAACAAGCATTGGAGCTGGATGAGAGCATGAAACGCTATAAAGCGGAGACCGTTGATGGGTCAAACGCTGATTTCTCTTTCGAGATGGCCTTATGTGGAAGAATGGCAAATTGTGCGTGCCAAATGTTGGTACATTACGGGCGGAGTTGATGTTCGAGGCTCATCATACCAAGTACTCGATCCACCCAGGGAGCACGAAAATGTACATGGATATGAAGAAACTCTTCTGGTGGCCGGGTATGTTGAAAGACATTGCCCTCTACGTGGCCAAGTGTCATACTTGCACGTTGGTGAAGGTGGAATGTCAACGTCCTGGTGGGTTTCTGAAGTCATTGCCGATTCCGGAATGGAAGTTCGATGATATTTCGATGGATTTCATGCACGGATTGCCGAGATCGCAACATGGAAACGACGCAGTCTGGGTGATCGTGGACCGATTGACGAAGGTATCACACTTTATTCCGAACCAGAAGGATGATTCTGTGGAGAAGCTGGCAAAGTTGTACGTCGATAACATCGTACGGTTGCACGGGATTCCCCGTTGCATCGTCAGTGATTGCGATGAGCGGTTCACATCAAATGATTGGAGTCTGATTAATCAATTATTGGGTACCAAGCTAACGTTTAGCACGGCCTTCCACCCGCAAACGGATGGACAGACCGAAAGGACCAATAGGACGATGGAGGACATGCTGAGGATTTGCGCCCTGGACTTCGGAAAGAGATTGGAGGACCATATCTATATGATTGAGTTTACTTACAACAACAGCTACCAAGCAAGTATAAAGATGACCCCTTTCGAGGCTCTTTATGGTAGGAAATGTCGCACACCGTTATCTTGGGCTGAAACGGGCGACACTAAGTTGTTGAAACGCAAGGATGTGGAGGAGGCAAATACATCGATTCGGGCTATTCGGGAGCGATTGCTCATTGCCCAAGATCGGCAGGCAAAATACTACAATGCAAATCTTCGGAATGTCGAGTTCGCCGTTGGCGACTGGGTTTATCTCAAGATCAAACCGTTCAAAGGAGTATCGAGGATCTGATGCTTGAAAAAGCTAAGTCCGAGATACTTAGGACCGTTCGAGATCTTGGAGCGCATTGGTGAAGCTGCCTACCGGCATTCTCTATCTTCGGAGCTGAGCGGGTTGCATAATGTATTCCACATCTCTGTGTTGCGGAAGGCTGTAAAGGAGCCAAATCTTGTTGTTGCGGTCAGCAAAGTGTCGGTAGATGGTGGGCTAGCGATGAAAGTCACACCCATTTTCATTGAAGACACTGAAGTGAAGCAGTTGCGGAACAAGTCCATTCGAATGGTGAAAGTCCGTTGGAATAATTGCGGGCGAGAGGAACTCTCTTGAGAAAGAGAGCAGTCGATGCTTGCGGAGTACCCCGAGCTATTTCACTCAGGTAATTATAACTGTAATTTCTCCTAATACTGTTTTCGAAATTTTGGGACGAAATTCTTTTAAGGGAGGTGGAGTTGTAACACCCCAAAAATCGTAGTTCAGCGAGGTAGGCGGAGTGGTAGTGCTGCGCTCGGAGTAGGCTGAATAATCAAAGCAGTGTGCACGACCATATTTCCTCTTCGCGCACGACCACTGGTCGTGAGCCAGTGATCGTGCACTCTTGTCGAGGCAAAGAGAGCTGTCGGAAAGCTCACTGTCCAAAGAAGTGCGCACGACCATTTCTCCTCTTCGCGCACGACCACTGGTCGTGCGCCAGTGATCGTGCGCCCTGTTTATTCTACTCCGTAAAGAAGAGCGGAAAAGACGATCCGGCCGATCAAAAGTATTGGAAATCGATCCAACGGCTGAGAGGGTTTGCTGGAGGGTTTTAGGGTTTTGGAGAGGGGTTATTCCCTCATAATTTCTAGGCCTTTCTCTCTCCTAAGCTTGAGAAATAAGAAGGGGCAAGGAGGAAGAAGAAGGAGATTCCGCCATTAACGGAGCTCCGGAGCTCCGGAGCTCCGATTTGCGAGACATTTCCAGATCTGGAAAGTGCAGCCCGGTGCGGTTCTTTCCCTCCGATTGGAATCTCGGATTGATGGCGCCAAGGATTCCTAGGGTAACGATTCTCCCTCCCGGTCTTAGGACGTGTTCTTTGTCCTCTCATTCCTTTTTCTATGCTTGCATGAGGACTCCCTTTCACCAAATGGGTGAAGTGTAGGATTTCCTCTAGTTCTTCGGAACTCCGGGTTGATTGTGTCCGTCCCCGGCATATTTGCATGTAGAAATCCGGCAGTCGAACGGATTTAGGCATTGTGTGTGAAGCCTATTCGTGGTCGTGAGCCCGGATCGGTGATGCTTGGATTGCGACGTTGCATTTAGGTTAAGCCTAGAGTGCGTGCCGGAGAATGTCTCAGTGTGATTTGCTATCGTATTGCGGGACCTGAGATTAGACGGCTGTTGGAGCTCCTAACAAAAGCCCCATGCTTGAGAGTGGTTGAATGCAAACCTTCACCACTAGATTTCGATGAGGAGTGGTCTTGTATCTCCTTCCCGATTGTTATTTGTGAAGCCTAGGTCCTCATGAATGGATTAGGTGCGTAACTTATGTTTTGTGTAGCACTTGCATGTGCTAAAACCTTACGGGATTAGGCGAAGCCGTACCCGCATCGTGCGAGCGACACGACGGCGAGAGCACGGGCAAAGCTGAGCCGAAACCTGTTTCCATGCTAATCGACGCGAGGTAGCTGATAATAAAAATTGGGGTTTTGAAATTTAGTGAAGGTTTGAGATTTTCTCCAAAACTATATCCGATAAAGGCAAGTGTACATTATCGTCTATAGTATAGGATATTAAGAAATACCAAGGTCGTATTCCACGGGGCGCGTTGATTACTTCTACTTTGAGGAAAGTCGCTATTATCTTATCTAATGATATTTTGGGGTTTTGGTTACTTAGCTAGAAAAAGAGAAATTGCCTGCTAAATTAAGGATTTAGATGATGATAAAAGAGGCTAGTACTCAATCAAAAGTCACCTTGGAGTGAGAAAAGACAAGTGAAAAGAAATTAAATCTAATTCCGTTTAAATTGAACTACTTGACCGTGGAGGTTCCCGAAGCTCGAACATGCCTCTCTCGAGGTTAATGCCCAACTAAGTTTAGGAAAAATCAACCGGACTCTCGTCCTATAATCGATTACCTAAAACTTGCTTTACGAAGTGAACCCCGCTATTGGATTTGACTCCAATCCGGGAGATTTACGTCATCCTCTCTCGAGGGGTGCGTGCAACTCTCTTTACCCTTGAGTGATCAATTCATACTTTGAGCCTCTCGGCTAACTAAGTATGAAAACATAAGCGAAAACCATATATCGAAAATATGGCCTCACTAATTATAAATCAAGGGTAATTCAAGTGTTTGTAAAAACGGAAAAAGAAAACTTTAGAGAATCATAACTTGTCTAACTCATCCTCGGATCATTTTGATCGAGTACTAATGAGGATTAGTTAATCATGGTGGAGGGGGAAGAGAAAGAAAAATAAAAATGCATAATAAGAAAATTTAACTAAGTAAGGAGGATACAAAATCAAGAGAACAAACTAATTTTTATTTAAATGAAAACTATTACAAGTCTTAAGAGAAGAGATTGCAAGCTAGGAAAAACAAAGTTACAAACTTAAACTAGGCTATTGCATTGAAAGAAAGCTAGTACATTGCATGAGAAAAAGAAGAGAACATGAAAGGAAAGAAACATGAACATGAACATGAAAGTGAAAAATACTCAGGATTCGCTCCAGCAACACCTCCCCCACTCCAAAATTCTGAACCTTGGACTCGAGGAGAACCTCTGAATTTATAGGAAAAAATTTCAGATTACATGCCCTTGGTCACGGGCGTGACCAAGGGCGTGACTGCACTATTCACATCGGATCCTACATCGGCGTGGGCTTTCTGGACGGCGCGGCGAAAAATGACCTGTCACGGGCGTGACATGTCGGGTCACGGCCGTGACTTTGGACGGTCGCATTAAAATGCGGCGTGGGCTGGAATTCGGCGCGGCGGCAGAGCAGGGATCACGCTGGAAAGTCACGGCCGTGACAAGTGGGTCACGGGCGTGACTTAGGTTGACTTCTCGACAGCATCTCCACGTCTCGACGGCGGCTCCACGTGGAAGATTCTAAGTTTACACGCCCTTGGTCACGGGCGTGACTTTGGGTCACGGGCGTGACCTGGGGCGTGACTTGGTGTGGGCTAGTTCAAACAGCGTGGCATCGATTCTGGACTGATCTTCAGGTTACACACCCTTGGTCACGGGCGTGACCGAGGGCGTGACATGCCATTTTTCCCGATTTGTCCCAAAATTCTGCAAAAATTGAAATTAAGCTAAGTTAGAATCAAAATTACAAAAAGAACTACTTATAACCTAAAATTGATATAAAAAGGAAAATTCATATTAAATATTTACAAAATTTTCTATTAAAAAGTTATAAAAATACTACTTATTAGTAGCACCTCTTGGACGTCGTACGACCATGGGAGAGGCCGCGGAAGGTGTTCACCTAGACGGGCCAGAAGCTCTTTAACCACCTAAGGTTTCCGAACTTAGAGTGGAGTTGGTGCTCTCGGAAGAGTACCTTGGATTCATGCCATGTGAGCATAGAGCGTGTGGTCGTGAGTACCCGCGTTTGTGATGTTTTGAAATGATGATGTGTTAGCCTCATGCGGTTGCTTAGGCGGTTGTGGGGAACCTCCGGGTGAACCCAACTAACATCATGTGCATTCCTAGGATCAACTGTATTTGATGCTACACCTAGAAGATTGATTGTGTTTGAAACCTCACCTTGTGTAGTTTGCACCTTCCTTATACTAGTACATGTTGCTAGTACGGCTTGTACGCAGGGAAGAAGCTCCGCCACCCCGAGAAAGGGGTGGGGTCGTTATAATTTGGTCAGCTGTGCTGACCGTTGCTTTGTTTGCCACCTCTTGGTGGAATCTTCTTATGCAAGTGCAGGTGGGCCTAGCGGGAAATAGCGGGCGGTGGCCCTTTTGCTGTGTTGGCCCTCGAAGGCCAGCCTCTTTTCTGCTTTTCATGTATTGCCGGCCTGCGTGCCGAAGTATGTTTAGGGAGTTTTGTATGTTTTGGAATGTAAGGCCTTAAGGCCGTAACTCTACACTTTATTATTTCAATCCTGTGATAGTGGACTATTCTAAAAGAAATGTTAAATCTTTATGCTTCCGCTTATGTTTAGTATACTCTGGTGTAGTTCTTTTCTGTATATCCCTTTTAACGCCTAGCTAGTGTGGTTAGTATAGCGTGGGGCCAGGCCGGACCTACTGTTATATTATTCGTACTGGAAGGGTGTTACAAAGACAGCGAAGAAGATGGGCTCAATAGAAGGAGTTGACAACTCCTCTCTGTACCCCGGACGTCAACCTGGACCGAGCTCGGACAAGGACTGACAACCCTTGAGTCCGGCCGTGAATCCCGGCAAGCCTTCATATGCTCGATTGTATTTCTTCCCCCTTCTCCTTATTGTAGTATTGATAATGAGTTTTGAGATGTTATCATGATGTAAAAACCTTAGCTTCGCTCAAGATGATAATCATGTGTGTGTGATTATTTTGGTGGTTTTTATATAAGTGTGTGCCTTATTCTAAGATCTTGTGTGCAGCGTGCTGTGATAGTGCCATCCTAGCAATAGCTAGGAGCGTGCTTGGCGAAGAGGTGATTGTGATCCTCGTTTTATTTCTTGTTGATAACCCAGGAACCCAAATCAAATCCCTCGTTTGGTTAGAAATCACACTTGGAGTTATTTTTCTGATTAGGTCACCTAGTTAAGTTGGTCCCGATGTCGACAGTGGGATATCACAATTATTCGCTCGCACCCTTACCAAGATAGATTAATGCACCTTGTTTTGGCAAGACCACACTTCATCGATCGAGGCAGGAAGAGTGTCATCCATCAGAAGGCATCTGAATACTTAATATTGGATGAGGGGTTTTAGGATTGAATCGATGAACATTTCATCGTGATTAACACTTAATCCCAGTGCACATTCACAAAATAAAATAAAACAACATTCATAATCCAAATATATCCCAGTGCACAAAATAAAACCATCAACACTTTGATGAAATGGCTAAATCTGAACATTAAGAACTCTTCGAAATATCCAGATTTACATGCATTGGACCAATGAATAACAACTCCACTTATGCAGTAGAAAAGCTCGTCTCTCAATGTTAGATTCAAAATCTAAGACATTTGGTTTCACAAACCATTTTGAGGGACGGTTACTGCAAAGGAGAGATAATTTCTAAAACAATGAAATAGCAACGCAATCATATGCGTTCCTGGCGGGGTTCCAAGGGGCCGCGCCCCTAGCGGGGTTTTCGGGGCAGAGCCCCTAACGGGGTCCAAGCTGCAGCGCCGAGTAACCCAGGAAGAAATCCAGGCACTTAGAACACTTCTAAATTTCTAGATTTATACGCACGGATCACAACCTGGCTCTGATACCACTGTTGGGTTTTCAATATACCATTCGAAATTATAGTAACACATCAAATATGCGCAGCGAAAGAAACAAAATAAGAACAACCCAAAAGAGTTTCAGATCTTGTGATTTCATGAATCAAGGAAAAAGAATTGCAACACATTGCAATACCTGAAGGGGATTGAGTCAATACTCAACCGAGGTGCTCCATAAATGAAATTCGGAGAACAGTCATTGAGTCCCAAGCGACGAAATGGATCGACGCCACAACGGGAGTCCACACGAGTGAAAGGAGAACCCTAGCTTCTTGTCGCACAAGAATTAGGTTAGAGAAGAAGAGTCCTCTAAGTCTCCTACGAACTGCTAGGTCCGACGTTAGGGAGAGGTGATGAGTCTGGTTTATACAGTGATTTCCGGCCTCATCTGGGTTTGTTTTAGTGTCATTGCACTTCAATTGCTGTTCATATATGCTTATATTGATATCACGGCGTATCTGCGCCTTTTGTGCAATCCTTCCCCCTTTGTGGCATGTTTTTATTATATATTACTGTATGGCTGTGTTATGGATCCGGTGGTGTGCACGGATCAGGGTCATATGTATTTTTCCTGCAGGTCCTGGGATCGCGTGAACGTTCGGGATGGTGCGGGGAAATTTTTGGCCTAAAAAGCCTCTGATCGTGCGCATTCCTTCGCGCACGATCAGGCGCACGACCAGTGGTCGTGCGTTAATTCCCTTCCCAGACAGAGCGACGGTGCACAATCAGAGGATTCCTTCGCGCACGACCACTGGTCGTGCGCCCCTGACCGTGCGTTATTTTCCATCTTTTTCTTTGCTACAGGTTGACTGCGCACGATCACAGGCATTCCTTCGCGCACGACCATTGGTCGTGCGCCACTGACCGTGCGCAGTGTTTATTCTGCTCCTTATTTAAACCGCTGCTCCGCGAAATTAGGGCATTCAGCACTGTTTTGGGTGCGATTTCTCCGCGCCAGTCCGCCGTTTCACCTCTCCAAGTTCCTCCCATCCATTCCCCCCTTTGGGAAGGCTTCATCCATTGATCCTAAGGTCCATCTAGGATCCCGGAAGCATTCTCCGCCATCTACAGCCAGCATTCCATGAGGAGGACATCTCCATTGGGCGAAGCAGAAGTGACCCAGCTCCGAGAAGAAGACCGGCAACGGTTGGAGGTAGTGACAGCCTCTAAGCCCCGGAAGCAACCAAGGACTGAGCTCGGAGGAGGCGTGACGACCCCCCATTCCGACCAAGATCCACGGCGAGGCTTCTCATCTCGTGGTTCCTTCTACCCCTTCTCCTTTTTTGATATGTACTCTTCATTGTTGTAATGAACTAAGTGAACCTCTATTTGTCTATGAATGGGAGTTTGTTTATGATCTTGTTCTTTACTTGATGCTGTGTTGTGATGCGCTCCGCCCCCGCTCCACTTACACACACACGTTCTAGCACTCGCTCTAGCAAAAGATGGAAGCGATAGCGAAGAGGTGCCTTCGACCCTCAACTCTCGCATTTGCACTCACCTCATCCATTTGCTCACCGGCCATCCGCTAAGCGAAGCACGACATCGAGGCCTGCACCAAATCCATCCACCAAGCGACGCAGTGATTGCGACCCGCATAGTTTGTTTAGTTTTCTCATTCCTGTTCTATAAAACCAATCAAAATCCCCCTGTTTTTGTTTAACTTAGAAACCCTCATAATTAATCTCCTAACAGGCAGATCGTACTACCCAACTTGCGGTCCTTTGAGAACGATATTCGGGGAGCTACTCCCTACTTTTATTGCTTGACAACGACCGGTGCACTGCCGTCGTACCGCATTTCGTGCCCGCTAATTAGCGGTGCGGAAATAGAGCGTCAAGTTTTTGGCGCCGTTGTCGGGGACTGCAAGTGTGTATGATTTGTCTTTCTTGGGAAATTAGTTTAAGGGTATTTTTGTTTTTGATATTTCTTTTTTTTGGTGTAGTGTGCGCATGCATAGACAACATCCTGGTGAATTTGCAGCATTTGATCCTGAAATAGAGCGTTCCCTACGGGCGCGTCTCCGTGCTGCCGCCACCATGGATGTCAATGGGGACCCGATCAATCCCGGGATGGGAGATGCACCAGGCGTTGGTCAGGTGGCCGACGAGAATGAAGTGGTTAGGCCGAGGCCGAGGACCATGAGAGATTACACCACGCCCACTGTGGGGAGTGTGTACCCCAGATTTGGCCCGGCTATTACTAACAACAATTTTGAGATAAAGCCGACCATTCTGAATATGATCCGCAATAATGCCCAATTCTCCGGGTTAACCAGTGAAGACCCCCATCTTCACCTAGATGAATTTGTAGAGATTTGTGGTACATTTCAGTACGCAGGAATTGCTGATGAGACAGTGAAACTCAGGTTGTTTCCATTCTCCCTCCGCGACAAGGCGAAGGCTTGGCTCCACACAATACCACCCGGCGCAGCTACCACCTGGGACGCTCTGCAGACAAAGTTTTTGGCAAAATTCCACCCGGTAGACAAGGTTGTAAACTTACGGAGAGAAATCGCAACCTTCCGACAACACGATCAGGAGATCCTTGTGGAAGCATGGGATAGGTTCACGAACCTCCTCCGAAAGTGCCCTCAGCATGAGCTACAACCTTGGAGCTTAGTGGAAAATTTCTATTTTGCAATCGAGCCCAATTATAGAGCCATGATTGATGCTGCTGCAGGCGGGACCCTGATGAACCATACTCCCGAGGACGCACTGAGGATTCTCCAGGACACTACCATTCATTGTTCGTTCTGGACTGCTGGAAGAAACGCTCCAAGGAATGCTCGTGGACTCTTTGAGGTGAGCACGTCGGGCGCATCTGCCAAGGTGGCATCGACGCCTTATGACAACGTCGTGCTACTTAAGAGGCCTACCCTCCCTCCTGCCCCAGTAATGGCCATTTCGTGTCAAGGATGTGGAAACCCCGGGCATCATGCATATGAGTGCCCCTCAGGTGAGCAACCTGCTGAATTAACTTTTGATGAAAGTGTAAATTATATGAATGATCAAAATCGGGTAGTACCATTTAACAACGCTTATAACCCGGCCGTGAGGAGTCACCCGAACTTCTCATGGAAACAAAACGTTCCTAGCCAACGATGGCAAGGAGGCTTGCATCAATTTGATGCGCAAGCCTCCGGTAGCCAACCGAGGCCACCACAACCGGGGTTTGCTCAAAATGCACCACCGCAGAGGAAGAGCGCATTTGAAGAAATGATGGAAAAGTTTGTTGATCTGGCTCAAACAAATATGACCAATCAAACTGCTTCAATGCGAAACTTGGAGACACAGCTAGGCCAATTGGCCCAGGTGCTCTCCGAGCGTACGCAAGGTGCTCTTCCAAGCAATACTGAAAAGAACCCGCGGGAGCAAGGTAAAAGCATTGCTGACGCGGATGGTGGTCAAGTGACCCCTTGCATTGTTGAAAGTACTATCAATAATATTGAGGTTTCCGCGCTTTGCGACTCGGGGGCATCTCGCAACATTCTTGCTCTGCAAGATGTTGAGAGATTGCACCTAACAATGAACTCTGAGGATCGGAAGTCGCTGGTGTTGGCTAATGGAGTGACTGTCGAAACTGAGGGTGAGATTCGTGAGGTCGTAGTAAACCTTAATGGGACGGCTGTAGTCACCGACTTTCAGATTCTAGGCCCCATGGAAAATGATTCCATGCCAATCCCGGGGGTTCCTTTTCTAAAGGAGAGTGGCGCAACCCTCCACATCGCCACGGGTTGCGTCACCCTACCTTCCAATGCGACAAACCTGTCAGGATCATCTTATCTTCCTAACCTCTCTGTGAGTAAAAGTAAGTGCAGGTCCAATGAAGAAAAATCAGACTTTGACGTGAAGAATTCTAGAGAGGAGGAAAGTATCACTCTGATGGAAGAAAAAGCAAAGCAACTCACAAATAAAGAGTTGGAGATAGAGAGGAAAAGCAGTAAGACCAAGGAGTGGGAAGACATGGGAGAAGGCGGAGCGATGAGCCTTACAAACAATGTTTTTATTCCTAACAAGAAATGTAAACAATCTAAACAGGTTCATTGGGCCGATCTACCCCCTTTTGAGGGTGCAGAAATGAAGCCCCCGGCTGATCCCAATCCGACAAACACTATCACCCCTCCCGCACATGGTGCTCGGTGGCGCCTCCTTCAGTGGAAAAACTGAAGCGGGAAAGAATCCTGCACGCAACGCGCTTTGCAGCCCTCCGGCGCGAGAAGGAGGAGGTTAGGGGCAAGGGAGAGACATCTTCCTTGGGCCCTAAAGCTTTCACCTCCTGCCCATCTCGCGTGACTGGGGAGAACCACCACAAATCAGCATATAGCTGATGCGTGCCGGGATCTCCGGGCTGTGATGTGTGCCATCTGTTATGTTTCTGTGCTTCTCTGTTTCAAGTTATTTGCTGCGTCGTACTGTCTCTTTAGTTTTTTTTTATTATAAGACTATTGCTATCAAACTCTAATACAGGTATTTGGTCCACCTTCAAGGACGTTAAACAAAAGGGCTCTTGGGAGACAACCCATTGGGGACCATTTGGTTCCGTTCTTTCTTGTTATCTTCTTTGCTATATTTTTGTTGTGCTTGGGATCTCTTTAATCGCAGGTCCTCATCTATTGGAGCATGGCGGAATCACCGCATTCTGAACAAAACGCCATATCTTCTGGTATGCTCATTTCTGAGCATGGGGCAATCTCTCATCCTAGCCCTCTTAAGCTTATGCCACTATCAAACATGATTTTTTCTTAGTGTAAGTCTGGGGGAGTGAGAGTTATCGTTACCACGTGCACATGCACAGTGCACATCATACTAGGATTTACAACCTGTGTTATATTGTAGCATTGTTCATCTCATGGCACACCACGACACCCACGTGAGCGCACTTAACTGTAGGCGCGCGACGAGTCTTACTCGTCTCAGTTGTGTGAATGGGAAATCACGGTGCTGGGTTAGGATTGCGAGACGAAGTACTTTGTTGACTCGTGTAGTGCTCTTGTCATTTATTCATGTCTCGCATAGAAATTGGTGTAGATTAAACTTTTCTTTATGCTTTTTAGTTTTACATTTTATTCTGTCAGCGTAATTCTAGTTTATTCTACTCAAAAGCGGTGAATCCGGTGCGAATCAATCGGTAGTGTAGGGATGTGTGTAGAGGGGTGCTAGGCTCGCATTGCTCGAGTCGGGAGGAAGAATCATCTTTCTCGGTGACTAAGAACTTTCCCCAAGCGACTCTCGAAGCATGGGTATGAGTTAGTTCAGTGCGTGAGCGTGACGTAGGCCATCATGTTGGCCAGTTTGAGCTTTGTATTCCGGTCCTAACATCTTATCCTTGCTAGCCCCTTGTGCCTACCCGATCCCGTTGATTCAGCTCCACCTTCAATTCACCAAAGCCAAAATGACTATCCTAATCGCACACCAAATTCTGAGCTCAAGCAATTTGTGCATTTAAAAAATTGGGTGTTGATGCGGTGTATATTTGTGATTGTGGTGGAAATGCGTTATTGAAGATATAGCTGTTTTGTATCTAATTGTGCAAAGTTATGAAATTTAAAAAAATGAGAAAAGCAAAGAAAGTAAAAAAAAAGAGAAAAAAAATGTATAAAGAGATATATTTGGGAATAAGTGGTGTATACATTTTTATTATTGCTGGGATAGTGTTTCTTTTGCATGCTCATTTGGATCATGTGTGCTCAGCCCCCGCATTTATCATTGTTTACCGCACCGTAGCCTAAGCCTAAATCATAACCTAAAGTCCTATTGATTTGCGCATTGAATCGTACGAATGCCGTGGAGAGAGTGTGAACGGGTGAGCTTATGGTCATCGACACTGATGGATTTCAGTGGAGGTTGTTCCGAACTCCGGTGTTGAGTAATGTTCGCCTCAGCAGCCTTTCTACTTTCTTCCTACGCATGACCGAGTGATTCCCTATGATTCAACTTTTGAGTAGAAATAATATATAGTTACGTTGTTAGAATTATGTAAACTATTTTGCATAACTAAAAATTCTTTTTACTAGATTTCTATGCACATGTGTATGGGACTTCGCATATTACTCCGTCCTTGCAATTTCTAACCCAGCTATGTCTTTTCTCGCTCCGCCGGATTTGTTTGCTCGGGTCGCGCAAACAGGTAAGTCTGGGGGTGTGATGAGTAGTTTGGTTTATACAATGATTTCCGGCCTCATCTGGGTTTGTTTTAGTGTCATTGCACTTCAATTGCTGTTCATATATGCTAATATTGATATCACGGCGTATCTGCGCCTTTTGTGCAATCCTTCCCCCTTTGTGGCATGTTTTTCTTATATATTACTGTATGCCTGTGTTATGGATCCGGTGGTGTGCACAGATCAGGGTCATATGTATTTTTCCTGCAGGTCCTGGGATTGCGTGAACGTTCGGGATGGTGCGGGGCAATTTTTGGCCTAAAAAGCCTCTGATCGTGCGCATTCCTTCGTGCACGATCAGGCGCACGACCAGTGGTCGTGCGTTAATTCCCTTCCCAGACAGAGCGACGACGCACGATCAGAGGATTCCTTCGCGCACGACCACTGGTCGTGCGCCCCTGACCGTGCGTTATTTTCCATCTTTTTCTTTGCTACAGGTTGACTGCGCACGATCACAGGCATTCCTTCGCGCACGACCATTGGTCGTGCACCACTGACCATGCACAATGTTTATTCTGCTCCTTATTTAAACCGCAGCTCCGCGAAATTAGGGCATTCAGCACTGTTTTGGGCGCGATTTCTCCGCGCCAGTCCGTCGTTTCACCTCTCCAAGTTCCTCCCATCCATTCCCCCCTTTGGGAAGGCTTCATCCATTGATCCTAAGGTACATCTAGGATCCCGGAAGCATTCTCCGCCATCTACAACCAGCATCCCATGAGGAGGACATCTCCATTGGGCGAAGCAGAAGTGACCCAGCTCTGAGAAGAAGACGGGCAATGGTTGGAGGTAGTGATAGCCTCTAAGCCCCGGAAGCAACCAAGGGCTGAGCTCGGAGGAGGCGCGACGACCCCCCATTCCGACCAAGATCCACGGCGAGGCTTCTCATCTCGTGGTTCCTTCTACCCCTTCTCCTTTTTTGATATGTACTCTTCATTGTTGTAATGAACTAAGTGAACCTCTATTTGTCTATGAATGGGAGTTTGTTTATGATCTTGTTCTTTACTTGATGCTGTGTTGTGATGTGCTCCGCCCCCGCTCCACTTACACACACACACGTTCTAGCACTCGCTCTAGCAAAAGCTGGAAGCGATAGCGAAGAGGTGCCTTCGACCCTCAACTCTCGCATTTGCACTCACCTCATCCATTTGCTCACCGGCCATCCGCTAAGCGAAGCACGACATCGCGGCCTGCACCAAATCCATCCACCAAGCGACACGGTGATTGCGACCCGCATAGTTTGTTTAGTTTTCTCATTCCTGTTCTATAAAACCAATCAAAATCCCCCTGTTTTTGTTTAACTTAGAAACCCTCATAATTAATCTCCTAACAGGCAGATCATACTACCCAACTTGCGGTCCTTTGAGAACGATATTCGGGGAGCTACTCCCTACTTTTATTGCTTGACAATGACCGGTGCACTGCCTTCGTACCGCATTTCGTGCCCGCTAATTAGCGGTGCGGAAATAGCGCGTCAAGAGGCGGCAGCGGCGTCGGGGTGCGGGGACGGCCGATCGGAACTCTTCCATCGCACTTCGGAACTCTTCCGTCGCACTCTCAGATTCGCAAAAGGGAGATCGCTTACTAGGGTATAAAATCGTGTTCTATTTACACCCAGACGAAAGAGAGGCTATCCGCACACCCACGACTTATATTGGAGTAACACAGAATTCATCGAGTGAACCTTTCACTGAAGAAATTTGTCGAGTAACAAACTGAATTCATCGAGTAACACAGAATTCGTCGAGTGAACCTTTCACTGAAGAAATTCGTCGAGTGTAACTCAATTCGTCGAGTGAACCTTTCACTTCTCATCGAGTACAACTCAATTCGTCGAGTGAATGAGTTTGTCGGATTCGTCGAGTCAATTATGGATTCGTCGAATTAACTTTTAATTCGTCGAGTCAACATGGATTCGTCGAGTCAACATGGATTCATTCATTCGATGAACTGAGATAAAAGTCATCGAGGCATTCTCGATGACTCATCTCGAAGACTTGCCAACACGCTCCACACAATATTCACAATACCTTTGAAGCATTCAGTTGACTCGACCCAACTCCAATAAGTCGAAGGATTGGTCCTTCACTCATATCCAATATGAGTAAGGCCAACACAATTCTTCCTCCAACTTCTCCAAGCACTCATGTGTGTGACCCCATAGGCTCATATCGCGTCAGAAATGAGACTAGATGCTTGATCACTTCCAGATCACCTTGGAAACACCAACAAGATCATCATTATTGAAATAGATGACATTCTTATCATTAACATAGAATTAAAAAGAAGAAGAAAAGAAGGAGAGAGATCACGGAAAAGGGAGTTGGAAAGAATGAACCTAGAACGCTTTAGAGGATCAGACCGCCTTTTGCTGACCGCAGACCCTGCGGTCACAAAAGAATTCGAAAATCCTTCGCATGCCTGCGGTCTCACTTTTTTTCCAAGTAAACTTTCTTCGCGTTCTCCTTTGTTTTTTGAATAGTCACAGTCAAGCTAATAATTCTCTTCTTTTGACCGCAGATACTGAGGTAATCGAATCGATCCCTGAAGAAGGTGAAATCCCACAGAAGCTGATGATTCCTCCACAGTTCGTGGACATTCTCATCCCATCTTTGAGGATGTCCGCATAATGTGAGCTCGGGAGCGGTCGCTGGAGGTCCTACCGCGGTCTCGCAAGCGAGTGCTGGAAGAGCAATTGCGGTCTCGCGAGCGGGCTCTAGATGATCAACTCTGGACTCAAACCACTGACTTCGAAGGGAAGTTGCGCACCAACGAAAAGTGAGTTCGCGAGGAGTACGAGCTAAAGCTTGCCGAGCTCAACAGAACACTTTAAAAATCTGAAAAGGATACAAAGTACTAAAAGTGGAAGGGCACTGCCCTGACTGCTGAGGTCGCGACACTCAGAGCTAGTCCTGCACAAACGACCCTGCGACCGAAAACCTCTGGCGGTCGCCAGGAAGAGAGACTGTCCTATGAGATTGTCGTGGTCCCCTTGGAGCAGGTGGACAAAGATGTTGCAAATATACATCGAGCTGCGATGTCAACAAAACTAGAGTTTGGCAACTGCTCTGTCCGTTGTTAATGAAATGCAAGACGTTGCGTCCTTCATTGGGAGAAAATGTCAGCCGAGGAGATAGACTTTCATTTTTTATTTCATGCGGTCTCCAGAGATAATAAATTCGAACAATTTGAATGTATGTAATATATGTTGATATTTTGATTTCCTTTCTATGCGGTCTCTGTAATGATGTGATGTCGGTCTCTGTGATCATGTGCTGCTTGAAAAATTTCCTTTGCATATTTTAACTTGCTGCTTGAGATAATGCGGCGGGACTTTTCTGAGATCGATTCTGCTGCTTGATATTTCTCATAATTTAGCAGGTTCAGCGGTGTAACGCCCCGATTCGCGCTAGGCCCCTTGAACGCATGTTTGGTGAGTTGACTCGGGCCCAGGCTACACTCATGCGGAATATGTCGGCGCGGTAAAAGGACTTGACAAAGCCATCAAGTGGACTCGACGATTCGTCGAGTGGACTCGACTATTCGGCGAGAGGACTCGACAATTTGTCGAGTGGACTCAACGACCCATCGAGTGGACTCGACAGTTCGTCGAATGGACTCTGTACAAACCGGGGTTCGCCTGGCTCCACCCCCTAGACCTCGCAGAGCGGCACTCCCAGAAAGCATAGGCGAGAGCGCTGGGGCGTGGTCTCGGCAGTTGGCGTAGGGCGAGAGCTAGAAGGATAAGAACCGATCTCGCCGAAGTGCTCGGCGAGATGTGTCATGCCATGGGTTCTGCGAGACTCCAGAGGTCGCAGAGGCGACAGGAACCCTCGCATACAGTATGACGAGACCAAGAAGCATTCCTGGTCTCGCAGACCCCTTTTCCAGGGGAAAGGAAGTTGGAATTACCCTCTTGCCCCTGGAGGTCTGCAAATAGCCACCCCGAACAGCGGAGTTTGGCTGTTAGCAGACCAAATTGGGGTGCAAATAGCAAAACCAAAAGGCGGAATTCCGCTATTCGTAGACCAGTTCAGAAAAACTATAAATAAGACCCAAAGGGCACCTTTGGAGAGGGTCCAGTTTTTGGCTTCTCTCTCCTTAGGCTATCCTTGCCGAGACTCCCCTGAGCTCTCCAAGGTGCCCGGGCCTCAGCTTTGGCTCTGGAGGGGAAGCAATCTAAAGATCTTCCGGGTGTGTGGTGGGACCTCCCTGCTGAGTTGAGGGTCTGTGTTAAGTTCTGAGACCCCGACGTACTTTTTCCACGGGATAAGTAAGTGCTAGTCGCCCCCCAACCTGTTGGGGGCCCCGAGCTCCACAAGGAACCAGTTTCTGGTTTCAACATTCTTGGTGCGGTGAGCGTGGAGTGTGGCTAGTACAAGAAAGTCTCTAGGAGAAAGCATGGCGGGCGAGGATGAGCGAGATGCAGGGTTCGGAGGTTCGCCACCCGCAGGGTCGCCAGTGACGATGGATATGCTGGCCGAGCTCAAGAGGGATATGATTGGAGCCTTTCAGAGCGCCATAGCCTCGGCGCTGGGTGGTTTCGCTACCCCGGCCCCTCAGATGGCTCCTCCATCAGGGGGCTGCGAGAACGCCCCAGGCCAGCGAGCGGGCAAGGAAGCAGCGGTCCAGGAGGCAGGCCGAGATCTCGCGGGTCGCGAGCTCTTCCCCAGTCCAGTAGGTGCGAGCGAGATCCCGACCAGAGTGGTCTCGGCAGGAGGAGTCTCTGCAACAGTGTTCTCGGCAAACCCAGGGGTGGCAGAGGGAGCCTCGGCAGGAGGTTCTGCAGGAAGATTAGAGCCAGTTCAGAAGGTGAACGGGGGGAGTCCCTTTTGTGAGTTGGTGCTCTCGGCACCACTCCCCGAGGGGTTCAGGGAACCAGCCATGACCTTGTATGTTGGGAACAGCGATCCCGTTCCCCACCTGCAATGGTTCGAAGATATGGTCTCGATCAGACCCATGTCGGACGCCTTCAAGTGCCGACTCTTCGCCACCACCCTGAAAGAGAAGGCGAGGGACTGGTTCTACCAGTTACCCTCGGGTTCGATTTATGCTTTTGAGGATTTGCGTAGGGGGTTCCTGCTGCGTTTCTCCACCTTGAAGAAGAGGAAGAAAGACCCGGAGTCTCTCTTCAGTATCAAGCAAAAACAAGGAGAGTCTCTAGCCCAGTATCTGGAGCGATTCAGGGAAGAGGTCCTCCTCATTCAAGAGGTACCTGGGCACACACTCCAGCAGGCCTTTACGGTGGGGCTGCGAGAGGGTTTCTTCAAGATGGATCTCAAGAGGAGGGCCCCTCTTTCCTATGAAGAACTAATGGAGCGAGCGACGGAGGAAGTAGACGGGGAGGCAACTAACCCCGAGTTCACAAAGAGATTGGCACGGCTGAGCGAGCCGGAGAATAGGCACCCCGAAGGAAGAAGAAGGGAGGAGGTCAGGGCCCCGGAGTTGGGGTGGAGACAACAAGGTGGTGGAATGCAGGGCCCGGGAAGGGGGTTCCACCACGGAGGAGGTAACTTCCAGGGAGGACAGGGGAGACCCCATCAGCTGGGGTGGAGGCAGGGCCCAAGGCCACCTCCTCCCCCGCCCCATCAAGCAATGGAGATCGGGAGAGGAAGAGCGGGAAGAGGAAGGGGGGCGGGGGCCGGAGGAGCCGGTCCCAGAAGGAGGCACAGAGGAGTAGGAGTCGAGGGGAGGGTGGCGGCACTGCCCTATTGTGACTTCCACCAGGAGGAAGGCCACGCGACCGCCACCTGCCCGGAGTTTCTAGAAATGAGAGGGGCAAGGGGACCAGCACCATAACCGCAGCAGCGCCAGGTAAGGATCGAAGAAGTCCTCGCCCAGGAAGACGAAGAGGAAAGATGCGAAGATCGGGTGGATGTAGGAGCCCGGGGGGGAATCGGGGTGATCCACGGAGGGGTGGGAGTTGAGGCGACCCGGAAGGCGAGCCTCCATGCTATGTACCGTCGGAGCGTAGCTTCGACATCCCAAGCCCCGCCCCCGGTGGAGAGGATCACCTTCTCCCAAAAGGACATGCCCGGTCATGAAGACCCGTTCTGCGATGCGCTGGTTATCCAAACCGCCATCGAAAACTTTACCGTCTCGCGGATCTTGGTGGACAACGGCAGCTCGGTCAACGTTATCTTCAAGAAAGCGTTTGACGAGATGAAGGTAGAGGCCCGAAGGGTGTTGGCCTCGGATGGCCCCTTGTTTGGTTTTTCGGGAGAGAGAAAGGAGGTGGAGGGAGGAGTAGGACTCCATGTAACTCTCGGGGGGCAATCGCGGAACTGCCGTTTCGTGATTGTGGACGCCCCAAGCAGCTATAGCGCCATTTTCGGTCGGCCTCTTATTAGTGCATTTAGATGCGTCCCTTCCACCCTACACCAGTGCCTAAAGTTCAACACAGGTGGAATCCAGGTCCGAGTCAGGGGAGACCCCAAGGTGGCGAGGCAGTGCTACGTGACGGCTGTCAACACCATCTCCTGGATGGGGGGAGCGGAGGAGTGGGATAAGAGGATGGAGAAGATGACCAAGGCAGGGGAAGATGAAGGAGAAGAGGGAGAAAAGGGGGAGGAAGTTCATGCCCGGGAAGGGGTCGAGGTAGGACCCTGGGCGGAGAAAGGAGGAAGAGAAGGAGGAAAGGCCGAGAAGAGAAGGGTGGAGGAGGTGATGGAGATGGAAGGGGAGGAAGGAGGAGCCCAGGAGCTCGCCGACGAAGGAGAGGAGGAGAGGCCTTGGGGGGAGCAGTCGCGGCTGGAGGCCGTAGACGAGGTCATCGAACTGGAAGTCGTCACCCGACTGGGGGTGATGGAGAAGATCCGGGTCAGCGGAGAGCTCAACTCGGAGGAGAGGGCGGAGATCCTCGCCTACGTCCAGAAGAACGTGGACGTCTTTGCCTGGAGTGCCGCGGAGATGCCCGGGGTAGACGCGGATGTGGCCTGCCACCGCCTCAACCTCGAGCCCGGCGCCCGCCCCATCCGCCAAAGGAGGAGGCCCACTGCAGACAAGCTGGAAGGGCCCATCCGCGAGGAAGTGGAAAAGCTTCTGAAAGCAGGTTTTGTAAAGGAGATCCAGTACCCAGGCTGGGTCTCCAACGTCGTCATGGTAAAGAAAGGTGGAGGTAAATGGCGAATGTGTATCGATTTCTCTTTGCTTAATAAATCATGCCCGAAGGATTGTTACCCCCTGCCTAGAATCGACGCGCTGGTTGACTCAGCCGTCGGTTTTCATATGATGTCTTTCTTAGATGCTTTTTCAGGTTATCATCAGATCCGCATGCATCCCCCTGACATCAAGGATGTCTCCTTCATCACGAGGGATGGATGCTACTGTTATAGGATGATGCCCTTCGGGCTCAAGAATGCGGGAGCCACATACCAAAGGATGATGGACCGGGTTTTCCGTGAGCAAAGGGGGAGAAACCTGGAGGTCTATGTCGATGACCTCATGGTCAAGAGCCGAGGTCTTGAATCCCACCTCCGCGACCTCGAGGAAACTTTCGAAACCCTACGGAAGTTCAAGATGAGACTCAACCCGTCGAAGTGTGTCTTCGGAGCCAGTCGAGGAAAATTCTTGGGCCACATGCTCACCCCGGCTGGGGTGGAGCCTAACCCAGATAAGGTCAAGGCAATCCTCGAGTTGGCACCCCCAAGAAATGCTAAGGAGGTCCAACGCTTGACGGGAAAGTTGGCTGGGTTAAGTAGATTTCTCTCCAAGGCAGGGGAGAGATGCTCCTCTTTCTTCAAGGTGTTACAGGGTAATCAAAAGTTCGAATGGACCTCCGAGTGCGAAAAGGCTTTTCAAGCGTTGAAAGAACAACTGGCCAAGGCTCCGCTACTGCAAGGGCCGAGGTCAGGGGAAGACTTATCCCTATACCTGGGGGTAGGGTTGGAAGCCGTGAGTTCGGTGCTTGTCCGGGAAGAAGGGAGGAAACAGCTGCCGATCTATTACGTAAGTAGAGTGCTGAGGAAGGCCGAGATTAGATATCCTATCTTGGAGAAGCTGGCCTTCGCTCTGGTAGTGTCGGCCCGGAAGCTCCGACCCTATTTCCAGGCACATTCCATAAAGGTAGTAACCGACCACCCCCTCCGCAGTATCATGGAGGCAGTAGAACACTCCGGAAGGTTGGCTAAGTGGTCGGTAGAGTTGAGCGAGTTCAATATCTCTTATGTACCGAGGGTGTCCATAAAAGCACAGGCGGTGGCAGATTTTCTGGCGGACTACGTTACTGAGGTGGACGAGTCAGAACTACCCCATCCGGTGCCTTGGAAGATGTTAGTAGATGGAGCCTCCGGAAGGCATTCCTTTGGTGGAGGGGTGGTCCTGGTCAGTCCCCAAGGGACCAGGATAGAGCAAGCAATCCATTTCCACTTTCCCCTCACCAATAACCAGGCAGAGTACGAGGCGGTGATAGCAGGTCTCCGCTTGGCCCAGGAGCTAGGAGTACAGGATGTGGAGGTCTCGACGGACTCCATGGTCGTTGCTTGTCAAGTCAAGGGAGAGTTCGAGGTCAAGGAGCCGACCCTCCAGAGGTACTTGGAAAAGGTCAAGGGGGTGGTGGGGCAGTTCCGAACTTTTTCCATCAAGCATGTCCCCAGAGAGGAAAGCACTCAGGCAGACCTCTTGGCTAAGTTTGGCCCTCAGGGTGGGGGAGCCCTGTCAGAACTCTTCCGACCCTCCATTGAGGAAGGAGAGCTCATGGAAGTAGATCAGCGGGCGTCGTGGATGGACCCTTTTATGGTTTTTCTAGCCTCGGGGAGGTTCCCCGAGGGGGAAATTGACAAGCGGCGACTCAGGTATAACTCGGCCTACTATTCCTTGCATGCAGGGATACTTTATAGAAAGACACTCTCAGGGCTCCTAGCCCGTTGTGTCTCGGAGGAAGAAGTCCCGAGAGTCCTGGAAGAGATCCACTCGGGGGAGTGTGGCAGCCACTCGGGAAGCCGGACCCTGGAAGGAAGGGTTCTGAGGCAAGGTTACTTCTGGCCCACCCTCAGCAAGGATGCGGACGAGTTCTCCAGGAGGTGCCCCAAGTGTCAGCTCTACGCTCCTCTTCAACTCCTCCCAGCTCAGAGGTTGAGAACGATCACGGCCCCTTGGCCGTTCGCCATTTGGGGACTGGACCTGGTAGGACCTTTCCCCCAGGCAAGCGGTCAAAGGAGGTTCTTGCTGGTGATGATCGATTATTTTTCCAAGTGGATCGAGGCAAAGGCGCTAGCCAAGGTAACCACCCAGGTAGTAAAGAATTTTGTTTGGGGGTAGATCATTTGCAGGCACAGGCTCCCTCTCGCCATTGTCACGGATAATGGACCACAGTTCGCCAGCGATGAATTCGTCAGCTTCTGTACCCAACTTGGCATAGATCTCAGGTTCGCGTCGGTCCACCATCCAAGGAGCAACGGGCAGGTGGAGGCGGCGAACAAAATTATAGTGAACCTTCTCAAAAAGAAGATCGAGAATCTTAGAGGGAGTTGGGTGGAGCAACTACCCTCGGTCCTCTGGGCTCTGAGGACCACTCCAAACACAGCCACCGGGGAAACCCCGTTCAAGCCATCTCACGGATCCGAGGCCGTCCTCCCGGTCGAGTTTGAAGTCAAGACGCCTAGGGTGGCCGCCGCGGAAGAAGGAGATGAAGAATGGAGGGTAAGCAACGAGGAAGGCCAACGGTTGTCTTTGGACCTGGTAGAGGAACTCCGAGACTTGGCTACCATTAGGCAAGAAGAAGTAAAGAGGCGGATGGCCAGGTACTTCGACAAGTACATACGAGTAAAGCATTTCCTGAAGGGGGACTTGGTACTGAAGAAGGTTGACGCGGCGGGAAGGGGAGCCACAGTGGGTAAGCTCAATCCCAATTGGGAGGGCCCATATATTGTAAGTGAGGTGCTGAAGTCGGGGGGGGGGGGGGGGGGGGGGGGTACCACCTCCAGGATGTGGAAGGGGTACCTCTCGGCCGAGCTAGGAACGGGGACGACTTGAAGCGTTTCTATCCATGAAGTTCTTATGTAACCTGATCTCTATGAACTATTTTCACAGGCAGTGTCTTATATTAATCCTGAGTTCCAAGTAACAAATGAGGATGCTGGATTGCCCCGGATGATCCCGCTGCCAGGCTCTCGCTAGCTGGTGGGGCCGGTTGAACTCGCGGAGAGGCTGGCGAGGTGATAAGCTCTTTGTGCTGGATTGCCCCGGATGATCCCGCTGCCAGGCTCTCGCTAGCTGGTGGGGCCGGTTGAACTCGCGGAGAGGCTGGCGAGGTGATAAGCTCTTTGTGCTGGATTGCCCCGGATGATCCCGCTGCCAGGCTCTCGCTAGCTGGTGGGGCCGGTTGAACTCGCGGAGAGGCTGGCGAGGTGATAAGCTCTTTGTGCTGGATTGCCCCGGATGATCCCACTGCCAGGCTCTCGCTAGCTGGTGGGGCCGGTTGAACTCGCGGAGAGGCTGGCGAGGTGATAAGCTCTTTGTGCTGGATTGCCCCGGATGATCCCGCTGCCAGGCTCTCGCTAGCTGGTGGGGCCGGTTGAACTCGCGGAGAGGCTGGCGAGGTGATAAGCTCTTTGTGCTGGATTGCCCCGGATGATCCCGCTGCCAGGCTCTCGCTAGCTGGTGGGGCCGGTTGAACTCGCGGAGAGGCTGGCGAGGTGATAAGCTCTTTGTGCTGGATTGCCCCGGATGATCCCGCTGCCAGGCTCTCGCTAGCTGGTGGGGCCGGTTGAACTCGCGGAGAGGCTGGCGAGGTGATAAGCTCTTTGTGCTGGATTGCCCCGGATGATCCCGCTGCCAGGCTCTCGCTAGCTGGTGGGGCCGGTTGAACTCGCGGAGAGGCTGGCGAGGTGATAAGCTCTTTGTGCTGGATTGCCCCGGACGATCCCGCTGCCAGGCTCTCGCTAGCTGGTGGGGCCGGTTGAACTCGCGGAGAGGCTGGCGAGGTGATAAGCTCTTTGTGCTGGATTGCCCCGGATGATCCCGCTGCCAGGCTCTCGCTAGCTGGTGGGGCCGGTTGAACTCGCGGAGAGGCTGGCGAGAAGGAAAGCTCTTTGTGCTGGATTGCCCCGGATGATCCCGCTGCCAGGCTCTCGCTAGCTGGTGGGGCCGGTTGAACTCACGGAGAGGCTGGCGAGAAGGAAGGTCCTCGGCATGAGACAACACAGAAAATTATCGGGTCTCAGAGAGGTTTTGAAAATAAGAGGACGGCCTCTCGCTGGGCGAGAAGGAGGGTCCTCGGCAGTAATTAACAAAAAGAAAGTGTTTGGGTCCCTGAATGTTTTGAAAATAAGAGGACGACCTCTCGCTGGGCGAGAAGGAAGGTCCTCGGCACAAGTTAACAAAGAGAAAATGTTTTGGTCTCCGAAATGTTTTGAAAATTAGGGGACGACCTCTCGCTGGGCGAGAAGGAAGGTCCTCGGCACAAGTTAACAAAGAGAAAATGTTTTGGTCTCCGAAATGTTTTGAAAATAAGGGGACGACCTCTCGCTGGGCGAGAAGGAAGGTCCTCGACACAAGTTAACAAAGAGAAAATGTTTGGTCTCCGAAATGTTTAGAAAATGAGGGGACGACCTTTCGCGGGGTGAGAGAAAAGGTTCTCGGCAGATATAAAATAAACTGGTATGAAAATAAAATCTAAGGAAGGCTAAGTGAAAAAGAAAGCGATGCACAAAATTTCCATTCAAGAGAAGAGTTTAGTTACAATGGTCGGCGATCTCGCCAGCCCCAAAATTTACGACAAATAAAAACAGAAGGAGTTTCGCTCTCTAGTCCTCGCCAAAAAGCTCCTCGTCGTCATCGTCATTCTTCACTGGCGGAAGCGGCCGGAAGAGCTCCGGCACGATATCCTCGACCGTCACGCTCTCGGCCTCGGCAACCATCAACCCAGCACCTTTCATGGCCTGAAAGACGAAGCGTGCCGCATTCGTCGACTCCACGCGAAGCGCTTCATCGCGATCGCGCCTCTCTTCCTTTAACCGGCGAGGAGAAGGGGGAAGGGCAGCCCGAGTGAGATCACGATTGAGAACTTTCAACGCGGCAACCTCACCCTCCAAGCTCAGGACCCGAGCATCCGACAACCTAGCCATCTCGTCATCCTGGAAGCAAAAAACGCGTAAGGAAAAAGTAGGAAAAAAGGGAGAAGCAGGGTTGATGAATGACTCACCACTCCGGTCTCGGCGGAGGCTAACTTGTCCGTGAGATCACCCACTTTCGCCTGCGAGACCTTGAGGGCCTCGGCGAGCTCGGCGCACTCGTTCTCCAGCTCCAGGCACCTGCGGCCCGTCATGTGGGCGAGTTCCACTGACCGCAACTGGGACCTCGCGCTCTCATAAGCGAGACCCCGTGCGGTCGCTTCTGTATAGGCCGCGGCGTCCTCGCGGCCATACAAGACATAGGATAGATTGAAGGCATGGGAGGTCACCGCGTCCATCTCCACCCAAGTGGGAAGAACAGAGGAGACGTCGACCCGGTTGGCCTCCTCCCTCCAGCGCACTAAGCGCTCGCCGGTTTCATCCTTGGCTCGCACCCCAAGGCCGAAGTGTAGGTGCTTCGTCGGAATAGGCAATGCCGAGGTCCTGGTAGCAACCTCGGTTGGTTCGACTTCCCGATCCTCGGGGAGCGAGGAAGCACCGACCCCGGGAGTCGAGGACTCGGCAGGGCGCTTTCCCTTCACAGAGGCGCGCGGGCTCGCGCCTATCTTCGGCTTCTTTGAAGTGGGTTGGCGGGAAGGCTTGCTTCCCGAGGCCTCCGTCCTTTTCTTGGAGGCAGCCGCGGGAGGGGGAGAACCTTCTCGGCAGGCCGCCGCCCCCATCGTGGCGAGAGCGAGGTCAGCGGAGGGTTTGATGTTGCTCGCGTAAGGTGGGTGGAGGGGAATGTCTCGCTCACCTGTTTAAGAATTGTGTTAGGGAGAATAGCGAGAACAAATATAAAGCGGGTAATGGAGGCGAGATCTTTACCTTCCCCAGGGAGCACCGGTAGAAGAATGTCGACGTTCCGGCGGAGATGGCCTACCTCGAAGTTCTTCTTCTGGAAAAACTGGCAGAGGTCGGCATCGTGACCGCCGAGAGGGGGAGGACGGTAGACGGTGTCGTTGTACTGGATTGGCGAGGTAGGGATGTTGCCGAAGTTCCCCTTTACCAGGAGGAACTTTTGGGCCCAGAAATGAGCTTTGTTTACGGTCTCGACGACCTTGAAGCCCGACCCTACGAAGTAGACCGTGCCCTCAGAATAGGCACGGAAGGAGAACAGCTTTCGGAAAACCGGAAGGCTGAACTCTATTCGCTCCTCGCGGAGGGAGCAAGCGAACCCCACGATTATCGCCATCGCGTTGGGGGTGAGCTGGCCGAGAACAACTCCATAGTGCCGGAGAACCTGAAAAACCGCAAGTAAAGAAAATTGAAGCGAGCGAGATCAATCTCGCGAGAATGATGAAGGTGGGAAGGAAGTATACCTGGCGAACCTCGGGCCAGAGGGGAAGTCGCAGGCCCACCGCGAAGTGCGCGATGGGGATGGCAATCTCGTCGGCCCGTAAGGTGTTAATCACCTCGCCCTTCTCAGGCCGGCGGGCGGTGAAATCGGAGGGGACGTAATCGACGATGGAGGAGAGATACTCTTCCTCGCTCATATTACAGTGGAAGAAGTCATGCTCGCAATAGGCCCAGGCACACTTCAACCGGCCTTCCGCCTCGGGAAGCTCTTTCGAAGTCTTCACCATCTCGAAACCTGCGAGAATAATAGTAGAGGAAGGCGAGAGCGAATCTGGCGAGAGCTCTGCAACTCGGTAAAACGAAGGGGCAAAGGAAGGCGGTAGGTAGATGATATTAATGGGGATGCTATTTATAGAAAAATGAAACTGGCGGGAAGAAGCCCAAGCGCCAGGGTGCAGTCAGACAAAACGTCACATCATTGGGACGCACCAAACGAAGTTATTTCGCCAATCATTGGCGAGCGAGATCAATCTGCAGGATAGGTTAGAATAAAATAATTTGCAAGCGAAAATGTCACAGGCATGCGAGAACAAGGTAAAGGAAAAGCGGCGTTATAAATCCGCGAGCGATAACCGTAGTTAATAAATTGTCCGATACTCGTGGCGAGCGAGAATCACTAAGGGCCATTGATACGTAAAACTTAGGATATAAAATTTCTCCAAATTCTACGAACTATAGGCAAGAGCACCTATCATTCATAGTATAGGATATTTAGAAATAAATATCAAGTGTCGTATTCCACGGGGTTGTTGATTACTTCTACTCACGCAAATTAATATTATTTTATCTAGATTTAAGAAGATTTTTAGAATAATAAAAGAGAAAAGAAAAAAGAGCATTTGATCGGAAATCCTTCTTGAGTTAAATAAATTGTAAAATCTAAATTCATAACCAAAAGCGATAGAATAATTCGACCGTGGAGGTTCCCAAAATATGGTAGAGCCTCTCTCGAGAGAACTACCACCTAACCTTAGGTTGATCGATTAAGACCCCTCGGCCAGTCGAAACCCCTAAGCTTGCTTTATGCGGTGAGCCCCACTATTGGATTTGACTCCAATCCGAAAGATTTGTGTCACCCTCTCTCGAGGAATGCATGCAACTCTTTCCACTAATGAATGATCTACACAAATTCATGGATCTCTCGATCACTAGAAAATGGATCAAGAATTGATATTCATATACCGGCAATATGAGATCAATCGAGAAAAATCAAAAGTGGATCGTAATAATTCTTAAACTAAAGCTACGACAATGAGAGATTACAAAATAAGAAAAGCTTAAGAATTCATCCGATCAAATGCTATAAATTCAGCTAAACATATTTGAAAAGAGAAACATTTTTATAACTAAGTAAAGAGAATTACAATTGCAGGAATTGGAAATCTAAACTATGAATTGAAATTTGCAAGACATAAAGTAAATCTGCATAAAGAAAATACAATAAGAAAATGCTGAAAAACTAATCTAAAAATGACCCAATCTAAGCTAGGATCGGATCCCCATCACTTTGGCAGCAGCTGGCTTTTATAGGCAGAAAATTGGTGAGTCACGCCCTTGGTCACGCCCGTGACCAAGGGCGTGTAAGCTGCGTAATTGCGTCTTGAAAGCCCGGGAACGTTGGGGAAGAAAAACCGCCAAAATTAATCATCTCGACGGGTCACGGCCTCGGTCACCCCCGTGACCTAGGGCGTGACTTGATCGAATCTGGAAACGGCGGGAAACGGCGCGATCTGGAGTTATTCTGGCAGTTGCGGGAAGGGTCACCCCCTAGGTCATGGCCGTGACATGGAGTCACGCCCGTGACCTGGGGCGTGTAGGCTGGAAATGATGTGGCGGCGTGTTCTGGCAGCTGGAAGATGGCTGGGTTGAGTCATGGCCGTGACTTGATGTCACGCCCTGGGTCATGGCCGTGACCGAGGGCGTGTAATACTAAATTGGGCTGGCGGCATGATCTGGCAGATGTAAGATGGCTGGGTTGAGTCATGGCCGTGACTTGAAGTCACGCCCTTGGTCATGGCCGTGACCGAGGGCGTGTACTGAAGAATTTTGCAGACTTGTTCCATTCTTTCCCCTGAACATGGCTGTGAGATTGAATTTGCTATTAGCAGCCCCAGATTACCTGAAAACACAAAATAAAGCGAATTAGATATATATTAAACTAAAATTATATAAAAAATAATTAATTACTACTAAAATACTATATAAAAATAACTATAAATAATGCACTATCAAATACCCCCACACTTAAGCTTTTGCTATTCCAGAGCAAAAACTAATTTATAAGTACGAGAAGAATTTATAGGACATTTCCAAAAAGATTTACTTCTAATTATGTACTCCAAATCTTATAAAACTCATGTCAAAATAAGTTAAGAAATTAAAATTCAGATTTATAAGAAATAATTTATAATTCATAAATTGAGATGAGTAGAATAAATATTAGTTTCAAAATTCTCTAACTAAATCTTCATAAACAAAATTGCATTGAATTAAGTAAAATAACCAAGATTAAAATTATAGAAACTTTAAACATCATTAGAAACTTTTAGAAAACTACAAAATATTAACTATGCTCTCTCAAAAATATCTTAGGATAAGCAAATAAACTTGGCTAATTGGGGTAAAGCTGGCATTGAAGAAGTTACTTTGCATATAGGAAATGATGAATTTTATCCTCTCATTTCCATCTTTTTTTATTTTTATTTTTTTTATATCCCAAATGTATATGTTTAGGAGTGATGAATTTTATCCTCTCAACTCCATGCCATATAATCTTTTACTAATTTGGGTGCATATGTTTAGGAATGATGAATTTTATCCTCTCATTTCCATGACATATGATCTTTTCAAATATTTTTTTATATGCCAAATAAAAGGGTTAAACAAAAAGGTAGGGGAAGGGCTAGGGTTTAAAGGCTACAAAAATTCCAAAGAAATATTTTAAGAGCATAGAAAATAAATTGAGCAATCTATAAGAAACTATGAGTTCAAGTTAATATAAGTAAAATCTAAAGATATTTAATACAATTACTACAAAATTGAATTATGATATTTTAAAGAGAGAAAGTAAAACTAAGAAATATTCTAAACAAATCAAAATAATGAAAAACTCATTAAATCAAATTCATCTAAAAATTAAATCTAACATATTTTGAAGAGAAATATATGATTTAAAAATTCATAAAAAGAAAACTCTTAAAAAAAACCTATAAAGACAACTCATAATTAAAATTAATTTTGCATAAATAAAGTTTGGAGAATTTTAATATTACAAAATTTATCTTATTGGAAAAATAGTTTTTTTTATAAGTTTTTTAAACATTTTAAAATAAAACAATTTTTTTTTGTATTTTTCATATTTTTAAATCAAAATTGCAACAGAAAACAAAGAAACAATTTTTTTATGATTTTTAACATGTTTTCAATTTTTTTTTTGATTTTTTTATAAAAATAAACATTAGAGAACACCCCCCCATACTTAAAGATAAACATTGTCTCCAATGTTTATAAATAAGAATGAAAAGGCCAAACAGGAAAAGAAAATGCATAAAATAAAAGAAAAATAGCAAAAATATAAAGATAAGCAAGGGGTGCCTCCCAAGAGCGCTTTGTTTAACGTCTTTTAGCTAGACGTTAAGGGTTAGCTAAAAGGATATTCAAATTGAAAATGCACAGGCAACTCCCTTAATTCACGCTGAGGTGAAAATGTCGAAAACTGTTGCCCGACGACTCCTCCGCTATAATCCTGATTCTTTTGTTTTCCGTTAGCGCGAAATTGTGAATCCAAATTACCTATACATACCTTAGGTAATTTGGATTGCTGGAGATGAGCGGCAAATGGATCGGTGAAGATGTTTGGTTGCACCGGCTCATCCTCTACATGAAAATCGTTAGAAGAAAAAGAATCAAAATTAAGCGAGTCAGAAAATATTTCACAAGGAGGAGTTTCTTGTGAAAACACATGATTAAGCTCCGGTTGTTCATTTTCAAAAATAAAATTCGTATCCAAAAATTTATTTGAAATTCCAAGTGGACTAAATTCATGGGACACAATATTTTCATGAATTTCACTTTCAAAGTGAATAATTGGCGAGAGAGAAAATTCATGAAAAATAGGAGGAGATTCGGGCGGAGGAGGTGAAGAAACATGTTCTTCATCAATTTCGTCCGGTGTCTCCATGACTCTTTTAAATTCGTGGTAAAGAAGTTCTTCTTGAGCTTGGGTATAAATATTTAAATTTTGATAAATAGAATCTGGAGAATACCCAAGAGTAGAAGAAAAAGAATTTTGTGGGGTAAAAGAGGAGGAATGAAAATCTTGATTGACTGAATTTCCTTCATCGCACCGAAAACTATCCGGGTGATCTTGCCACCATGAATAATTAATATCGGAGCAAGAAGAAATATTATTAGAATCGGAAAAATCATTCGCATGAAAACTAGATGAATTATTTTCATCAAAGTTTGAATAATTATTTTCATAAATAAACTCAAAATTATTTCCATAAGAAAAATTTTGAGAGTAAAAATTAATATAACAATCCTCACTTCGATGCGGTGCTCCACAAAAATTACAATTAACTTGGCGCTTCCGTGCGGCTTCCAAAAGATTGACTTTATTTTGAAGCTCGGCAACTTTGGCGGCCAATTGAGATAACATTTTTGAAGAAAGAAAATTGAACAATCGTCACTTAATAGAATGAAATTTGAAAATAAATCAAAAAGAGAAATGGGGGTGGAGAAAGAGAATGATAAAAGTAATAAAATTCACGCTTTCAAAATATCAACAAAAATATTCCCCGGCAACGGCGCCAAAAACTTGATACGTAAAACTTAGGATATAAAATTTCTCCAAATTCTACGAACTATAGGCAAGAGCACCTATCATTCATAGTATAGGATATTTAGAAATAAATATCAAGTGTCGTATTCCACGGGGTTGTTGATTACTTCTACTCACGCAAATTAATATTATTTTATCTAGATTTAAGAAGATTTTTAGAATAATAAAAGAGAAAAGAAAAAAGAGCATTTGATCGGAAATCCTTCTTGAGTTAAATAAATTGTAAAATCTAAATTCATAACCAAAAGCGATAGAATAATTCGACCGTGGAGGTTCCCAAAATATGGTAGAGCCTCTCTCGAGAGAACTACCACCTAACCTTAGGTTGATCGATTAAGACCCCTCGGCCAGTCGAAACCCCTAAGCTTGCTTTATGCGGTGAGCCCCACTATTGGATTTGACTCCAATCCGAAAGATTTGTGTCACCCTCTCTCGAGGAATGCATGCAACTCTTTCCACTAATGAATGATCTACACAAATTCATGGATCTCTCGATCACTAGAAAATGGATCAAGAATTGATATTCATATACCGGCAATATGAGATCAATCGAGAAAAATCAAAAGTGGATCGTAATAATTCTTAAACTAAAGCTACGACAATGAGAGATTACAAAATAAGAAAAGCTTAAGAATTCATCCGATCAAATGCTATAAATTCAGCTAAACATATTTGAAAAGAGAAACATTTTTATAACTAAGTAAAGAGAATTACAATTGCAGGAATTGGAAATCTAAACTATGAATTGAAATTTGCAAGACATAAAGTAAATCTGCATAAAGAAAATACAATAAGAAAATGCTGAAAAACTAATCTAAAAATGACCCAATCTAAGCTAAGATCGGATCCCCATCACTTTGGCAGCAGCTGGCTTTTATAGGCAGAAAATTGGTGAGTCACGCCCTTGGTCACGCCCGTGACCAAGGGCGTGTAAGCTGCGTAATTGCGTCTTGAAAGCCCGGGAACGTTGGGGAAGAAAAACCGCCAAAATTAATCATCTCGACGGGTCACGGCCTCGGTCACCCCCGTGACCTAGGGCGTGACTTGATCGAATCTGGAAACGGCGGGAAACGGCGCGATCTGGAGTTATTCTGGCAGTTGCGGGAAGGGTCACCCCCTAGGTCATGGCCGTGACATGGAGTCACGCCCGTGACCTGGGGCGTGTAGGCTGGAAATGATGTGGCGGCGTGTTCTGGCAGCTGGAAGATGGCTGGGTTGAGTCATGGCCGTGACTTGATGTCACGCCCTTGGTCATGGCCGTGACCGAGGGCGTGTAATACTAAATTGGGCTGGCGGCATGATCTGGCAGATGTAAGATGGCTGGGTTGAGTCATGGCCGTGACTTGAAGTCACGCCCTTGGTCATGGCCGTGACCGAGGGCGTGTACTGAAGAATTTTGCAGACTTGTTCCATTCTTTCCCCTGAACATGGCTGTGAGATTGAATTTGCTATTAGCAGCCCCAGATTACCTGAAAACACAAAATAAAGCGAATTAGATATATATTAAACTAAAATTATATATAAAATAATTAATTACTACTAAAATACTATATAAAAATAACTATAAATAATGCACTATCAGCCATGGTCTGGCGAGATTGTTGCAATAAAAAAACAAAAGCGAATTGTTCATAAAATAGAGAACGCAAGGTCGCGAGATCAGTAAGGCAGCCACTGCCATCTACCGCCACCTCGCGGCCCCCTCCTCGGCAGCCTCCGGGGGTTGTGGAATTCAGCAGCAGCACGACCGTCGCGTTCGATCAGTTGGGCGTGGTCTCTCATCCTCGCTATGAGTGTCTCTTGGGAGGTCTCGCATTCGCTAGGATCCAGGGGTATTGCCGCACGAAGTTTGTCGCACTCATCCATCAGGGATGCGTATCTCTTCTCGGCGGCCTGTCTATCCACTCTCGCCTGGATGTTAAGATCTTGTAACATCTGGTTTTGCTTTTGGAACAACTCCGCGGTTCTCTTTTTCATCACTTCAGGGTCTCGCGTATCACCCAGGAAATCTTCCACCCGCTCTGGAAATGGGGACGTTTCGTCATCTCCGAATTCGGAGTCGGTGAGCTGGGTCTCGCCATCTGACAAAAAAGGGTCACACGTGAGGTTAGGGAAGATAATTCGGAATGAATATCAGAGGCGAGAAGGCTTACCCGTGCGAGGGCGAAAAATGTTAGGCGGAGGATCGAAGGTGGTGCCATAATGAGGGGGCTGAGTTTTCCCCTTTCTAGGGGGGTATTTCACAGTACCGGTGAAGGGGGCGTCCGGCGGACGCGAGCCACCCGAATCCTCGTTGGCAAGAAGCCTGAAGTTTGGCGCCGAGAGGTTCGCGTCCTGGTGTTTGGGCGAGGGAGTTCGCTGACCCCGCTCCCCCTGAGTCGCATGGCGCGAAACTAAAAAAAGAAAGTGAAGGAATAATAAGCATCATCAAGGAGAGATTTAAAACGAGACACAGCGAGATCAGGCAGCGTACCAGGAGGATTCTCGCCGGCAGTATTCGCATTTTCCCGAGGGGTGGTGAGAGGTTCGTTCGAGGGCCCGCCGATATCCTTGTCAGCTTTAGTGACCTGCGAGAGCGAAGTTTAGAAAATGGCAGTTAGGTATTCTCGCCCGAAGGAAATAATCCATACCTCCTCAACGGGTTTCTCGCCGAGGGAGGAGTCAAGGTCAACAGTGTCATCCCCCAGTCGGCGAACAGCCTTCGCCTTCTTCAGTTGTGGCGCAGGGGAGGCGGACGCACGGTCCATCCAGGCCGGGGGCTTCATCGTCATCGCTGTCTCGCGAGCCTTCGAGGCTTTCAGGCGAGCTTCCATCTCTTTGGAGAGAGGCATCAGAGGATAGCTACAGTAAAGAGAAGAGTGAGGAATAAAAGAAAATGAGGGCACCCTTCAGCCCGAATGGTATTTATAGCCAGGCGGTGGGACCCACAGAAAGATTCCTGACAAGACAGCTGTCGCCAAGCGAACACCCTAGGGTTGGATGATTCTTTGCGAGCTCAAGATAAACTCGAAAGAGCGGGGATTGTGTACAAACCGGGGTTCGCCTAGCTCCACCCCCTAGACCTCGCAGAGCGGCACTCCCAGAAAGCATAGGCGAGAGCGCTGGGGCGTGGTCTCGGCAGTTGGCGTAGGGCGAGAGCTAGAAGGATAAGAACCGATCTCGCCGAAGTGCTCGGCGAGATGTGTCATGCCATGGGTTCTGCGAGACTCCAGAGGTCGCAGAGGCGACAGGAACCCTCGCATACAGTATGGCGAGACCAAGAAGCATTCCTGGTCTCGCAGACCCCTCTTCCAGGGGAAAGGAAGTTGGAATTACCCTCTTGCCCCTGGAGGCCTGCAAATAGCCACCCCGAACAGCGGAGTTTGGCTGTTAGCAGACCAAATTGGGGTGCAAATAGCAAAACCAAAAGGCGGAATTCCGCTATTCGTAGACCAGTTCAGAAAAACTATAAATAAGACCCAAAGGGCACCTTTGGAGAGGGTCCAGTTTTTGGCTTCTCTCTCCTTAGGCTATCCTTGCCGAGACTCCCCTGAGCTCTCCAAGGTGCCCGGGCCTCAGCTTTGGCTCTGGAGGGGAAGCAATCTAAAGATCTTCCGGGTGTGTGGTGGGACCTCCCTGCTGAGTTGAGGGTCTGTGTTAAGTTCTGAGACCCCGACGTACTTTTTCCACGGGATAAGTAAGTGCTAGTCGCCCCCCAACCTGTTGGGGGCCCCGAGCTCCACAAGGAACCAGTTTCTGGTTTCAACAGACTCGACGAATTCGTCGAGACCACTCGACGAATTTGTCGAGTATCGACCCTGTACGATTATTTTCCCGATTGATTTGATGAATCAGGATGCGTGTCGTCCGGATAAGAGACTTTTGAGTTGTTTAAAGTTTATTTTATGTTTAATAATCAAGGTGGTCCTATAGGATAGCGACACATGGCGACATTGTCCAATCCAGAGCATGGGAAGTATTTTTTCCATTTATTCTAGTCAAATTAGCCTTCATTTTCTTAGCCTTGGACAGGAAGCCATCGTGAGAAATACGTTAAACCTTCAAAACTTCATCTCCTTCCTCCATCAACCATAACCAGCTGCCCCTTTTGTAACGACTCGGAAGAAAATCGGCGCCGTTATAGTGGTCTGGCCCCATTGTCCAGGACCACCAGGGTTGTAGCTCCAGGTGCCACCCCAACCCATCACTGAGCCGATTTCTCAGCAATAGTAGGTTGTTGACACTGGGTTTCAAACCCGCACGCCCTTGATAAGGCACCTTCAACAGCCCTCATCACCAACTGAGCTGCATCGTAGTTGGTGATGAGGACTATTGAAGGTGCCTTATCAAGGGTGTTTGGGATCGAGGCCCGACATCAACAACCTACTGTTACTGAGAAACAGGCTCAGTGATGGGTTGGGGTTGCACTGGATTGTGTTGGATCGGTCGGCGCCCTTAGAGGGGGGTGAATGAGGGTTTTCAAAAACTTTAGATTTTATTTAGAAAAACTTTGGAATATTGCAATATTAAAACAAAAAGTCAAGTAAAACAAAAAGAGAGACAAACTTTATTGATATTAACTAAGTTTTACAAAACTTGATCTCAATGGCGTTAGAGATCGGAGGCGAATAATAAAAACTCTTTTTCGTTTTCTATACCGACTCGTTTCCCCACGAACCGGTTGGCTTTAGCCGATCTCTCCCCAGATACGGCCTCAAGCCGCTCTAGCCAATCTATCCCCAGAAAGGCCTCGAGCACCCCCTAGACCTAGCCTAGATCTAGTCGCCAACACGAGGCGAATTTCAGCCCTAAGTCCTATCCCAGACCTAGTCGCCAACACGAGGCGATTTCACTACCGTTTACAGAAAAGATATGAAATGAAAAGACAATAATATAAAAACTCCCTCTATGTGGATCTCTTGGAGAAGTGGACGAAGGCCCGCAGAGTATGATCGTAGTCGATGCGGCCTTTCGTCACGATGATGACGCGTGTTGAAATCTTCTCCACGGATCTCCTTAAGGCTTTATGGAATTGTGGGAGTATCGCTCTGAATCGTCCTCTCTCTGCTGTGGCACGAAGCTCTGGAGTTTGGGATTGGAGGAGGATGAAGAATTCGGAGCCAAAGCATCCAATTTATAGCCTTAGCGCTACCGCCGGCGCTAGCGCTACCGCCGGCGCTAGCCCGGATTAAGAAACAATTTGCACGACAGAATCTCCCATCCGTGGCAACATGCTGCACTATGCCTTATATGCGTCATGCTACCGCCGGCGCTAGTATCTACCGCCGGTGCTATCCCCGATTAAGAAACTTCTTGCGTGGCAGGATCTTCAATCCGCGGCAATGAGGCTTTCATTCCTTCTGTGTTCACCGATATCGCCAGCGTTATCCGCTACCGCCAGGCGTTAGCGCCTTCCATAACAGCTCCCGGAAATGCGCTCATCATCGCTAGCGCCCAGCGCTAGTTGCTACCGCCGGCGCTAGTGAGCCTCTTCGAATTTTGGCCTCAATTTTGGTGGCAGTCATCATGTGTACTCCTTGAGTCATATGGACCTAGTAAACCTGCACACTTGAACACACAAGATCAAATACACATAGGATTTGTTATTCTCAAACCTAGGAGATGCGGAAGACCATGTTCCAACAAACTCCCCCTTTTGATAATAACAAATCCATTAATGATAAATCAAAGCATTAATAAATAAGCATGATGAAACTCTACTTGTGTGTGTGTGTGAGTGATGACTTAGGATAATTATTGATTTTAGCATTTAGAATTGCTCCCCCTAAATATATGCTCCCCCTATGTGAATGCTCCCCTAATATATATGGTATCAACTTAATCAATCATGTTGGGTTTGCATTTTGATAGCGGATTATATATTTATCATGTTAGTTCTCCCCCTTTTGCATTTTATCATGTTAGTTCTCCCCCTTTGTTATTAGCAAAAGTGGGTAGGGAAACAAAGTACTAAAAATGTGTAAATAAAAGAGGAGGCATGATCGAGCTTTTGAAGTAAATGATAAGGAGTTTTAGATTTGTCTTTCATTGAAAATGATCAGAGTTATGACTTATTTTATCCCTTTTGTTTGTAGTTCTCCCTCTTTTATATATCAGAGTTTTGGAAAAAAAATGATTTCCCCTTTAAATAAGAGTTTTAAACCTAAAAACAATCATGATTTCCAAGTAACCAATCTACCCAGACAATATGTCAACACCCTAGCCCCGTACTAAGTGACGGATGGGCATGAGGAGCTGCAAACATGCCGTAGGTTGGGGGTGTTAATCCCATATGCAAACACTAGACAAAAAACTTAACCTAGAACTCTTTCCCCCCAGTGCCTCGCAAGGCCCCACTGGAACCCTCCCCGGTTAAGGACAAGACATGACTAGAGATAAGGTTATCTAATGTCTACAACCCTACGCCCCCGCTATGGTGAGAAATGAAGTCATGGATAACAATTATTGGAAACATTAAGCATTTAAATCTAATGGGAAATATCATAGCATATGGGTTTATATTTTTATTTGAATTTTTGAAATAAAACTCACATAGCTATGAATCAGAGTTTGAGTATTGCGGAAGATTTCGAAAAAGAAACATCATAATACTAAATAAGAGTTTAAGTTAAAAAAAGATGTTTTATAAGCAATATTTCACTTGTTGGAGGAGTGTTTAGAATAGAAATATATCAGAGTTACAAGCAAAAAAAAAATTCAACCAATATAAAGTTTACCAAGCAAGTCTACCACTTGTTGCAAGAAAGGAATTTGAAGATTCAAGTGATGATGCTCATAAGATGAAAGATTTTAAATAAGTATTAAAGTGCAAGGTAAAACAATTATATGGTTATGATGCAGAAGACATATACAAGTACAAAAAACATCTTATGGTAATCAATGATGGTTCATAAAAAGATATATGAGTTCAATTTCAAAAAGAAGATGTTTTTGTAAATCATTTTGCATTTAAAATTTTTGTTTTGACAATACAGTAACCAAGCATGAAATAATCTTATCAAAAAGAGATTACTACAATGTTACTTTAATTCACAATTTCAAAACATACCAAACATTGTAGAAAGCATGCTAGGTTATCTAGTGCATTTCATAAATAAAGAGTAGTATAGAATTAGCATTAGGATCCAATACTCGTGAGAATAAGTGTTATGCAAGATAATGATGTGCATAAAAGTGTATTTTGAATAGAGTAAACAAATGTTTTAATCAAAAATACAAGTAATATGTAAAGTAAAGAGCACAATAAAACACAAATAATTTTACTTCCACTCACTTCAATGCACAAAAAAAATGTACAACTACCAAGGTGCTCTGCACACACAATGCTCATCAAGACTTATCAGGGCGCAAAGTAGTGCTTGAGGGATCACATAATTTTATAGTTCAATATTGTTTTTTTTTATTGTGATCCGGTGTACTTAAGAATAAGTGGTTTTTATTTTGAAAGAAAGTTATGGTTTGCACAAGATACTTTATTATTCTTTCCAAGGTGCTCAACCTCACAACGCTTATTAAGACTTATCAGGAGGTTCAAGTAGTGCTTGGTGGAGTTATCTTTGTCACTTTATTTTATGATTTTGTTTTGTACAAAGTTCTCCGAATACACTTGTTTTGCAAACCAATATAATTTATGAAAAAGATAACCACTTTTCTTAACTTTTAAAAGTGCAAATAAAGGTTGTGTAGGTAAGATACTTGTGCAATTTTAATTCATTGTACTATTACAAAACATACACAAACATTCTTAGATTGAACACATAAGTAGACAATGCCAAAATAAGTGAGTGAATTGCGATCATTATCAAACATAAAACATTACTCATACTTAGAGGCATGCTACGCATAGTTCTACACAACTTTTTCAATATAAATTATGCACATATTAATAGATGTATCAAAGCATGATGAAGGCAATGTTCAAAGTAGTTTGAAAAGATAAATTGCAACATTATAGAAGTTCTAAATAATAGATTAAGTCATGCTTGATTTTCAATGAAGTCCATACAATATTTTTTGATATTTTTGAGGAATAATTTTTATTTAAAGCTTGAACTCATAAAAATTGATCTTGGACTTCCCGAGGACTACCTTGTGAAAGGTTTGCCCGGTACTAGGTGATATGATGGGATGATAGCCCAAATCACCCTTTCGCAAGATACAAGTAAAAAGTTAAGTTAAAAAACTAACATTTTTTGATAATTTTTTGTTTTATATTTTTGTATTTGATTTTTCAAAAAATAAAGAAAAACAGAAGTGCAAAAACTAAATAGAAAATATAGATTTATATATTTTTATGGATTTTTTGAATTTTAAAAAATACAGAAAATCGAACATGGACGCTAGTGCCTGCGGTAGCGCTAGCGTGGGAGACAGTAAGTGATTTTTGAGGATATTGGAAATTTTGATTCTTGATCTTGATTAGGTGTCCCATTAGGAGTTTCTTGCTGAAATTGCAGAATTTAAGGAGATGTTTTTGATGGTTAAACACAAAAAAATGCAATTTTGAATTTGTGTTAATTTGAAAGATCTAGGACACCTAATCATCACATGAGACATATTTTCTTATATCTTTATTATGATTTTTCAAAGGCTTGTGTTTACCAAAATAATGTAATAGATAGAGAATGTAGCCACAAGACATCATGTTTGAATTCACCAAATAAGCATGATTTTTTAATTATGAACTAATGTATATGCGAAGAATAAACTAGGTATGCCCTAGATACCAATATCCAGACAATATGTCTTGATAAAAACTTATAAAATCTATCATAGACACAAATGTTCTTTAGGTACCAATATTAGTATGATAAGTTTGGGATTAATGTTATGCCAAAGTTTGATAGTGTTTCAATTTATAAACCTAAAATAGAGTGACAATTCTATTTGGTTTGATATCAAAATGATTCATAGGTCTAAACTAGAAATAAATCACAATACACACATATATCACCATAACACCAACCATGGTAAACAATTATAATGTCAATTATTATCATATAATTTGTGATAGTTGTTTATAGATGATTCTTGATATGGATTATGATTTTAGAGATGTTTAGCAAAAGATATCACTAGATCATGGTGGTGTTTGTGAATTCAATATTCATTATGAAGATAACTTCTTTCAACACATTTTAGTGATTTTCCTTTAATTAAGAATTTTGAATATATATGTGATTTTTTGATAGGTGAACAATAGTGATGGTTTAGATCATGTTTGACATCAAGGAGAGAACACAATATAATTTTTGTTGTTGTGAACAATGACTCCCATATTGAAAGTTGAGCTTTTATTTAAATCTTGAATTTTCTTTTAGATCAAGTTATTTCACTAAACCACTTGTTGGTGAAGGCTAAGAATCTTAATAGCCTAATAACCGGATTTAATTTGAAATATCTTATAGCAAATTTAGAGTTTGATTCATATGGATAATATAAGATATTTAGAAGTAATGAATATAAGAATAAAAGATGGGTCATCAAAATAAAATATGATTTGGAATTTTGATCAATTTGATTTTATAAACATATTGATCTTGTAAGAGATAAGATCATATTTTCAAAATTGTATAGGATGACCATGACATGATAGTTCAAAAGAAACAAGAAAAATAAGAAAAATTAAAAGACATAAAAGCATATCATGAAGTAGAACTTTGTATATTTCATTTTAATTGATTTCTACTTCATGCAAATGATGGGATACTAATGAATAAGAGATTTAGGTATCCAAAGAGGACCGGGAGTGACGGTTCCTTTGGGTACCCAAATACATCGTGTTTGCTTTTGGGGAGATGTGATTGAATGGGCCCTTTTGATTTGAGTTTGTGTTTCATCTTTAACTTTTGGCCGCCATTCAAACATTGGTTTAATATTATTCTTATTTATCAAATTTCCATGACGATTTTGCAAAACATTCTTTATAGGAAATTTGTTTATCTTTAAATTTATGTTGGGAGAGTGGTTATTTTGTAAATGATAATGATTTGGAATTTTATTTTCAAGCATTTGATATTCTTTATTTCCTTTGTTGGATTTATCAATATTTTGAGAAATTATATTCAACTTGCTTTTAGATATACCTTGAGATTGTGAATGAATGTTTTGAGCGTTTTTCTTAATGATTTCCTTAAGTAAGTTGATTTTTGATTTTAGTTCATCATTCTTGATTTTTAAATTATGTCTAGCTTTATTATAATTTATTGTGCTATTTTTGAGAGTGGTAACAATTGAGTCAATATGTTTTTCATATTTATCCCTATACTCATCAAATGTTTCATCCATCTCTTTTATTTCAATTTCATAGTCCTTACACTTAGCACAATTAATTTTTAACGATGAATTTTCTAAACATAATTTTTCATTTTGTTCTCTTATAAAAATAATTTCTTTTTCAAGTTCCTTAAATTTTTCTTTAATATCATTACAATCAAGACAAGGTTTTGTATTTTCAATTGAAGTGACATGAGTAAAGCTAGATAAATCAGATTTTGATATTACTTTAACTTTTTCTTTTAAATTTTTATTTTCTAAGCGCAATAGTTTATTAGCATTCTTTAATTTCTCAATTTTGCGCCTACTATTTTGTAACAATTATAATGAAGAGATAGAAGTACAAAAGATAGAATTTGATTTCCTTACATTGCTTTTAGATGAGGGAGGATTTGAACATATTGTTCCTTTGTCTTCTTCTTGGCATTCCTCTTCCAAAAGTAAGATTTCTTCTTCTTTTTCTCTTGGTGTATTGTTCTCCTTTTCTATTTCAATATTCTCCATGGCTTCGCTCCGAGAGAGATCTTCTTGAATGATAATGGATGCTTGTACGTTCTTTTCTTCCTGTGTTTGTTCCATACCTGCGAGAGGAAGATCATACATTTCTTCAAGAAAGCGCCATATTTTGTATGCACTAGAAAAGCAATATATGAATTTGAAAATTTCATTAGATAGTGCACAAAATAAATAGTGTTTGGCTTTGGCATTTAGCTGACGTTCTTTTTTATTCGATTCATCCGCTCGTCTTATAATTGCTAAGTTCCATACTTCGATATCTAAAGTTTTAATAAATTTTTCCATTAAAATTTTCCATCCTTTATAATTTGTTCCTTCAAACAAAGGTGGTTTATGTGATATTTCATCTTCACAGAAATTTGCCCCACTAGTAGAAGCGAGATCATGAGACGCCATTATTCCCGGTTGTTAAGCCGATTGGAATAAAACCGCTCTGATACCACTTGTTAGATCGGTCGGCGCCCTTAGAGGGGGGGGGGGGGGGTGAATAAGGGTTTTCAAAAACTTTAGATTTTATTTAGAAAAACTTTGGAATATTGCAATATTAAAACAAAAAGTCAAGTAAAACAAAAAGAGAGACAAGCTTTATTGATATTAACTAAGTTTTACAAAACTTGTTCTCAATGGCGCTAGAGATCAGAGGCGAATAATAAAAACTCTTTTTCGTTTTCTATACCGACTCGTATCCCCACGAACCGGTTGGCTTTAGCCGATCTCTCCCCAGATACGGCCTCAAGCCGCTCTAGCCAATCTATCCCCAGAAAGGCCTCAAGCACCCCCTAGACCTAGCCTAGATCTAGTCGACAACACGAGGAGAATTTCAGCCCTAAGTCCTATCCCAGACCTAGTCGCCAACACGAGGCGATTTCACTACCGTTTACAGAAAAGATATGAAATGAAAAGACAATAATATAAAAACTCCCTCTATGTGGATCTCTTGGAGAAGTGGACGAAGGCCCGCAGAGTATGATCGTAGTCGATGCGGCCTTTCGTCACGATGATGACGCGTGTTGAAATCTTCTCCACGGATCTCCTTAAGGCTTTATGGAATTGTGGGAGTATCGCTCTGAATCTTCCTCTCTCTGCTGTGGCACGAAGCTCTGGAGTTTGGGATTGGAGGAGGATGAAGAATTCGGAGCCAAAGCATCCAATTTATAGCCTTAGCGCTCCTGCCGGCGCTAGCGCTACCGCCGGCGCTAGCCCGGATTAAGAAACAATTTGCGCGGCAGAATCTCCCATCCGTGGCAACATGCTGCACTATACCTTATATGCGTCACGCTACCGCCGGTGCTAGTAGCTACCGCCGGCGCTATCCCCGATTAAGAAACTTCTTGCGCGGCAGGATCTTCAATCCGCGGCAACGAGGCTTTCATTCCTTCTGTGTTCACCGATACCGCCGGCGTTATCCGCTACCGCCAGGCGTTAGCGCCTTCCATAACAGCTCCCGGAAACGCGCTCATCATCACTAGCGCCCGGCGCTAGTTGCTACCGCCGGCGCTAGTGAGCCTCTTCGAATTTTGGCCTCAATTTTGGGGGCAGTCATCATGTGTACTCCTTGAGTCATGTGGACCTAGTAAACCTGCACACTTGAACACACAAGATTAAATACACATAGGATTTGTTATTCTCAAACCTAGGAGATGCGGAAGACCATGTTCCAACAGATTGTAGTCATGTAAAGTTCCGGAAGGGCAGCACCACATCTAAAGGGTGTTGTGACGTGGCTCTGATTCGCCGTTACGAAAGGTGCACTTTTTTGTAATGACCCGGCGGGCACCACACCCCATAAACGATGTGGGCCACGCTTCTAGCATCGTATAAGGACTACAGTCCGTGACAAACCCCCAACCAATTTATTGAGCCTGTTTCTCAGCAATAATAGGTTGTTGAGGCCGGGATTCAATCTCGTGCCCCCGTGATGAGGAATGTTGAAGGTGCCTTATTAAGGGGGTGCGGGATCCAATCCCGACCTGCAATCCTTGTACGACGCAGTCCATGTACAATGTTGTCCTTGTACAATAGGTTGCTGAGAAATAGGCTCAGTGAATTGGCTAGGGGGTTTGACACAGACTGTAGTCCATGTACGATACTAGATGTGTCCCACAACGTTTATGGGGTGTGGTGCTCGCCGGGTCGTTACACCTTTCACCTTGGAAGAACGAAGCTAAGGATTTGGAGCTTGACGGATCGCCACCATGCCACCAAGAAGACAAACGAGATCCATGGTTGAAAATCAGGTGACTTCCGCCCCCTCTCCCTTGGTGCTAGATCCTTTGATCTGATTTTGGAGAGACGTCTGCTCAAAACATCTTGACCTTGGTGAGTTTAATGGATTTTTCTAGGAAGAGACCACGCTATACCTTTTGTTCTAGGGCGTCGTTCACCGAGATAATCTCTTCGATATACTCCTCTCTTCAAAACAATGTTGTAGGAGTTGATTTTGTGAATAACGGTAGTCTAATGAGGGAGTATTGGAGGAGAGAAGGCGAAATAATATTTGTATGCGCTGGAGGAAGAAGATGAATAGATGTTGTTCATCTGTCTTGAGATACGTACAGATTTTATAAATTGGGGAAATTTTGTTTTCTGCACTCTACGCACTGCAAGCCTATTTTTAAGCATGATCCGGCCATATTTAGGTCTTGATCTCAACACAAAAGTTGTAGCCCTCGGAAAGACCTTTCCAACGATTAGTTGTGCATTTTCTGGGGATCTTTATAGCTCCCGCAAGGTGAAATCGAAAATGGCTGTGCAGAAGATGATCATGTTTAAGTACATGACAGCTTGTTGTCCAGATGTGCTCTGATGGATTCAAACGCAATTTTAGATAGGATATGCTTAGACCTGGATCTTGGGCTTAACACGAAAGTTGTAGCCCTTGGAAATACCTTTTTGGAATGGGGTGGCATATAATTTTTGGTGGTCTGTAGCTCCGAGAAATTTAGTTTCCGTAAGCTGTGTCCAAAGCGTACATATTTTGATGTAATTGGATTTCTCTTGAATTAGTCATCAGACACTTATGAAAATTGATAGACTTAAACTTAATATTGATGTATACGCCCTTGTTATGTTTTATGAGATATGGATTCTTATTTGTTAAGACACTACAACCATTGTTGGGATATACCTTGTCTTATTAATTGTTAAGAATTATCTTGTCACACTAATTGTGAATTGAATTTGGTTGGGGCTCAAATGGGTGGAAAGGTTCCAAATTGTAAATCAGCATAAGCTATGATGGAAATTCCAATTGGATAGTCTAGATAATATATTTGAAATACTTTATGATGTGGATGCTCTCATTGTGATAATCTGATATACTTGTAGTCCATAGGATCATATGGGTGAAAACCCTTGATATATGTAGCCACTGCTTAGAGTCATGATAACTCCCTTCGGGTAGCAGCGAGGACAAGGCCTCATAGTTAGGATGAGATGACATCCTAGGGTATGTTGGAAAATGAAAGGGACTCCGTTGGATCCCTTGGGTACTTGGGTTATACGGCAAGTGCGGGTGTTGGCGGATGATGGTTATGATCTTGTGTTGAGGATTGCATGTGGCAGATCTACGGGATCACCAGTCGTCATACTGACGGGAGCTGGCAGATAGATCTTGGCCGATTGGGCTGGGTTCTTTGATATTTACTTCCCAAAGACCCCTTTCGGCCACGACGGGTGATGCCTGAGAGGTTAGCTACCCTCGAAAAGTGGGAAGTAAAAGTCTATGTCGACATAGCAAATCAGAGTGCATGTGTAAATCATGTGTGAGTCATTATACATGCATTCATTACATTGCACCGCATAAAGATCCTTATCACATAAACTTGTTGGGACACTTTTACTTAATTGTGAATCTATGGCTTCTGTAGTTTTTATATTATTGATGGGTTGGCATAGTGATATTGGTTTAGCCAGCAGGATAGGTGTATTGTGGTACATGTTAGCCCGTGTGCTAACGCTACTGCAAGGTGGATATTCTGGGCATAGGACTCCCGTCGGTCATGTCTTATGTTCTGGGATGGGGGGGGGGGGGGGTCTTACAAATTGTATCAGCTTGCAATAATCCTGAGATAAAGAAGTCCATTACCTCATGGTGCCACCCCCGCTCGACTCTTCAGTTTGAGGACAAACTGAATAAGCGGAAGCAGTGGTGTGCCCATGTGTGATTCACATTAATTGTGTCCATTACCTTCCTTTAAGTAGCCAACATAACCCAAAATTCTACCTTACGTGTAGATTTTGGTACGTTCGGAGCCAAAGACTGGCACCCCCGTACCTCCAGACCCTACTTCTTTCCAACAGTCCGAGCTTGGACAAACCTTGATGGAAATCTTGGAAGCCTTCAGGTCTCAGCAAATCTCAGTGCAGCAACAGGCCCATGGATAGAACTGGTTAAGCACCTTCCGAGCTCTCTCTTCTTCCACCTATCATGTGACGGAGTCGGCTGTCCACACAGAGGAGTGGCTAGACTATGTACAAGAGTTGTTGGCTGGGATCTGATGCCCTTCCAGTATGGTTGTTACGTTGGCAGTTTTGGCCATGGATTTGCATGCCAATAGGTGGTGGAAGTCCCTTATGGGCTCCACCTTCGAGGGACGTAACTACACTGACATAAGCTGGAGTGAGTTTTCTGGTCCATTCCTGGAGCACATCGTACCCTCTATGGCCCGTGATGAGCTCGAGGAGAGGTTCTTGCAGGTAAATTAGGGATCTAGATCAGTAGTGGAATACCAGCGGGAGATTCAACACCTTGCCAGATTCACAAACTCCTATGACTTAGATGATCGTGGTTACGCAAAGAGGTTCTACAAAGGTCTGTGAGACCCTCTTAGGCAAGCTCTTCTATTCATTGTTGATTCGAGCATTGAACAAATCATAATGATGGCAAAGAAATTGGAGGCGGACCACTTGGGGGGTCCAGTCTAGTTCTAAGAGACCTGCAAAGGTTGTGATGGAAGCAGGACCCAGTTTTCGGAGGAGGCAGAGTGCCAGAGGCAGAGGAGGAAATCAGAGAGGATGTGGCGGACGTTTCCGTTAGAAGTTCTGGATGGAGAAGCCTGCCCAATAGTTAGCATTACCCCCACCTAAGTAGGCATAGACATATCAGCAACCCAGAGGGCCTTTCATGGAGGGTTGTTTCCATTGCCATCAGCCGGGCCACATTCAACACTTTTTCCCTCAATTGCAAAAGGAATGCTCCAAATCGCCCCATGGTTCCCCCAAAACCTCGGCGTGGTCGAGTCCAAGGACACCTTTGTGGAGACCGTCGACCAGCCGGGGAGCAGGTCTATGCACTGGATCTCACTCAGCCTCAGAGTTCGGATAGAGTCATTGTAGGTATACTATTGTTCTAAGCTCTTTTTCAAGTCTCAGAATATGGAGATGATTTAGAATTGCTAGAAGTAGACAAACTTAGCTAACTAAAATTACACAACAAATTCAGGAATAGTGAATGTATGTGGCAAGTCGTCCCATGCCTTGATCGACACAGGAGCATCACACAACTTTGTCTCGGAAGACTTCGTAAAGGACTTGGATCAGGTTCGACACTACAAGGGGGCTATCAGGAGGGTGCGTCTTCCTGATGGGTCAGTGATGGAATCGACTGCAAAGTGCCTCCTAAATGTGACCATTAATGGTCTGACACTTGATGCCCCAACAACAATCCGGAAGATGTCAGACTTTGACCTTGTCCTGGGGATGACATGGCTCACTTGGAACCATGCTCAGATAGATTTCCCGGCAAGGAAGGTCGTGCTGAGATATGACACCACATATACGACCTTCGATGGAATTATTTCAGCCTCTCGTCGTTTACTTTCTTCTACTCAGGCCATCGAGTCCCATGAGAAGGGGGACGAAGTTGTTATGATATGTTTTGAACTAAGGTAGATAGAGGTTAACATGAAGGATATACCAGTAGTTCAGGATTTTCCCGATGTCTTCCCAGATAAGTTACTTGGATTACCCCAGCCTAGGGAAGTGGACTTCCAGATTAGGCTAATACCGGGTGCTAAACCTGTTTCTCGGGCCCCATACCGGATGGCCCCTAAGGAACTAGTAGAGTTTCAGGTACAATTATAAGAGTTGGTGGACTCAGGATTTGTTCGCCCCAGTTCGTCACCCCAGTTCGTCACCCTGGTGAGCCCCTGCTTTGTTCGTTAAGCAGAAGGATGGATCCCTACGATTATGCATAGATTACTGGAAGCTCAATCGGTTGACGATGCGGAATACCTATCCCTTACCCCGGATCGATGAGCCTTTCGATTAGCTGGTGGGGGCCCATTGGTTCTCCAAGTTGGATTTGCGATCGGGGTACTATCAACTGAGGATACAAGAGGAGGATGTTCCAAAACCATCTTTTAGCTCGAGGTACGGACTATACGAGTTCACAGTTATGCCATTTGGGCTCACAAATGCCCCTTCTGTGTTCATGAGCCTGATGAACTGCGTGTTTGAGCCTTAACTTGATGTCTTCGTGATTGTGTTCATCGATGACATCTTGGTTTTTTCAAAGTCGAAGGAGGACCATACGAAGCACCTGGCTTTGGTATTGGAAATGTTGCGGAAACATCAGTTGTTTGCCAAGTACAGTAAGTGCAAGTTCTGGCTGCGACAAGTTGAGTTATTGGGTCATGTGATTAATGGATCAGGATTAGCTGTGAATCCTGCCAAGGTGCGTGCTGTAAAGGAGTGGCATCCATTGAAGCCGGCATCAGATGTGTGGAGTTTCCTCAGACTTGCTGGTTACTACCGCAAGTTTGTTGAGGGATTTTCAAAGATAGCTCTCCCTCTCACCGCTTTGACCAAGAAGGGTGTACCGTTTATATGGTCACCCAAGTGCGAGGCTGCATTTCAATCCAAGTGTGAAGCCGGCATCAGATCGCCTTACCTCTGCTACAATCTTTGCCCTTCCATCTGGTAAGGAAGGATTTCAGAAATAGATTGATGCATCAAACCAAGGCATGAGAGTTGTTTTGATGCAGCACAGGCACTTGATTGTATACGTCTCGAGACATCTGAAGAAACATGAGCCAAATTACCCAGTGCATGATTTGGAACTGGGAGCAGTGGTCTTCGCCTTAAATATTTTGAAGCACTACTTGTACGACGTCCACTATGAGATCTTTTCTGACCATAAGAATCTCAAGTACATTCATATGTAGAAAGACTTGAACCCGAGACAATGGCGGTGGCTGGAGTTCTTATGTGACTATGAGTTCACACTAAACAACCACCCTGGGAAGGCAAACTTAGTTGCAGATGCATTAAGTAGGAAGGTACCCTGATGATTTAGATTGGACTTCTTCTTTTTGTTTTATAAATAAAAGATAACCTTTATATTAAGAGTTTAGAATTGGCGGATGTTTTCGAAGAGTCTCGCAAGTACTCCTACTTTGAGAAATTAACCGTTATCCTATTGAAGGATAGAAGTAACGGTCTTTTTCTTCTTTCAGAATATTGACAATTACGCCTCGGCTACAACGCCGAATTCTATTGAATTGAAAAGTAGAAAAGGAGAGTTTTGCACTAAGTGAGTTTGGAAAGCTTTGTTTGAATTCTTAGTCCAAATTAATCATTTGATAAAGGCAAGTATACCTTATCGCAAGTAATACAGGATATTTTTTTGAAAATATCGGGATCGTATATTTCCGCGGGTCGTGTTGATTATGCTACTTCGAGGGACGAACTATTATTTTATCGGAATAATATTTTTAGTTGGTTTAACTAGAGTTCTAAGTGATAAAATGCGAAAGACGATAATAAGCGATTAACTAGAGTTCTAAACGATGAGAAAGATAGCGCGCGACGTCGAATTACCTTGAGACGAAAATAGAATTTTTGTAGAATTAAAAGTGATGACTTTTCAAAATATTAAGATGACTTGACCGTGGAGGTTCCATAATTATGAACGCTCCTCTCTCGAGGGTACGCCCACCTGAGATTACGAATATTCGACCGAACTCTCGTTCTACAATCGAATGTTCTTAATACTCGCTTTATGTTGTGAACCCCGCTATTGGGTTTTTATTTCCAATTCGGGAGAATTACCTCGTCCTCTCTCGAGGGTAGAGCGCACTTCTCTTTACTCGTGAGCGATCAATCCGTACGCACGAGCCTCTCGGCTAACTAGGTACGAAAACGGAAATGAAAACCACACATCGATTATGTGGCTCCACTCAACGTGATTCTCGGGTAAACCTTAAGCGTTAATTATTTTAGAAAGAGATGTTTTAATTTTATAGAAAAACTATTTTTGTGTCCCAATGCTCTTCGACGTCGTGTGCTAAAGGAAATTAGCCACTCATCGGAATGGAGACGGCATTATCGGTTGAAAAATACATGTTTAATGATTAAAGCAGATATAAGCGGATAAAAAGGAAATAAAAAGACTTATATAAAAAACAGTAATAGTATCCGTCCCAACCACCTTAAACAAGCTCTAAAAAGTTCTTAGCCTCTTATTCAAGAAGGGGGTGGTATAGAAATGAAAAGACTTATAAAGGTGCAGAAATAATATCCATCCCAACCGGCTTAAATAAATGCTAAAGTTAATTAGCCTCTTATTCAAGATGGGGGTGGTATAGAAATGAAAAGACTTATAAAGGTGCAGAAATAATATCCGTCCCAACCGACTTAAATAAATGCTAAAGTTAATTAGCCTCTTATTCAAGATGGGGGTGGTATATAGCAGTTATATGAAGACTGAAATAAAACTAAGTTACAAAAAAAAGAAAAATATAATCTCATATACGCACACACTCTAAAAAAAAACTGAAAAGAAAGCGTTTAAAATGAAAGCGATAAAATAAAGCGAAAAAGAAAACGATAAAACTATTTTATGAAAGCTTGTAAATCTAAGCTATGAAAACAGTAAACCTAGATTATGAAAGCAATAAACCTAACTATAAAAGCAATAAAACTAAATTATGAAAGCAATAAAGCTAAACTCATACACGCACACACGCTAACATTAATAAAAAGGAAGATGATCCAAATGAGAAAAACATCATTTTATTTCTGAAATCAGCATTACAACTAGACTAGGAAGACGAAAAAAACTTAAAACGAACTTAAACTGAATTGCATAAGAGAAGCTCACAATCACTCAAAAGAACTCACAATACAACAAGAACTACTCAAAATTTGGATGAAAAATACTTCAGCCGAGCCCCTCTATTTATAGGGAAAATTTAAGTTTTACACGCCCTAGGTCACGGGCGTGACTTGAATGTCACGGCCGTGACTTAGGGCGTGACATTTGCTCGGCTGTATTCGCCGTCTTCTGGAAGGTCCGGCCGTCAAACATGGCTGCACACAGGCGTGACTTGGTATGTCACGGGCGTGACTTTGTGAGTCACGGGCGTGACTATGGGTGGCTGATGTCGGCAGCATGGGCGCGGCTTCGAGACGTGATGCGCTGGCGGCTCACGGGCGTGACTCTGCTGGAACACGGGCGTGACTTGTAGAGTCACGGGCGTGACTTGGTCAACTGGAGTGAGCTGAAGAGAAATTCGTCGGGCGCAGAGCTTTAAATTTACACGCCCTTGGTCACGGGCGTGACCGAGGGCGTGACTTGAGCGATTTGTCGGGATTTGATCTGAATCGAGCCGTCCCGTTGATATTTGATCTTTAAAATTACACGCCCTTGGTCACGGGCGTGACTGAGGGCGTGACCTGGGAAAATTTTGCAAAAAAATGCAAAAAAAAAAAAAATTAAGTTAGAAACCAGAAATAATAAAGAAGCAATTTATTCATTAATTTACATAGAAAATTCACAATATTAATTAAAACTATACTAATAATTATACTAAAAATACATATATTTTATTACTTATCAAATACCCCCATACTTAAGCTTTTGCTATTCCAGAGCAAAAGTAAGAGAGATCTATACGGGATTAACATAAGTTCTAATTTTTGGCTATCGTTTTATTTTAATCATAAGAGACTGAAAAATAAAAATTCGGAGTAATAAGAGTTAAGTCCTAAATTATGCAAATGATTTAAGTAGAAAGAAATGTCCTGGCCAAAAGACTTCTTAATTAACCAAATAGCAAACAAAATTGCAATCATTAGTAAACGAGATTAGATCGAAATTATAATAACCTTTGTTTAAAGAAACATGAAGGAAAAAATATAAGTTACTAATTATGCTCTCAAATGATTTTTTGAATTAAAACTAGAAACAATAATTTGGTTAAGGGAAGAGGGGGTAAAAAGCCTTGGCAAATAGAAGAGTACTTGAATTAGGGGTGATGAATTGTATCATCTCACCCCTCTTATATAGTTTCCTTTGACTCCCATCGTTGGTGTACGAGGGAAAATTGACCTTTTAATTAACCCAATGCCCGTGTTTACGGAATTTGCAATTCCCATTGACATAGGATCTCTTTTAACAAATATTGGGTGCCTATGTTTACGGAATTTTTGTATTCCCATTGACATAAGATTTTTTTTTCTTCCTTTGTTTGTTTTTGCCATGCTAAATTGGTGTATACAAGGGGTTTTCAAGAGAAATTCTAGAATAATAAAAAAAAGTTTTGAGAGCAACCTTAGTAAGTTGAATATTCCTAGATTCCTGAAGACATAAAGTAGGGATGATTGCAGTCTAAAGTTGTTTTGCCAACATAATACACATGTCTCTATTTTAGCTAGTAGAAGTAGTGCTTGATAACAAAGCCTTTATTTAAATTAAAAACATAAGATATTCTTTAAAACTTAACCCCGAACATTTAAATCTATCGATCTTAGATAAACAAACAAATAGTAAAACTAGCGATTATGAAAATCCACAAACATATACTCTCGAAACTAAATGCTTTAAGAATAAAAGTAAAGTAGGGTATATTTTTTTGGAACGTTTTTGTTTTTCTTTGTGTTTTTTTTTTGTTTTTTTTTTGTAACATATACTCTCGAAAAAAATACATATATATATATTTTTTTTGATAGACCCTTTTTTTTGTAATATATTTTGTAAAAATATATTTTTATTTTGTAAAAAGAAGCCCCTTTTTTTGTTTTAAATGAAAACGGTAAATACACCCCCATACTTAAAACCCAACATTGTCCCCAATGTTGTAATGTAAGTATGAAGGAGATAAAATAACATTGCAAAATATACAAAAGGAAAGAGGAAGCAAAAAGGCTTCCCTGAATTAAAGCTGGCGGGGTCGTAAGAAACCCTGCAAAAAGAGATAAAAAAGCATAATACAAATATTAGATAAATATGGGGTGCCTCCCACAAGCGCTTTGTTTACCGTCGCGTAGCTTGACGCATTTGGCGTGGTGAGATTATAAATTGGGGAGGGTTAAAGATTCCGTGTGTCCGTCCACCGGATCGCCTGCAAGATATAGTTTTAAACAGTGGCCGTTGACTTTAAAATTGCCTTTTTCGGGGTGAGAGATAAGAACGGTCCCATACGGCCAAACCTCTTTGACTTCAAAGGGGCCGGACCAGCGGGATTTGAGCTTACCCGGAAAAAGACGAAGACGTGAATTATAAAGAAGGACAAGATCGCCCGGCGCGAAAGTTTTTGGAAATTTAATTTTTCGATCGTGGTAGAACTTAGAACGCTCCTTATAAAATTTATTACTCTCATAAGCGTTCGCACGCCATTCATCGAGTTCATTTAGTTGGAATTTCCTATTCTCAGAGGCTAAGTTCGAATCGAGATTTAAAAATTTTAAGGCCCAAAAAGCGCGGTGTTCTAACTCTACTGGTAAATGGCACGCTTTGCCGTAGACTAATCGATAGGGCGTACAACCGATAGCGGTCTTGTATGCCGTACGATACGCCCACAACGCATCGTCGAGTTTTAAGGACCAATCCTTCCTATTTAAAGAGACGGTTTTTTCCAGAATGCGTTTTATCTCGCGATTTACTACCTCTACTTGGCCGCTCGTTTGGGGGTGATAGGCGGTGGCGAGCTTATGCGTGACGCCGTACTTAGATAAAATTTTTGAAAACTGGGCGTTGTAGAAGTGCGTGCCCCTATCACTAACTATTGCACGGGGCGTGCCGAAGCGAGAAAATAATTTTTTTAGAAAATGGACGATGACTCGCGCATCATTGGTGTGCAGAGCTTGCGCTTCCGCCCACCTAGATACGTAGTCGACCGCCACTAAAATATAGTGATTATTAAAAGGAGGTAGGGGGCCTACAAAGTCTATGCCCCACAAATCGAAGATTTCACATTCTAAATAAAAGTTTTGGGGCATCTCGTCACGACGAGAGATGTTACCCGACCGCTGGCAGCTATCGCATATACTCACAAAAGTGTGAGCATCCTTAAAGAGAGTGGGCCAATAAAAGCCTGACTCTAACGCTTTCCGCGCGGTCCGGTTGGCTTGATAATGCCCTCCAGCCGGCCCCTCATGGCAGTGTCGCAATATTTGCGCACCCTCCTCGCTTGAAACACATCTTCGTATCACTTGGTCTGCGCAGACGCGAAAGAGAAAGGGGTCCTCCCAAAAGTAGTTTTTCAAGTCAGAGAAGAATTTCTTCTTCTGCTGAGTCGAAAAATCTTTTGGAAGGACCCGCGCGACTAAATAGTTCGCGTAATCTGCGAACCAAGGGGTAGAAGAAGTTTTTGTATTATTTATGATTAAAAGGCGCTCCTCAGGAAATCGATCGTCTATTTCTGGTTCGACGAGCGCTTCTGCGACGGGGTGTTCTAAACGTGAGAGGTGGTCAGCTGCTAAATTTTTAGCCCCTTTCTTATCCCGGATCTCTAAGTCAAATTCCTGTAAAAGGAGGATCCATCGAAGTAAGCGAGGCTTGGCATCAACTTTGGCCAAAAGATATTTTAGGGCGGAGTGATCAGTGAAAACGATCACGTGGGAAAGTGTTACGTAAGGCCTGAATTTATTAAAAGCAAAGATGACGGCAAGAAGTTCCTTTTCCGTCGTTGTATAGTTAGCCTGTGCGGCATTGAGTGTGCGAGAAGCGTAATATATTGGATGAAAATATTTATTTATGCGTTGGCCTAAGACAACTCCTACCGCGATATCGCTCGCGTCGCACATAATCTCGAACGGAAGGAACCAATCTGGCGCCACCAGAATTGGAGAATTGATAAGTTGCTTTTTTATAAAATCAAATGCCTCTACGCAGGCCGTGTCAAAAATGAATGGGGAATCCTTTTCCAGGAGGTGAGTTAGCGGTTTGGTTATTCTTGAAAAATCTTGAATAAACCGCCGATAAAAACCTGCGTGGCCAAGAAAACTTCTAATTGATTTGACGTTCGAAGGAACAGGAAGTTGTTCAATTATAACGACTTTGGCCCTATCGAACTCCATCCCCTTGGAAGAAATTTTATGGCCGAGGACTAAGCCCTCTCGGACCATGAAGTTGTATTTCTCCCAGTTCAAGACTAAGTTCGTCTCCTCGCACCGTTGGAGGACTCTATCTAAATTTTTTAGACAATTTTTAAAAGAGTCTCCAAAGACGGAGAAGTCATCCATGAAGACTTCCATTATGTCTTCTACTAGCTCGCCAAATATTGCCAGCATACATCTTTGAAATGTAGCTGGCGCGTTACAGAGGCCAAACGGCATTCGTCGATATGCGAAGGTGCCGAAAGGGCAAGTAAAAGTCATTTTTCTTGGTCCTCGGGTGAAATAGGGATTTGGAAAAATCCCGAGAGACCATCAAGGAAGCAATAAAAAGGATGACCGGAGAGACGTTCTAAGATTTGATCAATAAACGGTAACGGAAAGTGGTCTTTTCTGGTGGCATCATTTAGTTTTCTGTAGTCGATGCACACCCTCCAACCCGTAACAGTGCGAGTTGGGATTAATTCATTATTCGTGTTTGCCACGACCATTATACCGCCCTTTTTTGGGACGACTTGTACGGGGCTTACCCACGTGCTGTCGGAAATATGATAGATAATCCCCGCGTCGAGGAGTGTAATAATTTCAGTCTTAACGACTTCCCGCATGTTCGGGTTAAGTCGCCGTTGAGGCTGAATTGTTTTGCGGGGGTTTTCTTCGAGAAAAATTTTGTGGGAGCAGAATGAGGGGTTAATTCCCCTGATATCGGAAATTTGCCATGCAATTGCACGACGATGTTTAGATAAAACTTCAACCAATTCGGATGTTTCCGAATCGGTTAAAGTAGACGATATTATAACCGGAAGTTTTAAGTTCGCGGCTAGAAAAGCATATTTTAAATGGTCGGGGAGTTGCTTAAGCTCCAAGACCGGAGGTTCTTCATAGGAAGTGGAGATTTTCAACGCGCGGGAGGTTGCGAGAAAGGGGCGACCGAGGATGATGGGTACCTCGACGTCCTCCTCTATGTCCAGGATGACAAAGTCTACTGGGAAGATAAACTTGTCGACCTTGACCAGAACATCCTCCGCTACCCCGATTGGGTACTTTACCGAGCGATCCGCGAGTTGGATGCTCATTTTTGTTGGACTTGGGACGCCTAAATCGAGTTTTTTGAAAAGAGAAAAAGGCATCAAATTGATGCTGGCGCCTAAGTACGCAAGAGCGTACTTTATTAACATATTGCCAAAGAGACACGGGATGGAGAACCGTCCCGGGTCGTTCAGTTTTGGCGGCAATTTGTTAAGGAGAACAGCCGAACATTCCGCGTTAAGGGAAACACGCGAAACATCCTCGAGTCGCTTTTTATTAGAAAGCAACTCTTTAAGATATTTCGCGTATTTCGGCATTTGGGAGAGTGCCTCGCAGAAGGGGACGTTTATTTGAATTTGTTTTAAAATACGCAAAATTTTTTGATAATTTTCATCCTCCTTCTCTTTATTAATTTTAGACGGGTAGGGAATTCGAGGACTCGAAACATTCGGCGCAACCGGAGAATTCGGAGATATTAGAATCGAGGAAGAGGGTGGAGGGGTCGGAGGCAAAATACATACCTTAGGCTCAACCCGCAATGGGGAGACGACCTCCTTGCCGCTTCGAAGGGTTATAGCGTTGGCATTTTCCCTGGGGTTTGGCTCCGTATTCCCTGGTAGAGCTCCGTATGGCCGCTCGGAGACCATCTTTGCAAGTTGTCCAACCTGGTTTTCCAAGTTTTTAATCGATCCGGTAAGATTCCGGATATTTGAATCGTTGGACGCGATGTATTTAGACAAAACATCTTCGAGCGGCGAAGGTTTTGGAGGAGGAGGCTGGAATCCCTGCGGAAATCCTTGCGGAAATCCTTGAGGATTCATATTTGAGGGCCTCTGAGCATTGTTAGGATTGCTCCAGGAGAAATTAGGGTGGGTCCTCCAACCCGGATTATAATTATTACTATACGGGTTGTTATTAGGGTTGAAGGGGGGCCTAACCGGATTACCGAGGTAATCCACCGATTCTTCGATTACATTATTATTATTATTATTCCAAGCGGGAGTGGAGGAGGAAACAGTCATCTCCGCCACCTGCTTACTTAGCCGCTCTACCTGTGAGGCTAAGAAAGTAGTGGCGTCCACTTCAAAAAGACCAGCCGGTTTATTAGGACGCGACCTTGGCACGTTCCATTGGTACGCGTTCATGGCCATTTCGTCGATCAGAGCTTGAGCCGTCTCCAGGGTTTTGTTGTTTAACGTTCCCCCGGAGGCCGCATCAATCATCTGCCGCGTAGAAAAATTTAAACCATTATAAAACGTCTGGACCTGCAGCCAAGTTGGTAGCGCGTGATGAGGACACCTACACAAATATTCTTTAAAACGCTCCCAAGTCTCATAAAGAGACTCGGAATCGAATTGCACAAAGGATGTGATATCCGTGCGTAGTTTTGCGGTTTTTGACGGAGGAAAATACTTAGTTAAGAAAAATTCCGTCAATTGGGCCCACGTGGTTATGGACCCTATCGGAAGAGAAGTCAACCACGATTTGGCCTTTGACCGTAGCGAAAATGGAAATAAGCGTAAACGAATGGCGTCATCAGTGATGCCATTAATTTTAAAGGTGTCGCATATTTCTAAAAAGTTTGAAAGGTGCTGATTTGGGTCCTCATCTGGCAAACCGTCGAATTGAATCGACTGTTGTACCATTTGAATTATGCTGGATTTTATTTCGAAATTATTATTATTAACTGTTGGGCGAGTAATACTTGATCCTGTATCGTCCAAATTCGGCCGGGCGTAATATGCCATGGTCCGGGCCGGGGCCGCATTTGGAATTGGATCGCCCATATTTGCAGTATCTCCGATTGACTCTTTGGGGGTTTCGAGTAAGTTTTGATCACGAGATCGGATGCGCTCACGAAGAGTGCGCTCGATTTCGGGGTCAAAAGGAATAGTCGAATCGTCCGACTAGTTTCCTCGGGTCATATACTAAAAACAATATTTTTGGATTTTCTGTTTTATAGTTAATTTTTAGAAAAATAAGTTTTTATATATATATATATATATATATATTTTTTTTTATTATATATATATATATATATTTTTAAAATATATAGATAAGGAATAAAATTAATAGCAGTTCCTACTTTCAAATAACAACACAAAACTCCCCGGCAACGGCGCCAAAAACTTGATGATTTAGATTGGACTTCTTCTTTTTGTTTTATAAATAAAAGATAACCTTTATATTAAGAGTTTAGAATTGGCGGATGTTTTCGAAGAGTCTCGCAAGTACTCCTACTTTGAGAAATTAACCGTTATCCTATTGAAGGATAGAAGTAACGGTCTTTTTCTTCTTTCGGAATATTGACAATTACGCCTCGGCTACAACGCCGAATTCTATTGAATTGAAAAGTAGAAAAGGAGAGTTTTGCACTAAGTGAGTTTGGAAAGCTGTGTTTGAATTCTTAGTCCAAATTAATCATTTGATAAAGGCAAGTATACCTTATCGCAAGTAATACAGGATATTTTTTTGAAAATATCGGGATCGTATATTTCCGCGGGTCGTGTTGATTATGCTACTTCGAGGGACGAACTATTATTTTATCGGAATAATATTTTTAGTTGGTTTAACTAGAGTTCTAAGTGATAAAATGTGAAAGACGATAATAAGGGATTAACTAGAGTTCTAAACGATGAGAAAGATAGCGCGCGACGTCGAATTACCTTGAGACGAAAATAGAATTTTTGTAGAATTAAAAGTGATGACTTTTCAAAATATTAAGATGACTTGACCGTGGAGGTTCCATAATTATGAACGCTCCTCTCTCGAGGGTACGCCCACCTGAGATTACGAATATTCGACCGAACTCTCGTTCTACAATCGAATGTTCTTAATACTCGCTTTATGTTGTGAACCCCGCTATTGGGTTTTTATTTCCAATTCGGGAGAATTACCTCGTCCTCTCTCGAGGGTAGAGCGCACTTCTCTTTACTCGTGAGCGATCAATCCGTACGCACGAGCCTCTCGGCTAACTAGGTACGAAAACGGAAATGAAAACCACACATCGATTATGTGGCTCCACTCAACGTGATTCTCGGGTAAACCTTAAGCGTTAATTATTTTAGAAAGAGATGTTTTAATTTTATAGAAAAACTATTTTTGTGTCCCAATGCTCTTGGACGTCGTGTGCTAAAGGAAATTAGCCACTCATCGGAATAGAGACGACATTATCGGTTGAAAAATACATGTTTAATGATTAAAGCAGATATAAGCGGATAAAAAGGAAATAAAAAGACTTATATAAAAAACAGTAATAGTATCCGTCCCAACCACCTTAAACAAGCGCTAAAAAGTTCTTAGCCTCTTATTCAAGAAGGGGGTGGTATAGAAATGAAAAGACTTATAAAGGTGCAGAAATAATATCCGTCCCAACCGGCTTAAATAAATGCTAAAGTTAATTAGCCTCTTATTCAAGATGGGGGTGGTATAGAAATGAAAAGACTTATAAAGGTGCAGAAATAATATCCGTCCCAACCGACTTAAATAAATGCTAAAGTTAATTAGCCTCTTATTCAAGATGGGGGTGGTATATATCAGTTATATGAAGACTGAAATAAAACTAAGTTACAAAAAAAAGAAAAATATAATCTCATACACGCACACACTCTAAAAAAAACTGAAAAGAAAGCGTTTAAAATGAAAGCGATAAAATAAAGCGAAAAAGAAAACGATAAAACTATTTTATGAAAGCTTGTAAATCTAAGCTATGAAAACAGTAAACCTAGATTATGAAAGCAATAAACCTAACTATAAAAGCAATAAAACTAAATTATGAAAGCAATAAAGCTAAACTCATACACGCACACACGCTAACATTAATAAAAAGGAAGATGATCCAAATGAGAAAAACATCATTTTATTTCTGAAATCAGCATTACAACTAGACTAGGAAGACGAAAAAAACTTAAAACGAACGTAAACTGAATTGCATAAGAGAAGCTCACAATCACTCAAAAGAACTCACAATACAACAAGAACTACTCAAAATTTGGATGAAAAATACTTCAGCCGAGCCCCTCTATTTATAGGGAAAATTTAAGTTTTACACTCCCTAGGTCACGGGCGTGACTTGAATGTCACGGCCGTGACTTAGGGCGTGACATTTGCTCGGCTTTATTCGCCGTCTTCTGGAAGGTCCGGCCATCAAACATGGCGGCACACGGGCGTGACTTGGTATGTCACGGGCGTGACTTTGTGAGTCACGGGCGTGACTATGGGTGGCTGATGTCGGCAGCATGGGCGCGGCTTCGAGACGTGACGCGCTGGCGGCTCACGGGCGTGACTCTGCTGGAACACGGGCGTGACTTGTAGAGTCACGGGCGTGACTTGGTCAACTGGAGTGAGCTGAAGAGAAATTCGTCGGGCGCAGAGCTTTAAATTTACACGCCCTTGGTCACGGGCATGACCGAGGGCGTGACTTGAGCGATTTGTCGGGATTTGATCTGAATCGAGCCGTCCCGTTGATATTTGATCTTTAAAATTACACGCCCTTGGTCACGGGCGTGACTGAGGGCGTGACCTGGGAAAATTTTGCAAAAAAATGCAAAAAACAAAAATAAAACTAAGTTAGAAACCAGAAATAATAAAGAAGCAATTTATTCATTAATTTACATAGAAAATTCACAATATTAATTAAAACTATACTAATAATTATACTAAAAATACATATATTTTATTACTTATCATACCCGCGGGAGTATCAGGTTCTTTATTGATGGCCATGGAGTTGGCCCAGATGCTCGAGGAGATGGAAATTACACTTGTTTCCAGGGCTTGCCCTGAGGTTTTCACAGAGTATATAACCGCACTAAGCATAGTTTCTGACATTCGAGATCAGATACGGGCCGAGCAAAAGAAGGATGCAACTCTGGCCCCAGTATTCCAAGCACTAAAGGATGTATCGGCTGAGGGATATACCTTGAAGGACAACCTCGCTCATTTCCATGGTAGAGTATTTATTCCCGCCGAAGGTGGGATCCGGGAATACATTCTGAGAGAGGATCATTGCACTAAGTACTCAATGCATCCCTGGATCGCAAAAATGTATACTGATTTGCGAAAGACTATGTTCTGTCCGGGGATGAAGAGGGATGTTACTTACTTCACGAAACATTGCGAGAATTGCCAGAAGATGAAGACGGAGTGTAAGAGCCCTGCAGGACTGTTGCAATTACTACCCATCCCCGAATGGAAGTTCGAAGACATTTCCATGGATTTTGTTCACGAACTTCCCTGTTCTCGCTCCGAAAATGACTCAGTTTGGGTGATAGTGGACCAACTGACAAAGGTTACCCGGTTCATCCCGATGAGGAAGGAGGTATATGTGGATGTTTTGGTGCGTCTCTTCGTGGAGCTATTCGTTAGATACCATGGAGTGACCAAAACTATCGTTTCCGACCGGGATGGACGCTTCACTTCTAGAGAATTGAGGATAGTGCAAGCGTATTTGGACTCAGGGTTAACTTTCAGCACCGCTTTCCACCCGCATACAGACGGCCAGTCAGAAAGGACGATCAGAATAATGGAGGACCTGCTGTGGTTATGCCTTTTAGACAGAGGAGAGCCGTGGGAGAGACTGCTACCATTGATGGAATTCTCGTATAATAATAGTCATCAGGTGAGCATTGGGATGGCTCCCTATGAGGCACTCTATGGTAGGAGGTGCAAGACACCCTTGTCGTGGGTCCATGATGAGGATCCAAAGGCATTAGGGGTGGAATACATTGATGACACCGATGTTATGGTAAGGCTGATCAGGGATCACATGCTGGAGGCTCAGAGCCGACAGACGAAGTATTATTATGCAAATCACAGGATGGTGGAATTTCAAGTGGGTGATAAGGTTTTCTTGAAGATTAGGCCGATGCACGGAGTGTCGCGTGTTCGTGGAAGGAAGAAGCTCAGCCCGCGGTACTTGGGGCCTTATTCCGTCTTGGAGCGGATTGGTCCCTTAGCATATAAGTTGGAGCTACCGTTGTAGTTGGAGAATTTGCACTATGTTTTTCATGTGTCTTCCCTTCGGAAGGCCCTACTTCGACCTGAGCAATTCGTCACCACTACTTCCAGTCCTGTGGAAACTGACAGATCTGTCTAGTTAGAGCCTATGAGGATAGTAGACACTGAAATCCGGAAGTTGCGGCGGAAAAGTGTTCCTTTGGTAATGGTCCTATGGTCCAATCACGGTAAGCATGAGTGCACTTGGGAGCCTAAGGACCATATGCAACAACATTATTCGGACTTGTTCCTGCAAGGTACAATTGAATTTGTGTCGAACCTTGTACTTTAAACACCGTAGGCCCAAACTCAATTTTGGGGACGAAATTTTTTATTTATTTATAGGATTTGTAACGTCCGGATTCGCGCTAGGCCCCTTGAATGCGTGTTTGGTGAGTTGACTCAGGCCCTAGCTGCACTCGAGTAGAAAATATCGGCATGGAAAAAGGACTTGACGAAGCCATCAAGTGGACTCGACGATTCGTCGAGTGGACTCGACGATTCGTCGAGAGGACTCGACGATTCGTCGAGAGGACTCGACGATTCGTCGAGAGGACTCAAAGATTCGTCGAGAGGACTCGACGATTCGTCGAGAGGACTTGACGATTCGTCGAGTGGACTCCATGATTGGTTTAGAGGACTCTACGATTCATCGAGTGGACTCGACAACCCGTCGAGTGGACTCGACGAATTCATCGAGCCGACTCGACGAATTCGTCGAGTGGAATCGACAAATTCATCGAGTATCGGCTCTGTGCGATTCTTTTCCCGATTTATTTGATGAATCATGATGTGTGTCATCCGGATAAGAGTCTTCTGAGTTGTTTAAAGTATATTTTATGTTTTATAATCAAGGTGGTCCTATAGGATAGTGACATGTGGCGGCGTTGTCCATATTTAGAGCATGGGAAGTATTTTTGCCATTTATTCTAGTCAAATCAGCCTCCATTTTCTTAGCCTTGGACAGGAAGACACCATGAGAAATACGTTAAACCTTCAAAACTTCATCTTCTTCCTCCATCAACCATAACCAGCCGCCCCTTTCCCCTTGGAAGAACGAAGCTGAGGATTTGGAGCTTGACCAACCGCCACCATGCCGCCAAGAAGACAAACGAGATCCATGGTCGAAAATCAGGTGACTTCCGCCCACTCTCCCTTTGTGCTAGATCCTTAGATCTGTTGTAGGACAGACGTCGGCTCAAAAGAGCTTGAACTTGGTCAGTTTAATGGAGTTTTCTAGGAAGAGACCACTCTAGGACTTCTGTTCTAGGGCGTCATTCGTCGAGATAATACCTTCGATCTACTCCTCTCTTCAAAACGAAGTTGTAGGAGTTTATTTCATGAAGAACGTTTTTCTAATGTGGGAGTATTGGAGGAGAGAAGGTGAAATAATATCTGTGTGTGCTGGAGGAAGAGGATGAACAGATGATATTCATCTGTCTTGAGATCCGTGCAGATTTTATAAATTGGGGAAAATCTATTTTCTGCACGCGACAAACTTCAAGCCTAATTTTATGCATGATCTAGCTATATCTAGGTCTTGAGCTCATTACAAAGGTTGTAGCCCACGGAAAGACCTTTCGACTGACTGGTTGTGCATTTTTTGGGGAGCTGTATTGCTCCCGCAAGGTGAAATCGAAAATGGTTGTGCAGAACCCGATCCTGTTTAAGTATAGGGCAGCTTGCTGTACCGATGTGCTATGGTGGATTCAAACCCAATTTTAGATCGGATAGGCTTAGAATTGGATCTTGGCCTCAACATGAAATTTGTAGCCCTTGGAAATACCTTTTCGGAATGGGGTTGCACATAATTTTTGGTGGTCTGTAGCTCTAGGAAATTCAGTTTTTGTAAGTTGTGTCCAAAGCGTATTGATTTTGATGTAATTGGATTTCTCTTGAATTAGTCATCAGACACTTATGAAATATGATAGACGTAAACTTAATATTGATGTTGAAACCGTCAACCAGACCAACGAGGAGTTCGGAACCTAAGAGGGGGAAGCTAGCATTTACTGTTCCCGCAGAAGAACTTGACCGAAGATTTAGAACTAAACACCGACCCTTGGCTGCAGCGTGGAGGTCCCACCACACACACGGAAGATCTTAGAGAGCTTCCCCTCCCATGCCAAAGCTGAAGCTGCGCACCTTGGAGAGCCTAAGGAGCTAACCAAAGATGTCCTAAGGAGGAAGAAGCCAAAATTGGGATCTCTCCAAAGGTGCCCTTCAGGGTCTATATATAGTTTTTCTCTATTGGTCTGCTAATAGTGTAACTCCGCCTTTTGGTTTTGCTAAACACACCCCAAACTGGTCTGCTAACAACCAAAATCTGTTGTTCTGAGGGTCTATTGGCAGCCCCCAAATGGTATCTTCGTAAATTCACCACAAGACCCTACTTGGCGAGTAGTCCGAGAAGGAACCACTCGCCAAACTTCTCGCGCACCGGGTTCTCTAGATCTTACTGGCGAGTGGTCCGTGAAGGCACCACTCGCCAGATCCCTGGCCTCCTGGGTGAGTGGCGTTCTGCCCCTCATTCTCCTAGCAGCCCATGCATCCGCACTCCTAGGCGGGCGAGTGCTTGATGAACGAAGATTACGCTCACCCCCCTCTACTAGCATGAGCCGCTTACGCAGAGTGGCAAACCCTGTGAAATTTTTCGAATCTTTATGAAGCGAGCAGGAGTTAGTCAACTCATAGTTCACAAGCCAAACAACCAGAAGCAAATGGAGACAAACAAGTGATCTTTATTGATAGCAACTTCAAATTACAAGGCAAGGCATGCTTGGCGAGACATGATTTCGCCACCACAAACACCAAAGGAAAAGATACAATGTTGAAGACAACTTGAGACCGCGCGGTCTCCCTTGCGACCTCAGCAACCCACCAGACCGCAACCCACTGCCGATCTCAGAACAACACCAACCCGCTGAACAGACCGCACCCTTCCTTTCCGAACTCCTGATTCTCCCGAACTCCAGCACCACAACTCCAAGCCGCAGACCGCCCGAACACTTTCAGAGGAAGAGGTGATCGCTGCTGCCCGCACTATCCGCAGAAGCTGCACAAGAGAAGTTCAATCAGCAGACCGCCCGGTCAGACAAACAGAGACCGCAGGAAAGAAGCGAACTCAGCTTACACTTGGTGTGTCATATTTTGCTTCTATAGTGGCTCCTATTTATAGGCGTGGAACCTGATCTAGTCACCACCCTATGAGATAGGATGACCACCCTCCAGACCGCGCGATCAGCAACAGTACTCCTGCTTCATTTTTGGTGAACTCGCCAGCTTCAACATCAACCATGAGAGACCGCCACTCTCACAGCAGATCGTGACTCCAAAGGAGATCGCCAGACCGCCCGAAGCTGTTCACCCCCTGCGTTCGCCCGAGACCGCGAACACAGCCAGTTCGCCATCAATCCGCGAACTCCTGTCCGCATGCCGGTCTCCTCCTGAGACCGCGAACAGCGACCGCGCGACTAAGACCCTTAGTCCGCGAATACCACCAGAAAGCCCGGTCAGCCACCAGACCACATTCTGGAGAAACCTGGGACAAGCTGTGCGATCACACCAGACCGCCACAGCCTTGAGGAAGACAACCCGCCACGCGATCACGAACAGACCGCGCATACCAGAAGATGAACAACCCGACACGCGGTTAGAGACAGACCGCGCGGCTTTCACCTTCAGCCGCCTTGGACCCATACCAGCGATCAAGCCAGGAGATCGCAGCTAGGCTTAGACAAGCCAGACTGCAGAGGCAGACCGCCAAGTCGTGCGGTCACGCCAGACCGCCCGACCTCCTCCCAAACCGCCCAGGTCCAAAAGTCCTCTAACTTTCACTTCAATAATTTCAACACTCCACCTTGAAGTGGGAAGTTGAAACTAGCCCCAGTAGGTTCCTTAGCCATGTGAACGACCCCTTTGCCAGCGCCTTTGTGAAGATGTCCGCGACATTGTCCGCACTTCGCACATGCTCGACCGAAAGAGATCCCTCCAGCACCTTCTCCCGTATGAAGTGATGCTCGATCTCGATATGCTTGGTCCTCGCGTGACAAACTGGATTGGTAACCAGTTTGAGAGCACTCTCGTTGTCACCGCGTAGCATAGTCGGCTCCCGAACCTCCTTGTGGACGTCTCCCACCAACCTCCTAAGCCAGATGGCTTCCTGAGCTGCCAAGGCCGAAGCCTTGTATTCTGCTTCCGTGGTGGAGACCAATACAGAATCCTGCTTCTTGCTGCACCATGATATAGCTATAGGGCCCGTCATGAAGACGAATCCAGACGTCGACTTTCGATCATCCGAATCTCCCCCGTAATCAGCATCCATGTACCCGTGCACCTCGAAGCCCGCATCTCTCCTGTATAGGAGACCCATGTCTGAGGTCGCCTTGACATACTTCAGAATGTTGTTGGCCGCTAGCAGATGAGGTACCCGTGGCTCCGCCATATACCGACTCACTCTGCCAACTGCATATGCAATATCCGGCCTCGTGATCGTCAGATAAATTAAGCTCCCAACCAAAGCTCGGAACACCAACGGATCTTGCATAATTCTCCCCTCATCCTTCCGAAGTTTTGTGGCCTTCTCCAGAGGTGTGGAAGTGCACTTCCCTTCCTTCATGCCGAATCGCTCCACGATTCGCTCTGCATATCCGGCCTGGGTCACCAGCACTCCACCTTCCTTCCTCTGCACCTCGAGTCCAAGGAAATGGTGAAGCTCACCTAAGTCCTTCATCTCGAACCTGATAGACAGCTCGGCCCGAAGCTGCGCTACTTCCTCCTTTGAGTTCCCCGTCATGATCATATCGTCGACGTATAGCAACATGATGACTTGAAGCTCCCCGCTCTTCTTGACGAACAAGCTTGAGTCTGAGTCTGAAGCACCAAATCCACAGAATAGGAGATATTCTGCGATCTTCCCGTACCACGCCCTCGGCGCTTACTTCAACCCATACAGGGCCTTCTTCAACTTGCAGACATGCTCCGAAAACTCTTCAGACACAAAGCCTGGTGGCTGTACCATGAAGATATCCTTGTCAATCTCGCCGTACAAGAAAGCATTCTTGACGTCGAGCTGCCAAATCTCCCATCCATTGAACGCCGCCAAAGCAATGGTGAAATGAACTGAAGTCATTTTAGCCACCAGACTGAATGTCTCCTCGTAGTCTTCACCGTATTGTTGCGAGAACCCCCGAGCTACAAGGCGAGCCTTGTACCACTCGATGCTACCATCAGCTTTGTTCTTGAGCTTGTAGACCCACTTGCATGTAACAGGAGTGGTGCCCTTGGGCTTGGGCACAAGAGACCAGGTCTCATTCTTCTCGAGAGCTGCCATCTCTTCTTGCATTGCAACGTCCCACTCCTTTACGCTCTGGCCTTCTCAAAGCTCGACGGCTCCCTCTCATCCAAGGGACCAGCGAAGAAACATGAGACGAAGCTCACTCTTTCCTCCTGTATAGCGATCAGGGGCGACGATCGCTCGCTTCGACCTCCTCAGCTCCTTCTCCTGAACCGCATTATCTTCAGCTGCTTCTTCCCTAGCTCCCCTTCCAGACGAGCTAGGAGCATCGCTCCCCCTGCTCCCTGAATCAGAAGCCCCCGTCTCGGAACTAGAAGGAGATGGACCACCTGGTGACACAGGTAGCTCCACCTGAAGATCCTCCACAGCTTTCTCCGGCACCTCCACCCTGCTCTCTGGTAGCTCCACATCAGAAGACCCCTTGTAAGATGTCACCTCATCAAACACGATGTCGCGAGATACCATAAACCTCCGCGTCTCCGGGTCCATGCACTTCCATCCTTTCTTCCGCTCATCGTATCCCACGAAGACTAGCTTCCTTGCTTTCGCATCTAGCTTCGTCCGAAGAGCATCTGAACATGCATGTAACAGGTGGATCCAAACACCCTAAGGTGTGTCACGCTTGGATTCAACATGTTGATGGGACTCAAAGGCATCCTGTTGATGATGTAGGCAGCACAAGACATTCCCTCCGCCCAGAAGGACATTGGGATACTCTTGGCATGCAGTCAACACTTGCAGGTCTCCGTCAGATGATGGATCTTCCGCTCTGCAACACCATTTTGTTGTGGAGTATGTGCACAAGTGAGCTCTCTCGGGATGCCTGCCTTCCTGTAGAAGGTAGAGAACTCACTGGAGGTGAACTCCCCTCCATTGTCAGTCCTCAGCTTCTTCACCCGCAGTCCTAGCCGACCCTCCACGAGCTCCTTGAACTCCACAAACTTGGCAGATGCCTCCGCCTTCTCCTTCAGGAAATATACCCAGACATATCTGGTGTAATCATCGATCAACATCAGCATATACCTGCTGCCTCCGAGGCTTGAGGTAGCAGTAGGTCCCATTAAGTCACTGTGGAGGCACTCCAACGACACACTACTCCTTGTCTGCGACTTGTCAAACGGTAGTCGATGAGACTTACCGAACTGACATCCCGCGCAAACATGACCTTCACCGTAGGAAGATAGACTCGGCAGGCCCTTGACCAGACCTCTCACCGCCATAGCTTTCAGCTTGTCCATCCCTACGTGCCCCAACCTCTCATGCCATATAACGACACCATCATTCGTCTTCATCTTGTCGACGTAGGAACTTGTCAATAGAACAAACAAGTCCTTTGCCCGCCTCCCGACATGGACGACCTCGGCCTTTACAGCCTCAAAGTTGCGTAGAAACTTCACTTCTGTTGGGCCGAACAGAACGTGATACCCAGCGTCTACAGCGTTGGTCACGGAGAAGAGGTTTTTTCTCATACCAGGCACGTGATAGACACTCTTCAAAGTAAGTGGCCCTCTATCACTGCCCAAGGAAAAAACCCCCACCTTCTCTACTGGATGCACAGTATTATCAGCAGTAATGATTGCATTGTTACCTGTATAGGGCTGTGCAGAAGAAAGCTTGGTCTCGTCTCCGGTGAGGTGATGACCACACCCCGAGTCCACGATCCAGTCCTCCAGATAGTTGATAGGAGCTGAAGCTCCAACAAAAGTCGAGAAGGATCCTCCCCAACCTCCTTCAAAGTGCCTGGCCTCAGCTTCCTCCTTCTCTGCAGCATGCCCAGCTTGGGTGACCACCTTGCAATCCTTCCTGATGTGGCCATACTTGCCACACTTGAAGCACTTCGGACCTTCACCCTTCTTCTTCCCGTCAGCCTTGGGAGCATACCCCCTTTCTCGCTGCCAAGAAGTTGAAGGCCCATAGCCACCTCCAGCGGTCTTCTTCTTCTTATCCCACTTCTTCTTCTTCCCCGAGAAGAGCACTTCGCCATCTCCCCCAGCCACCAACACCCCCGCCATCTGCCTTGCCAAACTTTCTTGCGATGCAAGCAAGTTCTCCAGCTCCAACAGAGACGACTGATTTGCCCATCCCTGCACCGACGTCACAAAGGCAACATATTCCTTCCGCAAGCCGTGGATGATGTGACTCTTCAGCTTCGCCTCAGAGATAGGCTCATCAGGATCCAATGCTGAGATTTCAGCGCACAAGTTCTTCATCTTCAGAAAGAAAGTGGAGATAAAAAGATCTCTCTGAGCCGAACTTGCCAGCTCATTCTCCAAGAACTGTAGCCTTGCTATATTATTTTTGTTAAACAGCCCATCCAGGGCTCTCCAGATCTCCGCAGCCGATCCACATCCCAGAATGTGATCAAACAGATCAAGTGAAATTGCCCTCTTCAGAGTGAACTCTGCCTTCACATTCGTCCTCCTCCAAGTTCTCACCTCAGCCCCATTATCCCCTTCCGGGACAACTTCCCGCGTCTGATCTCCTCCAACTACCTCCCAGAGGTCCTCACCTAGAAGATATCTTTGCATACACGACTTCCACTTCTTGAAGTTAGTCGATGTAAGCATCTCAATTCCAAGACCCCTCGCTTCCATTGCTCTACCACTGGTTCCTTCTTCACAAAGGCGATGACTACTCTAAGTCACTCACTGCTCTATCCACTCCCACCTCGCTTTGATACCATGTGAAATTTTTCGAATCTTTATGAAGCAAGCAGGAGTTAGTCAACTCAGAGTTCACAAGCCAAACAACCAGAAGCAAATGGAGACAAACAAGTGATCTTTATTGATAGCAACTTCAAATTACAAGGCAAGACATGCTTGGCGAGACATGATTTCGCCAGCACAAACGCCAAAGGAAAAGATACAATGTTGAAGACAACTTGAGACCGCGCGGTCTCCCTTGCGACCTCAGCAACCCGCCAGACCGCAACCCGCTGCTGATCTCAGAACAACACCAACCGGCTGAACAGACCGCACCCTTCCTTTCTGAACTCCTGATTCTCTCGAACTCCAGCACCACAACTCCAAGCCGCATACCGCCCGAACACTTTCAGAGGAAGAGGTGATCGCTGCTGCCCGCACTATCCGTATAAGCTGCACAAGAGAAGTTCAATCAGCAGACCGCTCGGTCAGACAAACAGAGACCGCAGGAAAGAAGCGAACTCAGCTTACACTTGGTGTGTCATATTTTGCTGCTACAGTGGCTCCTATTTATAGGCGTGGAACCTGATCCAGTCACCACCCTATGAGATAGGATCACCACCCTCTAGACCGCGCGACCTGATCGGTCACACCGCGCGATCAGCAACAGTATTCCTGCTTCATTTATGGTGAACTCGCCAGCTTCAACATCAACCATGAGAGACCGCCACTCTCACAGCAGATCGCGACTCCAAAGGAGATCGCCAGACCGCCCAAAGCTGTTCACCCCCTGCGTTCGCCCGAGACCGCAAACACATCCAGTTCGCCATCAACCCGCGAACTCCTGTCCGCATGCCGGTCTCCTCCTGAGACCGCAAACAGCGACCACGCGACTAAGACCCTTAGTCCGTGAATACCACCAGAAAGCCCTGTCAGCCACCAGACCGCATTATGGAGAAACCTGGGACAAGCTGTGTGATCACACAAGACCGCCACAGCCTTGAGGAAGACAACCCGCCACGCGATCACGAACAGACCGCGCACATCAGAAGATGAACAACCCGCCACGCGGTTAGAGACAGACCGCGCGGCCTTCACCTTCAGCCGCCTTGGACCCATACCAGCGATCAAGCCAGGAGATAACAGCTAGGCTTAGACAAGCCATACTGCAGAGGCAGACCGCCAAGTCGTGCGGTCATGCCAGACCGCCCGACCTCCTCCCAGACCGCCCAGGTCCAAAAGTCCTCTAACTTCCACTTCAATAATTTCAACAAGCCCCGCTCTCCTTGCCGTTGCTAAGCGCATGCCGAAGTAAGATCTTAGAGTGCCCACTATACTCGCCTCGCACTACGCTCCTCGCAAGGAGGTGAGCCTGGATTGCCACGCCCTCGTGACCTGGTCGTCGCGAGGCGGCGAGCCCTCGCTATCTTTGCCTATGCCCGAGTCTCAATTTACCCCTCAGTGAACACGAGGTTGTACACAATCCTCGCTCTTTGCGAGATTATCCTAAGCTCGTAAAGAAATGTCCAACCCTTGGTGTTCGTCGGCCGAGTGCTAACCTGACAGGAATCTTTTGGTTGGCCCCATCCCTAGCGCTATAAATACCACCAATCATGGGCGATGGGTAACCCCTCCACCCATTTGCCTTCATTCGCCGTCTACTATAGTAGCTACTAAAATGCCTCTTTCAGAAGAAGCCCAAGCTCGCCTGGATGCGTCGTGGGAAACCATACGGTCATTTTCCGTTGAGCTCATGCCTTGGATTGGTCGGCGGGCCACTGTGGCTCTCCCAAAGCTCAAAAAAGCGAAGACGGTTAGGTAACACCGGAGGGAAGATGGGTCCTCACTCCCGCATCCGTCACCCGGCCCCGAGCTTGCCCAACAGGTATTCAAGCTGATAAGTCCTGATCTCCCCTAAAAATGGGCTAACATCATTCTCTTGCTCGCAGAATGCGCTTCTCGAGGGAGTTTCCGTGGGCGAGGTCCTGACGGGTGCTCACCCTCCATCCCCTGGGAGTGTCGGTTCGGCGGCCATAGATATGGACCCCGCCACCATGCATGACTCCTCATCGCGACCTGGTGAGCTGCCTGCCTTCCTCCCTGCTATCTGGATTCCCTCGACCATTGACTTTCCTGAGCTGTATCCTTTTGCAAATACCCTCCTCGTGACACCCGGGAAGCGCACCACTCTAATGGGTTCGCCGGCTCCACCGGGTGTCACCATCCCCACCCTGGGATTTGGTCTCCTTGGCCAAAAGTGCCCTGGCGGCTCGCTACCTGCCACCTTCCGGATCGCCAACAACGCATCGCACCCCCTGGCCTAGGGAAATTTGTCACGCTTACCTATACTGAGGCCTTCCAGGGACAGTCGAGCTCCTCCCACTAGCGCCCCGGCAAAGATACCACGGCCTCACTAGGTTGGTCAACACTAATGATAATTTGTACCTTGCTTTCATTGTCTGATTTCTATCTTACAGGTGCCCGTGAGAATTCCCCCATCGACCTTGACTATGAGGAAGAAGAGATGTCCCCCCTGCCTTCGCAGGATAAGATTTCTGACATTCTAGGTGATCATTGAGACCCCGAGTTGCTGAAGAGGCGGACCACCGAGGTGCTACAGAAGTACAGGCTTATGCTGCGGGACCTGTACAACCAGGAGCCGGAGGAAAGGGCATCCTCTGAGGAACGGTTCGCCGGCTTCGAGGATGACTATGTGCGACTTCTTGCCGAGCTGCGGTTGGAATCTCGCGGAGAGGTCACCTCTCCGGGAGTGCATATCTCGGGAGTGGAGGACCATGTGCGCGTGCTACAACAGGAGCTCCGTGTCGTCTGTGCCTACCATTATACTCGCGTGCCATCGAGCTCAGGGGTGCGAGGCTGAGTCAGATGGAAGTGGATCCAGTATTCATTTCGTACGCGCTCGCACCCACTTGGCGACCCTTGCAGTGCATTTTCTATTCATTTATTGAACAATCTGCGAACAATATTATAATTACTAGCTTGTTATTTTTTGACCTTAGTGGGGCTTTCACCCTCATTTTACTCGCGCTGTGATAATATTTCTTGTGTCGCGTTCGCTTGCTTTTTCATTTCTTCTCTATGCTCTCGCACGTAATTTATATTAAGATCGCCTCTCCTATAGCGCGCTCGCTTCGCTTGTTAGAGTGTTTGCACTACCCTATTTTTGCGAGCGGGTGAGGAAGAGGGGCCGGCTAGAGGCGTATCCCAATGAGATTCTGTTAACCGCACCTTCGACGCTTCGATTCCTTCCCACCATTTCTGTTTTCTATAAATAGGTCTCAGCGCCACGCCTAACTAGTGCATTTATAGCTTTAACCCTATGCTTACTTCATTCTCGAGACCTCGCACCTCTCTTCTTGTGCTTGCGCTTGTTTCTTCAGCTCTCCAACGATTCTCAAATGGGTGGTGATGGTGGTGATGCCGAGGGCCGAGCCAAGTGCGCTTGGACATTTTTAGATCACTCCTTTTTCAACTGCTCGCTCACCCAGAGCGAATACCACGCCGTGGTCACCAACTACATCTTGCCTGAATACTCAGCATGCTGGACAACAAAGACTGAGGATATCAACAACCTTTTGCCAGACGAGCTCGCAATTCCCACAGCACACTTCGATGTCGGCCTGCGGCTGCCCCTGTGGCTGGTAGTTCGTCAAGTATTTATTCGCGCTGTGATATTTATTCTCGCATTCGCAGAAGGCTCCTAACCTTGTGGTCGTGGATTCCCCAGGTACTAAAAATATATTGGCGTTATACCGGGCCAGGTGACCTCCAACTTAATCGTCGTCGTGGTCTCCTTTGCCTGCTTCTTGAAGGAAGAGCGAAACGAGTTCAGCCTGCCGGTCTTCCGCAAGCTCTTCTCCTTCCGGGCATACAAAGATGGGACCGGCTACTTCGTGATCCAGCACACCAAGGTTTACGAGATGGTCAACAAGAGCCATCACTGGCTTCAGAAGTTCATTTTTGTGAATGGGCCCTTCGGCAACATCCCCTTCTCTCCCATCCAACATGATGAGGAGACCTACCATCCTCCTACGCTCGGTGATCACGAAGCCGATCTCTTCAAGTTCTTGGTGACAAAGAACTTTGAGGTCGCCTATCATCGATGAAACGTCTACTCGCTACTCCCCGTGCATCCCGGAGCAGGTTCGACTCGCGTTCGCCCCCAACTTTATATTCTGCTTTTCTATCATTGGCAAACCCCTGGTCGTTATGTCATTCGGAGGGGAACAGGACCTTCCACTTCACCCCCCTCTTACGCAAGGGCCGGGACTATCCTCCCTGGACTCGCGCTTGCCACCACGGCCACAGCCGCTTGCCAGGACACTCCCAACACTTCCGCGCCCTCTGGCAAGAAACGGCCCGCACCCACGAGCCGCGGGACGCCTTCCTTGCCTCTGACTCCCAAAAAGAAGAGTGCCTCAGCTCCGGCTAATGAAAACGTGGTCCTCGGGGACCTACTAAGAGCAGACCCTTTGTCAAGCCTGCCTGCAGATAAAGAGACTATCGAGGTTGCTATAGAGGTCACTAGTATGTCGGGCTTGCCCGCACCAGCGAGCCATCAAAACTTTGATCTCGGCATGAAGCACCGGGATGAGGCCGATGAGCCCCTGCTGTGCTGGGATTCGGAGGCCAACAGGGCCTCTGTGTCAACCCTCATCCCCTCCTGGGTAGAGTAGGAGACCATCAGAGGGCAGGCCTTTGACTTTTCCTTCGGGATTTACGACCGGTAGGATGCCGCTGACTTTGACGAGCTGACAACCCGACGCTCACTCATGAGAGCACGAGCCCAGCTCCGCACATTGGAGCTCGCACACATGACGGGTCGGTGATGCTTCCGGCGGGAATGAAACTCTGAAGAGCTTAAGTGCGAGCTAAATGCCACTATGGACGAGATCGTGAGCATTAAGGAGAAGCAGAACATTTTGGATAGCCTCCTCGCCAGCCTTCAGGGCAGGATGGTAAGTTGTTGAAGAATTCTCCCCCCCCCCCTTTTCTCTGCTGCATCTTTTGACTAACGCGCCTTTTCTCTCGCAGGATGCCGAGACCGCCAATCAGCTTCTTGCCCGCACCTATGACTTAGATAAGGAGAACCTCGATCTGAATGCCCAAAATAGTGAGCTGACCCGGACCATCCTTCCTCTGCCTCCTCGTAGTGGCAAGACTCAGACTTACTCAGACTGCGAGCTGGAATAGATGATGTAGAAGAATGCAATCACTGCGGAGAAGAACATCTTCCACACCTTGCAGGGGGAGGGACTTCTATCTAGCGAGGCAGAGCGGCTGACCGTCGACGAGGTGGTTCCGGAGTTGTTCTTACCACTGTCGGAGTCTGACGACAGCAAGAGCAAGCGATCCGAGGACCACTCTTAGGGCGTATAGATTCTAATGTATTTTCATATTTTGATTTTTTGCTGGCGACATTGATGAGTTAATTTGGAGTTTGTTTTGTTTTGCAAAGTTTTTATTTAATTTATATCCAAACTAACCTTCGATAAAGGCAAGTATACCTTATCACGTATATTACAGGATATTTCAGCTTAGAAAATATCGAGGTCGTATATTTCCGCGGGTCCTGTTGATTATTCTTACTTATAAGGAACGAACTATTATTTTATCAGATTAATATTTTGAGTGGGTTTTTAATTTTTATAGAACGATAATATGCGTACAACTAGAGTTCTAAATGATGATAAAGATAGTGCCCGATGTCGAATTACCTTGAGACTAAAATAGTCCTTTTTAGAGGTAAAAGATATGACTTTTCAAAACATTAAAATGACTTGGCCGTGGTGGTTCCATAAGTATGAACTCACCTCTCTCGAGGGTACGCCTACCTGAGATTAAGAATATTCGACCAAACTTTCGTTCATTAATCGAATCTCCTTAATACTCGCTTTATGTTGTGAACCCCTCTATTGGGTTTTTATTCCCAATTCTGGAGACTTACCTCATCCTCTCTCGAGGGTAGAGCGCACTTCTCTTTACCCGTGAGCGATCAATCCATACGCATGAGCCTCTCGGCTAACTAGTGTATGGAAACGGTAATGAGAACCATACATCGATTATATGGTCTCACTCAACATTTTTCTCGGGTAAACATTAAGCTCGTTAATTATTTTTAGAAAAGAGATATTTTAATTTTTAGAGATCCATTTATTGTCCCAACGCTTTTCAACATCGTGCGCTAAAGGAAATTAGCCACTCATCGGAATGGAGACAGCATAAGTAATTAAAAAAAGATATGTTAATATTTTAAGCGGAGTTGAGCGAGTTTAACAAAGAAAATTAAGACTTATAAAATGCAGAAATAGTATCCGTCCCAACCATCTTAATCAAGCGCTAAAACGTTCTTAGCCTCTCATCCGGGATGGTGGTGGTATATAATTGAAAGACTTATAAAAATGCAGAAATAATATCCGTCCCAACCATCTTAATCAAGCGCTAAAAAGTATTTAGCCTCTCATCCGGGATGGGGGTGGTAATAAAGACTTGAAATAAAGTTAAATTATGAAAGCGATAAATTTAGATTATGAAAGCAATAAAATCTATTCTCATACACACACACACACACACACACACACACACACACACTTGCATAAAACGAAAACGAAATTAAAAGAAAATGAATAAAATCTATTCTCTCTCACACACACACTTACATAAAATGAAAAGAAAGAGTAAAAATTAAACTCATACACTCACACACTCTTGACATAATGAAAAGAAGATCCAAATGAGAAAAAAAAACTATTTTATTTTCAAAATAAACATTACAACTAGACTAGGAAAGTGATAATTATAAAAGAACTCAAACTTAAATGCATAAAAGAACTCACATACACTCAAAACAATTCAAAAAAGGCTAAAACACTCTCAAAATCTGGATGAAAAATGCTTCAGCCGACCCCTCCTATTTATAGGAAAAAATTATTTTTGCCCGCCCTCGGTCACGGGCGTGACCGAGGGGCGTGACTTTGGGGCGTGTTGGGAAGATAGGCTCAGCCGCCTTCTGGAAGCATTTGCTGGGATATATGGCTGCACACGAGTGTGACTTTGGGCAGCAGACGTCAGATTCAACTGGGGCGTGACGGCTGGCGTGTACGCTGGCTTCTGGAAGGAATTGATGGGTCACGGCCTCAGCCATGAGCATGACTTTGCAAATATCGACGGGACTAGGTGCCGATTGACGGGACGGGAGGTCGATCGACGGGACAGGAGGTCGATCGACGAGAGGTGAAGTTGATCGAAAGGTACACGAGCGTGACAATGTAAATCGATGGGACAACAAGCCGATCGGCCGGACGGGATGTCGATCGACGGGACGGGATGTCGATCGAGCTGGAAATTGGCATTTTATGATTACACGCCCTTGGTCATGGGTGTGACCTAACAAAAATGCCAATATTGCTGAAAAAGAAAGAGAGAGAAACCTAAGTTAGTAAGAAAAATTAATAAAACAAGCAATTTATTCATTAATTTACATAAAATATTTACAATACTACTTAAATTTATACTAGAAAGTATATTAAAAAACTTATATTTTACTACTTCTCAAATACCCTCATACTTAAGCTTTTGTTATTCTAGAGCAAAAGTAAGAGAGATTCATACGGGATTAACATAAGTTCAAAATTTTGGCTCATTTTATTTAATCATAAGAGACTAAAAAATAAAAATCCGGAGTATAAACAGTTAAGTCCTAAATTATGAAATTGATTTAAGTAGAGATAAATATCTTAGCCAAAAAATTTCTTGATTAACCAAATAGCAAGCAAAATTGCAATCATTAGTAAATGAGGTTAGATCAAAATTATAAGAACGTTTGTTTAGAGAATTGTGATGGAAAAATACAAGTTACTAATTATGCTCTCAAATGATTTTTTGAATTAAAACTAGATACAATAAAGTGGCTAAGGGAAAGGGGGTAAAAAGCTATGGCAAAAAGAAGAGTACTTGACTTAGGGGTGATGGTTTGTATCCTTCCACCCCTCCTTTTTAGTTTTATTTGGTGCCCCCGTGGTTTACGAGGGAAAACTAATTCTTTTATTTTTATTAAACCAATGCTTATGTTTACGGAACGAAATCTTATTCCCATTGACATAAGATCATTTAAAAATATTTTTTTTGTGTGCCTATGTTTACGGAATGAAGTTTTATTCATATTGACATAAGATCTTTTTCTTCTTCTATTTTTTATGCCATGCTAAATTGGTGCATACTGTTAAAATTTTTGAAGTGTAAGTGGACTGTCCGGGTGGTCTGTTTTTGGAGACCGCAGAGACCATGCGACTTGCCGCTGTGGTCGCGAGTCTCAAGTGTTGGCGACCTCTGTTTGGTTGCCTATTTGCACAAGTAAATCTATTCTAGTTTTGACCGGGCGGTCTTGTTCTTGAGGTCGCTTTTGCGGTCTGCTTGAGCTCGTTTCTGGCGGTCTGCTCCTGATCGGTCAGTTGCTCATGCATTCTTATAAGAGACCGGGCGGTTTGCCGGTTTGGTTCTGGCAAGCTGTCTTGGACAGTTTTGCTCGTGTAATAAGGTCTTGAAGTGACTGCGCGGTCTGGTACTGTAGACTGCGTGCTTCAATAAGGAAGGTGACTGTATCCCTTGGGGAGGTGACGACGTCCATTAGTTTGCCTATAAATAGGGATGCCAGGGTAGCCATTCATACGCAAGAACTATAAGAACTAAAGCTGTCATGATTGTGCCGGTCTCTCCTTGAGATCGTGCGACTTGAGTTTTTGCCTGACCGGTTTGTTTGTTCGAAGGTTAGCAGCTAGCAGTCACCGTCAGCATTCTCCTTTATTTCCAGTTTTGAATAAACTAGTTCGGCAGCGGTGTGTGTGTGCGGACTGTGTTTAGGAGTTCTTGGACTGTGCAGTGGAATCAGTTCATCTGATGGCCTTAAGTGGTCTGGCAGTCTTGAGTTGCGGTCTTGCAGCAGGAAGCAGTTCTTCGTCAAGTGTTCGTGGGTTCTTCTATGATCTTAAGACCGTGTGGTCTGGGCGATCAAGAAGTGCAGACAGTTGTTTTCAGCAGTTGAATAAAGCAATGAGTTGTACGGTCTGTGGTTGCGGTCTGAAAGCAGTGGCTTGTGCTATGTTCGTGCGGTCTCAGGGATAGCCATGCGGCTTGCCTGTTCGAGCGTTCTGGCGGTCTCTGCTTTAACATTTCGTTGGCGGCTTGTTTTTTGTGTCTTGTGCTTCTCTCTTTTGAAATTCTTATGAATCATGTCTCTCCATGTATGTATCGAGTTGTAAAGAGATAGTGAATAACAAGAGAACTATTCTGTCTTCCCATTGTCACTGATTGTCATTCTTGTGGATTGTTGTTGAAGTGTTCCACATTTATTACTTCACTCCTCCTCCTCAAAAATTTTAACATGGTATAAGAAGATTGTTTCTGAGGAGTAATCAACGTTGTCTTCTGCTTGGATTTCTGCAAGTTAGGTGTCAATCAGTGGGATAGCAATGGTAGGAGGATATGTTAGAGGTCTTGGTATTGAGCTCCATACGCAGACTAATTTTAAAAAGTGGAAGTCGTGCGTGGAGAGCTATCTGCTTGGCGAGGACTTATGGGAGGTAGTCGGGGGAGAAGCAAGACAAGCTATTGTTCCTGCTGAGGGGAATGATGAGCTCGTGAAGGCTTGGAAGTGAACAAATGTGAAGGCTGAGTTCACTCTCAAGCGAGCTATCATTCTCGAGTTGTTTGACAACATCATCGGGTGTAGGTCAGCTGTTGAAACTTGGACAGCCTTGGATGGCTTGTTCAATAAGAAGAATGTAGGTCGGCTACAGTTCTTGGCAAATGAGTTGGCGAAATCAACTCCGGGAGATTTGTCAATCTCAACGTTCTTCTTGAAGATGAAGAATCTTTGCGCAGAGATATCAGCTTAGGACCTGGATGAGCCTATTTCAGAAGCTAAGTTGAAGAGGCACATAATCCGCGGCTTGTGGAGGGAGTATGCGGATTTTGTCAGTTCTGTTCATGGCTGGGCCAATCAGCCATCGTTGCTAGAGCTGGAGAACTTGTTGGCGTCGCAAGAGATCTTAGCAAAGCAAATGGCTGGGATGTCTGTCTCTAGAGAAGAGAGCGAGGTTCTTTATTCGGGCAAGAAGAAGAGATGGGACAAGAAGAAGAAGTCATCTGGTAATGATGGTCCATCTACTTCATATCAGCAAGAGAGGAGTTATGCTCCTAATTCTTAAGGGAAGAAGAAGGAAGGACTGAGATGCTACAGGTGCAACAAGCTTGGTCACTTCAAAAGAGACTGCAAGGTCAATCTTCAGCCAGGGCATGTTGTAGGAAAGGAGGAGGCTGGTTCCAATGCAGATGATAGATGGGGTGGTAGAGCCTTCATGACATGCACATGTGTTCGGGCTATGGCTTCCATCAACTATCAGGATGATTAGATAGTGGACTCGGGTTGTGGTCATCACCTAACCAGAGACGAGTCAAAGTTCTCTTCTTAGCAGGCATATACATGTAATGATGCTATCATTACGGCTGATGATACTATACATGCAGTAGAGAAGGAGGGTGTAGTTTCTTTGAATGATGACAGAGGTACTCTTACGTTGAAGAGTGTCTATCCTGTTCCGGGGATGAAGAAAAACCTCTTCTCGGTGACTAATGCTGTAGATGCTGGCTATCACGTTCTGTTTGGTCCAACAAAAGTAAAGTTTCTTAGAAATGAGTCAGCTTTGGAGGCTGAAGACACTCATGTCAGTAGAAGGGTGAAGGAATTATTTGTGTTGTCTACAAGTTCTTATGTTGATAAGATGAGGACTAATGATAGTGCTGCTATCTGGCATGAAAGACTCGGACATATTGGGATAGACAAGTTGAAAGCTATGGCAGGGAGAGGCCTTGTGAGAGGTTTGCCTAGTTTGTTATCCTTCGGCGAAGGTCACGTTTGTGCAGGTTGTCAATATGGTAAGGCTCAATATCTTCCATTTGACAAATCATAAAGCAGATGTAAAGCACCATTGGAGTGTATTCATGGTGATCTATTTGGACCTACCGCAACTGTCAGTCTTGGAGGCAGCAGGTATATGCTAGTTTTGATTGATGACTTCACTAGATATACTTGAGTATATTTTCTGAAGGAGAAGTCAGAAGCTCTCGCAAGGTTTGTGGAGTTCAAGGAGCTAGTAAAGAGTTAGCTCAACTTGCGGGTCAAGAAGTTCAGAACTGACAATGGAGGGGAGTTTACCTCCAAAGCGTTCTTTAACTTCTGCAGGAAGCATGGCATCCATAGAGAGCTCTCTTGTGCTCACTCTCCACAACAGAATGGCATTGCAGAGCAGAAGATCCGTCATCTGACGGAGACCTGCAAATGTTGGCTTCATGCCAAGAGTATCCCAAAGTCTTTCTGGGCAGAGGGAATGTCTTGTGCAACCTAAGTCATCAATCAGATGCCTCTCAGTCCCATCAACATGAAGACACCTCATGAGTTAATGTTCAAGATAAAGCATACAGTGGAACACCTTCGAGTGTTCGGATCTACCTGTTACGTGCATGTTCCTGATACCCTCAGAATGAAGCTAGATGCAAAAGCAAGGAAGCTGGTTTTCATCGGTTATGATGACCAGAAGAAGGGTTGGAGATGCATGGATCTAGAGATACAGACAGCTGTGGTCTCAAGGGATGTGGTATTCGACGAGCTGACGTCATACCAGGCTAGCTCTTCTATTGAGCTACAAGGAAGCAGGACAGATGGTGGACTATGAGAAGCTACAAAGGAGGTTCTGGTGGAGTTGCCTGTTTCTCTAGGTGCTCCAGGTGCTTCTAGCTCTGGGTCAGGTGCTTCAGGTTCTGGAAGTAGGGGGAGCGATGCTCCAAGTCTACCTGATAGGAGAGCTCATTCAGAACAAGTAGCTGAAGAGGTGGTTCAGAGTAAAGGCCTTAGGAGGTCTAAAAGACTATTATTCCACCAGATCGGTATACAGGGGGAAACTAGGTGAGATTTGCCTCATGTTTCTTCCCAGGTCCCTTGGATGAGAGAGAGCCATCTTGTTTTGAAAATGCCGTTGGAGTCAAGGAATGGGAAGTGGCCATGGATGAAGAGATGACTGCCCTCAGGAAGAATGAGTCAAGGAATGGGAAGTGGCCATGGGAAGTGGCCGTTGGAGTCAATGCCTAAGGTTGAGGGTGTTACTCTGGTGACTTGCAAGTGGGTTTTCAAGCTGAAGAAGAAGGCTGATGGTGGCATTGAGCGGTACAAGGCTCGCCTTGTATCTTGAGGATTCTCTCAGAAGTATGGGGAGGATTATGAAGAAACCTTCAACCCCATTGCCAAAATGACTTCGGTTCGGGTGGTGATCGCATTGGCAGCTTGCCAAGGATGGAAGGTTTGGCAGCTTGACGTAAAGAATGCTTTCTTGTATGGCAAAATTGACAAGGATATCTTCATGGATCAACCACCTGGTTATGTTTCCGAAGAGCACCCAAGATATGTGTGCAAGCTCAAGAAGGCTCTTTACGGCTTGAAGCAGGCGCCTCGGGCGTGGTATGGCAAGATAGCAGAATACCTCCAGTTCTACAGATACCTTGCTTCTGACTCTGATTCAAGCTTATTTGTAAAGAAGACGGGGGAGCTTCAGGTCTTGGTGCTGCTGTACGTTGATGATATGATCATCATGGGAAATTCTGAGTTGAAGGTAGCTAGGCTTCGTGCTGAGCTAGCTATCAGATTTGAGAGGAAAGAGAGCGTAATGCTTGTTTCCCAGAAGGGGTATGCAGAACGAATTATGAAGCGATTCGGCATGGAAGGGGGAAGAGCAGCTCTACTTCACTGGAGGTTGGTATTCATCTTCGACGAGATGAGGGGAAGGTTCTTTCTAATCCTTTTGTATCCCGGGCTTTGGTCGGGAGTCTGATATATTTGACGATCACGAGGCCGGATATTTCTTATGCGGTTGGCTGGGTGAGTCGGTATATGGCAGAGCCACGAAAGCCTCATCTGATGGCGGCGAGGTGCATTTTGAAGTATGTCAAGACAACCTCTGATTTGGGTATCTTCTATGGGAAGGACTCGGGATTTTGCTTGCATGAATACATGGATGCTGATTATGGAGGAGATTCAGATGATCAGAGATCGACTTCTAGATACATCTTTATGACGGGCTCTACAGCTATATCATGGTGCAGCAAGAAGTAGGATTTTATTTCTGTCTCTGCCACAGAAGCTAAGTACAAAGCTTCGGCTTTGGCAGCTCAGGAAGCCATCTGGCTTAGGAGGCTTGTGGAGGACATTCATAGGGAGGTGCATGGTCCTACTCTGCTTCAGGGTGACAATGAGAGTGCCCTCAAACTGGTGAACAATCCATTTTGTCATGCGTGAACCAAGCACATAGAGATTCAACATCATTTCGTTCGGGAGAAGGTGTTGGAGGAATCTCTTATGGTTGAGCATGTGCAGAGCAAGGAAAATGTCAGCAAGGAAAATGTCACAGACATATTTACAAAGCCGTTGTCGAAGGAACCGTTCATACGGTTGAGGTGTCTACTTGGGCTGACTTCCACTTCCCAGTTCAAGGGGGAGTGTTAAATTTTTTGAAGTGGAAGTAGACTGCCCCGGCGGTCTATTTTTGGAGATCGCACAGACCACGCGACTTGGTGTTGTGGTCGCGAGTCTCTGGTGTTGGAGACCTCTATTTGGTTGCCTGTTTGCCCAAGTAAATATGTTCTGGTTTTGACCGGGCGGTCTTATTCTTGAGGTCGTTTCTGTGGTTTGCTTAAGCTCATTTCTGGCGGTCTGCTCCTGATCGGTCATTTGCTCATGCATTCTCATAAGAGATCGGTCGGTCTGCCAATTTGGTTCTGGCAAGCTGTCTTGGATTGTTTTGCTCGTGTAATAAGGTCTTGAAGAGACCGCGCGGTTTGGTACTGGAGACTGTGTGCTTCAATAAGGACGGTGACTGTATCCCTTGGGGCGGTGACGACATTCATTCGTTTGCCTATAAATAGGGACGTCGGTGTAGCCATTCATATCCAAGAACTATAAGAACTAAAGCTGGCTTGATTGTGCCGGTCTCTCCTTGAGGTCATGCAGCTTGAGTTTTTGCCTGACCGGTTTGTTTGTTCGCAGGTTAGCTGCTAGCAGTCACCGTCAGCATTCTCCTTTCTTTCCAGTTTTGAATAAACCAGTTCGGTAGTGGTCTGTCTGTGCGGACTATGTTTAGGAGTTCTTGGACTGTGCAGCAGACTCAGTTGATTTGATGGCCTTAAGTGGTCGGGCGGTCTTGAGTTGTGGTCTTACAGCAGGAAGCAGTTCTTCGTCATGTGTTCGCGAGTTCTTCTGTAATCTTGAGACTGTGCGGTCTGGGCGATCAAGAAGTGCGGGCAGTTGTTTTTAGTAGTTGAATAAAGAAGTGAGTTGTGCGGTCTGTGGTTGCGGTCTGACAGCAGCGGCTTGTGCTCTGTTCGCGCGGTATCAGGGATAGCCGTGCGGCTTGCCTGTTCGAGCGGTCTGGCGGTCTCTGCTTTGGCAGTTCGCTGGCGGCTTGTTTTTTGTGTCTTGTGCTTCTCTCCTTTGTGATTCTTATGAATCATGTCTCGCCATGTATGTCTTGAGCTGTAATGAGATAGTGAATAACAAGATCACTATTCTGTCTTCCCATTGTCACTGATTGTCATTCTTATGGATTGTTGTTGAAGTGTTCTGCATTTATTACTTCACTCCTCCTCTAAAAATTTAACACATACAAGGGGGTTTTTGAGAAAAAATTCTAGAATAATAAAAAAAAAGTTTGAGAGCAACCTTATTAAATTGAATATTCCTTGATTCCTAAAGACATAAAGTAGAGATAATTGCGGTCTAAAGTTGTTTTGCCAACATAATAAACATGTCTCTATTTTAGAAAGTAGAAGTAGTGCTTGAAAACAAAGCCTCTATTTAAATTAGAAACACAAGATATTCTTTAAAACTTAACCCCGAACATTTAAATCTATCAATCTTAGATAAACAAAAAAATAGTAAAACTAGCGATTATGAAAAGCCACAAATAGATATTCTCAAAACTAAATGCTTTAAGAATAAAAGTAAAGTAGAAGTTTTATTATTTTTTGTGTTTTTTCTAAGTTGGGTACTATGAAATAAACTAAATTTTTTTAATGCAGAAATAATTACATGCTTTTATTTACAGGAAGTAAGAAAGATAAAATGCAGAAATAATTACAAAATATATATACTTTTGAAATATGTTATTTTTGTGGAGGTTTCAAGTGTATATTTGCAAACTAAACTATATTTACCCTTTTTTGTTTTGTTTTTTGTTCTGTTGTAATGAAAAATGGTAAAACACCCCATACTTAAAACTCAACATTGTCCCTAATGTTGTAATTTAAGTATGAAGAAGGGAAAATGAAAGTGCAATATGTACACAAAAATAAAGAGGGAGCAAAAAGGCTTCCCTGAACTAAAGTTGGCGGGGCTGGAAGAAACCTTGAAAAAACATATAAAAAGCATAATAAAATATTAGATAGATATGGGGTGCCTCCCACAAGCATTTTGTTTACCGTCGCGTAGTTTGATAAATTGGGGATGTTTAAGGATTCGAGAGTATCGCCCATTGGATCGCCAGTAATGTAAAGTTTTAAACGGTGCCCATTGACTTTAAATTCACCTTTTTCAGGGTGGGAAATAAGAACGGTCCCATACGGCCAAACCTCTTTGACTTTAAAGGGGCCGGACCATCGGGATTTGAGCTTACCCAGAAAAAGACGAAGGCGTGAGTTATAAGGAAGGACAAGATCGCTATGCGAAAGTTTTGGGAAATTTTATTTGTCGATCATGGTAGAACTTAGAGCGCTCCTAATAAAATTTATTACTCTCACAAGCGTTTGCACACCATTCATCGAGTTCTTTTAATTGAAATTTCCTTCTTTCAGAGGCTAAGTTTGAATCGAGGTTTAGAAGTTTTAAAGCCCAAAAAGCGTGGTGCTCTAACTCTACCGGTAAATGGCACGCTTTGCCGTAGACTAATCGATATGGCGTACAAGCGATGACAGTCTTGTATGTCGTACGATACGTCCACAGTGCGTCGTCGAGTTTGATGGACCAATCTTTCCTATTCAAAGAAACAGTTTTCTCCAAAATGCGATTAATCTCACGATTTACTACATCTACTTGGCCGCTCATTTGGTGGTGATAGGCGGTGGTGAGTTTGTGCGTAACGCCGTATTTAGATTAATTTTTTGTAAATTGGGCGTTGCAAAAGTGTGTACCCCTATCACTAATTATTGCATGAGGCGCGCCGGAGCGAGAAAATAGTTTTTTCAGAAAATGGACGACAACTCTCGCATCATTGGTGGGGAGAGCTTGTGCTTCTGCCCACCTAGATAAGTAGTCGACCGCCACTAAAATATAACGATTATTAAAAGAAGAAGGTAGGGGGCCTACAAAATTGATGCCCCACAAATTGAAGATTTCATACTCGAGAAAAAGGTTTTGTGGCATCTCGTCACGACGAGAGATGTTACCCGACCGCTGGCAGCTATCGCATTTACTCACAAAATTGTGAGCATCTTTAAATAGAGTGGGCCAATAAAAGCCTGCCTTTAATTCTTTCCGCGCGGTCCGATTGGCTTGATAATGCCCCCCCCAGCCCGCCCCTCATGGCAGTGTCACAAAATTTATGCACCCTCCTCGCTTGAAACACATCTCCGCACTACTTGGTTCGCGCAGACACGAAAGATAAAGGAGTCCTCCCAAAAGTAGTTTTTTAAATCAGAAAAGAATTTCTTTTTTTGCTGAGTCAAAAAATCTTTTGGAAGGACCCGCGCGACTAGATAGTTCGCGTAATCTGCGAACCAAGGGGTGGAAGAAGTTTTTATATTATTTACAGTTAAGAGGCGCTCCTCAGGTAATCTATCGTCTATTTTGGGTTCGACGAGCGCTTCTGCGACGGGGTGTTCTAAATGCGGGAGGTGGTCAGATGCCAAATTTTCACCCCCCTTCTTGTCCCGGATCTCTAAGTCAAATTCCTGTAAAAGGAGAATTCATCGAAGCAAGCGGTGCTTGGCTTCTACTTTGCCCAAAAGATATTTGAGGGTGGAGTGGTAAGTAAAAACGATTACTTTTGAAAGTGTTACATAGGGCCTTAACTTATCAAAGGCAAATTTGACGGCAAGAAGTTCCTTTTCCATCGTTGTTAGTTAGCCTGTGCGAGTGTGAGCGTGCGAGAAATGTAATAGATTGGATGAAAATATTTATTAATGCGTTGGACTAGTACGGTTCCTACCGCAATATAGCTCGCATCGCACATTATTTCAAACGGAAGGGACCAATCTAGTGCCACCAAAATTGGAGAATTGATAAATAGTTTTTTTTATAAAATTAAATGCCTCTACGCATTCATTATAAAAAATGAACGGAGAATCCTTCTCAAGGAGGTGGGTTAGCGGTTTCGTTATTTTAGAAAAAATCTTGTATTAACCGCCGCTAGAAACCCGCGTGGCCTAAAAAACTTCGAATAGATTTTACGTTTGAGGGTGTGGGAAGTTGTTCAATTATTGCAATTTTGGCCTTATCAACCTCCATCCCCTTGGAAGAAATCTTATGGCCGAGGACTAAACCTTCTCGGACCTTGAAGTTGCATTTATCCCAGTTCAAAACTAAATTCGTCTCTTCACACCGCTGGAGAACTCTATCCAAATTTTTCAAGCAGTTTTTAAAAGAGCTTCCAAAATGGAGAAGTCATCCATAAAGACTTCCATTATATCTTCTACGAGCTTGCCAAATATCGCCACACATCTTTGGAATGTATCTGACACGTTACATAGGCCAAACGACATCCTTCGATATGCGAAGGTACCGAAGGGGTAAGTAAAAGTTGTTCTCTCCTGGTCTTCGGGGTAAATAGGGATTTGGAAAAACCCTGAGAGACCATCGAGAAAACAATAAATAGGATGACCTGAAAGTCGATCTAGGATTTGATCGATGAACAGTAGCAGGAAGTGGTCTTTTCGTGTGGCATCGTTTAATTTGCGATAGTCGATGCACACTCTCCAACCTGTAACAGTACGGGTTGGGATAAGTTTGTTATTCTGGTTTGCCATGACCGTTATACCGCCCTTTTGGGGGATGACTTGTACGGGGCTTACCCACGTACTGTCGGATATATGATAGATTATTCCCGCGTCGAGGAGTTTTATAATCTCAGTCTTAACGACATCGCACATATTCGGGTTAAGGCGTCGTTGAGGCTTAATAGTTTTGCGGTGGTTATCTTCTAAAAGAATTTTGTGGGTACAGAACGAGGGGTTTATTCCTCTGAAATCTGCAATCTGTCATGCAATTGCACGACGATGTTTGCTTAAAACTTCCACTAATTCGGATGTCTCAATCACTTAGGGAAGAAGAGATAATAACATGGAGTTTTAAATCTTTTTCGAGAAAAACATATTTCAGATTATCGGGGAGTTGTTTTTGTTCTAGGACTGGTGGTTCTTCAAATGATGGTTTAATTTTTAAAGCTTATGAATCGAAGGGTTCGAATGGCGAATCTGTCGGCATGTCGTCGAGACAAGATAGATTCGCCAAATCTGAATTATCTAATGCTAAGGAGAGAAATTCAGAAAGTGAAGAACATTCCTCTTCAAACGCGGGTTCCAGGTTAAAACCAAAATCATCGTTCGGCTGGGAGTTCTCTATTGAGGGATTAATATGTAAAGTAAATTCATCGTCTCTGACCCGAAGGAGGAGGCGACCATTACTAACATCGATTAATGCGTGGGAGGTTGCGAGGAAGGGGCAACAAAGTATAATAGGTACCTCATCGTCCTCCTCTATGTCTAGGATGATGAAGTCTACCGGAAAGATAAACCTATCGACCTTGACCAGAACATCCTCCACTATCCCTATTGGGTACTTTACCGAGCCATCCGCGAGTTGGATGTTCATCTTTGTCGGGCTCGTGACACCCAAATCGAGATTTTTGAAAAGGTAAAAGGGCATCAAATTGATGATGGCGCCCAAGTCCGCTAGAGCGTACTTGATTAACAATTTGCCGAAGAGGCACAGGATGGAGAACTATCCCAGATCGTTCAGTTTTGGCGGCAATTTGTTAAGGAGAACAGCCGAGCATTCCACGTTAAGGGAAACACGTGAAACATACTCGAGTAGCTTTTTATTAGAAAGAAACTCCTTAAGATATTTCGTGTATTTCGGCATTTGGGAGAGTGCCTCGCAGAATGGAACATTTATGTGAATTTGTTTTAAAATTTGTAAAAAATATTTCTATTGCGCGTCCTTCCGCTCGTTGTTTAATTTTGAAGGATAAGGAAGATACGAGCTAAAAGTGTTTGGCACAGTCAGAATACTCAGTGATTTATCTATCGAGAGAGAGGGTGGAGGGGTCGGTGTCGAAATATGTACCTTAGGCTCAACCCAATTTGGGGAGGTTACCTCCTTGCCGCAGCGAAGGTTTATGGCGTTGGCATTTTCTCTGGGGTTCTGCTCCGTGTTCTCTAGTAGAGCTCCATAGGGCCGCTCGGAGACCAACTTTGCAAGCTGTCCAACCTGATTTTCCAAGTTTTTAATCGATCTGGTAATATTCCAGATATTTGACTCAGTGGATGCGACATATTTAGCAAAAACGTCTTCGAGCGGAGAAGGTTTTGGAGGAGGAGGCTGGAATCCGTGCAGAAATCCTTGTGGAAATCCTTGCGAATTCACATTTGGGGGACTCTGAGCGTTGTTTGGACTGCTCCAGGAGAAGTTTGGGTGGTTCCTCTAACCCGGATTGTAATTATTATTATACGAATTATTATTAGGGTTGAAGGGGGGTCGAACTGGGTTGCCTAAGTAATCTATAGTTTCTTCGACAAAATTATTATTATTATTTGGAGCCCAAGCGGGAGTAGAGGAGGAAACAGTCATCTCTGCCACTTACATACTTAACCTCTCGACTTGAGAGGCTAAGTGAGAAGTGACATCCACTTCACTTATCCCAGTTGGTTTGTTAGGGCGCAATCTAGGTGCATTCTATTGATAGGCGTTCATGGCCATTTCATCGAACAGAGCTTGAGCAGCCTCCAGGGTTTTGTTTTTTAATGTTCCCCCGGCGGCTGCATCGATCATCTATCGCGTTGAGAAATTTAAGCCATTATAGAACGTCTGGACCTATAGCCAGAATGACAGTGCATAATGAGGACACCTACATAAGAACTCTTTAAAATGCTCCCAAGTTTCATAGAGAGACTCAGAATCGAATTGAATGAAAGAGGCGATATCTGTGCGTAATTTAGCGATTTTAGACGGGGGAAAATATTTTGTCAGAAATTTCTCTGTCAATTGGGCTCACGTAGTTTTGGATCCTCTGGGGAGAGAACTTAACCACGCTTTTGCTTTTGTCCGCAACGAAAATGGAAATAAGTATAGACGAGGAGCAGCATCAGTAATGTCATTAATCTTAAATGTGTCGCAAATTTCCAAAAAAACTAGAAATGTGTAAATTCGGATCCTCATCCGGCAAACCGTCAAATTGGACAGACTGTTGTACCATTTGAATAGTGCTAGACTTTATTTCAAAATTATTATTAGCCACTATTGGGCGTGTAATACTCGATCCCGTATCTTCCAAATTCGTTCTGGAATAATATGTCATGGTTCGTGGCGGGGCCGCATCTGGAGTTGGATCGGTCATAGCTTCACTGTAAGTATCTCTGATAGACTCTTTGGGAAAATCGAGTAAGTTTTGATCACAAAATCAGAGGCACTCATGAAGGGTGCGCTCGATTTCGCGGTCGAAAAGGATGTTTGAATCGTCCGAGGAGTTTCCTCGGGTCATATACTAATAATAAAAAATATTTTTTGGGTTTTGGCTTCTTCTATATATTTTTAAATATATAAGTAATAAAATTAATAGTGATTCCTTTTTCAAAATTACAACAGTGTTCCCCAACAACGGCGCCAAAAACTTGATGAGTTAATTTGGAGTTTGTTTTGTTTTGCAAAGTTTTTATTTAATTTATATCCAAACTAACCTTCGATAAAGACAAGTATACATTATCCCGTATAGTACATGATATTTCAGTTTAGAAAGTATTGAGGTCGTATATTTCCGTGGAGCTTGTTGATTATTCTTATTTATAAGGAACGAACTATTATTTTATATGAGTAATAGTTTGAGTTGGTTTTTAATTTTTATAGAATGATAAAATGTGTATAACTAGAGTTCTAAACGATGATAAAGATAGCGCCCAATGTCGAATTACCTTGAAACGAAAATAGTCCTTTTTAGAGGTAAAAGATATGACTTTTCAAAACATTAAAATGACTTGGCCGTGGAGGTTCCATACGTATGAACGCACCTCTCTCGAGGGTACGTCCACCTGAGATTAAGAATATTCGACCGAACTCTCGTTCTTTAATCGAATCTCCTTCATACTCGCTTTATGTTGTGAACCCCTCTATTTGGTTTTTATTCCCAATTCGGGAGACTTACCTCATCCTCTCTCGAGTGTAGAGCGCACTTCTCTTTACCCGTGAGCGATCAATCCATACGCACGAGCCTCTCGGCTAACTAGTGTATGGAAACGGAAATGAGAACCATACATCAATTATATGGTCTCACTCAACGTTTTTCTCGGGTAATCCTTAAGCTCGCTAATTATTTTTAGAAAAGAGATATTTTAATTTTTAGAAAACCATTTATTTGTCCCAATGCTCTTCGGCATCGTGCGCTAAAGGAAATTAGCCACTCATCGAAATGGAGACGGCATAAGTAATTAGAAAATACATGTTAATATTTTAAGCGGATATGAGCGTATTTAACAAAGAAAATTAAGACTTATAAAATGTAGAAATAGTATTTGTCCCAACCATCTTAATCAAGCGCTAAAAAGTTCTTAGCCTCTCATCCGGGATGGGGTGGTATAGAATTGAAAGACTTATTAAAATGCAGAAATATTATCCGTCCCAACCATCTTAATCAAGCGCTAAAAAGTACTTAGCCTCTCATCTGGGATGGAGGTGGTAATAAAGACTTGAAATAAAGCTAAGTTACAAAAAGGAAAATAGTATCTCATACACCCACACACTCTACTTGTAATAAAAAGCTAAATTATGAAAGCGATAAATCTAAGTTATGAAAGCAATAAAATCTATTCTCATACACACACACACAAACACTTGCATAAAATGAAAACAAAATTAAAAGAAAACGAATAAATCTATTCTCATACACACACACACACACACACACACACACACACACACACACACACTTACATAAAATGAAAAGGATGCATACAAATTGAACTCATACACTCACACACTCTTGACATAATGAAAAGAAGATCCAAATGAGAAAAAAACTATTTTATTTTCAAAATAAACATTACAACTAGACTAGGAAAGTGAAAATTACAAAAGAACTCAAACTTAAATGCATAAAGGAACTCACATACACTCAAAACAATTCAAAAAGGGCTAAAACACTCTTAAATTTGGATGAGAAATGCTTCAGCCGACCCCTCCTATTTATAGGGAAAAAAATTTACACGCCCTCGGTCACGGGCGTGACCGAGGGGCGTGACCGAGGGGCGTGACTCTGGGGTGTTTTGGGAAGATAGTCTCAGCCTCCTTCTGGAAGCATTTGCTGTGATATTTGGCTGCACACGGGCGTGACTGAGGTGTCACGGGCGTGACTTTGGGCGGCAGATGTCAGGTTCAACTGGGGCATGATGGCTGGCGTGTCCGCTGGCTTCTAGAGGAATTGATGGGTCACGGCCTCGGCCACGGGCGCGACTTTGCAAATATCGACGGGACTAGGTGTCGATCGATGGGACGGGAGGTCGATCGACGGGACGGGAGGTCGATCGACGAGAGGTAAAGTTGATCGAAAGGTACACAGGCGTGACCATGTAAATCGATGGGACAGCAAGCCGGTCGATGGGACCGTATGTCGATCGAGCTGGAAATTGGCATTTTAAGATTACACGCCCTTGGTCACGGGAGTGACCTAACAAAAAATGCCAATATTGCTGAAAAAGAGAAGAAAAAAAACTAAGTTAGTAAGAAAAATTAATAAAACAAGTAATTTATTCATTAATTTACATAAAATATTTACAATATTACTTATATTGATACTAGAAAGTATATTAAAAATATGTATATTTTACTACTTATCAGAGATCGCCGTGACCTTTGTAATAGAACCTTTTGATGGAATGAAATGAAATTTTTTACTTAGCTCTTTTTTTGTCTGTCTTTTATTTTCGCCTCGCTGCAACGTACTCGCGCACCTTTCACGCGGCACTCGCTCACCTTTCATGCGACACTCATGCACCTTCATGAGGCACTCACACACCTTTCATACACAGATATTCGTTAAGCACGCACTCACTTACCCCCATCTGGCAGCTCGCGAGTGTCGATGCTCTATCACTGCATCGCATTCCCCTATGGCAGTGATTTCCTTGTCCGTCTGACGCATCTCTCTCCTGCGTAAGACCCGGCTTGCTCACCCTTAGATACCACGAGCGAGGCTTCTTCCACGCTGTCTCATGCGCGCCATTTACCTTGTCTGATTCATTTCTATCTTGACTATCATCTCTATACCTATGAGCCCCTGACTCGGTCATCTAGGTATACTGCCATCTTCCCTTGCTTAGGTTCCTGCGAGCAAGGTACTCCCCCGCTGGAGGCCTTACATCGATGATTTGTTTTTCCGACATCTTGCTAAGCGAGCTATGTTTTTCCTCGCCCCCTAAATGGCTTGTCAACCCTGCCGGCTGGTGGGTGCCCGACCGTGGTATTCCCGGGTCATGTCACAACCTTTCACTTGTCAGCCTCTCTAGAGATCGACCTGAAACATCAGCTAATGAGAGCCCGACAGCGGAATCAATCTAGGGCACTCCAGCTCATCTTTACCTTCTCAGCCTCTCTAGAGATCAACCTGACCTACCGGCTAATGAGAGCCTGACAGTGGAATCGATTTGGGGCACTCCAACTCAACTTTACCTTGACAACCTCTCCAGAGTTCAATCTGACCCACCAGCTATTGAGAGCTCGGCAGTGGAATCGATCAGGGGCACACTAGCTCACCTTTACCTTGTCAGCCTCTCCAGAGATCAACCCGACCCACCGGCTAATGAGAGCCCAACAGCGGAATCGATCTGGGGCACTCCATCTCATCTTTACCTTGCCAGCCTCTCTAGAGATCAACCTGACCCACCAACTAATGAGAGCTCGGCAGCGGAATCGATCTGGGGCACTCCAACTCAAATTTACCTTGTCGGCCTCTCTAGAGATCAACCTGACCCGCCGGATAATGAGAGGCCGGTACTGGAATCGATTTGGGGCACTCCAGCTCACCTTTACCTTGCCAGCCTCTCCAGAGATCAACCTGACCTACCGGCTAATGAGAGCCGGACAACGGAATCGATCTGGGGCACTCTAGCATTCATGCACATCATATGGACATATAACGGAAAAGAACAATATTAACTTATACCAAATTAACATAACATATTAGTTTAAGGGTAGAAACGCTTTAAGACATTCCCGCTCCAAGCTTGGCAGAGGGGTATATCTTCAACCAAGTCCTGCCTCTCCATCTCCCTGTCCATCTCTTCCGCCTCTGCTTGCCAGGTGATGGCGTTTACCGCGGTAACGTAGCATTGCCTTGCTACCTTTGGGTCTCCCCTCACCCGGATCTAGACTTTGCCTACGCTGAACTTGAGGCATTGGTGAAATGAAGAGGGGACACAACGGAATGCACTGATGAGTGGCCATCCGAAGAGGCGTTGTAGCTTCTCGGAGCATCAACGATGATGAACCAGCAGTTGCGGGACTATCCCCCCAAGGTTACGTGGCGTCCTACTCCTTCTTCCACCTCTTTCCTTTCTCCAGAGAACCCAAATAGGGGTCCATCTGAGGCTAGCACCCTCCTCGCCTCCACCTTCATCTCGTCGAACGCCTTCTAGATGATGGCGTTGACTGAGCTCCCATTGTCAGCGAGGATGCGGGAGACTGTGGAGTTCTCGATGGTCACCTGGATCACCAGCACATCGTAGAACGGGTCCTCGTGGTCGGGCATATCCTTCCGAGAGAAGGTAATCTTTTCTTCTGGGAGTGGTGTTTGGGTCGTCAAAGCCACGCTTCGACGATACATAGTGTGGAGGCTCGCCATTCGGGTCACCTTAATCCCCATTCCACCATGGATCACCGCGATCCCTCCTCGACTCCCCACGTCAGCCCTGTCGATGCACTTATCCTCCTCCTCTACTCCCCCAGTCACCTCCTCTATCCTCGCCGGTGGTTGTTTCTCCCCAGGGCCTCTCGCCCTCCTGATCTCCAAGAACACTGGGCAGGTTGTCGTCGCGTGACCCTCCTCCTAATGGAAGTCATAATATAACAACGCCACCCTGCTTACCTCGGCCTCCGCGGCACGATTGCTCCTCCTTGCTCCTGCTCTTCTTCCTCTTGCTTCTACTCTCCTTCCTCTTGCTCGTCTGATCGTCATGGCTTGTTGAGGTGGGGGAGAGAGTGACCTTGGGCCCTGCCTCACCCCTGGGTGGTTTGGTCTTCCTTGACATCCTTGGAAGTTTCCCCCTCCCTACTGCCTCCACCCCAACTCCGGGGCCCTTGTCTCTTCTCTTCTCCTGAATTCCTATTGCCTGACCCCCGGCTTACTCAGCTTCGCCAGCCTTCTCACGAACTCCGGGTTGGCCGCTTCTCCCTCGATCTCCTCCGCCGCCCTCTCAATCAGCTCTTCGAAGGACAGGGGGACCTTCCGCTTCAGGTTCATTTTGAAGAACCCCTCCCACAACCCCATCATGAAGGCAAGCTGGAGGGTGAACCTAGGCACCTCTTAGACGAGCAGGACCTACTCCTTGAACCTGTCCATGTAGTGGGCCAGCGACTCCCCCAGTCTGTGCTTGATCTTGAATAGTGCCTCGACATATTTCTTCCTCTTCTTCGACGTCGAGAAGAGCAGGTGGAAATTTCGACACAGATCCTCGAAAGCACTGATCGACCCCACGGGGAGCTGGTGAAACCCGTCCCACGCCTTCTACTTCAAGGTGATGGTGAAGAGTCGGCATTTGAAAGCATTCAACATGGGCCTAATGGAGATCTTGTCCTTGAACCACTGCAGGTGTAGGACGGGGTCATCCTTGGTAGTGTAGTAGACCATGTTTGGCTCCTTGAACTCCTCCGAGACTGGTGAGGAAAGCACCAGCTCGCAGGATAGGCTTCCTCCACTTGCCGCTCTCGCCTGCCCTATTCGCCCCACTAGCTCCCCGACCGGGATCGCGCTCGTCGGGCTGGGAAATAGCTCTCGCCCGCCGAGATCTCACCTAGGTGCCTCACCAACCTGCTCTTGGTTGGGCCTCTGCCCCGGAGCACTCTCGCATGCCCCCATCGGTGGGATGGCCTTGGGCACTGGGGTTGATAACTCGCATCGCGCCGCGGCAAAGGCGAGGTTGATCGTCTCTATCACCTCCCTTCGGAAGTCTGCCAGCATCCCTACTGTCGCCAGCGAGCCGGATGGTGGTGAGCCGCCATAGCTGGCGCCTTTCTCATCCTCTCCAGCCACGTTACCTCCTTGGGACTTTCTAACACTAGCTGCATTCCATGTTCGCCGCACCAAAAATGTTGAAACCGTCAACCGGCCCAACGAGGAGTTCAAACCCTCTAATAGGGGGATGCTAGCACTTACTCATCCCGCACAAGAACTTGACCGAAGATTTAGAACTAAACACCGACCCTTGGCTACACCGTGGAGGTCCCACCACACACCCAGAAGATCTTAGAACGCTTCCCCTCCCAAGCCAAAGAAAACATTTGGCACCTTGGAGAGCTTGAGGAGTTAACCAAAGATGTCCTAAGGAGGAAGAAGCCAAAAATTGGGATCTCTCCAAAGGTGCCCTTCAAGTTCTATATATAGTTTTTCTCTATTGGTCTGCTAATATCGTAACTCCGCCTATTGGTTTTGCTAAACACACCCAAACTGGTCTACTAACAGCCAAACTCCGATGTTCTGAAGGGCTATTTCCAGCCCCCAAAGGGTATCTAGGTAAATTCACCTCTAGACCCAACTAGGCGAGAAGTCCGTGAAGGCACCACTCGCCAGACTTCCCGCGCACTGGGTTCTCGAGATCTTACTAGGCGAGTGTTCTGTGAAGGCACCACTTACCAGATCCCTGGCCTCCCGAGCGAGTTGGCTTCCGCCCCTCATTTTCCTGGCGGCTCGGGCATTCGCACTCCTGGGAGGGCGAGTGCTTGATGAACGAAGATTACGCTCGCCCCCTCTACTAGCCTGAGTCGCTTACGCAGAGCGGCAAGCCCCGCTCGCCTAGACATTGCTAAGCGCACCCCAAAGCGAGATCTTAGAGCGCCCACTAGCCTCGCCTCGCACTCTGCTCCTTGCAAGGAGGTGAGCCAGGCTCGCCCCGCCCTCGCGACCCGCTCGTCGTGAGGCAGCGAGCCCTCGCTCGCTTTGCCTATGCCTGAGTCTTAATTTACCCCTCGACAAACACGGGGTTGTACATTTGATGTATACGCCCTTGTTATGTTTTATGAGATATGGATACTTATTTGTTAAGACACTACAAACATTTTTGGGATATACCTTCTCTTATTAATTGTTAAGAATTATCTTGTCACACTAATTGTGAATTGAATTTGGTTGGGGCTGAAATGGGTGGAAAGGTTCCAAATTGTAAATCGGCATGAGCTATGATGGAAATACCAATTGGATAGTCTGGATACTATACTTGAAATACTTTATGATGTGGATTATCTCATTGTGATAATCAGATATAGATGCAGTCAATAAGATCGTATGGGAGAAAAACCCTGATACATGTAGCCACTGCTTAGAGTCATGATAACTCCCTTCGGGTAGCATTGAGGGCTCAACCTAATAGTTTGGATGCGATGACATCCTAGGGTATGTTGGAAATGAAAGGGACTCCATTGGAGCCCTTGGGTACTTGGGTTATATAGGAAGTGCGGGTGTTGGAGCACGATGGTTACGATCCTATGTTGAGGATTGCATGTGGCAGATCGATGGGCTCGCTAGTTTTCACACCGACGAGAGCTGGCAGATAGATCTTGGTCGGTTGGGCGGGGTTCTTTCGTGTTTACTTCCCAAAGACTCCTTCCGTGCCATTGACAGGTTAAGCTGAACTCTTGGTGCTTACTTCCAAAGACCCCTTTCGTGTCCAATATGTAGATTCTCCATTGTTGTGTTCTTAGCGTCGAGGCATACGTATGGCCTAGGTCAGGTAGTGTGCATACCCACCAAGTAGTGGAGAGCCCGATCCATTATCACCATCTGGCCACGACGTGTGATGCCTGAGAGGTTAGCTATCCTCAAAAAATGGGAAGTAAAAGTCTATGCCGACATAGAAAATCAGAGTGCGTGCGTAAATCATGGGTGAGTCATCATACATACATTCATTGCATTGCACTGCATAAAGATCCTTATCATATAAACTTGTTAGGACACTTTTACTTAATTGTGAATCTATGGCTTTTGTAAATTTTCTATTATTGATGGGTTGGCATAATGATATTGGTTTAGCCGGCAGGATATGCGGCTTGTGGTATAAGTTAGCATGTGTGCTGACGCTACCGCAAGTTGGCTGTTTTGGGCATTGGACTCCCCTCGGTCGTGTCTTGTGATCCGGGAGAGGGTCTTACAGGCGGTCTGTGAGGCTTACTGGGCAGTCTCGAGAAAAGTCATCATTACAAAAATGCCCCTTGGATTTTATAAATAGCTGGAATTCGAATCATTATTTCACACTTTTGTGAAAATGCCCAAAGCACCGATCTCAGTGATCTCAAAAGATGGTGTCCGCTTGAGCTACCGCCGCTAAAACTTTCTTGAATGTCGATCACAAGCCTTGTAGGATTTCCAAAGATGAAATTGTGTCTTTTTTAGAGAAGCACATGATCTAGAACCAGATCATCGTTTGGTTTCCCTTGGAGAATGAAGGTCTGAACTTTGGTGCAGATAACAAACACATCATTACAATCGATCACTTCGATTGCGGTCTGTTATTCCCTCTCCCTTGGGAATTTTTGGAGGTTTTGGAGTACTATGGAAATGTGTTCGGTCAGCTGTTGTCCAATTCTATCGGTCTCATGTCGGTCTTCATCAGTTATCTGAGATCGGCAAAGATCAAGTTCACTATGACCTTGTTCCGTGCTACCTTCACGATGAAATCGCTGAAGGAAGGAAAGAAGAAGGACGAGCTTAAAGGGATAATGTACTTCTCCTACAACGCCATACAAGTTCTGAACCTCCCCACCAAAATTCCCTTCTAGATAGAGATATTTCTGGTGTGAGAGGGAGATCTCGGTGGTCTCAAACATTGTCGTCTTGTCGGGGAGAAGGAGTTTTCCGAAAACCCAAGGTGATCATGGAAGACGAGGTCAAGCTCTTGGCTTTTCTAGCAGACAAGCGCCTCGACCTCCTCCATTACCTGGCAATCTGGCCTGAGATCGATGTGATCACTCCCGAAGAGAGTAAGTGGCTTTCTGCGGTTTCCCGCGATCTCACTATTATCTTTTCTTTTCTTTTTAACTATTTTGTCTCCTTTCAACGACCTTCGCGGTCCCCATAGTTGATCCCGTGGCACCAGATGAAGAAATTCTTACTCAAAGGGAGATGTGGCAGAAGCGAGACCGCGAGAGGGAAGCAATCGAGCACGCTGAAGAATCGGAGTCCGCCGGCAAGACCTTTCCTCTGACCGGGTTTGAGAGAAAACTGAAAGATATTAAGGGCATGCCTGTCATTAAATGGAATGAAAAGGGCAAGAATGTTAAGGTGTCCACTGCCTTTCCTCTCTAGAGTGGAAAACTGACTCGTCATGCCCACGCGATCACTTTTGTTCTCTATGGCGAAAGCAACACTAGGGGAGCATATAATATTGAGACTGAAATGCTCCCTAATATGGCCGCGCAAGCGACTGTCAGGAGTTCAGTCTTTAATCATCACATGAGACGGTCTCTCCGCATGGCCCTAAAATACATAGGTACCTTGCAAGATAAGTTACATGTAAGGACACTTTACCTGCGGTCTTCAATTCTCTTTATCGTGACTGTGCGGTCTAATATGTTTTCCTTTTGCAGATATCGAAGAAGGAGGCGTATGACATTGAAAACCCTGATTTTCAAAAAGCAATGATGAAGCATATGAAGAGAGCGTCAGACAAGACGATCACTCAGCTTCGTGAAAGTGGCGGTCTCTCCGCAGAATTTCAAGAAGTAGAGTTTGTCGATCTCTTTCCAGAGATGGAAAAGATGATTGAAGAAGAGTCGGTCACAATATCTGAGACCTGCAAGGAAAATGAAGAGGTTGAGACCACCGAGGGTGAGAACAGAGGTAGCGATCATACTGCTTTAAGCGGGAGTTGATATACCCCAGGCAATGATCTGTGCTTTGTTATGACCTTAATTTATGGGTCCAGAATTCTGCAGAAAACCTCGGAGGAATCTTCTAAAGAGACCGCATCTTCGTCATTAGAAGAGCGGTCTCCGAAGAGACTGAAGTGTGACTAAGAAGACTGAAGATCATGTATAGCAGTTTCTTCATTATTTACTCAAAATTATAACCACCGGTTTTGAGACACGCGAACCTTGTACTTAGAAAAAAATGAAATGAAGGAAAATATTTTGTGTACCATTGTTTGTCTTTTGTGAATGGTTGTATCTCTTATATTAAATGTGCTTGTGTCTATCTCACATTTTGTTGATTTGTGATCTCATCATAATTCATGATAAAGAAAAGTCAATCTCAATCAGTATCAATCAGTCTCTGGACTTGTAACAACAAATTGACCATCTTCATTATGCGCGATCTCGTGTTCAAGAGAAATAAAATTTGCATTCGATCTCAATGCTATAAATATTGCTGAATTTAAATTGGTAGTTGCATAAGAGAAATTGATACTATTTCGATCGTATAATAAATTATATTTGAAGAGTAACCGACAATTAGGAAAGGAGGTCTCGAGGTCACCATACCGTCTTATAATAATATGAAGGATGATGACTTTGAACATTTCGAGATCCCCTCATTATAAAATAATTTCGATGTCAACTGTCCGTAAATGGCGATCTCTAGTACTTGAGATTTTTGCAGAGATCATAGATCATTATAACTCATAAATGAAGATCCTGAATACTGTAGTCCACTTGGAATAATCCTTGAGTAAAAGATAGATGGCAGTCTCAAATAATCCAGACCGCCCTTTTTTGTGGATGATATAATTGAAACACCTTGATGAGCTTATATCAAAAATTGATAATCAACGATCTCAGCTTCCCCAGACTGCTCCTTAGTAGACAGGATAAAAGAGAGACCATAGAAGTGGTCTTATATACTCCAGAATGCTTGATAAAAAAGATAAGTTAAGGAAGCTTTTATGTTACGATCTCAATTTCACCAGACCACCCCTTATATGAATAAGTACTAGAGAACTCCTCAAGTGATGATCTTAGATCCCCCAGATTATTCCTTAATAGAAGAATGCATAGAGAAGACCTAGGAGGCAGTCTTAAATGCTCCAGACCTCCCCTTAATTGAATAGATAACCAAGAATCACAGGCGGTGGTCTTAAATGCTCCAGACTGCCCTTTATTATAGAACAGATAACTAAGAATCACAGACGGTGGTCTTAAATGCTCCAGACCGCCCCTTATTATAGAACATATAACCAAGAATCATAGGCGACGTTCTTAAATGCTCCAAATCGCCCCTTATTATAGAACAGATAACCAAGAATCACAGGCGGTGGTCTTAAATGCTCCAGACCGCCCCTTATTATAGAATAAATAATCAAGAATCACAGACGAAGGTCATAAATGCTCCAGACCGCCCCTTATTATAGAACATATAACCAAGAATAACAGGCGGAGGTCTTAAATGCTCCAGACTGCCCCTTATTATAGTAGGCAGAAATCCTGAACCTGGCGGTCTCAAATACTTCAGACTGCCCATTTACAAAAAATGAAAGGTATAGAGGCCTGAGATAGAGGAGAAGGGGTGTACAATCCAAAATGATCAAAAGGGCAGGTGTGGCTTGTCGAAGAGCTTCCAACATTGCTTTCCTCAAGAGATCATTAAGATTGTAGCACCCTTAGAAGAGAAGGAACCTTGCGATCAGAGGTATATAAATCAGAATGATTAAAAGGGGAGGCGCGGTCATGCTGAAGAGCTGCACCGACATTGCTTTCCTCAAGAGATCATTAAGATTGTAATACCCTAAGAAGAGAGGGGACCTTGACGGTCAGAAGGAGAAGAAGAGAGATGTACAAACCAAGATGATTAATAGGGAATGTGTGGTTGCTTAAAATCTACCGACATTGCTTTCCATGGAAGAGATCACCAAGGCTGTAACACCCTTAGCCACACAAGGGCTCAAGTGATGGTCATAGATGCTCCTGACCGCCCCTTGGCTATCCTTAAACCAATGAGTATTTGACGGTCACAGAGCAGGATGATCAGTAGGGCGGGTGTGGTCAACTAAGAAGCTGCACCAACATTGCTTTCTCTAGGAAGGATCATCAAGTCTATAACGATGTCATGTAATGCATGATAGAGCTGTACATTCACCTAGACCTCCCTTGATGCAGAGGTGTGTCAGATGTCAGTAAGGACCCAGTATCCTAAAGATTCTTCGCACGAGCTTGGCGAGCTACTACTGCACAAATGAGAAATCTCTCTGCTATCTATTGTCATGGTAGATTTACATCTCAAGCTTCAAGTCGAGGAGGCAACAAGGAGGACCATCGATGTCTCGTTTGGTAGGATTTTAGCCTTCTCAACAATCTATCTTGGTACTTCCTTTCCAATATATATATATATATATATATATATATATATATATATATATATATATAAAGAGAGTACAAGAGGTTGAAACATCATTAGAATACTTGCAAGAAGAAATGAAAATACAACTTTTTCAAGAAAGGAAGCGCTTCAAATCATCTCCGCTCCAAGTGTGCGACAATTCTTCCCCTTCGAATGTCTGGAGATGATAAGCTCCGTTCTTGAGCACCTCTTTTACGATGAATGGCCCTGCCCAATTTGGATTGAGCTTTCCAACCGAGCCAGATCTTGCTGATGCATCCACCTTCTTGAGGAGTAGATCGCCAACAAAAAATTCTTTAACTCTAACATTTTATCAAAGTATTTGGCCATTGTTATTTTAACTCCTTCTTGCCATATTGTTATTGTATCTCTCAACTCTTCAATAAGATCGAGGCTGCATCTTAACTCTTCAACATTCCCTTCCATCTAGCTATCTTCATTTTGTTTAGCTAATAACACTCTTGGACTTTTTACCTCGAACTCAACTGGAATGAGAGATTCTGAACCATGAGATATTTTGAAAGGTGTCTCTCCAGTAGCCGATGTTGGAGTTTTCCTCAAAGACTAGACCACTGAAGGTAATAGTTCTGCTCAATTGCTTTAGAGGTTTTCTACTTTCTTCTTCAAAAGGTTTATAATCAATTTGTTAGAAGCTTCTACTTGCCAATTACTTATTGGATGATGCGCAGAAGCGAACCGCAACTCAGTGCTGATTTGATCACCGAAATTTATCAGGTTAGAGTTGTTGAACTTAGGACCATTATCTGCAATGATTGCTATTGGAATTCCATGCCTGCATATGATCTCTCCCCAGCTAAATTTCTTTACAATTTGGGTAGTAGTTTTATCCAATGCTTTTGCCTCGATCCACTTGCTGAAGTAGTCGATCATTACTAGAATAAATCAGCATTGCCCACTAGCCAAAGGGAAAGACCCAATCAAGTCCATTCCCCAAACTGCAAACGGCTATGGATTTGCTAATGATTTGAGTTGCTGAGCTACTTGGTGTTGAAGAGGAGCAAATTTTTGACATTGAACACATTTCCTTGCAAACTTCTCGGCATCCTTTCTCATTTGCGGCCAGAAATAGCCTTGTTAGAATCCTTTTTTTCCAAAGTCCTGGCTCCCGAGTGGCTGCCACACTCTCTAGAATGAACCTCTCGAAGAACAACTGGAATTTCTTCCTCAGTGACACATCTTGCCAATGGTGAAAGAAAAGTCTTCCTGTATAATATTACTGCAATAAGTTAATAATAGGCTGCTTTCAATTTAAATCTATTCTTATCTTTTACTGATGAGTGGAACTCTCCAGTTGAGAGGTAAAGGGTAAATGGATCCATCCAAGATGGACGTTGATCTATTTGCATAACTTCTCCCTCTTCGATAGCTGGATGAAACAACTCTGAAGTAGTTCCTCCCGAAAGAAGACCAAACTTTGCTAGCTCACCTGCTTCTGCATTTTCTGACGGTGGAATGTGTTGAATAGTGAAGATTTTGAATTTTCCTATCTCAATTTTCACTAGAGCTTGGTACCGCTTCAAAACATGATCCATGATCTCGAAGGTTCCATTTACTTGAGACGCCATTACCAAAGAATCAGTTTTGACTTTTACATCTTCAATCCCCAACTCTCTTGCAAACCTGAGACCGACGAGTAAGGCTTCATATTCTGTCTGGTTGTTCGTCATTGGAAAGTAAAACTTCAAAGCCTGGTCCAACCTAACCCCATTTTGGTTAATCAAAATGACTCCAGCTCCGGATGAGTTCCTCCCTGAGGCTCCATCGGCAAAGATCGTCCAAGCGAGAGGTGTTCCAACCTCTTTTTCTGAGTTGGCTTCCATCACATTAATCATGAAGTCTACTAATACTTGGGCCTTGATTTCCGCTTTGTAAATATAGGAGATTTCAAATTCGCTGAGCTTTATTGCCCACTTCGCCAATCAACATGAATACTCCGTCTTATCTAACACATTTTTTAATGGAAGGTCTGTAACAACTTGAATGGAATGGGCTTGGAAATATGGCCTCAATCTCCGAGCTGAGGTGACAAGCATCAAGGCCAACTTTCAAGGATTGGATACCGAGTTTCCACATCCTTCAAGATCTTGCTCACATAGTAGATCGGAAACTGCCTCTTTTTCTCTTCTCTGACCGATACTGAACTAATTGCATCAGTGCCAACTACACGATAAAGAGAAAACTCTTCTCCTTCTCGCAGGCTTTGGAGCAAAGGAGTTGACGCTAATTGCTTCTTGAGCTGATTGAAGGTATCGTTACACTCCTTCATCCATTCGAACTTAGTTCCTTCACAGAGAGTTTTAAAGAATGGAGCACTTTTATCTCCCGAGCGAGAAATAAAGCGACTTAAGCCTGTCATTCTTCCGCCTAACTATTTAACTTCTTTGGAGGATCTTGGACGTGCCATTTCTAGTATTGTCTTCACCTTGTCAGGATTCGGTTCCAACCCCACCGGAGTGAGGAGATGGCCAAGAAAATTTCCTTTGCTTGCTCTGAAGACACATTTCAACAGGTTCAACCTCATATTAAAGGTTCGGAGGGTTACAAATGTCTCGGCGAGATCATTAAGGTGAGCAGAGAATGTTTTGCTTTTTATTAGAAGGTCATCGACATAGACCAATAGATTTCTTCCTTTTTTATTTTTGAAAATTGTGTCCATCATCTTTTGATAGGTGGCACCAACATTTTTTAGCTTGAAAGGCATAACAAGATAATAAAAGCATCTATCATTTGTGATAAATGAGGGATGAGGGATGTCAGGCTTATGCATTCATATTTAGTGATAACCAGAGAATGCATCTAAAAAACTCATGCAATGATACTCAACCGCAGAATCAACTAAAGAATCTATCCGAGGCAAAGGGTAGCAATCTTTTGGGCAAACTTTATTGAGTTTTGTAAAATAAACACACATTCCTCATTTCCCACCAGCCTTAACCATTACAATATTTGATACCCAATCCGGATATTGAATTTCTTGAATGAACTTGTCTTACAGGATTTTTTCGACCTCCTCCCGGATGGATTGAGCTAAGGTCACCGCTACCGCCCTTTTCTTCTGCTTGATGGCAGTAAAGCTTGAGTCGATATTTAGATGATGTCAGACAACATCAGGATCGACTCCTAGCATGTCACCCGCTGACCAGGCAAATACATCCAGGTTCCGCAGGAGGTAGTAGATGAGCTGACTCTTGTCTACTTCAGGTAGTTATGCATTGATCGAGAGCTTCTCGCTCTCATCTTCTTTGGTGATTGGAATGGCTTAAGTCGCTTGGGCAAGTTCCAAGCGAGCTCCATCTCTAACTTCATCTTCTACGATCTCTTCCACAACTTTGGCATTGCTAGAGAATTGGGGTGCTGGAGAGATCTCAGCTATTCTGGTGGAGATGATTCAGTTACATTGGCCGTCTTCACGTAGCACTCCCGAGCTTTCCTTAGGTCGCTTCTAATTTGGTACTGTTTGCCATTCAAGGCAAACTTCACAGCCAGGTGGTAAGCGGAATCCATCGCTTTATACTAATCCAAATCGGCCTCCAGAAAATTGCGTTGTAGCTGCTCGGAGCTTCAACGACTATGAACTTGACTAACTTTATGATGCCTCCAAGCATCACCGAGAGAGTGACGTTTCCTTCCACTTCCTTATTGTCCCCAAATAAACCGTAGAGCGGTCCTTCGGTGGAAAGAAGAGTCTTCCCAGTCTTCAGTGCTTCAAAGGTTTGCTTGAATAGGAGATTTTCTGAACTTCCGTTTTCGATCAGAATGTTCTCCACCATATAATTTTTTATTGCCGCCTTGATGACTACATCGTAGTTGCAGAGGTCGGAGGTTGGAGGAAGGTCATCTTGCCCAAAAGTGATCGTTCATCGAACTGGAGCAGAAGAAGAAGTAGCAGCGACCTCTGAATGGTAGACTCTTGCGAGGCAAGCTTTTTTAGAGGACTCGAGCCCTTCTCCTCTGTGGATGCAGAAGTGGTAGTCCAAGGCACCCTCGTCATTTGCCTCCACACATTCATTCAGATAACTGACGTGGCCAAGGTGGCCAACGTCGTTCACTTCCTCACATTCCCAATGAGCTTCAACTACCTCTTTGCTCTTAGAGGTCGAATCTTTGGAGGAGTCTCCCTTCAGGAACAAATTCTGCAGCTTTCCTTCCTTCAAGACCTTCTCCACCAGCATGCAGAGAGCTCTACAATTCTCTGTCAAATGAACCCTCTCCATGTAATGCTCACAGTAGAGGGAAGGATTCCTGGATTTCGGATCCGATTGCAGCGGAGCAGGCCTTCTGTAGAAAGGTTGTTTTTGAAGCACTTGAACCACCTCGCTCATGGATATCTTAAGCTCGGTGAAAGACTCTTAAGAGTCATTATATAAAGGCTGAGAAGAGGTTGGGAGAGGCGGTTGGACAAATTGAACCTGATGCATAGGTGTTGGTTATGGAGCAGGAGCAACTGGCGTCGGCATCAAAGGTCCCTTGGGTTGGAACTGTCATTGCCCCTAATAGGGACGATGATGGCGGAAGTTCCTCCCCCTTTTAGCGGGAGCCTGGAACTCTAGACGTGGCGGTTTTGTCGACTGCTGGGCAGGGTAGAAACCAACAGAGCTCCTTTGGTCGGCTCTGCACATCAAATTGGAGAGATAGTTGGGGTTGTTGATCTCCCCTTCTATGAATCTGTTGGCTATATTGATTAGCTATTGATAGGAGTCGGGCTCTTTGGTTGTAAATTATAACTTCAGAGGGCCTTCCTGGAGGTCATTGACTAAGGTCACCATATAGAGCGAGGAATCGACGTCTATTATTCTGAGGATCTCCCTCTAGAAGCGATCCATGAAGCGAGCTAAGGTCTCGCTTTCTCCTTGCTTGATCCGTAAGAGGACTGCGGGGTCAATCTTCCTTTTCATTGAGGTTCCAAACCTAAAAAGAAGCTCTTGCCTCAGAATGGCAAAGCAGGAGATGGACTGAGGAGGTAGTTTGTAAAACCACTCCCGTGTCTGCCCATCCACGGAGGTGATCAAAAGCTTACACCTCATCGCATCTGAAAGAGACCTCAGAGCGACAGCAGATTCAAAGGCATGAAGATGAGAGACTGGGTCACTCTCTCCAGTAAACATGGGCAACCGGGGCTCTCTGAAGCCGTTGGGAATGGACTCCCAACAAACACTATCTATAAAGGGAGAAGAATCCTCTGCTTCAACAACGTCGAAGGAGTAAAAAGAGGGGCAGCAACAGGAGCTCCCTGAGCTGCTATTCTGAAGAAAACTTGGCAGGCTGCAAACTCTTTACCTTGTGACCGTAGGGGAGCTACGAGATGAGGGTCGCACAGTCTAGAGCATGACTGCCAGCTAGAGGATCAGGGGTGGTGACGTGATCGGTCTGAGGAAGGATTCTTTGTGAGATCGCAGTTAAGAGCTGGTTCATGGATTCCAACGTTCGGGCGGTCTCACAATGGGACTATTCGAGGCGGAGCTCGAAGCGAAGCTCAAGATCTTCTAGGGAATTCACACCACTTGAACGAGGGTGGCCGTCGACGAGCTGATTGGGTTGAATCTTGCGGTCTGACATTTTGTTTGTCCAATAATTTCACCTATACACTCCAATCTGAAGGTCGCGTGTTCGTTCTGTTGGCACAAAAATTGTACCTCTAAAACTCACACTTCAAAGGGATGAGGGGGAACTACAGAGTGCCAATTACTCGGGTTGAAGGATGCCAGAAGAGAGGTTACTAAGGTAAAAGTCAACATTGATTGATCACACAAGGATTACAGAGGGGGTCTGAAATAGGTCAGGGTTAGAGGTAGAAATATGACAAAATTTGAGACCACTTGCACAGGCCATAAGATGGAGGCTTAAATCCAAAGTCCCCTTTCTGGTACCCCTACCCCTATATTTATAGATGCGGCGCCCTGCCCAAATGGGCAGGTCCAAAAATAACGGGATGCCCTCGGTACAGGAGAACCGAGGCAGAGAAGGGAAGAAACATGGCATGCAAATAGCAAAAAAGACAAAAAATCCAGACCACGTTGTCTCACAGCCTCACTGGAGTATGACCGCATGTGCCATAGAAGATCTGTCTGATATGAAATAGGTGGTCTATGTGGTCTCAGAAGATCAAGACCGTCGGGGACAACAATTCTGATTGAAAATTAGAGGTCGTGGACTTCCGTGCAAACAGATCGGGTCACTTTTATTGGGTTAGCTAGGGTTCTAGTGACCCAATATAATTTGGGATGTTATATTTTAGGCTTCACAGTTTGAGATGCCTTCGAGTTGACCATCTCACACAGGTTTCTTTTAATTTCTCTTCTTTGTAAATCACTTAAGTTTCTATACTTTTTTAGTATTTCTTCTACATCATTTCTATGACACTTTACTCTTTTAGCTCTTCCTTGACATTGAAGTCAGGTTGTTTATCAAGTAAAGTTAATTGGTATTATTGCCTGTGTACCATCCATAATGGCAAAGAATTACCATCTTTAACATACAGCTCTAACTCATCTGCACAAGGAAGGCCCATTGTATATCTACATCTATGTACACACTGCCCTGCCTTCAAACACCCAATTTTTAGTGAATCGCCTTTCTTCTTATTATCTCTAAGGCCGCAATAGAAACAGTACCAATAAGATCTGCATAAATAGAACCTTTGAAACTCATGGACAGATGAATCTTACTTTGACTAAACATTCATTTAATACTCGTATGTTGCAAATTTATCATTTGATCAAAAGTTATTCAAACAGTGGTAAGGTTTCCAATTGATACTTAAGGACCTTTTTAAGTTGGCTATGCCCTCCCTCTAAACGGTTTGTCAGTGTGTTCTCCAAATGCAAATACTTATCTACCAATCATAAAATAAATAATTCCTTGTAACGTTCTATCCACGTTGTTGTGACATAAGAAAGAACGTTCAGATATTTGGTTCCATAATATTTCAACATTTGATTATACCGGAAATAACATTCATTTTTAAAGGTGAATTTACTAAATGTTGTCATATACCCAAGTACTTGTTGCAATACTTTTTGCAATGTGCCAAAATATTCCGGTTTATATGAATATGACAAAATATTTTTAATTTGTGGGAACATAACATTAATCGTATTCATCAAGGCAATCTTCTGATCCATAACAAATATATTAGGCATAATATTATCCTCAAACATAATCTTGAAACATTGTAATCCCACATATAACCCGTCTCTGTTTCATTGGGCATAAATGCAAAGGAGGAGAAAAAAGTTTGATTTGTGGATGTGATGCATGCCAGAGTTAGGGTTTTGAAAAGTAAGATAATTTTTAAATTGTAACCGATTTTATTTTGAGAATAGGCCAAGCGGGGCAAACGAATTTTGTGCGTGAACACTTTCTTGACGTTTGATGAGTCCGATTTATATAGTGTTTTTCGGACTCATCTGGGATAATTTTCACTCACATGCACTTCACTTTTAGTTCATTATTGCTTGTATTTTAGTTGAACACATTTCTTCACGAAGTGCACTCTTTGGGCCCGTTTTGGTGTGCAATTGCACGCTATGTTTGTTGGGGGTAAGCACATGGTGCTCCCCAACCATTTTTCTATTTTTGGATGTTGCTGGAGGTGTATTCCCAACAGACTATTGTGTTGTGATGGTGGACAGGTCTCCATTTTGCCCAAATTACATGTCTACAGGAATCGCACGGTCGTGCGTTTCCTTGATGCAAGATAGCTCTGACCGTGCGTGTGTATATGCTGACAAAAATGGTGATCTAGATTCGCCCCTGCATTTTTACGCATGGTCGTTTTTCGACCGTGCGTGAGTAAAACGCATGAGCACCTATATTGGTCTATTTTCTCGCATTCGGAATTTGCCCGTGCATTTTTACGCACGGTCGGCTTCGACCATGCATGAGTAAAATGCACGGGCGCTCCAGCTTGTTCTTCATGGGGCTTTCAGTCGATTAATATCGCACGGTTCACGCACGGTCGTGCGTTCGACCGTGCGTGACCAAATTCTGACTAATTTCCTATAAAAGTTGCAGAATCCGCCCTAAAATGGATTGATCTTCTTTTTCGCGCCCCAAGGGTTCCAGTTCCGCCATTTTCACCGCTCCATCACCGCCCACCTTAAGGAGGAGCTCCGACCACCATTTCCTTGCAAATCTAAAGCCGGAGCATCCTCTCGGCCGCCTCCATCATCCAAGTGCTTCACGAAGAGGATTCCACCCTCATCTTCATCGCCAAGCAAAGCGTTCTTCGCATAGGACGTGGCCGGATTGTAGTTTACCGGAGAAGACCGGTCCATTGGGAGGAAGTGGCAGCCCTCCTTTACCCCGGATGATAGTTGGGACCGAGCTAGGATGCGGATTGATAACCCGGTGATTCCTACCGAGAATCTACAACAAGCCTCTGGATTCGGTCGTATCTCTTGCCTTTTTCTCTAACTTGCATTGATGTATATGAATGTAATCTTCATTATTTGATGATGTGGCACATGTAAACCTTGATTTGTAGTGTTTATTTCATGTCTATGTGAAATTTCTCTTTCGTTTATATGTGTGTTTGAAGTGCGCCGATTCCACCCCCACTCCATTCCACTCCGCAAACCCTTCATTCCATTCTATGTGCCTACTCTTCCGCTCGCATAGCCAAGTGGTGCTAACGGCCCTCACAACTTTCCACCGGTGCGAACCATTCCATCCGCTTGCCTTCTCGCCCATCCACCTAGCGAAGCAGTGCATAGCGGCCTGCATAGGAATAGTTTAGTTTCTTTTCTTTTATTTTCCATAATCCAAACCAAATCTCCCGCATTCCATTCGATTAAAGGACTTCAATCTCGAGTCCTTCCTCAAAAGTAAACTCCACCTTAATGTGTTCCTTCGAGATCGATACTCGGAGATTCACTCCTCGTTTTATATTACTTGAACAATCGGTACACTACCGTTTCGTGTCGCAGTCTCGCTACCGCCTATAGCAGTGTGCTATATTTAGGCATCAAGTTTTTGGCGCCATTGTCGGGGAATACAGTCGTGTGACTTTTCTGGAGAGGGAGAACCTGCGCTAGAAGTTCTTCCATTTGTGAATTGCGTCCATTATTTTATTCCAGTTCTTTTTATTCCATTTTCTTGTTTTATATAGGTTGCTTAGTAAATTACTGTTGGGTGTAGTATTTTGTACAATAGTGTTTTAATTTTGAATCTGGTTATCTTCACACAATGTGGTCCTCATTTAATATTCATTGTCGTTGGTGTGGAGATATCTCTCATGCTAGTGATAGATGTCCAAAGGGAGATAATAGCCCTAGCACTAAAGGCCCAGTATATGGAGCACCGACTCTGTCTGGTACTCCATATGATGCGCGTAAGTCCTATGGCTATTCTTCTGAGCCTTTACCGACATACTTCTTTGCGGCTCCAGCACTTGTGTTGCCAAAGAAGCCAGCAAGTCAGTGCTTGTTTTGTCGGAGCACGGATCATGCCTTGAAGGATTGTGCTGCTTATCTTCGCCAATTGGACGAGGATGACGAGCCTGATATCTGGATCGTCCCGACTCCTTTATCTGGCAGCACACCTTCTACTTATGATTACGTGTCTGTGCCACCTTCAAATTTTGAAGGGAATGAAGCAGACACGCTCATCAGAGTTGTTGCAGATGTATGTTCTGACATAGCTGAGCCCATCTCCCCTATGCATATATTATAGAGTGTGGAGCCGATTCTTTGTGAGGAATCAGTGCTTGACTTTTATCCAAGCACTATTCCTCCCACTTTATTGCATACTACTATATTCATCTCTGACGTCATTATTGAGGATGTTTCACAGGATAAGGCAGGTGATTTGTGTGTTGTGCCTAATCCTATGGAGGAGGATATTTTCCAAGGTGATGAGGATTCTACCTCAGCACCGGTGGAGGAAGTCCAAATCGTGGAGGAGGCCACAGATGATCCTACTGATCCCTGCAGCATCGTCGATGATGCCAACAGTATCCTGTTGCTTCAACCTATCTGGAGTGAGACCGGGACCACTCCCCTGATTTTTGATTATTTAAGTCATTCTTCTCTTTTATTTCCTGACCCCCATCTTCATCTGATCTTGTGTAGGTTGAGTCTTCACAGGTACTTCAGGAGGACTTGGAGCATTTTGCTCAAGTCAATGATGAGTGTATCCTCTCTTGTGAGGAGGTTGATCCCTTCTCCATAGAGGAAGCCTCATTCATTGACTTCTCCTCCTGCCGCCTCCCTGAAGACGACACCTTGCTGGGCAAGGATGTTTTTTGTGAGATTTGTGAGGAGTACTCCTCCTCCTCGTCTTACTTTTTATTCCATCTACATGTGACGCGCATGTATTATTACTATTTAGGTAGAGGGGTAACTATTCTGTCTCTGTATCAGTACCCGCTATCGACACGAATATTAGAACAGTTACCTGTGCATTTCCTTTTTCATACTCCCATTAGCTAGAACTCTTAAAGTTCTGAATAAGTCATGCTGGGAAGACAATAACCCTAGTAGTTATCTTACTTTTCCTGCATTTTTATTTTATCTAGTTTAGCTTAGTTAGTTGTATTTCATTTTAATTTGTATATTTTCTTTTGTTTTGGCGGAGCTCGCCACTGCAGGTCCTTCTTCTGGATGGCGGATGCTGCAGCTTTTTCTTGGTTTACACGCCAATCTTCTAGTATGCTCATTTCTGAGCATGGGTAACTTTTCTTCCCCGAGCCTTTTATTCAATTTTCATGGTTACATCATTTGCGTCTATTGCTTAGATTGAGTCGGGGGGGGGGGGGGAGCCGCTATGTGTTACCCATTGCACGTGCACATCTCAGTACATGCTGGAAGTATTTTATTTTAGTTATATTATGTGCTCATCTTTGTCGCACACCATAACACCCACATAAGCGCGCACTCACTTGTTTGTATGCCCCCATATATTCAATTCTTGGATGTGATGTAGGAATTGTTATATTAACCTAAACATTGCAAGATAGAGTGGCATGTTGACTCTTGTAGTGCTCTAGTTGAGTACTCGTGTCTTGCATACGGATTTTTGTAGAATTAGTTTTTATTTATGCTTCGAATTTACAATTAGTAGATTTGCGTAGATTTTAATTTATTTTACTCAAAATGGTGAATGTGGTTGAATACAGTGGTAGCTGTGTATTGTGTGTAGGCGAGCGCGAGGTTCATGTTGCTCGAGTCGGGAGGCAGGACTACCTTTCTCGGGGGCTAAGAACTTGCCCCAAGCGACTCTCGAAGCATGGGTGCGAACGATTTGCAAGTTGAGCGTGACGTAGGCCATCTATTTGGCAAGCTTGAGCTTTGTTCTACCATTCCTATACGCTAACCGTTGCTAGCCTATTTTTGTGCCTACCCGACCTTTTGGTTCAGCTCCACCATACTTCACCAAGGCCTAAAAGCTAATCCCATTTTCGCAACCAAAAATAAGCCAAATGCATTAACGAATTGTAATTTGCCAATGTGGTGCGGCGATGAGAAATTTTAGTGTTGATGTGGATTTCTTAAAAAAAATCTATATGCTGAGTTTTTTGCGAATAGATTTGGGGATAAAAAAGAGAAAGAAAAAAGAAAAGCAGAGAAAAAAATATATCCCTAGCGTTTTAATTGAAACATATAGTTCTATCGATTGGAGTAGGCCGTGTGCACATGATGCGCTATTTCAGCAACGCTAATTAGCAAGCACGAAATGTGATACGACGGCAGTGCACCGGTCGCTCAAGTAATAAAATAGGGAGGAACTCCCCGAATGTCGATCTCAAAGGAATGCAGGTGAATGAAACGTGTAGTGATTCGATTGTTACACGAGCGAATAAAGTAAAACAGGGGCGTTGTGATTGGATTCCTAAGCTATTGCTGAAATAAGAGAAATGCGGGTCGAAAAGCACTGCTTCACAAGGTGTGGGTGAATGCAGCGGCCGCGATGTCGCGCTTCGGTAAGCAGATGGAATGGCCACAGTGCGAGGTTTTGTGAGGGTTGTATTCACCTCTTCGCCAACATCACCACTAGCAATTGCTAGGTGGCTTCACACACAAACAACCTAGGCTATCACAACAACAATGAAAGCTATTCTCTCCACCACATCATCATTGCACATGAACACAAGCAAGGATCCATAACATTAACCTAACAAGCGTTCGTACAACAACACAAAGAGAAAGCACAAGCATCAAAGTTTAGAAAGGACCACATAGAAGATGTCACTGCATCTTGGGTTCTCGGCCGGAGTGAGAGGTTGTCGGGCTCTCTCCGGGCTCGTCCCTCAGATGGTGTGCGGACTTGAAGGAGGCTGTCACCTCTCCAACGATCTTCAGCGCTTCTATGGTCTCCTCGGCGAAGAATGCTTGAACTAGTGGCAGAGAATGCTTGCAAATGCTCCCGGATGGAGGAATGGCGAAGGAGATCGCTGGAAATGGTCTCCTCTTGTCTCCTCGGGTGGAAAGGGAGAAAATGGTGAGGTTCCTGCGCTTTTCCTGCGAGGGGAATCGGTCCCTTGCGTAGCGGCATTTCCTGCGCTTTTATAATAAACTGGCAGAATTTTGGGCACGCACGGTCGATCGCACGATCGTGCGCTGCCCGTGCAATAACGCACGGGTAAATTCAGAAAAGGTAAAAATAGGAAGAAATAGGCGTCCGTGCATTTGACTCATGCACGGGCAATTCCGCTCGTGCGTCAAAATGCACGACCAAACTCAGAACTCCCATTTTCTGCCCAGATGAGAACGCACGACCACAACCGTCCGCGCGTCAAGGAAACGCACGACCGTGCGTTGCACACAATCATGAATTCTGGGGGAAAACTGGATGATCCGACCACCTGTACACAAGATAAAACAGCTGGGAAAACACCTCCAGCACTAGATAAACATAGAGAAAGTGATGGGGAGCACCATGTGCTTACCCCCAATAACAAGGAGCGCAAATGCACACCGAAATGGGCCTAAGAGTGCACCTAGCAAGGAATAACAAATATAATTAAAAACATGTCTAAAGTGTAGTGCATCAACTAGAAATACGGCCCAGATGAGTCCATAAATGTGTATATAAATGGGACTCATCAGCACACTCTGTTTCAAAGTCAAGTCTGGGGGTGTGTTACATGTGTATTATTGGGGTTGCTATGATTTAGCACTTTTGTGTGCTCATTTGTGTTGCGATTAGCCTTCACTTTTATCGTTGCATTCCAAACCGTTACCTAAGCCTCGTATTAACAAAAAAAATCCTATTTATTCATCTTGTGAGTCTACTAGCGTCGTGGAGAGAGTGTGACAGGGCCTTCTTATGGCTCTCGACGTTGATGGATTTCAATGGAGATAATTCCGAGTTTCGGTCCTGGGTAACACACCCCTTCGCGTCTAGCTTACTTTCGTACTATGCGTGACCATGAAATTCACCAACATTCCATTTTTGAGTAAAAATAAATTCCTTTTTACGCATCTACACTTTTTATAAATTAGCTGGCATATTTAGAAAATTCTTCAAATGAATTTCTACGCACACAAGTATGCAACTTCGCATACTACTCCATGTCACAATTTTCTAGCTAGCTATGCTTTTCCCACTCCGCCAGATTTGTTTGCTCGGGATGTGCAATAGATAAATCTGGGGGTGTGATGTGTAACATCCCCAATCCTTCAAGACCCCTAGATGGTGTTAGAGCATGGGTGGTGTGCAGAGTGGCCACTAGGGCCCTTGGGCCAAGTGGAGTGTGCTAAGTGCACACCAAGGGCACAAAATCAACATAGCCCAATACCACTCCCTTAGGCCAATTGACCCTCAATTCACCAAATTGACCTTCCCCATACTACCCTAACCACTAAGGAAGACCATTATCATGGGAATTGCACTTGGGTGGGACCCAATTGCATGAAATTGACCAAAGTCAACATTAGGTCAACATTAACCAAACTAAGTCAATTAGGGTTCAATTGACTCCAAATGTTCAAATTGACCTTACCACCACACTCTAAACACTTTAAGGAACTCATTGGACCCAAAAGCCTCATCATGGTGGGACCAATTGACCCCAATTGACCAAAGTCAAACTTTACCCAATTTTGGTCAAATCTACACCCTTTGATTAAATTGAACCAATTGGAGCCCCACCATGGACCAACCTATGTTGGGTGATGTTAAGGGACCCATGACCCCCAAGTGGGGTCAACCCACTCACCTTGGTTGACCAAAGTCAACCATGGTCAACATAGCCCATTAAAGGTTAATTTCAAGCCTAAATTGAGTGGAACTCAACCCCCATCATCTAACCAATCATTCATGGACTTAGGACATGCCCATGGTCAGCCTTGGACTGAACCCAAACCATGGTTTGATTAATCAAATGAGAGGGGGGACCAAAAGTTGATTAAAAAGGCAAAAGCAAAAAGCCAAAAGCAAAAGCTAACCCCCCCTCCTCTACACTCCACCTCAATCAGCCTAGGGCCTTGGGTGATTGCTGGGCACCTGGGAATAGGGCAGAAGGGCAGCTGTACAGCTGATTGGTTGGCCAAAATGCCAAAAACGTGGGCATCCTAGTTCAAACTCCCTTATACTCTCCTCCCCACTCCCATTTGACCATCTGATTAGCTTCAGAAGCTGGCAAGCAGTCGAAATCGACCCTTGGATCAAAGCTTTTGGTGGAGAATGGAGGAAATGGCCAAGGTCGCCGGAGAGGAGCATTTCCATGGCCAACCGCCGCCGCCGCCGCCGTCAAGCCCCCATTAGAGTTCGTTTCTCCTCCTCTCCCTCTATGCTAGCTTCCCCTCTATTTTATTTGAAGGTTCGGGCTCAATTGGGCCGGGATCGAAACCTCAAATCCATGGAAAATGGGGATTTTCGGCCATGCTAGGATCGCCGGAAAACACCACCTCCGGCCGCAAAGTCGCCGGGAATCCATAGCCCCGACCACCACGAAGGTGTTGGTGGTGGTGGTTGGCCGGGGAGGAGCAGGGATGGACGGGAAATGGAGGAGCAAGTTCGCCCAGCTCTGGTTGATCTCATCCGTTGGCTGGAGGAAGAAGATGAAGGGGGAGGCTCGGATCTGCTTTAAGATTCGTGCAGAATCATTTTTACCTGCATTTATTTAATTCAAAGTATTGCTATTCTGCCCCCATTTGATCAGTTAACTTCCAACAGAAAATAAGGCCTCTTAATGGACGATTTAGAAAAAGTGCTCAACATAAAAATTGTAGGCCTTGGTCTTAAATTTCATTTGGCCTTTAGTTTAGGTCATTTGGTGACCTACAGCTCCCTAGGGAGCTGTTTTACTAGGACTAGTACTACACTAGGTCAGTCCATTAGAAAACTTGCCTAGGTCAAACCCCTCCATCTTTGGAGCTGTGCTTTTAACCATGGGTTGGTATACCCTAGGGTCACCCCCTGCCAAAGGGGCAGCCCTTGGTGGACACTTTTACATAGGGTTTTTGTGGTAATTAGATTATTTAAATTATGTTGATTTTTGGATCATATAATGTCCAAATGACACCAAACTTTGGTGGCATACTCTTTTGTACATGAGTAGTGCCTACCTAAAATATCACTCCATTTGGAGTTGATTTGATATGAAAAATTGGAAACCCTAATGAGGGACTTTAAGGGTCAAATTAGGCTTAGGTCATTTTGAGGAGTTGAGTGTGTTAGCCTCCTCCTATCATGTTGGCTATGTGGGTATGTTTATACAAATGCTAGTGTCACACCCTAATGGTCCATTTGGAGCCATTAGGGTGGTGTGACCTAAAACCCTAAGGGTGAATCCTTAAGGGTGCAAAGTGGGGATTTGTGAAGAACATAGGATCAAATGTTCTTGCCATGGCTTGGGACTGTGTAAATATGTTTGTAGGAGCAGAAATTGGCTTAGTAAATTAAATGAGAAATTTTTAGGGGTATTTAGGTGTATTTCTTCCTAATAAATGAAAGTGCCCCCTTTCCTTAATAAAATAAGATGCAAGGTCATATGACCTTGTATGACTTTGTTAAACTATCAGTGGATGTATTAGGATGAAATAAGGTTATGGTAATTTTGTTATGATCTGTTGAAGCATTATTCTTTGAATGAGAAGCTTTAAGTGCTTGCTAGCTTAAGAGAATTAATCCTTTTAAAATATCAAATCATAGGGCAATTCCATGATACTTTGGAATCTGTCATTTTATGTCAATATGAGCCCATGATAAATGTTTGGAAGCTTGTTGAATTCTATTTCTTGTACTTCATGTGGAAAGTGAAATTTACATCACTAGAGTATTTAATCCTTTTAAAATATTAAATCATAAGGCAATGCCATGATACTTTGGAATCTGCCCATTTATGTCAATATGAGCCCATGATAAATGTTTGGAAGCTTGTTAAATTCTATTTCTTGTACTTCATGTGTAAAGTAAAATTTACATTACTAGAGTATTTAATCCTTTTAAAATATCAAATCATAGGGCAATGTTATGATACTTGGTAATCTGTCATTTTATGTTAATATGTGTCCATGACAGCAGTTTGGAAGCTTGTAGATTTATATTTCTTGTACCTCATGAAGAAATTGATAATTGCCACCTTTGGATGTTTAATCATTTTAAAATATCAAATCACATGGTAATGACACAATAATTTGGAAGAGGCCTCTAGGTACCCATATGAACACTTGGTAATTTTTGTGGGATTTTCAGAAGTTAATTACTAGTTTTTCCTAATTATAGTGGCATTTTGGTAATTATACAATTATGATGATATGGTAGGCCAAAATGCATCCTAGGGTCATGATACTCAGTGAAACACCATGATATTGAATATTACCTTACTGATAATTCTCATGTAGCAAGATGAATCTTTTTGAGGGTAGTTCATGTACAATTTGGCTTAAGGCCTTAACTACATTAAATTATAATAAATACCAAATTAATATGGAAAATTATGGAAATTGGAACATAACTTATTGAGGTCAGTGAGAGCCTAGGATAATTATGCCAGACCCTGATGATGAATTTTTAGAAGGGTTCCCTTATGGGGTTGATGGATAGTTTAAAATTGTGGTCTGCGTTTAGTAAAAACAGAATTTTGAGTTCTAGACAATTCAGGCCCCTAAGTAGGGTTTAGGAGGTATATCCATTAAGTAAATGAGATGTAGCACACCATGATTCAAGGAGGGTCAATCCTAGGGATACTCGTGGTGTGGTGCTAGAGTTAACGTAGAAGGAATGAATGTACGTCTAACCCGATTGGGTGGGACGGGGGATGAGCTAAGTCACTTTAACTATATATAATGATGAAGGGTGAACCAAACATTAATCACCAACTAAAGTAATTGTCTTGAAGAGGATTGTGGGGTTGAGCTCATTGATCTGTAGTACCGTTAGGGGCCCCTTACGGAGTACACCGCGGGAAGTCCAAGATTCACCATAAGTATAACACGAACTAAATTGTAGGCAAGAGTAGCCTAAGTGGGTATGCAGACTGGTATGGATCTCCTCCGGGAGGAGATGGGTTGGATCAGCTTGCGTGTTAGTCCCTGAGCCGGAAGCTCGGGTGGACATGTTAACACCTGTTACTTATTCAAATAGTGGCGAGTCTTCGGTACTAGGCTAGTCGTGTCACCGACGGTAGTACGTTGACTCAGGTGAGGGTGAGGTTTAGAGGGCCGGTAAGTTTGAGTACCGCGGTCTGGAGGACGATCCCTAATAACCCACCCCGACCTTAAAGTCTGGTGGATTCCAGCAAGAGTACGCAGGAGCTCCGTTGTTGTGTTCTTAGCGTTGAGGCGTACATGAGGTCTAGGCTTGGTAGTGACTATACCCGCCTAGGATGTGGAGTGCCCGATCCACTACCGCCGTGAGCCACGACGGTTGGTACCCGAAAGGTTGGCTTCCTTTCAAACAAAATGGGAACTATAAAGGTCTGTGCGCATAGAGTCGTGTGGGTGAGTCACATTGCATAAACTCATTAAAACATCATAACCATAGCATAGCATAACATATACATTAGCATACCCCCATCATATAAATTAGTATGGGCTCTTTTATATGATGGGTTACCTGGACATCTTAACTTATATGTCGTATGAGCGTTCATATAAGTTAAGGTACGAATCTGTGATGGTAGTTTAGATTTACTTACTGCACTGCATTTCCTTTCTACTTACTGCTTACTTCATTGCTCTACTTTACTGCCTTATACCTACACTATACTGCTAGCTAGATTTTACTGCTTTACTTATACCTGCTAGAGTAGTGCCATGTTACCTCCTTCTTGTTTACCCCTTGTTTGTCCTCTGCTTCTTCCTCCCGCTCGGTGCCTAGGAGTCGTGGGGGGAGGCGAGGACAAAACGACTTATTCTTTATGACTAACGGTTGGTGTGACCGCAGGAGTCCGAGGAGACGGAGTTGTCCCGCGCGCAGCAGGACGAGATGGCAGGACCTGAGCAGCAGATGCAGCGCACTACCACGACGCCACAGGTTGATGATTAGATAGTTAGTCTTCCGCTTTTTGAGAGTTTTGACGTAGTCTTCCGCATGTTGTAGAGAGAGAGATAGTACATTATTTTGGATATGTATCGGGCATAAGCCCCCTTTTTGCTTGTACTTCTCTTTTGGACTGCTATTTTCATTATATATTTATATATATGATGCTGTGACATTGTGGACATGCCTTTTCTTCTATTCTTATTTGTTGGTATATTTTACTTATGGTCGTAAAGCCGGCTGGGTTGGTGCTGAGCGGTGTTAGTCGACCCGAGTGTCGGTGACACCGCAAGGCAGCGATTCTGGGCGAAGATCCACCTCAACCGTGCGATGCGGGAGAGGTTCAAGTTTTTAAGTACCCGAACGGGTTTTGGAAAAATAAATCTTACAAATGGTATCACTGAACGAACGATCATAAGAGAACAGTCCACAACACACTGGGTCACCCCGCTCGAGTGTAGTTTGAGGACAAACTATGCAGCGGAAGCTGTGGTGTGCCCATGTATGAAATCACATAAGACAGTCCATTAAGCAGCAAGTTAGGTCAAATTTTGACTTACTTAGACAATTTAGTGACGCACCCTAGCCCAAAGAGCGACCTCGGGTCTAGATTTGGTTGAAGGTTAAGGATACCCAGCGTAGCTAAGGGAAGAAGTTAGTATAAGTCTTGACGTTGAGACTTTCACACTAAAGGTTACGCTTTACTATCAAGTGGTAGGACCTTATCGAGGAGATCGGGTGTCTGTAGTCTTCTTTAGAGTAATAGAAGACCCATAAGCATAACCCCTTACCATAACTTGATACTTCCCATTACAGTACGTTGAGACAACCACCATAAAATACCAGAGGTCGAATTGGAATTTGAATATTTTGTTTGGAAAAGACCCCTTTCCTAGTTAATCATATAGGGAACTCGGAAAAGTTAGCATAATTTATAGCATTGGGAGCCTAAGTTTTGTCATAACATTATGTCTCAGGGTGGAACACCAAGTCAGAAATTTTTTATGCCCTAAAGTTTTTGCACGTATGTAAGATGAATATACCGTAGAAGTATTGAAGAGACTTAGCCCAAATCGGTAGGGGCTTATCCTTTTGTTTATTGGGCCAATAAAATACCGACTTGGATTACCCCCTAGACTCTATTTAGAAAAGGTTGTGACATTTTCGTTGTAATCTCGAGTTTTGGAGTATTCAATGAAACTCAGGTGATGACGAGATCTTATTCATACACTTTTGATTTGTGGACCAACCCTCCTTAGAAGTTTGAGACCCTTGGAGAACTACTTCACCTTAAATAACATGGAGTGTTTATACCAAGTTGTGATCGCTATAGTTATACTGGCAAGTTAAGTGAATGGTACACTTCAAGAGTGAGTGTGTACTTATCTTATTGCTCCAAGGCTGATTCTAAGTCGACAAAAGTGATCAACTTGTTAATCATTTGATTATACGTAAAGGGTTGTCTAGGGGATGGGCATAAGACTCTCGGAATCAAGAACGTCAGGTTAAGAATTTAGGGAATTTCACTAACTTCCTGATCCAAACAATGTGGTCTTGTCTTTTATAAGGACGTTTGGTCATCAAGCTCTTACCGGTCACAAAGGAAGAACATCATAAACGGCGGATTCAGTGCAAGACCAAGTAGAATTTAGAATGGATAGAAGTAAGACTGGGCTATAAGTCCACCTGACCATAAGAAATAATCAGTTTATCGTAACAAACATGCAAGTGTATTGTTGTAGATACACCTTCTTAACCTCGAGACATCGATTGGTAGAGTTATCCAAACAATTAATAATCATTGACGTCCGAACAAATGTCTCGATTTAGTCAAGTATTGAAAACAAGGAAGAATGCCAGGTTTAGTGGCTTGGGAAAAATGTGTCACATCATGGAATTTTGAAGTTTGGAGTCAAGTTTTCGCAAGTAATGATTACAACTAGAGTTTCTGGCACTCCAGGGCTTTCAAGGGTAATTTTCGGATAATATTTTTTTTAATTAAAATTCAGCCCTCTCCGTGGTGAAAATTTAGTTAAGATCATCTTACTCTTAGAGTTGGTTTATGCATCACCTGAGAACTTAGGAAGGTGACTCTTTGGATCTTGTAATGCGATAGTATAAACTATTTAGGGCTAAGATGGAGAATTTTTACTATGTTCGGATCTCAGGAAAGATGACAACGACCGTCATGTGTTGAAATATTGAGCAAGGGGGAGTTAAAACGATTGATTAGGTATTGTTGCTATCAACCCCCGCTTAATGTTGTTAATTTTACTTGATGATACGTAACGACGTAAATTTTTTTTGGATGACATAATTAAGAGAATGGTCGGTATGATGAATCCGTTAATTCTTAAATTATAGCTTAAGTGAGACAAGATTACCCGACTTTGGAAGTTTAGTCCACTCGATATTGAAAATCTAAAGTGAAATTTGACGAATGATATATTGAAGATATACAATCCTCCGATCTTAAGAACCAGAACTTACAATTTCTCCAAAATTTATAATTCCATTTAGGAAGATTCAGGATTAAGGGAGACAAGTTTGATTTTCAGATATAAATGGTGGAATTTCTCGAGGATTAATGAGTTTTAATGAGTCCCCCTGCATGTTGAAATCAAATTGTGCCAAAATATGACTTGATAAAAATGGTTTTATCCTCGTGGGATATGAACCAAATGGATATTGAAAGTAGATGGGAGACATTTCACGAACATCTTTTTTTAATCTGCAGACGTTATGCGCCTCAAGGAAAGCATGAAGGTTATTTGCATTTATTTAACGGGAGGAAGCGTTAAGCTATTGTAACATTTGTAGGACATAGGAGACTCTAACCCAAGTATAGTCAAAGATCATTTTTTTACTTAGTAGCTGATAAACCTGACCTCGTAACCGCGGAGTCGGAAACGGTCTATCAGCCGAGACCACATTTGTTAAGGGATAAGGTCTCTTGGTGTAGATGGTGTTGAACACCTTCGTGTAAGAGAATCATATAGTGAAGAATCAGAATAGAAAATGTCGGTTGGCTAATTTGATCACGTCTTGTCCAATCAGTCTAAGAACAGGGTATTATGTGATCATGGTTCGTGATTATAACCTTATGAAGTTAAGTTGAACTCGAAGATTTCCGGTGCCATCTAGCGCGGCAAGGCAGTATATGTTAATTCGGTAGGGTCTGATGTATTACAGGTAGTTCCTCCTTCAGAGAGTGTCGTGATTCTAATAACACCTACGCCTGGTTAGCTTGTTTGGCTTTTGAAGTATCTATTTTCTATTTATCACCGGGATGGAGTAAGTAGAACCCGCATTGTGATTAATGGCATGATGGTCTGAGCGGCGGGTTAAACCTCCAAACAACCCCTAGTGGGAATATTGCCGATATTCTTAGCAAGTAATGGTAGAAGTGCGATGAGAAATTTTGGTAAAGAATGTTGCTCCGGTTTGAGTTCTCTTATAGTAGAGGTCCGGGTTCTTCCGTGGAAGGAGATTCTGAGGTCCGAGTATTGTAGTTCAAGCATGGGCAAGAGGAGCACAACTGGGTGCCCTTGGACTTCATGCAACAATGTTTCCCGGAACTCTTCACCTCATGTGCAAATTAATCGTCTTTGAAATCCTTTACTCTTATAAGTACTTGCAACCCGTAGACCCAAACCTAAATTTCGAGGACGAAATATTTCTTTTGTTTATTGGGATTTGTAACATCCCCAATCCTTCTAGACCCCTAGATGGTGTTAGGGCATGGGTGGTGTGCAGAGTGGCCACTAGGGCCCTTGGGCCAAGTGGAGTGTGCTAAGTGCACATCAAGGGCACAAAATCAACATAGCCCAATACCACTCCCTTAGGCCAATTGACCCTCAATTCACCAAATTGACCTTCCCCATACTACCCTAACCACTATTGAAGACCATTATCATGGGAATTGCACTTGGGTGGGACCCAATTGCATGAAATTGACCAAAGTCAACATTAGGTCAACATTAACCAAACTAAGTCAATTAGGGTTCAATTGACTCCAAATGTTCAAATTGACCTTACCACCACACTCTAAACAATTTAAGGAACTCATTGGACCCAAAAGCCTCATCATGGTGGGACCAAATGACCCCAATTGACCAAAGTCAAACTTTACCCAATTTTGGTCAAATCTACACCCTTTGATTAAATTGAACCAATTGGAGCCCCACCATGGACCAACCTATGTTTGGTGATGTTAAGGGACCCATGACCCCCAAGTGGGGTCAACCCACTCACCTTGGTTGACCAAAGTCAACCATGGTCAACATAGCCCATTAAAGGTTAATTTCAAGCCTAAATTGAGTGGAACTCAACCCCCATCATCTAACCAATCATTCATGGACTTAGGACATGCCCATGGTCAGCCTTGGACTGAACCCAAACCATGGTTTGATTAATCAAATGAGAGGGGGGACCAAAAGTTGATTAAAAGGCAAAAGCAAAAAGGCAAAAGCAAAAGCTAACCCCCCTCCTCTACACTCCACCTCAATCAGCCTAGGGCCTTGGGTGATTGCTGGGCACCTGGGAATAGGGCAGAAGGGCAGCTGTACAGCTGATTGGTTGGCCAAAATGCCAAAAACGTGGGCATCCTAGTTCAAACTCCCTTATACTCTCCTCCCCACTCCCATTTGACCATCTGATTAGCTTCAGAAGCTGGCAAGCAGTCGAAATCAACCCTTAGATCAAAGCTTTTGGTGGAGAATGGAGGAAATGGCCAAGGTCGCCGGAGAGGAGCATTTCCATGGCCAACCGCCGCCGCCGCCGCCGCCGTAAATCCCCCTTTAGAGTTCGTTTCTCCTCCTCTCCCTCTATGCTAGCTTCCCCTCTATTTTATTTGAAGGTTCGGGCTCAATTTGGCCGGGATCGAAACCTCAAATCCATGGAAAATGGGGATTTTCGGCCATGCTAGGATCGCCGAAAAACACCACCTCCGGCCGCCATGTTGCCGGGAATCCATAGCCCCGACCACCACGAAGGTGTTGGTGGTGGTGGTTGGCCGGGGAGGAGCAGGGATGGACGGGAAATGGAGGAGCAAGTTCGCCCAGCTCTGGTTGATCTCATTCGTTGGCTGGAGGAAGAAGATGAAGGGGGAGGCTCGGATCTGCTTTAAGATTCGTGCAGAATCATTTTTACCTGCATTTATTTAATTCAAAGTATAGCTATTCTGCCCCCATTTGATCAGTTAACTTCCAACAGAAAATAAGGCCTCTTAATGGCCGATTTAGAAAAAGTGCTCAACATAAAAATTGTAGGCCTTGGTCTTATCTTTCATTTGGCCTTGAGTTTATGTCATTTGGTGACCTACAGCTCCCTAGGGAGCTGTTTTACTAGGACTGGTCCTACACTAGGTCAGTCCATTAGAAAAATTGCCTAGGTCAAACCCCTCCATCTTTGGAGCTGTGCTTTTAACCATGGGTTGGTATACCCTAGGGTAACCCCCTTCCAAAGGGGCAGCCCTTGGTGGACAATTTTACATAGGGTTTTTGTGGTAATTAGATTATTTAAATTATGTTGATTTTTGGAGCATATAATGTCCAAATGACACCAAACTTTGGTGGCATACTCTTTTGTACATGAGTAGTGCCTACCTAAAATATCACTCCATTTGGAGTTGATTTGATATGAAAAATTGGAAACCCTAATGAGGGCCTTTAAGGGTCAAATTAGGCTTAGGTCATTTTGAGGAGTTGAGTGCGTTAGCCTCCTCCTATCATGTTGGCTATGTGGGTATGTTTATACAAATTCTAGTGTCACACCCTAATGGTCCTTTTGGAGCCATTAGGGTGCTGTGACCTAAAACCCTAAGGGTGAATCCTTAAGGGTGCAAAGTGGGGATTTGTGAAGAACATAGGATCAAATGTTCTTGCCATGGCTTGGGACTGTGTAAATATGTTTGTAGGAGCATAAATTGGCTTAGTAAATTAAATGAGAATTTTTTAGGGGTATTTAGGTGTATTTCTTCCTAATAAATGAAAGTGCCCCCTTTCCTTAATAAAATAAGATGCAAGGTCATATGACCTTGTATGACTTTGTTATACTATCAGTGGATGTATTAGGGTGAAATAAGGTTATGGTAATTTTGTTATGATCTGTTGAAGCATTATTCTTTGAATGAGAAGCTTTAAGTGTTTGCTAGCTTAAGAGAATTAATCCTTTTAAAATATCAAATCATAGGGCAATGCCATGATACTTTGGAATCTGTCATTTTATGTCAATATGAGCCCATGATAAATGTTTGGAAGCTTGTTGAATTCTATTTCCTGTACTTCATGTGAAAAGTGAAATTTACATCACTAGAGTATTTAATCCTTTTAAAATATCAAATCATAGGGCAATGCCATGATACTTTGGAATCTGTCATTTTATGTCAATATGAGCCCATAATAAATGTTTGGAAGCTTGTTAAATTCTATTTCTTGTACTTCATGTGTAAAGTGAAATTTACATTACTAGAGTACTTAATCCTTTTAAAATATCAAATCATAGGGCAATGTTATGATACTTGGTAATCTGTCATTTTATGTTAATATGTGTCCATGACAGCAGTTTGGAAGCTTGTAGATTTATATTTCTTGTACCTCATGAAGAAATTGATAATTGCCACCTTTGGATGTTTAATCATTTTAAAATATCAAATCACATGGTAATGACACAATAATTTGGCAGAGGCCTCTAGGTACCCATGTGAACACTTGGTAATTTATGTGGGATTTTCAGAAGTGAATTACTATTTTTTCCTAATTATAGTGGCATTTTCGTAATTATACAATTATGATGATATGGTAGGCCAAAATGCATCCTAGGGTCATGATACTCAGTGAAACACCATGATATTGAATATTACATTACTGATAATTCTTATGTAGCATGATGAATCTTTTTGAGGGTAGTTCATGTACAATTTGGCTTAAGGCCTTAACTACATTAAATTATAATAAATACCAAATTAATATGGAAAATTATGGAAATTGGAACATAACTTATTGAGGTCAGTGAGAGCCTAGAATAATTATGCCAGACCCTTGTGATGAATTTTTAGAAGGGTTCCCTTATGGGGTTGATGGATATCTCAAAATTGTGGTCTGCGTTTAGTAAAAACAGAATTTTGAGTTCTAGACAATTCAGGCCCCTAAGTAGGGTTTAGGAGGTATATCCAATCATTAAATGAGATGTAGCACACCATGATTCAAGGAGGGTCAATCCTAGGGATACTCGTGGTGTGGTGCTAGAGTTAACGTAGAAGGAATGAAGGTACGTCTAACCCGATTGGGTGGGACGGGGGATGAGCTAAGTCACTTTAACTATATGTAATGATGAAGGGTGAACCAAACATTAATCACCAACTAAAGTAATTGTCTTGAAGAGGATTGTGGGGTTGAGCCCATTGATCTGTAGTACCGTTAGGGGCCCCTTACGGAGTACACCGCAGGAAGTCCAAGATTCACCCAAAGTATAACACGAACTAAATTGTAGGCAAGAGTCGCCTAAGTGGGTATGCAGACTGGTATGGATCTCCTCCGGGAAGGAGATGGGTTGGATCAGCTTGCGTGTTAGTCCCTGAGCCGGAAGCTCGGGTGGACATGTTAACACCTGTTACTTATTCAAATAGTGGCGAGTCTTCGGTACTAGGCTAGTCGTGTCACCGACGGTAGTACGTTGACTCAGGTGAGGGTGAGGTTTAGAGGGCCGGTAAGTTCGAGTACCGCGGTCTGGAGGACGATCCCTAATAACCCACCCGACCTTAAAGTCTGGTGGATTCCAGCAAGAGTACGCAGGAGCTCCGTTGTTGTGTTCTTAGCGTTGAGGCGTACATGAGGTCTAGGCTTGGTAGTGACTATACCCGCCTAGGATGTGGAGTGCCTGATCCACTACCACCGTGAGCCACGATGGTTGGTACCCGAAAGGTTGGCTTCCTTTCAAACAAAATGGGAACTATAAAGGTCTGTGCGCATAGAGTCGTGTGGGTGAGTCACATTGCATAAACTCATTAAAACATCATAACCATAGCATAACATAACATATACATTAGCATACCCCCATCATATAAATTAGTATGGGCTCTTTTATATGATGGGTTACCTGGACATCTTAACTTATATGTCGTATGGGCGTTCATATAAGTTAAGGTACGAATCTGTGATGGTAGTTTAGATTTACTTACTGCACTGCATTTCCTTTCTACTTACTGTTTACTTCATTGCTCTACTTTACTGCCTTATACCTGCACTATACTGCTAGCTAGATTTTACTGCTTTACTTATACCTGCTAGAGTAGTGCCATGTCACCTCCTTCTTGTTTACCCCTTGTTTGTCCTCCGCTTTTTCCTCCCGCTCGGTGCCTAGGAGTCGTGGGGGGAGGCGAGGACAAAATGACTTAGTCTTTATGACTAACGGTCGGTGTGACCGCATGAGTCCGAGGAGACGGAGTTGTCCCGTGCGCAGCAGGACGAGATGGCAGGACCTGAGCAACAGATGCAGCGCACTACCACGACGCCACAGGTTGATGATTAGATAGTTAGTCTTCAGCTTTTTGAGAGTTTTGACGTAGTCTTCTGCATGTTGTAGAGAGAGAGAGAGATAGTACATTATTTTGGATATGTATCGGGCATAAGCCCCCTTTTTGCTTGTACTTCTCTTTTGGACTGCTGTTTTCATTATATATTTATATATATGATGCTGTGACATTGTGGACATGCCTTTTCTTCTGTTCTTATTTGTTGGCATATTTTACTTATGGTCGTAAAGCCGGTAGGGTTGGTGCTGAGCGGTGTTAGTCGACCCGAGTGTCGGTGACACCGCAAGGCAGCGATTCTGGGCGAAGATCCACCTCAACCGTGCGATGCGGGAGAGGTTCGAGTTTTCAAGTACCCGAACGGGTTTTGGAAAAAGAGATCTTACATGATGAGTCTGATTTATATAGTGTTTTCCGGACTCATCTGGGCTAGTTTTCACTCACACGCACTTCATTTTTAGTTCATTATTGCTTGTATTTCACTTGAACGCATTTATTCACGAAGTGCACTATTTGGGTCCGTTTTGGTGTGCAATTGCGCGTTATGTTTGTTGGGGGTAAGCACATGGTGCTCCGCAACCCTTTTTCTATTTTTGGATGTTGTTGGAGGTGTATTCCCAGCTGACTATTGTGCTTTGAAGGTGGACAGATCTCCATTTTGCCCAAATTACAAGTCTACAGGAATCGCACGGTCATGCATTTCCTTGACGCACGATCGCTCTGACCGTGTGTGCGTATATGCTGACAAAAATGGTGATCTGGATTCGCCCGTGCGTTTTTACGCACGGTCATTTTTTTACCGTGCGTGAGTAAAACGCACGAGCCCCTCTGTTGGCCTATTTTCTTGCATTCGGAATTTGCCCGTGAGTTTTTACGCACGGCCGGCTTCGACCGTGCGTGAGTAAAATACATGGGCGCTCCTACTTCTTCTTCCTGGGGCTTTCAGTCGATTAATATCGCACGGTTCACGCATGTTCGTGCGTTCGACCGTGCGTGACCAATTTTTGACTAATTTCCTATAAAAGCTGTTGAATCCGCCCTAAAATGCATCGATCTTCTTTTTCACGCCCGAAGGGTTCCAGTTCTGCCATTTTCGCCGCTCCATCGCCGCCCACCTTAAGCAGGAGCTCCAGCCACCATTTCCTTGCAAATCTAAAGTCGGAGCATCCTCTGGGCCGCCTCCATCATCCAAGTGCTTCACGGAGAGGATTCCACCCTCATCTTCATCGCCAAGCAAAGAGTTCTTCGCATCAGACGTGGCCGGATTGTAGTTTACCGGAGAAGACGGGCCCATTTGGAGGAAGTGACAACCCTCCTTTACCCTGGACGATAGTTGGGACCGAGCTAGGACGCGGATTGACAACTCGGTGATTCCTACCGAGAATCTACAACAAGCCTCCGGATTCGGTCGTATCTCTTGCCTTTTTCTCTAACTTGCATTGATGTATATGAATGTAATCTTCATTATTTGATGATGTGGCACATGTAAACCTTGCTTTGAAGTGATTATTTCATGTCTGGGGGTGTGATGAGTCTGATTTATATAGTATTTTTTGGACTCATCTGGGCTAGTTTTCACTCACATGCACTTCACTTTTAGTTCATTATTGCTTGTATTTCACTTGAACACATTTCTTCACGAAGTGCACTCTTTGGGCCCATTTTGGTGTGCAATTTCGCGCTATGTTTATTGGGGGTAAGCACATGGTGCTCCACAACCCTTTTTCTATTTTTGGATGTTGCTGGAGGTGTATTCCCAGCTGACTATTGTGTTGTGAAGGTGGACAGATCTCCATTTTGCCCAAATAACAGGTCTGCAGGAATCGCACGGTCGTGCGTTTCCTTGACGCAAGTTCGCTCCGATCATGCGTGCGTATATGCTAACAAAAATGGTGATCTGGATTCGCCCGTGTGTTTTTACGCATGATCATTTTTCGACCGTGCGTGAGTAAAACGCACGAGCCCCTCTGTTGGCCTATTTTCTCGCATTCAGAATTTGCCCGTGCGTTTTTTACGCACGGTCGGCTTCGACCGTGCATGAGTAAAACACACTGGCGCTCCTGCTTCTTCTTCCTGGGGCTTTCAGTCGATTAATATCACACGGTTCACGCACGGTCGTGCGTTCGACCGTGCGTGATCAAATTCTGCCTAATTTCCTATAAAAGCTACAAAATTTGCCCTAAAATGGATCGATCTTCTTTTTCGCGCCCGAAGGGTTCCAGTTCCGCCATTTTCGCCGCTCTAGCGCCGCCCACCTTAAGGAGGAGGTCCGGCCACCATTTCCTTGCAAATCTAAAGCCGGAGCATCCTCTCGGCCGCCTCCATCATCTAAGTGCTTCACGGAGAGGATTCCACCCTCATCTTCATCGCCAAACAAAGATTTTTTCGCATCGGACGTGGCAGGATTGTAGTTTACCGGAGAAGTCGGGTCCATTGGGAGGAAGTGACATCCCTCCTTTACCACGGATGATAGTTGGGACCGAGCTAGGACGCGGATTGACAACCCGGTGATTCCTACCGAGAATCTACAACAAGCCTCCGAATTCGGTCATATCTCTGCCTTTTTCTCTAACTTGCATTGATGTATATGTAACATCCCCCAAACAACTAGACCCCTAGAGTGGTTTTGTCATGACTAGGTCATGACAAAACCCTAGGAAGCTTGAAGAGACCACTTGGCCTTAGCCAAGAAGAAGGAAACCACAGTGGTCTGCAAATAGCAATTTCCAGTTAACAAGCATAGGGTTGAACTTAAGGGCCTCAACTTGACCCTTTGACCACACCATAGCATACCTAACCATTTAGGGGTCCCCTTAGAGCACCAAAGACTCATTGGGGTCTACCAAAGAGGCCAAAATGACCAAAGTCAACACTAACCCCAAATTGGTCAAAGTAGCCTAAATAGGGTCAATTGACCTCCACCTTGCCAAATTGACCCTACCTAGACCTTCCTAACCCTTAAAAGAGACCAATAGGTAACTACCCCACCCATTGGGGTCAACCCAAATGGTTAAATTGACCAAAGTCAACTCTAGCCCTATTTTGGTCAAACCAACGCCTTTTGGATTAATTGGCCCAATTGGGGCACCACCATGACTCAACCAACTTTGGGTCGTGTCAAGGGACTCAAGACACACCACTTGGACCACTCAACCCATCAATTGACCAAGTCAACACCTCAAGTCAACACTTGGTCAACCTTGCCCAAAAAGATGGGAAAAGGCTAACTCAAGCCCAATCCACTTGGTCTAGCCCTAATTGGAGTAGACCATTAGCTTAGGAGGCTGATAACTACCAGGAGTTACCACTCAATTTTTGGAAATGATGAGTAGGAGAGAGAAAGTGCAATTTCCCCTTAATGAAGAGAGAGAAAGAGGAAAAAAGAAGGAAAGTTAATGGTGGGAGGCCATGGGTAACTCCATTCATCTCCCCAAGCCCCTCCATTCATCTTCCATGATGCTTGGGAGGAGTTTCCCGATAAATTCCAGCCAGCCACCATCAATGGAGGAGCCCAACCATCATGGCCGAAATCTATTCTCCTCAAATTCCCCCTATACAGCCCCCCATTCTCAAATCTAACTCCACCATTAGCTTCAAAAGGTGGATGGCAGTCGAAATCATATATTGGATCGAAGGATTTGGTGGAGAATGGAGAGATCGGGCAAGCTCGCCGGAGAAGGGAAAAGCCATGGCCGAACAACGCCGCCATCGTCGTCGGGCTCCAAGAAGGTCTGGTTCTTCTCCTCTACCCTAGTGGATAGATCTACATCTATTGCTTGCAAGATTTAAGGCCAATTGGCCCTAGATCGTGTGAGCCAAAAACTCCATTTTTTGGAGCTTTTTCCTCTTGTCTAAACCCCCATTTTTGGCCACCATCGGCCGGCCAAGACCTCCCATCGCCGGCCACCACCTCAAGGAAGGTGGTGGTGGCATTGGTCGGCCGGGGAGGGGCGTGGGTGGCCGGGAAAACCACTTCCAAAACCGCCCAATTCGGAGCAACCTCAGTCGTCGGCTGGAGGAGGAAGACAACCCGATGCCGTCCATTTCTGCTTTAAGATTCGTGCAGCAGTTTTTATATTAATGCATTACTATTCCTATATTTCTGTCCCTTTACTGACAATAGTTAGAATTAATTATTAAAAATACTTAGGCCCCTCTACAGAAAACGTGGTCAACACCAAAGTTGTAGCCCTTGGAGTCTACTTTAATTCAAAATTTGTTTCAGCCCAAAAGGAGCCCTGTAGCTCCCTGTAGAGCCAAAATGGTGGGACTAGTCCCTAGAGTAGAGCAGCCACTCTTTCTTGCATATATTTTATTGGTAAATGGTATGGCCTTGATATTTAAAACCTAGGCTAGATACACCTACACACACATCGTATCCAAAGATGGGAATTTTAGGAGAAACTTTTTCTAAGGTTTTTGTAATAATTTCTTAAATCAAATATTAATTAACAATTGGGTCAAATGACCTCCAAATTTTGGTGGGTACTTCTTAGGGTTATCACATGACCCTGGTAAAAATCTCAGCCCAATCGGGACTGATTTAGTTTGGAATTTGGTTAACCTAAGTTGGGTCTAATTAGGTCAAAATTAGGGCATGGTGTTTATCTTGGGGTATTGTGGTCAAATCTCCTCACCATGAGATAAACCTTATCCAATGGATTAGGATCACCTAAAACACCCCCATGAGTGAGTTGGGGTGGTGTGGAGGTGGATATGCCCTAAGATCCTAGATTTAACCCTTGGGGTGCATGTAGAGCTTTGTGAAGGACATGTGGTCAAAAGCTATAGAATGGTCATGAAACTTGGTGGATAGGTTCATAGGGTGTAAATGGGCACTGAATAATTTTATAAGAATTTTAGGAGTCAATATTCCCTTTGAATTAGGTCATAACCCCTTTAGGGAAACTTCTTATAAGAAACTTTACATGCTTAAAATGTCTTGGATGATGATGAGACTTTGTTGGTGCCCTTATAATCATGGTCTAGACCTCTGGTAATTTTTTTTGAATTTTATTAAATGATTTAATCGGTACTTCTTTCACAAGGCACCTGTTTTGATTTATACTTAAGAAAAATATTTGAGGGTTCAAAACTCATTGCTAGATTGTGCAAATTGGTGAAGGATATTTCAGAACATTAGGAAGCTCTGTGAATTTTTATAGAATTTTTGAAGACTTAAATCAGTAGGCTACTTCACAATTCATTTAATTTGAGGTTTTCTTAAAGTATTTATTTTAGTGATAAAATGATTTCCTTAAATCCTAAACTTAGTCAGTAGCCTTTTCTGGTGAAAACAAGAGCTTTGTAATTTTCCCATAATTTTAGTGTTGATCTTTTTGGTGGTTCCTTCATAAAACTATGATTTTGGATAGATGATAAATAATTAAATTAGAGAAGAATTTCTTACTGTAAAAATGTGATATGCTGGTTCTGATGTTATTTAGTCACCATAGATTTATCATAATTTTTGGAGAGCCATATCATAAGATTTACTTACACTTCATATTCATTTTCATACTTGGCAGATGTTTGGAGAAATTAAAATAAATATTAATTAATTAGGGAAAAATATGATTCTCTGGAATTAGTCTTGTAACATCATAATAGACCTTCAGTAAATAGCTTGGGTCAGTTGGATGAATATTTGGAGTACCTCTAGTTGTGAGCTTCATATAATTAGTTTGGTCTGCGTATAGTAAAACTGTGAAATTTGAGAATCAAGTGGATCCTTAGGAGGGAATGGGAGGTAAGTGGTTTAACTAGTTTAGTTGAGAAGGTATGATGGTCAACAAGAAGGATTATATATGGTAAAGGTGTGCATGGTGAGTGAGAGATAAGTTGCACTCGGGGTCGACGAAAGATCGTCTTGGAAAGTCATAAGTCACTTAGGGTTTATTCAAGAGCAATGATGAGGAGGGTATTATTATGGGTAGATACCAACAACACTAAATGTCTTGAGAATGGGAGCCTTGGGGTGTCATCCCATTGTGGTTCCTAGTACCGTAGCGAGCCCCTTACAGGGTAATCCTCGGGAAGTCCAAGAATAACCATAAACTGTATGAGTAAGTTGTTGTACAAGATTAACTTAACGATACACACACCCACACCCCGTAGTTATGGGAGGTTAGTTGTTTTGGTTGTACGAGCGGTAGGCTCGGTGGTTGAAGCAGCGGATTAGTTAGTCCGGTGAGCGTGTGACTCAGTAGTGTTTGTTGGTACGGACGGGTCAGTCCGGCGAGCCGGTGGCTCGGAAGGTTATTGGTAACGGGCGGGTTAGCCCAGGGAGCCTATGGCTCGGAGATAGGTAGTAGAACACGTTGCATGTGCATGAAGGTGGTGGGTCTCCGGTATTGGATGGTCGTTCACACCGACGTCAATACGTTGACTCGGCAAGTGTGAAATTTGCACTTAGCCTTGAAAGTCTGGTGGTCCATCCAGTAAGAGTACGCAGATGCTCCGTGGTTTTGCGTTGAGGCATACGATAGGTATAGGTAGGGTAGTGTGAATACCAACCTAGAGGTGGGCGAGGGCCAACCTACCGCTTCCGTTTGCCACTACGGGAGTATCCTGGGAGTCTTGCTAGCTCCAAAAAGGGGGAACTAAAGGTCTATGCGCATAGAGTCGAAGTGAGTGAGTTGCACTTGTATGAATATAGCATAACTGAATACCTTGCCTTTCATAGCATAAACATTGCATTTCAACCCCTACCCATATCGTATAAGTCGGTTATGGGACTTCTTATACAATTGGCCTTGCTAAACAACCCCTTGGTCTATAGGTTTGTATGGGCATTCCTATAAATCAATGGTTATTTTTCTATTATGTACCTGCTTTACTTACTGTTCTTTATTTACTCTTTACCTATTCTTACTATGCTTTATTAACTGCTTCGATTATGTATATATATACTTGAGTAGTGGAAGAACTCTTCCTGTAGATTATGCCCCGTCATCTGCTTTTTGATTATACCCCTTGCTGTCCTCCGCTTCATCCTCCCACACGGTGCCTAGGAGCCATTGGGGGTGGGGTAGGGAACATAAGGCTTAGTCTTTTTGACTAACGGTCGGTGGACCATATCATTTTAGGGGACCGAGGAGACGCAGCAGCACCAGAGGCCGGTGCAGACAGAGGCGGGCCAGTCTAGTACAGGAGCACAGGATTCAGGATCTGTGAGTGATTAGTAGTTAGCTTCCGCGAGTGATCTTGTAGTGAGGATATGATGTACAGGGCATGAGCCCTTTATTATTGTAACCTTTGTTATCTTTTTATTCAGTTATATCTGTGGACATTTACCTTTATGGTTTTATATTTCATGTTGATTATGTGGACTTGTCTTCTTTATTGCACTTTTCTTTGTGATCGATTTGGCTGGCAGGATCGGTGTTTTGTAGTGGTGACCTTCCCGAGTGAAGGTGTCACTGCAAAGCGGCGGTCCTGGGCCTAAGACCCGGTGTTTGAAAAGAAAAAAATGGGGTCTTACAAGTGGTATCAGAGCAAACCTCGATCCGAAGAAAAGAAGTCCACAAACCCTGGGCCACCCCGCGCGAGCTTAGTTTGAGGACAAGAAGCAGCGGTGTGCCCATATGGGGATCACATTGAAAAAGGTCCACTTTTAACTGAATCTTGTTGGTTAGTTTCCCCCTGCGAGTGTCAAATTTTCTTTTGTTGCCTGCGGCGAACCCTGCCCCCAGCAGGGAATACCTCCGGCTGCAAAGATTTCTTTAGTTAGTCCTTTAGTCAACGAGTTAGACTCAACCCCATTAGAATATGTGACTTACCTTAACAATTCATACTGTAACCTAGTCTGAAATAGACCGTAGGTATAACCTTTGGTGAAGGTACGAGGATACCCCAAAGAGACTAAAGAAAGAGAGGTTGACTCAGAAGCAGAATGGTATGAGATTCATAGACCCAATCCTCATATCCGTGACATGTTTACATTAAGACAACCATCATGACAAACACTGAGGGTCAGATAAGAGTCCAAGTGTAGAAGAGACCCGTTTGGGATTGTCACATGTTGACCCTGATAAGGTTGTCGTAGAAGGTACCTTGAAGAGTCTAAAGTATGGAGTATACCAACAAGTTTCAGATAGAACCCCAAGTCTAAGATTGTGTGCCCAGCTAGGACGAATACAACATAATGATATCGAAGATACTTAGCCCTAAATAGATAGAGGCTTATCTTTTGTTTATTGGGGCTTACCTTTTGTTTATTGGGCAAATTATTGACTGACTTGGGTTTCCTTTGGATCTAATTTAGAAAGTGTTGCGTCGTGAAAATAATGATTTTGAAGTTGATCATATTCGATGTTACTCGGGCGAAGATGAGAATGTGTAACAGTATGTTTGGAATGATGATCTATGGTATTACCAGGACAATGAAAGGACATCGTAGATCGAACAATGACTTTACCTTAGTTGAATCATTGGAAATGTAAAGTCGCCAAGATTAATCACTTAAGGATGTTGATGTCCTAGTCTAGAAGTTGAGGATGGAAATTAGATCGTACAAGTAATATCCGACAGTTCTTGAGGTTTGGGGCATTCGGAAGTGATTAACTTATGGTTTGTTAAAAATCACACCTTATCATGGTAGAGAATCTTAATTACAATAATAGCCTTATACCTTGGGTTCTTTGATGATGAATAACCAAAGATCTTAGACGATGACTATTTGGAATTAGAATATAGTGTTTGAGTTTACTATGATATGAAAAATCTAAGTTTATCTTACTTTGGACCATCCGAAAGTGATCAAGACTAGAATATGTGGAGGTGATAGGAATTTGGTGAAATAAACGTGAAGATATTTTCTTGATGAAATTGACTTGTGAAAAATCTTAGGGTTTCAAAAGATTTTACCCGTATACCTTATGAATCAAACTCCACATAGAAAGTGATTGGGAGTCATCTTCAAACATTGATACTAGTGCTGGTTGGTTAACATATGTTCATAAGATCCATGTGTACACCCCCTTAAATTCTGAGGATAATTGGGACGCTTGATGATGTGATCAGTCCCATTAAATGATAAGAATTGAATAAAATCATAAAGTTGATTTGGTTGATGACTCTGGCGTACTCGTAGGAATAAGAAGCTGATTGTGTAGAGAAGTTTTTATAGAGTCTATGCCTACCCACATAAATGAGAAATATAGTCACCGAAAAAATGGTGTATTGCGGAATGTATATTTCCCCGGAATGAGGAAAGACAACATAAGTTTTGTGATGCACCGTGAGGCTTGTTAGTTAGTGAAGTCCAAGTGCAAGAATCTTTGGGGAACTACTATAGTCACTGCCCATGTTAGGGAGTGGAAGCTCGAGGATAGATTGATCAGGATAGCTAGGGTCACCCTGGGATGGAAGGACGCTCTCGTTAGTGTTGGATGGGATTTGACGAGATGTTTGTCCATTATCGTGGTATGACAAGGACGATCGTGTCGGATCGGGATGAACGGTTTACGTCTAAAGAGTGAAGATCAGTCCAGGCTTATCTGGGCTCTTGGTTGACGTTCAGGAAAGCTTTCCACCCTCAGAGGGACGGAGGCGCAAGACTACACTATCTTGGATCCAGGATGAGGATCGCAAGGCACTCGGCTCGGAATTTATGGAGGACATAGATACCCAGGTGTGACTGATTTGAGTTAGGATGTTGGGGACCATAGCTGCCAGGCCAGGTATTACGATGCGCGACATCGTGCAGTAGAGTTCCAGGTTGGAGACCAGGTGTTCTGGAAGATACATCCGATGCAGGAAGTCTTGCGGGTTCGCAGGAGGAAGAAGCTCAGTCTGAGATAAATGGGGCTCTACAGGATCCTGGAGTGGATTAGCCCATTGGCTTATAGACTGGAGTTGCCGTCGGAGTTAGCGGGATTGCACGACGTCTTCTATGTCTCCTCCTTTAGAAGAGTTCTACTACGGCCGAAGCAGCAAACTTCTACTATAGATGGCCCGGTAGCCTCCGATCGATTGATTCACCTGGAACCGGCCCGGTTAGATGGCACGAAGATGCGGGTCTTGCGGCGCAAGAAGGTCCCGTTGATCAAGGTCCTATGGAGAAATCATGGACAGGAGAAGCTTATCAGGGAGCCTCTAGAACTAATGTAGAAGAGATAATCGGTGCTCTTCGAGTTAGGAATAACTTCAATTCTTAGAGGATGTTACGTTCAGTCACTCTCGGTGAAAACCCCGCGAGCCAAGCTCGAATTTCGAGGACGAAATTTTTTTTTGTTTATTGGGATTTGTAACATCCCCCAAACAACTAGACCCCTAGAGTGGTTTTGTCATGACTAGGTCATGACAAAACCCTAGGAAGCTTGAAGAGACCACTTGGCCTTAGCCAAGAAGAAGGAAACCACAGTGGTCTGCAAATAGCAATTTCTAGTTAACAAGCATAGGGTTGGACTTAAGGGCCTCACCTTGACCCTTTGACCACATCATAGCATACCTAACCCTTTAGGGGTCCCCTTAGAGCACCAAAGACTCATTGGGGTCAACCAAAGAGGTCAAATTGACCAAAGTCAACCCTAACCCCAAATTGGTCAAAGTAACCTAAATAGGGTCAATTGACCTCCACCTTGCCAAATTGACCATACCTAGACCTTCCTAACCCTTAAAAGAGACCAATAGGTCACTACCCCACCCATTCGGGTTAACCCAAATGGTCAAATTGACTAAAGTCAACTCTAGCCCTGTTTTGGTCAAACCAACGCCTTTTGGATTAATTGGCCCAATTGGGGCACCAACATGACTCAACCAACTTTGGTTGGTGTCAAGGGACTCAAGACACACCACTTGGACCACTCAACCCATCAGTTGACCAAGTCAACACCTCAAGTCAACACTTGGTCAACCTTGCCCAAAAAGAGGGGAAAAGGCTAACTCAAGCCCAATCCACTTGGGCTAGGCCTAATTGGAGTAGACCATTAGCTTAGGAGGCTGATAACTACCAGGAGTTACCACTCAATTTCTGGAAATGATGAGTAGGAGAGAGAAAGTGCAATTTCCCCTTAATGAAGAGAGAGAAAGAGGAAAAAAGAAGGAAAGTTAATGGTGGGAGGCCATGGGTCACTCCATTCATCTCCCCAAGCCCCTCCATTCATCTTCCATGATGCTTGGGATGAGTTTCCCCATAAATTCCAGCCAGCCACCATCAATGGAGGAGCCCAACCATCATGGCCGAAATCTATTCTCCTCAAATTCCCCCTATACAACCCCCCATTCTCAAATCTAACTCCACCATTAGCTTCAAAAGGTGGATGGCAGTCGAAATAATATATTGGATCGAAGGTTTTGGTGGAGAATGGAGAGATCGGGCAAGCTCGCCGGAGAAGGGAAAAGTCATGGCCGAAGACCGCCGCCATCGTCGTCCGGCTCCAAGAAGGTCTGGTTCTTCTCCTCTACCCTAGTGGATAGATCTATATCTATTGATTGCAAGCTTTAAGGCCAATTGGCCCTAGATCTTGTGAGGCGAAAACTCCATTTTTGGAGCTTTTTCCTCTTGCTAAACCGCCATTTTCGGCCACCGCCGGCCGACCAAGACCTCCCATCGCCGGCCACCGCTTCAAGGAAGGTGGTGGTGGCATTGGTCAGTCGGGGAGGGGCGTGGGTTGCCGTTAAAACCACTTCCAAAACCGCCCAGGTTGGAGCAACCTCAGCCATCGGCTGGAGGAGGAAGACAACCCGATGCCCTCTGATAAGTAGGATTTATGCTTATTTTAATTATAGTATTTAGGTTCAGTTTATATAATTTTTTAAATATTATTTATATTTTAGTTAAAAATCACTTCTTTTATAATTTTAGTTCTAAATATAATTGTATTGTTGTTTTGCAGATTTCTTGGAGATTTTGGTCAAATTTCATAGTACACGCCCTAGGTCACGCCCGTGACCAAGGGCGTGTAACATTAAGATCAGTCCAGGAGTTGTTGCCGCGCATTTGAGCTAGTCCACAGCAAGTCACGCCCTCGGTCACGCCCGTGACCCATAGTCACGCCCGTGACCAAGGGCGTGTAAATTTAAAGATCACTTCAAGCTTTCCACGTGGACCTGTCAGCCACCGAATCCAATGTTGACCCAAGTCACGCCCGTGACCAAAGAGTCACGCCCGTGTCTTCCCGCGTGATCCCAGCTCCCTGCTGCGCCGAATTCAAGCCCACGCCGTATTGATGGAGTTGACCCTAGTCACGCCCGTGACCCATGAGTCACGCCCGTGACTTTTCGCGCGTGATCGCTTTTCGCTGCAGCGCCGCACTCAAGCCCACGCCGCATTGTTGAAGCCGCCCAGGTACACGCCCGTGACCAAAGTTACACGGGCGTGTAATGTCCTTTTTCGTGACACAGTCACGCAAGACCCACGCCGATGTCGCAGCCGTGCAGAACAAGTATTACACGCCCTAGGTCACGCCTGTGACCGAGGGCGTGTAACCTGGAAATTTTTCCCATAAATTCAGAGGTTCCCCTCCAGCATTCAATTCCCTTCCCCCTGCCCATTTGGGCTGTTCTTGTACAGTTTTCCTTATTTCTTCATGTTTTAGGGTTAGCTTTAATTTCATGTAATTTTGTTATTTCTTTTTTTTCATTCCTTGTAATTTTATTTCATGCAAGCTAGCTTAGTTTCAATTCCATGCAATGTAATGTAAGTTTTATTTCATGTAATCTCTTTCTTTTATGGCAATGAAAATTTAAGCTTTCTTTTATTTTTGCAAACTCTCTTTCTTCCTCTTTCTCTCTCTTTCTTGTTTTAATTTTTTCCTTTAGCAATTATTTTGTAGTCTTGATTTTTAGCAAGCTTTGAATCAAAATCATCTCTTTCCTTATTATCGTATCTTCTCTCCTTCGATTTATTCTCGAAATATAACGATATCGAGTTCATATTCCGGTTATGAATTTCGGTATTTGTTTTCGTATTCTAGCTAGCCGAGAGGACGTGCGTACGAATCGATCACTCGAGAATAAAAAGAGTTGCACGCACCCCTCGAGAGAGGATGACGTAAATCTTCCGGATACGAGTCAAATCCTATAGTGGGATTCACAGCGTAAAGCAAGTCTTAGGTAATCAATTATAGGACGAGAGTCCGGTTGATTTTTCCTAAGCTTAGTTGGGCATTAACCTCGAGAGAGGCATGTTCGAGCTTCGGGAATCCCCACGGTCAAGGCTTAGAGTTGAATGATAGTATTTATCTTTTAATTTCATTTCAAAGCGAGTTTTAATCAAGTTTTATTTTCTTTCTTTATTTTCGTTCTCTTTTATTTAGTAGCAATTTAGTTCTCTTTTCCGCTCTCTCTCCGATAAAATAATAGTCCGCTTTCTCGAAGTAGAAGTACTCCACAAACCCGAGTTTAATACGACCTTGGTATTTTTATAAAATATCCTATATTATATACGATAAGGTACACTTGCCTTCATCGAATATAGTTTTGGAAAATATCATCAAACTTCTTCGCATTTTTATAAATCATAAACCCTAGAAGAAGAAGTCTAATCTTTCTTATCAAGTTTTTGGCGCCGTTGCCGGAGATATTTTGTCGATATTTTGAAAAGAGAAAGCACTATTACTTTTATCAAAAAAAAAAAATATAATAATAATAATAAGTAACTTTTATGTTTTAATTTTGTGTTTTGTCTTATGGTTTTGAAAGAAAATTTTTGCAGGTAATCGTGATGGTCGTCCGTCTCCATCAGGGACGTACTTCTTTTCCTCTCCTTGTTCTTTTTCTTTCATAATCATGCTCTTGTATTTTCTATTTTATTATTCTCCATACTTAGCTTTCAACATTGGGGACAATGTTGAACTTTAAGTATGGGGGTGTATTTCTCTTTCTTTTAAATTATAAAATCGTAGAAAATTTTCAAAAATTTTTTTTTTTGAAAATCACAAAATTCCAAAAATATTTGTGTACATAGTTTTGTAAATAGTTTGTTTCCTTTTTATTGTCTTTTACAAAAGAAAAATTAGCTTTTTCATAAAAAAAAAAAATTTAGAAAACCCAAAAAAATTCAAAAAAAATTAGATAATCAAAAATTTAAATTCTCGGAAAGGACGCCTTGGGCTTGAATTCCCTTCACAACCTCTAGTACCTTGCGAGCCCTTCACCGGGTAGACCTCGGGAAGTCCAAGAATTAACAAAAAAAAAATTAGTTTTTTTTTTAGTTTATGTTTAGCATTTTTAGTATTTATTTCTTATCCTAAAAAATTCCAAAAAAAAGATAATATTAAAAATTCCAAAAAAAAAAGATAATATCAAAAAAAAAATTTCCAAAAAATTATTACAAAAAAACTTATAAAAAAATCCCAAAAATATAATAAGCCCTTACTTTGGTTTTTGTCATTTCCAAAATCATTTGGAGTTTATTTATAAGCATTTATACTTTTTTTATTTGCTAATCATTTATTCTATCATGGTTTGCTAAATCTAATTTTTGTTTAAGGGATTTAGTGTTAAGAAATATTTTATGATTTTAATTTGATTAGAGGTATTTCTTTAGCACTTCTTCTCTTTTATTTTAAATAGTTACAAATTTTTAGTAATCTTGCTTAAACACCTTTAGATTTTAATTATTTCTACCTCAAGCTTTTAAAATCTTAGGAAAGTTTAAAGTACTAAAATTTGCTCTCAAAATAATTTAATTTATAAGCTAGAAGTCTTTTCTCTACCCTACCCCTTTGATGGCATAAAAAAAAGTATTTTAAAAGATCATATGTCATGGGAATAAGAGGATAAAATTCATTAGTCCCTAAAACATATGCACCCAAAATATTTGAAAAGATTATATGGCATGGAGTAAGAGGATAAAATTCATTACTCCTAAACCATATACATTTTGGGTTGTTGTTAGAAGAGAAAAAAAAATATTTACTTAAAAAAAAACCACTTTGGTGAAATGGAAAATCCATCACCTTCATTCAAAGATCTCTTCTTATGCCAAAATTTATGAAACCCCCCCTAACCCAATATCTTTGATCTAGATTTAAATTATGTTATGGAGAGAGCAATACTTAGTAAGTTACATTTTTCCTTTAGATTTTTCAAAGTTATGGTTTTTATAAATTTTAAATCTAATTTTGTTTACTTATTACTCAATTTTGTTAACTAGTTAATATTTTTGAGAACTCTTGGCTAAATATTTTTCTCTTATTATTTTAATTTCATAATTTTGGACTTAATTCGTCGATCCTTAAATTTTCTTTTTAGCTTACTTGTGATTCAATAAATTTTTAGTCTTAATTAAAAATTTTATTAAATGTCTTATAAATATTTCTCATACTTTTGCTCTGGAATAGCAAAAGCTTAAGTATGAGGGTATTTGATAAGTAGGATTTATGCTTATTTTAATTATAGTATTTAGGTTAAGTTTAATATAATTTTGTAAATATTATTTATATTTTAGTTAAAAATCACTTCTTTTATAATTTTAGTTCTAAATATAATTGTATTGTTGTTTTGCAGATTTCTTGGAGATTTTGGTCAAATTTCATAGTACACGCCCTAGGTCACGCCCGTGACCAAGGGCGTGTAACATTAAGATCAGTCCAGGAGTTGTTGCCGCGCATTTGAGCTAGTCCACAGCAAGTCACGCCCTCGGTCACGCCCGTGACCCATAGTCACGCCCGTGACCAAGGGCGTGTAAATTTAAAGATCACTTCAAGCTTTCCACGTGGACCTGTCAGCCACCGAATCCAATGTTGACCCAAGTCACGCCCGTGACCAAAGAGTCACGCCCGTGTCTTCCCGCGTGATCCCAGCTCCCTGCTGCGCCGAATTCAAGCCCACGCCGTATTGATGGAGTTGACCCTAGTCACGCCCGTGACCCATGAGTCACGCCCGTGACTTTTCGCGCGTGATCGCTTTTCGCTGCAGCGCCGCACTCAAGCCCACGCCGCATTGTTGAAGCCGCCCAGGTACACGCCCGTGACCAAAGTTACACGGGCGTGTAATGTCCTTTTTCGCGACACAGTCACGCAAGACCCACGCCGATGTCGCAGCCGTGCAGAACAAGTATTACACGCCCTAGGTCACGCCCGTGACCGAGGGCGTGTAACCTGGAAATTTTTCCTATAAATTCAGAGGTTCCCCTCCAGCATTCAATTCCCTTCCCCCTGCCCATTTGGGCTGTTCTTGTACAGTTTTCCTTATTTCTTCATGTTTTAGGGTTAGCTTTAATTTCATGTAATTTTGTTATTTCTTTTTTTTCATTCCTTGTAATTTTATTTCATGCAAGCTAGCTTAGTTTCAATTCCATGCAATGTAATGTAGGTTTTATTTCATGTAATCTCTTTCTTTTATGGCAATGAAAATTTTGTTTTATTTTCAAACCTTTGTTTTGTTTCTGAAATAGAACCAAAAGATGTTTCCACCGCTTTAAATGATGAATTTTGGTTTTTAGCTATGAATGAAGAACTTAATCAATTTGAACGTAATAAGGTTTGGAATCTTGTAGAACGACCCAAAAATCGTCCTGTAGTTGGTGTTAAGTGGATTTTTAAAAATAAAATGGATAATGAATCTAGAATTGTTAGAAATAAAGCCAGATTAGTTGCAAAAGGTTATGCACAAATTGAAGGGGTAGATTTTGATGAAACTTTTGCACCCGTAGCAAGATTAGAAGCGGTTAGAATATTTCTTGCATTTGCTTGTTTTAAAAGATTTAAATTGTATCAAATGGATGTCAAAACCGCATTTTTAAACGGGTATATAAAAGAAGAGGTTTATGTAGAACAACCCCCTGGCTTTATAAATGAGAAATATCCAAATTATGTTTATAAATTAGATAAAGCGCTTTATGGATTAAAACAAGCGCCTCGTGCTTGGTATGATCGATTAACTCAATATTTGTTAAAGCACGATTATAAAATAGGAAGTGCTGATTCTACACTCTTCATTAAGCAAATTGATCATGATTTAGTTATTTTACAAATTTATGTTGATGATATTATTTTTGGAGCCACTAATGAAGAGTTGTGTAATGAAGTAGTTGAAATTATGAAAAATGAATTTGAAATGAGTATGGTTGGAGAACTTTCATATTTTTTAGGTTTTCAAATTACACAAAAACATGATGGTATTTTCTATATGTCAAACCAAATATATTCATGATATGTTAAAAAGATTTGGATTTGGAAACCTTAAGCATGCAAACACTCCTATGAGTACTTCACTAAAATTAGGAAAAGATGAAAGTGGTGTTTCAATTGAACAAACCCTTTATAGAAGTATGATAGGGTCTTTATTGTATTTAACCGCATCTAGACCTTATATTATGTTTGCCGTTTGTTTATGTGCTAGATTTCAAGCTAATCCTAAAGAGTCACATTTAAAAGCGGTGAAACGTATCTTTAGATATCTCATAGGAACATCAAAATTAGGCTTATGGTATCCTCATAATGATTCTTTTATTTTGCATGGTTTTTCGGATTCTGATTATGCGGGATGTTCTTTAGATAGGAAAAGCACTAGTGACACTTGTCACTTTATCGGCCCTTCACTTATTTCATGGTCGAGTAGGAAACAGAATTCTGTTGCCCTCTCTACTACCGAGGCCGAATATATTGCACTAGGTAGTTGTTGTGCCCATGCTCTTTGGATGTCACAAACATTAGAAGATTTTGGCATGCAACAAAGTAGTGTAGAATTAAAGTGTGACAATAAAAGTGCTATATACTTAACTAACAATCCCGTATTACATTCTAGATCTAAGCATATAGATGTCCGACATCATTTTGTAAGGGATCATATTAAGAAGGGTAATATAAAAATCAACTTTATAGGCACGGAAAATCAACTAGCGGATATATTAACTAAACCGTTACCGGATTCCCGTTTTTCTATGCTTAGGCTAGAATTGGGAATCCTAGACATTTCACAATGAATATATCACTACTTAGAACCTATAAAATTTAAAAAAAAAAACATCACAAAAACTTATACATATTAAAAAGAAAAACAATCTCTTAAAATAGACATTCACCAACTCAAACATGTTCACATAGTCAAAATTATTACAAAAATTTAATCATAATGTCTGATCATAGAAATGCAGAAAATTAGAAAGGGATCTGGGCAGTGCAGCTGTCGGATGGCGACAGTGAGCTGTCGGATGGCGATATCTTCCAGAACTCCACCTTAATCCGACTCCTCCTCATTCCTACTACCAGCTCCACTGCTTTCAGGAATATCATAATCTGATCTCCTCACTACTGTCTTCCTCCGTCGACCTTGACTGACCGATTGGCGACGATGTTCCTCCTCTGAAGGCATCTCCCATTCCGCGGCTTCCGCAGGCGTAGGCTTTAATTTCAGGCCTTTCACAAGGAACTTCATAAATTTTTGCATTCGGGTCCGATCTTTTTTCACCTCCACCTTATGTTCTTCGAATGATCTTCTGTGCTCTTGGAAGTCATCTATATGTTTATCCAACTTAATTTGGAACGAGTCGAGTGCCTCCCGCATAGAACCTCCACGTGCTATTGGAGGCTCTCTCATTTCCATAGTCGGCGGCTTTCGTTGACTTTTCTTACCCTTAATATCCGAAGTTTGATATATCTCCGGGCAACAATCTCCAATATAAAATTTTTGATCTATCCATGCATATTTCTTGAATATAATATGCTGGATAATCGCACCTAAAGGGAGGGTGTGTGCCTTTTTCCACTCCGGATTTTTGAGGCGATATGTATAACGAATCATGGATAACAATAGATCGGCCACATCAAATAACTCTTTCTCCACTATATAATAAGTCACAAGACTAAGTTGAGCCGTAATACTATGCGTATCACCGGACTTCAACATAATCGTGTGTCTTAGTATATCTTGTACAAGACGAGCATCGTCTGTCAGTGTCGTCATAGTGGATATGAGATTTTTGGTGGAATTTCCATGCAAAGACATGTTCATACACGTCCAATTTCTCTCAAGTCTATAGTTTTCAACTATGTCCAAGACATTCTCACTTTCCATTAACCCAAATTCACTTCTTAAATCAAATGGAGTGATCTCAACATATTGTCCTTGAATTTTTGATCTCACTCCACCATTCAGATCGGTATATGCCGGATCCTCAAGATGATTGTAAAATTCACGAACTAAAAAGGAGGAGAAAATGTCTTGGATAATTACTGAGAGTATACCTGCCTCAGCAAGCATAAAATAGACTCGTTCATGCCTAGGGAGATCAAATTCCACGATCTTTGAAATTCCTATCTGTGCTTTTTCAATGGCCGGGTAACTTTGATAAGAGGAATGTGCATCTCCTGATTCACCCCTTCTTGATCTCCAACTTGAACTCATATCTGCATAAGACATAACAAAATTTTTACAAACAAAAAAAAAGGAACAATTCTGGCACTGTCGGATTTCCAATACCACCTATCGGAAATCCGACAGCTAAAAATTTTTTGTGTCGAAATTTTTTATTTCACAACAATCTTCCTATCCCAAATCTACACACTTTTCACACAGCAAAAAAAAAATCTTCAACAACTTTAATATTTTTTAAAAAAAAAAAATCAAAACTTTAATGAAAAACACTATTCATCATCTTCTTCCTATAACACTTCATCTTCTTCCTATAAACTTTCTCCAGTTTATCTTCAAAAAAATCCATGAAAATCAAGAGAAATATGAGAATCACAAAACTATTGGAGAAATTTTAACCAAAACTTGAAAAACCAACAAATCTCACCTTAAGATCTGAAGTTTTCTGGCACCTAAAGCTCTAGATCTCGTAATTTCTCCTAAACCTGAAGAGAAGTGTCGGTCAAAAGATGAAACACGTCTTTTTATACTTTCTGAGCTGTCGGATGGCGATAGCTTGATATCGGAAATCCGACAGCTCCCAAAAATTGACTATTTTTTTTTCACTAGTTTGTTCATTCCATGTTTCTATACATGCTAATATGAGAATTTTGGTATCTTGCATTAAGTATTCTTCATGTGTTATTATTCATAACAATAGCTTAACATATGCTTATGATGTTCAATCTTACCATATCATTGTGATGACACTTTCATATCGTTATTAAGAATTGTTTTCGCATGCCTCTAAGTATAAGAAATCTTTTATCTATGACAATGAGCAATCACAAACACTTACTTTGGTAATACATATTAATACAATTTATTCTATACATACATCATGATTGATCGAACATAACAAAATACATTTCATAAATGTCACCTTCACCTTTGATACTTTGCACTTATTCAACTTTTACCATTTCTGGCATGCAAGTGAATTCGGAGATCCTTAAAATCTATGAATCCTCAAAAGAAATGGGAGGAAAATTCAAATGCAAAACATTCTTTTTGCCCAAAATGTTGAAAGAAATAAATAAAAATTGACAAGGATCATCCACCAAGCACTACTTAGCCTCCTGATAAGTCTTAATGAGCATTGTGAGGTTAAGCACCTTGGAAAGAATTGTAAAGTGTCTTGCAAAAACAAAATGGTTCTTTTCTGTATATTTGCAAAGTTTCTGGTTCAGAAGTATGGGCTTTATGTATATTTATGTTATGTTTAACAATTCCATGATCATGTATATTTTAAATATATTCATATGTATTCTTTCTCAAAGTATCACTACTGCACTTCATTGTTATTTATAAAATTTCTTCTCATGAGAATTGGACCGAAACGATTCAATTTTCTATATTGCACTGTGTCTCTCTATGATCATTAAAATTGAATCTCATCATGGTTAAGTTTATTTGATTCTATACATTATAACACATTACTAGAATGCTTAGATTCCTCTCCAAGATTACCTATCTCATTATCATATCACTTACAAAGCTTCCGCTAGTGTACTCCAACTTGTCATATATTCTTTCTCCATGCCTACCATATCTCTGTAATACTCTTTCCTAGTCTCTCGTCTCTCTATTCATCTTTTGCTAATATCAAAGGGGGAGAAGATAAAAAGAGATCAATTAAATCAACTAAATCACTTAAAATACTAAATTAATTAAGTAAGCATATATGTAGGGGGAGTTTATATGCAGGGGGGGAATATTTTTGAAGGAACTATATTAAGGGAAATCGTCATTGCATCTTTCACATAAGTACTTGTACACACATAAGTATTTTTCACCATCTCAATAGGATTTATTCGATTTCTTTTTATAAGGATTTGTTATTATCAAAAGGGGGAGATTGTTGGAGCATGCGTTCCGCACTCGTTCGGTTTGAGAATAACAAATCTCGAATGTATTTGATCCTATTTTTGATTAATGGTGTGCAGATAACAGGTGCAAAAATAACATGATTTCAATTGAAGCAAAATGACATTTTCCAGAAATTTGAGCTATCGGATTTCCGACAGTGCTATCGGATTTCCGACAGCGCGTATATTTAATCTCTGCGCAGCGGTTAGGATCTATCAGATTTCCGATATCGCTATCGGATGGCGATAGCCCACGTTCTTCCGATAACGCCAGGACGTGCAGCAGTTACCACACAGCGGTTAGGATCTATCGGATTTCCGATATCGCTATCGGATGGCGACAGCCCACGATCTTCCTATAACGCCAGAACGTGCAGCGGTTACCTTGGCTATCGGATATCTGACAGTACTATCAGATATCCGACAGCCCACGTCTCAACCACGACCTCAACACGACGCAGAAACTTCGTTTTAGTGGGACACGTGGCAGCCTCTGGAGATATCGGATTTCGGCGACAGCGGCTATCGGACGGCGACACCTCGTTTTTATTAAAAGGGCTCGAAACTTCGTGGAATTCAGTTCTGAAGATTCCCAAGCCTCCTTCCTGAGTGTTATCGTCCAGAGAGCTCTAGAGAACGAAAATCCCCATCCTTGAAGGAGAAAAGAGAGAGCGAAGCCGAAGATTGTACACGCATTCCAAGGAGACTGTCTCAAGGGATCTTCGCTGTTTTGGTCCAAAAATTCTAAAGGGGGTTTTTCACATTGTATTTTCATTCATTCACTTTTCATTTTGTAATCGTTGGAGAAATCGTCGTCTTGCGTGCGGCGTCTATGTCCTTGCGCGGCTTAGGGGAAAATCGCTTCCTTGTGCGGAGCGTCCAAGTCCTTGCGTGGCTTGGTGGGAAATCGTGGCCTTCTGTGCTACGTCTAGATCTTGGGAAGATCTAGAGGATAGGCTTAGGCTTGGTCTTGGGAGAGACAAGTGATAGCCTTCCGATCCTTGGGAGAAGGATTGGTAAACCAAAATTGTAGATTTTTTTTTATTAACATAATTGTGGCTTGATCTTAAGCATTGTTAAGATCATTTTTTTATGCAAATTTCATGATTAATATAATTATGTCTTTTTCTTTAATTACATATTTGGTGGCATAATCTTTATCTTAGAAATTTGTTTTTGAATTATAAAAAAAAAACACATTCTTTGGAAATTGTTTAGAAGTAATTTTTAGAAAAGTAAAACTTGTTTAAAAATTCTTAAGGAAAAATTACCTTTCAAACACACCCTTATTCACCCCCCCTCTAAGGGCGTCATACGATCCAACAGTCGGGACCTCGCTCGCTCTCTCCGGGCTGGGAAAAAGTTCTTGCCCGGAGAGGTCTCACCCCGCACCCTGGGTTGCCGCCTCCCTTCCGGCTCGCGGAGCTGGGGCATTCTCGCCAACCCCAGGCGGAGGAGCCACCTGGGTCGCTGGGGTCGCGAGACCACCGAGTGCCATGACGAGAACGCTCTAAAAAGCTCCAAGAAGATCTCGCCTAAGGTACGCCAGCATTTCCACTGTCGTTGGTGCTCCTGGGGGTGGCGACCCTCCAGATCTCGCGTCCTGCCCGTCCTTGATGAGTCCTGATCATATACACATATTTGGACTCATCTAGGCCGGTTTTCTAGTCGTTTCACTGCACTTTAGCCCTGTTTCAGCTCATATTTGTCTTTCTATGCTAGGTGCTCTTCTTGGCCTAATTTGGTGTGTTTTATGCTTATTCCCTTTTGATAGCCTTATCGTTTTGTTGAGTGCCACTTTCAGTGGCCTGATTAGCATTTCTATAGAAACAGGAGTCGTGCAGGTGTTCTTGGTAAAATTCTGTACAGGAACACTGCGCACGATCACTGGTTCGATTGCGGCTGATCGTGTGCACTTAACACTTTTTTCTGAGTTCTGTCTCGACCAGTGCGCACGACCACCTGCGATAGTGCGCACGACCACCGGTCGTGCGCTACTGTTCGTGCGCACTTAACATCAATTTCATGAGTTCTGTTTCGACCAGTGCACACGACCATCTACGATAGTGCGCACGACCACCGGTCGTGCGCCTCTGGTCGTGCGAACATGGTATTTTATAAATTTCTTACTTTGTAGGCTCCACCCAGGTAGGCGCACGATCACAGGACTCCAGCGCGCACGACCACTGGTCGTGCGCCAATGACCGTGCGCACTGTTTATTCCAGCTCCTATAAATTGTCCTACTCACGATTTAGGTCGGGGACTCCGCATTTTCTGCTGTCCAGTCCGCCGTTTTCGCCCCTTTCGCCAGTTCTCCGCCCCCTAGGCCTCCTCCATCATCCTTGAGCTCCATGGAGAGGTTTCTAGCCCAAAGATCGCCAACGTCGAGCAAGGAGATCGTGTATCGGAGTAGATTTGATCGTGACACGAAGAAGACGAGCCATTGGGAGGAAGTGACAGCCCTCCTCTACCTCGGACGCAGTTGAAGACCGAGCTTGGATGCGGATTGACAACCCAGCGATTCCAACCGTGAATCTTCGGCAAGGCTTCGGATGTGGTCGACTCCTTTACCTTCTTTTTCCTTCTTTATGTTGATGATTGTTTAAGTTAGACTCTTCTATATTTTGATGATATACACAATGAATCTTGTTATGTAATGTCTATTTCATTTATTTGAGATTATACTATTCATATGTGTTTATGAGGTGCGCCCCCATCTAATTTCCATTCCGCTTTCGTGTTCGTGTGTCGCACTAGCAATTGCTAGTGGCGTGCTTGCCGACGAGGTGCTTGCGACCCTCATCTGTATGCCTACTCGTCCATCCGCCCACCGAAGCGTGGCATCGCGGCCCGTATTCCATTCACCTAACGAAGCAGCGCGCTCAAGGCCTGTATAGTTCGATTCCGCTAGCCTACTCGTCCATCTGCCCAACGAAGTAGTGCGCTCAAGGCCTACGTAGTCTTCCATCCCGCCGAGCGAAGCTTTACATAGCGGCATTGCATAGGAGTAGTTGTAATACTTTATTTTATTATTCACAAACCAAATCCCTTTCGTCCGCACTCCACCTATCGCTGGACTTCGATCTCAAGTCCTTCCTCGAACGTTAACTCCACCTTACTGTGTTCCTTGAGAGATTCGATACTCGGGGATTACTCCTCGTTTTATATTACTTGAACGATCGGTACACTGCCGTTTTGTGCCGCAGTCTTACTACCGCCTATAGCGGTGTGCTAAGATTTGCGCCATCAAGTTTTTGGTGCCGTTGCCGGGGAACTACAGTCGTGTGAGTTTTCTGGAGAGGGAGAACCTGAGAGAGAAGCCCTGCCATTTGTAAATTGCATTCCTTTGTTTTATTTCCTCGTATTTTGTTTCCTGTTTTATATTAGGTTGCTTTAGTAATTATTGTTAGGTGTGGTATTTCGCACAATAGTGTTTCTCTTTTTGAATCGTTTTATCTTCGCACTATGTGGGCACATCTTAATATCTGTTGCCGTTGGTGTAGAGATACTTCCCACTCTAGTGATGAATGCCCTACGGAGAATAGTAGGCATAATTCTTATAGCCCAGCATATGGTGCACCGACTTCGTCTGGTACTCCATATGGTGCGCGTAAGTCTTATGGCTACTCTGCTGAGCCTTTACCGTCATACTTCTTTTCGGCTTCAGCCCCCGCTGTGCCAAAGAAGCCCGCAAGGCAGTTCCGGTTTTGTCGGAGCACTGATCATGTCTTGAAGGACTGTGCCGAGTATCTTCGCCAATTGGACGAGGATGACGAGCCGGATATCTGGATCATCCCAACTCCTAACTCTGGCGGCACACCTTCAACATCCGGTTATGTGTCTTTGTCACCTTCACATCTTGAAGGGTATGGTATGGACACGGTCACCGGATGTGTGGCTGATCTATGCACCGACATTGCTGAGCCTATTCTCCATGTACATCCACCACCTCTAGTGGATTCGATTCTTTGTGAGGAGTTGGTGCTCGACTTTTACCCGAGCACTATTCTTCCCCCTGTTGTGCATACTACATTCGTCTCTGACGACATTGTCGATGATGTGTCACAAGAGGAGGCTGTTGATATGAGTGTTGTGCCTACTCCTATGGAGGAGGACAACCTTCTAGGTGAAGAGGAGTTTACCTCAGCACCGGTGGAGGAAGTCCAAATCCTAAGCCTGGCCACCGTTGATCCCGCTGAACCTTGTAGCATTGATGACAATGCAAACATTTTTTTCACTTCCCCAACCTGATGGGAGTGAGACCGGGATCACTCCCCCGTTTGATTTTTATTTAAGTCATTCTTCTTCTTTATTTCTTGATCCCACTTCTTTATCCGAACCTGTGCAGGTCGAGTCTTCACAGGTACTTCAGGAGGGCTTGGAGCACGATGCTCAAGTCAATGATGCGAGCATCCTCTCATGTGAGGAGGCTGATTCCCCCTCCGTAGAGGAAGCTCCACTCATTGCCATTTCGACCTGCCACCTCCCTGTTGACGACACCTTGCTAGGCAAGGATGTGTTTGGTGAGTTGAGTGAGGATATCTCCTCCTCTTCTTACTTTCTGTTTCCTCTACCTGCGTTATGTAGGTATTATCATTTGGGTAGAGGAGTAACTGTTTTATCACTGTATCGGTACCTGTTACCGACACGCGTATTAGAACAGTTACCTGTTCATTTCCTTTTTCATACGCCCATTAGCTAGAACCTTTAGTTTTTGAATAAGTCGTGCTGGGATGACATTAACCCCAGCAGTTATCTTTCTTTTTCCTGAATTTTTATTTTTCTTCTAGCTTAGTTAAGTTGTTCATAAGGTTGTGATTGTCTCGCTGCATGTGCTGAACCCTATTTGTACGCATACTGCATGGTGGATTGGGTTTTCACTACAAATTTGGCTGCCTGAAAATTCCCTTTGCGCGCGACCATTGATTGTGCACATTACTTATTGCGCACGACCACTGGTCGTGCGATCGGCCCAGATTATTATAAAACCCGATTTGCCCGAGCTATCTGCGCACATTTTAGGTTTTTGCTTTCGGGGTTCGTTCTCTGCTGTTCGTGCGCCGCTTCACTTGGTATCCCTCTGATCGTGCGTGCCGCCTCTCCTCCGGTGAGTTCCGTGGCCTCCTCCCCTTTCTTATCCGCCTATTGCTACCATGAATGCGGTAGATCGTCACTCCGCCAAGACCTACCGTCGCTCAGGTCGGGCCTCTGCATCGCCGGCCCAGATCTTGGCATGTATGGGTAAATTCTCAAAGGATGTGCACACCCGGCGCTACAACTCGCTAAAGGATAATCCGTTTCTCTCTCAGAGATTGGTAGATTGGAATGAGCTTAGCTCAATCGGAGACAATGGAGTTTTGAGGGAGGCTGTCCTCCTCCGCTACTCGTTCGATCACTGGAGTAAGGTGTTTGAGTGCGATGATCTTGGCTACAAAGAGCTCACCTTAGAGTTCCTTTCGACGTTCGAGTGGGAGGTGATGCCCTCCGGTTGCCGGCCGCCAACATGCTCTTTCCGAATTATGGGGAGTGTCATCACATTGTCTTTGCCGGAGCTCGATGTACACGCAGGCTTCTACACTGAAGCGGAGGCTGCTGCGATCGATTTTCAGAATATGGATGTCTCCTTCCCTGACAACGTCACCCCGCGTGCCGCGTGGTGTGCTCTCACAGGACGGGACGAAGAGTATGTGGCCAGGAAAAGTAAATCCACCTGGATCGTCGCGCCTACTCTCTGATTCTTGCAGCATGTCCTTAGTCATTCTCTTGTCGCCCGAGCTCTCAGTCAGAACGTTGTGGGGTGGCAAGATTTGATCTCCCTATATAGTATGGAATTCCGGCAGCCCGTGCATCTGGGCTACATGCTCGCTTTCTTCTTCCATCACGAGGCCACCTACGGTCTCACTGGTGCCATTGGTGGTGCCTATTTTATCACACGCATTGCAAAGGGATTGGGGGTTTGGAGTCAGCTGCCTCCAATGGTGCAGGTGACTGCGCCCTCCTTCATCACCAGGGCCACCATGGTGAGCTTTCATCTACTTCGGGTCGTGGGGAAGAAGAGTAGCAGGAGTTTTGTGGTCGTGATGCCGGGTGATGCGCCTAGGGAGAGGCGTGATGATGAGGAGCATGGAGAGCCGGCTGAGCCACCGACTACTCACCGTGAGATAGCTCTCCCGCAGCCGCGGCATCAGTCATTCAAGCAGGAGCGGAGACCCAAGGAGGAGGGCAGTTTTTCACGAGGACAGGAGATTCCAAACGTCAACCAGCGTCTCGCCGATTTGGAAGCAAATCAGTATTGGCTGACAGACTTTGTCTACCAGCAAGCTTTGCGGGGAGGGCTGCATGTACCTCCGCCTCCTGCTCGTTTTGCGTCTTCATCCAGGCGTCCTCCATCTCCTGTTATTATTCATGACACTGATAGCGACGAGGAGTGATTTTTAGTCATGTGTGCGAGTCAATCACAGCCCTGTCGTGTTTTTCTTGTTTTTATTAACTATCTTGTTATTTGACTAAGCATCTCTTAGTATGTTTTGTATTATTATTAACATTAGTTTTGTGAATGCTCTTCTGGGCATCATTTTGGAACTTCACCTATATTATGTTCTCTTGTCTTTTTGGTGTTGTGCTTACTTTACTCGCAGGAGCAGTGATTTTTCGGGCAGGGGACCTGGTGATTTTCAGAATTTAACGCTAATTCTTCGGGTATGCTGTAACACCCTGCCAGTACGAAAAGTATAACAGCAGGTCCGGCCGGGACCCCACGCCATACAAACCACACTAGCTAGGAGTTAAAAGGTGATAACCAGAAAAGTAATAACAAAACGAGAGTACAAAAACGTAAGCGGAAGCATTAATTAAACCATTCGAATAGACATGTCCACTATCATAGGAATGAGTCCAGAAATAAGAGTTTCGGCCTTAGGGCCTTACATCAAATCAATGTACAAAACTCCAAAAAGCATACTTCGGCACGCAGGCCGGCAATACATGAGAAAATAGGAAAAAGGCTGGCCTTCAAGGGCCAACTCAGCAAAAGGACTATCGCCCGCTATTTTCCGCTAGGCTCACCTGCACCTGCATAAGAACATTCCACCAAGCGGTGGAAAACAGAGTAACGGTCAGCACAGCTGACCAAATTATAACGACCCCACCCCTTTCCCGGGGTGGCGGAGCTTCTACCCTGCAAGCAAGCTACACTAGCAAGTGCTAATATAAAGAAGGTGCAACTACACAAGGTGAGGTTTCAAGCACAATCAATCTTCTAGGTTGAGCGTCAAAAGAAGGGAACCTAGGTATGCACATGATGTTGGTTGGGTTCACCCGAAGGTTCCCCACAACCACCTAAGCAATCGCATGAGGCTAATCATAATATCAAATTCACAACACTCCACCCTAAGGGTCACAACCTTAGGTGGGAAACAAGAGCTTTTGGTCGGTCTAGGTATGACACCTTCCACGACCTCTCCCAAGATCACACGGCTTTCATGAGGAAGGGACCTCTAGCCGATCTGCATGGAAACAGGTTCGGTTTAGCTTTGCCCGTGCTCTAATCGTCGCGATCTATCGCACGACGCGGGTACGGCTTCACCTCGGCCCGTAAGGGTTTAGCACTTTCAAGTGCTACACTAAATATACGCTACGCACCTAACCCCTTTACAAGGATCTAGGCTTCACGAATTCTCAACAAGGGAGGTACATACGCTCCGCATCAATATTGTGGTGAAGGTTTGCCTTCATCCAAAACTCAAAGCATGGGGCTTTCGTAGGGATCTTCACAAGACGCCTACACTTAACTCCCGCAATACTATAGGTGAGTTCACAGAGTCATTCTCCGGCACGCATTCTAGGCCTAACCTAAATGCAACGTCGCAAATCAAGCATCACTGATTCGGGCTCACGGCCACGAATAGGCTTCACACAAAATGCCTAAATCCGCACGACTACCGGATTTTCTACATGCAATATGCCGGGGACGGACACAATCTACCCGGAGTTCCGAAGAACTTGAGGAAATCCTACACTTCACCCATTTGGTGAAAGAGATGCCTCATGCAAGCAAAGAAAGAGGAATGAATGGACAAATACAAGTCCAAAGTTCGGGAGGAAGAATCGTTTCCCTAGACGTGTTCCTCTTCGCCATGGATCCGAGATTCTACGCGGAGGGAAAGAACCGCACCGGGCTGCACTCTCCGGATCTGGAAACGGCTCGCGAAACGGAGCTCCGGAGCTTCGTCAATGGCGAAATCTCCTCTTCTTCTTCCTTGCCCCCTTCTTCTTCCTCTAGCCTAGGAGAGAGGAACACTATGAAATAATGAGGGTTTAATCCCTCTCCAAAGCCCTAAGACCCCCCAGCAATAAATCCCAGCCATTGGATCGAATTCCAAGAAATTTGATCGGTCGGATCTTCTTCTTCGCTCAAAATCGCGGAACAGAATAAACAGGGCGCACGATCACAGGCGCACGGTCAGTGGTCGTGCGCGACGAGGGCAATGGTCGTGCGCACTATCCGGGACAGAACTCTGAATTCTTGCGAATAAGCGCACGATCGCTGGCGCACGATCACTGGTCGTGCGCGAAGAGGGAAATGGTCGTGCGCACTGTCCGAGACAGAACTCGATTCTCTTCTGAATTAACGCACGATCGCTGGCACACGATCACTGGTCGTGCGCGATGAGGCCACTGATCGTGCGCTAAGAGCAGACAGGGAAAATTCTAGCCTGCTTCACGTGCCGCACTACCACTCCGCCTACTTCGCGGAACTACCAGATTTGGGGTGTTACAACTCCACCCTCCTTAAAAGAATTTCGTCCCGAAATCCAGGAAACAGTAATAGCATAAATTACAGTTATACTTTACCTGAGGGAAATAGCTCGGGATACTCCGCAAGCATCGTTTGCTCTCTCTCCCAAGAGAGCTCCTCTCGGCCGCAGTTATCCAACCGGACTTTTACCATCCGAATGGACTTGTTCCGCAGCTGCTTTACTTCGGTATCTTCGATGCGTAAAGGCTTGACTTTCGTCGACAACCCACTATCAACTGGAACTTTGCCGACCGCAACGATATGAGTAGGCTCTTGCACTGCCTTCCTCAACACTGAAATGTGGAACACGTCGTGCAGACCGCTCAGCTCTGCAGATAGTACAAGCCGATAAGCCGCATCACCAACACGCTCCACGATCTCGAACGGTCCTAAGTACCTCGGACTGAGCTTTTTCAAGCGTCGAATCCTTGATACCCCTTTGAACGGTTTGATCTTCAAGTAAACCCGGTCACCGACGGCAAACTCTAAGTTCCTATGCTTGGCGTTGAAATACTTTGCTTGCCTATCCTGGGCAACCAATAGCCTTTCGCGTATAGACCAGATCGTCGAAGTTGCTTCTTCAACATCCTTTCGCTTCAATAGCTTAGTATCGCCCGTTTCCGCCCAAGACAACGGCGTACGACACTTCTTACCATAGAGGGCCTCGAAAGGAGCCATCTTTATGCTGGCTTGGTAGCTATTATTGTAGGCGAATTCGATCATATAGAGGTGATCCTCCCACCTCTTTCCAAAGTCTAGAGCGCACATTCGGAGCATATCCTCCATAGTCCTGTTGGTTCTCTCGGTCTGTCCATCCGTTTGCGGGTGGAAGGCCGTGCTGAACTTCAATTTTGTGCCCAACAGTTCATGGATAAGCCTCCAATCTTTCGATGTGAAACGCCCGTCACGATTGCTGACGATGCTACGAGGGACACCGTGCAGTCTCACGATACTATCCACATAGAGCTTTGCTAGCTTCTCTACGGAATCATCCTTCCGGTTCGGAATGAAGTGTGATACCTTTGTCAAACGGTCCACGATCACCCATATGGCGTCGTTTCCATGTTGCGATCTCGGCAATCCGTGCACGAAATCCATCGAAATATCATCAAACTTCCATTCCGGAATCGGCAAGGACTTCAGAAACCCACCGGGACGTTGACATTCCGCTTTCACCAACGCGCAAGTATGACACTTGGCCACGTAAAGGGCAATGTCTTTCTTCATGCCCGGCCACCAGAACAGTTTCTTCATATCCATAAACATTTTAGTGCTCCCCGGGTGGATCGAGTACTTGGTATGATGAGCCTCGTACATCAACTCCGCCCGTAGAGTACCAACGTTTGGGATGCATAACCTTTCCTGCTTCCACATAAGGTCGTCTTCGAAGGAGAAATCAGCGTTTAACCCTTCAACGGTTTCCGCTTTGTATCGTTTCAAGCTCTCGTCCAACTCCAATGCTTGTCGAACTCGGTCGGCAAGGTCGTAGTGAACTTCCGTCCAGTTCAAGCATGCTGAAGTAGACGTTCTCCTATCAATGCATATGATCTCCATTTCTTCTAGCTCACGGATTAGACGCTCATCGTGCATCAAAATCCAATTTGCTTGTGCGGGAGCCCGACGACTCAACGCGTCTGCAACTACGTTTCCTTTACCGGGAGTATATTTGATATCGAAGGTGTAGTCCCCAAGGAACTCCATCCACCTCCTTTGGCGCATGTTCAACTCCCTTTGATCTAGAAAGTACTTGAGGCTCTTATGGTCGGTAAAGATATCGATCTTCACGCCATATAGATAGTGCCTCCAAAGTTTGAGGGCAAAAACCACGGCCGCTAGCTCCAAATCATGGACCGGGTAATTCCTCTCGTGAACCTTCAGTTGCCGGGAGCCGTAGGCAATTACCTTCCCAAACTGCACTAGGACACAACCCAAACCACTTCCTGAGGCGTCGCTATATATTTCGTAGCCTTCCGTACCTTGTGGCGAGCATAGAATGGGCGCCGTGGTCAAACGGCTCTTTAGCTCTTCAAAAGCTCGTGCGCACTCGGGCGACCAAACGAACTTATGATCCTTCCTAGTCAGTTTTGTGAGAGGAAGTGCGATCCTCGAGAAGTTTTCCACAAAGCGCCTATAATAGCCGGCAAGTCCTAAGAAACTTCGGACTTCCGCTACGTTTTTCAACAAAGGCCACGCTTGGATCGCTTCTATCTTCGACGGATCAACTGCAATTCCTTCGCCACTAACAACATGACCAAGGAATGCCACTGACGGTAGCCAAAACTCGTACTTGGAGAACTTGGCATATAGCTGACTCCTCCTCAAGGTGCTCAGGACTGCGTGCAGATGCCCTACATGCTCCTCTTCCGACTGAGAGTATACCAAAATGTCGTCGATGAAGACGATCACAAATTGATCTAAATACTCTCGGAATGTCCTATTCATCAAGTCCATGAATACCGACGGTGCGTTGGATAGACCGAACGACATTACCGTGAACTCATAGTGCCCAAAGCGGGTACTGAACGCTGTCTTTGGAATGTCACATTCCCTTATTCGCAGTTGATAGTAGCCGGACCTTAGGTCTAGCTTGGAGTAAACCGTCGACCCCATCAGTTGGTCGAATAGATCATCGATTCTAGGAATCGGATATCGGTTTTTCTCGGTCAACTTGTTTAGCTCTCTATAATCAATACATAGACACAAGCTCCCATCCTTCTTTTTCACAAAGAGGACCGGTGCACTCCAAGGCGAAGAACTTGGACGTACGTAGCCTTGCTCTAGCAGCTCTTGCAATTGGACCTTCAACTCTGCCAATTCCTTTGGCGCTATTCGGTATGGTGAGCGGGCCACAGGTTTGGCACCTGGCACCAACTCGATACAGAAATCAATCTCCCGATGAGGCGGAGCCCCAGGGAGTTCGTTAGGAAACACGTCGGCGTATTCCGCTACAACTGGGACATCACACAACCTGGGCTTTGGCTCCGAAGCCTCCAACAAGGTGAAGAACAACTCGGCGCCTTTTCTCACCGCCTTAACCACTTGGAGAGCAGACATCAGCGTCTTGCTCGCTCCTCGCATACCGGCAAATGTGGTTTCATCGTCGGTGTTCGTTCCCAGAGTGATCTCCTTTGTATTGCAATCTATGCATGCTCGCTGCTCCGAGAGCCTGTCCATGCCGAAGATCACATCGAATTCAGCTAACGGTAGTAACGACGCTTCCAAGTCGAAATCTTGACTTCCGATCCGCACCTTCACACGGCTCTTTCTATCCGCACTCATTCGAGATCCATTGGGTAGCACTACTTCCAATCTATCCTCTACAAAGTTAGACGGCACTCCGATTCGCACCACGAAGTCCTCGGACAGAAAAGAGTGCGATGCACCCGTATCGAATAGAGCTCTCGCCGGATAGTTGAAAATTAGGACGAAACCTAATTGTACACAAATAACACATATAGTCGTACAACAGTAAGAATCATATACATAGCTGTAAAGGCTAACTTCTAATTCGTACCTGTGACGACATCGGTTTGTCGTATAGCTTCTTGTTGGCCAAGCGAATAGACTCTCGGCTGAGTCGGAGTGTGTTGGGAGGCCGAAGACTCTGCCGCTTTGCCCTTTTCCGCAGCCCGAGCATAATCCACCGCTCGATTTGCCGCCTTTGGGGGACCACTTCGACACACCGCAGCTTTGTGTCCCACCTTCCCGCAGGTGAAACACGTAATAGGAGTCCGCGCGGTCGTGGCTCCCGAAACATTCGAAGAAGCTGGTTCCGCCTGTTTGAACTTCCGCTTGTTCCTTCTGAAGTCCGGCTTGGACTGAGAGGCCGACGCATGAAACTCGGGTTTCTTTACAACACTCTTTGCTTGTACCCTCTTCATGTCCAACTCCAAAGATCTGGCGGTTTGCACCATCACTTGGAAGCCAAACGTCATAGGGCCTGCAAGGAGCAGCCTCAACTCGTCCCGAAGCCTTTCATAGAATTTATTCGTCTTCGTCTCCTCATCCTCCACCAATGCCCCCGCATAGCGACTCAGTCTGGTAAACTCATGTAAGTAATCGTCAACGGAGCGATCACCTTGAGTTAACCTCAGGAACTGGTTTTGTAACGCAATGCGTTGGGCAGAGGGGATAAACCGCTGGAGGAACGACTTTGAAAACTCAGCCATTGTTATTTCAGTAATGTCTCTATCGCCGAACTTGTGCAGTTCCTGCTCTTCCCACCACAGCACAGCCTCTCCGTCAAGAAGGAAAGTGGCTAAGGTGACCATCATGGCTTCGTCCGTCGCCGTCGCCCTCAGAGTTCTTCTAACTCTTGACAACCAGTCTTCTGCCACTGTTGGGGACTCAGATCCCGAGAAGGTAGGAGGATTAAAGCTCAAGAAGTGCTTTAATTGTTGGTCACGCGCTCGCCTCGCAACTACTTGCGCAACTTGACGCTCCACCCTCAGTGCTAACGCCGGTTCCACTGCAGCTACTGGCACAGGGGCATCAACCCTCGGTGTTACCGCAGGTTCCACTGCAGGTTCAATTACCGGGGCCGCATCTGTAGTAGGCGTAGCAGGTTGTGCAAGCCTTTGCGGTTGAGCATTGATCATCGCGAAGACTGCTTCTGCGACCATTTTGATCATTTCAGCCGAAGGTTTGGTCGCTGGCACCTCAGCCGACCCACTACTTTCAGCGGTGTTACGGGGTTGAGACCGCCCCGCAGCACTTCTAGTCACCTATAATCATGCAAGGCACAATTTAGTGACCCTAAACATATCAAACATCAATCATGGAACGCTCAGGTTCCGCAAACAAGTATGTTTTTTCATTCCTAAGTGGACATTCTTATTAGTTTTGTCGTTTTAGGTGAATGCACAGCCCGTGCGCACCACCCCTTAAAAGGAATTCGTCCCGAATTCGCTAAACTACAGATCGACGCCTTAAGTCCGATACCAAATTGTAACACCCTGCCAGTACGAAAAGTATAACAGCAGGTCCGGCCGGGACCCCACGCCATACAAACCACACTAGCTAGGAGTTAAAAGGTGATAACCAGAAAAGTAATAACAAAACGAGAGTACAAAAACGTAAGCGGAAGCATTAATTAAACCATTCGAATAGACATGTCCACTATCATAGGAATGAGTCCAGAAATAAGAGTTTCGGCCTTAGGGCCTTACATCAAATCAATGTACAAAACTCCAAAAAGCATACTTCGGCATGCAGGCCGGCAATACATGAGAAAACAGGAAAAAGGCTGGCCTTCAAGGGCCAACTCAGCAAAAGGACTATCGCCCGCTATTTCCCGCTAGGCTCACCTGCACCTGCATAAGAACATTCCACCAAGCGGTGGCAAACAGAGTAACGGTCAGCACAGCTGACCAAATTATAACGACCCCACCCCTTTCCCGGGGTGGCGGAGCTTCTACCCTGCAAGCAAGCTACACTAGCAAGTGCTAATATAAAGAAGGTGCAACTACACAAGGTGAGGTTTCAAGCACAATCAATCTTCTAGGTTGAGCGTCAAAAGAAGGGAACCTAGGTATGCACATGATGTTGGTTGGGTTCACCCGAAGGTTCCCCACAACCACCTAAGCAATCGCATGAGGCTAATCATAATATCAAATTCACAACACTCCACCCTAAGGGTCACAACCTTAGGTGGGAAACAAGAGCTTTTGGTCGGTCTAGGTATGACACCTTCCACGACCTCTCCCATGATCACACGGCTTTCATGAGGAAGGGACCTCTCGCCGATCTGCATGGAAACGGGTTCGGTTTAGCTTTGCCCGTGCTCTAATCGTCGCGATCTATCGCACGACGCGGGTACAGCTTCACCTCGGCCCGTAAGGGTTTAGCACTTTCAAGTGCTACACTAAATATACGCTACGCACCTAACCCCTTTACAAGGATCTAGGCTTCACGAATTCTCAACAAGGGAGGTACATACGCTCCGCATCAATATCGTGGTGAAGGTTTGCCTTCATCCAAAACTCAAAGCATGGGGCTTTCGTAGGGATCTTCACAAGACGCCTACACTTAACTCCCGCAATACTATAGGTGAGTTCACGGAGTCATTCTCCGGCACGCATTCTAGGCCTAACCTAAATGCAACGTCGCAAATCAAGCATCACCGATTCGGGCTCACGGCCACGAATAGGCTTCACACAAAATGCCTAAATCCGCACGACTACCGGATTTTCTACATGCAATATGCCGGGGACGGACACAATCTACCCGGAGTTCCGAAGAACTTGAGGAAATCCTACACTTCACCCATTTGGTGAAAGAGATGCCTCATGCAAGCAAAGAAAGAGGAATGAATGGACAAATACAAGTCCAAAGTTCGGGAGGAAGAATCGTTACCCTAGACGTGTTCCTCTTCGCCATGGATCCGAGATTCTACGCGGAGGGAAAGAACCGCACCGGGGTGCACTCTCCGGATCTGGAAACGGCTCGCGAAACGGAGCTCCGGAGCTTCGTCAATGGCGAAATCTCCTCTTCTTCTTCCTTGCCCCCTTCTTCTTCCTCTAGCCTAGGAGAGAGGAACACTATGAAATAATGAGGGTTTAATCCCTCTCCAAAGCCCTAAGACCCCCCCAGCAATAAATCCCAGCCGTTGGATCGAATTCCAAGAAATTTGATCGGTCGGATCTTCTTCTTCGCTCAAAATCGCGGAACAGAATAAACAGGGCGCACGATCACAGGCGCACGGTCAGTGGTCGTGCGCGACGAGGGCAATGGTCGTGCGCACTATCTGGGACAGAACTCTGAATTCTTGCGAATAAGCGCACGATCGCTGGCGCACGATCACTGGTCGTGCGCGAAGAGGGAAATGGTCGTGCGCACTGTCCGAGACAGAACTCGATTCTCTTCTGAATTAACGCACGATCGTTGGCACACGATCACTGGTCGTGCGCGATGAGGCCACTGATCGTGCGCTAAGAGCAGACAGGGAAAATTCTAGCCTGCTTCACGTGCCGCACTACCACTCCGCCTACTTCGCGGAACTACCAGATTTGGGGTGTTACATATGCTCACTTCTGAGCATGGGGTACACTCTTCCTTTTCTCCTTAGTTAAATGTTTATAGGATTATATTTTAGATTATGCTTTCACGTAAGTCTGGGGGAGAGTAAGAACCATGCACGTGCACGCACGCACGCATTCCGGTAGTATTATTATTTTAGCTTTTAGTTTATTTCAGTTTATAAGTTTTTCATATGCACTGCACACCACTACACCCACTTGAGCGCGTGCTTAGCTGTGTGTGTGCCGCGAGTTAAACTCATTTCTTGAGAAAGATTCGGGCAAATCATCGTGCTGACTTAGGATTGTGAAACGGAGTAAAATGTTGACTCCTGCAGTGTCCTAGTCGAGTGCTCTCGTTTCATGTAGAAATTTGAGTAGATTTAATTTCTCTGTATGCAAATAGTTTTATATTTTTCTATTTGCGTCAATACTGTTTATTCTACTCAAAAATGGTGAATTCGGTGTGAATCAAACGGAAGCTTAGGGATGTGTGTAGCCGGGCATTAGGTTTGCATTGCTCGAGTCGGGAGGACGGATAGTCTTTTTCGTTGGCTAAGAAATTGCCCCAAGCTATTCTCGAAGCATGGGTATAGGTTAGTTCAATGCACGAACGTGATGTAGGCCTTCATTTTGGCCCGGTTGAGCTTTGTACCAATCCTAATGTCTTATCCTCGTTAGCCCCGTTGTGCCTACCCCTTCTTTTGATTCAGCTCCACCATTATTTCACCAAAGCCTCATAGTCGATCCTAGTCGCGCACCCAAGTCAAGCTTTAGTATTTTATATATTCATTCAGGGTGTTGATGTGGTGAATATTTTTGTGAAAATGTGGTTGTGCTTCAATGTTTAATCTGCTGATTTTGTTGTGAAAAGAAAAAAAAACAGAAAAGAGAAAAAGAAAATTGAAAAAAAAAATGGATAAAGAAAGAAAAAGTTTAATTGAAAATAATTGTTGATTTGTATTTGGGAGTGGGCAGTGCACACACCCATTGTTAAAAAGTTAAGTCCGGGGGTGTGGTGTACTCGCATATATTTGGGTTAGCGGATAGATTATTATTTTTGTTTATGCTAGCTCATTTGGGTTTGGTGCGTAGCCTTCATGTTTACCCTTGTTTACCTCACTGAAACCCAAGCCCCATCTTCACCTAAAGTCCTACTGATTCGTGAGTGAGCCAAACCAGTGCCGTGGAGAGAGTGCGAACAGGCAAGCCTATGATCACCGACATTGGTGGATTCCTTTGGAGGTTTTCCTGAGCCCCGATCTTTGGCAATGCTCACCTTTGCGATTAGTTTATTTTCTCCCTACGGGTGACCGGATGATTCGCCGTGATTCTATTTTTGAGTAGTAATAAATTTTTGATACGCATTTGAGAAAAGTACAAACTGTTATGCATACTTAGAAATTTCCTCTGTTATATTTTTATGCGTGCGAACATGCGACTTCACATGGTACTCGGTGTCGCAATTTCTCTGTCAGCTAGTTGTTTTTCCCCGTCTGCTTAGATTTTGTTTGCTCGGGACGTGCAAACAGGTAAGTCTGGGGGTGTGATGAGTCCTGATCATATACACATATTTGGACTCATCTAGGCCGGTTTTCTAGTCGTTTCACTGCATTTTAGCCCTGTTTTAGCTCATATTTGTCTTTCTATGCTAGGTGCACTTCTTGGCCTAATTTTGTGTGTTTTATGCTTATTCCCTTTTGATAGCCTTATCGTTTTGTTGAGTGCCACTTTCAGTGGCCTGATTAGCATTTCTGTAGAAACAGGAGTCGTGTAGGTGTTCCTGGTAAAATTCTGTACAGGAACACTGCGCACGATCACTGGTTCGATTGCGCACGACCACTGGTCGTGCGCCGCTGATCGTGTGCACTTAACACTTTTTTCTGAGTTCTGTCTCGACCAGTGCGCATGACCACCTGCGATAGTGCGCACGACCACCGGTCGTGCGCCACTGTTCGTGCGCACTTAACATCAATTTCATGAGTTCTGTTTCGACCAGTGCACACGACCATCTACGATAGTGCGCACGACCACCGGTCGTGCGCCTCTGGTCGTGCGAACATGGTATTTTATAAATTTCTTACTTTGCAGGCTCCACCCAGGTAGGCGCACGATCACAGGACTCCAGCGCACACGACCACTGGTCGTGCGCCAATGACCGTGCGCACTGTTTATTCCAGCGCCTATAAATTGTCCTGCTCGCGATTTAGGTCGGGGACTCCGCATTTTCTGCTGTCCAGTCCGCCGTTTTCGCCCCTTTCGCCGGTTCTCCGCCCCCCTAGGCCTCCTCCATCATCCTTGAGCTCCAAGGAGAGGTTTCTAGCCCAAAGATCGCCAACGTCGAGCAAGGAGATCGTGTATCTGAGTAGATTTGATCGTGACACGAAGAAGACGAGCCATTGGGAGGAAGTGACAGCCCTCCTCTACCTCGGACGCAGTTGAAGACCGAGCTTGGATGCGGATTGACAACCCAGCGATTCCAACCGTGAATCTTCGGCAAGGCTTCGGATGTGGTCGACTCCTTTACCCTCTTTTTCCTTCTTTATGTTGATGATTGTTTAAGTTAGACTCTTCTATATTTTGATGATATACACAATGAATCTTGTTATGTAATGTGTCACAACCCGCATTTTCTCAGAATTTAAGAATATCAGAGTAAGTGAAAATACGCGTCATGATGCCACGTCATGCAGGAGACAACTGCAGACGCTCAGGCGGAAACCTCTTACTTATTAATTCAAAACATGATCACATGGAAATTTATCATTTGGGAACCATTTATTAGAGTTTTAGGGGAAGAACTGTGTCTCTTAGCTCGTGGATCAACTAGTCCACCAAGAAAAAAAAACATATTATATTTGCAGCGGAAAGTACTTGATTTGACTCATTTTAAGGTCCTATATGCACGTGATGAAAGGACATAAGGTAAATGATATGCTCATGTCTAGGCGTAGTATAAGTGTAGAAAATACCATTAGGTCACTTTAAATATAAGGGTTTTGCAGTTAAAATGATGTGATATGGAGGTGAAGAAAGTCATTTTATAACTATAATGCACCTAGACATAAATCATCCCCAGAGATTAAGATGTATCAGATCATAAAGTAGTGGCATGAAACTGGCAAATAAACTATAAAGTACCAAAAGAGGCACAATGGGCGCCAACAAATTGACACTAACCCATTGGCCTAAACTAGTATGTCTGAACAAGAAGAAAGCTGACTACAACAACTACCTCGCAGCAGCGGGGTGAACAGCTACCAAAACTCTGAACTTCAGGCTACACCACTAGCCGTTACGGCTCTGAACCTGAGGCATTCAATAAAACAAAGAACGCCTCAGCAAGGAATTACAAGTGGCAGAAAACTAGCAGAAAAACAAGCAAGGCATAAGGGGTACCAACCCAAGCCAAAATTGACCGAAAGAGAGCTCCAAACAAAGAACCAACAAGCATCAAGTGCACTAAATACCAAAAGAGGAACAAACATGTTCATTTATTTAGTTTCATCAATTAAAGAGACTGATCAGCTCAAATTATACGGGAGCGGTTAACTACCTCCGCTACCCAAAGCCCAAAAGCAGGTGGGGGTACCACTAGACCCAACCACCCAAACACGACTACCGTGCAAGGCTATAACATTTCCCCCCCACTGTCCCCCAAACACAACTACTGTGAAGGGCTAAAGACAGTAGTTCTTATTACTTAAATTTTAATTAAACATGGGACGCTACCCGAAAGGATAAACACTGGAAGGCCCTAAGAAATAGGGTCAAGACGAAGTACACATTGATCAATATGAATCATAAGAGTAACTCAAATGTTAACAGACCACAACGAGTAAAAAGAGGTTCAAACGAGAGGGATTCGAGATCAGGAGCACCGAAGGGTTACTGGCAATCATCTAAGTACACCCGAGGGGACACGAGATTCAAACACAAAAACTCAACGAAAACACAAGCGTTCCGGGCGGGGTTCCAAGGGGCCGCGCCCCTGGCGGGGTCTTAGGGGCAGAGACAGTCATGTCTCGAGACATCAGTCATGTCTCGAGACATCCAAAGGGCAGAGACAGACATGTCTCGAGACATCAGTCATGTCTCGAGACATCAGTCATGTCTCGAGACATCCAAAGGGTAGAGACAGGCATGTCTCGAGACATCAGCCATGTCTCGAGACATCCAAAGCTGCTCTCGAGCTACAGCAAGAACAAGGGAATTGTATCGACCACGGTGTTCTCCAGGGAAAAACTAGATACTAGGGTAAGATTGAGGAGGAGGAAATTAAGGGGAGGTTCTAGATCAAGTTACTACACCAAACACACAAAACTCTTGCTAATTAGCATGACAAGAGCTCAAAACGGGCAAACCAACCGTCAAAAGGATCAAGAGAGAAAGAGGAAGAAACCACTTGCCTTAACCTTGCAAAACTCGAGATCCTCCGCTCCGAAGGCTAAGGAAACACTAAAGCACGAAATTCTGGAACGATTCGGACCAAAAGGAAGAGTTAGGTCATTTCCATAACTCCAAAACTTCCACGAAGAAGAACAAGCTTACCACTAAGACGAAGATCTCGCCGAGAGCTTTCCGAATCTTCAAACCAAACTCGAATCCGACCACTACAGCTCTATAAATCGCCGGTTGAAGGCTCCACGAAGCTCCGCTCTCGCCCTAACCCTCGGCGGCTGCTTTTGACCGAGGAAGAGGATGAATAGGGAAAGGGGAAGGCTTTAGGCTTATATATAAACCTAAATTTATTATTTAAATAATTAATTAATTCCCCAATTTACTTAAACTGCGAGGGCGACCAAAACACCTCAGATTTCTATGAAATTCGCACCCTAGCTGAAAAACGGCGCTACGAATCCAACGGCGAAGTCAAAATTCCATTCCGACGAGCCAAACTCCGGATAAAGCCTTCCGAAGCTAAAATCTTGATATCCACTCAAAATCTTCACTTTAACTCGAAACGACGCGAAATCTCGCACGCTTGACCTAAATCACAAGCTTTAACTAAGCTAAAACTCGAAACACTACCAAACGAGCTGACATAACGCCCTTACGCCAAAATTACGTCACAGAGGGTACGTAAAATAATTAACGAAAATCAGGGGCGTTACAGTCACTCCCCCTAAAAGGAAGTTTCGTCCCGAAACTTGAAATCCAAGGATCAAGAAAGATACAGAAACAATTCTAAGGATACAGAAAAGAAGACTTACCCGAAGTCTAAGAGAAGAGGCTAGGATGAGTCTCTCTCATAGCAGACTCCAATTCCCAAGTTGCGCTTTCGACACCCTGATTCTTCCAAAGAACCTTAACCATTGGGATCGTCTTCCTTCGCAACACACGCTCCTGAGTCTCCAAGATTCGGACAGGCTCTTCGACATAAGAAAGATTGGGTTGCAAAATGGGCACTGAATCAAGAACAAGCCGATCACTACGCAAACACTTCCTCAGCTGGCTTACATGAAACACATCGTGAACATTAGGAAAGGAAGCAGCCAAATCCAATCTATACGCTGACACTCCGATGCGCTCAACAATCTGGAAAGGTCCCACATACCGGGGATCCAACTTGTGGTTCCTTCTAAACCTCTTAACACCAGGCATCGGAGAAACTTTCAAGAACACCCTGTCTCCAACGGCAAACTCTAAATCCACTCTTCTTTGATTCGCATACTTCTCATACCGCTCCTGAGCAATACAGAGCTTCTCGCGGATATGAGTCACAGCAACATTCATCTCTTCCAAAGCCTCTGGGCCTAGCAAGGGACTCTCAGCAACCTCGGCCCAAAACAACGGAGTCCGACAACGCCTCCAATACAGAGCCTCAAACGGGGCCATTTGAAGGCTTTCTTGATAATGTTATTATACGCGAACTCCATCAATCCAAGCCGCTTATCCCAAGCTCCACCATGATCTAAGATATAGCACCTTATCATATCTTCCAAAATTTGATTAACTCTTTCTGTCTGACCATTGGTCTGGGGATGATAAGCGGTAGAGTACCTAAGGTCAGTACCCAAGGCTCCCTGCAAACTCTGCCAGAAACGGGACGTGTACCTCGAGTCTCGGTCCGACACAATGCTCACAGGCACACCATGCAATCTGATAACTTCATCCAAATACAGCTCTGCTATTTTCTCCATCGAGTATCCAATCTTAAAGGGCACAAAGTGAGCACACTTTGTCAAGCGATCTACTATAACCCACACCGAGTCATGACCACTGGGAGATCTCGGCAAACCGGTAATGAAGTCCATCGAAATACTCTCCCACTTCCAGCTTGGAATATCTAACGGGTTCAACTTACCTCCAGGCCTCTTATGATCTGCTTTCACGCGCTGACAAGTTAAACATTCAGACACATACTTCGCTATATCATTCTTCATACCCGACCACCAAACGATCTGCTTCAGATCTTTATACATTTTCGTGGAACCAGGATGATAGGAGACACTAGAATCATGCGCCTCGCTACAGATCTTTGTCCGAATTTCTCCCAACGCGGGGACGCAATATCTACCTCGGTACCTCAAAGTATCCTTATCATCGATTGAAAAATCTGGCAATTCTCCTTTTTCAGTTCTACTTCGAAGATGCTGCAAGTCAAGATCTTCCTTCTGATGCAGCCTAGTAAGGGCAATCCAAGAAGGCTCTTCAACCTCTAAGCTCGAAGGTGCGGTACAACTACCGACTGAGATATCCATCAACATAAACTCCTCTACTAAGGACTGCACTGAGAGATTGAAGATATGTGCGGTTTTCTGGCTCAGGGCATCGGCCACCACATTAGCCTTACCCGGATGGTACAGAATATCCACCTCATAATCCGCCACATACTCCAACCACCTCCGCTGGCGTAGATTCAGCTCCTTCTGGGTGAAGACATACTTCAGACTTTTATGATCCGTGAAAATCTTGCATGACACTCCATATAACAGGTGTCTCCAAAGCTTCAAAGCATAGATTACTGCGGCGAATTCTAAGTCATGCGTAGGGTAATTCTTTTCATGAACCTTCAATTGTCTAGACCCATAAGCAATCACCTTCCCTTCTTGCATCAACACACAACCCAGTCCAATGTGAGATGCGTCTACATAAACTGCATACTCGACTCCTTCGATCGGCAAGGCCAACACCGGAGCACTACACAAACGCCTCTTCAATTCCTGAAAGGCCTCTTCGCACTTATCGCTCCAAACAAAAGCAGTATTCTTCTGGGTAAGCTTAGTCAAGGGTGCGGACAGCACTGAAAATCCTTGGACAAATTTCCTGTAGTACCCGGCCAACCCTAAGAAACTCCTTATCTCCTTAGGCGTCGAAGGCGTCTTCCAATCCAATACGGCAGAAATTTTAGCGGGGTCTACCGTAATTCCATCTTTGTTCACCACATGACCCAGGAAGGACACCTGAGAAAGCCAGAATTCGCACTTACTCAGCTTCGCATACAACTTGTGCTCTCTAAGAGTAGACAACACTAAGCGCAAATGTGTAGCATGCTCCTCAGCACTTCTAGAATAAACCAGCACATCGTCGATGAAAACTACGACGAAATGATCCAGAAAATCCTTGAACACACGGTTCATCATGTCCATAAACGCAGAGGGTGCGTTTGTCAAGCCAAAAGACATAACCAGAAACTCAAAATGACCATACCGGGAACGAAAGGCAGTCCGGGGAACGTCCGACTCACGGATCCTCAACTGATGGTAGCCTGATCGAAGATCTATCTTTGAAAACACCGTGCTACCACGCAACTGATCAAACAGATCATCTATCCTTGGCAACGGATACCTGTTCTTGATGGTCACTTTATTTAATTCTCTATAGTCTAAGCACAATCTCATGGAACCGTCCTTCTTTTTCACGAACAAAACTGGAGCACCCCAGGGAGAAGAACTAGGTCTGATAAAACCACAATGCAACAAATCATCTAACTGAGTTCGCAACTCTTCTAACTCACGCGGGGCCATACGGTACGGTGCCTTAGCAATAGGACGAGTACCAGGCTCAAGATCAATAACGAACTCCACATCTCTAACGGGCGGGAGACCAGGGAGATGAGCAGGGAAGACATCGGGAAACTCTCGCACCACCAGAATATCCTCGATACACGGCGAACCACCAACAGCTTCTACTACAGAAACAAGGTAAGCCAAACAACCGGAAATTAACAGTTTTCGAGCACATACCGCAGAAATTATCGAAGAACTCTGGTACGGAGAACCAAAAATGCTCATGGGTTGACCGTTGTCCATCACGAAGTCCAGACGCTTTTCCTTGCATCGGATGACCGCATCATAACTGGACAAACAGTCCATACCCAATATTACGTCAAAGTCTTCTAAGTCCAACACTTTGAGATCAGCAACAGCCAAGAAATCTCCTAAGAGAATGGGGCAACTTCGGACGCACTGGTTCGATGACACCAGATCACCAGAAGGGAACTTAACGAGGAACGAATCGTTGCCCAGCTCAGGGGTCAAACGGTGACGCTCAACGAAGGCCCTTGCTACGAACGAATGGGTAGCACCCGAATCGAACAGAACACGCGCCCAACAATTCTTTACCTTAAATCTTCCTATAAGCGCAAAGAGAAACTAGTCTAATACAGCGAACTAAAAAGGAAACAAGACTAAAAAGTTGTCTTAAGGTCTAACCTGCGATCACTTGGGTCGAAGACTGCGCTTGCTCCTGGGTTAACACGTTCAGCTTTCCTCTTCCTTTATCCTGATGTTGCGGCGGCGGCAAGGTTCGAAGCGGAACAGGCTGCAACGGGGGTTGAATCAGCGGGCATTGGAACTTCATGTGCCCCTTCTGCTTGCACTGGAAGCAGACTTTATCTTTGGTCCAACACTGGGCCACATCATGCCCTTTCTGCTTGCACAACTGGCAGAGCACCTCACCCTTCGGAGCACCCTGGATTGCTAGCACTCGCTGCTGCTTCTGAGCTCCCTTCCTCTTGAAACATTTCTCAACTGGATGGCCGGGGCGGCCACAGAAGCTACACACCTCTCCACTCCTTTTCTTTGGAGCCGAGCTAGATACCTTGGGGGTCTCTCCCTCTTCGAGTTTCCTCTTGTCCTTTTTCATTAGAGCACCCCGATTCTTGGCATTGTCGATAGCCTCGACTTTCAGTGCTGCTTCTACCACTTCAGCATAACTTTCAGATTTATAAGCACTCGCCAACTGCTGAATATCGCTACGAAGACCCCCAAGAAATCGCTTCATTCTTCCTGCCTCAGAAGCCACTAAATCTGGAGCAAATCTGCTCAACTTACTAAACTCGATCTCATACTCACTAACCGTGAGTTGTCTTTGCTTCAGGTGTAGAAAATTGTTCATTAAACGGTCTTGCTCGACCGACGGCAGGAATTTCTTTAACACCAACGCCTTGAACGACTCCCACGAACATCCACCTACGAGATTTTCCCTCTCCCTAATCCACCAGCTCTTAGCAAGTCCTTTCAGCTGGTAAGCGGCGACCATCACCTTTTGGTCTGCAGAGATTCCTGAGTACGAAAACATCTCCTCAATGGCGACAAACCAGTCATCTAATGCCATGAAATCTGCTCTTCCGTCAAACGTAGGAGGTCCCAACCTTTGAAAATGCGAAATAAAATTCATTTCCGGTGGTATCGCTACTGGGGGTACCAAGGGAGCAGGAGGGGTAGGCACAGTCTGTCCTACTACTGGGGCCTGCACTACGGGTTGCTGCCTAGCACCGGCAGCCAACAACGCCTCAACCTGCGACTGCATCGCAACCATCTGCCTAGCCAGAGTCTCATTGCTCTGGCGCAGACTCTCGATCAAGGCTTCACTCTGCGCACCCGAAGACTCGCCCTCCGACTGGGGAGTCGACCTAGTCGCAACACGCCTCCGAGACATCTCTGCTAATACGCATAAACCTCTAATTAAAACTTAACCTTACACTAAAACTACACTGCTTGTTTCAGAACATACATGTACAGTTACTTGCCATTTCCACTACCTTTCTCTGGGATATTTTCATGATGATATGCTAAATTCAGGAACGATACTACATCTTCCCACTTGACTCATGTGCAAGGGGCATGAATGCATGAATTTTCTATTCGTTTTGAAATCATGTGTGTACGTGTGTCATCATATAAGTCTTTAACTTCGCACGTGTGCTTATGCAATGCTATGTAAAGTATGTTGTGCTATGCATTCTAATAAAGGCCTTAATGCATGTTATGAGCGGCGTACACATGTAATATTATGCATCCCATACTACATAATATTGTATGTAACGAAAGAGAAAACGTGCTAATGGGCATCCATGTGATGATGGTTATGCATCCCATACTACATAACCGTCACATGTTGCAACCTATGGTGGATCCATATACAAACACATATTATGCATCCCATACTACATAATATGCCCCGTATACTTCTTATCATGCTATGAGTGTAGTGACTATGCATTGGTTAAGACGTACTGATGACACATCGGTGTGTGTATGCAAATGAATGGAGGAAATAACACTTATCATATTGGCTGGTTCGACCAACTTGCTAAACCTCCCTCTGATACCAACTGTCACAACCCGCATTTTCTCATAATTTAAGAATATCAGAGTAAGAGAAAATACGCGTCATGATGCCACGTCATGCAGGAGACAACTGCAGACGCTCAGGCGGAAACCTCTTACTTATTAATTCAAAACATGATCACATGGAAATTTATCATTTGGGAACCATTTATTAGAGTTTTAGGGGAAGAACTGTGTCTCTCAGCTCGTGGATCAACTAGTCCACCAAGAAAAAAAAACATATTATATTTGCAGCGGAAAGTACTTGATTTGACTCATTTTAAGGTCCTATATGCACGTGATGAAAGGACATAAGGTAAATGATATGCTCATGTCTAGGCGTAGTATAAGTGTAGAAAATACCATTAGGTCACTTTAAATATAAGGGTTTTGTAGTTAAAATGATGTGATATGGAGGTGAAGAAAGTCATTTTATAACTATAATGCACCTAGACATAAATCATCCCCAGAGATTAAGATGTATCAGATCATAAAGTAGTGGCATGAAACTGGCAAATAAACTATAAAGTACCAAAAGAGGCACAATGGGCGCCAACAAATTGACACTAACCCATTGGCCTAAACTAGTATGTCTGAACAAGAAGAAAGCTGACTACAACAACTACCTCGCAGCAGCGGGGTGAACAGCTACCAAATCTCTGAACTTCAGGCTACACCACTAGCCATTACGGCTCTGAACCTGAGGCATTCAATAAAACAAAGAACGCGTCAGCAAGGAATTACAAGTGGCAGAAAACTAGCAGAAAAACAAGCAAGGCATAAGGGGTACCAACCCAAGCCAAAATTGACCGAAAGAGAGCTCCAAACAAAGAACCAACAAGCATCAAGTGCACTAAATACCAAAAGAGGAACAAACATGTTCATTTATTTAGTTTCATCAATTAAAAAGACTGATCAGCTCAAATTATACGGGAGCGGTTAACTACCTCCGCTACCCAAAGCCCAAAAGCAGGTGGGGGTACCACTAGACCCAACCACCCAAACACGACTACCGTGCAAGGCTATAACATTTCCCCCCCACTGTCCCCCAAACACAACTACTGTGAAGGGCTAAAGACAGTAGTTCTTATTACTTAAATTTTAATTAAACACGGGACGCTACCCGAAAGGATAAACACTGGAAGGCCCTAAGAAATAGGGTCAAGACGAAGTACACATTGATCAATATGAATCATAAGAGTAACTCAAATGTTAACAGACCACAACGAGTAAAAAGAGGTTCAAACGAGAGGGATTCGAGATCAGGAGCACCGAAGGGTTATTGGCAATCATCTAAGTACACCCGAGGGGACACGAGATTCAAACACAAAAACTCAACGAAAACACAAGCGTTCCGGGCGGGGTTCCAAGCGGCCGCGCCCCTGGCGGGGTCTTAGGGGCAGAGACAGTCATGTCTCGAGACATCAGTCATGTCTCGAGACATCCAAAGGGCAGAGACAGACATGTCTCGAGACATCAGTCATGTCTCGAGACATCAGTCATGTCTCGAGACATCCAAAGGGCAGAGACAGGCATGTCTCGAGACATCAGCCATGTCTCGAGACATCCAAAGCTGCTCTCGAGCTACAGCAAGAACAAGGGAATTGTATCGACCACGGTGTTCTCCAGGGAAAAACTAGATACTAGGGTAAGATTGAGGAGGAGGAAATCAAGGGGAGGTTCTAGATCAAGTTACTACACCAAACAAACAAAACTCTTGCTAATTAGCATGACAAGAGCTCAAAACGGGCAAACCAACCGTCAAAAGGATCAAGAGAGAAAGAGGAAGAAACCACTTGCCTTAACCTTGCAAAACTCGAGATCCTCCGCTTCGAAGGCTAAGGAAACACTCAAGCACGAAATTCTGGAATGATTCGGACCAAAAGAAAGAGTTAGGTCATTTCCATAACTCCAAAACTTCCACGAAGAAGAACAAGCTTACCACTAAGACGAAGATCTCGCCGAGAGCTTTCCGAATCTTCAAACCAAACTCGAATCCGACCACTACAGCTCTAGAAATCGCCGGTTGAAGGCTCCACGAAGCTCCGCTCTCGCCCTAACCCTCGGCGGCTGCTTTTGACCGAGGAAGAGGATGAATAGGGAAAGGGGAAGGCTTTAGGCTTATATATAAACCTAAATTTATTATTTAAATAATTAATTAATTCCCCAATTTACTTAAACTGCGAGGGCGACCAAAACACCTCAGATTTCTATGAAATTCGCACCCTAGCTGAAAAACGGCGCTACGAATCCAACGGCGAAGTCAGAATTCCATTCCGACGAGCCAAACTCCGGATAAAGCCTTTCGAAGCTAAAATCTTGATATCCACTCAAAATCTTCACTTTAACTCGAAACGACGCGAAATCTCGCACGCTTGACCTAAATCACAAGCTTTAACTAAGCTAAAACTCGAAACACTACCAGACGAGCTGACATAACGCCCTTACGCCAAAATTACGTCACAGAGGGTACGTAAAATAATTAACGAAAATCAGGGGCGTTACATAATGTCTATTTCATTTATTTGAGATTATACTATTCATATGTGTTTATGAGGTGCGCCCCCATCTAATTTCCATTCCGCTTTCGTGTTCGTGTGCCACACTAGCAATTGCTAGTGGCGTGCTTGCCGACGAGGTGCTTGCGACCCTCATCTGTATGCCTACTCGTCCATCCGCCCACCGAAGCGTGGCATCTCGGCCCGTATTCCATTCGCCTAACGAAGCAGCGCGCTCAAGGCCTGCATAGTTCGATTCCGCTAGCCTACTCGTCCATCCGCCCAACGAAGTAGTGCGCTCAAGGCCTACGTAGTCTTCCATCCCGCCGAGCGAAGCTTTGCATAGCGGCATTGCATAAGAGTAGTTGTAATACTTTATTTTATTATTCACAAACCAAATCCCTTTCGTCCGCACTCCACCTATCGCTGGACTTCGATCTCAAGTCCTTCCTCGAACGTTAACTCCACCTTACTGTGTTCCTTGAGAGATTCGATACTCGGGGATTACTCCTCGTTTTATATTACTTGAACGATCGGTACACTGCCGTTTCGTGCCGCAGTTTTACTACCGCCTATAGCGGTGTGCTAAGATTTGCGCCATCAGTCCTCTCCTGTCATTTTTCCTTCTTGAGATTTTATTGAACCAGCTGCACTCCACGCTCACCGCACCAAAAATATTGAAACCAGTAAATGGTCTCTGTGGAGTTTGGGGCCCCCAATGAGTTAGGGGGCAGCTGGAACTTACTAATCCCTCGAAGGGACAGACCAAAGCCTCGGAACTAGACACTGACCTTTAGACTCAGTAGGGAGGACCCACAACACACGCAGAAGATCTTTGGAGTGCTTCCCCTCCCAAGTCAATGCTGAAGCCCGGGCACCTTGGAGAGCTCTGAAAACGCCAACCAAGGAAATCCTGAGGAGAGAGAAGCTCCAAAAAAAGAGAAGTCCTCTCCAAAGGTGCCCTTTGGGTCTTATTTATTGATTTTCTGGACTGGCCTGCAAATAGCAAGATTCCGCCTTTTGATTTTACTATCCGCACCCCAAAATTGGTCTGCTAACAGCCAAACTCCGCTGTTTGGGGAGGCTAATGGCAGACCACCGGGGGTAAAAAGGTAATCCTTCTCTGTCAACCTATGGGCAAGGGGTTTGCGAGAACATTACTCACGAGAGCTCTCCCTGACTTCTCGCGGATCTCTTCCGCGACATCCCCCCTGGCGAGCGCGTCGTTAAGACCTCACCTGGGGACCCTTGTGGCAATATCCACTGAGATCTTGTCTCGCGCGCCTTCCTGCAAGCTCACCTTGTTCCCCCCGAGATGACTGCCTTCCTCAGCGGATCCACTGGGATAAGACTGGGCCGCCGAGACGATAGGCCCACCCAGACCAACCGCTGAGAACAGATTTCATCGAGCGCGCTTGATTTCGTTGGACGCCTTTCGTCAAACCCAAAAAACTGATGTAAGCTGTTGAAATTATTGAAGTGGAGTGGAAGGTGGCCGGCGGTCTGAATTTTTGGTGACCGCAGAGACCGTGCGGTATGTGTTGGTGATCTGCCGGTCTGGCTTTGCGGTCTGGTTCTGGCGGTCTGCTGGTTGACCGGCATGTTCCTGTTTGTTGCGGTCTCTTCCCGAGTTGTTTTGCTTGGTCTGTCTATCTTCTCTGTAGAAGACCAGGCGGTTTATTCTTATGTAACCGCCTGACCGGGCGGCTTGTGCTGGGCGATCTGGCAGCTTGTCTGAAGTCGGCCAGATGTTCCTTGTTTGATCTTGGCGATCTAAGGAAGGAGTGCTCTTGTGTCCGCCCGGCTTATGCGCGGTCTTATGTTTGCGCGGCTTGTGCATGGTCTGCTGCTGATCTGCGTTCTTGGACAGAATGATGTCCAAGTGGTCTGATCGCGTGGTCTACTTTGTGAGACCGCTCGCGATCTGACGGGTGGTGATTGTATCTCTCTTGTGTGGTGACGATATCCGTCTACCCACCTATAAATAGGGGTGCATGGCCCGTCATTCACAACGAGAACTGTAAGAACTAGAGCCTGGGTTGTTTCGTGCGGTCTCAACTTTGAGGTCAGTCGGTCTCAGAAGCGAGTTGACTGTTTGTTGTGTTCGCAGGTTTGCGGTCAGCAGGTTGCGGTCTCCTTCCTTGGTTATTTCCCAGCGGCTTGAATAAACAGTTCGGCAGCGGCTTGTCTGTGAACTGGTTTATGTTGTTCTTGTGTTGTTCGCAGTGAGCTCAGCGATCAGGCGACCTTCGGCGATTAGGCGATCTGAGTTGCGGTCTGGCGACAGCTTCTGTTCTTCATTCAATTCAATAAGCTCTGGTTCGTGCGGTCTGAGGTGGCGGTCTGGCAGTACAGGTCAAGCCGGGTAATCGGAGTTGCAGTCTTGCCTATTTTCTGTTCGCGCGGTCTTAGGTCAAGCCGTGCGATTTCTATAGTTGTGCGGTCTGTGCGATCTCTGCTTGTCAAACCACCAGTTTTGATTTTTGGTGTTTTGTTCTTCTCTCCTTCGTGATTCTTATGAATCATGTCTCGCTATGTATACCTCGCACTGTAAATGAAATTTGTGATTCAATAAAGTCTATTGTGTTGCTGTGTGGAATTGTGGTTGTTTGGCTATAACTCAGTTGATGCAACTCCTGCTTACTCGTAAACGATTCAAATCAAAAAAATTTAACATGGTATCAGAGGGAGGTTGTTGGAGTGGATAAGCAGTGATCAACTTGAGTTGCCATCGTCTTTGTGAAGAAGAGACCACATAGATTGCCATGGAAGCTGGATACGCAAGAGGGCTTGGTATTGAACTCCTCACATCGACTAACTACAAGAAATGGAGGTCGTGTATGGAGAGTTACTTACTTGGCGAGGATCTATGGGAGATAGTTGGAGGAGAAGACACACAAGAAGTATTTCTAGCAGGAGATAATATGGAAGAGGTGAGACTTTGGAGGAGGACTAATGCAAAGGCAGAGTTCACACTCAAGAGGGCTATTTCACTAGAGCTATTCGATCACATCATTGGATGTAAATCTGCTGCTGAGATTTGGACGTCTTTGGACGGGCTGTTCAATAAGAAGAATGTAGCTCGGCTACAGTTTCTTGAAAATGAGTTGGCGAAGGCCTCTCAAGGTGATCTTTCTATCTCTACCTTCTTTCTCAAGATGAAGAACCTCACAGCAGAGATTTCTGCATTGGACCCTGGTGAGCCCATCTCGGAGGCAAAACTGAAGAGGCATATCATCCGCGGGTTGCGGAAGGAGTATCTTGCCTTTGTGACGTCAGTTCAGGGTTGGGCAAATCAACCATCTCTGTTGGAGCTGGAAAACATACTTGCTTCGCAGGAAAGTTTGGCAAGACAGATGGCGGGGACTTCTATCTCTGGGGGAGATAGTGATGTGTTGTTCTCTGGGAAGAAGAAGAAGAAATGGGAGAAGAAGAAGCCAGGTCATGATGGACCCTCTACTTCAGGTCAGCGGGATAGGGGTTATGCTTCTAAGTCTGATGGGAAGAAGAAGGGAGAGGGACCAAGGTGCTTCAGGTGCAATAAGACCGGCCACTTCAAGAAAGATTGCCAGGTTAATCTTCAGCCGGGACATGCAGCAGAGAAGGAGAAGCCAAAGTCTGATGAAGCTGGATGGGGAGTAGCCTTTGCGGCCAATATGACGGCAATGCCTGTTAAGGCCTTGGATGCCATCAACTTCGAAGAGGATTGGATTGTGGATTCAGGGTGTGGGCATCACCTCACCGGGGATGAATCAAAGTTCTCTTCTTTGGCACCTTACTCAGGTGTTGGGGAAATGATTTATCTTAACCCCTAGAAATGAGTAGAATTTGTATTCTCAGAGTGAAAAATTAGTTTAAGTAAATATGCGTCGAATAGTAATCGACGCAATGTCGAAGTGTAGTCGACGTATCTCTCATACTGAGTCGAAGTATTTCTAAACAGAATTCGATGTAACCAAAGTCGACGTAACTCTGATTTTTAGTCGACGCACCCAGTGAAGTCGACGCACCTCTGTCGACGCTCTTTCGATATTCTCTTCTCGACGTCTAGCCGGGCTGAAATCGACGCTGACGTCGAATAGTAATCGACGCACGTCGATTTCTGTGACAGATCCAAAAATACGCCAGATCTCTTTCCTTCTTTCTGTAGATCTGAATTTTATGGAATTATATTATTCTTTTCTAGCCGTTCTGAATCAATCTTTCCTTCTAAATAATTCTTGGCTAATTTGATTAAGATTATTATGGACATTATTTGAAAATAGAATGATCTTTTTCCTTATACAGATATAATGATTATAGAAACTTTTCACTCTTACTATTTCTCTGACTGCTAATTGATTATTCTCCTATAGCAATATTTTGAATAAACAGAGCTATAAATACACAAGGAGGTCGGCAAAGAAAAACACACAAGTGATCCACTCCATCCATTTGAAAAAGAGGAAACACTCCCAAGTTTAAAGTGAGAAAGCTGAGAAAAGTGAAAGAGTGTTACAGCAAAGAAAAAGCCTTCTTCTTCACCTCCTTCTAAAACCATACTATTGCCATTTCTGAAAGCTCTCACTAAAAGAGAAAAAGGCCTACAATCTCCTTCTCACTATAGAAGAGAGATTTCAAATTCACTATACTTGTGCTTCTAATTTTCTTGCTAGGAAGAAGATTCTTTCTTGCATTAATTGTTTTTCTTCTACTTCTTCTTCTTATTCTAATTTCATTTTCAAATTGTGTAAAAGAGTTTTTAGGATCTCTCTTCAAAAAATTCAGTTGTAGTGGTTCTAAGAGTCTCCTTATCAAAAGACTCAGGCTGGTTCTAAGAGTCTCCTTATCAAAAGACTCAGTGCAAGATAGTGAATTCCTACCAAGGGGGTAGAAGAGTGGACTACCGAAAGTTTGGGGAACCACTATATTTCTTTGTGTTGTGCTGTGATTTTCTTTTTGCTATTTATTTATTTATTTGCTTAATTCTTGTTGGTGTGTGGGAAGCTTAAATCTGTGAATATTACATATATATATATATTTATTAACTTTGCACAAAATATTTTTAAATCTCTATTCACCCCCCCCCCCCCCCCCCCCCCCTCTAGAGAATTCTAGTGAGGCTAACTGTGCACTTTCTATTGGTATCAGAGCTAGGTTGATCAAAAAGGGATAACTCCTTGATCAAAAAGATCCTACCTCATATATATATATATATATATTTCTAAAATCTTTTATGACACAAATCAAAGATTATGCTTCCACCAGACCACCAATGTGCAATCTTGAAAAGTTTGCACTTTGGAAAACAAGAATTAGAATTTATTTAAATTCTATTGATGGAGAACTATTTGATGTTATTATGACAGGTCCTCCCAAGCCATTCAAGAAGGACTCAAGTGGAGAGGTCAAACAAACACTTGCTCCAAGGGCTGAATGGACAGATGAAGAAAAGAAATCCCAAGCATGTGATGCCAAGGCTATGATTATATTAGTCTCAACCCTCTTAGATGAAATATTCCAAAAGATTGCTTAATGTGGGTCAGCTAAGGGAATATGGGAAGCTCTCACTAAAATGGTAGAAGGGAGTACTGATGAGAGAAAGGATAAAAAGGCATTACTCATCTCTCAATATGAAAACTTCCAGAAGAAAGATAGTGAAAGTGTTGCTGACATGTATGCCAGATTTAGCCTCATAATAAATGAGTTGAGAACACTTGAGAAGGACATATCTCTCACTGAGATAAATGACAAATTGCTAACTTGCTTCCCTAGCTCTTTGGACTCAAGAATCTGGCCAATTAGAGACTACAGAAGCCAAAAAGAAATCTCAACAGATGTCCTGTTGGGAAAATTAAGATCTTATGAACAGTTGTTGAAAACAAGATCTGAGAAAGAAGAAAAAGAAAAGACTCATTCACTCTCAAAGGAAAAGAGTATTGCCTTAAAGGCTACTGCAGGTGAATCCTCTACAAGTGATGAGGAGCTGATCAGTCTACTGGCCAGAAGATTCAAGAAGTGGATCAAAATAGAAGGATCTAGAAGGAGAAACTCAAAAACCAGGTATGACAAAACTCCTACTAAAGAAATTATATGTTACTCTTGCAGGAAACCTGGACACATTGCACTTGAATGTCCTAAAGAGATCAATAATAAGAAAGATCTGAAAAGAACAGATCTAAAGAAGAAGAAGAAGAAGAAAGAGAAAGGATTCATTGCTCAATCATGGAGTGATACAGAATCTGAAGGAAGTACCTCATCTGAAAATGATCAAGAAGAGGCTAAGCAAGAGGAAACCTGTTTGATGGCTACTGAGAAGCATGAAGATAAATCTCTGGTAAATATATCTGATGATATAGATTTTTCTTCTACTGATTTCAAAAATAATTTCAAAGAATTTTGTTTAGATCAAGTCAAATCTGAGAAAGAAATAAAAAGGCTAAAAAATGAATTGAACAATCTCAAACAAATGGATACACAATATAAAAACTATGAGCTCAGTCAAGAACTCTCTAGATCAGAGGAACAACTAGATAAAATTAATCCTGAAAATCAAACACTAAGAAATGAGCTAGCAAAGGCAAAAGCCTTTGAAGATACTCTAAATGGCAGAAGTCAAAAGCTCAAGAATATCTCTGAAAATTTCACTGATAGATTTAGACAACTAGAGTTTAATACTGATTCAGAACCCAGACCTCAATCATCCAGCAAATCTGTTTGGAGACATCCTATCCAATTCACTAGGAAGAATAATCTGATAGGAGAAAAATCACAAGAAAATCCAAAAAACAACTACTGTTGTCAATAAAAATAATTTCACTATATATGAAGGAATCCTAGGTAAATACCCTCAGAAAAGAAATAAATTTACGTCGAGTTATTATCGACGTGCATCGAGTTCTACTCGACGCAACTTAAATGATGCATCGATTCCAGATCAACACAATCTAGAGAAAGAGCTGAATACATATTGACGCAACTCTCAACATACGTCGAATAGATATCGATGCATAAAACCTCAGAACAACTTAAATACAGGACATATCTATCCTTCAATAATAGTCTATCTTAAACCCCATTCAGGACCCATTCATCCTGATCAAAATCTCTATCCTGATCAAAACATTCATCCTGATCAAAATCTCTATCCTAATCAAAACTTATATCCTAATCAAAATTTCTATCCTAATCAAAACTGTTATCATAATCAACATCTCTATCCCTCTCTAAACTCAAATTCTCATAATCTAAAGACAATCAGGTGTTATATCTGTAATAAAACTGGCCACATTGCCAAACAATGTTGGCACAATCAATCCAATTGTCTATAAAATTAGTCCAAGGCTGACTTAGAAAACCTTAGGAAGAAATAATCTCTCAAGAAAAACTTAGAATTTTCAAGACAAAATAAAAGTCACGTCGATTTCTAAACCGACGCATCGTCGATAGGAAACCCTAACATCTCAACTCAGACTGTACCGATGCATACATCGACTTCCACTCGACGCAACGTCAACTTCAACTCGACGCAACGTCAACTTCATGAAAAAGAGCGGCAATACTAAAATATTTTCGGTCACATCTACTGTAGTACCGAATAAACCTCGAGTTGTGTCTCGTCTCGACGTTTCACCTGACTTAAATAAACTCTTCAGTTAGAAATCTGCACACTCTCTGCATCTCTCATCCTTCTCACTTCTCAGTCCAGCCATCACTTCCTCTCTCTCTCACTGACCAAAATGGCTCCCAAGATCAACTCTGGTTTCGATATTGATCTTGACTCTTTCCAAGCCGCCGCCGAAAAATACAAGAGCATCATACCTCTTTTCACTGAAGCCGGTCTAAACAAACTCATTTCAACAAGATGCAAACTCCTGGAAATAGAACTCACTGAGTTGATGAATCATGTTCAGATATCTGAACAAGGAGAGATTACAGGAACAATCCATGAAACACATGTCTCAATCTCTGCAGAACATCTTAGGGATACCTTTGATCTTCCATCAGGTACACACCAACACTATCCTTGTTCAAATCAAAAGGAAAGCAAATTATTTTCTAAGAATAGCTAAATGAATCTCCATCATCATTCCCTTATCAGGTAATGAACCTGTGGAACTCACTCCTGAGGAAATCAAAAACTTATTAATCACCATGAAATTCTCCAGAGATAGACCAATCAACCTGAAGAAAATAGACTTCTCTGATGAATATAGGCTCTTGGCAGACATAGTAGGAAAAATTCTACTATGCAAAATCTCTGCCCATGATGCAGTGCCCAAGCAGCAACTAAACATTATGGGGGCCCTTGTGCTGAAAAAGAAGATAGAATGGGGCAGCTGCTTACTGAAGATGATAGGCCACAAATATTCTCACAAAGAGAATGCCTACATGAGGATCATGAGTCAGGTACTCTTTCACTCCTTCCCTGACCTATGTAGGTCAAAAGGAATTCACATTCCTCCTGGAAAAAGGATGTCCATAGCCCTCTTCTCAAAATGGACCAGGCAAATCCCCAAGCCTGGCTCCATTCCTGAAAGGACTGCCTCTCCTCCTAATTCTCATGTGCATCCATCTTCCCCTCCTCCTCAACATACATACATCTCTTACTTACCAACATCATCCACACCAATAGTCTCCACTACTATCACATCCTCTCTACCTACATCATCTCACATACCTCATATATCAACAATCACTTCTCCACCTTTATCCCCTCTACCATTATCTCCTTCACCAACACAACCTGAACCATCTCCATCCACTGAAACTCTCATCACTCAGTGTATCAAGTCAGCAGCCCAAAGATTTCAAGAAATGCTGGATGGACACTATCTTCAAATTCACTCCTCTATCAGGCACATACAAACCCAGTTGGATGGGGTAAATGCCTTTGTGCAAGCACTCAAATCCTCTGTGTCTTCATCTAAGGTTACTAAATCATTCTTAACCTCCTTGGCTAAGAAGGTCAAGAAGGGGGAGAAGTTAGATGAAGAACAGCTCTCCAGCCACAAATCTCACTCACATAAATCCTCTCCAACATCAAAATTTGATAGTCTTGCTCTGCCTAAGACCATTGGGACTGAAATAGTACCTGAGCAACATACTACAGAACAGCTAACAGATGTACTTTCTATAGCAAGAGAGGCTGAACAACAAGTAGCTCTCTTACAAGGGGATGCAAGTAGAGTAGAGAAAGAAGTTGAACAAGAAGCTGAAGCTCAGGGGGAGCCAGATGCTGTCATAGCTGAAGCTGGAGCTGAGAAAGAAGCTGAAGAAGCAGAAAAAGAAAGTATAAAGGAAGTTCTATCTCAGGAGGAGCAGACTACTTTGACTCAGGGGGGGCTGAATGAACAGGAACAACTCACCTCTATAAAAAGACCTGATCTCCCTTTAGTATTCTCTAGGAAGAGAAAAACTCCTCCTACTCCTCCTGAATGATATGTTGAACAATTTTCAGCAGAGCTCTATTTTTAATACTTAAGTACTGCTTGATCTGTACAAAAAGTCTGTTATATGATTTCTTTCTCCATTATCTTCTGATTACCTAATATATCTCTGTTCTATAAATATGCTTTGATGTGTTGATTACAAGCTGATAAAATTTCTCTATGAATAGGGTTAAGACAAATAGGGGGAGATTGTTGGGGAAATGATTTATCTTAACCCATAGAAATGAGTAGAATATGTATTCTCAGAGTGAAAAATTAGTTTAAGTAAATATGCGTCGAATAGTAATCGATGCAACGTCGAAGTGTAGTCGACGTATCTCTCATACTGAGTCGAAGTATTTCTAAATAGAATTCGATGTAACCAAAGTCGACGTAACTCTGATTTCTAGTCGACGCACCCAGTAAAGTCGACGCACCTCTGTCGAAGGTCTTTCCATATTCTCTTCTCGACGTCTAGCCAGGCTGAAATCGACGCTTACGTTGAATAGTAATCGACGCACGTCGATTTCTATGACAGATTCAAAAACACGCCAGATCTCTTTCCTTCTTTCTGTAGATCTGAATTTTATGGAATTATATTATTCTTTTCTAGCCGTTCTGAATCAATCTTTCCTTCTAAATAATTCTTGGCTAATTTGATTAAGATTATTATGGACATTATTTGAAAATAGAATGATCTTTTTCCTTATACAGATATAATGATTATGGAAACTTTTCACTCTTACTATTTCTCTGACTGCTAATTGCTTATTCTCCTATAGCAATATTTTGAATAAATAGAGCTATAAATACACAAGGAGGTCGGCAAAGAAAAACACACAAGTGATCCACTCCATCCATTTGAAAAAAGAGGAAAAGCTCCCAAGTGAAAAGTGAGAAAACAGAGAAAAGTGAAAGAGTGATGCAGCAAAGAAAAAGCCTTCTTCTTCACCTCCTTCTAAAACCATACTGCTGCCATTTCTGAAAGCTCTCACTGAAAAAAAAGGCCTACAATCTCCTTCTCACTATAGAAGAGAGATTTCAAATTCACTATACTTGTGCTTCTAATCTTCTTGCTAGGAAGAATATTCTTTCTTGCTTTAATTGTTTTTCTTTTACTTCTTCTTATTCTAATTTCATTTTCAAATTGTGTAAAAGAATTTTTAGAATCTCTCTTCAAAAAATTCAGTTGTAGTGGTTCTAAGAGTCTCCTTATCAAAAGACTCAGGCTGGTTCTAAGAGTTTCCTTATCAAAAGACTCAGTGCAAGATAGTGAATTCCTACCAAGGGGGTAGAAGAGTGGACTACCCAAAGTTTGGGGAACCACTATATTTCTTTGTGTTGTGCTGTGATTTTCTTTTTGCAATTTCTTTATTTATTTGCTTAATTCTTGTTGGTGTGTGGGAAGCTTAAATCTGTGAATATTACACATATATATATTTATTAACTTTGCACAAAATATTTTTAAATCTCTATTCACCCCCCTCTAGAGAATTCTAGTGAGGCTAACTGTGCACTTTCATCAGGTAACGATGATATCATTACGGCTGATAATTCTGTTCAATCAGTAGAACAAGAAGGTGCTGTCTCTCTGAGAAGTGATAAGGGTCCACTCACATTGAGGAGTTTTAATCACGTGCCGGGTATGAAGAAGAATCTCTTCTCTGTGACCAATGCGGTCGATGCCGGTTATCACGTCCTGTTTGGCCCAACAGAAGTGAAGTTTCTTAAAACTCAACCGGAGATAAAGGGAGACGTTATTTATGTTGGAAAGCGGGTAAAGGACTTGTTCGTGTTATCGACAAGTACCTATGTTGACAAGATGAAGACCAATGATAGCGTGGCTATCTGACAAGAAAGGTTGGGGCATGTAGGCATGGACAAATTGAAGGCAATGGAGGTAAGGGGCCTTGTCAAGGGCTTGCCTAGCTTGTCTTCCTTTGGAGACGATCATGTTTGTGCAGGATGTCAGTTTGGTAAGTCTCATCGACTTCCATTTGATAAATCGCAAACAAGATGCAAAGCGTCGTTGGAGTGCATTCACGGTGATTTGATGGGACCGACTGCCACCCCAAGCCTTGGAGGCAACAGATATATGTTGGTGTTGATTGATGATTACACCAGATATGTCTGGGTGTATTTTCTGAAAGAGAAGTCGGAAGCTTTTGAGAAGTTCGTGGAGTTCAAGGAGCTGGTGGAAGGTCGACTAGGCCTGCGGGTGAAAAATTGAGAACTAATAATGGTGGGGAGTTCACCTCTGGTGAGTTCTCAAGTTTTTGCAAGAAGCACGGCGTCCTGAGAGAGCTCACTTATGCCCATACTCCACAGCAAAATGGCATTGCAGAGAGGAAGATCTGTCATCTGACGGAAAACTGCAAATGCTGGCTTCATGCCAAGAGTATCCCAAAGTCCTTTTGGGCGGAGGGAATGTCTTGTGCGGTATACGTCATCAACCAGATGCCTCTAAGTCCTATCAACATGAAGACCCCTCACAAACTGATGTTTAAGGAGAAGCCAAGTGTGGCACACCTTCGGGTGTTCGGGTCAACCTATTATGTGCATATTCCTGATGCTCTTCGGACAAAACTAGATGCGAAAGCAAGGAAGCTAGTCTTTGTCGGATATGATGAGCGGAAGAAGGGATAGAGATGCATGGATCCTGAGACACGGAGATCTGTAGTATCTCGGGATGTGGTGTTCGATGAGGTGACTTCCTACAAGGGGATTTCAGGAGTTGAACTACTGGAGAGCAGGGTTGATGAAGAAGGGAAGGCTGCGGAAAATCTTCAAGTGGAGTTGCCTGTTTCACCAAGAGCTCCAGCTGTGTCAAGCTTAGAGATGGAGGCTTCAGGTTCTGGAAGCAGGGGGAGCGATGCTCCAAGTTCGTCTGGAAGAAGAGCTAGCACAGAAGAAGTAGCTGAGGAGGTGGTTAGTCAGGAGCAACCTCTTATGAGGTCGAAGAGGACTATCAAGCCACCTGATCGATACACATGAGGAAACACGGTGAGCTTCGTCTCATGTTTCTTTGTTGATCCCTTGGATGAGAGGGAGCCGTCGAGCTTTGAGAAGGCCAAAGGCATGAAGTAGTGGGACATTGCTATGCAGGAAGAGATGGATGCTCTCAAGAAGAATGAGACTTGGTCTCTAGTTCCCAGGCCCAAGGGCATTACCCTTGTGACATGCAAATGGGTTTATAAGCTCAAGAAGAAAGCAGACGACACGATCGAGTGATACAAGGCTCGCCTTATTGCTCACAGGTTCTCACAGCAGTATGGAGAAGATTATGATGAGACGTTCAGTCCAGTAGCAAAGATGACTTCGGTTCGATTTGTTATTACTTTGGCGGCTTCCAGTGGATGGGAGATTTGGCAGCTCGACGTGAAGAATGATTTCTTATACGGAGTGATTGACAAGGATATCTTCATGATCCAACCGCCGGGCTTCATCTCGGAGGAGTGTCTGGACTACGTCTGCAAACTGAAGAAAGCCCTGTATGGTTTGAAGCAAGCGCCTCGGATGTGGTATGGGATGATCACAGAGTATCTTCTATTCTGCGAATTCTTTGCTTCAGACTCTGATTCTAGCTTGTTCGTCAAGAAGGAGGGGGTGCTTCGGTTTATTGTTCTGCTGTATGTGGATGACATGATCGTCACCGGGAACTCGAAGGAGGCAGTAGCAAGGCTAAGAGCTGAGCTTGCTATTAGATTTGAGATGAAGGATCTGGGTGAGCTTCACCATTTCCTTGGACTCGAGGTTCAGAGGCGGGAGAGCGGAGTGCTTGTTTCTTAGGCTGGATATGCGGAGCGGATCGTTCAACGATTCGGCATGGAGGAAGGGAAGAGCAGCTCTATACCGCTAGAACAGCATCATACACTTCGGAAGGATGATGGGAGAGTTCCATCTGATCCGTTGGTGTTCCGAGCTCTGGTTGGGAGCTTGATTTACCTGACCATCACGAGGCCAGATATTGCTTATGCAGTTGGCAAAGTGAGTCGGTACATGGCGGAGCCACGGAAGCCTCATCTTCTGGCGACAAAAGGAATTCTGAAATATGTGAAGTCGACCTCTGATTTGGGTCTCCTATATAGGAGAGGGTCAAGCTTGGAGTTGCTTGGATACATGGATGTTGATTACGGGGGAGACGTGGATGATCGGAGATCAATGTTTGGTTTTGTCTTTATGACAGGCCCCACGGCTATTTCTTGGTGCAACAAAAAGCAGGACTCAGTGTCTATATCTACCACAGAAATGGAATACAAGGCTTCGGCCTTAGCAGCTCCGGAAGCCGTTTAGCTTAGGAGGTTGGTGGAGGACATTCATGAGGAGGTTCGAGGTCCCACTATGCTACGCGGGGAAAATGAGAGTGCTCTCAAGCTGGTTAATAATCCAGTCTGTCACGCGAGGACCAAGCATATTGAGATTGAGCACCATTTCATTCGTGAAAAGGTGTTGGGAGGATCTCTTATGGTTGAGCATGTTCGAAGTGCGGACAATGTTGCAGACATCTTCACAAAGCAGCTGGCGAAGGGACCATTTACTCAGTTGCGGAGTTTACTCGGGGTAGTTTCCACTTCCCACTTCAAGGGGAGTACTGAAATTATTGAAGTGGAGTGGAAGGTGGCCGGCGGTCTGAATTTTTGGTGACCGCAGAGACCGCGCAGTCTATGTTGGTGATATGTCGGTCTGGCTCTGCGGTCTAGTTCTGGCGGTCTGCTGGTTGACCGACCTGTTCCTATTTATTGCGGTTTCTTCCCGAGTTGTTCTGCTTGGTCTATCTATCTTATCTATAGAAGACCGGGCGTTCTATTCTTATGTAACCGCCTGACCGGGCGGCTTGTGCTGGGCGATCTGGCAACTTGTCTGAAGTCGGCCAGATGTTCCTTGTTTGCTCTTGGCGATCTAAGGAAGGAGTGCTCTTGTGTCCGCGCGGCTTGTGCGTGGTCTTATGTTCGCGCGGCTTGTGCGCGGTCTGCTGCTGATCTGCGGTCTTGGACAGAATGTTGTCAAAGTGGTCTGATCGTGTTGTCTGCTTTTTGAGACCGCTCAAGATCTGATGGGTGGTGATTGTATCTCTCCTGTGCGGTGATGACATCCGTCTACCCGCCTATAAATAGGGGTGCATGGCCCATCATTCACAACGAGAACTGTAAGAACTAGAGCCTGGGTTGTTTCGTGCAGTCTCAACTTTGAGGTCGGGCGGTCTCGGAAGCGAGTTGACTGTTTGTTGTGTTGGCAGGTTTGCGGTCAGCAGGTTGCGGTCTCCTTCCTTGGTGATTTCCCAGCGGCTTGAATAAACAGTTCGGCAGCGGCTTGTCTGCGAACTGGTTTATGTTGTTCTTGTGCTGTTCGCAGCAAGCTCAGAGATCAGGCGACCTTCGGCGGTTAGGCGATCTGATTTGCGGTCTGGCGACAGCTTCTGTTCTTCGTTCAATTTAATAAGCTCCAGTTCGTGCGGTCTGAGGTGGCGGTCTGGCAGTATAGGTAAAGCCGGGTAATCTGAGTTGCGGTCTTGCCTATTTTCTGTTTGCGCGGTCTTAGGTCAAGCCGGGCAATTTCTGGAGTTTTGCGGTCTGTGCGGTCTCTGCTTGTCAAACCGCCAGTTTTGTTTTTTGGTGTTTTGTTCTACTCTCCTTTGTGATTCTTATGAATTATGTCTCGCCGTGTATACCTCGCACTATAAATAAAGTTTGTGATTCAATAAAGTCTATTGTGTTGATGTGTGGCATTGTGGTTGTTTGGCTATAACTCAGTTAATGCAACTCCTGCTTACTCCTGAATGATTCAAATAAAAAAAATTTAACATAAGCGGCCCGCGAGTGGTTGGCTCGCCAGCCCATCACGCGTATGCACGATGAGTACCCATCTCACCATCCTACCAGCAAATAGTCGGCGAGGGCTTGTCACGCCCGCCCGACTCTTGCGAGGACTTGTCTGGCTTGTTCCCCTTATTACTTTCTTCACAATGTTGACCTCTCGAAACGCCCACCGTTGCCTGGCAAATATCGGGGTTGTACACTTAGTCTGGGAAATGAAAATTCCATCATCAGACTGTTTCACTTGGAGCGTAAGGAAATATTTAAGTTCACCCATACTGCTCATCTCAAACTCCCCCTGCATTAGATTGGAAAATCTCTTGCAGATGTTGTCATCAGTAGACCCAAATATTATGTCATCAACATAGATTTGAACTAGGAGACACTTGCCCCTTGTTTCCCAAAGAAACAATGTGTTATCTATCTTTCCCCTCAAGAACTTGTTCTTGATGAGAAAGCTGGACAATGTCTCATACCAAGCCCTGGGGGCTTGCTTAAGACCATATAGAGCTTTCCTAAGTAGATAAACATGAGATGTAAGAGTAGGATGGACAAAACCGGATGGCTGCTCTACATATACTTCCTCTTTCAGATTTCCATTTAGGAATGCTGACTTGACATCCATCCGGTACACTTTGAAGCCTTTTTGGGCTGCATATGCAAGGAATAGCCTTATGGCCTCCATCCTTGCAACTGGGGCAAAGGTTTGGTCAAAGTCTATTCCTTGCTCTTGCCTATACCCCTTTGCAACAAGCCTAGCTTTGTTCTTGATGATTGTCCCATTTTCATCCATCTTGTTTCTGAAGATCCATTTGGAGCTAATGATGTTGTGTCCCTGTGGTCTTGGCACCAACTTCCATACTTTGCATCTCTTGAATTGCAAAAGTTCTTCCTGCATTGCCTGAATCCAGAATGGATCCAAGTTGGCCTCTTCAAACTTCTTAGGCTCTACCTGTGACAGGAAACTGAGGAACAAAGCCTCATTGTGAGCCCTGCTCCTAGCTGTCACACCTTGTTGAATATTCCCAATAATCTGCTCCAAGGGATGATCCCTTAAATGTCTTGTAGCTACAGGCAGTCTCTCCTCTACATGCTAAATTTCTTCCACTGGGTCAGCAGCTTCTTCAGCATCCTGCTCCTCTACTTCTTCTGGAATTGCTGCATCAGAATGTGCTTTACTACTGCTGGATGGTTCTTGTATAGATAGTTCTTCCACGGCTCTTTCAATTCCTGTCAAAATAGAAGAACTGGACCAGCCCTTATAAATTAGGCTGGTCTCATCAAACACCACATGCATGGACTCTTCAACAACATGGGTTTTTTTGTTATATACTCTATGTGCTCTACTATGTGAGCTATATCCAACAAGAACCCCCAAGTAGCATTTTTCAGCAAACTTGGTTAATTGAGATTTTCCTTTATTTAAGATGTAGCATTTAGATCCAAAGATCCTAAAATATGAAATTGTTGGTTGTTTGCCTTTCAGAATCTCATATGGGGTAATTCCATGAACTTTATTGATGGAAGCTCTATTGAGAACATAACAGGCAGTATTGACTGCTTCAGCCCAGAAATATTCTGGGAGTAAAGAGTCACTAAGCAATGTTCTCCCAGCTTCTATCAATGTTCTATTCCTCCTCTCAGCCACCCCATTTTGTCGTGGTATCCTTGGGGAGGAAAATTCTTGGATGATACCTAGTTCTTGACAGAACCTTGTCATGGCTTCAGATTGAAACTATGTGCCATGGTCAGACCTAGTTCTGACCACAGAACATTGCAAATAATTCTGAATGGCCTTGACATGGCTTATAAAGACATTTAGAGTATCAGATTTTTTTTTAAGGAAAAATACCCATGTATATCTTGAGTGATCATCAACAATCACTAAGGTATACAGCTTCCCTCCTAAGCTCTGAATTGCCATAGGACCAAACAAGTCCATGTGCAATAAATAAAGGCATCTCTTAGTATCTTTGGAGCCAATACTTTTAAAAGTGGCCCTTGTTTGTTTGCCCATTTGGCAAGCATGACATGTGCCATTTTTAACACATTTTAAATTAGGACTATTTCTAACCAAGTTCTTAGAGAATAGTCTATGCATTGTCTTATAGTTGATGTGGGCAAGTCTCTTGTATCATTGAACACATAAAGACTCACTCTCATTTACAACAAGACACACAGGAGAGGAAGATGATTTGCAAATAAAATCTAAACAATAAACATTTCCACTCCTAGTGCCTGAGAGTTTGGTTTCCAAGTCATTAGACTTTTTGATTAGGCACTTATCATTGTGGAATTCAATGACATAGCCAAGATCACACAGTTGTCTTATGCTAACAAGGTTGTGTTGCAACCCTTCAACATAAGCCACTTTAGTGATGGAGACTATGCCATTTGTGATCATACCATAACCTTTGGTGACTCCCTTTTCTGAACCCCCAAAGATGAATTTGGGTCCATTCTTCACTGCTTTGTATTCCTGCAGTAAACCCTTGGTGCCTGTCATATATCTTGAGCACCCACTGTCCAAATACCAAATCTACCAGGCTGGTATTTGAACTAACCTGTATTATGGAATTTAATTACCCTTAGGAGCCCAAGTGGTTATGGGTCCTAGGTACTTGTTAGTTTGATAAGATAGCCTCACAATGGCTGCACTCTTTGCAGGAAGACTCTTATTTGCCTTTGGTACATTGGGATTATACCAACAATCTATGACAAACTGTCCCATTTTACCACAACACCAACATTCATGAATGTTCTATCTCCTCTTATGAACATTTCCTAAGGAATTAGCATTACTGTGCCTGTGTTCAGGAGGGGAGACGGTTGTAGTCTTCCTGTTTCTCTCAACAATGATTTGACTGAATGTCAAGCTATGTGCTATCGTAATGCTCTTTGTCCTGATGGCATCAGCCTGCTTTGGCTTGGCAGCCATACAAGATCTGATTGCATCTGACACTGAGCAACAAGCCTTGTCAATAGATTTGACAGCAGGAATTTTCTTTGCTGAAATAGATTTAGAAGAGTTTGCACCATGATTCTTGAATGAGGGGGCTGAGGTACCAAATACAAAAGGTCCAGGTTGGACCAATTGAATTTCCTCATGGGGAGCCTTCATGGCACTCAGTCCTATTCCCTTTCTTCCACTATGGAAGGATTGTCTTCCTACCTATAGTTATTTCCATTCTTCCAGTGACCATACATGCTTTCATGGTCATACCTGTTGGAAGGAAGTAATACCTTTTGAAAGGTGGTTTGAGGCTTAGCCTTACCCCTGCTCTTTTCTCCACTTCCTTCTCCTACTTCCATTTTATTGAATCCTAGTCCTCTCCTATTGGATTGAGAAGAGAAGGAGTCAATAATAGGGAGCACTGATTTAGGCTTGGAGAATTGAGCCACTAGGGTTCTTTCTTTCACAAGCTTCTCCTAAAGATCCTTGATGATCTTGTTCTTTAGAGAAATAGAGCTCAAATGGACAATTGTTATCCCCTTGAGTTTGCTTATTTCTCTACTCATCTGAGCCACCAAATTAGGAGACTCAGAACAATTTCTTTCAGCCATTTTGAGTGAGTCAATCTCTAGGGCTTGGCTTTTGACAAGCTTCTTGCTCTCTTTCAGAGCAATAACTAAAGCATCATATTTGTCAATCAATTGATTGACACCCACTTCAGATTCTGAATCATAATCATCAGTTGATGAGTGTGCATCAGATTCCTGAATTGATTCATACTTAGAGGAAGAGAAAGGAGTAGGTACCTGGTCATGTGTGTCCTAACAGTCTTCATCATCTAAAGTTATGGCCATTAGACCAACATATTCTTCAACATTTTCATCCACCTCCATATCACTGTCTGAATGTGATAGAGGGGCCCTGATGCCCACCTTTGCTGCAGGAAAGTCCTTATCTTCCTCAGCACAAACAGCCCAATATAGGGCTCTTCTTCATCATCTGAATCTGATGATGATGACTCAAATTCACTCCAGCTCTTGTCCTTCTTGGCTAGGAAGAATTTCTCACCTTTTCTTCCTTTCTTGTGACAAGGCTTGTTATCACCCTTATCCTTTCTTTTGACTGGACAGTCATCAATGACATGTCCAGGCTTACTACAGCAATAACAAATTACATTAGTTAAACCATGTTTAACATGTTTAGAGTCATACCTGTCCCCTTTGGGGTGCTTCCTGTCTTCCTTGCTTGAATCCTTCCTAGGATGTGAGGAGGAGGAAGGCTTATTCTTCTGATGAGTCCCAATTATATACACTTTTATGGACTCATCTGGGCCGATTTTCTAGTCTATGCACCACATTTTAGGCACGTTTTCATTCATTTGTACTATTCCATGCTAGGTGCACTTTTAAGCCCATTCCGATGTGCAATTGCGCTCCTTGTTGTTGGGGGTAAGCACATGGTGCTCCCCTTCCCTTCTTCTATGTTTTTCTGATGCTAGACGTGTATTCCCAGCCATTGTATCTTGTATGCAGGTGATCGGATCGTCCCGTTTTCACCATAAGTAATGTCTGTGCATATCGCACGGTCGTGCGTTTCCTTGACGCATGGTCGGTTGCGGTCGTGCGTTTGTGTCTGGGCAGAAAATGGAGCGTCGGAGTTTACTCGTGCGTTTTGACGCACGGGAGGATTCGCCCGTGCGTGAGTAAAATGCACGGTCGACCTATGTCTTCCTGATTTCAGAGCTTCGGAGTTTACCCGTACGTTTGAACGCATGGGCGGTGTTGATCGTGCGTGAGCAATTCGCACGGGCGGTGCAGCGTCTTCCCCAAGTCAAGTTTAATCATTTAATAATGCACGGTCTGCGCACGGTCGTGCGTTCGACCGTGGGTGACCATTTTCTGACAGAATTTCTATTTAAGCCGCAGGTCTTGCCCTATTCTGGATAGATCATTTTTTCCCGCTCCCAGAGCTCCAGTTCCGCTCCCTTTTCGCCGTCCATAGCCGCCCACCTTCAGGAGGTGCTCCAGGCTTGTTCTTCACGCCAATCTTGAGCCCGGAGATCATCTCGGCCTCCTCGTTCATCCTATAGCTTCAAAGGAGATCTAGCCGCCATTGCCATCAAGCAAGGGGAAGTTTGCAACCTTTACCGGATCGTGAGACGAAGAAGACGGGCTCATTGGAGAGTCGTGACAGCTCTCTCTAACCCGGACGTAGTCGAGGACCGAGCTTGGACGCGGATTGATAACCTAGCGATTCCAACCGTGACTCCTCGATGAGCCTTCGGATTCGGTCGATTTCTTGCCTTGTTCTTCTCTTGTTGATGTGTATATGTTGTAGATCCTTATTATTATGATGAAGTAGCACTTAAACTAGTTTGTGTTTGTCTATGTGAAATGCTTTATTGTTTGAGTTGCTTGAGGAGCGCCCCATTCCATCCTCCATCCCACTGTCGCGTTCGTTTGCCGCACTAGCAATTGCTAGTGGCGTGCTTGTCGAAGAGGTTCTTGCGACCCTCACTCTGTTTGCCTACTTGTCCATCCACCCTTAAGAAGTAGCGCGCTCAAGGCCTACCTAGTCTCCATCCCGCCTCGCGAAGCATTGCATAGCGGCATTGCATAGGAGTAGTTGTAGTTGTTTTTCTTTATTTTCCACAATCCAAAACCCCCGTTTCCGCATCCATCCGACCTAAAGGACTTCAATCTCAAGTCCTTCCTCGATAGATAGCTCCACCTTACTGTGTTCCTTTGAGATCGATACTTGGGGATTCATTACCAATTTATATTACTTGAACGATCGGTACACTGCCATTTCGTGCCGCAGTCTTGCTACCGCCTATAGCGGTGTGCTAAGATTTGCGCATCAAGTTTTTGGGGCCGTTGCCGGGGAACACAGATGTGTGAGTTTTCTGGAGAGGGAGAATCTGAGATTTAAGCCCTTCCATTTGTGTATTGAATTTTTTTTGTTTTACTTCTTCCTATTCTGTTTTCCTGTTTTTATTAGGTTGTTTAGTAAATTTTTGTAGGGTGTATTATTTTGCACAATAGTGTTTTCCATTTGAATCTTGTTATCTTCACATTATGTGGGCTTCTTTTAATATTCGTTGCTGTTTTTGTGGAGATATCTCTCATGCTAGTGATAGATGTCCAAAGGGAGATAGTAGCCCTAGCACTCCCAGCCCAGAATATGGAGCACCGACTTCGTCTGGTACTCCATATGGTGCGCGTAAGTCCTATGGCTATTCTGCCACGCCTTTACCTTCATACCTCTTTTCGGCTTCAGCACCCGCTGTGCCAAAGAAGCCCGCAAGACAGTGCTTGTTTTGTCAAAGCACGGATCATGCCTTGAAGGATTGTGCTGCATTCCTTCGCCAATTGGATGAGGACGACGAGCCGGATATCCGGATCGTCCCGACTCCTACTTCTGGCAGCACACCTTCAACATCTGGTTTTGTGTCCATTCCACCTTCAAGTTTTGAAGGGTATGATGTGGACACAGTCACCAGATGTGTGGCTGATCCAGGCTCTGACATGACTGAGTCCATCTCCCCTATACATATATCACCATGCATAGATTGGATTCTTCGTGAGGAATCGGTGCTTGATTCTTTTTCAAGCCCTATCCCTTCCCCTATTGTGCATTTTATTACATTTATCTCTGATAACATTGTTAAAGATGCGTCGCAAGAGGAGGCTGGCGATCTTTGTGTTGTGCCTATTCCAATGGAGGAGTACAACCTTCTAGGTGAAGAGGATTTTTCCTCAACACCGGTGGAGGAAGTGCAAATCCTGGAGAAGGCCACCATTGATCCCACCGAACCTTTCGGCATTGTCAACAATGCCGACATTATTTTACTTCCCCAATCTGATGGGAGTGAGACCGGGACCACTCCCCCGCTTGATTTTTATTTAAGTCATTCTTCTTATTTATTTCTAGATCCCCCTTCTTCATCTGAGCCTGTGCAGGCTGACTCTTCACAGGTACTTCAGGAGGACTTGGAGCATTCTGCTCAAGTCAATGATGAGTGTATCCTCTCATGTGAGGAGGTTGATCCCCCCTCCATAGAGGAAGCCCCACTCATTGCCTTCTCCTCCTACTACCTCCCTGGAGATGATACCTTGCTGGGCAAAGATAGTTTTGGTGAGATGAGTGAGGATTCCTCCTCTTCTTACTTTTTATTCCCTCTACCTGTGACGAGCAGGTATTATTTATATTCGGGTAGAGGCGTGACTGTTCTGTCACCGTATCGGTACCCGCTACCGACACGCATATTAGAACAGTTACCTGTGCACTTTTCTTTTCATAGACCCATTAGCTAGAACTATTTTCAATTTGAATAAGTCATGCTGGGAGGACAATAACCCCAGTAGTTATCTTACTTTTCCTGCATTTTTATTTCTTCTAATCATGTTTAGTTAGCAGTAGTTTATTTTAGTTTGTCTTTTTTTTTTGCGGAGCTCACCCCTGCAGGTCCTTCTTCTGTATGGCGGATGCTGCAGCTTTTTCTTGGTTTCCACGCCAATCTTCTGGTATGCTCATTTCTGAGCATTGGGTACTCTCTTCCCCTAGCTCTTTTCTGAATTTCATAGATATATATTGTGTGTATTGTCTAGTTTAAGTCTGGGGGAGAGTAGTTCTGTATGCCCACTCACGTGCACTATAGCATTGCATGCTAGAAGTATTTCTATTTCATTTATTTAGTATTGTTCATTTTCTTTGCACACCACAACACCCACTTGAGCGTGCGCTTAGCTGTTGGCACGTCGCGAGTCGAATTTGTCTCTTCTGTGTGATTTGAAAAATCATCATGCTGGCTTCGGATTATGAGGCGGAGTAAGATGTTGATTCCTGTAGTGCTCCTAGTCGACTGCTCATGCCTCGCATAAAAATACGTGTAGATTCAATTTCTTTTTATGCTTTTAGATTATATATTTTTATTAGTGTAGATATTGTTTACTTTACTCAAAAAAAATGGTGAATTCGGTGTGAATCAAACCGTAGCATAGGGATGTGTGTAAACGATCGCTAGACTCGTATTGCTTGAGTCGGGAGAAAGGATTATCTTTCTCGGTGGCTTAGAACTTGCCCCAAGCGACTCTTGAAGCATGGGTATATGGTTAGTCAATCGCGTGAATGTGATATAGGCCATCCTTTTGGCCCGGTTGAGCTTTTGTGCCCATTCCTATCGCTCTATCCTTGTTAGCCCAATTGTGCCTACCCGTTCTTTGATTCAGCCCCACTTTTATCTCACCAAAGCCTAAAAGCCAATCCTAGTCGCACACCTAAATTTGAGCTTTAGTTGTTTATTATTTTCATGATTGGGGTGTTAATGTGGTGATATTATTTTGTGAAAATGTGGATGCGCTTCATTGCTATCTTGCTGAAAATGTGTTGAAAAGAAAAGAAAAAAAGAAAAAAATGAGAAAAAGAAAAGAAGTAAAAAGAAAAGAAAAAGAAGCAGTGCTTAATTGAAAATCTTTATAGATTTGTGATTGGGAGTAAGCGGTGCACACACACATGTAGTCAAGTCCAAGTCTGGGGGTGTGGTGTACCCACGTATCTTTTTGTGGTGCTTGAGGATCGTTTTCCGTGCTAGCTCATTTGGGTTTAGTGCTTGAGCCGTCGTTTTTATCATTGTATACCTCACCTAAACCCAAGCCTCATCTAAAACCTAAAGTCCTATTGATTCACGCAGTTGAGTCAAACCTGTGTCGTGGAGAGATTGCGAACGGGCAAGCTTATGGTCACCGACATTGATGGATTTCAATGGAGGTTGTCTCGAGCCCCGATCTTTGGCAATGCTCACCTCAACGTTCAGTTTACTTTCTTCCTATGTATGACCTTATGATTCACCGTGATTCACTTTTTGAGTAAATGTAATATATAAATATGCCCCTAGAAAAGTATAAACTAATATGTATAATCAGGAATTTTGTCTACTGTATTTCTACGCGCATGAGCATGCGACTTCGCATTGTACTCCGCTTTACAATTTCTATGTCAGCTTATGTTTTTCTTATCCGCGTAAGAGATTTGTTTGCTCGGGACGCGCAAACAGGTAAGTCTGGGGGTGTGATGAGTCCCAATTATATACAGTTTTATGGACTCATCTGGGCCGATTTTCTAGTCTATGCACCACATTTTAGGCACGTTTTCATTCATTTGTACTATTCCATGCTAGGTGCACTTTTAAGCCCATTCCGGTGTGCAATTGCGCTCCTTGTTGTTGGGGGTAAGCACATGGTGCTCCCCTTCCCTTCTTCTATGTTTTTCTGATGCTGGACGTGTATTCCCAGCCATTGTATCTTGTATGCAGGTGACCGGATCGTCCCGTTTTCCCAGAAGTAATGTCTGTGCATATCGCACGGTCGTGCGTTTCCTTGACGCACGATCGGTTGCGGTCGTGCGTTTGTGTCTGGGCAGAAAATGGAGCGTCGGAGTTTACTCATGCGTTTTGACGCACGGGCGGATTCGCCCGTGCGTGAGTAAAACGCACGGTCGACCTGTGTCTTCCTGATTTCAGAGCTTCAGAGTTTACCCGTGCGTTTGAACGCACGGGCGGTGTTGATCGTGCGTGAGCAATTCGCACGGGCGGTGCAGCGTCTTCCTCAAGTCAAGTTTTATCATTTAATAACGCACGGTCTGCGCACGGTCATGCGTTCGACCGTGCGTGACCATTTTCTCATAGAATTTCTATTTAAGCCGCAGGTCTTGCCCTATTCTGGATAGATCGTTTTTTCCCGCTCCCAGAGCTCCAGTTCCGCGCCCTTTTCGCCGTCCATAGCCACCCACCTTCAGGAGGTGCTCCGGTCTTGTTCTTCACGCCAATATTGAGCCCGGAGATCATCTCGGCCTCCTCCTTCATCCTATAGCTTCAAAGGAGATCTAGCCGCCATTGTCATTAAGCAAGGGGAAGTTTGCAACCTTTACCGGATTGTGAAACGAAGAAGACGGGCTCATTGGAGAGTCGTGACAGCTCTTTCTACCCCGGACGTAGTCGAGGACCGAGCTTGGACGCGGATTGACAACCTAGCGATTCCAACTGTGACTCCTCGATGAGCCTTTGGATTCGGTCGATTTCTTGCCTTGTTCTTCTCTTGTTGATGTGTATATGTTGTAGATCCTTATTATTATGATGAAGTAGCACTTAAACTAGTTTGTGTTTCTATATATTTCATGTCTATGTGAAATGCTTTATTGTTTGAGTTGCTTGAGGAGCGCCCCATTCCATCCTCCATCCCACCATCGCGTTTGTTTGCCGCACTAGCAATTGCTAGTGGCGTGCTTGTCGAAGAGGTGCTTGCGACCCTCACTCTGTTTGCCTACTCGTCCATCCGCCCTTAAGAAGTAGCGCGCTCAAGGCCTACCTAGTCTCCATCCCGCCTCACGAAGCATTGCATAGCGGCATTGCATAGGATTAGTTGTAGTTGTTTTTCTTTATTTTCCACAATCCAAAACCCCCATTTCCGCATCCATCCGACCTAAAGGACTTCAATCTCAAGTCCTTCCTCGATAGATAGCTCCACCTTACTGTGTTCGTTTGAGATCGATACTTGGGGATTCATTCCCATTTTATATTACTTGAACGATCGATACACTGCCGTTTCGTGACGCAGTCTTGCTACCGCCTATAGCGGTGTGCTAAGATTTGCGCATCATCTTCCACTACTTCCTTCTCATCATCTTTTTGAATTGCCTAGAGAAGGCAGCAAATTCCTCATCAGAAGAGCTGTTTTCAGATGAGCAGTGATCTGAATTGTCTGAGTCAGCAGCCCTTCTTGGAGGGGTAGGAATTCTTGTCTTGCTCTTCTTGGACCCTTCAGCCTTGAGGGCCACAGACTTCTCCCTAGCATGAGGCCTGGAGAAGGTGTCCTCTTCCTTTCTAGCAGATAGTTGCATCTCATATGAGAGTAACTTTCCAAACAGTTTGTGAGGAGTAGTTTCACTCAGCTTTGCCACTTCCCTGATGGCACAGATTTTGGTATCCCAGTCTCTAGTTAGAGATCTTAGGAATTAATCATTCAACTCATAATGAGTGAAGGTCCTTTCATAGGTCCTCAACTCATTAACTATTCTGAAAAATCTTTCATAGCAGTCAGCTATGCATTCCTGATTTTGTTGCCTAATGGCTTCATTGTTGGAGCATGCGTTTCGCACTCTTCCAGTTTGATAATAACAAAGTCCCGTTTGTATTTGATTCTATTTTTATTAATGGGGTGCAGGTAACAGGTATGAGATGTTCACAATTCTGCTGGAGCTCAATTTGAGAGTATGAAATTTTCACTGTAGGAATTTTCCGACAGCTGATGTCGCCCAGGCAACAACAGAGAAGTTACAACAACTTCCCCCACAGCAACACGACGAGCGGCAGTTTTGCACTGTCGGAAATCCGACATCGATGTCGCCCAGGTGACAGCTTGGAGGTTAGAGCAACTGCCCGCACGACAGGACTATGAGCGACGATTTTTCGCTGTCGGAAATCCGACATCGATGTCGCCCAGGCGACAGCTCGGAGGTTACAGCAACTGCACGCACGACAGCACTACGACGACAGTTTAGCGCTGTCGGAAATTCCGACAGTCGATGTCGCCCAGGCGACAACGAATTTCTATATATTGGCTCCTTTTGTTCGTGCATTCCAAGCATTGACAATTTCAAGTCCCTTCCTGAGTGCATACGAACCAGAGAGCTCCAGAAACTCATCAACTCCCATTTGTGCTTAGAAGGATTGAGATTGAAGACGAGATCGGGCGCGCTTCTTCATCAACGATCATCTCGAGGCTTCAACCTTCCTTTCAGAGTCTGAATTTCTAGGGAGTTGTTCTTTTCATATTGTATTTTCATTTATATACATTTTATTTTGAATTGGTAGGGAAATCGTCTCCTTGTGCGTGACGTCTAAGTCCTTGCGTGGCTTAGGGGAAAATCGCTTCCTTGTGTGGAGCGTCCAAGTCCTTGCGTGGCTTGGTGGGAAATCGTGACCTTGTGTGCTACGTCTAGATCTTGGGAAGATCTAGAGGATATGCTTGGGCTTAGTCTAGAGAGAGACAGGTGATAGCCTTCCGATCCTTGGGAGAAGGATTGGTAAACACAAAATTGTAAAAGAGTTATTATCATATTTGTGCCTTGATCTTAAGAATTGTTAAGATCATATTATTTGTATGTGATTTTCATAATTATTAAGTTATGACTTTTTCTTTAATTGCAAATATGGTTGTTTAATCTTTAACTTAGAAATTTGTGTTTGAATTTATTCTAAAAATTACATTAGTTTGAAATTTTTATAAGTAACTTTTAGAAAAGTAAAAGTTGTTCTAAAATTCTTTAGTAAAAATCATATTTTCTAAAAGGCCCTTATTCACCCCCCCTCCCCCCCCCCCCCCCTCCCCCTCTAAGGGCGCCTCAAGATCCAACACGTGGTATCAGAGCTAGGTTACTCCAAAACGGTTTTACCACCGGGAGTAATAGCGCACAACGATCACGCGTTCGTTGAGGGGCAAGGAATTAGTAGGCCACCACTTTTTATGGGCACGGACTATAACTATTGGAAAACCCGAATGCGGTGTTTTCTAATAGCTCTCAACATGGAAGTTTGGAATATGGTCGAGACGAGTTATTCTTCTCCAACAATTGTTGTAGGAGATGTAACTATGGCCAAACCCAAAGACAAGTGGGATGACAATGATAACTTATGTAAAAACAATGCAAAAGCCATGAATGCTTTATTTTGCGCACTAGATCGCACTGAATTTAATAGAGTTTGTGCTTGTGATACTGCATATGAAATTTGGAATCTTTTAGAAATCACTCATGAAGGTACTTCGCAGGTAAAGGATTCAAAGCTATTTCAACTGGAGTCAGAATTCGAAAGATTGAAAATGGAGGTGGATGAAGAAATTGATACAATGTACACACGATTTACTAAAATCGTGAACGATTCAAAGGTGTTGGGTAAGGTTTTCTCCAATGGAGATTTAGTGAGGAAAATCTTAAGATCACTTCCCCCGAAGTTCAATCCTAAAGTGACTGCAATTTCTGAGTCACATGATCTTAAGACCTTACAATTTGAGAGCCTCATTGGGAATCTAAAAACCCATGAAGTGGAGGTGAAGATTCAAAGCCAATAGTACAATTTGGAGCCCAAAAAGAAAAGCTTGGCGTTGAAATCTAAAAAAGAAGTTGAAACTGAATCTGAAGAAAGTGAGGAATATGAGGAAGGACTGTTTGTGAGGAACTTTAAGAAGTTTATGAGAAATCCGGAGAGGAGAAATTCATTTAAGAGATTTTTCAAAAAGAATGATTTTGCCTACCAAAAAGGCAAAGGAAAAATGGAGAATGAAGAGGAGCATCCACTACCGGAGTGCTACCATTGCAAGAAGATTGGTCATATCAGAACCAAGTGCCCAAAGTATCTGAAAGAGCAAAAAGCAAAGAGGCACGATAAAAGTTACAAGAAGAAAGTGTTAAAGGCAGAGAATTGGGATGATTCTTCGTCTGGTGAAGAAAGTGATTCCTCAACACAGGAGGAAGAGGAGGCAAATGTCTGCTTGATGGGGAAAGAAAATGCGTCATCTGACGACGATTGCAGTGTCCAAAGTGACACTGAGGTAACTCCTCCATCTTATGAAGATTTATATTCTGCATTTATGAAAACTTGCAAATTTTTGGATAAAAGCCTAAAACAAATTGATTTTTTAAAATCTGAAAACAAAGTTCTTTTGAAAGTAAATAAAAAGTTATCAAATGATTTGAAATCTATTGGGAACGAGAAGGAAATTTGTCAAGATTGTGATCACTCTTCGACAAGGATAAAAGAACTTGAAAACACTATTTCTAAGTCCGATCAAAAAATTGATCAACTTCTAAAAGAGAAAAAGGACTTAGAAAAAGTTGTTAAAACCTCTCATTCTCAATTAGAGAATTATAAGAATAAGTGTTGCAAATAGATGTGGCATGATAGTAAAAGAAAACTCAATTTTAAAGTCCAAAGTAAATGAGTTGAACATGGCAATTGGAAAATTTGGTGTTGGAAAAAAATCTCTGGATATGCTTTTAGCCAACCAATGCCATGGGACAGCAAAATTTGGGCTAGGATATGTTTCTGGAAGCTCTGGAAGCAGTCGGAAATTTCCGACAGCTGCTGTCAGAACCAACGACAGCTCCAGGTTCAGAAAACCTATTTTTCAAAATGAAAATTTTTCTAAGTCCACATATAAAGATGCTTCCACCAGCAAGAGTCCAGAGAAACCATTGAAAAATGGTTCCTCACCATTCATTGTATGTGCCAAATGTCATCGATTTGGTCACATCTCGGGCTCATGTTGGAAGAAGGGAAAAGTTAATGTTAAACAAATCTGGGTACCTAAGGCATCCACCTATACCATGGGATCGACCACTTGGGTAACCAGATCTTTACTCTATCATCTTTTTAGGTGTGCGTGCAGGCTAGGAACAAGGAAGACGTGTGGTATTTGGACTCTGGATGTTCAAAACACATGACAGGCGATAAATCAAAGTTCCTTAGCCTGGAGATGAAGAAACGTGGAACAGTGACGTTTGCAGATAATGGCAAGGGTAAAGTCAAAGGCATTGGAGTAGTAGGTAACGAAGAATTTAAAATTTCAAATGTTTTATATGTTAAAGGCTTGAAACATAATTTAATTTCTATTAGTCAACTATGTGATAAAAATCTAAATGTTCTATTTGACTCTAGCTCAAACCTTTGCAAAATTATTGATTCTAAAACAAACGAAATGGTACTTACTGCACCAAGAATAAACAATGTCTATACAATCACTTTTCATGATTTATCTCATTCTACACTTAAATGTTTTATTTCAAAGAATGATGAACTTGAATTATGGCATAGGAGACTAGGACATTCTAGTGCCAAACGCAAAGTAAAGCTTTCTAAAAATAAAATTATAAAAGGTTTGCCAAATTTGAATGGAAAGCTTTCTTCATTATGTTCACCATGCCAAAAAGGAAAGTTTACAAAATCATCTTTTAAAAGCAAAAATGTTATTTCTACTATTAGACCTTTACATTTATTACATATGGACTTGTTTGGTCCAATTTCTACACAAAGTCTAGGGGGTAGAAAATATACGTTTGTTATTATTGATGATTATTCTAGATTTTGTTGGACATTGTTTTTAAATTCAAAATCTGATGCTTTTGATGAATTTGTAAAACTAATTTCACGTATTCAAAATGAACTTGATTTAAAAGTAAAATGCATTAGATCAGCTCATGGAGGAGAATTTGATAATGAAAAATTTATTTCATATTGTAATGAATTTGGGATAAAACACGAATTTTCCGCTCCTCGCACACCACAGCAAAATGGTGTAGTGGAGAGGAAAAAGAGAACACTTCAAGAATTAGGACGTACTATGCTTTGTGAATTTAAATTGCCAAAATATTTTTGGGCCGAAGCTGTCAGTACTGCATGCTATATTATTAATCATGTCATGATTCGTCCTACATTGCAATTAACTCCTTATGAAATTTATTTTCAAAGAAAACCAAATGTATCTTACTTTAAAGTTCTTGGTTGTAAATGTTTTATTTTGAATACAAAAGATAACTTAGGCAAATTTGATGAAAAATGTGATGAAGGAATTTTCATTGGTTATTCTTCAACTAGCAAGGCCTATAGAGTTTATAATAAACGTACTAAAGTGGTTGAAGAATCTATTCATGTAAAATTTGATGAAAACATTTCTTGTGTAGAAAATACTAAAGTTGCAGGTAATGAGAAAAATGAAGAAGATGTGGAACAAAATCTGAAGAAAAATGATGATGATAATGATCAAGAAAAAGTAGAGAAAGAAGATGAAAAAGATGGTGAAGAAGAAGAAGAACAAGGATATGTACCTCCAACAGAGCTAAGGTTCTCAAAAGATCATCCGCAAGAACTTGTTATTGGAGAACCATTAAATGGGGTACGTACACGTTCTAGTTTACATGAAAGTTTTTCAAATTTATGTTTTGTCTCAAATATAAAACCAAAAGATGTTGCCACCGCTTTAAATGATGAATCTTGGTTTCTAGCTATGAATGAAGAACTTAACCAATTTGAAAGAAATAAAGTTTGGATTCTTGTAGATAGACCTAGTGATCATCCTGTGGTAGGAGTCAAATGGATTTTCAAAAACAAATTATGACTCTAGGGTCACTAGAAATAAAGCTAGGCTTGTAGCGAAAGGATATAATCAAATTGAATGGGTAGATTTTGATGAAACATTTGCACCTGTAGCACGTTTGGAAGCAGTTAGAATTTTTGTTGCATTTGTTAGTCATAAAAGGTTTAAATTATTGCAAATGGATATTAAAACTGCATTTTTAAACGGGTTGATTAAAGAAGAAGTTTATGTTGAACAACCCCCAGGATTTGTCAATGAAAAATTTCCTAATCGTGTATACAGATTGTTAAAAGCTTTGTATGGTTTAAAACAAGCACCACGAGCATGGTATGATAGATTGACTATATATTTATTACAAAATGGTTTTAAAATGGGTGGTGTTGATTGTACACTCTTCATTAAGCAAGTAGATGATGATTTAATTGTTTTACAAATCTATGTTGATGATATTATTTTTGGAGCCACTAATGAAGAGTTGTGTAATTATGTTGTAAAAATGATGGAAAGTGAATTTGAGATGAGTATGGTAGGAGAATTAAAATATTTCTTAGGATTTCAAATTGTTCAAAAACATGATGGAGTTTTTATTAACCAATCAAAATAAATTCATGATGTTTTAAAACGATTTGGATTTGAAAATCTCAAACAAGCAAATACTCCTATGAGTGTATCTTTAAAATTAGGAAAAGATGAAAATGGAATATCAATAGATCAAACTTTATGTAGAGGCATGATAGGTTCACTTTTATATTTAACTGCTTCTAGACCGGATATTATGTTTTCATTTGTTTATGTGCTAGATTTCAAGCCGATCCCAAAGAATCACATTTAAAAGCGGTAAAAAGAATTTTTAGATATTTAATTGGCACATCTACATTTGGTTTATGGTATCCTCATAACGATGATTTTACTCTTTTTGGCTACTCTAATTCTGATTATGCCGGTTGTTCACTAGATAGGAAAAGCACTAGTGGCACTTGTCACTTTTTAGGCCCTTCACTCATTTCATGGTCGAGTAGGAAACAGAATTCTGTTGCCCTCTCAACCACCGAGGCCGAATACATCGCACTTGGTAGTTGTTGTGCACAAGCTCTTTGGATAAAACAAACTATAGACTTTTATATTCAACAACAAACTATTGAATTATGGTGTGATAATAAAAGTGCAATTGATTTAACATACAACCCGGTCCATCATTCAAGGTCTAAGCATATTGATGCGAGACATCATTTTATTAGAGATCATATTAAAAATAACCACATAAAAATTTCATTTATAGGCACGGATAATCAACTAGCGGATATATTCACTAAACCGTTACCGGATTCCCGCTTTTCTATGCTTAGGCTAGAATTGGGAATCCTAGACATTTCACAATGATTATATCACTTCTTATGACCTATAAAATTAAAAAAAAATCACAAAACCTATACATTTTCAAAAGAAAGACTAAATTTTAAATCAAACCATAGAATTTGAATTAGTTAAGAAAAATTCACACATAATTAATATTACATAAAATTGTTTCACAAAAAATAGTAGAAATCAACATAGGCTCAAGTTAAGATTACAGAAAATGAAATCTGGGCAAATTCACTGTCGCCCAGGCGACAGTGGATGTCGGAAAATTCCGACATCAGTCAGAAGCAGCACCCTAATGATAACTACTCAGAATCCTCATAACCAGCCCCGCTGCTCTCTGGACAGTATTCTGGAGGTCCTTATCTTACGGCCTTACCACGTCGAGTCCGCCTCACCGATTGGCGTGGCGGTTCTTCATCTGGAATTTGCCATTCGGCCGCTTCTTCAGGAGTAGGCTTTAACTTCAAACCTTTCACCAAAAATTTCATAAACTTTTGCATTCTACTACGATCCTTCTTCACTTCCTTCTTGTGATCCTCTAGTGAATCACGAAGATCATCTATAGATTCTCGTAGTGATCCTGCCCTAGGCAATGGAGGCTCTCTAATCTCAATTCCAGGATGAGGCTTTTTCCGCGTCTTCTTCACTCTCATAGTTCCCGTATAAAATATCTCAGGAAAACAATCATCAAAGTACGAATCTTGAACTATCCATTCATACTTCTTATATAGTATACGTTGAATTATTGCCCCCATTGGCAAAGTATGAATCTTCACCCATTTCGGGTGTTTTAATCTAAAAGCATACCGAATCTGAGAAAGGATGAAGTCCGCTACATCAAAAGGTTCCTCCTCCATAATAAAGTAAGTAATGAGCGTCAACTGTGCCATGATACTCCTTGTATCTCCACTCTTTAACATAACTGAGTTCCTTAATATATCTTGGACTAAATATGCATCCGGAGTGAGTGACGAAACTTTAGTGGTTAGGGTCTTCTTTTGACTTCCATGTAAACTCATGTTTACAAGGGTCCAATCTCTATCCTTTCTATAGCTCTCTACTATATCAGGCATATGTTCACTCATAAGAAGACTGAATTCCTCTCTAAGATCAACATGTGCTATTTCCACTTGTTGACCTTGGATTCTAGATCTCACTCCCCCATCCAATTCGGTATAACTCGGGTCTTCCAAATGATTATAAAATTCTCGAATAAAAAAGGATGAGAACGTATCTGATGTGATTACTGAAATTATACCTGCATTCACAAGACGATCATAGATATGATTGTGCTTCGGAGAATCAAATTCTACATATTTTGCTACTCCAATTATTGCTTTCTCCACCCCAGGGTAAACTTGATACGAACTATGCGCATCTTCAAACGTACTCCTTCGTGCCTTCGAACTGGAAGCCATTCTGCAAACATAACATAACAAAAATGAATTAAACAAGTTCTGTGCACTGGAACGATGTCGCCCAGGCGACATTGACTGTCGGAAAATTCCGACAGTACACTAGTGAACTTTTCCTTAATTTTTTCAACTACACTTCCAGATCTACTTAAAATCAAGCTATATTTCTGTTAAAAAAATTTATTTCCATCTAGAACAAAACTACATCTTCTCACATATCCTTACTATTCATCTTCTTCAACCTTCTACAAAACAAAAATCTTCCATTTTTGAAATTAAACCATGTACAACACTTAAACCCCAAAAATACAACACTTAAACCCTAAAAATCACAAAATCCAAACAAGATCCACCAAGATCCACCAAGATCCACTTGATTTACACTAGATTTACACATTTTCTACACAAAAACTTCAAAGATCTACACCATTCATCAAAGGTAAAATGAAAAACACATTTTTCATCTTCTCTCCTTTCCAAACTCACAAATCACTAAAAATTTTGAATCAAAAACTTCAAAATCAAAAAACCCCATACCTTAAATCTAGGGTTGTCGCCGAACTCTGACAGCTTCCTCTCGCCCTACAGTCCAGAAGATGAAGCACAATAGGGTTTGACTCGGTCTTAGGCCGTATTTATAATTTTAGCTGTCGCCCAGGCGACAGTGACTGTCGGAAATTTCCGACAGCTCCCGACTTGCTTAATCTTCAGTTTTTTGGTCCCTTTGATGTTTTCCAATAGTTATATGTCTTTATTAATGCTACAACTCATGAATTGATGCCAAACCATGTGTTTTTTTTTAAATGGCTATTACATGATTATATGATTTCATTTCCAATCTATCATCGTATTGACACTCCTACTTAGTTGTTTAGACTATTGGAAATTGTTTTCGCATGCCTCTAAGTATGAGAAATTGTTTATATACAATAATGAACTATCACGTTCACTTCTTTTGATCCATACATATGTCTTTCTATTTAATATATACATGAATCATGTTTGCTTTAACATAATACAATAGCACTTCATAAATACTACTTTCAACCTTGATTTGTTAGCACAACAAAATATACACCCTCTTTTGCGATTCAAGTGAATTCGGAGATCCTTGGTCAATTAAAAAATTATCAATATCTCGACATTAAGATATCACAAAATATGTGATAAAAAAAAAGGAGTTTAAATTAAAGACAAGGATACTCCACCAAGCACTACTTACCCTCCTGATAAGTCTTAATAAGCATTGTGAGGTTAAGCACCTTGGAAAGAATTGTAAAGTGTCTTGTGCAAAAGAAAAATGGTATTCTATTCTTATAATGCTATCTCTTCAAGGTCAAAGTTGTCTTTATATGCTTATATTATGTTCTCTATTCCAATGATCATGTACCTTAAATAACTTCATATGTATGATCTAAGTATCACTTGTACACATCATTATGTTATATAAACATTCATCTCATAAGAATTGGACCGAAAATATTCCAAATTTCTATACACAATTGTGTCTTTCTATGATACTTTAAAATGACCTTAATCATGTTTAAACTATTTTTTTTATTACTTCATATGGTTATACCGTCTATTCATGAGTTTATCCAATACTATGGCATATTACTATTACTTCAAGACTTTCACTCATTTTTCCCAACAAGTGCTTCTGCTTACTCTTATTTTCTCAATCCTCTCTCTTTCCTTACGATCTACAAATTCATTACCTTTTGCTAATACCAAAAGGGGGAGAATTATAAGTATATTCAAGAAATCAAAGAACTATTACACCTAAATAGTCAACCTAAACAATACATCATTTCAATTTACTATAACATTTAGGGGGAGCATTCATTTAGGGGGAGCTTTCATCTAGGGGGAGATTACTCTTAAGAGGAATATATCATGTTATTTTTGTGCACACACCATATGTTAAAATCAACAACCTAAATAGACATGATTTCTGTTTATACAGATTTTTTATTATCAAAAGGGGGAGTTTGTTGGAGCATGCGTTTCGCACTCTTCTGGTTTCATAATAACAAAGTCCCGTTTGTATTTGATTCTATTTTTATTAATGGTGTGCAGGTAACAGGTATGAGATGTTCACAATTCTGCTGGAGCTCAATTTGAGAGTATGAAATTTTCACTGTCGGAATTTTCCGACAGCTGATGTCGCCCAAGCGACAGTAGAGAAGTTACAACAACTTCCCCCACAGCAACATGACGAGCGGCAGTTTTTCACTGTCAAAAATCCGACATCGATGTCGCCCAGGCGACAGCTCGAAGGTTAGAGCAACTGCCCGCATGACAGCACTACGAGCGGCAGTTTTGCGCTGTCGGAAATCCGACATCGATGTCGCCCAGGCGACAGCTCGGAGGTTACAGCAACTGCACGCATGACAGCACTACGGCGACAGTTTAGCGCTGTCAGAAATTCCGACAGTCGATGTCGCCCAGGCGACAACGAATTTCTATATATTGGCTCCTTTTGTTCGTGCATTCCAAGCATTGACAATTTCAAGTCCCTTCCTGAGTGCATACGAACCAGAGAGCTCCAGAAACTCATCAACTCCCATTTGTGCTTAGAAGGATTGAGATTGAAGACGAGATCGGGCGCTCTTCTTCATCAACGATCATCTCGAGGCTTCAACCTTCCTTTTAGAGATCTGAATTTCTAGGGAGTTGTTTTTTTCATATTGTATTTTCATTTATATACATTTCATTTTGTATTGGTAGGGAAATCATCTCCTTGTGTGTGACGTCTAAGTCCTTGCGTGGCTTAGGGGAAAATCGCTTCCTTGTGTGGAGCGTCCAAGTCCTTGCATGGCTTGGTGGGAAATCGTGGCCTTGTGTGCTACGTCTAGATCTTGGGAAGATCTAGAGGATAGGCTTGGGCTTGGTCTAGAGAGAGACAAGTGATAGCCTTCCGATCCTTGGGAGAAGGATTGATAAACACAAAATTGTAAAAGAGTTATTATCATATTTGTGCCTTGATCTTAAGCATTGTTAAGATCATATTATTTGTATGTGATTTTCATAATTATAAAGTTATGACTTTTTCTTTAATTGCAAATATGTTTGTTTAATCTTTAACTTAGAAATTTGTGTTTGAATTTATTCTAAAAATTACATTAGTTTGAAATTTTTATAAGTAACTTTTAGAAAAGTAAAAGTTGTTCTAAAATTCTTAAGTAAAAATCATATTTTCTAAAAGGCCCTTAATCACCACCCCCCCCCCCTCTAAGGGCGCCTCAAGATCCAACATTCATACTCCTGATTGAGGAGGGATTTCCTATCACTCCTCACTTCTTCAGTCCCTTCCATGTACACAATCAGTGTATCCCACATCTCCTTTGTAGTCTCACAGTGCACCAGATTTTGGAAAGTCGAATCATCAATAGCATTGAAAATAATATTTTGAGCCTTTTTATCTATTGTAGCCAATGTTATCTCATCCCTTGTCATTTTAGTGTAGGATTTGCCTACCTGCCTGGTAGGATCAATGGTGGAGGGCTTTGTGATAATGAAGGGGCGTTCCAGAATAGTGATATAGATTCTAGGGTCTGAAGCTTCCATGAACAGCCTAACCCTTTGATTCCAGATGCCAAAGGTTTCCTTTTTGCATATAGGAAGCTTCATTGAACTCATTTCCTTCTGAACTCCACTTGAAGCCATTGGATTCAGATTTAATAATACCTATATAGGATCTGGTCAGGCTGTTAATCCCTTTATGACCAACCTCGCTCTGATACCACTTGAAAGATTATATAGGTATATGATATAATTCACCTAGAGGGGGGGGGGGGGTGAATTGGTCTTTTGATTTTTACTTGTTTGATTTAGATGTTTATAGTTATTCTAAGCAAGTAATCAAGCACACCTAGAAAACACACAAGTGTTTATAGTGGTTCCCCAAGACAGTGTGTCTATGGGTAGTCCACTTTCCCCTTTACCCTTCTAACAGTGTGTTAGACAGGGCAACTCCTCCAAACTCAGCTCCAAGAGCTTACAACACAGATCCTTCAGGATCTCTCAGGTTTTCCCCAAACCCTACCTCAAGCACAGCAACCCTACCTCAGAAGAAAACACCTCCTACAGCTTAGACCACCTCCAGGTCCTACCTCAAGCTGATCTCTCAGCTCTACAACTCAGGCTATTCAGCCCTACCTCAAATCTCATAGATCCTACCTCAGAGGTCTCCACCTCCTACAGCTCAGACCACCTCCTGTTCCTACAACCTCAGGCCAAATGGCCTTACAAACTCAGAACCCAAAGGCTCCTACGGATAATATAAAGAGGTTTACAGAATGAAAGAAGAAAAGATCAAGCCTGTTCTTCTTCTTCTTTTCTGCTGCTGTTGCAAACTTGAATCAGGGAGGAGTGGTACAACTCCAATCTTGATTCTACTTGATCAGCACTTCAGATGAAGGTCTGGATCTACTTACTCTATCTTGAGATGAATCAAGATGAGTTATCTCTTTTTCTCCTTGCAGCCTTGTGTTGGTTCAGTTCTTGGCTGCCGACAATGGAACAGTTTGCTTCCGCTTCTTTGTGTGCTCGAGAGAAAGATTGATAGCAGAAAATTGTTTCTCAAACCTAATTTATCTCTTTTATACATCCCGGACCATCAATGGCTCTCATTCGTCCTTCTAACTAATATGGGAGAGACTGGTGTGTAACATCCCATTTCCTACTAGATCCCTAAGGTGCACTTTGTCATGACAAGTATGACAATGCCCTAAGATACCAAGGATTGCCCTAGAACCAAGGTGAAAAACACCTTGGTGTGCAAATAGACAAAATGACTTCAAGGTTTAAGACTTGATGTCTAAGCCTCAAAATAATCCAATTGACCCCACCTAACTCTTCCTAATCCTCTAGGGAACTCAATGAGTCACTAATAACACAATGGGTCAAGACAAATCTAGGGTTTGGGTCAAAATCACCATTTGACTCATTTAGCCTAAGTAGACCTGAATAGGTCAAAAGTGCCCAAAGAGGGTTCACCAAGCCATGAATCACACCAAAGGGAGTCTATGGACCTCATGGACACCAAGTGGGGTCAGCCTACTCATCAGTTGACCTAGTCAACCCAAAAGCCCTAACATATGGTCACCAAGTTTGTCCAATTTAACCAAATTGACCAAAGTCAAATATAAGTCAACATAACCCAATTCAACCCAAATTGGCTCAATTAGACTTCATATGACCAAATTGACCACACCATTACATGTAAATCCCTAAGAGAGACCTAATGGACTCAGAAGCCTCATCAGGTGATCATCATATTGGTCAAATTGACCAAAGTCAAACTTTCCCCAATTTTGGTCAAAATCACACTTATTGGCTAAATTGGCCCAATTAGGGCATCACCAAGGCCCAATCAACATTGGATGGTGTTAAGGGACTCAAGACCAACAATTTGGACCAGTCAACCAATTAGTTGACCAAGTCAACCACTAAAGTCAACATAAGTCAAAATTGGGCTAAATGGGAATTTTGGATCAATTAAACCAAACCCTATGGGCTAAGGCCTCAATAGGAGGCCCATCCTGCAACCCAATGGCACTTGACCATGCATTCCCTCAGATTTCAAGAGGGATTGACATGCAAGGGGGCAAAATTGGATTTTCCCCCAATTTGGAGAAGAGACAAATTGGAATTCATGGATTGAGTGCCAATTGGCACTCAATTCTCCTCCCAAAGCATTCCACTGAGCTCCCTCAGTAATTCCCAGCCGAATTCCTGTTGTCCCCATGCCAAGTGTCACCTTGGTGAAGCATCCAAGGTGTAGGCCGAGCTCCCCTTTAATGGCTGGAATGGTTAGAGCCCTCCTCAGGCCAAATAGACACCACCATTAGCTTTAGAACGAGGAAAGCATATGAAATCGACCTTTGAATAACTGCAAATGCTGGAGGAATGAAGTTTTGAGCAAGCTCGCCGGAGAGGAGAAGATTCATGGCCAACCGCCGCCGCCTCCGTCAAGCTTCATTAAGGTACGATTTCTCCCCCCCCCCCCCCCCCCCCCCTCCCTCGGTGCTAGCTTCATAGATCAAATAGGAATGAATCCAAGCTCATTTGAGCTTGATGCCATGGACAACCATGAAGAAATGGCTGATTTTAGATCTCGCCGGAAAACACTACTCCGGCCACCCCAAGTCGCCAGACCACCACTCATCGATGGCTCTTGCCGAGAGGAAGGAGTTGGTGTGGTTGGCCAGCAATTGGAGGGCTTAGATTGTTGTAGTAAGCCAAAACACCTGCTCCAGGTCGGGCAAATCATGGCCTTTAGCTCTAGGAAGAAGAGATAATCATGACCATTGATTTGATCAAGGATCGGCTATTGGCAGACCATAATAATTCTGCCTAGAATTATTCAGTGGTTTGCATGCAATATTTGAAGGCCTTAGATGTCATTCTTGCAAAAAGGGGCAGAGATAACTTTTGTAGCCCTACGGGTCTACTTTCATTTGCCACTTGAATCAACTGATTTGGTGCACTGTGGACACCAGGGCACTTATTTTCCTAGGACTGCTCCTTGTGTAGGGCAGAAATTAAAAGCGCAATATCTTTTAAATGTCTTAACCAAATCCCTTCATTTTTCTACCATGCATGCATGGTATGATGGTTCACCTAGGGTTTAAATTTGAGAATTTATGGAGGTATTTTCATTGAGATATTTCAGTTATTAGCAATAGTAAATAATTGGTATTTATCTACTTGTGTAACTCCAAACACCCCCAAATTTGGGTGGTAAGCTATTTATATATATCTTGATCACTGGTTAAAATTTCATCACATGTGCATGAGTATATTTCTCTGAACTTAAAAATAAAGTTTGGGTCTTAAGAGGAAAATTGGGGCGCTAATAGTCAATTGGGCTTTTGAGCTTTTTGATGGAATTGAAGGTGGGAATCACCTTGCATGCCTCTGAAACCTTGGGGCTAATGTATGTCATGAGGATATACATCATTGACATAAGTTTCATGATTTTTGGAAGTTATTTTCCTAAAGTTTTTAATTAAATAAAAATTGTCACACTTTTAAATTAATGAAATAATTTGAATCAAAAACTTAGAGATAAATCCAAAACTCTGGGAAATGGATGTTTGACTGGAAAAGTACATTTAGGAATTTTGTTGGAATTTTTGGACCTCATTTATTTCTCTGAATTTGATTTACTTGGTTAGGTCAAATTTAATCAAATATGACATTTAGGTCTCATATGCACTTGGAGAATTATGAAATTATTCTAGTAGGTTTCCTTGGTGATCCTATTGCTTTGTAAATTTTACCATAATTTTTAGATGAATTTTAGGTCTTTATATAGTACTTGTTATATAACCCCATATTGGCACACCATTTATAATAAATAGCAATTATGAATAAATACTCTCTGGTAAATTATGAAACTTTGGATTTGGTGTTTCTAGATGATTATTGTACTTGGATAATTTTCTCAGAATTTATAGAGACATATTAATGGTAGTTGTAGTGTAAACCCTTATTGGCACACCATTTATAATAAATAGCAATTATGGATAAATACTCTCTGGTAAATTATGAAACTTTGGATTTTGTGATGATTATTGTACTAGGATAATTTTCTCAGAATTTATAGAGACATATTAATGGTAGTTGTATTGTAAACTCTTATTGGCACACCATTTGTAATAAATAGCAATTATGGATAAATACTCTCTGGTAAATTATGAAACTTTGGATTTGGTGTTTCTAAATAATTATTATACTAGGATACTTTTCTCAGAATTTATAGAGACATATTAATGGTAGTTGTTGTGTAAATCCCTATTTGCACCCCTTTAAAGATAAATAGAAATTGTGAGTTTAAAATGTTTGGAAAAATATGATCTTCTGGAAATAGAGTTTTTATGTTCATATGAAGCTACTGTAATATTTCCAGAATTTTAGGAAGTCAAAATCTTCTACTTGATGTGTAAAATTATTTTTCCATTCATTCATTGAAAATTATGGATCATGGTTTTTTAATTGTTGGAAAAATATGAAATATTGGAAATCTTTTTATCATGTCACATTTCATCACTGGAAGGATATTTAACAAGTTTGAATTCACTAGCATGATACCTCCTTCACATTTTAGATTCAGATTAGTAATTAATGAATTTTTATAGAGGGCAAAATTATATGAAACATGCTTGGATTTTGATCATCCCTTATTTTATCCACTATGAACCTATGATAAAAATTAGAAGTCATTTGGAAGTAATTTGACCAAGGTTCCATCATAGGAATCTAAGTAGTTATATGTCGTGGTCTGCGGATAGTGAAAACTCATTATGATGAATAGGTCAATATAATCACAAGGAAATCTGTGAGAATTTGATTATAACAAGAGATGAGTATAGACCACTTAGAGGACTAAAAGTTATTAGAGTTGAATCCAAAAGAACGATTGCTCAGGAGCGGGATGAAACATAAGACGTGAAAACACTTAAGATATAAAGAGTAATGAGAGGGTGGAATGTTAGGTCAGGGTAGTCACTAAGAATGTTAATTGTCCTGGAAAGGGGTTGGGCATCATCCCTTCACATACCCTAGTACCTTGCAAACCCTTCACCGGGTAGCCCTCGGGAAGTCCAGGATCCACCCTAAACTTCCTAGTATAATAATAACTAAACAAGGGTAGTCTAAATAGGAGTTTAGATGATGAGAGTGCTTGATGAGCTATGGGTAAGGCTGTGCTCGGGATTGACGAAAGATCGTCCTTCCCCTTAGAGGGTCATAAAGCGCTGAGGTTTAATTTAAGTGGAATGATAAGAGGGTAATCTTATGGGTAGATACCAATAATACTAAGTGTCTTGAAAAAGGAAACTTTGGGGTGTCATCCCATTATTGTTCCTAGTACCGTAGCAAGCCCCTTACAGGGTAATCCTCGGGGAGTCCAAGATTAACTATAAACCGTAGGGATAAGATGTTATACAAGAATAATTTAATAACACACTCACCCACACCCCGTGGTTACGGGAGCTTAGTCGGTTTGGTGCTACGAGCAGTAAGCTCCGTGTTTGTAAGAGCGGATTGACAAGTCAGGTGAGCTTGTGACTCAGTAGTGTATGTTGGTACGGACAGGTTGGTCCGGTGAGCCGGTGGCTCGGAAGGTTATTATTGACGGGCAGGTTAGCCCGGGGAGCTTATGGCTCGGAGGTAGATAGTAGAACATGTTGCATGTGCACGAAGGTGGTGGGTCTTCGGTATTGGATGGTCGTTCACACCGACGTCAATACGTTGACTCGGCAAGTGTGGTGATTACACTTAGCCATGAAAGTCTGGCGGTCCAGTCAGCAAGAGTACGCAGACGCTCCGCGGTTTTGTGTTGAGGCGTACGATAGGTTTAGGTTAGGTAGTGTGAATACCAACCTAGAGGTGGGCGAGGCCCAACCCACCGCTTCCGTTTGCCACTACGGGAGTATCCTGGGAGTCTTGCTAGCTCCAAAAAGGGGGAACTAAAGGTCTATGCGCATAGAGTCGTGGTGAGTGAGTTGCACTTGTATGAACATAGCATAACAACATACCTTGCATGTCATAGCATGAACATTGCATTTCAGCCCCTACCCCTATCGTATAAATTGGTATGGGACTTTTTATACGATAGGCCCTGCTAAACGACCCCTTGGTCTATAGGTTTGTATGGGCATTCCTATAAATCAATGGTTACTCTTTAATTAAATTACTTGCGTCGCACTGCTTCTCTTGCTTACCTCTTTTACTACTGCGATATTACTATACTGCACTTAATACGGTTTACTTGCTCATACTGCTAGCATAGAATTTATATGGATATACTCTTGTTAGCGTAGAATGTTTGTCACCTGCTACCTTCTTGATTTCTCCACTTTGTTGTCCTCCGCTTCTTCCTCCCGCACGGTGCCTAGGAGTCGCAGGGGGAGGCGGGGACAAAATCGGCTTAGTCTTTATGACTAACGGTCGGTTGTGACCGTAGGTGTTCGAGGAGCTGGAGCACCGGCACGACCAGCCAAGACATGATGGTAGGATCTGAGGAGCAGAAGCCATGCAATACTTCTACTACAGGACAGGTGTTTGAAGATTTGAGAATTGTTAGCTTCCGCATAGATGTAGAGTGAGAGAGTGAGATTATGTTCTACCCTGGATATGTACTGGGCATAAGCCCCTTTTACTCTTTCATTTATGGTACTCATGATGGACAGTTTACTTTTGGATATATATATATATACAGATGCGTGTGATTGTGGACTTGTGTACTAGTTTTCTTCTTATCTCTTGTTGGCCTGGTTGATCATTCTTGCCAGCAGGATCGGCGTCTTGCGGAGGTGGCTAACTTGTGTGCTGGCATCTCCGTAAGGCGGCGGTTCTGGGCATAAGATCCAGGAACTCTCCTGGTGCGGGAGAGGGATCTTACAACTGGTATCAGAGCCAAACAATCCAACGAGGAAGAAGTCCACAAGAACTGGGACACCCCCGCTCGAGTTAGTTTGAGGACAAACTAGCAGCGGAAGCAGTGGTGTGTCTATGTGTAAAAATCACACAAAATAGTCCATTAACCAATGAGTTAGGCCAACCCAGTTAGGACATCTTTCTAGTTTGACGCACCAAGACGATTTTATAGCGTACACTAATCCAAATCGACCTCGGGTATAAACCAATTAAGGCATGATGACACCCAAAGTGACTATGAGGGGAACCTTATGGGGAAATAGTTGCTTAAGGCTAACAATTTGATGTTCCTAATTCTCCTACCAAGTGATATTATCATTTCTCACCCAAAGGATAGGACCGCCTTAAGAGATCCAGTGCACAAAAACCATTAGTGGATAGTAGGAGACTCGTAAACTTAATATCTAAACCAACAACTAGGTTGCACCAAAATGATCATCGTGACAAATATCAGAGGTCGGATAAGGATTCGAGTTCATAAAATGGCCCGTTTGTAGATTGCCCAAAGATTATGAAGGATTCGTGAATGGTAACTTTAAGGACCTTGAATGTGTATCATATCAATAAAGTCTCAAGGTGGAACTCCAAGACAAGGTTGTATGCCCTAAGAATTGTGTGCATATATAGGGTAAATGCACTATAGTGATATCGAAGAAATTTAGCCCAAAATATATGGGGGCTTATTGATGAGTCCTGATCATATACACTTTTATGGACTCATCTGGGCCATTTTTCAGTCATTTCACCGCACTTTAGCCCTGTTATTGTTTATATTTGATATTCCATGCTAGGTGCACTTCTAGGCCCATTTTGGTGTGATTTCATGCTTATCTTCATTAGTAGTTTTCATGTACTGTTAGGTGTCACTTTCAGTGGCTAGATTCGTGGTTGTGCTGGATTAGGAGTCGTGCAGGTGTTCCCGGTGCAATTCTGCACAGGAACACTGCGCACGATCACCGGTTCTATTGCGCACGACCACTGGTCGTGCGCCACTGATCGTGTGCACTTAATCCTTTTTCATGAGTTCTGTTTGGTGCAGTGCGCACGACCATCTACGATAGTGCGCACGACCACCGGTCGTGCGCCACTGTTCGTGCGCACTTAGCATCAATTTCATGAGTTCTGTTTCAACCAGTGCGCACGACCACCTACGATAGTGCGCACGACCACCGGTCGTGCGCCACCGGTCATGCGAACATGTTATTTCATAATTTCTGTAGTTGCAGGTTCCGTCCAGGCAGAGCGCACGATCACCGAATTCTAGTGCGCACGACCACTGGTCGTGCACCAATGACCGTGCGCACTGTTTATTCCAGCGCCTATAAATTCCGCTGCTCGCGATTTAGGTCAAAAGGACCGCCGTTTTCACGCCCAGCTCCGCCGTTCCGTGCCAGTTTCGCCCCTCCATCGTCGCCTACCATCTAGAGGTGCTCCGGGCTGGTTCTTCACGCCAATCTTGAGCCGGAGTTTCCTCTCGGCCTCCTCCTTCATCCAAGAGCTTCAAAGAGAGATCTAGCCGCCATCTCCATCGAGCAAGAGGAAGTTTGCAACCTCTACCGGATCGTGACACGAAGAAGACGGGTCCATTGGAGAGTCGTGACAGCTCTCTCTACCCCGGACGTAGTTGCGGACCGAGCTTGGACGCGGATTGACAACCCGGCGATTCCAACCGTGAATCTACAACGAGACTTCGGATTCGGTCGATTTCTTGTCTTATTCTTCTCTTATTGATGTGTATATGTTTTAGATCTCATTATTATGATGAAGTGGCACTTAAACTAGTTGTATTTCTATTTATTTCATGTCTATGTGAAATATTTGTTGTTTGAGTTGCTTGACGTGCGCCCCATTCCATCCTCCATCCCGCCGTCACGTTCGTGTGCCGCACTAGCAATTGCTAGTTGCGTGCTTGTCGAAGAGGTGCTTGCGACCCTCACTCTGCTAGCCTACTCGTCCATCCGCCTACCGAAGCGTGGCATCGCGGCCCGTGTATTCCATCCTGCCTAACGAAGCAGTGCGCTCAAGGCCTGCACAGTTCGATTCCGCTTGCCTACTCGTCCATCCGCCCTTTCGACGCAGCGCGCTCAAGGCCTGCCTAGTCTCCATCCCGCCAAGCGAAGCATTGCATAGCGGCATTGCATAGGAGTAGTTGATAGCTTTTATTTTATTTTCCAAAAGCCAACCCAACTCCCCCGCATTTCATCTGATTTAAGGACTTCAATCTCAAGTCCTTCCTCGAAACCTAACTCCACCTTACTGTGTTCCTCAAGAGACCGACACTCGGGGATTTTCCCCATTATTATTACTTGCGCCACCAGTGCACTTGCCGAATCATCGCATCAAGTTTTTGGCGCCGTTGCCGGGGAACACAGTCGTGTGAGTTTTCTTGAGAGGGAGACAAGAGATAGAGGTTCTTTCTTTGTGAATAGCCGCATTATTATTTTTGTTTGCCTTTTAATCTTCTGTTGTTTGTTTTTATTTCTTTCCCCCCTATTTTGAAGTTTTAGGCAAGTTTTATTCAAGGAGTTTTTTTTAGTTGTGTAGATTCCCTTGCAAAGAATTTTAGTTTCATTGTATCTGCTCTTTTATTGATAATGTCGTCATGGGATATTTCACCTAGCTTTAATGACAAGATGGTTTATTATTTGGACCAAATGAATGAGTTAAATGCTAGGCAGTGTAGGAACATTGTTTGCTTGTTGTGTCGAGGAGAGGGTCATGAATTGAAGGACTGTCCGCGTCTTTTCAATCCTGACCGCCGCTCCTCCACTCATGACGACATTGTCCCTATCACTCATTCTTTACCCATGGAGGCAATTGTGCCCTCTACCCCTGAGCTTGTCTCGTGCACGGACTCCTCACTCCCTGTGTGTGGCTTCACTCCTAGTGATGATGATCACTCATCTGTTAGCCAACAAGGAGAGGAATGGGAGCTCCTAGATGCACCTGAGTATGATGAGGAAAGTATTCTTTCCATCGGGGAGGCTTTAGCAGATCTTTTTGCGGAGGAACCGAATATTTTTGTCCCTCCAGTTTCTTTGCAAGATTTTTCTACACATATTCTTTATGATCCTATCGAAGTAAAGGAGCTGGGTGATGCTTCTGACTCGGAGGGTGCTCCAAAGTGGGATGAGGATGTCATTTTCCCTGAGGGGGAGAATGAATACTTTGAACACGATGATGCACCTCGGTGGGATGAGGAGGATACTCTCTCTGATGAGGAGGTTTGCACTTCTTCATGGGACGAGGAGGTCCAAATCACCACTGAGGCTCCTGAGTTCTCAAGTCCCCCTTGCTATGTAATTTACGATGATGATAGTGATCTACCCTTGGATCTTGCTGGGAGTGAGACCGGGACCACTCCCCCGATTTTTGATTATTTATGTCATTCTTCTCTTTTATTTCTGGACCCCCCTTCTTCTTCCGAGCCTGTGCAGGTTGAGTCTTTACAGGTGCCCCAGGAGGACTTGGAGCTTTTTGCTCAAGTCAATGATGAGAGTATCCTCTCATGTGAGGAGGTTTATCCTCCCTCCGTAGAGGAAGCTCCACTCGTTGCCTTCTCCTCCTGCGGACCTGCTGTGGGCGATACCTTGCTGGGCAAGGATAGTTTTGGCGAGATGAGTGAGGACCAGGCCTCCTCCTCTTCTTACTTTCTTTTCCCTCTACCTGTGAGGAGCAGGTATTATTATTTAGGTAGAGGGGTGACTGCCTTATCTCCGTATCGGTACCAGCTACCGAAACGGATAATGGAGCAGTTACCTGTGCATTTTCTTTTTCATAGGCCCATTAGCTAGAACCGTTTTAATTTAGAATAAGTCATGCTGGGAGGACAATAACCCCAGTAGTTATCTTAATTTTTCTTGCATTCTCATTTCTTTGCTAATTTTATTTAGTTAATCGCACTTTATTTCAGTTTTCTATTTTCTTTTTGCGGAGCTGACCCCTGCAGGTATCTTCTTCTGGATGGCGGATGCTGCTTAGTCTTGGTTTAAACGCCAATCTTCTGGTATGCTCACTTGCTGAGCATTGGGTACTCTCTTCCCCTAGCCTTTGCTGATTTTCATGTCATATATTAAGCGGATTGTTTAGTTTAAGTCTGGGGGAGAGTAGTTTGTTTACCCGCTCACGTGCACTATTGCACTGCATACTAGAAGATTTCATTTAAAATGTTTTGTTTAATTTCATTGCACACCACAGCACCCACATGAGCGCGTGCTTATCTATTTGTTTTGTTCTGAACAAACTATCTTGGTTAGGAATGTGAATTGGGATGATAGCTTAGGAATTACTACTGGGAGCGCAATGTTGACTCGAGCAGTGTTCTAGTCGCATCCGCGTGCTACAATAGAATTTGAGTAAAATTAGATTATTTCTATGCTTTTAATTTATGATTAGTATTTATGCGTAGTTTTAGATTTATTCTACTCAAGTGGTGAATGTGAATGAAATTGGTGATAGCCCGGTGTTGTGTGTATACGAGCGCTAGTTGTGTGTTGCTCGAGTCGGGAGGAAGGTTTACCTTTCTCGTGGGCTAAGAACTTGCCCCAAGCGACTCTTGAAGCATGGGTGCGGGCGATTCGTTGAGATAAATGTGATATAGGCCACCTTTTGGCTAGATTGAGCCTTCGCTTTCCATATCCTATTCGCTCACCTTTGCTTCCCAACACTTGTGCCTACCACTCCCTTTGTTCAGCTCCTCCTCCATACACCAAGGCCTAAAGCTTATCCCACTGTCGCAACCAAGTATATGTTATCTGCACTCATGTTTTAGATTTGATGTGATGTTTGGAATTGTCGTGTTGTGAAGGAGAAATAAACTCTATTTGCTGATTTTGAATCAACCGGAGGATAAGAAAAAGAAAAAGAAAAATATGGTATTGAAATAAAAATCTGAAAAAAGTGTATTGAAAAGTTATCCTCCCGAGCGTTTTAGAAAATCTGTTGGTATTTGTGGAGTAGGACGTGTGCACACCTAGTTTTCACAATAAGTCTGGGGGTGTGTCACACGAGCTTTGTTTTTGGTTTTGCTTGGTGCAGCGTCCCGTTGACTCATGTTGGTTGTGTAGCCTTCGTTTTTACCTTTGATTATCATACCGCAACCTAAGCCCCAATATAATCCTAAAAGTCCTATTGATTTATCTCGCGCGTTTGCTAGCGCTGTGGAGAGAGTGTGACCGGGCAAGCATATGGTTCCCGACGTTGATGGATTTCAGCGGAGTTATTCCCGAACCCCGATCTTTTGCAACACCCTCCTTAGTGGCTTATTACTTTCACACCGGAGATGATCATCAAATTCTTCACAATTCACCAACTGAGTATTGATAAATCTTTATTTACGATCTAGTACTTTCGTAAATTAGTTAGCATAGTTAGAATCTCTTTTTACGAAATCTCTATTTGTATGCTTTTGTTACTTCGCATTGTACTCCCTTGCGTAATTTTCTTTGCTAACTACCTTTTTCACACTCCACCGGATTCGTTTGCTCGGGACGCGCAAACAGTTAATTCTGGGGGTGTGATGAGTCCTGATCATATACACTTTTATGGACTCATCTGGGCCATTTTTCAGTCATTTCACCGCACTTTAGCCCTGTTATTGTTTATATTTGATATTCCATGCTAGGTGCACCTCTAGGCCCATTTTGGTGTGATTTCATGCTTATCTTCATTAGTTGTTTTCATGTACTGTTAGGTGTCACTTTCAGTGGCTAGATTCGTGGTTGTGCTGGATTAGGAGTCGTGCAGGTGTTCCCGGTGCAATTCTGCACAGGAACACTGCGCACGATCACCGGTTCTATTGCGCACGACCACTGGTCGTGCGCCACTGATCGTGTGCACTTAATCCTTTTTCATGAGTTCTGTTTGGTGCAGTGCGCACGACCATCTACGATAGTGCGCACGACCACCGGTCGTGCGCCACTGTTCGTGCGCACTTAGCATCAATTTCATGAGTTCTGTTTCAACCAGTGCGCACGACCACCTACGATAGTGCGCACGACCACCGGTCGTGCGCCACCGGTCATGCGAACATGTTATTTCATAATTTCTGTATTTGCAGGTTCCGTCCAGGCAGAGCGCACGATCACCGAATTCTAGTGCGCACGACCACTGGTCGTGCGCCAATGACCGTGCGCACTGTTTATTCCAGCGCCTATAAATTCCGCTGCTCGCGATTTAGGTCAAAAGGACCGCCGTTTTCACGCCCAGCTCCGCCGTTCCGCGCCAATTTCGCCCCTCCATCGTCGCCCACCATCTAGAGGTGCTCCGGGCTGGTTCTTCACGCCAATCTTGAGCCGGAGTTTCCTCTCGGCCTCCTCCTTCATCCAAGAGCTTCAAAGAGAGATCTAGCCGCCATCTCCATCGAGCAAGAGGAAGTTTGCAACCTCTACCGAATCGTGACACGAAGAAGACGGGTCCATTGGAGAGTCGTGACAGCTCTCTCTACCCCGGACGTAGTTGCGGACCGAGCTTGGACGCGGATTGACAACCCGGCGATTCCAACCGTGAATCTACAACGAGACTTCGGATTCGGTCGATTTCTTGTCTTATTCTTCTCTTATTGATGTGTATATGTTTTAGATCTCATTATTATGATGAAGTGGCACTTAAACTAGTTGTATTTCTATTTATTTCATGTCTATGTGAAATATTTGTTGTTTGAGTTGCTTGAGGTGCGCCCCATTCCATCCTCCATCCCGCCGTCACGTTCGTGTGCCGCACTAGCAATTGCTAGTGGCGTGCTTGTCGAAGAGGTGCTTGCGACCCTCACTCCGCTAGCCTACTCGTCCATCCGCCTACCGAAGCGTGGCATCGCGGCCCGTGTATTCCATCCTGCCTAACGAAGCAGTGCGCTCAAGGCCTGCACAGTTCGATTCCGCTTGCCTACTCGTCCATCCGCCCTTTCGACGCAGCGCGCTCAAGGCCTGCCTAGTCTCCATCCCGCCAAGCGAAGCATTGCATAGCGGCATTGCATAGGAGTAGTTGATAGCTTTTATTTTATTTTCCAAAAGCCAACCCAACTCCCCCGCATTTCATCTGATTTAAGGACTTCAATCTCAAGTCCTTCCTCGAAACCTAACTCCACCTTACTGTGTTCCTCAAGAGACTGACACTCGGGGATTTTCCCCATTATTATTACTTGCGCGACCGGTGCACTTGCCGAATCATCGCATCACTTATCCCTTTTGTTTATTGGGCCAACTTAGTACTGACTTGAGTTTCCCTAGACCTCATTTAGAAGATGAATCTCAAACTTATAGACCTTGAGGTTTTATATGTGTAGTCAAGTAAATAAGAGGATAGCAAAATAACCATTGGGGATATGCATAGAGGTTGTCAAGTTATACGTATATATATGACCTCTGAAATCACGGAAGTCAGTACAAGACTTTAGGATATGGATTGGATAGAAATAGAACCTGGCTGTAGGCCCCTGTGATCTTAAGAAATGAATAAATAACCCAATGCGAAGGATGATATCATAGATCCACCTCCTCAAGCCTGAGACGATGATCTATAATAGAATCGGGGCAAATAGTAAGTTGACTGGTCTTTAGTCAAGTTATTAGAAGCATAAAGTTGCCAAGTTAGCTGCTTGGAACAATTTATCGCGTCATGAAGCTTGTGGATTGGAATTAGATTCCTGCGCGATAGAGCTATAATTGGAAATTTTTGAATTTCTGGGCGTTCGAAGATAATGTACATACAATTATTGAAAAATCAAGCCCTTTTATTTTCGACCAATTATATCGTAACCTATATTCATATACCTTGGGAGCTAGTTGACACTTAACCGGAGATCGTTGAAATTATACCTATGGATTAAGTAAATAAGAGAGTACTGATGACCTTTAGATTCATGGCTTAATGAGCCTGGGAATTGAAAGACAAATGTCATTATAATCCCCAAGAATGTTGTATGTTTGGAGAGTAATATGTGATATTGGGAAATGTGACACCTCTTTAAATCATAACTTTAGAGGTTGGATTAGGAGTTATACATAATAGTGATGATCTCACGAGTATAATGAACTTGGTAATCTATTAACTCATACATATTGGTCGATGCTGAACTGCATGACAGGATTCAGGAGAGATTACCACATGTGCACATAAGTTGAATTTTTGCCGTAAATAAGTTCATGCTTATAGCTATATTATTGAGGTATGTGTCGACTAAAATGTAGGAATTTATACCATAAAATATAGTTATTGGATTGCCATAGAAATGTGCACATGGGTTTTCATATCAGTAGGAAGCTCGGAGAATTTTGGTAGAGTTAATCCTTGAATAAATAACAGGCTTCCTTCACGAGTACAATTGAGACTACAACTTGAGAAATTAATCCACTGAATTGTTGACATGAAATGCCATGGGCTTGATATATGATCCCTCTTGATAGTATTAAGCTATGGAAAATTTATTGGAAATAATCGTTGAATAAAGGACATACCCCTTCACAAAGTGCAATGTGAGATTACAATTTGAGGAACTTTTTTTTTCTAAATTAGGGATGATGAAATATCTTGAACTTTTGATATACGACCTATTATAAGCGACAAACTCTGGGGATTTTTATTAGATTCAATCGCGGAGTAAACTTCATACTTCATTCGCATGAAGGGTTGGAAGTGTTAATATAGAATAGCTATAAAAACTTGTGCATGAACTTTTGATAACAATATGAACTTCTTAAGATTTTGGTGGAATTTATGGTTACCCATTTCTGATACTCCCTTCGCAACGTAGAATTTGAACGCATAATTTGATAAATTCATACCCTGAATTATTACTGAGTTGTTATGGAATATTATATATAGACTCTTTATATTTGTAGGAAGCCCTCAGAACCCTCTTAGAAGTAATCATTGAGTAAAATGCATGCTTCCTTCACGAAGTGGAAATTGAACGTATAATTGGAAGAATACCTACAATAAATTATTGTTGAATGGTTGTTATAGAATTTTGTACATATATATTTCTTTTTATATCAGTAGGAAGATCTTGGGAATATTGTTGGAATTAATTACTAAGAAGACATCGTACTGACTTCACAAGTGCAACCTTGGAATATATTTGAAGAATGGATAGGTTGGGATATGGATGATAAGATAATATAACAATTATCAGATAGTCTTGTGATAACCTTGAGACCTCTCATCTTCATTTGCTGGGAACCCCGTGGACCCGAACTTAAATTTCGAGGATGAAATTATTCTTTTGTTTATTGGGAATTGTAACATCCCATTTCCTACTAGACCCCTAAGATGAACTTTGTCATGACAAGGTCATGACAATGCCCTAAGATACCAAGGATTGCCCTAGAACCAAGGTGAAAAGGTGAAAAACACCTTGGTGTGCAAATAGACAAAATGACTTCAAGGTTTAAGACTTGATGTCTAAGCCTCAAAATGATCCAATTGACCCCACCTAACTCTTCCTAATCCTCTAGGGAACTCAATGAGTCACTAATAACCCAATGGGTCAAGACAAATCTAGGGTGTGGGTCAAAATCACCATTTGACTCATTTAGCCTAAGTAGACCTAAATAGGTCAAAAGTGCCCAAAGAGGGTTCACCAAGCCATGAATCACACCAAAGGGAGTCTATGGACCTCATGGACACCATGTGGGGTCAGCCTACTCATCAGTTGACCAAGTCAACCCAAAAGCCCTAACATATGGTCACCAAGTTTGTCCAATTTAACCAAATTGACCAAAGTCAAATATAAGTCAACATAACCCAATTCAACCCAAATTGGCTCAATTAGACTTCATATGACCAAATTGACCACACCATTACATGTCAATCCCTAAGAGAGACCCAATGGACTCAGAAGCCTCATCATGTGATCATCATATTGGTCAAATTGACCAAAATCAAACTTTCCCCAATTTTGGTCAAAATCACACTTATTGGCTAAATTGGCCCAATTATGGCATCACCAAGGCCCAATAAACATTGTATGGTGTCAAGGGACTCAAGACCAACAATTTGGACCAGTCAACCCATTAGTTGACCAAGTCAACCACTAAAGTCAACATAAGTCAAAATTGGGCTAAATGGGAATTTTGGATCAATTAAACCAAACCCTATGGGCTAAGGCCTCAATAGGAGGCCCATCCTGCAACCCAATGGCACTTGACCATGCATGACCTCAGATTTGAAGAGGGATTGACATGCAAGGGGGCAAAATTGGATTTTCCCCCAATTTGGAGAAGAGACAAATTAGAATTCATGGATTGAGTGCCAATTGGCACTCAATTCTCCTCCCAAAGCATTCCACTGAGCTCCCTCAGTAATTCCCATCCGAATTCCTGTTGTCCCCATGCCAAGTGTCACCTTGGTGAAGCATCCAAGGTGTAGGCCGAGCTCCCCTTTAATGGCTGGAATGGTCAGAGCCCACCTCAAGCCAAATAGACACCACCATTAGCTTTAGAACAAGGAAAGCATATGAAATCGACCTTTGAATCACTGCAAATGGTGGAGGAATGAAGTTTTGAGCAAGCTCACCGGAGAGGAGAAGATTCATGGCCAACCGCCGCCGCCGCCTCCGTCAAGCTTCATTATGGTATGATTTCTCCCCCCTCCCTCGGTGCCACTTCATAGATCAAATAGGAATGAATCCAAGCTCATTTGAGCTTGATGCCATGGACAACCATGAAGAAATGGCTGATTTTAGATCTCGCCGGAAAACACTACTCCGGCCACCCCAAGTCGCCGGACCACCACTCATCGATGGCTCTTGCCGAGAGGAAGGAGTTGGTGTGGTTGGCCGGCAATGGGAGGGCTTAGATTGCTGTAGTGAGGCCAAAACACCTGCTCCAGGTCGGGCAAATCGTGGCCTTTAGCTCTAGGAAGAAGAGATAATCATGGCCATTGATTTGATCAAGGATCGGCTATTGGCAGACCATAATAATTCTGCCTAGAATTATTCAGTGGTTTGCATGCAATATTTGAAGGCCTTAGATGCCATTTTTGCAAAAAGGGGCAGAGATAACATTTGTAGCCCTACGGGTCTACTTTCATTTGCCACTTGAATCAACTGATTTGGTACACTGTGGACACCAGGGCACTTATTTTCCTAGGACTGCTCCTTGTGTAGGGCAGAAATTAAAAGCGCAATATCTTTTAAATGTCTTAACCAAATCCCTTCATTTTTCTACCATGCATGCATGGTATGATGATTCACCTAGAATTTAAATTTGAGAATTTATAGATGTATTTTCATTGAGATATTTCAGTTATTAGCAATAGTAAATAATTGATATTTATGGAGTGTGTAACTCCAAACACCCCCAAATTTGGGTGGTAAGATATTTATATATATCTTGATCACTGGTTAAAATTTCATCACATGTGCATGAGTATATTTCTCTGAACTTCAAAATGAAGTTTGGGTCTTAAGAGGAAAATTGGGATGCTAATAGTCAATTGGGCTTTTGAGCTTTTTGATGGAATTGAAGGTGGGAATCACCTTGCATGCCTCTAAAACCTTGGGGCTAGTGTATGTCATGAGGATATACATCATTGACATAAGTTTCATGATTTTTGGAAGTTATTTTCCTAAAGTTTTTAATTAACTGAAAATTGTCACACTTTTAAATTAATGAAATAATTTGAATCAAAAACTTAGAGATAAATCCAAAACTCTGGGAAATGGATCTTTGACTGGAAAAGTACATTTAGGAATTTTGTTGGATTTTTTGGACCTCATTTATTTCTCTGAATTTGATTTACTTGGTTAGGTCAAATTTAATCAAATATGACATTTAGGTCTCATATGCACTTGGAGAATTATGAAATTATTCTAGTAGGTTTCCTTGGTGATCCTATAGCTCTGTAAATTTTACCATAATTTTTAGATGAATTTTAGGTCATTATATAGTACTTGTTATATAACCCCATATTGGCACACCATTTGTAATAAATAGCAATTATGGATAAATACTCTCTCGTAAATTATGAAACTTTGGATTTGGTGTTTCTAGATTATTATTGTACTAGGATAATTTTCTCAGAATTTATAGAGACATATTAATGGTAGTTGTAGTGTAAACCCTTATTGGCACACCATTTGTAATAAATAGCAATTATGGATAAATACTCTCTGGTAAATTATGAAACTTTGGATTTTGTGTTTCTAGATGATTATTGTACTAGGATAATATTCTCAGAATTTATAGAGACATATTAATGGTAGTTGTAGTGTAAATCCTTATTGGCACACCATTTGTAATAAATAGCAATTATGGATAAATACTCTCTGGTAAATTATGAAACTTTGGATTTGGTGTTTCTAGATTATTATTATACTAGGATAATTTTCTCAGAATTTATAGAGACACATTAATGGTAGTTGTTGTGTAAATCCCTATTTGCACCCCTGTAAAGATAAATAGAAATTGTGAGTTTAAAATGTTTGGAAAAATATGATCTTCTGGAAATAGTGTTTTTATGTTCATATGAAGCTACTGTAATATTTCCAGAATTTTAGGAAGTCAAAATCTTGTACTTGATGTGTAAGATTATTTTTCCATTCATTCATTGAAAATTAGGGATCATGGTTATTTAATTGCTAGAAAAATATGAAATATTGGAAATCTTTTTATCATGTCACATTTCATCACTGGAAGGATATTTAACAAGTTTGAATTCACTAGCATGATACCTCCTTCACATTTTAGATTCAGATTAGTAATTAATGAATTTTTATAGAGGGCAAAATTATATGAAACATGCTTGGATTTTGATCATCCCTTATTTTATCCACTATGAACCTATGATAAAAATTAGAAGTCATTTGGAAGTAATTTGACCAAGGTTCCATCATAGGAATCTAAGTAGTTATATGTCGTGGTCTGCGGATAGTGAAAACTCATTATGATGAATAGGTCAATATAATCACAAGGAAATCGGTGAGAATTTGATTATAACAAGAGATGAGTATATACCACTTAGAGGACTAAAAGTTATTAGAGTTGAATCCAAAAGAACGATTGCTCAGGAGCGGGATGAAACATAAGACGTGAAAACACTTAAGATATAAAGAGTAATGAGAGGGTGGAATGTTAGGTTAGGGTAGTCACCAAGAATGTTAATTGTCCTGGAAAGGGGTTGGGCATCATCCCTTCACATACCCTAGTACCTTGCGAACCCTTCACCGGGTAGCCCTCGGGAAGTCCAGGATCCACCCTAAACTTCCTAGTATAATAATAACTAAACAAGGGTAGTCTAACTAGGAGTTTAGACGAAGAGAGTGCTTGATGAGCTATGGGTAAGGCTGTGCTCGGGATTAACGAAAGATCGTCCTTCCCCTTAGAGGGTCATAAAGCGCTGAGGTTTAATTTAAGTGAAATGATGAGAGGGTAATCTTATGGGTAGATACCAATAATACTAAGTGTCTTGAAAAAGGGAACTTTGGGGTGTCATCCCATTGTGGTTCCTAGTACCGTAGCGAGCCCCTTACAGGGTAATCCTCGGGGAGTCCAAGATTAATCGTAAACCGTAGGGATAAGATGTTATACAAGAATAATTTAATAACACACTCACCCACACCCCGTGGTTACGGGAGCTTAGTCGGTTTGGTGCTACGAGCAGTAAGCTCTGTGTTTGTAAGAGCGGATTGACAAGTCAGGTGAGCTTGTGACTCAGTAGTGTATGTTGGTACGGACAGGTTGGTCCGGTGAGCCGGTGGCTCGGAAGGTTATTATTGACAGGCAGGTTAGCCCGGGGAGCTTATGGCTCGGAGGTAGATAGTAGAACATGTTGCTTGTGCACGAAGGTGGTGGGTCTTCGGTATTGGATGGTTGTTCACACCGACGTCAATACGTTGACTCGGCAAGTGTGGTGATTACACTTAGCCATGAAAGTTTGGAGGTCCAGTCAGCAAGAGTACGCAGACGCTCCGCGGTTTTGTGTTGAGGCGTACAATAGGTCTAGGTTAGGTAGTGTGAATACCAACCTAGAGGTGGGCGAGGCCCAACCCACCGCTTCCATTTGACACTACAGGAGTATCCTGGGAGTCTTGCTAGCTCCAAAAAGGGGGAACTAAAGGTCTATGCGCATAGAGTCGTGGTGAGTGAGTTGCACTTGTATGAACATAGCATAACAGCATACCTTGCATGTCATAGCATGAACATTGCATTTCAACCCCTACCCTATCGTATAAATTGGTATGGGACTTTTTATACGATAGGCCCTGCTAAACGACCCCTTGGTCTATAGGTTTGTATGGGCATTCCTATAAATCAATGGTTACTCTTAAATTAAATTACTTGCGTCGCACTGCTTCTCTTGCTTACCTCTTTTACTGCTGCGATATTACTTTACTGCACTTAATACGGTTTACTTGCTCATACTGCTAGCATAGAATTTATATGGATATACTCTTGTTAGCGTAGAATGTTTGTCACCTGCTAGCTTCTTGATTTCTCCACTTTGTTGTCCTCCGCTTCTTCCTCCCGCACGGTGCCTAGGAGTCGCGGGGGGAGGCGGGGACAAAATCGGCTTAGTCTTTATGACTAACGGTTGGTTGTGACCGTAGGTGTTCGAGGAGCTGGAGCACCGACACGACCAGCCAAGACATGATGGCAGGATCTGAGGAGCAGAAGCCATGCAATACTTCTACTACAGGACAGGTGTTTGAATATTTAAGAATTGTTAGCTTCCGCATAGATGTAGAGTGAGAGAGTGAGATTTTGTTCTACCCTGGATATGTACTGGGCATAAGCCCCTTTTACTCTTTCATTTATGGTACTCATGATGGACAGTTTACTTTTGGATATATATATATACAGATGCGTGTGATTGTGGACTTGTGTACTAGTTTTCTTCTTATCTCTTGTTGGACTGGTTGATCGTTCTTGTGGGCAGGATAGGCGTCTTGCAGGAGGTGGCTAACTTGTGTGCTAGCATCTCCGTAAGGCGGCGGTTCTGGGCATAAGATCCAGGAACTCTCCTGGTGCGGGAGAGGGATCTTATAGGTGGACCGCCATAATGCCTTTCTGCAGCTTGCGCCAAGGGCAGATCACACAATCTACGTTCGACGAACTGAGTTTTGCATTCGATGAACTCCATTCTTCGTTCGATGAACACGGCAAGTCTCAGCGCTTGCTTCTATCCAGTCTCTGCGTTCACCGAACTGAGTTCTGCGTTCAACGAACTTCATTCTTCGTTCGACGAACTCCAGTCTGAGTTCGACAAACTTGTCAAATCTCAGCGGTTCAGCTGAGACAAGTCTTCATCCCTTAGGAGGTGATTTCTCCTGATCTAAGGGCATGATTGGCCCTTTCTCTTGAGTTACTTGAACCTGTATATCTTACAAAAATATGGCTTTATCAAATACATCTTGGACTTAGCATTGTGAGTGATGCCTCTTCAAATCAAAGGAATATTGAGGGCAATATTCCCAACACCCTGCCTCCACTCTAGCGGATGGGGTCTTCCTTGGCCTCCTTGGATGTTCTCCCCTCCCTGGTGGAAACCCATTCCTGGGCCCTGCCTCCCTCATTGATGTTGCCTCCACCCCACCTCCGGGGCTCTCGCCTCCTCTCTTCTCCTTGGCTCTGGATGCTTGACCTCTGGCTTGCTCATCCGTGCCAACCTTTTTGTGAACTCGGGATTTACTGCCTCCCCTCTATCTCTTCCGCCGCTCCCTCCATCAGCTCCTCAAAAGACAAAGGAGCCCTCCTCTTGAGGTCCATCTTGAAGAACCCCTCTTGCAACCCCACAATGAAGGCGAGCTGGAGAGTGTACCCTGGCACCTCCTGAATGAGGTGGACCTCCTCCTGGAATCGTTCCACGTAATGGGCTAGCGACTCCCCCGGCCTCTACTTGATGCTGAAGAGTGCCTTGGGGTCCTTCTTTCCCTTCTTTGAGGTTGAGAAGCGTAGCAGGAAGCCGCAGCGCAAGTCCTCAAAAACATATATTGTCTCGGAGGGAAACTGGTGGACCAGTCACTCGCCTTCTCCTTCAGAGTGGTGGTGAAGAGTCGGCACTTGAAAGCGTATGACATAGGTCTGATAGAGACCATGTCCTCGAACCACTGCAGCTGCTGAGTGGGGTCATCCTTGCTGAACCCCTCGGGGAGAGGTGCCGAGAGCACCAACTAACAGAAAGGACTCCCCCACTTCGCACCCCTGACCTTCTCCACTCGCTCCGTGAGCTCCCCAGGCAAACTAGCTCCCCCCTATCTCACACTCTCTGAGGGGCCACTCGCTAGGATCCCACTGGCTGGTATCCCTCCTCCCGAGACGACACTCGCTCGAACCCCACCCGCACTCGTTGGGATGGGAAAGAGATCCTGACCCGCTAGATCTCGCTCTGGCTCCTGGGACGCCGCCTCCTTCCCCGGCCTCTGACCCGGGGCATGCTCACCCACTCCAGCTGGAGGGGCCACTTGGGGCGCAGGGGTTGCAAACCCCACAAGGGACGTGGAGAGGGCGCACTGGAAGGCCCCGAGCAGATCTCTCTTCAGGTCGGCCAGCATCTCCACTGTTGTCGAGGCGTCGGGTGGAGGCGAGCCACCGAAGTCCTCCACTCATTCGATGTCTCCTGCCATCTCTTCCTTGGGACTTTCTTGAGCTAGCTGCACTCCACGCTCACCGCACCAAAATGTTGAAACCAGGACTTGGTTTCTTTGTGGAGCTCGGGCCCTCAAGGATGAGGGGCAGCTAGCACTTACTGATTCCTCGGAAGGAACCAGACGGAGACTCGGAACTAAACACAGACACTTGGTCGCAGCGAGGAGGTCCCACCACACACCCGAAAGATCTTTGAGCGCTTCCTCTCCCAAGCCAAAGCTGAGACTGGGCACCCTGGAGAGCCTGAGAGCTAAGCCAAGATAACCAAGGGAGGAAGAAGCTCAGAATGCTGAGGTTGGAATCCTCTCCCAAGGTGCCCATCAAGGTCTATTTAAAGTTTTTTAAGTCTGGTCTACTAATAGCGGGATTCTGCTTTACTTTTTTACTATACGCAGCCCAGAATGGTCTGCCAACAGCCAAACTCCGCTGTTTGGAGGGGCTAATTGCAGACCACCAAGGGTTTTTAGGTAAAATTGCTCATGGACCCTTCCTGGGCAAGCCACCCACTGGAGACTCTCTAGCGAGCCATGTGGCTCAGTTCGCTCGCCAACCTGCGAGTGAGCACAAGGCCTCTGGCCCGCTCGCCCCTCTGCGAGCGACGACGGGAGCCTGGCTCGCCTGGTGCTCTGATCCGCTGGCCTTCGTACTTCCTTTTGCCTGTCGGTTCCTCCGCCACTGTTCCTCCCCTAGCGGACACCGGCGTTGTATATGTGCGCTGCGTTTGTGTGTGCTATCGTAGAATTATATGTTGAGAGGTTCTCGTGTTTTGTCTGTAATCGTGTCAGAAGGCGAGCCTACAAAAATTTGGTATCAGAGTCAGGTTTGTGTCTATTTCTTAATTGACGACATCCTTTTTATTTTCTTAGGACGCCGACACACACTTGTCTTGCACGATCCTTTGTTCAAAACAACAAAATTTTTAATTGCTGGTCTGCGAATAGAGGCCAAAAATTCTCATTTTTCAGCAAAAGTCAAAAACAAAAAATCTGGAAAATATCCATAGTTTTTTAGCAAGAAAATAAAAAATTTATTTTATTTACCCTAGTTATTAAGCGGGACTAAATCTATCTTTCGAAAAATTTGTCAGGTCAGAATCTATTTTCTATCAGTACATGCGCACAAGATTAGGCACGGAGTATACCGCATCCTCCCCCCATATGGCGTATTAGCGAGACACGGGTCACGGTCTAACGATGATTGATGAACTCCACCAGGAGTTAACGGATCAGTTGACAGACATTAGGTAGATGCTTCACGAGCTAAGGTTATATCAAGCGGCTCCCCGTAATCAAGCTGCCAACAAACCTGAAGAAGGGAATAACCATAATAATAATAATATTAATGAACAAGTCCCGCGTGCTAATCATAATAATGAACATGTCCCGCGTGCACCGTGCGAGTTTGATATCACTAGGGCCGTCCGGGTCAAACCCCCATCGTACGATGGACTGGGTGAACCCCATGTTTTCTTAGACAGGGTCTTGGAAATAGAGTGCTACTTTGAGTGGCACAATTTGACCGACGTGTATAAGGTGCGAGTTGCGTGAATGAAGTTGTTAGGCAGGGTTAAGATATTCTGGTTGAATGAGGAACATCATCTAGGTGCGGTGAATGGTCTACCACCAATTTGTTTGGCAGGCATGAAGGCAATATTGACAGACCAGTACGTCCCTACATACCATCGGACACAAATGTTTGATGATTTAGCTACCCTTAGGCAATGGAATAGGCCGGTCGCTGATTACATGAGCCTTCTCAAGGACATGATGGTCAGGTGCGATGTTAGAGAGATGTCAGAGATCACCCTCTCTATGTTCTGTAAGGGGCTTAACCCCGACATTCAGGGCAAACTCCTCCATCATGGCCACAATGACTTAAACACCACTTTAATGTCGCCTTGGATATTAAAAAGCACAATGCGCACAAGTCCAGGACTCATTCATTTCAGAAGGAAAAGTCCATCTTAGGACCAGCCCCCCGCCCCCCCCCCCCCCCCCCCCCCCCCCCTCCACCCAAAAGGATAAGGGTAAGTTCTGATCTGCTAACTTGAACTCGGTTGTCATTACAGAAAGAAATATAAGAAATCCAACTGGAGAGAGAGTGTCCGTGGGTAGGATCATCAAAATGAATGTTATGTGTTTTGCTTGTGGAATTCAAGGACATTACGCTAGTGAATGTCCTACTAAACCTAAGCCCCTAGCCCTATTAGATACCTCGACTGAATCCGCTGAGCTCATGTATGAGGCCGGTGAAGAACCTAAATCGGAAGGAGTGCCTAGCGATATAGAGGATGATAACCATATGATGGCGATGAGGTGTATTTTAGCAACTCCACGTGCGTCGGATGAATGGAATAGGACGAATATTTTCTCTTTAAATTTTAAAAGTGGAGAGAAGTGGTGTAAGCTGATGATCGATAACGGTAGCTGTATGAACGTGGTTTCAGAAAATGCGGTGTCACGGATGTTATTAACTACAGAGCCTCACCCTTACAAGGTTGCTTGGGTTAATAAGACATCCCTTCCTGTCGCCGCGAAGCGTTGTTTGGTACCCCTTACCATCAAGGCTTATTCGGAAAAGGTTTGGTGTGACGTCATCCCCATGGATGCCTGTCACATGTTATTAGGATGCCCATGGCTTTATGACCAAGATGCTACTCATTTAGGGCGAGACAACACGTATGAGTTCAAATTTAATATCAAGACCATTATTTGTAAACCCACTTCGCCTAAGGATCCATCGGTCGCCTCTAAAGACATGATTGTGCCTGTTGAGAAGAAAGCGTTAAGCTTAATAGGTAAGAAGGAGTTTGAGCGTGATAGATTTATGGACCGTGACATATATGCATTAGTTTGTTTACAAATCAAGGAAGACACGTCCCCTTTTGAAAACTTACCACTAGCATTGAAGACACTTTTGGAAGAATTTAAGGACGTCTACCCAAATGATTTACCGTCCGAATTACCCCCCGTGTGAGAAATTCAACACGAAATTGATTTCGTTCCGGGTTCCTCCTTGCCCATCCTTCCCCATTATCGACTTAACCCCTCCTCACATCATGAATTGCAAAAATTAATTTCGGATTTGCTAAGTAAGGGGTTTGTCCTTCATAGTAAGAGTCCTTATGTCGTACCGACATTATTGGTCCCTAAGAAAGACGGTTCCTGGAGGATGTGTGCAGATTATAGGGCCATTAATAAAATAACTGTCAAATATAGGTTTCCCATCCCTCGTTTGCATGACTTTTTGGATATGTTAGTCGGGGCCACTACTTTTTCTAAACTAAATCTTAAGAGTGGCTACAATCAAATCAGAATTAGAGAGGGAGACGAGTGGAAGATGACATTTAAATCAAAAGATGGACTGTATGAGTGGTTGGTGCTCGGGGAATGGCTCACTAATGGCTCGAGTACATTTTCGAGGTTGATGATGTTAGTGTTCAAGCCTTTCTTGGGAAAATTCGTAGTTATATATTTTGATGATATCCTAGTTTTTAGCGCCTCTCCGAATGATCATGAGTCGCTTTTGAGGATAGTCCTTACGACGTTGCAAAAGGAACAATTATTTGTTAATATACAAAAATGCTCGTTCAATGTTCCATCTATGGAGTTCCTAGGATATATTGTGAGTTCGTAGGGCATTCATGTGGATCCCAAGAAGGTCCAATCCATTAGGGATTGGTCGGAACCAACCAAAATACGGGATGTTCGGAGTCTTCATGGCTTATGTACTTTTATCGCCGATTTATCCGAGATTTTAGTAGTATCATGGCACCGATCACGGAGTGCGTGAAGAAGGGAGAGTTCGCATGGACCAAATCGGCCACTAAAGCGTTTGAAACAATTAAATCCCGAATGTCGGAAGCTCCTCTTTTACGATTGCCTGATTTTAATAAGGTTTTTGAATTGTCATGTGATGCGTCTGGAGTTGGTATTGGCGGTGTATTGAGTCAAGATGGTCATCCTATTAGGTACTTTAGTGAGAAGCTTGCCGGACCAAAATTGAATTATTCTATTATGATAGGGAGTTTTATGCGGTTATTCGGTGTCTCCAACATTGGCGACATTATTTACTCCCTAAGGAGTTTGTTATATTATCTGATCACGAGGCTTTGAGATTTATTAATTCACAAAATAAGGTTAGACCAGGCATGCTAAATGGGCCTCCTATCGTCAAGAGTACACCTTTATAATAAAACACCTTAAGGGAATGCTAAATCGTGTGGCAGACGCCCTTAGTCGAGTCTCTTTATTATTGTCTACGCTTGAGGTGAAAGTGATTGGGTTCGATAGAATTAAGGATGAGTACATTATTTGTCCGGACTTCAAGGAAATATATTTATCTGCTCAAAGTGACTCCCCCAAGACCATTTCTGCCTATTATATTAGGGACAGTAATTTATTTAAGCATTCGAAGCTATGTATTCCTCGTTCCTCCCTACGCCATTTCATTGTTTGGGAATTGCATAGCAGAGGTTTAAGTGGTCATTTTGGTCGTGATAAAACCATTACGTTAGTGGAAGACAAGTTTCATTGGCCCGTCATTAAGTCAACGCTTAATAAAATTGTGGGAAGTTGTCGTGCGTGCCAATTAGCTAAGGGTAATTAAACGAATGCAGGACTTTATACCCCTCTTCGGATCCCTTCCATTCCCTGGGAAGACGTTAGTATGGATTTTATTCTGGGCCTACCCATCACGTTTAGTTATCATGATTCCATCCTGGTGGTAGTAGATCGGTTTTCTAAAATAGCTTATATTATTGCGTGCAATAAGACCAACGATGCGTCACATGTTGCAAAATTATTCTTTAAGGAAGTTGTTGGCATCGGGGCGTTCCCAAGTCAATAGTGATAGATAGGGACGTGAAATTTAGAAGCTATTTTCGGAAGACCCTGTGGAAGATAATGGGCACCAAACTTTTATTTTCTTCGGCCCACCATCCACATACAGATGGGCAAACGAAAGTGGCAAACAGAAGTTTGTCCGTGGGACTTAATCCTACCCCATGCTCAGTTAGCATACAATAATTCAAAAAATAGGTCTACGGGTTTATCACCTAATGGAATCGTGCACGGATATAAAGCATCAGTGCCTCTAGACTTGATTTTGTTACCTCCATCTTATAAGTCAAGTCAATTTGCACAAGAGTTTGACTCTCATGTTCACAATTTACATAAGCACATTAATTAAGCGCTAACCACACAATATGCATCTTATCAATCTCATGCTAACATACATAAGAGAGCGTCTCCCTTTAATGTTGGTGATTTAGTCTTGGTGTGTCTCATCCCTAAACGGATGCCTTCAGGCACCATAAAAAAGTTGGCGAATCGGCAAGTCGGTCCTTTTCGAATTTTAATGAAATTAGGAGAAAACGAATATCTTTTGGAGTTACCCACTGATTGGAGTATTTCCCCTATATTCAATGTTTCGGATTTAACGTCATATGTTTCTCCACCACTTGAATTGTCTACCTGTCGGTTTGGTTCCACTGAGTCCTCTAATGGGTTTGGGGGTGAGCTTATTCCTGGATTGCTCTCTCCATTGGTCTCCACTGGAGTTATGTTGAATGTTGATATAGAAACTTTTTCTCCTTCATTGACAAATGCTTTTCCAAGGTTCCCAAGGACCACTTTTTTGCCAGACAGGATCCTCAAAGACGAAGTGCTCTCCTCTCCAAGTGGTGACATTTGCCGCTACTTGATACGATGGCGTGATCGTCCGGCCTCCGATGAATCTTGGCTACCAGAATCAGAGGTGGCTCTTTTGGATGATGCTCTTCTGCGCCGGTACATTCAAGCCAACTCATCAGTGATGAGTGCTTTTGAGTGGGGGAGGATTGATGGAGACGACGACCCCCAACATATTGATGATGATGGAGTCGGCACGCTTACGGAAGCCAGCATGCTTGCGGAAGATCTTTCGCCCTTTCCATCCTAGACTTGCGGCGCCGCGGCAACCTTTTTGATCGACGCTACAATCTCCTCCCTGGACGCAAGACTCATATTTAATAATTATAATGTTATTTATATTTATTTATTTCCATGTAGCATTGTTTTAAATTTGGGATTGTATTTCATTATGGCATGCATTTAGCCATGTTGTTATGTTTATTTTAATTGGGTTGCATATAGCCTGGATGTTTGTAAGCCTTATATAAGGCCATGATTATTGAAGGATTAAGAAGGATATATGAAATTGAAAACCTTAAGCTGAAATTCTCCCTCTTGGTCCCTCTCTCCCTCTCTCTAGCCACCGCCCCCTCTCTCCTAATTTGGGAAATTCGGCCACCCCCCTCTCTCTTCCTCTCCTCTCCTTCTCTAATCTCTCCCACCAATCCTCCTTCAACCTTTCTAGTATTGCAAGCCGACGATTGCTCCTCCTTCTCCCTTGAAGGATTTGGCCAACCTAATTCCTCCCTCTTTGTGGATTTCGGCCTAAGGTGAAAGGATTCGTGGTCTCGTGGAATCAAGTCCAGCGTGAAGCGAGGAAGGCGGGCGCGTTTATCTCCATTCGGTGCAGCTCCGGTGGATCTGAGGAAGGGCGATCTTATTTCGGATCCAATCAATCTCTGAGTGGGTAACAAAATTATCTACCTTTGTGTGTTCCCTCTTGATTATTCTTGTGGTGGAATTACTTTTGCGTGACTTCCAACATCGTTGAATTTATCGTGTTTTTCTTCGATCGATTTTGTTGTTAATCTTGATTTTATTTAAGTTCGTGAGGATTGGAGAACCTCATTTTTTTTGGTAGAGATCTACCTTTTTCCGAAATCATTAATTTTTGGTGGATCACTTTTGGTACAACACTTGCTCGATCGAACCGGGTAGGTCCTTTTAGCTTGAGAGAATATTGGCTTATAGCCCTTATTCAATCTTCAACGGTGTGGCTACCCATACATTAGCATTGGACCAATAAAATATCATTATGTGTGCTCTGCGTTTGTGTGTGCTATCGTAGAATGGTACTTTGAGAGGTTCTTGTGTTTTGTCCGTAATCGTGTCAGAAGGCGAACCTACATCATGGTACAGGCCAGATCTCCTCTGGGAGCGCCCTGAATTGTCAGCACTTGTTGCTACTTCGGGGATCCCAATCTCTTAAAGAATTTCTCAAACGGATGGCCAGGAAAACCACAGAAACTACGAACTTCGCCACTCTTTTTCTTTGGAGGAGGGCCAGAAACCTTGGAGCTTTCCCCCTCGTCGACCTTACTCTTGTCCTTTCTCATCAACGCACCTCTATTCTTGGCATTGTCGATGGCCTCGACTTTCAGTGCGGCTTCTACTACTTCAGCATAGCTTTCAGATCTGTATGTGCTAGCCAATTGTTGAACGTCGCTATGAAGTCCTCCGAGAAATTGCTTCACTCTTCTTACCTCAGAAGCCACTAAATCAGGAGCAAAACTGCTCAAATTCGATCTCATACTCACTAACCATGAGTTGCCTCTGCTTCAGGTGCAAAAAATTATTCATCAGACGGTCTTGCTCGGCCGACGGCAGGAACTTCTTCAGCAACATCGCCTTAAACAACTCCCACGAACATCCATCTACGAGGCTCTCTCTCTCTCCCTGATCCACCAGCTCTTAGCAAGTCCTTTTAGCTGGTAAGCAGCAAACATCACCATTTGGCCCATAGATATTCCTGAGTACGAAATCATCTCCTCAATGATAACTAACCAGTCATCCAATGCCATGAAATCGGCTCTTCCAATATACATAGGAGGTTCGAATCGCTGAAAATGCGATATAAAGTTCATTTCTGGTGGCAGTAAAACTAGAGGCACCAAAGGAGCGGGAGGAACAGGCACAGTCTGACCCACTACAGGGTCCTGCACTACAGGCTGCTGCACAATGACAGCAGTCAACAATGATTGGATCTGCGGTTGCATCGCAACCAATTGCCTTGACAAGCCTCATTACTCTATCACGGACTCTCGACCATGGATTCACTTTGCGCACCCGAAGACTCGCCCTCCATTTGGGGAGTCAACTTCGTCGCAACATGCCTCGGCGGCATATCTATAAATACGAACAAATGGCTCATCAAAACCCTAGCTTGGAACTAGAACTACTCAACTTAGCTCAAACCAAATATGAAAAGATACTTGCTCTAGCTACTACCTTGCTCTGGGATTTTATATAAATGATGTTATGCCTTAACTTAGGATGATATACTATCATCCTTTGACTCTTGTGCATATCACATGCATGCATGAATGTTTAAATCTTCTTTTGAAATCATGTGTGTATGAGTGTCATCATATAAATCTTCTGCTTGGCACGGGTACTTTCTGCAATGTTATGATGTGCATGTTGTGCTATGCATTCTAAGAAAAGCCTTAATGCATGTTATGAGTGCTGTACGCATGAAATATTATGCACCCCATAATACATAATATCGCATGCAATGAAAAGGAAAATCTAATGGGCATGCATATGATGATTGTTATGCATCTCATACTACATAACAGTCACATGTTGCCTCATATGAGGATCAATATACAACCATATATTATGCATCCCATACCACATAATATGCCCCGTATACTTCTTATCATGCTTATGAGTGTAGTGTTCATGCTTCAACCAAGACGTACGGATGACACTTTGGTGTGTGTATGCAATGAGACAAGATGATTAACACCTGATCACAAAAAGTCGTTCGACCAATTTGTCAAACAAGCCTCCCTATGATACCAACTATCACAACCCCCATTTTCTCAATATATAAAAATATATTATCAGAGTAAGAGAAAATATGTGTCATGATACCACATCGTGCAGGGGACAACTGTAGACGCTCAGGCAGCTCTACCTCCAATGTTTCTTTGGAAAGTTATGAACTTGAGTTTAAAACATAGTTTATGCTTAACGTTTTCAAATGTCGTGTCCCTCGGTTTAATGGATCAACTAGCCCATAAATAAGAAAGTATAAATTTACGCAGCGGGAAATACATAATTTACTTTAATTTACCCTACATGAGCATGATGAGCTAACCAACCTTCTGATGATATGCGACTTCTAGATTTAGTATAAGTACGAAAGGTTTCTTTTACGGCCTTCAAAATAGAGTGATAATAGTTTAAAAAAAGATGTCATGTAGGAAGAATTATGCAGTTTTGTTTATAGAATAACTACCATGCATCCTAACATAAAACTTTCACAGAGAGCATTCGAACCAACAATAAACAACGGTAGTAGCATATAAATAGCAAGACAATGTCTATCACAAAGGAAATTCAGGATATGGGCGTCAACATACTAACATGAACTCATATCCTTAACAAGATTGAAGAAAAACAACAGTCCACCTCTCAAAGCGAGAGTAAAGAAAACACTACAACAATCCGAAGAAAAAAGATCTCGGTCACCTCCACCTGCTACTGATATGAACCTGAGGCATTCAAAAGAAAAGAATGCCTCAGCACAAAGGCATGAAAAGACATCACATAATCAAGAGTAACAGAAATCTTAACAGGATAAAGGGTTACCGACCCACCAAGAATAGCTGTAAAATATCAACAAATCTAATAAAGAAGTATTAGCATCAAAAGGGAAGACTGGCACAAAGTGTGATCAAATTTGCATATCAATATCCAAAGAGAAAAAAAGTGTCGAACTGCCCAAGAAGTAAATCACTATCCCATCCATAAAATAGTACTAAAACGGTGGCTATCTTTCCAACCAACCATCAGACCAAACATCCAAGGCACAAAAGCACTGTGGCGGTGGTTACATCCCACCAACCAACAGTCTACACGTCCACGAAAAAGAAAACAGACACTGTGGTAGTGTCCTCATTGTCCAACTACACCAACAGTCCAAAAATAACTGACGGGGAAACATAGATTCACATCATCTTGACCAAAACAGGCACCACGGAAAAACCCGGAGAAAACTCCCAGGAAAACCACCTTCACAAGAAGCTCGTCTGAAGCGCTCGACGAAACCAAGGTATACTCGATGAATTCATCAAAATGACTCGATGAATCCCAAGGACACTCAATGAATTCGTCGAAACTCATTCGACAAATTTCGGCCCGCTACTCGGCGATTATATCCTAACTTATTCGACAGATTACACGAATACACTCGACGAATACCCTTCCACCCGACGAATTCATTGTATTACACTCGATGAATACCCTTCCACCCGACGAATTCGTTGTATTACACTCGACGAATTTCCCTAAAACATTTGGACGAATTCTAGTTTAGCCCAATCGACGTACTCTACAAGACTACTACGGGAATTTTGCTCGAAATAACTGAACACTTTACATATCGTCTCTCTAAGAGGAAAATAAACAGTAAAAGGGGAAAACGAGTGCAAGAGGGGTTTAATCCACCACTTGCCTAGTTTTCACCGGAAACATTCTCCGAACAACTCGTCGTAGATCGACCAATAGAAGACTCCGAGGAAGGATTTCTGAAACTTTTGGGACGAGAAGGAGGGTTAGGGCTATACCCTTCACCAACGAATATCCATGAAACTGAAAATATTTACCGTACATACAAAGAGCTCGGTAAGAGCTTTCCAGGTCTATGCTCCGGTGAAGATTTCGTGCATCGGAGCTCTTAAGGAGACGATCTGAAGCCTTATGGAAGGACACGCCTCTCACTCAAGTTCGCAAGGGGGTCGGGAAAGATGAATAAGGTTTGGTTCTCATGGGAGGAAGATGAGTATTTATATATAAATATAATAATAATAATAATAGCAGGAGGAAAACCCGGTTCGTCGAATAAGAATATTTTGCCGAATGTTTTTATACATTCGCTGATAGCCTATAGTCGATTCGCCGAACGTTATCTAGACTCTTTCAGTTAAATTCAACGATATTATATATTATAATAACAATACTAATAATAATAATTGTAATTATAATAATATTATATTATCACCAACACTAAACGAATGTCGAAACCGACGAAAATCGCATCAAAGGCGAACGCCGGCGCTACAAATCAATCGGCGAAGTCAAAACCAAAATCCAACGTACCGTTCTCGAAATATAAATTTCCTACATTTACGGCTAACGTTAAATATACAAATCTTCTAAAAATCACCGAGGCTCTAATATCGCTCAGATCGCCGCAAAACATTGAGGGTCTTTCTAAAATTAAATAATCTTATTTCTTAACATAAAATTTTCCAATTCCGGGTTGTCTCAAAATTTGGTTGACTTGACTGAACAGACGCGAAAATGCGCAAACGATGCCGCACCATTAACTCCGCACTAACGTAACGCCCTTACTTCATTATGATGTCATCAATGGGTTTAAAATAATTGCCAAAAATTCAGGGGCATTAAAGAAGACGTCAACTCTGGCGAGAGCAGTAGGATCATCGACGAGGGCTAACTACTAGGGCTGGAACGTCGGCACCCTCGACCGTTGGGAGAGAGGTCGTGGGGCCTCTGAGATATCACCGGCACCTGCGATGAGGCGGACAGAGGGGTCGTTGATGGTTTCTGTCCGTCGGCGCATCTAGAGTCGTTCAGGTCGAGAGCGCCAAGGAAGGGAAAATGAATATGGATGCTTTCCTGGTGTCCATTCTCTGCCTTTTTTCTTTTCACTGGGCTGCCTTTAATAAAGATTTAGAAAACCCCTTTTGAGTTATTACTTTCAAGGTAGTAATTTCGTCATGGGCCCAAATATTCTCAATGTCTTTCCACAATAGTTATTTCCTTCAATTGTTTTACCAGGCTAGCTGTTTGAGGTCTTCTAACTAAATGATTTTCAAAAAAGTAATTTCCTTGAATATTTTAATTTTTGGAATTTCTCTTAGTGCTCGATTTGAATATACTTTGAATTTGAATGATCTCCACTTAATTTATGCGTCCATAAATAAATTGAGCTTTCATTTTCCCTTCCTAACTACCCTAAATTACCGGACTCTTTAATCAGGGTCTTGTCAGGTGGTCAATCCGATGAGCCGAGAAAAATTTAAATAAAGTAGATGCAAGGGAAAAGTAGTACATGACAATTAATAAATGCATAAAAAATTTCAAGACACATGATGGTGTCATGCATCTTTGGATGCGATGGAGAATGCATCAATTACCCCGGGGTTGAAAGAGCTCGATCCCGACGAGAACTTGCAATGATTGGGAACGGAGAGACCTGATATCATGTCAATCAGGTGGTATGCCTGGGGCCTCGCCAGGTGACTTGACGCGCGTCTGAACTTGAAATGGACCAAATCTCATGCAATAAGCAAATACCCAATCTTCCTCTGAAAAGTACAACTCACGGCGATAACGACCGACCGTGAATATATAATGTTCAAAGGTTGCTCGCAATTTATTAGCAATAAATTTATATAATTTATTTAAATAATTAATATGAGTTTGCGCATCGAATGAAATACGTTGATGAAATGAGAGATGATGGCAGTCTGGTAGGCAGAGTAATACATAGATAATCTCGAAAGGAGATGTATTAAGAGAGCGATTTTTAAAATTATTAAAAGTGAATTTTGCTCGTGGAGGTAGTAGATTCCATTGCGTCAGATTATCATCAGTTAGATGTCCAAGAAAGTTCTCCAAACTCCTATTAACGAACTCGGTATGTCCATTGGTTCGAGAGTGATAAATATAATGCTACTAACTCGAATTTGGTTTCCTATTGACCCTGCAGTACGTTCCAAAAATTTGACATAAAATAGTTAATATATTGTTGCAACTCCATGAATTCTCCTGCGCCTAAAGGATAGTGTGGCGAAATTGAGGTGTGATCTCTAAATTTGAAGTCGACATTGTGAGGTGTGTGGACTCGAGTAGGTGACACTTCAACAATCAATGAGCCTACGTCATGTGGGGTAAGTGGTACAACTAGATCATGGCTTGCGTCATGGGGTGAGGGTAACGATAGTGCGGTCAGTACTAGCGCAGTGGAGTCAATGAAAAGTGAACTAGAAGATGTAGAGGTCCCCTCGCGTGCCCTTGGAATAAGACAGTTCTTCTGGGGTAGAAGAACAATCTTTAGCTCGTGACGCTCGAAGGAATGAGAGTTCCTCGTGTCGTCGTGCATGACATGTCGATCGTACTTCCAAGTTCTCCCTAATAGGATGTGACAGACATCCATGACAGCGACATGACATAATACTCAATCTGAATACGTGCTCCTTATAGAAAACTCTACTATACAATAGTGGGTAACAAGCATAGTCCAATGACAATTGACTCTGGATAAACTGTAGGGTTGTTCTAACGAGTGCGTCTCAAGGCCTAATACATCTACCATGCATTGAGAAACGAAGTTCTCCATACTACCACTAGATATGATAATAGAACAAAATTGTTCCTTAATACGTGCAGTGGTGCGAAAAATTTCAAGTCTCTTGTGGTCATCCTCAGTAGACTCGATATGGGTAATCATACTATAATGTACGACGCAGACTAAGTGCTCAGCATGTTCACATTTCACTTTTACGACATCCTCACACTCGGGTTCAAGCTCAGTGTGGGATTCACTAAAGTAGACTCCATACTCAGGCCCTCGTCCATCAGTAGAATCGATAATAGCGACGAAGTGGCTTCGCGGGCACTCAGATGATTTGTGCCCCGGCTCTATGCATTTGAAGCATCGGAATACTCCAGTGTTGGACTTAGCCTCAATAATCTCCTTACCCTTGGAGGGAATAGTCGATGGGGTCTGAGTCCCGGCAGCGATGGGAGGTTGAGGGTAACCTGAGATCCTAACAGTGGTGGTAGTGGTGACACTCGATGTGTATCTATCAGTAGATATAACTCTGGACGTCCACTTATGTGATGACTCTACACTTCGTGTGCGACTCGAGATCTCTCGTAAGTCCTTATAATCAAAAATCTCTAGTTGGTCTCTAATAAAATAGTGTAACCCGTTCAGATAATGTGAGATGATCATGTCATTGTCCACTTGGAGATTGAGGCGATACTGGAGTATTAGGAACTCGTTCGTGTATTCATCCACTGATAATTTGTTTTGATGTAGGTTGTGGAACCTACAGTAGAGGCTCTGCAAATAATCGGGCGGAACATATCGCTTTCATAGTTGGGCTTTAAAGTCGATCCACGTGGTGATGGGAGACATGCCTAAATTAAATCTAGAACGCTCTAATTGTCCCCATCAAACTAGGGAGGACCCTTTCAATCTAAGTGTGGCGTACTCAACTTGCCTAGTTAGGGCAGATGCTTTCAAGTCAGGAATTGATCCATCCGATCACACCAGTCTAAACAACCCTCAGGTTCTAAATGTCATTCAAAATCACCAACGTCTAATTTGACTCCTTCATCACAACGAGTTTGATTTCGTGGTTTAGGTTTGAGATGTGCAAGTTCTAGAGGTCTAGGGTTAGGGTCTACTTCGACCACTAGGTTAGGTGCTCGGGCTATGTATGGTGGCTGATGATTAATATTTGGATTGTCTTCTTTTTATGGTTTGCACAGCCTTTATATGACGAGCTTAGAATTAGGCGGGTGTTTCCAAGGGCTTTTGCAAGTACTCCTACTTTGAGAAATTAACCGTTATCCTATCAAAAGATAGAAGTAACAGTCTTTTTCCTTTTTTGAAGTATTGACAATTACGCCCCGACTACGACCCTGAATTCTATTGATTTTTAGAATAGAAAAGGAGAGTTTTGCACTAAATGGGTTTGAAAAGCTTTTGCCTAAATTTTTAATCCAAACTAATCATTTTATAAAGGCAAGTATACATTATCGCGTGCAATACAGGATATTTTGGCTTAGAAAATATCGGGGTCGTATATTTCCGCAGATCTTGTTGTTTACATTGACTTGTAAGGTATTAACTATTATTTTATCGGAGTAATATTTTGAGTTGATTTTATAGTTTTAAAAAGCGATAATATGCGTATAACTAGAGTTCTTAACGATGAGGAAGATAGCGCCCGATGTCGAATTACCTTGAGACGAAAATAGTCTTTTTTATAAGTAAAAGATATGACTTTTCAAAACATTAAAGCGGCTTAGTCGTGGAGGTTCCATAATTATGAACGCACCTCTCTCGAGGGTACGCCCACCTGAGATTATGAATATTCGACTGAACTCTCATTCTTTAATCGAATCTCCTTAATACTCACTTTATGTTGTGAACCCTGTTGAAATTGTTGAAGTGAAGTGGAAGGGAGTCCGGCCGGTCTGAAGGCTGGAGACCGCAGAGACCGCGCGGCCTGCGCTGGTGCTCTGGCGGTTTGGTTCTGTGATCTCTCCCTGCTGTTCTGGCGATCTGCTATGATCGGCCAGTTTGCTTCTTGGTTTGGTCGTTGGTTCTGGCGACCTGTTGCGAGTTCTTCCGGTCTTGTTCTGGGCGGCCTGTTCTTGGTCGTCCGCAGTGACCGGGCGGCTTGTTTGGACTGTTCTGGCGACTTGGTCAAGTCGGCCAGATGTTTGTCCCTGCTTGGCGATCTCAGGAAGGGTGGTTGCTGTGTCTGCGTGACTTGTGCGTGGACTGCTGCTGTCTTGCTGACTTGGGCTGGATCTTGTCCAAGTGTTGTGTCCGCGCGGCTTGTGCGCGGACTGATGCTGTCTTGCGGACTTATGCTGGATCTCGTCCAAGTGTTGTGTCTGCGCGGTCTGTCTTATGAGGCCGTTGGCGATCTGATGGGCGGTTATTGTATCCTGGTTTGTGCGGTGACGACATCCGTTCATCCGCCTATAAATAGGGGTGCATGGCCCGTCATTCATAACAAGAACTGTTTGCGGTCAGCAGGTTGCGGTCTCCTTCCTTGGTGATTTCCGGCGGCGTGAAAAAATAGTTCGTCTGCGGTCTGTCAGCGAACTGGTTTATTGTGTTCTTGTGCTGTTGGCAGCGGACTCAGTGATCAGGCGACCTTCAGCGGTTAGGCGGCCTGAGTTGCGGTCTGGCGACAGCTTAAGTTCTTTGTTCCAATAAGCTTCAGTTCGTGCGGTCTGTGATTGCGGTCCTGCAGTGCAGGTTGTCTGCTTCTGTTCGTGCGGTCTCAAGGTGTTTCTGCGGTCTGACTGTGCAAGCGGTCTGGGAGTACAGCAGAGCAAGCCGGGCGACCTGAGCCTTTTTGCGGTCTGTGCGGCCTCTGCTTCGGCAGACCGCCAGTTTCATTTTTGGTGTGTTTGTTCTTCTCATCTCCGTGATTCTTATGAATCATGTCTCGCCATGTATACCTCGCATTGTAAAGCAGTTCTCTTTCAATAAAGATTTCTTGTGTTGCTGTTTTGGCATTGTGGTTGTTTGGCTATAACTCTTGTTGATACAACTCCTCCTTACTCCTAAACGGTCTTTCAAAAATTTTAACGTGGTATCAAAGGTAGGTTTCTGGAGTGGATAAGCAGTGATCAACTAGAGTTGCCATCGTCTTTGTGAAGAAGAGACCACATAGATTGCCATGGAAGGTGGATACGCAAGAGGTCTTGGTATTGAACTCCTCACATCGACTAACTTTAAAAAGTGGAAGTCATGTATGGAGAGTTACTTGCTTGGCGAGGATCTATGGGAGGTAGTTGGCGGAGAAGACACATAAGAGGTGTTTCTAGCAGGAGATAATATGGCAGAGGTGAGACTTTGGAGGAGGACGAATGCTAAGGCAGAGTTCACTCTCAAAAGGGCTATCTCACCAGAGCTGTTTGATCACATCATCGGATGTAAATCTGCTGCTGAGATTTGGACATCCTTGGATGGATTGTTCAATAAGAAGAATATAGCGAGGCTACAGTATCTTGAAAATGAGTCGGCGAAAGCCTCTCAAGGTGATCTTTCTGTTTCTACCTTCTTCCTCAAGATGAAGAACCTCACGGCAGAGATTTCTGCATTGGACCCTGATGAGCCAATCTCTAAGGCAAAACTGAAGAGGCATATCATCCGCGGGTTGCGGAAGGAGTATCTTGCCTTTGTGACTTCAGTTCAGGGTTGTGCAAATCAACCATCGTTGTTGGAGCTGGAGAACCTTCTTGCTTCGCAAGAAAGTTTAGCAAGACAGATGGCGGGGGTTTCTATCTCTGGGGGAGAAAGTGATGTGATGTTCTCTGGGAAGAAGAAGAAGAAATGGGAGATGAAGAAGCCGGGTCATGATGGACCCTCCACTTCAGGTCAGCAAGATAGGGGCTATGCTCCTAAGTCTGATGGGAAGAAGAAAGGAGAGGGACCGAGGTGCTTTAGATGCAATAAGACCGGGCACTTCAAGAAAGATTGCCGGGTGAATCTTCAGCCGGGACATGGAGTGGAGAAGGAGATGCCAAAGTCTGGTGAAGTTGGATGGGGAGGAGCCTTTGTGTCTAATATAACGGCAATGCCCGTTAAGGCCTTGGCTTCCATCAACTATGATGAGGACTGGATTGTTGATTCAGGGTGTGGGCATCACCTCACCGGGGATGAATCAAAGTTCTCTTCTTTGGCGCCTTACTCAGGTAACAATGTTATCATTACGGCTGATAATTCTATTCATCCAGTAGAGCACGAAGGAGTCGTCTCTCTGAGCAGTGATAAGGGTCCACTCACGTTGAGGAGTGTTTATCACGTGCCTGGTATGAAGAAAAATCTCTTCTCTGTGACCAATGCGGTCGACGCCGGTTATCACGTTCTGTTTGGCCCAACAGAAGTGAAGTTTCTCAAAACTCAACCGGAGATAAAGGGAGATGTTATTCATGTCGGCAAGCTAGTGAAGGACTTGTTCGTTTTATCGACAAGTACCTATGTTGATAAGATGAGGACCAATGATGGCGTGACCATCTGGCATTAAAGGTTGGGGCATGTAGGCATGGACAAATTGAAGGCTATGGTGGTAAGGGGCCTTGTCAATGGCTTGCCTATCTTATCCTCCTATGGAGACGGTCATGTCTGCGAAGGATGTCAGTTTGGTAAGTCTCATCGACTTCCATTTGACAAATCGCAAACAAGGTGCAAAGTGTCGTTGGAGTGCATCCACGGTGATTTGATGGGACCGACTGCCACCCCAAGCCTTGGAGGCAACAGATACATGTTGGTGTTGATTGACAACTACACCAGATATGTCTGGGTGTATTTTTTGAAGGAGAAGTCAGATGCATTTGCAAAATTTGTGGAGTTCAAGGAGCTGGTTGAAGGCCGGCTAGGCCTGCGGGTTAAAAAACTTAGAACTGACAATGGTAGGGAGTTCACCTCTGGTGAGTTCTCAAGTTTTTGCAGGAAGCATGGCATCAGAAGAGAGCTTACTTGTACCCATACTCCACAACAGAACGGCGTTGCCGAGAGGAAGATCCGTCATCTGACGGAAACTTACAAATGCTGGCTTCATGCTAAGAGTATCCCAAAGTCCTTCTGGGCGGAGGGAATGTCTTGTGCAGCTTATGTCATCAACAGATTGCCTTTAAGTCCTATCAACATGAAGACCCCTCACGAACTAATGTTCAAGGAGAAGCCAAGTGTTGCACACCTTCGGGTGTTCGGGTCAACCTGCTATGTGCATATTCCTGATGCTCTTCGAACAAAGCTAGATGCGAAAGCAAGGAAGCTAGTCTTTGTTGGGTATGATGAGCAGAAGAAGGGATGGAGATGCATGGATCCTGAGACACGGAGGTCAATTGTTTCTCGGGATGTGGTGTTCGATGAAGTGACTTCCTACAAGGGGAGTTCAGGAGTTGAGCTACCGGAAAGCAGGGTTGATATAAGAGGGAAGGCTGCTGAAGATCTTCAAGTGGAGTTGCTTGTTTCACCAGGAGCTCCAGCTGTGTCTAGCTCAGAGGCGGAAGTTTCAGGTTCTGGAAGCAGGGGTAGCGATGCTCCAAATTCGCCTGGAAGAGGAGCTAGTTCTGAAGAAGCAGCTGAGGAGGTGGTTAGTCAGGGGCAACCTCTTAGGAGGTCGAAGAGGACTATTCAACCACCAGACCGATACACAGGAGGAAACATGGTGAACTTTGTTTCATGTTTCTTTGCTGGTCCCTTGGATGAAAGGGAGTCGTCGAGCTTTGAGAAGGCCAGAGGCGTAAAGGAGTGGGACGTTGCGATGCAAGAAGAGATGTCAGCTCTCGAGAAGAACGAGACTTGGTCTCTGGTGCCCAAGCCCAAGGGCACCACTCCTGTCACTTGCAAGTGGGTCTTCAAGCTGAAGAAGAAAGCTGACGGTAGTATCGAGCGTTACAAGGCTCGCCTTGTAGCTCGCGGGTTCTCACAATAGTACGGAGAAGATTATGATGAGACGTTTAGTCCAGTGGCAAAGATGACTTCGGTTCGATTTGTTATTGCCTTGGCGGCTTCGAGTGGTTGGGAGATTTGGCAACTCGACGTGAAGAATGCCTTCTTATACAGTGAGATTGATAAGGATATATTCATGCTCCAACCGCAAGGCTTCATCTCGAAGGAGTATCCGGACTACGTCTGTAAGTTGAAGAAGGCCCTGTATGGTTTGAAGCAAGCGCCTCGAGCGTGGTACGGGAAGATTGCAGAGTATCTCTTATTCTGCGGATTCCTTGCTTCAGACTCTGATTCTACCTTGTTCATCAAGAAAGAGGGGGTGCTTCGGGTAATTGTGTTGCTGTATGTGTATGACATGATTGTCACCGGGAACTCGAAGGAAGCTGTTGCAAGACTCAGGGCTGAGCTTACTATCAGATTCGAGATGAAGGATCTGGGGGAGCTCCACCATTTCCTTGGACTCGAGGTGCAGAGGTGGGAGAGCGGAGTGCTCATTTCTCAGGCTGGCTATGCGGAGCGGATTGTTCAGCGATTCGGCATGGAGGAAGGGAAGAGCAGCTTTATACCTCTGGAGCAACATCTTAAACTTTGGAAGGATGAGGGAAGAGTTCTATCTGAACCGTTGGTTTTCCGAGCTCTGGTTGGGAGCTTGATCTACTTGACGATCACAAGGCCAGATATTGCTTATGCAGTAGGCAAGGTGAGTTGGTACATGGCGGAACCACGGAAGCCTCATCTTCTGGCGGCAAAAGGCATCTTGAAGTATGTGAAGTCGACCTCTGATTTGGGTCTCCTATATAGGAGAGGGTCAAGCTTGGAGTTGTATGGTTTCATGGATGCTGATTATGGGGGAGACGTGGATGATCGTAGATCAACGTCTGGTTATGTCTATATGACGGGCCCCACAGCTATCTCTTGGTGCAGCAAGAAGCAAGACTCAGTGTCTGTATCTACCACGGAAGCGGAGTACAAGGCTTCGGCCTTGGCATCTCAGGAAGCCATTTGGCTCAGGAGGTTGGTGGAGGACGTTCATCAGGAGGTTCGAGGTCCCACCTTGCTATGCGGGGACAATGAGAGTGCTCTTAAGCTGGTTAACAATCCAGTCTGTCACGCGAGGACCAAACATATAGAGATTGAGCACCATTTCATTCGTGAAAAGGTTTTGGGAGGATCTCTTATGGTCGAGCATGTTCGGAGTGCGGACAATGTCGCAGACATCTTCATAAAGCCGCTGGCGAAGGGACCGTTTACACGGTTAAGGGAGTTGCTCAGGCTAGTTTCCACTTCCCACTTCAAGGGGGAGTGTTGAAATTGTTGAAGTGAAGTGGAAGGGAGTCCGGCCGGTCTGAAGGCTGGAGACCGCAGAGACCGCGCGGCCTGCGCTGGTGCTCTGGCGGTTTGGTTCTGCGATCTCTCCCTGCTGTTTTGGCGATCTTCTATGATCGGCCAGTTTGCTTCTTGGTCTGGTCGTTGGTTCTGGTGACCTGTTGCGAGTTCTTCCGGTCTTGTTCTGGGCAGCCTGTTCTTGGTTGTCCGCAGTGATCGGGCAGCTTGTTTGGACTGTTCTGGCGACTTAGTAAAGTCGGCCAGATGTTTGTCCCTGCTTGGCGATCTCAGGAAGGGTGGTCGCTGTGTCCGCGCAGCTTGTGCGCGGACTGCTACTGTCTTGCTGACTTGGGCTGGATCTTGTCCAAGTGTTGTGTCCGCGCGGCTTGTGCGCGGACTGCTGCTGTCTTGCGGACTTGTGCTGGATCTCGTCCAAGTGCTGTGTCCGCGCGGTCTGTCATATGAGGCCGCTGGCGATCTGATGGGCGGTTATTGTATCCCGGTTTGTGCGGTGACGACATCCGTTCATCCGCCTATAAATAGGGGTGCATAGCCCGTCATTCATAATAATAACTGTTTGCGGTCAGCAGGTTGCGGTCTCCTTCCTTGGTGATTTTCGGCGGCTTGAATAAACAGTTCGTCTGCGGTCTGTCAGCGAACTTGTTTATTGTGTTCTTGTGCTGTTCGCAACAGACTCAGTGATCAGGCGACCTTCAGCAGTTAAGCGGTCTGAGTTGCGGTCTGGCGACAGCTTAAGTTCTTTATTCCCATAAGCTTCAGTTCGTGCGGTCTGGGATTGCGGTCTGGCAGTGCAGGTTGTCTGCTTCTGTTCGAGCGGTCTCAAGGTGTTTCTGCGGTCTGACTGTGCAAGCGGTCTGGGAGTATAGCAGAGCAAGTTGGGCGACCTGAGCCTTTTTGCGGTCTGTACGGTTTCTGCTTCGGCAGACCGCCAGTTTCGTTTTTGGTGTGTTTGTTCTTCTCATCTCCGTGATTCTTATGAATCATGTCTCGCCATGTATACCTCGCATTGTAAAGCAGTTCTATTTCAATAAAGATTTCTTGTGTTGCTGTTTTGGCATTGTGGTTGTTTGGCTATAACACTTGTTGATACAACTCCTGCTTACTCCTAAACGGTCTTTCAAAAATTTTAACAAACCCCGTTATTTGGTTTTTACTTCCAATTCAAAAGACTTACCTCATCCTCTCTAGAGGGTAGAGCGCACTTCTCTTTACCCGTGAGCGATCAGTCCGTATGCACGAGCCTCTCGGCTAACTAGTGTACGGAAACGTAAATGAAAACCACACATCGATTATGTGGCTCCACTTAACGTTATTCTCGGGTAAACCTTAAGCTCGTTTAATTATTTTTAGAAAGGAGATGTTTTTTTAACTTTTAGAAAATCATTTATTTGTCCCAATGCTCTTCTACATCGTGCGCTAAAGGAAATTATCCACTCATCGGAATGGAGACGGCATAAGTTATTAGAAAATACATGTTAAATAATTTGAGCGGATATAAGCGTGAAAGAAAGATTAAAATACTTATATAAAAACAGAAATTGTATCCGTCCCAACCATCTTAATCAAGCGCTAAAAAGTTCTTAGCCTCTCATCCGGGATGGGGGTAGTATAGAAATGAAATACTTATATAAAGGCTGAAATAATATCCGTCCCAATCATCTTAATCAAGCGCTAAAGAAAATTAGCCTCTCATCTGGGAGGGGGTGGTATAAACAGTTATATAAAGACTGAAAATAAAGCTAAGTTACAAAAAAGAAAAACATCTCATATACGCACGCACTCTACTTGTAATAAAAAGACTGAATCGAAAGAAAGCGTTTAAACGAAAGCGATAAATAAAGCGTTGAAAAAAAGGCAATAAACTATTTTTATAAAAGCTTTTAACCTAAATTATGAAAGCAATAAACCTAAGTTATGAAAGTAATAAACTTATTCTCATACACACACACACACTTACATAAATTGAAGAAGATCCAAATGAGAAAAACAACATTTTATTTCTAAAACAAGCATTACAACTAGACTAGGAAAGCGAAAATTACAAACGAACTTAAACTTAATTGCGTAAAGAAACTCACATTCACTCAAAACAACTTAAAAAACTCTAATAAACTCTCAAATTTTAGATGGGAAATTCTTCAGCCGAGCCCCTCTATTTATAACCAAAAATTTATTTTTGCACGCCCTTGGTCACGGGCGTGACTTGGATGTCACGGCCGTGACTTGGGGCGTGACATTTGCTCGGCTGTAATGGCCGCCTTCTCGAAGGATCCTCCGTCAAATAAGGTTGCACACGGGCGTGACTTGAAGTGTCATGGGCGTGACTATGGGCGGCAGACGTCAGCAGCATGGGCGCGACTTTGGGGCAAGACGTGCTAGCGGAATACGGGCGTGACTTGTCAAACACGAGCATGACTTGGTCAATTCTTCGGGATTTCACCTGAAAATGGCCGACACATCGAAAGTTGGCTTTTTAAAATTACACGCCCTTGGTCATGGGCGTGACTCAGGGTCACGGGCGTGACCCAGGGCATGACTTGACAAAAAATTGCCAAAATCTGCAAAAACAAAAATAAAACTAAGTTAGTAAGGAAATAATGAAAACAAGCAATTTATTCATTAATTTACATAGAAAATTCACAATATTAATTAAAACTATACTAATAACTATACTAAAAATACATATATTTTACTATTTATCAAATACCCCCATACTTAAGTTTTTGCTATTCGAGAGCAAAAGTAAGAGAGATCTATAAGGGATTAACATAAGTTATAATTTTTAGCTATCATTTTATTTTAATCATAAGAGACTGAAAAATAAAAATTCAGAGTAATATGAGTTAAGTCCTAAATTATGCAAATGATTTAAGTAGAAAGAAATGTCTTAACCAAAAGACTTCTTAATTAACCAATTAACAAGCAAAATTGCAATCATTAGTAAATGAGATTAGATCTAAATTATAAGAACCTTTGTATAAAGAAACGTGAAGGAAAAATATAAGTTACTAATTATGCTCTCAAATGATTTTTTGAATTAAAACTAGAAACAATAATTTGGCTAAGGGAAAAGGGGTAAAAAGCCTTGGCAAAAAGAAGAGTTTTTGAATTAGGAGTGATGGTTTTTATTCGTCCACCCCTTCGTTTTAGCTTTCTTTGGTGCCCCTGTGGTTTACGAGGTAAAACTAATTCATTTGTTTTTATTAACCCAATGCTTATGTTTACGGAACAAAATCTTATTCCCATTGACATAAGATCATTTAAAGTTTTTATTGGGTGCCTTTGTTTGCAGAATGAATTCTTATTCTCATTGACATAAGATCTTTTTTTTTCTTTTAATTTTTTATTTGTCATGCTAAATTGGTGTATACAAGGGGTTTTCAAGAGAAATTCTAGAATAATAAAAAAAGGTTTGAGAGCAACCTTAGTAATTTGAATATTCCTAGATTCATAAAGACATAAAGTAGGGATATTTGCAGTCTAAAGTTGTTTTGCCAACATAATACACATGCCTCTATTTTAGCTAGTAGAAGTAGTGCTTGAAAACAAAGCCTCTATTTAAATTAAATACACAAGATATTCATTAAAACTTAACCCCGAACGATTAAATCTATCGTAAATAAACAAACAAATAGTAAACTAGCGATTATGAAAATCCATAAACAGATAATCTCGAAACTAAATGATTTTAAGAATAAAAGTAAAGTAGGGTTTTATTATTTTTTTGGATTTTTGCATTTTTTGAATTTTTTTGTAGTTTTGTTTAAGTTTATATTTACAAATGTGTTTAAAATGAAATGCAGAATAAAATTTTGAAAACTTTAAATTTTTTTTTTAGATTTTTTTATAAGTTTTGGTAATTATGAAAGTTATAATTTTTTTTTTGAAAAATTTTTGTTTGTTTAATGAAAACGGTAAAACACTCACATACTTAAACCCAACATTGTCCCCAATGTTGTAATGTGAGTATGAAAAAAAAAGTGCAGTATGAACAAAGAAGGGGGAGCAAAAAGACTTCCCTGAATTAAAGCTGGCGGGGCTGTAAGAAACTCTGCAAAAACATGTAAAAAGGGACAAAACATAATAAAATATTAGATAAATATGAGGTGCCTCTCACGACCGCTTTGTTTACCGTCGCGTATTGATGGGGCAAAACTATGCTTGCAACCGATAACGACAAGTGTACCGTATCGAATGTAGTATAGGTTATTGAAACAAGGTCGTATTAGACTCGGGGCGATGGAGTACTCTTACTTCAAGAAAATCTCTATTATTTTATCAAATAGAACTTGGGAGTGATTTTGCAAACGGAAAATAAAAATAAGATTAAATTAAATGACGAGTAAAAAGGTCAGCACTCGATCTTTGAATCACCTTGGAGATAAAATAAGAACGAAGAATAAAAGCGCATTCTCTTAATAAAATAGCCTTGACCGTGGAGATTCCCGAATTATGAACGCACCTCTCTCGAGGATGCGCTCACCTGAGTTTAGGTTGATCAATCAAACTCTCGTTCTAGAATCGAAACCCCTAAAACTCGCCTTATCGAAGTGAATCCCGCTATTGGCTTTTACTCCAATCCGGAAGGGTAACGTCGTCCTCTCTCGAGGATTGCATTCTACTCTTTTTATCCTTGAATGATCGATTCGCCTTACGAGCTTGTTCGGCTAACTAAAGAACGAAAACAAGAACGAGAATTATAAACTAGAAAGTATAATCTCACTTCATTAAAATCAAGGATAAATCTTAAGCATTTTTAGAAAAGAGAAAGAGCACTTCTAAATTACTTCAAAACCAATATTATTCCTTGGATCATCTCGATCGAGTACCAATAGAGATTTTAGGTACTCATGGAGATTGGGGAATCAAAATAAATAAAAGAGCGTATCATAAAAGAGAGAGGGAATGAGAGAAGAAAAGATCTAATTTATTAAATTACAAAAGAGAGTACAAGCTATGAAATTGAGAATTACGACTATTTAAATGAAAATACAATTTGCAAGAAGAAGGATTACAAGACTACTAAAACATGAAAAATAAACATGAAACGAAGTATTTAATCCTAAAAAACTCTTTTTTAAACATCTGGAAAAGCTGGCTTTATATAGCTGAAAAAATGAGGTTACACGCCCTTGGTCACGCCCGTGACCAAGGGCGTGTAAGGGGCGTGATCGATGCTGGTGCGGAGAGGGCGCGTTCTGGCTTCAATGCAGGCGTTTCGGATGCGTCACGCACTAGGTCACGCCCGTGACCTGGGGCGTGTAATCTTGAAATAGTGCTGCTGGCGGGAAACTCTGGCGGGAAGAAGCGCGGGGCGAGTCACGCCCGTGACTGTAGGTCACGCCCTCGGTCACGCCCGTGACCGAGGGCGTGTAACTTTAAATGACGCGGCGACTCGATCTGGATGCTGGTGGCGTGGTCCCGACCGTGACTTGGATGTCACGCCCTTGGTCACGGGCGTGACCTGGGGCGTGTACTTGGCAAATTTTCACGGAATGGGCCCGAAGTAGCGGCAGCAGGTTTGGAACACATCTTAGGCTGACACGCCCTTGGTCACGCCCGTGACCTTGGGCGTGTACTTGATATTTTTGCTCAAAGTGCCCAGAAAACTTGCAAAACATAAACTAAACTTATATTAGTGACAGAAATAAAAAGGAATGATTATTATAAGATAAAACAAATAATTGATATAAATTCATATTAAAATTACATCAAAATTATGCTAAAAGATGAGTACAAATAGTACTCATCAAACACCCCCATACTTGAGCTTTTGCTATTCCAGAGCAAAAGAATGAGGGAAGAGTTACAAGACATCGGTATTATTTCTAATTAACTAAAATTTTATTAAACCAAGAATAAGTCAAAAGCAAATTTTAGGAATTCAAGAATTAAGTCATAAGTTATGTTGATAATTTAAAAAGAGGAATTTGTTTAGCTAACTACTTCTCAAGATAACTATTTAGCAATCGAAATTATAGAAATTTTCAAACAAAATTAGATTAAAATTATAGACACTCTAACATAAAAGAAACTTAAGGAAAAGACACCTACCAAAATATTGCTCTCTTAATAATTTAGTTTAAGACTAGAAACAATGAAATTGGCTAGGAGTGTGTTTAAGCGGAATGGCAAAATGAAGACAAAGGATATGAAGAGGTTTTTGATTGGGGTGATGAATTTTATCCTCTCAGCCCCTTTTTTTCATTTTTTTAAGTACATGTAATACCAGAGAATGATAGACTATTATCCTATCATTTCCACGACATATACACATTTTTCTCTCTTCATTTTTTTGGAATTTTGGGTTGCATATGTTTACCAGAGAATAAAGAACTAACATCTCCTTATTCCCATGACATATGATCTAACAAAAGGGGAAAAGAAAAAATACATATGTTTACCAAGGGTAAAGAAAACTTCTAGTTTATAAATTAAACTATTTTGAAAGCAAATTTTTAGTGGAATGAAATTTCCTAAGATCTTAAAGTTAAAAGCGAATATAATGAAAAAAATCTAGAGATGTTTAGCCAATTTACCACAAAGTAAAGCTATTTAAAATTAAACGGAGAAGTAGTGCTAAATTAACTCTCTAATCGAATTAAAAACATAAAATGTTTCTTAAAACCAAATTACTTCAAATTTAAATTTAACAAATTTTGATAAAATAAAATATTAGCAAAATTAAAAATATAGGAATACTTATAATCGTACCTCAAACTAAATTTCTAGAATATTAAAAACAACAAGGCTAGGCGTTATTTATTATTATTACTATTTCATTTTTTTTTCAAATAAAAAAAAATAATGAAAGCGAAGCTACACCCCCATACTTAAAATTAAACATTGTCCCAATGTTTAAAACTAAGTATGAAGAAAATTTTGAAAAATAAACTTTTTTTTTTAAAGGAAAATACATAAAATTAAAGATAAGCAAGGGGTGCCTCCCAAGAGCGCTTTCTTTTTCCCGTCTTTAAGCTAGACGGTTATTGTTAGGAAAGGAAATTTGAAAGAGAAGTGAACAGGCAACTCCCCTAATTCACGCGTGGGTGAATGGGCCGGCGTCAGTCGCACGGCAACTCCTCCGTTTATCTTGTGATTCTCCTTTTGTCCTTGAACTTGAATATGTAAATCCAAATCACCTATACATACCTGAGGTGATTTAAATTTATAAAGATGGGCGGCATATGGATCATCAATTAATTGGGGTAGCAACGGCTCATCTTCAACCTGGAAATTATTAGTATAAAGAGAATCACAATTAAACTTGTCAGATAATATTTCGCAAGGAGGAGGCGCTTGCGAAAATAAATGATTAAGATCCGGTTGTTCCTTTTCTATAATAATTATTTCTTTAGAAAAATCTAGTGTATTATCAAGCGGAATTAAATTTTCGGACACTAAATTTTCATGAATTTTTGGTTGGATAGAAGAAATTTGCGAGTATTCATGACAAAAAAAATAAAATCCGGGTGAAGTAGGGGAAGAAACTTGTTCTTCTTCTATTTCATCCGAGGTGCCCATAACTTTAAGAAATTCTTGGTAAAGTAATTTTTCTTCATCTTCGGTAAAAGAAGTTATGGGATTACATGAAACCACATGTTCCTCCATAACTAAATCATCCGAAGGTGGAGAAAAAATACTAGTAGAAATAAAATTTTCCTCTAAAATTTGGGGGGTAGTATCTATTTGAATTGGCGAAATTTCCCCCAAATTAGAGAACGAAGACTGCGGCGTAAAAGAAGAAGAACAAGAATTCGATTCTAAAGATTTATCTTCATCGCCCCGTAAACTATCCGGGTGACCTTGCCACCAAGAATAATCTACTTCGGGGATAGAAGAAAAATTATTAGAAGCCGAAAAATTATTCTTGTGAAAATTAGAGAAAACGCTAGACGAAATGACATTTTCCTCTAAATTTTGGGGGGAAGTATCTATATGAATTGGCGAAATTTCCCCCAAATTAGAGAACGAAGACAGCGGTGTATAAGAAGAAAAACAAAAATTCGGAACTAAAGATTTATCTTCATTGCTCCGTAAACTATCCGGGTGAGCTTGCCATGAGGAATAATCTACTTCGGAGCTAGAAGAACAATTATTAAATGCCGAAAGATTATTTTCATTAAAATTTGAAAAATTATTTTCATCGAAGTTTGAAAAATTATTAAAAGATGAAAAATTATGATCGTAGTTATTATCAAAATTATTTTCATAATATTGAGGATAATTATTTTCATAATAATTATTTTGAGAATAAGAATGCAAATAACATTCCTCACTTTGATGAGGCGCACCACAATAATGACAACTAAATTGGCGTTCTCGTGCGGCTTGTATGAGATAAAGTTGGTTTCGAAGCTCGACAACCTTAACAGCCAATTCCGATTCTTTCATATTAAAATAAATAAAAAGGAAACAACCTTCACCTAAATGAATGGAATTTTATAAATATTTTTATTATAAATTTTATTTTTTCAAAAAGCGGGTTAAATTAGTCCCGGACTTCCCAAGATCTACCTGGTGAAGGGTTTGCAAGGTACTAGAGGCTATGATGGGAATTCAAACCCAAAGCGTCCTTTTCAAGAATTTAGATTGCGCTTTTTAAGATTTTTTTTTGTCATGATTTTTTTTTATTTTATATAAAAATAAAATTAAAGAAAAAGGGGGAGAAGAAAGAGAACGATAAAATTAATAAATATTTCTTTTTTCGGAATATCAACCGTGTCCCCGGCAACGGCGCCAAAAACTTGATGGGGCAAAACTATGCTTGCAAACGATAACGGCAAGTGTACCGTATCAAATGTAGTATAGGTTATTGAAACAAGGTCGTATTAGACTCGGGGCGGTTGAGTACTCTTACTTCAAGAAAATCTCTATTATTTTATCAAATAGAACTTGGGAGTGATTTTGCAAACGGAAAATAAAAATAAGATTAAATTAAATGATGAGTAAAAAGGTCAGCACTCGATCTTTGAATCACCTTGGAGATAAAATAAGAACGAAGAATAAAAGCGCATTCTCTTAATAAAATAGCCTTGACCGTGGAGATTCCCGAATTATGAACGCACCTCTCTCGAGGATGCGCTCACCTGAGTTTAGGTTGATCAATCGAACTCTCGTTCTAGAATCGAAACCCCTAAAACTCGCCTTATCGAAGTGAATCCCGCTATTGGCTTTTACTCCAATCCGGAAGGGTAACGTCGTCCTCTCTCGAGGATTGCATTCTACTCTTTTTATCCTTGAATGATCGATTCGCCTTACGAGCTTGTTAGGCTAACTAAAGAACGAAAACAAGAACGAGAATTATAAACTAGAAAGTATAATCTCATTTCATTAAAATCAAGGATAAATCTTAAGCGTTTTTAGAAAAGAGAAAGAGCAATTCTAAATTACTTCAAAACCAATATTATTCCTTGGATCATCTCGATCGAGTACCAATAGAGATTTTAGGTACTCATGGAGATTGGGGAATCAAAATAAATAAAAGAGCGTATCATAAAAGAGAGAGGGAATGAGAGAAGAAAAGATCTAATTTATTAAATTACAAAAGAGAGTACAAGCTATGAAATTGAGAATTACGACTATTGAAATGAAAATACAATTTTCAAGAAGAAGGATTACAAGACTACTAAAACATGAAAAATAAACATGAAACGAAGTATCTAATCCTAAAAAACTCTTTTTTAAACATCTGGAAAAGCTGGCTTTATATAGCTGAAAAAATGAGGTTACACGCCCTTGGTCACGCCCGTGACCAAGGGCGTGTAAGGGGCGTGATCGATGCTGGTGCGGAGAGGGCACGTTCTGGCTTCAATGCAGGCGTTTCGGACGCATCACGCCCTAGGTCACGCCCGTGACCTGGGGCGTGTAATCTTGAAATAGTGCTGCTGGTGGGAAACTCTGGCGGGAAGAAGCGCGGGGCGAGTTACGCCCGTGACTGTAGGTCACGCCCTCGGTCACGCCCGTGACCGAGGGCGTGTAACTTTAAATGACGCGGCGGCTCGATCTGGATGCTGGTGGCGTGGTCCCGACCGTGACTTGGATGTCACGCCCTTGGTCACGGGCGTGACCTGGGGCGTGTACTTGGCGAATTTTCACGGAATGGGCCCGAAGTAGCGGCAGCAGGTCTGGAACACATCTTAGGCTGACACGCCCTTGGTCACGCCCGTGACCTTGGGCGTGTACTTGATATTTTTGCTCAAAGTGCCCAGAAAACCTGCAAAACATAAACTAAACTTATATTAGTGACAGAAATAAAAAGGAATGATTATTATAAGATAAAACAAATAATTCATATAAATTCATATTAAAATTACATCAAAATTATGCTAAAAGATGAGTACAAATAGTACTCATCACGTATCTTGACTAAACGAAAGTACCGGGATCATCGTTTGATAAGGAGTGTTGTAGTGAGGGATTAATGTGTAGAGTAACTTCGTCATCTCTGACCCGGAGGAGTAGTAGATCATTACTGACATCAATTAGCGCACGGGAGGTGGCGAGGAAGGGAAGACCGAGGATGATAGGCACCTCAGCATCCTCCTCGATGTCCAAGATGATGAAGTCTACTTGGAAGATAAACTTATCTACCTGGACCAGAACATCCTCCACTACCCCTATTGGGTAATTTATCGAGCTATCCATAGTCTGGATACTCATCTTTGTCAGGCTAGGGACACCCAAGTCGAGATTTTTAAAAAGAGAAAAAGGCATCAAATTGATGCTGGCGCCCAAGTCCGCTAGAGCGTACTTCAATAACATATTGCCGAAGAGGCATGAGATGGAGACCGTCCTGGGTCGTTCAATTTTGGCGGCAATTTGTTAAGGAAAACAACCGAGCAGTCCGGGTTAAGGGAAACTGTTGGGACCATTGTCCACAATGTCTTAGATTTGGAGAAGTCCATTCCTAAGTCAAAGATATACCTCAGAATGTATTTGATATACTCTCTAGAATCATTGTGCAGGAGAACAGGTCAAGCAAAGTGCTCAAGGAATTCATCCAAGTTCACAAGCGTCGAGACACCACACATCGCTCGACGCCTGTGACCCAAAAGCATCTACCCATGTCTGCTGCTCAAATAGACAAGGTCGTCGCTGAAGATCTGAGACCAAGTTTGGAAGCGTCGAGCCGAGGTATATCGCTCGACGCCGTGGAATGAGAAGTGTCGACCAAACTTCAGTTAGCTCAACGCCAACAAAAGGAGTCTAGATATGAAGGCACAGTTAAGAAGCGTCGAGCCCCTACACATTGCTCGACTCCTACAGATAAAAAGCATCGACGGAGATGCACAGTGCTCAATGCCTTTTTCTATTAAAGCATTGAGCTGAGAAATTTCATCTATAGCTAGCTGAGCCTTTGTTTCTTCTGAAGCCATTATAGACCATTGAAGACTTAGCATCGTGCTGACGTGGAGGAGCGTAACAGATGTTGCAGATGGCGGGCTATAAATAGAAGACATGACCTATGGGTTCACAAGTCGATCATTCCTATCATCGAAAGCCATTATCATCTCCATTGTTTTGAGGGAAAGCCTGAGAAAGAATCTGAAGAAGTCATCTCCTCTTTCAGAACTGTTCTAACTTGAAGAATTCTTTCAGCAATCTGGTGCTGATACATCTTTCTGAAAAGAGAAGATTAAGAAGGAAGAATCTGTCTTTCTAAGAGGAAGAACAGTCATCACAGCCTGATAAATCAAGAAGATTAAATTGTTGTTGCTGATCTGTTGAAGATTTCTGTCTGATCATTCAGGAAGATCAAGAAGACTCAACACTTTGAAGAATCTGAGTCTAAGTATTGTTAATATCTTTATCAATTCCTTTAGGGTCTGAGTTGTCAGATCTGAGTGTAGGATCTGTCAAGGATCTGAGTTGTAAGAATAGGTGTGATCTGAGTTGTAAGATTCAGGGGTGAATCTGAGCTGTAAGACTATAATTATAAAGGCTGAGGTAGGATCTGTGGAGATCTGAGTTGGTAGGATCTGTTGAGATCTGAGTTGGTAAGATCTGCTGAGATCTGAGAGAGTAAGATCTGTTAAGATCTGAGTCTGTAAGATCTATTGTGATCTGAGCTGTAAGACATGTTTGTGGTCTGAGATCTGGAGGAGATATAAACCCTATCTAGCACACTGCTAGAGGAGAGAAGGGGGAAAGTGGATTACCCAAGATAAGGGGAACCACTATAAAATTCTGTGTGTTTTTCTGTGTGTGTTGATTTTCTTGAAAGCTCTGATCATTCTTTTAGGTTATAATCAAGAACTGCAAATAGTTTTTAAAATAACCTATTCACCCCCCCCCCCTCTAGGTAATTTGCTACCCTTAAATAAAGTCTTTCAAGTGGTATCAGAGGTAGGTTGTTCAAGAAAAGGTTTAACATCATGAACAAGATCTTCTAAAGGTAGATCTGTTAAGTTGTGGTGGCTAATAGTGAAGGAAACAAGGAATTCACATCTATGAAGCTACCAATCTGCAAAAATGAAAACTTTGGGATTTGGAAGGAAAGAGTCAGATTATTCATGGAAGCCTCTGACCCTAGGATATAGATAACTGTACTAGAGGGACCTTTTGTTCCTATGAAGGTTTCATTTACAGATGGAAGTATCAAGACTCCTAAAACTTATTCTGAGATGACCAAAGATGAAGTGATTCTGGCCTCCATGGAAAAGAGAGCTCAGAACATCATTGTTAGTGCTATTGAGGATTCAACCTTCCAAAACTTAGTTCATTGCAAAACTGCCAAAGAAATGTGGGAATCTCTCATTGTCTATATGGAAGGGACTGAAGAAGTCAGAGATGACAGAAAGTCTCTCCTAAATCAGCAATATGAAGCCTTCAAACAAGACAAGAAAGATTCTATAGTAGTCTGCTATGAGAAATTCTTCAAAATTGTAAATGGTCTGAAAACCTATGGAAGAACTTTTACATACTATGAGCTGAATGATAAATTCTTAAGATCATTGAACAATGAATGGGATATCAAGATCTGTGCAATCAGAGAAATGGGAAATCTGGGAAATATTCAGCCACAGAATTTATATGGGAAACTTTTGTCCCATGAACTTCACCTAAATACCAAAAAAGCTGAGGAAGGACACGGCAGGGAAAATCCTATTGCTCTGAAGGCAGAAAGTTCCAAGAAAAGCAAAGAAAGATTGTCATTATTTCCCAAGATACCATCTGAATTAGAAGAATCAGAGACCAGTAATTCTGATTCTGAAATATCAGATGGTGAACTGGCACTCTTCATTAAACAGCTAAAAAGGATGCTCAGAAGAAAAGAACACTAGAAAACTAGACCCTCTCAGTCATCCAAATCTAAGAAGCACTCCAATTCTTTAGAGGGCTTTAAACAAGACTCCAAGAAGGACAGGTATAACTCTAAACACAATAAATCTAATTCAGAAGAAATTGTGTGCTTTGGATGCAGGAAATCAGGACACATGATTGCTGATTGTCCTTCAAAGAGAAAGAACAATAAGAAGTCTGATGAAAGGAGGCACAAATCTGACAAGAGACATGAGAAGAGTCTAATAGCCAAGAAAGGAAAAGTCACTCTCAGTGACAGTGAATCTCAATCATCTGACTCAGATAGTGAAGAGGCACTCATAGCTCTGGTGGCTGTCAATGAAAGTGAAGACACTCTGAATCATAGACCTATGATAAGAGCCCCACTATCAAGGTCTGATAGTGAAGAGGATGAAGAAGAAAATACAGGACTCATGGCACTCAGTGATGAAAAGGATCAGGAGACAATTTCTAATGTGAAGGTACTTGATAAAACTCCTTTATCTGATTCTGATTCTGAACCTGAAATTATTTCTAAACCTGAAATAAATTCATTTTCTTCTGATGAGAATGACTCAAAATCTAACTTTCATGAAGATGAAATTATTGAGAAATATCAGTCACTTCTCAAAGCACTTAAAAAGAGCAAAAGGCATAACAAAAAGCTACAAAAAGAAATATCTGAATTAAAGCAAACTAATTCCCAAAACTCTGAGGCAGCTGAGAGGCTGAATCAGGTAACCTAGGGCGTGTAAAACTCAAATTTTCCCTATAAATAGAGGGGCTCGGCTGAAGTATTTTTCATCCAAATTTTGAGTAGTTCTTGTTGTATTGTGAGTTCTTTTGAGTGATTGTGAGCTTCTCTTATGCAATTCAGTTTAAGTTCGTTTTAAGTTTTTTTCGTCTTCCTAGTCTAGTTGTAATGCTGATTTCAGAAATAAAATGATGTTTTTCTCATTTGGATCATCTTCCTTTTTATTAATGTTAGCGTGTGTGCGTGTATGAGTTTAGCTTTATTGCTTTCATAATTTAGTTTTATTGCTTTTATAGTTAGGTTTATTGCTTTCATAATCTAGGTTTACTGTTTTCATAGCTTAGATTTACAAGCTTTCATAAAATAGTTTTATCGTTTTCTTTTTCGCTTTATTTTATCACTTTCATTTTAAACGCTTTCTTTTCATTTTTTTTAGAGTGTGTGCGTGTATGAGATTACATTTTTCTTTTTTTGTAACTTAGTTTTATTTCAGTCTTCATATAACTGCTATATACCACCCCCATCTTGAATAAGAGGCTAATTAACTTTAGCATTTATTTAAGTCGGTTGGGACGGATATTATTTCTGCACCTTTATAAGTCTTTTCATTTCTATACCACCCCCATCTTGAATAAGAGGCTAATTAACTTTAGCATTTATTTAAGTCGGTTGGGACGGATATTATTTCTGCACCTTTATAAGTCTTTTAATTTCTATACCACCCCCTTCTTGAATAAGAGGCTAAGAACTTTTTAGTGCTTGTTTAAGGTGGTTGGGACGGATACTATTACTGTTTTTTATATAAGTCTTTTTATTTCCTTTTTATCCGCTTATATCTGCTTTAATCTTTAAACATGTATTTTTCAACCGATAATGCCGTCTCCATTCCGATGAGTGGCTAATTTCCTTTAGCACACGACGTCGAAGAGCATTGGGACACAAAAAATAGTTTTTCTATAAAATTAAAACATCTCTTTCTAAAATAATTAACGCTTAAGGTTTACCCGAGAATCACGTTGAGTGGAGCCACATAATCGATGTGTGGTTTTCATTTCCATTTTCGTACCTAGTTAGCCGAGAGGCTCGTGCGTACGGATTGATCGCTCACGGGTAAAGAGAAGTGCGCTCTACCCTCGAGAGAGGACGAGGTAATTCTCCCGAATTGGAAATATAAACCCAATAGCGGGGTTCACAACATAAAGCGAGTATTAAGAACATTCGATTGTAGAACGAGAGTTCGGTCGAATATTCATAATCTCAGGTGGGCGTACCCTCGAGAGAGGAGCGTTCATAATTATGGAACCTCCACGGTCAAGTAATCTTAATATTTTGAAAAGTCATCACTTTTAATTCTACGAAAAAAATCTATTTTCGCCTCAAGGTAATTCGACGTCGCGCGCTATCTTTCTCATCGCTTAGAACTCTAGTTAATCGCTTATTATCGTCTTTCGCATTTTATCACTTAGAACTCTAGTTAAACCAACTAAAAATATTATTCCGATAAAATAATAGTTCGTTCCTCGAAATAGCATAATCAACACGACCCGCGGAAATATACGATCCCGATATTTTCAAAAAAATATCATGTATTACTTGCGTTAAGGTATACTTGCCTTTATCAAATGATTAATTTGGACTAAGAATTCAAACACAGCTTTCCAAACTCATTTAGTGCAAAACTCTCCTTTTCTACTTTTCAATTCAATAGAATTCGGCGTTGTAGCCGAGGCGTAATTGTCAATATTCCGAAAGAAGAAAAAGACAGTTACTTCTATCCTTCGATAGGATAACGGTTAATTTCTCAAAGTAGGAGTACTTGCAAGACTCTTCGAAAATATCCGTCAATTCTTAACTCTTAATATAAAGGTTATCTTTTATTTATAAAACAAAAGAAGAAGTCCAAACAAAATCATCAAGTTTTTGGCGCCGTTGCCGGGGAACTTTGTGTTGTTATTTGAAAGTAGGAACTGCTATTAATTTTATTCCTTATCTATATATTTTAAAAAAAATATATATATATATATATAATATAAAAATATATATATATATATATATAAACTTATATTTCTAAAAATTAACAATAAAACAGAAAATCCAAAAATATTGTTTTTAGTATATGACCCGAGGAAACTCGTCGGACGATTCGACTATTCCTTTTGACCCCGAAATCGAGCGCACTCTTCGTGAGCGCATCCGATCTCGTGATCAAAACTTACTCGAAACCCCCGAAGAGTCAATCGGAGATACTGCAAATATGGGCGATCCAATTCCAAATGCGGCCCCGGCCCGGACCATGGCATATTACGCCCGGCCGAATTTGGACGATACAGGATCAAGTATTACTCGCCCAACAGTTAATAATAATAATTTCGAAATAAAATCCAGCATAATTCAAATGGTACAACAGTCGATTCAATTCGACGGTTTGCCAGATGAGGACCCAAATCAGCACCTTTCAAACTTTTTAGAAATATGCGACACCTTTAAAATTAAAGGCGTCACTGATGACGCCATTCGTTTACGCTTATTTCCATTTTCGCTACGGTCAAAGGCCAAATCGTGGTTGACTTCTCTTCCGAGAGGGTCCATAACCACGTGGGCCCAATTGACGGAATTTTTCTTAACTAAGTATTTTCCTCCGTCAAAAACCACAAAACTACGCACGGATATCACATCCTTTGTGCAATTCGATTCCAAGTCTCTTTATGAGACTTGGGAGCGTTTTAAAGAATATTTGCGTAGGTGTCCTCATCACGCGCTACCAACTTGGCTGCAGGTCCAGACGTTTTATAATGGTTTAAATTTTTCTACGCGGCAGATGATTGATGCGGCCTCCGGGGGAACGTTAAACAACAAAACCCCGGAGACGGCTCAAGCTCTGATCGACGAAATGGCCATGAACGCGTACCAATGGAACGTGCCAAGGTCGCGTCCTAATAAACCGGCTGGTCTTTTTGAAGTGGACGCCACTACTTTCTTAGCCTCACAGGTAGAGCGGCTAAGTAAGCAGGTGGCAGAGATGACTGTTTCCTCCTCCACTCCCGCTTGGAATAATAATAATAATAATGTAATCGAAGAATCGGTGGATTACCTCGGTAATCCGATTAGGCCCCCCTTCAACCCTAATAATAACCCGTATAGTAATAATTATAATCCGGGTTGGAGGACCCACCCTAATTTCTCCTGGAGCAATCCTAACAATGCTCAGAGGCCCCCAATTACGAATCCTCAAGGATTTCCGCAGGGATTCCAGCCTCCTCCTCCAAAACCTTCGCCGCTCGAAGATGTTTTGTCTAAATACATCGCGTCCAACGATTCAAATTTCCGGAATCTTACCGGATCGATTAAAAACTTGGAAAACCAGGTTGGACAACTTGCAAAGATGGTCTCCGAGCGGCCATACGGAGCTCTACCAGGGAATACGGAGCCAAACCCCAGGGAAAATGCCAACGCTATAACCCTTCGAAGCGGCAAGGAGGTCGTCTCCCCATTGCGGGTTAAGCCTAAGGTATGTATTTCGCCTCCGACCCCTCCACCCTCTTCCTCGATTCTAATTGCTCCGGATTCTTCGGTTGCGCCGAATGTTTCGAGTCCTCGAATTCCTTACCCGTCTAAAATTAATAAAGAGAAGGAGGATGAAAATTATCAAAAATTTTTGCGTATTTTAAAACAAATTCAAATAAACGTCCCCTTCTGCGAGGCACTCTCCCAAATGCCGAAATACGCGAAATATCTTAAGGAGTTGCTTTCTAATAAAAAGCGACTCGAGGATGTTTCGCGTGTTTCCCTTAATGCGGAATGTTCGGCTGTTCTCCTTAACAAATTGCCGCCAAAACTAAACGACCCGGGACGGTTCTCCATCCCGTGTCTCTTTGGCAATATGTTAATAAAGTACGCTCTTGCGGACTTAGGCGCCAGCATCAATTTGATGCCTTTTTCTCTTTTCAAAAAACTCAATTTAGGCATCCCGAGTCCGACAAAAATGAGCATCCAACTCGCGGATCGCTCGGTAAAGTACCCAATCGGGGTAGCGGAGGATGTTCTCGTCAAGGTCGACAAGTTTATCTTCCCAGTAGACTTTGTCATCCTGGACATAGAGGAGGACGTCGAGATACCCATCATCCTCGGTCGCCCCTTTCTTGCAACCTCCCGTGCGTTAATCGATGTCAGTAACGGTCGCCTCCTCCTTCGAGTTGGAGACGACGAAGTTACTTTACATATCAACCCCTCCATACGGAACTCACTGTCGAATGATGATTCCTGTTTCAATTTGGAATCCGCGTTTGTGGACGAGTGTTCTTCTCTTTCGGAATTGCTATCTTTAATGATAGACGATTCAGATCTGGCGAATCAACCTCCTTTAGACGAATTACCGCCAAATTCGCCTTTCGAGCCTTTTGATTCGAAAGCTTTAAAAATCTCCACTTCCTATGAAGAACCTCCGGTCTTGGAGCTTAAGCAACTCCCCGACCATTTAAAATATGCTTTTCTAGCCGCGAACTTAAAACTTCCGGTTATAATATCGTCTACTTTAACCGATTCGGAAACATCCAAATTGGTTGAAGTTATATCTAAACATCGCCGTGCAATTGCATGGCAAATTTTCGATATCAGGGGAATTAACCCCTCATTCTGCTCCCACAAAATTTTTCTGGAGGAAAACCCCCGCAAAACAATTCAGCCTCAACGGCGACTTAACCCGAACATGCGGGAAGTCGTTAAGACTGGAATTATTAAACTCCTTGACGCGGGGATTATCTATCTTATTTCCGACAGTACGTGGGTAAGCCCCGTACAAGTCGTCCCAAAAAAGGGCGGTATAACGGTCGTGGCAAACACGAATAATGAACTAATCCCAACTCGCACTGTTACGGGTTGGAGGGTGTGCATAGACTACAGAAAACTAAATGATGCCACCAGAAAAGACCACTTTCCGTTACCGTTTATTGATCAAATCTTAGAGCGTCTCTCCGGTCATCCTTTTTATTGCTTCCTTGATGGTCTCTCGGGATTTTTCCAGATCCCTATTTCACCCGAGGACCAAGAAAAAACGACTTTTACTTGCCCTTTCGGCACCTTCGCATATCGAAGGATGTCGTTTGGCCTCTGTAACGTGCCAGCTATATTCCAAAGATGTATGCTGGCAATATTTGGCGAGCTAGTAGAAGACATAATGGAAGTCTTCATGGATGACTTCTCCGTCTTTGGAGATTCTTTTAAAAATTGTCTAAAAAATTTAGGTTGAGTCCTCCAACGGTGCGAGGAGACAAACTTAGTCTTGAACTGGGAGAAATGCAACTTCATGGTCCGAGAGGGCTTAGTCCTCGGCCATAAAATTTCTTCCAAGGGGATGGAGGTCGATAGGGCCAAAGTCGCTATAATTGAACAACTTCCTGTTCCTTCGAACATCAAATCAATTAGAAGTTTTCTTGGCCACGCAGGTTTTTATCGGCGGTTTATTCAAAAAATTTCAAGAATAACCAAACCGCTAACTCACCTCCTGGAAAAGGATTCCCCATTCTTTTTTGACACGGCCTGCGTAGAGGCATTTGATTTTATAAAAAAACAACTTATCAATTTTCCAATTCTGGTGGCGCCAGATTGGTCCCTTCCGTTCGAGATTATGTGCGACGCGAGCGATATCGCAGTAGGAGCTGTCTTAGGCCAACGCGTAAATAAATATTTTCATCCAATATATTACGCTTCTCGCACACTCAATGCCGCACAGGCTAACTATACAACGACGGAAAAGGAACTTCTTGCCGTCATCTTTGCTTTTAATAAATTCAGGCCTTACGTAACACTTTCCCACGTGATCGTTTTCACTGATCACTCCGCCCTAAAATATCTTTTGGCCAAAGTTGATGCCAAGCCTCGCTTACTTCGATGGATCCTCCTTTTACAGGAATTTGACTTAGAGATCCGGGATAAGAAAGGGGCTGAAAATTTAGCAGCCGACCACCTCTCACGTTTAGAACATCCCGTCGCAGAAGCGCTCGTCGAACCAGAAATAGATAATCGATTTCCTGAAGAGCGCCTTTTAATCATAAATAATACAAAAACTTCTTCTACCCCTTGGTTCGCAGATTACGCGAACAATTTAGTCGCGCGGGTCCTTCCAAAAGATTTTTCGACTCAACAGAAGAAAAAATTCTTTTCTGACTTGAAAACTACTTTTGGGAGGACCCCTTTCTCTTTCGCGTCTGCGCAGACCAAGTGATACGAAGATGTGTTTCAAGCGAGGAGGGTGCGCAAATATTGCGACACTGCCATGAGGGGCCGGCTGGAGGGCATTATCAAGCCAACCGGACCGCGCGGAAAGCATTAAAGTCAGGCTTTTATTGGCCCACTCTCTTTAAGGATGCTCACACTTTTGTGAGTATATGCGATAGCTGCCAGCGGTCGGGTAACATCTCTCGTCGTGACGAGATGCCCCAAAACTTTTATTTAGAATGTGAAATCTTCGATTTGTGGGGCATAGACTTTGTAGGCCCCCTACCTCCTTCTTTTAATAATCGCTATATTTTAGTGGCGGTCGACTACGTATCTAGGTGGGCGGAAGCGCAAGCTCTGCCCACCAATGATGCGCGAGTCGTCGTCCATTCTCTAAAAAAATTATTTTCTCGCTTCGGCACGCCCCATGCAATAGTTAGTGATAGGGGCACGCACTTCTGCAACGCCCAGTTTTCAAAAATTTTATCTAAGTATGGCGTCACGCATAAGCTCGCCACCGCCTATAACCCCCAAACGAGCGGCCAAGTAGAGGTAGTGAATCGCGAGATAAAACGCATTTTGGAAAAAACCGTCTCTTTAAATAGGAAGGATTGGTCCTCAAAACTCGACGACGCGTTGTGGGCGTATCGTACAGCATACAAAACCGCTATCGGTTGTACGCCCTATCGATTAGTCTACGGCAAAGCGTGTCATTTACCGGTAGAGTTAGAACACCGCGCTTTTTGGGCCTTAAAATTTTTAAATCTCGATTCGAACTTAGCCTCCGAGAATAGGAAATTCCAACTAAATGAACTCGATGAATGGCGTGCGAACGCTTATGAGAGTAATAAATTCTATAAGGAGCGTTCTAAGTTCTACCACGATCGAAAAATTAAATTTCCAAAAACTTTCGCGCCGGGCGATCTTGTCCTTCTTTATAATTCACGTCTTCGTCTTTTTCCGGGTAAGCTCAAATCCCGCTGGTCTGGCCCCTTTGAAGTCAAAGAGGTTTGGCCGTATGGGACCGTTCTTATCTCTCATCCCGAAAAAGGCGATTTTAAAGTCAACGGACACCGTTTAAAACTATATCTTGCGGGCAATCCGGTGGACGGACACACGGAATCTTTAACCCTCCCCAATTTATAATCTCACCACGCCAAATGCGTCAAGCTACGCGACGGTAAACAAAGCGCTCGTGGGAGGCACCCCATATTTATCTAATATTTTTATTATGCTTTTTCTCTATTTTGGCAGGGTTTCTTACGACCCCGCCAGCTTTCATTCAGGGAAGCCTTTTTGCTTCCTCTATCCTTTTATATATATTGCAATGTTATTTTCTCTTCTTCATACTTACATTACAACATTGGGGACAATGTTGGGTTTTAAGTATGAGGGTGTTGTACCGTTTTCCAAAAAAAAAAAAAAAAAAAACAACAACAACAAGAAAATACATATATTTTATTACTTATCATTTTATTACAAAAAAAAAAAAATCTCTACAAAAACTTTTGTTTTTTTACTTTGTCATAATAAAAAAACAAAAAAAAAATTTTTACAACTTACAAAATACAAAAAAATATATATAACTATATATAGTTGAAAAAAAACAAAAATAATATCCAAAAATAAAAACCCTACTTTACTTTTATTCTTAAAGAATTTAGTTTCGAGAGTATATGTTTGTGGATTTTCATAATCGCTAGTTTTACTATTTGTTTGTTTATCTAAGATCGATAGATTTAAACGTAAGGGGTTAAGTTTTAAAGAATATCTTATGTTTTTAATTTAAATAGAGGCTTTGTTATCAAGCACTACTTCTACTAGCTAAAATAGAGACATGTGTATTATGTTGGCAAAACAACTTTAGACTGCAATTATCCCTACTTTATGTCTTCAGAAATCTAGGAATATTCAACTTACTAAGGTTGCTCTCAAAACTTTTTTTTATAATTCTAGAATTTCTCTTGAAAACCCCTTGTATACACCAATTTAGCATGGCAAAAACAAACAAAGGAAGAAAAAAAAAGATCTTATGTCAATGGGAATACAAAAATTCCGTAAACATAGGCACCCAATATTTGTTAAAAGAGATCCTATGTCAATGGGAATTGCAAATTCCGTAAACACAGGCATTGGGTTAATTAAAAGGTCAATTTTCCCTCGTACACCAACGATGGAGTCAAAGGAAACTATATAAGAGGGGTGAGATGATACAATCCATCACCCCTAATTCAAGTACTCTTCTATTTGCCAAGGCTTTTTACCCCTTTTTCCCTTAACCAAATTATTGCTTCTAGTTTTAATTCAAAAAATCATTTGAGAGCATAATTAGTAACTTATATTTTTTCCTTCATGTTTCTTTAAACAAAGGTTATTATAATTTCGATCTAATCTCGTTTACTCATGATTGCAATTTTGTTTGCTATTTGGTTAATTAAGAAGTCTTTTGGCCAGGACATTTCTTTCTACTTAAATCATTTGCATAATTTAGGACTTAACTCTTATTACTCCGAATTTTTATTTTTCAGTCTCTTATGATTAAAATAAAACGATAGCCAAAAATTAGAACTTATGTTAATCCCGTATAGATCTCTCTTACTTTTGCTCTGGAATAGCAAAAGCTTAAGTATGGGGGTATTTGATAAGTAATAAAATATATATATTTTCAGTATAATTATTAGTATAGTTTTAATTAATATTGTGAATTTTCTATGTAAATTAATAAATAAATTGCTTCTTTATTATTTCTGGTTTCTAACTTAGTTTTATTTTTGTTTCTGCATTTTTTTGCAAAATTTTCCCAGGTCACGCCCTCAGTCACGCCCGTGACCAAGGGCGTGTAATTTTCAAGATCAAATATCAACGGGACGGCTCGATTTAGATCAAATCCCGACAAATCGCTCAAGTCACGCCCGTGACTCTTCAAGTCACGCCCGTGTTCCAGCAGAGTCACGCCCGTGAGCCGCCAGCGCGTCACGTCTCGAAGTCGCGCCCATGCTGCCGACATCAGCCACCCATAGTCACACCCGTGACTCACAAAGTCACGCCCGTGACATACCAAGTCACGCCCGTGTGCAGCCATGTTTGACGGCCGGACCTTCCAGAAGACGGCGAATACAGCCGAGCAAATGTCACGCCCTAAGTCACGGCCGTGACATTCAAGTCACGCCCGTGACCTAGGGCGTGTAAAACTCAAATTTTCCCTATAAATAGAGGGGCTCGGCTGAAGTATTTTTCATCCAAATTTTGAGTAGTTCTTGTTGTATTGTGAGTTCTTTTGAGTGATTGTGAGCTTCTCTTATGCAATTCAGTTTAAGTTCGTTTTAAGTTTTTTTCGTCTTCCTAGTCTAGTTGTAATGCTGATTTCAGAAATAAAATGATGTTTTTCTCATTTGGATCATCTTCTTTTTTATTAATGTTAGCGTGTGTGCGTGTATGAGTTTAGCTTTATTGCTTTCATAATTTAGTTTTATTGCTTTTATAGTTAGGTTTATTGCTTTCATAATCTAGGTTTACTGTTTTCATAGCTTAGATTTACAAGCTTTCATAAAATAGTTTTATCGTTTTCTTTTTCGCTTTATTTTATCACTTTCATTTTAAACGCTTTCTTTTCAGTTTTTTTTAGAGTGTGTGCGTGTATGAGATTACATTTTTCTTTTTTTGTAACTTAGTTTTATTTCAGTCTTCATATAACTGCTATATACCACCCCCATCTTGAATAAGAGGCTAATTAACTTTAGCATTTATTTAAGTAGGTTGGGACGGATATTATTTCTGCACCTTTATAAGTCTTTTCATTTCTATACCACCCCCATCTTGAATAAGAGGCTAATTAACTTTAGCATTTATTTAAGTCGGTTGGGATGGATATTATTTCTGCACCTTTATAAGTCTTTTCATTTCTATACCACCCCCTTCTTGAATAAGAGGCTAAGAACTTTTTAGCGCTTGTTTAAGGTGGTTGGGACGGATACTATTACTGTTTTTTATATAAGTCTTTTTATTTCCTTTTTATCCGCTTATATCTGCTTTAATCTTTAAACATGTATTTTTCAACCGATAATGCCGTCTCCATTCCGATGAGTGGCTAATTTCCTTTAGCACACGACGTCGATGAGCATTGGGACACAAAAAATAGTTTTTCTATAAAATTAAAACATCTCTTTCTAAAATAATTAACGCTTAAGGTTTACCCGAGAATCACGTTGAGTGGAGCCACATAATCGATGTGTGGTTTTCATTTCCGTTTTCGTACCTAGTTAGCCGAGAGGCTCGTGCGTACGGATTGATCGCTCACGGGTAAAGAGAAGTGCGCTCTACCCTCGAGAGAGGACGAGGTAATTCTCCCGAATTGGAAATAAAAATCCAATAGCGGGGTTCACAACATAAAGCGAGTATTAAGAACATTCGATTATAGAACGAGAGTTCGGTCGAATATTCATAATCTCAGGTGGGCGTACCCTCGAGAGAGGAGCGTTCATAATTATGGAACCTCCACGGTCAAGTAATCTTAATATTTTGAAAAGTCATCACTTTTAATTCTACGAAAAAAATCTATTTTCGTCTCAAGGTAATTCGACGTCGCGCGCTATTTTTCTCATCTCTTAGAACTCTAGTTAATCGCTTATTATCGTCCTTCGCATTTTATCACTTAGAACTCTAGTTAAACCAACTAAAAATATTACTCCGATAAAATAATAGTTCGTTCCTCGAAGTAGCATAATCAACACGACCGGCGGAAATATACGATCCCGATATTTTCAAAAAAATATCCTGTATTACTTGCGATAAGGTATACTTGTCTTTATCAAATGATTAATTTGGACTAAGAATTCAAACACAGCTTTCCAAACTCATTTAGTGCAAAACTCTCCTTTTCTACTTTTCAATTCAATAGAATTCGGCGTTGTAGCCGAGGCGTAATTGTCAATATTCCGAAAGAAGAAAAAGACCGTTACTTCTATCCTTCGATAGGATAACGGTTAATTTCTCAAAGTAGGAGTACTTGCAAGACTCTTCGAAAATATCCGTCAATTCTAAACTCTTAATATAAAGGTTATCTTTTATTTATAAAACAAAAGAAGAAGTCTAAACAAAATCATCAGCAATATCTACTGCTTAAACTTTATATGTTCTGATCAAGTGAACTCCATATGCTTAGTAGCAGAGAATAAAGTCTCTAGTAGTGTTCAATAGCATAAAAGGTTAGCCCACATAAACTATAAGACTATAAATAAGCTAATTTCAAAAGACCTAGTGAGAGCTAGGCCTAAGTGGAAGTGTGTGCAGGAGGGTCCCTGCCATGCTTGTCAAATGGGTAAGCAAACCAAGTCATCTTTCAAACCAATTTATGAGAAAGATTCCATTAGATGTCTATACCCACTTCACATGGATCTATTTGGACCAATGGCAATCCATAGCCTAGGAGGAAAGATTTACACCCTTGTAATTATTGATGATTATTCCAGATTCACATGGGTATTCTTCCTTAAACATAAGTCAGATACTCTAGAAATATTCACCAGCTTTGTTAGGCAAATCATAAATGAACTAGGAAATTCTGTAGTTAAAATTAGAAGTGATCATGGGACTGAATTTCAGTCAGGTGCTATGACCAAATTTTGTGAAAATCTAGGCATCTCACAAGAGTTCTCATCTCTTAGAACTCCCCAACAAAATGGGGTTGCTGAGAGAAGAAATAGAACTCTCATTGAAGCTAGTAGGAGTATGCTAAGTGACTCCTCTCTTCCTAAGTATTTCTGGGCTGAAGCTGTAAACACAGCATGCCATGTGCAGAATAGGGCTCTTATCAACAAAAGACTGAATAAGACCCCTTATGAGTTTTTGAAAGGTAGAAAACCCACTTTAGCCTATTTCAAAATATTTGGTAGTAAATGCTTTGTGTTAAATAATGGAAAGCACCATCTCACTAAATTTGCTGAAAAAGCACATGAGGGAATTTTTGTTGGCTATAGCTCTCAAAGTAGAGCCTATAGAATTTTCAACAAAAGGTCAAATAGGATAGAAGAATCTATACATGTTGTATTTGATGAAACCAGCCTTATTTATAAGGATCTAGGAAGTTTATCTAGTAGTGCAGGTTCTACACAGAAATTGAAGGAGATGAATATCAATGAACAGCACAATGAGGATATTGAAGAAACTAATGAGACTATAATTGTGACTAGAGAGGATGAGTCTCAAGTTGAAGACATTTATGAAGAACCTATTGCTGTTGAAGAACCGCAACATCCAGAACCTCTAGAACAGCCAACTCAAATAGATGCACCAGAATCTCAAAGGGAAAATGAGAGATGAAGGAATGCAACCAAACATCTGAAGGATCATCCCAAAGAACAGATTATAGGAAATCTAAATGATGGTGTGCAAACTATAAGATGAAACTCAATACATGAGGCTTTGCATCATAGCTTTCCATCCAAAATAGAGCCTAAGAAGTTTGATGAAGCCAATAAGGACACTTCATGGATATTAGCTATACAAGAAGAGCTAAATCAATTTGAAAGATGCAAGGTCTGGATATTGGTTCCAAGACCAAAGAAACACAAAGACATAGGGACCAAATGGGTATTTAGGAATAAGCTGGATGAAATTGGTGTGATTATCAAAAACAAAGCAAGGTTGGTTGCCCAAGGATATAGACAGGAGGAAGGCATAGATTTTGATCAAGTGTTTGCTCCTGTGGTAAGATTGGAGACAATCAGACTATTCCTGGCATTTGCAGCACATACTGGATTCATATTTTATCAAATGGATGTAAAGTCAGCATTTCTTAATGGAACTATACTGGAGGAAGTATATGTAGAACAACCCCCAGGTTTTATTGACTCTACTCATCCAAACCATGTATATCTTTTATTAAAAGCTTTGTATGGCCTGAAACAGGCACCTAGAGCCTGGTATGAGACATTATCTAGATTTCTCATTGAGAACACATTCTCAAGGGGAAAAATAGACAAGACATTGTTTCTTAGGATAGTTAAAGGTCATATTATTCTAGTACAAATATATGTAGACGATATAATTTTTGGCTCAACTGATAATAACCTTTGCAAAAAGTTTGCAAACCTTATGCAAGGAAAATTTGAAATGAGCAGCATGGGTGAGCTCAAATACTTCTTAGGACTCCAAGTGAAACAGTCTGAGGAAGGAATATTCATTTCTCAGACCAAGTACACCAAAGAGATTATCAAGAAGTTTGGAATGGAAAATTCCACTGTCATGAAAACACCAATGGCAGCCAATGTGTCACTGGACAAGGATGACAAAGGGAAACCTATTGATGAAACCTTGTACAGAGGCATCATTGGCTCATTGCTCTACCTAACTGCTAGCAGGCCAGACATTATGTTCTCAACATATGTGTATGCTAGGTATCAAGTGAATCCTAAAGAATCTCACTACACTGCTGTCAAAAGAATCCTGAGATATCTGAAGGGTACTCTTAATCTTGGCCTTTGGTATCCTAGAAGCAATGACTTTGAACTAACTGGTTTTTCTGATGCTGACTTTGCAGGATGCAAGGAGGACAGAAAAAGTACATCAGGCACATGTCAATTCCTTGGCAAAAGACAAATAGCTTGGAGTAGCAGGAAGCAGACCAGTGTAGCTATCTCTACAGCAGAATCTGAGTATATCTCAGCTGGAAACTGTTGTGCTCAGCTACTATGGATTCAACACCCACTCCAAGACTATAAAGTTCAGCTAAGTAAATCTCCTTTATATTGTGATTCAACTAGTGTTATTGCTATAGCTAATAATCTTGTATCACATAGCAGAACTAAGCACATAGAAATTAGATATCACTTCATTAGAGAACATGTAGAAAATGGAGATATCATAATTGAATATGTCCCCACTGATAAACAAGTTGCTGATATATTAACTAAACCCTTGGATGAAACAAAATTCAATAACTTCAAAATTGAATTAGGAATGCTAAAAATGGAATAAAGTTGTCTTGAAATTAAGTAAAATAAAGCTAAAATAAATGACAATTCTCAAATAAGTATAGAAAATAAAATAAATAAATGAAAATAATAATTAAGTCCTAAGAGGTGAGTGAAGATATATCAGGCGTCGAGAGAAGATACCTGGCGTCGAGCGAGGAGAAATGGCGTCGAGCTATGTCAACGCTTGTGCAAACATAGCTAGGGCGTCTCGACAGGGTAAATTTGAACCATTTGATTAAATCTTGATAAACAAGTCCAGCGCGCGGCTATTCATCTTCCTGACTTAGAAATTCTATAAATAGGGAAGACACTTCGTTAGTACATATGCCCTAGATTTCTCAATTCAAAATTATCTGCCCTAGAAAATTTCTCCATCAATTCTTTCACTCTTCGATCAACAACCACAATGCCTCCCAAGAGCAGTGATTACCTTTACAAAGGAGGCGAGCTTGTTCGAAATGGATTCCAATCAGCACCAGTGGAAATCAAATCAACCATCGAGCTAATCTACAAAGTTGGACTAGAATTTGTGCTATCTGAATCGACTCTAATTTGGAAACGAGAGGTCTTAGAACTTTACTCCAATATAGTAATAGACACCACCAATTCAAAGTTTAAAACTACTGTAAATGGTAAGAAGATTAAGATTTCTCCTTCAAGACTCGCTAAGGCACTAGAACTGCCAAGATTAAAAAGTAATGAAGTAGAAGAAGAAGTGAGTTCTGATCAGATTAGATTAGCACAAGTCTGGTGCGGAATTGACACTTCACATGAAATCTCTGGGAGTATACTTAGGAAAGGAATGAATTCAAAAGGAAAAGTGCTAACAGATGTGATCGGAAAGGGTCTGTTATGTAAGACTGGATCTCATGATAAAATTTCCAGGAAAATGTTTATTCTCCTGACCAGGATTATTCATACTTTGAGAACAGACTGGGGGAGGGTGGTGTTTGACAAAGTAATCGAATGTATCCAAGCACCCAACATGGGTAGGATATTATCTCTCTATTTAGTAAAATCATTCCTGATTATTTAAATAACAAACTTGGATCCAAGATAAATCATATGAAGAAAATGGACATCAGAATGATAGAGAGATGGGAAAGAGTTTTATCAAATCATCCACCAGCAGAACTTTCTCCCAAGCAGAAGAAAGCTAAGAAGAAAAAGAAGAAGAAGGTCTCTTCAAGTTCATCAAGCTCATCCTCTTCCAAAATAAAATCAAGATCCTCTCCAATTCATGATCCTAATCTCACATCATCTGAAGAAGAAGAAGGGAACAATCCTATGGACAGTACTCCTGACACACCAACAGGTACTGATCCATTACTGGAAAGGGTTGACAAGTTCAATAAAGAAAAAGATGAGAATGAGAAAGAAGAAGAAGAAGAGAGAGGAAGTCACCATGGATCCCCTGCTAGAGTTGAATGAAATTTTCAAAATGAGAGGGAGGCTCCAGATGAGATCCCTGCTCAGAATAATTCTGAAATTAGCAAGGCAGCAGTTGAGAGGGAGGCTCTGGATGAGATCCCTGCTCCAGACAACAATGACCTTAACAATGCAGAAATTGAGGGGGAGCCTCAAGATGAAATCCCAGCTCAAGAAAATCTTGATCAAGACAATGCACTATTTGAGGGGGAGTATCAGCCTGAGTTCCCTGCTCAAGAGAATCCTGCAGTTGATGATATGAATGTGGAAGGAGAGCCTGAAGCCACAAGGAAAGAGGATGAGAAGGTGATCAAGATAGAATCTTCTAGCTCACATATGAGCCAAAGAGATGACTCTTTCATCAGAGAAGAAAGCAGTAGAGGTGATGGAATGGCAAGAGAAATCAATGTGGATCTAAGTCCAATACTACCTTAGCTGGAGGTGTTACTTAATAATCAAAGAAGATAATTGGAACAGTATATTGAAGAAAATAACACAAAAATGAAAAATGAAGTAGATTTCCAGATAAAATTGGTTAGATTTGAAGTTAATGATCAGATGACTGCTCTAAGAAAGGAAATGGTAAAAATTTTCAAAAGAGCTGGTGCCTAAGTGGATTATGCAACTGAACAACTTGATGCAATCAAAGAGACATCAAAGGCTACTAAAGAGACCCAAGCAGGTATCTCAAAGACAGTAGATGATGTTCAAACAAATCAAGGAATTCTAAGTAACAATATGCAAGTGTTGTACAAAGAACAAGTTGCACAAACTCTTACAGGTACAGCTAAGATAGAAGCTAGATTGCAACAGCATGATATTGCTATTATACCTAAAATTGATGAGAGCTCTTCAATTCTAAAAGATCAAGTAAAGTTGAATACAGATACCATAGATGACCATCTCCTTAAGGTCAAGAAAACCATTGAAAGTGGAATACATCATCTGGAGGGCCAAGTCAGGTTTCAGAAGAATGTTATAAGAGATCATACAGTTGAAGAAGTCCTAAAGGGGGAGAGGTCAATGATTAAAGCCAGCTCTGAGCATGCTGTGTGGACCTCTAATTCTATAAGAGAAACTTTTGGCTATCCTCCCATAGATTTTGATAATTATCAAGTTTCTGAGACCAAGCCAGCATCTCGTACTCAACTCCAAAAGCAAATTACCAAAATGTATAGTCCTGAGGATAAAAGCAAGAGAGAGAACTTTACTAGTGAACAAGTAGAATCTAGCAAAAGGAAGTTCAGAGAGGAAGTTCAATCAAGGGTCGATTTTGAACATTGGTCTCCCTCTTCAAGAGAAATGATTCTGACAGCATGGGAAGCTGTGAAAGGTAATCCAGAAGAAAGAGGGAAATGGTATTCTGAAGCTGAATGGTTGAAGCACAGGGATCAAGAGGAGCTGAAGATAAAATTCAAGGCTGACAAATTGGCTGGGAAGGTTCAGGCAGGTGATAAGGAGCCAATCAGATACTTTCCAAAGCCGTTTGGGTATTTCAAGAGAAGAAAAGAGGTTGCTGAAGTTCTTTCCAAAAGAGCCAAAAGAGGAATAGAGTTCAAGGATCCTGAACAGCATTAGGATTCTAATCTTTATTAAGAACTCTCAAAGAAATGGATTTGATATATCTTTGAACAATATTGATGAGCCCCTAGAGTAAATTATCTTTTATTATCATATATATACATGCCTGTGATGTGATTCTTTTCTTATCATGACATGCTTTATTCTGAACTGTTTGTGACTTTGTGCTTATATGAGAAATCATGTCTGAGATAATTTCTGTTGATAGAATGTTTTGGTAATCTAATTTTATAAGGTACTATACTTATTATATTTTGATTAACTATATAAAAATATTGATTATCTTTGTAAAGAGGGATATATCATTGACTGAAGTTATGACTTCTTCAAATAGGGTGAGATTGTTGGGACCATTGTCCACAATGTCTTAGATTTGGAGAAGTCCATTCCTAAGTCAAAGATATACCTCAGAATGTATTTGATATACTCTCTAGAATCAATGTGCAGGAGAACAGGTCAAGCAAAGTGCTCAAGGAATTCATCCAAGTTCACAAGTGTCGAGACACCACACATCGCTCGACGCTTGTTACCCAAAAGCGTCGACCCATGTTTGCTGCTCAAATAGACAAGTTCATAAGTTTGGAAGCGTCGAGCCGAGGTATATCGCTCGACGCCGTGGAATGAGAAGTGTCGACCAAACTTCAGTTAGCTCAACGCCAACAAAAGGAGTCTAGATATGAAGGCACAGTTAAGAAGCGTCGAGCCCCTACACATTGCTCGACTCCTACAGATAAAAAGCATCGACAGAGATGCGCAGTGCTCAATGCCTTTTTCTATAAAAGCATTGAGCTGAGAAATTTCATCTATACCTAGCTGAGCCTTTGTTTCTTCTGAAGCCATTATAGACCATTGAAGACTTAGCATCGTGCTGACGTGGAGGAGCGTAACAGATGTTGCAGATGGCGGGCTATAAATAGAAGACATGACCTATGGGTTCACAAGTCGATCATTCCTATCATCGAAAGCCATTATCATCTCCATTGTTTTGAGGGAAAGCCTGAGAAAGAATCTGAAGAAGTCATCTCCTCATTCAGAACTGTTCTAACTTGAAGAATTCTTTCAGCAATCTGGTGTTGATACATCTTTCTGAAAAGAGAAGATTAAGAAGGAAGAATCTGTCTTTCTAAGAGGAAGAACAGTCATCACAGCCTGATAAATCAAGAAGATAAAATTGTTGCTGCTGATCTGTTGAAGATTTCTGTCTGATCATTCAGGAAGATCAAGAAGAATCAACACTTTGAAGAATCTGAGTCTAAGTATTGTTAATATCTTTATCAATTCCTTTAGGGTCTGAGTTGTCAGATCTGAGTGTAGGATCTGTCAAGGATCTGAGTTGTAAGAATAGGTGTGATCTGAGTTGTAAGATTCAGGGGTGAATCTGAGTTGTAAGCCTATAATTATAAAGGCTGAGGTAGGATCTGTGGAGATCTGAGTTGGTAGGATCTGTTGAGATCTGAGTTGGTAAGATCTGCTGAGATCTGAGAGAGTAAGATCTGTTAAGATCTGAGTCTGTAAGATCTATTGTGATCTGAGCTGTAAGACATGTTTGTGGTCTGAGATCTGGAGGAGATATAAACCCTATCTAGCACACTGCTAGAGGGGAGAAGGGGGAAAGTGGATTACCCAAGATAAGGGGAACCACTATAAAATTTTGTGTGTTTTTTTGTGTGTGTTGATTTTCTTAAAAGCTCTAATCATTCTTTTAGGTTATAATCAAGAACTACAAATAGTTTTTAAAATAACCTATTCACCCCCCCCTATAGGTAATTTGCTACCCTTAAATAAAGTCTTTAAGAAACGCGCGAAACATCTTCGAGTTTCTTTATGTCAAAAAGCAACCATTTAATATATTTCGCATATTTCGGAATTTGGGAGAGTGCCTCGCAGAAGGGAACGTTTATTATAATTTCTTTAAAATTTTGTAAGAATTTTCTATATTGCTCGTCCTTAAGCTCATTATTTAATTGTGAGGGATAAGGAAGAGGCGAGCAAGAAACATTCGGCACAATCGGAAGACTCTGTGATTTATCTATCGAAGGAGAGGGTGTAGGGGTCGGTGTCGAAACATGTACCTTAGGCTCAACCAGTTTTGGGGAGGTTACCTCCTTGCCACTACCAAGATTTATGGCGTTGGCAGTTTCTCTTGGGTTCGGCTCCGTGTTCCCTAGTAGAGCTCCATATGGCCGCTCGGAGACCATCTTTGTCAGCTGTCCAACCTAATTTTCCAAGTTTTTAATCGATCTGGTAATATTCCGGATATTTGACTCGGTGGACGCAACGTATTTAGCAAAAATATCTTTGAGTGGAGAAGGTTTTGGAGGTGGAGGCTGGAATCCTTGTGGATTCACATTCGAAGGCCTCTGAGCATTGTTAGGATTGCTCCAGGAGAAATTTGGGTGGTTCCTCCAACCCGGATTTTAATTATTACTGTAAGGGTTATTATTAGGGTTGAAGGGGGCCTAACTGGGTTGCCTAAGTAATCTACTGTTTCTTCGACAAAATTATTATTATTATTATTATTATTATTATTATTATTACTATTATTATTAGGAGCCCATACGGGAGTGGAGGAGAAAGCAATCATCTCCGCCACTTGCTTGCTTAGCCTCTCCACTTGCGAGGCTAAGTGAGCAGTGGCATCCACTTCATAAATCCCCGCCGGTTTGGTAGGGCGCGATCTAGGCGCATTCCATTGATAGGCGTTCATGGCCATTTCTTTGAATAGAGCTTGAGCAGCCTCCGGGGTTTTGTTGTTTATCGTTCCCCCGGCGGCAGCATTGATCATCTATCGTGTGGATAAATTCAATCCATTATAGAACGTCTGGACCTGTAGCTAGGGTGGCAGCGCATGATGAGGACATCTACGTAAGAACTCCTTAAAATGCTCTCAAGTCTCGTAGAGAGACTCATAATCAAATTAAATGAAGGAGGCAATATCTGTGCGCAATCTAGTCATTTTAGACGGGGGAAAATACTTTGTTAGAAATTTCTCCGTCAATTGTGCCCACGTGGTTATGGATCCTCTGGAGAGAGAACTTAACCACGCCTTGGCTTTTGTACGCAGCGAAAATGGAAATAAGCGTAATCGAATGGCATCATTAATAACGCCATTAATTTTAAAAGTATCGCAGATTTCCAAAAAATTCAAAAGATGTAAGTTTGGATCCTCATCCGGCAAACCGTCAAATTGTACTGACTGTTGTACCATTTGAATGATGCTAGATTTTATTTCAAAATTATAATTAGCCACTGTTGGGCGTGTAGTACTCGATCCTGTATCTTCCAAATTTGGCCTGGCATAATATGCCATGGTCCGTGGCGGGGCCACATCTAGAATTTGATCGGTCATGGCTTCAGTGTAAGTATCTCTGATGGACTCTTCGGGAAACTCGAGTAAGTTTTGATCGAAAAATCGGAGGCGCTCACGATGGGTGCGCTCGATTTCAGGGTCAAAAGGGATATTTGAATCCTCCGAGGAGTTTTCTCAGGTCATATACTAATAATAAAAAAAAATTTTGTTTTGGCTTTTTTATTTTTTTATTTGTTTTTAATTTTGTTATATATAATAAAATTAATAGCAATTCCTTTTTTTCAAAATAACGACAATGTTCCCCGGCAACGACGCCAAAAACTTGATGACTAGCATTTGGATTGTCTTCTTTTTATGGTTTGCACATCCTTTATATGACGAGCTTAGAATTAGGCGGGTGTTTCCGAGGGCTTTCGCAAGTACTCCGACTTTGAGAAATTAACTGTTATCTTATCAATAGATAGAAGTAACGGTCTTTTCCTTTTTCAAAGTATTGACGATTACGCCCCGACTACGACACCGAATTCTATTTAGTTTTAGAATAGAAAAGGAGAGTTTTGCACTAAATGGGTTTGAAAAGCTTTTGCTTAAATTTTTAATCCAAACTAATCATTTGATAAAGGCAAGTATACCATATCACGTGTAATACAGGATATTTTGGTTTAGAAAATATCGAGGTCGTATATTTCCGCGAATCTTGTTGTTTACTTCTACTTTTAAGGAATTAACTATTATTTTATCAGAGTAATATTTTGAGTTGATTTTATAGTTTTAAAAAGCGATATGCGTATAACTAGAGTTCTAAACGACGAGGAAGATAGCGTCTGATGTCGAATTACCTTGAGATGAAAATAGTCTTTTTTATAAGTAAAAGATATGACTTTTCAAAATATTAAAGCGGCTTGGCAATGGAGGTTCCATAATTATGAATGCACCTCTCTCGAGGGTACGCCCACCTGAGATTATGAATATTCGACTGAACTCTCATTCTTTAATCGAATCTCCTTAATACTCGCTTTATGTTGTGAACCCCGCTATTGGGGTTTTACTTCCAATTCGGGAGACTTACCTCATCCTCTCTCGAGGGTAGAGCGCACTTCTCTTTACCCGTGAGCGATCAGTCCGTACGCACGAGCCTCTCGGCTAACTAGTGTACAGAAACGGAAATGAAAACCACACATCGATTATGTGGCTCCACTTAACGTTATTCTCGGGTAAACCTTAAGCTCGTTTAATTATTTTTAGAAAAGAGATGTTTTTTTAACTTTTAGAAAATCATTTATTTGTCCCAATGCTCTTCGACAGTGTGCGCTAAAGGAAATTAGCCACTCATCGGAATGGAGACGACATAAGTTATTAGAAAATACATGTTAAATAATTTGAGCGGATATAAGCGTGAAAGAAAGATTAAAAGACTTATATAAAAACAGAAATAGTATTCGTCCCAACCGTCTTAATCAAGCGCTAAAAAGTTCTTAGCCTCTCATCCGGGACGGGGGTGGTATAGAAATGAAATACTTATATAAAAGATGAAATAATATCCATCACAACCATCTTAATCTAGCGCTAAATAAAATTAGCCTCTCATCCGGGATGGGGGTGGTATAAACAGTTATATAAAGACTGAAAATAAAGCTAAGTTACAAAAAAGAAAAACGCTATCTCATATATGCATGCACTCTACTTGTAATAAAAAGACTGAATCGAAAGAAAGCGTTTAAACGAAAGCGATAAATAAAGCGTTGAAGAAAAAGCAATAAACTATTTTTATAAAAGCTTTTAACCTAAATTATGAAAGCAATAAACCTAAGTTATGAAAGCAATAAATTTATTCTCATACACACACACACACTTACATAAATTGAAGAAGATCCAAATGAGAAAAACAACATTTTATTTCTAAAACAAGCATTACAACTAGACTAGGAAAGCGAAAATTACAAGTGAACTTAAACTTAATTGCATAAAGAAACTCACATTCACTCAAAACAACTTAAAAACACTAATAAACTCTCAAAATTTGGATGGGAAATGCTTTTGCCGAGCCCCTCTATTTATAGCCAAAATTTTATTTTTACACGCCCTTGGTCACGGGCGTGACTTGGATGTCACGGTCGTGACCTGGGGCGTGACATTTGCTTGGCTGTAACGGCCGCCTTCTCGAAGGATCCGCCATCAAATATGGCTGCACACGGGCGTGACTTGAAGTGTCACGTGCGTGACATGGAATTTCACGGGCGTGACTATGGGTGGCAGACGTCAGCAGCATGGGCGCGACTTTAGGCCGTGACGCGCTGGCGGAACATGGGCGTGACTTGTCGAACACGGGCGTGACTTGGTCAATTATTTGGGATTTCACCTGAAAATGGCCAACAACTGGAAAGTTGGCTTTTTAAAATTACACTCCCTTGGTCACGGGCGTGGACTCATGGTCACGGGCTTGACCCAGGGCGTGACTTGACAAAAAATTGCTAAAAACTGCAAAAACAAAAATAAAACTAAGTTAGTAAGGAAATAATAAAAACAAACAATTTATTCATTAATTTACATAGAAAATTTACAGTATTAATTAAACCTATACTAATAACTATACTAAAAATACGTAAATTTTACTATTTATCAGTGGCTTTGATATTATTAACTGATGTGCATAAGCCGTTCATAATGTGTGTGACACTACCCATATTGGCGGTGAGATTTTCGACCGCTTTTATCAAGTCGCTCATACGTTGGGTCAAGTCCACTACGCTAGTCTCAAAATGATATACTCATTTTTTCATTTAAAATAATTTGATTTTTAAAATTTTAATTGATATTTTTTTAAATGCTAAAGTCACTTTTATTTTATTTTAAAGGAAGGACATGTTGAAAATAAAGAAAATTTATAAATGTTTGAAAAAATTTTATTTGAAATGAGTGATTACCGGAGTAGGTAAAAAAATTAATATTAATTTATTTTTAAAAACAAAACAAAATTTAAAAACTCAAATTAAAATTCTCTCTCCTTTTTTTTAATAAACAAGAATAACTATTTTTTATTAAAAACAACGAATCGACCAATTCACGGTAGGAGTGAATTGAATCCTCTGATACCAAACTGATGTAGGTCGGAGTTAGGGTTTTGAAAAGTATGATAATTTTTAAATTGTAATCGATTTTATTTTGAGAATAGGCCAAGCGGGTCAAACGAATTTTGCACGAGAACACTTTCTTGACGTTGGAATTCACTAAAACTGTTAATCGTGATCCGAAGAAATCCCCTCGAGCAACTATCGAGTTGAACTAAAGTGAGATTCGCACACCACAAGCAAAATATAGATAATGATTTATGAAATAACCGCAATTGAAATAATTAGAACGTTCGAGGGCAAGCTCCAAATTATTTAAGTGGAACTAATAAATTAATCTAATAAATTAGGAGCAAGGATCCAGATTACCACAGAAGAATTCCATCCCAGTCCACGTAAGTCGTGCAATGAACCGAAGTGATCTGGGAAAGGTTGTCAAAAACGATTGTCGTCGGTCGATGGCATCCAGCTCACAACAAATATGCGTAGAATGTTAGAGACGGGTCGGGAATGGCAGCTTTGGCGGAAGACGTCAACTCTGGAGGGAGCAATAGGCCGTCGGCGATGGCTAACTGCTCTTACTGGAACGTTGGCACCCTATAGAACTGGGAGCGAGGTCGTCAGGCCTCTGGAAACTCACCGGCACCGGTGATGAGGCGGACAGAGGGGTCGTTGATGGTTTCCGTCAGTCGGCATGTCTGGAGTCGTTCGGGTCGAGAGCGGCAAGGCAGGGAAAATGAAAATGGATGTTTTCCTGCTGTCTGTTCTCTGCCATTTTTCCTTTCCCTAGGCTGCGTTTAATAATGCTTTAGACAACACCTTCTGAGTTATTATTTTCCAAAGTAGTAATTTCTTCGTGGGCCCAAATATTCTCAATATCTTTTCTCAATAGTAATATCCTTCATTCGTTTTACCGGGTTGGCTGTTTGAGGTCTTCTAAATAAATGATTTCCAAAATAGTAATTTCCTAAATCTTCTAATTTTTGGAATTTATCTTTGTGGTAGATTTGAATATACTTTGACTTTGAATTATCTCCACTTAATTTATGCGTTCATAAATAAATTGAGTTTGCCTTTTCCCGTTCTAACTACCCTAAATTACCGGACCCTTTATTCAGGGTCTCGTCGGGTAATTAATCTAATGAGTCGAACAAAATTTAAATAAAGTAGATGTGCGAGAAAAGTAGTACATGACAATTAATAAATGCATAAGAAATTTCATGACACATGATGGCATGCATCATGCGTCTTTGGATGCGGCGGAGGATGCATCAACTTTTCCGGGGTTGAAAGAGCTCGACCTCAACAAGAACTTGCAACGATTGGCAACGGAGAGACCTGATGTCAGGTCTAAATCGGGTCCTATGTCTGGTATCTCGTCAGATGGCTCGACATGGGTCTGAACTTGAAATTGACAAAACCTCCTATAATAAGCAAATAACCAATCTTGTATTGAAAAGTACAACTCACGATGAAAAGGACCAACCGTGAATATATAATGTTCAAAGGTTGCTCGCAACTTATTAGCAATAAATTTATATAATTCATTTAAATAATTAATATGAGCTTGCACATCGAATGAAATACGTTCATGAAATGAGAGATGAGGGTGGTCTGGCAAGCGGAGTAATACATAGATAATCTCGAAAGAAGATATATTAAGAGAGCGATTTTTAAAATTATTAAATGTGAATTTTTCTCGTGGAGGTACTAGATCTCATTGCGTCAGCTTCTCCTCACTTAGACGCATAAGAAAGTTCTCCAAACTCCTATTAATGAACTCGGTCCGTCCATTTGTCCGAGAGTGATAAACTATACTAAACTTGAATTTGATTTCATGTTGATACTACAACAAACTGCACATGTAGTAATGACTAAATTGTAACGAAGACAAAATTTATTACTAATAGCTACATTTAGTAATGAAAATTTTCTATCGTTACAAAATATTATTTTTTTGTAACAAGTATTTTATATTTCGTTACAATAACTCAATATTTGTTACAATAAGTGCAGGTATTTGTAACAAGACTAGTTTTACGTTACAAATAATAAAATATCCTCACAATAAGTAGCATTTGTAACAACACCTTGAAAGTATTTGTAACAACTAGAAGCTTCTTGCAATTAGTTTTTTTTGTAACGAAAGTTTTATTACAATTAATATATTAAAATTTAAAATGAATGAAAACATGACACTATTTTTTAATATAAATTCATAATAAAAATAAAGATCATATATAATAATTTTAAATTTGTTAATGATTTCTTATCTATTTAGACATAAAATATAATAGCAAAATCACTATTGTAACATCAAGAGGAAGGGTTAATTGTTCTCAAATTAACCCTGTGTACTGCATGTGACTCGTGTGTGTGTGTGTGTGTGTGTGTGTGTGTACACACGCACGCACGCAAGTGACATACAGTACACAGGGGTATCATGTGCCCCGCGCGACAGTCCACGTTCTCTGTGATCGTGCCGGCGGAGACCCCCGTGTACTAAAGAAGAAATATTAAATAAAAAAAACATATAAACTTAAAGTATGAAAACACGTACATGTCATATCGATTGCTAGAATACACGTGATTTAATGAAAATAGATATAAAGAAAGTCATAAATATATGTCATATCGATAAATAAAACATGTGGTTTAATAATTAAGTTAGCATTAATTACTTTTTAAATAAGATTTACTTTTAAGTCTAGACATACATCATGTGGTACTATTGCGGCATGAGTATTTTCGCGTGCGGGGGTTTGCGAGATGCAGGAACATCATCACATTGGGACAGTAGTACTATCGAGGTAGGGGTAATGTCGCGTGGGGCACGGGCGCTTCCTATAAATATCATGCACTATCAGTTGAATGAGTGTCCGAGAGCGGGAGAGTTTGGGCCGGGATATATACTATCGCAGCAGAGAGCACGCATCGAGCACGGGCGTAGCCCATACGAAGATACTTGTATGTCTATATATATATGTTAGTAAATATTAATATTATTTTCAAAATTAAATATTAAACTTTATTATGAAACTTTAATGTTAAATTTTATTATAAAACTTTAATATAAAATTATTATATACATTATGATATATACAAATTAATTGAATATATTAATATTAATTTAATTAACTGTAATAGTAATTATTGTTATATACATTATGATATATAAATTTAGTTATATACAAACTTATATAAGATTTACTATTAATGTTATCTCATTACATCGCTATTTTTTCATCGTGGAATTAAAATTGTGTTCTGATTATCTAGTCATTTCACCCTCTTCTTGTATCTCATTATTATACACACAGACACATACAGACACAAACACATGGACACATAGATACAGACACACATAGGCTCATACACACATATATAGCTAGAGATCACACAAACACAGACACACACACACACACAGGCTGCACAGACGACACAGACAGACACAGACACGGACTTTGATGACTTTTTGGTGCTATTTGGTTGAAAAACCCTTCTCTGTGAGTTCTTTCTTCCTTTCCGGCCTTCTCATCTCTTCTTATATTATTATTTTCACGTACTTATTTTCACAGTACTAGACAGTATTTCACGTATTTATTTTCCCAGGGCCCCCTGGGATTGTTCGACGATCTTGCCCGGCCTTATATATCTTGTTCTAAAATTCTAAAAATGTAAACTAGCTTTGATCTCGCCCAACCTTTTTTGACAAGAACATTTTAGGGATGAAGGTGTACATTGCCTAAGACTCCACCAATCCCAATTTAGAATCATGGATCATTAGTTACATTAATTTGGCTGTGTAAGTTGTAATAGATTGTCAAAATCTTCTTGTTAGTTTTCTAAGGCACACATAACACTAGTTAAAACACAAAGCACACACCTTTTGTGGATCATAGTCAGTAATAACAGCCTCATAGAAGCTATTATCTTCAGGACACCGAGTCATTACTTTTCTCGCAATCATGGGATCATATGTTGCAGTTTCAACCACCTCATTTGCTGCAATAACACCAGGGACAACCCTATTTGAGAGATGGTCTTTTCCACTCAGACTCGAGGAGGGGATCTGAAATGATTTCATAAGTCATGTTAGATGGAAAGTAAAGATATTATAACAAAAAATGTGTTATATAATCGAGTGGAGGAACATAAACTCAGATTAAATAATAGCTTTGATAGTTGACATACTGTTTTAGGCTTCTTTCCCTTGGTTCCTGAAGCTGCATGTTTTACACTTGATATTGTTGGCTGCATGGAAACACCAACAGTTTGGGAATGCATTGCAGGTGATGGCACGTTGAGAGACAAAGAAGGCAAGGGCTGAGAGGTAGTTTTCCTCTTGCGAGACCCCGAAACACTAGGACTGGGCAGTGAGTCAGGAACAGGTTGTGCATGATTCACCAAACCAGGTTGCCTCCCCTCCTGCCTGTCTCCACTCCCTTTTATAGACCAGATAATTCAAACTAACAATCAGAACAAAAACACAAATATACATACGCATAATCTAGTTGAAATGATTGATAATCAACAAACCTTATTCTCCTAATAAGATCATCTGTGTTAACCATGCTCAATAGTTCACGGTGCTCTATATCGGATACTTTTAACTCTGTTCTCAGTTTAGTTATTACAGTTTCCTTCTCCTGGGGAATTCATTTCATGCAGCAATGTGTTAAAATGAGCAAAAGAAAAGAAAATACATGTCCAACAGTGACTTTATGTGGATAGATTTTGTATGGATGTATACCCAAGTAAGCAAATCTGATTGAACCATGAATGCCCGAAGAACCGAAATGTATGCTTCCTGCTCCAACTGATGTATCTGAATCTCCATATCAGGCAGGGTCCTAACATATGGAAAGGCGGTGCCAGTCCTTCCATTTACTGCAAATCGACCTCTTGTACCCCTATTCTGATGTGGTGGTGGAAGATCATCATCAGTTTTTGCAAACAAAGCCAAAAAACTCGACAGATCATAACTGAAAGAATAATTGCTCTCTTTTATTTAACTGATGTTCCAACTGATGTTCTCTTTGCTTTAATTTGACTAGCATTACTTGTAACGCCCCGGTTTTTTTCCCTTATAATTATTTTATTTAAGGCATATGGAATTAATAATAATTATTATTCTAAAGCGAAATATTAATTCAGGGCATCGAGGCGAGAGGGCGTTACCGTCTCGGGAGCGTCGTCGTTATCCGGCGTTGTGTTTCTAGAAGGAGGCTTATGTGAGTATATGTATGTATAAGTTTTGCACATATAAATTTCGTATATATATATATATATATAGATATATAAAAGTTATTTTATATATATATATAAGAGTTTATTTATTATATATATATAACTAAGCCCCTTCAGCCATTTATTTCCTCTCCCCTTCCCCGATTCTGCCGAGTGTGCTGGAGTGGCGAGCTAGGGTTCGTCGGAGTCGCCGGGCGTCGGAGGCTTAGACCATCGGAGGAGGCGATTTGGAGGTCGCCGGAGTTGATCTTCTTCGTCGGAGTCAAGAATCGGAGAGCCCTCGTCGGGATCGGCAGTGGTCTTGCGGTCTCCCGGTCGTAGCCTTCTCTTCGTCGAGCGGCGTCGGCTTCCGAATCAGGCAAGAAAACTTCTTCATCTCCCCCTTCTCCTTCTTCTACTGCTTTCTTACCCCCCCCCCCCCCAGCTTCCAGTCCAGTGGTAAAATACAAACTCGTATGATTACAGCAATGCTAGAAGCAATATTTTTGTCCAGCCAATTATAGAACTTCTTTCCAAATAAAGTTCTATTTATAAGCCAATCCATGAAGCATGAATGTGGTAGGTGGCCAAGGGGTTTCTGATCGAAAGTATATTAGAGTGCAGCTTTATTGTTCTGAAATTTGAGTAGAACACATCTATTGTTTGGCCTAAAAATGGGTTTAATTTGATTGTTATGTGTATCTAGATAGCATCCTTGAATCTTCAAGGATATGAAGTTATTACCTGTAGCTTTTTCATCCAATTAATATCCATTCGCATAAATCTTGGGGTTGCTGTTATATTGAATTTGGGAGGGCTGCTATGTTTAAACCAGTTGGGAGTTTCAAACTTTCTATGGGGGGCTGTTTCCTGCCTTGGTTAAAATGGGGACTGTTGTTTGCAATTAGAACTTTAGGAGCTGCTAAATATTTATATAATCTATTTTGGTTTGGGAATGTTGTATGCAGCAATCTTTCTGGAGTTATATATTTTTTTATGAAATGATCATTCCGGTGTGAAGGTGTTGCTGTTATAATCCTTTTGGGGGCTGCTATTCATATATTCTGATTGGGATTGTTTAGGGGCTGACTTACAGCTCCAGTTCCAAATTTCATGGTTATTTCTCCTGGTTATTTGCTATGAGTTTATGAACATCAAGTTAGGAATTTCTCCTGGTTATTTCTCCTGGTTTTATGCTAGGAATTTCTCTCGGTATATATGTTCAAAATTTTCGGGTTATATGCTAAAATGTCCCTGGTATATATGTTGGAATTCCCTTATTTCTAGGCAAAGAAATTTCTTGGATATATACGCTCGGTTCATTGGGCTAGTTCCTAATCATTTTCAGTTGGCTAATCTTGCATATTTTATGAGTGGAAGTTTGGATGGATGATATATAAAATTCTTGGGAGAGGGTTTGCTGTTTCTTAATTCTTTGGAGAGGGGCCGATTATCAATGTCAGAGTTAATTTGCACACTAACTAATAAGTCTGCTGCCTCTAAATCAAACAATTAGTAATTTCTATCCCCACCTGTATTTTAGTAGCGTCATATTTACTATTAATCTGCAAATTTTCTGCAACTTTGCTATGCCAGCATAAGTAAGTTTTGCCTCTCCTAAATCTATAATACAATTTTCCTACCAGCCAAATTGGCTGTAATGCTAAGGTCCTTTAGCCCTGGTACACTATAAAAGAAGAGTTCAATTTTTCCATATCTATTTCTTCACTATCGAGCAAATAGACAAATTTGATTTCTCCTTCCTTTGTTTTACCTAAAATTTCAGCAACACCATAACCATCATTTGTTAGGGGCTGCTTCCTATGTTTTTCTTTTCTTCTTGTTCGGGGGATGCCTTATAGCATATTATTCGGGGGGCTGCTTTAATAAATTTTATCATGGGGGTTGCCTTATAGAACTCCGTTTGGGGGCTGCTTCATAAAACCCGTCATTTTGGGGCAGCTTTATTCATGGTCCTACCTAATAGGATTATGTTGTGGTGATCTTCTTGGTTGTGAGGAAGGTTCCTTACATTATCATGGTGGTTGTCTCCTCCCTGATTTTAGCATGGTAGCTACTGATTCATTTTATTTTCCCTTGTTTCCCCCTAATTTGAACTCTTGATATACGAAGCTCTGCACCTATACGCTAGGAAATTTTCTTGGTTTAAACCTAAGTCAATTACCCGGTTTGTAAATTTTCTGTGTTTAAATTTGAGGGCTAGGTATTTACTTAGGTTTATGCAAAGTTAAATTTCCTAGGCTATATGCTAGAGGTTTCGTCTCGTGGGGAAGTTGTGCCTGTCAGCTATTGGTTTTATGCGGGGCTTCTTCTTGGTCTATATGTTGTTGGTTAACTTTTGGGCTTATTTAATTAGTTAATCGTAAATGGTCTTGCTCGGCAAATTTCCCGGATCCTATATTTCTTCCTTGACCGTTAAACTAAGCTATGCTCTATTCTTGAGTTGCCTTGTAATTGGTTAGCGTTCATTCGTGGTGTCTTGTCTTGCCTTATTCACCGTACTGGTACGGGAAGTTCGTTGGGAGTCAAGTTTGGACTCACCATGTGTTTTCAATGAATCGTTGAGTAGTGTTTATTTCTTTGTGACCCTATCCCTAGGGTGTTATGGTGCTGATATCTCGGGTTACGTCCCGTGTCTTAATTGAAATTTAATTTGATTATTTAGAACTTTTGTTTTAAGCCTTGCACGGTGGGTAGTTTTGGGTGGCAGTGGATAGAGTACCGCCACCCGGATTTGGTTTTTGGGTGGCAGTGGATAAAGGACCACGACCCGGTTTTGGGCTGCGGGCGTTAGTGGAAGATACCACCGTCGCACTACCTTCTTTTGGGGGACGCTTTTCCCTCGAGCTGATCAGTCTCAAGTTCTTAAACGTATATGCTTATATATGTGTATTATGATAGTATATGTATGACCATCACCTCTGAGCCGCAAAGGCGGACACGTGGTGGGCTTTGATTGTGTTGACTATTACCTTCTGGTGCAGGCTTTTCTTCTTACCGAGGGCACTCATTTGAGCTGGCTCGGGTTGTTGTAAGATTATAGATGTTTACCTGCTTAGTTTTCCTTTTTGCACTCTCTTATTTCTCTTACTGCTAATCTTGGTTTTCTTGCACCCTCTTGGGCTGAGGCATTCTTTTCTTATGAATGTCTCAGGTTCAGGTTTTTAGCCGCCGCAAGAGTTAGAGCGGCGTCATTCAGTGTTCCTGTCGAGGCCCTTCCCCTCTTAGGTAAGGGGCAGTTGCTTAGTTGTTGTCTCTCCTTTAGCTGTTTTTCCTTCTTCCCTGCGGGTTCGTGTCAGCTCTTGGCGCCCGTATGGCTTTTTGTTTTGATTACTTACTGTTTGCTTTGATGTTACTTTGAGTACTTTAGCTATTTGCTCTCTGGGAAGCCTTTTTGCTAAGATGTAGTAGTTACTTTATTGATATAAAGAATGTCGTTCTTGCATATCATGCTTTTAAATAAAGATCGCATACTTTGAAATTTGTAGAAAAATCCTTTCTTACTATACTAAACCTAGATATGTGCATATCATTTCTGGAAATGTTTATTTTCTTGCTCATGTAGGCTAAAAGAAACAAACCTATTTTCCGCTGCGTATGTATAGTTTTCTACTTGTGGACTAGATGATCCACCAGACTGAGGGACGTGGTCTTAAGCTAAAATGAAAATTTCTCTTTTAATCCAATCACATATATGTCTTTTATAAAATTATCGTAAAGAGTGTTTGCCTGAGCGTCTGTAGTCGTCTCCTGCAGGCGTGGCATCACAACGCGTATTTTTCCCTTGCTCTGATAATATGTATTATATTCTTGGCAAAATGCGGGTTGTGACAGTTGGTATCAGAGGGAGGTTAGCCGGGTTGCTGTGATAGTTTGGTTGCCCGGTTAACCGCCTGGTGAGAATCGTCATTCATCGCATACACACACCGAAGGGTCATCAGTATGTCTTGGCTGAAGCATGAACACTACACTCATAGCATGATAAGAAGTATACGGGGCATAATATGTAGTATGGGATGCATAATATGTGTTTGTATATGGATCCTCATAGGTGACAACATACGACTGTTATGTAGTATGGGATGCATAACGTAGGTCGCATGCGTGTCCATTAGATTTTCTTTTTCGTTGCATGCGATAATATGTAGTATGGGATGCATAAGATCGCATGTGTACGGCGCTCATAGCATGCATTAAGGCCTTTTTTTAGATTGCATAGCACTGCATAACATAGCATTAGCACACGTGCCAAGCTAAAGACATACATGATGACGCACGTACACACATGATTTGGAATAAAATTTGGCATTCATGCATTATTTTATATGCACATAAGTTGATAGGATGATGATGTATCATCCTAAGTTTAGCATAACATCATTTCATAAATTCCCAGAGCAAGGTAACAGCAAGAGCAAGTATCTACTCTTTCCTGGTCTGTATCGAGTTAGGAAATTCTAGTTCCTAGCTGTTGTGTCTTAAGCTGGGTGTATTGTGGTGTTCGTTCGTAATTGCAGTCGATGACTCCAGAGCGTCGTGCGTCGGAGTCGGCTCTCCGGTTAGAAGGGGATCCCTTAGGTGCGCTTAGTGAGGTGGTGACTAAGGAGTTGCGTCAGAGTATCGAGGCGTTGTCGAGGCAAATGGTTGTGAAACAAGCGCAGTTTTTCTGCCCAGGTGTTCTCAGGTTAAGGTTTTGACCTATTTATTCGTTGGCTTGCGAGTGTGGATTTGGATTTTGTTATCTCAATACTGTGCGAGTTAAGGTAGAGGATGTTGAGCGTGCCTTCCTTTTGATTTGATTTTTACTTGATGTTTTGGCTATAGAGCTGCGCAGGCGGTCGTCGTTAGGTTATCGATTGTTGAGCAGTTTTTTTTTCCAGGTGATTCCAGGTTAGATTTTAATCTAATTATTTACTTTCAGCTTTGGTTCTAGTTGTTTTCGCTCGTTTAGTTGCGTATCCAACCTTATAGGAGAGTTTAAGGTATGTAACCTTTAGGCGTACGTTCCTTCTCGATTCTGGTTCTACCCTCTCGTGCGTGGCTAGGTCTTTGGTAGAGCGTCGTGGTTTGACCCTTGTTCGGGTCGGTGATTCCCTTAGTGTTAAGTTTTCCCCCTGTTGTTTTTGTGGTGTCGAATCAGGGCTTTCAGAGTTGTCCTGTCTTCTTAGGTGGTTTCGTAACTTTTGTTAATCTAAAGGCGCTAGACTTGGAGTTTTCGTTGTGGCTTGGGCTGGTTGTCCAGGTTTGATGTTGTATCCCAACGCATGGTAAAGCGTTTGGTCTTTAAGCTGGACATCGGTCAACCCTCGAGCGCGTTTGGTTTTTCCGCGCTATGTTTTCCCGATTATTTCCGCGACGTGTGCCAGGAGCCTTTATTTTTCAATGGCGTTGCTTAGCTTGTTTCTACGCTAGAAACCATTTTCGGTTTGTTGTGTATCGAAGATTTTCCTTGTGGTGCCAGAGTTCCCTGATGTCTTCGCCGTTATCTCCCTGGTTTTCTACCGTGAGAGTTGAGGAGTTTGTTTCTGACCTTGAGCCGGGTACCCGTCCTGTTGCTAAGGCACCGTACACTTTGGCCCCGCGTGTGTTGTGAGAGTTGCGCACTCAGTTAGATGAGTGGTTGCAGTGTGGCTTTTTCTGGCCTTGATCCTCGCCCTGGAGTGCTCTCGTCTTGTTCGTGGAAGAAAGTAGTTCGGTAGGCTTCCTTTAGTTGGGGATCCGCTTATCGGTCGTTCCGCGATCCGTTTTCTGTCCTCGGTTTTGAAATTTCGAGTTCTTGGTATCGTCCTTTTCTTTTTGGGTAATCATATCCGCATCTGCTTTCCTAATCCTTTTCGGTTAGCGTTTCTATCTAGCAAGTGTGAGCTTGCCACTCCCTTTGTACCTTTCATACGATGTCTTTTAAGTTTCAGTTCTAAGTTTCGGGACGAAACTTCCTTTTTGGTGGGGTGACTGTAACGCCCCGGTTTTTTTTCCCTTATAATTATTTTATTTAAGGCATATGGAATTAATAATAATAATTATTCTAAAGCAAAATATTAATTCAGGGCATCGAGGCGAGAGGGCGTTACCGTCTCGGGAGCGTCGTGGTTATCCGGCGTTGTGTTTCTAGAAGGAGGCTTATGTGAGTATTTGTATGTATAAGTTTTGCACATATAAATTTCTTATATATATATATATATATAGATATAAAAGTTATTATATATATATAAGAGTTTATTTATTATATATATATATATAACTAAGCCCCTTCAGCCATTTATTTCCTCTCCCCTTCCCCGATTCTGCCGAGTGTGCTGTAGTGGCGAGCTAGGGTTCGTCGGAGTCTCCGGGCGTCGGAGGCTTAGACCGTCGGAGGAGGCGATTTGGAGGTCGCCGGAGTTGATCTTCTTCGTCGGAGTCAAGAATCGGAGAGCCCTCGTCGGGATCGGCAGTGGTCTTGCGGTCTCCCGGTCGTAGCCTTCTCTTCGTCGAGCGGCGACGGCTTCCGAATCAGGCAAGAAAACTTCTTCATCTCCCCCTTCTCCTTCTTCTACTGCTTTCTTACCCCCCCCCCCAGCTTCCAGTCCAGTGGTAAAATACAAACTCGTATGATTACAGCAATGCTAGAAGCAATATTTTTGTCCAGTCAATTATAGAACTTCTTTCCAAATAAAGTTCTATTTATAAGCCAACCCATGAAGCATGAATGTGGTAGGTGGCCAAGGGGTTTCTGATCGAAAGTATATTAGAGTGCAGCTTTGTTGTTCTGAAATTTGAGTAGAACACATCTATTGTTTGGCCTAAAAAATGGGTTTAATTTGATTGTTATGTGTATCTAGATAGCATCCTTGAATCTTCAAGGATATGAAGTTATTACCTGTAGCTTTTTTATCCAATTAATATCCATTCGCATAAATCTTGGGGTTGCTGTTATATTGAATTTGGGAGGGCTGCTATGTTTAAACCAGTTGGGAGTTTCAAACTTTCTATGGGGGGGCTGTTTCCTGCCTTGGTTAAAATGGGGACTGTTGTTTGCAATTAGAACTTTAGGAGCTGCTAAATATTTATATAATCTATTTCGGTTTGGGAATGTTGTATGCAGCAATCTTTCTGGAGTTATATATTTTTTTATGAAATGATCATTCCGGTGTGAAGGTGTTGCTGTTATAATCCTTTTGGGGGCTGCTATTCATATATTCTGATTGGGATTGTTTAGGGGCTGACTTACAGCTCCAGTTCCAAATTTCGTGGTTATTTCTCCTGGTTATTTGCTAGGAGTTTATGAACATCAAGTTAGGAATTTCTCCTGGTTATTTCTCCTGGTTTTATGCTAGGAATTTCTCTCGGTATATATGTTCAAAATTTTCGGGTTATATGCTAAAATGTCCCTGGTATATATGTTGGAATTCCCTTATTTCTAGGCAAAGAAATTTCTTGGATATATACGCTCGGTTCATTGGGCTAGTTCCTAATCATTTTCAGTTGGCTAATCTTGCATATTTTATGAGTGGAAGTTTGGATGGATGATATATAAAATTCTTGGGAGAGGGGTTGCTGTTTCTTAATTCTTTGGAGAGGGGCCGATTATCAATGTCAGAGTTAATTTGCACACTAATTAATAAGTCTGCTGCCTCTAAATCAAACAATTAGTAATTTCTATCCCCCCTGTATTTTAGTAGCGTCATATTTACTATTAATCTGCAAATTTTCTGCAACTTCGCTATGCCAGCATAAGTAAGTTTTGCCTCTCCTAAATCTATAATACAATTTTCTTACCAGCCAAATTGACTGTTATGCTAAGGTCCTTTAGCCCTGGTACACTATAAAAGAAGAGTTAAATTTTTCCATAGTTATTTCTTCACTATCGAGCAAATAGACAAATTTGATTTCTCCTTCCTTTGTTTTACCTAAAATTTCAGCAACACCATAACCATCATTTGTTAGGGGCTGCTTCCTATGTTTTTTTTTCTTCTTGTTCGAGGGCTGCCTTATAGCATATTATTTGGGGGGCTGCTTTAATAAATTTTATCATGGAGGTTGCCTTATAGAACTCCATTTGGGGGCTGCTTCATAAAACCCATCATTTTGGGGCTGCTTTATTCATGGTCCTACCTAATAGGATTATGTTGTGGTGATCTTCTTGGTTGTGAGCAAGGTTCCTTACATTATCATGGTGGTTGTTTCCTCCCTGATTTTAGCATGGTAGCTACTGATTCATTTTATTTTCCCTTGTTTCCCCCTAATTTGAACTCTTGATATACGAAGCTCTGCGCCTATACGCTAGGAAAATTTCTTGGTTTAAACCTAAGTCAATTACCCGGTTCGTAAATTTTCTGTGTTTAAATTTGAGGGCTAGGTATTTACTTAGGTTTATGCAAAGTTAAATTTCCTAGGCTATATGCTAGAGGTTTCGTCTCGTGGGGAAGTTGTGCCTGTCAGCTATTGGTTTTATGCGGGGCTTCTTCTTGGTCTATATGTTGTTGGTTAACTTTTGGGCTTATTTAATTAGTTAAGCGTAAATGGTCTTGCTCGGCAAATTTCCCGGATCCTATATTTCTTCCTTGACCGTTAAACTAAGTTATGCTCTATTCTTGAGTTGCCTTGTAATTGGTTAGCGTTCATTCGTGGTGTCTTGTCATGCCTTATTCACCGTACTGGTACGGGAAGTTCGTTGGGAGTCAAGTTTGGACTCACCATGTGTTTTCAATGAATCGTTGAGTAGTGTTTATTTCTTTGTGACCCTATCCTTAGGGTGTTATGGTGTTGATATCTCGGGTTACGTCCCGTGTCTTAATTGAAATTTAATTTGATTATTTAGAACTTTTGTTTTAAGCCTTGCACGGTGGGTAGTTTTGGGTGGCAGTGGATAGAGTACCACCACCCGGATTTGGTTTTTGGGTGGCAGTGGATAAAGGACCACGACCCGATTTTGGGCTGCGGGCGTTAGTGGAAGATACCACCGTCGCAGTACCTTCTTTTGGGGGACGCTTTTCCCTCGAGCTAATCAGTCTCAAGTTCTTAAACATATATGCTTATATATGTGTATTATGATAGTATATGTATGACCATCACCTCTGAGCCGCAAAGGCGGACACGTGGTGGGCTTTGATTGTGTTGACTATTACCTTCTGGTGCAGGCTTTTCTTCTTACCGAGTGCACTCATTTGAGCTGGCTCGGGTTGTTGTAAGATTATAGATGTTTACCTGCTTAGTTTTCCTTTTTGCACTCTCTTATTTCTCTTACTGCTAATCTTGGTTTTCTTCCACCCTCTTGGGCTGAGGCATTCTTTTCTTATGAATGTCTCAGGTTCAGGTTTTTAGCCGCCGCAGGAGTTAGAGCGGCGTCGTTCAGTGTTCCTGTCGAGGCCCTTCCCCTCTTAGGTAAGGGGCAGTTGCTTAGTTGTTGTCTCTCCTTTAGCTGTTTTTCCTTCTTCCCTGCGGGTTCGTGTCAGCTCTTGGCGCTCGTATGGCTTTTTGTTTAGATTACTTACTGTTTACTTTGTTGTTACTTTGAGTACTTTACCTATTTGCTCTCTGGGAAGCCTTTTCGCTAAGATGCAGTAGTTACTTTAATGATATAAAGAATGTCAATCTTGCATATCATGCTTTTAAATAAAGATCGCATACTTTGAAATTCGTAGAAAAATCCTTTCTTACTATACTAAACCTAGATATGTGCATATCATTTATGGAAATGTTTATTTTCTTGCTCATGTAGGCTATAAGAAACAAACCTATTTTCCGCTGCGTATGTATAGTTTTCTACTTGTGGACTAGATGATCCACCAGACCGAGGGACGTGGTCTTAAGCTAAAATGAAAATTTCTCTTTTAATCCAATCACATATATGTCTTTTATAAAATTATCGTAAAGAGTGTTTGCCTGAGCGTCTGTAGTCGTCTCCTGCAGGCGTGGCATCACAACGCGTATTTTTCCCTTGCTCTGATAATATGTATTATATTCTTGGGAAAATGCGGGTTGTGACAGTTGGTATCAGAGGGAGGTTAGCCGGGTTGCTGTGACAGTTTGGTTGCCCGGTTAACCGCCTGGTGAGAATTGTCATTCATCGCATACACACACCGAAGGGTCATCAGTATGTCTTGGCTGAAGCATGAACACTACACTCATAGCATGATAAGAAGTATACGGGGCATAATATGTAGTATGGGATGCATAATATGTGTTTGTATATGGATCCTCATAGGTGACAACATACGACTATTATGTAGTATGGGATGCATAACGTAGGTCGCATGCGTGTCCATTAGATTTTCTTTTTCATTGCATGCGATAATATGTAGTATGGAATGCATAAGATCGCATGTGTACGGCGCTCATAGCATGCATTAAGGCCTTTTTTTAGATTGCATAGCACTGCATATGCATCATAACATAGCATTAGCACACGTGCCAAGCTAAAGACATACATGATGACGCTCGTACACACATGATTTGGAATAAAATTTGGCATTCATGCATTATTTTATATGCACATAAGTTGATAGGATGATGGTGTATCATCCTAAGTTTAGCATAACATCATTTCATAAATTCCCAAAGCAAGGTAACAGCAAGAGCAAGTATCTACTCTTTCCTGGTCTGTATCGAGTTAGGAAATTCTAGTTCCTAGCTGTTGTGTCTTAAGCTGGGTGTATTGTGGTGTTCGTTCGTAATTGTAGTCGATGACTCCAGAGCATCGTGCGTCGGAGTCGGCTCTCCGGTTAGAGGGGGATCCCTTAGGTGCGCTTAGTGAGGCGGTGACTAAGGAGTTGCGTCAGAGTATCGAGGCGTTGTCGAGGCAAATGGTTGTGAAACAAGCGCAGTTTTTCTGCCCAGGTGTTCTCAGGTTAAGGTTTTGACCTAGTTTATTCATTGGCTTGCGAGTGTGGATTTGGATTTTGTTATCTCAATACTGTGCGAGTTAAGGTAGAGGATGTTGAGCGTGCCTTCCTTTTGATTTGAGTTTTACTTGATGTTTTGGCTATAGAGCTTCGCAGGCGTTCGTCGTTAGGTTATCGATTGTTGAGCAGTTTTTTTCCAGGTGATTCCAGGTTAGATTTTAATCTAATTATTTACTTTCAGCTTTGGTTCTAGTTGTTTTCGCTCGTTTAGTTGCGTATCCAACGTTATAGGAGAGTTTAAGGTATGTAACCTTTAGGCGTACGTTCCTTCTCGATTCTGGTTCTACCCTCTCGTGCGTGGCTAGGTCTTTGGTAGAGCGTCGTGGTTTGACCCTTGTTCGGGTTGGTGATTCCCTTAGTGTTAAGTTTCCCCCTGTTGTTTTTGTGGTGTCGAATCAGGGCTTTCAGAGGTGTCCTGTCTTCTTAGGTGGTTTCGTAACTTTTGTTAATCTAAAGGCGCTAGACTTGGAGTTTTCGTTGTGGCTTGGGGCTTGGGCTGGTTGTCTAGGTTTGATGTTGTATCCCAACGCATGGTAAAGCGTTTGGTCTTTAAGCTGGACATCGGTCAACCCTTGAGCGCGTTTGGTTTTTCCGCGCTATGTTTTCCCGATTATTTCCGCGGCGTGTGCCAGGAGCCTTTAGTTTTCAATGGCGTTGCTTACCTTGTTTCTACGCTAGAAACCATTTTCGGTTTGTTGTGTATCGAAGATTTTCCTTGTGGTGCGAGAGTTCCCTGATGTCTTCGCCGTTATCTCCCTGGTTTTCTACCGTGAGAGTTGAGGAGTTTGTTTCTGACCTTGAGCCGGGTACCCGTCCTGTTGCTAAGGCACCGTACCCTTTGGCCCCGCGTGTGTTGTGAGAGTTGCGCACTCAGTTAGATGAGTGGCTGCAGTGTGGCTTTTTCTGGCCTAGATCCTCGCCCTGGAGTGCTCTCGTCTTGATCGTGGAAGAAAGTAGTTCGGTAGGCTTCCTTTAGTTGGGGATCCGCTTATCGGTCGTTCCGCGATCCGTTTTCTGTCCTCGGTTTGGACATTTCGAGTTCTTGGTATCATCCTTTTCTTTTTGGGTAATCATATCCGCATCTGCTTTCCTAATCCTTTTCGGTTACCGTTTCTATCTAGCAAGTGTGAGCTTGCCACTCCTTTTGTACCTTTCATACGATGTCTTTTAAGTTTCGGTTCTAAGTTTCGGGACGAAACTTCCTTCTTGGTGGGGTGACTGTAACGCCCCGGTTTTTTTTTCCCTTATAATTATTTTATTTAAGGCATATGGAATTAATAATAATAATTATTCTAAAGCGAAATATTAATTCAGGGCATCGAGGCGAGAGGGCGTTACCGTCTCGGGAGCGTCGTCGTTATCCGGCGTTGTGTTTCTAGAAGGAGGCTTATGTGAGTATATGTATGTATAAGTTTTGCACATATAAATTTCGTTTATATAGATATATAAAAGTTATTTTATATATATCTATAAGAGTTTATTTATTATATATATATAACTAAGCCCCTTCAGCCATTTATTTCCTCTCCCCTTCCCCGATTCTGCCGAGTGTGCTGGAGTGGCGAGCTAGGGTTCGTCGGAGTCGCCGGGCGTCGGAGTCTTAGACCGTCGGAGGAGGCGATTTGGAGGTCGCCGGAGTTGATCTTCTTCGTCGGAGTCAAGAATCGGAGAGCCCTCGTCGGGATCGGCAGTGGTCTTGCGGTCTCCCGGTCGTAGCCTTCTCTTCGTCGAGCGGCGTCGGCTTCCGAATCAGGCAAGAAAACTTCTTCATCTCCCCCTTCTCCTTCTTCTACTGCTTTCTTACCCCCCCCCCCCCCCCAGCTTCCAGTCCAGTGGTAAAATACAAACTCGTATGATTACAGCAATGCTAGAAGCAATATTTTTGTCCAGTCAATTATAGAACTTCTTTCCAAATAAAGTTCTATTTATTATCCAACCCATGAAGCATGAATGTGGTAGGTGGCCAAGGGGTTTCTGATCGAAAGTATATTAGAGTGTAGCTTTGTTGTTCTGAAATTTGAGTAGAACACATCTATTGTTTGGCCTTAAAAAAGGGTTTAATTTGATTGTTATGTGTATCTAGATAGCATCCTTGAATCTTCAAGGATATGAAGTTATTACCTGTAGCTTTTTCATCCAATTAATATCCATTCGCATAAATCTTGGGGCTGCTGTTATATTGAATTTGGGAGGGCTGCTATGTTTAAACCAGTTGGGTGTTTCAAACTTTCTATGGGGGGTTGTTTCCTGCCTTGGTTAAAATGGGGACTGTTATTTGCAATTAGAACTTTACGAGCTGCTAAATATTTATATAATCTATTTCGGTTTGGGAATGTTGTATGCAACAATCTTTCTGTAGTTATATATTTTTTTATGAGATGATCATTCCGGTGTGAAGGTGTTGCTGTTATAATCCTTTTGGGGGCTGCTATTCATATATTCTGATTGGGATTGTTTAGGGGCTGACTTACAGCTCCAGTTCCAAATTTCGTGGTTATTTCTCCTGGTTATTTGCTAGGAGTTTATGAACATCAAGTTAGGAATTTCTCCTGGTTATTTCTCCTGGTTTTATGTTAGGAATTTCTCTCGGTATATATGTTCCAAATTTTCGGGTTATATGCTAAAATGTCCCTGGTATATATGTTGGAATTCCCTTATTTCTAGGCAAAGAAATTTCTTGGATATATACGCTCGGTTCATTGGGCTAGTTCCTAATCATTTTCAGTTGGCTAATCTTGCATATTTTATGAGTGGAAGTTTGGATGGATGATATATAAAATTCTTGGGAGAGGGGTTGCTGTTTCTTAATTCTTTGGAGAGGGGCCGATTATCAATGTCAGAGTTAATTTGCACACTAACTAATAAGTCTGCTGCCTCTAAATCAAACAATTAGTAATTTCTATCCCACCCTGTATTTTAGTAGCGTCATATTTACTATTAATCTGCAAATTTTCTGCAACTTTGCTATGCCAGCATAAGTAAGTTTTGCCTCTCCTAAATCTATAATACAATTTTCTTACCAGCCAAATTCGTTGTTATGCTAAGGTTCTTTAGCCCTGGTACACTATAAAAGAAGAGTTCAATTTTTCCATATCTATTTCTTCACTATCGAGCAAATAGACAAATTTGATTTCTCCTTCCTTTGTTTTACCTAAAATTTCAGCAACACCATAACCATCATTTGTTAGGGGCTGCTTCCTATGTTTTTTTTTTCTTCTTGTTCGGGGGCTGCCTTATAGCATATTATTCGGGGGGCTGCTTTAATAAATTTTATCATGGGGGTTGCCTTATAGAACTCCGTTTGGGGGCTGCTTCATAAAACCCGTCATTTTGGGGCTGCTTTATTCATGGTCCTACCTAATAGGATTATGTTGTGGTGATCTTCTTGGTTGTGAGCAAGGTTCCTTACATTATCATGGTGGTTGTTTCCTCCCTGATTTTAGCATGGTAGCTACTGATTCATTTTATTTTCCCTTGTTTCCCCCTAATTTGAACTCTTGATATACGAAGCTCTGCGCCTATACGCTAGGAAATTTTCTTGGTTTAAACTAAGTCAATTACCCGGTTCATAAATTTTCTGTGTTTAAATTTGAGGGCTAGGTATTTACTTAGGTTTATGCAAAGTTAAATTTCCTAGGCTATATGCTAGAGGTATCGTCTCGTGGGGAAGTTGTGCCTGTCAGCTATTGGTTTTATGCGGGGCTTCTTCTTGGTCTATATGTTGTTGGTTAACTTTTGGGCTTATTTAATTAGTTAAGCGTAAATGGTCTTGCTCGGCAAATTTCCCGGATCCTATATTTCTTCCTTGACCGTTAAACTAAGCTATGCTCTATTCTTGAGTTGCCTTGTAATTGGTTAGCGTTCATTCGTGGTGTCTTGTCATGCCTTATTCACCGTACTGGTACGGGATGTTCGTTGGGAGTCAAGTTTGGACTCACCATGTGTTTTCAATGAATCGTTGAGTAGTGTTTATTTCTTTGTGACCCTATCCTTAGGGTGTTATGGTGCTGATATCTCGGGTTACGTCCCGTGTCTTAATTGAAAGTTAATTTGATTATTTAGAACTTTTGTTTTAAGCCTTGCACGGTGGGTAGTTTTGGGTGGCAGTGGATAGAGTACCACCACCCGGATTTGGTTTTTGGGTGGCAGTGGATAAAGGACCACGACCCGGTTTTGGGCTGCGGGCGTTAGTGGAAGATACCACGGTCGCAGTACCTTCTTTTGGGGGACGCTTTTCCCTCGAGCTGATCAGTCTCAAGTTCTTAAACATATATGCTTATATATGTGTATTATGATAGTATATGTATGACCATCACCTCTGAGCCGCAAAGGCGGACACGTGGTGGGCTTTGATTGTGTTGACTATTACCTTCTGGTGCATGCTTTTCTTCTTACCGAGTGCACTCATTTGAGCTGGCTCGGGTTATTGTAAGATTATAGATGTTTACCTGCTTAGTTTTCCTTTCTGCACTCTCTTATTTCTCTTACTGCTAATCTTGGTTTTCTTGCACCCTCTTGGGCTGAGGCATTCTTTTCTTATGAATGTCTCAGGTTCAGGTTTTTAGCCGCCGCAGGAGTTAGAGCGGCGTCGTTCAGTGTTCCTGTCGAGGCCCTTCCCCTCTTAGGTAAGGGGCAATTGCTTAGTTGTTGTCTCTCCTTTAGCTGTTTTTCCTTCTTCCCTGCGGGTTCGTGTCAGCTCTTGGCGCCCGTATGGCTTTTTGTTTAGATTACTTACTGTTTGCTTTGCTGTTACTTTGAGTACTTTACCTATTTGCTCTCTGGGAAGCCTTTTCGCTAAGATGTAGTAGTTACTTTATTGATATAAAGAATGTCATTCTTGCATATCATGCTTTTAAATAAACATCGCATACTTTGAAATTCGTAGAAAAATCCTTTCTTACTATACTAAACCTAGATATGTGCATATCATTTATGGAAATGTTTATTTTCTTGCTCATGTAGGCTAAAAGAAACAAACCTATTTTCCGCTGCGTATGTATAGTTTTCTACTTGTGAACTAGATGATCCACCAGACCGAGGGACGTGGTCTTAAGCTAAAATGAAAATTTCTCTTTTAATCCAATCACATATATGTCTTTTATAAAATTATCGTAAAGAGTGTTTGCCTGAGCGTCTGTAGTCGTCTCCTGCAGGCGTGGCATCACAACGCGTATTTTTCCCTTGCTCTGATAATATGTGTTATATTCTTGGGAAAATGCGGGTTGTGACAGTTGGTATCAGAGGGAGGTTAGCCGGGTTGCTGTGATAGTTTGGTTGCCCGGTTAACCTTCTGGTGAGAATCGTCATTCATCGCATACACACACCGAAGGGTCATCAGTATGTCTTGGCTGAAGCATGAACACTACACTCATAGCATGATAAGAAGTATACGGGGCATAATATGTAGTATGGGATGCATAATATGTGTTTGTATATGGATCCTCATAGGTGACAACATACGACTGTTATGTAGTATGGGATGCATAACGTAGATCGCATGCGTGTCCATTAGATTTTCTTTTTCGTTGCATGCGATAATATGTAGTATGGGATGCATAAGATCGCATGTGTACGCCGCTCATAGCATGCATTAAGGCCTTTTTTTAGATTGCATAGCACTGCATATGCATCATAACATAGCATTAGCACACGTGCCAAGCTAAAGACATACACGATGACGCTCGTACACACATGATTTGGAATAAAATTTGGCATTCATGCATTATTTTATATGCACATAAGTTGATAGGATGATGGTGTATCATCCTAAGTTTAGCATAACATCATTTCATAAATTCCCAGAGCAAGGTAACAGCAAGAGCAAGTATCTACTCTTTCCTGGTCTGTATCGAGTTAGGAAATTCTAGTTCCTAGCTGTTGTGTCTTAAGCTGGGTGTATTGTGGTGTTCGTTCGTAATTGCAGTCGATGACTCCAGAGCGTCGTGCGTTAGAGTTGGCTCTCCGGTTAGAGGGGGATCCCTTAGGTGCGCTTAGTGAGGCGGTGACTAAGGAGTTGCGTCAGAGTATCGAGGCGTTGTCGAGGCAAATGGTTGTGAAACAAGCGCAGTTTTTCTGCCCAGGTGTTCTCAGGTTAAGGTTTTGACCTAGTTTATTCGTTGGCTTGCGAGTGTGGATTTGGATTTTGTTATCTCAATACTGTGCGAGTTAAGGTAGAGGATGTTGAACGTGCCTTCCTTTTGATTTGAGTTTTACTTGATGTTTTGGCTATAGAGCTTCGCAGGCGGTCGTCGTTAGGTTATCGATTGTTGAGCAGTTTTTTTTCCAGGTGATTCCAGGTTAGATTTTAATCTAATTATTTACTTTCAGCTTTGGTTCTAGTTGTTTTCGCTCGTTTAGTTGCGTATCCAACCTTATAGGAGAGTTTAAGGTATGTAACCTTTAGGCGTACGTTCCTTCTCGATTCTGGTTCTACCCTATCGTGCGTGGCTAGGTCTTTGGTAGAGCGTCGTGGTTTGACCCTTGTTCGGGTTGGTGATTCCCTTAGTGTTAAGTTTTCCCCCTGTTGTTTTTGTGGTGTCGAATCTGGGCTTTCAGAGTTGTCCTGTCTTCTTAGGTGGTTTCATAACTTTTGTTAATCTAAAGGTGCTAGACTTGGAGTTTTCGTTGTGGCTTGGGGCTTGGGCTGGTTGTCCAGGTTTGATGTTGTATCCCAACGCATGGTAAAGCGTTTGGTCTTTAAGCTGGACATCGGTCAACCCTCGAGCGCGTTTGGTTTTTCCGCGCTATGTTTTCCCGATTATTTCCGCGACGTGTGCCAGGAGCCTTTAGTTTTCAATGGCGTTGCTTACCTTGTTTCTACGCTAGAAACCATTTTCGGTTTGTTGTGTATCGAAGATTTTCCTTGTGGTGCGAGAGTTCCCTGATGTCTTCGCCGTTATCTCCCTGGTTTTCTACCATGAGAGTTGAGGAGTTTGTTTCTGACCTTGAGCCGGGTACCCGTCCTGTTGCTAAGGCACCGTACCCTTTGGCCCCGCGTGTGTTGTGAGAGTTGCGCACTCAGTTAGATGAGTGGTTGCAGTGTGGCTTTTTCTGGCCTAGATCCTCGCCCTGGAGTGCTCTCGTCTTGTTCGTGGAAGAAAGTAGTTCGGTAGGCTTCCTTTAGTTGGGGATCCGCTTATCGGTCGTTCCGCGATCCGTTTTCTGTCCTCGATTTGGACATTTCGAGTTCTTGGTATCGTCCTTTTCTTTTTGGGTAATCATATTCGCATCTGCTTTCCTAACCCTTTTCGGTTAGCGTTTCTATCTAGCAAGTGTGAGCTTGCCACTCCCTTTGTACCTTTCATACGATGTCTTTTAAGTTTCGGTTCTAAGTTTCGGGACGAAACTTCCTTCTTGGTGGCGTGACTGTAACGCCCCGGTTTTTTTTTCCCTTATAATTATTTTATTTAAGGCATATGGAATTAATAATAATAATTATTCTAAAGCGAAATATTAATTCAGGGCATCGAGGCGAGAGGGCGTTACCGTCTCGGGAGCGTCGTCGTTATCCGGCGTTGTGTTTCTAGAAGGAGGTTTATGTGAGTATATGTATGTATAACTTTTGCACATATAAATTTCTTATATATATATATGGATATATAAAAGTTATTTTATATATATATATAAGAGTTTATTTATAATATATATATAACTAAGCCCCTTCAGCCATTTATTTCCTCTCACCTTCCCTGATTCTGCCGAGTGTGCTGGAGTGGCGAGCTAGGGTTCGTCGGAGTCGCCGGGTGTCGGAGGCTTAGACCATCGGAGGAGGGGATTTGGAGGTCGCCGGAGTTGATCTTCTTCGTCGGAGTCAAGAATCGGAGAGCCCTCGTCGGGATCGGTAGTGGTCTTGCGGTCTCCCGGTCGTAGCCTTCTCTTCGTCGACCGGCGTCGGCTTCCGAATCAGGCAAGAAAACTTCTTCATCTCCCCCTTCTCCTTCTTCTTCTGCTTTCTTAACCCCCCCCCCCCCCCCCCAGTTTCCAGTCCAGTGGTAAAATACAAACTCGTATGATTACAGCAATGCTAGAAGCAATATTTTTGTCCAGTCAATTATAAAACTTCTTTCCAAATAAAGTTCTATTTATAAGCCAACCCATGAAGCATGAATGTGGTAGGTGGCCAAGGGGTTTCTGATCGAAAGTATATTAGAGTGCAGCTTTGTTGTTCTGAAATTTGAGTAGAACACATCTATTGTTTGGCCTTAAAAAAGGGTTTAATTTGATTGTTATGTGTATCTAGATAGCATCCTTGAATCTTCAAGGATATGAAGTTATTACCTGTAGATTTTTCATCCAATTAATATCCATTCACATAAATCTTGGGGCTGCTGTAATATTGAATTTGGGAGGGCTGCTATGTTTAAACCAGTTGGGAGTTTCAAACTTTCAATGGGGGGGCTGTTTCCTGCCTTGGTTAAAATGGGGACTGTTGTTTGCAATTAGAACTTTAGGAGCTGCTAAATATTTATATAATCTATTTCGGTTTGGGAATGTTGTATGCAGCAATCTTTCTGGAGTTATATATTTTTGTATGAGATGATCATTTCGGTGTGAAGGTGTTGCTGTTATAATCCTTTTGGGGGCTGCTATTCATATATTCTGATTGGGATTGTTTAGGGGCTGACTTACAGCTCCAGTTCCAAATTTCGTGGTTATTTCTCCTGGTTATTTGCTAGGAGTTTATGAACATCAAGTTAGGAATTTCTCCTGGTTATTTCTCCTGGTTTTATGCTAGGAATTTCTCTCAGTATATATGTTCAAAATTTTCGGGTTATATGCTAAAATGTCCCTGGTATATATGTTGGAATTCCCTTATTTCTAGGCAAAGAAATTTCTTGGATATATACGCTCGGTTCATTGGGCTAGTTCCTAATCATTTTCAGTTGGCTAATCTTGCATATTTTATGAGTGGAAGTTTGGATGGATGATATATAAAATTCTTGGGAGAGGGGTTGCTGTTTCTTAATTCTTTGGAGAGGGGCCGATTATCAATGTCAGAGTTAATTTGCACACTAACTAATAAGTCTGCTGCCTCTAAATCAAACAATTAGTAATTTCTACCCCCCCTGTATTTTAGTAGCGTCATATTTACTATTAATCTGCAAATTTTCTGCAACTTTGCTATGCCAGCATAAGTAAGTTTTGCCTCTCCTAAATCTATAATACAATTTTCTTAGCAGCCAAATTGACTGCTATGCTAAGATCCTTTAGCCCTGGTACAATATAAAAGAAGATTTCAATTTTTCCATATCTATTTCTTCACTATCGAGCAAATATACAAATTTGATTTCTCCTTCCTTTGTTTTACCTAAAATTTCAGCAACACCATAACCATCATTTGTTAGGGGCTGCTTCCTATGTTTTTTTTTCTTCTTGTTCGGGGGCTGCCTTATAGCATATTATTCGGGGGGCTGCTTTAATAAATTTTATCATGGGGGTTGCCTTATAGAACTCCGTTTGGGGGCTGCTTCATAAAACCCGTCATTTTGGGGCTGCTTTATTCATGGTCCTACCTAATAGGATTATGTTGTGGTGATCTTCTTGGTTGTGAGCAAGGTTCCTTACATTATCATGGTGGTTGTTTCCTCCCTGATTTTAGCATGGTAGCTACTGATTCATTTTATTTTCCCTTGTTTCCCCCTAATTTGAACTCTTGATATACGAAGCTCTGCGCCTATACGCTAGGAAATTTTCTTGGTTTAAACCTAAGTCAATTACCCGATTCGTAAATTTTCTGTGTTTAAATTTAAGGGCTAGGTATTTACTTAGGTTTATGCAAAGTTAAATTTCCTAGGCTATATGTTAGAGGTTTCGTCTCGTGGGGAAGTTGTGCCTGTCTGCTATTGGTTTTATGCGGGGCTTCTTCTTGGTCTATATGTTGTTGGTTAACTTTTGGGCTTATTTAATTAGTTAAGCGTAAATGGTCTTGCTCGGCAAATTTCCCGGATCCTATATTTCTTCCTTGACCGTTAAACTAAGCTATGCTATATTCTTGAGTTGCCTTGTAATTGGTTAGCGTTCATTCGTGGTGTCTTTTCATGCCTTATTCACCGTACTGGTACGGGAAGTTCGTTGGGAGTCAAGTTTGGATTCACCATGTGTTTTCAATGAATCGTTGAGTAGTGTTTATTTCTTTGTGACCCTATCCTTAGGGTGTTATGGTGCTGATATCTCGGGTTACGTCCCGTGTCTTAATTGAAATTTAATTTGATTATTTAGAACTTTTGTTTTAAGCCTTGCACGGTGGGTAGTTTTGGGTGGCAGTGGATAGAGTACCACCACCCGGATTTGGTTTTTGGGTGGCAGTGGATAAAGGACCACGACCCAGTTTTGGGCTGCGGGCGTTAGTGGAAGATACCACCGTCGCAGTACCTTCTTTTGGGGGACGCTTTTCCCTTGAGCTGATCAGTCTCAAGTTCTTAAACATATATGCTTATATATGTGTATTATGATAGTATATGTATGACCATCACCTCTGAGCCGCAAAGGCGGACACATGGTGGGCTTTGATTGTGTTGACTATTACCTTCTGGTGCAGGCTTTTCTTCTTACCGAGTGCACTCATTTGAGCTGGCTCGGGTTGTTGTAAGATTATAGATGTTTACCTGCTTAGTTTTCCTTTCTGCACTCTCTTATTTCTCTTACTGCTAATCTTAGTTTTCTTGCGCCCTCTTGGGCTGAGGCATTCTTTTCTTATGAATGTCTCAGGTTCAGGTTTTTAGCCGCCGCAGGAGTTAGAGTGGCGTCGTTCAGTGTTCCTGTCGAGGCCCTTCCCCTCTTAGGTAAGGGGCAGTTGCTTAGTTGTTGTCTCTCCTTTAGCTGTTTTCCCTTCTTCCCTGCGGGTTCGTGTCAGCTCTTGGCGCCCGTATGGCTTTTTGTTTAGATTACTTACTGTTTGATTTGCTGTTACTTTGAGTACTTTACCTATTTGCTCTCTGGGAAGCCTTTTCGCTAAGATGTAGTAGTTACTTTATTGATATAAAGAATGTCGTTCTTGCATATCATGCTTTTAAATAAAGATCGCATACTTTGAAATTCGTAGAAAAATCCTTTCTTACTATACTAAACCTAGATATGTGCATATCATTTCTGGAAATGTTTATTTTCTTGCTCATGTAGGCTAAAAGAAACAAACCTATTTTCCGCTGCGTATGTATAGTTTTCTACTTGTGGACTAGATGATCCACCAGACCGAGGGACGTGGTCTTAAGCTAAAATGAAAATTTCTCTTTTAATCTAATCACATATATGTCTTTTATAAAATTATCGTAAAGAGTGTTTGCCTGAGCGTCTGTAGTCGTCTCCTGCAGGCGTGGCATCAAAACGCGTATTTTTCCCTTGCTCTGATAATATGTATTATATTCTTGGCAAAATGCGGGTTGTGACATTACTCATTTATCTAATACTTTAAAATCAATTGCGGTTAATTGTGGATTTTTTTATTAAATTCAATTTTAATTGCCCCCTTTAATAATTGCTCTCTTTTATTTCTAGGGAGTTGGAGCTTGGAACGAAAAGTGATGGAAGAAGAAGCATCTGACAGAAAGTGTAGAAGTTGATGTGTTTTGTAAAATATTTTGATCTTATTGTTGTTATGTAATGTTGTTTTGTTATGGATGAGATGATACTTGTACTCTATCTAGCTACTACATGTATTTCAAATTTAATATTTGTAATCTGTTTTCTTTTTATTAATTTGACATATTTTTTCTTCCCGTACTTTATTCAAATTATATATATGAAAAGTATATTAGTTCTTTAAACCTATAATGAATTCTATTTTTAAATATTTTAATTAAAAATTATGAATGAATATAAAATATTATTACATAATATAAAACTATATTATTCTTTAAATAATAATTCATATTTATAATAAAATCATGCGTACCCATCTATATTAGGAATTGAAAATTTAAAAATATAAATGAATTTTTTTAGTAACGAAAGTATATTACAATTGTAACGAAATAGTTATTGTTATGTTACAACTTATTGTAATTGAGTAATGTTTATTATTGTTGCGGTCTACTCAAGGCTCCTTAAATCGGTCAAAAATTGACCGTCTTAGCCTGGGAGCGGACGAATGCTCAAACAGTCACAGAGAGACGAGACAGCTGGCAAGAAGATCTTATTAGCGTGGAAAACCACGAACAGGGATGAAAAACCACATGGTCGGGACGGTGTTGACCGAACTTCACTATTTAATGACTCTTTACAGGGCTTATTAGAGAAATCGAGGGCGATAAGCCGCGCCTCATTACAGTAGGGGCGAGTGGGAGAGAGACGCTTGAGGGTAACAAGCCACCGTTCACGAAGCTAAGTACTTTATTCGGCCGTAGTGGGGAGCACCGCGTTCTGGAGCCTGGATGGTCTCCGGCGCACCCTGCAAACCCTGAGCGTCGCGTTCTAAACGTTTGTGCGCCTTTTCCATTCACCTAGCAAGTCTTGGATTCTAGCGTCTCCTTGGTGGCGCCGACCACTGATCAAACCTGCATGGAAGGAGACTCGGAGGTAATCAGAAAGACAAGGCCATCTTCGAGGTGCTTGAAGAAATCTTCAAGGGCGGCTTCGAAGATGAGGGAGATCTCCTAGGGAGGCTCCCTCTCTTGCACTTAGGAGAGAAGGAAGGAGAAGGAGAGAATAGAATGCTCTCATAAGGAGAAGCATGGGGTCTATTTATCGGCCTCTGGGGTAGTTATGGTGGTTATGCGGATAATCGCAGACCATAACCACAATAATCACTAAATGCAGAACAATACTATATGAAATATGACGCGCATTAATTTAGGATTTTACTGGACGTAGACCAGGCTTATTTCAGATATTCACACCCATCCATTAAGAAGGTAGTTACGCAGGTGTTTATGCCCTGATCGGAGGGTGGAGGAGACGCAGAGTAATTAGATGGCCACGGTAGGGAGCCCGGCCACCGATGAGCGCCGGCCGATGAAGAGATCTGCCGGCCACAGAGGCTCGACAGGCCGGGAGGAAAGCCGGCCCGGGAGGTGGCCGGTCAAGGCCGGCTAGCTGCAAGGCAGCAAGACCGCAAGGCCTTGTGGCCGCGCGACCCCCGGCCACTAAGCCGGAGAAGGTCGATCGGATGGCCGGCCGCTGCGGCGGATTGGCCTTCCGGCACACGGCTACGGACGGCCGGCTAGGGGGCCGTCCGTGGAATCGTGCGCTTGTCGGGGAGGCGACCCGGCTGGGGAGGCAACCTGGTCGTATGCGCCGGAGGCGCGTAGCTAGGTTCAGTCAGTCGGGCGGCCGGCCGGCTAGGCCGCGCGCTGCGGCGGCCAGCCGGTACATGGCTGCGCGTGGTCAGCCAGCAGACCGGCCGCAAAACCACACGCCGGAAGGCTGGCTGCAAAATCGTGCGCTGGAAGGCCGGCCGCGAAACCGCGTGCCGGCCGGGAGGCAATCTGGTCAGGGAGGCATCCCGGCCGCACGCGCTGGAGGCATGCTGCCGAGCGGGCCGACCGATCGGTCGGCCGAATGGTCGGTCGTCAGCCCGAGTGCCGACCGACCGCGCGCGTTGGGGGCGCGCGGCCAAGGGTGGTCGGCCGGGTGGCCGACCAGCCTGACCGTGCGCCGCGGCGCACGGCTGAGGCCGACCGTACGCTGGTGGCGCATTGCCGGTCGGCGGTGCTTGGTCAGCCGGTCGGTGGCGCGGAGGTTGGAGCGGGTGTAGCGGTTTGATTGACGATCGCGCGAGGGGATCACGCACAATGTTCGGGTGTGTGGCGATTTCTCTCTAACTCCCCACTAAGGTAGTAGGGGTTATGGGATTCCGACTATCCGCAGCCCAGAATTCCTATTTAATGAGGGAGACCCCGTCAATTCTAATTATTTGTAATGATAAATTAATTTCAATATATTTGTTATAGATATAAATATAATGTTTTAGTGAGGAAGAAATCAAACATTTGTAACGAAATATTCATATATTTGATATATAAATATAATTTCTTTAGTGGGGAAGAAGTCAAACATTTGTAACGAAATATTCTTAACTATAACTCATCTTATTGTGAGGAAGTAATGTTTGACACGAATAAATTATTTGTAACGACAAACAAAAATTCGTTACGAGAACTATTAGCGTCGAGCCTTAGGTAACGGTCGTCACATAAAATAAATGTTGTTACAAAAACTTTGTGTAACGGTATTATTTACCTTTTGTAACATTTTTCGTCCTTACTAAAAGTGTAATTTGTTGTAGGACCACATAGTACGTTCCAAAAATTCGACATAAAATAGTTAATATATTGTTGCAACTCTAAAAATTCTCCTACGCCTAGCGATAGTGTGGCGAAATAGAGGTGAGATCCTTAAATATGAAGTTGACGTAGTGTGGTGTGTGGACTCGAGTAGGTGATACTTCAACAATCGATGATTCTAGGTCATGTGTGGTGATATAGAAATTTCGTGTTTTGAAATTGAGCGAATGTTAAAGATTTTCTCCAAAACTATATCCGATTAAGACAAGTGTACCTTATCGTCTATAGTATAGGATATTTAGAAATACCAAGGTCGTATTCCACGGGGCATGTTGATTACTTCTACTTCGAGGAAAATCATCATTATCTTATCGAATGATTTTTTTAAGGGTTGTTTTACTTAACTTAGAAAAAGACAAATTGCAAGCTAAATGAAAAGATTAAACATTGCATGAAAGGAAAGAAACATTAACATTGCATAAAAGAGAAATTACTAAGGAGAGAAAAATTAACATTGCATGAAAAAGAAATTACTAAGGAGAAAAAGAACATGAAAGAGAGCAAACTTAATTTTATTGAAAACCAAAACTATTACAAGCTTAAAAAGAGATTACAAAGCTAGGAAATTAAGGTTACAAGCTTTAATTAACTAGTGCATGAAAGAAATAAAAACTAGTACATTACATGAAAAAGAGAACATGAAAGCTTAAGGAAAAACATGAACATGAACATGAACATTAAAAACTCACTAACAGCTCTAGCACAACCTCTCCATCTCCAAAATTCTGAACCCTGGACTCAAGGAGAGCCTCTGAATTTATAGCAAAAAATTTCAAGTTACACGCCCTCGGTCACGGGCGTGACCTAGGGCGTGTAACCATTACTGACATCGGATCCGACATTGGCATGGACTTTATGTGACGACGAGAGACATTCGGACATTACACGCCCGTGTAACATGGGTCACGGGCGTGACTTTGGACGGCTTCATTAAATGTAGCGTGGGCTTGAATTTGGCGCGGCAGGGAGCAGGGATCACGCGGGAAGTCACGGGCGTGACTCTTTGGTCACGGGCGTGACTTGGGTCAACTCCTCGACAGCATCTCCACGTCTCGACGGTAGCCCGCTGGGAAGATTCTATGTTTACATGCCCTTGGTCACGGGCGTGAATTTGGGTCACGGGCGTGACCTGGGACGTGACTTGCGGTGCGGCGGTGGATTCATTGAACTCAGCTCAGTTTTCGTCAAACACAGATCTTTAGGTTACACGCCCTTGGTCACGGGCGTGACCGAGGGCGTGTACTATGGAATTTGTCCAAAAATACCAGAAAATCTGCAAATCAAAAGTAAAACTACATTTAGAATAGAAATTATAAAAGAAGTGATTTTAAACTAAAATATAAATAATATTTGCAATTTTAAATTAAAACTAAACTAAATACTATAATTAAAATACGCATAAATACTACTCATCAAATACCCCCATACTTGAGGTTTTGCTATTCTAGAGCAAATGTGTGAGACATAATTTATAAGACATCCTTAAAATTTTTAATTTTAAACTAAAATTTCATTTAAACCAAAAGTTAAGTTAAGAGTAAATTCAAGGAGGAGTTAAGTCCTAAATTATGATGATGATTTGAAAAGAGGAAAAAAATGTTTAGGCAAGCACTTCTCAAGAAAATTAATTGGTTTAACAATATTGTAGAAATTATAAAACGAGATTAAATTAAAATTATAAGAACTCTATCTTAAAAGAAACTTAAGGAAAAGTAACTTACTAAATATTGCTCTCTCCATAATCTTAAACTAAATCTAGAACGATGATAATTGGCTAAGGGGGATTTCATAAAATTTGGCATAAGAAGAGATCTTAGAATGGAGGTGATTAATTTTATCCTCTCACCTCTATTTTTTTTGTATATGTTTAGGAGTAATGAATTTTATCCTCTTACTCCATGTCATATAATCTTTTGTATTCTCTTCTAATAAAATCCCAAAATGTATATGGTTTAGGAGTAATGAATTTTATCCTCTTACTCCATGCCATATAATCTTTTTAAAATATTTTGGGTGCATATGTTTAGGGAATAATGAATTTTATCCTCTTATTCTCATGACATATGATCTTTTAAAAAAAAAACTCTTTTTTGTATGCCATCAAAGGGGTAGGGTAGAGAAAAAAATAAATCTAGCTAGCTTTAAATTATATTGAGAGCAAATTCTAGTAAAATTAAATTTCCTAAGATCTAAAAAGTTAGAAGAAAATATAATTGAAATCTAAAGAGGTTTAGCAAATTCACTACAAAATGAAGGCATTTAAAAATAAAAAGAGAAGTCATGCTAAATAAATTCTCTAATCAAGTTAAAATCATAAGATGATTCTTAAATCAAGATTACCTCAAATTTAAAATTAACAAACTATGATAAGCAAAATTTTAGCCAATTAAAAACTTAAACATGCTTATAAACATTCTCAACTAGATTTCTAAGAATCACAAAAATAACAAATAGGAGAGATATAAGATTTATATTTTTTTGTATTTTAAGTTTTTTCATATTTTTTTTTTTGAATTTTGATATTATCCTTTTTTGGATTTTTGATAAGAAAAAAACAATAAAAACATATACTAAAAAGCTTTAAAATTTTTTTTGTTAATTCTTGGACTTCCTGAGGTATACCCCGTGAAGGGTTCTCACGGTACTAGGAGGTGAGATGGCGTGAGGTCCCAAACGTCCCTTTCCAAGATTTAAATTTTTCGATTTTCTAAATTTTATGAGTTTTTTGGGTTTTACAAGTGCTAAAATAGAAGAAAACATAAGAAAATATTTTTTTTTTCAAATTTTCTAATTTAACAACTATTTACAAAGAATTATTTACACCCACATACTTAAAGTTAAACATTGTCCCCAATGTTTAAAACTAAGTATGAAGTAAAAGAAAAAAATGCAAGACAAAACAAAAATAGTAATATAAACGAATGAGAGGTTAAGAGGGCTTCCCTGGTTATGAAGATGCGGGGGAAGCGGCGGTTACCTACAAAACATGTTAAAATAAAAAGAAAAACAATAAAAATATAACTTTGGGGTGCCTCCCAAAAGCGCTTTGTTTAAGGTCGCGTAGCTTGACCCACTTGCGGATCATATTATAGGATGAAAAGATAATGATTCACTATTCTCGTTAGCTAGCTCTCCCGGAATATATAACTTAAGGTTGTGCCCATTTACTTTGAAGGTACCTTTTTCCGGGTGGGAAATTAGGATTGTCCCATAGGACTAAACCTCTCTAACAATAAAAAGGGTCCGGTCCATCGGGATTTTAGTTTTCCCGGAAAAAAGGCGAAGGCGAGAATTATAAAGGAGGACGAGCTCGTCATTCATCTAATTCGTTCATTTGAAATTTTCTTTGATCGCCCGCTAAAGTGGAATCGAGATTTACAAATTTAAGCGCGCCCAAAATGCGCGGTGTTCTAGTTCGACCGGAAGGTGGCAAGCCTTGCCATAAACCATTCGATACGGTGTACAACCGATAGCGGTCTTGTACGCCGTTCGATAGGCCCATAGCGCGTCATCGAGCTTTATTGCCCAATCCTTCCAATTAATAGAAACCGTTTTTTCTAAAATTCGCTTTAATTCTCGATTAACAACTTCAACTTGCCCGCTCGTTTGTGGGTGATATGCAGTGGATAATTTGTGCGTGACACCATATTTTGCTAAGATTTTTGTAAATTGACTATTGCAAAAATGGGTGCCCCGATCACTCACTATAGCGCGCGGTGTGCCAAATCGAGAAAATAATTTTTTTAAGAAATTAACGATGACTCGCGCATCGTTGGTGGGGAGAGCTTGCGCTTCCGCCCACCTCGACACGTAGTCGACCGCAATTAGAATATATTTATTTGAATAAGAGGGAGGGAGAGGACCAACAAAATCAATACCCCAAAGATCGAAAATTTTGCATTCTAAGAAAATATTTTGGGGCATCTCATCCCGGCGGGAGATGTTCCCCGACCGCTGGCAGCTGTCGCAAGTACTCACAAGGGTGTGAGCATCTTTGAGGAGTGTGGGCCAATAAAAGCCCGCCTCCAGCGCGTTCCTCGTGGTTCGGTTTGCTTGATAATGACCACCGGTTGGTCCCTCGTGACAATGACGTAAAATTTTAAGGCCTTCCTCACTTGAGACGCATCTTCTCACAACCTGGTCTGCGCAAACACGGAATAAAAAGGGGTCCTCCCAAAAATAATTCTTTAAATCAGACAAGAATTTCTTCTTTTGCTGACTCAAGAATTCTTTTGGCAGGACCCGGGCTACTAAATAGTTAGCCAAATCCACAAACCAGGGGGTAGAAGATGAATTAATATTTTCGAGAGCAAGGAGGCACTCTTCGGGAAATTTATCGTTAATGTCGGCTTCTATTAATGCTTCCGAGTAGGGATTTTCTAATCGAGAAAGATGATCGGCCGCCAAGTTTTCGGATCCCCTTTTATCCCGGATCTCTAAATCAAACTCCTGCAAGAGGAGGATCCATCGCAAAAGACGAGGCTTGGCGTCCGATTTACTTAAGAGATACCTAAGCGCGGAGTGATCTGTGATGACGATCACTTTGGAAAGCGTGATATACGACCTAAACTTATCAAAAGCGAAAATAATTGATAGAAGTTCCTTCTCGGTAGTGGTGTAGTTTGCTTGTGCCGAAGTGAGTGTTTTGCTCGCATAATAAATCGGGTGGAAATACTTACTCACCCGCTGGCCTAAAACGACACCAACCGCAATATCACTCACGGCGCACATGATTTCAAAAGGGAGCGACCAATCTGAGGCGACTAGAATCGGGGAGTTTATAAGTTTCTCTTTGATAAGGCTAAATGGCATTCATCGTTAAAAATAAAGGAGGATTCTTTTTCGAGAAGATGGGTTAACGGCTTTGTGATTTTGGAAAAATTTTGTATAAAGCGCCGATAAAACCCCGCGTGGCCTAGGAAACTTCTAATATCTTTTACGTTTGTTGGAGGGGGGAGCTTTTCAATTACTTCGATCTTGGCCCTATCGACCTCGATCCCCTTGCCCAAAATTTTATGCCCAAGGACTAATCCCTCTTTGACCATAAAATGGCATTTCTCCCAATTAAGCGCTAAATTTGTTTCCTCACATCGCTGCAGCACGCGCTCGAGATTTTTTAAACAATTTTTAAATGAGTTTCCGAAAATGGAGAAATCATTCATAAACACTTCCATCACCTCCTCTACTACCTCATCAAATATTGCCAGCATTGATGGGGGCCATCCCTTCAGCCCCTCTCTTTCCCCCACCCCAGATGATGAAGACCCCTTCACCGAGCCTCATTTGGTAGGGGATGTTGCTGATGAAGCCCCCCACATCCACTTGGTTGGGGATACTGATGATACTGCTGCTGGCCTGATGATCTTGATGGAGGCTGATGCTGATGTGGAGCCACCTTCACCCTTGAAGGTTGTTGAGGAAGAGGTCGAAGACCCACCACTTGTTGCTGTTGAAGACCCGCCTCTGAATGATGTTGTTGAAGTCCCGCCACCATATGATGTTGATGTTGATGATGTTGTTGATGTCGCTGAGGACCCTCCACCACTGCCAGATCCGCCACCGCATGATCAAGATGATCCACCACCACGTGACGAGGATGATAGAGATGCTGCTGAAGATGTTGAGGATCCGCCATAGATCCTATCGAAGCCATTTTAATTATTTATATGCTTATTTTGTCATGTTCTGTTATATTTTTAATTTGGGACTGTTTATTTAGTGGACTGCATTTAGCCGTCCATTAGAATTTTTATTTGGGCTGCGTTTAGCCGCCGTATGTGTGTGAGCCTATAAATAGACAAAACCCTATGTAATTTGATCATTGAAGAAAGAAAAAAAGAAACCCTAATCTAATCTCCTCTTGCTCATCTGATTCTCTCCTTCTCTCCCTCTCTACCGTTCCCTATCTTTCTCTCTCTAGTTCGGCCTCTTCACCTCCTCCCTCTCCCCCTCTCTCACGTGCAGCACCACTCCTCCCCTTCCCCTTCTTCCTCTCTTTCTCACGTCACTCTTCCTCCCTCCCCCTCGCGTCACTCTCTCTCAAGTTTCCCATCTCTACATCTCTCTCCCTCTCTTGTTTATCTCCCTCTCTCTACTGTTTCTCCCTCTAGCCATCCTTCTCCCTCTCTCTACCATTTTTCCCTCTACATTCTCTCACGTATCAAGGAGGTCTTGGGCTTGTCCGTGGCGGCGGGATTTGAAGGCGACGGTGCACATCTTCAAGGACTCCGCTCCGGCGACAACCTCCGTGAATAACGTAGGATTTTCTACAACCCGGATCTACTATTCCGGGAGGGTAACGCTTTCTACCTCTTGAGCGATTCTTCGATTGTTATTTGTGGTGGATTGGAATTGTGATGAATTTTCCGACATTGATCTTTTCGCGATTCTTCTCATTTGTGATAGTTGAACGATCTTGGATTATTTTTTACTCGACGAGGAGTGGAGATCCTCTTTTTCCTTTGTTGGGGAAGATCCTCCTATTTTCGGAGTTTTGCTTTCAGAGGATCTTCTTGTGATTGACAACAATAATAGCTTGTCCGGATCTCGTTGATTCCTTTGTTTGGAACGACGTTGGCCTATTGCCCTCGTCCGTTCCTTGTGCGTCGTGGTTGTCTTTGCGTGATAGTTGTGAAGGACTCACCCGTAGGTGGCTGCGTTTGTTCATCCGATTAGGTGTTATTAGGAAACGATCTCGCGACCCAATCGATCGCGCAAGTGAGAGCGACCCGAGCACCCAAGCCTACATCAATTTAGTATCAGAGCCAGCTTGTGTTGAGTTCTATCTCGACACCATTGTTACTCTCAGATCTGTAGTCTATCCTCCCTCTAAACGGTGCGTTCGTTAGCTCGGTAAATTCTGAAATTTTCGGATTGGTCTGCATTTAGTAAAAAACCTCAGAATTTTAAAACTTGTCAAAAAAATCTAAAAATTTTTCTGTGGCTTCCTGCTCTTATTTCCAACAACATTAAAACAGAAAATTTTTTGATTCGACCATGGTAGGTTGGCCTGAAAATTGGAGACATTATAATTTTGTCCGTGTCAGCACATGAACTTTCACTAGTAATGACTACTAGGCTGAATCCGGGGTATCCCCCGGCACTCTCACGAATAACTGCACCACCGGCTAATTTAAAGGAGTTAGGTAAGGGTCGGAATGACGCTGTGAAGGTGATTAGGCTCAGTCGCGACCCGAAACACCGATTTCGAGCAAATTTTAAACACGGTGAGAAGTGGTGCAGGCTCGTGGTGGATAGTGTTTGCCATACAAACGCTATCACGGAGAATGTGGTATCTAGGATGTTGGTGTCCACTGCGCCACATCCTTGCCCTTATCATCTCGTATGTCCGGATGAGAGCACTATCTTAGTGTTCAGGCGATGTTTGGTGCCCCTCACCATCCAAGTCTATTCTGAGCATATTTGGTGTGACGTCCTTCCTATGAAGGATTTCCATATTTTGCTGGGACACCCATGGATCGCTAGCCATGACGTTAGTTATGACGCCCAGGATAACACCCTAGACTTTACACATGGGGGTCAACTAACATATCTTAGGTCCAGCCCGCCCAGGAAGCCCAAAGTCCCATCTGGAGACGCTCGTGGCACGGTTGAGTCGACAACACCCGGTGCAGACACACATGGGGATTTTGACACTATTAGTCAAAATCAGCCCTTAGTTTGTGTTAGCCACTCCGAGGTGAACACACCGAGTTTGAGTATGGGCTCTGAGCCCAACCCTGTTAGGCCCAGCCTGCCCATAGAAATTGTCCCAGTTGAGGAACCCTCGACTGACTTAGTGCCTGAAATTGAGGCTGCTCTGATTAGCCAACCTCTACTTGATCCCATTAGCCTTAGGGAGCCTTCTGTTGGCCACCCCGAGGACATTCAGGAGGTTGAAGAAAATTCTGAAAGTGGGCTGAGTGAATCTAATGCTGATGGTGAGACGGTTGAGGAGATAGGGCGAGCCTTATCGAGTCCTCACATCTTTGATGGTGGGATTAGGCTCGTGCGTTTCCTGTGTCATTTAGTGGGGAGGACAAATGGTCCAATCCATTATCTGTGGGTAGTTGTTGTGTTGGCACATTCTCTGCACTAGTGGACCCTAGGCTAGTGTTAGCGCCCCCGCTGAACCTTCACCCATTTATGGTTGCTTGGGTTTCCCCTACTTCAGCCCCGATCTGGAAGTATGGCATGGAGCCCGTTACCGCCACGGAGCGGGTTGAGTGGTTTCGTTGGGTTGTCCTTCCCATGCTAGCTCATCTTAATTATTGGGATCGCCCTAGGATGAACCTGAATTTAATTTCATATAATGAATTAGTAGGTGTTTCAAAAGGTCTTAATCCACCCAAACATGATGAATTGGTGCTAGCCGACCCATCTGGGTCCATTCACTTTGTAGTCACCGCACCCGTTGGAGAATCCCGCAATAAGGAAGACTCGGTTTTAGTAGACCATTCCCCTGGACAGTTGCCAATTGGCAACTTAGATGGCAATGTCAGTATTGTCCCCACTGTTCATCAAATAGTTGTCGTTCTAGAAAGTTTTGCTTTACATTTGAGAGTTTTTGCTAAGAGGGGCCCAAACCCCATTTTCAATGACTCGAAATATTTTCACTCTTTCTAGCTCCACTCCATCTAGCTCCCCCTTCGTTCCCCTCCACAAAAATTTCTATTGGGTTGAGAGGTGAGCCGAGTAGCATGTTATTCACTCCTTTGGCGGTCTCTGGAGGTAAGACGTCTTATGAACTTGTTGCACTTTCCTCTTCATTTTCCTATGCTTTGATCAAGGCCCACGAGGCCAACCTTTTGTTTGACAGGAAATAGGAGGAGTACTCTTACCAGGACCTACATCCAACAGTGCTGACTCATCAGTGATGAGTTTTTTCGAGCGGGGGAGGATTGATGGGGACCGTCCCTTCAGCCCCTCTCTTTCCCCCACCCCAGATGATGAAGACCCCTTCACCGAGCCTTATTTGGTAGGGGATGTTGCTGATGAAGACCCCCACATCCACTTGGTTGGGGATACTGATGATACTGCTGCAGGCCTGATGATCTTGATGGAGGCCGTTGTTGATGTGGAGCCACCTTCACCCTTGAAGGTTGTTGAGGAAGACGTCGAAGACCCACCACTTGTTGCTGTTGAAGACCCGCCTCCGAATGATGTTGTTGAAGTTCCACCACCGTATAATGTTGATGTTGATGTCGCTGAGGACCCTCCACCACTGCCTGATCCGCCACCGCATGATCAAGATGATCCACCACCACGTGACGAGGATGATTGAGATGTTGCTGAAGATGTTGAGGATCCGCCATAGATCCTACCGAAGCCATTTTAATTATTTATATGCTTATTTTGTCATGTTCTGTTATATTTTTAATTTGAGACTGTTTATTTAGTGAACTGCATTTAGCCGTCCATTAGAATTTTTATTTGGGCTGCATTTAGCCGCCGTATGTGTGTGAGCCTATAAATAGGCCAACCCCTATGTAATTTGATCATTGAAGAAAGAAAAAAAGAAACCCTAATCTAATCTCCTCTTGCTCAGCAGATTCTCTCCTTCTCTCCCTCTCTACCGTTCCTTATCTTTCTCTCTCTAGTTTGGCCTCTTCACCTCCTCCCTCTCCCCCTCTCTCACATGCAGCACCACTCCTCCCCTTCCCCTTCTTCCTCTCTTTCTCACGTCACTCTTCCTCTCTCCCCCTCATGTCACTCTCTCTCAAGTTTCTCATCTCTACATCTCTCTCCCTCTCTTGTTTATCTCCCTCCAGACAACTTTCTCCCAGCCATCCTTCTCCCTCTCTCTACCGTTTCTCCCTCTACATTCTCTCACGTATCAAGGAGGTCTTGGTCTTGTTCGTGGCGGCGAAATTTGAAGGCGATGGTGCACATCTTCAAGGACTCCCCTCCGACGACCACCTCCGTGAATAACTTAGGATTTTCTACAACCCGGATCTACTATTCCGGGAGGGTAACGCTTTCTACCTCTTGAGCGATTCTTCGATAGTTATTTGTGGTGGATAGGAATTGTGACGAATTTTCCTACATTGATCTTTTCGCGATCCTTCTCATTTGTGATAGTTGAACGATCTTGGATTATTTTTTACTCGACGAGGAGTGACGATCCTCTTTTGCCTTTGTTGGGGAAGATCCTCCAATTTCCGGAGTTTTGCTTTTAGAGGATCTTCTTGTGATTGACAACAACAATAGCTTGTCTGGATCTCGTTGATCCCTTTGTTTGGAGCGATGTTGGCCTATCGCCCTCGTCCGTTCCTTGTGCGTCGTGGTTGTCTTTGCGTGATAGTTGTGAAGGACTCACCCGTAGGTGGCTGCGTTTGTTCATCCGATTAGGTGTTATTAGGAAACGATCTCGCGACCCAATCGATCGCGCAAGTGAGAGAGACCCGAGCACCCAAGCCTACATCAATCATACACCTTTGGAATGTAGCTGGCGCGTTACAAAGACCAAATGGCATCCTTCGATAAGCGAAGGTGCCAAAGGGACAAGTGAAAGTGGTTTTCTCTTGGTCGTCGGGCGAAATCGGGATATGGAAATATCCCGACAAACCATCGAGAAAATTGTAGTAGGAGTGACCTGAAAGGCGCTCAAAAATTTGATCGATAAAAGGTAGCAGAAAGTGATCCTTACGGGTGGCATCATTTAGTTTTCGATAATCGATGCACATCCGCCAACCCATAACAGTACGGTTTGGGATCAATTCATTATTTTTGTTCGCAACTACCGTGACACCACCTTTCTTCGGTACGACTTGTACTAGGCTAACTCAAGTACTATCCGATATCGGGTAGATGATTCTCGCGTATAAAAGTTTAATAACTTCGGCCTTAACGAATTCTTTCATGTTCGGGTTTAGTCGTCGTTGAGGCTGGACTGAGTTGCGGGAATTATCTTCGAGAAAGATTTTATGAGTGCAGAAGGAAGGGTTTATACCATTAATATCTGATATTTGCCATGCAATTGCGTGGCGGTGCTTTGTTATGACTATAGACAACTCAGAAATTTTTGAGTTGCTAAGATCCGATAAACGATGACGGGTAGCTTAGACTCTTTTTCTAAAAATAAATATTGGAGGTGAGGGTGGAGTTGTTTTAACTCTAATATGGGTGGCTCTTCATAAGATGTTTTGATTTTTAGTTTTTCTAAACATAGTGGTTCGGGTGGTGTGGGGTGAGAGACTTCTTCTTCAAGATAAAAGAGCTCGACGAGCTCGGGATTACTACTTGCCGATGAGACTAACTCAGGGGGTGAATAGAACTCACAACACTCTTCCAGGTAAAAACACGAATCATCGTTTTCTAATGTGTTCCGCATCGAGGAATTTATGCCGAAAGTAACTTCATCGTCTCCAACCAGTAGGAGGAGCTTTCCGTTACTTACGTCTATAATAGCGCGAGAGGTGGAAAGGAAGGGGTGGCCGAGTATGAGGGGTACTTCGACATCCTCTTCGATGTCAAGAATGACAAAATCCACCGGGAAGATGAATTTGTCAACCTTGACGAGCACGTCCTCCACTATTCCTACCGGATATTTTAAAGAACGATCCGCTAATTGAATACTCATTCGAGTGGGGCTAGGATTTCCTAGACCTAGCTTTTTGAATAATGAAAACGGCATGAGATTGATGCTTGCTCCAAGATCCGCTAAGGCGTGTTTTACTAACGAATTGCCAAATAAACACGGGATGGAGAACCGTCCCGGGTCATTTGCATTTTGAGGCAATTTGTTGAGTACAACCGCGGAGCATTCTGCATTTAAAGAAATATGCGAAATATCTTCTAATTTTTTCTTATTGGAGAGCAACTCCTTAAGATATTTCGCATATTTAGGCATTTGAGAAATAGCCTCGCAGAAGGGTACATTAATATGAATTTGTTTTAAAATGTCTAAAAACTTTGTATAATTTTTTTCGGCGCATTCGCTTTTAAACTTAGACGGATACGGAATATTAGAAGTAGAAGCGCGCGGAGCTAACATAGCGGGCAAATTCAAAGATAAATTAAGAGTAGGAGGAGGAGGAGAGGAAGTTACCTTGGGTTCGTCCTGTTTTGAAACCACCTCCTTCCCGCTTCAGAGTGTAATTGTGTGCGCGCTCTCCTTTGGATTTTGCTTTGTATTCCCCGGTAGTGCTCCTTGCTGACGCTCAGAAATCATCTTTGCGAGCTGGCCCACTTGAATCTCTAAATTTTTTATCGACCCGGCGAGGTTCCGGATGTTCGATTCATTTGTAGCAACATTTTTGCAAAGACCTCTTCAAGCGAAGAGGGCTTGTGTTGTTGCGGTGGAAAACCGGGAGGATTAAAATTTTGAGAAATCAAATTTAGAGGCGGCGTTAAGTTAAGAAGTTGATTAGGGGGGGGGGGGTTGATTTAGATTCATAGGACGCTGAGCATTTCCTTGGTTGCTCCACGAGAAATTCGGATGATTCCTATAACCCGCATTGTATGTGTTGTTATACGGAGCAGAGTTCGGGTTATAGGAAGGCCAAGGTGGATTTCCCATGTAGTCGACCTGTTCTTCAATTAAAACGTTATTAGCCCAAGGAGGAGTGGCGGAGGAAGCAGACATCTCCGCCACTTGCTTTGTTAAGCGCTCAACTTGTAAAGCCAAATTTGCGTTTGCGTCTATTTCAAAAATTCCGGCTGGCTTATTAGGCCGCGCTCGGGGAATGTTCCATTGGTACGCATTCGTGGCCATCTCTTCGGAAAGCTCTTGAGCGGCGTCCGGGGTTTTGTTACTTAACGTCCCCCTGGCGGTCGCATCAATCATTTGCCTCGTTTGGAGATTTAAGCCATTATAAAATATTTGCACTTGGCAAAGTGCGTGGTGAGGGCATCGACGCAAAAGCACCTTGATGCGCTCCTGTGTGTCATAGAGAGTCTCTGAGTCGATTTGCATGAACGACGCAATATCCGTGCGCAATTTAGCGGTCTTTGAAGGCGGGAAATATTTATTTAGAAATTTTTTCGCCATTTCGGCCCATGTAGTGATGGATCCCTAGGTAGGGAGCCCAGCCACTGCTTGGCCTTAGACCGCAAAGAAAAAGGAAAAAGACGCAATCGAATGGCATCATCGGTGACACCATTGATTTGAAAAGTATCGCATATTTCAAGGAAGTAAGAAATATGCGAATTTGGATCTTCGTCCGGTTGACCATCGAAGGTCACCGATTGTTGCACCATTTGTATGATGCTGGACTTGATCTCAAAATTATTGTTCGCCACCGTGGGGCGAACAATTCTTGATTGTGTGCCTTCCAAATTCGGCTGCGCATAATATGACATGGTCCGTTGTGCGGCCTCATTAGGATTTGGCGCGTTAGGATTAGGAGGATTAAGATCAGGATCCATATTTGTTGTGTTAGTGTCCCCGATCGACTCTTCGAATTCTAATTGATTATCCTTATCACGAGAAAGGCGGGGCCTAAAAAGGGTTCGCTAAATCTCTGGATCAAAAGGAATATTCGAAGCGCTACCTTGGGTCATACACTAGAAAGAAAAGAAAGGAAAAGGGAAAACTAAAAAAAAATCTTTTTTGAAATTTAGAGAAAGCAAAATAAAAAAAAAAGCATGATAAAATTAATAGCTATCCTCTTTTCAAAATATCTACGCAATTCCCCGGCAACGGCGCCAAAAACTTGATATAGAAATTTCGTGTTTTGAAATTGAGCGAATGTTATTGATTTTCTCCAAAACTATATCTGATTAAGGCAAGTGTACCTTATCGTCTATAGTATAGGATATTTAGAAATACCAAGGTCGTATTCCACGGGGCACGTTGATTACTTCTACTTTGAGGAAAATCACCATTATCTTATCGAACGATTTTTTTGAGGGTTGATTTACTTAACTAAAAAAAGACAAATTGCAAGCTAAATGAAAAGATTAAACATTGCATGAAAGGAAAGAAAAATTAACATTGCATAAAAGAGAAATTACTAAGGAGAGAAAAATTAACATTGCATGAAAAAGAAATTACTAAGGAGAAAGAGAACATGAAAGAGAGCAAACTTAATTGTATTGAAAACTAAAACTATTACAAGCTTAAAAGAGATTACAAAGCTAGGAAATTAAGGTTACAAGCTTTAATTAACTAGTGCATGAAAGAAATAAAAACTAGTACATTACATGAAAAAGAGAACATGAAAGCTTAAGGAAAAACATGAACATGAACATGAAAAACTCACTAACAGCTCTAGTTGCACCTCTCCATCTCCAAAATTCTGAACCCTGGACTCAAGGAGAGCCTCTGAATTAATAGCAAAAAATTTCAAGTTACACGCCCTCGGTCACGGGCGTGACCTAGGGCGTGTAACCATTACTGACATCGGATCCGACAGTGGCGTGGACTTTGCGTGACGGCGGGAGACATTCGGACATTACACGCCCGTGTAACATGGGTCACGGACGTGACTTTGGATGGCTTCATTAAATGCAGTGTGGGATTGAATTTGGCGCGGCAGGGAGCAGAGTGTTGGATCGGTCGGCGCCCTTAGAGGGGGTGAATAAGGGTTTTCAAAAACTTTAGATTATGTTTAAAAAAAGCTTCAGAATATTGCAAGATTAATAAAGAGACATCAAGTAAAACAATAATAAAGAGATATGCTTTATTAATATCAAATAATGTTTTACAAAACTTGATTTCTATGACGCTAGAAATCGGAGGCGACTAATAAAAATTCTTTTTCGTTTTCTATACTGACTCGTATTCCCACGAACCGGTTGGCTTTAGCCGATCTCTCCCCAGATATGGCCTCAAGCCGCTCTAGCCGATCTATCCCCAGAAAGGCCACGAGCACCCCCAGACCTAACCTAGATCTAGTCGCCAACACGAGGCGAATTTCAGCCCTAAGTCCTACCCCAGACCTAGTCGCCAACACGAGGCGATTTCACTACCGTTTACAGAAAATATATGAAATGAAAAGACAATAATATAAAAACTCCCTCTATGTGGATCTCTTGGAGAAGTGGACGAAGGCCCGCAGAGTATTATCGTAGTCGATGCAGCCTTTCGTCACGATGATGACGCGTGTTGAAATCTTCTCCACGGATCTCCTTAAGGCTTTATGGAATTGTGGGAGTATCGCTCTGAATCTTCCTCTCTCTATTGTGGCACGAAGCTCTGGAGTTTGGGATTGGAGGAGGATGAAGAATTCGGAGCCAAAGGATCCAATTTATAGCCTTCACGCTACCGCCGGCGCTAGCGCTACCGCCGGCGCTAGCCCGAATTAGGAATGATCTTGCGCGGCCGAATCTCCCATCCGTGGCAACAATTTGCTCTATGCCTCTTGTGCGCCATGCTACCGCCGGCGCTAGTAGCTACCGCCGGGCGCTAGCTCCTTCTAAAAATGCCGCCGGAATCGAGCTAATCAATGCTAGCGCCGGGCGCTATCGCTACCGCCGGCGCTAGTGAGCTTGTTCGAATTTTGGCCTCAATTTTGGGGGCAGTCATCATGAGTACTCCTTGAGTCATATGGACTATGTTAACCTGCACACTTGAACACACAAGATCAAATACACATAGGATTTGTTATTCTCAAACCTAGGAGATGCGGAAGACCATGTTCCAACAAACTCCCCCTTTTGATAATAACAAATCCATTAATGATAAAACAAAGCATTAATAAATAAGCATGATGAGACTATACTTGTGTGCGTGTGAGAGTGATGACTTTAGGATAATTATTGATTTTAGCATTTAGAATTGCTCCCCCTAAATACATGCTCCCCTTATGTGAATGCTCCCCTAATATGTATGCTATCAACTTAATCAATCATGTTGGGTTTGCATTTTGATAGCGGATTATATATTTATCATGTTAGTTCTCCCCCTTTTGCATTTTATCATGTTAGTTCTCCCCCTTTGTTATTAGCAAAAGTGGGTAGGGAAACAAAGCACTAAAAATGTGTAAATAAAAGAGAAGACATGATCGAGCTTTTTAAGTAAATGATAAGGAGTTTTAGACTTGTCTTTCATTGAAAATGATCAGAGTTATGACTTATTTTATCCCTTTTGTTTGTATTTCTTCCCCTTTTATAGATCAGAGTTTAAGCAAAAAAATAATGATTTCCCCTTTAAATAAGAGTTTTAAGCCTAAAAACAATCATGATTTCCAAGTAACCAATCTACCCAGACAATATGTCAACACCCTAGCCCCGTACTAAGTGACGGATGGGCATGAGGAGCTGAAAACATGCCGTAGGTTGGGGTGTTAATCCCATATGCAAACACTAGACAAAAAACTTAACCTAGCACTCTTTTCCCCCAGTGCCTCGCAAGGCCCCACTGGAACCCTCCCCGGTTAAGGACAAGACATGACTAGAGATAAGGTTATCTAATGTCTACAACCCTACGCCCCTGCTATGGTGAGAAATGAAGTCATGGATAACAATTATTGGAAACATTAAGCATTTAAATCTAATGGGAAATATCATAGCATATGGGTTTATATTTTTATTTGAATTTTTGAAATAAAACTCGCATAGCTATATTGAAATTCATGAATGAATCAGAGTTTGAGTATTGCGGAAGATTTCGAACAAGAAACATCATAATACTAAATAAGAGTTTAAGTTAAAAAAGAGATGTTTTATAAGCAATATTTCACTTGTTGGAGGAGTGTTTAGAATAGAAATAGATCAGAGTTATAAGCAAAAAAAATCAACCAATATAAAGTTTACCAAGCAAGTCTACCACTTGTTGCAAGAAAGGAATTTGAAGATTCAAGTTATGATGCACACAAGATGAAAGATTTTAAATAAGGATTAAAGTGCAAGGTAAAACAATTATATGGTTATGATGCGGAAGACATATAGAAGTACAAAAAACATCTTATGGTAATCAATGATGGTTCATAAAAAGATATATGAGTTCAATTTCAAAAAGATGTTTTTGTAAATCATTTTGCATTTAAAATTTTTTTTTTTTGACAATACAGTAACCAAGTATGAAATAATCTTATCAAAAAGAGATTACTACAATGTTAATTTAATTCACAATTTCAAAACATACCAAACATTGTAGAAAGCATGCTAGGTTATCTAGTGCATTTCATAAATAAAGAGTAGTATAGAATTAGCATTAGGATCCAATACTCATGAGAAGAAGTGTTATGGAAGATAATGATGTGCATAAAAGTGTATTTTGAATAGAGTAAACAAATGTTTTAATCAAAAATACAAGTAATATGTAAAGTAAAGAGCACAATAAAACACAAATAATTTTACTTCCACTCACTTCAATGCACAAAGAAAAATGTACAACTACCGAGGTGCTCTGCACACACAATGCTCATCAAGACTTATCAGGGTGCAAAGTAGTGCTTGGGGGATCACATAGTTTTATTCTTCAAGATTGATTTTTATTGTGATCCGGTGTACTTAAGAATAAGTGGTTTTTATTTTGAAAGAAAGTTATGGTTTGAACAAGATACTTTATTATTCTTTCCAAGGTGCTCAACCTCACAACGCTTATTAAGACTTATCAGGAGGTTCAAGTAGTGCTTGGTGGAGTTATCTTTGTCACTTTATTTTATGATTTTGTTTTGTACAAAGTTCTCCGAATACACTTGTTTTGCAAACCAATATAATTTATGAAAAAGATAACCACTTTTCTTAACTTTTAAAAGTGCAAATAAAGGAGTGTAGGTAAGATACATGTGCAATTTTAATTCATTGTACTAATACATAAACATACACAAGCATTCTTAAATTAAACCTTATGTAGACAATGCCAAAAAGTGAGTGAATATCTATCATTATCAAACATAAAACATTTCTCATACTTAGAGGCATGCTAAGCTTGATCCTACACAACCTTTAACATATAATTGATGCACATATTAATAGATATATCTAAGCATGATGAAAACAATGTTCAAGGTAGTTTGAGATGATAAATCGCAACATTATAGAAGTACTAAATAATATATTAAATCATGCTAGATTTTTACAATAAAGTCCATACAGTATTTTTTGAAAAATAATTTTTATTTAAAGTTTGAACTTATAAAGTTGATCTTGGACTTCCCGAGGACTACCTTGTGAGAGGTTCGCCCGGTACTAGGTGATATGATGGGATGATAGCTCAATCACCCTTTCGCAAGATACAAGTAAAAAAGTTAAGTTCAAAAACTGATTTTTGATAAAAAAAATTTGTTTTATATTTTGTATTTGATTTTTGCTTTAGGAAATAGAATTTAAACAAATGACAAAAAAAACAAAAGACAGAACATATTTTTTTTTGTAATTTGGATTTTATATTTTTGTATTTGATTTTTCAAAAATGAAATAAAATTCGAAGTGCAAAACTAAATAATACATATAGATTAGTATATTTTTAGGGATTTTTCAAAATTTAAAAATTATAGAAAAACGAACCTCGACGCTAGCGCCGGCGCTAGCGCTAGCGCGAGAAACAGTAAGTGATTTTTTAGGGTTTTAAAAATTGTGATGCTTGAACTTGATTAGGTGTCCCATTAGTAGTTTCATGCTGAATTTTCAGATTTTTCGGAGATGTTTAGATAGTGCAAATTGCATGAAACGTTTAGCAATTTTCTTATATGACTAGACTACCTAACCACCGCATGAGACATATTTTCTTATATCTTTATTATGATATTTCAAAGGCTTGTGTTTACCAAAATAATGTAAACTGAAAATAGATAGAGAATGTAAACACAAGACATCATGTTTGAATCAGCCAAATAATACATGTTTTAATGATTAATCCATAAACTATGTGATTGATGGAATTTTAGTATTCTACTATGATTTCAAATCACATAGTTGCCATAAAATATGAATAACATCATAAATGTTGTACCTAGCATAGATATATAAGCATAGACCAACACGAGATGCTAGGATGATGAGTTTGGATGCAATGTTAAACATGGGATTAATCATGTATTTTTTGAAAAATATTTATCTTCATTATAAAGGCTATCATAATCAACAAAACAAGATCAATGCATTTCGCATTTTAATTTTTAGCCTAAGCCCTTTAATAAACCATTTATATCCATTAAAGTAATATCATTAGTCTTGACAATAATTTCAATTTATAATTTATAATTCATGACATTTAAAAAGTAATGGATTTAGAAGGTAAAAATAAAAATGATAAGTAGATCACTAAAAAATGATATGACTTTTATTCAATTTTATTCAATTTGATTCATTTATGAATTATGGTTTAATTTATGAAAGTCACATTACAAGATATATAAAGTGATCATATCATGATGGTTTTAAGATAAATAAACAAAAAGAAAGTTTAAGCACATCATGAAGTAGGGAAATGATATTTCATTTTAATTGATTTCTACTTCATGCAAATGATGGGATACTAATGAATAAGAGATTTATGTATCCAAAGAGGACCGGGTGTGACGGTTCCTTTGGGTACCCAAATACATCGTGTTTGCTTTTGGGGAGATAGTGATGAATGGACCATTTCTTTTGACATTAGAGCGTTATTCTTAAGAATGGGTCTCCATTCATACCTTGGATAAACATTATTTTTAGTTCTCAATTTTCCATAATCATTTACTTGAATATTTGGATAAAAGTGATTTTTGAAAGGAAATTTGTTTGCATTTAATTTTAGGTTGGGAGAAGCATGGTTTTGTAAATAATGATGATTTTGATTTTGATTTACAAATCCTTTATGTTCCTTACTCCCATTATTAAACTTTGTTATGATATTCATATTCTCATTAAACTTGTCTTTAGATATAGTTTGATATTGTGAATTTGTATTTACAATTTTCATAAGCAAGTTGATTTTTTATTTTAATTCATCATTCTTGATCTTTAAACTATGTCTAGCTTTATTATAAATGATTGTGCTATTTTTAAGAGTTGTAACAATTGAGTCAATATGTTTTTCATATTTATCCCTATACTCATCAAATGTTCCATCAATCTCTTTTATTTCAATTTCATAGTCCTTACACTTAGCACAATTAATTTTTAAAGATGAATTTTCTAAACATAATTTTTCATTTTGTTCTCTTATAAAAATAATTTCTTTTTCAAGTTCCTTAAATTTTTCTTTAATATCATTACAATCAAGACAAGATTTTGTATTTTCAATTGAAGTGACATGAGTAAAGCTAGATAAATCGAATTTTGATACTACCTTAACTTTTGCTTTTAAATTTTTATTTTCTAAGCGCAATAGTTTATTAGCATTCTTTAATTTCTTAATTTTGTGCTTAGTATTTTGTAACAATTGTAATGAAGAGATAGAAGTACAAAAGATAGAATTTGATTTCCTTACATTGCTTTTGGATGAGGGAGGATTTGAACATATTGTTCCTTTGTCTTCTTCTTGGCACTCCTCTACCAAAAGTAAGATTTCTTCTTCTTTTTCTCTTGGTGTATTGTTCTCCTTTTCTATTTCAATATTCTCCATGGCTTCGCTCTGAGAGAGATCTTCTTGAATGATAATGGATGCTTGTACGTTCTTTTCCTCCTGTGTTTGTTCCATACCTGCGAGAGGAAGATCATACATTTCTGCAAGAAATTTCCATACTTTATAAGCACTAGAAAAGCAATGCACAAATTTGAAAACTTCATTTGAGAGACCACAAAATAGATAATGTTTAGCTTTTGCATCTAAATGAAGTTCCTTTTTATTTGATTCATCCACACGTCTTATAATTGCTAAGTTCCATACTTCGATATCTAAAATTTTAATAAATTTTTCCATTAAAATTTTCCATCCTTTATAATTTGTTCTTTCAAACAAAGGTGGTTTATGTGATATTTCATCTTCACAGAAATTTGCCCCACTAGTTGAAGCGAGATCATGAGACACCATTATTCCCGGTTGTTAAGCCGATTGGAATAAAACCTCGCTCTGATACCACTTGTTGGATCGGTCGGCGCCCTTAGAGGGGGGGGTGAATAAGGGTTTTCAAAAACTTTAGATTATGTTTAAAAAAAATTCGGAATATTGCAAGATTAATAAAGAGACATCAAGTAAAACAATAATAAAGAGATATGCTTTATTAATATCAAATAATGTTTTACAAAACTTGATTTCTATGACGCTAGAAATCGGAGACGACTAATAAAAATTCTTTTTCTTTTTCTATACCGACTCGTATTCCCACGAACCGGTTGGCTTTAGCCGATCTCTCCCCAGATACGGCCTCAAGCCGCTCTAGCCGATCTATCCCTAAAAAGGCCTCGAGCACCTCTAGACCTAACCTAGATCTAGTCGCCAACACGAGGCAAATTTCAGCCCTAAGTCCTACCCCAGACCTAGTCGCCAACACGAGGCGATTTCACTACCGTTTATAGAAAATATATGAAATGAAAAGACAATAATATAAAAACTCCCTCTATGTGGATCTCTTGGAGAAGTGGACGAAGGCCCGCAGAGTATGATCGTAGTCGATGCAGCCTTTCGTCACGATGATGACGCGTGTTGAAATCTTCTCCATGGATCTCCTTAAGGCTTTATGGAATTGTGGGAGTATCGCTCTGAATCTTCCTTTCTCTGTTGTGGCACGAAGCTCTAGAGTTTGGGATTGGAGGAGGATGAAGAATTCAGAGCCAAAGAATCCAATTTATAGCCTTCAAGCTACCGTGGCGCTAGCCCGGATTAGGAATGATCTTGCGCGGCCGAATCTCCCATCCGTGGCAACAATTTGCTTTATGCCTCTTGTGCGCCATGCTACTGCCGGCGCTAGTAGCTACCGCCGGGCGCTAGCTCCTTCTAAAATGCCGCCGGAATCGAGCTAATCAATGCTAGCGTCGGGCGCTATCGCTACCGCCGACGCTAGTGAGCTTGTTCGAATTTTGGCCTCAATTTTGGGGGCAGTCATCATGAGTACTCCTTGAGTCATATGGACTATGTTAACCTGCACACTTGAACACAAAAGATCAAATACACATAGGATTTGTTATTCTCAAACCTAGGAGATGCGGAAGACCATGTTCCAACATAGAGATCACGCGGGAAGTCATGGGCGTGACTCTTTGGTCACGGGCGTGACTTGGGTCAACTCCTCGACAGCATCTCCACGTCTCGACGGCAACCCGCTGGGAAGATTCAATGTTTACACGCCCTTGGTCACAGGCGTGACTTTGGGTCGCGGGCGTGACCTGGGGCGTGACTTGCGGTGCGACATTGGATTCGTCGAACTCAGCTCGGTTTTCATCAAACACAGATCTTTAGGTTACACGCCCTTGGCACGGGCGTGACCGAGGGCGTGTACTATGGAATTTGTCCAAAAACACTAGAAAATCTGCAAAACAAAACTAAAACTACATTTAGAATAGAAATTATAAAAGAAGTGATTTTAAACTAAAATATAAATAATATTTGCAATTTTAAATTAAAACTAAACTAAATACTATAGTTAAAATACGCATAAATACTACTCATCAAGTGGTGAGTGGCACAACTAGATCACGGCTTGCTTCATGGGGTGGGGGTTCTGGTAGTGCGGTCTGTACTAGCGCGGTGGAGTCTACAAAAAGTGAACTAGAAGATGTAAAGGTCCCCTCGCGTGCCCTTGGAATAAGACAGTTCTTCTAGTGTAGAAGAACAATCTTGTGCCATTGGGGCTCGAAGTAATGAGAGTTCCTCGTATTGTCGTGCATGACATGTCGATCGTACTGCTAAGTTCTCCGTAATAGGATGTGACAGACATCCATGGCAGTGATATGACATAATACTCTATCCAAATACGTGCTCCATATAGAAAACTCTAATAGACAATAGTGGGTAACGGGCATAGTCAAATAACTATTGACTCCGGATAAACTGTAGAGTTGTTCTAACGGGTGCGTCTCAAGGCCTAGTACGTCGACCATGCATTGAGAAACGAAGTTCTCCATACTGCCACTATCTATGATAATGGAACAAAATTGTCCCTAAATACGTGAAATGGTGCGAAAAAATTTCACATCTCCTGTGGTCATCCTCAGTAGACTCGCTAGGGGTAATCAAACTATGATGTAATACGCAGACTAAGTGCTCAACGTGTTCACTTTTCACTTATACGACATCCTCAGACTAGGGTTCAGGCTCTGGCACAGGCTCAGTGTGGGATTCACTAATATAGACTCCATACTCATGCTCTCGTCCATCAGTAGAATCGATAATAGCGACGAAGTGGCATCGCGGGTCTCAGATGATTTGTGCTTCGACTCCATGCATTTGAAGCATCAGAATACTCCAGTGTTGGGCTCAGCCCCAATAATCTCCTTACCCTTAGAGGGAATAGTAGATATGGCCAGTGTCCCAGCGACGATGGGAAGGTGAGGTGAATCCGAGATCCTAGCTATGGTGATAGTGGTGACGCTCAATGTTGATCTATCAGTAGATCTAACTCCGGATGTTCGCTTCTGTGATGACTCTACTCTTCGTGTGTGACTCGAGATCTCTCCTAAGTCCTTATAATCAAAAAGCTCTAGTTAGTCTCTAATAGAATTGTGTAACCCATTCAGGTAATGAGAGATGATCATGTCATCGTCCTCCCAGAGATCGAGGTGAGATTGGAGTACTAGGAACTCGTTCGCATATTCATCCACCGATAAATTGTCTTGTCTTAGGTTGTGGAACCTCGGTAGAGGGACTGAAATAATCGAGCGGAACATATCTCTTTCGTAGTTGAGCTTTAAACTTGATCCACGTGGTGATGGGAGGCATGCCTAAATTATATCTAGAATGCTCTAGTTGTCCCCACCAAACTAAATCAGACCCTTTTAGTCTAAGGGTGGCGTACTCAACTTGCCTAGCTTGGGTCAGTTGCTTCCAAGCCAGGAATCGAACCATCCGATCACACCAGTCTAAACAACCCTCGAGTCTAAATGTCCCTCAAAATCACCAACGTCTAAATTGGTTCTTACATCCCAACGAGATTGTTTTTTGGGTTTAGGTTCGAGAAGTGCAAGTTCTAGAGGTTTAGGGGTTGGGGTCTACTTCGACCATTGGGGTAGGTGCTCAGTTTATGTGTATGGTGGCTTCGATATTTTTAACTGATGTGCGTAAGTCATTCATAACGTGCATGACACTATCTATATTGTGGGTGAGATTTTCGACCGCTTTCATCAATTCGCTCATACGTTGGGTTAAGTCCCCTTGATGTAGGCAACGCTCTCTAACACGGTTATTATGGGCAAACACAAATTTCTCTCTACGTTCCCAATCCTTCGTTCGCACAAATAATTATTCGCAGCATACACGCTTTGTAGTTTATCAATTAAAGGCTAACGTAGGGGTCGACAACAACCTTAGAGATCAAATAATGGCTATAGGCCAATAATCACCCTAGCCAAATAGATCCACCCGATCCGATCAAGCGAGTGTTGTACCAAAAGAGATCCACTGAAAATAAAGATTTCGGAAATGGTAGATCTCTCCCAACAAAAAGAAAACGAGGTTCGCCAATCCTCACGAATTTAAATCAATTAAGATAAACTCAAAATCAATCGAAGAAATCCACGAAAATTCACGTTGTCGAAGATCATGCCAAAATTAATCCACCACAAGAAATATTCAAAAGGGAATCGCACAAAGTAGAAAGTTTCGTTACCCCACTTGAGATTAGATTTTCACAAGCAATCAATCGCGAGATCGCTCGTCAATGGTTCCACTGGAATTGCGTCGTATGGAGAGAAAACTCATCCGCCTTCTTCGCTTCACGCCAGAGAAAATGTTTGCCGAAACCATGGAGCCCTTGCCCTTGGTCGAAATCCACCAAGAGGGAATGGTTGAAGTTGGCCGGAATCTTCTAGAGAAGAAGGAGAGGATAGCCTTTCTCTTGCAAGGTAGTAGAGGGAAAGAGAGGTGTGGAGAGAGGGAGCCAAAATCTCCAAGAGAAGAGAGGGAGGCTTGCGGCTATGGGGAGGAGAATAAGGGGGCAGCGGTTTAGTGTTGGCCAAAACCTAGGTGGGAAAAGAGGGGGAAGAATAAAGGAGGAAGGAGGAGAAAATAAGGGAGAGGAGGAGAATTCCAATTTTGGGTTTCAGTTTAAAAATTTCAATTGTAATTCATAATGAAATAATCCATCTACATCATGGCCTTTTATAGGCGTACACACACAAATTACTACCTGCATTCCAAATTAAAATTAAACATTAAAATAGAATAAAACATTAAAACATGATAACAAAACATTAAAACATGATAACAATTAATCAATAATTATAATAGAATAATTATTATTATTATTAATTAATATTCTTGCGCCTCGGGCGGAGGTTGTAGCGGCGATGGTGTTCATCACAATTACTGTTGCGGCGATGGCATCGGAAATCTTTGGTTGGAGAGACTTCATCATCCATAAGCGTGTCGGTACCATCATCTTCATGTTGAGGGACGTCATCTTCATCAATCCTCTCCCGCTCAAAAGTACCCATCACCGATGAGTTGGCTTGAATGTTCTGGCGTAGAAGAGTAGCAACCAAAAGATCCACCTCCGATTCACGAAGCCACGAGTCATCGAAGGTCGGACAATCACACCATCGTATCAAGTAGCGGCGAAGGTCACCACTTGGAGAGGAGAGCACTTCATCTCGGAGGATCCTGTCTGGCACATAGGTGGTCCTAGGGAACCTTGGAAAAGCATTATGCAAATAAGGAGGAAAAGTTTTGTCATCAACATTCAACGTACCTCCAGTGGAGACCGATGGAGAGAGAGATCCAGGAATACACTCACCCCCCAACCCATTAGACAATTCAGTGGAACCAAATGGACAGACAGATAAATCAAGTGGTGGAGAAACATAAGGCGTTAAATCTGAAACATTGAAAATAGGGGAAATTCCCCAATCAGTGGGTAACTCCAAAAGATATTCGTTTTCTCCTAATTTCTTTAAAATTCGAAACGGACCAGCTCGCCGATTCGCCAACTTTTTTATGGTGCCCGAAGGCATCCGTTCAGGGATGAGATGCACCAAAACTAAATCGCCAACCTTCAAGTGAGACGCTATCTTATGTAAGTTAACATGGATTGATTAGATGCATATTGTGTGGTTAGCTAACATTTCATTAATGTGCTTATGTAAATTGTGAACATGAGAGGCAAAGTCCTGTGCGAATTGACTTGACTTATATGATGGAGGTAACAGAATCAAGTCAAGTGGCATTGGTGCCTTATAACCGTGCACGATTTCATTCCCCGATAAACCCGTTGATCTATTTTTAGAATTGTTATGCGCTAACTAAGCATGAGGAAGAAGTAAATCCCAAATACCCTTGTGGTCACCCATAAGACAACGCAGTAAACTACCTACACTTCTATTTACCACCTCTATTTGCCCATCCGTTTGCGGATGGTAGGCCGAAGAAAACAAGAGTTTGCTTCCCATAAGCTTCCAAAGGGTCTTCCAAAAATAACTAGTAAATTTTACGTCCATATCAGTAACTATTGTATTGGAGATGCCCCGATGCCCAACGACCTCCTTAAAATATAAATTCGCAATGTGTGACGCATCGTTGGTTTTATTACACGCAATTAAATAAGTCATTTTTGAAAACCGATCTACTACCACCAAAATGGAATCATGACGTCTAAACATTATGGGTAGGCCTAGAATTAAATCCATATTAACATCTTCCCAGGGTATGGAAGGAATTGGAAGAGGGGAATAAAGTCCCGCATTTGTTTTATTGCCCTTAGCTAATTGACACGCACGACAACTACCCACAATTTTATTTACCATTGACTTAAGGCCTGGCCAATAAAATTTATCCTCCACTATCGCGTTTGTTTTGTCACGACCAAAATGACCACCTAATCCGCCACAATGCAACTCACAAACGATGAAATGACGTAAAGAGGAACTAGGGATGCATAGCTTCGAATGCTTAAATAAATAAATGTCCCTAATATAATAGGCTGAAATGGTTGTGGGGGAGTCACTTTGAGCGGATAAATATATTTCCTTGAAGTCCGGACAATTAACGTACTCATCCTTAATTCTATCGAACCCAATCACTTTTACCTCAAGCGTAGACAAAAATAAAGAGACTCGACTAATGGCGTCTGTCGCACGATTTAGCGTTCCATTAAGGTGTTTAATTATAAAGGTGTGCTCCTGATGATAGGAGACCCATTTAGCATGTCTGGGGCTAACCTTATTTTGTGAATTATCTCAAAGCCTCGTGATCAGATAATATAACAAACTCCTTAGGGAGTAAATAATGTCGCCAATGTTGGAGACACCGAATAACCGCATAAAACTCCCTATCATAATTATAATAATTCAATTTTGGCCCCGCAAGCTTCTCACTAAAATACCCAATTGGATGATCTTATTGACTCAATACACCGCCTATACTAACTCCGGACGTATCACATGACAATTCAAAAACCTTATTAAAATCAGGCAATCGTAAAAGAGGAGCTTCCGACATTCGAGATTTAATTGTTTGAAACGCTTTAGTGGCTGCTTTGGTCCATGTGAATTATCCCTTCTTCATGCACTCCGTGATCGGTGTCATGATGCTACTAAAATCTCGGTTAAATCGGAGGTAAAAAGTAGCTAAGCTATGAAAACTCCGAACATCCCGTCTATTGGTCAGTTCCTGCCAATCCCTAATGGCTTGGACCTTCTTGGGATCCACATGAATGCCCTCCGAACTCACAATATATCCTAGGGACTCCACAAATGGAATATTGAACGAGCATTTTTTAATATTAACAAATAATTATTCCTTTCGCAACATCGTAAGGACTCTCCTCAAGTGCGACTCATGGTCATTCGGAGAGGTGCTAAAAACGAGGATATCATCAAAATATATAACTACGAATTTTCCCAAGAAAGTCTTAAACATTAACGTCATCAACCTCGAAAATGTACTCAGGCCATTAGTGAGCCCTTCCCCGAGCACCAACCACTCATAAAGCCCATTCTTTGATTTAAATGTCGTCTTCCACTCGTTTTCCTCCATAATTCTGATTTGATGGTAGCCACTCTTAAGATCTAGTTTAGAAAAAGTAGTGTCCCCGGCTAACATATCCAATAAGTCGTCCAAATGAGGGATGGGAAACCTATATTTGACAGTTATTTTATTAATGGCTCTATAATCCACACACATCCTCCAGGAACCGTCTTTCTTAAGTAACAATAATGCCAGTACGGCACACGGACTCTTACTATGACGGATGAACCCCTTACTTAGCAAATCTGAAATTGATTTTTGCAATTCATGGTGTGAGGAGGGGTTAATTCGATATTGGGGAAGGTTGGGCAAGGAGGATCCCAGAACGAAATCAATTTCGTGTTGAATTTCTCTCATGGGAGGTAATTTGGACGGTAAATCATCTGGATAGACGTGCTTAAATTCTTCCAAAAGTGTCTTCAATGCTAGTGGTAAGTTTTCAAAAGGGGTCGTGTCTTCCTTGATTTGTTAACAAACTATCGCATATATGACACCCTCCATAAAGTTATCGCGCTCAAACTCTGTTGGGAAAATGACCCTCAATGTTCCCTTGATTTGAAGAGGCCTCACACTCAATGTTAAGTACAAGTTGTATTTGATAAACCCTATTTCTATCTCATGGCAATGCAGGACTAGGGCATACCAAGGTGTGATGAATGATCAGTTGGTTTACTGCCAAAAATGCTGAGACAAGCTCTCAGTCTCAGCTGAACCGTTGAGACATGGCCAGGAGCCGCTGAGAAGGTGTCTGGGCCAGCTGAGCTGCAGATAGAAGAAAACCGCTGAGACAACTGTCTGTCTCAGGGGATCCGCTGGGACGGGACAGAAACAACCGCTAAGAAGGCTGGATATCTCAGCCCAATCACTGAGACAGATTCAAAAGTGATCTAGTGGATTATACTTTTGACGCAAGCTGCAGAAAGGCTTCTTGAGGTCCACCAATCACTCCCATACCTGTCAGAAGGACAGCTAAGAGCTGTTGAAGTTCAGTGGAGTATAAAAGGAATAAGTTAGGGTTGAGCAAAGTGCTTTTGCTTTTGATCTTCTCTCCAACACACAAAAAAAGAATAACTTTACTGTTCCATTATCGACAGCCAAGAACTGATTACACAAGGTTGCAAGGAAATAAGAGATTGCTTATCTTGAGTCATCTCAAGAAAGAGCAAGTTGATCCAGTCCATCATCTGAATGGCTGATCAAGAAGAATCAAGTTGGAGCAGCACTTCTCCTCCCTGGTTCAAGTCTGCAACAATAGCTGTTAAGAAGAAGAAGACCAAGGCTTGACCTCTTCTTCCTTCTATTTGTAATCCTTTATTATATCATCTGTAGGAACTTGTGGGTTCTGAAACTATAGGGCTTTATTGCCTAAGTGTGTAAGTCTAATTAGCCTGAGCTGTAGAGTTGAGAGGTCAGCTTGAGAGTAGGATCCTTGTATGATCTGAGGTAGGGATGTTGTGCCTGAGGTAGGGTTTGGGTAAACCTGAGAGATCTTGTAGAATCTATGTTGTAGGCTCTTGGAGCTGAGTTTGGAGAAGTTGGCATTTTCTAACTCATTGTTAGAAAGGTGAAGGGGGAAAGAGGACTACTCAAGGCACCCTGTCTTGAGGAACCTCTATTAATCTCTTTGTGTTTTCTGTACTTGATATTTTAATAACCTAAATTCAGAAAACACTAAGCCTAAAATAAAAGAAACCTATTCAACCCCCCCCCCCCCCCCCCCCCCTCCAGGTGACTTAAACTATATCCTAAATAAACTACCAAGTGGTATCAAAGCGAGGTTAATCAAGAAGGTCATAACTGTCTGACCAGATCTTATAAAGGAATAGTCTTATCAATCCAATGGCTTCCTATGGATTGCAGAAGGAGTTGGGATCCATGAAGTTGCCCATATACAACAAAGAAAACTTTGGCATATGGAAGCAAAGAGTTAGATTGTTTATGGAAGCATCTGATCCAAGGATCTACATAACTGTAAAGCAAAGGCCTTTCACCTTTCAAACTGCCTCCACCATAGATCCAACAAGAAGAGTGCCCGAGACATTCAATGACTTAACCAAGGATGAACTTGCATTGTTCGCTATGGATAAAAGGGCACAAAACATAATTGTCAATGTTATTGATGACTCTACATTTCAGAACTTGGTACACTACACAACTGCCAAGGAAATGTGGGACACATTAGTAGTATATATGGAAGGAACAACTGAGGTGAGGGATGATAGAAAGTCACTCCTCAATCAAGAATATGAAGCCTTCAGGTAGCAGAGCCAGGAGAGCATTTCCATGTGCTATAAAAGGTTCTTTAGGATAGTAAATGAGCTAAGAACCTATGAGAGAGTATTCACTGATTATGAGCTGAATGATAAGTTCCTTAGATCTCTAACAAGGGATTGGGACACAAAAATCTGTGCTATCAAGGAAGTGGCTAGGCTTGGTGAGACTCCTACTCACACATTATTTGGAAAGCTACTCTCTTATGAGATGCCGTGTCTGCAAGAAAGGAAGAGGACACCTCAATAAGGGCTCATGCAAGGGAGAAATCTGTGGCTCTCAAGGCAGACAGCTTCAAGAAAAGCAAAGGCATGATGGTGTCTCCTCCAAGGAGGAGTGCTGAATCTGAAAGATCTGAAATCAGCACCTCAGAAAGCTCTTCTTCTGATGAAGAGTTTGCTGCCTTTTCAAGGCATTTCAAGAAGATGATGAGGAGGAAGCAATGGAAGAACAAGCCCTCCTCCTCATCACACTCTAAGAAAGACCACAGGAAATCTAAAAGATAGCACCCAAAGGGTGACAGGAATGATTCCAAATCTAGTAAACATGTTTCAAATAACATTATTTGCTATTGCTGCAGCAAGCCTGGACATGTCATTGCTGACTGTCCAGTCAAAAGGAAAGAAAGAGGTGAGAAGAAGCCTCATCACCAGAAGTATAGGAAGGTGGAAAAATCCTTCCTAGCAAAGAAGGGAAGAAGCTGGAGTGAATCTGAATCCTCAACTTCAGATTCAAAGAATGAAGAAGAAGCCTACATAGGGTTGTTTGCAGCAAAAGAAGATGAAGATTATCCTGCTGCCAAGGTTAGAGTCAGGGCCCCTCTATCACATTCAGATAGTGACATAGAGGAGGATGAAGAATACAAAGATCAGTTAGGTCTTATGGCCTTCACTGATGAGGAAGACAGTCAGAATAATTCTGACAATGAGAAGGTATTAACTCATCCCACTTCATGTTCTGATCATGATGCATGCTCAGAATCTGAGGCACTTTCATCACATGGTAAAAGTGACTCAGAATCTGAGGAAGATGGCAATCAATTGATTGACAGATATGGTGCTCTCTTGGAAGCTCTAAAAAAGAGCAAAAAGCTAGCCAAGAGGCAAGCCCAAGAGATTGATTCCCTTAAGATGGAAAAGTAAGAATGCACTGAATCATCTACCAAGATGAGTCAGATGTATATGGAAATTAGCCATCTGAAGGGGATAACAATCACTCATCTGAGCACCATATCCCTGAAGAACAAGGTCATCAAGGATCTTAAGGAGAAGCTTGTGAAAGAGAAGAGCCGGGTGGCTCAATTCTCCAAGCCCAAATCTGTACTTCCCATTATAAACACCTTCTCCTCTCAAACCAATTGGAGAGGACTAGGATTCAATAATATGGAAGTTGGAGAAGGGAGTGGAGATAAGAGCATGGGTAAGGCTATGCCTCAAACCACCTTTCAAAAGGTATTACTTCCATCCAACAAGTATGACCAAGAAAGCATGTATGGTCACTGGAAGAATGGAAGTACCTATAGGAAGGAAAACACTCCTTCCTATAGTGGAAGAAAGGGGATGGGATTGAGTGCTATGAAGGCTCCCCATGAGGAAATTCAAATGGCCCAACCTGGACCTTTTGTATTTGGTACTTTATCCCCTCCATTCAAGAATAAGGAAGCTAGCTCTTCCAAATTTAATTCAGCTAAGAACATGACTGCTGTCAATTCAGTAGACAAGTCTTGCTGCTTAGTGTCTAATGCCATCAAATATTTCCTTGCTCAAAAGCCAAAGCAAGCTGATGTCATTAAAATAATGACCACCAAGACTGTCCATAGATTGACTTTCAGCCAAATCCTTGCTGAAAGAAATAGGAGAAATGATGTTGTCTCTCCTCTTGAGCACATGCACAGTGTTGCACTCCCTTCAAGAAATGGTCAGAAGAGGAGATACAACATTCATGAATGTTGGTGATGTGGTAAAGTGGGACACCTTTCCATAGACTGTTGGCAAATTCCTAATGTGCCATGTGCAAAGATGAGCCTTCCTACAAAGGGTGCAGCTAGTGCGAAGTCATTTCATCATGCTAACAAGGACCTAGGACCCAAAGTTGTTTGGGGTCCTAAGGGTAACTAAACACCTTGTTGCAGGATAGTTCAAGTACCAGCCTCAATCAAATCTGGTACTTGGATAGTGGGTGCTCAAGGCACATTACAGGAACAAGAAATCTTCTACAGGACTACAAGGCTGTGAAGAATGGACCCAAATTTATCTTTGGAGGATCTGAAAAAGGAATCGCCAAAGGATATGGTATGATCTCCCATGGCATAGTCTCAATCACAAGGGTAGCTTATGTTGAAGGGTTACAACACAACCTAGTAAGCATAAGTCAATTGTGTGATCTAGGCTATGTCATTGAATTCCATAATGACAAGTGCTTGATCAAAAAGTCTAATGACTCTGAGACCGTTCTCTAAGGCACTAGGAGTGGGAATGTTTATTGCTTAGACTTTATTTGCAGTAATTCTGTTACATCTGTTTGTCTTGTTGCTAATGAGAATGAGTCTCTGTGTGTTCAATGGCACATGAGATTTGCTCACATTAACTACAAGACAACGTATAGACTATTCTCTAAAAACCTTGTTAGGAATAATCCCAATTTAAAATGTATTAAAAGTGGTCCTTGTCATGCTTGCCAAATGGGTAAGCAAACAAGGGCCACCTTTAAAAGTATTGGCTCCAAAGACACTGAAAGATGTCTTTATCTCTTGCATATGGAATTGTTTGGTCCTTTGCCAATTAAGAGCCTGGGTGGGAAGTTATATACTTTGGTGATTGTTGATGATCACTCAAAATATACATGGGTATTCTTCCTAAAGAGGAAGTCTGATACTTTAAATGTCTTTATAACTCATGTCAAAGCAATCCAGAATGACCTGCAATGTACTGTGGTCAGAACTATGACTGACCATGGCATAGAGTTTCAATCTAAATCTATGACAAGGTTTTGTCAAGAATATGGTATCACCCAAGAATTCTCCTCCCCAAGGACTCCACAACAAAATGGTGTGGGTGAGAGGAGGAATAGGACCTTGATAGAAGCTGGGAGAACACTGCTTAGTGACTCCTCACTCCCAGAATACTTCTGGGCTGAGGCAGTCAATACTGCATGTTATGTTCTAAATAGAGCTTCCATCAATAAGGTTCATGGAATAACACCCTATGAGATTCTGAAAGGCAAACAACCTACAATTTCATACTTTAGAATCTTTGGCTCCAAATGCTACATTTTAAACAATGGAAAATCTCAATTAACAAAGTTTGCAGAGAAATACAATGTGGGGGTTCTTGTGCGCTATAGCTCACATATTAGAGCTTATAGAGTGTATAACAAGAAAACTCATGTTGTAGAGCAGTCTATGCATGTAGTATTTGATGAGACCAGCCTAATTTATAAGGGCAGGTCTAGTTCTTCTATCTTGACAGGAAATGAAAAGGACTTGGAAAGGATGTCTATACAAGACACACCCAGCAGTAGCAAAGCATATTCTGATGTTGCCATCCTTGAAGAGGAAGAAGTCCATGCTGATGAAGACACTGCTGAACCAGCAGAAACAACACATCAAGCTGAGGACAGACTGCCTACAGCTGTAAGACATCTAAGGGATCATCCAAGAGAACAGAAAATTGGAGATCAGAATCAAGGTGTATTAACCAAAAGCAAGGCTCATAATGAGGCCATATTCCTGAGCTTCCTATCTCAAATGGAGCCCAAGAAGTTTGAAGAAGCCAACCAAGAAACCTTTTGGATTCAAGCTATGCAAGAAGAACTCCTACAATTCAAGAGATGCAAGGTATGTAAGTTGGTGCCAAAACCTCAAGGACACAATATCATTGGCACCAAATGGATTTACAGGAATAAGTTAGATGAAAATGGCACAATCATAAAGAATAAGGCAAGGTTAGTTGCAATGGGATATAGACAGGAAGAAGGGTAGACTTTGATCAAACCTTTGCCCAGTTGCAAGGTTAGAAGCAATTAGGCTATTTATTGCCTATGTTGCCCACAAGGGGTTCAAAGTGTATCAAATGGATGTCAAGTCAGCCTTCCGTAATGGTGACTTGAAGGAAGAGGTATATGTTGTACAACCATCAGGTTTTGTGCATCCAACCCTCACTAATCATGTATATTTAATTAGGAAAGCTCTTTATGGTTTAAAGAAAGCCCCTAGGGCTTGGTATGAAACATTGTCTAGCTTTCTCATCAAGAACAAGTTCTTGAGGGGAAAGATAGATAGTACATTGTTTCATAGGGAAATAAGGGGCAAGTGTCTTCTAGTCCAAATATATGTTGATGACATAATATTTGGGTCTACTGATGACAAACTCTGCAAAAGGTTTGACAACCTGATGCAGGGGGGTTTGAGATGAGCAGTATGGGAGAGCTCAAGTACTTTTTAGGCCTCCAAGTGAAACAATCTGATGAAGGTATATTCATTTCTCATACCAAGTACACTAGGGAGCTTATCAAGAAGTTTGGGATGGAATCAGCCTCCACCATGAAAACTCCCATGGGGTCCAGCACTTCCCTGGACAAGGATGAAAAGGGCAATGCCTTTGATGAATCCATGTACAGGTGCATCATTGGATCCCTATTATATTTAACTACTAGTATACCATATATTATATATGCTACATGTGTGTGTGCTAGGTACCAGGCATGTCTTAAGGAATCTCACTATTCAGCTGCAAAGAGAATTTTGAGATACCTTAAAGGCAACCTACATCATGGCCTCTGGTACCCTAAGAACAATGATTTTGAACTAACAGGATTTTCAGATGCAGATTTTGCAGGCTACAAAGAAGATAGGAAAACCACAAGTGGGACTTGTCAATTCCTTGGAAGAAGGTTGATATCATGGAGCAGCAAAAAGTAGATAAGTGTGGCAATATCCACTGTTGAGTCTAAATACATTGCTGCAGGAAGCTGCTGTGCACAACTTTTATGGATTCAACATTAATTAGAGGACTACAACCTCAAGGTAAGTAACTCTCCTCTTTATTGTGACTCATCCAGTGCTATCTCTATTGCTAAGAATCATGCCTCTCGCAGCAGGACTAAGCATATAGAGATAAGATATCACTTTATATGAGAACATGTAGAATGTCAAGATATCTGCCTTGAATTTGTCCTCACTAACAATCAAGTGGCTGATATCTTCACTAAGTCTTTGGATGAGGCCAAGTTTAATGCTTTCAAAATTGAACTAGGAATGTTGAATAGTGTAAATACTTTTCACCTTCAATCATGAATGAGATTAAGATGTTTAGTTGTAACTTCATGTATTATCACAACAACTCTTTTAGTGACATGGTTAGGCCTTCAAATTATCATATCTCTAATGATTTTAAAGTAGTAAGATCAGCTTAAACAGAATAGTCTGTTTCAGCTGAGCCGCTGAGACAGCTGGGAAATGTCTTAGCTGAACTGCTGAGACAGCTTAATCTGTCCCAGCGGCTGATAGCGTTCTGTCCCAGCGGATAGGTCACCGTCCCAGCGGTTCCGCTGAGACGGGTTGGATTCATTATAAATTGTCTAAGTGCAACCCCAGTTGATCTATTTACACTTACAATTATAAGAGCAATTAAATCTAATTACTAGGTATAATTTTACCTAAGTCTTAAGCCATATAAATAGCCAATCTGCTTAGTGAAAGGTACACGACCCTTCTCTTCCAGCCGCCGAGACGAATCACCTTCTCTTCCATCCCAGCGCATTCATCTACAATAACAATGGCTCTCAAAAGCTCTAAAGATCTTCTTGAAGGCTATGAGATTGTCAGAAATGGCTTTGCCAATACTTCTGAAGACATCAAGGGAGTAATTCAACTCCTTGAAGACCAAGGATTAGAATTCTTTCTCTCTGAACCAAGCCCCATTCTCAGAACTGAAGTTCTGGAATGGTTCAACAATGCCAGTTTATCCTCCAACAAGTCATCCATCAAATCCAAGATAGGAGAAGTGAGGATAAAAGTAACCCCAGCCAAGATAGAGAAAGCCTTTCATCTACCCTTCTATAGTTCCAGTGAAGAGGAAGACATTTCTGAGAAGGACAAGAAGATAGCATTGAAATGGACTGAATATAATGATGCCAAGATTGGATCATTAAAGAGGAAATTCTTCAATCAAAAGGGGAACCTGTTATCAGATATTGTGGGAAAAGCACTACTCTGCAAACCTGGATTCCATGACACCATCTCACAATATATGTTTGACATCATGGCCAAGATTATACTCAAAAGAAAAACAGCTTGGGAGTAGTGATCTTCCAAAGGATCAAGGAATGCTTGCAAGCTCCCAATTTGGGAAGAATCATGTCCCTGTATCTCATCCAATCTTACCCTGACAAGTTCAACAACTCCAAAGGAATAAACCTTCATTATCTAAAGAGAATGGACATCAAAACATTAGGCAGGTTTGCAAGGGTGCTTCCCATGAGTCAGCCCTCTGAGGCTAAAGAAAAAGAGAAAATAACTACCAAATCCTCTAAGAAAACTAGGCTGATACTATCAAGTTCTGAGTCTGACACCTCAAATAAATATGATGATGGTGGTGATAACTCCAAAAGCCCTCTTACCAAGAATACTCCACAGGATGAAACTCTCCATCCACAGCAGCTGGACAAAGACATAACTTCTGGTAACTAATTCAACTCCTCACAACTCATTTAAATAATTAATCATAGCTAATCATCATAGTTAGTCAAATATGACATGTAAATAATGTGGACCCCAGATCCTCAACAACTGGTGTGTGCTCCATCTGAGGGGAGCAACAACAAGATCAAGCCTCCCTAGACATCACCAACATCAATGATGTTGATGAAGACAAAAGACCATCACCTCAAGATGTGCAAGGTCAGATTGACGGATTTATTTTCAATCTTGAAGAAAGAATTAGACTTAATTCTGATAATGAACCAGATCTTTGGTCTTTCCCACAAGGTTCATCTGATTCCCCATTTGAGGGGGAGGAGCCATAAGAGCCATCAGCAATAAAAGATCATGTTATTGGTAAGTCCTCAAAACCCAGCCTAAACATTACAAACTTATAAAATCTAACTCAACAATTATTGTTCTAGAATTCCTGGACTCATCCATTCAAGTTGATCTATCTGAGGGGGAGGTGCAGAAAGAGCCTCTTATAGAGAAAGATGAAGTTATAGGTAAATCTAACACTCTTATCATAAGAATCTCTAGGTAGTTCAATCTAACTCCAACTAACTGCCTCAACATTCCTGGACTCAACAGAAAAGGATGCTCTCTCTGAGGGGGAGGAGCATGATATTGATGGTGATGATAATCTGGGTGATCATCATGATGGAGCTGATACTGAAGATGAGATGGATGATGCCCCAGTTCAACAAGCCTCTTCTTCCATCTCTCCCAATGAGAATCTTCTCAATGCCATCAACCTGCTGCTTCAGTCCCATCTCACTTCCATGCAATCACATATAGATCAATCAGTCACATCCGTTAGGGAATATGTTGATCAGTCCATCAGGAATGTGAAGGCTGAAGTCATGTCTGAGGTCAAGGAAATAAAGGAGAACACTGAAATACTCAACAAACAAATAACCAAATGGTTTGACCTTGCTGAAAAATCAGTAATTTCTCAGAATACCATTCTAAGATCTATGGGCAATCACCTCAAGCTGTCTGAACAGGACATGACATGTGTAAAGAATTATGTAAGTCAAACAGATGAGGTGATAGAGAAGTCAGTCAATCATCTTCAAGAGTATGTCTATCAAACTGCTATGCAGTTAAATGAAGAAGATGACAGGTACAAGGAAGAGCTGAGAGCAGAAATTGCAACTGTCTCCCAATCAATTGCTGAAAGGGCCACCTCTTCCCACTTGAATGAAGAAGTAGGAAAGTTAACAGGTGTGCTTCAAGATGATATAGAGAATGTGTTCCAAACCCTATTTGGCACAATAACAGCAACCAAGCAAGACCTCCATCAAAAGATATATGGAGAAGCCAGAAAGGGGGAGGACACAAATGCTATCATAAATTCTGACCTTACTCTGAAAGTTCTCCAAGGTACAAGGATATCTCTGAATATTCCTATATTAGATGTCAATTGGGCAGAAGACTGGGATTTCCCTCATCAAGAGGCAATTGCCCAAGATAAGAATCTAAAAAATAGGAGGGAAAGGGAGAGAGCATTGCTTGCTGAAGAATTCATGGCCAGGCAAAGGGAGGTGCGGGAGAGAGACCCTGACTATGAGCATTGGAGTGATTTCTCCAAGGACATAATTCTGAACACCTTGATAAGCCATGGTCAGGTCTAAAAGGATATTGACAAGCTCTATCCAAAGAATGGATAAAGCACCTTGAGAGAAACTCAAATAGAGAAAAAGTGTTCAAAGCCAATCTGGTAAGGAAAGAAAATCCTAAGAGAATGCCTCCTAGATATATTCCTAAGACATTCATTTATTTCCAAAGGTAAGAGAACAAGAAAAGAATTGCTGATATCAAGGTTGCCAATGCTGAAAAGAAGAAGCTTCCAGGTCAAGATCACAATGTTGTTGATGACATGGATGATGCTTCAGTCAAAGGGAAAGAAGCAGATGTTGATTCTCCTAAATGTTCTTCTTATAAGAAAAGAAAGTTTTGAATGAATGTAGAAACAGTTTATGTATATAAATGATATTGAACTATAATGACTTATGACTATGTGGATGCAAACTTAATCATACTTTGTCTAAAATAGTTTATGAATATATGAATGCAAACTGAACTTTGATTTACTATTCTATCTGGATTGCAATTGATGGACTGTTAATGTAATCAGCTTGTATCATAGCTAAATCTGAGTTATAATTAAACCTTACCCTATTTTTTATTGGATAATTTAATCAATGTTGCATTGTTATGTTTATCAAATCTTACTGATGGATTGATTAAACTCAGTGGTACAAATACTTTCATAACAACCATTTATTTTGAAATTACTGATGCACTAAGCATGATATGTTGAACTCATTATAGCAATGACACATATCTAGAACTTATGAGTAATGTACTCTAGCATTTGAGGGTGTTCTGCCTTCTTCAAATAGGGGGAGATTGTTGGGAAAATGACCCTCAATGTTCCCTTGATTTGAAGAGGCCTCACACTCAATGCTAAGTACAAGTTGTATTTGATAAACCCTATTTCTATCTCATGGCAATGCAGGTGATGGTGACGGCCTCCACGATGGCCAACTTGGTGATGAAGATGACGTTCATGGCGCACTTGATGATGATGTTGAACCGTCGGCCAAAGACGTGCAGCGCCTTAGCGATCACGAATACAATCTCCGCCCACGCAACAAGAAATTAATTTAGTTTATTTTGCTAATTTATGGTCTGCAATTATCTATTTATGGGGTTTGCATTTAATTATTTATTTCTGTCATTTTTAATTTATGGTGTGCATTTAGCCATTGTTTTGGGCTGTTATTAGACTTTTGGATGTACGCCTTATATAAGGCCAGGAACTCTACCTATGGTATTAGATTTGGATGAAATAAAGAATTATTATTCTCTCCTCCTAAACCTAAACTTCCCTCCCTCTTCCTCTCTCATTGCTGCCGCCCCCCTTGAAGGATTTCTTCCAAGGTTCGGCCGCCCCCCTCTTGCTCTTCTCCCCTCCTCCATCTTCTCTCCTCCACACTATTATTCCACCACCTTTCGTCTCTCTATTTCCTCTTTCATCCACGATTCCAAAATATCTTGTGCAAGACGTAAAGGTTGTGGTGATCTTCTACGGCGTGAAGCAGGGAAGACGGACGTGTTCTTCATCATTGGTGCACTTCCCATGGATCTCGATGGAAGGCGATCATTTCTTGTGGATCCAACATCTCGGATCTACTTTTTCGAGAGGGGTAACGAAAATTACTACTCAAGAGATCTTCCTTTCTTTGATAGTTCTTGTGGTGGACGATTTTTGCGTGGATTTTTGAAGCTTTAATTATCGCGGTAGTTTTAATAATAGATCTGTGGTTTTCGTTTGGTTTTTCGATAACTCTCGAGAGGATTGGAGACCCTCGTTCTTTTTTCTAGTTGGGATAGATCCTACCACTTTCGAATCGTGTTTTATTTTTGGTGGATCTGTTTTGGTACAACTCCAAGCTCGTCGGAATCAATATTATTCCTTTTAGCCAGAGCGGATTTTGGCATATAGCCATTCTCCGAACCAAGTGCGGTGTGGCTACCCGTATGTTAGCGCGAAAGATAAATAAAAATAATTTTGACGGCTGCGTTTCATTAGCGTGTGGTAAAGAGGGTGTAGAACGTATCGAGAGACGTTGTTGTGTCATCCGTGTAGGATCGATTTGGTCGGCCTACATCAATTTGGTATCAAAGCGAGGTTCGTGTCAATTTCTAAATTGACGCAATCCTTAGGTTGTCGTAGAACGCCGGCACTCACAATCGTCACACGATTTGGCATTCAAAATTTAAAAATAAAATTTCGTCGGTCTGCGAATAGCGGTCTAAAATTCTCATTTTTTGCGAAATTCAAAAAAAAAATTCTCGATATTCTACTTATTATTTTCTGTAAGAAAATCAAAAAATATTTTCACTTACCTTTGTTATTAGGCGGGAATAAAATTATATTTCGTAAAATTTCTGTCTATCTAAAATTCTGGTCTGCATTTAGTAAAAAAACAAAACAATTTTTCTGCAAAAAATTTACAAAAAAAATCACTTGTCCTGTTGTTTATGCGCACTAGGCGTGGCACGGAATATCTCCCACTTCCACCATGGCAGACGACCATGATGACGAGCACGCTCCGGCAACGATTGCGGAGCTTCGAGACGAGTTTAATGCTAAGTTCGATGCACTCACACAGTTAATACAAGGGTTAGCATTAAATCAAGCGGCGCCTCGAAATCCCGTTGCCAACCAACGAGATGAGAGACCAAACCATCCCCGTAATCAGAACGATGAGCAAGCGCCTAGAGCTCCTCATGAGTTCGATGTAACTAGAGCCGTGAAAATTGATCCACCGTCATACGATGGTATGGGTGAACCCCAAGTATTTTTAGACTGGATTATGGAGATCGAGTGTTACATTGAGTGGAAAAATCTGACGGATGGTGAGAAGGTGCGGGTTACATGGATGATGCTTCTGGGTAGGGCAAAAACGTTCTGGTTGAACGAAGAGAGACATCTAGGTACAGTAAATGGAGCACCCCCAATTGGGTGGGCTGCCATGAAAGCACTCTTGTCTGACCAATATGTCTCTGTGTATCACCGAACCCAAATGTTCGATGAGTTAGCCACCCATCGTCAGGGGAGCAAATCGGTAGCAGAGTACATGGGAATCCTTAAAGATATGATGGTGCGGTGTGACGTCTGGGAAATGCCCGAAGTTACACTATCTCGTTTTCGTAAGGGACTCAACCCGGATATCCAAGGCAAGCTCCTGCGTTATGGTCATACGGACCTAAACACAACATTCAATGTCGCCTTAGACATTGAAAAGCACAACGCGTACAAGTCCAAGGGAAGAGCATTCCAGAAGGGAAAGTCCCTTTTAGGAGCCCCACCTTCGTCCTCCATGAGGTACAAAGGAAGGTTTCGATCTACTGATTCGAATTCTGTAGTCATTACCGCTAGGAACATTAAGAATCCCACTGGTGAGAGAGTTCCGGTAGGACAGATTAATAAGACTAATGCCACATGTTATTCTTGCGGGATCCAAGGGCATTACGCTAGTGAATGCCCCACTAAGAGTAAACCACTAGCACTATTTGACTCCACGTCTGAACCCGCCGAGATCGTCTACGAAGCCGGCAATGAATCTGATGCTGATCTGAGTGATATTGAAGATGAATCTTATATGATGGTTATGAGGTGTATTTTGGCCACACCGCGTGCGTCGGATGAGTATAATCGGATGAATATCTTTTCGTTGAATTTCAAGAGCGGTGAGAAGTGGTGTAAACTAATAATAGATAGCGGTAGTAGCATGAACGTCATTTCGGAGAACGCTATCACTCGTATGCATTTAGTCACTAAACAAAATGTCTATTACGGTCTCTAAACGTTGTCTAGTGTCACTTTCGGTGAAGAGCTATATTGACAAGGTGTGGTGCGACGTCATCCCCGTGGATGTTTGTCATGTACTACTAGGACGACCGTGGCTTTATGATTATGACGTGACCCATTTCGGACGAGCCAACACATACGAGTTTAAGTTTAATGGTAAGACCATTGTATTGAAACCCTCACTGCCTAAGGATCCGTCGATTGCCTCCAAAGACACAATTGTGCCTGCGGAAAAGAAAACAATAGGCTTGATAAGTAGGAAGGAATTAGAGCGTGAGACCATCTTGAATGGCGTCATCTATGCTCTAGTGTGCCTACAAGCTAAGGACGATTCACTCTCTTTAGAGAACCTACCGTTATCTCTGTAAACACTTCTGGAAGAGTATAAGGACGTCTATCTGGTGGACTTACCATCTAAGTTGCCACCCATGAGGGAAATCCAGCACGAGATTGATTTCATCCCGGGCTCATCATTACCTAATCTCCCCCATTATCGACTCAATCCCGCCGCACATAATGAATTACAAACTTTAATTTCAGAATTATTAGCAAAGGGATATATCCGCCATAGTAAGAGTCCATGTGCCGTCCCTGCACTTTTGGTCCCAAAAAAAGATAAGTCTTGGAGATTGTGTGTAGATTACCGAGCCATAAATAAAATTACTGTTAAATATAGGTTTCCCATCCCACATTTGGACGATTTATTAGATATGTTATCTGGAGCCACCATATTCTCAAAATTGGATCTTAAAAGTGGTTACCACCAAATAAGGATACGGGAGGGAGACGAATGGAAAACGGCATTTAAGTCTAAGGATGGGCTCTATGAGTGGTTGGTGCTTGCAGAGGGGCTCACCAATGGACCGAGTACTTTCTCGCGATTAATGACCCAAATATTTAAACCATATATGTGCTCAAATATTGATACGGGAGGGAGACGAATGGAAAACGGCATTTAAGTCTAAGGATGGGCTCTATGAGTGGTTGGTGCTTGCAGAGGGGCTCACCAATGGACCGAGTACTTTCTCGCGATTCACTCTCTTTAGAGAACCTACCGTTATCTCAGTAAACACTTCTGGAAGAGTATAAGGACGTCTATCTGGTGGACTTACCATCTAAGTTGCCACCCATGAGGGAAATCCAGCACGAGATTGATTTCATCCCGGGCTCATCATTGCCTAATCTCCCCCATTATCGACTCAATCCCGCCGCACATAATGAATTACAAACTTTAATTTCAGAATTATTAGCAAAGGGATATATCCGCCATAGTAAGAGTCCATGTGCCGTCCCTGCACTTTTGGTCCCAAAAAAAGATAAGTCTTGGAGATTGTGTGTAGATTACCGAGCCATAAATAAAATTACTGTTAAATATAGGTTTCCCATCCCACATTTGGACGATTTATTAGATATGTTATCTGGAGCCACCATATTCTCAAAATTGGATCTTAAAAGTGGTTACCACCAAATAAGGATACGAGAGGGAGACGAATGGAAAACGGCATTTAAGTCTAAGGATGGGCTCTATGAGTGGTTGGTGCTTGCAGAGGGGCTCACCAATGGACCGAGTACTTTCTCGCGATTAATGACCCAAATATTTAAACCATATATGGGTAAATTTGTAGTGGTCTATTTCGATGACATATTAGTATTTAGTCTCTCGTCGATGGACCATGAAGAACATTTGAGGACGATCCTTACTACATTGCGCCAAGAAACTTTATTTATTAATCTTAAAAAGTGCGCATTTGGGGTGACTTCTGTAGAGTTTCTGGGGTACATAGTGAGTTCCGAAGGTATTCATGTTGACCCTAAAAAGGTCCAAGTTATTCGAGAATGGCCGGAACCTAAAAATATCTGGGAGATTAGAAGTTTTCATGGATTGGACACGTTTTATCGAAGGTTTATTCGCAATTTTAGTACCATCATGGAACCAATCACTGAATGCATGAAGAAGGGTGAATTTAAGTGGACTAAAATGGCCCCTACTTCATTTCAAATGATTAAGGAACGGATGTCCGAAGCCCCACTACTACGGTTGCCGAATTTTAGCAAAGTGTTTGAATTATCATGTGACGCATCTGGGATAGGAATTGGAGGAGTTTTAAGTCAAGAGGGACATCCGATAAGTTATTTTAGCGAGAAGCTTGCGGGCCCGAAATTAAATTACTCCAATTATGATCGTGAGTTTTATGTTGTAATACGTTGTCTTCAACATTGGCGATACTATCTTATATCAAAAGAATTTGTAATTTTATCCGATCATGAGGCGCTAAAATTTGTAAACTCCCAAAGTAAAATCATCCCTCGGCACGCCAAATGGGTGTCGTACCTTCAGGAGTACACATTCATTATCAAGCACCTTAAGGGTACGTTAAATCGTGTGGCGGATGCTCTTAGTCGTGTCACACTATTATTGTCTGCAATGGAAGTAACGGTCATAGGATTTGAGAGAATTAAGGATGAATATGTTCAATGCCCAGATTTTAAGGATATATATTTAGCCGCTCAGGACAATTCCCCTTCTACTATCTCAGCATACTACATCTGTGACGGTTATTTATTTAAGCATACGCAATTATGTATTCCCCGCTCCTCGCTACGCCATTTCATTATATGGGAGTTACATAGTGGAGGGTTAGGTGGATATTTCGGTTGGGATAAAACTATCACGCTAGTCGAGGACAAATTCTTTTGGCCAGGCCTCAAACCAATGGTCAATAAAATCGTTGGGAGTTGCCGTGTATGTCAATTAGCGAAAGGTAACAAGACCAATGTGGGTCTGTACACACCACTGCAGATTCCGTCTGTCCCATGGGAGGACGTTAGCATGGACTTTATATTGGGCCTACCCCTAACATTAAGGCGGCACGATTCCATTCTGATCGTAGTGGATAGATTTTCCAAAATGGCCTACTTTATCGCAGAAAATAACACCAACGATGTCTCACATGTTGCTAAACGGTATTTCAAGGAGGTCGTGGCTCATCTGGGCGTCCCAAAACGATAGTGACTGATAGGGACGTTAAATTTACTAGCTATTTCTGGAAAACACTTTGGAAACTTTTGGGAACTAGACTTATGTTTTCGTCGGCCTATCATCCCAAACGGATGGGCAGACGTAAGTGGTTAACCGAAGCTTTGTTGGTTTGCTTCGTTGCCTCGTGGGTGATCATAAAGGTACGTGGGACCTTATTCTTCCTCCTGCTCAACTAGCTTATAATAATTCTAAGAATAGGTCCACTGGATTATCACCAAATGAGATCGTACATGGATATAAGGCGCCCGGGCCTCTTGACTTGGTTCCGCTACCACCATCTTTTAAATCCAGTCAATTTGCACAGGACTTCGCCTCGCACGTTCACACTCTCCATAAGCACATTAGCGAGACGTTAGCTAAGCAATATTCTATTTATCAATCAAATGCTAACGTACATAAGCGAGCAGTCCCCTTGAATATTGGTGATTTGGTAATGGTTCGTCTAATCCCGGAACGGATGCCGTCGGGCACCGTAAAGAAATTGGCGAATAGGAGAGCCGGTCCTTTTCGGGTTTTAAAGAAGCTAGGAGAAAATGCATATCTATTAAAGTTACCTGCTGATTGGGGAATTTCCCATGTTTTTAACGTTTCGGATTTAACGATTTATGTCGCTCTACCACCTGAACTGTCTGTCTCTCCGTTTAATATTTCCACTATATCTTCTAATGGGGTGGGGGGTAAGATTGTTTCTGGATCGCTCTCTCCATTGGATTCTACGGGAGGTATGTTGCCTACTGGTGATAAAACATCTTTTTCTTCTTTGCCTAACGCCTTTCCAAGGTTCCCCCGGACCGATTTCTTGCCTGACAGGATTTTGCAGGATGCAGTGTTTTCCACTCCCGATGGTGACATTCACAGGTTTTTGATCTGGTGGCGAGGTCGCCCAGCTTCAGATGACTCTTGGCTCTCCGCCTCAGAGGTGGATCTTCTGGACGCGGATCTCCTACGCAGCTACTTACCCGCACACTCATTGGTGATGAGTACTTTCGAGCGGGGGAGGATTTATGGCGACGGCCTCCACGATGGCCAACTTGGTGATGAAGATGACGTCCATGACGCACTTGATGATGATGTTGAACCGCCGGCCAAAGACTTGCGGCGCCTTAGTGGTCACCAATACAATCTCCGCCCACGCAACAAGAAATTAATTTAGTTTATTTTGCTAATTTATGGTCTACAATTATTTATTTATGGGGTTAGCATTTAATTATTTATTTCTGTCATTTTTAATTTATGGTGTGTGTTTAGCCATTGTTTTGGGCTGCTATTAGACTTTTGGATGTACGCCTTATATAAAGCCAAGAACTCTACCTATGGTATTAGATTTGGATGAAATAAAGAATTATTATTCTCTCCTCCTAAACCTAAACTTCCCTCCCTCTTCCTCTCTCATTGCCTCCGCCCCCCTTGAAGGATTTCTTCCAAGGTTCGACCGCTCCCCTCTTGCTCTTCTCCCCTCCTCCATCTTCTCTCCTCCACACTATTATTCCACCACCTTTCATCTCTCTATTTCCTCTTTCATCCACGGTTCCAAAATATCTTGTGCAAGACGTAAAGGTTTTGGTGATCTTTTGCGGCGTGAAGCGGGGAAGACGGACGTGTTCTTCATCATTGGTGCACTTCCCGTGGATCTCGATGGAAGGCGATCATTTCTTGTGGATCCAACATCTCGGATCTACTTTTCCGAGAGGGGTAACGAAAATTACTACTCAAGAGATCTTCCTTTCTTTGATAGTTCTTGTGGTGGACGATTTTTGCGTGGGTTTTCGAAGCTTTAATTATCGCGGTAGTTTTAATAATAGATCTGTGGTTTTCGTTTGGTTTTCTGATAACTCTCGAGAGGATTGGTGACCCTTGTTCTTTTTTCTAGTTGGGATAGATCCTACCACTTTCGAATCGTGTTTTATTTTTGGTGGATCTGTTTTGGTACAACTCCAAGCTCGTCGGAATCAATATTATTCCTTTTAGCCGGAGCGGATTTTGGCCTATAGCCATTCTCCGAGCCAAGTGCGGTGTGGCTACCCATACGTTAGTGCGAAATATAAATAAAAATAATTATGACGGCTGCGTTTCGTTAGTGTGTGGTAAAGAGAGCGTAGAACGTATCGAGAAACGTTGTTGCGTCATCCGTGTAGGATCGATTTGGTCGGCCTACATCAGCAAAACTAGGGCATACCAAGGTGTGATGAATGATTAGTTGGTTTACTTTCAAAACCGCTGAGACAAGCTCTCAGTCTCAGCTGAACCGCTGAGACATGGCCAGGAGCCGTTGAGAAGGTGTCTGGGCCAGCTGAGCTGCAGATAGAAGAAAAAAGCTGTGACAACTATCTGTCTCAGCAGATCCGCTGGGATGGGACAGAAACAACCGCTGAGACGGCTTGCTATCTCAACCCAATCGCTGAGACAGATTCAAAAGTGATTTGGCAGATTCTGCTTTTGGCGCAAGATGCGGAAAGGCTTCTTGAGGTCCACCAATCACTCACATACCTGTCAGAAGGACAACTAAGAGCCGTTGAAGTTCAGTGGAGTATAAAAGGAATAAGTTAGGGTTGAGCAAAGTGTTTTTGCTTTTGATCTTCTCTCCAGCACACAAAAAAAGAAAAACTTTACTGTTTCATTGTCGGCAGCCAAGAACTGATTACACAAGGCTGCAAGGAAAGAAGAGATTGCTTATCTTGATTCATCTCAAGAAAGAGCAAGTTGATCTAGTCCATCATCTGAAGGGCTGATCAAGAAGAATCAAGTTGGAGCAGCTCTTCTCCTCCCTGCTTCAAGTCTGCAACAACAGCTGTTAAGAAGAAGAAGACCAAGGCTTGACCTCTTCTCCTTCTATTTGTAATCCTTTATTATATCATCTGTAGGAACTTGTGGGTTCTGAAACTTTAGGGATTTATTGCCTGAGTGTGTAAGGCTGATTGGCCTGAGCTGTAGAGCTGAGAGGTAGGCTTGAGAGTAGGATCATTGTGTGATCTGAAGTTGGGCTGTTGTGCCTGAGGTAGGGTTTGGGAAAACCTGAGAGATCCTGTGGGATCTGTGTTGTAGGCTCTTGGACCTGAGTTTGGAGAAGTTGTCCTTTTCTAACTCATTGTTAGAAAGGTGAAGGGGGAAAGAGGACTACTCAAGACACCCTATCTTGAGGAACCTCTATAAATCTCTTTGTGTTTTCTGTGCTTGATATTTTTCTAACCTAAATTCAGAAAACACTAAGCCTAAAATAAAATAAACCTATTCACCCCCCCCCCTCTAGGTGACTTAGACTATATCCTAAATAAACTATCAAACTCCTTCTTACCTATCAAGCTTAACGCTTTCTTCTTAACAGGCACAATCATGTCTTAGAAGGCGGTCGATGGATCCTTAGGCGTAGTGGGTTTTAAGATAATGGTCTTGCCATTAAATTTAAAATCATACATGTTGGCTCGCCCTAAAAGAGTAACATCATGGTCATAAAGCCATGGGCGTCCTAATAACACGTGACAAGCATCCAGGGGGATGACGTCACACCAAACCTTTTCAGAATAAGCCTTGATGGTAAGGGGTGCAAAACAATGCTTCGCGACCGGAAGGGTTGTTTTATTAACCCAAGCAACCTTATAAGGGTGAGGGTGAGGCTCGGTAGTTAATAACATTCGTGACACCATATTTTCGGAAACCACGTTCATACAGCTACCAATATCAATTATCAGCTTACACCACTTCTCTCCACTTTTAAAATTTAAAGAGAAAATATTCGTCCTATTCCATTCATCCGACGAATGTGGAGTGGTTAAAATACACCTCATCACCATCATATGGTTATCATCCTCTATATCGCTAGGCACTCCTTCCGATTCAGATTCTTTGTCGGCCACATACATGGGCTCGGCGGATTCAGTCTAGGTATCTAACAGGGCTAGGGGCTTGGGCTTAGTAGGACATTCACTACTGTAATGTCCTTGAATTCCACAAGCATAACATGTAGCATTAATTTTGCTGATCCTACCCACGGACACTCTCTCTCCAGTTGGATTTCTTATATTTCTTGATGTAATGACAATCGAGTTCGAGTCAGCAGACCGGAACTTACCCTTATCCTTTTGGGTGGATGGGGGTGGTCCCAAGATGGACTTTGCCTTCTGAAATGAACGAGACCTGGACTTGTGAGCATTGTGCTTTTCAATATCCAAGGCGGCATTAAAAGTGGTGTTTAAGTCGGTGTGGCCATAACGAAGGAGTTTGCCCTGAATGTCGGGGTTAAGCCCCTTACGGAACCTAGAGAGGGTGATCTCTGGCATCTCTCTAACATCGCACCTGACCATCATGTCCTTGAGAAGGCTCTTGTAATCAGCGACCGACCTATTCCCATGCTTAAGGGTAGCTAATTCATCAAACATTTGCGTCCGATGGTACGCAGGGACGTACTGGTCTGTCAACATTGCCTTCATGCCTGCCCAACCAATTGGTAGTAGACCGTTAACCGCACCTAGACGACGTTCCTCATTCAACCAGAATATCTTAGCCCTACCTAACAACTTCATCCTCGCAACTCACACCTTATCCACGTCAGACAGATTGTGCCACTCAAAGTAGCACTCTATTTCCATAACCCAGTCTAAGAAAACCTAGGGTTCACCCAGTCCATCGTATGATGGGGGTTTGACTCGTATGACCCTAGTGATATCAAACTCGTACGGTGCACACGGGACATGTTAATTATTATGATTGGCACGTGCGACTTGTTCGTTATAATTGTTATTATTATGGTTATTCCCTTCTTCACGTTGATTGGCGGCATGATTTCGGGGAGCCGGTTGATTTAACCTTAGCTCGTGATGCATCTCCCGAATGTCCGTCAAGTAATCTGTGACCTCCTGGCGGAGTTCATCAATCGCAGTTGGACCGTGATCCGCATACAGCTCATCCTCCATATGGGAGGAGGAGGTGGTATACTCCATGCCTAATCTCGTGCGCATGTACTGGCAGAAAATTGATTATGACCTGGCAAATTTTATGAAAGATAGAATATTCCCGCTTAATAACTAGGGTAATTAAAATATTTTTTTAATTTTCTTACAAAAAATAATAAGGAGAATTTCAAGAAATTGTTTTTTTTGAATTTTGCAAAAAAAATGAGAATTTTAGGCCGCTATTCGCAGACCAGCAATTAAAAATTTTGTTGTTTTGAACAAAAGATCGTGCAAGACAAGTGTGTGTCGGCGTCCTAAGAAAATAAAAGGATGGCGTCAATTAAGAAATTGACATAAACCTCACTTTGATACCAAATTGATGTAGGCAACGCTCTCTAACACAGTTATTATGGGCAAACACGAATTTCTCTCTATGTTCCCATTCCTTCGTTCGCACAAATAATTATTCGCAGCACACACGCTTTGTAATTTATCAATTAAAGGCTAACGTAGGGGTCGACAACACCCTTAGAGATCAAATAATGGCTATAGGCCAATATTCACCCTAGCCAAAAGGATCCACCCGATCCGATCGAGCTAGTGGTGTACCAAAAGAGATCTACCGAAAATAATGATTTCGGAAAATGGTAGATCACTCTCAACAAAAAGAAAACGAGGTTCGTCAATCCTCACGAATTTAAATCAATTAAGATAAACTCAAAATCAATCGAAGAAATCCACGAAAATCAAGTTGTCGAAGATCACGCCAAAATTAATCCACCATAAGAAATATTCAAGAGGGAATCGCACAAAGTAGAAAGTTTCGTTACCCCGATTGAGATTAGATTTTCACAAGTAATCAATCGCGAGATCGCTCGTCAACGGTTCCACCGGAGTTGCGTCGTATGGAGAGAAAACTCGTCCACCTTCTTCACTTCACGTCGGAGAAAATGTTTGCCCAAACCACGGAGGCCTTGCCCTTTGCCGAAATCCACCAAGAGGGACTGGTTGAAGTTGGCCAAAATCTTCTAGAGAAGATGGAGAGGATAGCCTTTGTCTTGCAAGGTGGTAGAGAGAAAGAAAGGTGTGGAGAGAGGGAGATGAAATCTCCAACAGAAGAGAGGGAGGTTGGCGGCTATGGGGAGGAGAACAGGGGGCGGTTTAGTGTTGGCCGAAACCTAGGAGGGAAAAGAGGGGGAAGAATAAAGGAGGAAGGAGGAGAAAATAAGGGAGAGGAGGAGAATTTCAATTTTGAATTTCAGTTTTCAAATTTCAATTGTAATTCATAATGAAATAATCCTTCTACAATCATGACCTTTTATAGGCTTACAAACACAAATTACTACATGCAGTCCAAATTAAAACAAAACATTAAAATAGAATAAAATATTAAAACATGATAACAATTAATCAATAATTATAATTATTTATTAATATTCTTGCGCCTCGGGCGGAGGTTGTAGCGGCGATGTCGTCCATCACAATTACTGTCGCGGCGATAGCGTCAGAAATCTTTGGTTGGAGAAACTCCATCATCCGTAAGCATGACGGTACCATCATTTCCATGTTGAGGGTCACGTCTCCATCACCTCTACGCTAGTTTCTAAATGATCTACGAGTTTTTCATTTAAAATTATTTGATTTTTAAAATTTAATTGATTCTTTTTTTAAATTTTAAAATCACTTTTACTTTATTTTATTTTAAAGGAAGGTCATGTTGAAAATAAAGAAGATTCAGAAATGGTTGAAATTTTTTTCATTTGAAATGAGCGATTACTCGAGTGGGTAGAAAAATAATTTTGATTTTAATTTTAATTTATTTTTAAAGACAGCAAAATTTTAATACTACAATTAAAATTTTCTCTACTTTTTTTGCATAAACAAGAATAACAATTTTTTTATAAAAAACAATGGATCGACCGATTCACGGTAGGAGTGAATTGAATCCTCTGATACCAAACTGATGTAGGTCGGAGTTAGTGTTCTGAAAAGTAAGATAATTTGTAAATTGTAACCAATTTTATTTTCAGAAAAGGCCATGCGGGCCAAACGAATTTTCGGCGCAAACACTTTCTTGACGTTGGACTTCAATAAAATCGTTAATTGTGATCTGAACAAATCCCCTCGAACGACTATCTACTTGAACTAAAGCGAGATCCGCACACCACAAGCAAAATACAGATAATAATTTATGAAATAACGACAATTGAAATAATTAGAACGTTCGAGAGCAAGTTCAAAATTATTTATGTGGAACTAATAAATTAAGCTAGTAAATTAAGACCAAACATACAGATTACCACAGAAGAATTCCGGCCCAGTCCAGGTAAGCCGTGCAATGAACCGAAGTGATTTGAGAAAGGTTTCCGGAAATGATTGTCGTCGGTCGACGACAACTTGCTCGCAACAAATCTGCATGGAACATTGGAGACGGTTCGGGTATGGCAGATCTGGCGAAAGACGTCAACTCTGGCGGGAGCCGTAGGATCGTCAGCGAGGCTAACAGCACAGATCGGAACGTCGACACCCTCGAGCGCTGGGAGCGAGGTCGTCGGGCCTCTGGGAACTCACTGGCACCGTCGATGAGGCAGACAGCGGGGTCAAGGATGGTTTCCGTCGGTCGGCGCATCTGGAGTCGTTCGGGTGGGAAACGGCAATGCAGGGAAAACAAAACAAAGATGTCTTCCTGGTGTACGTTCTCTGCCTTTTTTTCTTTTCCTGGGCTGCGTTTAATTGAAGGTTTAGACAACCCCTTTTGAGTAATTATTTTCCAAAGTAGTAATTTCATCATGGGCCCAAATATTCTCAATATCTTTCTTCAATAGTTATTTCCTTCAAATATTTCACTGGGCGAGCTGAGGTCTTCTAAATAAATGATTTCGAAAATAGTAATTTCCTGAATCTTCTAATTTTTGGAATTTTTCTTTGTGCTTTATTTGAATATACTTTGAATTTGAATTATATATCTCCACTTAATTTATGCGTATATAAATAAATTGAGCTTGCCTTCTTCTGTCCTAACTACCCTTGTTGAATCCAAGACTTGGCTTCTTTGTGGAGCTCGGGCCCTCAAGGATGAGGGCGGCTAGAACTTACTGATTCCTCGGAAGGAACCGTCCGGAGACTCGGAACTAAAGATCCTTGGTCGCAACGCAGAGGTCCCACCACACACCCTGAAGATCTTTGAGCGCTTCCCCTCCCAAGCCAAAGCTGAGACTGGGCGCATTAGAGAGCCTGAGAGTTAAGGCAAGATAACCTAGGGAGGAAAAAGCTCAGAAAACTGAGATTGGAATACTCTCCAAAGGTGCCCTTCAAGGTCTATTTATAGTTTATTGAGTTTGGTCTGCTAATAGCGGGATTCAGCCTTACTCTTTTTCTATACGCAGCCCAAAATGGTTTGCCAGCAGCCAAACTCCGCTGTTTGGAGGGGCTAACTGCAGACCACCGGGGGGTTTTAGGTAAAAATGATCATGAACCCTTCCTGGGCGAGCCGCCCACAAAAGTCTCTTTCGCGAACTGAGTGGCTCGGCTCGCTCGCCTCCCTATGAATGACCGACGAAGGCCTGGCCCGCTCGCCTTCCTGCGAGCGACCGATGAGAGCCCGGCTCGCCCGGCACCCCGGCTCGCTAGCCTTCCTACTCCTTTCGCCTGATGGCTCCTTTGTCTCTACTCACCCCCTGGCGGACACCGGGGTTGTACACAATCCCCGCTCTTCGTGAGGCTACTTTAGGCTCGCGAAGAAACATCCAACCCCTGGTGTTCGCCGACCCCTTGGTGACGTGGTGAGAATCTTTTGGTGGGACCCATGCCCACTGCTATAAATACCCTTCCTTCCGGCCGATGCATGAACTTTTTCTTCCCTCTCACTCCTTTCCCCGCTCGCCACTGTTCCCTGCGATATGTCCAAGAAGGAGGAGATACTTGCTTGCCTCAAGGACCCACAGACGGTCCAGAAGGCTAAAGCTGCCGAGCTCGCTCCCTGGATCTATCCACAACCTGCCCCTGCCCCGCCTCAGGTTAAGAGGACTAAGACCATCCGACGGTCGTCCGGGGAGGATGAGTAATCTCCGTTGTCTCCCTCTCCCCGCCACGAGCTCGCCTCGCAGGTTTTGCTAAAAAAGGACTCGATATCCCAAATAGTATTCGCTTAATTCTGTTTCCTTGCTCGCGGGACCCTCCCGCGGAGAAAAATCTTATCAAGCCATCTCCATCGGGGTCTCTCCCCCAACCTCCGGGAGGACAAATCCCCCCCCCCCCCTGATGCGAGGACCACTGACCTGCGAGCCTCACCCTCGCGTCCTGGTAAGCCGTTTATCTTATCCTCTCTTGCTCTTCTTTGATCACTGACCCGCCTCATTTCTTTTTGTAGAGTCTCCTCTCGCGAACTCAGAGAGGCGAGCCCCCTCTCCGGTGGGCTCACTGGCCCCACCGAAAATGAACAACATTACCACCAGGTTCGGCACTCTGGGCCAACGGAGCCTGGGTGGCTCGCTACTTGCCGAACCCTGGGTTGATGATGGGACGACGCACCGCCCTGTCATGGGAAAGTCCATCACCCCATCCTTTACAGAGGCCTTCAAGAGCTAGTCGAGCTCTTCTCGCCCGCGGCCCCATACCATTCTCATCTCGCCAGGTTAAATAATTTCTGCCAAGTATCTCTCTCACTGCCTATTATGCTGACTTTCTTTCATTCTCAGGTGTTCCTCCAACACCGACTATCGAGTAAGAGCACGCTGAGGTGGAGATGCCGCCCCCGCCCTCGCTGAGCCAGGTCGCGGATTTCTTGGGGTACCACGGCGACCCAGAACAGATGAAGAGGCAATTCGCCGAGATATTTCAGAAGCACACCTTGATTCTGCGAGAGCTATACGATCAGGACCGGAGGAACAGGGCCGCTTACGAGGAGAGGTTTGCTGCCATGGAGGATACGAACGCCCGAGTCCTCGCCGAGGTACAGCAGGTCGCTCGCGGCGAGGTCACCTCACCTGGGGTGCACCTCGGGTGAATCGAGGACTACATGCGGCTGATGCAGCGTGAGGTCCAATTGATCTGCGAGTACCATTATCTGAGGATTCCTCCGCGCTCCAGTGTGTGAGGCCGCAGCCGCTATAAATGGCACAATTACTGAACAACTATCTCTCATTGTTATTTATTGCTTGTTATCGTTACTATTTTCCCCCGCTTCTGGGGGTTCAACACAATTAGTGACTTTGTAATAAGGATATTCCCGCTCGCTCGCGAGCTTTCTTTCTTTCTTGCTTTGCATGATTTCTACAGTTATGTTAATGGTGCTCGCGCCCTGCTTGTTTTTCGTTTGATATGCCTGGCTCGCGGGATATCGCCTCGCTCTCGCGAATTTTACTTTTTTCCTTCTGCAGTTTTGGCTCGTCGGCGGCGAATCAGCGGATAAGGCCCCAAGAAGATGAAAAATCACCGCGTGATTCCGCTATCCGCACCCCCCCCCGGCGCTTCGACTTCTTCCTGCCCTTTTCATTTCTATAAATAGCCGTCATCTTTTACTTCCTAACTACCGCATTAACTGTTCTCCAGCCCTTCTTTTCTCTTCCAGGCCCTCTCGCTAATTTTATCTCGTGCTCGTGCTTTTCTCGATTCGCAGCAACTAATGTCATGGTTGTTGAGGGCAGATCCGAAGGGCGAGCAAGGTATGTAGGGGCCTTTCGCAACCACTCGTTCTTTGCCTTTGCAGAAGAGTGGGATCTTCCCATCCATCCCCCGTATGCGAGGAGCTCAACCCTCTCTTCAAGCACTCTCTCCGTCGCGGTCGTCGATGCTTGCCGAGAACCCCCTGGCTCGACTTCGGGTAAGAAGCGACCGCCTCCTACGAGCCAGCTCGCCGCGAAGCCCCCAGCCAAGAAGAGGAACAAGGACACCCCCTCCAAGACAAAGGGGAAAGAGGTCTTGGACCTGAGCGAGTCGGAGACTCCGCTCACCCCCTCTGCGAGCCATAAAGCTGCACACGAGGGAGACGAGCTGAAGGACGCCCCTAGCAGGCCCAAGCCAATCTGCCACAAGAACTTCGGCCTGGGCGCTAAACTTCCTGATGCCCTTGGCGAGCCGGTGCTCGCATGGGATCCTGAGTTCACATGGATCTCTTGCTCGTCGCTCCTCCTCTCCTGGATTGAGAGCGATAAGGTTGGAGGCGAGGCGTTCTCCCTCGCCTTCGGGCTATATGGCCGCGAGGACGCCGCCCATTTCGGCGCCCTGCGGTCTCGGCTGCTCATCAACGAGTCCATGTGAGCCCACTTCCGTTCCTTGGAGCTATGCCACATGGTTGCTCGGCGGTACCTCACCGCAGAAAGGGATTCTAAAGAGCTTCAGCGCGAGCTCAAGGCAGCTACCGACGAGGTCGCAAGCCTCAAAGGGAAAGAGGCCATCTCGGAAGGTCTCCTCGCCAGCCTTCAGGGTGGAATGGAAAGTCCTCCACACAACTTCCATCTCGCTCGCTATATGTTTCGCTTGACTTACATTTTTTTCAGGATACAGAGACCGCAAGCCAGCTACTATCGCGGAACGCCGACCTAGAATCAGAGGTCATTTTCCTCAAGGTGCACGTCTGCGAGCTGACCAAAGCTGCGCTCCCTCCATCCCCTCCGCGTGCTAGGACTCACAAGATATCTCAAGGTGAACAGGAGGCGACCCACAAGAATTCCATGGGCATTGCCAAACTCATCTTCGAGACCCTCAAAGGGGCGGGCCTGCTTTCCTCGGATGCCCTGGAGCTCGGCATCGAGGACGTTTTCCCAGACCTGTTTTTGCCGATCCCGGAGCCCGACAACCGCGGGAGCGAGGAAGAGCCGTCCAGCGCCCAGCGTTAACTTTTTAATTTTCAATGTAAAACTTTTGTTTTTACCCGGCAAGTTCGCCATTATTTTGTAACACATTTTTAGAAAAGAAACATGGAACATTTTTCTATCTTTTGATTTCTTTTCCATTTCGCTCATGCCAGTACTCTTTTCTACGCTCATGCACATGTATTTTGTTTCGCTTGTGCTCATATGCTCGCGATAGTCACAAGGTTTATCATTTCATCGTGCTTTCCTTTGGTCTCGCTACCCTACCTCGCGCATACCTTAGAAGGCGTTCTCGTAGCTTCTTTCGCGTAGATGCTTCATTAGGTAGACCATCTGTTTGCTTTCCTATAAAGTGCGGTCTACTTCGCGCCTATGGCTCGCCTAGCAGGGCCCTTGCGAGAGGGGTTGACGTTACCCTGCCTCGCTCACACGCCCCCTGCATGTGACCAGCGTTGCTTGTTAACCACCGCACCGGCGGACCTCCCCGACTCGCTAGTTTCAGGAATCTCTTATGAATTATCAAGGTGTTTTTTGCGAGCTAGGGTCCGACCTGACGAACTATGCAACCACCGTACCCAGTCGTCTCGCCGCTATCCCTGGACTTGGCGTTTTTCATCAATTGTTGTCTTTTACTTCTTGCGAACGAGCCCCAGGGATCGCCCTATCTAGGCCTTGAGAGATTTGGCGAACCGAGCCCCTTAACATGAATAACTTACTTTCTAGCCTCTCCAGAGATCAACCTGAACCACCGTCTATGAGAGCCCGAAAGCGAAATCGATCTGGAGTACTCCAGCACTAAAACTTTCCACCTTGCCAGCCTCTCCAGAGATCAACCTGACCCACCGTCTATGAGAGCCCGACAGCGAAATCGATCTGGGGCACTCCAGCACCAAAACTTTCCACCTTGCCAGCCTCTCCAGAGATCAACCTGACCCACCATCTATGAGAGCCCAATAGAGGAATCGATCTGGGGCACTCCAGCACCAAAACTTTCCACCTTGCCAGCCTCTTCAGAGATCAACCTGACCCACCGTTTATGCGAGCCCGGCAGAGGAATCGATCTGGGGCACTCCAGCACCAAAACATTCCACCTTGCCAGCCTCTCCAAATATTAACCTGACCCACCGTCTATGAGGGCCCGGCAGTGGAATCGATCTGGGGCACTCCATCACCAAAACTTTCCACCTTGCCAGCCTCTCCAGAGATCAACCTGACCCACCGTCAATGAGAGCACGACAGGGAAATCGATCTGGGGCACTCCAGTACCAAAACTTTACACCTTGCCAGCCTCTCTAGAGATCAACCTGACCAACCGTCTATGAGAGCCCGACAACAAAATCAATCTGGGGCACTCCAACACCAAAACATTCCACCTTGCCAGCCTCTCCAGAGATCAACCTGACACACCGTCTAAGAGAGCCCGGCAGCGAAATTGATCTAGGGTACTCCAGCACCAAAACTTCCCACCTTGCCAGCATCTCTAGAGATCAACCTGACCCACCGTCTATGAGAGCCGGGCAGTGAAATCGATCTGGGTCACTCCAGCACCCAAACTTTGGGGACTCATGCTTAGAAAAAACTTCCAAACCAATATATTGAGATTAGAACATATAACAAGCCAATTACAAAAAGCTTCAAGGATAGAATCGTTTCAGTTCATCCCCGCTCCTGGCCAGACCGAGGAGTACCGCGTCCAGATCTCGGAGGTGGTACCCTCCTGACTTGAGCGCCTCGTCTACAATATACGGCCCCTCCCAGTTAGGATTGAGCTTTCCCACTGTGGATCCTCTCCCGGCCACGTCAACCTTCTTCAGCACCAGGTCTCCTTTCTCGAAATGTTTCACTCGGATATGCTTATCGAAGTACCGAGCCATCCGCTGCTTGATCTCTTCTTGTCGGACGGTGGCTAAGTCCCGAAGCTTTTCCACCAGGTCCAGAGATAGACTTTGCTCTTCCCCATTTTCCACTAGCCATTCTTCATCCCCCTCACCCGCGGCGACCACCCTAGGGTACTTTACTTTGAAATCCACTAGGAGAACGGCCTCGGACCCGTGGGAAAGCTTCAATGGAGTCTCTCTCGTGGCCGTATTCGGAGTGGTCCTCAGGGCCCAGAGGACCGAGGGTAAATGCTCTACCCAGTTCCCCCTAAGGTTCTCGACCTTCTTCTTCAGCAACTTCACGATTGTTTTGATTGCCGCCTCCACCTGTCCATTGCTTCTCGGGTGGTGGCCTGGCGCAAACCGATGGTCTATGTCGAGCTGGGTGCAGAAGCTGACGAACTCGTCGCTGGCAAACTGCGGCCCGTTGTCTGTAACTATGGATAGCGGGAGCCCATGCCTGCATATTATCTCACCCCATATGAAATTTCTAACTAATTGAAACATTACCTTGGCCAACGCCTTCACCTCCAGCAACTTGGAGAAATAATCAATCATCACCAACAAGAACCTTCTTTGGCCACTCGCTTGCGGGAAAGGACCTACCAGGTCCATGCCCTATATAGCGAAGGGCCAGGGTGTTGTGATGGACCGAAGCCTTTGGGATGGAAGGAGCTGGAGAGGAGCAAACAACTAGCACTTGGAACATTTCCTTGCGAACTCCTCTGCATCCTTGCTAAGGGTAGGCCAAAAGTAGCCCTGCCTCAACACTCTCCCTTCCAAGGTTCGACTCCCGAAGTGACTGCCACACTCCCCCGAGTGAATTTCCTACAGGACCCTTGGGACCTCCTCCTCTGATACACAACGGGCAAGGAGTCCAGAGAGTTTTTCCTGTACAGTCCTCATGAATGCAAGGAATAATATGCCAATTTATACCTGAAGCGCCGCTTATTCACATCCCCTTCGGGGAACTTTCCCGATATCAGGAAGGTGATAAAGGGATCCATCCATGATGCCCTCTGGTCCACCTCCATAAGCTCACCCTCCTCGAAGGATGGCCGGAAGAGGTCCGACACCGTCCCCCCTGCCCTGGGACCAAACTTGGCCAGGAGGTCCGCCGCGGCACTCTCCTCCCTTGGCACGTGATGGATTAAGAAGGTCCGGAACTACCATATGAGCCCCTTGAACTTTTCCAAGCATCGCTGAAGAGTCGACTCCTTTACCTCGAACTCCCCCCTAACCTGGCAAGCCACCACCATGGAGTCCGTCGAGACCTCCACATCCTGCACTCCCAATTGCCAGGCTAGCCGCAGGCCCGCCATTACTGCCTCGTACTCCGCCTGGTTGTTGGTGAGGGGAAAATGAATATTGATTGCCTGCTCGATCCTCGTCCCTTGGGGCTTACCAAAACCACCCCTCCCCCGAAGGAATGCTTTCCCGAGGCCCCATCCACCAACATCCTCCAGTCCACTGAGCTTGGTAGATCGGACTCTTCCACCTCGGTTACATAGTCCGCCAAAAAGTACGCCACCGCTTGGGCCTTTATTGACAACCTGAGCACATATGAAATAACAAATTCACTTATCTCTACCGACCATTTAGCCAACCTCCCTGATTTCTCCACCCCTTCCATGATGTTGCGATGGGGTGATCGGTCACCACCTTGATCAAATGCACTTGGAAATAAGGTCGGAGCTTTCGGGCTGACACCACCAAGGCAAAATCCTACTTCTCCAGGATGGGGTACCGAAGCTCCCCTTCCTTAGTACTCGGATAACATAGTAGATTGGGAGCTGCCTTTTGCCTTCTTCCCGGACCAGCACTGAACTCACTGCCTCGGGTCCTACCCCCAAGTACAGGGACAAGTCCTCTCCTTGTCTTGGCCCTTGCAGCAAGGGGGCTTGTGTCAACTGTTCCTTTAGCGCTTGAAAATCCCTCTCACACTCAAGGGTTCATTCAAACTTTTGATTCCCCCGCAGCACCTTGAAGAAGGGTGCACACTTCTCTCCCGCCCTGGAGATGAACCTGCTAAGTCTGACCAACTTTCCTGTGAGGCGCTGAACCTCCTTCGCGTTCCTTGGTGACCCCAACTCCATGATGGCCTTAACTTTGTCTGGATTAGGCTCCACCCCCGCTGGGGTGATCAAGTGGCCTAAGAACTTTCCCCAGCTAGCCCCAAAGACACACTTCAGGGGATTGAGCTTCATCTTGAATTTTCTCAATGTCCCGAAAGTTTCTTTAAGGTCACGGAGGTGGGAATCAAGGTCTTGGCTCTTCACCATGAGGTCATCCACGTAGACCTCCAGGTTTCTACCCTTTTGTTCCCGGAAGACCCTGTCCATCATCCGTTAGTAAGTGGCTCTTGCATTTTTGAGCCCAAAGGGCATCATTTTATAACAATAGCACCCATCCCCCGTGATGAAAGAGCCATCCTTCACGTCGGGGGGGGGCATGCGGATTTGATGATAACCTGAAAAAGCATCTAAAAAGACATCACAGAAAAACCGACGGTTGAGTCAACTAGCACGTCGATTCGGGGAAAAGGGTAGCATTCCTTGGGGCATGATTTATTAAGCAAAGAAAAGTCAGCACACATTCTCTATTTACCTCAACCCTTCTTTACCATAACCACATTGGAGTCCCAGCCTGGGTACTGGATCTCCGATACAAAGACTGCTCAGAGGAGCTTGCCCACCTCCTCTCGAATGGGCCCTTCCAGCTTGTCAGCGATGGCTCTCTTCTTCTATCGGATGGGTCCGGTGCCGAGATCGAGGTTGAGGCGATGGCAATCCACATCTGCATCGATCTTGGGCATCTCTGTCGCGCTCCAGGCGAAGACATCCACGTTCTCCTACACACATGCCACGATTTGCTTCTGCTCCTCTGGGCTGAGCTCCCCGCTGACCTTGACTTTTTCCACCACCCCTGCTCGGGTGGTGACTTTGAGCTCTACAACCTCATCCATGGCCTCCAGCCAGGACTGCTCCCACCGATCCCCCTCTTTCTCCTCGTCGTGAGCCAGCACTTCGGCCTCCTCCTCCTTCCTATCTTCCCAAACCTCGATCAGCTCTTCCGCCCCTTCCCCCTGGGCTTCCCCTTCTCCTGCTCTCTCTTCCTATCCTCCTTCTTCGAGCATCGCCGGCTCCCCCATCTCCCGATCCCATTCTTCTGCTTCGGCCATCCAGGAGATGGTGTTTACGACAATCACATAGCACTGTCGGGCCACCTTCGGATCTCCCCTTATCCGGACTTGAACTCCTCCCGCGTTGAACTTAAGGCACTGATGGAAGGTAGAAGGGACGCAACAGAACGCACTGATTAGCGGCCATCCAAAGATGGCGTTGTAGCTGCTGGGGGCGTCCACTATGACAAAATGGCAATTCCTGGACTGCCCTCCCAAGACTACATGGAGTCCCACTCCTCCTTCTACCTCCTTCCTCTCACTAGAGAACCCAAATAGTGGGTCGTCTGAGGCCAACACCCTCCGTGCCTCCACCTGCATCTCATCAGACGCCTTCTTGAAGATGACATTGACCGAGCTCCCGTTATCCACCAGGATTCGGAAGATGGTGAAGTTCTCGATCGCTGTCTGTATGACCAGCGCATTGTGGAAAGGGTCTTCATGACCCGGCATGTCCTTCCGAGTGAACAAGATCTTCTCTACTAGGGGAGAGGCTAGGGACGTCGAATCCATGCTGCGACGATAGATGGTATGGAGGCTTGCCTTCCTAGTCGCCTCGATCCCTACCCCCCCCCCCCCCCATAGATCACCCCAATCCCTCCCCAGGTCCCCACATCGACCCGTTCTTCACACCTGTCGTCCTCCTCGTCCTGAGATAGGACCTCCTCAATCCTCACCGCCCACTGCTCCCGCGGCGCCGGCGCTCTGGCTTCCTTCATCTCCAAGAATTCTGGGCAGGTGGCCGTTGTGTGACCTTCCTCCTCGTGGAAGTCACAATAGGGCAACGCCCCCCCCCCCCCCCCCCCCCCCCCCCCCCCCCCTCTCGGCCTTTGCCGCCCTATTCCTCCTCCTAGGAGCAGCTCCTTTGGCTTGGGCCCCTTTTCACCTGCCTGGTCTCCCTCGACCGACTGCCATTGCCTGCTGAGGCGGGTGGGGATGAGGTGGCCTCGGGACCTGCCTCCACCCTAGCTAGTGGGGTCTTCCTTGGCCTCCTTGGAAGTTGCCCCCTCCCTGGTGGAAACCCCTTCCCGGGCAAATCCCACCTTCCTGCTGCCTCCACCCGACCTCCGGGGCTCTTGCCTCTTCTCTTCTCCTTGGTTCTGGATGTTTGACCTCCGACTCGCTCAGTCGTACCAACCTCTTTGTGAACTCAGGGTTTGCTGCTTCCCCCTCTATCTCCTCCGCCGCTTTGTCCATCAGCTCCTCGAAAGACAAAGGTGCCCTCCTCTTGAGGTGCATCTTGAAGAACCTCTCTCACAGACCCACTATGAAGGCGAGCTGAAGAGTGTACCCTAGCACCTCCTGGATGGGGAGGACCTCCTCCTGGAATCGATCCACATAATGATCTAGTGACTCCCCCTGCCTCTGCTTGATGTTGAAGAGGGCCTCGGGGTCCTTCTTCCTCTTCTTCGAGGTTGAGAAGCGCAGCAGGAAGCCGCGACGCAAATCCTCGAAAGCATATATCGACCTGGAGGGCAACTAGCGGAACCAGTCAATTGCTTTCTCCTTCAAGGTGGTGGCGAAGAGTCGGAACTTGAAAGCGTCCGACATAGGTCTAATAGAGACCATGTCTTTGAACCACTGCAGGTGCTGAGTGGGGTTATCCTTGTCCGTATACTGAGTCATGGCCGGCTCGCTGAACCCCTCGGGGAGAGGTGCCGAGAGCACTAACTCGCAGAAGGGACTCCCCCCCCTTCACACTCCTAACCTGCTCCACTCGCCCCGCGAGCTCCCCGGGCGAACTGACTCCTCTCGGTCTCGCACTCGCCGAGGGACCGCTTGCTGGGATCCCACTGGCTGGGATTGTAACACCCTGCCTGTTACATAGCATATAACAGTAGGTCCGGCCGGGACCCCACGCCATATGAAATGAACAGAAAAGCGCGGTACTAAAATTAGCATTTAAACAGTTACAAAAGATAACTATCTCAGCACCAGAGTCGCAACGGAAGCATATATATATATTCATTTACTTAAAACTAGTTTACAACATGTCCACAATGAAACTAGGAATGAAAAACATCAAGAGTTATTTACATTGATTGTTTACATCATAAAGGTGGCTTCCAGACATCGGCACGCAGGCCGGCCACACATGAACAAAAGGGTAAACAAAACTATGGCCTTCAAGGGCCAGCACAGCATAACAGCAGGGGCTTCAGCCCTCTATTTCCCGCTAGTCTCACTGGGACCTATATAAGCAAATCCACCAAGTGGTGGGAAAACAAGTAACCGGTTAGCTTTAGCTGACTAAGATTTATAACGACCCCACCCCACAATCGGGGCGGCGGTGCTCCTTCCCTGCAAGTAAATGTCAGCAGCATATAAATCTATATCCGCAAACAACACCAACGGGGGACATACCGCGCCACCCGCTTCGTGCTCTCAAGGCACACTTTGGCATACTCCCTGAGTTACGCACTTAAGCTAAGTCTTATTTCAACTTATACAAGCAAATTGAGCTAGCCCGTGCACACGAAGTTACGACACTCTTCCATAGCCCGGTGCAACGAGGGGCGGCCTCTTCACCACCACTATAGGGGGTTCGGTTCCGCTAGACCCGTGCTCAATCATCGTAGTGTACACGATACGGGTAAGCTTCACCCAATACCCATCTCTTAAAGCTGGGTTTTGCAAGTTCCACAGCTTTTTCTGCTACGTATCAAGTCTACAGGAATTTAGGTAGCACGAAAACACACAGTCTGTATGCTAGGCGCTAGCGCCGGCGCTAACGCTAGCGCATGGCGCTAGCAACAGAACCCAGTTCTGCCCGGCACTGGTAACAGAACCCAGTTCTGCTACCTCTGGGAAAAATGCCTCCAGAAATCGACACAAGTAGCTCACCTGGAGCTACCGCCGACGCTAACGCTAGCGCCCGGCGCTAGTAACAGCACACAGGTCTGCTACCAAATTTAGGTATTGCCTGGGAAACACCTCCAGGACCCTTTTTCTGTACAAAACCGTACACATGACCCGAATCACTGCACTTACACGGAATCGTTTCTGGCACTTTCAACATCACCAATCCGGCTCGATCTGTCCAGATGGGTTTCACACAGCATGCCTATGCCCGTACTACAGTTTCGGACTCCATATGCAATTTGTGGGGGAATACCTTCATCCCACCGGAAGATCCAATCCACTAATTAGTAGAAGTCTCCCGAAATACATGCAAACCAAAGGACATACATGTCCAAGGATTAGGCAAGAGAGTCGTTACCCTCGTAGGCCGTTTCGGTGCCATAGAACTGAGCTTGATCTGGAGGAAACTTGCTGAACCAGCACCCTCTCCACGGAATCGCTGATGGCACAAGCACACAAAACCGCCTTCGTGACTTTGCCCTTGGCACAACTAAAGCCTCACCCTCACGCTCGGCTCTCAGCTCTCAGATCTCATAAAGGCAGAGAATTCTCCAAGAAATGAGAAGAAACATCGGATTTCTTGGTATATATGAATTTCCCGCTACCGCCGGCGCTAGTGGCTAGCGCTGACGCTAGCCCTGAGTCGGTACCGCTTAGAGACACTATCGCCGGCGCTAGCGCTAGCGCCTGGCGCTAGTTCCCTGACTTCAATTTATTTTCATTTTTGGTATTTTTGAATGCACATGAAATTTGGGGTCTTACAATTCTCCCCCACTTAAAAGAATTTCGTCCCGAAATTCTAATAGTGCAAATACTCAAAAAGATACAAAATACGACTTGTACCTCAACGGAACAGCTCGGGGAACTCCTCATGCATAGTTTGCTCGCGCTCCCATGAAAGCTCCTCACGACCGCAGTTGTTCCAGCGGACTTTGACCATCTTGATCAATTTATTCCGCAGTTGCTTGATATCAGTGTCTTCGATGCAAATAGGCGTGACCAGCGTCTTCAGCCCATAATTGACCGGCACCTGACTAGCTACAAGCACTTGGCTAGGCTCTGGTACAACTTTCCGTAATACCGATATGTGGAACACATCGTGCAGACCACTCAACTCTGTCGAAAGAGTGAGCCGATAGGCAGCTTCGCCAACACGTTCCAGTATCTCAAACGGCCTAAGGTATCTTGGACTCAGCTTTTTCAAGCGTCGAATCCGAGACACACCCTTGAAAGGTTTGATCTTGAGATAAACCCAGTCGCCCACGGAGAACTCGACGTTTATGTGCTTGGCATTGTAGTACTTTGCCTGCCTATCTTGTGCAATCAACAATCGATCCCGGATTGTTTGAATCGCCGCATTTGCCTCTTCGACTTCCTTTCGCTTAAACAACTTTGTTTCACCTGTCTCCGCCCAAGATAAGGGAGTGCGGCAAGCTCTACCATAGAGGGCCTCGAAGGGTGCCATCTTTATACTTGCCTGATAGCTGTTATTATAAGCGAATTCGATCATGTAGAGATGATCTTCCCACTTTTTACCGAAATCCAGGACGCACATTCGGAGCATATCCTCCAGAGTTCTGTTCGTACGTTCAGTCTGTACTTACGTCTGAGGGTGGAAGGCAGTGCTAAACTTCAACTTTGTACCTAACAACTGGTGGATTAGCCTCCAATCCTTGGAAGTAAAGCACCCATCTCGGTCACTAACGATGCTACGGGGCACACCGTGCAATCGGACAATGCTATCTACATAAAGTTTTGCCAACTTTTCAACTGAATCGTCCTTCCGGTTTGGAATAAAGTGGGCTACCTTTGTCAAGCGATCCACGATCACCCATACGGCACCATTCCCACTCTGCGATCTCAGCAAACCGTGCATGAAATCCATCAAAATGTCATCAAATTTCCATTCCGGTATAGGTAACGACTTCAGGAAACCTCCAGGTTTCTGACATTCCGCCTTCACCAGTGCGCAAGTTTTGCATTTTGCCACGTACAAGGCGATGTCTTTCTTCAATCCTGGCCACCAAAACAGCTTTTTCATGTCTTGGTACATTTTTGTGCTCCCTGGGTGAATTGAGTATTGGTAAAGTGCGCTTCGTACATCAATTCATCCCGCAACTTACCCACATTTGGGACGCACAACCGACCGTCTTTCCACATCAGACCGTCATCTACTACAAACTCTGCAGTAGTCCCATCCCCAGACTCTGCTACATAGCGCTGCATGCTCGAATCAAGTTCTAAGGCCTGTCGTACTCTATCTGCGAGGTCGTATTGCACCTCCGTCCAGTTCAAGCACGCACTTGCACTAGAACTCCTCTCCACACAGGAGATCTCTAAGGCTTCCAAGTCACTGATCAGACGTGGATCATACATCTGAATTCAGTTGGCCTGCGCAGAAGACCTCCGGCTCAAAGCATCCGCGACTACATTTCCCTTCCCGGGAGTATAGTGTATCTCGAAAGTGTAGTCCCCCAGGAACTCCGTCCACCTTCGCTGTCGCATGTTGAGCTCCTTCTGATTTAGCAGATACTTAAGGCTCTTATGGTCAGTAAAGATGTCAACCTTCACACCATATAAGTAGTGTCGACACAATTTCAGAGCGAAGATCACGGCCGCCAACTCCAAGTCGTGGACCGGGTAATTCCGCTCATGCACTTTCAACTGGCGAGAGCCATAATCTATCACTTGACCATGCTGAAGAAGTACGCAGCCTAAGCCGCTCCCTGACGCATCGCTGTAAATTTCATTGCCTTCCGTACCAGATGGCAAACACAAGATTGGTGTCGTGGTCAGACGACTCTTAAGTTCCTCAAAAGCTCGTGCACACTCCGGTGACCAAACGAACTTCTGATCCTTCCTCGTCAAGGTGGTGAGAGGTAGAGCGATTAGCGAAAAGTTCTCCACGAAGCGCCGATAGTAGTCGGCAAGTCCAAGGAAACTCCTGACTTCCGCTACTGTCGCCAAAACGGGCCACTTCTGCATTGCATCAATCTTTGCCGGATCCACTTCGATACCCTCGCCACTAACAACATGACCAAGGAACGCCACTGAGGCTAGCCAGAACTCGCACTTAGAGAACTTGGCATATAGTTGACTACGTCGCAGGGTTTCCAAAACTTCACGCAAATGAATCGCGTGCTCTTCTTCAGACTGAGAGTACACCAAGATATCGTCAATGAAGACAATGACAAACCGATCAAGGCACTCTCGAAAGGTCCTATTCATCAGATCCAAAAATACTGACGGTGCATTCATCAATCCAAACGGCATCACTGTAAACTCGTAGTGCCCGTAGCGAGTACTGAATGCTGTCTTAGGGATATCACAATCCCGAATTCGTAACTGGTAATAGCCAGACTTGAGATCCAACTTTGAATACACAGTTGACCCAACTAGCTGATCGAATAAGTCATCGATTCGAGGAATCGGATACTTGTTCTTCTCGGTCAGCTTGTTCAATTCTCGATAGTCAATGCATAGACGCAGGCTTCCGTCCTTCTTCTTCACAAAAAGGACCGGAGCGCCCCAAGGGGATGTACTTGGGCGTATGTAACCCTGCTTTAACAACTCCTGTAATTGAACCTTCAATTCCGCCATCTCCTTTGGCGCAATTCGGTACGGAGAGCATGAAACAGGTTTGGTACCTGGCACCAGCTCTATAGTGAAGTCAATCTCTCGCTGAGGTGGCTCCCCAGGAGATCTTTCGGAAACACATCTGGATACTCTGAAATCACCGGAACATCACTCAAACTGGGTTGAGGCTTTGCAGCCCCCACTAGCACAACACATAACTCTGCGCCTTGCCGAACTTCCTTGACCACTTGGACAGCAGACATCAGTGTCTTGCTCGGTCCACGCAAACCAGCAAACGTCGTCGCACGTTCGGTATTCCGCCCCAGTGTGATCTCCTTAGAAGTGCAATCAATGTAGGCCTGCTGCGCTGACAGCCAGTCCATACCAAAGATCACATCAAATTCTGAAAGCGGGAGTATCAGTGCTTCCAAATCAAAGTCTTGACTCCCTATTCGTACCTTTTCCACACAACCTCAATCCACGCGCATCGAACACCCATTGGGTAGCAACACATCTAATCGTTCATGTCTAAACAACGAAGGCACTCCAAGTTGATGTATGAAGGCCTCTGATAGAAAGGAATGTGAAGCACCCGTATCAAATAGTGCTCTCGCCGGATAGTTAAAGATCAGGACAAAGCCTAGGACATCAATGGTTAACAAGCAATGCATAAGGTATGAAGTATAAAAAGCAACAAAAGCTATATACTATCGCATACCTGTCACCACATCGTTCTGTTTGATGGCCTCCTGCTGGCCAAGGTTATATACTCTAGGCTGGGCTGGAGCAGCGTGAGATGTGGTTGACTCTGCCGCCTTCCCTTTCTCTGCTGCATAGGCCGCAACTAGCTTCTTCCCACTACGACAGTCACGAGCAAAGTGCCCCGGTCTGCCGCAGTTGTAACAGGTGTGTGGACCTCGCCCAGTCACTCCTGATGCTGAAGATTGAGCTGACCCAGACGGTCGCATTCCTTTCTTCCATTTGTCTCGTCCCGACTTTGCCAAGCTCGCTACTTTGAATTCTGGCTTGACAACTGCTAGCTCCTTCCTGCTTTGGGACCGCTTCATATCTTTCTTTAAAGAACGAGCCGAGTTGACCAGGGTCATAAACCCCTGCGTCATTGGCCCTGACAGAAGGAACTGCAACTCTTCTCGCAAGCCTTCGTAAAACCGATTTGTTTTACGAGCTTCATCGGCAAACGTCACGCCTGCATAGCGCCCCAACCGTGTAAACTCATGTAGATAGTCGTCGATCATTCTATCACCCTTTGTCAGACGGTTGAACTGATTTTCCATCTCTATCTGTTGGGCCGGTGGAAGATACCGCGCCAAGAACAGTCTGGAAAACTCATCAAAGGAGATATCTGTCAGCTGTCGTCCCGCTAGCTGATGTAACTCCAACTCGTCCCACCACAGCTGCGCCTCCCCATCCAATAGGAAGGTTGCCAAAGTAACTTTTTGCGCTTCCTCTGTATCTGTGGCCTTCAAGGTTTTACGCACCCTTGTCAGCCAATCCTCCGCTTGCGTCGGGGTTCCTGCCCCCGTGAACGTGGAAGGGTGGAAACTCAAAAATTATTGCAGCTGCTGATCTGGAGCTCTTCGTGCCCTCAACGGCACTGGCCTTTCCACTGTAGGTTCGGCTGCTGGAGCCTGCACTGGAGCCGCTCCCGAAATAGGAGGCTGTCAAGGGACATGCCCTCCTGGATGCGCCGTGAACATATCAAATACTGCCTCAGCGATCATCCTTACAGTTTCAGCCGAAGGAGGAGTCGGCACTGGAGTTGGTGCACTACTTGCAGTCGAACGAGGGGGTCGAGAAGGCCCCGCTCCACTCCCAGCCGCCTAAACATGTGCACAAAACACAATTAGCGCCTAGGAGAAGGCATGAAGCAACAAAGGAACACAGAAGTTCCATCTGAATGCTACACATATACATATAATTCATTCCTAAAGTGGACAATTACTGGTTATTTATATGAGTTAAAGGCGACGCACACACATGCTCAGCACCCCTTAAAATAATTCGACCACGAATTCAGACGGAAAGGGATCGAGACCCACAGGTCGGAGGATCGAAACCTCCCTCTGATACCAATTTGTAACACCCTCCCTATTACATAGCATATAACAGTAGGTCCGGCCGGGACCCCACGCCATATGAAATGAACAGAAGAGCGCGGTACTAAAATTAGCATTTAAACAGTTACAAAAGATAACTATCTCAGCACTAGAGTCGCAACGGAAGCATATATATATATTCATTTACTTAAAACCAGTTTACAACATGTCCACAATGATACTAGGAATGAAAAACATCAAGAGTTATTTACATTGATTGTTTACATCATAAAGGTGGCTTCCAGACATCGGCATGCAGGCCGGCCACACATGAACAAAAGAGTAAACAAAACTATGGCCTTCAAGGGCCAGCACAGCACAGCATAGCAGCAGGGGCTTCAGCCCTCTATTTCCCGCTAGTCTCACCGGGACCTGTATAAGCAAATCCACCAAGTAGTGGGAAAACAAGTAACCGGTCAGCTTTAGCTGACCAAGATTTATAACGACCCCACCCCACACTCGGGGAGGCGGTGCTCCATCCCTGCAAGTAAATGTCAGCAGCATATAAATCTATATCCACAAACAACACCAATGGGGGACATACCGCGCCACCCGCTTCGTGCTCTCAAGGCACACTTTGGCATACTCCCTGAGTTACGCCCTTAAGCTAAGTCTTATTACAACTTAGACAAGCAAATTGAGCTAGCCCGTACACACGAAGTTACAACACTCTTCCATAGCCCGGTGCAACGAGGGGCGACCTCTTCACCACCACTATAGGGGGTTCGGTTCAGCTAGACCCGTGCTCAATCATCGTAGTGTACACGATATGGGTAAGCTTCACCCAATACCCATCTCTTAAAGCTGGGTTTTGCAAGTTCCACAGCTTTTTCTGCTACGTATCCAGTCTACAGCAATTTAGGTAGCACGAAAACACACAGTCTGTATGTTGGGCGCTAGCGCCGGCGCTAACGCTAGCGCCTTGCGCTAGCAATAGAACCCAGTTCTGCCCGGCACTGGTAACAGAACCCAGTTCTTCTACCTCTGGGAAAAATGCCTCCAGAAATCGACACAAGTAGCTCACCTGGAGCTACTGCTGTCGCTAACGCTAGCTCCCGGCGCTAGTAACAGTACACAGGTCTGCTACCAAATTCAGGTATTGCCTGGGAAACACCTCCAGGACCCTTTTTCTGTACAAAACCGTACACATGACCCGAATCAACGCACGTACACGGAATCGTTTCCGACACTTTAAACATCACCAATCTGGCTCGATCTGTCCAGATGGGTTTCACACAGCATGCCTATGCCCGTACTACCGTTTCGGACTCTATATGCAATTTGTGGGGGAATACCTTCATCCCACCGGAAGATCCAATCCACTAATTAGTAGCAGTCTCCTGAAATACATGCAAACCAAAGGATATACATGTCCAAGGATTAGGAAAGAGAGTCGTTACCCTTGTAGGTCGTTTCGGTGCCATAGAACTGAGCTTGATCCGGAGGAAACTCGTTGAACCAGCACCCTCTCCACAGAATCGCTGATGGCGCAAGCACACAAAATCGCCTTCGTGACTTTGCCCTTGGCACAACTAAAGCCTCACCCTCACGCTCGGCTCTCAGCTCTCAGATCTCAGATCTCATAAAGGCAGAGAATTCTCCAAGAAATGAGAAGAAACATCGGATTTCTTGGTATATATGAATTTCCTGCTACCGTCGGCGCTAGTGGCTAGCGCTGGCGCTAGCCCTGAGTCGGTACCGCTTAGAGACACTATCGTCGGTGCTAGCGCTAGCGCCTGGCGCTAGCTCCCTAACTTCAACTTATTTTCATTTTTGGTATTTTTGAATGCACATGAAATTTGGGGTCTTATAGGGATCCCTCCTACTGGGACGGCGCTTGCTGCGCCCCACTCGCACTCGCTGGGCTGGGGAAAATCTCCCGCCCTGCGAGGTCTTGCTCTGGCATCTGGGACATCGCCTCCTTCACTGGCCTCTGCCCCGGGGCATGCTCGCCTACTCCAGCTGGAGGGGCCGCTTGGGGAGCAGGGGTTGCGAGACTCCCAAGGGCCATGGCGAGGGCACAATGGAAGGCCCCGAACAGATCCCTCTTGAGGTCAGCCAGCATCTCCACCGTCGCTAGCGCACCGGGTGGAGCCGAGCCGCCGAAGTCCTCCTCTCGCTCGTTGTCTCCCGCCATCTCTTCCTTAGAGCATTCTTGAACTACCCGCACTCCACGCTCACCGCACCAAAAATGTTGAAACCAAGACTTGGCTTCTTTATGGAGATCGGGCCCTCAAGGATGAGGGGCGGCTAGAACATACTGATTCCTCGGAAGGAACTAGCTGGAGACTCGGAACTAAACACAGACCCTTGGTCACAGCGCTGAGGTCCCACCACACACACGGAAGATCTTTGAGCGCTTCCCCTCCCAAGCCAAAGCTGAGACTGGGCACCTTGGAGAGCCTGAGAGCTAAGCCAAGATAACCTAGGGAGGAAGTGTTGGAACATGGTCTTCCGCATCTCCTAGGTTTGAGAATAACAAATCCTATGTGTATTTGATCTTGTGTGTTTAAGTGTGCAGGAAATCAAAGTCCATATGACTCAAGGATAGTTGTCCCCAAAATAGAGGCCAGAATTCCAACATGACCACTAGCGCCGGCGGTAGCGATAGCGCCCGGCGCTAGCGATGATTAGCATGATTCCGGCAGTGTTTTTAGAAGGAGCAAGCGCCCGGCGGTAGCTACTAGCGCTGGCGGTAGCATGGCGCACAAGAGGCATAGAGCAAAATGTTGTCGCGGATTGAAGATCCTGCCGCGCAAAATGTTACTTAATCAGGGATAGCGCCGGCGGTAGCGGTAGCGCCGGCGGTAGCGCTTTGGCTATAAAAGGACCCCCACTCCTATTGTTTTTGACACACCTATTGCATACACCTCAAAGAGAGAGTGCTAGAATTCCAGAGGCTTGTCTTGGCCGAAATTTGAGGTCCCAGCGAAGCTCTGCCAACTTCAGAAGGAGGATTCCATCACGCCGAATCCAAACGAAGTCCGCTTCGACAAACGCTGATTCTACAGTGGATCTTCGCCTCCATCTTCAGAAGTTCATCTTAAGGGAGTTTTTATTATTTTATTTATCTTTCTTTGTAAACGGTAGTGAAATCGCCTCGTGTTGGCGACTAGGTCTGGGGTAGGACTTAGGGCTGAAATTTGCCTTGTGTTGGCGACTAGATCTAGGATAGGTCTAGGGGGTGCTCGAGGCCACATCCGGGGAAGGATTGGCTATAGTGGCTTGAGGCCAAATCCAGGAAGGACAAGGCTAGGGCCACCGGTTCGTGGGGAAGCGAGTCGGGATAGAAAACGAAAAGAGCTTTTATTATTCGCCTCCGATCTCTAGCGTCATTGAGATCAAGTTTTGTAAAACTTATTTAATATCAATAAAGCTTGTCTCTCTTTTTGTTTTACTTGACTTCTTGTTTTAATATTGCAATATTCCAAAGTTTTTCTAAATAAAATCTAAAGTTTTTGAAAACCCTTATTCACCCCCCCCCCCCCCCCCCCCCTCTAAGGGAGCCCACCAATCCAACAAGTGGTATCAGTGGCAGGTTATTCCAAATCGGCTTAACAACCGGGAATAATGGCGTCTCATGATCTCGCTTCTACTAGTGGGGTAAATTTTTATGAAGAAGAAAAATCTCCTAAACCACCTTTATTCGAAGGGAGAAATTATAAAGGATGGAAAATTTTAATTGAAAATTTTATTAAGACTTTAGATATCGAAGTATGGAATTTAGCCATTGTAAGACCTGCGGATGAATTAAATAAAAAAGAATGTCAACTAAATGCAAAAGCCAAACATTATTTATTTTGTGCTCTATCAAATGAAATTTTCAAATTAATATTGCTTTTCTAGTGCATACAAAGTTTGGCAATTTCTTGAAGAAATGTATGATTTTCCTCTCGCAGGTATAGATCAAACACAGGAGGAGAAGAACATACAAGCATCCACTACTATTCAAGAAGATCTCTCTCGTTGCAAAGCCATGGAAATCATGGAAACTAACTTGGAAAAAGAGAGCAATACATCAAAAGAAAAAGAAGATGAAAATTCATCTATGATGGAGGAAGGCGCAGAAGATAACGAAGGAACTTCATGCACACATTTTGCCTCTACCAAAAGCGTTGTAAGAAAGTCAAAATCTTCTTCTTTTGTGATAACTTCCATTTCTAGTTTCAATATACTAAAAACTGCTAAACGTAAGATCAAGAAATTGAAAATTACTAATAAAAATTTACGTTTAGAAAATAAGAGATTAAAAACTAATGTTAATTTAGAATCTAATTGTGATGTGGTTTCACCATCTTGTCCTTTACTTGAAAACACACAACCTTGTTTTGATTGTAATAATTTTAAGAAAAAACTTAAGGAACTTGAAAAAGAAATTATTTGTATAAAAGAACATAATGAAAAATTATCTTTAGAAAATTCATCTTTAAAAGGTGATTGTGCTACATGCAAAAGTTATAAAATTGAAATTGAAGAGATGGATGAAACATTTGAGGAATACAGAAATGAATACCAAAACCATATTGATTCAATTGTTTCTACTCTTAAAAATAGCACAATTGCGTATACCAAAGCTAGACATAACTTGAAACTTAAGAACAATGAATTAGAAACTAAAATTATCTTGCTTAAGGAAATCTTAAAGAAAAATTCTCAATATCAAACAAACTCTAAAAGCAAGTTAAATATGATATCTCAAAATATGAATAAACCAAACAATGGGAATAAAAAACATCAAAAGATTGTAAATGAAATTCCAAAACACTATCATCATCATCATTTACAATATCAATCTTCTCCCAACGAAAAATTAAACGTTCACAAATTTCCTATGAAAAATACTTTCAATAATCATTACAATCATAATCATCAATATAAAGATTATCATAATGGAAATTTGACATATAAGAATAACATTAAACCAAAGTTTGAATGGAGGCCCAAAATTAAAAATGAAACATTAACTTCACATGAAAGGACCCATTCATCACTAACTACCCACAAACATACACGATATATTTGGGTACCCAAAGGAACCACCACACTTGGTCCCCATTGGATACCTAAATCTCTTATTCATTAGGTATCATCAATTGCATGAAGTAGAATCCTTTCAAAATGAAATATATAAAGTTCTACTTCATGATATGCCTTCATGTCTTTTAATTTTTCTTGTTTTCATATTTCTTTTGAACTATCATGTCATGGTCATCCTATACAGCATTAAAAATATGATTTTATCTCTTAAAAGCTTAATATATTCATAAAATCAAATTGATCAAAATTCAAAATCATATTTTATTTTGATGACCTATCTTTTATTCTTATATTCATTGCTTCTAAATATCTTATATTATCCATATGAATCAAACTCTAAATTTGCTATAAGATATTTCAAATTAAATCCGGTTATTTGGCTATTAAGATTCTTAGCCTTCACCAACAAGTGGTTTAGTGAAATAACTTGATCTAAAAGAAAATTCAAGATCTAAATCAAAATTCTTAATTAAAGGAAAATCACTAAAATGTATTGAAAGAATTGATCTTCATAATGAATATAGAATTCACAAACACCACTATGATCTATTGATGTCCTTTGCTAAAATTCTCTAACATCATAAGTTATATCAAAAGTCTTCTAAAAATAATTATTTCTATCACATTTATGTGAATTATAATTGATATATTAACTGATGACAATTGATATTATAATGGTTGGTGTATATTGCGATTTATTTCTAGTTTAGACCTTTGAATCATCCTGATATCAAATCAAATAAAATCGTCACTCCATTCTAGGTCTATAAGTTAAAACATTGTATCAACAAACCTTGGTATAACATTAATCTCAAACTTATCATACTAACATTGTCGCCTAAAGAATATTTGTGTCTTTGTTAGGCTTTATTTGTTTACCAAGATATACAGGCTGGGTATTCTCATCTAGGGCTTATCCATGGTATGATTGTGCATGAACATTATTGTTAATCTCTAAAATCATGCATATTTGATTTGTTCATTCATGACCTCTCATGCTTACATTTCATATCATTTTCAAACTACATTGGTAAATATAAGCCTTAAAAATATTAAAATGGAGATATAATGAAATATATCACTTACAATGTTGGTAAAGTCATATACAAAATCGCTAATGTTTCATGAAATTTGCACTATCTAGACATTTCCTAAAAATCTGAAATTTCAACATGAAACTACTATTGGGATAATTAATCAAGATCAACAAGTAAAATTTTCAAAATCATTGAAAATCATGTACTGTTTTCAGTGCTAGCGCTAACGCCGGCGCTAGCGAACCTATCCGGTTTTCAGTAATTTTAAAATTTTGAAAAATTCTTAAAAATGTATTATTCTATATGAACTATTTAGTTTTGCACTTCTGACATTATTTGATTTTTGAAAAATTAAAATACAAAATTACAAAAGCCAAATTACAAAAAATATTTTTTTTTTGGTTATTTGTTTGATTTCTATTCCTATATGCAAAAATCAAATACAAAAATATAAAACAAAAACAAGTATCAAAAATTATTATTTTGAACTTACACTTTCTACTTACATGTATCTTGCGAAAGGGGGATTTGGGTTATCATCCCATCACATCTCCTAGTACCGGGCGAACCCCTGACAAGGTAGTCCTCGGGAAGTCCAAGATCAATCTTATGAGTTCAAACTTTAAATCAAAATTATTCTTCAAAAATATTGTATGAACTTCATTGAAAATCAAGCATGACTTAATCTATTATTTAGAACTTCTATGTTGCAATTTATCTTTTCAAACTACTTTGAACATTACTTTCATCATGCTTTGATATATCTATTAATATGTGCATCAATTATATTGAAAAAGTTGTGTAGAACTATGCGTAGCATGCCTCTAAGTATGAGTAATGTTTTATGTTTGATAATGATCGATATTCACTCACTTATTTTGGCATTGTCTACTTATGTGTTTAATCTAAGAATGCTTGTGTATGTTTTGTAATAGTACAATGAATTAAAATTGCACAAGTATCTTACCTACATAACTTTTGTTTGCACTTTAAAAGTTAAGAAAAGTGGTTATGTTTTTATAAATTATATTGGTTTGCAAAACAAGTGTATTCGGAGAACTTTGTACAAAACAAAAATCATAAAATAAAGTGACAAAGATAACTCCACCAAGCACTACTTGAACCTCCCGATAAGTCTTAATAAGCGTTGTGAGGTTGAGCACCTTGGAAAGAATAGTAAAGTATCTTGTGCAAACCATAACTTTCTTTCAAAATAAAAACCACTTATTCTTAAGTACACTGGATCACAATAAAAATCAATCTTGAAGAATAAAAATATGTGATCCCCCAAGCACTACTTTGCACCCTGATAAGTCTTGATGAGCATTATGTGTGCAGAGCACCTTGGTAGTTGTACTTTTTATTGTGCATTAAAGTGTGTGGAAGTAATCTTATTTGTGTTTTATTGTGCTCGTACTTTACATATATCTTGTATTTTTGATTATAACATTTGTTTACATTACTCAAAAATACACTTATGTGCACATCATTATCTTCCATAACACTTCTTCTCATGAGTAGATCCTAATGCTAATTCTATATTACTTTTTATTTATGAAATGCACTAGATAACCTAGCATGTGTTCTACAATGTTTTGTATGTTTTGAAATTATGAATTAAAATAACTTTGTAGTAATCTTTTTGATAACATTATTTCATGTTTGGTTACATTATTGAAGATTTTAAATTGAACAATGATTTACAAAAACATCTTCTTTATGAAATTTAACTCATATATCTTTTTATGGATCATCATTGAGTACAATAAGATGTTTCTTGTGTTTCTATAAGTCTTCCGCATCATAATCATATAATTGTTTTACCTTGCGCTTTCATGCTTATTTAAAGTCTTTCATTTTGTGTGCATCATCACTTGAATCTTCAAATTCCTTTCTTACAACAAGTGGTAGACTTGCTTGGTAAACTTTATATTGATCGAATTTTTGTTGCTATAAAACTCTGATTTATTTCTATGAAAATATTGTAATGCTAAAATTCTGATTTATGAATGGATTTCAAAATAGCTATGTGAGTGTTTCCATAAATTCAAATAAAAATTTAAATCCATAGGCTATGTCATTAGATTTAAAAAGCTTAAATGTTTTCAATAATTATTATCCTTGACTTCATTTCTCACCATAGCGGGGGCGTATGGTTATAGACATTAGATAACCTTTATCTCTAGTCATGTCTTGTCCTTAACCGGGGAGGGTTCCAGTGGGGCCTTGCGAGGCACTGGGGGGAAAGAGTGCTAGGTTGAGTTGTGTCTAGTGTTTGCATATGGGACTAACACCCCAACCTACGGCATGTATGCAGCTCCTCATGCCCATCCGTCACTTAGTACGGGGCTAGGGTGTAGTCATATTGTCTGGGTAGTTTAGTTACTTGGAAATCATTACATTTTGGTTATACTACAAACTCTGATTTATGAAAATGTTGTAATACTCAAACTCTGATCTATTTAAATGAAAAGTATTCTAAAACTCCTTATCTTTTCCTTCTCTATAAGCTCGATCATGCTTTTATCTCATTATCAATTTTTAAGTGGTGTCTCCTTACCCGCTTTTGCTAATAACAAAAGGGGGAGAACAAACATGATAAATATAATCTGCTATCAAAATATAATGGTTAATTAAGATGATAGCTTACATATTAGAGGAGCATTCACTTAGGGGGAGCATATATCTAGGGGAAGCAATTCTAAATGCTAAAATCAATAATTATCCTAAGTCATCACTCACACACACACACAAATATAGTTTCATCATGCTTATTTATTAATGCTTTGATTTATCATTAATGGATTTGTTATTATCAAAATGGGGAGTTTGTTGGAACATGGTCTTCCGCATCTCCTAGGTTTGAGAATAACAAATCCTATGTGTATTTGATCTTGTGTGTTTAAGTGTGCAGGAAATAAAAGTCCACATGACTCAAGGATAGTTGTCCCCAAAATTGAGGCCAGAATTCCAACATGGCCACTAGCGCCGGCGGTAGCGATAGCGCCCAGCGCTAGCGATGATTAGCGCGATTCCGGCAGTGTTTTTAGAAGGAGCTAGCGCCTGGCGGTAGCTACTAGTGCTGGCGATAGCATGGCGCACAAGAGGCATAGAGCAAAATGTTGCCGCGGATTGAAGATCCTGCCGCGCAAAATGTTACTTAATCAGGGATAGCGCCGGCGGTAGCGGTAGCGCCGGCGGTAGCGCTTTGGCTATAAAAGGACCCCCTATCCTCTTGTTTTCGACACACCTATTGCATACACCTCAGAGAGAGAGTGCTAGAATTCCAGAGGCTTGTCTTGGCCGAAATTTGAGGTCCCAGCGAAGCTCTGCCAACTTCTGAAGGAGGATTCCATCACGCCGAATCCAAACGAAGTCCGCTTCGACAAACGCTGATTCTACAGCAGATCTTCGCCTCCATCTTCAGAAGTTCATCTTAAGGGAGTTTTTATTATTTTATTTATCTTTCTTTGTAAACGGTAGTGAAATCGCCTCGTGTTGGCGACTAGATCTAGGCTAGGTCTAGGGGGTGCTCGAGGCCACATCCGGGGAAGGATTGGCTAGAGCGGCTTGAGGCCGAATCCGGGAAGGAGAAGGCTAGGGCCACCGGTTCGCGGGGAAGCGGGTCGGGATAGAAAACGAAAAGTGCTTTTATTATTCGCCTCCGATCTCTAGCGTCATTGAGATCAAGTTTTGTAAAACTTATCTAATATCAAAAAAGCTTGTCTCTCTTTTTGTTTTACTTGACTTCTTGTTTTAATATTGCAATATTCCATGAAATTTCTAAATAAAATTTAAAGTTTTTGAAAACCCTTATTCACCCCCCCCCCCCTCTAAGGGCGCCGACCGATCCAACAGGAAGAAGCTCAGAAAACTGAGATTGGAATCCTCTCCAAATGTGCCCTTCAAGGTCTATTTATAGTTTATTGAGTCTGGTCTGCTAATAGCAGGATTCCGCCTTACTCTTTTGTTATACGCAGCCCAAAATGGTCTGCAAATAGCCAAACTCTGTTGTTTGGAGGGGCTAACTGCAGACCAGCAAGGGTTTTTAGGTAAAAATGATCATGAACCCTTCCTGGGCGAGCCGCCCATAAGAGTCTCTTTCGCGAACCAAGTGGCTCGGCTTGCTCGCCTCCCTGCGAATGACCGACGAGGGTCTGGCCCGCTCGCCTTCCTGCGAGCGACCGGCGAGAGCCCGGCTCGCCCGGCACCCCAGCTCGCTAGCCTTCTTACTCCTTTCGCCTGATGTCTCCTTTGTCTCTACTCAACCACTAGCGAACACCGGGGTTGTACAACCCTCAATTACCGGACCTTTTATTCAGGGTTGTTGAGAAAAACTCCTTTGATTTAACTTAACAAATTATCTAAAAAGTGATTTTATCTCTTAGGTTGAATTACCCATTGTATAGTGAGGGTAATGTGGTCATTAGATGTCTTAGGATATCTCTCTCAACTTAGGGTGACAAGATAAGTTCAAGACAAGCAGTATTTGTGTTAAGTTATCTTTTGCGTCGAATAGAAATCGACGCAGCATCGAATGGATGTCGACGCTACTTAGACTAGAAGTCCAAGCAACTCAACCTTCTGTGAAAGTAAATCAAGTCGACGCTATGTCGAAATGATATCGACGTAGAGGCCATGGTCATGTCGAAGTATTATGAGAAGTCGATGCATCTTCTACTTCAACTCAACGCAGAAGGAATTATTTGTCGAAGCCATCTAAAGTCGATGCAATGTCAACTACATTTCGACGCAGATAATGAGGTTCTCAGTCAATCCTTCAACTCGACGGTTACGTCGAAAAGGTTTCGACGCAACGTCGATAAGCATAGTTCAATCAGAGCAAGAATGAATTCGAAGCTGCTCTTACGTAAACTCGAAGGTGCGTCGATAAGAGAGAAAGAGAACTCGATGCTACGTCAAATACAGTCTGAAACGGAAACCTTTTCAGCTGTCATTTTGAATCTCTCTCTCATGGCCCACAGTGCTCAAGAACGTTCTCCAACGGCTTATTTATTGCCTCAAATAGAAAGAAGAATTAAAAGAGGACAGTAATGCATTCTTGGAAACACACATACATATGGTGGACGGGTCGTGAATTAAAGAAGGAAAGGAAGAGAAATTGTCCAGGCAAAATACCTTTTCAGGATATACCAGAAAAGGAAATCAAATTCAAATTAAAGAGGGATAATAAATAGGATGAGAAGACATAGAAACATAGAGCATTCATCACATTCTCAGACGGCTGTTGATTAGGGATTCCTCTTCTTCTTCTTCTTGCTGGAACCCTAAAAGATAGAAGAAAACAAGAACCGCTCTCCCAGTCAAGGGTCTTCTTCTCCTCAGTACAAACCCTTGAAGAAAGATCTACAAAAGATTATACTCTGCTCAGAGAAACAATTATTGCTTCCTCATCAATATTATATATTAGCAGTACTACTATAAGAGCAGAGAGAAGAAGAATCAAGAGCTTACAAACTCTAGCAATCATCACTATCATAAACTAGGGTTAATCTGATACAGATCCTGAAGAGCATTCAAAGAACAGTACCTTAAAGACTGTTGTTACAGAATTCTGAAAATCAATTTTTTGATTCCTTCTTCTCTTTCTTACTCTTCTTTCCTTACACCCTGTGTACAAAGTTTTAGAATACCTCTTTCAAAGGATTCTGTGGCTCATGATCTCCTTATCAAAAGATGATTGGTTCAAGATCTCCTTATCAAAAGATCTGTGGTTCATGATCTCCTTATCAAAATATCATTGGTTCTAGGAGTCTCCTTATCAAAAGACTCAGGCACAGGTGGTGCATTCCAACCAGGTGGTAGAAGAGAGGACTACCCACATTTAGGGGAACCTCTATAAAATCCCTTGTGTTTGTGTTGTGAATTTTCTGTGCTGTCCCAATTCTTTCCTTTAGCATTTTATTTCCTGCACTATATTTTTATGCATGTGATTTTGCTTGAGCATAAATCCTTAGTTTGTTTTATTGTTTACACAGTTAGGATAGAAATATTTTAAATCTCTATTCACCCCCCTCTAGAGGACTCTCAGAGGCACACTGTGCACTTTCAATTGGTATCAGAGGGAGGTTGATCATTAAACGGTTAACACCTTGATAAAAAAGACCTCCTACTCTTATCTCTTTATTTCAAATATATTTTATAAAGAAAATAAGTTCTGAGGATTATGCTTCTACAAGACCCCCAGTGTGTAGCTTGAATAAGTTCACACTCTGGAAGGCCAGAATAAGACTCTATATGAATTCCATTGATGAAGACATCTATAATGTCCTTCTCACAGGTCCTCCAGCTCCAGTCAGACAAAAGGCAGGAGAATCCTCAACAACTGAGGCTGTCCCAAGAAGTGAGTGGACAGAGGCTGAGAAGAAGGTCAAGGCATGTGATGCCAAGGCCATGAACATTCTGGTCTCAACAATGTCAGATGAAATTTTCCAGAAGGTTGCTGAATGCCAATCAGCAAAAGATATCTGGGATTCTCTCACCAGAATGGTGGAAGGAAGTTCAAATGAAAGAAAGCAAAGAAAGTCCCTTCTCATATCCAGCATGAGAACTTTCAGAAGAAAGCTGAAGAATATGTTACTGATATGTCTGACAGATTCAGCATTATCATTAATGAGCTCAGAGGTTTGGACAAAGAGATATCCTTGACTGAAATTAATGATAAAATCCTAATGTGCTTCCCTAGCTCATGGGATTCAAGGATCTGGGCAATCAGATAGTCCAAGTGCCACAGAGAAATCTCTACTGAAGCTTTGCTAGGAAAACTTAAGTCATATAAGATGCTTCTGAAGAACAGGGTTGAGTCAGAAGAAAGGGAGACTACTCTAGCTCCTATCCAAAGGAGCCTTGCTCTGAAAGCTACTGAAGGGGAGCCCTCTACTCCTGAAGATGAAATGTTCAATCTCCTAGCAAGGAGATTCATGAAATGGGTCAAGACAGAAGACTCAAGGAGAAGAGAAAGGGACTCAAGGCCCAGGTACGATAAAACTCACCGAGTGGTCAATCTGATGAGTCGAACAAAATTTAAATAAAGTAGATGCACGGGAAAATAGTACATGGCAATTAATAAATGCATATAATATTTCAAGACGCATGATGATGTCATGCGTCTTTGGATGCGACGGAGGATGCATCAAGATGTCATACAAACTATGCAAAGTAATGGCAAACAGTAACGGTTGGTCTTGTAGGTGCAGTCTATCAGAAATATAATTGAAAACATATTGCTCAAATGAACAGAAGTAGGATGAGCAAAGAAAATACTCTCCAAACGATTAGTATCCATTTGCACTTGGTTAAAACTGATGTACCACTTTCATGATGCATTTAAACAAGTATTGAATTGGAGTTCCACCATCTAATTAATTTCGATACAACTTGACCTTCTCATTATATATAGTTCTAATAGCTATTGTATTTTCTAGATTTTTTCAATAATGATAATATTGTACGTGGCTTAACTCTCGCAATGATGGCGTGATAGCCACTATCTTCTGCTTATTGTCATCTAGCCTACCAATTTTTTAGTGCGCTTCTAGATGCACAAATTCATAGTTATGAAAATCAAATTTCACTTCAATCTTCAATTCATTGTTATCCTCTATATGCCCTTTAAGTGCAACCTTGCATCCACAATGTTCCGAACTTGACTTTCTAATATTTTATTTTACAAAATCTTTCTTGATTTGACAATCATTATTTGATCCGACCCTGTCACAACCTAGAATTTCCCTAGGTTTAGCTTTTGCGGTGAACTTATCTGCCCTCAAAATAATGATAATAAATTCCAGATTTTTGTAGTATTTTTGGACCACGCAATTAATTCTTCTTTACTCAAAAACTCATATTTGTACAAAAATATATTCTAACATCAACCAGATTATCTTGAGAACATTCAACATTTGTCAATAATTTAATATCTTCTGAATTCATTTTAATCTAACAAACAATGAAAAAAAACAACTCTAACATCATAAATCTAACAAAAATTTGGAAGAAAAATTCACAAAACCATTTTTTTGTTTAATCTAGGACAAATATTTACCTTCAAAAATCACAACTACGAAATTAGCAAGCATAACTACGTGATTTGTGTGAGAACTTGGAAATATCTTATCAGAAATTAACAAAGACACGTGGTAATTGAAAATAACTAAATATTTTATTTCAAAAAAATCTGAATATTACAACAGTATGACCTCCTTTATATATAATGGAGGAGGTGAGAGAATACAGATAGGATAGTTGGGACTAATATTATACAAGCTACATATGCAGTCATCGCGGTAATGAATATCTTGACCGCATAAGTTGTGAGGTTAGACACGCTAATTGAGAAGTCTGCAAGGTGCGGTTTCCAGATTTAGACCGCGCGATCACATTCCGCCGGTCTTCATCACACAGGAAGAGACTGATCAGACCGCAAGGTGCGGACACATGCAGAGACCGATCAGACCACAAGGTGGGGACACGGGCAGAGACCGATCAGCCCGCAAGGTGCGAACACAGGCATAGATCGATCAGACTGCAAGGTGCAGACATAGGCAGAGACTGCACGATCACATTCATCAGACCGCAAGGTGCTGTCAAAGGAAGAGACCGCGCGGTCAGACCAAAAGGTGCGGTCATTTATAGAGACTGCGCGATCACATTCATTTTCTAACACTCCCCCTCAAGTTGGTGCATATATGTCAATCATGCCCAGCTTGGAACAAATGTCAGAAAACAAAAACGAGGATGATACTGGTTTTGTAAAGACATCTGCTAGCTCATTAGCAGAGGTGACGAATGAAGTGCAGATTTGTTCCTTCAATATTTCATTTCTGATGAAGTGACAATCTACTTCAATGTGTTTTGTCCTCTCATGTAATACTAGATTTCTTGATATGTTTATGACAGCTTTGTTGTCGCAAAACATTGGTAACGGATATTCATAGACTTCTCCCAAGTCATGCATAAGGGCCCGTAACCACTTTAATTCACAGGTGGTTGAAGCCATACTTCTGTATTACGCCTTATCACTTGATCTATATATAACAACTTTTTTCTTACTTTTCCAGCTAACTAGATTCCCTCCTACAAACATGCAAAAACTGGATGTGGACTTCTGATTTTCTTTGTCATCAGCATAGCTAGCATCAGAGTAGGCTTCAATCCTAAAATGGTTATTCTTCTAAAATAGTATTACCTTCCCCGGATATCCTTTCACGTATTCCAAGTTTTTAAAGTTGATCGGAGATGACACTCCCTGGGGCTTTGCATGAACTGACATACCTTGCTTACAACATAGCAGATGCACAGTCTTGTTATGGTCAGATAGATAAGTATTCCCACTAGTTGTCTGTACTCGTGATTTCTAAGAGAAGTGGCGATTCCTCGTTCCAAGATTTTTCTTCACTAATAGTCATCGGACATCAATCTGATTTAGTTCCGAGCAGACATGTTTCTCTTAAAAGATCAGTGACATATTTTCATTGTGAGAGCACCACTGAATTGTGTCTTCGTGAGATTTCTATTCCTAGAAAATACTTAGGAGATCTCATATCTTTCATAACAAAGTTTTGTTAAAAAGATTTCTTTGTTAGAGCAATTCCATCCTTATCGTCGCTAGTAAGGAGAATATCATCTACATAAACAGCAAGAACAACCAACCCATGAGGAGTTCTTCATATAAAGAGAGAGTGATCTGCAGAACTTCGAGCAAAACCAATGACAGATACCACTTGGCTGAACTTGTCGAACCAGACCTGAGGGCTTTTCTTGAGGCCATAGATTGCCTTTCGCAACTTGCATACATGAGACTCCCCCCGAGCAACATACCCAGGAGGTTGCTCCATATATACCTTGTAATTCCCCTAATTTTTCTTAATTATTTTTGCGTAGCCGTTGTGACGTAATTTTGGCGTAAGGGCATTACGTCAGCTCGTCAGGTTTAGTTTTGGGACTTAGCTTAGTTAAAGTATGTAATTTAGATCGAGCGTGCAAAATTTCGCGACCTTTCGAGTTAAAGGGATTATTTTGGGTAGTTATTTTTAGCTTCGGGAAGCTTTATCCCGAGTTTGGCTCTTCGGAATTGAATTCTGACTTCGTCGTTGGATTTGTAGTGCCGTTTTTCTGTTAGGGTGCGAGTTTCGTGGAAGTTTGAGGTGATCTAGTCGCCCTCACTGTTTAAGTAAAAGGGAGTATTATTTAATTAATTAAATATGGAAGTTAGGGTTTATATAAATACCTAAAATCCCCAACCCTATTCTTCTTCCCCTTTCGGCCGACCAAGAGTTCTATCAGGCGATAGAGCGAGAGCGGCGTGTCGTGGAGCATCCGGGCGGAGATTCAAAGGATGTAGTAGTCGGAATCGTGTTTGGAGAGTGGATTCGGAAAGCTCTCGGCGAGGTCTTCGTCCTAGTGGTGAGCTTTTCCCGTTCGTTGGATTTTTGGAGTTTGAAGTAGTGGCCTAACTCCTCCTTTTGATCCGAAAAGTTTCAGGATTTCGTGCTCGAGTGTTTCCATTGCTGTAGGAGCAAGGAAATTTGAGTTTTTGGCAAGGTTAAGGCAAGTGGCTATTTTTTCCTCCTTCCTTCTTGTTTGTTGAAGCACTCTTCTTTTCCTTGGTTATGAGTTATTGCTGTGTTTTTATCTTGTACCTTGATCGCATGTATGATAGTTAATATCCCTAAACCCCCTTGATCTTCCCCCCAAAAAATTATATCTGGAGTTTTCCCTGGACAACCTACGGTTGCCCTAAATTCTTTTTTCCTGCTTTTGGATTTCTCGAGAAATCAAGGTTCCTGCCTTGGTTTTCTCGAGAAGTCAATGTTCCTGCTTTTGAATTTCTCGAGAAATCAAGGTTCCTGCCTTGGATTTCTCGAGAAATCAATGTCCCTGCTTTTGGATTTCTCGAGAAATCAATGTCCCTGCTTTTGGATTTCTCGAGAAATCAAGGTTCTTGCCTTGGATTTCTCGAGAAATCAATGTTCCTGCTTTTGGATTTCTCGAGAAATCAAGGTTCCTGCCTTGGATTTCTCGAGAAATCAAGGTTCCTGCTTTAGGATTTCTCGATAATTCTATTCTCTGCCTTTGATTTCTCGAGAACCCTTTGATCTTAGCCCTCGACTTCTCGAGAACTATAGGTTCTTAGCTTTTGATTCCTCAAGAAATTCCCCTTTGTTTCTTAGTGTTTGAGCTATGCCTCCAATTTCTCCTCCTCCTCGAAATCTTGTGTCTTCTAAAGGGTGCAGGTAGTTGCAGATATATATACAGTTCCCTTGATCTTGAGCACCTTCTGCCTAAGTTCTTACATCTGCTGTGATTACCCAATCTCTGAGTCTTCTCTTATGAATCGTCTTATGCAGTGTTTACCTCGTCCTTGACCCTAACTCCTAGGGTATCCTGGTGATTATTTCTCGGGCTGCGTTCCGTGCCTTAATAAAAGTTAATTAATATGAACTGTTGCCTTTAGCCTTGCACGGCAGCCATTTCAAAGGACATGAACAACAGGCTTGGCATGCGGTCCTATGGGTCGTGCTTGGGGGCAGTAAGGACTTTGTTAAGCCTTGCACGGTGGCCATTGTAAGGGTGGTCAGCAGACTCGTCCTGAGGCCCTGTGGGCCATGTTTGGGTGGTAGGGGATAGGGAAACCGCCACCCATTTTAGGATTTGGGTGGCTGAGGATAAAGGACCTCCACCCGCTTAACTTGAGCTGATCAGTCTCATTAAATAGAATTTACAAGATAAATGAACCATGCTTGTTCCTCTTTATGATATTTGGTGCACTCGGTGCTTTGCTTAGTTCTTTGCTTTGGAGTTCTCCTTTTTCTATAAGTTTGGCATAGGTTGGTACCCCTTATGCCTTATTTACTTTACTTATTATCTCTCTGCCTCTTGTAAATCCCTTGCTGAGGCGTTCTTTGTTTTATTGAATGTCTCAAGTTCTGAGCCATAGCGGCTATTGGTAGCCCGGAGTCTTCGGGAGTTTTATTTGCTGTTTTACCCCGCTGCTGCGAGGTAGTTGTTGTTAGTTTTCTTCTAGTGTTCAGACATGCTAGTTTGGAGCCAATGGGTTAGTGTCAGGTTGTTGACGCCCATTGTGCCTCTTTTTGATACTTTATAGTTTACTTGCCAGCTGATGCTACTGCTTTTAGATCTGAGGTATCTTGCTCTCTGGGAATGATTTATGTCTAAATGCATCATAGTTATAAAAGGATTTTTCTTTCATCCTCATCGCATTCTTTTAACTGAAATCCTTAGTTTTAAAGTCACCTAAAGGTATTTTCTATACGTATACTACGCATAGATATGTACATATCATTTACTTTATGTCCTGTCATCACGTGCATATAGGACCTTAAGTGAAAAAAATCAAGTGTTTTTTCCGCTGCAAATTTCATATACTTTCTAGTGGACTAGTTGATCCATGAACTGAGAGACACAGTTCTTACTCCAAACCCTAATAAATGATTTCAAATGATGAATTATCATGTAATCATGTTTAATTTAAATAAGTAATAGGTTCCCGCCTCAGCGTCTGCAGTTGTCTCCTGCATGACGTGGCATCATGACGCGTATTTTCTCTTACTCTGATATTCCTAAATTCGGAGAAAATGCGAGTTGTGACAGTTGGTATCAGAGGGAGGTTCGTTCGACAAGTCGGTCGAGCGACTAATTCTGATATAGTATAGTTGTTTGGTTTCATTGCATACACACACCGATGTGTCATCAGTACGTCTAGGCTTAAGCATGAACAATACACTCATAGCATGATAAGAAGTATACGGGGCATATTATGTAGTATGGGATGCACAATATGTGTTTGTATATGGATCCACCATAGGTGGCAACATGTGACGGTTATGTAGTATGGGATGCATAATCATCATCACATGGATGCCCATTAACACATTTTTTTCCTTTTCGTTACATGCAATATTATGTAGTATGGATGCATAATATTTCATGTGTACGCTGCTCATAACATGTATTAAGGCCTTTATTAGAATGCATAGCACAACATATATTACATAGCATTGCATAAGCACATGTGCGAAGCTAAAGACCTATATGATGAGACACGTACACCCATGATTTCAAAACGAACACAAGAAAATTCGTGCATTCATGACCCTTGCACATGAGTCAAGAGGGATGATGTAGTATCATCACCAAATTTAGCATAGCATCATGAAAATCCCAGAGAAAGGTGGTAGCAATAGCAAGTATCTGTACATGTATGTTCTGAACCAAGCAGAGTAGTCTTAGTGTAAAGTTAAGTTTTGATTGTAGGTTTATGCATTTAAGCAGAAATGGTGTGTAAGGGAGTCGCGACTAGATCGACTCCTCAGTCGGAAGGCGAGTCGTCCGGAGCACTGAGTGAAGCTTTGATCGAGAGTCTGTGCTAGAGCAATGAGGCTCTAATGAGGCAGATGGTTGCGATGCAGTCGCAAGTTGAGACGTTGTTGTCTGCCGGTGCAAGGCAGCAAACCGCGGTGCAGGCCCCCGTAGTAAAGAAGATCTTACCTACCCCTCCTACTCCCTTGGTACCCCAGTAGCGATACCGCCGGAAATGAACTTCATTTCGCACTTTCAGAGATTGAGACCTCCCTCATATGACGGACGAGCTGACTTCGTGGCCTTGGATGATTGGCTTATAACCATTGAGGAGATGTTCTGATATTTGGGGATCACCGCGGACCAGAAGGTGATGATGGCCGCGTACCAGCTAAAGGGTCTCGCGAAGAGCTGGTGGTTGAGGGAGAAGGAAGACCTTACTGGAGGATGTATGTGGGAAACCTTCAAAGGGATGCTGATAAGGAAGTTCCTGCCGGCGGTAGAACGGGACCGGTTAATGAATGACTTCCTGCGTCTGAAGCAGAGGCAGCTCTCGGTAAGTGAGTACAAAATTGAGTTTTGCAACCTGAGTAGGTTTTCCCCAGCCCTGGTAGCCTCAGAAGAAGGTAGGGTGAAGAGATTTCTGGGTGGTCTCCGCAGCGACATCAAGCAGCTGGCCAACGCGTATAGGTCGGAGAAGTACGCCGAGGTAGTTGAGGCAGCGCTGAAGGTGGAGGCGATTGATAATGCAAAGAACCGAGGATCGGCAGTGAAGAAGGGAAAAAGGAAGGCTGGAGAAGAAGGGAGTTCTGGTGCACCTGGCATGGCTCGGAAGAAAGGAAGCGGAGAAGCATGCAGTTTCTGTGGCCGCCCTGGCCATCCAATTGAGAAATGTTTCAAGAGAAAGGGAGTTCAGAAGAAACAACGAGTGTTGGCAATCCAAAGTGCTCCGAAAGGAGAGGTGCTTTGCCCGTTATGCAAGCAGAAGGGGCATGATGAGGCCCAGTGTTGGACCAAGGAAAAAGTCTGCTTCTAATGCGGACAGAAAGGGCACATGAAGTTCCAATTAATGCCCGCGAGTCCAACCCCCGTTGCAGCCAGTTCCACTTCGATGCTTGCCGCCGCCGCAGCATCAAGACAAAGGGAGAGTAAATCTAAACGTGATAACCGAGGAGCAAGCGCAGTCCTCGGCCCAAGTGATCTCAGGTTAGACTTCAATCTAGCTGTTAAGTTTCGGTTTAGTTTCGTTGCATTAGACTAGTTTCTTTTTCGCATTTACAGGGAGATTTAAGGTATAGAGTCGTTGGGCGCATGTTCTGTTTGATTCTGGTGCTACTCATTCATTCGTGGCTAGGAATTTCGTCGAGCGCCATCGTTTGACCCCTGAGTTGGGCAAGGATTCGTTCCTCGTTAAGTTTGCTTCCGGTGATTTGGTATCCTCGAACCAGCGCATCCGGAGATGCCCCGTCCTCTTAGGAGATTTCTTGGCGTTTGCTGATCTCAAGGTGGTGGACCTAGAAGACTTTGACGTGATATTGGGTATGGACTGGTTGTCCAGTTATGATGTTGTCATCCAATGCAGGGAAAAACGCCTGGACTTTGTGATGGACAACGGTCATCCCATGAGCATTTTTGGATCTCCTTGCCAAAGTTCCCCGATAATTTCTGCGGTATGTGTACGGAAATTGTTAAATTCCGGTTGCTTGGCTTACCTTGTTTCAGTGTTAGAAACTGTTAGTGGTTCGCCGTGTATCGAGGGTGTTCCGGTGGTGTGAGAGTTTCCTGATGTCTTTCTTGTCAGTATTCCTGGTCTTCCGCCTGATAGAGATGTGGAGTTCGTTATTGATCTTGAGCCTTGTACTCGTCCTATCGCTAAGGCACCGTACCGTATGGTCCCGCATGAGCTAGAAGAGTTGCGAACTCAGTTAGATGAGCTGTTGCAAAATGGATTCATTAGACCAAGTTCTTCGCCCTGGGGTGCTCCAGTGTTGTTTGTGAAAAAGAAAGATGGCTCTATGAGGTTGTGCATAGACTATAGGGAGTTGAATAAGGTAACCATCAAGAACAGGTATCGATTGTCGAGGATAGATGATCTTTTGATCAGTTGCATGGTAGTTTGGTGTTTTGAAAGATTGACCTTCGATCAGGCTACCATCAGTTGAGGATCCGTGAGTCAGACGTTCCCCAGACTGTCTTTCATTGTCGTTATGGTCATTTTGAGTTTCTAGTTATGTCTTTTGGTTTGACGAATGCACCCTATGCGTTTATGGACTTGATGAACCGAGTGTTCAGAGATTATCTGGATCATTTTGTAGTGGTATTCATCGATGATGTGTTGGTATATTCCAGAAGTGCTGAGGAGCATGCTACGCATTTGCGCTTAGTATTGTCTGCTCTTAGAGAGCACAAGTTGTATGCGAAGCTGAGTAAGTGCGAGTTCTGGCTTCCTCAGGTGTCCTTTCTGGGTCATGTAGTGAACAAGGACGGAATTACTGTAGACCCAGCTAAGATTTCTGCTGTGTTAGATTGGAAGACGCCTTCAACGCCTAAGGAGATAAGGAGTTTCTTAGGGTTGGCAGGGTACTATAGGAGATTTGTTCAAGGATTCTCGGTGCTGTCGGGGCCTTTAACTAAGCTTACCCAGAAGAATACCGCTTTTATCTGGAGCGATAAGTGCGTAGAAGCCTTTCAGGAATTAAAGAGGCGTTTATGCAGTGCTCCTGTGTTGGCCTTACCGATCGAAGGAGTATAGTATACTATTTATGTGAACGCATCTCACATTGGACTAGGGTGTGTTTTGATGCAAGAAGGAAAGGTGATTACCTATGGGTCTAGACAACTGAAAGTTCATGAAAAGAATTACCCTACGCATGACTTAGAATTTGCTGCAGTAATTTATGCCTTAAAGCTTTGGAGACATCTTCTTTATAGAGTGTCATGCAAGATTTTAACGGATCATAAGAGTCTGAAGTATGTCTTTACCCAAAAAGAACTAAATTTGCGCCAGCGTAGATGGTTGGAGTATGTGGCGGATTATGAAGTTGACATCCTTTATCATCCGGGTAAGGCTAATGTGGTGGTCGATGCCCTAAGTAGAAAGACCGCGCATGTCTTCAATCTCTTTGTGCATTCCTTAGTGGAGGAGTTTATGCTGATGGATATCTCAGTCGGTAGTAGTACCGCACCTTCGAGTCTTGAAGCTGAAGATCCTTCTTGGATTTCCCTTACGAGACTGCACCAGAAAGAAGATCCTGACTTGCAGCATCTTCAAAATAGGACTGAGGACGGGGAATTACCAGACTTTTCAATCGATGATAAAGATACCTTGATGTATTGAGGTAGGTATTGCATTCCCGCATCGAAAGATATTCGAGCAAAGATCTATAATGAAGCACATGACTCAAGTGTTTCCTATCATCCTGGTTCCACGAAAATGTATAAAGACCTGAAGCAGATCGTTTGGCGGTCAGGTATGAAGAACGATATAGCTAAGTATGCTTCAGAATATTTTACTTGTCAGCGCGTTAAGGCAGCTCATAAGAGGCATGGAGGTAAACTGAACCCTTTGGATATTCCAAGCGTCTTGAGTTGATGGAATTTGCCTGCAATAACAGTTATCAGGAAAGCCTGCCGATGGTCCCCTTTGAGGCTCTGTATGGGAGGCATTGCCGAACTCCCTTGTTTTGGGCCGAGGTTGGTGAGAGTCCATTGTTAGGCCTAGAGGCTTTGGAAGAAATGAATGTTGTCGTGACTCATATCCGTGAGAAGCTTCGTACTGCCCAGGAGCGGTATGAGAAGTATGCCAATCGGAGAAGGGTGGACCTGGTGTTTGTTGTTGGGGACATGGTGTTCTTGAAATTTTCTCTGATGCCGGGTGTTAAGAGATTTGGAAGGAACCATAAGTTGGACCCCCGGTATGTGGGACCGTTCCAGGTTGTGGAGCGCATCGGAGCGTCAGCTTATAGGCTAGACTTGCCTGCTTCATTCCCTAATGTTCATGATGTGCTTCACGTGAGCCAGTTGAGGAAGTGTTTGCGTAGTGACCGGCTTATTCTCGATTCGGTGCCGCAATTGCAGCCCAACCTTTCCTATGTAGAAGATCCTATCTAAATCTTGGAGACTCAGGAGCGTGTTTTGCGGAAGAAGACGGTCCCGATGGTTAAAGTTCTTTGGAAGAATCAGCGCATCGAGAGCGTAACTTGGGAGCTGGAGTCTACCATGAGAAAGACCTATCCTAGCCTCTTCTCTTAGAGTCCAGGTAAATCTTCGGTCAAATAATCTTCGAGTTTGTTTCTGTATCTCTCGAGATCTTTGGATTTCAAGTTTCGGGACGAAACTTCTTTTTAGGGGGAGTGACTATAACGCCCCTGATTTTCGTTAATTATTTTTGTGTAGCCGCTGTGACGTAATTTTGGCGTAAGTGTGTTGCGTCAGCTCGTCAGGTTTAGTTTTTGGCCTTAGCTTAGTTAAAGTATGTAATTTAGATCGAGCGTGCAAAATTTCGCGACGTTTTGAGTTAAAGGGGTTATTTTGGGTAGTTATTAAGATTTTAGCTTCGGGAAGCTTTATCCCGAGTTTGGCTTGTCGGAATTGAATTCTGACTTCGTCGTTGGATTTGTAGCGCCGTTGTTCTATTAGGGTGCGAGTTTCGTGGAAGTCCGAGCTGATCTAGTTGCCCTCGCAGTTTAAGTAAAAGGGAGTATTATTTAATTAATTAAATATGGAAGTTAGGGTTTATATAAATACCTAAAATCCCCAACCCTATTCATCTTCCCCTTTCGGCCAACCAAGTGTTCTATCGGGCGAGAGAGTGAGATTGGCATGTCGTGGAGCGTCCGGACGGCGATTCGAAGGTTGTAGTAGTCGAAATCGTGTTTGGAGAGTGGATTCTGAAAGCTCTCGGCGAGGTCTTCGTCCTAGTGGTGAGCTTTTCTCGTTCCTTGGATTTTTGGAGTTTGAAGTAGTTGCCTAACTCCTCCTTTTGATCCGAAAAGTTTCAAAATTTCATGCTCGAGTGTTTCCATAGTTGTAGGAGCAAGGAAATTTGAGTTTTTGGCAAGGTTAAGGCAAGTGGCTATTTTTTCCTCCTTCCTTCTTGTTTGTTGAAGAACTCTTCTTTTCCTTTGTTATGAGTTATTGTTGTGTTTTTAGCTTGTACCTTGATCGCATGTATGATAGTTAATATCCCTAAACCCCCTTAATCTTCCCCCCAAAAATTATATATGGAGTTTTCCCTGGACAACCTACTGTTGCCCTGAATTCTTTTTTCCTGCTTTTGGATTTCTCGAGAAATCAAGGTTCCTGCCTTGGATTTCTTGAGAAATCAATGTTCCTGCTTTTGGATTTCTCGAGAAATCAAGGTTCCTGCCTAGGATTTCTCGAGAAATCAATGTCCCTGCTTTTGGATTTTTCAAGAAATCAAGGTTCTTGCCTTGGATTTCTCGAGAAATCAATGTTCCTGCTTTTGGATTTCTCGAGAAATCAAGGTTCCTGCTTTAGGATTTCTCGAGAATTCTATTCTCTACCTTTGATCTCTCGATAACCCTTTGATCTTAGCCCTCGACTTCTCGAGAACTATAGGTTCTTAGCTTTTGATTCCTCAAGAAATGCCCCTTTGTTTCTTAGTGTTTGAGCTAGGCCTCCAATTTCTCCTCCTCCTCGAAATCTTGTGTCTTCTAAAGGGTGCAAGTAGTTGCAGATATCTGTACTGTGCCCTTGATCATGAGCACCTTCTGCCTAAGTTCTTACATTTGCTGTGATTACCCAATCTCTGAGTCTTCTCTTATGAATCGTCTTATGCAGTGTTTACCTCGTCCTTGACCCTAACTCCTAGGGTATCCTGGTGATTTTTTCTCAGGCCGCGTTCCGTGCCTTAATAAAAGTTGATTAATATGAATTGTTGCCTTTATCCTTGCACGACGGCCATTTCAAAGGACATGAACAGCAGGCTTGGCCTGTGTTCCTGTGGGCCGTGCTTGGTGGAAGTAAGGACTTTGGTAAGCCTTGCACGGTGGCCATTGTAGGGGTGGTCGGCAGGCTCGTCCTGAGGCCCCGTGGGCCGTGTTTGGGTGGTAGGGCATAGGGAAACCCCCACCCATTTTAGGCTTTGGGTGGCTGAGGATAATGGACCGCCACCCGCTTAACTTGAGCTGATCAGTCTCTTTAAATAGAATTTACAAGATAAATGAACCATGCTTGTTCCTCTTTATGATATTTGGTGCACTCAGTGCTTTGCTTAGTTCTTTGCTTTGGAGTTCTCCTTTTTCTGTAAGTTTGGCCTGGGTTGGTACCCTTTATGCCTTATTTACTTTACTTCTTGTCTCTCTGCCTCTTGTAAATCCCTTGCTGAGGTGTTCTTTGTTTTATTGAATGTCTCAGGTTCTGAGCAGTAGTGGCTATTTGTAGCCCGGAGTCTTCGGGAGTTTTAGTTGCTGTTTTACCCCGCTGCTGCGAGGTAGTTGTTGTTAGTTTTTTTCTGGTGTTCAGACATGCTAATTTGGAGCCAATGGGTTAGTGTCAGGTTGTTGACTCCCGTTGTGCCTCTTTTTGATACTTTATAGTTTACTTGCCAGCTGATGCTACTGCTTTTAGATCTGAGGTATCTTGCTCTCTGGGAATGATTTATGTCTAGGTGCATCATATAGTTTTAAAATGATTTTTCTTTCATCCTCATCGCATTCTTTTAACTGAAATCCTTAGTTTCAAAGTCACCTAAAGGTATTTTCTATACTTATACAACGCATAGATATGTACATATCATTTACTTTATGTCCTGTCATCACGTGCATATAGGATCTTAAGTGAACAAAATCAAGTATTTTTCCGCTGCACATTTCATATACTTTCTCGGTGGACTAGTTGATCCACGAACTGAGAGACACAGTTCTTACTCCAAACCCTAATAAATGATTTCAAATGATGAATTATCATGTAATCATGCTTAATTTAAATAAGTAATAGTGTAAGACCCCAAATCAGAAAAATCAGATTTCAGGAATCCAGCGCTATCGCCGGCGATAGCGGCTATCGCCCGGCGATAGCGTTCTATTGAGAAGGGTTCTGGAGAGGCTGTCGGACGGCGTTAAGTGCTAACGCTGGCGACACCGTGGCATGTGTCGTGCACTGTTCGCAGCGGTGGCGTTGACGGGTCAAAGTTGGTTCTTTACCGCTGTCGTTGATGCGCTATTTCGGCACTGCTAATTAGCAGGCACGAAATGCCATACGACGGCAGTGCACCGGTCGCTCAAGTAAAAAAAATGGGAAGTTATCCCCAAGTATCGATCTCTCAAGGAATGCAGGATATGGTGATAAGAAAATAGAGTGAGGCGATTGTTATGACGAGTAACAGAAAGTAAAAACAAGGGCTTTGTGATGGGTGATCTAGACTATTGCAGAAATAAGAGATGCGGGTCAAAACTCCGCTTCGCAAGGCGGGATGGATGCAACGGCCGTGATGCCGTGCTTCGGAAGGCGCGTGGATGGAAAGTAACTGTGACGATTGAGGGTCGCACACACCACTTCGCAAAGTGGGGGTGAGTGCAGCGGCCGCGATGCCGCGCTTCGGTAAGCGGGTGAAATGGCCACAGTGCGGGGTTTTGTGAGGGTCGAGTTCACCTCTTCACTCTCACCTCTAGCTTTTGCTAGGGTGAGCTAGCTAGAACATGTATGTGGAAGTGGAGTGGAGTGGAGTGTAAGCGAATGCAACACAGAGCAATACAAAGGAGATTATGTAAACACAAAATAATTCATTCATAAACAAACAAATCATTCAAGTGCATTACACAAATATTCATCTAGTTATACAAGATAAGTTAAGAGAAAACCACTCAAGAAGGAGAGCCGTCGGTCACGGCCGGAATAGCGGGTTGTCAATCCGCTTCCGAACTCGATCGAGGGGTGCTTCCAGTGCTGGAGGTCTGTCACTTTCTCCGGTGATCTCCACTTTCTCCGCAACAACTTGAAGAACACTCGCTAGGAAAGCTTTGCTGACAGCCGGAAGGGCTCCCCGATGGTAGAGAAACAACTCTTGGTCGCCGGAGGAGTCTCCCGGATGAGTGGAATGGAATGGGGATGAAGATGGGATGAAAATCGCCCGAAACGGTGGAAGAATCGCGCCCCCGGAACTGCTGAATGCCCTAAATTCGCGGAGTAGCAGTTTAAATAAGGAGCAGAATAAACACTGCGCACGGTCAGTGGCGCACGACCAATGGTCGTGCGCGAAGGAATGTCTGTGATCGTGCGCGGCCGACCTGCAGCAGAGAAAAGGGAAGAAATAACGCACGGTCAGCTGCGCACGACCAGTGGTGGTGCGCGAAGAAGGCCTCTGATCGTGCGAACCGCTCGGGATGAAAAGTGGAATTAACGCACGACCATTGGTCGTGCGCTTGATCGTGCGCGAAGGAAAACGCACGATCATTGGCTTTTTAGGCCAAAATTCACCCCGAACAATTCCGGGCGTTCACATGATCCTTGTACCTGCATGAAACTCAAACATATCTGCTGGGCCATAGAAACAAAGCTCCTCAGGGGCATAAAATATGCACCAACAAGAATAAAAGGGAAACATCCACGATAACACACAGAACTAGGCTAAGGAAGGTACTATCTACGCAAATGAACAACTAATCCAATATGAACGATAATCAACCTAATATGCAGTACCTATGCATGAAAATAAGCCTAAATGAGTCCTAAATTATGTATATAATGGAGACTCATCACACCCCCAGACTTACTCGTTTGCACATCTCGGGCGAACACTCAATCCTATGGTAGAAAAATGAACGTTAAGGAAGCAACTATGCAGGCGAAACACGATGGGAAGTAAAGAACTAACGAGCGTAAAAATAAAGTAGAAAAGATTTTAAAACAAAGACTATATTTTAAAAACTTCTACAAGTGTAAAATACAAAATACTACTACTCTGAGGTGAATTATTGGTGAATCGAACTGTCGCGCCCTAGGGAAAATAGCGTGAGCTCCTGAGGTGAGCGTTGTTCAAATTGGATCTCAAGAAAGAGCTCTCCAAGAAATCCATCAAGGTCGATGGTCATATGCTTGCCCTTTCACACCTTCTCCACTGCATGAGACGATCTCATCAAGAATCAGTAGGACTTTTAGGTAAGACTTGGGCTTGGGTTGAGGTACGGTAATGAAGTAGAAGAACGTCGGCTAAATGCACTCAACCTCCGGAAAATAAACAAAACTCAACCATAACATCTTCACCTTGAAGCACACTCCCCCAGACTCCATATAAGTACTATGGTGTGCGCGAGACTACCACACTTGTGGTTCGATTCTTTTTAGAGATCTTTTACTCCTTTTTTTTAGATCCATAGAAACATAATTTAGGATCAAACAATTTTTCAATCTCATTTTTTTCTGCGCGCACACACCACATCACACAACCACATATTTGTTCTCTGCATCGCACAATCATCATCAATGTGTATAAGTTTCAAAGCTTGACTTTAGTGCGCTTTAGGTTAGGATATGGGGCCTTGATGAACGTTTAGTGGAGTTTAACAAGTAGGAAAGGTAAGGCTCAACGGGGCTAGCAAAGGATGACGTTAGGTTGGGAAATCAAAGCTCAACCGGACCAAATGATGGCCTACGTCAAGCTCCCAACAAGATCATTCAACGCATTTCGTTTTGAAAATAGCTTGGGGCAAGTTCTTAACCACCGAACGAGGTCTCCTCTCCTTCCAACTCAAACAACACGAGGCTAACAGCTCTTCTACACTCGACCAAGGGCTACCGCTAGATTCACCAAATTCACCGTTTGAGCAGAGTATTAAGTAATTACACAAATGAAGTAAATAAAACTATAACTTTGTAATTAAATCTATCCTACATGAATTTTTAAGCTGCGTGAGCGCTCTACTAGCAGCACCGCACGGGTCACATCCTGTTCAGCCACACAATCCTAAACTAACAATCAAACTTCTAAACATATACATCAAGCACTCGCACAATAATTGCGCACGAGTAACAATGAAACGCATGTGGTGTGCATTATGCAATGAGACAATAAATATAAATTTCCTAACACATCATTCTAGCATGTATGTGCGTGTAGCGTAAGCACAGGCTCACTCCCCCCAGACTCGCATTGAAACACAAGCAAATATGATCTTTCGAAGCAAACTGAGAGCTGGGTTAAGAGTACCTATGCTCCTAAGAGCATGTCAGAAGAGCGGTATAATCCTTCTTTAATGATCTCCTCATCCTCTTCATCCAATCCAGTTCACACCTGCATAGCTAAAAACAAAAGCAAAAGCAAACAAAACATGATAGAGATTAAATCTAGCAAACGGAACCGGTTGGTTCCCATGGGTTGTCTCCCAAGAAGCCCTTTTGTAACGCCCTGCCAGTACAAAAAGTATAACAGCAGGTCCGGCCGGGACCCCACGCCATACAAACCACACTAGCTAGGAGTTAAAAGGTGATAACCAGAAAAGTAACAACTAACGAGAGTACAAAACGTAAGCGGAAGCATTAATTAAACCATTCAAATAGACATGTCCACTATCATTGGAATGAATCCAGAAATGAGAGTTACGGCCTTAGGGCCTTACATCAAATCAATGTACAAAACTCCAACAAAACATACATCGGCACGCAGGCCGGCAAAACATGAGAAAGCAGGAAAAAGGCTGGCCTTCGAGGGCCAACACAGCAAAGGGGCCAACGCCCGCTACTTCCCGCTAGGCTCACCTGCACCTGCATAAGAACATTCCACCAAGCGGTGGCAAACAAAGTAACGGTCAGCACAGCTGACCAAATTATAACGACCCCACCCCTTTCCCGGGGTGGCGGAGATTCTACCCTGCAAGTAAGCCATACTAGCACAAGTACTAAACTAAAGAAAGTGCAACTACACGAGGTGAGGTTTCAAGCACAATCAATCTTCTAGGTTGAGCATCAAAAAGAAGGGAACCTAGGTATGCACATGATGTTGGTTGGGTTCACCCGAAGGTTTCCCACAACCGCCTAAGCAAATCGCATGAGGCTAAACATAACATCAAATTCACAACACTCCACCCTAAGGGTCACAACCTTAGGTGGGAAACAAGAGCTTTTGGTCGGTCTAGGTATGACACCTTCCACGACCTCTCCCATGATCACACGGCCTTCATGAGGAAGGGACCTCTCGCCGATCTGCATGGAAACGGGTTCGGTTCAGCTTTGCCCGTGCTCTAATCGTCGCGATCTATCGCACGACGCGGGTACGGCTTTACCTCGGCCCGTAAGGGTTTAGCACTTTCAAGTGCTCCTCAAAAATATACGCTACGCACCTAACCCCTTCATAAGGATCTAGGCTTCGCGAATTCTCAACAAGGGAGGTACATACGCTCCGCATCAATAACGTGGTGAAGGTTTGCCTTCATCCAAAACTCAAAGCATGGGGCTTTCGTAGGGATCTTCACAAGACGCCTACACTTAACCCCCGCAATACTATAGGTGAGTTCACGGAGTCATTCTCCGGCACGCATTCTAGGTCTAACCTAAATGCAACGTCGCAAATCAAGCATCACCGATTCGGGCTCACGGCCACGAATAGGCTTCACACAAAATGCCTAAATCCGCACGACTACCGGATTTTCTACATGCAATATGCCGGGGATGGACACAATCTACCCGGAGTCCCGAAGGACTTGAGGAAATCCTACACTTCACCCATTTGGTGAAAGAGATACCTCATGCAAGCAAAGAAAGAGGAATAAATGGACAAATACAAGTCCAAAGTTCGGGAGGAAGAATCGTTACCCTAGACGTGTTCCTCTTCGCCATGGATCCGAGATTCTACGCGGAGGGAAAGAACCGCACCGGGCTGCACTCTCCGGATCTGGAAACGGCTCGCGAAACGGAGCTCCGGAGCTCCGTCAATGGCGGGATCTTCCTTCTTCTTCCTTGCCTCCTTCTTCTTCCTCTAGCCTAGGAGAGAGAAACACCTCAAAATAATGAGGATTAATCTCCTCTCATAAGCCCTAATAGCCTCCAGCACCTAATCCTGGCCATCGGATCAGATCTCAAAAGATTTGGACGGCCCGATCTTCTTCTCCGCTCAAAATCGCGGAACAGAATAAACAGGGCGCACGATCACAGGCGCACGGTCAGTGGTCGTGCGCGACGAGGGCAATGGTCGTGCGCACTATCCGGGACAGAACTCTGAATTCTTGCGAATAAGCGCACGATCGCTGGCGCACGATCACTGGTCGTGCGCGAAGAGGGAAATGGTCGTGCGCACTGTCCGAGACAGAACTCGATTCTCTTCTGAATTAACGCACGATCGCTGGCACACGATCACTGGTCGTGCGCGATGAGGCCACTGATCGTGCGCTAAGAGCAGACAGGGAAAATTCTAGCCTGCTTCACGTGCCGCACTACCACTCCGCCTACTTCGCGGAACTACCAGATTTGGGGTGTTACAACTCCACCCTCCTTAAAAGAATTTCGTCCCGAAATCCAGGAAACAGTAATAGCATAAATTACCGTTATACTTTACCTGAGGGAAATAGCTCGGGATACTCCGCAAGCATCGTTTGCTCTCTCTCCCAAGAGAGCTCCTCTCGGCCGCAGTTATCCCACCGGACTTTTACCATCCGAATGGACTTGTTCCGCAGCTGCTTTACTTCGGTATCTTCGATGCGTAAAGGCTTGACTTTCGTCGACAACCCACTATCGACCGGAACTTTGCCGACCGCAACGATATGAGTAGGCTCTTGCACTGCCTTCCTCAACACTGAAATGTGGAACACGTCGTGCAGACCGCTCAGCTCTGCAGATAGCGCAAGCCGATAAGCCGCATCACCAACACGCTCCACGATCTCGAACGGTCCTAAGTACCTCGGACTGAGCTTTTTCAAGCGTCGAATCCTTGATACCCCTTTGAACGGTTTGATCTTCAAGTAAACCCGGTCACCGACGGCGAACTCTAAGTTCCTATGCTTGGCGTTGAAATACTTTGCTTGCCTATCCTGGGCAACCAATAGCCTTTCGCGTATAGTCCGGATCGTCGACGTTGCTTCTTCAACATCCTTTCGCTTCAATAGCTTAGTATCGCCCGTTTCCGCCCAAGACAACGGCGTACGACACTTCTTACCATAGAGGGCCTCGAAAGGAGCCATCTTTATGCTGGCTTGGTAGCTATTATTGTAGGCGAATTCGATCATAAAGAGGTGATCCTCCCACCTCTTTCCAAAGTCTAGAGCGCACATTCGGAGCATATCCTCCATAGTCCTGTTGGTTCTCTCGGTCTGTCCATCCGTTTGCGGGTGGAAGGCCGTGCTGAACTTCAATTTTGTGCCCAACAGTTCATGGATAAGCCTCCAATCTTTCGATGTGAAACGCCCGTCACGATCACTGACGATGCTACGAGGGACACCGTGCAGTCTCACGATACTATCCACATAGAGCTTTGCTAGCTTCTCTACGGAATCATCCTTCCGGTTCGGAATGAAGTGTGATACCTTTGTCAAACGGTCCACGATCACCCATATGGCGTCGTTTCCATGTTGCGATCTCGGCAATCCGTGCACGAAATCCATCGAAATATCATCAAACTTCCATTCCGGAATCGGCAAGGACTTCAGAAACCCACCGGGACGTTGACATTCCGCTTTCACCAACGCGCAAGTATGACACTTGGCCACGTAAAGGGCAATGTCCTTCTTCATGCCCGGCCACCAGAACAGTTTCTTCATATCCATAAACATTTTAGTGCTCCCCGGGTGGATCGAGTACTTGGTATGATGAGCCTCGTACATCAATTCCGCCCGTAGAGTACCAACGTTTGGGATGCATAATCTTTCCTGCTTCCACATAAGGTCGTCTTCGAAGGAGAAATCAGCGTTTAACCCTTCAACGGTTTCCGCTTTGTATCGTTTCAAGCTCTCGTCCAACTCCAATGCTTGTCGAACTCGGTCGGCAAGGTCGTAGTGAACTTCCGTCCAGTTCAAGCATGCTGAAGTAGACGTTCTCCTATCAATGCATATGATCTCCATATCTTCTAGCTCACGGATTAGACGCTCATCGTGCATCAAAATCCAATTTGCTCGTGCGGGAGCCCGACGACTCAACGCGTCTGCAACTACGTTTCCTTTACCAGGAGTATATTTGATATCGAAGGTGTAGTCCCCAAGGAACTCCATCCACCTCCTTTGGCGCATGTTCAACTCCCTTTGATCTAGTAAGTACTTGAGGCTCTTATGGTCGGTAAAGATATCGATCTTCACGCCATATAGATAGTGCCTCCAAAGTTTGAGGGCAAAAACCACGGCCGCTAGCTCCAAATCATGGACCGGGTAATTCCTCTCGTGAACCTTCAGTTGCCGGGAGCCGTAGGCAATTACCTTCCCGAACTGCACTAGGACACAACCCAAACCACTTCCTGAGGCGTCGCTATATATTTCGTAGCCTTCCGTACCTTGTGGCGAGCATAGAATGGGCGCCGTGGTCAGACGGCTCTTTAGCTCTTCAAAAGCTCGTGCGCACTCGGGCGACCAAACGAACTTATTATCCTTTCTAGTCAGTTTTGTGAGAGGAAGTGCGATCCTCGAGAAGTTTTCCACAAAGCGCCTATAATAGCCGGCAAGTCCTAAGAAACTTCGGACTTCCGCTACGTTTTTCAACAAAGGCCACGCTTGGATCGCTTCTATCTTCGACGGATCAACTGCAATTCCTTCGCCACTAACAACATGACCAAGGAATGCCACTGACGGTAGCCAAAACTCGCACTTGGAGAACTTGGCATATAGCTGACTCCTCCTCAAGGTGCTCAGGACTGCGTGCAGATGCCCTACATGCTCCTCTTCCGACTGAGAGTATACCAAAATGTCGTCGATGAAGACGATCACAAATTGATCTAAATACTCACGGAATGTCCTATTCATCAAGTCCATGAATACCGACGGTGCGTTGGATAGACCGAACGGCATTACCGTGAACTCAAAGTGCCCAAAGCGGGTACTGAACGCTGTCTTTGGGATGTCGCATTCCCTTATTCGCAGTTGATAGTAGCCGGACCTTAGGTCTAGCTTGGAGTAAACCGTCGACCCCATCAGTTGGTCGAAAAGATCATCGATTCTAGGAATCGGATATCGGTTTTTCTCGGTCAACTTGTTTAGCTCTCTATAATCAATACATAGACGCAAGCTCCCATCCTTCTTTTTCACAAAGAGGACCGGTGCACTCCAAGGCGAAGAACTTGGACGTACGTAGCCTTGCTCTAGCAGCTCTTGCAATTGGACCTTCAACTCTGCCAATTCCTTTGGCGCTATTCTGTATGGTGAGCGGGCCACAGGTTTGGCACCTGGCACCAACTCGATACAGAAATCAATCTCCCGATGAGGCGGAGCCCCAGGGAGTTCGTTAGGAAACACGTCGGCGTATTCCGCTACAACTGGGACATCACACAACCTGGGCTTTGGCTCCGAAGCCTCCAACAAGGTGAAGAACAACTCGGCGCCTTTTCTCACCGCCTTAACCACCTGGAGAGCAGACATCAGCGTCTTGCTCGCTCCTCGCATACCGGCGAATGTGGTTTCATCGTCGGTGTTCGTTCCCAGAGTGATCTCCTTTGTATTGCAATCTATGCATGCTCGCTGCTCCGAGAGCCAGTCCATGCCGAAGATCACATCGAATTCAGCTAACGGTAGTAACGACGCTTCCAAGTCGAAATCTCGACTTCCGATCCGCACCTTCACACGGCTCTTCCTATCCGCACTCATTCGAGATCCATTGGGTAGCACTACTTCCAATCTATCCTCTACAAAGGTAGACGGCACTCCGATTCGCACCACGAAGTCCTCAGACAGGAAAGAGTGCGATGCACCCGTATCGAATAGAGCTCTCGCCGGATAGTTGAAAATTAGGACGAAACCTAATTGTACACAAATAACACATATAGTCGTACCACAGTAAGAATCATAACATAGCTGTAAAAGCTAACTTCTAATTCGTACCTGTGACGACATCGGGTTGTCGTATAGCTTCTTGTTGGCCAAGCGAATAGACTCTCGGCTGAGTCGGAATGTGCTGGGAGGCCGAAGACTCTGCCGCTTTGCCCTTTTCCGCAGCCCGAGCATAATCCACCGCTCGATTTGCCGCCTTTGGGGGACCACTTCGACACACCGCAGCTTTGTGTCCCACCTTCCCGCAGGTGAAACACGTAATAGGAGTCCGCGCGGTCGTGGCTCCCGAAACATTCGAAGAAGCTGGTTCCGCCTGCTTGAACTTCCGCTTGTTCCTTCTGAAGTCCGGCTTGGACTGAGAGGCCGGCGCATGAAACTCGGGTTTCTTTACAACACTCTTTGCTTGTACCCTCTTCATGTCCAACTCCAAAGATCTGGCGGTTTGCACCATCACTTGGAAGCCAAACGTCATAGGGCCTGCAAGGAGCAGCCTCAACTCGTCCCGAAGCCCTTCATAGAATTTATTCGTCTTCGTCTCCTCATCCTCCACCAATGCCCCCGCATAGCGACTCAGTCTGGTAAACTCATGTAAGTAATCGTCAACGGAGCGATCACCTTGAGTTAACCTCAGGAACTGGTTTTGTAACGCAATGCGTTGGGCAGAGGGGATAAACCGCTGGAGGAACGACTTTGAAAACTCAGCCATTGATATTTCAGTAATGTCTCTATCGCCGAATTTGTGCAGTTCCTGCTCTTCCCACCACAGCACAGCCTCTCCGTCAAGAAGGAAAGTGGCTAAGGTGACCATCATGGCTTCGTCCGTCGCCGTCGCCCTCAGAGTTCTTCTAACTCTTGACAACCAGTCTTCTGCCTCCGTTGGGGACTCAGATCCCGAGAAGGTAGGAGGATTAAAGCTCAAGAAGTGCTTTAATTGTTGGTCACGCGCTCGCCCCGCAACTACTTGCGCAACTTGACGCTCCACCCTCGGTGCTAACGCCGGTTCCACTGCAGCTACTGGCACAGGGGCATCAACCCTTGGTGCTACCGCAGGTTCCACTGCAGGTTCAACTACCGGGGCTGCATCAGTAGTAGGCGTAGCAGGCTGTGCAAGCCTTTGCGGTTGAGCATTGATCATCGCGAAGACTGCTTCTGCGACCATTCTGATCATCTCAGCCGAAGGAGTGGTCGCTGGCACCTCAGCCGACCCACTACTTTCAGCGGTGTTACGGGGTTGAGACCGCCCCGCAGCACTTCTAGTCACCTATAATCATGCAAGGCACAATTTAGTGACCCTAAACATATCAAACATCAATCATGGAACGCTCAGGTTCCGCAAACAAGTATGTTTTTTCATTCCTAAGTGGACATTCTTATTAGTTTTTGTCGTTTTAAGTGAATGCACAGCCCGTGCGCACCACCCCTTAAAAGGAATTCGTCCCGAATTCGCTAAACTACGGATCGACGCCTTAAGTCCGATACCAAATTGTAACGCCCTGCCAGTACAAAAAGTATAACAGCAGGTCCGGCCGGGACCCCACGCCATACAAACCACACTAGCTAGGAGTTAAAAGGTGATAACCAGAAAAGTAACAACTAACGAGAGTACAAAACGTAAGCGGAAGCATTAATTAAACCATTCAAATAGACATGTCCACTATCATTGGAATGAATCCAGAAATGAGAGTTACGGCCTTAGGGCCTTACATCAAATCAATGTACAAAACTCCAACAAAACATACATCGGCACGCAGGCCGGCAAAACATGAGAAAGCAGGAAAAAGGCTGGCCTTCGAGGGCCAACACAGCAAAGGGGCCAATGCCCGCTACTTCCCGCTAGGCTCACCTGCACCTGCATAAGAACATTCCACCAAGCGGTGGCAAACAAAGTAACGGTCAGCACAGCTGACCAAATTATAACGACCCCACCCCTTTCCCGGGGTGGCGGAGATTCTACCCTGCAAGTAAGCCATACTAGCACAAGTACTAAACTAAAGAAAGTGCAACTACACGAGGTGAGGTTTCAAGCACAATCAATCTTCTAGGTTGAGCATCAAAAAGAAGGGAACCTAGGTATGCACATGATGTTGGTTGGGTTCACCCGAAGGTTTCCCACAACCGCCTAAGCAAATCGCATGAGGCTAAACATAACATCAAATTCACAACACTCCACCCTAAGGGTCACAACCTTAGGTGGGAAACAAGAGCTTTTGGTCGGTCTAGGTATGACACCTTCCACGACCTCTCCCATGATCACACGGCCTTCATGAGGAAGGGACCTCTCGCCGATCTGCATGGAAACGGGTTCGGTTCAGCTTTGCCCGTGCTCTAATCGTCGCGATCTATCGCACGACGCGGGTACGGCTTTACCTCGGCCCGTAAGGGTTTAGCACTTTCAAGTGCTCCTCAAAAATATACGCTACGCACCTAACCCCTTCATAAGGATCTAGGCTTCGCGAATTCTCAACAAGGGAGGTACATACGCTCCGCATCAATAACGTGGTGAAGGTTTGCCTTCATCCAAAACTCAAAGCATGGGGCTTTCGTAGGGATCTTCACAAGACGCCTACACTTAACCCCCGCAATACTATAGGTGAGTTCACGGAGTCATTCTCCGGCACGCATTCTAGGTCTAACCTAAATGCAACGTCGCAAATCAAGCATCACCGATTCGGGCTCACGGCCACGAATAGGCTTCACACAAAATGCCTAAATCCGCACGACTACCGGATTTTCTACATGCAATATGCCGGGGACGGACACAATCTACCCGGAGTCCCGAAGGACTTGAGGAAATCCTACACTTCACCCATTTGGTGAAAGAGATACCTCATGCAAGCAAAGAAAGAGGAATAAATGGACAAATACAAGTCCAAAGTTCGGGAGGAAGAATCGTTACCCTAGACGTGTTCCTCTTCGCCATGGATCCGAGATTCTACGCGGAGGGAAAGAACCGCACCGGGCTGCACTCTCCGGATCTGGAAACGGCTCGCGAAACGGAGCTCCGGAGCTCCGTCAATGGCGGGATCTTCCTTCTTCTTCCTTGCCTCCTTCTTCTTCCTCTAGCCTAGGAGAGAGAAACACCTCAAAATAATGAGGATTAATCTCCTCTCATAAGCCCTAATAGCCTCCAGCACCTAATCCTGGCCATCGGATCAGATCTCAAAAGATTTGGACGGCCCGATCTTCTTCTCCGCTCAAAATCGCGGAACAGAATAAACAGGGCGCACGATCACAGGCGCACGGTCAGTGGTCGTGCGCGACGAGGGCAATGGTCGTGCGCACTATCCGGGACAGAACTCTGAATTCTTGCGAATAAGCGCACGATCGCTGGCGCACGATCACTGGTCGTGCGCGAAGAGGGAAATGGTCGTGCGCACTGTCCGAGACAGAACTCGATTCTCTTCTGAATTAACGCACGATCGCTGGCACACGATCACTGGTCGTGCGCGATGAGGCCACTGATCGTGCGCTAAGAGCAGACAGGGAAAATTCTAGCCTGCTTCACGTGCCGCACTACCACTCCGCCTACTTCGCGGAACTACCAGATTTGGGGTGTTACACCTTTTGTTTAACGTCCTGTAAGGTGGACCAAATACCTGTATTAAAGCAGTTTATAAAGTCTACAAACAAGCAAAAGTTAATAAATCCTAATTACTATTACATGCTCAAAACAGATCAGCTATAAGCTGATTTGAAATAGTAACAACTGATGAAAGAAAAAGGTCTGGGGACCTGGTAGTAGGGGTGGAAATTAAGTAGGATGCTCAGCCTCCAACCCCAGATCTCCTCCTTTTTCGCTCTCTTCTTCTCCTCCAGTATTATGTCTTCAAAGAAAAACCGCTTGCCCCCTTGTAACCAATCCTCAAGGGGAAGCACCAACGATGATGAGGAAACAAGATGTTCCTTCACTGTATCTTCCTCATCCCGCCAGGCTTTCGGCTCCACCATGCATAAGGTATGATCAGCTGGAGGAGGGGCATCCTGCATCCTTGTACATAAAGAAAGGGGGTCATGAAATAAATTAGAAGAAAGACTAAAAGAAATCTCATCTGAGGGGACAATCCCGGCTTCATCCCCCATTGGGTGCGACAACGACGAACTGATGATATCGTCGAGGAATTCATTGGACTCAACAGCGCATGCAATGGCCTCCTCTATAATTTGGACTTCCTCGCACTGGACCGAAACGGTTGCTTCAGCACAATCGAGGCTATCCTCCTCCATGAGAGTGGGCACGACACTGCACAACTCTGCATCAACCTATAGATTGACCTCAATGAAAACATCAGAAACAGATGTAATTTCGTGCGTGGCGGGAGAGGACGTGCTTCTTAAGAGTTCGGGCTCACTCTCCTCGCAAGGGCACAAATCCACGCAAAGTGGTACATGAACCGAAGAAGGATGGGGGGTCGCATCAGAAATGGAGTCGTGAGGGTCACTGACGTACGTGTCGGTTCCATACCCTTCAAAAAGTGAAGGTGGAAGTGACACGTAATCAGAGGAAGAAGCTGTGCTCGCAGAATTTGAAGATGGGACGATCCGGATATCCGGCTCATCGTCATCCTCCAATTTACGAAGATAAGCAGCACAGTCCTTCAAGACGTGCTCTCTACTTTTGCAAAATAGGCACTGCTTTGCCGGCTTTGCCGGCACAAAAGGTGCGGCAGCCGTGTAAAGGTGCGATAACGAAGGTGCAGTAGAGTAGCCAGAATACTTATGGGCTCCGTACGGTTTCTGAACAACACCATACTCTTTGGGACACCTATCACTAGCGTGGGATGTGTCCCCACACCAACGACATCGAATGTTCAAATGCGCCCACATGATATAAAAGAAGAAAATGGCATAAAAAGACTAAATTAAAAAGAATAAAAGACTCAATCAAAAATAATCGATTCACAACCAACATCTCATCACGCCTGCATTCCCCGGCAACGGCGCCAAAAACTTGATGCGCTATTTCGGCACTGCTAATTAGCAGGCACGAAATGCGATACGATGGCAGTGCACCGGTCGCTCAAGTAATAAAAATGGGAAGTTATCCCCAAGTATCGATCTCTCAAGGAATGCAGGATGTGGTGATAAGAAAATAGAGTGAGGCGATTGTTATGACAAGTAATAGAAAGTAAAAACAAGGGCTTTGTGATGGGTGATCTAGACTATTGCAGAAATAAGAGATGCGGGTCAAAACTCCGCTTCGCAAGGCGGGATGGATGCAACGGCCGCAATGCCATGCTTTGGAAGGCGCGTGGACAGAAAGTAACTGTGACGATTGAGGGTCGCACACACCTCTTCGCAAAGTGGGGGTGAGTGCAGCGGCCGCGATGCCGCGCTTTGGTAAGGGGGTGAAATGGCCACAGTGTGGGGTTTTGTGAGGGTCGAGTTCACCTCTTCACTCTCACATCTAGCTTTTGCTAGGGTGAGATAGCTAGAACGTGTATGTGGAAGTGGAGTGGAGTGGAGTGTAAGCGAATGCAACACAGAGCAATACAAAGGAGATTATGTAAACACCAAATAATTCATTCATAAACAAACAAATCATTCAAGTGCATTACACAAATATTCATCTAGTTATACAAGATAAGTTAAGAGAACCACTCAAGAAGGAGAGCCGTCGGTCACGGCCGGAATAGTGGGTTGTCAATCCGCTTCCGAACTCGGTCGAGGGGTGCTTCCAGTGCTGGAGGTCTGTCACTTTCTCCGGTGATCTCCACTTTCTCTGCAACAACTTGAAGAACACTCGCTAGGAAAGCTTTGCTGACGGCCGGAAGGGCTCCCCGATGGTAGAGAAACAACTCTTGGTCGCCGGAGGAGTCTCCCGGATGAGTGGAATGGAATGGGGATGAAGATGGGATGAAAATCGCCTGAAACGGCGGAAGAATCGCGCCACCGGAACTGCTGAATGCCCTAAATTCGCGGAGTAGCGGTTTAAATAAGGAGCAGAATAAACACTGCGCACAGTCAGTGGCGCACGACCAATGGTCGAGCGCGAAGGAATGTCTGTGATCGTGCGCGGCCGACCTGCAGCAGAGAAAAGGGAGGAAATAACGCACGGTCAGCTGCGCACGACCAGTGGTCGTGCGCGAAGAAGGCCTCTGATCGTGCGAACCGCTCGGGATGAAAAGTGGAATTAACGCACGACCATTGGTCGTGGCTTGATCGTGCACGAAGGAAAACGCACGATCATTGGCATTTTAGGCCAAAATTCACCCCGAACAATTCCGGGCGTTCACATGATCCTTGTACCTGCATGAAACTCAAACATATCTGCTGGGGCATAGAAACAAAGCTCCTCAGCAGCATAAAATATGCACCAACAAGAATAAAAGGGAAACATCCACGATAACACACAGAACTAGGCTAAGGAAGGTACTATCTACGCAAATGAACAACTAATCCAATATGAACGATAATCAACTTAATATGCAGTACCTATGCATGAAAATAAGCCTAAATGAGTCCTAAATTATGTATATAATGGAGACTCATCAGTCGCCAGGCGACAGCGGCTATCACCGGGCGACAGCTCCAAATCGTACTTTGTGGCCGAAATCGTGGGCATTGATGGCACATTGACTTTGGGGGTTGTTTTGGATTGAGGAGGCTCGGTGGCTGGCTTAGAAAGGCCGAAAATCCCCATATTTCCTTATTCTCTTAAGGGTTTATTTTGGAGAGAGAGAGAGACCTTGGAGGTGATGGTGAATAGAGTTTCTAAACCCTAGGGCTTGGGTTTGGTGGAGCTACACTCATCGGAATCCCTCATCGTTGGTGGCTACGCGTAGAGGAGGGCAAGGCGCTCCTTTCCAACAGTACCAAAAGTCAAGCCATGGGCTCGAAGCGACGTTTAAGGGTAACAATCTTTTCTACCCTCATTTGGACATGTTCTAGTCCATTCTTTACATCGTTGAGGCCCCTACCCAAAAGGGTGAGGTCGTGGCCTCCGACGGGTCAATTCATGTTATCCCCATCAAATCTTGCATACATATAGAGTCCATGCGTGGAATGGACGTAGGCGCGCTGTGTGAAGCCCATCCGAGATGGTTCGTCCGGATTGGTGATGCTTTCTGGTATTGTGCGTGTCGGGGGAAAACTCCGTGTTGTTATACTGCTTCGTAGGACTAGAGGGTGATACTGCATGTGCAGCAATGCCCGGGGTTGTGCCCCGGGGAGCACCCAAAGTTAGAAGCAGAAGTGGAGTTCTGTTCACTATCGCTGGCGACATTGGATGTCGCTAGGCGATAGCTCCCCAGATTTGGTTCTGGTGATTTTGGGCGTTCTGAGGAAGTGGGAGTGCTACTACATGTGCAGCAATGCCTGGGGGTGTGCCCCAGGAAGCACCCACAGCTAGAAGCCAAAATGGGGTTTTTGTTCACTATCGCTGGCGATATTGGATGTCGCCAGGCGATAGCTCCCAGACTGAGTTCTGGTGATGTTTGCTGTGCCCAGCTTGTTGTGGGACTTGCGGCCTGCGTGCATGTGTTTGTAATGTTCTGCTAGGTGGACCCGAGGCGCGTACGCCTTCCCTGTGAGGGGTCCAGTTGAGGGAACCCAGTAGCCTTAGGGCCTGGCTAGTTGAGAATACCTGGGCTGAGGAGACGTCATACCCGCATTTGGTGTTGTACAACGAGTGTGTGAACAACGGGCATTTGGCGAACCTGCACCCGAACCATTGTGCGCCTGATTAGTAAGCCTCGCTCAGCATGTCGGGAAGCAATGGGGAAGAGTCTTCGGACTATGCGAAGTTCACAATTAAAGTACGGGGTGCCCTGGTATTCGGGCCACCGACTTTAGCCTCGTAGGGCAAAGCCATCAAGAATGGATGGCGGTGGAAGGCGGAGTACACCAAAGAGTGCCTGAGAGCACGAGACGTGGAGGTCATTCCCACGTTTGTGATTGTTGCATATGTATGAACTGTTGTGGGCTTTGCTAGTCGCACTCTTATATATATATATATATATATATGTTGCTGAGGTTGTTTTGCAGGGATGGTTAGAACTGCCACCCCCTCGAAGGGGTGGGGTCGTTATAATTTGGTCAGCTTTAGCTGACCGTTGCCCTGTTTTGCCACCATTTTTTGGTGGGCTTGTTGTACAGGTGCTGGACCGAGCGGGAATATAGCGGGCTGAAGCCCCTGCGCTGCTGCGGCCCTTGAAGGCATTTTTGATGTTCCTTTTGCTTTTCATGTATGGTCGGCCTGCGAGCCGATGTTGGTAAATTGTAAGGCCGTCGTGCCTAAATTTTGGGTTGTAAAACATTTATTCCTATTTAGTAAAAGTGGACATACCCGGGTACGGGTTTTGGGGTTTATCTTGTCTGTTTTCAGCTTCCGCATAGAATGCTCTGAGTTAGGCATCGTTGTATAGTGTCGTTCGATATTTCAATTAAGTGACGTTCCCGTTTGTTTTGTAGTATATGGCGTGGGGCCCCGGCCGGACCTTCTGCTATATGCTCCCGAACGGATGGGGGTGTTACAAATTGGTATCAGCTTCTAGGGTTTCGTATCCTTCTAAGGAATTCATGGACGAATTCTTTTAAGGGGTGGTGAGCACGTGTGTGCGCTACCGTCGAGACGTAAAATAAACCCAAAAATGTCCACTTAGGAATGAAATGTAACAACAAGCCAACAATTAATACATGATTGTGGAACCTGAGTGTTCCTTTTGTGGTTAGTTTGCGACCATGCTTGTCGCCTAACTGTGCGATGCACTTGTGTAGGATACTCAAAGTGCTGCGGGACCGTCGCGTCCTTGTGAGATAATTCGAAGCAGTGGATCTGTTGAGGTGTCTACACCTCCTTCCCTGGTGCAGACAATCCGTATGATTGTTGAAGTGGTCGTAGGCGTGCTCAATGCTCTGTCAAGAAGACCTGAACACCTTCCTTCTCCCGTGGTGGTCACGAAGACAGCAGCAGTCGTTGAGCCAAACGTAATGACAAGAGACTTCAATCAGTGGTTTCACTTGTGTGTGGGGCAAGGTGAGCGTTCGGTAGACGAGTACTTATGTGAGTTTATTAAGTTAACTCACTTTGTGGGATCATCGTCGGAGGAGGACGAAAAGACCAAGGTAGATAGGTTCTACTTGGGCTTGCGAGATGACTTACGGTTGTTGCTTCTGGGCCCAAAGCTATTGGGCTTTCATGCGTTGGTGACCTCTGCGAGGGAGTTGGAGCGAGACCTCCAGCATGTCCAAAGAAAACAAGCCGTGAACACTGAAAAGCTGGAATGTCATCAGCCCAAAAAGGGAACGCGAAAGAGCAGCAGGAAGAAGGCTAAGCTTGTGGGACGAGCTCCCCTGTTATGCTTTACGTGTGGTAAGGCGGGGCATGTAGCTCGAGTTTGTCGCAGTGGCCGGAAGAAGAGGAAAGTAGAGGAGCCAACTCCTCCTCGAGCTTCGGGTGCGATGACTAGCCGAGAGCTCCCTGTTATCGCTGTGGCGGGTTAGGCCATAGCGCCTGCGAGTGTATTGTGTGTCTTGTATAGACGAGGGGAAAGCTGGGTAGCCAATATCTTTGGGTAAAACTATGATGGCAATGTATGCTTGTATATAGTTTGTACTGCTCTTTTTGCGCACTTTGGTGGTAATGAGATGTTGTTGAAGCTTAACCATGATGTTGGGTGCCTTTGTGGCCCCACTTTTCTGTTAATGTGCAGTTAGCTTTTAATATGTGCTTTAATGTGTTGGGCACTAAGTTGGTGCAAGAAAGTATAGAAATATGCAGAGGTGAAACACTTACGTGTTCAAACCCCACGCAAAGTCTAACGTCGTGACGTTGTGATAGCATGTGTGGTTGGATTCCGAGAACCTTCGTGCAAATACGTCTTAGGAAGTTAGGCAGGGGCGGAATACCGACCGCAAGACTATTTTGCGGGCATGCGTGGAATGAGCACGATGTTGATGTCTGCTCTCTAGGTGTCCAAGGCGGTGCGGTATAGGGGCAGAGCTGCTCTTTTCCCTAGTTGAGGCTTCAGAGCCAAAGCCTAGAGTAGCTGACGTTCCGGTAGTGTGGGAGTTTGCCGGTGTTTTCCCGAGAGATCATCCCGGTGCTCCACCGCAGCGGGAGATAGATTTCACATTTGAGTTGGTGCCAGGCGCTAAGCCTGTGGCCCGCTCGCCGTATCGTATGGCTCCGAAGGAGTTGGTGGAGTTGAAGCTGCAGTTGCAGGAGTTGCTCGAGCAGGGCTACGTGCGTTCGAGTTCCTCACCTTGGAGTGCACCGGTCCTCTTTGACAAAAGATGGACGGTAGCCTGCGTCTTTGCATCATTTATCGAGAGCTGAACAAGCTGACGAGAAGAACAAGTATCCTCTTCCGAGGATAGACGACTTGTTCGACCAGCTCGTTGGTTCGACAGTATACTCGAAGCTGGACTTGAGGTCCGGCTATTATCAGGTGCGGATCAGGGAGTGCGACATCCCGAAGACTGCCTTCAGTACAAGGTACGGGCAGTATGAGTTCACCGTGATGCCGTTTGGGCTGTCTAATGCGCCTTCGGTGTTTATGGACTTGATGCACCGGACTTTCCGAGAGTTCCTCGACCGGTTTGTGGTCGTCTTCCTTGACGACATACGGGTCTACTCTCAGTCCGAGGAGGAGCACAGTGTCACAACCCGTATTTTCCCGAAATAATTTATATTATCAGAGCGAAGGGGAAAACACGCGTCATGATGCCACGTCCTGTAGGGGACAACTACAGACGTTCAGGCGAGCACTTACACGAGCTTTTTCTTTTACAAAAAGGTACAAATTAATAAAAGGATTATCTTTTAAAGTTTATTTAATTTGGGTTAGGAGACCGTGTCCCTCGGCCCTGCGGTTTATTAAGCCGCGTTTTATAAAAACATGCGTATACAACGGAAGAAAGTAGGTTCATTTTATTTCTAACGGCGCTGGAGACTAGAGACGTCCCCAGGGCGATCGCCGGTCTAAATTTAGTACATAATAAATAAATATCATTTTTTACTTTGGTTTACATTTCGCAAATAGGTGATACTTAATAGTAAATGTGACAAACGGCTATACAAAAATAACTTTTTATAAAGCTAAGGAACTGCGCTAATATACAGCAAAATAAGCTTTTCCCAGAGTTAATGAGTACAAAAATACTAAGCAGCAAAAAGAACTAGCAGCAGCGTAAGCAAGTAAGCTAAGCAAAACCGTACGGGCGTCAACATCTGACACGAACCAGCAGGGAAAGGTCAACAGTCCAAAAGAAAAGCTACATGACAGAAACTGAACCAACAGCATCCTTACCCACTAGAGAGGGAAGGCCTCAACAGCGAACAGTACGTCCCCACTCGAACTCCGGCGGTCGATACAAACCTGAACCTGAGGCATTCATAAGAAAAGAATGCCTCAGCCCAAAGGGTGCAAGGAAACAGCAGAAGTAAAGGAGAAACTGAAAGGTAAGCAGAAAGAAAGCATGAGTCAAACCCAGCTGCTACACAACCAGTCAAGGAACTGAGGTGGGGGCCCCTACGTCCACCCACACTCCAAACAACCACTGCTGTGCTGGGGGCCCCTACGTCCACCCACACTCCGGTCAAAAGAATAACCACTGTAGTGGGGGCTTCTACGTCCACCCACACGCCGGCCCAAACCACTGTGCTGGGGGCCCCTGCGTCCACCCACACTCCAGACCAAAACCACTGGGCTGGGGGCCCATATGTCCACCCACACTCCAGATGAAAACCACTGGGCTGGGGGCCCCTATGTCCACCCACACTCCAGACCAAAACCAAATCCTACGAGACTCGTTGACAGCCTACGGGGTTTGACGCTCAAGGTAGTTATAGCACATAAAGAAGGAAGAAAGAGCCTCAACATCTATGCTATAAGTACAAGGCTATATATAAGAGCATATGACACTCTCCCTTACCATAGGAAGTAAGCTACTCAAACTTGGAACAGGGGTAAAGCTCGACCCCAAAATACATTTACACCACTTTTCGGCTTGCCAATTACTAATCTCGCTAAGTTATCGAGGATTAACAAGGGAAATTCCCAGGGAATGTAGCTTCTACTTCCCCAAATCTATAGGGATTAAAATACGACATTCCCAGAGAATTTTAGCCCGCCAAAACCTCAGAACTTAGCCAACAATAGGAAAAGAAATGCAGGATTGGAAATTTATCCGACTAAGATCACGTATACTTTACTAAATAAACGAGTTCAGCAAACTTTTTACCATATAACATATAGCCCAAGGGCATCCCCAGCCCGTAAAACGAATGTAACGGACGGCCTCGACCCTTCCCGAGGGAATGAAATCTCAAGCTTATAGCGCCGAAAATTTAACTTAGCATATACCGGGGTGAATTTCTAGTACTTAAATCCAGTAATCTCATGAACGGGGCAACTTACCTGAGCATATACTAAGAAATTTTCTAGCGTATAAAGAGCGAAATTTCATAGCAATATCAAACATCTAAACTAGAATAAAGCCATGGGAGGAACACTGAATTTCAGTACAAACCCAGGTCGAAGCTAGTATGGAGCCAAGGAGAAAGATAACCCGATAAATTCCCAATATAGCATGATACCTAGCAGCCTCCAATCATGGATCCCAAAAGAAATCCCAAATTATAACTCCCGGAGACAAGAGGAAGGAGCAGCCATTCCAATCAAACAAAAAGAATCCGAAAATTTCCAAACCTGAAGGGGACAACCCGAAATTTCCATGCCCAGATTTCCAAAGGGGGGACTAACAAATTCATAATTTCTGGAAGCATAAAACAACTATAAACCCTTAAATCCACAAATTTCCCCAAGAAGACAGCAAACCAAGCAGCCGAGCAGCAGCTATAAACCGAGCAGCAGCCATAACCCATAATTTCCCCCAAAGAAGACAGGAAACTAACAAGATCATCATCAATACCAAAAAAAACTGAAGGCATAGGGGGCTTATAGCCTAGAACATCACAACACAAACGCATAATCAAGCAAGCCTTCACAAATCCAACAACCAGGGCAGCAGCTAAATTTAGAACAAGGGGAGGAGGTGAAGGAGGAGAAAGAAGAGTTTCCTTACTTAGGGTTCCACCGGTGACACGTCGGGTCGTGACAAACACGCCAAGAGCCAAGGAATGCCCTAGCCCTGGCGTCTTGGACAAGACCCGGCAACACCGAAGCTCCCTCCGACGGCCTACACCACCGAAGCCCGATGACTCCGGCGCAAAACGCAAGCCCACACCGGCGCTTTCGCAGAAAGGTCTGGAGCCATCGGGAAAAGGGGAAGGAGAAGAAAATGAAATGATCGGATTATCCCCCAAATATTAAACCTCCCAGCACTATATAGGTGTATAATTACATATATAAGAAAAAAAAAGAGAAAAAAATTTGCTTTTTAACACCAATAAGACTAGTATGTGTGTACACATACTTGAGATGCATGAATGAAATTTTACATATCTATGTATGTGCCTACATTTGAATAAAGTCCCCTCCCCCCTACAATACTCTTTCTTCTCTTTTTTTGTATAATATAAACCAACATACGTATAATTATACGTATACGCTTATGTTGGAAATTGTAATCACAATTACCTTGATTTGTGAGAAGTCACCCTTAAACTAAGATTGAATTGCATTTGTATTTGATATGCTTTTCCAGTATTGTCTTGCAGATTATCATTGCTAAGTGTAACTCAATGTCAGGTCACAATGGGTCTGCAAACACAGTTTCATACAATGTAATTCTTCATTTTATGAAACATGGTGATGACTCATGTGTGATCTCTCTATTGGGGTACACTTCATTTTCAAGACTATTGAAGACTTTGGAGTGCGGTTGCAGCAAGTGTTCAAGAGAAGAAAAGAAAATTGTTGAAAACAATTTTTCTAAGGACATGTCTCGAGAGATCAAGTATGTCTCGAGAGTTCTGACATGTCTCGAGAGGCAAGTTCTTTGGATCTTGGTATTTCTGTTCTTGATGTCTCGAGAGATCAAGCATGTCTCGAAAGACCTTATGTCCGAAATCTTTGTAATGTCTCGAGAGATCATCGAGTTCTCGAGACATCTCCTTCCTGCTCTCTTTGCTTCATATTTCGGGAGATCCCTCATGTCTCGAGAGAACCCTTATGTCTCGAGAATTCTGTTCGAAATTTTATCTAATTTGTTTTCTCTGTTCTTGTCGTTTCGTAAACACTCTCTCCCGATCCTAACGGCTATATGGAGTGCATTTAAGGTCGATTTAATCCTTAATTGCCTCCCTCTATATATAGGATCGCTCTTGAGTTATTAAGAACAAAGTTTTCTAATCATTCTCTAACCCTAATTTCTCTCCCGATCAAAAAGAACGAGAAAAGCGCCGCCTCGCCGTCGTCTACGATTGGAGATCGATCTACTCATTGGAGTTGCCGATTTCTATCAAGAAGGATTCGATTGATCCATGTTCTGATTCTACAATCTCTATTGGATCGTTTCGGATTGCCAAAGACAGATTTGAAGGATCGTTGTTCTTCCTCATCGTTCTCAAAAGCTATTCAAGAAGAAGGAAGAAAACGCCTCTGTTATTCAGATCTGGTATCTCATTGTTCAAAACCTTTTATCATCTATTGTAGGAGTTGTTATCTCCGAGTTGTAGGAGAGATTGTTCTCCGAGTTGTAGGAGTTGTTATCTCCGAGTTGTAGGAGAGATTGTTCTCCGAGTTGTAGGAGAAGTTTTCTCCGAGTTGTAAGAGAGGTTCTCTCTGAGTTTGTAGGAGTTTGACTCCGAGACTGTAGGATCGTTCTTGATCCGAGATTTAGTGAGTAGTCAAGTCTAGCTGTGGTGCTAGATTGGCGAGGCCGGCAGTGGAGTACCCAAGTACGGGGAACCACTATAAATTCCTAGTGTTATCTGTGGCTGTGATTTATTTTGTGTGCTGTGCTTTACGGTTATTTTTTTAATTCCGCAAAAGACGTAGAGATCACCTATTCACCCCCCCCCCCCCCCCCCCTCTAGGTGATTTAGGTAGGCAACTAGATACTTCAGTTGGTATCAGTGGGTCGCTGTTCGTTGCTAGGTTAACACCTTGAACAGGATCCATCTTTCTAGTTGCTAGCAAGCCATGGATCGAGTCAAGGAATCTTCTCTGAAATTGCCCATCTGCACTAAGGCCAACTTTCCTATGTGGAAGGAAAGAGTCCATTTTTATATGGAAGCTGCAGATCCCAGAATCTTCCAAGTCGTGGAAGAAGGTCCCCATGTGCCAATGACCGCTTCGTCTACAAATCCTACTGTACAGATACCTAAGAAAATGATGGATTTGACCAAGGATGAGATAGCTCTTGTTGCTCTTGACAAGAAGGCTAAAAACATAATTGCAAGTGCAGTGGACGATTCCATGTTGCAAAACTTAATCCACTGCAAATCAGCCAAAGAAATGTGGACATCCTTGATTGTTCTAATGGAAGGTACTGACGAAGTGAGAGAAGACAGAAGATCCCTACTCAATCAAGAGTATGAGGCTTTCAAGCAGAGTAAGAAGGAGTGCATTGTTGATGCGTACGAGCGATTCTTCAAAATAGTCAATGGTCTGAGGAACTACGACAGGGAGTTCACAAACGGTGAACTAAATGACAAATTCTTGCGTTCCCTAACGAAAGACTGGGATAGCAAAATTGTGGCCATTAGAGAGTTTGGAAAACTGCCAAGTCTAGAACCTCAGAATCTGTTCGGAAAGCTGCTGTCTCATGAATTACAAATGAACATCCGAAAGTCTGAAGAGGATGTAAATCGAGCTTCAAGCAAAGAAAGAACCTTAGCTTTGAAGGCAGAGAATTCAAAGAAGAGCAAAGCAGTGATACCGATCAGAGAAAAGGAATCTGATATTGAAGAAGAATCAGAAGCCAGCTCCTCTTGTTCCGAACTGTCTGATGGGGAGTTCTCTTTAATTTCCCGTCAGTTTAAGAAACTGCTGAACAAGCGAAGGCACATGAACAACAAGCCGTCTTCCTCGGATCATTAATATTCTCGTCGTGATGGCGAATATCACAGGAAGGGCTCAAGCAATAATGACAGGTATAAATCCAAACAGAACAAACACATTTCTTCTGACATTATTTGCTACTGTTGTAATAAGCCAGGGCACATGATTGCTGAGTGTCCCTATAAGAAGAAAGAAGGTGGAAGGAAAGAAGACAAGAAATCCATCCACGGAAAGAAGAAATCAGATAGAAGCTTCGTCGCTAAGAAAGCCAAAACTTTGAGCGATAGTGACTCCGATGAGTCGAGTGACGAAGAAGAAGCTTACTTCGGCCTGATGGCCATGTCTGATGATGAAGAAGCACCCCCGTACACCGGAAAGGTAAATGATCACACTATCCTATCTGATTCTGATTATGCTTCGGCTGAACAAAAGGATAACCCCTCAGACGATGAATCTAAGCTCATGTCTCAATATACCAAAATGCTCCAAAGCTTTGACAAGTGCCGAAAGGTTGTCAAAACTCAGGGTAAGGAGATCATGGCTCTCAAGGAGGTGGAATCTAACTTGAGAAAAGAAGTTGAAGAACTTTCTTCTCTCAAAGAGGAAATCCAAGCCTTGAAAGACAAGATCAAAAGCTCGGAAGAGACTCTTGCCATGAGAGATCATTCGATAAATGTCTTGGAGGAACAGCTTGCGGCTGAGAAGAAGTTGGTTGAAGCATTCTCTCAACCTAAAACTGTTCTGCCAATTATTGGTACTTTTACCACTAAGGCAAAAGGAAGCGGTTTAGGGCATGAAGCTAGTACTAGCAATTCTTCAAAAAATTCAATTGCTAAGAAGAATGGTCTGGTTGCTAAGAAAGCTACTACCAAAGAAAAAGGGAAAGCTCATCAAGAGCCTGTAGCATTCAAGAGAGTCATATTCCCTACGAATGCTTATGATATGGAGAGTTCCTATGGTCATTTCACACGACCAATTCCTTTTTCACCTGTGAATGATCATAAGGAATGGGCTCCTCCCCGAAACTTTGGTGATAGTGCTTTTCAAGCACCCTATCAAGAGATTAATCGGAAAGGGTACGGTCCATTTGTTCATGGCCCGAGTGCTAAGAAAGCACCAAAAGTGAATGCTGTTGCACCAAAGCCGAAGAAGACAATACCACCTTGTGTGTGTTGCCCCCTTGAGGCATCCTCATCTAAAAGGGCTGCTCCTGCAAGAGCTAACGTTCAAAAAGTTAAGCAGGAGAGTGTAAAAAGAAGGTACAACAGATTCGACTGTTGGTGCTGCGGCAAAATTGGTCACTTTGCCATTGATTGTTGGTTTAATACAACGTATACTAGGAGACCACAAGTAAATGTTGCAAGGCAGACCACTCGCAATGTTAACATTCATCGTGGTGCTCAACTGACACGGGACCAAGGACCCAAATCTGTTTGGGCTCCTAAGGCGAAATGATTTGTTTTTGCAGGTATGTCCAAAGGCCAATAAAAATCCTATCTGGTACTTGGACAGTGGATGCTCTCGGCATATGACCGGGACAAGAAGCCTTTTGCAAAACTACATTCCAGTGGCGAATGGTCCAAAAGTTATTTTTGGCGGTTCAGACAGAGGAATAACTAAAGGCTATGGTATAATTTCTAATGGTAATGTATCGTTTTCCGATGTAGCTTATGTGGAAGGATTACAACATAATCTGATAAGCATAAGTCAACTTTGTGATAAAGGATACATTGTTGATTTCCTTAAAGATAAGTGTTTGATAAAGTCGGCTGAAAATCATGAAACGATTTTATCAGGCATTCGCTGTAGAAACATATTTTGTTTAAATTTTCTTTGTATATCATCTTCTACACCAGTATGTCTTTTGGCAAAAGATAGTGCATCTCTTGTTGACCAATGGCATAAGAGATTAGCACATATAAATCTCAAAACTATTAATAAATTGTTTTCTCAAAACTTAGTGCGAGATGCACCAGATGTTAAGTGCATTAAAGATAGACCTTGTCATGCATGTGTAAAAGGCAAGCAAACAAGAGCTACCTTTAAGAGCATTATTGGCAAAGATTCAACCAGGTGTTTATACCTGCTCCATATGGATTTGTTTGGTCCTTTGCAAATTAAAAGTTTAGGAGGAAAATCTTACACATTGGTTATTGTAGATGATTACTCTCGTTTTGCCTGGGTATTCTTTCTGAAACACAAGTCAGATACCTTTGACACTTTCACTAGTTTTGTCAAGCAAGTCCAGAATGAATTTAACTGTTCGGTGGTCAAAATCAGAAGTGACCATGGTACAGAATTTGAATCTGGATCCATGACAGAATTCTGTGAAAGCCTCGGTATCTTTCATGAGTTTTCCTCTCCTCGAACTCCACAACAAAATGGAGTAGCTGGGAGAAAGAATAGAACACTTATTGAGGCTTGCAGAACCATGTTGAGTGACTCTTCACTACCTGAATATTTCTGGGCTGAAGCTGTCAATACTGCATGCCATGTGCAAAACAGAGCACTCATAAACAAAAACCATGAAAAGACTCCTTATGAACTTCTAAAAGGCAAGAAACCGACCATTTCTTATTTTTGAATCTTTGGTAGTAAATGATTTGTGCTAAACAATGGAAAGCATTACAAAACTAAGTTTAGTGAAAAGAGCTTTGAAGGTATTTTTGTAGGTTATAGTAGCCATAGTAGGGCATATAGAGTTTTTAATAAGAAAACCCTGGTGGTAGAAGAATCTATTAATGTTGTATTTGATGAGACGAATATGCTACTAGGCAGCTCCTCTAGCATTTCTTCTGTAGACACAGGTTCAAAGCTGCAGGACTTAAGCGTGGATCAGCCAGTTGAAGAAAATTCTCAACACTTCATCAAGATTCCCCCAATAACTACCTATGAAGAAGATCATCCTGATGAAGAGCCAATCCAAGTGGAGGAAGATACTCCAACAGTAGAAGAAACTCCTATTGGTTCAAATCATGCAAGGAACCTCGGGCTACGACACATGAGGGATCATCCAGTTGATCAAATCATAGGAGATCCTCATGAAGGAATAAGAACAAGACGAGGTACCATTAACGAGAATATGCATTTAAGTTTTCTTTCGCAGGTAGAACCAAAGAAATTCCAAGAGGCAAATGAAGATCCATCCTGGATAATTGCTATGGAAGAAGAATTAAATCAGCTCAAACGATGTAAAGTATGGACACTTGTTCCAAAACCCAAAGACAAAAATGTCATTGGAATAAAGTGGGTGTATAGAAACAAGCTGGATGAAGAAGGAACAATCATAAAGAACAAAGCCAGACTTGTAGCTAAAGGATACAGACAAGAGGAAGGCATCGACTTCGATCAGACATACGCTCCAGTAGCAAGGCTCGAAGCGATCAGACTCTTCCTTGCTTATGCTGCTTTCAAGGGTTTCACCGTATATCAAATGGATGTCAAGTCCGCTTTCCTAAACGGAGACATTAAAGAGGAAGTATACGTTGAACAACCCCCACGTTTTGTTAATCCTGATCATCCCAATCATGTTTATTTATTACAAAAAGCTTTATATGGTTTGAAACAAGCTCCTCGAGCTTGGTATGAGACGCTGTCTAACTTTCTTCTTGAGAACAAGTTCACAAGAGGAAAGATAGATAAGACATTATTTCTTAGGGAAGTAAAAGGCAAGATTTTGCTAGTGCAAATCTATGTCGATGACATCATATTTGGCTCTACGGATAATAACCTCTGTAAAAAGTTTTCTAAACTGATGCAAGGGAAATTTGAAATGAGCAGTATGGGTGAGCTGAAATATTTCTTAGGACTTCAAGTGAAACAGTCTGAAGATGGAATCTTCATTTCTCAGACAAAGTTCACTAAGGAGCTGATTAAGAAATTTGGAATGGAGAATGCAACCTCTATGAGGACTCCAATGAGCTCAGTTACGTCTCTGGACAAGGATGAGAAAGGGAAACCTTTTGATGAAACCAAGTACAGAAGCATAATTGGCTCCTTGCTCTACCTTACTGCCAGTAGACCTGATATAATGTTTTCTACATGTGTATGTGCTAGATATCAAGTGAACTCTAAGGAATCCCACTATACTGCCGCAAAGCGGATTTTGAGATACCTTAAAGGCACGCCAAATCTTGGCTTATGGTACCCAAGAAGTAATGATAGCGAACTAATTGGTTTTTCAGATGCAGACTTTGCAGGTAGCAAAGACGACAGGAAAAGCACTTCTGGGACGTGTCAATTCCTCGGAAGGAGACTTATTTCCTGGAGTAGCAAGAAGCAGAATTGTGTTGCAATATCAACCGCCGAGTCAGAATACATTTCTGCTGGCAGTTGTTGCGCACAGCTTCTATGGATAAGAAATCAACTTCAAGACTACAACATGAAGATCAAAGACATTCCCATGTTTTGCGACTCTTCCAGTGCAATTGCTATCGCAAATAATCCAGTCTCTCACAGTCGGACAAAGCACATCGAGCTACGATATCACTTTATCCGGGAGCATGTGGAGATGGGTGATATAAATCTAAGTTATGTCCCCACGGATAAGCAAGTTGCTGATATATTCACGAAGCCACTGGATGAGACTAAGTTCTCCTTCTTCAAGACGGAACTTGGAATGCTCAACATGGAGTAATGATCAAGTCAAGCAAAACCATGAAGACATGAAGATTACAAAAATTCAGAACTTTTCCTGAAAACTTCTGGCATGTCTCGAGAACTACATGTTGTCTCGGGAACTATCTGTTTTCTCGACAACTCAAGTCACTTTAAAATCTCGACATCATCCAAAGGACTTCAGGGAACTCTCGAGACAGGCTGGTTCTCGCGAGACAAGTTTAAGATCTCGAGATATGGTGATGTCTCGAGATATGGGTTATCACTCGAGACATCAATGAAGGAAATAACCTGTTGAAACTCCTGAGTTCTCGAGACATACCCGATGTCTCGAGACATAGTTTTCTTTAAGAATTCCAAACGTCAGGTACGCGCTATTTCCACTTTTAATTTTCTTCAAAATGTCATTTTAACGTCAAATCAAAATCATATATATATAAGAAATCGAAAACTTGATGTTCACGAAATCAATTTCCGAGTTCTCCCCGACCTTTCGACTTTCTCTCGAGCGGCGACGGTTAGCGACAGGTCTCAGTGCTCTCGGTGGCTCTCGATACTTCATCTTCTCCATTCGAAAGTTCTCCATATCTTGCTTCAATGGCACCTTCTTCTCATCCAAAGATCGGTGTCGGCAGTGAAGTCGTTCGCTCAGGAATCGCCGGTTTATCCGAGGATTTCAAAAATATTTTCTGTATGCTTGATGCCGCTGGTCTTTCATTCATTCTGGAACATCCTTGCCGCGTGCTGTTTGATGAGGTTGAAGAATTCTTTATCAACGTGAAACCTATTAAGGAAGGAAGAATGTTGATCTCTTTTGTTAAGGGTATCAAAATCAAAGTCTCTCCAAAGACTCTTACAAAGTATTTGCAGATGTCTGAAATAGAAGCTGAAGAAGATCTAGATGACAATGACTGGTTGAGAACAGCAAGGTACTGTGGTCTGGACTCAGATTTTTCTGCAGTTAAGAGGCATAAGATGAATGATGCAGGGAAGCTCCTGGTGGACATTATATTAAAAGTTCTATTCTGCAAGACAGGCACACAAGGGCATGTGTCTGAAGAGACTTTTCTGTTGATGGCTGGAATCGTATCAGGGAAAAAGTGAGATTGGGCCTCAATCTTATTCTCTAATATCAAAGCCTGTATTAATTCTCCAAAATTTGCCCGGATCATCTCATTGTTCCTGAATCAGTTCAACCCAGCTATCTTTGACATGTCTAAAGGTACAGTCATCCACCATCTCAAGAAGATCGATGTCATCTCCATGCAGAGATGGGACATTCGAATAAAGAAGCTGGGAATGGCTAGTGCTACTTCTGAGGGGGAGACTCATCAGTCTGTAATTGCAAGTGAAGCAGAAATTCCTCCTCCTCGGATTCGTTCTAAAGCTTCAAGTCGTGCCAAGCTGCCAATCTGTTCTAAAGCAAAAGGTCAGCCCTCATCAGCTCCAACAGAACTCATTCCATCAGTGACACAGTCAGATCCGTCAGATACTATCCCATCACCCTCACCAGTTCACACTCCAGATTCAGTTCCACCACCACCTCCTTCTCCATCAGTTATTGAAGCAGAAACTTCGTTAGCGAATGAGATAGTTTCAGCTGTTCTGAAGAATATTCAACAAGAAATATCTGAAGGGCACAGTCCCAGTGGCCAACAGGCAGGGTCTGGTGCTGATTATGTTTTTGAAGATGATGATGATATGTCAGTTCATGAATTAACACCTCCCCTAGTACATGTTGAGGGGGAGTCAGAGTTTGACACAACCAAGAATGCTCCAGATGAGCTAGGTTGTGCAGAAGATAATAAGGTTTCTTCTCTTGAGATTGAAGAAATCCCTGATGATGCTCCTGGTGCTGCCCCTGCTGCTACTCTTCCATCCTTTCATCCTTCCCCTCCAATCCATGATGCAGATTCTCTTCTGGGCAAGATTGAAGCTATGCTCAAGAAGCAAAGTGAACAGTTTGAGAACTCTTTGACAACTGTTCACAGGAAGATTGCCTCAGTTGAAAGTGATCTTGGTAGGGAGTTAGCCAAAATCAAATCAAATTATGAAAATCTCTCTGATTTGATGAGTCTAGGGAGCAAGCAAATTGAACATGCAACTGAAGGTGTAGGCACAGTGTTGAAACAGACTGTAATAGTAACCCAACTTCAACAATCGATGAGTAATGATGCAGAAGCTAACACCTTCAGAGTTGTTGATGAGGTGGGTCATTTCAAAGATGATATTCTCCAAACCCTATCTGTAGAAGTCAGAAAGGGGGAGGAAAATATAGTAGCTCAAATGACAGACTTGATTGAAAGCTCCGTATCTGCTCTTCAAAGCTCATGGAAATCTCAGTTTGAGCAGTTCTCTTCCAGGATGCTGAAGCAAGTTGCTGATATTAATGCTTATTCCTTCAAAACAGCAACGTGGCTTCATAATCAGATTTTTCCTGAGTTAGCAATTGATCCAGATGTTCCTGTTCCTCAGTTTTCTCCAAGGCCAGAAGAACTACTTGGGAAGGCTCCTATTGTTGAAGATCAATCAGATAGGGCTGGGACCAAAAGAAAAAGAATGTTTGGTGAAGGTCCTTCTGCTAGTCGATCTGCTCCAAGTTCTAGCTCTACAGGTCAGTGCAAAGCGAAGGTTGAGAAGAGTTTTCCAGAAATCTGGAGCCCAGTCTCAAAAGACATTATTCTTGAAACCTATAAGTTAGTTCATGAAGGTAAAATGAATAGATCTGAATGCTACAGCTCTCAAGATGGGAAAAACATGAGACAGCTCAAAGGAAGAGAAGGATTCATTTCAGGGCTTTTGGTTATAATAATGCTGATGCTCCGGATCCACCTCCGTTTTACCATCCCAAGCCTTATGCTTATTTCTCCAGACAAGAAGAAAAGATGAAAAGAAGATCTTGAAGGATAGTGCTGATGCTGTCAAGACATATTCTACTTTGGTTCTGATTTTGTTGAACATCAAGTCTTCTTAACAATTCAATTTAGACATATATATATATATATAATTGTTGATTTGATGTTCTCTACTTATTCATTTTCATATCTTTGTGTAGTGTAGCATATTTGTTCTATATTGTTGTAATTCAACTTAGTATATAGGGTTCTGACTTCTACAAATAGGGGGAGATTGTTGGAAATTGTAATCACAATTACCTTAATTTGTGAGAAGTCACCCTTAAACTAAGATTGAATTGCATTTGTATTTGATATGCTTTTCCAGTATTGTCTTGCATATTATCATTGCTAAGTGTAACTCAATGTCAGGTCACAATGGGTCTGCAAACACAGTTTCATACAATGTAATTCTTCATTATATGAAACATGGTGATGACTCATGTGTGATCTCTCTATTGGGGTACACTTCATTTTCAAGACTATTTAAGACTTTGGAGTGTGGTTGCAGCAAGTGTTCAAGAGAAGAAAAGAAAATTGTTGAAAACAATTTTTCTAAGGACATGTCTCGAGAGATCAAGTATGTCTCGAGAGTTCTGACATGTCTCGAGAGGCAAGTTCTTTGGATCTCGGTATTTCTGTTCTTGATGTCTCGAGAGATCAAGCATGTCTCGAAAGACCTTATGTCCGAAATCTTTGTAATGTCTCGAGAGATCATCGAGTTCTCGAGACATCTCCTTCCTGCTCTCTTTGCTTCATATTTCGGGAGATCCCTCATGTCTCGAGAGAACCCTTATGTCTCGAGAATTCTGTTCGAAATTTTATCTAATTTGTTTTCTCTGTTCTTGTCGTTTCGTAAACACTCTCTCCCGATCCTAACGGCTATATGGAGTGCATTTAAGGTCGATTTAATCCTTAATTGCCTCCCTCTATATATAGGATCGCTCTTGAGTTATTAAGAACAAAGTTTTCAAATCGTTCTCAAACCCTAATTTCTCTCCCGATCAAAAAGAACGAGAAAAGCGCCGCCTCGCCGTCGTCTACGATTGGAGATTGATCTACTCATTGGAGTTGCCGATTTCTATCAAGAAGGATTCGATTGATCCATGTTCTGATTCTACAATCTCTATTGGATCGTTTCGGATTGCCAAAGACAGATTTGAAGGATCGTTGTTCTTCCTCATCGTTCTCAAAAGCTATTCAAGAAGAAGGAAGAAAACGCCTCTGTTATTCAGATCTGGTATCTCATTGTTCAAAACCTTTTATCATCTATTGTAGGAGTTGTTATCTCCGAGTTGTAGGAGAGATTGTTCTCCGAGTTGTAGGAGTTGTTATCTCCGAGTTGTAGGAGAGATTGTTCTCCGAGTTGTAGGAGAAGTTTTCTCCGAGTTGTAAGAGAGGTTCTCTCTGAGTTTGTAGGAGTTTGACTCCGAGACTGTAGGATCGTTCTTGATCCGAGATTTAGTGAGTAGTCAAGTCTAGCTGTGGTGCTAGATTGGCGAGGCCGGCAGTGGAGTACCCAAGTATGGGGAACCACTATAAATTCCTGGTGTTATCTGTGGCTGTGATTTATTTTGTGTGTTGTGCTTTACGGTTATTTTTTTAATTCCGCAAAAGACGTAGAGATCACCTATTCACCCCCCCCCCCCCCCCCCCTCTAGGTGATTTAGGTAGGCAACTAGATACTTCAGCTTACCCGCATGAAAACTCTCCCGAGAGAAGACATAATCACAAAAGCTTGCCTCCTCATGAACAACAAAAAGGGAAACGAACGCTTCCTATACGCACATTCATGTATAGATATGTTGCAAATATGGCTCGATCCAAAATTACTCGCCGGACGACGACGACGACGCTCCCGCAACGGTGACGCCCTAAATTAATACCTCGGTTTCGAATAATTATTCTTAATTTCACGTGCTTTGTTAAAATAATCAAAAGAAGAATCTGGGGCATTACAGTCACCCCTCCTCACAAAAAGTTTCGACCCGAAACTTTGCAGCGACAATTCAAAACGAGGAAAGCACGAAAAAGAAAGAAAACTCAGAAGGCGAAAACTTAATGGGGAATCTAGTCGAAAAGGTGAGGATAGGACTCCTTCATAGCTGACTCTAACTCCCAGGTCGCACCCCGAACATCCTGATTACCCCAGAGGATCTTGACCATAGGAATGGTCTTCCTCCGCAACACTCGATCCTGCCTTTCCAAAATGCGAACGGGCTGCTCTACAAACGATAGATTGGGCTGCAGCACTGGCACAGAATCTAGAACATGGAGATCGCTGCGGATGCACTTCCGCAACTGGCTCACATGGAAAACATCATGCACACCGGGAAAAGAGGCAGGTAACGACAACCCGTAAGCAGAAACCCCGATGCGCTCGACGACGTTGAAAGGGCCTACATACCTAGGGTCCAGCTTATGGCTCTTCTCAAATCTCTTAACACCTGCCATCGGGGACACCTTAAGGAACACCATGTCCCCCACCGCAAATTCCAAATCACTTTTACGCCGATTGGCGTATTTCTCATAGCGCTCCTGAGCTACCCGAAGCTTTTCACGGATCTGCGTCACAGCAACGCTCATCTCTTCCAAAGCCTCAGGACCCAGAACTGGCTACTCGCCCACTTCAACCCAAAACAGGGGAGTCCGACATTGCCTCCCATACAAAGCCTCAAACGGAGCCATCTGCAAGCTCTCCTGATAACCATTGTTGTACGCAAACTCCATGAGCCCTAGGCGTTCATCCCAAGCTCCTCCATGCTCCAAAATGTAACACCGGATCATATCCTCCACAATCTGATAAACCCTCTCGGTTTGCCCATTCATCTGCGGATGATAAGCGGTAGAATATTTGAGATCGGTGCCTAATGCTTCCTGCAACCCCTGCCAAAAGCGGGACGTGAACCTGGAATCCCGATCGGACACAATGCTCGCGGGCACTCCATGTAGCCTAATGACCTCCTGCACATACAGAGACCCAATCTTCTCTATCGAATAGCCAGTCTTGTACGGCATGAAATAAGCACACTTGGTCAATCGGTCCACGATCACCCACACTGCATCAACTCCCCGAGGGGATCTCGGTAATCCAGTAATAGAATCCATGGAGATACTCTCCCATTTCCACAAAGGAATATCCAACGGTGTCAACTTTCCCCCCGGGTCTCCTATGATCCGCCTTGACTCGCTGACAAGTGTAACACTGCGCTACGAATCTCGCAATATCGCCCTTCATGCCCGGCCACCACACGATCTGCTTCGAATCGCGATACATCTTCGTAGAGCCAGGATGATAAGATAGGCTGGAGTCGTGAGCCTCCTCGCAAATCTTCGCTCGAATTTCCTCCACAGCGGGTATGCAAAGCCTACCCCGGTATCTCAAGGTACCCCCAACATCAATCGAGAAATCCGGCAACTCACCTCACTCAGCTCTGCCCCGGAGGTGCTGCAAATCCAGATCATCCTTCTGGTGCAACTTCGTCAAAGCAATCCAGGACGGCTCTTCAACCTCCATACAAGACGGAACACCACTGGGCTTCACCGCGATACTCATCAAAAAGAACTCCTCAACTAGAGACTGCACAGAGAGTCCGAAAACAGAAGCTGAATTCCTGCTCAGGGCATCCACCACTACACTTGCCTTGTCGAGGTGATAGAGAATCTCTACGTTATAGTCGGCCACGTACTCCATCCACCGATGCTGGCGTAGGTTCAGCTCTCGCCAAGAAAACACGAAAATTGGGCTCTTGTGATCTAAGTAGATCTTGCACACCACCCCATAAAGAGATGCCTCCACAGCTTCAGGGCATAAATCACTGCAGCAAACTCCAAATCATGCGTCGGGTAGTTCCACTCATGCACCTTAAGCTGTCTCAACCCATACGCAATGACCTTTCCCTCCTGCATGAGGACGCAACCAAGGCCTAACAACGAAGCATCGACGTAGACCTGGAACTCCACTCCCTCAACCGGGAGAGCCAAAACCGGGGCGGAACACAGCCTTCTCTTTAACTCCTGAAAGGCCTCCTCGCACTGCTCACTCCAATCGAAAGTCGCTTCCTTCCGCGTCAACCTAGACAGAGGCGCGGAAATGCCTGAGAAGCCCTCCACAAACCTCCGATGGTAGCCAGCTAAACACAGGAAACTGCAGATCTCCTTCGGCGACGACGGCCTCTTCCAGTCCAAAACAGCAGCGATTTTCGCTGGGTCCACAGAAATGTCACTCGTGCCCACGACGTGACCCAAAAAAGATACTTGCGACAGCCAGGACTCGCATTTGCTTAGCTTGGCATACAGCTTGTGTGCCCTCAAGGTAGACATCACCAAACGCAGATGCCGAGCATGCTCCTCCTCACTCGAAGAATAGATCAACACATCGTCGATAAAAACCACCACGAACTGGTCCAGAAAGTCCCGGAACACCCTGTTCATCAGATCCATGAAAGCAGAGGGCACATTCGTCAGCCCAAAGGACATCACCAGGAACTCAAAATGTCTGTAATGCGACCGGAAAGCAGTTCGCGGAACGTCTGAGTCGCGAATCCTCAACTGATGGTAACCGGATCGAAGGTCGATCTTCGAGAACACGCAGCTACCCTGCAACTGGTCGAGCAAGTCATCAATCCGCGGCACCGGATATCTATTTTTGATAGTGACCATGTTCAACTCTCTGCAATCGATGCATAGCCTCATCGCCCCATCCTCCTTCTTCACGAACAGAACCGGCGCACCCCAAGGCGACGAACTCGGCCTAATGAATCCAAGCTGCAGAAGCTCATCCAACTAAGTGCGCAGCTCCTCCAACTCTCGCGGCGCCATACGATAGGGTGCCTTCGCGATAGGGCGGGTCCCGGGCTCCAAATCTATCGCAAACTCAATCTCTCGCTCAGGAGGGAGACCAGGAAGGTTGTCGGGAAAAACGTCTGGGTACTCCCGCACAACAGGAATATCTTCAACACAAGGCGACGATGCGCAAGCCGCGAGCAAGACAGAAACAAAACAGACAAGGCCATCGAACTCCGCCAAAGCCTGGGCACAAACCACCGACAAGACTGAGGAAGTTTGACGCGGAAAGCCAAACACACTTCTGGTCTGGACATCATCCATCAGAAAATCCAGATGCTTATCCCTGCACTGGATCACAGCGTCGAACGGGCTAGCCAATCCATGCCCAAAATCACGTCAAAATCCTCCAAATCGATTACCTTCAAGTCTGCATAGCCCAAAAATCCATTCTAAACAATCGGACACTGCCTCACGCACAGATCTGACACCACAAAATCTCTGGATGGGTATTTGACACAAAACGGATCGTCAACTCGCTCCAAAGCCAGCGATGCCGATCAACAACTTCTTGGCCACAAAAGAGTGAGTGGCACCAGAGTCAAAAAGAACGTGCGCCCTACGATCTCGAACCTTAAACTCGCCTAACAAAGCAGTATAGACACATGACATAACAAAGATAGAACACTGCTAAGGCGACTAAATTACCACAGAAAGATTGGACTACAACGAGAACGAGGAAGAACCTGATACAAACAGCCTGCTAAGACTGGACTCAAACCTCTAGGAAGAGAGGACATACAAATACTTGCTTTTGCTACTGCTTATTCTCTGGGTAAAGTAAATACATATTATCACGTTATACTCAGGATGGTGTACCATCCTTTACCTCTCGTGCATCTCTCCCGTATGCATATAAACTTTAAAATCTTACCTTCAAAATCATGGGTGTACATGTGTCATCGTGTAGATCTCTAGCTTGGCACGTGTGCTTATGCAATGTTATGTTATGCATGCAGTGCTATGCTGATGCGCGTCGGCAAGTGCACCGGTCGCTGTCAAGTAATAATTGTGGAGAATAAATTCCCCGGATGTCGGTCTCTTGAGGAATGCAGGATGGGTGATCGAATCGTGCAGTGAATATTGTTACACAAGCGTTTCACAAACACAATAAGAGGTTTTTGGTTGGTTTTCCTAATTTTAACAACAATAAAAGAGATGCGGGTCGAGAACACCGCTTCGCAACGTGAGGTGGATGCAACGGCCGCGATGCCGTGCTTCGTGAGGCGAATGAGGTGGACTCAGGCGCGAGAGAGTGAGGGTCGCAAACACCTCTTCACAACCGTCGTTAGCTCTTGCCAACACGGAGCAAACACCTTGCGTGCGTGTGTGAGTGAGTGCGCTTGAACGTGGTGAATCACAACCAACCCATGAATAAGAACACAGAAACATTCATTCTCATCAAGTAGATATCACAATATTCATTTAGTGAAAGCTTCACAGGGGTACAATCAAGGAAAGAGGGAAGGAGATAACCGGCGGTGAAGACTAGCGGCCGTTCACGGCCGGAATGGTAGGTTGTCGGGCTACCTCCGGACTCGGGCGGACGATGCTTCCGGCGTAGAGGGCTGTCACAATCTCCCTACGTGCTCCGTCGTCTTCGACTCAAGGTCTCTTCTTCTTCTCACCGGGCGGAAAGCGAAAATGATTGCTTGGAGGCTTGCGGATGATGGAGAACACTCACGGACGATGGAGGATGTCTAGGAATGGACCGAGGAAGCTTCCCCTTGCGTAAGAGATGAAGTAGGGGCGATCCAAGGGGGCGGTCGGTGGCGTGCGGAGCAGAAATCCCGCTCCCGGAATGATGATGCGCCCTAAAATCGCAACAGGCGCTTAAATAGGCGCTGGATTAAACACTGCGCACGATCATTGGCGCACGACCAGTGGTCGTGCGCACTGGAATCCTGCGATCGTGCGCACTGCCTGGACAGAACCTGCACGAGATGAAATCATGAAATACAATGTTCGCACGACCAGTGGCGCACGACCGGTGGTCGTGCGCACTGGAGTTGATGGTCGTGCGCACTACAGCAAACAGAACTCAGAAATTTAATGGTCAATGCGCACGAGCAGTGGCGCACGACCGATGGTCGTGCGCACTGGAGTTGATGGTCGTGCGCACTACACCAGACAGAACTCGTGAAAAAGGGTTAAGTGCGCACGATTAGTGGCGCACGACCGGTGGTCGTGCGCACTAGAACAAGTGATCGTGCGCAGTGTTCCTGTGCAGAATTGCACCGGAAGCACTTGCACGCCTCCTATTCCAGCACAAACACAGATCTAGCCACCAAAAGTGGCACTTAACAACATATGAGTACTATGAAAGGAAATAAACACGAAAACACACCCAAGTGGGCCAAAATGTGCACCTAGCATGGGTTATCAATTATAAACTATAATAAGACTAAAGTGCGTGATATTGACTAAATAATGGCCCGGATGAGTCCATGAAGGTGTATATAATCAGGACTCATCACACCCCCAGACTTAACTGTTTGCGCGTCCCGAGCAAACTAATCCAGCGGAAGTTGAAAAAGATAATTAAAATAGCGAATTACGCAGGGGAGTACAGTGCGAAGTAACATATGCATGCGAGTAGGAATTCTAGTAGAAGAAGATTCTAGCTATGCTAAATAATTTACGTAAGTACTAAAGCGTAATCAAAGATTTAATTGTACTCAGTGGGTGAATTATGAAGAATTTAACGATCATGCCCGGTATGAAAGTGACGAGACGCTGAGGCGGGTGTTGCAAAAGATCGGGACTTAGGAATAACTCCGCTGAAATCCATCAACGTCGTGAACCATACGCTTGCCCGGTCACACTCTCTCCACGGCGCTAGCAAACTCGCAAGTCAAATCAGTAGGACTTATAGGATTAAAACGGGGCTTAGGTTACGGAATGATATGCAAAGATAAACATGACGGCTACGCAACCCAATTGAGCCAACGGCACACTGCACCTTACAAAACCAAACAACTATGCTCGTGTGACACACCCCCAGACTTATCATGAAAACCAGGTGTGCACACAGCCTACTTTACAAATACCAACTGATTTTTCTCTTTAGCTTGGGAAGATTATTTTCAGGATACTCTTCTTTTTTTTTCTTTTATATATTTTTCTTCTTTCAAGCAACCTCCAGTTGGTTCAAAATCAGCGGATAGACAATATTTTCTCTTCAAAACACAATGATACCACACACCACACAAGTTGGAAATTATGAGCACAGTTAAAACATTTTTTTTTTTTTTTTTTTTTTTTTTGGTTGCGGGCGTAGGATAGGCTTCAGGCTTTGGTGGATGAGGAGGAGCTGAACATAAAAAATGGTAGGCACAAATTTGGCTTGCAAAGGTGAATGAAAGGGGCATGGAATAGCAAAGCTCAAACTAGCCAAATGGTGGCCTATATCATGCTTGACTCAACAAGTAGCTCTCACCCATGCTTCAAGAGTCGCTTGGGGCAAGTTCTTAGCCCACAAGAAAGATAAACCTTCCTCCCGACTCGAGCAACACACGTTTAGCGACCGCACACACACAACACCGGGTTATCATCAATTTCATTCGAATTCACCACTTGAGTACATTAAATTTAAATTTACGCAGAGATACTACACATAAATTAAATGCATAAAGGAAAATCTAATTCTACTCAGGTCCTACTATAGCATGCGAAGCGACTAGAACACTACATGAGTCGACACCGCACTCCAAATAATAATTCCTGTGTTAATAGCCTATTTCACATTCCAACCAAACTAGCTTAAACGGAACAACACAAAAGAAAGCACGCACTCAAGTGGGTGAAGTGGTGTGTGAAGATGAACGAAACTAAATAACTGAAATTAAAATACTTCTAGTATGCAAATGAGATGAGCATGTGCAGTGGGTGACAAAGAAACGGCTCCCCCCCAGACCTAATCAAAACCATACAACATAATGATATGACAGTGAAAATCAAAATTGAAAGCTAGGGAAGAAGTTACCCAATGCTCAGCACGTGAGCATACCCGAAGAATGGCGTTTAAAATCAAAAATAGTCCGCAACATCCACCATCGAACACAAAACCTGCAAGCAAAACTCAAAACAACAAAAGCAAAAACAAAAACTGAACTGGGAAAGGTTAGATAAAAGGAAATATATAAAAAAAAACGGAAATCTGGGTTGTCTCCCAGTAGCGCTTTCATTTAACGTCCTTAAGCTGGACCAAATACCTGTATTAGCATTGTTTATAAAGAGTGCAGGACTTTAAAAAGAAAAAGTTCAGAACTAGAGTTTCACACAAAAGATAAGAGACAAGAATAGGAAATCAGCTGCCGGTGCTTGTATGAAGTCCATCTCCCAATGTCAACAACTGACGCTCCTTGTTAATAGTGGCGCCATCATATAACTTCAGCCGATGTCCATTGACCTTAAACTTGTCCCCCTTATCTCCAGATATTTCAATGGCACCAAAAGGCGAGACATCGGTCACGGAGAAAGGACCACTCCACCTCGATTTAAGCTTCCCTGGGAAGAGGCGGAGACGGGAGTTGTAGAGTAGCACCTGGTCCCCAATTTTGAACTCCTTAGGAATTATATGCTGATCATGCCATTTCTTCGTTTTCTCCTTATAGATGCGAGCGTTTTCATAAGCAAAATGACGGAGCTCCTCTAACTCGTTGAGTTGGGACCGACGCACTTCGGCCGCGGCTCCAATATCCATGTTCAACAGTTTGGTGGCCCATAATGCTTTATGCTCCAGCTCTACAGGGAGGTGACATGCCTTGCCATAGACTAATTGAAACGGAGTCATTCCAATGGGTGTTTTGAACGCAGTCCGGTAGGCCCATAATGCGTCATCGACCTTCTTAGCCCACTCCTTCCTATTTGAATGTATTGATTTCTCAATTATTCGCTTGAGCTCGCGGTTGGAGACTTCGACTTGCCCGCATGTTTGGGGGTGGTAAGCCAAAGAAATTTTATGATGGACCCCAAACTTTTTCATGAGCTGCACAAACTGTCTATTGCAAAAATGACTCCCGCCGTCGCTGATGATAGTTCTCGGCGTCCCAAACCTGGAGAAGATGTTCTTGTGGATAAAGTGCAGCACAGTGTTGGCGTCATTCGTGGCAACCGCCTCAGCTTCCACCCACTTCGAGACATAATCAACTGCCACAATAATGTAATGCTTACCATGAGACATTGGGAAAGGGCCCATGAAGTCTATTCCCCAGACGTCAAAGGGTTCGCAAACCAGCATGTTATTAAGGGGCATCTCATCACGCCGGGAAATATTCCCAGTCCTTTGACATTCGTCGCACTTGGTGACATAGGCATGGGCATCCCGGAAGAGGGTCGGCCAGAACAATCCACATTGCAGGATTTTTCGTGCTGTTCGAACGGCCCCGAAGTGCCCGCCGGCCTCTCTGTCATGACAATGCTGTAATACAGACTGAAACTCAGCTTCCGGAATGCAACGCCTAATAATCCCGTCGCTGCATGTGTGGAACAAGAGCGGATCTTCCCAAAAATAGTATTTTGCGTCGGAGACAAGCTTCCGTCTTTGCTGAGGGGACAAACTCGGGGAGAGTGTTCTACAAGCCAAGTAATTAGCAATATCTGCATACCAAGGTGCGGTCGGGGAGGATGTAGTGATTGCAAATAACTTTTCATCCGGGAAATAGTCGTCAGTTTCCTCCACAACGCAATTAGGAGTGTCGTACTCCAAACGTGAGAGATGATCAGCAATCACATTCTCCACCCCTTTCTTATCTTTGATTTCCAGATTGTATTCCTGCAAGAGTAAAATCCAACGAATCAGACGCGATTTGGATTCTTTCTTACTGAAAAGATACCTGAGAGCGGCGTGGTCCGTATACACGATCACTTCGGAGAGTACCAAGTATGAGTGAAACTTTTCAAAAGCGAAGACCACAGCTAGCATTTCTTTCTCCGTGGTGGTATAATTGGCTTGTGCACTGTTGAGAGTTCGACTGGCATACGCGATAGTGTGAAAAGTCTTGTCTTTCTTTTGACCGAGAACAGCACCTACGGCCACATCACTTGCGTCGCACATGATAATGAAAGGTAGAGTCCAGTCGGGTGCCACCAGAATTGGGGCTGAGATGAGTTGCCCCCGTAAAGTTTCGAAGGCGTGCATGCATGCTTCATCGAAATGGAATGGGACGTCCTTAACCAGCAGGCGAGATAAAGGCTTTGAGATGGAGGAGAAGTCCTTGATGAACCTTCGATAGAAGCCCACATGGCCAAGAAAACTTCGAATGCCCTTCACTGACATGGGTGGAGGGAGGTTTCTGATGACACTAACTTTCGCTTGATCCACTTCAAGCCCTTCGCAGGAAACTTTATGCCCCAAGACGATTCCTTCGCGCACCATGAAGTGGCATTTCTCCCAGTTTAAGATAAGATTGGTGTCTTCACACCGCTTCAATGTCTTGGCCAAATTTGCGAGGCAACTGTCAAAACTACTGCCAAATAGAGTGAAATCGTCCATAAAGACTTCGAGGAAATCCCCTACCATATCAGCAAAAATGGCGAGCATACAACGTTGGAAAGTTGCGGGGGCATTACACAGTCCGAATGGCATTCTTTTGAACGCGAAGGTACCGGATGGACATGTGAATGTAGTCTTGTCTTGATCAGAAGGGTCAATTAAAATCTGATTGTACCCTGAGTACCCATCCAAGAAACAGTAGTAATCCTGCCCTGCTAACTTTTCTAGCATCTGATCAATGAAGGGGAGTGGGAAATGGTCCTTGCGCGTCGCATCGTTCAGCTTGCGGTAGTCAATGCAGACTCTCCACCCAGTGATCATTCGGGTCGGTAGCAGCTCATTCTTCTCGTTAGCAACGACAGTGATCCCGCCCTTCTTTGGGACCACCTGGACTGGACTGACCCATTTGCTGTCGCTGATTGGGTAAATGATCCCAGCATCTAAAAGCTTTATCACTTCAGCCTTCACAACCTCTTGCATTTTCGGGTTCAGCCGCCTTTGGGGTTGTGCTGTCGGTTTGTACTGATCTTCAAGGAGGATCTTATGCATGCAGACCGTGGGGCTGATTCCCTTGATGTCAGCTAGAGAACGTCCGAAGACCTTGTGGTACCTTCTCAGCACACCCACTAGTGCAGTTTCGTTGGCAGCGGAGAGGGCTGCCGAGATAATCACCGGATGCGTGTTTGTTTCTCCAAGAAAGACATACTTGAGAGAGTCCGGAAGTTGTTTGAGAGCCGAACAAGGGTCTGGATCAGCAGAAACGTTGGAGGGCTCTCCAATTGAATGTGCCAAATCGGGCTGGTTTGAGTGAACACCCTCCTCCTCCTTGTCTTTGTGCTGCCAACACACCTCGCGGTTATCCAACTCCACATCGTTCTGACCATCGAATTCTTCAAGTGCCTCTGCTGGCTCACACTCCGTTATTTCAAAGAGTTGCGAAGGGCTATGGACATTGAACGATATAGCATCCTCCCCCAGTCTTAGAGTGAGCTCCCCCTGCTCCACATTAATAATGGCACGAGCAGTAGCCAGAAAGGGCCGCCCCAAGATAATGGGTACATTTGTATCGACCTTCATGTCGAGAATGATAAAATCAGCTGGGAAAGCGAGACCGTTTACAATGATTGTGAGGTCCTCGACAATTCCTGATGGCTTCTTGATCGACCGATCAGCGAGTTGCAGCATTACCTGTGTTGGCTTCAAGATACCCGCACCAAGTTCACGAAAGATAGAGAGTGGCATCAAGTTGATTGATGCCCCCAAGTCACAGAGTGCCTGGCTGAAACGGTGCTGGCCAATCCTGCAAGGGATCGTGAAGCTGCCCGGATCCTTGCACTTTGTGGGTAAATTGGAAACGATGGCGGAGCACTCCTCGGTGAGGTCGATAGTTTTGAGACCCTCCAACTGCTTCCGCTTCGAGATCAAGTCTTTCAAAAACTTGGAGTAGCCCGGCATTTGAGAGATAGCTTCAATGAGTGGTATGCTCACTTGCACTCCTTTCATTACTTCCAAGAATCTGTGGAATTGCTTCTCGGATTTCTCGTTGCGCAGCCTGTGGGGAAATGGGGGGTGAGCAGCGCTTTTCGAGGGTTGTGCCTCACTCACGGGGTGTGGCTCGAAATGAATCTGAGTCGGCTTCTCGTGGATGTCTTCATTAGGCTTGTCAGTGGAAACCGCAAGCGGTTCCGGTCGAGGGGGATTGTCTACACTTCTCCCACTTCTCAATCGCATGGTATTTACTGACTCAGGATGCTGAATTGCAAGTCCAGAAACAACATCAGAAAGAGTCCCAATAGTAGAGCGAAGCTGTTGGATTGCGACTGATTGGTCATTCATTTTGTTCAATACCCCAACCACCAAGGTTGCTAACTGTTCTGGTTGATCAGGCGGCACCAAATCCGCTGCTCCCTTGAGCGTCACGGCATTAACTGCAGCGGTACTTGTGGAGCAAATGACATGACTCCAATGCTGACTGGTGTGAACAATATTCACGACCACTTCCCATGCGTCCTTCCCTGATTTATTAAACAGGGCCCCACCGGCTGCCACATCAAATAGAAGACGGAATTTCTCCCGCACTCCAAAATAAAAAATCTGAATTAAGAAAGCTTCCGAGAGATCACCACGGTAACAACCCCTATGCAGGGACTGGAAACGTTCCCAAGCATTGTCTAACGTCTCCTCCTTCCCTTGTTCAAAGGTCATGAGTTCCCTGTACTTATCCAAGGCTTGAGTACGATGTTGAAACTCTTGTAAAAATCTCCCTTCGAGTTGTTTCCATGTGATCACCTCTCGTTTCCGGGTATCCCAATACCAGCTTTTGGCTTTTTTGTGCAGGGAGAATGAAAATGCCAGAATCTTCTGTGGGTCATTTTCAACTCCACTGAAAATACAAGTGTAATAGATGTCTAAGAAATCCCGCATGTGTTGCCCCGCATCTTCATGCTCATCTCCGCTGAACTTGCAGTTCCCATACATGTACTCAATGACGTCGGCGGAGATCCCAAAGTCATGATTGTTCCTTTTTGCTTGATCCCTTAAATCGTTTAAGCTTCCATGGTAGATGCATTCCTGAATAGAGGTCATGCTGCGAATACAGAGATGAACAAAAGAGGTGAAAGAAAGGGAAATTCTTGTGCAACAAAGCTTCACACAGACGAATTCATCACGTCTGCAATCCCCGGCAACGGCGCCAAAAACTTGATGCGCGTCGGCAAGTGCACCGGTCGCTGTCAAGTAATAATTGTGGAGAATAAATTCCCCGGATGTCGGTCTCTTGAGGAATGCAGGATGGGTGATCGAATCGTGCAGTGAATATTGTTACACAAGCGTTTCACAAACACAATAAGAGGTTTTTGGTTGGTTTTCCTAATTTTAACAACAATAAAAGAGATGCGGGTCGAGAACACCGCTTCGCAACGTGAGGTGGATGCAACGGCCGCGATGCCGTGCTTCGTGAGGCGAATGAGGTGGACTCAGGCGCGAGAGAGTGAGGGTCGCAAACACCTCTTCACAACCGTCGTTAGCTCTTGCCAACACGGAGCAAACACCTTGCGTGCGTGTGTGAGTGAGTGCGCTTGAACGTGGTGAATCACAACCAACCCATGAATAAGAACACAGAAACATTCATTCTCATCAAGTAGATATCACAATATTCATTTAGTGAAAGCTTCACAGGGGTACAATCAAGGAAAGAGGGAAGGAGATAACCGGCGGTGAAGACTAGCGGCCGTTCACGGCCGGAATGGTAGGTTGTCGGGCTACCTCCGGACTCGGGCGGACGATGCTTCCGGCGTAGAGGGCTGTCACAATCTCCCTACGTGCTCCGTCGTCTTCGACTCAAGGTCTCTTCTTCTTCTCACCGGGCGGAAAGCGAAAATGATTGCTTGGAGGCTTGCGGATGATGGAGAACACTCACGGACGATGGAGGATGTCTAGGAATGGACCGAGGAAGCTTCCCCTTGCGTAAGAGATGAAGTAGGGGCGATCCAAGGGGGCGGTCGGTGGCGTGCGGAGCAGAAATCCCGCTCCCGGAATGATGATGCGCCCTAAAATCGCAACAGGCGCTTAAATAGGCGCTGGATTAAACACTGCGCACGATCATTGGCGCACGACCAGTGGTCGTGCGCACTGGAATCCTGCGATCGTGCGCACTGCCTGGACAGAACCTGCACGAGATGAAATCATGAAATACAATGTTCGCACGACCAGTGGCGCACGACCGGTGGTCGTGCGCACTGGAGTTGATGGTCGTGCGCACTACAGCAAACAGAACTCAGAAATTTAATGGTCAATGCGCACGAGCAGTGGCGCACGACCGATGGTCGTGCGCACTGGAGTTGATGGTCGTGCGCACTACACCAGACAGAACTCGTGAAAAAGGGTTAAGTGCGCACGATTAGTGGCGCACGACCGGTGGTCGTGCGCACTAGAACAAGTGATCGTGCGCAGTGTTCCTGTGCAGAATTGCACCGGAAGCACTTGCACGCCTCCTATTCCAGCACAAACACAGATCTAGCCACCAAAAGTGGCACTTAACAACATATGAGTACTATGAAAGGAAATAAACACGAAAACACACCCAAGTGGGCCAAAATGTGCACCTAGCATGGGTTATCAATTATAAACTATAATAAGACTAAAGTGCGTGATATTGACTAAATAATGGCCCGGATGAGTCCATGAAGGTGTATATAATCAGGACTCATCATATGCAAACTAAGAAAAGGCCTTAATGCATGCTATGAGCGGCGTACACATGCGATCTTATGCATCTCATACTACATATTATCGCATGCAACGAAAAGGAAAATCTAATGGACACGCATGCGACCTACATTATGCATCCCATACTACATAACAGTCGTATGTTGTCACCTATGAGGATCCATATACAGACACATATTATGCATCCCATACTACATAATATGCCCCGTATACTTCTTTCATGCTTATGAGTGTAGTGTTCGTGCTTCAGCCGAGATCTACCGATGACCCATCGGTGAGTGTATGCAATGATTAACGATTCTTACTGGATGGATAACCGGGCCAACCAGACCATTTCCAGCAATCCGGCTAACCTCCCTCTGATACCAACTGTCACAACCCGTATTTTCCCAAAATAATTTATATTATCAGAGCGAAGGGGAAAACACGCGTCATGATGCCACGTCCTGTAGGGGACAACTACAGACGTTCAGGAGAGCACTTACACGAGCTTTTTCTTTTACAAAAAGGTACAAATTAATAAAAGGATTATCTTTTAAGGTTTATTTAATTTGGGTTAGGAGACCGTGTCCCTCGGCCCTGCGGTTTATTAAGCCGCGTTTTATAAAAACATGCGTATACAACGGAAGAAAGTAGGTTCATTTTATTCCTAACGGCGCTGGAGACTAGAGACGTCCCCAGGGCGATCGCCGGTCTAAATTTAGTACATAATAAATAAATATCATTTTTTTACTTTGGTTTACGTTTCGCAAATAGGTGATACTTAATAGTAAATGTGACAAACGGCTATAGAAATAACTTTTTATAAAGCTAAGGAACTGCGCTAATATACAGCAAAATAAGCTTTTCCCAGAGTTAATGAGTACAAAAATACTAAGCAGCAAGAAGAACTAGCAGCAGCGTAAGCAAGTAAGCTAAGCAAAACCGTACGGGCGTCAACATCTGACACGAACCAGCAGGGAAAGGTTAACAGTCCAAAAGAAAAGCTACACGACAGAAACTGAACCAACAGCATCCTTACCCACTAGAGAGGGAAGGCCTCAACAGCGAACAGTACGTCCCCACTCGAACTCCGGCGGTCGCTACAAACCTGAACCTGAGGCAATCATAAGAAAAGAATGCCTCAGCCCAAAGGGTGCAAGGAAATAGCAGAAGTAAAGGAGAAACTGAAAGGTAAGCAGAAAGATAGCACGAGTCAAAACCAGCTGCTACACAACCAGTCAAGGAACTGAGGTGGGGGCCCCTACGTCAACCCACACTCCAAACAACCACTGCTGTGCTGGGGGCCCCTACGTCCACCCACACTCCGGTCAAAAGAATAACCACTGTAGTGGGGGCTTCTACGTCCACCCACACGCCGGCCCAAACCACTGTGCTGGGGGCCCCTGCGTCCACCCACACTCCAGACCAAAACCACTGGGCTGGGGGCCCCTATGTCCACCCACACTCCAGACCAAAACCAAATCCTACGAGACTCGTTGACAGCCTACGGGGTTTGACGCTCAAGGTAGTTATAGCACATAAAGAAGGAAGAAAGAGCCTCAACATCTATGCTATAAGTATAAGGCTATATATAAGAGCATATGACACTCTCCCTTACCATAGGAAGTAAGCTACTCAAACTTGGAACAGGGGTAAAGCTCAACCCCAAAATACATTTACACCACTTTTCGGCTTGCCAATTACTAATCTCGCTAAGTTATCGAGGATTAACAAGGGAAATTCCCAGGGAATGTAGCTTCTACTTCCCCAAATCTATAGGGATTAAAATACGACATTCCCAGAGAATTTTAGCCCGCCAAAACCTCGGAAGTTAGCCAACAATAGGAAAAGAAATGCAGGATTGGAAATTTATCCGAGTGAGATCACGTATACTTTACTAAATAAACGAGTTCAGCAAACTTTTTACCATATAACATATAGCCCAAGGGCATCCCCAGCCCGTAAAACGAACGTAACTGACGGCCTCGACCCTTCCCGAGGGAATGAAATCTCAAGCTTATAGCACCAAAAATTTAACTTAGCATATACCGGGGTGAATTTCTAGTACTTAAATCCAGTAATCTCATGAACGGGGCAACTTACCTGAGCATATACTAAGAAATTTTCTAGCGTATAAAAAGCGAAATTTCATAGCAATATCAAACATTTAAACTAGAAGAAAGCCATGGGAGGAACACTGAATTTCAGTACAAACCCAGGTCGAAGCTAGTATGGAGCCAAGGAGAAAGATAACCCGATAAATTCCCAATATAGCATGATACCTAGCAAGCCTCCAATCATGGATCCCAAAAGAAATCCCAAATTATAACTCCTGGAGACAAGAGGAAGGAGCAGCCATTCCAATCAAACAAAAAGAATCCGAAAATTTCCAAACCTGAAGGGGACAACCCAAAATTTCCATGCCCAGATTTCCAAAGGGGGGACTAACAAATTCATAATTTCTGGAAGCATAAAACAACTATAAACCCTTAAATCCACAAATTTCCCCAAGAAGACAGGAAACCAAGCAGCCGAGCAGCAGCTATAAACCGAGCAGCAGCCATAACCCATAATTTCCACCAAAGAAGACAGGAAACTAACAAGATCATCATCAATACCAAAAAAAACTGAAGGCATAGGGGGCTTATAGCCTAGAACATCACAACACAAGCGCATAATCAAGCAAGCCTTCACAAATCCAACAACTAGGGCAGCAGCTAAATTTAGAACAAGGGGAGGAGGTGAAGGAGGAGAAAGAAGAGTTTCCTTACTTAGGGTTCCACCGGCGACACGCCGGGTCGCGACAAACACGCCAAGAGCCAAGGAATGCCCTAGCCCGGCGTCTTGGACAAGACCCGGCAACACCGAAGCTCCCTCCGATGGCCTACACCACCGAAGCCCGGCGACTCCGGCGCAAAACGTAAGCCCGCACCGGCGCTTTCGCAGAAAGGTCTGGAGCCATCGGGAAAAGGGGAAGGAGAAGAAAATGAAATGATCGAATTATCCCCCAAATATTAAACCTCCCAGCACTATATAGGTGTATAATTACATATATTAGAAAAAAAAAGAGAAAAAAATTTGCTTTTTAACACCAATAAGACTAGTATGTGTGTACACATACTTGAGATGCATGAATGAAATTTTACATATCTATGTATGTGCCTACATTTGAATAAAGTCCCCTCCCCTACAGTACTCTTTCTTCTCTTTTTTTGTATAATATAAACCAACATACGTATAATTATACGTATACGCTTACCCGCATGAAAACTCTCCCGCGAGAAGAGATAATCACAAAAGCTTGCCTCCTCATGAACAACAAAAAGGGAAACGAACGCTTCCTATACGCACACTCATGTATAGATATGTTGCAAATATGGCTCGATCCAAAATTACTCGCCGGACGATGACGACGACGACGCTCCCGCAACGGTAACGCCCTAAATTAATACCTCGGTTTCGAATAATTATTCTTAATTTCACGTGCTTTGTTAAAATAATCAAAAGAAGAATCTGGGGCGTTACACACAGTGATCACCTGCGAGTGGTCTTGGAGGTTCTGAGGAGGAACCAGCTGTATGCCAAGTTCTCGAAGTGCGAGTTCTGGCTACCTTCCGTGGCGTTCTTAGGCCATGTGGTTAGTGGAGCGGGTGTGGCGGTAGATCCGGTGAAGGTTGCGGCCATCAGGGAGTGGCCTGTTCTTTCTTCTGTAGCGGCGGTCCGTAGCTTTCTCGGGCTGGCCGGCTGTTACAGGTGCTTCGTGGAGAACTTCTCACGGATCGCGCTTCCTCCTGTGACGCTGACACGGAAGATGCAGGAGTTTATTTGGACGCTCGCGTGTGCGCGAGCTTTTGAAGAGCTGAAGTAGTGGCGTACCACTGCCTGATCTTATATTTCCCTTGCGGCATGAAAGACTACATGACTTGCAGTGATGCGTCTGGTAGTGGCCTTGGTTGTGTTCTGCTGCAGCGGGGTAAGGTGGTGGCGTATGGCCCTCACCAGCGAAAGGTGCACGAACGAAACTATCTGGTTCACGACTTGGAGTTAGTGGACGGGATTGAAGGCAGTGTGTGTGTTGTGGCGGCTTTATGTGTGTAATGTGAAGAGCGACATCTTTACGGACCGTAAGAGCCTGAAGCACCTTCTGGCGCAGAAGTTTCTGATCAGGCGTCAGCGGATGTGGATGGAGTTCCTCGGGGACTACACCATCGAGTTTCACTACACTCCCGGAAAGGGGAATGTCGTCATTGATGCGCTTAGTGGAAGGGCTCCAGTATAGGCAAGCTGGATTCAGATGCGCGTTGAGAATTTGATACATGATCTGGAGGCCCTGGTCATCTCTTGTGTGGAGAGAAGGAGCAGCGTTGGTGCGTGCGTGAATCGGTTTGAGGTGCAGTGTGATCTCGTGGACCGAGGTTATCAAGCTGTAGAACTCGATCCAAGTTTGAAGCGCTTCGCGGAGGAACCTGCTGCTGGCGCCATTGCCCAGTTTCAGGTGCGTGACGGGTTGCTGTGGAGAGGTGACCGTTTGTGCGTCCCCAAGGTGGATGAGCTACGCGATGAGTTGATGTACGAGGCGCTTTGTACCAGGCATTCAGTTCATCTGGGGAGCACAAAGATGTAAGGACATAAAGGTCCTTTTCTGGTGGCCGGGTATGAAGAGGGACATCGCTCACTACGTGGCCAAGTGCCACACTTGTGCGCTAGTGAAGGCGGAATGTCAAAAGCCCGGTGGCTTTTTGAAGTCATTACCGGTTCCAGAGTGGAAATGTGATGACATTTCCATGGATTTCGTGCATGGGCTGCCGAGATCGCAGCGCGGGAACGATGCCTTCTGGGTAGTCGTAGACCGGCTGGCGAAGGTGGCGCACTTTATCCCCAACCGGAGAGATGACTCGGTGGAAAAGTTGGAGAAACTGTATGTCGATACAGTAGTACGATTGTACGGTGTGCCCTGTAGCATCGTCAGTGATCGAGATGGACGCTTTACTTCGAGCGACTGGAGGCTACTCAACCGTCTATTGGGTACGAAGCTGCAGTTTAGCACGGCCTTTCATCCGCAGACGGATGGCCAAACTGAGCGTACCTATAGGACGATGGAGGACATGCTCCGGATGTGCGTCCTGGATTTTGGCAAGGGGTGGGAAGATCACCTCTTTCTTGTTGAGTTCGCGTACAACAACAGCTACCAGGCGAGTATTCCGATGGCGCCTTTCGAGGCCCTCTATGGCAGGAAGAGCCGCACTCCCTTGGCTTGGGCGGAAATGGGCGAGACGAAGCTCTTCAAGAGGAAAGCCGTCGAAGAGGCGACTTCGACGGTACGTATGATCTGGGAGAGGCTTTTGGTTGCGCAGGATTGGCAGGCGAAGTACTATAATGCGAAGCACCGCGACGTCCAGTTCGCCGTTGGCGATTGGCTTTACTTGAAGATCAGGCCGTTCAAGGGTGTATCCAGGATTCGACGCTTGAAAAAGCTGAGTCTGAGATACCTTGGACCGTTTGAGATCATCGAGCGCGCTGGCGAGGCGGCTTATAGGCTTGCACTATCGGCGGAACTGAGTGGACTACACGATGTATTCCACATCTCCGTGTTGCGGAAGGCAGTGCAAGAGCCTACGCATGTGGTCGCGGCGGATCAGGTGCCCGTGGATAGTGGGCTTAAGACGGCGGTCAGGCCCGTTAGCATCGAGGATGCTGAGGTGCGTCAGTTGCGGAACAGGGCGATCCGTATGGTAAAGGTCCGTTGGGACAACTGCGATCGCGAGGAGCTCTCATGGGAGCGTGAGCAGGCCATGATGGAGGAGTTCCCCGAGCTGTTTCGGTGACGTTTATCTCTCTTTTTCCTCTTTATGTAAAGATATTTTTGGATATATATATATGCCTATTTTTACAAATTTCGGGACGAAATTTTTATAAGGAGGGGAGGGTTGTAAGACCCCAAATCAGAAAAATCAGATTTCAGGAATCCAGCGCTATCGCCGGCGATAGCGGTTATCGCCCGACGATAGCGTTCTGTTGAGAAGGGTTCTGGAGAGGCTGTCAGACGGCGTTAAGTGCTAACGCTGGCGACACTATGGCATGTGTCGTGCACTGTTCGTAGCGGTGGCGTTGACGGGTCAAAGTCGGTTTTTACCGCTGTCGCCAGGCGACAGCGGCTATCACCGGGCGACAGCTCCAAATCGTACTTTGTGGCCGAAATCGTGGGCATTGATGGCACATTGACTTTGGGGGCTGTTTTGGATTGAGGAGGCTCGGTGGCTGGATTAGAAAGGCCGAAAATCCCCATATTTCCTTATTCCCTTAAGTGTTTATTTTGGAGAGAGAGAGAGACCTTCGAGGTGATGATGAATAGTGTTTCTAAACCCTAGGGCTTGGGTTTGGTGGAGCTACACTCATCGGAATCCCTCATCGTTGGTGGCTACGCGTAGAGGAGGGCAAGGCGCTCCTTTCCAACAGTACCAAAAGTCAAGCCATGGGCTCGAAGCGACGTTTAAGGGTAACGATCTTTTCTACCCTCATTTGGACATGTTCTAGTCCATTCTTTACATCGTTGAGGCCCCTACCCAAAAGGGTGAGGTCGTGGCCTCCGACGGGTCAATTCGTGTTATCCCCGTCAAATCTTGCATACATGTAGAGTCCATGCGTGGAATGGACGTAGGCGCACTGTGTGAAGCCCATCCGAGACGGTTCGTCCGGATTGGTGATGCTTTTCTGGTATTGTGCGTGCCGGGGGAAAACTATGTGTTGTTATACTGCTTCGAAGGACTAGAGGGTGCTACTGCATGCACAGCAACGCCCGGGGGTGTGCCCCGGGGAGCACCCGAAGTTAGAAACAGAAGTGGAGTTCTGTTCACTATCGCTGGCGACATTGGATGTCGCCAGGCGATAGCTCCCCAGATTTGGTTCTGGTGATTTTGGGCGTTCTGAGGAAGTGGGAGTGCTACTGCATGTGCAGCAATGCCTGGGGGTGTGCCCCGGGAAGCACCCACAGCTAGAAGCCAAAATGGGGTTTTTGTTCACTATCGCTGGCGATATTGGATGTCGCCAGGCGATAGCTCCCAGACTGAGTTCTGGTGATGTTTGTTGTGCCCAGCTTGTTGTGGGACTTGCGGCCTGCGTGCCTATGTTTGTAATGTTCTACTGGGTGGACCCGAGGCGCGTACGCCTTCCCTGTGAGGGGTCCAGTTGAGGGAACCTAGTAGCCTTAGGGCCTGGCTAGTTGAGAATACCTGGGCTGAGGAGACGCCATACCCGCATTTCGTGTTGTACAACGAGTGTGTGAATAACGGGCATTTGGCGAACCCGCACCCGAACCATTCTGTGCCTGATTAGTAAGCCTCGCTCAGCATGTCGGGAAGCAATGGGGAAGAGTCTTCGGACTATGCGAAGTTCACAATTAAAGTACGGGGTGCCCTGGTATTTTGGCCACCGACTTTAGCCTCGTAGGGCAAAGCCATCAAGAATGGATGGCGGTGGAAGGCGGAGTACACCAAAGAGTGCCTGAGAGCACGAGACGTGGAGGCCATTCCCACGTTTGTGATTGTTGTATATGTATGAACTGTTGTGGGCTTTGCTAGTAGCACTCTTATATATATATGCTGCTGAGGTTGTTTTGCAGGGATGGTTAGAACTGCCACCCCCTCGAAGGGGTGGGGTCGTTATAATTTGGTCTGCTTTAGCTGACCGTTGCCCTGTTTTGCCACCGTTTTTTGGTGGGCTTGTTGTACAGGTGCTGGACCGAGCGGGAACATAGCGGGCTGAAGCCCCTGCGCTGCTGCGGCCCTTGAAGGCCTTTTTGATGTTCCTTTTGCTTTTCTTGTATGGCCGGCCTGCGAGCTGATGTTGGTAAATTGTAAGGCCGTCGTGCCTAAATTTTGGGTTGTAAAACATTTATTCCTATTTAGTAAAAGTGGACATACCCGGGTACGGGTTTTGGGGTTTATCTTGTCTCTTTTCAGCTTCCGCATAGAATGCTCTGAGTTAGGCATCGTTGTATAGTGTCGTTCGATATTTCAATTAAGTGACGTTCCCGTTTGTTTTGTAGTATATGGCGTGGGGCCCCGGCCGGACCTTCTGCTATATGCTCCCGAACGGATGGGGGTGTTACAAATAGGTTCCCGCCTGAGCGTCTGCAGTTATCTCCTGCATGACGTGGCATCATGATGCGTATTTTCTCTTACTCTGATATTCCTAAATTGGGAGAAAATGTGGGTTGTGACATACCTCTTCTTGGAGGTCTCCATAGAGGAAGGCATTTTTTACATTTAACTGAGACATTTGTCAATCTGTGTTGATAGGGATAGAAAAGAGAACCTGAATTATGCTGATGCGAGCAACTGGAGAGAAAGTTGAAAGTGCACAGTTAACCTCACTAGAATTCTCTAGAGGGGGGGGGGTGAACAGAGATTTAAAAATATTTTTGTGCAAAGTTAATAATTATATATATATATGTAATGATCACAGATTTAAGCTTCCCACACACCAACAAGAATTAAGTAAGTAAAGAAGAAAGATAACTAGAAGAAAATCACAGCACAACACAAGGAAATATAGTGGTTCCCCAAACTTTGGGTAGTCCACTCTTCTACCCCCCTGGTAGGAATTCACTAACTTGCACTGAATCTTTTGATAAGGAGACTCTTAGAACCAGACTGAGACTTTTGATAAGGAGACTCTTAGAACCAGCCTGAGTCTTTTGAAAAGGAGACTCTTAGAACCAGTACAACTGAATTTTTTGAAGAGAGATTCTAAAAACTCTTTTACAATATTTGAGAATGAAATTAGAAAGAGAAGAAGAAGTAGAACAAGTAGAAAAATAGAAGACAATATATATAAGAAGGAATCTTCTTCCTAGCAAGAAGATTAGAAGCACAAGTATAGTGAATATGATCTCTCTTCTATAGTGAGAAGGAGATTTGTAAGCCTTTCTCTCTTTTGTGAGAGCTTTCAGAATTTGCAGCAGAATGGCTTCAGAAGAAGAAGGAGAAGATGAAGGCTTTTTCTTTTGCTGCAGCACACTATCTCTTTTCTCAACTTTCTCACTTTTCACTTAGGAGCTCTTCCTCTTTTTCAAATGTATATGGTGGATCACTTCTTGTCATTCTCTGTCGACCTCCTTCTTATTTATAGCTCTGTTTAAAATATATTGCTAAAGGAGAATAATCAATTAGCAGACAGAGAATTATAAAAAGATAAGAGTTTCCATAATGAATATTTCTGTAGAAGGAAAGGAATTCATTCTGATTTCAAATAATATCCATAATAATTTTAATCAAATTAGCCAAGAATCAAATAGAAGGAAATGCTGATTCAGAACGGCTATAAAAGAATAATGTCATTCCATAAAAATCAGATCTACAGAAAGAAGGAAAGAGATCTGCGTGATTTTGAATTTCTTATAGATATCGACGTGCGTCTATTACTATTCGACGTAAGCGTCGAATTCATCCTGGCTGAACGTCGAGAGGAGAATAAGGAAGGAGCGTCGACTAAGGTGCGTCGACTTCACTAGATGCGTCGACTAGAAGTCAGAGGTACGTCGACTAAGATTACGTTGAATTCTTCTAAGAGTTGCTTCGACTCATTCTGAGAGAAACGTCGACTATATTTCAATGTTGCGTCGAATATTATTCGACGCATATTTACTTAGCCTAATTTTTTCATACTTAGAATTTATATTCTTCTAAATTCTAGGGGTTAAGATAAATCATTTCCCCAATAATCTCCAACTATTTGTCTTAACCCTACATAGAGAGAAATTGTATCAGTATTTAATCAACACAGCAAAGCATTTATATAGAGAGGAAATATGCTAAGCAATCAGAATCATATAAACAAACTTCATAATCTAAGCATGGAGAAGAGAAATATAGATTGTATCAATATTGTTCAACACATCATTCAGGAGGGGTAGGAGGAGTTGTTCTTTTCCTAGTGAATACTACTGTTTTTGGAGAGGTGGGTTGCCCCTTCTCAGTAGCAGGTAGTTCATTCAACTCCCCCTGAGTTACAGTAGGTTGCTCCCCCTGGGATGGAACTTCTTTTGAGCCTTCTACATCTTTTTCAGTTTCTTTCTTATCTCCATTTTCAGGTATAACAGCATCTGGCTCCCCCTGAGCTTCAGCTTCCTCTTTAGCTTCATTCTCTGCTCTACTTGCCTCCCCTTGTAATAGATCCACTTGTTGTGCAGCTTCTCTTGCTATAATCAGTACATCTGATGCCTGCTCTTCAGTATATAGCTCTGGTACAACTTCATTCCCAATGGTCTTGAGCAGTGCAAGACTATCAGTTTTTGAGGTAGGAAGAGACTTGTGAGAGAGAGATTTATGACTGGAGAGCTGTTCTTCATCTAACTTCTCCCCCTTCTTGACCTTCTTAGCCAAGGAGGTTAAGAAAGATCTGGTGACTTTAGAAGAAGAGATAGAGGTCTTCAGGCTTTGCACAGAGGCACTGACCCCATCTATTTGGGTTTGCATGTGTAAGATGGAGGAATGAATCTTGGAGAAGTGTCCATCCAACATTGCTTGGAATCTTTGGGCTGTGGATTGGATGCATTGAGTGATGAGGTTCTTAGTGGATGGAGGTGGTTCAGAATATGGTGATGGAGGAGGCGATAATGGCGGAGGTGAATATGTAGAAGGTGGAGAGGGGACTGTAGTGTGTTGAGGAGGTGTATTTGATGGAGGAGGTGGAGGAATAGAAGAGGGTTGAGCAGGTGACTGAGTTGGTATTTGTGAAGGTGTGGATAATGGTGGTACAGAGGAGATGTCTGTATGAGGAGGAGGGAGAGGTGATGATGGATGAGCAGGAGAGTTGGGAGGAGATGGAATCCTTTCAGGAATGGCACCAGGCTTGGGAATTTGCCTGGTCCATTTTGAGAAGAGAGCTATGGACCTCCTCTTGCCAGGTGGAATGGGGATTCCTTTTGACCTACATAGGTCAGGGAAGGAGTGGAAGAGTACTTGGCTCATGATTCTCATATAGGCATTCTCTTTGTGAGAGTATTTAAAGCCTATCATTTTCAGCAGGCAGCTTGCCCAGTCTACCTTCTTCTTCAGCACAAGAGCCCCCATGATGTTCAGTTGCTGCTTGGGCACTGCATCATGAGCAGAGATCTTACATAGTAATATTTTCCCTACTATGTCTGCCAACAGTCTATACTCCTCAGAGAAGTCTATTTTCTTTAGGTGGATTGGTCTATCTTTGGAGAACTTCATGGTGATTAACAAATTCTTTATTTTATCAGGGGTAAGTTCCATAGATTCATCACCTGATAGGGTAATTATTTTAGTTATTCTTTTAGAAAATGATTTGCTTTCCCTATTTGAACAAGAATAATATTTGATTGTACCTGTTGGTAGATCAAAGGTGGTCCTAATGTGTTCTGCAGAAATTGAGACAGGTGTCTCATGGATTGTTCTTTGGATTTCTCCTTGTTCAGATATCTGAACATGAGTCATGAGCTCTGTGAGTTCTGTCTCCAGAAGCTTGCATACTGTGGAGATGAGCTTGTCTAATCCAGTTTCAGTAAACAGAGTTATGATGCTCTTGTAATTTTCTGCGACGGCTTGGAAAGATTCGAGGTCAATGTCAAAGCCTGAGTTGGTCTTAGGAGCCATTTTAGGTCAGTGATAGAGAGGAAGAAATGATTGGACTGAGGAGCAAGAAGGATGAAAGATGTAGAGGTCGTGAAGGTTTCTAACTGAAGAGTCTATTTAAGTCAGGTGAAACATCGAAACGAGGCACAATTCGATGCTTATTCGGTACAACAGTGGATGTGACCAAAAATATTTTAGTATTGCCGCTCGTTTTCATGAAGTCGACGTTACGTCGAATGGAATTCGATGTGAGCGTCAATATAGTCTGGTTTGGGATGATAGGGTTTCCTATCAACGTATGCGTCGATTGGAGTCGATGCATGCGTCGATTTCATTTATTGAACTGAGTTATCGACGGTGCGTCGATTCGAAGTCGACGTGACTCTATTTGACAGATTCTGGGTTTTCCTTGAGAAATTATTTCTTCCTATTCCTAAAGTTTTCTAAGTTACTCTAGGACTAATTTTAAGAACAATTTGATTGATTATGCCAACACTGTTTGGCAGTGTGGCCAATTTTATTGCAAATATAACACCTGATTTTCTTTTGACTAAGGAAATTTGAGTTTAGGGAGGAATAGAGATGGTGATTAGGATAAAAGTTTTGATTAGGATAGTAATTTTGATTATGAAAAGATTTTTGATTAGAATAGAAGTTTTGATCAGGATAAAAATTTTGATTATGATGAAAGGGTCCTGAATTGGGGTTAAGATGGAAGGTTTTTGGAGGATAGGCATTTAAGTTGCTCTGAGTTTTTATGCGTCGATATCTATTCGACGTATGTTGATAGTTGCGTTGATTTATATTCGGCGCTTTCTTCAGATTGCGTTGATCTGGTATCGGCGCATGGAAGAAGTTGCGTTGATTGGATGTCGACGAACTTTTGTTCAAGCGTCGAGTTGAGGTCGAGGCATCTGAGAGATTGCGTCGAGTAGAATTCGACGCACTATCATTCACGCGTCGATATGAAGTCGACGCAATTGTGTCTTCACAGATTTTATTTTTCCCTTTTTCTGATTTTATTTCTTGAAAAGTTGTTTCTCTTGGCCTAGTTGCCTTCTTAGAAGAAGTTTGAGAGTCATCAGCTGAATAGTATGATGTTTCATCAAATTTGTTTATTTCCTTGAAGTCTTCTACCTTATTTTGTGAGTCTTCTTCTTGGTTTGTTGATTTGATGGGTTTAGTAAATTTAACAGGGCTCATCCAAGCAGGTTTGTTAGATGGAATTAGGCTGGTTGAGGGATCAGCCCCTAGCCCAAGATTTTTATGTCTCCTTGTTTGTTGTTCAGTGATTTCCTTAAGTGTTTGGCTTCTCATTTTTATTGATTCTTCAAAAGCTTTTGCCTGGGATACCTTATCCTTAAGGAGCTGGTTTTCTATTCTAGCCCTTTCTATTTCCTTTTCTATGATGTTAGCCCTTAATTCATAGTTTTTAGAGCATGTAACCTCTCTATTTCTCTGGTTTTTAACCATATTAATTTGTTCTTTTAGATCCTTAATTTCTTGCGTAGCTTTTAGTTGATCTAAACATAATCCTCTAAAGTTATTTTTGAAATCATCACATGAGAAATCTATTTCATTAAAAATGCTGACCTCATCCTTATCCTCAAATTCATCTATGAGAATAAGGCTATTTTTTTTCATCTTCAGATGATATGCTTTCTTCTGATCCTGTCTCACTCCATGATTCAGCAACATCATCTTTCTTTGAGCTTTCAAGAGCCATTAAGCATAGATCTTCTTGCTTAGACTCTTCATTGTCAATTTTAGAAGAGGAGCTGTCCTCAGAGTTTGTTTCACTCCAGGCTTCTGCAATAAAGCCTCTTTCTTTCTTCTTCCCCTTTTTCTTGAGATATTTCTTTGTCTCAGCATTTTCTGGACATTCTGGGGCAATATGTCCAGGTTTCCTGCAAGAATAACACACAATTTCTTTAGTGGGAGTTTTGTCATACCTTGGTTTTGACTCTCTCCTTCTAGATCCATCTGTCCTGACCCATTTCTTGAATTTTCTAGCCATGAAACTGAATAGTTCTTCTTCAGTGACAGAGGTTCTTTCTTCTGTTGCTTTTAATGCAATGTTCCTGTCTTTTGAAGAGTTTGGAGTGTTTTCTCTTCTTTTCTTCTCTTCTCTGGTTTTCAGCAGTTGCTCATAGGATTTGAGTTTTCCTAAGAGAGCATCTGTTGAAATTTCCCTTTGTCCTCTTGTATCTCTTATTGCCCATATTCTTGAGTCCCATGAACTTGGGAGACCCATTAACAGTTTGTCATTGATCTCTGTGAGAGAGATCTCTCTATCCAGGCTTCTTAATTGATTGATGATCAGACTGAATCTGTCATACATCTCAGAGATGCTTTCTTCATTCTTCTTTTGGAAATTCTCATATTGAGAGATTAATAGAGCCTTCCTATCTTTTCTTTCATCAACACTTCCTTCTACCATCTTTATGAGAGCCTCCCAGATTTCTTTGGCTGATTCACAGTCAACAACCTTTTGAAAGATTTCATCTGAGAGGGTCGAGACAAGAATGTTCACAGCTTTTGCATCCCATGTTCCTGCCTTCTTCTCTTCAACTGTCCACTCAGCCTTTGGGACAAGTGTTTGAGTCACTTCACCACTTGAGTCTCTTCTATAAGGCTTGGGAGGACCTGTCAAGATAACATTAAATAATTCTTCATCAATAGAATTCATATAAATCCTAATTCTTGTTTTCCAAACTGCAAACTTTTCAAGATTGCACATTGGTGGTCTGGTGGAAGCATAATCTTTGATTTGTGTCATGTGAAAAATAATTTTTAGAAATATATATATAAGAGGTAGGATCTTTTTGATCAAGGAGTTAACCTTTTTAGATAAACCTACCTCTGATACCAATTGAAAGTTCACAGTTAACCTCACTAGAATTCTCTAGAGGGGGGGGGGGGTGAATAGAGATTTAAAAATATTTTTGTGCAAAGTTAATAATTATATATATATGTGTGTAATGATCACAGATTTAAGCTTCTCACACACCAACAAGAATTAAGCAAGTAAAGAAGAAAGATAACTAGAAGAAAATCACAGCACAACACAAGGAAATATAGTGGTTCCCCAAACTTTAGGTAGTCCACTCTTCTACTCCCTTGGTAGGAATTCACTAACTTGCACTGAGTCTTTTGATAAGGAGACTCTTAGAACTAGACTGAGTCTTTTGATAAGGAGACTCTTAGAACCAGCCTGAGTCTTTTGAAAAGGAGACTCTTAGAACCAGTACAACTGAATTTTTTGAAGAGAGATTCTAAAAGCTCTTTTACAATATTTGAGAATGAAATTAGAAAGAGAAGAAGAAGTAGAACAAGTAGAAAAATAGAAGACAATATATATAAGAAGGAATCTTCTTCCTAGCAAGAAGATTAGAAGCACAAGTATAGTGAATATGATCTCTCTTCTATAGTGAGAAGGAGATTTGTAAGCCTTTCTCTCTTTTGTGAGAGCTTTCAGAATTTGCAGCAGAATGGCTTCAGAAGAAGAAGGAGAAGATGAAGGCTTTTTCTTTTGCTGCAGCACACTATCTCTTTTCTCAACTTTCTCACTTTTCACTTGGGAGCTCTTCCTCTTTTTCAAATGTATATGGTGGACCACTTCTTGTCATTCTCTGTCGACCTCCTTCTTATTTATAGCTCTGTTTAAAATATATTGCTAAAGGAGAATAATCAATTAGCAGACAGAGAATTAGAAAAAGATAAGAGTTTCCATAATGAATATTTCTGTAGAAGGAAAGGAATTCATTCTGATTTCAAATAATATCCATAATAATTTTAATCAAATTAGCCAAGAATCAAATAGAAGGAAAGGCTGATTCAGAACGGCTATAAAAGAATAATGTCATTCCATAAAAATCAGATCTACAGAAAGAAGGAAAGAGATCTGGCGTGATTTTGAATTTCTTATAGATATCGATGTGCGTCGATTACTATTCGACGTAAGCGTCGAATTCATCCTGGCTGAACGTCGAGAGGAGAATAAGGAAGGAGCATCGACTAAGGTGCATCGACTTCACTAGATGCGTCGACTAGAAGACAGAGGTACGTCGACTAAGATTACGTCGAATTCTTCTAAGAGTTGCTTCGACTCATTCTGAGAGAAACGTCGACTATATTTCGACGTTGCGTCGAATACTATTCGACGCATATTTACTTAGCCTAATTTTTTCATACTTAGAATTTATATTCTTCTAAATTCTATGGGTTAAGATAAATCATTTCCTCAACAAAAGTGTCAAAGAAATCCACACCATATGTCTGAGTGAAGCCCTTGGCAACCAGCCGAGACTTACAATGATCCACGATGCCATCAGGATGAAACTTTACCACAAACTATTTGTGTTTCCAACGTGATCTGGAAGTGATCAAGCATCTAGTCTCACTGCCAACGCGATATGAGCCTATGGGGTCACACACAAGAGTGTTTGGAGAAGTTGGAGGAAGAATTGTGTTGGCCTTACTCATATTGGATATGAGTTAAGGACCAATCCTATGAATTATTTGATTTGGGTCGAGTCAACTGAATGCTCGACAGGTATTGTGAATATTGTATGGAGCGTGTTGACGGGTTTTCGAGTCGAGTCGTCGAGAGTGTCTCGACGACTCTTACTTCAGTTCGTCGAATGAAGAATTTATGATTACGGACGAACTCGAAGACTTCATGACTCGACGAATTTATGATTACTCGACGAATCATTTGTTACTCGACGAATTTCTTAGTGAAAGGTTCACTCGACGAATTCTATTTTACTCAACGAATTCAGTTTGTTACTCGACGAATTTCTTCAGTGAAAGGTTCACTCGATGAATTCTATTTACTCCAATATAAATCGTGGGTGTGTGGATAGCTTTTCTCTCTCGCCTTGGTATAAATAGAATATGATTCTATGACCTAAAGAATCGTTCCTTCTTTTGAGAGAGAGAGGAAGAGTTCCGCGAAAGCTTCCGACGGAAGAGTTTCGATCAGTCAATCCCTCCGCCGTCGCCGCCTCTCCATGTCGTCGGACCTAGCAGTTTGTAGGAGACGTAGAGGACTCTTCTTCTCCGACCTAGTTCTTGTGCGACAAGAAGCTAAGGTTCTCCTTTCGCTCGTGTGGACTCTCGTAGATGCGTTGATCCATTTCGGGGCTTGGGACTCAACGTCTGTTCTCCGGAAATCAGTTGTGGAGCATCTTGGTTGAGTATTGACTCAATCCCCTTCAGGTATTGCAATGTGTTGCTTTTCTTATTTCTTGATTCATGAAATCGCAAGATCCGTAACTCTTTTGGGTTGTTCTAGTTGTTCGTTTTCCGCTGCGCATATGTGATATGCTGTCTACATTTGATGTATAGAAAACCCAACACAAACACCCATCGGCATCCGACCACATCTGCTGTAGGATGAGTAGGGACAAGAATCCAAGTACCCCTTTCAGTCAAGGTAGATATTTCTTCATCCATGGCAGCTTTCCAGTGTGGTATGGTAAGAGCTTCTTTATAAGTGGTTGGAATGATAGTGGTTGAGAGCACTAGAGAAAAATCCATGCAAGAAGGAGTCAACCGAGCATTGGAGACTACATCATGAATGGAATGTTGAGTACATGTTCGGACTCCCTTGCGAAGAGCAATGGGAAGATCAAGTTCTGACCTGTCATCTATATCAGATTCGTCCGATGAAGAGAGTGTTGGTCCGGGAACTGGAAAAGATGGCCCCGAAGGTGGAGACGAGGTGGCGGGAGATGGAGAGGAAAATGATGGTGTGGGAAGAGAAGGTTGAGTGAGTTCGGGCAGAGGGGTGGAAACATTGGGTAAAGTTAGGTTATTATAAGTGGGTGAAGTTGTAGGGTCTTGTGAGAAGTTGGGAGCATTTTCAAAAAATGTGACGTCAGAGGAGACATATTGTTTTTGAAGAAGAGGGTCATAACATCGATATCCTTTTTGAGTGGGAGAATAACCAAGAAAGAAGCACTTGATGGAGCGAGGAGAGAGTTTATTTCGACCAGTGGAAGGAGAGTGGACAAATATCGTGCAACCGCAGACTCGGGGGGGTTAAAGTAAAAGGCGTGGCACCTGGGTATAGGATGGAGAAGGGGGTATGGCCTTGGAAGACCGATGAGGGAATTCAGTTGATGATATAGCAAGATAGGAGGATGGCATGACCCCAGTATGAGCGAGGGACATTCATCTGAGTGCGAAGAGTATGGGCAACATCAAGGAGATGCCAATTCTTGCGTTCTGCCACTCCATTTTGTTGGGAAGTATACAGACAGCTTGTCTGATGGATAATGCCATGATGCATACAAAAATTTGAAAATTGATTACTAAGATTCTCTTTAGTATTATCAATACGAAGAACTTTAATAGTCACACTAAATTGTGTGCTAATTTCATTATATAAGGAGGTGAATACGGAGAATAGATCAAAACGTTCTTTTAAAAGATATGTCCAGGTACATCGAGAAAATTCATCAATAAAAGTAACAAAATACAGACTACCCCTACCAACAGATTTGGTAGGAGAAGGACCCCATATGTCTAAGTGAATAAGTTCAAAAGGACGAGAAGTGTCAGGTCCTTGTTTTGCTAGATAAGAGGAGCGATGGTGTTTTCTGAGTTGGCAGGCTTCACAGTTGAGAGAGGGCTCTTCCTTCGACAGATCTGGGAGGAGCTGGTAGAGAAGGCGAGGAGGCGGATGACCAAGGCGAAGATGCCATCGTAGAAGAGAGGTGGATGCAAAGATGGGAGATACAGTATCCATGAAGAAGAGGCCGCCACTTTCAGTTCCAGTAGCAATTGTCTCCTAGGAGTATGGATCCTAAAAGAGCAATTAGTAGAGGTAAAAGTTACTGAGCAATGTAGTTGTTTGCATAGAGAAGTAACCAAGAGTAAGTTGCATGGAAAAGTTGGCACGTAGAGAGTGCCTTGTAGTTGAAGAGACAGAGTGACTTAGACTATATCGGTCCCACATACAGGAGATGGAGAACCATCCGCAATCAAAACCGGAGGTGACCGGCTATGTTTGTCCAAATGAGAAAAAAGAAGAGGATTTCCTGTCATATGATTTGTAGCACCAGAGTCAATGAGCCACTTACCCCTGGTGACCATATGGACACTACCTGAAGAGGTGTCAAGAGAGGTTGACTTCTTGTTGGCTGAAAAAGTTGCTTCACTTGCTGGAGGGCGAAGATGACGATGCTTGGTATAACATCGATCCACATAATTTCCTGTCTTGCCGCAATGAGAGTAAAGGTATCGGTACAGACCTATCCCAACGTGACCTCCACGACCATTAGTATTGCTTCGAAGAGCCGTATGAGCAAAGGTGTCAGAGGGCGGTGCGCAGGCAAGCAGAGGTCGCTGAGGAAGAGTGGTGACAGCAGAGATGCGAGCAGCGGTAGAAGCAAGGGTGGGAGAGTCCACTTCTCTTAGAATTTGTTATCGGATCATATCATAAGACTCTGGGTGTAACATCCCCAAAACTGCTAGGCCCCCTTAGTACAAGTTTTGACACTCTCCCCTTCTAAACAAACTCCCTAGACCAACAGGAGATTTGGGTGACACTAGGGTGAACTGAACTCCCTAACCAATGTACAGAACCTTAGGGATGAGAGCCAACTAACTTATTATGAGGAATTGACCTCTAGGGTTTCATTTAAGATCCCAATAGCTCAATGAGCTCTTTCAACCTGAAAAATTAGGGCAAAACCCTAAGGGCCCCCATTATGCCCCCCCCCCCCCCCCCCCCCCCCCAAGCTCATTAAGTGAGCTTAAGACCTCCTTGTGTTCCCCCTCCACAAAACTCCACCAATCTAAGACCCATAGAGTCCATTGGATTCATTTGAATCACTCACATTAACCTAGGTGGTCTTGAGCTAAATCTCAAGTAACCCATTAAGTCATCATGGGTTAAACTGATTTCTCTTTGGGCCAAAGCCCAACCTCAAGCCCACAATCAGTCCATGCCATGGCTAATTTTCCTTTAAGTAATGAGTTAAATAGGATGTTAATTAAGGGGCCATTCTTTTTGGGAAAAAGCCAAAATAGGAAGAGAGAGAGAGTGAAGAAAATCTTGGGCACCTTGCCATTTGGCACACACCACCCCATCCCAACACCTTCAGCTGACAAGGGGGAATAAAATCCCACCATTTTTGATCCTAGGTGGCAGCCATGCATGGCTATGAGAAAGGAACAAGGGTAATCTTAGTGAGCTTTCAAAATGGTGACTTCCCCCACCTTTAACCCAGCCTTAGAGTGCCAATTGGCACCTCAATTCCACCTATCCCCCTCCACCCGACCTCAAGCTGTGTCCCCCAACTGATTTGACACCATTTGGAGCCCATGCATTGGGAGCTCGGGAGGTGAGATTAATGGCCGAACCACCAACTGTTTCTCTTTTTAACTCCACCCCAGCCTCAATTGAGAGCTGCTGCATGCTCAGTGACCTCCACGAAGAAGAACCCTCACCTCCGGCGAAGCCTTCGAGCTCTGAACCCACGAACAGCCATGGCTTCCGGCGGCGATCACTCACGCATGGGAACAAGGGCAAATCCGCGCCTCCGACCACAAACTCAGGCCCGTACCTCTCCCTCTTCCCTCGTGCTAGCTATCTAGATCAATTAGGAGGTGAGACGAGCTCGATTGAGCGAGATCCATCACTGGTTTTCACGGGTTTTTCCGTCGAAATCACCCTCCCCTCTTTCCTTATTCCGGCCGCCACCGGCCGATCAAGACCGCCGTCTCGATAGCCCCCACCTTCGTGAAGGTGGTGGTCGTGGTGGTCGGCCGTGGAGTCAAGTAGGTGGCCGGGAAATCGGGCTCAAAGGTAGCCCAGGCGCTTTCATTCTCAGCCCTTGGCGAGAGGTGGAAGACGATGCCCTGGCCGTTGGATCTGATCAGATCCCTAAACGCAGACCACATGTTTTTAATAAATGAATAGTATTCAATCTGTCACACTTTATTTAAGATGTTCAAGCAGGAAATTGAAGCCCTTAGAGGCCGAATTTGCAAATTTTACCAGAGACAAGATTTGTAGATCTTGATGTCTACTCTCATTTGAGCTTGAAATCAACTGATTTGGATGACTGTACAGTCATGTGCATCTGTTTTAGTGCAGGACGTACAATATGTTCATGCATGTGTATAATGTGTATTTTTCTCTCAATATCCTTTGCATGCATGTGAAATTTGTACCCAAGGTGTGTGATGGCTATATAAAATCACTGTCCAAATTTGGTGATTTTAGGAGAAAAATTTTCTATAGTTTTTGGAATAATTTAAATTTCATTATTGCAATAACTTATGGGGCATAAACTTATAGTTTTGGCCCAAATTTTTTTGGTAACATGTTTATCATGTGTTGACTCACCTCTGTACAAAATTTTATGATATTTGGACTTGATTTGGGTGAGTAATCTAGGCATGCATGTTGATTACTCTAAGTGAAGAGGAGTGAATAGTGGCATTCATGTTCATATTTAGTAACCCATGTCCTTGGTTTAAGGTTTTAGTATTTCTGAAATTTAGGAATATTGTTGCATGCAACATGAATGATTTTCAGGCCATGCATGTATCCATGTATGACCTATGCTTGGTGAGAAATTTAGAATATATGTAAGACACTCTTCTATGGCTTTGCTAGATATTTCATTCTATGAATTTTGTGAGTTTAGAGAATATTAATTATTAATTTTCAATCAAATCTCAAGGGGTCTCACCCCAAGTCATGATAAGCCATCTATGAGGTTTGGCTAAGTAGATATGAAGGTAGGAAAGTTGGAATTTGTGATCATTAGATTGAATAAATGTGTAGTATTTAAATGTCACACCCCAAGCTGAAACTTCAAGCAGTAAATTGAATGACTTACACTCAAATTCAGAACATGTGGTCAATACAAAAGTTGTAGCTCTTGCTCTTACCTTTCTAATGATATGTTATACAGAATTTTTGGTGAAGTGTAGCTCCCTGTAGACCCTTTTTAGTAAACCATGTATTAGTAGTATTTAAATGTCATACCCCAAGCTGAAACTTTAAGCAGTAAATTGAATGACTTACACTCAAATTCAGAACATGTGGTTGATGAGCCCTGATTATATACACCTTCATGGACTCATCCGGGCCATTATTTAGTCAATATCACGCACTTTAGCCTTATTATAGTTTATAATTGATAACCCATGCTAGGTGCACATTTTGGCCCACTTGGGTGTGTTTTCGTGTTTATTTCCTTTCATATTACTCATATGTTGTTAAGTGCCACTTTCGGTGGCTAGATCTGTGTTTGTGCTGGAATAGGAGGCGTGCAAGTGTTTCCGGTGCAATTCTGCACAGGAACACTGCGCACGATCACTTGTTCTAGTGCGCACGACCACCGGTCGTGCGCCACTAATCGTGCGCACTTAACCCTTTTTCACGAGTTCTGTCTGGTGTAGTGCGCACGACCATCAACTCCAGTGCGCACGACCATCGGTCGTGCGCCACTGCTCGTGCGCATTGACCATTAAATTTCTGAGTTCTGTTTGCTGTAGTGCGCACGACCATCAACTCCAGTGCGCACGATCACCGGTCGCGCGCCACTGGTCGTGCGAACATTGTATTTCATGATTTCATCTTGTGCAGGTTCTGTCCAGACAATGCGCACGATCGCAGGATTCCAGTGCGCACGACCACTGGTCGTGCGCCAATGATCGTGCGCAGTGTTTAATCCAGCGCCTATTTAAGCGCCTGTTGCGATTTTAGGGCGGATCATCATTCCGGGAGCGGGATTTCTGCTCCGCACGCCACCGACCGCCCCCTTGGATCGCCCCTACTTCATCTCCTACGCAAGGGGAAGCTTCCTCGGTCCATTCCTAGACATCCTCCATCGTCCGTGAGTGTTCTCCATCATCCGCAAGCCTCCAAGCAATCATTTTCGCTTTCCGCCCGGTGAGAAGAAGAAGAGACCTTGAGTCGAAGACGACGGAGCACGTAGGGAGATTGTGACAGCCCTCTACGCCGGAAGCATTGTCCGCCCGAGTCCGGAGGTAGCCCGACAACCTACCATTCCGGCCGTGAACGGCCGCTAGTCTTCACCGCCGGTTATCTCCTTCCCTCTTTCCTTGATTGTACCCCTGTGAAGCTTTCACTAAATGAATATTGTGATATTTACTTGATGAGAATGAATGTTTCTGTGTTCTTATTCATGGGTTGGTTGTGATTCACCACGTTCAAGCGCACTCATTCACACACGCACGCAAGGTGTTTGCTCCGTGTTGGCAAGAGCTAACGACGGTTGTGAAGAGGTGTTTGCGACCCTCACTCTCTCGCGCCTGAGTCCACCTCATTCGCCTCACGAAGCACGGCATCGCGGCCGTTGCATCCACCTCACGTTGCGAAGCGGTGTTCTCGACCCGCATCTCTTTTATTGTTGTTAAAATTAGGAAAACCAACCAAAAACCCCTTGTTGTGTTTGTGAAACGCTTGTGTAACAATTTTCACTGCACGATTCGATCACCCATCCTGCATTCCTCAAGAGACCGACATCCGGGGAATTCATTCTCCACAATTATTACTTGACAGCGACCGGTGCACTTGCCGACGCGCATCAAGTTTTTGGCGCCGTTGCCGGGGAATGCAGGCGTGTTTCGTCTTGTGTTGTGACTTTCGTTATACGAGCAGTTGTTTTTTATTTTCTCCGTTTTTCTTTTTGTTTTTGACAGTTCATGCAGAGGCAGGTCGCAGGTGAACTCGCACCTTTTGATCCAGAAATCGAACGAACTGCTCGCGCGCGAAGGCGCGCTGCGGCTGTACAAGCGGCCATGGGTGATCAGGTAGACCCAAATGATGTTGATCCGAGAATGCCCGGCGTGGGGGAACATCAGCCTGGGATTGAGCAGGAGGCAGTCAGGCCTCGACCCCGCACGATGAGGGACTACACCACTCCAACTGCTGGGAGTGTGTATCCGGGGTTCGGGCCAAACATTATGAATAATCAGTTTGAGATCAAGCCAGCGATCTTAAACATCATCCGGAACAACACTCAGTTCTCGGGGTTGGCCAGCGAAGATCCGCATCTGCATCTGGCGGAGTTTTCTGATATTTGCGGAACCTTCCGCTACGCAGGGATTGCTGACGACACGGTTAAGCTTAGACTGTTTCCCTTTTCACTCCGCGACAAAGCAAAGGTGTGGCTCCACTCCATTCCGCCCGGGACTGCTGCAACTTGGGATGCCCTCGCATCCAAGTTCCTTGCTAAATTCCACCCTGTGGATAAGATTGTAAGCTTGCGGCGGGAGATCGCCACATTTCGCCAACTTGACCAAGAGACCCTTGCTGAAGCATGGGAGCGCCTCAACGATCTCCTTCGCCGTTGCCCTGGCCACGAGCTCCAACCATGGAATGTGGTTGAATTGTTCTACTTCGCGATCGAGCCCAACTACAGGGCAATGATCGATGCTGCGGCGGGTGGCACCTTGATGAACCACACTCCTGAAGAAGCCCTTCGAATTCTGCGCGACACTGCCTCCCACAGTACATTCTGGACTGCAGGGAGAAATGCTCCAAGAAGTGGCCGAGGTCTTTTCATGGTCGACTCACTCCCCACTCCATCTGCGCCTGCTGCTATCATTACTTGTGAAGGATGTGGAGGCGGAGGCCATCATGCTTATGAATGTTCGGGGAACCACATGGCAGGTGATTTCGCACACTTGACCTTAAATGAATCTGTGAACTATGTAGGAAATCAGCCCAAGGGGGCGCCTTACAATAACGCCTATAATCCGGGAGCGAGAAGTCATCCAAACTTCTCTTGGAATCCCAACACGCCCGGCCAACGATGGTCACCGGGGCAGCATCAAAATGATGCTTACGCCTCCGGGAGCCAACCGAGGCCGCCGCACCCGGATTATAACCAAGCACCCCCCACCCAAAAGAAAAGTAATTTAGAAGAGATGATGGAGAAATTCCTGCTTGCAGCTAATTCAAACATGGTAAAATAAACCGCATCTATGCGAAACTTGGAGACGCAATTGGGCCAATTGGCTAAAGCGCTAACCGAGCGTTCGCAGGGAACCCTTCCCAGCAACACGGAAAAGAACCCTATTGATCAAGGGAAAAGTCTGGGAGATGCGGTAGATGCCAAACCGAGTGAGCTGGTAATCTCGTGCTCCATCAATAAGGTTGAAACCAAGGCTTTATGCGATTCCGGTTCCTCCCGCAACGTTATTGCACTGCAAGATGTTGCGAAGTTACAGCTGGAGATGAACACGGAGGAAAGGAAATCGCTGATTCTCGCTAATGGCACGATTATCCAATCTGAGGGGGAAGTAAATAATGTGGAGGTAACGGTTGAGGGGACAACTGTAATAGCTGATTTTCAGGTTCTAGGCCCGCAAGAAAACCAGTCCATTCCTATCTTGGGGGTGCCGTTCTTGAAAGAGAGCGGTGCTACCCTTGATTTTGCTACGGGATGCATTTCCCTAACCAATGTGGTGCAGCAACCTACTTGCCCTGAAGCCACAACTGAAATATTCACTCCGCCCCCTCTCGTTATTTCTGATGAATTTCTAAGCGGTGCAGGAAAGGTACATGTTCAAGAAACAGGTCAAGGAGGAATGGAAGAGTTCCAATCGGATGAGGAAGAAGAGGTCGACTTCCGGAAAGAGTTCGACTCCGAGATGGAGGAAGACGACAGTTCGGGAAACGTTGACTTGAATATAGTTAGGGATGATATTTATTTATCTCCGTGTGATGAATCATGTAATAAACTATGTAAGCGCTCCATCTCGTGGGCCGATCCGGTAGTCACCACGATGCCGGAAGTGACGCCACCTGAATCTAAGGCAGAAAAATCTGAGAACTCTCAGCGGTGGCAGTCTCCAACTGTCACCAAACTTAAAAAGGAAAAACTTCTGCGTGACGCTCGTGCTGCTGCTCTCCGTGGCAAGGTGGCGGAGGTTAGGGGAGCATTGGGTAATACCAGTGCTGGCCCTAAAGCCTTCACCTCCCGCCTACGTGCTACGGGAGAAGCGCATCATAAGAGCGCTTTTAGTTGATGTGTGTTTTATTTACTGTGATGAACTTTTTGTGAGTATTTCTTTTTAATTCCTGCACTCTTTATAAACACTGTTAATACAGGTATTTGGTCCAGCTTAAGGACGTTAAATGAAAGCGCTACTGGGAGACAACCCAGATTTCCGTTTCCGTATTTCTTTTTTTTTTAGTTCAGCTTTTGTATTTGCTTTTGTTGCCTTGAGTTTGTGCTTGCAGGTTTCGTGTTCGATGGCGGATGCTGCGGACTATTCTTGATTATTTATGCCAATCGTCTGGTATGCTCATTTCTGAGCATTGGGTAACACTTCCTCCCCTCTTGTTGCTTCAAATTTCTAGAGATATTGTTTAGCTTAAGTCTGGGGGAGCGGTTGTTGTTATCCACTGTGCACGAGTGCACCGCATACTAGAAGGTTGATTCTTATTTATCTTATCATTATCGTTGTTTTCCATGTTTCACACACCCTTTCACCCACTTGAGTGCGCGCTTATCTTTTTGTTGTTGTTTGGTTGTAAACTATTTTGGTTGGAGTATGAAATAGGTTGTTAACGTAGGAATTATTATTTGGAGTGCGATGTTGACTCATGTAGTGTTCTAGTCACTTCGCATGCTATGGTAGAATTTGTGTAGAACAAGATTTTCTTTATGCATCTAATTTATGTTTAGTATTTCTGCGTAAATTTAGATTTAATATACTCAAGTGGTGAATTTGTATGGAATTGACGATAACCCGGTGTTGTGTGTGTGCGATTGCTAGTCGTGTGTTGCTCGAGTCGGGAGGAAGGTTTATCTTTCTTGTGGGCTAAGAACTTGCCCCTAGCGACTCTCGAAGCATGGGTGAGATCTACTCGTTGAGTCAAACATGATGTAGGCCACCCGTTGGCTAGTTTGAGCTTTGATTATTCCATGTCCATTTCATTCACCTTTGCAAGCCAATTTTGTGCCTACCAATCCTTTGTTCAGCTCCTCTTCATCCACCAAAGCCTGAAGCCTATCCTACTCCGGCAACCAAAATGTTTTTAACTGCGCTCATGATTCTAAACTTGTGTGGTGTGTGGTATCATTGTGTTTTGAAGAGAAAATATTGTCTATCCGCTGATTTTGAACCAACTGGAGGTTGCTTGAAAGAAGAAAAATATATAAAAGAAAAAAAAAAAAAAGAGTATCCTGAAAATAATCCTCCCAAGCTAAAGAGAAAAATCAGTTGGTATTTGTAAAGTAGGCTGTGTGCACACCTGGTTTTCATGATAAGTCTGGGGGTGTGTCACACGAGCATAGTTATTTGGTTTTGTAAGGTGCAGTGTGCCGTTGGCTCAATTGGGTTGCGTAGCCGTCATGTTTATCTTTGCATATCATTCCGTAACCTAAGCCCCGTTTTAATCCTATAAGTCCTACTGATTTGACTTGCGAGTTTGCTAGCGCCGTGGAGAGAGTGTGACCGGGCAAGCGTATGGTTCACGACGTTGATGGATTTCAGCGGAGTTATTCCTAAGTCCCGATCTTTTGCAACACCCGCCTCAGCGTCTAGTCACTTTCACACCGGGCATGATCGTCAAATTCTTCATAATTCACCCACTGAGTACAATTAAATCTTTGATTACGCTTTAGTACTTATGTAAATTAGTTAGCATAGCTAGAATCTTCTTCTACTAGAATTCCTACTCGCATGCATATGTTACTTCGCACTGTACTCCCCTGCGTAATTCGCTATTTTAATTATCTTTTTCAACTTCCGCTGGATTAGTTTGCTCGGGACGCGCAAACAGTTAAGTCTGGGGGTGTGATGAGCCCTGATTATATACACCTTCATGGACTCATCCGGGCCATTATTTAGTCAATATCACGCACTTTAGCCTTATTATAGTTTATAATTGATAACCCATGCTAGGTGCACATTTTGGCCCACTTGGGTGTGTTTTCGTGTTTATTTCCTTTCATATTACTCATATGTTGTTAAGTGCCACTTTCGGTGGCTAGATCTGTGTTTGTGCTGGAATAGGAGGCGTGCAAGTGTTTCCGGTGCAATTCTGCACAGGAACACTGCGCACGATCACTTGTTCTAGTGCGCACGACCACCGGTCGTGCGCCACTAATCGTGCGCACTTAACCCTTTTTCACGAGTTCTGTCTGGTGTAGTGCGCACGACCATCAACTCCAGTGCGCACGACCATCGGTCGTGCGCCACTGCTCGTGCGCATTGACCATTAAATTTCTGAGTTCTGTTTGCTGTAGTGCGCACGACCATCAACTCCAGTGCGCACGATCACCGGTCGTGCGCCACTGGTCGTGCGAACATTGTATTTCATGATTTCATCTTGTGCAGGTTCTGTCCAGACAATGCGCACGATCGCAGGATTCCAGTGCGCACGACCACTGGTCGTGCGCCAATGATCGTGCGCAGTGTTTAATCCAGCGCCTATTTAAGCGCCTGTTGCGATTTTAGGGCGGATCATCATTCCGGGAGCGGGATTTCTGCTCCGCACGCCACCGACTGCCCCCTTGGATCGCCCCTACTTCATCTCCTACGCAAGGGGAAGCTTCCTCGGTCCATTCCTAGACATCCTCCATCGTCCGTGAGTGTTCTCCATCATCCGCAAGCCTCCAAGCAATCATTTTCGCTTTCCGCCCGGTGAGAAGAAGAAGAGACCTTGAGTCGAAGACGACGGAGCACGTAGGGAGATTGTGACAGCCCTCTACGCCGGAAGCATTGTCCGCCCGAGTCCGGAGGTAGCCCGACAACCTACCATTCCGGCCGTGAACGGCCGCTAGTCTTCACCGCCGGTTATCTCCTTCCCTCTTTCCTTGATTGTACCCCTGTGAAGCTTTCACTAAATGAATATTGTGATATTTACTTGATGAGAATGAATGTTTCTGTGTTCTTATTCATGGGTTGGTTGTGATTCACCACGTTCAAGCGCACTCATTCACACACGCACGCAAGGTGTTTGCTCCGTGTTGGCAAGAGCTAACGACGGTTGTGAAGAGGTGTTTGCGACCCTCACTCTCTCGCGCCTGAGTCCACCTCATTCGCCTCACGAAGCACGGCATCGCGGCCGTTGCATCCACCTCACGTTGCGAAGCGGTGTTCTCGACCCGCATCTCTTTTATTGTTGTTAAAATTAGGAAAACCAACCAAAAACCCCTTGTTGTGTTTGTGAAACGCTTGTGTAACAATTTTCACTGCACGATTCGATCACCCATCCTGCATTCCTCAAGAGACCGACATCCGGGGAATTCATTCTCCACAATTATTACTTGACAGCGACCGGTGCACTTGCCGACGCGCATCAGTGGTCAATACAAAAGTTGTAGCTCTTGCTCTTATCCTTTCTAATGATATGTTATACAGAATTTTTGGTGAAGTGTAGCTCCCTGTAGACCCTTTTTAGTAAACCATGTATTAGTAGTATTTAAATGTCATACCCCAAGCTGAAACTTTAAGCAGTAAATTGAATGACTTACACTCAAATTCAGAACATGTGGTCAATACAAAAGTTGTATCTCTTGCTCTTACCTTTCTAATGATATGTTATACAGAATTTTTGGTGAAGTGTAGCTCCCTGTAGACCCTTTTTAGTAAACCATGTATTAGTAGTATTTAAATGTCATACCCCAAGCTGAAACTTTAAGCAGTAAATTGAATGACTTACACTCAAATTCAGAACATGTGGTCAATACAAAAGTTGTAGCCCTTGATCTTACCTTTCTAATGATATGTTATAAAGAATTTTTGGTGCAGTATAGTTCCCTATAAACCCTTTTTAGTATATCATGTATAAGGTTACGTATTTGAGTATTTGATGTCTTAAGTAAAAAGGTCCTTGTGTTTTAGTTGATCTCCTGATCATACTTCAAGTATAACATATAGAGTGAACTTAAGAATTACATGACCTAAAAACTTAGACTGATAGGAGTTCACTAACCTGAGAGTGACTTAGCATAGGGCATCTAGAGGGAATATAGTTAAACTAGCCTCACTAAATAGTAAAAATAGAGTTAGCTAGAAACAACGATGATTCACCTTATTCTAGTGAGCATACATGGGATGACCAGAAGTCTTGAATAGATCCGAGGAGTCTAAAATGTCCCAAGGCTCAAGATCATACTTTAGTTCACCCCAATATCCATAGAGATTTCTAGTGAGCGGATGTTATCAATTGAAGGCATGAACAAATTTTCTTAATACATGATACCAAATGAATCATGGTAATAAAATGGTAGGACGACCAGCAGCCCCCACCGAAGCTACTAAATTAATCTGGGTGAAAATGAGAAGGATACACTTGTGAAATGGTAACCCCTAGGTGGTCCCCAAAACCACCACAAGTTTTGACAAAAATTCACCTCCGTTAGAATCCCTAGAAGAAAAGGGTACCCCAAGCCTTGACTAGAGAGGAGGCAACCCTCTACTGTTCAGAATTGAAATAGGACTAAAAGGAGCTGACGAATCCCCAGAAATTCATTCTCACCAAGGCCTAATTTAGAATGAGCCAATTCACTAAGGTGGACCCCCATACCTATTAAGACACCCGACTGACCCCAAACTTTCACAGGACTAGGAACACCCTTAGACCCAACCCAGGTTCATAAATCATATGCTTTAGACATAATTTACCTTAGGATACTCCTAGGGGATTAAATTGAAAGAGGGGTAAAACTTGGAAGATACACACCTCGGAACCATCTCAACTCGGGTGAGCAACTTAATTAAGTAAGGATTTTGGGTAGGGAGAGGTTTCCTAACCTTTGGTCCAGCAAAAATGAAAGGAAGTTTCCCCCATCAAGAATAGAATTGGGCAAGCCTCCGGTGAGTAGCAAATGCCCTTAGTAACCGGAATAAATTGTATACTCGTTAAATGATCCAAATCGTTGCACATCACAAAGCTGGAGAGGTACAAACCTTGTTCATATAAGGCTCATTTATAAAGCTCGTACACTCGGGTCGACTGATGTCATCTCTAAGGCATATAATTACTAAGATTCCAATTAAACAAATCAATCTCCTCCAGAAACTTAACCTCTTGGAACTTGGAGTTAAGTTATTATGAATCTTCTGGGTACTCGTCAAATAATAGACTCAAATCATTAGAAGGTAATCACTCGAGGTCGCATCGGGTAAATAGAACACTTTGTCCCTGATTGGGTCAAGAACTAAGCAATACGAGGAGGATCTAAGGTGATCACTTAAGGTAGTATAATCGGGACGAGTTAGAACAACTTCGAGTCCCGAGGAGGTCTCAGATAAGTGATCCCATATCACTTAACCTACCCCAAGGCACTTAGGTCTATGCCTCGGGTAGCTCAAGGTAAAAATTCTAAATCCCTAGGTCTATAAGCTAAGGTAAGAGCACCGTGTCGATCGGATCATGCTACAACGTAAGCAACCCCACATAATAAGGTGAGGATTGGTAGGTTAATCTAGGCTAGGGTCAACGGGGAAAGAACTTGTAATTTAGAGTCAAGTGAATACATTATTAAACAATTTCCACATGCCTACCTTGGAAATGAATTTGTTCTGAGGCCTAGTGAGAGGCTGGCTGAGCCCGTGTTTTATTCGATTATTAGCGAGCAGTAAGCTCGGGGTAAACTTGTATGAATAATTGGAATCTGTGGCGGGTCTTCGGTATGGTCTGGGCTGGCACACCGGCGGACATACGTTGACTCAGGCAAGTGGTGAGGATTAGGGATCTGGCTTAGTGGAAGTTGTGGAGAAGCCACCATCCCTAAAACTCTCACTTGGCCTATCTAAGTCTGACGCGTAGCAAAAAGCACAACTAGTCCGCCCACGCGTGGGTCTCGGAGGGAGTGTGGAGAGGTCTAGGCTTGGTAGTGTGTGTACCCACCTAGAAGTGGGGGAGCCCGACCCACTGTCACTACGGCCACAGTAGTGAGACCCTGGGTGATAGCTACACCTTGAACAATGGGGAACTAACAAGGTCTGTACGTACAGAGTCGTGTGTGTGAGTAAATCATCATTTCATAATATTGCGCATCACTGCATAACATAGCATACATCACATCACTCATCTTTCCCCTTTTTCCCCCATCATATAAAGTAGTATGGGATACCTTATATGATGGGCCTTGCAAAACGATCCCTTAACTTATCTTTTGAATTGATAAGTTAAGGTTTTTCCTTACTTAAAATTATGAAAACCTCACTGTTGCCCTTTGAACCGTGGCTTGTTTACTTTTAGTGGATGCTCCATTTACTGCAATTTGTTACACTTTCTATTGCTTCTCTTATATTGTGACACTGCTTATGTTATTAGTAACCTTGTACAATGGTTATTGCCTTACTATATACTCGCCTGTTCTTATACCGTGCTCATTTGTATAAACACGTGCTATAATTAATCTACCTGCCATTTGTCATCTGCTTGAAATTATACTGCCTTGTGTACCTCCTTTTCCTCCTCTCCACCCGGTGCCTAGGAGTCGCGGGGGTAGGCGGGGAGGTTGTGGCTGAGTCTTTTAGACTGACGGTCGGTTGTGACCTAACATAGGGGAGACAGCACCAGGAGACCCAACACCAGAGGACAGGAGGACCTGATTCGGCAGGAGCTACAGATCCCGGAGCCCCTCCTGTTGGCGACCGTACTACCGTGAGATTTCGTCCTAGATTCTTAGTACTTGGTGATGAGGACCATGTTTTAGTAACTTTAGTTTTCGAGGAGTTTTAGTTTCAGCTTTATTTGACCGGGTTTGTTCCCGAGTACACTCTTATGAATTGTACCAGACTATGATGATACCTTTCTATGTCTATTGTTTTTTTTGGATGGATATGTATCTCTTATGTAATGTTAACTATGGATGCTTCCTCTAGATTTGGCCGGCAGAACAGGCGTTAAGTGGTGACTGCCCACCACGAGACGGCGGTTCTGGGCAGTAAGACCCGTAGTAAGGCTAAAAGGGCCTCGACTACTTCATGTGGCCTATTATCGGGGCCCATTCCTCTTCATGTTCCCTCCATCCTTCCAAGTTTTTGGAAGTCCGGGGGAAGGGGTCTTACACTGGGAGGCGAAGAAGGTAACACACCACCAGTAGTTCCTGGAGGTGTTTGTGTTGCTCAGCATGATCAACGGAGAAGGGGCGATGCTAAAGAAGTTCGACACCAAGAGCTTGCACCTCTTGATAAGCAGCTATAGGAGACATGGAGGGGCGAGCAAAGAGATCAGAATATAACGTGTATATGCGAGAAGTCTGAGCCCCGTTGGAATAGAGAGCATCAAGATGAGTCCATACAGCCTTAACAGTCTCATCGTGACGAATGATAGGCAAACATTCATCAAATAGACTGTTTGCAAGCCATGTTTGAACTAGAGCATCACTTACATCCTATTCATCAAAGGTAGCAGAACCTCTTGGAGGAGGTTCATCAGTGAGGTGATGACGTTTGCGCTGGGATCTTAACAGAAATGTGAAGGAGACACTCCAGTCTGGATAGTTTGGTCTTGTCAGCTTTGAGGTGGTACCTAAATTTTTTGAAGCAGTGGAGGCTGGGGTCGGTCAGAACATGTGGCACGGTCAGGGTAGTTGAGGAAGAGTTATCCCGAGTACCCATAAAGAGGAAGGATGTCACGCGGTCAGGAAGAGGAGACCGCTCATGATGCAGAAAAAGAGATCGCACGAACAGGAAGAGGAGACCGCTCAAGATGCAGAAAGAGGTCGCACGATCAAGATGAGGAGACCGCTCAAGATGCAGAAAGAGGTCGCGTGGTCAGGAAAACAGGAAGAGGAGAGCAGGCGGTTAGGAAACCGAAATCCGCTAAAGAGGAAAACTGGGCGACGAAACAGAGAGTTCACAACCGAAGGATCGGTGTTGGCTCTAAGACCATGTGAAAACTTGGATATATCTTATCAGAAATTAACAAAGACACGTGACAATTGAAAATAACTGAATATTTTATTTCCAAAAATCCTGAATATTACAAACGTATGACCTCCTTTATATATAATAGATGAGGTGAGAGAGATTACAGATAGGGGAGTTGGGACTAATATTATACAAGCTACATATGCGGTCATCGCGGTCATGAATATCTTGACCACATAAGCTGTGAGATTAGACACGCTAACTGAGCAGTCTGCAAGGTGCAGTGTCATGCGCAAATCTAGCACACTGCTATAGGCGGTAGCGAGACTGCGGCACAAAACGGCAGTGTACCGATCGTTCAAGTAATAAAAAATGTGGGAGTGAATCCCCAAGTATCGAATCTTAAAGGAACACAGTAAGGTGGAGTTATTTATCGAGGAAGGACTTGAGATCGAAGTCCTTTAGGTCGGGTGAAACGCGTAGGGGGTGATTTGGTTTATGGAAAACAAAAGAAAAGAAACTATTAAACTACTCCTATGCAGGGCTTGAGCGCACTGCTTTGCTAGGCGGGATGGAAAACTACGTAGGCCTTGAACGCACTACTTCACAAGGGCAGATGGACGAGAAGGCTTGCGGATGGAATGGTTTGCACCGACGGAGTCGAGGTGGATTACACGGGCGTTCGCACCGCTTAGCTTGACGGATGGAAGAGTAGGCACACGGAATGGGCGAGTAGGCTAGCGGAATGAAGTGGAGGGTAGAGTGGATTTGGTGGCGCACCTCTAGTGACTAATAAACATACAACAACATTTCATAAACATGAATTATCATGAAGAGCAAATATGTTTATAGCACAACATCATCAATAAAATGAAGAACACAACCAAATACATTCACACAAGTAGAGAAAAATGCAAGAGATACAACCGAATCCGGAGGCTTGTTGTAGATTCACGGTAGGAATTGTCGGAGTTTCAATCCACGTCCTAGCTCGGTCCCAACTATCTTCCGGGGTAGAGGAGGGTTGTTACTTCCTCCCAATGGACCCGTCTTCTCCGGTAAACTACAATCCGGCCACGTTTGATGCGAAGAACTCTTTGCTTGGCGATGAAGATGAGGGTGGAATCCTCTCCTTGAAGCACTTGGATGATGGAGGCGGCCGAGAGGATGCTCCGGCTTTAGATTTGCAAGGAAATGGTGGTAGGAGCTCCTCCTTAAGGTGGGCGGTGATGGAGCGGCGAAAATGGCGGAACTGGAACCCTTCGGGCGCGGGAAAGAATATTTAGGTCGAGATCTGCAGCTTTTATAGAAAAAGTCAGAAATTTGGTCACGCACGGTCGAACGCATGACTGTGCGTGAACTGTGCGATATTAATTATGAAGAGAAGCCCCAGGAAGACGACCAGAACGCCCGTGCGTTTTACTCACGCACGGTCAAACGCCGACCGTGCATAAAAACGCACGGGTAAATTCAGAAGGCTCGAAATCCGGCATACAAAAAGGAGGTTGTGCGTTTTGTTCGCACGCGGTTGAGGCCAACTGTGCGTGAAGAAAACGCACGAGCGGGGCAGATCACCATATTGACCAGCCGATCATAGTGCATGACCGCAACCGACCGTGCGTCAAGTAAACGCACGACCGTGCAATTCATACAGGATGAATTCTGGGCAGTATGGACGATCTGCCCACCTGCACAACAAATCCAAACGCTGGGAACACACCTCTAGCACAAGTATGAAAGCATAAAAAGAATGGGGAGCACATTGTGCTTGCCCCCAACAACAAAGCGCATAATTGCACACCACAATAGGCCAAAAAGTGCACTTCGTGTGAGAAGAGTGAACCAGTGAAATATGAAAGTGGAGGTTAGATCTTAAATTAACTCTAGAGGGGGGGTGAATAGAGTATTAAAACTTTTCCCTTAGTTTATAGCGTAATTAAATTAGTGGTATATATATGTGTATAGAGTAAGTGATTAATAAAAACTGAATAAAGAAATCAGCACAGCACAAGCAACACAGAAATTCACAGGCACAAAGACACAAGGATTTTTATAGTAGTTCCCCAATAAACCTGGGTACGCCTACTCTTCTACCACACTTGGTAGGATCCACTAGGTTTATGATTAGGTGCCCTATCACCAAGGGTTTTTTGATCAGGTGTCCACACACCACAGAGCTTTTGATCAGGTGCTCAAAACCAACTGGATTTTTTGATCAGGTGTCTTGCCACCAATGGGTAAACTTTTGAAGGGAGTTTTAACCCTGTACAAGAGGGGATAGAAAGGTTAGAATGTTCTTCTCTGTCAACTATCTGAGAGAAGACTCTAGTGGATGTTGATGTAGAAAAATGCTCCCTCTGTCTGATATGAAGTTGTTTGACAGTATGAGGATGGAAGCTTCTTCTTGAATGAGTGATCTTCCTGTATCTGATTAAACTGGGAGAACAAGTTCTCCAATTTGTTGTTGCTCTTTTGAAGATCTAAACTTGCAGCAAATGACTGAGAGAAGTGTTGATGATGTTCTCAGTATGTAAGTGCTGCTAGAGGAAGGAGATGAAGATCCGTGTAGCTTTTGTTCTTCTGTTCTTCCTTTCTTTTTTTTTCTTTTTTTTTTCTCTGTACAGCAATATGTGTTATGTTCTGTACTCTTGTTGTCGTGTAAGTTGTATGTGATAATCTGCTATATCTTCTGCTTTTTCTCTTTTGAAAAATCTCTGACAGATATTAAATGCAAATCTCTTATATTAAGGAATAAATATATCTGAATAGATATTCTGGGAACTGTAAATCTGTTGCGCCGTATATCTCTTCTTTTCCATGAAATGTCCTTTTCCGAGGAATGTCAACGGCTATAATCTTGGAATAAGGAAATATATTATCCTTACTTATCTGGAAGAATAGATCTGTTGCTGTAGTCGATCTGAGTTCAGAGAATGGAATATTATAATCTATCTGAAACTTACTGAACTTAAATAAGAATTCTTCGATCTGAGTAAAATTCGTCGATCTCAATATATTTCGTCGAACACAAAATTTAGTTCGTCGACCTCAAATGAATCTTGCTGGAAGAATTAATTTTGTTGAGCTATGGAGAACTTTCGTCGATCTGAAGGTATTCGTCGAATGCAGATTCGTCAACGGCTGAACTGAGCAAAATCGTCGACCGCTGAGCTGAGAAAATTTCGTCGACCGCTGAGCTGAGCAAATTTTGTCGACCACTGAGCCGGGGTCTGTTCGTCGACCACTGAAACAATCTGTTCGTCGACCGCTGAGCTGAGGCGCTGAGATGCTAAGATAGAAGTAAGTCGTTCGTCGAACGCAGAGAGCATGTCGTTCGTCGAACGCAGAACGCAAGTCGTTCGTCGAACGCAGAGAGCATGTCGTTCGTCAAACGCAGAACGCAAGCCGTTCATCGAATGCAGAGAGCATGTCGTTCGTCGAACACAGAACGCAAGCCTTTCGTCGAACGTAGAGAGCATGTCGTTCGTCGAACGCAGGGAGCAGTTCGTCGAACGCAGTATGGAGTTCGTCGAACGTAGAATCCGAATGATTTCTTTAGTTCTAACAGCCAAAACTCTTGACCATAAACTATACATTGGGGGTCAACTTGATCCTAGTCAACATATAGTGATCTTAGCCCAAATCAGAAATAGGGTTGTTCCAACAATCTCCCCCTATTGGGTTAGGACACTATTTGACAAACATTTAAAGCAAACAAAACAACAATAGAATCAACAGAGCATAAATATATCTAATATATTTTAAAAAATTTATTAGATATAAAATAAATAATACTCCGAGTTCTGAAATTACATTTCAATAAAAACAGAAATGATAAAAACCTTTTGACATTCTGAAATCTGCTTTCTCAAATCTGAAATCTGATTAGCTGAGCTTGTATCTGCTATATTTTAGCTTTCTGAATTGTTTATCTGAACATCTGTTCTTCTCTGAATTTGATATTTGTTCTAACTTAATCTGCTTTAACATCTTCCTAAATCTGTCATAATCTGAATCTGATTTTGTATTGAATCTGTTGCTTCTTCATGCATCATTTGTCTCTTTCATAAGATATGTTAGCCTAAGAAAATATCTCCACCTGAGAATATCTCCACCTGAGAATATCTCCCCCTGAGACTAGAGGTTCTTCAGCTTTCTCTCCTTGCCTAGTTCATAAAACATCTAACTGAAAACATGCTTCTTCATCAGCATTTTCCTCTTGAAGCTTGAGCAACTCCCCCTGTCAAAAGGAAAGTATCTCCCCCTGACAAACAGGAGCTTCTTCAATACATCTCCCCCTGCCTAGTTTCAGGAAGACCTGGAGCTAAGCCCCTAGAAGAAGGGACATTTGAGGAGGTAGGGAAGGATGCCATCTTTATAATTCTATTGTTCCTGCAAAATGAAATAGAGATCAAGTGCAAAGGGAACTAGAAAGAGAAGCAATTCTGTAGGCATTTAGCTATAATGAAAAAGATTTTGATTATGAGAATATTATGTTTTATTTCTGTGTTCGGCTTTCGTCGATCTACGTTCGACGAAGTCATTTGATTTCGTCGATCTCTGTTCGACGAATTTTGTTGAACGCACAAAATTTTAACAATTTTTATTAAGTTTTCTGTTACTTCTTTTTCCTTAGCAGATACTAATTTTGTAGATGTAGTAAAAGTATTTTTCTTTCTAATATGAGATATATTAGATGAAAATCTTAAGCTATGTTTGCTGCCATTTAATCTGGCCATTTTAGTGCTTATGATATTCAATAATTTGATATTTCTTTCATTAAGAGTTTGTTCAAAAATTTCAGAAATAATTGAATTATTTTTCAAAGAAATTTGTTCTGATATTTTTAAATCTACTTTAAGTTTAGTATGTTCAGAAGTTAAATTATTTATATCTTTTCTGAGATATTTGATTTCTTTCTTAGATTTAATTAAATCTAAGCAGAGAATTTTAAAATCATCTTTGAAATCAGTGGAATTAAAATCAAGGTTAGATACTACCTGATCTGCATCATTTTCAGATTCTGATTCTTCAGAATTGTTTGTTGAGGCATTGATAGCCATCATACAGAAGTTCTTTTCTTCTTCATCATCCTCATCATCACTGGAACTGGATGAAGATGCATGATCTGAATCATTGTATGAGTCATATATGGCCATCAAGCACTGATCTTTGTCATTTGCATTATTTTCATCTTCAGATGAACTTGATGATAATATTGACTCTTCTGCTGAATTCTCATTTTCATCAGATTCACATTCTGCATCTGAGTTGTGGTTTGACCCGTATATGGCCATCATGCAGAATGCTATAGCTTTTTTTTTCTTCTTCTTCACTGTGACTAGATGATGGTTCTGTATCTAAATACATAAGGTGGAAGAAGGTTCATCTACCATTCTTGTTAGGGAGTTCCAGATGCTTCTTGCTGAAGTGCAGGCATTAACTCTTTGATAAATGTCATTTGACATTGATTGAGCTAATATTTTCATAGCCTTTGCATCATCACTTTTCAGCTTTTCTTGATCATCTGTTGATGTTGATGAAGTTGAAGGTCCTGTCAAAATGACATTGAAAATATCTTCATCAATAGCATTCATATATAACCTAATCCTTGTTTTCCATAGTGCAAACTTATTGAGATTGCACATAGGAGGTCTTGTGCTTGAATACTCTTTATTTTGTGCCATGAGTTTTTAAAACAAAAATAAATAAGATAAAAACTCTGAAAGAATTTAAGATCTAATTGATCTTTGTGATTCAGGTGTAGCCTGTAAAGAATCAACTACCCTCTGATACCAATTGAAAGTCAATTGATATGCCTCTGATACCAATTAAAAGTGCAATTGATATCAGTTGAAAGTGATTGATATAATCAACCTGCTTTGATACCAATTGAAAGTGGAGGTTAGATCTTAAATTAACTCTAGAGGGAGGGTGAATAGAGTATTAAAACTTTTCCCTTAGTTTTATAGCGGAATTAAATTAGTGATATATATATATGTGTATAGAGTAAGTGATTTATAAAAACTGAATAAAGAAATCAGCACAGCACAAGCAACACAGAAATTCACAGGCACAAAGACACAAGGATTTTTATAGTAGTTCCCCAATAAACCTGGGTACGTCTACTCTTCTACCACACTTGGTAGGATCCACTAGGTTTTTGATCAGGTGCCCTATGACCAAGGGGTTTTTGATCAGGTGTCCACACACCACAGAGCTTTTGATCAGGTGTCTTGCCACCAATGGGTAAACTTTTGAAGGGAGTTTTAACCCTGTACAAGAGGGGATAAAAAGGTTAGAATGTTCTTCTCTGTCAATTATCTAAGAGAAGACTCTAGTGGATGTTGATGTAAAAAATGCTCCCTCTGTCTGATATGAAGTTGTTTGACAGTATGAGGATGGAAGCTTCTTCTTGAATGAGTGATCTTCCTGTAGCTGATTAAACTGAGAGAACAAGTTCTCCAATTTGTTGTTGCTCTTTTGAAGATCTAAACTTGCAGTAAATGACTGAGAGAAGTGTTGATGATGTTCTCAGTATGTAAGTGTTGCTAGAGGAAGGAGATGAAGATTTGTGTAGCTTTTGTTCTTCTGTTCTTCCTTTCTTTTTTTTTCTTCCTTTTTTCTCTGTACAACAATATGTGTTATGTTCTGTACTCTTGTTGTTGTGTAAGCTGTGTGTGATAATCTGTTATATCTTCTGCCTTTTTCTCTTTTGAAAAATCTCATACAGATATTAAATGCAAATCCCTTATATTAAGGAATAAATATATCTGAATAGATATTCTGAGAACTGTAAATCTGCTGCGCCGTATATCTCTTTCCTTTTCCATGAAATGTCCTTTTCCGAGGAATGTCAACGGCTATAATCTTGGAATAAGGAAATATATTACCCTTACTTATCTGGAAGAATAGATCTGTTGTTGTAGTCGATCTGAGTTCAGAGAATGGAGTACTATAATCTATCTGAAACTTTCTGAACTTAAATAAGAATTCTTCGATCTGAGTAAAATTCGTCGATCTCAATAAATTTCGTCGAACACAAAATTTAGTTCATCGACCTCAAATGAATCTTGCTGGAAGAATTAATTTTGGTGAGCTGTGGAGAACTTTCGTCGATCTGAAGGTATTCGTCGAACGCAGATTCATCGACCGATGAACTAAGCAAAATCGTCGACCGCTGAGACTAGATACATTCGTCGACCGATGAGCTTGAGCAAAATCGTTGACCGCTGAGCTGAGAAAATTTCGTCGACCGCTGAGCTGAGCAAATTTCGTCGACCGCTGAGTCGGGGTTTGTTCGTCGACCGCTGAAACAATCTGTTCGTCGACCGCTGAGCCGAGGCGCTGAGACGCTGAGATAGAAGCAAGCCGTTCGTCGAACGCAGAGAGCATGCGGTTCGTTGAACGGAGAACGCAAGCCGTTCGTCGAACGCAGAGAGCATGCCGTTCGTCGAACGCAGAATGCAAGCCGTTCGTCAAACGAAGAGAGCATGTCGTTCGTCGAACGCAGAGAGCAGTTCGTCGAACGCAGAATCTGAATGATTTCTTTAGTTCTAACAGCCTAAACTCTTGACCCATAAACTATACATTGGGGTCAACTTGATCCTAGTCAACATATAGTGATCCTAGCCCAAATCAGAAATAGGGTTGTTCCAACAAAATATAAGCATTAATGAACTAAAAGTGAAGTGCAAATGCAAGAAAACTAGCCCAGATGAGTCCATAAAAGTGTATATAAATGGGACTCATCACACCCCCAGACTTAAACGTTTGCTTGTCCCGAGCAAATCATCCCTTAAGCGGACAATAAAAAGACAAGCTGGCATGGAATTTGTAAAGGCAGAGTACCATGCGAAGTCGCAGGCTCACACTCATAAAAATTCAGTAGAAGAAATATCTAATTATACATACTAGTCTATAATTTTCTAGGGGCGTATTTATATATTACATTTACTCAAAAATTGAATCACGGTGAATCATCCGATCATGCATAGGAAGAAAGTAGACTGAACGCTAAGGTGAGCATTGCCAAATATCGGGGCTCGGGACAACCTCCATTGAAATCCATCAATGTCGTTGACCATAAGCTTGCCCGTTCGCAGTCTCTCCACGACGCTAGTTTGACTCAAGCGCGTGAATCAGTAGGACTTTAGGTTAGAGATGGGGCTTGGGTTTAGGCGAGGTATACAATTATAAACAAGAGGGCTAAAGCACAAAACCCAAATGAGCTAGCACAATAAAATTATCCTCAAGCACCATACAAATACACAGATACACCACACCCCCGGACTTGGACTTGAAAACATGGGTGTGTGCGCCGCCTATTCCCAAACAAAAATATAAACATAAATATTTTCAATTAAGCACTTCTTCTTTTTCTTTTCACTTCTTTTCTTTTTTTCTTAATTTCTTTTTCTTTTCATTTCACAACAACTTCAGCAATTTGAGCAATGAAGCACGTCCACAATTTCAGAAAAATATCACAGCATTAACACCCCAAACATGAAAATAAAATACAAAGTTGAGCTCAAATTCGGGTGTACGATTAGGATTTGCTTTAAGGCTTTGGCGAGATAAAAGTGGGGCTGAATCAAAGAACGGGTAGGCACAACTGGGCTTGCAAGGATAGAGCGATAGGAATGGGCACAAAGGCTCAACCGGGCCGAAACTGATGGCCTACATCACATTCGCGTGATTGACTAACCGTATACCCATGCTTCAAGAATCGCTTAGGGCAAGTTCTTAGCCACCGAAAAATATTATCCTTCCTCCCGACTCGAGCAATACGAGGCTAACGAATGTCTACACACATTCCTATGCTACCGTTTGATTCATGCCGGATTCACAAATTTTTGAGTATAGTAAACAATATTCACGCTAATAGAAAGGTATAAACTAAAAGCATAAAAATAAATTGACTCTACACAAATTTCTATGCGAGACATGAGCACTCGACTAGGAGCACTAATGGAGTCAACAATTTACTCCGACTCACAGTCCTAAGCCAGCACAGCAATTTTCCAAATCACGCACAAGAAATAAAAAAAGCTTGCGACGTGCTAAAGGTTAAGCACGCGCTCATGTTGGTGCTGTGATGTGCGGTGAAAATGAACAAATAATATATAACTGAAATAAAATACTTCTAGCATGCAATGCAATGTGTGCGTGCACAGTGGGTAACGAAAAGCAGCTCTCCCCCAGACTTAATCTAAACATTCTGATACAAGATATACAATACCGACTAAAATAAAAGTTGGTGGAAGAGAAGTTACCCAATGCTCAGAAGTGAGCATACCAGAAGATCGGCGTGTAAACCAAGAAAAAACTGCAGCATCTACTATCCATAAGAAGAACCTGCAGGGGTGAGCTCCGCAAAAACAAAAGAAAATATACAGACTAAAATAAAGTACAACTAACTAAACAAACTAGATGAAATAAAAATGCAAGAAAAGTAAGATAACTACTTGGGTTATTGTCATCCCAGCACGACTTATTCAAATTTAAAACAGTTCTAGCTAATGGGAGTATGAAAAAGGAAATGTACAGGTAAATGTTCTAATATGTGTGTCGGTAGCGGGTGCCGATACGGAGACAGAACAATTACTCCCCTACCTAAATATAAATAATGCCTGCTCGTCACAGGTAGAGGGAATAAAAAGTAAGAAGAGGAGGAGGAGTACTCCTCACAAATCTCACCAAAAACATCCTTGCCCAGCAAGGTGTCATCTTCAGGGAGGCGGAAGGAGGCGAAGGTGATGATTGAGGCTTTCACTATGGAGAAGGGGTCAACCTCACATATGAGGATACACTCATCATTGACTTGAGCAAAATGCTCCAAGTCCTCCTGAAGTACCTGTGAAGACTCAATCTGCACAGGCTCAGATGAAGAAGGGGGGTTAGGAAATAAAATAGAAGAATGACTTAAATAATCAAAAATCGGGGGAGTGGTCCCGGTCTCACTCCCAATAGGTTGAAGCAAAAGGATACTGTCGGCATCGTCGACAATGCTGCAGGGATCGGTAGGATCATCTGTGGCCTTCTCCACAATTTGGACTTCCTCCACCGGTGCTGAGGTAGAATCCTCGTCACCTTGGAAAATATCCTCCTCCATAGGAATAGGCACAACACATAAATCACCTGCCTTATCCTGCGAAACATCCTCAATAATGCCGTCAGAGACAAATGTAGTAGAATGCACAATAGGGGGAGGAATAGTGCTTGGATAAAAGTCAAGCACCGATTCTTCACAAAGAATCGAAACCATACACGGTGATATATGCATAGGGGAGATGGGCTCAGCCATGTCAGAGCCTAGATCAGCCACAACTCTGATAAGCGTGTCTGCATCATTCCCTTCAGAACATGAAGGTGACACAGAAAAGAAATCAGAAGTAGAAGGTGTGCTGCCAGAGTTAGGAGTCGGGACGATCCGGATATCCGGCTCGTCATCCTCATCCATTTGGCGAAGAAATGCAGCACAATCCTTCAAGGCATGATCCGTGCTCCAACAAAACAAGCACTGTTTTGCATTTTTCTTCGGCTCAAATTGGACCGGAAATGAATGCAAAAAGGGCACGTGCGGAGCGGAAGAGTAGTCATAGGACTTACGTGCACCATATGGAGTACAAGACGAAGTCGGTGCTCCATATACTAGGCCTTGAGTGCTAGGGTTAATATCTCCCTTTGGACATCTATCACTAGCATGAGAGATATCTCCACACCAACGGCAACGAATAATAAAAGAAGCCAACATTGCGTGAAGATAACAAGATTTGAAAGAAAAACACTATTGTGCAAAATACTACACCCAACAATAATTTACTAAGCAACCTATGTAAAACAAGAAAATGGAATAACAAGAACTGAAATAAAATAAAGGATGCAATTTACAAATGGAAGAACTTCTATCGCAGGTTCTCCCTCTCCAGAAAACTCACACGACTGTGTTCCCCGGCAACGGCGCCAAACACTTGATGCGCAAATCTAGCACACCGCTATAGGCGGTAGAGAGACTGCGACACAAACGGCAGTGTACCGATCGTTCAAGTAATATAAAATGTGGGAGTGAATCCTCAAGTATCGAATCTCAAAGGAACACAGTAAGGTGGAGTTATTTATCGAGGAAGGACTTGAGATCGAAGTCCTTTAGGTCGGGTGAAACGTGTAGGGAGTGATTTGGTTTATGGAAAACAAAAGAAAAGAAACTACAAAACTACTCATATGCAGTCCTTGAGCGCACTGCTTCGCTAGGCGGGATGGAAAACTACGTAGGCCTTGAATGCACTACTTCGCAAGGGTGGATGGACGAGAAGGCTTGCGGATGGAATGGTTTGCACCGGCGGAGTCGAGGTGGATTACACGGGCTGTTAGCACCGCTTAGCTTGACGGATGGAAGAGTAGACACACGGAATGGGCGAGTAGCCTAGCGGAATAAAGTGGAGGGTGGAGTGGATTTGGTGGCGCACCTCTAGTGACTAATAAACATACAACAATATTTCATAAACATGAATTATCATGAAGAGCAAATATGTTTATAGCACAACATCATCAATAAAATGAAGAACACAACAAATACATTCACACAAGTAGAGAAAAATGCAAGAGATACAACCGAATCCGGAGGCTTGCTGTAGATTCACGGTAGGAATCGTCGGAGTGTCAATCCACGTCCTAGCTCGGTCCCAACTATCTTCCGCGGTAGAGGAGGGCTGTCACTTCCTCCCAATGGACCCGTCTTCTCCGTTAAACTACAATTCGGCCACGTCTAATGCGAAGAACTCTTTGCTTGGCGATGAAGATGAGGGTGGAATCCTCTCCTTGAAGCACTTGGATGATGGAGGCGGCCGAGAGGACGCTCCGGCTTTAGATTTGCAAGGAAATTGTGGACGGAGCTCCTCCTTAAGGTGGGCGGCGATGGAGCGGCGAAAATGGCGGAACTGGAACCCTTCGGGCGCGGGAAAGAAGATCTATATATGATTAGGTCGAGATCTGCAGCTTTTATAGAAAAAGTCAGAAATTTGGTCACGCACGGTCGAACGCACGACCGTGCGATATTAATTAAGAAGAGAAGCCCCAGGAAGACGACCATAACGCCCGTGCGTTTTACTCACGCACGGTCGAATGCCGACCGTGCGTAAAAACGCACAGGTAAATTCAGAAGGCTCGAAATCCGACAAGCAAAAAGGAGGTCGTGCGTTTTGTTCGCGCACGGTTGAGACCAACCGTGCGTGAAGAAAACGCACGAGCGGGGCAGATCACCATATTGATCACCCGATCATAGCGCACGACCGCAGCCGACCGTGCGTCAAGTAAATGCACGACCGTGCGATTCATACAGGATGAATTCTGGGCAATATGGCCGATCTGCCCACCTGCACAACAAATCCAAATGTTGGGAACACACCTCCAACACAAGTATAAAAGCATAAAAAGAATGGGGAGCACATTGTGCTTGCCCCCAACAACAAAGCGCACAATTGCACGCCACAATAGGCCAAAAAGTGCACTTCGTGTGAGAAGAGTGAACCAGTGAAATATAAGCATTAATGAACTAAAAATGAAGTGCAAATGCAGGAAAACTAGCCCAGATGAGTCCATAAAAGTGTATATAAATGGGACTCATCACAGTGTCATGATTTAGACCGCGTGATCACATTCCGCCGGTCTTAGTCACACAGGTAGAGACCAATCAGACCGCAAGGTGCGGACACAGGCAGAGATCGATCAGACCGCAAGGTGCGGACACAGGCAGAGACCGCGTGATCACATTCATCAGACTGCAAGGTGCGGTCACAGAAAGAGACCTCGCGGTCCCATTCATTTTCTAACAATTTGGAGCAATCAATTTATAACTTTAGGTAACCATATATTTTACAAGAGTTGAGAGGAATGCCAGAGAAATACTCACATTGGGGATCCACTTGAGAGAATAATCTTACGATTAAGAATTTTGAAACATACAACAACAATTCTAGAGAGATTTGAGCAATCAAGGATTTTAAGGTAGAAAAAATTGAAAGAAAAAAGGAGAGAAGAATCACTGGAGTGGAAGGAAGGAAGCTACGGAGCCGAAGCAGGAGGAAAAGGGGGAACTCGCCGGCAAAAGGACGTGGAGGCAGCACGGGGGGTTGTCGTGCGAGAGCTTTGCAAGTCGCGGCTGGGTGGAGGGGGGCGTGAACGAGAGAGGGGAGGGTTCGGTCTTTCTCGGAGTAAATTTAGGTTTTTTTTAGTAATAAATTTTATTTTTTGAAACGAGGGGGTAGGAATAGCTATGAATATCAACACCCATGAAAAAAATCTGAAATAAAATAATAAAGGTAATAAATGCTGGGGGCCAAAATAAATGTTTTGCCACTCTTGTTTCCTTATCAAAATTGTATGTAACGCGTGATTCCAAACGTGCGCACGTGACAAACATTATTGAAATTGTATATCAACCAAAGACGTGATAAGCATTAATTAATTGAAAGAAAAAGACTGTTATAAAAGTAGGGTAACAGAGGCGAGAGTTGCTCCCCCAATCAGCAAAGAATAATAACGGAAGGGACGCCAAGCTCCGCTTGCTTCCATCATCCCCTTCCTTTAAACTTGGCATTCACTCGATTCCATGGGGTTTCCCGCTGCCTACTCGGAGCTGCTGCTTGTTCCCAAGCTCTTTCTCCACTTCATCTTCTTCCTTGGCTTCCTCCGCCGTCTCATCGCATCGTCATTCAACGCTGTGGGCCTTGGCAACCTCATCGATTACGACGCCCCTTGGCCCGACCCGCCCGAGTATCCCGGCCATGTCGTCCAATCCGAGGTTCAGTCGATGTCGGCGGCTCTGATACAGAAGCTTCTCCCCGTGATTCGATTTGAGGATCTACCCGCCGGCGAGGAGGAGAGCGATCGCCGGCCGGTAGCGGACGGATGCGCGGTCTGCCTCTACGGATTCGAGCCGTGGGAGGAGGTCCGGCGGTTAAGTAATTGCCGCCATATTTTTCATCGGGGATGCCTGGATCGATGGGTGGAGCACGATCAGCGTATTTGCCCTCTCTGCAGGACGCTGCTTGTGCCGGAGGAAATGCAGGAAGCCTTTAACCTCCGGATTTGGGCTCACGCCGAGGTTTTTTATTCCGATGTTGCCGATGACTTATCACCCTCGCCTTTTATATCTCCCGTCCCATTTCTCCCACCCTCGCCTCCCCTGTTTCTCCCAGTCTCGGCTTAGTTGCCGGAGGCGGACGGGAGATTTGTCGGTTGATTTTAGTCCGTATGAATTATGTTTTTTTGGGTCTGATCAGTGTCTGGTGTGCGTTATTATTATGTATTTATGTAGAGTTCTAAGCTATTTTAAGTATGGAATTACAATTTTTGAGCTTAGCTGCTCTTGCTTTTTGGGTTTGCAGGGAGATTACCGGTTCAATTTGGATTCAGACACGGTTTAAAATCCGATCGAGCCATTCTGGAATGAACTGTTCATATCCTAATCAGAATCTGCTCAAAATTAAGTGATTTAAAGCCAGCTCGAATGGACAAAACTCCAGTATATTATCTACTGTGAATGTATCTCATATAATCTACATTAATCATGCACACGGCTTTATTACCAGAAGATAATTCAGGCATAAGAACTTGAAAAAAAGAGGAAAAATTGAAAAGTTGAGTGGAAAGATTCAACTCGAATCGAAGACTAAGGCTTTGTTCAAAAAAGCGAAAATGCTATTTTTTATCCTCTTAAATAGCCTCCATTGGGAATCACCAATCACTCAAAACATTGTTTTAAGTAAGATTCCAACCGTCCCGAAAGAGCTTCAATCAAGATACTGTTTTATCTTCGTATCCAACTATAATCATACATCCAAAAAGGCCCTAACTCAAATATCTTTTATAGGAGAGCAGTCATTTCTAATCTAGCCTTCCCGGAAAAGGTTAGTGAGGCTAAAGAAAAATACTCATGCTGCAGCAAACAAAATCATTGAAAGCCAATAAAATTTGAATGAAAAAGTGCAATAATTCAGCGTGGAATGAGAGTATTGGGGATATAAAGTCTGGTGTGTACGTTATGACCTCTCACCGTGTTTGTGGACCAAAATTGTTTCTATTTTTAAACGGATTTCTCCTGTAATCATGCATCGCAGAGGAAGCAATAGAAGGATTCTTTGTATCTTACCATTTCATCTTCCCGAATTAAATTTCTAGACCGTCTTCACAATATATCAAAAACTAACTCACTGCCAAATTTTCATCAACACCAACCATCACCCTATTGACTTTGCTCGCTAGCAAATCTAAGTACTATCTCATGCACCACAAAAACCACTATTTCTTACCATCACACTCCAAAGGATATCATCTTCGAAATCCACTTCAATCTGCTTAGAGGTCGCTTATGCTTTCTTCACAATTTCACCAGCTTATACACCACATCTTCTTAGATTGATCTTCATTGCTTCACCTCGAAGGGGTGTGATTGAATCTCTTATTTCCCACTAATCAAGATGACAAGTTGTCGGAAGCGGGTCGTACGGGACGTGACTTCACTATCACCCCTCTCTTATTTCCCACGGGAGCTCGCGAGGTGTAGATGGGAGTGCTCGCCGAGAGCTGAAGGTGCTCGCCGGTGTGTGTGTACTCGCCGTGGATAATGTTTGCGGGAGTGGTGGTGTTCGGCGAGTGAGGTGGTTGCCGAAGAGGTGCTAGCAATTTGTAGAGAGGGGTGATAGTGAAGTCGCGTCCCGTACGACCCGCTTCCGACAAGTGGTATCAGAGCTAGGTTGCAAACCTTTGCGGTGACTCGGAAGGTTTGAGGAGTAGATGCAATGGAGACGGGTGGAGCAATGTCGGGGCAAGTCCCCAAGTTGACAAAGACAAATTATGGGAATTGGAGTATACAGATGAGAGTACTACTCGCCTCTAAAGAACTATGTGATATAGTTGAGAATGGGTATGAGGAGCGTACTGCTGCAGCAGAGGCGGCGTTGACTAACGCCCAGAAGACGACACTTAGAGAAACAAGGAAGGCAGACAAGAAGACTCTCTTTCTGTTGTATCAAGGGGTTGACGAAGCAACCTTTGAGAAGATCTCAGACGCGAAGACTTCCAAGGAGGCATGGGAGGTGTTGCAACGCTCCATGCAAGGGGTGGACAAGGCTAAGAAGGTGAAGCTGGTGTCCCTCTGTGCTGAATATGAAGTAACAAATATGCAAAGTACCAAGAAGGTCGGTGACTATGTGACCCGTCTGCGGACGCTCATAAATGAGATGAAACGAAATGGGGAGACGATCGATGATGTGAGCTTTATGGAGAAGCTGCTAAGATCTATGTCCAAGAAGTTCCGCCATGTAGTGGTGGCGATTGAAGAATCGAAGGACCTCACCGAGATGGTCGTGGACGAGCTTGTAGGCTCTTTGCAAGCTCATGAGTATAGGATGTTGCAGGATGATGAAGAAGTGAGTGGCTTGTGAAAAGCACTCCAGACCCAGTTGAACTTTGGGGAAAGTTCAGGAAGAGGAGGCGGTCAGCGTGGCCGAGGTCACCAAGGTAGAGGCAAAGGTAGAAGAGGAGGTAGAGACCAAGGGAGAAATAAAAATTTCCAAAGAGAGGCGGAGCGACCTCAAGGAGGTTGGCAAGAAGGAAGAGGAAGAGGAAGATGCGGAGGAAGAGGCCGAGGAGATATGTCCCAGATCCAATGTTACAACTGTAACAAGTTCGGGCATATGAGCTATGACTGTTGGGCTCCGGGGAAAAGAGAAGAGGCAAACCACTATGCCGAGGCTAGGAACAACGGGAACAACACTGGCGCTGGAGATCCGATGATGTTCCTAACCTACCGAGGAGTGGAGGAAAGTAGAAATGAAGTGTGGTACCTGGACACAGGAGCGAGCAACCACATGTGTGGAGATAGGGAGATGTTCTCTAACCTGGAACCCAGTGGGGGTGAGGTTAGCTTCGGAGATGCGTCGAAGATCTCGCTGGAAGGAAAAGGCCTGGTGGTTTGCGAAGCTGAATGGAGAGAAGGTGCACCTGAACGATGTGTTCTATGTGCCAGGCTTGAAGACTAACATCTTAAGCCTTGGGCAGTTGGTAGAGAAAGGCTACTGCGTCCAGTTGAAGGATGGGTCTTTGGCGATGAAGAACCATCAAGGGAAGGAAGTGGTGAAGGTGAAGATGACGGCGAACCGTCTCTTTACACTGAAGATGGATACTCAGGAGACGGCATGTCTCGCGAGGACGGAGGAAGAAGATGAAGCATGGCTGTGGCACCATCGGATGTGTCACTTGGGCTTCACAGGCTTGAAGTTGTTATCTCACTCCAGGATGGTGGAGGATCTACCTATGATCTCACCTCCGGAGAAAGTATGCGAGGCATGCACAAAGGGGAAGCAGAAGAGACTGATGTTTGAAGGAGGGAAGTCTCGGAGAGCAAAGAGACAACTTGAACTGGTTCACTTGGACATCGCGGGTCCGTTTGAGACCACCTCAGTGGGCGGAAGCAAATACTACATCACCTTCACGGATGACTTCAGTCAGAAGTGTTGGGTGTATTTCTTGAAAGAAAAATCTGAGTCCCTTGACAAGTTCAAGGAGTTCAAGGCGATGGCTGAGAAGGAGAGTGGTCAGCCACTGAAGGTGCTGAGGACCGATAGAGGTGGGGAGTACACCTCTAGATTGTTTGATGGGTTCTGCAAGGAGAACGGGATTTCTCATCAGTTGACTGCTGCATACTCACCTCAGCAGAATGGAGTGGCGGAGAGGAAGAACTTGACCATCATGAACATGGCGAGGAGCATGGTGAAGGGCAAAGGGTTGCCAAAGATGTTCTGGGCTGAAGCAGTACAATGTGCGGTGTATTTGCTGAACAGGTGCCCAACAAAGAGTGTGAAGTTCAAGACTCCGTATGAAGCTTGGAGTGGATGGAAGTCAAGTGTGAAACACTCGAGGATATTTGGGTGTGTAGCTTATGCTCACATTCCTGACCAGAGAAGGAAGAAGCTCGATGACAAGAGCGAGAAGTGCATCTTTGTGGGCTACGCTCCGGAGAGCAAGGCTTACAAGTTATACAACCCAGTGACGGAGAAGGCCATAGTCTCGAGGGATGTGGTTTTTGAAGAAGACAGCTGCTGGAGCTGGGATGAGGAGACAAGGAGCAAGAAGGGGATGTTCTTTGAAGATGAGGAGGAAGGTGGTCATGAAGCAGGAGTTGAGGATGGTGGGGCTAAGACACCATCACCACCTAGCGTACATTCAGGGGGAGCTTGCACTCCTAACTCAAGTGGAGGAAGCACTAGTGGAAGCAAGGATGATCGTCCTCAACCTAGGATGAGAAGGATGGAGGAGATCTACGAGGAGACGGCACCAACACTTAACAATTTTTCTTTATATTGTTTGTTGGCAGATTGCGAGCCGCACTCCTACGATGAAGCTGCCCAGGAGAAACCTTGGAGGATGGCGATGGATGCTGAGATGGCTTCCATAAAGAAGAATGAAATTTGGAAGCTGGTCGATCCACCCGCGGGCCACAAACCCCTCGGGGTGAAGTGGGTCTACAAGGTGAAGAAGAACAATGATGGAGCTGTGGAGAAGCACAAGGCTAGGCTCGTCGTGAAGGGCTACAGGCAAGTCCAAGGAGCGGACTATGACGAGGTCTATGCCCCAGTGGCGAGGATTGACACCATTCAGTTGATCATCGCACTGACAGCTCACTATGGGTGGACTATCATGCAGATGGATGCGGTGGCAGCATACCTCAATGGCTACCTGGAGGAGGATGTGTACATCGAGCAGCCTCCGGGGTATGTTGTGAAGGGACAGGAGAAGAAGGTGTGTAAGCTGGGAAAAACACTGTACGGGCTGAAGCAAGGGGCAAGAGCATGGAATGGGAGAATCGATACATTCCTTCATAAGCATGGATACATCAAGTGCCCGTACGAGTATGCTCTGTATCTGAAGGTGGAGAAGAACGGTGATATCATGATCCTATGCATATATGTGGATGACATGATATTCACCGGGAATAACCCAGCTATGTTCGAAGAGTTCAAAAGGATGATGAAGAGTGAGTTCGAGATGACAGACTTGGGAGAGCTCAACTACTTCTTAGGCGTGGAGGTGCAACAGAGAGGAGATGGGATCTTCATCTTGCAGAAGAAGTACGCGAAGGAGATCTTGAAGAAGTTCAGAATGGAGAATAGCAAGGCTATCTCCACTCCCGCTGATCTCGGAACAAAGTTGAGGAAGGACTCGAAGGAGGAAGGAGTTGACCCAACCATGTTCAAGAGTCTGGTTGGGAGTCTAAGGTATCTGAATTTCACCAGACCGGACATCATGTATGTTGTTGGTGTAGTGAGCAGACACATGGAAGAGCCCAAGCAGGACCACTTCACTGCGGCGAAGAGGATCCTGAGATACGTGAACGGGACCCGGGACCATGGCCTGAAATATTCTACTGGGAAGGAGTTGAAGTTAGTCGGCTACTCGGATAGCGATTACGGAGGGGACGTGAACAATCGGAAGAGCACTTCCGGGTATGCGTTCAATATGGGAACTGCGGCGTTCTCATGGAGTTCAAAGAAGCAGGCTACGATAGCCTTATCTTCATGTGAGGCGGAGTACATCGCAGCTGCAGCATGTACTTGCCAAGCCATCCGGTTGAGGAACTTATTGGAGGAGTTGCATCATGGACAGGAAGGTCCAACGACAGTGTTAGTGGATAACATGTCGGCCATCCAGCTCGCGAAGAACCCGGTGCTGCATGGGAGGAGCAAGCACATCGAGACGAGGTATCATTTCCTTCGGGAGCAAGTGGAGTTGAAGACAGTTAAAGTTGTGTATTGCCCCACCGGAGAGCAGGTCGCAGACATTTTCACCAAGGCGCTGAAGGCATAGACGTTTGTGAAGCTCAAAGGCAAACTCGGCATGTGCTGCCAAGTTTGAGGGGGAGTTTGTTGGACTTTGCTTTGTTGACCAGGTCAACGTTTGGTGTTTTATATATTTATGTATTTTATTATTAGTGTTGTTGAGGAGAGAGAGTGTGCATTTAATGTGGAGAGAGAATGTGAGGAGTTTTCTTTTGCCTATAAATAGCCCCCCCCCCCCCCCCCCCCCCCCCCTTGTAATTTGTTAATGCGGGAATAGAATAGAAAGCTTTTTTTCCTGCGTACATGAGTTAGAGAGAGAGAGAGAGAGGCAAGTGAGAGAGAGAATTTAATATTCCTGCAGGAATAGTATCGCCAGTTTTATTTCTCTCGCCATTATCATCTCGCCAACCCCTGTCTCGCTGCCCGCACTCGCAACCGAAGGGAACTCGCAGCAGGTGCAGTCCGCCGCCAGCTCGCTACAGGAGCCTCGCCGAGCAGCCCGCACTCGCACAGGTGTAACCCGTCGGAGCTCTCACGGCTGCCGTGCTCGCGTAGTGTAGTGGGGTGCATCTCGCTGGTTGTGTGGAGAGCTCGCCGGAGTGGTTGAGTGGAGAGCTCGCGAGGTGTAGAGGGGAGTGCTCGCAGAGAGCTGAAGGTGCTCGCCGGTGTGTGTGTACTCGCCGTGGATAGTGTTTGCGGGAGTGGTGGTGTTCGGCGAGTGAGGTGGTTGCCGGAGAGGTGCTAGCAATTTGCAGAGAGGGGTGATAGTGAAGTCGCGTCCCGTACGACCCGCTTCCGACACAAGTAACAAATTTCCCACCGGCCTCTTACAAATTCTCACGTTCTCGCACCGCCTTTCTAAATATTTCACTTCCTGTATGTACCCTCCCATCTCTCTGGCTAAAATAGTCTCTAAAATCTTTGGTGAAACAATTATAAGTACATGTTGTTAGAAATTTCCCGTAAGGTGGACTCGATTCATCGAGACGTCCCGGTGAAGTCGTACGTGAGTATTTAAGCCTTTTCAGACTCCTACAAACGTGCGTTAATTCAGTCGCGTAACGGTCGAAGCCTGTGATAGGTGGGCCAGATTGTCTCGTAAATTCATGTCGCGAACCCGGTCTCGCCCTTGGCATTTGAATATGCATGGTGAATGAATCCTAATTAATTTGTAGGATTCAATAAAATTTATTTGGATTTAAATGAGGAGTCATGGGGATTAATACACCCCATATTTGGTAACTCCCAAAATGGTTTTTCCTATTAAAACCTAAACCAAATTCCAATTCTTGCCGTGAGAGTGAACAAGGGTGATTAGGGTTGCCTCTTCATTTAGAAACCGCTGGCTAGGTCAGAGTATCCCTGATCTTCTTTTTCTCCTCGTCCGTTCAAGCTTCGAAACTCCATCGTCGGGAAGTCTTTGCTCATCCTTCAGATCTCAAGAGCAAAGGGGAGTTCGCCACAAAGCAACTGCGATCTTGGAGACAAAGAATCTGACGCAAAAGGAGATCTATTTTCCCTTTCGTTTAAAGCCAATGTACTCCAGTTCGCCGTAGTTTTATTTTGAAGAAGACTGTACCAGCCATTGGATCTGCTCTCTGTTTAAATCTGGGAGAAAACCAGGGTACTCTTCTAAGAGAAGGAAAAGAACATGCAGATCTAGAGATCTTCTTTTGATCACTCACGCTGGAAGAGAACAGAAGGTATTAATTTATAGATCATGAAGGAGTTGATATTTTCCTTCCCTGCTTGGCCGCCTGCTTCAGAACAGAGGAGGCTATAAATTCACCAATCCCAAGTCTTCAGTTTATTGGTTTGCAGTTCACTGCCAGCAGTTTGATTTTAGTTTTTCACGATTAAATCCATTCATATATGATGCCTTCATAAATATCTCACCCATTTTCATTTAGTGACTTATAATGGCATAAATCTATAATCTTAGCAATCTAAAACAAATCAGACATGCATATATTTATTTTGATATTGTGCTAACGATTTCCTGTTGTAGAGATCAAAGCATTTAAATTATATTGTATGGTATCTACGGACGCGGCGGAATTCATAAGAAACAACACGTCTAAAGTATTGTGAATCTCCGCCATCATGAAGCGCGAGCAGGAATCTAAGAACGGTATACAATAAGTTTCCGCACTTCAGTTATTTTACCGTTCTATTCAGTTTTACAATATTTGTGTGCTTCTCAATTTGCGTTCTCAATTAGATAATATAGCTTGCGTTTAATATTCCACTTGAGACAAATAATATTTGGATAAGAACGATCCTTGTGCGTTCTGTTGTCGCTGCATTCTGTAAATTAATTATCCTTAATTCTCCGATAATACAATATCGTAGCGACGCGCACCTTTAGTTTTTATTAACAGTTGGTATCAGAGCGAACTTATTTCAAAATTATTTGTCTCTTTAATTATTTGGAATTTTGATCTTTTCTAATTGAATTAAGTGAACACCAAATATAAAACCCTATTCATCTTGAGGGAAATAAAATACAGAACTATTTTTAAAAGTGCATTTATCGAAACAGTCTAAGACAGTCGTCATGTCTTCTTGAGACGATTAAGTGCCCACACGTCATTCATAAGAAGAAACGACATTGAGTTTAGAGCAATATTCAGATATCCCAGTGTGAAAGGGTCTCGTGGATTGATAAGAACTGTAGCCGCCAAAGTGGCCTTTTCGAATCGATTTGTGAGATTACAGTTTCACATGTGTTAGGGAGTTCTCTGAGACTAGTGCGCAATCATTCTCCCAAAGGAGGTGCTTGCGCAATAGGTTCAGAAGGATACACTCGAACATTTGGATTGTAGCACGGGCTCTAGTAATCTATTCACCCAAAGGTGGTAGATTTACGAAAAGCTTAAGTGTAACTGTTGCTAGTTCGTGTGTGAAGAATTACTAATTGCGTGGCGCGTAGTCTGCCCAAAGGTGTTGCCCGCTGACGCGTCTGGATTCTTCGCTTAGTGTGCTATTTGGGGGTTTTTGCCACTGTTGCTCTATTAGTCTGATCCGTTTTATTTTTTCTTTACTTCCAGTCACCTTTACAGCCCATAATAACATGACGACTATTGAGAAGCTCTCTGGGTCGAACTTCAAGAGATGGAAGTTCGACATAATGTTCGCTCTTCAGATGGCTGATATTGAGATGGACAAGAGTACCGACTAGCCTGCAGAGCTCACAACGACCATCACTCAAGCCGATAAAGACCTTTATGCTGCCTGGAACAAGTCTAACAAAATATGTTTGTTGACTATGAAGCATTCTATCCCGGAGCACTTGTTGAGTGGTTTGCCTGATACGATCGTCGCTAGGGATTTCCTGACTGCCGTTGGGCAGAGATATAAGGTGTCTTCGAATGCTGAGATCAGGACGCTGATAAAGGACCTCTTCTCCATGAGGTATTCGGGAGGAGGCGGTGTCCGTGATTATATTCTAAAGATGGTCTACTTTCAGACCAAGTTGCAGGAGATGGAGATCAGTCTCCCTGAAGCGTTGATAGTGCATCAAGCACTCAACACCCTCCCTGCAGAATTCGGCATACTAAAGACCACCTACAATTCCCAGGACAAGGCGTGGAAGATAAACGACTTAATCACTCGCTGTGTCGCTGAAGAGGAGAAGCTCAAGAATGAGAAGACTCATACTGCTCTTCTAGTCTCCAAGCCCGCATTTAATAAAACCAAGAAGAAGAAGAAGTCCAAAGCTCCCGTTAAAGCTCATGATACGCCCGTTTCCTCCAGCAAGGGCGCTGATGGAAAGAAGCCTCTGAGTTGTTTCTTCTGCAGGAAGAAGAGACACATGAAGAACGAGTGCCTGAAGTTTAAGTCTTGGATGGAGAAGCGCGGTTTTGCACCTTCAGGTAATCCTTCAGCCTATGTCCTTTGTGAATCCAATTTGATCGAAGCCCCGTCAAGTTCCTGGTGGCTCGATAGTGGAGCAACTAATCATGTTGCTTACACATTACAGGGGTTCATCAAAAGGAGGAGGCCAAGCAGGGGTGAGTGCAGACTGACAGTTGGCAATAACGCTGAGGTGGAGGTGGAGTTCATAGGAGATGTTCGTTTAGTTCTTTCTTCTGGATTTGAACTTTTATTAAAAGACATTTTTTATATTCCTTCATTTAGAAGGAACTTGATTTCTGTATCTGCTTTAGATAAACTTCATTTTGGCATTAACATTAATGATGGTTCTATTGATATTTCATTTGAATCGCGCGTTATAGGCCAATGTTTATTATCTGGTGGATTATATAGTTTATGTCTATCTCCTACGAACATTTGTGCTACTTCCTATAATGTAGAAAATATTGCCAGTAAAAGATCTCTAATTAAGGAACAGTCTTTCATGTTATGGCATAAAAGATTAGGCCATATCTCTAGGGAAAGAGTGTAGAGACTAATTAAAGAAAATATTCTCCCTACCCTTGACTTCAGTGATCTAGAGACATGTATTGACTGTTGTAGAGGGAAGATGACCAAGATTAAAAGGAAAGGCTCAACTCGTAGTTCAGGTTTATTGGAGGTTATTCATACAGACATTAATGACCCTTATTCATCTACCCTCTGTAAGAACACTTACTTCATCACTTTCATTGATGACTACTCCCGTTTTGGATATTTGTACTTAATTAAGGAAAAATCTGAATCTCTCGACAAGTTCAAGATTTTCAAGACTGAAGTTGAAAAGAAAATAGGGAAAGTCATCAAGATTTTTAGGTCTGACAGAGGTGGTGAGTATTTTGGTAGACATGATGCCTCCGGGCAACATAAAGGTCTGTTTGCCAGATACTTGGAGAGCTGTGGCATTGTTGCCCAGTACTCCATGCCGGGTAGTCCTGAGCAAAATGATGTGGCCGAAAGGCGCAATCGTACCCTTAAGGAAATGATGAGGAGCATGATGAGTAGGACGAATCTTCCTGAGTTTTTGTGGGGTGAGGCACTTAAGACTGCAGTGTATATCCTCAATTGAGTACCTTCAAAGCCAGTACCCAAAACACCGTTCGAGTTGTGGACTGGTAGGCGACCCAGCCTTAATCATTTGCGTGTCTGGGGTTGTCCTGCAGAAGTCTGTCTTTATAATCCATCGGAGTGTAAAATTGCCCCCAGGTCTTGTCATTGCTACTTCATAGGCTACCCAGATCATTCGAAGGGATTTAGGTTTTATTCCCCTCTGGGAGGATCCAGAATAGTAGAGTCACAGACATCCAATTTCTTGGAATTAGATGTTGCTGATGAGCCAAGTTGTTCTCACCCAGTTAGTGAAGTCGAGGAAATCATGCCCATTAATCTATCTGTGCCTTTATTGGAGAACCTGGTGGTGCCTGAACCTAGGATAGAACCTGTAGAGGAAGTGGAGCCGGTTTTACCACCGATTCCAATTGAGATTCCTCCACAGATTCAGGAGGATCATACGCCTGCTAGGAGATCCATTAGGCAAAGGAGGCCAACGATTTCCTCTGACTATGAAGTTTACTTGGGTGAGAGTGATTTTGACATTGGTCATGTGGTTGACCCAGTGACATTTAATGAGGCTGTCTCTGGACCTCAAACTGATCTGTGGTGGGAAGTGATGAAAGACGAGATGTAGTCTATGAAGCTGAATAAAGTTTGGGAGTTAGTTGAGTTGCCTAAAGGTTACAAACCCATTGGTTATAAATGGGTATTTAAGACCAAAAAGGACTCCAAAGGGAAGATCGAGCGGTTTAAGGCCAGACTGGTTGCCAAGGGATTTACACAGAGAGAAGGTATCGATTACAACGAGACTTTTTCCCCTGTTTCCTCTAAAGACTCCTTCAGAGTGGTAATGACGCTTGTAGCTCATTATGATTTGGAGTTACACCAGATGGACGTTAAGACCGCATTCTTGAATGTCGATCTTGCCGAAGAAGTTTATATGGTGCAGCCCGAGGGATTCAAGTCCGGTCGTAGTGACCAACTTGTATGTAAGCTTAACAAGTCCCTATATGCTCTGTAGCAGGCTTCTAGACAGTGGTATTTGAAATTCGATGAGATAGTCACTTCATTTGGTTTTGAAGAGAACAAGGTAGACCGTTGTATATATCTCAAGATCAGTGGGAGTAAATTCATCTTCTTAATTTTGTATGTAGATGACATTTTACTTGCGAGCAGTGATTTGACATTATTGCATGAATCTAAGCAATTTTTGTCAAAGCACTTTGATATGAAGGATCTTGGTGAAGCATCTTTCGTCCTAGAGATTGAGATCATTAGGGATCGATCTCACCATACATTAGCACTCTCTCAGAGAGCCTATATAGAGCGTGTACTTGAGAGATTTAGCATGCTCGATTGTAAGCCTGGTGACGTGCCTGTGATTAAGGGTGATAAGCTTAGCTTGTCACAATGCCCTGGGAACGATACTGAGAGAGAGTCTATGAAGGACATTCCTTATGCTAGTGCGGTAGGCAGTTTGATGTATGCCCAGGTCTGTACCAGACCGGACATTGCCTTTGCAGTTGGACTTCTAGGCAGATATCAGTCAAACCCTGGACCTAGTCATTGGGTGGCTGCTAAGAAGGTCCTAAGGTATCTGAAGGGGACGAAAGATTTCAAGTTGGTCTACCATAAGGTTGAGAATCTCGAATTGGTAGGGTATACAGATTCTGATTTTGCTGGGTGTGAGGATGATAGAAAGTCTACCTCGGGCTATATCTTTAAGTTTGCTGGCGGAGCCGTTTCATGGAAGAGTGTCAAACAGACACTCATTACTTCATCCACCATGCACACAGAGTTTGTCGCTCTTTTTGGAGCTTCTACTCATGCTGTGTGGCTCAAGCACTTTGTTACTGAGCTAAAGGTCGTTGATTCTATAGAAGGACCCATCCGGTTGTACTGTGATAATATTTCAGCAGTTTTGTTCTCAATGAACAATAAAAGTATCACAGGGTCCAAACATATGGAAATTAAGTTTCTGACTGTTAAGGAAATGGTTAAGAAAGGTGACATTACGGTGGAGCATATAAGAACAAATGACATGGTAGCCGATCCACTTACTAAGGGACTTCGCCCCAACGTGTTTCAGAAACATGTCTGCAGTATGAGGCTTAAGGAGTCGATTGATATGCTAGATTAGTGGGAGGCTGCGTGAAGCTCCAATTCATGCATCTATTATTTAATTAAGCACTTTGTATATAATAATTTGATATCAAACATTAAGAAAATATCCGTGTTGAGAATCATTAAGTAACGATACTCATAACGCGTTGTGATATATCACACTTCATTCAAAAGACTCGGACGAGTGTCAGTCTGAGCATAAGGCTTATGAGCACTTCATTTATTTTCATTAAGCCTTGGTATGTCCATTATGACACATTAAGTGAATTCTTAAGAAAGTGACATACGTGTTCTTTTGAGCATATGAAGAATTTCTCAAAGCATGGTTTAGTGCATTCAGTCGAGAAATTGGTTGACCACCAAACTGGGATAACAATTACGTGTGCACACATTCTTCATAGTGTTATCCTAAATACTAACCGCGCTTTGTCCATGTCAATTGAATCTGGAAGCTACTGTGACCATGGAAGGTCCCGTGTCGCTCAATGATGCGGTTGCCGCCATGATTCGGAGTGAAGGATTTGGTTGGACCGGTTTGACGTGGGAGTAGACTCAATATCACGTTCGCTAATTGGTACCCTTAAGTTTAGTGAAGATTTTGTCAGAATGTCATAAATTACGATGAATACAAGTCCAAGTGGGAGAATGTTGGAAATTTCCCGTAAGGTGGACTCGATTCATCGAGACGTCCCAGTGAAGTCGTACGTGAGTATTTGAGCCTATTCAGACTCCTACGAGCGTGCATTAATTCAGTCGCGCAACGGTCGAAGCCTGTGATAGGTGGGCCAGATTGTCTCGTAAATTCATGTCGCGAACCCGGTCTCGCCCTTGGCATTTGAATAGGCATGGTGATTGAATCCTAATTAATTTGTAGGATTCAATAAAATTTATTTGGATTTAAATGAGGAGTCATGGGGATTAATACACCCCATAATTGGAACTCCCAAAATGGTTTTTCCTATTAAAACCTAAACCAAATTCCCATTCTTGCCGTGAGAGTGAACAAGGGTGATTAGGGTTGCCTCTTCATTTAGAAACCGCCGGCTAGGTCAGAGTATCCCTGATCTTCTTTTTCTCCTCGTCCGTTCAAGCTTCGAAACTCCATCGTCGGGAAGTCTTTGCTCATCCTTCAGATCTCGAGAGCAAAGGGGAGTTCGCCACAAAGCAACTGCGATCTTGGAGACAGAATCTGACGCAAAGGGAGATCTATTTTCCCTTTCGTTTAAAGCCAATCTACTCCAGTTCGCCGTAGTTTTATTTTGAAGAAGACTGTACCAGCCATTGGATCTGCTCTCTGTTTAAATCTGGGAGAAAACCAGGGTACTCTTCTAAGAGAAGGAAAAGAACATGCAGATCTAGAGATCTTCTTTTGATCACTCATGCTGGAAGAGAACAGAAGGTATTAATTTATAGATCATGAAGGAGTTGATATTTTCCTTCCCTGCTTGGCCGTCTGCTTCAGAACAGAGGAGGCTATAAATTCACCAATCCCAAGTCTTCAGTTTATTGGTTTGCAGTTCACTGCCAGCAGTTTGATTTTAGTTTTTCACGATTAAATCCATTCATATATGATGCCTTCATAAAGATCTCACCCATTTTCATTTAGTGACTTATAATGACATAAATCTATAATCTTAGCAATCTAAAACAAATCAGACATGCATATATTTATTTTGATATTGTGCTAACGATTTCCTGTTGTAGAGATCAAAGCATTTAAATTATATTGTATGGTATCTACGGACGCGGCGGAATTCATAAGAAACAACACGTCTAAAGTATTGTGAATCTCCGCCATCATGAAGCACGAGCAGGAATCTAAGAACGGTATACAATAAGTTTCCGCACTTCAGTTATTTTACCGTTCTATTCAGTTTTACAATATTTGTGTGCTTCTCAATTTGCGTTCTCAATTAGATAATATAGCTTGCGTTTAATATTCCACTTGGGACAAATAATATTTGGATAAGAACGATCCTTGTGCGTTCTGCTGTCGCTGCATTCAGTAAATTAATTATCCTTAATTTTTCGATAATACAATTTCGTAGCGACGCGCACCTTTAGTTTTTATTAACACATGTTTTATATGCAACATGACAAGCTATTGCGACCTCACCTCCATAATCTCCTTCTGATGGAACATCTTCAAGATCCATGGCATCACTGTCAAAATAAGTGGCATTTCTTCAAGATCCATTGTCTCACCGTAAAAAAAAGTTAAATCTACTACTCCTTAGCCCTATATAGAAATGAAATTTGTCCGTCTATTCGCCCTCGACAATATTTAAGGCACTATTAGTTTGCGAACTGTGATCTCAACGAATATCTCATATATTGGACATCCTCCTACCTGAACTCGAGCAAATCTTCATATTGTACAAACATGAACATGTGTGCCAACGTTCACAACACTACACATGATTTTCCCCCATTATTTTGGTATTTGTCCGTCTCCAACCATATTCCCAACAGTTTGTCTCCTGCTGATCCTTTACAAAGCTCCACCCTTGCTATTATAACCATTTCTGATAATCTGTCACATCATCCCTATTTTCTACAAGCTACAACTTCTCAAAAATGCTCTCGGCCACTAAACCTTTTGTTAGAAAGAACCTCTTGATTTGTTATATCAAATTAAATAAGTGATTTGAGAATGTCTTATGAATGTATATAAATGCTATAAATGAAATGTAAAATAAGTTAATTGACAGAAAATGAAGGCATGAAAAGACAAAGGAAAATGTTGAAAGAATGCTAGACCTGCACGTTGAGAAGAAATCGACGTACGTCGAAGTGCTAATACAACTTACAACGACTTTTATGAAACAATAAAGAAGATGTCAAAGCTTAGAGTACATGAATACATCTTAAATTGATTTTTGATTTAATCAATAATCGACGAACGTCGAGAAGTAATCAACGTTTTATTAAGCATACATTGAAATCTTCTAGGATGACAAGTAAGGCAGTTGAGGAGAATGAGACCATAATTTGTAGAGAATTCTGTTATGTCACTTAGAATTTTGTTTAATTCTGTTTCTCTTTTCGTTTCGTTTTCTTTATTTTTGTGTTTTATAAATAGAGACCTCATGTACTGTTTTCATATAATAATAAAATGTTCCTTTTCTCCTTCTGTTTTGCTCTGCACAAAGCCATTACTGGATGAACTCCTTGCATTTGTTCTGTGAACTATATTCAATTTTCTATTCTGAATTCTTAACATGGTATCCGAGCAATAAGATGCAACTACTGCGCTCATCTTCCACCCCGTATCCTCATGGAAGCTATACCTAATGACAATTTCGTAGCAGAACAAAATCAAGATTGGCGAACCAATACGGTGCCCTATTTCATACAAAATTCGGATTCTCCTGGTATGATTCTTGTCACTCAGGTCCTCATCGGTACCATCAATTACATTCCATGGAAATTGCTCTTTCTTGCAAAAATAAACTAGGTTTTGTTACTGATTCAATTCCAAAACCTGTCGCTACTGATCCCAATCTCACTCAATGGGAACAAGCAAATAATATGGTCATTTCATGGTTACATAACGTCGTTTCAAAGGACATTGGCCAATCGATTATCCATGGCAATACATAACTATCATGTGGATGAACTTATCACGACGTTTTGCTAGTAGTAATTGTTCCCGCATTTATGAGCTATGGAAAGCTATATCTTCCTGCATTCAAGAAAATATGAGTATTGAAACATATTTTACTAAGATCAAGCAGTTATGGGATGAGCTTGAAGCATTAACTTCCATCCCTATTTGTAATTCTGATCTTCTATGTGAAGTAGCAAGAGCTTGGACATATCAACTGGAAAAAACAAAAACTGATGCAATTCTTGATGGGTCTATGTTGGGAATATTACCCTCAATGTTCCCTTGATTTGAAGAAGCATCACACTCAATGCTAAGTACAAGTTGTATTTGATAAATCCTATTCTACATCATGACTATGCATGGTTAGGTTATTCCAAGGTGTGGAATAAGTTCAGTGGTTTACTGCCAAAACCGCTGAAACGAGTTCTCAGTCTCAGCTGAACCGCTGAGACAAGGCCAGGAGCCGCTGAGAAGGAGTCTGGGCCTGCTGAGCTGCAGATAGAGGAAAACCGTTGAGACAACTGTCTGTCTCAGCGGATCCACTGAGACGGGATAGAAGCAGCCGCTGAGACTGGCAGCTGTCTCAGCCCAACCGCTAAGACAGATTCAAATATGCTGGCGGGTTTTGCTTTTGGCGCAAGATGCAGAAAAGCAAGATAAGGTTCTCCAATCACCTCCATACTTTGTCAGAGGCCATCTAATAGTCGTTGAAGACTGAAGAAGTATAAAAGAACAACTTAGGGCTTTGAAGAAGAAAGCTTTTTTGGAAAAAGAACTAACATACTACTGTTTCATTGACGGCTGTCAAGAAGATTTCTCTTCCTGCTTCTTGAAGTTACAAGAAGAGAAAGTTTGCTCTACCTGAGTGATTCAAGAAGAGCAAGTTGATCCTCATTCATCTACTGAAGAGAAGGATCAGAAAGGGGAAGGATTGAAGCACTGAACTGTTCCCTATTTCAAGACTGCTGCTGCAGTTAATCTGCAACAGAAGACCAAAGGCTAAGAGATCTAATTATTTCATCTTCTGTTGTAAGCTTCTTTTAAAACTTCTGTAGGAACATATTTGTTCTAAGTTTGTAGGGCTTTTTGCCTGAGAAAGTAGGGCTATTTGGTCCTGAGTGTAGAGGTGAGAGTTCAACTTGAGTGTAGGATCTCTGTGGAGATCTGAGGTAGGACTTCTTGATATGTCTGAGTTGGTAGGGCTGCTGTGCCTGAGGTAGGGCTGCTGTGCCTGAGGTAGGGCGGTTGAGCCTGAGGTAGGGCGGTTGAGCCTGAGGTAGCATTTTGGAAAACCTGAGAGATCCTGAGGGATCTGAGTTGTAAGCTCTTGGAGCTGAGATTAGAGGAGTTGGCCTTGTCTAACTCATTGTTAGAAAGGTGAAGGGGAAAGAGGACTACTCAAGACACCCTGTCTTGAGGAACCTCTATAAATGCTTGTGTGTTTTCTGTGTGCTTTATTTATTACTAACATTAACTCAGAAAACAGCTAGGCTAAAACTTAAAACAAAAGAGACCTATTCACCCCCCCTCTAGGTAATTAAGACTACATCCTAACAAACTATCAAGTTGTATCAGAGGTCGGTTGGTCAAGAAGGACATAAATGTCTGACCAGATCCTACAAAGGAGTAGTCATATCTGAATCCAATGGCCTCCACTGGATTACAGAAGGAGACGGGGTCTATGAAGTTGCCCATAAGCAACAAAGAAAACTTTGGCATATGGAAGCAAAGGGTAAGGTTGTTTATGAAGGCATCATACCCAAGGATCTACATCATTGTGAAGCAGAGCCCTTTCACTTTTGAAACAGCCTCCATCATAGATCCAAATAGGAGAGTGGCCAAGGCTTTTAATGAATTAACCAAGGATGAACATGCATTATTCACAATGGACAAAAGAGCCCAAAATATCATTGTTAATGCAATTGATGACTCCACCTTTCAGAACTTGGTGCACTGCACAGCAACCAAGGAGATGTGGGATACACTAGTGGTGTATATGAAAGGGACAGCTGAGGCGAGGAATGATAGAAAATCACTCCTCAATCAAGAGTATGAAGCTTTCAGTCAACTGAGCCAGGAAAACATTTCTATCTGTTATGAAAGGTTCTTCAGAATAGTTAATGAACTAAGAACTTATGAAAGGGTATTCAGTGATTATGAGCTAAATGACAAGTTCCTAAGATCTCTAACTAGAGACCAGGACACAAAGATATGTGCCATCAGGGAAGTGGCCAAGCTGGGTGAAACTCCTACCCATACTTTGTTTGGGAAGCTGCTCTCTTATGAGATGCAGTTGTCTGCAAGGAAGGAAGAGGACACTTCCACCAGGGCTCATGCAAGGGAGAGAGTTGTTGCTCTCAAAGATGACAGCTCAAAGAAGAGCAAAGTCAGATTGCTGTCTCCTCCAAGAAGGAGTGCTGAATCTGAAAAGTCTGAGAACAACACTTCAGACAGCTCTTCATATGATGAAGAGTTTGCTGCCTTCTCAAGGTAGTTCAAGAAGATGATGAGGAGGAAGCAGTGGAAGAATAAGCCCTCCTCCTCCTCCTCCTCACATTCCAAGAAGGACCACAGCAAATCTAAAAGATAGCACACCAAATGTGACATGTATGAATCTAAACCTGGTATACATGTTACAAATAATATCATTTGTTATTATTGCAGCAAGCCTGAACATGTCATTATTGACTGTCCAGTCAAGAGGAAGGAGAAAGGTGATAAGAAACATTATCACCAAAAGGATAGGAAAGTGAAAAATCCTTCCTAGCAAAGAAAGGTACAAGCTGGAGTGAATCTGAATCCTCAACTTCAGATTCAGATGAAGAAGAGGAAGGCTACATTGGGCTGTTTGCAGTAGAAGAGAATGAAGTTTTTCCTGCTGCCAAGATTGGAATCAGAGCCCCTGTGTCACATTCAGACAGTGACATTGATGACGATGAAGAGGAAAAAGATCAGTTAGGCCTGATGGTCATAACTGATGAGGAAGAAAGTCAGAACAACTCTGATAGTGAACAAGTTCTTATTCATTGCATCTCTTCTTCTAAATATGAGACAAGCCCAGAATCTGAAGCACCTTCACCTAATGGTGGAAGTGATTCAGAATCTAAGGAAGATGTCAATCAATTGATTGACATGTATGGTGCTCTCTTGGAAGCTCTGAAAAAGAGCAAGAAGCTGGCCAAGAGGCAAGCCCAAGTAATTGCTTCCCTTAAGTTGGCTGAGAAAGAGAGCACTGAGTCACCTACCCTGGTGGCTCAGATGTGTAGAGAGATAAGTCATCTAAAGGGGATAACAATTGTTCACTTGAGCACCATATCCCAAAAGAACAAGGTCATCAAGGACCATGAGGAGAAGCTTCTCAAAGAAAAGAGCCTAGTGGCTCAATTCTCCAAGCCCAAATCTGTGCTTCTCATTATTGACACCTTTTCCTCTCAAACCAATAGAAGAGGATTATGGTTCAATAAAATGGAAGTAGGAGAAGGTAGTGGAGAAAAGAGCAAGAATAAGGCTAAGCCTCATACCATCTTTCAAAAGGTATTATTTCCCTCTAACAGGTATGACCATGACAGTATGTATGGTCACTGGAAGAATGGAAGCTTCTATAGGAAGGAACACACTCCTTCCCATAGTGGAAGAAAGGGCATGAGAATGAGTGCTATGAAGGCTCCCCATGAAGAAATTGAAATGGCCGAACCTGGACCATGTGTATTTGGTACTTCAGTTCCATCATTCAAGAGTAAGGAAGCTAGCTCTTCCAAGTACATTCTAGCAAAGAACATGACTGCTGTCAAACCTGTAGACAAGCCTTGCTGCTAAGTGTCTGATTCCATCCAATCTTGCCTAGCTCCCAAGACAAAGCATGTTGATGCCATTAAGACAAAGGGTGCTAAGACTGTCCACAGATTAACATTCAGCCAGATCATTGCTGAAAGGAACAAGAAAATAGATGTTGTCTCCCCTCCTGAACATAAGTATATTAATGCTCCTTCCTCAAGACATGTTCAGAAGAGGAGATACAACATTCATGAATGTTGGTACTGTGGAAAGGTGAGACACTTTGCCATAGATTGTTGGCATAATCTTAATGTGCCAAGTGCAAAGAAGAGCCTTCCTGCAAAGGGTGCAGCAGGTGTGAGATCATCTTATCATGCTAACAAGGACCTAGGACCCAAAATTATTTGGGCTCCTAAGGGTAACTAAATTCCTTCTTGCAGGTTAGTTGAAGTACCAGTCTTCAACAAATATGGTACTTGGACAGTGGGTGCTCAATGTTGGATCGGTATGCGCCCTTAGAGTGGGGGGGGGGGGGGGGGGTGAATAAGGGTTTTAAAAACTTATATTATATTTTGAAATACTTGCTTATGATAAGAGATCAAAATAGTGATTTTGAATAATGATCTAAATTGTTTTATAATAAAGGAGAGGATAATAAACAATTTAGAGAAATGAAGAACAAATCAATTTTATTACACAAATAGAGACATGATTATTATTAATAAAATTGATTACAAAATTTTGATTTCAATGACGCTAGAAATCAAAGCGAAATATGAAAAACTCTTTTTGTTTTCTATACCGACTCGTATCCCCACGAACCGGTTAGCTTTAGACGGTCCTTCCCTGGATACGGCCTCAAGCCGCTCTAGCCAACCCTTCCCCAGATATTGCCTCGAGCACCCCCTAGACCTACACCCGAGACCTAGTCGCCAACACGAGACGAATTTCTGCCCTAAGTCCTACCCAGACCTAGTCGCCAACACGAGGCGAATTTACTACATGATTTAAAAGAGATGGATAAATGAAATAACAACAATATAAAAACTCCCTATATGGATCTCTTGGAGAAGTGGACGAAGGCCCGCAGAGTATGATCGTAGTCGATGCGGTCTTTCATCACGATGATGACGCATATTGAAATCTTCTCCACGGATCTCCTTAAGCCTTTATGGATTTGTGGGAGTATCTCTCTGAACCTTCCTCTCTATGCTGTGGCACGAAGCTCTGGAATTTTGGATCTCAAGAGGATGAAGAAGATGGATCCAAGAGGCCCTTTTTATAGCCTTAGCGCTAGCGCCTGCGCTAGTGCTACCGCTGACGCTATCCCATATTAGGACATATCAAGGCACATGATAGGAACCAGAAGTCTTCTACAGGACTACACAGTTGTGAAGAATGGACCTAAATCATATTTGGTGGATTTGAAAAGGGAATCACCAAAGGATATGGTATGATTTCCAAAGGCATAGTTTCAATCACAAGGGAAGATTATGTTGAAGGGTTGCAACACAACCTTGTAAGCATAAGTCAACTTTGTGACTTAGGCTATGTCATTGAATTCTACAATGACAAGTGCTTGATCAAAACGTCTAATGACTTAGAGACCATTCTCTCAGGCACTAGGAGTGAGAATGTTTATTGTTTAGATTTTATATGCAATAATTCTCTATCATCTGCATGTCTTGTGGCCAATGAAAGTGAGTCTCTTTGTGTTCAATGGCACAAGAGACTTGCCCACATTAACTACAAGACAATGTATAGACTATTCTCTAAAAACCTTGTTAGGAATAGTCCAAACTTGAAATGTATTAAAAGTGGTCCCTGTCATGCTTGCCAAATGGGTAAGCAAACAAGGGCCACCTTTAAAAGTATTGGCTCCAAAGACACCGAAAGATGTCTATATCTTTTGCATATGGACTTGTTTGGTCCTTTGCCAATTCAGAGCCTAGGTGGAAAGTTGTATACTTTGGTGATTGTTGATGATTACTCAAAATATATATGGATTTTCTTCCTTAAGAAGAAATCTAATACTTTAAATGTCTTTATAAACCATGTCAAGGCAATTCAAAATGACTTGCAATGTACTGTGGTCAGGGCTAGGATTGACCATGACACATAATTTCAATCTTAAGCCATGACAAGGTTTTGTCAAGAATTTGGTATCACACAAGAGTTCTCCTCCCCAAGGACTCTACAACAAAATGGTGTGGTTGAGAAGAGGAATAGGACCTTGATAGAAGCTGGGAGAACATTGCTTTGTGACTCCTCACACTCAGAATATTTCTGGGCTGAGGTAGTCAATACTGCATATTATGTTCTCAATAGAGCTTCCATCAATAAGGTTCATGGAATTACCCCCTATGAGATTCTGAAAGGCAAACAACCAAAAATTTCATACTTTAGAATCTTTGGTTCAAAATGCTATATTTTAAACAATGGAAAATCTCGATTAATAAAGTTTGCAGAAAAATGCAATGTGGGGGTTCTTGTTGGCTATAACTCACATAACAGAGTTTATAGAGTTTATAACAAGAAGACTCATGTTGTAGAATAGTCTATGCATGTGGTATTTGATGAGACCAGCCTAATCTATAAAGGCTGGTCTAGTTCTTCTATTTTGACAGGAAGTGAAAAGGAAATGGAAAAGATGTCTGTGCAAGACATACCCAGCAGTAGCAAAGTCTATACAGATGCTGCAATTCCTGAAGATGAAAAGGTGCAGGCTGTTGAAGATATTGCTGAAGCAGTAGATGAAATATAACAAATACATGACAGGTTGCTTGTAGTAACACGATACTTAGGGGATCATCCAAGAGAACAAATCATTGGAGACCAGAACCAAGGTGTACTAACAAGAAGTAGGGCTCACAATGAAGCCCTATTCCGGAGCTTCCTGTCACAAATGGAGCCCAAGAAGTTTGAAGAAGCCAACCAAGATACATTCTGGATTCAAGCCATGCAAGAAGAGCTTCTTCAATTCAAAAGATGCAAGGTATGGAAGTTGGTGCCAAAACCTCAAGGACATAACATCATTGGCACCAAATGGATATACAGAAATAAGTTGGATTAAAATGGAATCATCATCAAAAGCAAGGCTAGACGAGTAGCCAAGGGCTATAGACAAGAAGAGGGTATAGTATTTGATCAAACCTTTGCCCCAGTTGCAAGGTTAGAAGCAATTAGGCTATTCCTTGCCTATGCTTCCCACAAGGGGTTCAAAGTATATCAGATGGATGTCAAATCAACCTTCCTCAATGGTGACTTGAAGGAAGAGGTATATGTTGAACAACCATCAGGTTTTGTGCATCCAACCCTCACTTCTCATGTGTATTTACTTAGAAAAGCTCTATATGGTCTAAAGCAAGTCCCTAGGGCTTGGTATGAGACATTGTCTAGCTTTCTCATCAAGAACAAGTTCTTGAGGGGAAAGATAGATAACACATTGTTTCTTAGGGAAACAAAGGGCAAGTGTCTTCTAGTCCAAATATATGTTGATGACATAATATTTGGGTCTACTGATGACAACCTCTGCAAAAGGTTTGCCAACCTTATGCAGGGGGAGTTTGAGATGAGCAGTATGGGAGAACTCAAGTGCTTTTTTGGCCTCCAAGTGAGACAGTCTGATGAGGGGATATTTGTCACAACCCTCATTTTCCCACGAATTTAATAAATATTATCAAAGCAAGGGGAAAATACGTGTCGTGATGCCACGTCATGCAGGAGACAACTACAGACGCTCAGACAAACACTTCTCACGATTAATTTATAGAAGACCTAAATAAGTTTGAGGTAAAAAAATTAACATTTTTTTAGCTTAGGACCGTGTCCCTCGGTCCAGTGGATCACTAGTCCACAAGTAGAAAGCTATACATACGCAACGGAAAATAAGTTCATTTTAGCCTACATGAGCATGAAGATCAACATCCCAGAAATGATATGCACATGTCTAAGTTTAGTTTAGTAAGAAAGGATTTTCTACGATCTTCAAAGTATGCGACATTTACTTAAAATCAGGATATGCAAGAATGACATTTTTATACCAATAAAGTATCTAATGCATCCTAGCATAAAGCTTCCCAGAGAGCAAGTATACAAACTGACTAGCAAGTAACAGCAGAAAAGCTAGCAAGTAAACTAACACTGGAAAGTTAAAGCTGCAACTGAAGCACGAGAATAACTACCTCACAACAGTGAGGGGAGAATGAACAACTTCAACTAACTGCATCTCCGAAGACACCAACTCTACCACCCGAACTGCTAAAGCTCCGAGCCTGAGACATTCAAAAGAAAAGAATGCCTCAGCAAGAAAGTGCAAGTGGTAGCAAGAATAAAACCATGATTCTACACATTGATTAGCAGCAATTCAAACAATAGACTACAGAAAAGAGAAATAAAAAGATAAGCATGCAAATGCTTATAACCACCCGAGCCAGCTCAAACGAGTGCACTCGGTAAGAGGAAAAGCCTGCACCAAAAGTAATAGCCAAACTAAACAAGGCCAACCACATGTCCGTCCCTGTGGCTCAGAGGTGATGGTTATACATAAAATATCATAATATACATATATAAGCCTGTAAATTTACAAGCACTTGAGACTGATCAGCTCGAAGAAAAGGCATCATTTATCGCCGGGCCATACGAGCCACGAGTATTTGATCACCAAGAAACGACACTGTGACGGTGGTATATTCCACAAAACGCCCACAGCCCAATAAACAAACAGGAGTGCTACGGCGGTAGCTCCAATCCACTCAAACCAACAACCCAAAAAAGGCACTGTGGCGGTGACTTTTAGCTCACACACCCAACAGACTCCAACAAAGTACCAAAAGCAGTGGTGCATAAACATATATATAAGTACGCATATAAATAAAACACACTACAGATCACCAGAAAACACTCGGAGCATTAGACAACAAAGCATACTTAGCTCATAAATCCAACAGAGCAAACAGAGGAGTGCCAGGCAGGAAAACATGATTTCAAATGGTTTTAACCACAACTCAAGACGAGAGAGTCAGAAAGCACAAGATTCAACCATCAATCATTAGATAAACATTCATCTTACAACAAGGTTGAAGATTAGCAAGCCGACACCATACAAAGCTTGGTGTCGAAACCGGACAGAGACAAGCTTAACACGAGGCCAAACACTAGAATAAAACTCAACAGGTCAAAAGAAAACACTTGGGGAGTCCAAATTTGACTCCCAATGTACTTCTCGTAACAATACAACAAATAAGGCACGAAACAATACCATAAACGGTCACTAATCAAATACATGACAACTCATAGAATAAAGCATAGCTTCATCTAAAAAGTCTCAACGAAAAGTTTAAAATGCTTGATAACATCGCTTAAGATACCCAGGAACATCCGACAAAAGAACATAAAGATATGCTTAAAATAATTCAGAATAAGCGATGGAATCGACCAGAAGACTTATCAAAAGTCGACAGGAAAACTTAACAAAAGCTGACAGGAAAAGATTTATATCAAAGTCAACGAGAAAGACTTAACAAAAGTCGACGAGAAAGACTTAATAAAAGTCGACGAGAAAGACTTAACAAAAGTCGACGAGAAAGACTTAACAAAAGTCGACGAGAAAGATGATGAGTAGTATTTATGCGTATTTTAATTATAGTATTTAGTTTAGTTTTAATTTAAAATTGCAAATATTATTTATATTTTAGTTTAAAATCACTTCTTTATATTTCCTAGCTTTGTAATCTTGTTTAAGGAGTTATAATAGCTTTTCATTTCAATGAAAGTTGGCATAGTTTTCTTCACCTCTCTTTCTTCATAGTGATTTTCCTTGTTGCAATTTGTCTTTTTTTAGTTAAGTAAAACAACCCTCAAAAAAATCGTTCGATAAGATAATGGTGATTTTCCTCGAAGTAGAAGTAATCAACGTGCCCCGTGGAATACGACCTTGGTATTTCTAAATATCCTATACTATAGATGATAAGGTACACTTGCCTTAATCGGATATAGTTTTGGAGAAAATCTTCAAACCTTCACTTAATTTCAAAACACGAAATTTCTATATCAAGTTTTTGGCGCCGTTGCGGGGATTTTGCATAGATATTTTGAAAAGAGGATAACTATTAATTTTATCATGCTTCTTTTTATTTTATTTTGTTTTTTTTCTAAATTTTAAAAAAAAAGTTTTTCCTCTTCCTTTCTTTCTCTTTTTAGTGTATGACCTGAGGTAGCGCTTCGATTATTCCTTTTGATCCAGAGATCGAGCGAACCTTTTTGAGGCACCGCCGTTCTCGTGATCAGGAAAATCAAGTAGAATTCGAAGAGTCGATCGGGGACACCAACATAACGAATATGGATCATAATCTTAATCCTCCTAATCTTAACGAGCCAAATCCTAATGAGGACGCGCAACGAACCATGTCCTATTATGCGAGGCTGAATTTGGAAGGCACACAATCAAGAATTGTTCGCCCCACGGTGGCGAACAATAATTTTGAGATCAATTTCAGCATCATACAAATGGTGCAACAATCGGTGACCTTTGATGGTCAACCGGACGAAGATCCAAATTCCCATATTTCTTACTTCCTTGAAATTTGTGATACTTTTAAAATCAATGGTGTCACCGATGACGCAATTTGATTGCGTCTTTTTCCTTTTTCTTTGCGGTCTAAGGCCAAGCAGTAGCTGGGCTCCCTACCTAGGGGATCCATCACTACATGGGCCGAAATGACGGAAAAATTTCTCAATAAATATTTCCCGCCTTCAAAGACCGCTAAATTGCGCACAGATATTGCGTCATTTATGCAAATCGACTCGGAGACTCTCTACGACACATGGGAGCGCTTCAAGGAGCTTTTGCGTAAATGCCCTCACCACACACTTCCCACTTGGCAACAAGTGCAAGTTTTTTATAATGGCTTAAATCTCTCAACGAGACAAATGATTGATGCGGCCGACGGGGGGACATTAAATAACAAAACCCCGAACGCCGCTCAAGAGCTTTACGAAGAGATGGACATGAATGCGTACCAATGGAACATGCCCCGAGCGCGGCCTAACAAGCCAGCCAGAATTTTTGAAATCGACGCAAACGCAAATTTGACTTTACAAGTTGAGCGCTTAACAAAGCAAGTGGCAGAGATGTCTGCTTCCTCCGCCACTCCTCCTTGGGCTAATAACATTTTAATTGAAGAACATGTTGACTACATGGGAAATCCGCCTCGGCCTTCCTATAACACCAACACCGCTCTGTATAACAACACATACAATGCGGGTTATAGGAATCATCCGAATTTCTCGTGGAGCAACCAAGGAAATGCTCAGCGTCCTATGAATCTAAATCAACCCCCTATTTAACTTCTTAACTTAACTCCGCCTCTAAATTTGATTTCTCAAAATTTTAATCCTCCCGGCTTTCCACCGCAACAGCACAAGCCCTCTTTGCTTGAAGAGGTCTTTGCAAAATTTGTTGCTACAAATGAATCGAACATCCAGAACCTCACCGGGTCGATAAAAAATTTAGAGAATCAAGTGGGCCAGCTCGCAAAGTTGATTTTTGAGCGTCAGCAAGGAGCACTACCGGGGAATACAGAGCAAAATCCAAAGGAGAGCGCGTACGCGATTACACTCCGAAGAGGGAAGGAGGTGGTTTCAAAAAAGGACGAACCAAGGTAACTTCCTCTCCTCCTCCTCCTCCTCCTCCTCCTATTCTTAATTTATCTTCGAATTTGCCCGCTACGTTAGCTCTGCGCGCTTCTACTTCTAATATTTCGTATCCGTCTAAGTTTAAAAGCGAGTGGGCCGAAAATTATTATAAAAAGTTTTTAGACATTTTAAAACAAATTCATATTAATGTACCCTTCTGCGAGGCTATCTCTCAAATGCCTAAATATGCAAAATATCTTAAGGAGTTGCTCTCCAAAAAGAAAAAATTAGAAGATATTTCGCATATTTCTTTAAACGCAGAATGCTCCGCGGTTGTACTCAACAAATTTCCTCAAAAAGCAAATGACTCGGGACGGTTCTCCATCCCGTGTTTATTTGGCAATTCGTTAGTAAAACACGCCTTAGCGGATCTTGGGGCAAGAATCAATCTCGTGCCGTTTTCATTATTCAAAAAGCTAGGTCTAGGAAATCCTAGCCCCACTCGAATGATTATTCAATTAGCGGATCGTTCTTTAAAATATCCGATCGGAATAGTGGAGGACGTGCTCATCAAGGTTGACAAATTCATCTTCCCGGTGGATTTTGTCATTCTTGACATCGAAGAGGATGCCGAAGTACCCCTCATACTTGGCCGCCCCTTCCTTGCCACCTCCCGCGCTATTATAGACGTAAGTAACGGAAAGCTCCTCCTATGGGTTGGAGACGATGAAGTTACTTTCGGCATAAATTCCTCGATGCGAAACACATTAGAAAACGACGATTCGTGTTTTTTCCTGGAAGAGTGTTGTGAGTTCTATTCACCCCCATTATATGATCTGCAAGTGGGTCAAGCTACGCGACCTTAAACAAAGCACTTTTGGGAGGCACCCCAAAGTTATCTTTTTATTGTTTTTCTTTTTATTTTAACATGTTTTGTAGGTAACCGCCGCTTCCCCCGCATCTTCATAACCAGGGAAGCCCTCTTAACCTCTCCTTCGTTTCTATTATTATTTTTGTTTTGTCTTGCATTTTTTTCCTTTTTACTTCATACTTAGTTTTAAACATTGGGGACAATGTTTAACTTTAAGTATGGGGGTGTAAATAGTTCTTTGTAAATAGTTGTTAAATTAGAAAATTTTCAAAAAAAAATATTTTCTTATGTTTTCTTCTATTTTAGCACTTGTAAAACTAAAAAACTAAAAAAAAAAAATTTAGAAAATTGAAAAATTTAAATTTTGGAAAGGACGTTTGGGACCTCACCCCATCTCACCTCCTAGTACCGTGAGAACCCTTCACGGGGTATACCTTGGGAAGTCCAAGAATTAAAAAAAAAATTTAAGCTTTTTAGTATATGTTTTTATTGTTTATTTCTTATAAAAAAAAATAATATCAAATTAAAAAAAAATATATATGAAAAAAACTTAAAATACAAAAAAATTTAAATCTTATACCTCTCCTATTTATTGTTTTTGTGATTTCTTAGAAATCTAGTTGAGAATGTTTATAAGCATGCTTACGTTTTTAATTGGCTAAAATTTTGCTTATCATAGTTTATTAATTTTAAATTTGAGGTAATCTTGATTTAAGAATCATCTTATGATTTTAACTTGATTAGAGAATTTATTTAGCATGACTTCTCTTTTTATTTTTAAATGGATTCATTTTGTAGTGAATTTGCTAAACCTCTTTAGATTTTAATTATATTTTCTTCTAACTTTTTTGATCTTAGGAAATTTAATTTTACTAGAATTTGCTCTCAATATAATTTAAAGTTAGCTAGATTTAATTTCCTTCCTTACCCCCTTTGTTGGCAAAAAAAATGAAGTTTAAAAGATCATATGTCATGGGAATAAGATGATAAAATTCATTATTCCCTAAAACATATGCACCCAAAATATTTGAAAAGATTATATGGCATGGATTAAGAGGATAAAATTCATTACTCCTAAACCATATACATTTTGGGTTGTTATTAGAAGAGAAAAAAAAGAAAAAAAATATAGAGGTGAGAGGATAAAATTCATCACCTCAAATCAAAGATCTCTTCTTATGCCAAATTTTATGAATTCCCCCTTAGCCAATTATCATTGTTCTAGATTTAGTTTAAGATTATGGAGAGAGCAATATTTAGTAAGTTATTTTTCCTTAAGTTTCTTTTAAGATAGAGTTCTTATAATTTTAATTTAATCTCGTTTTATAATTTCTACAATATTGTTAAACTAATTAATTTTCTTGAGAAGTTCTTGCCTAAACATTTTCCTTCTTTTCAAATCATCATCATAATTTAGGAATTAACTCCTCCTTGAATTTACTCTTAACTTAACTTTTGGTTTAAATGAAATTTTAGTTTAAAATTAAAATTTTTTAAGGATGTCTTATAAATTATGTCTCACACTTTTGCTCTGGAATAGCAAAACCTCAAGTATGTGGGTATTTGATGAGTAGTATTTATGCGTATTTTAATTATAGTATTTAGTTTAGTTTTAATTTAAAATTTCAAATATTATTTATATTTTAGTTTAAAATCACTTCTTTTATAATTTCTGTTCTAAATATAGTTTACTTTTATTTTTGCAGAAGGAAAATTGGAGAAAATCACAAGTCACGCCCTCAGTCATGCCCGTGACCAAGGGCATGTGGCCTAAAGACCTGCGTTCGACGAAATTGTACTTGCATTCGACGAAATTGGAGCTGCGTTCGACGAAAACTCTCTGCCTCTGCGTTCGATGAAATTGCCCCTGCGTTCGACGAAATTGGAGCTGCGTTCCATGAAAGCGCTCTGCCCCTGCGTTCGACGAAATTGTAGCTGCGTTCGACGAAAGCTTTGCCCCTGCGTTCGACGAAGCCTGAGCTGAGTTCGACGAACGTGCTCTGCCGCGCCGAATTCTATCCCACGCTGCATTAATTGAAGCCGCCCAGGTACACGCCCGTGACCTGAAATGTCACGCCCGTGACCCGAAATGTCATGCCCGTGACTTTCCCGCGTGATCCCTGCTCTGTCGCGCCAAATTCTAGCCCATGCTGCATTTAATGAAGCCGTCCAAAGTCACGCCCGTGACCCAAGTTACACGGGCGTGTAATGTCCGAATTTCTCCCACCGTCACGCAAAGTCCACACCACTGTCAGATCCGATGTCAATAATGTTTACACGCCCTAGGTCACGCCCGTGATCGAGGGCGTGTAACTTGAATTTTTTGCCTATAAATTCAGAGGCTCTCCTTGAGTCCAGGGTTCAGAATTTTGGATAGGAGGAGGTGCTGTTAGAGCTGTTAGTGAACTTTTTCAATGCTTTTTCATGTCTTTCAATTTCATGTTCTTCCTTTTCAATTCATATAATGTGCTAGTTCCTAGTTTTATGCAATAGTTAGTTAAAGCTTGTAGCCTTAATTTCCCTAGCTTTGTAATCTTGTTTAAGGAGTTGTAATAGCTTTTTATTTCAATGAAAGTTGGCATAGTTTTCTTCACCTCTCTTTCTTCATAGTGATTTTCCTTGTTGCAATTTGTCTTTTTTTAGTTAAGTAAAACAACCCTCAAAAAAATCGTTCGATAAGATAATGGTGATTTTCCTCGAAGTAGAAGTAATCAACGTGCCCTGTGGAATACGACCTTGGTATTTCTAAATATCCTATACTATAGACGATAAGGTACACTTGCCTTAATCAGATATAGTTTTGGAGAAAATCTTCAAACCTTCACTTAATTTCAAAACACGAAATTTCTATATCAAAAGACTTAACAAAAGTTGACGAGAAAGACTTAACAAAAGTCGACGAGAAAGTCTTAACAAAAGTCGACGAGATAGACTTAACAAAAGTCGACGAGAAAGACTTAACAAAAGTTGACGAGAAAGGCTTAACAAAAGTCGACGAGAAAGACTTATACCAAAGTCAACTTAAAAACTTAATCAAAATTGACTGGGAGACTTTATGTCAAAGTCGACGGGAAAGGTCGATAAAATCGACGGGAAGACTTTAATAAAGCAGGCAGGAAAACACATTAAAATCGACTAGAAAACTTGATAATAATCGACTGGAAGATAACTCAATCGACGGGAAAGGGTATAAGAAAGTCGACGGGAAGAACTTAGCCAAAATCGGCTGACTGTCCCGTCGATCGGCGGGAAGGCCTGCCGATTGGCTGAAGACAACTCAAAACTCTGCTAAGTCTAGAAAAAAGAAGTCGACGGGAAGCATGTAATTCGACGGGAAACATGAGAATCGACGGGAAGCATGAGAATCGACGGGAAGCATGAAAATCGACGGGAATCTTAAAAATCAACGGGATAGACCCCTCAACTGGAAATCGACGGGATAGACCCCCTTACATGAAAAAATTCAAGGAAAAACTAAGCAAAGAAATTACTGAATATTAACAAACAGATATATATATATATAAAGAAGATTAAAAGTTTTGAAGAAACATACAAGCCCAGGGAGGGGGAAAAGAGCAAAACCACCACTTGCCTTTACTCGAATCGCCGAAGAACGGCCTCACAAGCCCTCCACGCAACTAAAACACGGCCTACGCACGGAGGATCTATGAAAAACGGACAAAAAAGAGGGTTAGGGCCGCTAACCATAGCGCCAAAAATCTACGAATCGCATGAAACTTACCATGCACACGATGAGCACGGCGAGAGCTATCAAAAAATACACTCCGACGAAGCTTTCGAGCACCGGAGCTCAGTCGGCGGCGGTCGGAGAGCTCACAAAACCCTAAACTCTCCCTTTCTCTCTCTCCAAACTCTCTCTGCTCGGGAAAAGGAAGAAGATGAAGAAGATGATATATATATAATTATATATATAAACAGAGTGAATGGAAGAAGATATTTATATATAATATATATATAAAGAGAGACAATGGAGGAAGAAGGTGGAGAAAGAAGATTATAATAATATATATATATATATATATATATATATATAAACAGGGAGATTGAGGAAAACAGCTATTATGCTGAAATAATAATAATATTAAAAATGAGAAAAAGAATGGTCGAACCAACGGTTGCCGATCCAACAAAAATTGCACCGAAGACAAATATCAGCGCTACGAATCCAACGGAGATGGCAGAATCAAAATCCGACGAGCCAAACTCAAGATATAAATTTTTGAAGATTGCTGCGACGATAAATATACAAAATCTTCGGAAAATCACCGGGGCTCTAGAAACGCTCGGATCACAACGAAACTTCGACGAGTCTCTCTAAAATTGATTAACTTAATTTCCTATCGTAAAATTTTTCAAATCCAGCACACTCCAAAATTTGGTCAAATTGACCGAACGAACGCAAAAACGAGCAAACGGCGGCGCACCGCTAACTTCGCACTAACGTAGCGCCATTACGTCAAAATGACGTCAAAGAAGGAATAAAATAATTCCTTAAAATTTCGGGGCGTTACAGTCACCCCACCTAAAAAGAATTTCAGTCCCGAAACTTAGAACTGAAACTTAAAATACAAACGAATGAAAAGGGTAAAGGGGAAGATAAGCTAACGCTCGTGGGATAGAAACGCTAACTGAAGAGGGATAGGAAAACAAATGCGGATAAGATTTCGTCTCAGCACTCAAAATAGATCACCCGATCCCTGATCAAAGCTCACGACAAAGCCTTCTAAATTCATCACCTCCCAATTAACCTAAACGAAGGAATTACCCCAAAAGAAAAAGGACATTACCAAGGAAATTACCTAAGCCGAGAACGAAAAGCAGACCACGGAACACCTGACTCGCGGATCCTCAACTGATGGTAGGCTAAACGAAAAAAACAATCTTCGAAAATGCCCAGTTACCACGCAACTGATCAAGCAAACCATCAATCTGAGTTAACGGATACCTGTTCTTGATGGTCACCTTGTTCAGTTTTTGATAACCGATACACAACCTCATCGAACTATCTTTCTTCTTTACGACAAGATGGGAGCACTCCAGGGCGAAGAACTAGGCCAGACTAGGCCACACCGCAACCACTCATCTAACTGAGTGCGCAACTCTCGCAACACGCGTGGGGCTAAAAGGTACAGTGCCCTAGCAATAGGATGGGTACCCGACTCAAGGTCAGAAACAAACTCCTCAACGCTCACATACAGAAAACCAGGGAGACTAACGGGGAAAAAATCAGCGAACTCTCGCACCACAGGAAGAATCTTCAATACACCACAAACTGCTACCAGTTTCTAACATAGAAACAAGGTAAGAGAAACAATCGGAAACTAAAAGTTCCGAGCACACACCGTGGAAATAATCAGGGAAAACCTAGCGCGGCATGCCAAAATCACTCAAGGGATGACCGATGTCCATCTTGAAGACCAAACGCTTTACCTTGCGTTGGATAACAACATCATACCTGGACAACCAGCCCATGCCCAAGATCACAACGCAAACTACCAGGCCTAGCACCTTAAGATTAGCAAAAGCTAAGAAACCACCTAAGAGGGTAGGACAACTCTAGATACCCTGATTCGACACCTGATAAGTAGTATTTTTATAACTTATTAATAGAAAATTTTGTAAATATTTAATATGAATTTTCCTTTTTATGTCAATTTTAGGTTATAAGTAGTTCTTTTTGTAATTTTGATTCTAACTTAGCTCAATTTCAATTTTTGCAGAATTTTGGGACAAATCGGGAAAAATGGCATGTCACGCCCTCGGTCACGCCCGTGACCAAGGGCGTGTAACCTGAAGATCAGTCCAGAATCGATGCCACGCTGTTTGAACCAGTCCACACCAAGTCACGCCCCAGGTCACGCCCGTGACCCAAAGTCACGCCCGTGACCGGGGGCGTGTAATCTTAGAATCTTCCACGTAGAGCCGCCGTCGAGACATGGAGCTGCAGTCGAGAAGTCAACTTGAGTCACGCCCGTGACCCACATGTCACGACCGTGACTTGCCCGCGTGATCTCTGCTTCGCCGCCGCGCCAAATTCCAGCCCACGCCACATTTAATGCAGCCATCCAAAGTCACGGCCGTGACCCGACATGTCACGCCCGTGACATGTCTTTTCTCGCCGCGCCGTCCAGAAAGCCCACGCCGCTGTCGGATCCGATGCGAATAGTGCAGTCACGCTCTTGGTCACGCCCGTGACCAAGGGCGTGTAATCTGAAATTTTTTCCTATAAATTCAGAGGTTCTCCTTGAGTCCATGGTTCAGAATTTTGGAGTGGGGGAGGTGCTGTTGGAGCCAATTTTGAGTATATTTTCACTTTCATGTTCATGTTCATGTGACTTTACTTTCATGCTCTCTTCCTTTTCTCATGCAATGTACTAGCTTCCTTTCAATGCAATAGTTTAGTTTAAGCTTGTAACTTGTTTTTCCTAGCTTGCAATCTCTTCTCTTAAGACTTGTAATAGTTTTCATTTAAATAAAAATTAGTTGTTCTCTTTATTTTGTCTCCTCCTTACTTAGTTAAATTTTCTTATTATGCATTTTTATTTTTCTTCCTCTTTCCCCTCCACCATGATTAACTAATCCTCATTAGTACTCGATCAAAATGATCCGAGGATGAGTTAGACAAGTTATGATTTTCTAAAGTTTTATTTTTCCGTTTTTATAAACACTTGAATTACCCTTGATTTTTAATTAGTGAGGCCATATTTTCGATATATGGTTTTCGCTTATGTTTTCATACTTAGTTAGCCGAGAGGCTCAAAGTATGAATCAATCACTCAAGGGTAAAGAGAGTTGCACGCACCCCTCGAGAGAGGATGACGTAAATCTCCTGGATTGGAGTCAAATCCAATAGCGGGGTTCACTTCGTAAAGCAAGTTTTAGGTAATCGATTATAGGACGAGAGTCCGGTTGATTTTTCCTAAACTTAGTTGGGCATTAACCTCGAGAGAGGCATGTTCGAGCTTCGGGAACCTCCACGGTCAAGTAGTTCAATTTAAACGGAATTAGATTTAATCTCTTTTCACTTGTCTTTTCTCACTCCAAGGTGACTTTTGATTGAGTACTAGCCTCTTTTATCATCATCTAAACCCTTAATTTAGCTTGCAATTTCTCTTTTTCTAGCTAAGTAACCAAAACCCCAAAATATCATTAGATAAGATAATAGCGACTTTCCTCAAAGTAGAAGTAATCAACGCGCCCCGTGGAATACGACCTTGGTATTTCTTAATATCCTATACTATAGACGATAAGGTACACTTGCCTTTATCGGATATAGTTTTGGAGAAAATCTCAACCCTTCACTAAATTTCAAAACCTACCAAATTAAATATCAAGTTTTTGGCGCCGTTGCCGGGGAGTTTTGCGTAGATATTTTGAAACAAGGATAGCTATTAATTTTATCATGTTGTTTTTATTTTAGTTTTTCTATTTTTGAAAATCTTAAGGGTGAAATTAAAATCTTGGAAAGGGACATTTGGGGTGTCATCCCATCTCACCTCCTAGTACCTTGCAAACCCTTCACCGGGTAGATCTTGGGAAGTCCAAGACTAACTTAATCTGCCTAAAAGAACAAAAAAAAGGAAATTTTTTTTTTCTCTTTTTCTTCTTCCTTCCTTCTCTTTTTAGTGTATGACCCGTGGTAGCACTTCGATTCTTCCTTTTGATCCGGAAATCGAGCGAACCCTTTTGAGGCACCGCCGTTCTCGTGATCAAGGAAATCAAGTAGAATCCGAAGAGTCGATTGGGGACACTAACGCAGCGAACATGGATCATAATCTTAATCCTCCTAATCTTAACGAGCCAAATCCTAATGAGGACGCGCAACGTACCATGTCCTATTATGCGCGGCCGAATTTAGAAGGCACACAATCGAGTATTGTTCGCCCCACGGTGGCGAACAATAATTTTGAGATCAAGTCCAGCATCATACAAATGGTGCAACAATCGGTGACCTTTGATGGTCAACCGGACGAGGATCCAAACTCACATATTTCTTACTTTCTTGAAATTTGCAACACATTTAAGATCAATGGCGTCACCGATGACGCCATTTGATTACGTCTTTTTCCTTTTTCTTTGCAGTCTAAGGCCAAGCAGTGGCTGGGCTCCCTACCAAGGGGATCCATCACTACATGGGCCGAAATGGCGGAAAAATTTCTCAATAAATATTTCCCGCCTTCAAAGACCACTAAATTGCGCACGGATATTGCGTCGTTCATGCAAATCGACTCGGAGACTCTCTATGACACATGGGAGCGCTTCAAGGAGCTTTTGCGCCGATGCCCTCACCACGCACTTGCCACTTGGCAACAAGTGCAAATATTTTATAATGGCTTAAATCTCCAAACGAGGCAAATGATTGATGCGGCCGCCGGAGGGACATTAAATAATAAAACCCCGATCGCCGCTCAAGAGCTTTTCGAAGAGATGGCCACAAATGCGTACCAATGGAACATGCCCCGAGCGCGGCCTAATAAGCCGGCCGGAATTTTTGAAATAGACGCTAACGCAAATTTGGCTTTACAAGTTGAGCGCTTAACAAAGCAAGTGACGAAGATGTCTGCTTCCTCCGCCACTCCTCCTTGGGCTAATAATGTTTTACTTGAAGAGCAAGTTGATTACATGGGAAATCTGCCTCGGCCTTCCTATAACCCGAACACCGCTCCGTATAATAACACCTACAATGCGGGTTATAGGAATCATCCGAATTTCTCATGGAGCAATCAAGGAAATTCTCAGCGTCCCTTAAATTTAAATCAACCTACAAATCAACTTCTTAATTTAACTCCCCCTCCAAATTTTAATCCACCCGGTTTTCCACCGCAACAGCAAAAGCCCTCTCCGCTTGAAGAGGTTTTTGCAAAATATGTTGCTACAAATGAAGCGAACATCCGGAACCTCACCGGATCGATCAAAAATTTAGAGAACCAAGTGGGCCAGCTAGCAAAGATAATCTCCGAGCGCCAGCAAGGAGCCCTTCCGGGAAATACGGAGCCAAACCGAAAGGAGAGCGCAAATGCGATTACACTCCGAAGCGGGAAGGAGGTGGTTTCAAAACAGGACGAACCCATGGTAACTTCCTCCCCTCCTCCTCCTCCTATTTTATCTTCGAATTTACCTGCTACGTTAGCTCCGCGCGCTTCTACTTCAAACATTCCGTATCCATCTAAGTTTAAAAGCGAGAGCGCCGAAAAGAATTATAAAAAGTTTTTAGATATTTTAAAGCAAATTCACATTAATGTACCCTTCTGCGAGGCTATCTCTCAAATGCCTAAATATGCAAAATATCTTAAGGAGTTGCTCTCCAATAAGAAAAAATTAGAAGATATTTCGCATATTTCTTTGAACGCAGAATGCTCAGCGGTTGTACTCAACAAATTGCCTAGAAAAGTGAATGACCCGGGACGGTTCTCCATCCCGTGTTTATTTGGCAATTCGTTAGTAAAACACGCTTTAGCGGATCTGGGAGCAAGTATCAATCTCATGCCTTTTTCACTATTTAAGAAACTAGGTCTAGGAAATCCAAGCCCCACTCGAATGAGTATTCAATTAGCGGATCGCTCTTTAAAATATCCGGTAGGAATAGTGGAGGACGTGCTCGTCAAGGTCGACAAGTTCATCTTCCCGGTGGATTTTGTCATTCTTGACATCGAAGAGGATGCCGAAGTACCCCTCATACTCGGCCGCCCCTTCCTTGCCACCTCCCGCGCCATTATTGACGTAAGTAACGGAAAGCTCCTCCTTCGGGTTGGAGACGATGAAGTTTCTTTCGGCATAAATTCCTCGATGCGGAACACATTAGAAAACGACGATTCATGTTTTTACCTGGAAGAGTGTTGGGAATTCGATTCACCTCCCGAGTTAGTCTCCACCTCGAGTCACGAGTCCGAGCTCGCCGAACTCTTTTGTCTGGAAGAAGAAGAAGTCACTCGTTTCACACCACCCGAACCACTATTTTTAGAAAAATTGAAAATCAAAACTTCTTATGAAGAACCACCTGTTTTAGAACTAAAGCAACTTCCCCCTCACCTTAAGTATTTATTTTTAGAAAAAGAGTCGAAGTTACCCGTCATCATTTCATCCGAACTTAGCAACTCAGAAATTTCTGAGTTAGCTATTGTCTTAAGAAAGCACCGCCACGCAATTGCGTGGCAAATTTCGGATATTAAGGGTATAAACCCTTCCTTCTGCACTCATAAAATCTTTCTCGAAGATAATTCCCGAAATTCGGTCCAGCCTCAACGACGGCTAAACCCTAACATGAAAGAAGTCGTTAAGGCCGAAGTGATCAAACTATTGGACACGGGAATTATCTACCCGATATCGGATAGTACTTGGGTTAGCCCAGTACAAGTCGTACCGAAGAAAGGTGGCGTTACGGTAGTAGCTAACGAGAATAACGAGTTGATCCCAACCCGTACTGTTACGGGTTGGCGGATGTGCATCGATTACCGAAAACTAAATGATGCCAACCGTAAGGATCACTTCCCTCTACCGTTTATTGATCAAATCTTAGAGCGCCTTTCAGGTCACTCCTACTACTGTTTTCTCGATGGTTTGTCGGGATATTTTCAAATCCCAATTTCGCCTGACGACCAAGAGAAAACCACTTTCACTTGTCCCTTTGGCACCTTCGCTTATCGAAGGATGCCATTTGGTCTTTGTAACGCGCCAGCTACATTTCAAAGATGTATGCTGGCGATATTTGACGAGTTAGTAGAGGAGGTGATGGAAGTGTTTATGGACGACTTTTCCGTATTCGGAAACTCATTTAAAAATTGTTTTAAAAATCTTGAGCGTGTGTTGCAGCGATGCGAGGAAACGAATTTAGCACTTAATTGGGAGAAATGCCATTTTATGGTCAAGGAAGGATTAGTCCTTGGTCATAAAATTTCGGGCATGGGGATCGAGGTCGATAGGGCCAAGATTGAAGTGATTGAAAAGCTCCCCCCTCCAACAAACGTAAAAGCTATTCGTAGTTTCCTAGGGCACGCAGGGTTCTATCGGCACTTTATACAAAATCTTTCCAAAATCACAAAGCCGTTAACCCATCTTCTTGAAAAGGAATCCTCATTTATTTTTAGCGATGAATGCCATTTGGCCTTTAAACTTATTAAAGAAAAACTTATAAACTCCCCGATTCTAGTCGCGCCGGATTGGTCGCTCCCTTTTGAAATCATGTGCGACGCGAGTGACATTGCGGTTGGTGCCGTTTTAGGCCAACAGGTGAGTAAGTATTTCCACCCTATTTATTATGCGAGCAAAACACTCACGTCGGCACAAGCGAATTACACCACTACCGAAAAAGAGCTTCTAGCGATCGTTTTTGCCTTCGATAAGTTTAGGTCATACATCACCCTCTCGAAAGTTATCGTCTTCACGTATCACTCCGCACTTAGGTATCTTTTAAGCAAATCGGATGCCAAGCCTCGTCTTTTGCGATGGATCCTCCTCTTGCAGGAGTTTGACTTAGAGATCCGGGACAAAAGAGGAGCCGAAAACTTGGCGGCCGATCATCTTTCTCGTCTAGAAAACCCCGCCTCGGAAGTATTGATAGAATCTGACATCGATGATAAATTTCCCGAAGAGCGCCTCCTCGCTCTCGAAAATATTAATTCATCGTCTACCCCCTGGTTTGCAGATCTGGCTAACTATTTAGTAGCCCGGGTCCTGCCGAAAGAATTCTCGAGTCAGCAAAAGAAGAAATTCTTTTCTGATTTAAAGAATTACTTTTGGGAGGACCCCTTTTTATTCCGTGTATGCGCAGACCAAGTGGTGAGACAATGCGTCTCGAGTGAGGAGGGTCTTAAAATTTTACGACATTATCACGAGGGTCCATCCGGTGGTCATTATCATTCAAACCGAACCGCGAGGAAGGCGCTGGAGGCGGGCTTTTATTGGCCCTCGCTCTTCAAAGATGCTCACACCCTTGTGAGTACTTGCGACAGCTGCCAGCGGTCGGGGAACATCTCTCGCCGGGATGAGATGCCCCAAAATATTTTCTTAGAATGCGAAATTTTCGATCTTTGGGGCATTGATTTCGTTGGTCCTCTCCCTCCTTTGTTTTCAAATAAGTATATTCTAGTAGCGGTCGACTACGTGTCGAGGTGGGCGGAAGCGCAAGCTCTCCCCACCAACGATGCGCGAGTCGTCGTTAACTTTTTAAAAAAATTATTCTCTCGATTTGGCACTCCGCGCGCTATTGTGAGTGATCGGGGCACCCATTTTTGCAATACTCAATTCACAAAAATCTTAGCAAAATATGGTGTCACGCACAAATTATCCACTGCATATCACCCACAAACGAGCGGCCAAGTTGAAGTTGTTAATCGAGAATTAAAACGGATCTTAGAAAAAACAGTTTCTATTAATCGGAAGGATTGGGCAATAAAGCTCGATGACGCGTTATGGGCCTATCGAACGGCGTACAAGACCGCTATCGGTTGTACACCATATCGAATGGTCTATGACAAGGCTTGCCACCTTCCGGTCGAATTAGAACACCGCGCATTTTGGGCGCTTAAATTTTTAAATCTTGATTCTACTTTAGCGGGCGAACAAAGAAAATTTCAAATGAACGAATTGGATGAGTGGAGAGCGAATGCGTATGAGAGTAACAAATTATATAAGGAGAGAACAAAGTTTTATCACGACAAACATATAAAATTTCCAAAAACTTTTTCGCCAGGCGATCTCGTCCTCCTTTATAATTCTCGTCTTCTCCTTTTTCCGGGAAAGCTGAAATCTCGATGGTCCGGACCTTTTATTGTTAAAAAGGTTTGGTCCTATGGGACAATTCTAATTTCCCACCCGAAAAAAGGTTCCTTCAAAGTTAACGGGCACCGCCTTAAATTGTATCTTCCGGGAGACTTACCTAATGACAAGAGTGATGCGATATTTCTTCATAATATAACATGATCGGCAAGTGGGTCAAGCTACGCGACCTTAAACAAAGCGCTTTTGGGAGGCACCCCAAAGTTATCTTTTGTTATTTTCTCTTGTCTTTTCTTTTCTTCTTTAACAACTTTTGCAGGTAATCGCGGCTTCCCCACAAAAGCTTCAAAAAAATCAGGGAAGCCCTTTTTCCTTCTCTTCTTTCGTTTTTGCATTTCTTTTTACCTTTTCTTACTTCATACTTATTTTTAAACATTGGGGACAATGTTTAACTTTAAGTATGGGGGTGTAAATAGCCCTTTGTAAATATTTGTAAATAGTTTTAAAAAGAAAATTTTCAAAAAAACAAAAAAACAACAAAAAAGAAAATTTTAATTTTGTTTCTATGATTTCCTTTATTTAAGCACTTGTAAAATCCAAAAACTCAAAAAAAAAATTTAGAAAATCGAAAATTTAAATCTTGGAAAGGGACGTTTGGGATTTCATCCCATCACACCTCCTAGTACCTTGCGAACCCTTCACCGGGTAGCCCTTGGGAAGTCCAAGACTTACAAAAATTGTTAAATTTTTAAGCTAGTTTCTTTTCTTTGTAAATAGTTTTTAATGACAAAAATTCAAAAAAAAAAGATAATATAAAAATTCAAAAAAAAATATATATGAAAAAAACTTAACACAAAAAAAAAACTTAACAAAAAAAAAAAAAACTTTTGTCTTATACCTCTCCTATTTGTTGTTTTTGTGATTTCTTAGAATTCTAGTTGAGAATGTTTATAAGCATGTTTAAGTTTTTAATTGGCTAAAATTTTGCTTATCATAGTTTGTTAATTTTAAATTTGAGGTAATCTTGATTTAAGAATCATCTTATGATTTTAAATTGATTAGAGAATTTTGTTAGCATGACTTCTCTTTTTATTTTTAAATGGCTTCATTTTGTAGTAAATTTCCTAAACCTCTTTAGATTTCAATTATATTTTCTTCTAACTTCTTAGATCTTAGGAATTTTAATTTTACTAGAATTTGCTCTTAATATGATTTAAAGCTAGCTAGATTTATTTTCCCTTACCCTACCCCCTTTGATGGCATAAAAAAATGTATTAAAAGATCATATGTCATGGGAATAAGAGGATAAAATTCATTATTCCCTAAAACATATGCACCCAAAATATTTGAAAAGATTATATGGCATGGAGTAAGAGGATAAAATTCATTACTCCTAAACCATATACATTTTGGGTTTTTATTAGAAGAGAAAAAAAGAGAAAGAAAGAAAAAAAAGGAAATTTCATGATAAATTCCATTTCCTCCATTCAAAAATGTCTCTTCTTATGCCAAATTTTATGAAATCCCCCTTAGCCAATTATCATTGTTCTAGTTTTAGTTGAAAATTATGGAGAGAGCAATATTTAGTAATTTACTTTTCCTTAAGTTTCTTTTAAGGTAGAGTTCTTATAATTTTAATTTAATTTAGTTTTATAATTTCTACAATTTTGTCAAACTACTTAATTTTCTTGAGAAGTTCTTGCCTAAACATTTTTCCCTCTTTTCAAATCATCATCATAATTTAGGACTTAACTCCCCCTTGAATTTACTCTTAATTTAACTTTTGGTTAAATGAAATTTTAGTTTAAAATTAAAATTTTTTAAGGATGTCTTATAAATTATGTCTCACACTTTTGCTCTGGAATAGCAAAACCTCAAGTATGGGGGTATTTGATAAGTAGTATTTTTATAACTTTTTAATAGAAAATTTTGTAAATATTTAATATGAATTTTCCTTTTTATGTCAATTTTAGGTTATAAGTAGTTCTTTTTGTAATTTTGATTCTAACTTAGCTCAATTTCAATTTTTGCAGAATTTTGGGACAAATCGGGAAAAATGGCATGTCACGCCCTCGGTCACGCCCGTGACCAAGGGCGTGTAACCTGAAGATCAGTCCAGAATCAATGCCACACTGTTTGAACCAGTCCACACCAAGTCACGCCCCAGGTCACGTCCGTGACCCAAAGTCACGCCCGTGACCGGGGGCGTGTAATCTTAGAATCCTCCACGTAGAGCCGCCGTCGAGACATGGAGCTGCAGTCGAGAAGTCAACTTGAGTCACGCCCGTGACCCACATGTCACGGCCGTGACTTGCCCGCGTGATCTCTGCTTCACCGCCGCGCCAAATTCCAGCCCACGCCGCATTTAATGCAGCCGTCCAAAGTCACGGCCGTGACCGACATGTCACGCCCGTGACATGTCTTTTCTCGCCGCGCCGTCCAGAAAGCCCACGCCGCTGTCGGATCCGATGCGAATAGTGCAGTCACGCTCTTGGTCACGCCCGTGACCAAGGGCGTGTAATCTGAAATTTTTTCCTATAAATTCAGAGGTTCTCCTTGAGTCCATGGTTCAGAATTTTGGAGTGGGGGAGGTGCTGTTGGAGCCAATCTTGAGTATATTTTCACTTTCATGTTCATGTTCATGTGACTTTACTTTCATGCTCTCTTCCTTTTCTCATGCAATGTACTAGCTTCCTTTCAATGCAATAGTTTAGTTTAAGCTTGTAACTTGTTTTTTCTAGCTTGCAATCTCTTCTCTTAAGACTTGTAATAGTTTTCATTTAAATAAAAATTAGTTGTTCTCTTTATTTTGTCTCCTCCTTACTTAGTTAAATTTTCTTATTATGCATTTTTATTTTTCTTCCTCTTTCCCCTCCACCATGATTAACTAATCCTCATTAGTACTCGATCAAAATGATCCGAGGATGAGTTAGACAAGTTATGATTTTCTAAAGTTTTATTTTTCCGTTTTTATAAACACTTGAATTACCCTTGATTTTTAATTAGTGAGGCCATATTTTCGATATATGGTTTTCGCTTATGTTTTCATACTTAGTTAGCCGAGAGGCTCAAAGTATGAATCAATCACTCAAGGGTAAAGAGAGTTGCACGCACCCCTCGAGAGAGGATGACGTAAATCTCCTGGATTGGAGTCAAATCCAATAGCGGGGTTCACTTCGTAAAGCAAGTTTTAGGTAATCGATTATAGGACGAGAGTCCGGTTGATTTTTCCTAAACTTAGTTGGGCATTAACCTCGAGAGAGGCATGTTCGAGCTTCGGGAACCTCCACGGTCAAGTAGTTCAATTTAAACGGAATTAGATTTAATCTCTTTTCACTTGTCTTTTCTCACTCCAAGGTGACTTTTGATTGAGTACTAGCCTCTTTTATCATCATCTAAACCCTTAATTTAGCTTGCAATTTCTCTTTTTCTAGCTAAGTAACCAAAACCCCAAAATATCATTAGATAAGATAATAGCGACTTTCCTCAAAGTAGAAGTAATCAACGCGCCCCGTGGAATACGACCTTGGTATTTCTTAATATCCTATACTATAGACGATAAGGTACACTTGCCTTTATCGGATATAGTTTTGGAGAAAATCTCAACCCTTCACTAAATTTCAAAACCTACCAAATTAAATATCAACACCACAGAACCACTAGAGGGGAAACTTAACACTAAGGGGATCACCAACCCGATCGAGGGTCAAACTATGACGCTCTACAAAATTCCTAGCCAAGAACGTGTGGGTAGCACCAGAATCGAGAAGGATGCACGCCTAACGGTTCTTTACCTTAAATTCTCCTATAAAATTGGAAACGCAACTAAACGAGCGAAAACAAACTAGAACAATAACTGAAAGCTAAGAGTTAGATTAGAATCTAACCATGAATCACCTGGGGGAAAACTGCTCTCCTTCCTTTGCTACTACATTTAATTTGGCCTCTCCTCGACCCAACTGTGGCTGCTGAGGCGGTGGCGGTACCAGAGATGGAAGGGCAAGCTGCTGGCCGGCCAACTGGAACTGCGAACACTGGGACTTCACATGTCCTTTCTGCCCGCACTGATAGCATGTCCTATCCTTCAACCGGCATCGAGTCGCATCATGCCCTCCTTGCCCACAATACTCACATGACTTCTCCTTCTTCCAACATTGGGTAAGATCGTGCCCCATCTTTCTACAAAAAGTGCAATACCTGATATTCTTCAGAGCACCTTGAAGATCCAACTCCTGCTTGCCCTTTTTACTTGGGGCAGGGCTGCCACTATCGCCAACCTTCCTTTTTTCCCTTCCCCGACACCGCATCTTGACCCACAACAGGGTCCTGCACCCAAGGATGCTGCCCAAAAGTAGCAGCCATCAAAATGTGAATCTGCGCCTGCATCACGACCATCTGCTTCGACAACGCCTCGATATTCTGACGCAACTCCTCAATCATCGCCTCACTGCGCACACTAGAGGAATCGACCTTTAATCGGGGAGCCGACTCTGATGCACTATGCTCTAGACTCATCGACTGTAATTACAAACGAACACCTCATCTACACCTAACTTAAGGAATTCATGAAATGATGTTATGCTTAACCTAGGATGATATACCGTCATCCTATTGATTCCTGTATATATAATATGAATGCATGAATGCCAAAATTTTATTTCAAATTATGCGTGTACGAGCGTCATCATGTATGTCCTTAACTTGGCACGTGTGGTAGTGCTATATTATGATGTGCATGCAGTGCTATGCAATCTAAAAAGGCCTTAATGCATGCTATGAGCGGCGTACACATGCGATCTTATACATCCCATACTACATATTATCGCATGTAACGAAAAAGAAAAAATGAGCTAATGGACATCCATGGGACTGGCGTTATGCATCCCATACTACATAACCGTCGCATGTTGTCACCTATGAGGATCCATATACAAACACATATTATGCATCCCATACTACATAATATGCTCCGTATACTTCTTATCATGCTATGAGTGTAGTGTTCATGCTTCAACCAAGACATAATGATGACCCTCTAGTGTGTGTATGCAATGAATAACGATTCTCACCAGGGGTTAACCGGGCCAACCAGACTATCCCAGCAACCCGGCTAACCTCCCTCTGATACCAACTGTCACAACCCACATTTTCCCACAAATTTAATAAATATTATCAGAGCAAGGGGAAAATACGTGTCGTGATGCCACGTCATGCAGGAGACAACTACAGACGCTCATGCAAACACTTCTCATGATTAATTTATAGAAGACCTAAATAAGTTTGAGATAAAAAGAAAATTTACATTTTTTTACCTAAGGACCGTGTCCCTCGGTCTGGTGGATCACTAGTCCACAAGTAGAAAGCTATACATACGCAGCGGAAAATAGGTTCATTTTAGCCTACATGAGCATGAAGATCAACATCCCAGAAATGATATGCACATGTCTAAGTTTAGTATAGTAAGAAGGGATTTTCTACGATCTTCAATGTATGCGACATTTACTTAAAATCATGATATGCAAAGAATGACATTTTTATACCAATAAAGTAACTAATGCATCCTAGTATAAAGCTTCCCAGAGAGCAAGTATACAAAATGACTAGAAAGTAACAGCAGAAAAGCTAGCAAGTAAACTAACACTAGAAAGATAAAGCTGCAACTGAAGCAAAGGAACAACTACCTCACAACAGTGAGGGGAGAACGAACAACTGCAACTAACTGCTGCTCCGAAGACACCAACTCTACCATCCGAACCGCTAATGCTCCGAGCCTGAGACATTCAAAAGAAAAGAATGCCTCAGCAAGAAAGTGCAAGTGGTAGCAAGAATAAAACCAAGATTCTACACATTGATTAGTAGTAATTCAAACAATAGACTGCAGGAAAGAGAACTAAAAAGATAAGCATGCAAATGCTTACAACCACCCGAGCCAGCTCAAATGAGTGCACTCGATAAGAAGAAAAGCCTGCACCAAAAGTAATAGCCAAACTAAACAAGGCCAACCACATGTTCATCCCTGCGGCTCAGAGGTGATGGTTATAAATAAAATATCATAATATACATATATAAGCCTGAAAATTTATAAGCACTTGAGACTGATCAGCTCAAAGAAAAGGCATCATTTATCGTCGGGCCATACGAGCCACAGGTATTTGATCACAAAGAAACGACACTGTGACAGTGGTATATTCCACAAAATGCCCATAACCCAATAAACAAATAGGAGTGCTATGGCGGTGGATCCAATCCACTCAAACCAATAGCCCAAAAGAGGCACTGTGGCGATGACTTTTAGCTCACACACCCAACAGACTCCAACAAAGTACCTAAAACAGTGGTGCATAAACATATATATAAGTACATATATAAATAAAACACACTACAGATCACCATAAAACACTCGGAGCATTAGACAACAAAGCACACTTAGCTCATAAATCCAACAGAGCAAACAGAGTAGTGCCAGACAGGAAAACTGGATTTCAAATGGTTTTAACCACAACTCAAAATGAGAGAGTCAGAAAGCACAAGATTCAACCATCAATTATTAGATCAACATTCATCTTACAACAAGGTTGAAGATTAGCAAGCCGACACCATGCAAGGCTTGGTGTCGGAACCGGAAAGAGACGAGCTAAACACGAGGCCAAACACCAGAATAAAACTCAACAGGTCAAAAGAAAACACTTGGCGAGTCCAAACTTGACTCCCAATAGACTTCTCGTAACAATACGACGAATAAGGCACAAAACAATACCATAAATGGTCACTAATCAAATACAGGACAACTCAAAGAATAAAGCATAACTTCATCTAAAAAGTCTCAACGAAAAGACTAAAATGCTTGATAACATCGCTTAAGATACCCAGGAACATCCGGCAAAAGAACATAAAGATATGCTTAAAACAATTCAGAATAAGCGATGGAATCGACCGGAAGACTTATCAAAAGTCGACAGGAAAACTTAACAAAAGCTGACAGGAAAAGACTTATATCAAAGTCAACGAGAAAGACTTAACAAAAGTTGACGAGAAAGACTTAACAAAAGTTGACGAGAAAGATTTAACAAAAGTCGACGAGAAGGAATTAACAAAAGTCGACGAGAAAAACTTAACAAAAGTCGACGAGAAAGACTTAACAAAAGTCGACGAGAAAGACTTAACAAAAGTCGGCGGGAAAGACTTAACAAAAGTCGACGAGAAAGACTTAACAAAGGTCGACGAGAAAGGCTTAACAAAAGTCGACGCGAAAGACTTAACAAAAGTCGACGAGAAAGACTTAACAAATGTTGGGAATTGTATCCACAATTACCCTGATTTGAAGAAGTCCCCTTGAACTAAGTTGAATTGAGTTTGTATTTGATGTTTCTCTCTAGTAATGTGTCTGCAGGTTTTTAAATGGCTAAGCAAAAATCAATGTCAGGTTTCAATGGGTCATCAAACACAGGCCTATGCAATGTAATTTCTCATTGTATGGACCAAGGTGTTGATTCATGTGAAATCTCTCTATTGGGATGTACTTTTTATTCAAACACAAAGGAAGAGCTAAAGGGAGGTGCTGCTGTTCTGTGTTCAAAGAAGAAACAGATTTTTTTCTAAGTAATTCTGCGTTCGACGAATTTGGATGAGTTCGTCGATCTCAGTTCGACGAACGGAAGCATTTTCGTCGAGCTCTATTCGTTGGTCAGTTTTACTGGAAATCTCAGTTCCGCGTTCGTCGATCTCAGTTCGACGAACTGAATGAACTTCGTCGACCTTGATTTTGCCTTAGCTGTAAGGAGTTCGTCGACCGCATTCGTCGATCTCCGTTCGACAAACATAAGAAGTTTTCGTCGGCCGCCGGTTCGCCTAAGTTAAAGTTGGTTCGTCGATCACGTTCGTCGATCACGTTCGTCGATCTCCGTTCGACAAACAGAAAAAGTTTTCGTCGACCGCTATTTTGCCAGAGTTGAAGTTTTTCGTCGATCACGTTCGTCAATCTCCGTTCGACGAGCAGAAATAATTTCGTCGACCGCTGTTCTTTAGAAGTTCCGTTCGATGAACCTAAGTACTTTCGTCGATCTCAACTTTATGAAACTTCTATGTTTTCTGATAACTAAAATGAGTTCGTCGAGCTCAGTTCGATATTTTTCTTCTCAGGCCGAGGAATTGACTCTATGCTGTTTTGTTTCTCCAATTCTTTTTTCGAGAAGTCTTTTTATTTCTCGAAAAGTTTTTCTCTATCCCGTAAATCCTTCTATTCTCTTCTCTAAGCCGAAGCCTATTTATTTCTCGAGAAATCCTTTGTTCTCGAGAAATTAATTGTTTTGTTCTTAAATCTTTTTTCTCAGAAGCTCTTTTAATTTCTCAAAAAGTTTGTTGTTCTCGAGAAATTAATTCCTTGTATTCTTAATTCTGTTTTATCAGAAGCTATTTTATTTCTCGAAAAGTCCTTGTGTTCTCGAGAAATTTATTCATATCCTGAAATCATTTTTCAATTCTTTTTGACGGGACGTTAAATCACTCTGTCTTTTTAGACGGCTCTTTTGATTTTGTTTAAGGTTCATTCTACCTTAACTGATGCTGTTAAGTCTTTTATTATAAAAGGCACTCGTTCTTAAGTTCCAAGTAAGAATTCATTACTCTTCCTGATCAACCCTAATTTCTCCCGTCGTTCCAAGAAACACGAGAAAGTGCTGCCTCCTGTCGAAAAGCTGGAGATCGATCAGCTGTTCTAAATCAGTCATCTCCAGTTGATGTGAAGGTTCGATTGATCACTGCTCCTTCATCTATAGTTTCTATTGGATCAAATCGAATCAAAGAAGGTCAGATCTGAGTTTTATTGTTCTTTCTCATCGAAAACTAGTCCAAGTTTCTCAAGCCTCAAGAAGGAAGAAGATCTCAAGGCCTTTCAGATCTGGTTATGTATTGATAAACTTGTATCAATTCTTTATTACATTTGTTTGTAGGAGAAGTTTTCTCCGAGTTGTAGGAGAGGTTATTCTCCGAGTTGTAAGAGAGAGTTTCTCTCTGAGTTTGTAGGAGATTTGTCTCTGAGATTGTAGGAGTGTTGACTCCGAGATTGTAAGATCTTTCTTGATCAGAGTTTTAGTGAAGTAGTCAAGTCTAGCTGTGGTGCTAGATTGGCGAGGCTGGCAAGTGGAGTACCCAAGAACGGGGAACCACTATAAATTTCTGTGTTATCTGTGATTGTGATTTCCTTGCTGTGCGTTCTATTTTATTAAGTTCTTTAATTTCGCAAAAGACGCAGTTATCACCTATTCACCCCCCTTTAGGTGATTTAAGTTGGCAACTAGATACTTCAATTGGTATCAGAGGGTCACTGTTCTTGAAAGGTTAACACCTTGAATAGGATCTATCCATTATAGTTGCTAGCAATCATGGAAAAGTGCAAGGAATCTTCCTCGTTGAAACTTCCTATCTGCACAAAGGCCAATTTCCCCATGTGGAAAGAAAGAGTGAGATTCTACATGGAGGCCGCAGATCCAAGAATTTTCCAAGTCGTGGAAGAAGGCCCTCATGTGCCTATGACTGCTTCTACTATTGACCCAACTCTAAGAGTGCCTAAAAAGATGATGGATTTAACCAAGGATGAGATCGCTCTCGTTGCCTTGGACAAAAAGGCGAAGAATATAATTGCCAGTGCAGTGGATGATTCGATGTTGCAAAACTTAATTCACTGCCAATCTGCCAAAGATATGTGGACATCCTTAATAGTTCTTATGGAAGGTACTGAAGAAGTAAGGGATGACATAAGATCTCTTCTAAATCTAGAGTACGAGGCATTCAAGCAATGTAAAAAGGAGTGCATTGCCGATGCATACGAAAGATTCTTCAAAATCGTTAACGGCCTAAGAAATTATGGTCGGGAATTTACTAATGGTGAACTGAATGAAAAATTCCTACGATCCCTGACGAAAGACTGGGATAGCAAGATAGTTGCAATCAGGGAGTTTGGAAAGTTACCAAACCTAGACCCACAGAATATGTTTGGGAAGTTATTATCCCATGAGCTGCAAATGAATATTCGCAAAACAGAAGAAGACGGGAATAGGATTTCAAGCAAGGAAAGGACCTTGGATATGAAGGCCGAGAGTTCTAGAAAAAGCAGAGCCTTGTCTCCAATTAGAGCACAAGAATCTGATGATGAAAAAGAATCTGAAGCCGGCTCCTCCAGTTCTGAAATGTCTGATGGGGAGTTTTCTCTAATCTCTCGATAGTTCAAGAAACTGCTCAGTAAAAGAAGGCACATGAAGAACAAGTCTTCCTCCTCTAACTATAGGCATTCTCGACGTGATGGTGATCATCACAGAAAGGGTTCTAGCAATCATGACAGGTATAAGACTAAAACTAGTAAACATATTTCTTCTGACATAGTTTGCTATTGTTGTAATAAGCCAAGGCACATGATCGCTGAATGCCCTTACAAGAAGAAAGAGGGTGGAAAAAAGAATAAAAGAAATCCACCCACGGGAAAAAGAAAAATGAAAGAAGCCTAGTCGCCAAAAAGTCCAAAACTTTAAGCGACAGTGACTTAGAGAAATTAAGTAGTGAAGAAGAAGCCTACTTCGGGCTGATGGCCATCACTGATGATGAAGAAGAACCCCCATATACCGGGAAGGTAAATTCTCACACCATCTTATCTGATTATGATTATGCCTCAGCTGAAAAAAAGGATTACCCCTCAGATGATGACTCAAACCTCATGACCCAATATACTGAAATGCTTAAAAGCTTTGACAGATGCCGAAAGGTAGTCAAAATTCAGGCCAAGGAGATCATGTCTCTCAAAGAAGTGGAATCTAATCTGAGAAAGGAAGTTGAACAACTTTCTTCCTTCAGAGAGGAAATCCAAGTCTTGAAAGACAAGATCAAAAGCTCGGATGAGCTCCTTGATCGGAGAGAGAACTCCATCGAAGTTCTGGAAGAACAGCTAGCCGCTGAGAAGAAGCTAGTTAAAAAGTTTTCACAACCGAAAACCATTCTTCCAATCATTGATACTTTCTCTGCTAAAGCAGGTAGCAGTGGTTTAGGTCATGTGGTTGGGCCAAGTAATTCTTCTAAGGGCACCCTTGCCAAGAAGAGAAATAAGAATGCTAAGAAAGCTACCATCGAAGAGAAAGGGAAAGCCCATCAAGAACAAGTGGAATTTAAGAAAGTTCTCTTTCCTACAAATGTCTATGATATGGAAAGCACTTATGGTCACTTGACACGACCAATTAATTTTGCGTATGTCAATGACTATAAGGGGTGGGCTCGTCCTCAAAACCTCGGTCAAAGTGCTTTCAAAGCACCTTATCAAGAAATAAATCTGAGAGATTATGGTCCTTATGTTCATGGTTCGAGTGCTATGAGAGCACCAATAGTGAAGGTTGTTGCACCCAAGCCTAAGGAGAAAGCACCACCATGTGTGTGTTGTACTCATGAGGCATCCTCATCTTGAAGGATTGCTCCTGCCAAAACTAACATTCAAAAAGTTAAGCAAGAGAATACTAAGAGAAGGTACAACAGGTTTAACTGTTGGTGTTGCGGCAAAATAGGTCACTTTGCCGTAGATTGCTGGTTTAATTCAACTTATTCCAAGAGACCACAAGTTAACAATGCAAGAAAGACCGCTCGCAATGTTAATGTTCATCGTGGTGCTCAACTAACAATGGACCAAGGACCCAAATTAGTTTGGCTCCTAAGGCAAAATGATTTGTTTTTGCAGGAATGTCCAAAGGCCAACAAAAATCCTATCTGGTATTTGGACAGTGGTTTTTCTCGGCATATGACCGGAACTAGAAGCCTCTTACAAAATTTCATTCCAGTTGAGAACGGGCCAAAAGTCATTTTTGGCGGATCTGACAGAGGAATAACAAAAGGCTACGGTATGATTTCTAATGGTAATGTATCCTTTTCCGATGTGGCTTATGTGGAAGGATTAGAACTTAATCTTATAAGCATAAGTCAACTCTGTGATAAAGGCTACGTAGTTGATTTTCGTAAAGATAAGTGTTTGATAAAGTCAGCTAAAAATCTAGAAACAATTTTATCAGGCACTCGTTGTAGAAATATATTTTATTTAAATTTTCTTTGTTTATCCTCTTCTACACCAGTGTGTCTTTTAGCAAAAGATAGTGCATCTCTTGCTGACCAATGACATAAGAGATTAGCACATATAAATTTCAAAACTATAAATAAATTATTTTCACAAAACTTAGTGCGTGATGCGCCAAATATTAAGTGCATTAAAGATAGACTTTGTCATGCTTGTGTAAAAGGCAAGCAAATAAGAGCTACCTTTAAGAGCATAATTGACAAAGATTCAACTAGGTGTTTATACCTACTTCATATGGACTTGTTTGGTCCTTTGCAAATTAGAAGTTTAGGAGGTAAGTCTTACACATTAGTTATTGTAGATGATTACTCACATTTTGCATGGGCATTCTTTCTAAAACACAAGTCAGATACATTTGATGTTTTCACTAAGTTTGTCAAGCAAATCCAGAATGAATTTGAATGTTCAGTGGTCAAAATCAGAAGTGACCATGGAACAGAATTTGAATCTGGGGCCATGACAGAATTTTGTGAAAGCCTTGGTATCTTTCATGAGTTTTCCTCTCCTCAAACTCCACAACAAAATGGGGTAGCTGAGAGAAGGAATAGAACACTCATTGAGGCTTGCAGAATAATGTTGAGTGACACTTCACTACCTGAATAACTTTGGGCTGAAGCCGTTAACCCTGCTAGCCACGTGCAAAACAGAGCACTCATAAACAAGAACCATGAAAAGACTCCTTATGAATTACTAAAAGGCAAGAGACCAACCATCTCTTATTTTAGAATCTTTGGTAGTAAATGCTTTGTACTTAATAATGGAAAGCATTACAAAACCAAGTTTAGTGAAAAGAGCTTTGAAGGTATTTTCGTAGGCTATAGTAGCCATAGTAGAGCTTATAGAGTTTTTAATAAGAAAACCCTGGTTGTAGAAGAATCTATTAATGTTGTATTTGATGAGACAAGTATGCTACATAACAGCTCTTCTAGTGTTTCTATTGAAGTAGCAGGTTCAAAGTTACAAGATATAAGCTTGGATGAGCCAGTCAAAGACGATGCTCAAACCTTCGTCAAGATCTCTCCCCCAACCTCAACAGTATAAGAAGATCATATTGATGAAGAGCCAATTCAAGTGGAAGAAGACATTCCTGTAGTAGAAGATGTTCCCGATGTCCAAATTCATGCAAGGAATCTTGAATTCAGACATATGAGGGATCATCCAGTTGATCAGATCATAGGAAATCCTCAAGTCGGAGTAAGAATGAGAAGAGGTACTACTAACGAAAATATGTATTTGAGTTTTCTTTCACAGGTTGAACCGAAGAAGTTTCAAGAAGCAAATGAAGACCCTCATTGGATAATTGCAATGGAAGAAGAATTGAATCAATTCAAGCGTTGCAAAGTGTGGACTCTAGTTCCAAAACCCAAGGATAAAATATCATTGGAACGAAGTGGGTCTACAAAAACAAGTTGGATGAAGACGGAACAATCATAAAGAACAAAGCCAGACTTGTAGCAAAAGGTTACAGACAGGAAGAAAGGATCGACTTCGATCAAACTTATGCTCCTGTAGCAAGACTCGAAGCGATCAGGCTGTTTTTAGCCTATGCTGCATTCAAAAGTTTCACTGTATACCAAATGGACGTCAAGTCAGCATTCCTTAACGGTAATATTAAGGAAGAAGTTTACGTGGAACAACCTCCAGGTTTTGTTAATCATGACTTTCCTGAATATGTTTATTTATTACAGAAAGCTTTATATGGTTTGAAACAAGCTCCTCGAGCTTGGTATGAGACGCTGTTTAACTTTCTTCTTGAGAACAAGTTCACAAGAGGAAAGATAGATAAGACATTATTTCTTAGGAAAGTAAAAGACAAGATTTTGCTAGTGCAAATATTTGTCGATGACATTATTTTTGGCTCCACGGACGACAACCTTTGCAAAAAGTTCTCAAAACTTATGCAAGGGAAGTTTGAAATGAGCAGTATGGGTGAGCTAAAATATTTCTTAGGACTTCAAGTGAAATAATCTGAAGATGGAATTTTCATCTCACAGACGAAGTTCACCAAGGAGTTAATTAAGAAATTTGGAATGGATAGTGCAACCTCTATGAGGACTCCAATGAGCTCAGCTATGTCTCTGGACAAGGATGAGAAAGGGAAACCTTTCGATGAAACCAAGTACAGAAGCATAATTGGTTCTTTGCTCTACCTTACTGCTAGTAGACCTAATATAATGTTCTCTACATGTGTATATGCTAGATATCAGGTGAATTCTAAGGAATCTCACTATACCGCTGCAAAGCGAATTTTGAGATATCTTAAGGGTACACCAAATCTTGGCTTATTGTACCCAAGAAGTAATGATAGCGAGCTAATAGGTTTTTCAGATGCTGATTTTGCAGGTAGCAGAGATGACAGGAAAAGCACTTTCGGGACATGTCAATTTCTCGGAAGAAGACTTATTTCCGAGCAGCAAGAGGCAAAATTGTGTTGCAATTTCAACCGCCGAGTCAGAATATATTTCTACAGACAGTTATTGCGCACAACTTCTTTGGATAAAGAATCAGCTAGAAGATTACAACTTGAAGTACAAAGACATTCCAATGTTTTGTGACTCCTCTAGTGCTATTGCTATCGCAAATAATCCAGTCTCGCACAGCCGGACAAAGCATATTGAATTACGATATCATTTCATCCGGGAGCATGTGGAGAATGGGGACATCAACTTATGCTATGTCCCGATGGATAAGCAAATTGCGGATATTTTCACGAAGCCGCTGGATGAGACCAAGTTCTCTTTCTTCAAGACAGAACTTGGTATGATCAACATGGAGTGATAATCAAGTCAGAAATGAAGCCATGAAGAGATGAAGAATTTCAAATGTTCTGATTGTCAAGGAAATAAAGGCCTAAATTTTTTCAGAAAAATTCTAAGTTTTCTTGATAATTTTCGAGAATTGGGTAGTCCCTCGAGAAATAATCAGACTCAGATGAATCTGCTGAAGCTCTTAATTTCTCGAGAGATCAAATAGCTCTCACATAATGGATCCTTTTTTTCTAGAAAATCAGAAATATCTACTTTCGAGAAGTCGAAAAGGCAGGTACGCTATTTTTATTTTCTTTAGATATTAAGTAAATTCATAAAATGTTAAATAAAATCAAAACTATAAATAGAACATCAAGAATGACTTAATGTTCACGCAAATCCTTTCTCATTCTTCTCGAAAGCCCCTCTACTGTTCATCGTCTTCTCGCGACATCCAGTCTCTAGTTCATTTCATCTCGCGATTTCTCCCAGCAAACGCAAGTTCAACAGCTTTGTTTCGATGGCCCAGTGTCTTAGGGCTAAGATCGACGTCAGATGTGAGCTCGAAAGGTTAGGTCTGATCGATCTTTCAGATGAATTTCAGAATCTTTTCTATCTCTTAGATGCCGCTGGGTTATCTTTTATTTTGGAACATCCTTGTCGTATTCTGTTCAAAGAGGTAGAGGATTTCTTCCTAAATGTGAAAGTTGTCAAAGAAGGGAGAATGTTAATCTCCTTTGTAAATAATCTGAAGATTAAGATTTCCACCAAAACTTTGACAAAGTATCTAAGGCTTCCAGTGATAGATACTGAAGATTACCTAGATGATGATGATTGGGACAGAACTATGACATTTTGTGGTTTAGAAAAGGGATATACTGCTGTTAGAAGACAGAAGATGAATGTTGTTGGTAAGCTATTGGTAGACATTGTTTCTAAGGTCCTTCTCTGCAGGACATGCAGTTTAGGATATGTTTCTGAAGATGTGTTTTGTTTGATGATGGCTATTGTGACTAGAAAGAAGTGTGACTGGGCCACTCTTCTTCTTATTAAGATTAAAGCAAGTCTCCTTGCTCCAAACTATGCAAGGATACTTTCTTTGTATCTGAATCAGATGAACCCAGTAGTGTTTGACATGTCTAAAGGTGCAGTCATTCAACATCTAAAGAAGATAAATGACTCCACAATTCATAGGTGGGACATTAGGATTACCAAGCCAGGTAATGTAGGTGCAAGCTCCCAGGGGGAGCCTCTTCCTTCTGTCAATTCTGAACTTCAGAATGTGACTCCAGATGCAGCTCCAGCTCCTCCTTCTGATACACCTCCTTTAGTTGTTACTTCAACTCCAGCACAACAATCAGCTCAGCAAAAAGTTCCAGATTCACCTCTTCAAGATGATGTCATTCCATCTCCTTCACCTCCTCCAGATGTTGTTGTTGAGAATATTCAGGCTGAAGTTGTTGACAATACAATTGCTGATATTCTTAATGAGATTCATCAAGAAAACCTTGAAAAGCACAGTCCCAGTGGCCAAAGGGCAGGGTCTGGTGCTAATTTTGATTTCTGCATTGGAGCAGATGATGACTCTGTTCATGGATCATCTCCTTCCCCAACACATGTTGAGGGGGAGAAAGAGTTGTTGTTGGACACAAACAAGGATGCTCAAGGAGAGCTAGTTTGTGAAGAAGATGGTCAGGTTAAAGTGTCTTCTCCTAAAGTGGTAAGTTTAGTGATTATTGAAGATATTCCTGAAGATGTTCAACCTTCTTTCATTCCTCCTCCTCAGTTTGAAGAAGACTCACTTCTTGGTAGGATTGAGTTATTACTTAAGAGACAATGTGACAAGTTTGATTCTTCTTTTAAGGAAATTCATGCTAGAATTTCAGATGTTGAAAAAGAGATGAATAAGAAATTTGCTGAATCAAAAGCTAGTACTGAAAAGCTCAAAGAAGTTGTCATTCAAGGAGGTAAAGCTATAGGTCACACCATTAAAGGTGTAGCAGCAGTTCTGGAAGAAGTAATTCAGGTAAGAAAAACTCAAGAATCCCAGACTTCAAAGGCTGAAGAAAGTTCTTTCAGGTTTATTGATGAAGTTGGAATGTTCAAGGAATCTGTCATCCAAACCCTATCTGTAGAAGTCAGAAAGGGGGAGGATAAAATGGAAGAGCTCTTGGATTATCAAGCTTCTCAACTCCAAAGAAATGTTGGTGATCAATTTGAGCACTTGAATGTTTGTGTTCAGAAGCAAATTGCAGATGTAAATTCCTTTACATTCAAGACTGCAGTTTGGCTTCACAATAAAATCTTTCCAGAATTGCAGGTTCACAATGTTCATCCTCCTCAATTCTCTCCCAGGCCTGAAGTCCAACCTCAGCTTGTTTCTCCTGTGGATTCTTCTCAGGTGTGGGCTTCTGATCATTCTGCAGAACCTTCTGTGACGCCTAGTTCCAAGAAGAGAAAATATGATGAAGGTCCTTCTGCAAGCAGGTCTGTTCCAGGGTCCAGTTCAGCATGTTCTGGTAAAGCAGTAGCTGAGGAAGTTCTTCCTGAAGTATGGAGTCCAGTCTCCAAAATCATTATTTTTGATACTTTAAAGTTAGTTGAAGAAGGTGACATGAAATCTTCTGATTATTACAGTTATTCTGAGTGGAAAAAGTATGACACAAGCAAGACAAAGAGAAGGATTCACTTCAGCACTTATGGTCACAACAATCCTACAGCTCCAGCCCCTCCTCCAAAGTACTATCCTAAGCCATTTGCTTATTTTATAAGACAAGAGCAGAAGAGAAGGAACAATGCCTGAAGAAAAGCTTATGAGTTCCATCAAATCTTTTGATGATTCTGATTCTGTGAACATTAAATCATTTTAACAATCTTAATCATATATAGTTTTTGATTTTGTTGCTCATTTTGCTTTTTTCTTCTTTCTCTGTGTTGTGTAGTTTATCTGTTTTATTTTGTTACAATTCATCTTAGTTTTAGGGTTCCGACTTCTATAAATAGGGGGAGATTGTTGGGAATTGTATCCACAATTACCTTGATTTGAAGAAGTCCCCTTGAACTAAGTTGAATTGAGTTTGTATTTGATGTTGCTCTCTAGTAATGTGTTTGCAGGTTTGTAAATGGCTAAGCACAAACCAATGTCAGGTTTCAATGGGTCATCAAACACAGGCCTATGCAATGTAATTCCTCATTGTATGGACCAAGGTGTTGATTCATGTGAAATCTCTCTATTGGGATGTACTTTTTATTCAAACACAAAGGAAGAGCTAAAGGAAGGTGCTGCTGTTCTGTGTTCAAAGAAGAAACAGATTTTTTTCTAAGTAATTCTGCGTTCCACGAATTTAGATGAGTTCGTCGATCTCAGTTCGACGAACGGAAGCATTTTTGCCGAGCTCTGTTCGTTGGTCAGTTTTACTGGAAATCTCTGTTCCGCGTTCGTCGATCTCAGTTCGACGAACTGAATGAACTTCGTCGACCTCGATTTTGCCTTAGCTGTAAGGAGTTCGTCGACCGCGTTCGTCGATCTCCGTTCGATGAACAAAAGAAGTTTTCGTCGGCCGCCGGTTCGCCTAAGTTAAAGTTGGTTCGTCGATCGTGTTCGTCGATCTCCGTTCAACGAACATAAAAAGTTTTCGTCGACCGCTGTTTTGCCAGAGTTGAAGTTATTTTCGTCGATCGCGTTCATCTAGGCCTGCGCGTATAAACCGAAAACCACACCGAACCGCCAAACCGAACCGCACCGCACCGACTTTCAAACCGAACCGATCGGTTGCGGTTCGGTTCGGTTTATTGCGCGCGCAAACCGGCAAGCTATTTGTGCGGTGCGGTTTTGTATAACTCAAAACCGTGCAAACCGCACCGCACCGCACGAGTGTTTAAGTGTTTAATTTTTATTTGTATTTCATTATATATTTATATTTGTATTCCATTATATATTTATATTTGTGCGATATGCTGGGCGTTGGCGATAAATTTAGGTGCTGGAGATAAATTTAGGTGAGGTGCGGATATTAATTTAGATTATTGATTTGTTTTAGCCAAGCTCGGGTCACGAGTGTTTTAACTTTTAAGTTTTCATTCCAGCCATTTATGTTATTGGCGATATTAGATATATTTCAATATTTGTATTAAAATTTTAAACTTCCCATTTATCCTCCTGACCTCCTCACGCGCTAAGGTGCACTGCTAGGGCAACTGACAGGCGACGGCTTCCATTTTCATTTTTCCCTCCCCTCGGGCCTCGTCTCCTCTGAAGTACTTGATTCGCCGCCACCTCCTGGGATAATCTCTCCTCGCCGCCGCCTGGGATCATCTCTCCTCGCCGCCGCCGCCTGGGATCATCTCTCCTCGCCGCCGCCTGGGAAGTGGGATCATCTCTCCTCGCCGCCGCCTGGGAAGTGGGATCATCTCTCCTCGCCGCCGCCTGGGATCATCAGCTCCTTACAGGTATCGATTTAGAGTTTTAGTTTTATTGCAGTTTAGGTTTTGATTTTGCAGTTTAGGTTTTGATTTAGAGTTTTAGTTTTATTTGTACAGGCTTAGCCCTTAGGGTTTGATTGATAATTTATGCAGTTATATTTATGCAACCAAATTTGTACAGGTTTAGGGTTTTATTGATAATTTATGCAGTTATATACTTATATTTATGCAGTTAATTTAGCAACCAAGTTTTATTGCATGGGATCCAAAAATATTAAAGGGAAAGAACAGATTGTGATGGAGGCAGGAGAGAGTTCTAAAAAAAAGTACAAAATTCACTTCCTCTTGTGATTGATAATGAAGATTCAAAACATATTTTAAAGAAATCTAAAGTTGATGACTCTGATGGTAATAAGGACAAGGCAAAATCTGCAGTGTGGGATTGGTTCACAAAGTTTAAAGATAGCGAAGGAAAGGATAAAGCTAAGTGCAAGCATTGCTCGAAGATATATGCTGCTGATCCTCGGAAGAACGGAACAAGTGCTTTACGAGCACATATGCTAACTTTATGTCGATTTCGAGTGAAAAAAAACAATCAAAAAATGTTATCTTTCAGTGAAAAAAAAGAAGATGGGATTACTGTTGGTGCATTAAAGGCTATTAAATTTGATGAAGAACAATGTCGAGTTGCCTTAGCAAAAATGGTTGTAGTTGATGAGTTGTCCTTCAAATTTGTAGAAAATGAAGGCTTTAGAAACTATTCTAATCAATTAGAGCCACGGTTCAAAGTGCCTTCTCAAACAACTATTTCCAAATATTGCATCAATCTTTTCATTTCCGAGAAAAAGAAATTAAAGAAGCAACTGCGGTCAGAAAGAATGTGTCTAACAACAGATACTTGGACATCTATTCAAAAATATGGATATATGTGTCTCACTGGACATTGGATAGATAAAGAATGGAGATTGCAAAAGAGGATTCTTAATTTTGTTAGAATCATTGATCACACGGGAGAAGGCATCGGTAATGAAATATTAAATTGTATGGCTGACTGGGAGATTAAAAAAATTTTCACCATTACTATGGATAATGCATCAGTCAATGATGTAGTTGCTAGATTTTTGACAAGAAAAACCAAAGAATGGAAGAGCACCATCCTTGAGAATGAATTTTTGCAAGTGAGATGTTCAGCACATATACTAAATTTAATCGTGAAGGAGGGATTATCTGAATATAATGAGTCCATCGAGAAGATTCGCTTAGCCATCAAGTTTGTAAAAGGATCATCTCAACGATTAGAGAAGTTTAAGAAATGTGTAGTTAATGCCGAGATATTAAGCAAAGCTCTCTTGTGCTTGGACGTTGACACAAGGTGGAATTCCACTTTCTTGATGCTAGAGACGACAATTAAGTTTGAGAAGGCTTTCAATGAATTAGAGGATGAAAGTTCATATAGAAGCTATTTTCACAACGCCGATAATGTTAACGGCCCACCCAAGGCAGATGATTGGAATAATGCAAGTTTATTTGTGAAGCTTCTAAAGTTATTTTATACAGTTACATTGGAGGTTTCCGGCACAAAATATCCAACTTCGCATTTATTTTTCCAAAATATATCAATGATGGAACATGCAATAAATTCTATGTGTGATAGTCAGGATTCTGCAATGAGCATTGTTGCACACCGGATGAAGACAAAATTCGATAAGTATTGGGGAAGTTTAGAAAAAAGTAATATTCTACTATATGTTGCATTTGTCTTAGACCCACAATGCAAGCTAAAAAGACTTGCAAAGTGTTTCAAAGCAGTGTATGATATAGCAAGAGCAAGAACAATGATTGAGTTGACTGAAAGGACACTCTATAGATTATACAGTCATTATGACACAATTGTAAATGCAACTCCAACTCAACATAATATTAGCCAAGCTTCAAGTTCCGGGACTTCTATGAATCAAGACGATGTGGAATATAACTTTATTGCTTACCAAAAGAAAATGTTTATGGATGATTTTGAAGAGGATGAAGCAACTATTTGTGTATCTGAGATTACAATGTACTTGAAGGAAGACACATTGAAGCTGCAAACAAATTTTGATATTTTGAATTGGTGGAAATTGAACTGCTCAAGATTTCCAATATTATCCCAAGTTGCCAGAGAAGTTTTAGCTATTCCAATTTCTACTGTAGCATCAGAGTCAGCTTTCAGTACTGGAGGACGTATTCTTGATCCTTTTAGGAGTTCATTATTACCTAAGACAGTTGAAGCTCTAATTTGTGCTCATGATTGGCTGCGTTGCAAGACAAACCTTAGTGAGATAGAAGAGATGATAGTCGATGTTGAGAAATATGAAGAGCTTGATAAAGGTATTGTTTCCACATTTGATTTATAAATTATAAATTTTTTGCTTCACTACTATAATTGTAGATCAATATTCTTAACATTGTTTTTAATTTTGTAGAGCTGGACAAACAATTACAAGAAGGCGATATTGGAGATGTCAAAATTGAAGATGTGAACTAAATATGGTAAATATTTATGCTTTTGGTTTTGGTAAATCTCTTTTTACAAATTACAATATGTTTAGTACTTATCTCTATATGAGTATATGACTATCTCGTCATTTGTTTTATCTGTTTAGTGTTTATGGTTGTTCTTCATAATCACTTCTTAAAACATAAATATATGTTATTGTTACTAAATGTTTTATGTTTCTATTGAATCTCATTCTAAATATTACTTGTGATTTTATTGAATGATATATTGAGTGTTACCCAATGCAATTATATGTACTAAACTGAAAAAAGTAGCATTACTATAGATATTAAGCAAAATATTAATAAAAACCGAAACCGCACCGCATAAACCGATAAAAAACCGCACCGAAATCCAAACCGCACCGCACGGTTTAGGTGCGGTGCGGTTTTGGCCGGCCAAAAACCGCACCCCTACGGTGCGGGTTCGGTTTGGGCCCAAACCGCACCAAACCGCACCGCGCGCAGGCCTGCGTTCGTCGATCTCCGTTCGACGAACAAAAATAATTTCGTCGACCGCTGTTCTTTAGAAGTTCCGTTCGATGAACCTAAGTACTTTCGTCGATCTCAACTTTGTGAAACTTCTATGTTTTCTGATAACTAAAATGAGTTCGTCGAGCTCAATTCGATGATTTTTCTTCTCAGGCCGAGGAATTGACTCTATGCTGTTTTGTTTCTCCAATTCTTTTTTCGAGAAGTCTTTATATTTCTCGATAAATTTTTCTCTATCCCGTAAATCCTTCTATTCTCTTCTCTAAGCCGAAGCCTATTTATTTCTCGAGGAATCCTTTGTTCTCGAGAAATTAATTGTTTTGTTCTTAAATTTTTTTTCTCAGAAGCTCTTTTAATTTCTCAAAAAGTTTGTTGTTCTCGAGAAATTAATTCCTTGTATTCTTAATTCTGTTTTATCAGAAGCTATTTTATTTCTCGAAAAGTCCTTGTGTTCTCGAAAAATTTATTCATATCCTGAAATCATTTTTCAATTCTTTTTGACGGGACGTTAAATCACTCTGTCTTTTTAGACGGCTCTTTTGATTTCGTTTAAGGTTCATTCTACCTTAACTGATGCTGTTAAGTCTTTTATTATAAAAGGCACTCGTTCTTAAGTTCCAAGTAAGAATTCATTACTCTTCCTGATCAACCCTAATTTCTCCTGTCGTTCCAAGAAACACGAGAAAGTGGATCCTCCTGTCGAAAAGCTGGAGATCGATCAGCTGTTCTAAATCAGTCATCTCCAGTTGATGTGAAGGTTCGATTGATCACTGCTCCTTCATCTACAGTTTCTATTGGATCAAATCGAATCAAAGAAGGTCAGATCCGAGTTTTATTGTTCTTCCTCATCGACAACTAGTCAATGTTTCTCAATCCTCAAGAAGGAAGAAGATCTCAAGGCCTTTCAGATCTAGTTATGTATTGATAAACTTGTATCAATTCTTTATTACATTTGTTTGTAGGAGAAGTTTTCTCCGAGTTGTAGGAGAGGTTATTCTCCGAGTGGTAAGAAAGAGTTTCTCTCTGAGTTTGTAGGAGATTTGTCTCCGAGATTGTAGGAGTGTTGACTCCGAGATTGTAGGATCTTTCTTGATTCGAGTTTTAGTGAAGTAGTCAAGTATAGCTGTGGTGCTAGATTGGCGAGGCCGACAAGTGGAGTACCCAAGAACGGGGAACCACTATAAATTTCTGTGTTATCTGTGATTGTGATTTTCTTGCTGTGCGTTCTATTTTATTAAGTTCTTTAATTCCGCAAAAGACGCAATTATCACCTATTCACCCCCCTCTAGCTGATTTAGGTTGGCAACTAGATACTTCAGAAAAAACTAAGTAAAGAAATTACTGAATATTATCAAACAGATATATGTATACACATATATATATGTATATATATACGTATATATGTATGTATATATATATAAAGAAGATTAAAAGTTTTGAAGAAACATACAAACCTAGGGAGGGGGAAAAGAGCTAAACCACCACTTGCCTTTACTCGAATCGCCGAAGAACGACCTCACAAGCCCTCCACGCCACAGATCGGCTAAAACACGGCCTACGCACGGAGGATCTATGAAAAACGGACAAAAAAGAGGGTTAGGGCAGCTAACCATAGCGCCAAAAATCTACGAATCACACGAAACTTACCAAGCACACGACGAGCACGGCGAGAGCTATCCAAAACTACGCTCCAACGAAGCTTTCGTTCAGCGGAGCTCCGTCAGCGACAGTCGGAAAGCTCACAAAACCCTAACCTCTCCCTTTCTCTCTCTCCAAACTCTCTCTGCTCGGGAAAAGGAAGAAGATGAAGAAGAAGATTTATATATAATTATATATATAAACAAAGTGAATGGAAGAAGATATTTATATATAATATATATATAAAGAGAGATAATGGAGGAAGAAGGTGGAGAAAGAAGAATATAATAATTTTTATATATATATAGGGAGATTGAGGAAAATAGCTATTATGCTGAAAAAAAAAATAATAATAATAATAATAATATAAAAAATGAGAAAAAGAATGGTCGAACCAACGGTCGCCGATTCCAATGAAAATTTCACTGAAGAAAAATATCGGCGCCACGAATCCAACGGAGATGACGGAATCAAAATCCGTTGAGCCAAACTCAAGATATAAATTTTTGAAGATTTCGGCGACGATAAATATACAAAATCTTCGGAAAATCACCGGGGCTCTAAAAACGCTCGCATCACAACAAACTTCGACGAGCCTCTCTAAAATTGAATAACTTAATTTCCTAACGTAAAATTTTCCAAATCCGGCACACTCCAAAATTTGGTCGAATTGACCGAACGAACGCGAAAACGCGCAAACGGCAGCGCACCGCTAACTTCGCACTAACGTAACGCCCTTACATCAAAATGACTTCAAAGAAGGAATAAAATAATTCCTGAAAATTCTGGGGCGTTACAATATTCATCCCTCAGACTAAGTACACTAGGGAGCTTATCAAGAAGTATGGGATGGAATCAGCTTCCACCATGAAAACTCCCATGGGGTCCAACATTTCCCTGGACAAGGATGAGAAGGGCAAGGCCTTTGATGAATCCATGTACAAGTGCATTATTAGATCCCTATTGTATCTAACTGCTAGTAGACCAGACATTATGTATGCTACATGTGTTTGTGCTAGGTACCAGGCATGCCCTAAGGAAGCTCACTACTCAGCTGCAAAGAGAATTTTGAGAAACCTTAAAGGCAGCCTACATCTTGGCCTTTGGTACCATAAGAATAATGATTTTGAACTAACTGGATTTTCAGATGCAGATTTTGCAGGATGCAAAGAAGACATGAAAAACATAAGTGGTACTTGTCAGTTCCTAGGAAGGAGGTTGATATCTTGGAGCAGCAAGAAGCAGACCGGTGTGGCAATATCCACTGCTGAGTCAGAATATATTGCTGCAGGTAGTTGTTGTGCACAACTTTTGTGGATACAATATCAGTTAAAGGACTACAACCTCAAGGTAAGTGAGTCTCCTCTATATTGCGACTCATCCAGTGCTATCTCTATTGCTAAGAATCCTGTCTCTCATAACATGACTAAGCACATAAAGATAAGATGTCATTTTATTAGAGAACATGTTGAATGTAAAGATATATGCCTTGAATTTGTCCCCATTGACAATCAAGTTGATGATATCTTTACAAAGCCATTGGATGAGGCTAAATTCAATGCTTTCAAAATTGAATTAGGTATGTTAAATATTGAATAGTGACAAGTTTTTCCTTCTATTAGTCATCTATGATATTATGCATGTTATGTCATGACTTAAAATGTTGTTGTTAAAATTTTGATTTGAATCGTTTAGGAGTAAGCAGGAGTTGCATCAACTGAGTTATAGCCAAACAACTACAATGCCACACAGCAACACAAAAGACTTTATTGAATCACAAACTTGATTTACAGTGCGAGGTATACATGGCGAGACATGATTCATAAGAATCACGGAGAAGAGAAGAACAAAACACCAAAAAGCAAAACTTGCGGTCTTGACAAGCAGAGACCGCACAGACCGCTCGACTCCAGAGATCGCCCGGCTTATCCTGAGACCACGCGAACAGAAGACAGGCAAGACCGCAACACAGAACACCCGGCTTGAACTGTACTGCCAGACCGCCACCTCAGACCGCACGAACTGGAGCTTATTGAACTGAACGAAGAACAACTGTCGCAAGAACGCAACTCAGATCGCCTAACCGCTGAAGGTCGCCTGATCGCTGAGCTCGCTGCGAACAGCACAAGAACAACATTAACCAGTTCGCAAACAAGCCACTACCGAACTGTTTATTCAAGCCGCTGGAAATCACCAAGGAAGGAGACCACAACTTGCTGACCGCAAACCTGCGAACATAACAAACAGTCAACTCGCTTCCGAGACCGCCCAACCTCAAAGTTGAGACCGCACGAATTAACCCAGGCTCTAGTTCTTACAGTTCTCGTTATGAATGATGGGCCATGCACCCCTATTTATAGGCGACAAGATGGATGTCGTCACCGCCACAAGAGGGATACAATCACCACCCGCCAGATCGCCAGCGGTATCAAAAGAGCAGACCGCGCGATCACACTCCTTGAACAACCTTCTGTCCAAGACCGCAGATCAGCAGGCAGACCGCGCACAAGCCGTGCGGACACAAGACACACCTTCCTTAGATCGCCAGGAGCAAACCAAGGAACATCTGGCCGACTCCAGATAAGTCGCCAGATCGCCAAGCACAAACCGCCCGGTCACAGCGGTTACACCAGAACAGACCGTCCAGTCTTCTACAAAGGAGATAGACCATCCAAGCAGAACAACCCGGGACGAAACCGCAATAACCAGGAACAAACCGGTCAACTAGCAGACCGCCAGAACCAAACCAACAGAACAGACCGACAGAGCACCAGCGCAGACCATGCGGTCTCTGCGGTCTCCAGAAACAGACCGCCTGGTCACCTTCCACTCCACTTCAACAATTTCAACACTCCCCCTTGAAGTGGGAAGTGGAAACAAGCCCGAGTAAACTCCGCAACCGAGTAAACGGTCCCTTCGCCAGCGGCTTTGTGAAGATGTCTGCAACATTGTCCGCACTTCGAACATGCTCGACCATAAGAGATCCTCCGAACACCTTTTCACGAATGAAATGGTGCTCAATCTCAATATGCTTGGTCCTCGCGTGACAGACTGGATTATTAACCAGCTTGAGAGCACTCTCATTGTCCCCGTATAGTATAGTGGGACCTCGAACCTCCTCATGAATGTCCTCCACCAACCTCCTAAGCCAAACGGCTTCCTGAGCAGCCAAGGACGAAGCCTTGTATTCCGCTTCTGTGGTAGATACAGACACCGAGTCCTGCTTTTTGCTGCACCAAGAGATAGCTGTGGGGCCCGCCATAAAGACAAAACCAGACGTTGATCTCCGATCATCCACGTCTCCCCCGTAATCAGCATCCATGTATCCAAGCAACTCCAAGCTTGACCCTCTCCTATATAGGAGACCCAAATCAGAGGTCGACTTCACATATTTCAGAATTCCTTTTGCCGCCAGAAGATGAGGCTTCCGTGGCTCCGCCATGTACCGACTCACTTTGCCAACTGCATAAGCAATATCAGGCCTCATGATGGTCAAGTAGATCAAGCTCCCAACCAGAGCTCGGAACACCAACGGATCAGATAGAACTCTTCCCTCATCCTTCCGAAGTTTATGATGCTGTTCCAGAGGTATAGAGCCGCTCTTCCCTTCCTCCATGCCAAATCGTTGAACGATCCGCTCCGCATATCCGGCCTGAGAAACTAGCACTCCGCTCTCCCGTCTCTGAACCTCGAGTCCAAGGAAATGGTGAAGCTCACCCAGATCCTTCATCTCAAATCTGATGGCAAGCTCGGCTCTCAGCCTTGCTACTGCCTCCTTCGAGTTCCCGGTGACAATCATGTCATCCACATACAGCAGAACAATAACTCGAAGCGCCCCCTCCTTCTTGACAAACAAGCTAGAATCAGAGTCTGAAGCAAAGAACCCGCAGAATAGAAGATACTCCGCGATCTTTCCATACGACACCCGAGGCGCTTGCTTCAACCCATACAGGGCTTTCTTCAGTTTGGAGACATAGTCCGGACACTCCTCTGAGATGAAGCCCGGCGGTTGGATCATAAAGATATCCTTGTCGATCTCGCCGTATAAGAAGGTGATGCGCAAATCTTAGCACACCGCTATAGGCGGTAGCAAGACTGCGGCACGAAACGACAGTGTTCCGATCGTTCAAGTAATATAAAATGTGGGAGTGAATCCCTAAGTATCGATCTCGAAGGAACACAGTAAGGTGGAGTTTACTATTGAGGAAGGACTTGAGATTGAAGTCCTTTAAGTCGGATGGATGCGAAAATGGGGGTTTTGGATTGTGGAAAACAAAGAAAAACAACTACAACTACTCCTATGCAATGCCGCTATGCAATGCTTCGCTTGGCGGGATGGAGACTAGGCAGGCCTTGAGCGCACTGCGTCGCAAGGGCGGATGGATGAGTAGGCAAGCAGAATCGAACTGTTCAGGCCTTGAGCGCGCTGCTTCGTTAGGCGAATGGATTACACGGGCCGCTATGCCATGCTTCACTAGGCGGATGGGCGAGTAGGCATGCAGAGTGAGGGTTGCAAGCACCTCGTCGACAAGCACGCCACTAGCAATTGCTAGTGCGGCACACGAACATGACGGTGGAATGGAAAATGGATGGGGGCGCACCTCATACACACATATGAACAATATAATTTCAATAGAATGAAATAAGCATTACATAACATGGTTCATAGTGTACATCATCAAAGTATAGAGAAATCTAGCTTATACAACTACCAATACAAAGAGAGAGAGAGAGAGAGAGAGAGAGAGAGAGAGAGAGAGAGAGAGAGAGAGAGCAAGGAATCGACCCAATCCGAAGGCTCGTTGGGATTCACGGTTGGAATCACTGGGTTGTCAATCCGTGTCCAAGCTCGGTCCTCAACTGCGTCCGGGGTAGAGAAGGTTATCACTACCTTCCAATGGCCCGTCTTCTTCGTGTCACGATCCGGCCGCACAACCTAGCTTCCTTCTCCTTGACTATTGGTGGATGTAGGGCTAAATCCCTCTCCTTGGAGCTAGAGGATGATGGAGGAGGCCAAAGGGGGCGGAGAACCTGCGGAAATGGCGGAAACGGCGGAGAGACTGCGCTGGAAATGATCGTCCGACCTAATTTTGCGGGCTGTATATTTATAGAAAACAGGGCGCACGACCAGTAGTCGTGCGCACTGGAAGTTGGTGATCGTGCGCGCTGTGCCCGAAAACCTGCAAGACAAAACTGCAGAAAATAATAAAGCGCACGACCGTGCGTAACAACGCACGACCAAATTCAGAAAGAAACTTTGGGCTGCAAATGAATGCGCACGATCAGTGGCACACGATCAGTGGTCGTACGCAGTATAACCAGTGATCGTGCGCAGTGTTCCTGTACAAATTTGTACAGGGAACACTTGCACGACCCCTGTTCCAGCATAAACACAAATAAAAACCACTGAAAGTGGCACAAAACACATCATGAAAGATAATAGGAATGAAGAACATGAAAATACACCACATCGGGCCTAGAAGTGCACTTCAAGTGAGAATTGTTAATAAATAAAGTATAAGCATTAATACACAAAAAGTGAAGTGCAAGTGCGTGAAAACTAGCCCAGATGAGTCCATAAAAATGTATATAATTTGGACTCATCACACCCTCAGACTTACTCGTTTGCTCGTCCCGAGCAAACTATCTCCCATGTGAAGTAGAAAAATCATAAGCTGGCAAAGTAATTGAATATGCGAAGTACAATGCGAAGTCGCTTACACGCGCGCGTTGAAATTTCAGTAGAAAAACCTTTTAAACATGCGAAATAGATTAGAATTTTCTAGATTGCGTTTCTACTTATTATTGCTACTCATAATTTGAATCGTGGTGAATCCTTCAATCACGCGGAGGGTGAAAGTAGCTCGATCACTAAGTGGAATATTGCCAGAGATCGAGGATCGGGACAAACTCCAAAGAAATCCATCAATGACGATGGCCATAAGCTTGCCCGTTCACACTCTCTCCACGACACTATTTACGTTCAGAGTGCGAATCAATAGGACTTTTAGGTTATGATTTAGGCTTAGGCTATGGTGCGGTAGACAATGATAAACGTGGGGGCTTAGCACACCTAACCCAAATGAGCTCGCAATAAAAACACTATCCGGCAATAATGAAAAATGTGTACACCACACCCCCAGACTTAAACATGAAACTATGAGGTGTGTACACCACCTATTCCCAAATACATTGCTTTACACTTTTTTTTTTCATTTCTTTTCACATTTTTTTTCTTTTTTTTAATTATAACTTTGCACATATAATAACAAACAAAGCTATATTTTCAATAACGCATTCCCACCACAACCACAAATATACACAGCCTCAACACCCAACTTTTAAATGCACAAATTGCTTGAGCTCAGGATTTGGTGTGCGATTAGGATAGCCATTTTGGCTTTGGTGAATTGAAGGTGGAGCTGAATCAAATGGTAGGGATTAGGCACAAAGGGGCTAAGCAAGGATAGAGCGTTTAGGAATGGTGCAAAGGCTCAACCGGATCAAAGAATGGCCTATATCACACTCGCACAAATGAAATAACATATACCCATGCTTCGAGAGTCGCTAGGGGCAAGTTCTTAGCCACTGAGAAAGAATATCCTTCCTCCCGACTCGAGCAATACATCACTAGCAATCGTCTACACACGCACCTACACTATCGTCAGATTCAACTGGATTCACAAAATACGAGTAGAATAAATAGTATTCACGCAATTGGAAAATTATAAAACTAAATGCATGAGAAAAAAACTAATTCTACAAGAATTTCAACACGAGACGCGAGCACTCGACTAGGAGCACTGGTAGAGTCAACATGTTACTCCGCCACTCAATCCTATGCCAGCATCATGATCTTTCAATCACACAGAAAAATAATATTTACCCGAGACGCATAGACAAATAAGCGCGTGCTCAAGTGGGTGTTGTGATGTGATGTGAAGATGAACAAATAAAATAACTGAAATAAAATACTTCTAGCATGCACTGAGATGTGCACGTGCAGTGGGTACAATAAATATCTCTCCCCCAGACTTTGACTAAACCAACCAGCATAAAATATCAACATGAAATTTAAATGAGGGTTAGGGGAAGAGAGTACCTAATGCTCAGCAAGTGAGCATACCAGAAGATTGGCGTGTAAACCAAGACAAAGCTGCAGTATCCGCCATCCAGAAGAATACCTGCAGGGGTGAGCTTCGCAAAAACAAAAGACAATATACAAACATAAAAATGAAATACAACTAACTAAACTAAACAAGATGAAATAAGAATTGCAGGAAAAGTAAGATAACTACTGGGGTTATTGTCCTCCCAGCACGACTTATTCAACTTTAAAGCAGTTCTAGCTAATGGGTCTATGAAAAAGGAAATGTACAGGTAACTGTTCTAATATGCGTGTCGGTAGCGGGTACCGATACGGAGATAGAGCAGTTACTCCCCTACCTAAATAAAAATACCTGCTGAGCACAGGTAGTGGGAATAGGAAGTAAGAAGAGGAGGAGAGCTGGTCCTCGCTCGTCTCACCACAAAATAAATCCTTGCCCAACAAGGTGTCATCTCCAGGGAGGCAGCATGAGGAGACGGCAATGAGTGGAGCTTCCTCTACGGAGGGGGGATCAACCTCCTCACATAAGAGGATGCTCTCATCATTGACTTGAGCATCATGCTCCAAGTCCTCCTGGGGTACCTGTGAAGACTCAACCTGCACAGGCTCAGATGAAGAAGGGGGATCAAGAAATAAACAAGAAGAATGACTTAAATAAAAATCAAGCGGGGGAGTGGTCCCGGTCTCACTCCCATCAGGTTGGGAAAGTAAAATAATGTTTGCATTGTCATCAATGCTACAAGGTTCGGCGGGATCAACAGCGGCCATGCCCAAGAGTTGGACTTCCTCCACCGGTGCTGAGGAAAGCTCCTCTTCACCTAGAAGGTTGTCCTCCTCCATAGGAGCAGGCATAACACATAGATCGCCAACCTCATCCTGCGACACATCCTCAACAATGTCGTCAGAGACGAATGTAGTATGCACAACATGGGGAGGAATAGTGCTTGGATAAATGTCAAGCACCGATTCCTCACAAAGAATTGAATCTACACATGGTGATATATGTGCAGGGGAGATGGGCTCAGCCATGTCGGAGCCTAGATCAGCCACACATCTGGTGACTGTGTCCACATCATACCCTTCAAAACTTGAAGGTGAAATGGACACATAACCAGATGTTGAAGGTGTGCTGCCAGAAGTAGGAGTCAGGACGATCCGGATATCCGGCTCGTCATCCTCGTCCATTTGGCGAAGGAAATCAACACAATCCTTCAAGGCATGATCCGTGCTCTGACAAAACAAGCACTGCCTTGCGGGCTTCTTTGGCACGCAGGTGCTGAAGCCGAAAAGAAGTGTGACGGTAAAGGCTCGGCAGAATAGCCATAGGGCTTACGCGCACCATATGGAGTACCAGACGAAGTCGGTGCTCCATATCCCGGGCCTTGAGTGCTAGGGCTATTATCTCCCTTTGGACATCTAACACTAGCGTGAGAGATATCTCCACACCAACGACAATGAATATTAAATGAAGCCCACATAGTGTGAAGATAAAATGATTCAAAATAAAAATACTATTGTGCAAAATACTACACTTAACAAAAATTTACTAGAGCAACCTAATATAAACAGTAAAACAGAATAAGAAGAAATGAAACAAAAAGAATGCAATACACAAATGGAAGGGCTTCTTTCTCAGATTCTCCCTCTCCAGAAAACTCACACGACTGTGTTCCCCGGCAACGACGCCAAAAACTTGATGCGCAAATCTTAGCACACCGCTATAGGTGGTAGCAAGACTGCGGCACGAAACGGCAGTGTACCGATCGTTCAAGTAATATAAAATGTGGGAGTGAATCCCCAAGTATCGATCTCGAAGGAACACAGTAAGGTGGAGTTTACTATTGAGGAAGGACTTGAGATTGAAGTCCTTTAAGTCGGATGGATGCGGAAACGGGGGTTTTGGATTGTGGAAAATAAAGAAAAACAACTACAACTACTCCTATGCAATACCGCTATGCAATGCTTCGCTTGGCGGGATGGAGACTAGGCAGGCCTTGAGCGCACTGCGTCGCAAGGGCGGATGGATGAGTAGGCAAGCAGAATCGAACTGTGCAGGCCTTTAGCGCGCTGCTTCGTTAGGCGAATGGATTACACGGGCCGCTATGCCACGCTTCACTAGGCGGATGGACGAGTAGGCATGCAGAGTGAGGGTCGCAAGCACCTTGTCGACAAGCACGCCGCTAGCAATTGCTAGTGCGACACACGAACATGACGGTGGAATGGAAAATGGATGGGGGTGCACCTTATACACACATATGAACAAGATAATTTCAATAGAATGAAATAAGCATTACATAACATGGTTCATAGTGTACATCATCAAAGTATAGAGAAATCTAGCTTATACAACTACCAATACCAAGAGAGAGAGAGAGCAAGGAATCGACCCAATCCGAAGGCTCGTTGGGATTCACGGTTGGAATCGCTGGGTTGTCAATCCGCGTCCAAGCTCGGTCCTCAACTGCGTCCGGGGTAGAGAAGGTTGTCACTACCTTCCAATGGCCCGTCTTCTTCGTGTCACGATCCGGCCGCACGACCTAGCTTCCTTCTCCTTGGATATTGGTGGATGTAGGGCTAAATCCCTCTCCTTGGAGCTCGAGGATGATTGAGGAGGCCAAAGGGGGCAGAGAACCTGCGGAAATGGCGGAAACGACAGAGAGACTGCGCTGGAAATGATCGTCCGACCTAATTTCGCGGGCTGTATATTTATAGAAAATAGGGCGCACTATCAGTGGCGCACGACCAGTAGTCGTGCGCACTGGAAGTTGGTGATCGTGCGCGCTGTGCCCGAAAACCTACAAGACAAAACTGCAGAAAATAATAAAGCGCACGATCGAACGCACGACCGTGCATAACAACGCACGACCGTGCATAACAACGCACGACCAAATTCAGAAAGCAACTTTGGTCTGCAAATGAATGCGCACGATCAGTGGCGCACGATCAGTGGTCGTGCGCAGTATAACCAGTGATCGTGCGCAGTGTTCCTGTATAGATTTGTACCGGGAACACTTGCACGACCCCTGTTCCAGCATAAACACAAATAAAAACCACTGAAAGTGGCACAAAACACAAGATGAAAGATAATAGGAATGAAGAACATGAAAATACACCACATCGGGCCTAGAAGTGCACTTCAAGTGAGAATTATGAATAAATAAAGTATAAGCATTAATACACAAAAAGTGAAGTGCAAGTGCGTGAAAACTAGCCCAGATGAGTTCATAAAAATGTATATAATTTGGACTCATCAGAAGGCATTCTTAACGTAGAGATGCCAAATCTCCCATCCACTTGAAGCCGCCAAAGCAATAACAAATCGGACCGAAGTCATCTTTGCCACTGGACTAAACGTCTCATCATAATATTCACCATACTGCTGTGAGAACCCGCGAGCTATAAGGCGAGCCTTGTATCGCTCAATCGTACCGTTAGCTTTCTTCTTGAGTTTATAGACCCACTTGCATTTTACAGGGGTAATGCCCTTGGGCCTGGGCACTAGAGACCAAGTCTCATTCTTCTTGAGAACATCCATCTCTTCTTGTATAGCAATGTCCCACTGCTTCACGCCTTTGGCCTTCTCAAAGCTCGATGGCTCCCTCTCATCCAAGGGACCAACAAAGAAACATGAGACGAAGCTCACCATGTTTCCTCCTGTGTACCGATCCGGTGGCTTGATAGTCCTCTTCGACCTCCTAAGAGGTTGCTCCTGACTAACCACCTCCTCAGCTACTTCTTCTGTGCTAGCTCCTCTTCCAGACGAACTTGGAACATCGCTCCCCCTGCTTCCAGAACCTGAAGCCTCCATCTCAGAGCTTGACACAGCTGGAGCCCCTGGTGAAACAGGCAACTCCACTTGAAGATTTCCCGCAGCCTTCCCTTTTTCATCAATCCTGCTCTCCGGTAGTTCAACTCCTGAACTCCCCTTGTAGGAAGTCACCTCATCGAACACCACATCCCGAGATATCACTAATCTCCGTGTCTCAGGATCCATGCATCTCCATCCTTTATTCCGCTCATCATATCCAACAAAGACTAGCTTCCTTGCTTTCGCATCTAGCTTTGTCCGAAGAGCATCAGGAATATGCACATAGCAGGTTGACCCGAACACCCGAAGGTGTGCAACACTCGGATTCTCCTTGAACATCAGTTCGTGAGGGGTCTTCATGTTGATAGGACTTAGAGGCATTCTGTTGATGACATAAGCTGCACAAGACATTCCCTCCGCCCATAAGGACTTTGGGATACTCTTGGCATGAAGCCAGCATTTGCAGGTTTCCGTCAGATGACGGATCTTCCTTTCCGCAACGCCGTTTTGCTGTAGAGTATGGGCACAAGTGAGCTCTCTCCGAACGCCGTGTTTCCTGCAAAAACTTGAGAACCCACCAGAGGTGAACTCCCCACCATTGTCAGTTCTCAATTTTTTCACTCGCAGGCCTAACCGACCTTCCACCAGCTCCTTGAACTCCACAAACTTTGCAAAAGCTTCCGACTTCTCTTTCAGAAAATACACCCAGACATATCTGGTGTAATCGTCAATCAACACCAACATATATCTGTTGCCTCTAAGGCTTGGGGTGGCAGTCGGTCCCATCAAATCACCATGAATGCACTCCAACGGCACTTTGCATCTTGTGTTTGATTTATCAAATGGAAGTCGATGAGACTTACCAAACTGACTTCCTGCACAAACATGACCGTCTCCATAGGAGGACAAGCTAGGCAAGCCCTTGACAAGGCCCCTTACCGCCATAGCCTTCAATTTGTCCATGCCAACATGCCCCAACCTTTCATGACAGATAGCCGCGCTATCATTGGTCTTCATCTTATCAACATAGGTACTTGTCGATAACACGAACAAGTCATTCACCCGCTTTCCAACATGAATAACATCTCCCTTTATCTCCGGTTGAGTTTTAAGAAACTTCACTTCTGTTGGGCCAAACAGAACGTGATAACCGGCATCGACCGCATTAGTCACAGAGAAGAGATTCTTCTTCATACCAGGCACGTGATAAACACTCCTCAAAATGAGTGGACCCTTATCACTGCTCAGAGAGACAACACCTTCTTGTTCTACTGAATGAACAGAATTATCAGCCGTAATGATAGCATCATTACCTGAGTAAGGCGCCAAAGAAGAGAATTTTGATTCATCCCCGGTGGGGTGATGTCCACACCCTGAATCCACGATCCAATCCTAACAGCCCGTCCAAAGACGTCCAAATTTCAGCAGCAGATTTACATCCAATGATGTGATCAAACAGCTCTGGTGAGATAACCCTCTTGAGTGTGAACTCCGCCTTAGCATTAGTCCTCCTCCAAAGTCTCACCTCTGCCATATTATCTCCTGCTAGAAACACCTCTTGTGTGTCTTCTCCTCCAACTATCTCCCATAGATCCTCGCCAAGTAAGTAACTCTCCATACACGACCTCTACTTTTTATAGTTAGTCGATGTGAGGAGGTCAATACCAAGCCCTCTTGCGTATCCATCTCCTATGAAAATCTATGTGGTCTCTTCTTCACAAAGATGATGGCAACTCAAGTTGATCACTGCTTATCCACTCCAACAACCTCGCTTTGATACCAAGTTAAAATTTTGATTTGAATCGTTTAGGAGTAAGCAGGAGTTGCATCAACTGAGTTATAGCCAAACAACCACAATGCCACACAGCAACACAAAAGACTTTATTGAATCACAAACTTGATTTACAGTGCGAGGTATACATGGCGAGACATGATTCATAAGAATCACGGAGAAGAGAAGAACAAAACACCAAAAAGCAAAACTGCCGGTCTTGAGAAGCAGAGACCGCACAGACCGCACAGACCGCTCGACTCCAGAGATCGCCCGGCTTGTCCTGAGACCGCGAAAACAGAAGACAGGCAAGACCGCAACACAGAACACCCAGCTTGACCTGTACAGCTAGACCGCCACCTCAGACCGCACGAACTGGAGCTTATTGAACTGAACAAAGAACAACTGTCGCCAGACCGCAACTCAGATCGCCTTACCGCTGAAGGTCGCCTGATCGCTGAGCTCGCTGCGAACAACACAAGAACAACATAAACCAGTTCGCAAACAACCCACTGCCGAACTGTTTATTCAAGCCACTGGAAATCACCAAGGAAGGAGACCGCAACCTACTGACCGCAAACCTGCGAACACAATAAACAGTCAACTCGCTTCCGAGACCGCCCGACCTCAAAGTTGAGACCGCACGAATTAACCCAGGATCTAGTTCTTACAGTTCTCGTTATGAATGATGGGCCATGCACCCCTATTTATAAACGACAAGATGGATGTCGTCACCGCCACAAGAGGGATACAATCACCACCCGCCAGATCGCCAGCGATCTCAAAAGAGCAGACCGCGTGATCACACTTCTTGAACAACCTTCTGTCCAAGACCGCAGATCAGCAGGTAGACCGCACACAAGCCGCGCGGACACAAGACACACCTTCCTTAGATCCCCAGGAGCAAAACAAGGAACATCTGGCCTACTCCAGATAAGTCGCCAGATTGCCAAGCACAAACCACCCGGTCACAGCGGTTACACCAGAACAGACCGCCCGGTCTTCTACAAAGGAGATAGACCATCCAAGCAGAACAACCCAGGACGAAACCGCAACAACCAGGAACAAACTGGTCAACTAGCAGACCGACAGAACCAAACTGGCAGAACAGACCGGCAGAGCACCAGCGCATACCGCGTGGTCTCTGCGGTCTCCAGAAATAGACCGCCCGGTCACCTTCCACTCCACTTCAATAATTTCAATAGTTGTCACATCAATACTCTTAGTGTCATGGTTAGGACTTCAAATAATCAAATCTCAAATGGATTAATGATTAGGTAGTAAGGTCAGCTACAAAAATAGAGTTTGTTTTAGCTGAACCGCTGAGATAGCTAAATTGTCCCAGCGGTTGATAGTGCTCTGTCCCAGCGGTTTAGGTCATCGTCTCAGCGGTTCCGCTGAGACGGGCTGGTTCAATCACAGAATGTCTAAACGTAACCCCAAATGATCTAAATTCCAAGAAAATAATAAGTTTACTAAACTTTAATCATTAAGGGTAATCAAAACATAAATCAAGGCTATATAAATAGGCCATTGTTAATTAAAGAAAAATACAAACCCTTCTGCCCTTGCCGCTGAGACGAATCGTATTCCCTTCCGTCTCAGCGCCTTCTTCTACATCAAAAATGGCGCCAAAGAGTTCAAAGGATCTTCTGGAGGGTTATGAGATTGTAAGAAATGGATCTGCCCATGCTCCAGAAGAGATAAAGGGAGTGATTCAACTCCTTGAAGCACAAAGTCTGTAGTATATTCTTTTTGAACCAACTGTCACTCTCAGAACTAAAGTTCTGGAATGGTTCAGCAATGCAACGTTGTCTTCCTCCAAGTCATCTTTGAAGTCAAATATAGGAGGAGAAAAAGTGAAAATATCCTCAGCCAAAATAGAGAAAGCGTTACAAATTCCCTCATGTAGTCAGGATGAGGAGGAAGAAATCTCTGACAAGGATAAGAAAAAGGCTTTGAAGTGGGCTGAGTACAGTGATGCCAAGACAGGATCATAGAAATGGAAATTCTTCAATCAAAGAGGCAAACTTCTGTCAGATATAGTGGGAAAAGCAATTCTCTGCAAGCCTGGGTCTCATGACACAATCTCCCAATATATGTTTGACCTTATGAAAAGAATCATTATGACAAGGAAAAATTCCTGGGGATAAGTTATTTTTCAAAGAATTAAGGAATGTCTGCAAGCACCTAATATGGGTAGAATTCTCTCCCTCTATCTGATCCAAACCTATCCTGAGAAGTACAAGGGCTTAAAAGGATCCAATATCCACTACCTGAAGAGAATGGATATAAAAACCCTAGATTGGTTCACAAGGTTGCTCCCCATGAGCCAGCCCTCTGAGGCAAAGGAGAAGGAGAAAAAGAAATCCAAATCAACCAAGAAGCCAAGAATGGTTATTTCATGTTCCGAGTCAGACCAATCTGATAAGAATGAGGATGATGGGCTGATCTTGGATCTCACAACAGTCCTGAAAAGGATGCTTATATGGATGACAAGACTCCTGATGAGCCTGTCCTTCCAAATGTTTTGGAGATAGATTGCACCCCTGGTAATTAATTCTTAAACTCCACATTACTAATAATGTTATCTAATCTTAACCAATCTATTAGTTGATCACCAATGACTCATCAATAATATAAACTTCAGATCCTCAAGGCCAGATGGATGCCCTATCTGAGGTGGAGCAACAACAAGAACCATCTTCAATGGATGTTGCTAATGACAATAATGATGGTGAAGCTGTCTCTCACGGGATTGATGAGGACAAAGTGCCTTCTCCTGAGGACATGGAAAGTAAGATTGACACTATCATCTTAAATCTTGAAAGAAGAATTCAGCTTAATCCTGATAATGAACCATCTCTCTGGGATTCACCAGGTCACAGACAATTTGATTCTCCTTCAATTGGTAAAGATGATGTATTACATTTCTTGGAGTCATCAGATCAAGACAAATATGCTGATGATGATGAGGATAATGTTGTTGATGATGATGATGGAGCTCCTGATCACACTGATCTTACAGCCAAATATATTGAAGGAGATGATCATCATGCTGAGGGGGAGCTTCCAGTAGTTGATATTCAGGATAAAAAACCTCTAATCATTGAACAGCAAGCTTCAACCACCATCTCCTCACAGTCCAATGAGAGCATTCACAATGCCATTCAAATCATGTTAGAGACTCATCTAACATCTATGAAGGATTATGTAGACAAGTCAGCTTCTACAGTTAAAGCATATATAGATCAATCCGTCTTCAATGTGAAATCTGAAGTAATGGATGAGGTCAAGGAAATCATGGAAGACACTACAATCCCGAATAAACAAATGAAAAAGTGGTTTGATCTGGCAGAGAAGTCAGTGGTGTCTCAGAACACAATTCTAAGATCAATTGACAAACACCTTCAACTGTCTGAGCAAGATATGAGATAGGTCAAGAACTATGTCAGCAAGACAGATGAGGTAATAGAAAAAGCTTCAAACAATATACAAGAATATGTGTACTCCACTGCTATGTAGCTGAATGATGATGCTCGATAGAAACAAGGATGAGCTGAAGGCTGATATTGAAAATGTTCTCCAAACAGTTTCTGGCTCAATAACTGCTGCTCAACAACACATAAATCAGAAGATTATTTGAAGAAGCTAGGAAGGGCGAGGATAACAATGCTATCACAAACTCTGAGCTAGCCCTCAAGGTTTTGCAAGTAACAAGGCTAGCCTTAAACCTTCCCCTCCTGGACAGGCAAAGGGCTGAAGATTGGGATTTCTCTAGACAAGAAGAAATTGCCAAGAATGCAAGTCTGACAAAGAAAAGAGAGAGAGAGAGAGAGAGAGAGAGAGAGAGAGAGAGAGAGAGAGAGAGAGAGAGAGAGAGAGAGAGAGAGAGAGAACACAATGCTAGCTGAAGAGTTTATGGCTAAGCAGAGGGAAGAACAGTCCAAAGATCCATATTTTGAATACTGGAGTGAAGACTTAAGAGCATAATTCTAAATGCATGGATAAGCCATGGACAAGTCTGCAAAGACATTGATAAAATCTATTCGTCTGAAGAATGGATAAAATATTTAGAAATAAACACAAAAAGGGATAAAATATTTAAAGAAAATCTGGTAAGAAAGGATAATTCAAGAAGGATGCCATCAAGGTACATTCCAAATCCATATGTATACTTCAGAAGGCAAGAAAACAGGAAAAGGATTGCTGAAATAGAAGCAGCAAATGCAGATAAAAATGCCTCAACCAAAGGGAAAGAAGCTATTGTAGACATTGCTGAATGCCCAACATCTTCTAAGAAGAGAAAAACTTAAATGAATGTATCTAAGTTTTATGAATATCAAAATGTAACTTGAATAATGTCTCAACACTACATCTGAATTGAAAATGAATGAGTTGTTGAATCTATTACTTTATGTTGTGAGCTAATCTCATTCATAGCTTAATATTCTTCTGTGTTAGTGCTTAAGATAATCTGTGATGCCTTGACATAATTGCTTAATCACATTATTGGGTTGATAAACTATGATTGTTATTATGCTTGTCATGAGTATTATCTGTTATGACCTTATCTGTAATGCCATACAAAATGTTAACATGATTATGTCATGATGAATGCTATGCTCTGAAGTTAATAAGTATTTATTTGTTATGTACCTTAGCATTGGGGGTGTTCTGTCTTCTTCAAATAGGGGGAGATTGGGAATATTACCCTCATTGTTCCCTTGATTTGAAGAAGCATCACACTCAATGCTAAGTACAAGTTGTATTTGATAAACCCTATTCTACATCATGACTATGCAGGGTTAGGTTATTCCAAGGTGTGGAATAAGTTCAGTGGTTTACTGCCAAAACCGCTGAGATGAGTTCTCAGACTCAGCTGAACCGATGAGACAAGTCCAGGAGCCGCTGAGAAGGAGTCTGGGCCTGCTGAGCTGCATATAGAGAAAACCGCTGAGACAACTGTCTGTCTCAGCGGATCCGCTGAGACAGGACATAAGCAGCCGCTGAGAGTGGCAGGTGTCTCTGCCCAACCGCTAAGATAGATTCAAATGTGCTGGCGGGTTTTGCTTTTGGCGCAAGCTACAGAAAAGCAAGATAAGGTGCTCCAATCACCTCCATACTTTGTCAGAGGGCATCTAATAGTCGTTGAAGACTGAAGAAGTATAAAAGAACAACTTAGGGCATTGAAGAAGGAAGCTTTTTTGGAAAAAGAACTAATATACAACTGTTTCAATGACGTCTGTCAAGAAGATTTCTCTTCTTGCTTCCTAAAGCTTCAAGAAGAGAAAGTTTGTTCTACCTGAGTGATTCAAGAAGAGCAAGTTGATCCTCTTTCATCTACTGAAGAGAAAGATCAGAAAGGGGCAGGATTGAAGCACTGAACTGTTCCCTATTTCAAGACTGCTTCTGTAGTTAATCTGCAACAAAAGACCAATGGTTGAAAGATCTAATTATTTCATCTTCTGTTGTAAGCTTCTTTTATAACTTCTGTAGGAACATATTTGTTCTGAGTTTGTAGGGCTTTTTGCCTGAGGAAGTAGTGCTGTTTGGGCCTGAGTGTAGAGCTGAGAGTTTAGCTTGAGTGTAGGATCTCTGTAGAGATCTGAGGTAGGACTTCTTGATAGGTCTGAGTTGGTAGGGCTGCTGTGCCTGAGGTAGGGCTGTTGAGCCTGAGGTAGGGTTTGGGAAAACCAGAGAGATCCCGAGGGATCTGAGTTGTAAGCTCTTGGAGCTGAGATTGGAGGAGTTGGCCTTGTCTAACTCATTGTTAGAAAGGTGAAGGGGGAAAGAGGACTACTCAAGACACCCTATCTTGAGAAACCTCTATAAATGCTTGTGTGTTTTCTGTGTGCTTAATTTATTTCTAACATTAACTCAGAAAATAGATAGGCTAAAGCTTAAAACAAAAGAGACCTATTCACGGTAACATCCCCCAAACAACTAGACCCCTAGAGTGATTTTGACATGACTAGGTCATGAAAAAACACCAGAAAGCTTGAATAGACAACTTGGCCTTAGCCAAGAAGAAGGAAACCACAGTGGTCTGCAAATAGCAATTTCCAGCTAACAATCATAGGGTTTGACTTAAGGGCCTCACATTGACCCTTTGACCCCACCATGACATAAATAACCTATTAAAGGGTCCCTTAGAGCACTAAGGTCCCATTGGGGTCAACCAAAGATGCCAAATTGACCAAAGTCAAACCAAACCCCAAATTGGTCAAAGTAGCCTAATTAGGGCCAATTGACCTCCACCATGCCAAATTGACATTGAACCTACCATTATAAGGATATTAGGGACCCAATGGACTAAAAAGCACCGTCATGGGGTCACCAATTTGGCCAATTTGACCTAAGTCAACTCTAGCCTTATTTTGGTCAAATTGCCCTATTGTGGGTAAATTGGCCTACATCTTTCCAAATTGACACTACCTAGACCTTCCTAACCCTTAGGGGAGGCCAATGGGTCACTAACCACCCATTGGGGTCAACCAAAATGGTCAAATTGACTAAAGTCGACCTAACCCCAAATTGGTCAAAGTAGCCTAATTAGGGTCAATTGACCTCCACCTTGCCAAAAGTGACACTACATAAACCTTCCTAACCCTTAGGGGAGGCCAATGGGTCACTAAACACCCATTTGGGTCAACCCAAATGGTCAAATTGACTAAAGTCAACCCTAACCCCAAATTGGTCAATGTAGCCTAATTAGGGTCAATTGACCTCCACCTTGCCAAATTTACCCTACCTAGACATTCCTAACCCTTAAGAGAGACCAATAGCTCACTAACCACCCATTGGTGTCAACCCAAATGGTCAAATTGACCAAAGTTAACTCTAGCCCTATTTTGGTCAAACCAACACCTTTTGGATTAATTGGCCCAATTGGGGCACCACCATGACTCAACCAACTTTGGGTGGTGTCAAGGGACTCAAGACACACCACTTGGACCAGTCAACCCATCGGTTGACCAAGTCAACACCTCAAGTCAACACTTGGTCAACCTTGCCCAAAAAGATGGGAAAAGGCTAACTCAACCCCAATCCACTTGGGCTAGGCCTAATTGGAGTAGCCCATTAGCTTAGGAGGCTGATAATTACCAGGAGTTAGCACTCAATTTCTGGAAATGATGAGTAGGAGAGAGAAAGTGCAATTTCCCCAATTTTGAAGAGAGCGAAAGAGGAAAAAAGAAGGAAAGTTAATGGTGGGAGGCCATGAGTCACTCCATTCATCTCCCCAAGCCCCTCCATTCATCTTCCATGATGCTTGGGAGGAGTTTCCCCATAAATTCCAGCAAGCCATCATCAATGGAGGAGCCCAACCATCATGGCCGAAATCTATTCTCCTCAAATTCCCCCTATACAACCCTCCCCACTCAACTCTAACTTCACCATTAGCTTCAAAAGGTGGATGGAAGTCGAAATCATATATTGGATCGAAGGTTTTGGTGGAGAATGGAGAGATCGGGTAGGCTCGCCGGAGAAGGGAAAAGACATGGCCGAACACCGCCGCCATCGTCGTCGGGCTCCAAGAAGGTCTGGTTCTTCTCCTCTCTCTCTGTGGATATATCCTAGATTAAAATATGTGAGAAATCGGGCTCAATTGATCCCGATCCAAGTGAGCAAAAATCTAAAATTCCATGAAAATATCTCGCTCGGGTTAGCCGGAAACCACCCCTCCGACGGTCGTGACGCCGCCCACCGTTATCCACCACCTCAACGGAGGTGGTGGTGGCGCTGGCCGGCCAGGGAGGTGGCCGGATGGCCGGCGGCATCTCTTGGAAAAGCTACAGCAACAAGAGATCTGGGCTGTTGGTTCATCGGAGAAGACATAATCAGGAGCGTCCATTTCCTGTACAGGAAACGTTAATAATAATTATTACTATTATTATCTCATTTTCTGATTTATTACTGGCAGTAGATAGATTAATTTATTAAAAATACTTAGGCCCCTCTACAGAAAAGGTGGTCAACATCAAAGTTGTAGCCCTTGGAGTCTTCTTTATTCGAAAATTTATTTCAGCCCAAAAGAAGTTCTGTAGCTCCCTGTAGGTCCATTTTGGTGGAACTAGTCCCTAGTGTAGAACAGACACCATTTCTTGAATAACTTTTGATTGGGTTATGGGATGGATTTGAAAATTGAAACCTAGGCTATTTACACCTACTCACACATCATATCCAAAAATGGGAATTTTAGGAGAACCTTTTTCTAAGGTTTTTGTAATAATTTCATAAATCAAATATTAATTACTTAGTGTGTCAATGACCTCCAATGCCCTCCAAATTTTGGTAGGTGCTTCTTAGGGTTATCACATGACCCTAGTAAACATTTCAGCCCAATTGGGACAGATTTAGATAGGTAATTGGTTAACCCAAGTTAGGTCAAATTAGGGCATGGTGTTTATCTTTGGGTATTGTGGTCAAATCTACTCACCATGAGTTGAAACCTTGGCCACTAGTTTAGGATCCCCTAAAACACCTTCATGAGTAACATGGGGTGGTGTAGAGGTGGATATGCCTTAGAACCCTAGTTTTACCCCTTGGGGTGCATATAGAGCTTTGTGAAGGATATGTGGTCAAAAGATATATAATGGCCATGGAACCTAGGATATGTGTTCATGGGATGTAATTATGCCCTAGGAAATTTTGAGAGAATTTTAGGAGAATTTATTCCCCCTAAATTATGTCATAACCCCTTTAGAGAAATTTCTTATAAGAGACATTTACATGTTCAAATGGTCTTGGATGGTGATGAAACCTTGGTAGTACCTTTATAATTATGTGATGGACCTCTGGTAATTTTTGTGAAATTAATTAGGTGATTTAACCAGCACTTCATTTACAAGGCACTTATTTTACCTTAATCTTAAGAAATGTAATTGAGGGTCCAATACTCTCTGGAAAAATGTGCAACTTGGTGATAAGACATTTTCGAGCACTAGGAAGCTCTGTGAATTTTATATAATTTTTGGAGGTTGTTATCAGTAGGATACTTCACAACATGTGCAAATTTGGAATTACTTGGATTAATTATTTCAGTGAGAAAATGATTCCCATAAATTGTGAAACTTTGTAATTAAGCTTTTCTGGACATAATAGAGGTCTCGTAATTTTTCTATAATTTTGACATAAGTATTCTTGGTAGTTCCTTCATAAATCTTCAAGTTTGGTTAAAAGTTAAATATTAAAAATAGATGACATTTCCTTACTGCAAAATTGTGATATTCATTATTTACTGTTATTTTGGCATGATAGATTTATCTGAATTTTATGAGGATCATATATTAAGAATACCTTACACTCCATGTTCATATTCATACTTGGCAAATACTAGAGAAATTAAATAAATGTTAAAATGTTGAGGAAAAATATGATTCTCTGGATTTAGTTTTGAAACATCATGATAGACCTCCAGTAAAAATCTTGAGTCAGTTGAATGAATATTTGGAGTACCTCTACTTATAAGCTTCATATAGTTTGTTTGGTTTGCGTATAATAAAAATGTGAAACTTGGGTATTTAAGGGCCTTCCAAGTGGAAGTGGCATGTAGTTGGTTAGCATGGTCAGGTTGAAGAGATTGAAGGTCACCAAAAGGAGTTTAGGTGATGAGGGTGTGATGGCGAGCTAAGAGTTAGGGTCGTGCTTGGGTTGACGAAAGATCGTCTTTCCCCTAGCGTGTAATAAACCACATAGGGTTAATCTAAGTGTAATAATAAGGAGGGTGTTCTTATGGGTAGATACCAACAACACTAAGTGTCTTGAGAAAGGGAGCTTTGGGGTTTCATCCCATTGTGGTTCCTAGTACCATAGCGAGCCCCTCACAGGGTAATCCTTTGGAAGTCCAAGATTAACCATAAATTATAGGGATAAGCTATTGTACAAGATTAACTTAATAATACGCGCACCCACATCCTGTAGTTACGGGAGGTTAGTTGGTTTGGTTGTACGAGCGGTAGGCTCGGTGGTTGAAGCAGCGGACTAGTTAGTCTGGTGAGCTTGCGACTCAGTAAGGCTTGTTGGTACGGACATGTTGGTCCGGCGAGCCATTGGCTAGTTAGTCTGGTGAGCTTGTGACTCAGTAATGCTTGTTGGTACGGACGTGTTGGTCCGGCGAGCCGTTGGCTCGGAAGGTTATAGTGACGGGTGGGTTAGCTCGGGGAATTTATGGCTCGGGATATAGTAGAACATATTTGCATGTGCATGAAGGTGGTAGGTCTTCGGTATTAGACGGTCGTTCACACCGACGTCAATACGTTGACTCGGCAAGTGTGGAATTTGCACTTAGCCATGAAAGTCTGGTGGTCCAGCTGGTAAGAGTATGCAGATGCTCCGCGGTTTTGCGTTGAGGCGTACGATAGGTCTAGGTTAGGTAGTGTGAATACCAACCTAGAGGTGGGCGAGGCCCAACCCACCGCTTCCGTTTTCCACTACGGGAGTATCCTAGGAGTCTTGCTAGCTCCAAAAAGGCGGAACTATAGGTCTGTGCGCATAGAGTCGAAGTGTGTGAGTTGCACTTGTGTGAACATAACATTTAACTGCATACTTGCATGTCATAGCATCAACATTGCATTTCAACCCCTACCCCTATCGTATAAGTCGGTTATGGGACTTCTTATACGATAGACCTTGCTAAACGTCCCCTTGGTCTATAGGTTTGTATGGGCATTCCTATAAATCAATGGTTACTTTCTATTTTATACATGTCTTTACTTACTGCACTTTACTTATTCTTTACCTGCTCTTACTATGCTCTTTTACTGCTTCAATTATATATATATACATATGTAGTGTAGACATTCCATGTACCCCTGTCACCTGCTATTGTTATACCCCTTGCTGTCCTCCGCTTCATCCTCCCGCACGGTGCCTAGGAGCCATTGGGGGGTGGGGAACATAAGGCTTAGTCTTTTTGACTAATGGTCGGTGGACCATATCATTTTAGGGGATCGAGGAGACGCAGTAGCACCAGAGGCCGGTGTAGACGGAGGCGGGCCAGTCTAGTATAGGAGCACAAGTTTCAGGATCAGTGAGTGATTAGTAGTTAGCTTCTATGAGTGATCTTGTAGTGAGGACATGATGTACATGGCATGTGCCCTTTATTATTGTAATATTGTTATTTCAGTTATACCATGTGGACATTTATTATATATAGCATGCGATTGTGGGCTTGAACTTCTATTTGTTCTTTTATACTTTTCTTCTTCTGTGATCGATATTGCCGGCAGGATCGGCGTTTTGTAGTGGCGACTTTCCCGAGTGAAGGTGTCACCGCAAAGGGGCGGTTCTGGGCATAAGACCCGGGTTTTTGAAAGAAAAAAGGGGTCTTACGAAGTGGTATCAGAGCAAACCTCAATCCGAAGAAAAGAAGTCCACAAACCATGGGCCACCCCGCACGAGTTTAGTTTGAGGACAAACTAAACAGCAGAAGCAATGGTGTGCCCATATGGGGAAATCACATGAAAAAGTCCACTTTTAACTGAACCTTTTGGCAAGTTTTCTTTTGTAGCATGCGGCGAACCTCGCCCCTAGCAGGGAATACCTCTGGCTACAAAGATCTCTTTAGATAGACCTTTAGTCAACGAGTTAGATTTAAACTCTACTAGGACACATGACTTACCATGACAATTTATATCATGCCCTAGTCTGAAATAGACCGTAGGTATAATTTTGGTGAAGGTACGAGGATACCCCAAAGAGGCTAGAGTAAAGGAGATTGACATATAAGCAGAATGGTATGAGACTCATAGACTCAACCCTCGTATCCGTGACATGTTTACATTGAGACAACCACCATGCCAAACACTGAGGGTCAGATAAGAATTCAAGTTCGGAAGAGACCCGTTTGAGATTGGTTCACATGTTGACCCTGATAAGGTTGTCGTAAAGGGGACATTGAAGAGTCTAAAGTATGGAGTATATCGACAAGTCTCTAGATAAAACCCCAAGTCTAAAGTTGTGTGCCCTAAGGATTGTTTGCATACCTAGGACAAATATAACATAGTGATATTGAAGATACTTAGCACAAAATGGATAGTGGCTTATCTTTTGTTTATTGGGGCTTATCTTTTGTTTATTGGGGCTTATCTTTTATTTATTGGGGATTACCTTTTGTTTATTGGGCAAATTATTTACTGACTTGGGTTTCCTTTGGATCTAATTTAGAAGGTGTTGCGTTGTGAACACGGTGATTTTGAAGTCGATCTTATTCGATGTTACTCGGGCAAGGATGAGATAGTGTAAAATAGGTCTAGAATGATGATCTGAAGTATTACCAGGACAAGGAAAGGACATCGTAGATCGAGCAACGGCTTGACCTTAGTTGAAGCATTAGAAATGTAAAGTAGCTAGGTTTAGTCACTTAGGGATGCAGATGCCTTTCTGGAAGTTGGGAACTGAAATTAGGTCGTGCAAGCTTTAGTTATATTTGAAAGTTCTAGTAGTTTGGAGCTTTCGGAAGTGATTAACTTATGATTTGTTATAAATCACATCATATCATGGTAGAAAATTTTAACTATAATAATTGCCCTCAAACCTTGGAAGCCATGATGATGAATAACCGGAGATCTAAAATGATGAATTATTAGATTTAGAATATAAAATTTAAGTTTACTATGATAAGAACGATCTAAGTTTATTTTACTTCGGACCATTCGAAAGTGATCAAGACTCGCATATGTGGAAGTGATAAGAATTTGGTGAAATAAACGTGATGATATTTTCTTGATGGAATTGACTTGTAAAAATCTTAGGGTATCAAAAATTTTGCCCTCATACCCTGTGAATCAAACTCCACGTAGAAAGTGATTGTGAGTCATCTTATGAACATTGATACTAGTGATGATCGGTTAACATATACTCATGAAAGTTCATGAGTACACCCCACTTTAAAATTTTGAGGATAACTGAGATGTTTGACGATCTGATCATTCCCACCAATGGTAAGAACTAGATAAGTTGTAGAGTGGAGATGATTGATCACTCAGATGTACTTGAAGGAATAAGAACCTAAACATGCGAAGAAAACTCTATAGAGGCATTGCCTACCCATACAAATGAGAAATGTAGTCACCGTAAAGATGGTGTATTACAGAATGTATATTTCCCTGGAATGAGGAAAGACGTCATAAGTGTTGTGATGCCCGGTGAAGGACAAGTGCAAAAGTCCTTGGAAAACTACCGCAGTCACTGCCCATGTTAGAGTGGAAGTTCGAGGACATAATCATGGATTTCATACACAAGTTTCCACATCCCCACTCCGGGAACAAGTTCATTTGGAACATCGAGGATAGATTGACCAAGGTAGCTAGGGTCACCCTAGGCTGTACGGACACTCTCATTGGTGTTTGATGCGATTTGTGAGCAGTTTGTCCGTTATCGTTGTTGGAACATGGTCTTCCGCATCTCCTAGGTTTGAGAATAACAAATCCTATGTGTATTTGATCTTGTGTATTTAAGTGTGCAGGACAACAAGTCCACATGACTCAAGGATAACATAAGAAAGTTGCGCCAAAATTTGAAGCCAAAATTCCAATATGCCCGCCAGCACCGGCGCTAGCGCTAGCGCAGACTTGAGAAAATCTCGGAAACAATTTTAGAAGGTGCTAGCGCCAAGCGATAGCAGCTAATGCAGGCGGTAACATCTAGTGCAGGCGGTATCTACAAGCATTGGCGGTAGCGTGGAGCACAAGAGGAATGGCGAAATTGTTTCCCCGGATTAAAGATTCTCGCGCGCAAAATATTACTTAATATGGGATAGCGCCGGCGGTAGCACTAGCGCAGGCGCTAGCGCTAAGGCTATAAAATGGACCCCTTGGCTCCGAATTCTTTATCCTCCAACCACCCTAAATTCCAGAGCTTCATGCCATATCATAGAGAGGAAGATTCAGAGAGATACTCCCACAAATCCATGAAGGCTTAAGGAGATCCGTGGAGAAGATTTCAACACACTTCATCTTCGTGATGAAAGACCGCATCGACTACGATCATACTCTGCGGGTCTTCGTCCACTTCTCCAAGAGATCCATATAGGGAGTTTTGAATATTGTTGTTATTTTTATTTCATATCTTTTGTAACCATTAGAGATTACGCCTCGTGTTGGCGACTAGGTCTGGGTAGGACTTAGGGCGGAAATTCGCCTCGTATTGGCGACTAGATCTAGGCTAGGTCTAGGGGGTGCTCGAGGCCATATCCGGGAAGGATTGGCTAGAGCGGCTTGAGGCCGAATCCGGGGAAGGATAGGCTATGGCTACCGGTTCGTGGGGATACGAGTCGGGATAGAAAACAAAAAGAGTTTTATTATTCGCCTTCGATTTCTAGCAGCATAGAAATCTAGTTTTGTAATCATTTTTATTAATAGTAAATCATGTCTCTTTTGGTGTAATAAAAATGATTTGTTCTTCATTTCTCTAAATTGTTTATTATCCTCTCTTTCATTATAAAACAATTTAGATTGTTATTCAAAATCACTATTTTAAAACCCTTATTCACCCCCCCCCCCCCTCTAAGGGTGCCTACCGATCCAACAAGTGGAATCAGAGGGAGGTTATTCCAAATCGGCTTAACAACCGGGAATAATGGCGTCTCATGATCTCGCTTCTACTAGTGAGGTAAATTTTTATGAAGAAGGAAAATCACTAGCACCACCTTTATTTGAAGGAAGAAATTTTAAAGGATGGAAAATATTAATGGAAAATTTTCTTAAAGTTTTAGATGAAAAAGTTTGGAAAATCACTATTAAAAAGCCACCTAGCGAATTAAATAAAAACGAAATGGTTTTAAATGCAAAATCTATGAATAGTTTATTTTGTGCGTTAGATCAAAATATTTCCAAACTCATTCATACTTTTCCTACTGCATACGAGATGTGGAATTTTCTCGAGATAACTTATGATCTTCCTCTTGCAGGTATGGAACAAACACAGGAAGAGAAGGACATACAAGCATCCACCATTATTCAAGAAAATCTCTCTTGTAGCAAAACCATGGAAATCATGGAAATTGACTTAACCAAAGAGAGCAATTCATCAAGAGAAGATGAAAATTTATCTATAAAAAAGGAAGGCCTAGAAGACGACAAAGGAACGTCATGGTCACATCTTGCCTCTTCTGATTGCGCTGTAAGAAAGTCTAATTCTTATTTCCATATACAAAAAATTGCTAAACGTAGAATGAAGAAATTAAAAATTGCTAATAAAAGATTACGTTTAGAAAATAAAACTTTGAAAGCAAATGTGAATGTGATTGAATCTCAATCATGCTCTTCATTTGAAAACTATACACCTTATTTTGATTATAATAATATTAAAGAAAATTCAAGGATTTAGAAAAAGAACTTTTAATTTCAAAAGAACATAACAAAAAATTAATAAACGAAAATAATATTCTCTCTCATAAACTAGAATCTTTAAAATCACTCTTTCAAAAAGGATTAAATAATTTTAAATATCTTATTTCTAGTTTATCATCAAACATGGGTAAAACTTCTACTAGTATGTTAAAGCATATTAAACATGCACCTAATAGAATGTTTAATCACACAAACACAATGAATTCTAACCCACATTATGTATCTCCCAAATTAAATTCTAATGTGCACAAATTTCCTATGAAATATAATTTCAAAAGTGATTATTATTTTAAACCTAAGTTTAATGAATATGGAAATTTGATGCATAATATTAAATCAAAATATGAATGGAGACCAAAAAAAAAAAATGAAACATTAACTCCACTTGAAAGAATTCGTTCATTATCGTCTCCCCAAAAATTATCACGCTATATTTGGGTACCTAAAGGAACCGTTACACTTGGTTCCCTTTGGATACCCAAATCTCTCATCTACTAGTATCATCCAAATGCATGAAGTAGAATATTTTTAAATTGAAATATACAAATTTCTACTTCATGATGTGCTTTAATGTCTTTTCTATTTTCTTCTTTTTGTTTTCCTTTTAAGCTATCATGTTATAGTCATCTTATATCTTGTAGGAAATATGATCTTATAAATCAAATTGATCAAAATTCAAATTCATATTTTATTTTGATGACTTATCTTTTATTCTAATATTCTTATTGCTTCTAAATATCTTATATTATCCATATGAATCAAACTCTAAATTTGCTATAAGATATTTCAAATTAAATCCGGTTATTAGGCTATTAAGATTCTTAGCCTTCACCAACAAGTGGTTTAGTGAAATAACTTGATCTAAAAGAAAATTCAAGATCTAAATAAAAGCTCAACTTTCAATATGGTTGTCATTGTTCACAACAAAAAATTATATTGTGTTCACTCCTTGATGTCAAACATGATCTAAACCATCACCATTGTTCACCTATCAAAAATCACATATATATATTCAAAATTCTTAATTAAAGGAAAATCATTAAAATGTATTGAAAGAATTTATCTTCATAATGAATATTGAATTCACAAACACCACTATGATCTATTGACGACCTTTGCTAAAATTCACTAACATCATAAGTCATATCAAAAGTCTTCTAAAAATAATTATTTATATCACATTTATGTGAATTATAATTGATATATTAACTGATGACAATTGATATTATAATGGTTGGTGTGTATTGTGATTTATTTCTAGTTTATACCTTTGAATCATCTTGATATCAAATCAAATAGAATCGTCACTCCATTCTAGGTCTATAAGTTGAAACACTATCAAACCTTGGTATAAAATTAATCTCAAACTTATCATACTAACATTGTCGCCTAAAATATATTTGTGTCTATGTTAGGCTTTATAAATTTACCAAGACATACAGGCTGGGTATTCTCATCTAGGGCTTATCCATGGTATTCCTGTGCATGAACATTATGGTTAATCACTAAAATCATGCATGTTTGATTTGTTCATTCATGTCATCTCATGCAAAGTTTAGTTGGTAAAGTCATATACAAAATTGGTAATGTTTCATGAAATTTGCACTATCTAGACATTTCCTAAAAATCTGAAATTTCAGCATGAAACTACTATTATGACACTTAATCAAGATCAACAATTAAAAATTTCAAAATCATCAAAAATTGGGTACTGTTTCCTGCGCTAGCGCTAATGCCGGCGCTAGTGCACCTATGTGTTTTTCTATATTTTTAAAATTTTGAAAAATCCCTAAAAATATATTAATCTATGTGTACTATTCATTTCTGCATTTTTGCTTTTATTACATTTTTGAAAAATCAAATACAAAAATACAAAAGCCAAATTACAAAAAATTTATATGTTTTGCTTTTGTGTTTTTGTCATTTGTTTAAATTCTATTTCTATAAGCAAAAATCAAATACAAAAATATAAAACAAAAAAATTATCAAAAAAAATTGTTATTTTTGAACTTAACTTTTTACTTGTATCTTGCGAAAAGGTGATTTGGGCTATCATCCCATCATATCACCTAGTACCGGGCGAACCTCTCACAAGGTAGTTCTCGGGAAGTCCAAGATCAATTTTATGAGTTCAAACTTTAAATAAAAATTATTCTTCAAAAATATCAAAAATATTGTATGAACTTCATTGAAAATCAAGCTTGATTTAATCTATTATTTAGAACTTCTATAATGTTGCAATTTATCTTTTCTAACTACCTTGAACATTGCTTTCATCATGCTTTGATATATCTATTAATATGTGCATCAATTATATTGAAAAAGTTGTGTAGAACTACGCTTAGCATGCCTCTAAGTATGAGTAAATGTTTTATGTTTGATAATGATCTTTGTTCACTCACTTATTTTGGCATTGTCTACATATGTGTTTAATCTAAGAATGCTTGTGTATGTTTTGTATTAGTACAATGAATTAAAATTGCACAAGTATCTTACCTACACTCCTTTATTTGCACTTTTAAAAATTAAGAAAAGTGCTTATCTTTCTTATAAATTATATTGGTTTGCAAAACAAGTGTATTCGGAGAACTTTGTACAAAGCAAAATCATAAAATAAAGTAACAAAGATAACTCCACCAAACACTAATTGAACCTCCTGATAAGTCTTAATAAGCGTTGTGAGGTTGAGCACCTTGGAAAGAATAGTAAAGTAACTTGTGCAAACCATAACTTTCCTTCAAAATAAAAACCACTTATTCTTAAGTACACCAGATCACAATAAAAAATCAATATTGAAGAATAAAATCATGTGATACCCCAAGCACTACTTTGCACCATGATAAGTCTTAATGAGCATTGTGTGTGCAAAGCACCTTGGTAGTTGTACATTATTTTGTGCATTGAAGTGCGTGGAAGTAAAATTATTTGTGTTTTATTGTGCTCTTACTTTACATATTTCTTGTATTTTTGATTAAAACATTTGTTTACTCTATTCAAAATACACATATGTGCACATCATTATCTTCCATAACACTTCTACTAATGAGTATTGGATCCTAATGCAAATTTTATACTACTCTTTATTTATGAAATGCACTAGATAGCCTAGCATGTTTTCTATAATGTTTGGTATGTTTTGAAATTATGAATTAAAATAACATTGTAGTAATCTCTTTTTGATAACATGATTTCATGCTTGGTTACTTTATTATCAAACTTAAAGATTTTAATTGAAAAATGATTTACAAAAGCATCTTCTTTTTGAAATTTAACTCATATATCTTTTATGGATAATCATTGATTACAATAAGATGTTTCTTGTATTTCTATAAGTCTTCCGCATCATAACAATATAATTGTTTTACCTTGCGCTTTCATGATTACTTAAAGTCTTTCATTTTTGTGTGCATCATCCCTTAAATCTTCAAATTCCTTTTCTTGCAACAAGTGGTAGGCTTGCTTGGTAAACTTTATATTGGTTGCTTTTAACATGAATTTTTGTTTAAACTCTGATTTATTTCTATGAAAATATTATTACGCTAAAACTCCGATTCATTAATGGATTTCAAAATAGCTATGTGAGTGTTTTTCATAAATTCAAATAAAAATATAAATCCATAGGCTATGTCATTATACTTAAATGCTAAATGTTTCCGATAATTATTATCCATGACTTCATATCTCACCATAGCGGGGGCGTAGGGTTGTAGACATTAGATAACATTTATCTCTAGTCATGTCTTGTCCTTAACCGGGGAGGGTTCCAGTGGGGCCTTGCGAGGCATTGGGGGGGAAGAGTGCCAGGTCAAGTTGTGTCTAGTGTTTGCATATGGGACTAACACCCCAACCTACGGCATGTTTGCAGCTCCTCATGCCCATCCGTCACTTAGTAAGGGGCTAGGGTGTGGACATATTGTCTGGGTAGTTTAGTTACTTGGAAATCATTACATTTTTTATGCTTAAAACTCTTATATAAAAAGGAAAAACTAACATGATAATATTGAGTACTTTAAGCTAAAAACTCTGATTTATCTCTATAAAAATAATTCTAAAACTCCTTATCATTTCCTTCTCTACAATGCCTTTATCTTATTATCACCTTATAAGTGGTGTCTCCTTACCCGTTTTTGCTAATAACAAAAGGGGGAGAACTAATATGATAAATAATATTTGTTATCAAAATTGGAAAATCAACATAATTAAATAAGGGGATAACCTACATTTAAAGGGAGCATTCACATAGGGGGAGCATTCTAAATACCTAAAACGTTAATTATCCTAAGTCATCACTCTCACACACACACAAGTAGGTTTCATCATGCTTATATATTAATGCTTTGATTTATCATTAATGGATTTGTTATTATCAAAAGGGGGAGTTTATTGGAACATGGTCTTCCGCATCTCCTAGGTTTGAGAATAACAAATCCTATGTGTATTTGATCTTGTGTATTTAAGTGTGTAGAAAAACAAGTCCACATGACTCAAGGATAACATAAGAAAGTTGCGCCAAAATTTGAAGCCAAAATTCTAATATGCCCGCTAGCACCGGCGCTAGCGCTAGCGCTAGCACGGACTTGAGAAAATCTCGGAAACAATTTTATAAGGTGCTAGCGCGAAGCGATAGTAGCTAACGCAGGCGGTAGCAGCTAGTACAGGAGGTATCTACTAGCGCTGGCGGTAGCGCGGAGCAAAAGAGGAATGGCGAAATTGTTTCCCCAGATTAAAGATTCTCGCGCGCAAAATATTACTTAATATGGGATAGCGCCGGCGGTAACACTAGAGAAGGCGCTAGCGCTAAGGCTATAAAATGGACCCCTTGGCTTTGAATTCTTTATCCTCCAACCACCCTAAAATCCAGAGCTTCGTGCCATATCATAGAGAGGAAGATTCAGAGAGATACTCCCACAAATCCATGAAGGATTAAGGAGATCCGTGGAGAAGATTTCAACACGCTTCATCTTCGTGACGAAAGACCGCATCGACTACGATCATACTCTGCGGGTCTTTGTCAACTTCTCCAAGAGATCCATATAGGGAGTTTTTAATATTGTTGTTATTTTTATTTCATATCTTTTGTAACCATTAGAAATTATGCCTCGTGTTGGCGACTAGGTCTGGGTAAGACTTAGGGTGGAAATTCGCCTCGTATTGGCGACTAGATCTAGGCTAGGTCTAGGGGTTGCTCGAGGCCATATCCGGGGAAGGATTGGCTAGAGCGGCTTGAGGCTGAATCCGGGGAAGGATAGGCTAGGGCCACCGGTTCGTGGGGATACGAGTCCGGATAGAAAACAAAAAGAGTTTTATTATTCGCCTTCGATTTCTAGCATCATAGAAATCTAGTTTTGTAATCATTTTTATTAATAGTAAATCATGTCTCTTTTGGTGTAATAAAAAGGATTTGTTCTTCATTTCTCTAAATTGTTTATTATCCTCTTTTTCATTATAAAACAATTTAGATCGTTATTCAAAATCACTATTTTAAAACCCTTATTCACCCCCCTCTAAGGGCGCCTACCGATCCAACAATCATGGTGTGACCAGGATGATCGTGTCGGATCAGGATGGACGGGTTACGTCCAAGATGTGAAGATCAGTCCAGGCTTATCTGGGCTCTTGGTTGACGTTCAACACAACTTTCCACTCTAAGAGGGACAGAGGCACAAGACTCCACTGTCTTGGATCCAGGATGAGGATCCTAGGGCACTCGGCTCAGAATTTATGGAGGCCATAGATACCCAGGTGCGACTGATTTGGGTTAGGATGCTGGAGGCCCAGAGCAGCCATGTCAGGTATTACGATGTGTGGTATCGTCAAGTAGAGTTCCAGGTTGGAGACCAGGTGTTCCAGAAGATACGTCCAATGCAGGGAGTCTTACGGGTTCGCAGACAGAAGAAGCTCAGTCTGAGATAGATGGGGCTCTACATGATCCTGGAGTGGATTAGCCTGTTGGCTTATAGACTGGAGTTGTCGCCGGAGTTAATGGGATTGCACGACGTCTTCCATGTAAGACACCTTTTTTTTGGAAAACCCGGGTCTTATGCCCAGAACCGCCGCTTTGCGGTGACACCTTCACACGGGAAGGTCTCCACTACAAAGCGTCGATCCTGCCGGTCATATTGATCACAGAAGAAGAAAAGTATAAACAAACAATAGAAGTTCAAGCCCACAAATCACATGCTATATATAATAAATGTTCACATAATATAACTGAATAAAAAGATATCAAGGGTTACAATAATAAAAGGAGGGGCTCATGCCCAGTACATCATAACCTCACTACAAGATCACTCGCGGAAGCTAACTACTAATTACTCTCTGATCCCATGACTGGTGCTCCTGTATTAGACTGGTCCGCCTCCGTCTGCACCGGCCTCTGGTGTTGCTGCATCTCCTCGATCCCCTAAAATGATATGGTCCACCGACCGTTAGTCAAAAAGACTAAGCCAATCCCCCACCCCTCCCTCGGTGACTCCTAGGCACCGAGCGGGAAGGATGAAGCGGAGGACAACAAGGGGTATAATCAAAAAGCAGATGACGGGGCATAATCTACAGTAAGAGTTCTACCACTACTCAAGTATATATATACATAATCGAAGCAGTTAATAAAGCATAGTAAGAGTAGGTAAAGAGTAAGTAAAGTGTAGTAAGTAAATACAATAATAATAGAAAAGTAACCATTGATTTATAGGAATGCCCATACAAACCTATAGACCAAGGGGTCATTTAGCATGTCCTATCGTATAAGAAGTCCCATAACCGACTTATACGATAGGGGTAGGGGTTGAAATGCAATGTTTATGCTATGACATGCAAGGTATGCAGTTTATGCTATGTTCATACAAGTGCAACTCACCCACTTCGACTCTATGCGCATAGACCTTTAGTTCCCCCTTTTTGGAGCTAGCTAGACTCCCAGGATACTCCCGTAGTGGCAAACGGAAGCGGTGGGTTGGGCCTCGCCCACCTCTAGGTTGGTATTCACACTACCTAACCTAGACCTATCGTACGCCTCAACGCAAAACCGCGGCGCATCTGCGTACTCTTACTGGCTGGACTACCAGACTTTTATGGCTAAGTGCAAATTCCACACTTGCCGAGTCAACGTATTGACGTCAGTGTGAACGACCGTCCAATACCGAAGACCCACCACCTTCGTGCACATGCAAACATGTTCTACTACCTATCTCCGAGCTATAAACTCCCCGGGATAACCTGCCCGTCATCAATAACCTTCCGAGCCACCGGCTCGGCGGACCGACCCGTCCGTACGAACACACACTACTGAGTCACAAGCTCACCGGACTAACTAGCCCGCTGCTTCAACCACCGAGCCTACTGCTCGTAAAACCAAACCAACTAACCTCTCGTAACCACGGGGTGTGGGTGTGTGTATTATTAAGTTAATCTTGTATAACAACTTCTTACTCCTACGACTTAAGGTTAATCTTGGACTTCCCGAGGATTACCCTGTAAGGGGCTCGCTACAGTACTAGGAACTATAATGGGATGACACCCCAAAGTTCCCTTTCTCAAAACACTTAGTGTTATTGGTAGCTACCCGTAAGAATACCCTTCTTGTCATTTCTCTTGAATTACCCCTAAGCATTTTATGACAGGCTAAGGGAATGACGATCTTTCGTCAATCCCGAGCACCACTTTACCCTTAACTCACCAAGCACACTCTCATCACCTAAACCCATTTTTGGTGACCTTCAATCTCTTCAACTAGGCTTGGTACACTATCTACCTTCCATTCCCACCTACTAATCCACAAATAACTCAAGTTTTACAGTTTTACTATACGCGGACCAAAAGAGTCATATGAGTTGCATAATGGGAGGTACTCCAAATATTCATCCAACTGACTCAATGTTATTACTGGGAGTCTATCATGATGTTATAAGACTAAATCCAGATAATCAAATTTTTCCTTATTTATTTAGCATTTATTTTAATTTCTCCAAATATTTGCCAAGTATGAAAATGAACATGAAGTGTAAGATCTTCTTATAATATGGCCCCCATAAAATTATGGTAAATCTATGATAACTAAATATCAGCAAATACAGCATATCATATTTTTACAGTAAGGAATTGTCCTCTATTTCTAATATTCGACTTATATCCAAATTTGTAGATTTATGAAGGAACCACCAAAATACTTACACCAAAATTAGGGGAAAATTACCAGACCTTTGTATTCATCAGAAAAGTCTACTGACTAAATATCAGGATTTATGGAAATCATTTTCTCACTTTAATAAATACTTTAAGAAATCCTCAAAAAAGATAAGTTGTGAAGTAGCCTACTCATTTAAGTCTCCAAAAATTATAAAAAAATTCACAGAGCTTCCTAATGCTCTGAAAGGTCCTATCACCAATTTGCACAATTTATCAAAGCGTATTGTACCCTCAATTATTTTTCGTAAGCCTAAGACAAAATAAATACCTCGTGAATGAAGTACTGGTTAAATCATTCAATTAAATACACAAAAATTACAATTGGTGTATATCATGATAATAAAGACACTACCAAAGTTTCATCATCATCCAAAACCATTTAAGCATGTAAAATTCTCTTATAAGGAATTTCCCTAAAGGAGTTGTGACCTATTTTCAAGGGAATAATTGTTCCTAAAATTCTTATAAAATTACCTAGGGCCTATTTGTACCCTATGAACTTATCCACCAAGTTCCATGACCATTTTATAGCTTTTGACCACATGTCCTTCACAAAGCTCTACATCACCCCAAGAGGTAAATCTAGGATCCTAGGGCATATCCACCTCCACACCACCCCAATTCACTCATGGGGGTGTTTTAGGTGATCCTAATCTAGTGGCCAAGGCTTCAACTCATGGTGATGAGTTCTGACCACAACATCCCAAGATAAACACCATACCCTAACTTTGACCCTATTTGTCCTAACTTGGGTTTACAAATTACTCAATCAAAATAGTGCCAATTGGGCTGAGATTTTTACCAAGGTCACAACATAACCCTAAGGAGCATCCACCAAAATTTGGAGGGCATTGGAGATCATTTGACCCACTAATTAATTAATATATGATTTATGAAATTATCTCAAAAACCCTAGAAAAAGGTTCTCCTAAAAATCCTATCTTTTAGTATGTTGTGTGGGTGTCTATAACTAGCCTAGGTTTTAAATATCAAGGCCATATCATCTACCTATAAAAAAGATATGAAGGAAAGAGTGACTACCCTACCCTAGGGACCAGTCCCACCATTTTGGCTCTACAGGGAGCTACAATACTCCTTTTGGGCTGAGACAAATTTTCACTTAAAGTACACACCTAGGGCTACAACTTTGGTGTTGGGCACTTTTTCATTAGAGGTGATCTAATATTTTAAATAATTAAAATGGCACTCTGCTTAAAATGTGACAGAAAACAATATAATCACTTAATTATATAAGGACTCTGCGTTCGATGAAATATTTACTGCGCTCGACGAATTAAAAAATGTGTTCGACGAAATCATGAACAAGCCGCGTTCGACGAAATATTCACTACACTCGATAAATTAAAAACTGCGTTCGACGAACGCTGAATAATTCTGCGTTCGACGAAAATCCTAATTGCGTTCGACGAACGTCGATCTCAGTTCGACGAATTAAATGAATTTAAACTAAAACAATTAGAACTGATCTGACGGCTCTCTATCATCGTCCCAGCGGAATGGACGGCGCGCGACAGCCTGACCTAGGCTTCTTTGTGGGGTGATTTCTCGGCCACCTGTACCTCTTCCCGGCCAGCTAATGCCACCACCACCTCCATTGAGGTGGTGGTCGACGATAGGTGTGGTTGGCCTGCCGGAGGTGGTCGGATCAGGATTTTAGAGGAGGGAAAAGAGCTCGAAACGAGCCCTTTTTGGAAACACAATCCGAGCCCTATTTAATACAGATCAAGCCCCAAATTTAGAAAGGATCTAGCACCAAGGGAGGAGAAGAGGATCGGACCTGTGTGGGGGTTTGGTGGCGTGAATTCCGGCGAGTTGCCATTGACGGTGCTGGAGCTTTTGGTGCCATGCCGATCCTTGCTCCTGGTGCTCGATTTCTTCGGGGAAGAGGGGGGTTTCACTGCTTTCCAACCTCTGAAGATGTTAAAAGGGTCGATTGAGGCCAAGGGTGGGGTGTTACTTGGATTGCCATTAATGGCCATAAGTGGAGATTTCGGTTACACTTAGGGGGGATGAATTGGGCATCAATGTGGCCGGGAACAGGCTGAAAACTTCTCCTCTCCCCAAGGGGAGACGAATGGTGCCATTAATTGGAGGTAATTGGGGGTTTCTTCTTCTCCTCCATTAACTCCCCTTCTCTCTCTCTCTTCCAAAATGGGCTTTCTCTCTCCTGGCCGAATCTCTCCAAATTGAATGGCCACCTCAGCAGCATTCAATCCCCATTAGGTGGTGGACCACCTTAATTGGGTCTAGCCCAAGTGGATTGGGTCCAATTTGGGCAAATTAGATCATTTTGACCAAAATTAGGGCAAGGGTAAATTGGTCAAATTGCAAGTCCCATGATGGGGATTTTTGGTACATTAGGCTCCTAGTACCCATATAAGGGTAGGGGCAGGGTCAATTTGGCATGGTGGGGGCCAATTGACCTTACTTGAGTTAGTTTGACCAATTTTAGAATTAAGGTTGACTTTGGTCTAATTGGCCTCTTTGTTTGACCCCAATGGGTCCTTGGTGCTCCAAGAGGACCCCTAATGGGTTAGGGATGCTATGGTGGGGTAAAGGTTCAAAGTGGGGCCCCTAAATCCAATACTAGGCTTGCTAACTAGAAATTGCTATTTGCAGACCAAGGTGGTTTTCTTCTTCTTTCCTAAGGCCAAGTGGTCTCTTCAAGCTTCCAAGGGTTTTGTCATGACCTAGTCATGACAAAACCACTCTAAGGGTCTAGCTGTTTGGGGGATGTTACCTTCCATGTCTCCTCCTTTAGGAGAGCTCTACTACGACCGGAGCATCAAATTTCGACTATAGGTGACCCGGTAGCCTCCGATCGATTGATTCACCTGGAGTCGGTCCGGATAGACGACACCGAGATGAGAGTCTTGCGGCGCAAGGAGGTTCCACTGGTTAAGGTCCTGTTGAGAAATCATGGATAAGAGACGCTTATCAGGGGACCACTAGAACTGATGCAACAGAACTATCCGAAGCTTTTGCTTCAGGAATAATTAGTCTCTTATGGGATGTTACATACAATCACTTGCGTTAGAAACCCCGCAGGCCTAACCTGAATTTCGGGGACAAAATTATTTTTTTTGTTTATTGGAATTTGTAACATCCCCCAAACAACTAGACCCCTAGAGTGGTTTTGACATGACTAGGTCATGACAAAACACCAGGAAGCTTGAAGTGACCACTTGGCCTTAGCCAAGAAGAAGGAAACCACAGTGGTCTGCAAATAGCAATTTCCAGCTAGCAAGCATAGAGTTTGACTTAAGGGCCTCACATTGACCCTTTGACCCCACCATGACATACCTAACCTATTAAGGGGTCCCTTAGAGCACTAAGGACCCATTGGGGTCAACGAAAGAGGCCAAATTGACCAAAGTCAACCCAAACCCCAAATTGGTCAAAGTAGCCTAATTAGGGCCAATTGACCTCCACCATGCAAAATTGACCTTTCCCCTACTCTTATAAGGATATTAGGGACCCAATGGACTAAAGACCACCATCATGAGGCCACCAATTTGGCCAATTTGACATAAGTCAACTCTAGACCTATTTTGGTCCAATTGCCCTATTGTGGGTCAATTGGCCTACACCTTTCCAAATCGACACTACCTAGACCTTCCTAACCCTTAGGGGAGGCCAATGGGTCACTAACTACCCATTGGGCTCAACCCAAATGGTCAAATTGACCAAAGTCAACCCTAACCCCAAATTGGTCAAAGTAGCCTAATTAGGGTCAATTAACCTCAACCTTGCCAAATTGACACTACCTAGACCTTACTAACCCTTAGGGGAGGCCAATGGGTCACTAACCACCCATTGGGGTCAACCCCAATGGTCAAATTGACCAAAGTCAACCCTAACCCCAAATTTGTCAAAGTAGCCTAATTAGGGTCAATTGACCTCCACCTTGACAAATTGACCCTACCTAGCCCTTACTAACCCTTAAGAGAGAACAATAGGTCACTACCCACCCATTGGGGTCAACCCAAATGGTCAAATTGACCAAAGTCAACTCTAGCCCTGTTTTGGTCAAACCAACACCTTTTGGATTAATTGGCCCAATTGGGGCACCACCATGACTCAACCAACTTTGGGTGGTGTCAAGGGACTCAATACACACCACTTGGACCAGTAAACCCATCAGTTGACCAAGTCAACACCTCAAGTCAACACTTGGTCAACCTTGCCCAAAAAGAGGGGAAAAGGCTAACTCAAGCCCAATCCACTTGGGCTAGGCCTAATTGGAGTAGCCCATTAGCTTAGGAGGCTGATAATTACCAGGAGTTACCACTCAATTTCTAGAAATGATGAGTAGGAGAGAGAAAGTGCAATTTCCCCAATTTTGAAGAGAGAGAAAGAGGAAAAAAGAAGGAAAGTTAATGGTGGGAGGCCATGGGTCACTCCATTCATCTCCCCAAGCCCCTCCATTCATCTTCCATGATGCTTGGGAGGAGTTTTCCCATAAATTCCAGCCAGCCATCATCAATGGAGGAGCCCAACCATCATGGCCGAAATCTATTATCCTCAAATTCCCCCTATAGAGCCCTCCCCACTCAAATCTAACTTCACCATTAGCTTCAAAAGGTGGATGGCAGTCGAAATCATATATTGGATCGAAGGTTTTGGTGGAGAATGGAGAGATCGGGCAAGCTCGCAAGAGAAGGGAAAAGCCATGGCCGAACACCACCGCCATCGTCGTCGGGCTCCAAGAAGGTCTGGTTCTTCTCCTCTCTCTCTGTGGATATATCCTAGATCAAAATAGGTGAGAAATCGGGCTCAATTGAGTCCGATCCAAGTGAGCAAAAATCTGAAATTCCATGAAAAAATCTCGCTCGGGTTCGTCGGTAACCGCCCCTCCGGCGGCCGTGCCGCCGCCGGACGTTAGCCACCACCTCATCGGAGGTGGTGGTGGTGGTGGCCGGCCAGGGAGGTGGCCGGATGGCCGACGACATCTCTTGGAAAAGCTACAACAACAAGAGATCTGGGCTGTTGGCTCATCGGAGAAGACATAATCAGGAGCGTCCATTTCCTGTACAGGAAACGTTAATAATAATTATTACTATTATTATCTCATTTTCTGATTTATTACTGCCAGTAGATAGATTAATTTATTAAAAATACTTAGGCCCCTCTACAGAAAAAGTGGTTAACATTAAAGTTGTAGCCCTTGGAGTCTACTTTATTTTAAAATTTGATCCAACCCAAAAGGAGTTCTGTATCTCCCTGTAGGTCCATTTTGGTGGGACTGGTCCCTAGTGTAGGACAACCATCATTTCTTGAATAACTTTTGATTGGGTTATGGGATGGACTTGATAATTGAAACCTAGGCTATTTACACCTACTCACACATCATATCCAAAAAATAGGAATTGTAGGAGAAACATTTTCTAAGGTTTTTGTAATAATTTCATAAATCAAATATTAGTTACTTAGTGTGTCAAATGACCTCCAATGCCCTCCAAATTTTGGTGGGTGCTTCTTAGGGTTATCACATGACCCTGGTAAACATTTCAGCCCAATTGGGACTGATTTAGATAGGTAATTCGTTAACCCAAGTTAGGTCAATTAGGCCAAAATTAGGGCATGGTGTTTATCTTGGGGTATTGTGGTCAAATCTTCTCACCATGAGTTGAAACCTTGTCCACTTATTTAGGATCCCCTAAAACACCTTCATGAGTAAGATGTGGTGGTGTAGAGGTGGATATGCCTTAGAACCCTAGTTTTACCCCTTGGGGTGCATATAGAGCTTTGTGAAGGATATGTGGTCAAAAGCTATAGATTGGCTATGGAACCTAGGATATGTGTTTATGGGATGTAATTATGCCCTAGGAAATTTTGAGAGAATTTTAGGAGAATTTATCCCCCCTAAATTAGGCCATAACCCCTTTATAGAAATTTCTTATAAGAGACATTTTCACGTTCAAATGGTCTTGGATGGTGATGAAACCTTGGTAGTACCTTTATATTTATGTGATGGACCTCTGGCAATTTTTGTGAAATTAATTAGGTGATTTAACCAGCACTTCATTTACAAGGCACTCTTTTTACCTTAATCTTAAGAAATGTAATTGAGGGTACAATACTCTCTAGAAAAATGTGCAACTTGGTGATAGGACATTTCCGAGCACTAGGAAGCTCTGTGAAGTTTTATATAATTTTTGGAGGTTGTTATCAGTAGAATAATTCACAACATGTGCAAATTTGGAATTACTTGGATTAATTATTTCAGTGAGGAAATTATTCCCATAAATTGTGAAACTCTGTAATTAAACTTTTCTGGACATAATAGAGGTTTGGTAATTTTTCTATAATTTTGACATAAGTATTCTTGGTAGTTCCTTCATAAATCTTCAAGTTTGGATAGAAGTTAAAGATTAAAAATAGAGGACATATCCTTACTGTAAAATTGTGATATTCATTATTTACTGTTATTTTGGCATGATAGATTTATCTGAATTTTATGAGGACCATGTATTGAGAATACCTTACACTTCATGTTCATATTCATACTTGGCAAATATTGGAGAAATTTAAATAAATGTTAAAATGTTGAGGAAAAATGTGATTCTTTGGATTTAGTTTTGAAACATTATGATAGACCTCCAGTAAATATCTTGAGTCAGTTGGATGAATATTTGGAGTACCTCTACTTATAAGCTTCATATAGTTTGTTTGGTCTGCGTATAGTAAAAATGTGAAACTTGGGTATTTAAGGGCCTACCAAGTGGAAGTGGCATGTAGTTGGTGTACACGGTCAGGTTGAAGAGATTGAAGGTCACCAAAAGGAGTTTAGGTGATGAGAGTGTGATGGCGAGCTAAGAGTTAGGGTCGTGCTTGGGGTTGACGAAAGATCGTCTTTTCCCTAGCGTATCATAAACCACCTAGGGTTAATCCAAGTGTAATAACAAGGATGGTGTTCTTATGGGTAGATACCAACAACACTAAGTGTCTTGAGAAAGGGAGCTTTGGGGTTTCATCCCATTGTGGTTCCTAGTACCGTAGCGAGCCCCTCACAGGGTAATCCTCGGGAAGTCCAAGATTAACCATAAATTGTAGGGATAAGTTGTTGTACAAGATTAACTTAATAATACGCGCACCCATACCCCGTAGTTACGACAGGTTAGTTGGTTTAGTTGTACGAGCGGTAGGCTCGATGGTTGAAGCAGCGGACTAGTTAGTCCAGTGAGCTTGTGACTCAGTAATGCTTATTGGTACGGATGGGTTGGTCCGGCGATCCGTTGGCTCGGAAGGTTATAGTGACAGGCGGGTTAGCTCGGGGAATTTATGGCTCGGGATATAGTAGAACATATTTGCATGTGCATAAAGGTGGCGGGTCTTCCGTATTAGACGGTCGTTCACACCGACGTCAATACGTTGACTCATCAAGTATGGAATTTGCACTTAGCCATGAAAGTCTGGTGGTCCAGCCAGTAAAAGTACGCAGATGCTCTGCAGTTTTGCATTGAGGCATACGATAGGTCTAGGTTAGGTAGTGTGAATACCAACCTATAGGTGGGCGAGGCCCAACCCACCGCTTCCGTTTGCCACTACGGGAGTATCCTGGGAGTCTTGCTAGCTCCAAAAAGGGGGAACTAAAGGTCTGTGCGCATAGAATCGAAGTGTGTGAGTTGCACTTGTGTGAACATAACTTTTATCTGCATATTTGCATGTCATAGCATCAATATTGCATTTTAACCCCTACCCCTATCGTATAAGTCGGTTATGAGACTTCTTATATGATAGGCCTTGCTAAACGACCCCTTGGTCTATAGGTTTGTATGGGCATTCCTATAAATCAATGGTTACTTTCTATTTTATACATGTCTTTACTTACTGCACTTTACTTATTCTTTAGCTGCTCTTACTATGTAATTTTACTGCTTCAATTATATATATACATGTGTAGTGTAGACATTCCCTGTACCCCTGTCACCTGCTATTATTATACCCCTTGCTGTCCTCCACTTCATCCTCCCGCACGGTGCCTAGGAGCCATTGGTGGTGGGGTGGGGAACATAAGGCTTAGTCTTTTTGACTAACGGTCGGTGGACCATATCATTTTAGGGGATCGAGGAGACGCAGCAGCACCAGAGGCCGGTGCAGACGGAGGCGGGCCAGTCTAGTACATGAGCATAAGCTTCAGGATTAGTGAGTGATTAATAGTTAGCTTCCACGAGTGATCTTTTAGTGAGGACATGATGTACAGGGCATGTGCCCTTTATTATTGTAACATTGTTATTTCAGTTATACCATGTGGACATTTATTATATATAACATGTGATTGTGGGCTTGAACTTCTATTTATTCTTTTATACTTTTCTTCTTCTGTGATCGATATGGCCGGCAGGATCGACGTTTTGTAGTGGCGACTTTCCCGAGTGAAGGTGTCACCGCAAAGCGGCGGTTCTGGGCATAAGACCCGGGTTTTTGAAAGAAAAAAAAGGGGTCTTACGTTCACCCCCTCTAGGTAATTATGACTACATCCTAACAAACTATCAGTCTAAATGACAGTTTCAAACCCCTTCGTGGTTAGATTCTTTTAATGAACACTTTACCAACGATTTAGGATGCTTATTCTATGTTTCAGCAAGAGGAACGTCAAATGGGCATTTATCAGATTACGCCCATGGAAGATATGTCAACTACTTTTTATGCTGACAATACTTCTAATACCTCAAATCAAAGACAATACTGGAATTCTGGTGTTGACAATAAGCGCAATTGGTGATGTGAATACTGTGAAATGGTAGGCCAGGTCAAAGCGAAATGTTTCAAATTACATGGATATCCGATAAATTACAAGGGTAAGATCAAGAAACTTCATAATAAACCAGGATTTCACCGCATTGAAGAAAATCTGGTTGAATACAATCATCAAGATTTAATTTTTGGGCAACCTGGAAGTAAGATGGGCAATACCTCTCAGTTGTCTGCCTCATCTACTTCTTCATTCAATCCAGTTTATCAGTTCACTCAAGATTAGATTACAAAACTACTGGCACTTGTTAATCAACCAAATCAACACTTAGCAGATCACATTCAACGATTAGCAGGTATTAGTTACTATTTTTCTATATCTCACTACAGTAAAGATTGGATATTCGACAATGGTGCTACTGACCAAATCACTCATGTCTTTCACCTTCTGCATGAGCCACAACGATTAATCAATCCCTCTTCAGTATACTTACCAGATAGATCATCTGCCTCTATCCCACATACAGGGACTATCCATTTATCTAATGACATCATTCTGAAGGATGTTCTTTATGTCCCAACCTTTACACAATTTTATATCTGTCAGCAAATTAAGTTCAGATTCAGGAAAATCAATTATTTTTCACTCTGATTGTTGTCTAATTCAGTACCATACTAGAGGAGTCATAATACAATCGGGAAGGCACATAGTGGATTATACTATCTTCATTCAACTTCTACATCATCTGAATCCAACATCACAGAAGTCAATACTGCAAAGCTTGATAAATCCATCCTCTAACATCCTCACTAGGGACATATCCTGTAAGACCCCATATTTTTTTTGTTTCAAAACCCGGGTCTTATGCCCAGAACAGTCGCTTTGCGGTGACACCCTCGCTCGGGAAGGTCGCCACTACAAAAAGGCGGTCTTGGCGAACCTTGGAAAAGCATTAGTCAAAGAAGGAAGAAAAGTTTCTACATCAACATTCAACGTACCTCCAGTGAAAATCGATGGATAGAGCGATCCAGTGACAAGCTCACCCTCCAACCCATTAGAATACTTAGTGGAATTAAATGGAAAGGCAGATATTTCAAGTGGTGGAGAAACATATGGCGTTAAATCCGAAACATTGAAAATAAGGGATATACCCCAATCAGTGGATAACTCCAAAAGATATGCGCTTTCTCCTAATTTCCTTAAAATTCGTAAAGGGTCGGCTCGCCGATTCGCCAACTTTTTTATGGTGCCCGAAGGCATCCGTTCAGGGATGAGACGCATCAATACTAAATCATCAATATTAAAGTGAGATGCTCTTCTATGTAAGTTAGCATGAGATTGATAAGATGCATATTGTGTGCGTAACGCTTCAGTAATGTGTTTATGAATATTGTGAACATGAGAGGCAAACTCTTGTGCAAAGTGACTTGACTTATAGGATGGAGGTAACAGAATCAAGTCAAGTGGCACAGGTGCCTTATAGCGGTGCACTAGTTTGGTGCCCATACGATTCCAAAAGGTCTTCCAAAAATAACTATTAAATTTTATACCCCTATCAATTACTATTGTCTTGGGGACGCCCTGATGTCCAATAACCTCTTCAAAATATAATTTGGCGATTTTAGAAAACAGGTCTACCACTACCCAAATGGAATCGTGATTCCTAATTGGAATAGAAGGAATCAGGAGTGTAGTAGATAGGCCCGCATTCGTCTTATTACCCTAAAATAGTTGGCACACACTACCTCTTCCCACAAATTTGTTAACCATTGGCTTATGACAGGGCCAATGGAACTTGTCCCCCACGAACGTAATGGTTTATCACTACCAAAAGGACCACCAACATTGCTGCAAAGAAACTCCCAAACGATGACATGGCGTAGGGAAGGTCGAGGGATACATAGCTTCCAATGATTAAATAAATAAACGTCACGGACATAATAAGCGGAGATGGTAGTGGGAGAGTCGCCTTGAGCTGAATAATCTATTTCCTTGACATCTGGACAATGGATATGTTCATCCGTAATCTTTTCGACCCCAATGACCTTCACTTCTAGCGTGGACAATAATATGGATACACGAATAAGGTCGTTCAAAATTAGATTTTGCAATTCAGGATGGGCGGAGGGGTTAAGTCGATAATGGGGGAGATTGGGAAAAGAGGAACCCGGAGCGAATTCAATCTCATATTGAATTTCCCACATGGGGGGTAACTTAAGAGGGAACTTATCCGGGTACACATCTTTAAATTCTCCTAATTGTTTCATTAAGCTAGTGGTAATTTCTAAAAAGAGGTCACATCTTCCTTAACGTGCAGACATTCTAACGCATATTTGACACCTTCCATAAAAGTTTCGCGATCAAACTCTTTCTTACCTATCAAACTTAATCTTTTCTTCTCTACCCAAGCAACCTTATAGGGGTGTGGGTGCGGTTCAGTGGTTAACTTTATCCGGATCACCGCATTTTCAGAAATGTCATTCGTACTGCTACCGCCATCGATAATCAATTTACACCACTTGTCTCCGCTCTTAAAATTTAGTGAGAAAATATTCGTCCTATTCCAATCATCCATAACACGTGGTGTAGCCAACATGCATCTCATAAACATCATATGGGCATTATCCTTATCCGCCATATGGTAGGAAGATGCGGTATACTCCGTGCCTAGTTTAGTGCGCATAAACCGACAGATAGTTGATTCTGAATAAATTACGAAAGATAATTTTGTCCCTGCTTAATAACTAGGGTAGTAAAATATTTTTTGATTTTCTTGTTGAGAAAATAATGGAGAATTTCCATAATTTGTCTTTTTGATTTTTTTTTTGCAGAAAAATGAGGATTTTAGGCCGCTATTTGCAGATTAGAAATTTAGATCAGGCCAAAATTTTACGAAAGATAATTTTATTCCCGCTTAATAACTAAGGTAAGTAAAATATTTTTTTTGATTTTCTTACTGAGATAAATATGGAGAATGTCCAGATTTTTTTTTTTGATTTTCGCAGAAAAATAAAAATTTTAGGCCGCTATTCGCAGATCGGCGAAATTTTATTTTTAAATTTTGAACACAAAATCGTGTGAAGATTGTGAGTGCCGGCGTTCTAAGAAAACTGTAGGAATGCGTCAATTAAGAAATTGACACGAACCTAGCTCTGATACCAAATTGATGCATGCTACGCTCTCCGACACGATCGCTACGAAACACGAACGCGTTACCTCTCAATGCTCTCAATTAATACGTTCGCACAAAATTATTCGCAGCACACACACTATGCAATATTATTTTTCCGATGCTAACGTATGAGTAGCAACGCCGTTAGAGATCGAATAAGGGCTATGGGCCAATATCGATCAAACTAAATGGACCAATATTGGATCCGATCAAGCGATGTTGTACCAAAAGAGATCCACCGAAAAGTAATGATTCAGAATGGGTAGATCTCTCCCAACAAAAAGAAAACGAGGATCGCCAATCCTCACGAATTAAAATGAAATCAAGATGAACACGAACGATTGAAGAAAACCACGAAAAAAAATCAACGTTGTCAAATCCAACACAAAAATTAATCCACCGCAAGATCTATCAAGAGGGAATCACACAAAAGTTAGAGATTTTCGTTACCCCACTTGAGATGAGATTTTCTCAAGCATACAACATGGCCTTTTATAGTCTTAGAACACATATGGCTACTTGTAGCCTAAATAAGAATAAAATATTACACTAGAATAAGAAACATTTAAACAAGATAAAACATTTAAAACATGATAATAATTAATCAATAATTATAATTGAATATTTATAATTATTAATCAATTAAAATATGATAATAGAATAATTATAAATATTAACCAATAATTATAATAGAATAATTATAATTATTAATTATTTATTCTTGCGCCTCGGGCGGAGGTTGTAGCGGCTATGACGTCGGAAATCTTTGGTTAAAGAGACTCCATCATCTGTAAGAGCGCCGATACCATCATCTTCATGTTGAGGGCCATCGTCTCCATCAAGAACTCTATAGGATTATAGGATTGCATAAGATAAGAGATCGCTAGGCTCATAGGATCGCGTGAGATGAGATCTTGATGGGATCTCACCCTAACTTATTATCTCCTGCGTGCTAAGAGCCTGCTGAGGCTCGTGACTTTGAACATTTCTCAAAATGAACAGCCACTTTACCATATAAATAGGTTCTCGCTTGAAAGAGGTAGAACGACCATCAGAATAACGTCTTGAACATCACCCAGGAATGTCCTCATATGCAAGAGATGTGAGTGGGTTGCATGCCAGCAATCGAGAATATCCCAGGAATAGTTCATCTGAAAGAGAGGTGAGTGACCTGTCAATTAGCGATTGATACTCTCCTGGGAATCATTTGTCTGAAAGAGATGTGAGCGAGTTGTATGTTAGCGATTGACACTCTCCCTAGAATAGTTTGTTTGAAAGAGAGGTGAGCGAGTTGTATATCAGCCGTTGACAATCTCCCAAGAGTTGTTCATCTAAAAGAGAGGTGTGTGAATTGTATTTTGGCGATCAACACTCTCCCAAGAATAGTCTCGGTCTTGGAAGTCACATGGTAGGTGAGAAGAGCACTCGAGATGTTATCGACCAACATGAAGTGGGGAGATAGTCTCAACCATCAATGTAGAGGCTTGAACATAGGAATGCGCACAAGGTCCCAATGCATGATCCCATCACTGACTAAGATGTCCATGAATGAGATGGGTGTTGTTATTCTAGAATGCTCACATAAGAGTAGAAGGTCTCAATATTTAGAATCTCTTGTCCTGCCAGTAAGACGCTCAAGGTGATTAGCTCTACAGAGTAAAAGGACACATAATATATGTTAAGTAGAAGATGAAGGAGTCCATATGGTTGGTAGGGATGGATAGTCACCCTTGTGTAACAACCCGATATTACTGACTGTTGTAATCCAGGTGTTCAATCTTAGTCTAACCTCCCGGTGTGCTATTAATAGCTTCCTGTTGTATGTCAAGTGGTCACCCTTGGTGTAACCGCCCAATGAGTTGTTAATAGGTGGGTGGTTACCAATATTATAATCATATGGTATGATTCTCTTATATTTAGTCCCACATTGTCAATTGTATAGTCTCTAACTGTTTGGTTTTCAATACATCAAATGAACAACATATCATATATGCGCATCAGAAATAACAAACAAGAACAACCCAAAAGAGTTCAAAGATCTTACGATTTCATGAGTCAAGAAATAAGAAAAGTAACAACAACGAGGTACCTTAAGGGGATTGAGTCAACACTCAACCAAGATGCTCCAAGAAGAAATCTCAAAGACAAACTCAGAGTCCCAAGCGCAGAAATCGATCGGCTCCTCTATAGAAGTCCATACGAGTGAAAGACAACCCCACGACTCTTGTCCAACAAGATCTGGGATGGAGAAAGAATGCTCTCTATGTCTCCCATGGACTACTAGATCCAACGACGGGGATAGGTGGCGGTGACGACGACGTACGAAAAGAAAGGCCGATCAGAACCCTTCCATCAGTCTGCAGAACGCTTTCGTCTCTCTTCAGAAGTCGCAAAAGGAGATCAATCATCTAGGGCATAAAATCATGGTCTATTTATACCCCAGACAAAAAAAGTGGCTATCCGCACACCCAAGACTAGTATTGGAGTTAATACAGAATTTCATCGAGTAGACCAAATTCGTCGAGACAATTCGACGAACTCATTGAGTAGAATATAATTCGTCGATACAATTTGATGATTCGATGTGACGAATCAATACGTGTTCCGTCGAGACAATCTCGACGATTCGTCGAGTATATCTTATTCGTCGAGACATTTTTACAAATTTTGACAAGACGAATTAACACATATTTCATCGAGACAATTCAACGATTCGTCGAGTACAATTCAATTCGTCGAGGCACTCTCGACGATTCGTCATGTACTTCACTTACCATTGAGTCATCCTCGACGCAACTCCAATCAGTCATAAGATCAGTCCTCCACTTATATCCAATATGAGCAAAACCAACACAATCCTTCATCCAACTTCTCCAACACTGTTATGTTCGACCCTATAGGCTCAAATTGCATTGCCAGTAAGACTAACTGTTTGATTACTTTGAGATCACCTTGGAAACACCAACATTATTTAGTCCCTTGGAAAACCTATATTATAATCATTTTGTATGATTCTCTTATATTTAGTCCCACATTGTCAATTGTACAGACTCTAGCCTCTTGTGTTCTATATATTGAGGGGGCATTCGTGTAAGATTCAGATTTTTTGGAAATGACATTTCTACTATTTTCAAGTTCTCATGTGGTATTAGAGAGGAAAGGTCCGTTGGATAGCTTCTTGTGACTGCTCTATATGAATTGCTCTACAAAGATTGCCCACCCTCCATATATCCCTTCTGTTGATGTGGACTCTGGTTGTTTTACTGCTCGCTCTTCTTTCTCCTTAGCAGAGGTGGATTCCGATTCTATAACTGCCCTTCCTTCCTTCTCATTCTGTTTTCTACATTGTCCCTGTCCTGTGTAGACTCTGAAAGTCAATTGATATGCCTCTGATACCAATTGAAAGGAGGTTTAGTTCTTAAATTAAAAGCTCTTTGTTTAAGGTTTATTTCAAAATAATGATATATATAAATATGTAGTGTTGAGTGAGTAATAAAAGCAAACACAAAGAAGGCACAGCAACACAACACAAAAAAATAATCACATCACAGATGACACAAAGAAATATAGTCGTTCCCCACTAAAATTCGGTACATCTACTCTTCTACCCACTGGTAGGAATCCACTACAGGTTTTTGTTCAGGTGCCCTGCCACCAAGGGGTTTTTGATCAGGTGTCCACACACCACAGAGCTTTTGATCAGGTGCTCAAAACCAACAGGATTTTTTGATCAGGTGTCTTGCCACAAATGGGTAAACTTTTGAAGGGAGTTTTAACCCTGTACAAGATGGGAAGGAGACAAGATATATTGTTCTTCTCTTTGCTGAGAAGACTCTAGAGATCCTGATTGGTTGTTGAGATTGGATCTTTGTAGATGATGTTGAAGAGCTCCCCCTATCTGATTGAGATTGATGACAACTTGTGGAGGCTTCTTCACTTGATTGTAATAACTCATTTTCTTCTTATGCAGTTTGATCCTGAGCAAATGATATTGTTTGGTGTCTCAGGATGAAGATGATCTGCAAAGAGGAGTTAGCAAAAAGAAGATAAATGATATATGTTGTTCTTTATCAAGAACTCTGTATGAGTGCTGCTTCTTTTTGCTTCTCTATTTGTTCTTCCTATTCTCTCTTCTATTGTTCTCTCTTCTTCTCTTATTATTCTCTTATTCTTCTTTGATCTTCTCTCTGAAACTAAAATCTGGAGAGTTGTTCGGCTGATTTAATTCTTGCCGACAAGAGAGGAAAGAGATAATGTCTCTTTAATTTCCTAGATCCTCGAGAACATAAATTGCCGCCTTTGACTTTGCTGCAATGACTATAACATTTATTGTTCTGCAACGGATATATTGTTAATTTATAAAGGCAGCAATATATATCAATATATAAATAGAAATGAATCAAGAATATTGCTTTATTAAATCTGACAGCATATATAATTTTCGTCGAGCTGAGAAAGAAGAATTTATATATCTAATAATATTTCGTCGAGCTCAGCTTCAAGTTCGCCGATCTGAACATTTGATTCATCGTTCTGAGCTTCTACTGAATATTCGTCAAATGCAGACTTGAGTTCATCGAGCGCATCTTTTCGTCGAGCGCTGAGACGGGCTGGATCTTTGACCGCTGAGATATTGAGCTGTTCGGCAAACGCAGACTTGAGATCGTCTAACGCAGCTTTTCGTCGACCGCTGAGACGGGGTCTGTTCATCGACCGCTGAGATGGGGTCTGTTCGTCGGCCGCTGAGATGGGTTTTGTTCGTCGACCACTGAGACGGGGTCTGTTCGTCGACCGCTGAGACGGGGTCTTTTCGTCGACCGCTGAGACAATCTGTTCGTCGACCGCTGAACCGCTGAGACGGGATCGTCGACCGCTGAGATAGCTGGATTTCATCGAGCGCAGAGCGCCGTTCGTCGAATGCAGATAGCCGTTCGTCGAACGCAGAGAACATATGTAATTTTTATCTTTCTCTTATTTTCTCAGCCTATTAATTATATCTATTTTCAGCCTTCAATCTTAATGGGATTTGATCTAAGTTATAAGATGTGTTATGATAAAAACTTAGACATTTAAAGATGGATCCTAACTCAAATTAAAACTAAGGTTCCAACAATCTCCCCCTATTTGAGTTGGGATCCTAATCCAAATTATGACTAGGTTCTAACAATCTCCCCCTATTTGGTTTAGGATACCTAAGCATAAAAAGTCTTGAATAACTTAAGGCTTGAGGGTCAGAGATTTTTCTGAGAATAATATAAAGTTTGTTTAGAAATAGAAGAATTTATTTGTTCTTTTTGAAAACATTTAATCATAAATTATATTGTTTTATTCTTCTTTTAAATTCTAAATTTCTTCTTTTAAAACTAAGCAATTTCTGATTTCCTAGATTTTGATTTAAATAGGATTTTAATGATGTGAATTGCTAGCTGTTATTGGATTCTAAGGAATTTTTAAAATCAGAAAAACATTGCCTGATACCTTCTTTCTATAGAATCCCCTTAATCAGAAGAGACTCACACTTAGTGCTCTGATCATTTCTGATCTATGCAATCTGAGTAGAATGCTCAACATGATTTTTGAGAAAATCTGTAAGAATGTGAAGTTATCTGACATTGCTTTTAAGATAGAAAAATTAATTAAATCTTAGAAATTTTTTTGTTTGATTAGGTATGGAGTCTAATGGTGAAAAATTGGTTAGGCCTTATAATTAGATATATTGGCCATTTGAAAAATTATTTTGATTTTGGTGAACATAAAATATTTCTTTTTCTCTAAAAGTTTGTTTAAACTTATATTTCAAGGAAATATTTTGTTCTTTTGAGTTTTTCAATTTTTCTTTAAGTTTATTATTTTCAGGAAATAAAATATTTATTTCTATTAATTCTTTTATAATTTTCTTTTCAGATTTTATCATATCTGTATATGGTAATTTGAAAACAGATTTAAATTGATCAGAGGTAAAAATAAAATTTGAAGCTACCTCAATTTCATCAGGTTCAGATTCAGATTCTGCATCTGAGTAGTAGTTTGAGCCATATATGGCCAACATGCAGAATCTTCTGGCCTTTTGTTCTTCCTCTTATTCTTCTACACTTAGATTTGGAAATGGTTCTACATCATTAATACAGTTAGTGGAAGAAGTGATTAAAAAATCTTCTTGTGCCATTAGTTTTAGAAAAAACATTTAAAAAATTTAAGAACTAAATGATCTTTATGATTCAGGTGTTAGCCTGTATATAAAATCAACTACCCTCTGATACCAATTGGTTGCCCTGCCAATTGATCAGGTGTCCACACACCACAGAGCTTTTGATCAGGTGCTCAAAACCAACATGATTTTTTGATCAGGTGTCTTGCCACCAATGGGTAAACATTTGAAGGGAGTTTTAACCCTGTACAAGATGGGAAGGAGAAAAGATATATTGTTCTTCTCTTTGCTGAGATGACTCTAGAGATCCTGATTGGTTGTTGAGATTGGATCTTTGTAGATGATGTTGAAGAGCTCCCCCTGTCTGGTTGAGATTGATGACAGCTTGTAGAGGCTTCTTCACTTGATTGTAATAACTCCTTTTCTTCTTATGCAGTTTGATCCTGAGCAAATGATATTGTTTGGTGTCTCTGGATGAAGATGATCTGCAAAGAGGAGTTAGCAAAAAGAAGATAAATAATATATGTTGTTCTTTATCAAGAACTCTGTATGTGTGCTGCTTCTTTTTGCTTCTCTATTTGTTCTTCCTATTCTCTCTTCTATTGTTCTCTCTTCTTCTCTTATTCTTCTCTTATTCTTCTTTAATCTTCTCTCTGAATATATAATCTGGAGAGCTGTTCGGTTGATTTGAATTCTTGCCGACAAGAGAGGAAAGAGATAATATCTCTTTAATTTCCTAGATCCTCGAGAACATAAATTGCTGTCTTTGGCTTTGCTGCAACGACTATAACATTTATTGTTCTGCAACGGCTACATTGTTAATTTATAAAGGCAGCAATATATAGCAATATATAAATAGAAATGAATCAAGAATATTGCTTTATTAAATCTGACAGCATATTTTAGTCGAGCTGAGAAAGAAGAATTTATATATCTGATAATATTTCGTCGAGCTCAGCTTCAAGTTCGTCGATCTGAACATTTGATTCGTCGTTCTGAGCTTCTGCTGAATATTTGTCGAAAGCAGACTTGAGTTCATCGAGCGCATCTTTTCGTCGAGCGCTGAGACGGGCTGGATCGTCGACCACTGAGATATTGAGTTGTTCGTCGAATGCAGACTTGAGATCATCGAATGCAACTTTTTGTCGACCGTTGAGAAGGGGTCTGTTCATCGACCGCTGAGACGGGGTCTGTTCGTCGACCGCTGAGATGGGGTCTGTTCGTCGACCGCTGAGATGGGTTCTGTTCGTCGACCGCTGAGACAGGTTCTGTTCGTCGACCGCTGAGACAATCTGTTCGTCGACCGCTGAACCGCTGAGACGGGATCGTCAACCGCTGGGATAGCTGGATTTCGTCGAGCGCAGAATGAACATCGTTCGTCGAGCGCAGAGCGCCGTTCGTCGAATGTAGATAACCGTTCGTCGAACGCAGAGAACAAATGTAATTTTTATCTTTCTCTTATTTTCTCAGCCTATTAATTATATCTATTTCCAGCCTTTATCTTAATGGGATTTGATCTAAGTTATAAGATTTGTTATGATAAAAACTTAGACATTTAAAGATGGATCCTAACTCAAATCAAAACTAAGGTTCCAACAATCTCCCCCTATTTGAGTTGGGATCCTAATCCAAATTAAGAATAGGTTCTAACAGACTCTTACCCTAATTTGTTTGTGTGGACACATGTATGGTAATCGCCCACCCTACTTCTATTGCTGCTTAACTTAGGCAGACTCAGGCTCTGTGAAATCTGACTATGTGACCACGCACACCTTTCTGCATGTTCTAACTAGAGTGAACTCTAGCTCAGACTCTCATCTTCTTCTGCTTTCCACATCAACATTAGGAACGATTAAGTATCCACTCCACCACCTACATTGCTACTTCTCCCACCATCGTGTTCAATTCCTTTGGCAACCTTGGCATGGCATCTAAGTTGATGAGACCAACATATACTGATTTGAGTGTTTCCTATACATTCCTTTTGCATTTGCAACATAAATGTCATCACGAAATTGACAGCCTGTCTAATCCTGACATCCCTGCTTATTCAGATTAAGATGTTAGTGATGCTTTTGTTTGCATCTAGCTTAAAATTGTATTTATGATGAATGTTTATCTATCATTCATCATGATGACACTATGAAGTCGGACATGGATTAACTGGCTAATCTATACTCTAAGGGTTCTAATACCTACCACATGTACTCTATATACTCTTATATTTTTACCCGCCCCACACTCTCGTTGACTGCCGCATATTAGGAGGTTCAATCTCTTGGCGCGGAACTTCTCCAACATTGGCCCTTCTTTGCTGACCTTGCTACTCAGCATAAACATTTTAAGGAGCTCCTAGTATTTTTTTATCTTCTTCATATCCCAGACTCTTATGATATGATTTTCCAACAAATTCTAAGCGACAATGTCTCTCCAACATTGGATGCTATTGCAGCTCGCATCTCTGCCATTACTACTATTCTTCGGCCTCCCCTTATGTCCCATCCACCTTCTGGTAGTTTTGCTCATTCCATTGGTCGTGGCTCCTCCTGTTGTCGTGGTGGTCGTATGAGGACTGTGGATGGAACCATCCCCATTTCTCCCATTGTGTAAAAGGTGTCCACACGATTAAGTGTTGTTTTGTGAAACAATCTCAACTCCTCCTTTAGGTTCACCTCTTTACAATGGAGTTCACAAACACTCCATCTCCCTGTCTTCCGCTATAAGAGTTCGATCACTGGTTTTCATCTGCTAATATTATTGCGCTCATCAATTCATCTAAGTAATCAACCTCTTTTGCCACCTCTTCAGGTAGCTTGCGTATTTATACAAAGGATGAGTGGCTTATTGCCTCTAGTGCCACCAATTATATGACTGGTAACTATCTTGTCTTTTCTTACACAGAGAGACACAAATGGTTACCACCTATGTTTGTTTCTGATGGCTCTTGTTGGGAATATTTCCCTCAATGTTCCCTTGATTTGAAGAGGCATCACTCACCATGCTAAGTACATATTGTTTTTGATAAACCCAATTTTGCATCAAGACTATGCAGGGTTAAGTTATTCCAAGCATTGGGATAAAGTCAGTGGTTTACTGTCAATACCGTTGAGATGAGCTCACTGTCTCAGCTGAACCACTGAGACAAGGCCAGGAACCGCTGAGAAGGGGTCTGCCTCAGCTGAGCTGCATTTAGAAAGAATCTGCTGAGAAGACTATCTGTCTCAGCAGATCCGCTGATACGAAGACAGGTCAACCATGTTGGATCTGTAGGCGCCCTTAGGGGTGGGGTGGGGGGGGGGGTGAATAAGGGTTTAAAAAACTTTAACCTTTAATAGAAAACTTTTGATATTTTGTCGAAGTAAGTTAAATCCAAAGTAAAGAGAATGAAATTATAAACGAAATCAATTTTATTAAACAAGAAAAGACATGATTATCATTTATAGAATTGATTACAAAATCTGATTTCAATGACGCTAGAAATCGAAGCGAATTATATGAAAACCCTTTTTGTTTTCTATATCGACTCGTATCCCCACGAACCGGTTGGCTTTAGTCGATCTCTTCCCAGATACGGCCTCAAGCCGCTCTAGCCAATCTATCACCAGAAAGGCCTTGAGCACCGCCTAGATCTACTCCCTAGACCCAGTCGCCAACATGAGGCGAATTCCTCTATAAGTCCTACCTAGACCTAGTCACCGTGTGACGAATTCACAAACCGATTACAATGATAAAGTAAAAGACAAATACAAAACAGAAACTAAAAACTCCCTCAAAAAGAAGAACTTGATGTCGATGTAGATGCGATCGGATTGGTCTTCAAGTTCTTTGCGTTCACGAACGTTATCGTAGTTCTTCGGGCTGCTTGGGGAAGGCTCTCACGAGTGCTCTGAATATATGGCTTCAATTCGTTCTATATCAGCAAGCAACAATGGAGGAGGTGCCCGTCTTTAAATAGATTCAGCCGCTACCGCCTCTGGTAGTACTATCGCCCCGCGATAACCACATTAGGCAATGATCAAACACACGGATCGTGGCAACTTAGGCAACTTTTGACCGCCAAATCTTGAGCTCCGAGTAGCGCGCCGCGGTAACGCTAACGCTCCGTGATAGCAAGATAACCTTCCTTCAGCCAATATCTCCTTCCATATTTGCTCCTCAATCACATGCAGACGGGAGGATTCCAAAAGCTACCGCCTGACGTTAGTCCTTAATGCGCCGCGATAGTACTTGCCAAAATAGCATCCCGTCGACATACCTTTTTCTCTACTATTTCCTTCTCGTCAAATGTTTCCATTTATGCTAGCGCCAGCGTTAGTGATGACGCTCCGCGGTAGAGCACATCTCTTTTCGTTGAGTGCATCATTGTCAAACTGGCCTCACAGTTCATCGAGCGCTGCTTTCATTTCGTCGAAAGAACACTAGCGCCAGCGGTAGTTCTAACGCACCGCGGTAAAACATGCATTTCGTCGAGCGACGCGGTAGAGCATGCAGTTCATTAAACGCCGCGGTAGAGCATGAAGTTCGTCGAACGCAATTTCGTCGAATGCAGTTTTCATTTCGTCGAACGCCAGTTCCGTTCTCAGCGATTTCCTTCTCACCGGTTTCCATCTCAGTGGTTTTCATTTCATCGAATGCCAGTTCGTCAAACGCAATTTTCATTTCGTCGAACGCCAGTTCCGTTCTCAGCGGTTTCCTTCTCAGCGGTTTCCATTTCAGCGGTTGTTAACGCATGGCGTTAACAACTAACGCGAGCGGTAGCTTTTTTTCAGAGAATCATCATCAATCAGCATCCTGTTCATAGGGTTATATAACTATAATACCTGCACACAATAAACACAAGCAAGAACAAATACAATTAGATTTGTTATTGTCAAACCAAGGTATGCGGAAAGCATGTTCCAACAAACTCCCCCTTTTGATAATAACAAATCTCCTTAGAAAGAAATAGTTCAAAAGATAGGAATTGTGTTTATTAAAAAGGATAAGCATGAAATTTAAGACATGTGCATATGCTCCCCCTAAATGAATGCTCCCCCTAGGTGAATGCTCCCCCTACAACAAAACTTCCTTTGAATCTACTCCCCAAATATGTGTTTTTCTTTCAAATTTATTCTCCCCCTTTTGGTATTATCAAAAGAGGGTGGAGAGAAAGACAAACAGGAACGTGTGCAATACATGTGTAGAGAGGGAATGAACATGATAAAGAGTTAAACGCTTAAGAAAAAAAAGGACAATATATAGGAGTGAAAAAGGAATGTGAAGAAATTGTCATAAGGAGACCACTTATTGGAAAAAAACGTATTCATGACCGAGCGTACAAGTAGAAAAGATGTGGAAAGCATGAAGAAATATATTTTTGAGGCGAACATTTATCTAAGAATGGTGAAGCATAGTAGATGATTAAGAGTTTCAGATAAAAAAAATGTTGTAGCAATTTAGGTACACAAAATGATTTCAGTTGCAACATAACCATACACTTATTTTGAAAGGTAAGCAATAAAGAGTACACATGGCATAGAGAAAAAAAACATGTAAGCATGATACAACATATCAAGTCAAGATAGAATAATACAATGTTGTAAATTGAGAAAGCAAGTACACTTATACATTGTATTGATCATGCAAAGCTATCTAGTGCATTTACTTAAGAATTTAGAGAATACATGTAGATATGCAATAGACTCCAATTCTTATGAGTAGAAGGCTTACAAGTGATAATGATGTGTACAAAATAGTGTTTTTGATAAAAGTATACATATGAGTTAATCAAAACATGACATGTATAATGGAATAAACACAATATTATTGAAAATGCGTTTTTAGAGTTACTTCTACCCACAAAGCTATATAAATTATTCAATGCACATAGAAAAATAGTACAACTACCAAGGTGCTCTGCACACACAATGCTTATGAAGGCTTATCAGGGTGCAAAGTAGTGCTTGGGGAATCTCAATTATTATTTTGAATTTTAGTTATTTGTGATCCGGTGTACAAGAAGTAGTAATTAAAATGTCTGCAACAAGGCACTTTACAATTCTCTCTAAGGTGCTCAACCTCACAATGCTCATTAAGACTTATCAGGAGGTTAAGTAGTGCTTGGTGGAGTTATCTTTGTCAATTATTCATTTGAATTTTTACTTAACGACAAAGGTCTCCGAATTCACTTGTATGTGCAAACCAAAGATTTTTGAAAGGACATACTTCTTCAAAAATAGGTGCATGAAAAGATTTTTACTTGTGGTGTAGGTAAAACTAAGCATGACTAACAATTATATTAAGTTGTTACACTACACAATCATGTAATAATAGATTAAATTCATATGTAGTTTATCAAAAAATGTGAGTGAATAAAACATTAGCAAATATAAGCCATTTACTCATACATAGAGGCATGCTATGCATTACTACACATGAATTCTATAATCAATTTCAAAGCACGCATAGGATAATGATCAAGGCATGATACAACAACAATGTTATTAAGATACTTGAAATAATGAATGAAACAGTGTATTCTAAACTTGGCAAGATAAACCATATCATCCTTGAAAAATAGAAAAGCACATTAGTTTTTATAAAAATTTTAAGTTTTTCAAAAGCAAAAAAAATAAATAAATCAAATATAAAGCATGTTTTTGTTGTTTTAATTGAATTTTAAATTTTTTTGTTGGTTTTGATATTATAGTTTTTTTTTGTTTTTAGATATAAAAATGATTTTATATTTTTGTATTTGATTTTGATATATAAAAAAAAACAAAAGCATATTTGTGGTGTTTTGAGAATGTTTTCTAGTTTTTTATTTGAGGTTTTCGTGAAGAAAATAATAAAAAGTAAATAAATGCATAAAGGTCAAAAAGAAAAACAACAAAAATATGAAAGACAAAAATAAAGAACGAAAACCGATTTACTACCGCTAGGGATAGAGTTACCGCACCACGGTAGTTCGCGTGAAATAAAAGGATCTGACCCGGTCAGATTTCATTTGGTCAAGGGTTTTTGGATCTCACATTTTTCTTCAGCTTCCGCGGTGTTAGCAATAGGTAAGGATTTTCTTTTGTTCTTTATGCTTCATGTTATTGATTCAAGCTAGGATCTAGCAGATTTAAAAAAAATTCATGGCAATGTAGTCATAGGAGGATTTTTGACAAATTTTTCAAGTTATTTTGGTAGATCTATGAGATATTGTTTGAGTATTCATGTTAGATTAGTTGAGATATCTCAGATCTGGAATTTTCAAGCTTTTTCGAACGATTTGGAGGATTATTTGGATGAAATCGGAGGAGGAAGACAAATAGTAGTTTCGTCAGCTACCGCGCGGCGGTAGCAGCTATCACGCCGCGGTAGATCTCGTGTCCATATTTTTGATGTTTTTCCTTCACTTTTATTTTGGTTCAGATTTGAGAATGGCTGCCTCCAGTAGTCGCGCTCGACGATCAAATGTAGATCGGAATCGAGAGGGTGGTAATATATTTCCCGGTATTGAGGATGCCACCATCGGAGTGGCTATGATGGTGGGGGTAGAATTACCCATTCATGCGCATATCTACAAATATCTGGCTGATGCGAGTGTTCTCTCCGTGATAATAGATGATAATTTTTCCTCAGTTTTAGTAAGGGAGTTTTACATGGGATTGGAGGATCCGACTCAGATGAATCTCGAAGGAGGAGTACGTTCCTACATCCAAGGCCAGGAGGTAGTAATACTACATGAAGATTTGCGTGCAGAGTTTGGTCTTGAGTGGAGTAGCAATTTCTTGGATATTGTAGAGAGGTTTCAAACACTTTGGAACTGGACTCGAGTGAATGAAGTGTTGCATGGTCAAGGAGATGTGGAGGATTTGATTTCATCGGTCACAACACTGACTCCTGACGCGTACATGATACAAGAGATCCTGCGACGTACGATCATGATAAAAGGGGGTGATACAAAGATGATCACAACACAATTAAGTATGGTCACGTACCATATTTTAGAAATAATTCAGTTTGATATGGCAGATCTCCTTCTATCAATGATCAGGTATACATATAAACTAAAAGATCCAAGGCGACATCGATTGAATACTCTTCCGTTGGGAGGAATAATTCAATGAATTGTATACACGAAATGCCAGTCTCTTAATCGGGAGGTTTATTATCTTGATTGTCGCCCAGCCAGATTATCTACACTATCAATTCATCCTCCACGATAAGAAAGGGCTCCATCTCTGATGAGTCCCATTTATATACACTTTTATGGACTCATCTGGGCTAGTTTTCCTGTTCTTGCACTTCAATTCAGTTCTTAATTGCTTGTATTTTACTTGTTCGCGCTTTCACTTTAAGTGCTCATTTAGACCCATTGTGGTGTGCAATTGCGCGCTATATTGTTGGGGGCAAGCACATTGTGCTCCCCATTCTTTTTCTGTTATTATACTTGTGCTGGAGGTGTGTTCATAGCGTGTGGATTCGTTGTGCAGGTGGGCAGATCATCCATACTGCCCAGAATTCACCATGTATGAATCGCACGGTCGTGCGTTCACTTGACGCACGGTCGTGCGAAATGATCGGCTGGTCAATATGGTGATCTGCCCCGCTCATGCATTTTCTTCACGCACGGTTGGCCTCAACCGTGCGCGATCAAAACACACGACCTTCTATTGGTTGCCGGATTTTGAGCTTTCTGAATTTACCCGTGCATTTTTACGCACGGTCGGCTCCGACCGTGCGTGAGTAAAATGCGCAGGCGCACCTGCTTCATCTTCCTAGTCTTTATTCTTGATTAATATCGCACGGTTCACACACGGTCATGCGCTCGACCGCGCGTGACCAAATTTCTGATTTTTTTCTATAAAAGCTGCAGTTTTCAACCTAATCGAGACGCCCGATTCTATTCCACCATTTCCACCGCAAGGAGAACTCCAACTCCATTTTCTTCCACCCTTCCATGAGGGCTTTGCCCTAGGCCGCCTCCATCATCCAAGAGCTTCCAAGGAGAGGGATCTAGCCCTAAATCCATCATTATCTAAGGAGAAGGAAGCTTTGGTCCTATGGCCAGATCGTGACACGAAGAAGATGGGCCATTGGAAGGTAGTGACAGCCTTCTCTACCCCGGACGCAGTTGAGGACCGAGCTTGGATGCGGATTGACAACCCAGCGATTCCAACCGTGAATCTTCAACAAGGCTTCAGATTGGGTCGATTCCTTTGCTTTCCCCCTCTTTGTTTTGATGAATGTAACTAGATTCTCTATACTTTGATGATGTTCACTATAAACCATGATTTGTAATGTCTTTTTCATTTTTATGAAATTAACTTGTTTATATGTGTGAATGAGGTGCACCACCAAATCCACTCCATCCTCCACTTCATTCCGCTAGCCTACTCGCCCATTCTGTGTGCCTACTCTTCCATCCGCCAAGCTAAGCGGTGCTAACGGCCCGTGTAATCCACCTCGACTCTGCCGGTGCGAACCATTCCATCTGCTTGCCTACTCGTCCATCCACCCTTGATGAGTAGTGCGTTCAAGGCCTACCTAGTTTCCATCTCGCCAAGCGAAGCATTGCATAGCGGCATTGCATAGAAGTAGTTGTAGTTATTTTCTTTTATTTTCCATAAACCAAAACCCCCTTTTTCCGCAATCCATTCGACCTAAAGGACTTCGATCTCAAGTCCTTCCTTAAAAGTGAACTCCACCTTACTGTGTTCCTTTAAGATCGATACTTGGGGATTCACTCCCACATTTTATATTACTTGAACGATTGGTACACTACCGTTTCGTGCCGCAGTCTCGCTATCGCTTATAGCGGTGTGCTAGATTTGTGCATCAATCTCCACAACCTCCAGTTCGACGAGGTGGGTCAATGAGAGAGACCCTGCGAGAACTACATCAGCTAGCGGAGCAGGGAGCGAACATAAATAAAAAAGTGACACGAATGTCAAAGAAGATATCCAGTGTTGAGAAGATGTTACAGAAGATAATGCTGGCACTCAAGTTAATTCCATCACCAGTTAGAGAGGAGAGTCCGAAGGAGGAGCAGCCATGACGATTGGTTCGAGGGAAATGACGTGGAGGTGATGAAGGGGAGAGCTGCAGTATGGGAGCTGGAGAGTGAATAATTTGATTTTATTTTTGTAATAATACAGGTTTTAGAGACAACACAACACACTTCTGTTACTACCGCGCAGCGATAGTTCTAGCGCTGGTGTTAGTATCAATGTACTATCTGGGTTCATGTTTTTCATTTTGGACTACTTTTTGGTTTATTTTAAGTGTTCTTTTATGCTTATCTTGCTGAAGTAGTTTACAGATATCCTGCATGGTTATGAATTTTTCTCACTTCATAGTTTGATAATTATTTTTATTTGTCTTGGCATCATTAATTTTCCTCACTTCATTGTCTACTAATTTTTGAACATCAATGTGTAAGACAATTTTTGAATGGATTTAAACAACAATAGTTGCGAATAGTATATAGTTTAAACCGTGGAAATAAAACAAAAATAAGGATAACGGAATATTAGGCATATCATGAAGTAGCTAATTCATATTTTATTACCAATTGATTTCTACTTCATGCAAATAATATGCTATTAGTGAAGAAGAGATTTAGGTATCCAAAGAGGACCGGGGGTGGTGGTTCCTTTGGGTACCCGGATATATCGTGTTTGCTTTTGGTGAGACGAAACTAAAAACACCCTTTTAAGTGGAAATGATATTTCATTTTTAGCTTTGAGCCTCCATTCAAATTTTTGATGCACGTGATGAGTCCCAATTATATACACATTTTCGGACTCATCTGGGCTAGTTTTCCTGCATTTGTACTTCAGTTTTTGTCCATATTTGCCTTGTTCATGCTTTTATTTGAAGTACATGTTTAGGCCCGTTGTTGTGTGCAATTGCGCATTTTATTGTTGGGGGTAAGCACATTGTGCTCCCCATTGTATTTTTCTCATTTTGTTGGAGCTGGAACGGTATTCCCAGCTGTGTTGTGGCTGATCCAGGTGGACGGTTCATCCAGTTCTATCCAGAATTCATGACTGCGCATATCACACGGTCGTGCGTTTTCCTTGATGCACGGTAATAGGTGATCGTGCGTTCTCTTCTGGGGTGGAATACGATGTCCTGTCGTTGATCGTGCGTCTCTACGCACGGGCAGTGCCCGTGCGTGAAGGAATCGCACGATCGACCTGTTTAGTCTTTCTTTTTGGCTTTTCTGAATTTACCCGTGCGTTTTTGCGCACGGAAGGCTTCGACCATGTGTGAGTAAAATGCACGGGTGCTCTGGGTCATCTTCCTTCTTTTATTTATGATTAATATCGCACGGGCAACGCACAATCGTGCGTTCGACCGTGCGTGACCAAATTTCTGATCTTTTTCTATAAAAGCTGCAGCTTCCCATCTAAACGGGGGGGGGGGGGGGGGGGACCGTACGCGCCATACAACTGTGCCATTTTTGCCACTTCCACTGAGGTTTCGTCCCTTTGGGCCTCCTCCATCATCCTCAAGCTCTAAGGAGAGGGATTCAACCCTACATCCACCAAGATCCAAGGAGAAGGAAGCTAGGTCGTCTCCGGATCGTGACACGAAGATGACGGGCCATTCGAGGGTAGTGACAGCCTTCTCTACCCCAGACACAGTTGAGGACCGAGCTTGAACGCGGATTGACAACCCTGCGATTCCAACCGTGAATCTTCAACAAGACTTCGGATTCGGTCGATTCCTTGCTCTCTCTATCTTTGTATTGGTAGTTGTAGTTTGTAAATCTCTTGTATTTTGATGATGAGCACTATAAACCTTGTTATTTAGAGTTATTTCATGTCTTTGTGAAATTATCTTTTGTTTATATGTGTGTATGAGGTGCGCCGCCATCCATTTTCCATTCCGCCGTCATGTTCGTGTGCCGCACTAGCAATTGCTAGTGGCGTGCTTGTCGACGAGGTGCTTGCGACCCTCATTCTGTTTGCCTAATCATCCATCCGCCCTAGCGAAGTAGCGCGTTCAAGGCCTACATAGTCTCCATCCCGCCTCGCGAAGCATTGGATAACGGCATTGCATATGAGTAGTTGTAGTATTTTCTCTTTATTTCCACCAACCAAAACCCCCGTTTCCGCAACCCATCCGACATAAAGGACTTCAATCTCAAGTCCTTCCTCAATAGTAAACTCCACCTTACTGTGTTCCTTCGAGATCGATACTCGGGGATTTGCTCCTCATTTTATATTACTTGAACGATCGGTACACTTCCGTTTCGTGCCGCAGTCTAGCTACCGCCTATAGCGGTGTGCGAGATTTGCGCATCAAGTTTTTGGCGCCGTTGCCGGGGAACACAGACGTGTGAGTTTTCTGGAGAGGGAGAATCTGAGAGAGAAGCCCTTCCATTTGTAAATTGCATCCTTTATTTTATTTCAGTTTTTCTTATTCCGTTTTCCTGTTTTATATTAGGTTGCTTTAGTAATTATTGTTAGGTGTAGTATTTTGCACAATAGTATTTTCCTTTTGAATCTAGTTATCTTCACACAATGTGGGCTTCATTTAATATTCGATGCAGTTGGTGTGGAGATATTTCTCATGCTAGTGATAGATGCCCGTCGGGAGTTAATAGCCCTAGCACTCAAGGCCCAGCATATGGAGCACCGACTTCGTCTGGTACTCCATATGGTGCGCGTAAGTCCTATGGCTATTCTGCTGCGCCTTTACCGTCATACTTCTTGTCGGCCTCAGCACCTGCTGTGCCAAAGAAGCCCGCAAGGCAGTGCTTGTTTTGTCAGAGCACGGATCATGCTTTGAAGGATTGTGCTGCTTATCTTCGCCAATTGGACGAGGATGACGAGCCGGATATCCGAATCGTCCCGAATCCTAACTCTTGCGGCACACCTTCAACATCTAGTTATGTGTCTGTGTCACCTTCACATTTTGAAGGATATGGCATGGACACAGTCACCAGATGTGTGGCTGATCTAGGCACTGACATGGCTGAGCCCATCTCCCCTGTGCATATATCACCATGTGTGGATTTGATTCTTTGTGAGGAATCGGTACTTGATTTTTTTCCGAGCACTATTCCTCCCCCTGTTGTGCATACTACATTCATCTCTGACGACATTGTTAAGGATGTGTCGTAGGATGAGGCTGGCGATCTATGTGTTATGCCTGCTCCTATGAAGGAGGACAACCTTCTAGGTGAAGAGGAGTTTTCCTTAGCACCGGTGGAGGAAGTCCAAATCTTGGGCATGGCCACTGTTGATCCCGCCGACTCTTGCATCATTGATGACAATGCCAACATTATTTTACTTCCCAACCTGATGGGAGTGAGACCGGGACCACTCCTCCAATTTTAGATCATTTATGTTTTTCTTCTCTTTTATTCCTTGACCCACCTTCTTCTTCTTCTGAGCCTACGCAGGTTGAGCCTTCACAGGCAATGCAGGAGGACTTGGTGCAATTTGCACAATTCAATAATGTGCACATCTTCTTGTGTGAGGAGGTTAATTCCCCCTCCACAGAGGACCTGCCATGTATTGTATTCCCCTCCTGTTGCCTCCCTGAAGATGACACCTTGCTAGGCAAGGAAATTTATTTTGGTGAAAGTAGAGTGGAGGACTCTCCCTCCACCTCTTTCTTTCTCTCTCCTCTACATGTGACGAGCAGGTATTCTTATTTAGGTAGAGGAATAGTGGTTCTATCACCGTATCGGTACTCTCTACCGACACGGGAATTAGAACAGTTGCATGTCCACTTCTCTTTCCATACTCCCATTATCTAAGACCCTCACCTTTCTGAATAAGTCGTGCTGGGATGACAAAAACCCTAGTAGTTATCTTACTTTTTCTTGTCTTTTATTTTATCGCCTACTCTAACCAGTTAGTTAGATTTTACTTTAGTTTGCTTTTGCGGAGATCACCACTTGCAGGTATTTTCTATTTGTATTGGCGGTGGTTGTGATTCTTCGTAGAGCTTCACTCCAGGCTTCCGACATGCTTACTTGCTGAGCATTGGGTACTCTCTTCCCCTAACTTTGTTTTAGAATATCTTAATGCATAGTTTAAGTCTGGGGGAGACCTGTTTGTGTACCCACTCACGTGCACATTTATTTAGCATGCTAGAAGTTTTTATCTAGATTATTTTGTTCATTTTGCCTGCACACAAAGCACCCACTTATGCGCGTACTTAACCTTTAGTGCGCCACGAGTATATCTCATTCCTTTTTGTATATGGGAAAATGATTGTGCTAGCTTTTAAATTATGTAGTGGAATAAAATGTTGACTCCAGTGTTTCTAGTCAAATACTCATGTGAGTATAGGGATTCATGTAGATTAGATTTCTTTTTATGCTATTAGCTTTATGTATTTCTGTTAAAATTTTTGATTGGACCGTTTAGGAGTAAGCAGGAGTTGTATCAACAAGAGTTATAGCCAAACAACCACAATGCCAAAATAGCAACACAAGAAATCTTTATTGAAACAGAACTGCTTTACAATGCGAGGTATACATGGCGAGACATGATTCATCAGAATCACGGAGACGAGAAGAACAAAACACACCAAAAGGCAAAGCTGGCGGCTAGACAAGCTCAGACCGCACAAGCCGCACCACTCCAGAACTCGCCCGGCTTGCCCTGAGATTGCACGAACAGAAACCGGACAGACTGCCAGCACTGCAAGACCGCACCTCAGACCGCACAAACTGGAGCTTATTGGAACAAAGAACTGAAGCTGTCGCCAGACCGCAGCTCAGACCGCCTAACCGCTGAAGGTCGCCTGATCACTGAGCTCGCTGCGAAAAACATAAGAACATAATAACCCAGTTCGCTGACAGACCGCAGACGAACTGTTTATTCAAGCCACCAGAAATCACCAAGGAAGGAGACCGCACCCTGCTGACCGCAAACCTGCGAACACAACAAAGGTTAACTCGCATCCAAGTCGCACGAACTCAAACTTGAGACCGCAAGAAACAATCCGGGCTCTGGTTCTTATAGTTCTTGTTAGGAATGACGGGCTATGCACCCCTATTTATAGGCGGGTGGACGGATGTCGTCACCGCACAAACCGGGATACAGTCACCACCCATCAGATCGCGAATGGTCTCAAAGGACAGACCACGCGAACAGACCTCTTGGACGATCACCCGACCAAGACGCAGATCAGCAGACAAGATCGCGCACAGGCCGCGCGAACACGAGACCGCGCCCAAGCCGTGTGGTCTCAACAACGCTCCTTCCTTAGATCACCAGGAGCAAGCTAGAACCATCTGGCCGACTTCAACCAATTCGCCAGATCACCAATATAGACCGCCCGGGTAGACGGTCATATAGGAACAACCCGCCCGGTCTTCCAATAAGGGGGCCAGGCAAACCAGAAGATCTACTCGGGAACAACCCGAATCTACCAAGAACAGACCGCCCAGAATTAGACCGGAAACAACCCGCAACAGGTCGCCAATGACCAAACCCAAGAAGCAAGCTGGCCGATCTCACCAGATCGCCAGAACCAAACCGCCAGAGCACCAGCGCAGACCGCGCGGTCTCTGCGGTCTCCAGCCTTCAGACCGGCCGGACTCCCTTCCACTTCACTTCAACAATTTCAACACTCCCCCTTGAAGTGGGAAGTGGAAACTAGCCCGAGCAACCCCCTTAACCGAGTAAACGGTCCCTTCGCCAGCGGCTTTGTGAAGATGTCAGCGACATTGTCCGCACTCCGAACATGCTCGACCATAAGAGATCCTCCCAACACCTTTTCACGAATGAAATGTTGCTCAATCTCTATATGCTTGGTCCTCGCGTGACAGACTGGATTATTAACCAGCTTGAGAGCACTCTCATTGTCCCCGCATAGCATAGTGGGACCTCGAACCTCCCGATGAACGTCCTCTACCAACCTCCTGAGCCAAATGACTTCCTGAGCTGCCAAGGCCGAAGCCTTGTACTCCGCTTCCGTGGTAGATACAGACACCGAGTCTTGCTTCTTGCTGCACCAAGAAATAGCTATGGGGCCCGTCATAAAGACATAACCAGACGTTGATCTCCGATCATCCACGTCTCCCCCATAATCAGCATCCATGAAACCATGCAACTTCAAGCTTGACCCTCTCCTATATAGGAGACCCAAATCAGAGGTCGACTTCACATACTTCAAGATGCCTTTTGCCGCCAGAAGATGAGGTTTCCGTGGTTCCGCCATGTACCGACTCACTTTGCCAACTGCATAAGCAATATCAGGCCTCGTGATGGTCAAATAGATCAAGCTCCCAACCAGAGCTCGGAACACCAATGGATCAGATAGAACTCTTCCCTCATCCTTCCGAAGTTTATGATGTTGCTCCAGTGGTATAGAGCTGCTCTTCCCTTCCTCCAAGCCAAATCATTGAACGATCCGCTCCGCATAGCCAGCCTGAGAAATGAGCACTCCGCTCTCCCGCCTCTGCACCTCGAGTCCAAGGAAATGGTGAAGCTCCCCCAGATCCTTCATCTCGAATCTGATAGCATGCTCAGCCCTGAGTCTTGCAACAACTTCCTTCGAGTTTCCGGTGACAATCATGTCATCCACATACAGCAGCACAATCACCCGAAGCACCCCCTCCTTCTTGATGAACAAGCTAGAATCAGAGTCTGAAGCAACGAATCCGCAGAATAAGAGATACTCTGCAATCTTCCTGTACCACGCCCGAGGCGCTTGCTTCAACCCATACAGGGCCTTCTTAAATTTACAAACGTAGTCCGGATACTCCTTCGAGATGAAGCCTTGCGGTTGGAGCATGAAGATATCCTTGTCAATTTCGCCGTATAAGAAAGCATTCTTCACGTCGAGTTTGTTGGAGTTACCATTGTGATCTAGAAGTGGTCAAACATGTAATCTCACTGCCAACGCGATATGAGCCTGCATGGTCGCACATAAGAGCATGTGGAGAAGTTGGAAGATTGATTGTGTTGGTAAAGGTTACCAATCACCATATAGAATCGGGGAGGTAAAGCAAATGTTGCTGTCGGAATTCGTCGGATATGATTCGTCGGATTAGTCGGAATTCGTCGGATCGTTCCGTGGAAACTCGACGAATTATCACAGAGATCATTAACTCGGCAAATGTTGCCGTCTGATATGATTCGTCGGATTCGTCGGATTGTTCCGTGGAAACTCGACGAATTGTTACAGAGATCATTAACTCGGCAAATGTTGCCGTCTGATATGATTCGTCGGATTCGTCGGATTGTTCCATGGAAACTCGACGAATTGTTACAGAGATCATTAACTCGGCAAATGTTGCCGTCTGATATGATTCGTCGGATTCGTCGGATTGTTCCGTGCAGACTCGACGAATGCTGACAGAAACCTCAAGTTCTTCTGTATGGACTGCAGATAGCGATTTGTCTAGGTCTTTTTATACTTCGGGTATAAATAGGACCTGTTTTAAGGGTTCAACATGATCTTCTTATGCCTCCTGGAAGAAGACCCGACGGAAGAGTTCCGCCTCACGAACCCTAGCCGACGGAAGTGTTCCGCCGTTTTGCTCGTCTACGCAGACCTCCTTCCGGCGATCGTCGTCGTGATTGTTCATCTTGGAGCGAACCTAGCAGTTCATGGAAGTGCAAAGTGCAGTCGTTCTTCTCCCGGCTCGTGTGGATCACTGTAGAGACGTAGACATCATTCTACGTGAGGACTCTCGCATAGCCACTGACAGGGTTCTTCTTCTTGGAGCACCTAGGTTGGATTCGATCCAACTCCACTAAGGTAATTTATGCCTAGTAGTTTTCATTACTTCTTGATTCAATGTTCATGGCTGATCCGAATCTTTTTGGGAAGAATGAGTTTCCTTGGTAGTGACTTTTAGCTTTAGAGGGCCCTCTCAGAGGGCGTTGATGAATGCAACTTGGTGGAGGACGGGGCCGACATCACGGATACTCAGGATTTCTTCCTAAAAATGGGCGACAAAGTGAGTTATGGTCTCACTTTCACCTTGCCTGATCTTAAAAAGGGTCGCATGGCCACTCTTCTGTTTCCTTAAGGTGGCAAAACTCAAGAGAAACTCTCTCCTCAGGTATGCAAAGCAGGTAACAGACTTGGCAGGGAGGCTAAAGAACCACTCCCTGGCTTCACCTCCAAGGAAGGTCACAAACAGCTTACAACGGAGAGCCTCAGACAACGTCCTCATCGACACTGCAACTTCAAAAGCTTGAAGATGAGAGATCGGATCATCCCTCCCAGTATATACTGGAAGATAGGGCACTCGGAAACCCGTGGGAACAGGTTCCCACCTCACTTGATCCACAAATGGGGAAGGCTCTTCCCACAAGTCACCTGGGTGAGGAGCAGCGCCCTCTTGAAAACTCAGAGCTCGAGCAGGACTTCCCCGGGCAGCAGCCTCGTAAAACTCATGTCGAGCAGTGAACTCGACCCCCTGAGACCGCAAATGTGCAGCAGGCTCGAGGTCCGCGTGGTCAGAAACCTAACCGCAGGCAGGCTGGACAGCTGCTGGCGTAGTGACCTCAATGGCTTGAGGAGCTAGTCACTAGGAAATCACTTCTAGAGCTTTTCTCATTGCCTCCATTTGTTGGGCGGTCTCGCGCTAGGCTCGAGCAAACTCTTGACGAGTTTATTTAATTGCTCGCTCGAAGCACGCTTCCAGATCATCAGAGGTCGCGCGCTCTACATATGGATGACCTCCATCGAACTGACTCTGCAACTCTCGATCTAACATCTCAGACCGCCTCACTTCACCAACTAATCCAATCTAAAGGTCGTGTGTTTGTTATGTTGATGAAAAAATTACACCTCCACAACTCGCACTTGAGAATTGGAAGAGAAACATTTTACTGCCAGTTACTAGGTCGCTGAGAGTGTCAAACACGGTGTCGCTGAGCGATAAGAGGAGATCATCGTTCTGATAACTCTTAGCTGCGAGAATATCCTACAAGGAAAAAAGACTAGAGACTAGAGGTTAGAGGGGACTCGAAACAGACTAGACTGGGGAGAAAAGAGCGAGCTGAAAATCAAGACCGCTTGGATCCACAATTAGCTCCAAACCTCATCCAAAAGCCATTTTCTGGGAACACCTACCCCTCTATTTATAGACACGGAGGCTGCCCAAACGGGTAGCTTCTGAAATTACGGGCTGCCCGGGATTTAGGAGAAGCTGGACAGGGATGAGAAGTTACTTGTTATTCTTTTGTCAGAGATAGAAAGGAGATTTAGACCGCGCGAACTCGGTGATGGATGGCAACCCGAACTGATGTGATTACTAGGTGGTCTCGCGACTGAGACCGTGCGATCAGTCAGATAGAAGTGATATGATGGACAAGACCGCATGAACTCCCTTGCTTAGCAGGTGTAGCGATCTTCCGTGTGAACATTGTATTCCAACTTTTGGTGATATTCGAGCAAGGATTTGTGGTGAAGCTCATAGATCAAGTTGTTCCAACCACCTGTTGGAACATGGTCTTCCACATCTCCTAGGTTTGAGAATAACAAATCCTATGTGTATTTGATCTTGTGTGTTCAAGTGTGCAGGTTTACTAGGTCCACATGACTCAAGGAGTACACATGATGACTGCCCCCAAAATTCAGGCCAAAATTCGAAGAGGCTCACTAGCGCCGGCGGTAGCAACTAGCGTCGGGCGCTAGCGTTGATGAGCGCGTTTCTGGGAGCTGTTATGGAAGGCGCTAACGCCTGGCGGTAGCGGATAACGCCGGCGGTATCGGTGAACACAGAAGGAATGAAAGCCTCGTTGCCGCGGATTGGAGATCCTGCCGTGCAAGAAGTTTCTTAATCAGGGATAGCGCCAGCGGTAGCTACTAGCGCTGGCGGTAGCATGGAGCACAAGAGGCATGGAGCAATAGGTTGCCGCGGATGGAAGATTCTGCCGCGCAAATTGTTTCTTAATCCGGGCTAGCGCCGGCGGTAGCGCTTGGGCTATAAAAGGACCCCCTCTCCTCTTGTTTTCGTACACCAATTGCATACACATCAGAGAGAGAGAGTACTAGAATTCCAGAGGCCTATCTTGGCCAAAGTTTGAGGTCCCGGCGAAGCTTTGCCAACTTCTGAAGGAGGATTCCATCACGCCGAAGCCAAACGAAGTCCGCTTCGACAAACGCTGATTCTACAGCGGATCTTCGCCTCCATATTCAGAAGTTCATCTTAAGGGAAGTTTTTATTATTGTATTTGTCTTTCTTTGTAAATGGTAGTGAAATCGCCTCGTGTTGGCGACTTGGTCTGGGGTAGGACTTAGGGCTGAAAATTGCCTCGTGTTGGCGACTAGATCTAGGTTAGGTCTAGGGGGTGCTTGAGGCCACATCCGGGGAAGGATTGGCTAGAGCGGCTTGAGGCCGAATCCGGGAAGGAGGAGGCTAGGGCCACCGGTTCGTGGGGAAGCGAGTCAAGATAAAACGAAAAGAGCTTTTATTATTCGCCTCCGATCTCTAGCGACATTGAGATCAAGTTTTGTAATACTGATTTAATATCAATAAAGCTTGTCTCTCTTTTTGTTTTACTTGTCTTCTTATTGCAATATTACAAAGTTTTCTAAATAAAACATAAAGTTTTTGAAAACCCTTATTCACCCCCCCCCCCCCCCCCCCCTCTAAGGGCGCCGACCGATCCAACAAGTGGTATCAGAGCCAGGTTATTCCAATCGGCTTAACAACCGGGAATAATGGCGTGTCATGATCTCGCTTCAACTAGTGGGGCAAATTTCTGTGAAGATGAAATATCACATAAACCACCTTTGTTTGAAGGAACAAATTATAAAGGATGGAAAATTTTAATGGAAAAATTTATTAAAACTTTAGATATCGAAGTATGGAACTTAGCAATTATAAGACGTGCGGATGAATCAAATAAAAAGGAACTTCATTTAGATGCAAAAGCTAAACATTATCTATTTTGTGGTCTCTCAAATGAAGTTTTCAAATTTATGTATTGTTTTTCTAGTGCTTATAAAGTATGGAAATTTCTTGAAGAAATGTATGATCTTCCTCTCGCAGGTATGGAACAAACACAGGACGAAAAGAACGAACAAGCATCCATTATCGTTCAAGAAGATCTCTCTCAGAGCGAAGCCATGGAGATTATTGAAATAGTAAAGGAGAACAATGCACCAAGAGAAAGGGAAGATGAAAATTCATCCATGATGAAGGAAGGGCCAAAAGATAACGAAGGAACTCTGTTCATACATTTTGCCTCCACCAAAAGCGTTGTAAGAAAGTCAAAATCTTCTTCTTGTGTGATAACTTCCATTTCTAGTTTCAATATATTAAAAACAGCTAAACGTAAGATCAAAAAATTGAAAATTACTAATAAAAATTTACGTTTAGAAAATAAGAGACTAAAAGCTAATGTTAACTCAAATTCAAATTGTGATGTGCCTACCCCATCTTGTCTTTTACTTAAAAATATAAAACCTTGTTTTGATTGTAATAATAGTAAGGAAAAATTCAAAGAACTTGAAAAAGAATTGATGTGTATAAAAGAACATAATGAAAAATTATGCTTACAAAATTCATCGTTAAAGAGTGATTGTGCTAAGTGTAAGGACTACGAAATAGAAATTAAAGAGATGGACGAAACATTTGATGAATATAGGGATAAATATGAAGAACATATTGAATCTATTGTTACTAATCTTAAAAATAGCACAATCGCTTATAATAAATCTAGACATAATTTAAAAACTAAGAATGATATATTAAATGCCAAAATCCACATGCTTAAGGAAATCATAAAGAAAAATTCACAAAACATATATCCACAATTTCAGAATATATCTAAAAGCAAGATGAATATAATTTCTCAAAAGGTTAAATCAAACAATGGAAATAAAAGACATCAACAAATTAAAAATGAACTTCCAAAGTACAATCATTATTATCATATACAACATCAAACTTCTCCAAACATAAAATTTCAAAAATTTCTTATAAATAATGCTTTATATAATCACTGCAATTATAAAGATTATCACAATAGAAATTTGACTCATAATAATAATATTAAACCACAGTTTGAATGGAGGCCCAAAACCAAAGATGAAACACAAACACCACAAAAAAGGGCCCATTCATTTCAATCTCCCCAAAAGCAAATACGTTGTATTTGGGTACCCAAAGGAACCATCACACCCGGTCCTCTTTGGATACCTAAAACTCTCTTTCATTAGGTACCACCAAATGCATGAAGTAGAATATTTTCAAGAGGAAAATAGACAATTTTTCTACTTCATGATATACTTTAATGTCTTTCAATTTTCTTTGTTTTCTTATTTATGTATTATCATACTATGGTCATCTTATATAGGAAGCATGATCAAAAATTTAATGAGCCTATAAAATTATTCAAAATTCAAAATCCTTTTTAAGATGACCTACTTATTATTCATATATTCATTATACATATATTTATCAACAAGTGAATTCAGAATCTTCTATGTGGTAGTAAAATAGTTAATCATAGGATTTCAAAATGGTATACCACATGAATTTTTTTTCCTTCATAAATATCAAACTATAAATAAAACATTCTAGTCAAACATCCAAAAGATAACAAAATCAAGCATAATTCAAAAAACAACAACATCCAAGACATAAGGTTCAAATTCCTGAATTATTACATAAAAAAAAAACTGTTCCTCTCACATCTACTCCTCATCATCTATATCCTCCACACTTGGAGTTGGAGAGCGTCTTCTACACTCGAGGCAGATCCGTAACTGGGCTCTCCCACTCCCTCCGCTCTGGAGTAGATGGCTTCAAATTTAAAGCCTTCATCATGAACTTCATCATTTTCTTGATCCCTGAGACATCCTTCTCCATTTGTGTCATCCGATCACCCATCTCCTCTCGAAAGGACCCATATGGAGCATCTCGAGCCCCTCGAGATGACGCACCTCGCCGGAGTGGAGGTTGAGATGATGTCGATGGCTCATCTGGGTTGATTAATGCTCGCAAATGTGAAGTACTATAAATAGGAGGGTAGCAATCTATCAAGTAGAAACCCAGCTCAATAGAAGGATACAACATCTGAATCACCCGCTGGATGATGACGCCCAGGGGCAAGTTGTTGTATCTCTGTTGGGTGGGTTGCCTCAACTTGTAGGAGTAGCGAATCAGGGAAAGTAGTAAGTCCGCCACGTCGAACTTCTCCTCCTCCAAAATAAAATAAGTGACATAACTGAGCTGGGCTGTGACCTTTGCTGTGTCACCCAACTTCAGCATAATTGTGTGGCGTAATACATATTGAACAACTAGGGCATCCACGGTGAGTGTCGACACCGACGAGATTAGACTTCTGCATTCCTTATTATGTAGCGCCATGTTCACCTGAGTCCAATCTCTGCGCACCCTGAAACTCTCCACAATCTCGAACCGATGTGAATGCTGGGATAATCCAAACACGCGCCTCAGGTGCTCATGAGTAATAGTCACCTCCTGCCCTTGTACCAGTGACCGCACTCCTCCATCCAGCCTGGTCTGTGATGGGTCTTCCAAATGCGTATAGAACTCTCGCACTAACTCGGAAGAAAATCCGTCAGAAATAAATAAATTTAGCACATCGGAGGCAGCAAATAACTGCATAATGTGAGAGTGTCGTGGCAAGTCAAACTCCACGATGTATGGAACGCCCACTACTGCTGCCTCTACTACTAACTCTGTACTCTTCTTTCCTTTAGGGGCCATCTGCCACATTATAGAAACTTATTAAAAAAAAACAAGAATGACAAAATTTTCATCTAGTAAAAAAAAAATGTTTTCACACATACTCTAAAAATCAAAATCAAGGTAGATCTAAGAATTTAACATCAAAAATCAAGTTAATCAAAATCAAAAACAATTACTAGATCCAAATCAAAATCAAAATCCAAATCAAAATCCACTAGTTATTTTCATATTTTCAATAATTTCTAAACAACAACTACTAGATCCAAGAAATCCGAGAAACGCTTTCATGAAAAAATTAATTTAAGAATCTCCTTCAAAATTAAAATACATTCATATCCTAACATTAAAATCAAAAATTTCACATATTCAAAAACAAAAACCTCATCAAAACCACAAATCTTGGAGAAAACCTAACCGTGTAGATCTAATTTCTAAATTTACCTAAAATTTCATATTTCTTCATCTCTAACATCACAATGAAGCTTTAAAACAAAAATCATAAGCAACAGTGAAGAAATACCTCAGATCTGGGCGTAGAACAGAGTGTTCTTCGAGGTTTTTTCGGGAGCAAATGGCAGCAAATGGCGGATCTGAAAAGATTAGGGGGATTTAACAAAAGCCTCGATAGCGCCAGCGCTAGCTCTAGCGCCGGCGGTATCGGGCCCCTCTGATTTTTCAATAAATCAAAATTCCATTAAATACCTCTATTTATTCTCTACAATATGTACTAGTTGGTAAGGCAAGATTTCGTATATTTTGACTTGTATTGGGTGTCCTAGATTCTTCAAATTAAAAACATGCCTACTAATGCAATTTTCTTCATCTTTAACCATCAAAAACATTTCCAAAAATTCTACAAATTCAAAGAACTACTATTGGGACACCTAATCAACTTCCAACATCAAAATTTTCAAAACACAAAAAAATCACTTACTATATCCCGCGCTAGCGCTAGAGCCGCCGCTAGCGTCGAGTTTCGAATTTCTGTGTTTTTAAAATTTCTAAAAATTCCTAAAAATATTTTGATCTATATGTACTATTTAGTTTTTGCACATCTGTTTTTCTTTTCTTTTTGAAAAATCAAATACAAAAATAGAAAAACAAATTACAAAAAAAAAGTTTTTCCTTTGTTTGCTTTTGTTGTTTCATTTGTTTAAAGTTTATCTTTCTACAAAAATAAAAAAAAATTACAAAAGCAAAAATTACAAAAATCTGCTTTTATTTGCTAAAACCAAATACAAAAATATAAAACTTTAAAACTATCAAAAAAAAACTCTATGATTTTTTCTTGTAAAATCAAGCATGATTTAATCTACTATTAAGAAATTCTACAATGTTACAATTTTTCTCTTCAAACTACTTTGGACATTGTCTTTCTTCATGCTTTGATATATCTATTCAAATGTGCATCAATTATAGTTTAAAAGTTGTGTAGGATCAAGCTTAGCATGCCTCTAAGTATGAGAAATGCTTTATGGTTGATAATGATATTTATTCACTCACCTTTTTTGGCATTGTCTACATATGCATTTAATCTAAGAATGCTTGTGTATGTTTTGTATTAGTACAAATAAATTAAAATTGCACAAGTATCTTACCTACACTCCTTCTTTTGCACTCTTAAACATTAAGAAAAGTGGTTATATTTTTTCTCATAAAATCTATTGATTTGCAAAACAAGTGTATTCGGAGAACTTTGTACAAAACAAAATTTTAAAATAAATGACAGATAACTCCACCAAGCACTACTTGAACCTCCTGATAAGTCTTAATGAGCATTGTGAGGTTGAGCACCTTGGAAAGAATAATAAAGTATCTTGTGCAAATCAACTCTTTCTTTCAAAAATAAGAAAAACCACTTTCTCTTAAGTACACCGGATCACAAGTCTCAAAATTCAAAATAAAATATGTGATCCCCCAAGCACTACTTTGCACCCTGATAAGTCTTGATGAGCATTGTGTGTGCAAAGCACCTTGGTAGTTGTACATTTTTTTGTGCATTAAAGTGTGTGGAAGTAATCTTATTTGTGTTTTATTGTGCTTCTTACTTTACATATTACTTGTATTTTTTGATTAAAACATTGGTTTACTCTCCTCAAATTTACACTTATGAGCACATCATTATCTTCCATAACACTTCTTCTCATGAGTATTGGATCCTAATGCTAATTCTATATTACTTTTTCTTTCTGAAATGCACTAGATAACCTAGCATGTGTTTTACAATGTTTTTGTATGTTTTTGAACTTAAGAATTAAAGTAACATTGTGGTCATCTCTTTTTGATAAACATTATTTCATGCTTGGTTATTCTAAAATTTAAAACTGCACAATGATTTCCAAAAACATCATTTTGTGTGATCTTTACCTCATATCTTTTGGATTATCATTACTATTTGCTATAAGTCTTCCGCATCTTAACCATATAAGTGTTTTTTACCTTGCGCTTTCATGCTTATTTCATATCTTGTATTATTTGCATCATCACTTATTCTTAAAAATTCCTATCTTTCATTAAGTGATAGATTTCCTTGGAAACAATTTTTATTGGTTACTTCAAACATAAAAATCTTTTATGCTAAAAACTCTGAAATTTTGTAATAACTCTGATCTATTTCAATAAAATACAATTCTAAATCTCCTTATCATTTACCTGAAAAGCTCGATCATGCCTTATCTTTTATTTACACATTTTTAGTGCTTTGTCTCCCTACCCACTTTTGCTAATAACAAAGGGGAGAACTAACATGATAAAATGCAAAAGGGGGAGAACAAACATGATAAATATATAATCCGCTATCAAAATGCAAACCCAACATGATTGATTAAGTTGATAGCATATATATTAGTGGAGCATTCACTTAGGGGGGGCATGTATTTAGGGGGAGCAAGTCTAACATGCTAGAATCAATTATTATCCTAAGTCATCACTCTCACACACACACACACACACAAGTATAGTTTCATCATGCTTATCTATTAATGCTTTGATTTATCATTAATGGATTTGTTATTATCAAAAGGGGGAGTTTGTTGGAACATGGTCTTCCGCATCTCCTAGGTTTGAGAATAACAAATCCTATGTGTATTTGATCTTGTGTGTTCAAGTGTGCAGGTTTTCTAGGTCCACATGACTCAAGGAGTACACATGATGACTGCCCCCAAAATTGAGGCCAAAATTCGAAGAGGCTCTCTAGCGCCGGTGGTAGCAACTAGCGCCGGGCGCTAGCGTTGATGAGCGCGTTTTCGGGAGCTGTTATGGAAGGCGCTAACGCCTGGCGGTAGCGGATAACGCCGACGGTATCGGTGAACACAGAAGGAATGAAAGCCTCATTGCCGCGGATTGGAGATCCTGCCACGCAAGAAGTTTCTTAATCAGGGATAGCGCCGGCGGTAGCTACTAGCGTTGGCGGTAGCATGGAGCACAAGAGGCATGGAGCAATCGGTTGCCGCGGATGGAAGATTCTACCGCGCAAATTGTTTCTTAATCCGGGCTAGCGCCGGCGGTAGCGCTAGCGCCGGCGGTAGCGCTTGGGCTATAAAAGCACCCCCTCTCCTCTTGTTTTCGTACACCAATTGCATACACCTCAGAGAGAGAGTACTAGAATTCCAGAGGCCTATCTTGGCCGCAATTTGAGGTCCCGGCGAAGCTCTGCCAACTTCTGAAGGAGGATTCCATCACGCCGAAGCCAAACGAAGTCTGCTTCGACAAACGTTGATTCTACAGCGGATCTTCGCCTCCATATTCAGAAGTTCATCTTAAGGGAAGTTTTTTATTATTTATTTGTCTTTCTTTGTAAACGGTAGTGAAATCGCCTCGTGTTGGCGACTAGGTCTGGGGTAGGACTTAGGGATGAAAAGCGCCTCATGTTGGCGACTAGATCTAGGTTAGGTCTAGGGGGTGCTTGAGGCCACATTCGGGGAAGGATTGTCTAGAACGGCTTGAGGCCGAATCCGGGAAGGAGGAGGCTAGGGCCACCGGTTCGTGGGGAAGCAAGTCGGGATAGAAAACGAAAAGAGCTTTTATTATTCGCCTCCGATCTCTAGCGACATTGAGATCAAGTTTTGTAATATTGATTTAATATCAATAAAGCTTGTCTCTCTTTTTGTTTTACTTGTCTTCTTATTGCAATATTCCAAAGTTTTCTAAATAAAATATAAAGTTTTTGAAAACCCTTATTCACCCCCCCCCCCTCTAAGGGCGCCGACCGATCCAACACCACCCTGGTTCTGCAAAGATGTACCAAGATTTGAAACAGATCATTTGGTGGTCAGGAATGAAGAATGACATTGCTAAGTTTGTTTCCGAATGTTATACCTGCCAGCACGTTAAGGCAGGTTATAAAAGGCCTGGAGGTAAGTTGACTCCTTTGGATATTACGAGTTGGAAGTGGGAGAGCATTTCTATGGATTTCATTACTGGGTTGCCGAGGTCTCCCCAAGGGCACGATTCTGTGTGGGTCATAGTTGATAGATTGACGAAGTGTACCCATTTCGTACCCTTCAAGATTGGTTATTCCATGCAGAAGATAGTAGAGTTGTATTTGGATGAGGTCATCAGATTACATTGTGTGCCAGTGAGTATTGTGTCAGATCGGGATTCTAGGTATATATCTCATTTCTGGCGGAGCTTGTAGGGAGCTTTGGGCACTGACCTTAGATATTCTACTACCTATCATCCGCAGACAAATGGTCAAACAGAAAGAGTGGATCTAATTTTAGAAGATATGATTAGATGTTATATCTTGGACCATGGCGGGGCCTAGGATAAGCGTCTTGGACTCTTGGAGTTTGCGTATAAAAATAGTTATCAGGAGAACTTGCAGATGACCCCCTTCAAAGCTTTACATGGGATATGTTGTCGAACGCCCCTGTTTTTGGCTAAAGTTGGTGAGAGACCATTGTTAGTGTTGGTTCGATTGGCGCCCTTAGAGGGGGGGGGGGGGGGGGTGTGAATAAGGTAATACAATTTTTCATATAATTTTATGAAAATGACTAAATTGTTTTTAGTGAGAAAGAGCAAAATAACAATTTAGCAAAAGTAATTTGAAAAAATAATTTTTATGCCAAATGAAAGAAATCAAATAAACACAAATGTAGACATGATTATATTATATAAAAGGTGTTTACATAAATTTGATTTCAATATTGCTAGAAATTGGAGGCGTACAAAGTAAAACAAATTTTCCTTTTCTATACCGACTCGTATCCCGACGAAACGGTTGGCTTTAGCCAATCCTTCCCTGGATATGGCCTCAAGCTGCTCTAGCCAATCCTTCCCCAGATATGGCCTCAAGCACTCCTAGATCTTATCACCTAGACCTAGTCGCCAACTCACGTGGTGAATTACCCCCTAAGCCGCGCAAGGACCTAGTCGCCAAACAAGGCGAATTCTACTACAAAAATTGCAATAATGAAATAAAGAAAATAACAAAAACTCCCTCTATGAGATTTCTGATGTTGAGGATGAAGGGTCCCTGTAGCACAAGCGAGGTTGAAGTGATCGTTCTTCGGATGCAGCATGAGGCCTTCCTTCTCCAAAAATCTTCTTTGGCTTTGAGTGGGAGTTGAACTTTCAGCAGAGTAACAACTCTGGAAATTTGGCACAAGTAATCTCTCTGGAAGCTCTAACCAAAATGAGAGAGAACCCATCATTTTATAGACCTTGGAGATAGCGCCTGTGGTAGCTCCTAGCGCCTGCGGTAGCGTTCATGTAGAGCGGTTCCAAAACCGTCGGCGGCGTGGCGCTGTGCACGAACTTGAGCTAGCGCCAGGCGGTAGCGCTAGAACTGGCTATAGTGCTAGCGCCTACGTTAACCCATAACTCTGGCGGTAGTGCATCAACTCAGTTTGTTGGATCCAAGCTGCTTTCTATCTGTGGAGTATTGCACCTATAGTTCATGCGTACTATAAACACACGACAAGCAAGATCAAATACAATTTGGGATTTGTTTTTCTCAAACAAAGGGATGTGACTCACATGTCCAACAATCTCCCCCTTTTGATAATAACAAATCCTCTTAGCAAAAAATCAACAAAGGTGTTTATGGTAAATAATAAGCGAGATAAAAGTGCAACTATAGTATATGATAAGCATGAGAATAGTGCATACTCCCCCTATCTTAATGGTCCCCCTACATAAATGCAATTTATGTTTTACTCCCCCTAAATTACAAGAATTACTCTCCCCTTAATCTTCTAGATTTCTCCTCTAGATTTATTCAATTAATCTCTCCCTTTTGGTATTATCAAAAGAAGGTGGGGTGAGGGTAGTAAGGAGGCACTCGTTATAAATGATAAAGCATGATCGAGCTTTTGTAATATATGAAATGATAAAGAGTTTAAGCATAGTATATATAAAAGATTTCAAATAGAAAGATAAGAGTTGTAGGCAAGCAGAAGATTATAAGAAACATCTTTTTGTATGCATGAAAAACATAAGTATAAATATGAGTTTAAGTTCAAAATGTAAAGTTGTTTTAACCTCTTTGAAATCTCAAATTTTGTAGATACCAAGCATGAAATGAATATATCAAAAAGAGATTATACTACAATGTTACTTAATTTCAAGTTTTTACGAATTACCAAACATTGTAGAGATCATGTTAGGTTATCTAGTGCATTTATTATATAAAGAGTAGTATAGATAAAACATTAGAATCCAATACTCATGAGAAGAAGTGTTATGAAAGATAATGATGTGCACATAAGTGTATTTTGAGCAATGTTAACAATTGATTTAAATCACAAAATACAAGACATATGTCGAGTAAAGTGCACAATAAAAGACAAGTATATCAACTTTCACACACTTTTAATTCACACTATTTTATAGAAAGTGGTGTACTAAACAAGGGTCTCACAAGACACTTTACTATTCTTTCCAAGGTGCTCAACCTCACAATGGTTATGAAGACTTATCAGGAGGTTCAAGTAGTGCTTGATGTTGTTATATTTGTCTATTTTTATTCACTTTTGTGAGACAACATTCTTCGAACACAATTGTTTTGCAAACCCAACAAAAATTTTTAAAACCACTTTTCTTATATAAAGAGTGCAATTCAAATGTAGTGTAGATAATAAACTTATGCAAATTTTAATTCATTGTACAATTACAATACTTAAGCAAGCATTTTAGATTTAAACACACATGTACATTACCAAACATAAGTGAGTGTAAAGTATCATTATCAAACACAATACATTTACTCATACTTAGAGGCATGCTAAGCTTGGTTCTACACATATTTTTAAATACAATTGATGCACTTTAAATAGATATATCAAAGCATGATAAACAAAATAATGTTCATAGTAATTTGAAGTAATAAACTTTAATATTGTAGATAATTCTAAATAATAGAATTCATACATGTTTGATATTAGCAATAAAGATCATACAGTTTTTTTGTTTTGAAAATTTTAATGAAAGGAAAAAACAGAAAAACAGAAAAACATATTTTCGTATTTTTGAATTTTGAAATTTTATAGTTGATTTTCCATAAAATAAATAAAACAAAAATAACAAAAGTCAGAAGAATAAAATTAAAGTAGTAAATATGAACTAAAATATTTTTGTAGATTTTTAGAAATTTTGAAAATCACAAAATTCAAACACTCACGCTAGCGCCGGCGCTAGCGCTAGCGCGGGAAACAGTAAATGAAATATTGAAGATTTTAAAATTCTGTTTTTTGATATTGATTAGGGGTCTTAAGAGTAGTCTTATGCAGAAATTTTGTAATTTTCAGAGATGTCATGATTGCTCAAATTGCATAAAACATTTGCATTTTATATGTTATTCATCCTAAGATGTCTAAGACTCCTAATTCCGACCTTAACATTTGAAACCTTGCATCGGGAAAAGTTTTAGTGAAAATATAAGCAAGTTGAGAGTCCGTGCCAATGAAACTTATTTTAACATTTTCCTTCTTAATGTGATCCCTTATGAAATGATGACGTACATTTATATGTTTGGATCTAGAATGGTGTACTGGATTATTTGTAAGATCAATGGCACACTTGTTGTCACATTTTAATTCTATATGTTTTAGATGAAAACCAAAGTCCTCTAATGTTTGGCTCATCCATAGTGCTTATGCACAACAACTCCCTAGTGCAATGTATTCGGCCTCCGTGGTGGAGAGTGCAACTGAATTTTGTTTCCTACTAGATCATGCAATTAATGAAAGTCCTAGAAAATGACAAGTACCACTAGTGCTTTTTCTATCAAGTGAGCATCCAGCGTAGTTCAAATCGGAGTAGCCGTGAAGTGTAAATGAATTATTGTGCGGGTACCATAATCCAAATCTAGATGACCCAATTAGATATCTAAAAATTTGTTTTACTGCTTTTAAGTGAGATTCTTTTGGATTGTCTTGAAATCGAGCACATAAACATGCGACAAACATAATATCGGGTCTAGTTGCACTAAGATAAAGTAAGGATCCTATCATACCTCTATATAAGTTTTGATCAATTGAAATTCCCGATTCATTTTTTCCTAATTTAAGTGATTCACTCATTGTGTAGAAGCATGTTTAAGGTTTTCAAATCCAAATCGTTTAAGCATATCGTAGACATACTTGGTTTGACATATAAAAATATCATCATTTCTTTGTAATATTTGAAAACCAAGAAAATAAGAAAGTTCTCCTACTAGACTCATTTCAAATTCATTTTTCATCACTTTAATAACTTCATTACACAATTCTTCATTAGTAGATCCAAAGATTATATCATCAACATATATTTGCAAAATAATTAAATCATCATTATTATGCTTAATGAAGAGAGTATTATCGGCAATTCCCATAATATAACCGTGATTTAATAAAAATGATGTAAGTCTTTCATACCATGTGTAACATCCCCCAAACAACTAGACCCCTAGAGTGGTTTTGTCATGACTAGGTCATGACAAAACCCTAGGAAGCTTGAAGAGACCACTTGGCCTTAGCCAAGAAGGAGGAAACCACAGTGGTCTGCAAATAGCAATTTCCAGTTAACAAGCATAGGGTTGGACTTAAGGGCCTCACCTTGACACTTTGACCACACAATAGCATACCTAACCATTTAGGGGTCCCCTTAGAGCACCAAAGACCCATTGGGGTCAACCAAGGAGGCCAAATTGACCAAAGTCAACCCTAACCCAAATTGGTAAAAGTAGCCTAATTAGGGTCAATTGACCTCCACCATGCCCAATTGACCTTTCCCCTACCCTTATAAGGTTACTAGAGACACAATGGACCAAAAAGCTCCGTCATGGGGCCACCAATTTGGCCATTTTGACCAAAGTCAACCCTAGCCCTATTTTCGTCAAAGTGGCCTATTAAGGGTCAATTAACCCTCACCTGTCAAATTGACCCTACCTACTCCTTCCTAACCCTTAGGGGAGTGCAATGGGTCACTAGCCACCCATTGGGGCCAACCCAAATGGTCAAATTGACAAAAGTCAACTCCCCCCTAAATTTAGGTCAAAATGACCTATTTTGATCTAATCAAGCCCAATCTACTTGGGCTAAGCCCAATTGGAGTAGCCCATTAGTCTAGGAGGCTGAGAATTACTCAAAGAGCCATCCAATTTCTGTAAATGATGATTAGGAGAGAGAAACCCCATTAGAGAAAGAGAGAAATAATGGGCATTCATGGCTTGGGAGGCCAAAGGCTTCCTCTCTTCACCTCCCATGGCTTTGTATCTCCCCCCTCATCAGTTTGGAGGAGTTTAATTGCCAGGGACGGCCACAAGGTGGATGAATTTGGAGAATTTTCATGGTGGCCGAAAATAGCTTTAATGGCCATTCATGGGAAATGGAGGTTACACACTCCCTCTCCCTCAATTAAGCTCTCTATCATCTTCAAAAGACTGAGAGGAGTGAAACCCCCAACATTCCAGAATAAATCGTGCATCCTAGTCTCAGATCGGCATGGCATCCAAGCTCCAAGGTCGGCCATGGTGATGGGCCAAACGGCAAGGCTTCAAGGCTCCACTCAGGTCTGGTTCTTCTCCTCTTCTCTAGTGGGTAGATCTACTTCAAAAATCGGCAAGGATTGGGGCCAATTGGTCCTCCATCTTCATGGCCGAAATCTCCTTTTATTGGAGATTTTCTTCTTGCCAAAACCACAGGTTCCGGCCACCACCGGTCGGCCAACACCTCCCATCATCGGCCACCACCTCAAGGAAGGTGGTGGTGGCATTGGCCGACCGGGGAGGGGCGTGGGTGGCCGGTAAAACCATGGTAGATAGGCTACAGGTCGGGTAAATCTCCACCCTTGGCTGGAGGAGGAAGATGACCAGCTACCATCGGATTTGCTTCAGGATTCGTGCTGAATCATACAGTATATATATCCTTATGAAATTATATTTTCTGTCACACTTTTTGCTGTACCTAGATTAATTTATTAAAAATACTTAGGCTACAAAAAAAGTGGTCAACACCAAAGTTGTAGCCCTTGGAGTCTACTTTATTTTAAAATTAATTTCACCCCAAAAGGAGTTATGTAGCTCCCTGTAGGTCAATTTTGGTGGGGCTGGTCCCTAGTTTAGGACAGCCGCCATTTCTTGAATAACCTTTGATTGGGAAATGATATGGACTTGAGATTTGAAACATAGTCTACTTATACCTACACACACATCATAACCAAAGATGGGAATTTTAGGAGAACATTTTTCTAAGGTTTTGTAATAATTTCATAAATCATATATTAATTAATTATTTGATCAAATGACCTCCAATGCCCTCCAAATTTTGGTGGGTACTTCTTAGGGTCATCACATGACCCTGGTAAAAATTTCAGCCCAATTGGGACTGATTTAGTTTGGAAATTGGTTAACCTAAGTTGGGTATAATTAGGTCAAAATTAGGGCATGATGTTTATCTTGGGGTATTGTGGTCAAATCTCCTCACCATGAGATGAAACCATGGCCAATGGATTAGGATCACCTAAAACACCCCCATGAGTGATTTGGGGTGGTGTGGAGGTGTATATGCCCTAGGATCCTAGATTTACCCCTTGGGGTGCATGTAGAGCTTTGTGAAGGACATGTGGTCAAAAGCTATAGAATGGTCATGAAACTTGGTGGATAGGTTCATAGGGTGTAAATAGGTACTGAATAATTTTATAAGAATTTTAGGAGCCAATATGCCCTTTGAATTAGGACAAAACCCCTTTAGGGAAACTTCTTAAAAGAAACATTTACAGGCTTAGAAAGTCTTGGATGATAATGAAACTTTGGTGGTGCCCTTATAATCATGGTTTAGACCTCTGGTAATTTTTGTGAATTTTATTAAATGATTTAATCAGTACTTCTTTCACAAGGCACCTGTTTTGATTTGGACTTAAGAAAAATATATGAGGGTCCAAAATTCATTGTTAAATTGTGCAAATTGGTGATGGGACCTTTCAGAACATTAAGAAGCTCTGTGAATTTTTATAGAATTTTTGAAGACTTAAATCTGTAGGCTACTTCACAAATCATTTAATTTAAGGTTTTCTTAAAGTATTTAATTTAGTAAGACAATTATTTCATTAAATCCTGAAACTTAGTCAGTAGCCTTTTCTGGTGAATACAAGAGTTTGGTAATTTTCCCATAATTTTAGTGTTGATCTTTTTGATGGTTCCTTCATAAAATTATGATTTTGGATAGATGATAAATAATTAAATTAGAGGAGAATTTCTTACTGTAAAAATATGATATGCTGTTTCTGATGTTATTTAGTCACCATAGTTTTATAATAATTTTTGGAGAGCCATATCATAAGATTTACTTACACTTCATGTTCATTTCCATACTTGGCAGATGTTTGGAGAAATTAAAATAAATACTAATTTATTAGGGAAAAATATGATTCTCTGGGAGTAGTCTTATAACATCTGATAGACCTCCAGTAAATAGCTTGGGTCAGTTGGATGAATATTTGGAGTACCTCTAGTTGTGAGCTTCATATAATTAGTTTGGTCTGCGTTTAGTAAAACTGTGAAATTTGAGAATCAAGTGGATCCTTAGGAGGGAATGGGAGGTAAGTGGTTTACCTAGTTTAGTTGAGAAGGTATGATGGTCAACAAGAAGGAGTTATATATTAAGAGTGCTTGGTGAGTGAGAGGTAAGTTGCACTCGGGATCGACGAAAGATCGTCTTTCCCTTAGCCTGTTATAAAATGCTTAGGGGTAATTCAATTGTAATAACGAGGAGGGTGTTCTTATGGGTAGATACCAACAACACTAAGTGTCTTGAGAAAGGGAACTTTGGGGTGTCATCCCATTACAGTTCCTAGTACCGTAGCGAGCCCCTAATAGGGTAATCCTCGGGAAGTCCAAGATTAACCATAAACTGTAGGAGTAAGATGTTATACAAGATTAACTCAATAACATACACACCCACACCCGTGGTTACGAGAAGTTAGATGGTTTGGTTTTGCGAGCTGTAGGTTCGGTGGTTGAAGCAGCGGATTAGTTAGATCGGTGAGCCTGTGACTCGGTAGTGTCTGTTGGTACGGACGGGTCGGTCCGGCGAGCCGGTGGCTCGGAAGGTTATTGAGGACGGGCAGGTTATCCTGGGGAATTTATGGCTCGGGATATAGTAGAACATGTTGCATGTGCATGAAGGTGGTAGGTCTCCGGTATTGGACGGTCGTTCACACCGACGTCAATACGTTGACTCGGCGAGTGTAGAATTTGCACTTAGCCTTGAAAGTCTGGTGGTCCAGCCAGTAAGAGTACGCAGATGCTCCGCGGTTTTGCGTTGAGGCGTACGATAGGTCTAGGTAAGGTAGTGTGAATACCAACCTAGAGGTGGGCGAGGCCCAACCCACCGCTTCCGTTTGCCACTACGGGAGTATCCTGGGAGTCTAGCTCGCTCCAAAAAGGGGGAACTAAAGGTCTATGCGCCTAGAGTCGAAGTGGGTGAGTTGCACTTGTATGTGTAACATCCCAATTTTTGAATTTCTAAACCCTTTCGTGATTAATTGACCCGCTAGGTCTTGTGGGCTTGGTTAGCACCCAAATGATAGGTTAGTACTCTATTGGGTATTATTGACCCAATAAGTCGCTAAATTCGCTCACCAAAACTCAGATTTATCAACAAATCCTACACTCGGAGACAACAACTCCTACAACTCGGAGTAAACAACTCCTACAAAATAACTCGGAGTAAAAATTCCTGCAGGAATTAAATAAAGTTTGAAACGAAACTTCTCTTGAATCTCAATAGAGATTAACTTCAGATCTGGAGAGACTGAATCTTCTTCTTCCTTTAGAGTGAAGAAGATAAATTTGAAATCCGTCTGTCCATCATTCGTCGAGACTTTACGTGAACATTCGACGAATTGACTTAGCCGCACATTTTCCTTCACAACTCTGCCTTTTTGACTTCTGTCTGCGTTCGTCGGAATTCGTCGGGAGTTCTCGAGAACATTCGACAAATTGACTTAGCCGCACATTTTCCTTCACAAGTCTGCCTGTTTGACTTCTGTCTGCGTTCGTCAGAATTCGTCGGGAGTTCTCGAGAACATTCGACGAATTGACTTAGCCACACATTTTCCTTCACAAGTCTGCCTATTTGACTTCTGTCTGCGTTCGTCGATATTCGTCGGAAGTTCATGAGAACATTCGACGAATAGACTTAGCCGCAGAAATTTCTTCTTCAAACTAGAAATTTGGCTTCTGTCTGGAATCGTCGAGATTCATCGAAACTTCACGAGACATCACGACGAATTGCCTTAGCAAAAGTTTCTTTTCTTCTGAAAAACCTGCTCCACTCCTCAAACTTGAAAACCTTCAGTTATGAGTATATGAAGTACACCCCAAAAGAGAGACTACACATGGATACAATACCCAACAATAATGATATTATTTTCTCCTAAGATTTTTATCATAAGGTCCTATAAATATATAAAAGAGTAATATTAATTAAAATCTAATATTTAATATAAATTTATTTATTTGGATTTAACTATGTCTAAAACACTAAATAAATAAAATAAAATAAAAAACGAAACCCAAAAAAATTATAAAATAATTTGTATAATTGAAATGGGACCCTAGGAGGCTGTGATAAATATTTAAGTTAAAAATAATTCTTAATTAATTAATTGTAATGTTTTTAAGGCCACATTAAATATAATTAAACCCCTTCATCAATGCCATTAAACTTTCAGCCATGGGAATTGATTTCCTTCCTTTCCCAACGCCTTGGGAAGAGCTTGGCCGGCTGGAAGCTGCTGGGGTGGGCGGATTCATCAAGGGAGAGGAGTTACTCCTCATTAAAACCCTCCCAACACCCCAAAAGACCACCCCCTCCTATATAAACCCCACCCAAATTAGAATTACGTTTTTTCTCTACCCCTTGCTCTCCTAACCAGCCAGAAAACGAGCTACGGTGACCTTCCGGCGAGCCTCCTCCACGAACTCCGGCGAACTCCACCAATAATAATGGCCGCGCGACGATCCCCTCGCCTAAACGACACGAATGTAAGTTCTTATGACTCCTTCCTGCCCTTAGATCCCTTCGCGTCGACCACCGCCGTCTCCGACCACCGGAGACGGCGTTCCCGGCCTTGGAAGCTTCGGACCACCCACTTCAATCTCCGCCACCAATGCGGGTTTCGGCCTCGCATGGGACGTGTGAAGGGGAGGGAGGGCCTCCACGGCTCTCTCTCACGGCCCTTGAGGCGGAGGGAGCAGTTGGAATCCGCTCCGACGACCCTCTCCATCAAAATAATAATAATAATAATAATAATAATAATATAAGAATTTTACCGGCCACCGCCGGTGGCGGCCGGCCGCCGGCAAGTCCCCCACCAGAGCGTCCACCTCGGGCGCACCCACCGGTGGTGGTGGTCGGATGAGATCTCCCCACCGGAGGTGGCGGGGAGAGTCTGTAAGAGGAGGCCGACGGTTTTGATTTATATATATATATATATATCGTATGCATATATATATATATATATATGTATATCGTGTGCATATATATATAAGTAAAAATGTATATATATATATAATGAAAATATTTATGTATATACATAAATGTATAAATGTATAAATAATTTATACATGTATACACAACTATACATATTATATATATACATATTTATACAGAAATATAATCCGGTGCACTCCCCACTGCACGAATTTATTGTTCGACTCGCATGCAGCCACCGGTCTGTGCCAAGAATCGTGCACCGACCTTATTTCCTTTGACATAAAATCTATCAGATTTCGGAAAATTATATCATTTTTAAAATGGATTTTTAATGGCCTTAGAGGCCGATCTGGATAATATTTATGAGACATGATATGGTAGATAAACATTTGTACTACATCTTTCATGTTGTATACATTCTGATTTACAACATCTAAGTAATTTAAATTTAGCCCCTACAAGTGCAATCTACGTTCAGAATTCTGCCTTGTCCAGAAAACAGTTATTTTATACAAACATCAACCCTCATTTTGGTGAACTTAAAGTCTGTTTTAGGCAAAGCATGTGAGAGATGATATTGTAGATAAATATAATTACTACAACTGTTATGTTTTGTACTTTCTGATCCGAACCCTCTGAGTAATATAAATGTAGCCCTCCACAATGCTATTTGAATTTGCTTGTTTACCTCCATGATGATTGCGGATTATGATGTGCATCATAAGTAATTGCTCAAATTTGAATATTAATATATATATAATTGTTTCATTCATCACCTTGTGCATGAGGGCATGGGAGGGTGCATGGTTACCGAGGTGGCGGGTTAGTCGGCTTCCCCATAATATACACTATGGGAGAAGTTGTGCGACGAACTCTATGTTTTTGGTTGTGAAGAGGACCGGGGGCTAGCTACCCCTTCCACACAGGTCCGTCTCACACATATTTGGTTATGTGCCGAGAGGGTCTCCGCACGAGGTGAGGATGAGTTCCCACCGAGAGTACCTATTCTTCATAGAGGTTCGAAGGCCTAGGAAGTTGGGGTGTATCCATAACCTAAAAGTGGGAGCGACCTGTAAGATCTCTTTTTCCAAAACCCGCTCGGGTACTTGAAAACTCGAACCTCTCCCGTATCGCACGGTTGAGGTGGATCTTCGCCCAGAATAACTGCCTTGCGGTATCACCAACGCCCGGGTTGGCTAACACCACTCAGCACCAACTCTGCCGGCTATACGATTATAAGTAAAATATGCCATAAAAGGGAATACAGAATGAAGGCATGTCCACAATATCACAGCATCATATATAATGAAAAACAGAAAGTCCAAAGAGAAGTACAAGCAAAAAGGGCTTAAGCCCAATACATAACCAATATAATGTACTCTCTCTCTCTATCTCTACAACATGCGGAAACTACAACAAAACTCTCAAAATGCGGAAGTCTAACTATCTAGTCATCAACTTGTGGCATCATGGTAGTACGATGCATCCGCTGCTCAGGTCCTGCCATCTCGTCCTGCTGCGCGTGGGACAACCCCGTCTCCTCGGACTCCTGCGGTCACACCGACCGTTAGTCATAAAGACTAAGTCATTTTGTCCTCGCTTCCCTCCACGACTCCTAGGTACCGAGCGGGAGGAAGAAGCGGAGGACAACCAGGGGTAAACAAAAGGTGGTGATATGGCACTAAACTAGCAGGTATTAGTAAGCAGTAAAAACTAGCTAGCAGTATAGTGCAAGTATAAGGCAGTGAAGTAGAGCAATGAAGTAAGCAGTAAATAGAAAGAAAATACGGTGCAGTAAGTAAATCTAAACTACCAATCACAGATCGTACCTTAACTTATATGAACGCCCATACGACATATAAGTTAAGATGTCAAGGTAACCCATCATAGAAATGAGCCCATACTAATTTATATGATGGGGTATGCAGATGTACGTTATGATATGCTATGTTTATGATGTGTATTATGTAGCCATGCAATGCAACCCACCCACACGACTCTATGTGCACAGACCTTTATAGTTCCCAATTTGTTTGAAAGGAAGCCAACCTTTCGGGTACCGACCGTCGTGGCTCACGGTGGCAGTGGATCGGGCACTCCACATCCTAGGCAGGTATGGTCACTACCAAGCCTAGACCTCATGTACGCCTCAACGCTAAGAACACAACAGCGGAGCTCCTGCGTACTCTTGCTGGAATCCACCAGACTTTAAAGTCGGGGTGGGTTATTAGGGATTTTCCTCCAGACCGCGGTACTCAAACTTACTGGCCCTCTAAACCTCACCCTTAATTGAGTCAACGTACTACCGTCGGTGACACGACTGGCCTAGTACCGAAGACTCGCCACTATTTGCATAAGAAACAAATGTTAACAAGTCCACCCGAGCTTCCGGCTCAGGGTCTAACACACAAGCTGATCCAACCCATCTCCTTCCCGGAGGAGATTCATTCCAGTTTGCAGACCTACTTAGGCTACTCTTGCCTACAATTTAGTTAGTGTTATATTTGGGGTGAATCTTAGACTTCCCGCGGTGTACTCCGTAAGGGGCCCCTAACGGTACTACAGATCAATGAGCTCAACGCCACTATCCTCCTCAAGATAATTACTTTAGTTGGTGATTAACGTTTGGTTCACCCATCATCATTTCATATAGTTAAAGTGACTTAGCTCATCTCCTGTCCCACCCAATCGGGTTGGACGTGCCTCTACACCTCATATACTAACCCTAACACAACCTCACAACTAACCCTAGGATTGACCCTCCTTGAATCATGGTGTACTATAACTCATTTACTGATTGGATATAACTCCTAAACACTACTTAGGGGTCCGAATTGTCTAAAACACAAAATTTTGTTTATACTAAACGCAGACCACTAAGTTGAACTATCCACCAGCCACATAAGGGAATCCTTCTAAAACCTCATCACCAAGGTCTCTAATTTTTATCCTAGGCTCCCACTGACCTTAATAAGGTATGTTCCAATTTTCATAATTTTCCATATTAAATTGGTATTTAATATAATTTAAAGTAGTTAAGGCCTTAAGTCAAATTACACATGAACTACCCTCAAAATGATTCCTCATGCTACATGAAACTTATCAGTAAGGTAATATCCCATATCAAGGTGGTTCACTGAGTCCCATGACCCTAGGGTGTGATTTGGCCTACTAAATCATCATTGTTGTATAATTACCAAAATGCCACTATAATTAGGAAAAAATGGTATTTCACATCTGAAAATCCTAAAAAAATTACCAAGTGTCCAAATGTGGACCTAGAGTCCTCTGCCAAAATATTGTGTCATTACCATGTGATTTGACATTTTAAAAGATTTAATATCCAAGTGACGTAAATTCCAATTTCTACATGAAGTGCATGAAAAGCAAATTTACAAGCTTCCAAACAATTGGCATGGGCATATATTAACACAAAATCACAGATAACCAAGTATCACAACATTGTCCCATGATTTGATATTTTAAGATGATTTAATACCCAAGGGTTGAGAAATCCAATTTCTACATGAGGTATATGAAATATAATTCTACAAGCTTCCAAATAATTAACATGGGCATATATTAACACAAAATCACAGATAACCAAGTATCACAACATTGCCCCATGATTTGATATTTTAAAATGATTTAATATCCAAGGGTTGAGAAATCCAATTTCTACATGAGGTATATGAAATATAATTCTACAAGCTTCCAAATAATTATCATGGGCATATATTAACACAAAATCACAGATAACCTAGTATCACAACATTTCCCCATGATTTGATATTTTTCAAAATTAAATTCCCTTAAGCTAGCAAACACTTAAAATTTCCTACACAAGGGATAGTACTTCAATAAATCATAACAAAATTACTATAGTCCATTTTCATCCCTATTCAGCCACTGATCTTCAACACCATACAAGGTCCTATGACCATGCATTTCATTTTATTAAGGAAAGGGTGGCAATTTCATTTATTAGGAAGAAAAATACTTAAGAACTTCTAAAAAATCTCATTAAATTAACTAAGTCATTTTATGCTCCTACAAACATATCTACAAAGTTCTAAGCCAAGGCAAGAACATTTGGTCCTATGCCCTTCACAAATCTCACCTTGCACCCTTAAGGGTTTACCCTTAGGGTTTTAGGTCACACCACCCTAATGGATCCAAATGAACTAATAGGATGTGTCACATGCATTTGCATATCCATACCCACATAGCCATCATGATGGGAGGAGGCTAACACACTCAACTCCTCAAAATGACCTAAACCCTAATTTGACCCTTAAAGGCCCTCATTAGGGTTTCCCATTTTCCATATCAAATCAAATCCAAATGGAGTGAAATTTTAGGTAGGCACTACGCATGTACAAAAGAGCATGCTACCAAAGTTTGGTGTCATTTGGACATCAGATGCTCCAAAAATCAACTAAATTTAAATATTCTAACTACCACAAAAACCCTAGGTAAAATTGTCCACTAAGGGCTGTCCCTTTGGCAGGGGGTGCCCCTAGGTTATACCAACCCATGGTTAAAAGCACAGCTCCAGAGCTTGAAGGGTTTGACCTAGGTAATTAATTTAGTGGACTGACCTAGTGTAGGACCAATCCTAGTAAAACAGCTCCTTAGGGAGATGTAGGTCACCAAATGACCTGAACTCAAGCCCTACTGAATGTCAAGATCAAGGCCTACAACTTTCATGTTGGGCACTTTTTCTAATTCGTCCATTAAGAGGCCTTAATTAATTATTGAAGTGGACTGAATATTAGAGGCAGAAAATCTAACTATTGAATTAAATAAAAATAGAAAATATGAGATCTGCACGAATCTTGGCGCAGATCTAACGGCAGCGCCGTCGTCTTCTTCCTCAGCCAATGGCTGGGATTCTCCGATGCTGGGCCGAGTTACTCCCTCATTTCCCGGCCACCTGGTGGCCACCACGGTCGGTCACCACCGCCACCACCTTTGTGATGGTCGGGGCTACAACTCCCGGCGACATGGTGGCCGGAGGGGGCGTTTTCCGGCGACCCTGGGTGTCTCATTTTGAGCCGAAATCCATGGATTTCGGAGGTGGATCCGGGCTCAATTGAGCCCGATCCTTCTAAAAGTGGAGGTCAGATCTTAAATTACTCTAGAGGGGGGTGAATAGAGTATTAAAACTTTTTGCTTAGTTTTATAGCGGAATTTAAAGTACTGAGTAAATATATATATGTAATTAGTGAGAGTGAAAGATAGATACAGAAGTAATGAAAAGCACACAGCAGAAGCACACAGAAAATAAACAAGCACAGAAGACACAAGGAGCTATAGTAGTTCCCCAATAACTCTGGTACGTCTACTCTTCTACCACCCTTGGTAGGAATCCACTAGGAGGGTTGATAAGGTGCCCAGGCACCAAGGGGTTTTTGATAAGATGTCCACACACCAATAAGCTTTTGATAAGGTGCTTAAAAACCACACAGGGATTTTTTGATAAGGTGTCTTGCCACCACTGGGTAAACTTTTTAAGGGAGTATTAACCCTGTACAGGATGAGATAAAAGGTATAGAGTGTTCTTCTCTGTCAATGATCTGAGAGAAGACAAAAGATGTGGAAGCAGAAAGATCCCCCTGTCTAATGAGAGTTGATGACAACCTTTAGGACAGAGCTTTCACAAACAGAAATCTTTGTAGCTGATTATCAGGAAGAGGTTAATCTTCAGATTGTTGTTGCTCTTGAAAGACTTTCTTTTAAAGCAGATCTGAGGGATTGAATGTTGTTCTCAGAATAAAGAGGAAGTTGCTTTTCTGAGGAAGAATGCTTCATGAAAATATATTTTTCTTCTTCTTCTAAAAATGCTTCTGTTTTCTGTTTTTTTTTCTTTTCAAAGAATACTTGATCTCTATATCTTTTTCGACAGCTTGTTATTTTTGAAATTCAAAATCTTCTGTCTATTTAAGGAATATATTTTTCTGACTTAAATCCTTCTTGGAACTAGGTAGCCACCCAAAGACGACTTTGGCAGGTCCTTTTAATTCCTTTTGTCGAGAAAGATGCCTTTGGCATTAAATTTCAACGGCTATTCCTCTTCTTGGAATAGAAGGAATATAAGGATATAATAAATAAGAAAGATATTCTTACTTGGCTGCCTGAATACGTCCAAGGAGAAATAAATATATCCGTTATTCTGCTGATTTGAGTTCAGAGAACTGACATCCACTGAGAATAAAAGTCTGAACATCAGAAAGCAATTTGTCGAGCGCTGGCTAGAATTTGTCGACCGCTGCTAGTCATTTGTCGAGCGCTGGCTTAGAATTTGTCGACCGCTGGTAGTCATTTGTCGAGCGCTGGCTTAGAATTTGTCGACCGCTGGAACTGTGAGTTTCTTCAGTCTGCTGAAAGCAATTTGTCGAACGAATCTGGTCATTCGTCGAACACCACTTGCCATGTGTTGAGCTTGAATTTCCCTAAGTTATGCTAATCTAATCAGCCTAGAACTTGACCCTAAGGCTATACATTGGGGTCAATACAGATCCTAATCAACATATAGTGATCCTAGCCCAAATCAGTAATAGGGTTGTTCCAACAATCTCTAGAGCAACAATGAAATGAAATATATCTGATAGATTAAAATAGATCATCAGATAAGATAAAAATAAATGCTCTGAGTTTAGAAACTTTACATTCATAACCAAGCAATTTATTTAAGACTTTTTGTCCTGAGAAGGTGGCTTGAATATGATTTTCCTGTTGGGGTCTTCTGATTTCTTTTTGCTGATAAACAAATATTGAGCTCCAATGATTTTCTGTTCTTTGACATGAGGGATAAATGCTTCTCGGTGCATATCAATATATTCCTCAGTATTGAATGCTTTAACTATTTTGTATTTTTCAAATTCATTTCTTCTGTATTCTGACATGGTTGAGAAACTTGAGAAGTCTTTGCCTTCTGCTTTAGCCTTTTTAATCTGTGCATATGCAATTGTTTCTCTCAGTCTTGCCATCTGACAGATTTTCTCTTCTTCTGGATCTGGAAAGTAATAAATATCTTCTGAATCATTTTTGTCTTGAGTGACCTTTTGAGGTACTCTATCTCTGTGAAGAGATCCATCAGAAATTTGAAGTTTGTATTCTGAAGATATTTGAGAAGAAGAAAAGGTTTGACTTTCTTGAAAGATAGGTGCTGATTTCTTAGAGGAAGGAGCACTGGCTGATCCAGAGGCTTGAGAACCACTAGAACTACCAGGTCTCCCTGAATGTTGAGAGCTTGGCTTCTGAGAGGAAGATGATACACCTGCTGATCCTGTTGCACCAGCTGCTGGAGGAGGAGGAGGAGGATGATTGTGCTTGACTGGTTTGTCAGGGATGTAGCCAGTCTTCTTGAATTTCTTCCTCCTATTGTTCTCATTTCTGGAGAGCTTCATCCAGTGAGGAGTTTTCTCATCAAGAGGAACATTATACAAAATGTACAGAGGAATGTCATTATTTGGATTTGGGGGCTTGGGAGCAGCCTTTGACTTAGCTATTCTTTTCTTTCTTTTCCTTGAAAGTGTATCATCAGAATCACTGTTGTAATCATCATCATCAGAGTCAGAAGATGAGATTGGCTTATTGTATAGATCATCAATTCTCTTGATTACTTCACGAGCCTTTAATCTTTCTTCTTCAGCTTTGTCAAAATCTGTATCTGCTTCTCTCCAGATTTCATCAAAGCTTGGCATTGGTTCTTCATTCCATACAGGAATTGGAGGTGAAGAAGTAATTTGTGAGGCTGTTGTATCATCAAGGAATTCTGCAAGATCATCTACACATTCTGCAGAATGATCCTTTATTTGAATGTCTTGAACAGTGGATGAAGGAATAGAGGATATGTAATTTTGTATGATATCAGAATGAGTCTTCTGAGGAAGGCAAAGCAGAGCCTTTGATAGATCCTCTATGTATACCTTTGGTGATACCCTTGAAGTATATGTGACATCAAATTTTGATAATAAGCTATATAGATCACAGGATGGATGAATGCATATATTATTTTTTTTCTTCTATAACTTATGTATCTGAATCAATTATATCTGTATCAAAGACTGTAATTGCTGTATCTTCTGGAGTTTCTTCTATTTTTGGAGCTTCTTCATAGGACATCTCCCCCTGCCTAGCTTCAGGGCAGCCTGAATCTAGGCCCCTAGTAGAAGGGACAGCAGTGGAGGAGGGAAGAGAAGTTATCTTAGCAGATAAAGTAGAAAGTGCCTGAAGAACTGGAGCAAGTTTTGCATCTAGGAGCTGGCTTAGTTTAGGAAGTATAAGATCAAAAACTTGATCAGCAATGGAGGAGAGGTTGAGGGATGGATAATCTGGTGGATGGCTAGAGGATGGTTGTGAAGTGGATGGAGATGATATTGGAGGAATGATATTGCTAATGTTGGTGGTATGTGTGGGAATGTCTAGATGGATTGGACTAGGAGAATGAATAGGTGAATGATATTCATTGTGTATTGGAGAGGGAGGTGTGGTAGGTAGTGGTTCTTAAGATAGAGGTGGAGGTGGAACATCACTGATGTGGGCATTTGAAAGTGGAATATCATTGATGGGTGATATTGTAGTTGAAGGAGGGGATGAAGGATGAGAATGTGCAGGAGATTGTTGAGCAGTTGGAGAGAGGATATGAGAGGAAGAAGGAATTGAGGAAGGAGCTTCTAGAAAGGTAGAGGGAGAAACTTGATCAGTCCTTGTGTCCTCAGAAGCTTTCCTTTTTCTGGAGGCATCAGCTCCTGTATTTTTCTTGGGAGTTACTCTATCCCATTTAGCAAAGAGTGCTGAGGTCACCCTCTTGCTGGCATTTATTGTTACTTTTGGTGACACCAGAAGCTCTGGATGCCTTTCCTGCAGAAAAATCCCTAAAACTCTTCCAAAGCATACATTGTCTTTAGAGTTTTTCTTTTTAATTAGGTCAAAAAGAATTGATCCCCAGTTGACTTTCTTCTTCTCCATTAAGGCCACCATTAACAGAAATTGGTGCCTACTGATATAGTCATGCCCAGAAGTCTTGCTCAGCAAGACTTTTCCAACAATATCTGCTAAGAACATGTAGTTCTGAGACAGGTTCTTTTTTAGAAGATGGCTAGGGTTTCCAATCAAATGGCCCATTTTGACTAAAGCTTCATCAAATTCATTTGAGCTTATGTCTAATTCATCTTCACCATTTTCAAAACCAAAGATTTCAGAAAGGATGGTGGGAGAGAGAGAGACGTGATGACCTGAGATTGTTCCCGATAAGCTTTCATCGACTGGTTTTGCAGTGAAAACCCATTCTTTTATCTCTGCAACAGCTATCTTCTACCTGGTGCTTAGAATCTTCCTTAGATGTTGTTCATCCAGCGTTTGAAGAATGTCCTTGAAGATTTGGTCCGACTATGCATACGAGTCCATGTCAATGTCGAAACCTGTGTTAAACTTCATTAGGTGCAGAGAGGCCTGAGGAATAGCCATTGTTCCTACAAAGAAAGTTGAAGATCAAGTGCAGAGGGGAACTGGAGGGAAAGACGATTTCTGTAGGCGCGAAGCTTAGAATAGGATAAAATAAGGCTTATATAGAAGGGTCAAAGAATGAGGGCACATTCGTAAACCACTGTTCGACAAAACCTAATAAAGTTAGAAGTCGAGAAGGCTTTTATTTCTTTGTCTGAAAGCGTTCGACGAGAACATCTTTTTCGTCGACCGTCGTTCGACAAGTGAAATTGCCTTAACTGACTCTGCATTTAAGAGGTTTCAGAGACCACCTTTCGACAAATGATTCAAATTTGTCATTCTTCGTTCGACAAATTTGTGAGATAAATAGAAATACTTAATTTTTAGCAGATTGAATCTCCATCTATCATTCGTAGTTGATTTATAAAGAAGATGTGCTTATTTTAATCCAGGGGCTTGGTGAAAATATCAGCTCTTTGCAAATCAGTAGAAATGAATTGTAGGCAAATTTTGTTTTTATCCACATTGTCCCTGAGGAAGTGGTGCCTAATTTCTATGTGTTTAGTCCTACTATGGAGAACTGGATTTTGTGCTATAGATATTGCACTAGTGTTGTCACAAAATATAACTGAATTATTTAAATTGACACCATAGTCTAGGAGCTGATTTTGTATCCACAATATCTGTGAGTAGCAACTGCTAGCAGCTAAGTATTCAGCTTCAGCTGTTGATGTAGACACAGATGTTTGTTTCTTACGAAACTAAGACACAAGCCTATCACCAAGAAACTGACAAGTTCCTGATGTGCTTTTCCTATCTACCCTGCATCCAGCATAATCTGAGTCTGAGAATCCAGTTAATTCAAATTCAGATGCTATTGGATACCAAAGTCCTAGATGAGGGCAACCCTTTAGATATCTTAAAATTCTTTTTAGAAAGGTAAGATGAGATTCTTTAGGATTAACTTGAAACCTAGCACAAATGCATGTAGCAAACATTATGTCTGGCCTACTGGCTGTTAAATAGAGTAGAGAGCCAACAATTGCCTTGTACAGTTTCTGATCAACAGGTTTCCCTGATTCATCAGTATTAATAACAGCATTACAGGCCATGGGTGTCTTCATTGTAGAAGAATCAGACATTCCAAATCTCTTCACTAATTCCTTAGCATACTTAGATTGAGAGATGAAGATTCCTGATGGGGTTTGCTTCACTTGAAGACCAAGGAAGTATGATAATTCACCCATACAACTCATTTCAAATCTTGATTGCATTAGATTGGAAAATCTTTTGCACAAATTTGAATCAGTAGATCCAAAGATAATGTCATCTACATATATTTGAACTAGTAGAGTTTGACTTTTATGTACTTTGTAAAATAATGTTTTGTCTACCATGCCTCTACATAAATTGTTTTCCAAGAGAAAGTTAGCTAAAGTCTCATACCATGCTCTGGGAACTTGTTTGAGACCATAGAGAGCTTTATTAAGTTTAAATACATAGGAGGAATGAGTAGAGAGATGAATCCTGGTGGTTGTTCCACATAGACTTCTTCGTTGATGTCTCCATTGAGAAAAGCACTTTTCACATCCATTTGATATACCTTAAACTTCTTGAATGCAGCAAAGGCCAAGAAAATCCTTATAGCTTCAAGCCTTGCAACAGGGGCAAATGTCTGATCATAATCTATGCCTTCTTCATGTGAATATCCTTGAGCTACCAATCTTGCTTTATTTCTCACAATATTTCCTTGATCATCAAGCTTGTTCCTAAAGACCCACTTGGTGCCAATAACTGGATGGCCTTTTGGTCTTGGAACCAAATCCAAAACCTTGTTTCTTTCAAACTGGTTGAGTTCCTCTTGCATTGCAAGGATCCAATTTGGATCTTGTTCTGCATCTTTTATGGTTTGAGGTTCAACTTGTGATAGAAAGCAAGTATGCATCTGATTTTGGTGTAGTTGATGCCTTGTTTGAACACCTGCTATAATATCACCAATCACTTGTGAAATTGGATGATCTCTGACTGTGATGTGGTCAGCAGTTGGAGTTGGTTCAGCAGTAGTGTCCTCATTGGGAATTTGTTCAGCTATTGCATCCTGTGGAGGACGTTCTGCTGTTGCTTGATTCAGGTAATCAACAAGATCTGGATGATCTTCTTCTTCACTATCTTCAAGAGTTTGAGATGATGGATGCAGTGAATCTCCTGTCTGTAGATTTAATCCTTTAAGCTCTTCACATAGAGCTGGTACCTGCAAAGTGTTCTTGGTAGAAGAGCTCTTCTCCTTGTAAAACATGTTAGTTTCATCAAAGGGAACATGCATAGACTCTTCTATTTTAAGAGAGGATTTGTTAAATACCCTATATTCTTTGCTAACTATTGAATATCCTAAGAAGATTCCTTCTTCAGATTTTGGTTCAAATTTTCTAAGATATTTCTTATCATTGTTATGAACAAAACATCTACATCCAAAAGTTCTAAAATAATCCACTTTGGGTTACTTCCCTTTAAGCAATTCATAGGGAGTTTTACCCTTAAGTTTGTGTATCAAACTTCTATTCAGAACATAATTTGCTGTGCTGACAGCCTCAGCCCAAAAGGATAGGGGCAAGTTAGCATCTGCAAGCAATGTTCTTGCTGATTCAATTAGAGTTCTATTCTTCCTAACTACCCCATTTTATTGAGGAGTTCTAGGAGCTGAGAAGCAATGCCTGATACCTTCCATCTCACAGAATTCTTGCATGAGAAGAGACTCAAACTCAGTGCCATGATCACTTCTGATCAATGCAACTACAGTAGAGTACTCAATCTGTATGCTCTTAAGAAAGTCTGTATGAACTTTAAAGGTATCTGACTTTTCTCTCAAAAAGAACACCCAAGTGAATCTAGAGAAGTCATCCACAATAACTAGAGTGTAAGACTTCCCCCTTAAGCTCTTTATTGCAATAGGTCCAAAAAGGTCCATATGTAGCAAGTATAAGATTATAGGTGAATCACTTTTAGATAATGATTTAAAGCTGTTTTTGGTTTGCTTACCTAATTGACATGCCCTACAAAGACCTTCTTTCTTATATGATCATGATGTTAAGCCTCTAACAAGATTATCCTTAGCTAATTTAGCAATGGTCCTAAGGTTTACATGTCCTAATCTTTTATGCCATAATTCACTAGATTTGCTTAACTCATTAAATGAACAAATTTCTGATTTAGATGAGTTGAAATTTACTAAATATATATTTCCTTGTCTAATTCCTGATAGAATAATAACATTATCAGATGATTTAATGATGCACTCTGATTTATTAAATGTTACCTGATAACCTTCATCATATAACTGACTTATGCTGATGAGGTTGTGCTTTAGACCCTTGACATAGGTTACTTCCTTGAATGTCACTGTTCCAACTTTAATTTGACCATAGCCTTTGGTTTGTCCACAGTTGGAGTCTCCAAAGATCACCTTGGGTCCATGTTTTGCCTTGTAGTTGTTCAGGTTGGCCTTGTTACCTGTCATATGCTTTGAGAATCCACTATCCAAGTACCATTTTTTAACTAATCTTGGATAGCTGTGTACCTGCAAAGACAAAAACATAAACTAGTTGTTTTTGACCTAGACTACCTTGGGTCCTTTTATGTTACCACAAAATTCAGAGATAAATGTCATTTCAGGCTGATCCATGTAGCCTTGTGGATGATATCTCCTTGGAGGTATAGTCCACTCAGTAAAAGGATTTTTAGTATATTTAGGATTAGAATTCTTAGAATTTTCTGTATAGTGCATGTTCGAGGAATTTGTATAAATTCATCGACTACTGTTCATTTTATTACTATACTGAAAATCTGTTCAAAGTTTTTGTCGAGCCTCATTCGACAGAGTTGAATCCTTTTGTCGAGCTTCGTTCGACGAATTCTTCTAAATTCTTTTATCCTTAACAATCTTGCTTGAAATGTCTTTATTTCTTTCTGCAGCCTCATTGCTTTTAGCAGAAATGAATTTTATGGGTGTGGAGAGGATGTTTCTCTTAATCAGAGATGGCTCACTTGATGAAGCACCCAAGCCCAGTTTGCTATTATTAAATCTAGCATTGACAGTGCTTGTGATGTCCATCAGCTTGATACTTCTCCCATTGAGGGATTCTTCAAACTTTTTGGCTTCAGATAACTCATTCTCAAGAGTAGTAATGTGTTCTCTGGAGGCAGCCAAATCTTTCTTAAGATTTGCATTCTCTTCACTTATATTGTTCATTTCAACTAACTTAGTTCTGAGAGAGATTATTTCTTTCTCAGATTTTATTATGTCTTGGCAAAGTGTTTTGAAATCATCTTTGAATTCAATAGAAGTGAAATCAAAGTCAGATAATACCTGATCAATATCATCTTCTGTTTATGATTCTGATTTCTCTTCATCAGAATTGTTAGTTGAGGCATTGATTGCCATCATGCAAAAACTTTTTTCTTCTTCATCATCACTGGAGCTGGATGATGATGCTGATTGTGACTCATTGTCTGTGTCATAAATAGCCATTAAGAATTGGTTGTTTTCTTTTGTTTCTTCTTCATCAGAAGAACCAGATGAAGATTCTGATTCAGATTCTGTTTCACTCCGGGATGTTGCTACAAATCCTCTTCCCTTCTTCTTGTGAGAGTGGGAAGAAGATTTGTTGGAGCCCTTCTTTTCTTCCTTTTCTTTTCTTCTTTCCTTCTTGTCCTTCTTGTGTTGAATCTCTGGACATTCAGGAGCAATGTGTCCTGGTTTCCTTCAGCCAAAACATATGATTTCATTAGAATGATTTTTGTCATACCTTGGCTTGTCATGACTTCTGGATAGCTGTTTTCGGATGTCTTTCTTAGCCATCTTATAGAATCTTTTGGCTAACAGACTCATAAACTCCTCTTTGTCAGGAGCTTTTTCTTTATCTTCTGCAGCCTTGAAGGCTATGCTTCTTTCCTTCTTGGGTGCTGGGGATGAAGTGGATTCTTCAGTTTCCCTAGTTTTGATGAGCTGCTCATAAGATTTGAGCTTGCCCAACAGAGCTTCAGTGGTGATCTCATTGAGACTTCTGGCTTCTTTGATTGGCTAGATTCTGGAGTCCTATGTGTTGGGAAAGCACATAAGAATTTTGTCATTAATCTCTGTGAGTGAGATCACTTTGTCCAGAAACTTCAGCTCATTTATTATGAGGCTGAGCCTATTGTACATATCAGCAACATTTTCTGATTCTCCCTTCTTGAAGTTCTCATATTGAGAGATCAGATGAGATCTTCTATCTTTTCTTTCATCTACTGAGCCTGCCACCATGTTGTTGAGAGATTCCCAGATTTCTTTTGCTGAGGTGCACTCAACTACTTTCTGGAATATGTCATCTGACATAGTTAGGGCCATAATGTTCATGGCCTTTGCATCTGCATTTCTCTACTTCTTCTGAGCCTCAGTCTACTCAGGAGGTGGAACAGCAGTGTTGTCTGTTGTTGCAGCAGTACTAGCTGATGCTGTAGGTGCTGGAGGTCCTGTAAGAATAACATTAAAAATCTCCTCATCAATAGAGTTCATATAAATCCTATTCCTTGCTTTCCATAGTGCAAACTTATTGAGATTGCACATAGGAGGTCTTGTGCTGGAATACTCCTTGTTTTGTGCCATGAGTTTTAAATAAGATAAAATTCTAGAGAAGGAAACTCTTAGAAAAATTAAGATCTGGTTGATCTTTGTGATTCAGGTGTTAGCCTATAAAGAATCAACACCCCTCTGATACCAATTGAAAGTGGAGGTCAGATCTTAAATTACTCTAGAGGGGGAGTGAATAGAGTATTAAAACTTTTTGCTTAGTTTTATAGCGGAATTTAAAATACTGAGTAAATATATATATGTAATCAGTGAGAGTGAAAGATAGAGACAGAAGTAATGAAAAGCACACAGCACAAGCACACGGAAAATAAATAAGCACAGAAGACACAAGGAGCTATAGTAGTTCCCCAATAAATCTGGGTACGTCTACTCTTGTACCACCCTTGGTAGAAATCCACTAGGAGGGTTGATAAGGTGCCCAGGCACCAAGGGGTTTTTGATAAGGTGTCCACACACCAATAAGCTTTTGATAAGGTGCTTAAAAACCACACAGGGATTTTTTGATAAGGTGTCTTTCCAACACTGGGTAAACTTTTTAAGGGAGTATTAACCCTGTACAGGATGAGATAAAAGGTATAGAGTGTTCTTCTCTGTCAATGATCTGAGAGAAGACAAAAGATGTTGAAGCAGAAAGCTCCCCCTGTCTAATGAGAGTTGATGACAGCCTTTAGGACAGAGCTTTCACAAACAGAAATCTTTGTAGCTGATTATCTGGAAGAGGTTAATCTTCAGATTGTTGTTGCTCTTGAAAGACTTTGTTTTAAAGCAGATCTGAGAGATTGAATGTTGTTCTCAGAATAAAGAGGATGCTGCTTTTCTGAGGAAGAATGCTTCACGAAAATATATTTTTCTTCTTCTTCTAAAACTGCTTCTGTTCTCTGTTTTTTTTTCAAAGAATACTTGATCTCTATATCTTTTTCGACAGCTTGTTATTTTTAAAATTCAAAATCTTCTGTCTATTTAAGGAATATATTTTTCTGACTTAAATCCTTCTTGGAACTAGGTAGCCACCCAAAAACGACTTTGGCAGGTCCTTTTAATTCCTTTTGTCGAGAAAGATTCCTTTGGCATTAAATGTCAACGGCTATTCTTCTTCTTGGAATAGAAGGAATATAAGGATATAATAAATAAGAAAGATATCCTTACTTGGCTGCCTGAATACGTCCAAGGAGAAATAAATATATCCGTTATTTTGCTGATTTGAGTTCAGAGAACTCACATCCACTGAGAATAAAAGTCTGAACATCAAAAAGCAATTTGTCGAGCGCTGGCTAGAATTTTTCGACCGCTGCTAGTCATTTGTCGAGCGCTGGCTTAGAATTTGTCAACCGCTGCTTGTCATTTGTCGAGCGCTGGCTTAGAATTTGTCGACCGCTGGAACTGTGAGTTTCTTCAGTCTGCTGGAAGAAATTTGTCGAACGAATCTGGTCATTCGTCGAACACCACTTGCCATGTGTTGAGCTTGAATTTCCCTAAGTTCTGCTAATCTAATCAGCCTAGAACTTGACCCTAAGGCTATACATTGGGGTCAATACAGATCCTAATCAACATATAGTGATCCTAGCCCAAATCAGTAATAGGGTTGTTCCAACACCTTCAGCATTTTGTGATGAGAAGCTAGCATGGGGGGAGGGGAGGAGAAACGAACCACTACTGGTGCGTGGCGGCGGCTCCGGCGATGGTTGGCCATGGATTTTCCTTGCTCCAGTGACCCCGCTCCCGATCTTGATTCTCCAGCTAAAGCTCTGCTCCAGGTGCCGTTCTCAACTGCTCTTGACCTCCTGAAGCTAGTGGTGTGGTTGAATTGAAGTGGGGAGGCCTCCACATGTTGTTTTGAACTTAGGCCTCCTCGGTCCTCTCATGGATGCAACCCCCTGCACCAGCTGGCCCCTTGCTTCCACTTGGGTCAAGCCCAGACCCACAGTAATCAGGGGAGACCCCTAGGCTGATTGGAGGAGGAGTGTAGAGGAGGGGGTGTTAGCTTTTGCTTTTGCTTTTGCTTTTGCTTTTGCTTTTTAAACCACTTTTTGTCCCCCTCTTATTTGGTTAATCAAGCCTAAGCTTTGGGTTCAGTCCAAGGTTGATGATGGCATGACCTAGGTCCATGAAAGATGGTTAATTGATGGGTGTTGGGGTTCCACTCAATTTAGGCTTGGAATTTCACCATTAATGGGCTATGTTGACCATGGTTGACTTTGGTCAACCAAGGTGAGTGGGTTGACCCCACTTGGGGGTCATGGGTCCCTTAACATCACCCAACATTAGTTGGTCCATGGCGGGGCTCCAATTGGTTCAATTTAATCAAAGGGGGGTGATTTTGACCTAAATTAAGCTAGATATGACTTTGGTCAAATTGGTCAATTGGTTGACCAAGTGATGGGGCTTTTAGGTCCAATGAGTTCCTTAAAGTGTTTAGAGTGTGGTGGTAAGGTCAATTTGAACATGTAGAGTCAATTGAACCCTAATTGACTTAGCTTGGTTAATGCTGACCTATTGTTGACTTTGGTCAATTTCATGCAATTGGGTCCCACCCATGTGCAACTCTCAAGGTAATGGTCTTCCTTAGTGGTTAGGGTGGTATGGGGGAGGTCAATTTGGTGAATTGAGGGTCAATTGGCCTAAGGGAGTGGTATTGGGCTATGTTGATTTTGTGCCCTTGGTGTGCACTTAGCACACTCCACTTGGTCCAAGGGCCTTAGTGGCCACTCAGCACACCACCCATGACCTGATACCAACTAGGGGTCTAGAAGGATTGGGGATGTTACAAATCCCAATATACAAAAGAAATATTTCGTCCTCGAAATTTAGGTTCGGGTCTACGGGTTGCATGTACTTATAAGAGTAAAGGATTTCAAAGACGTTTAAATTGAGGTGATGAGTTCCGGGAAACGTTGTTGCATGAAGTCCAAGGGCATCCAGCTGTGCTCCTCTTGCCCATGATTGAACTGTAATAATCGGACATCAGAACCTCCTTCCACCGAAGAACTCGGACCTCTACTATAAGAGAACTTAAACTGAAGCAACATTCTTTACCAAGACTTATCATGGCACTTCTACCATTCCTCGCTAAGGTTGTCGCAATATTCCCACTAGGGATTAATAGAAGGTTTAACCCGCCGCTCAGGCCATCGTGCCATTAATCACAACGCGGGTTCTACTTGCTCCATCCCGGTAATAAATAGGAAATATACACTACAAAATCAAAACAAGCTAACCAGGTGTGGGTGTTAACAAAATTACTACACCCCCTGGAGGAGGATCTATCTGTAATACATAAGGCCCTACATAGTTAATTTATACTATCATGCTGCGCTAGATGGCACCGAAGTTCTTCTAGTTCAACTTAACTTCATAAGGTTATATTCACGAACCATGATTACATAAATATTATGCTCATAAACCGATTGGCCAGGACGTGGTCATTTAGCCAAACGACATTGTCTATTCTGATTCCTCACTATATGATTCCCTTATACGTAGGTGTTCACCACCACCTACACCAAGAGACCTTATCCCTTGACATATGGGGTCTCTGCTGATAAACCGTTTCCGACTCCGCGGATACAAGGCCAGGATTATCAGCTACAAACTAATAACATAAACTTGATTACACTTGGGCCAGAGTCTCTTATGTCCTAAGAACGTTACATGAGGTTAACGCTTCCTCCCGTTAAATAAATGCAAATAACCTCCATGCTTTCCTTGAGGAACATAACGTCTGTAGTTTAAAATGATGTTCGTGAAATGACTCCCATCAACTTTCATATCCATTTGGTTCATAACTCACGAGGGTAAAACCCTTTTTATCATGACATGAATTGACACAAATTGATTTCAACATGAAGGGTGTCTCATTAAAACCCATTAATCCTCAAGAAGTTTCACTATTTATATCTGGAAATCAAACCTGTCTCCCTTATTCTTGAATCTTCCTAACTAGGATTATAATGTTTTGGGAGAAATTGTAAGTTCCGGCTCTTAAGATCGGAGGATCGTATGTAAATTATATATCTTCAATATATCATTCGTCAAATTTCACTTTAGATTCCCAATATCGAGTGGGCTAAACTTTCAAAGCAAAGTAGTCTCATCTCACTTAAGCTATAAATTATGAATTAAAGGATTCATCTTAACGACCCTTCTCTTTGTTGTGTCGTCCAAAGTTACATCGGTAAATCTCATTAAGTAATCTTAATAATTTCAAGTGGGAGTTGATAGAAACAACAACTAACCGTTTATTTTAACTCTCTAATCCTCAACATTTTAGTACATGATGGTCGTTGCCATTTTCCCCGATATCCGAACTTAGTAAGATTCTCCATCTTAGCACTAAGTAGTTTATACCATCATATTACAAGATCCAAAGAGTCACCTTCCTAAGCTCTCTGGTTGTGCATAAACCAACTCTAAGAGTAAAAAGATCTTAACTAAATTTTCACAAAGGAGAGGGCTTGAATTTTAATTAAAAATACTATCTGAAAGTTACCTTTGAGAGCCCTAAAGTGTAAGCAACTCTAGTTATAATTTTACTTGCGAAAACTTGATTCCAATCCTCAAAATTTCACGATGTGACACATTTATCCCAAGCTACTAAACCTGGTATTCTTCTTATTTTCAGTACTTGATTAAAACGAGGCATTTGATCGGACGTCAATGTTTATTAATTGATTCCGGGAGTCTTATGCCCATACACTGGACAACCCTTTACGTATAACCAAATGACTAACAAGTTGATCACTTTTGTCGACTAAGATTCAGCCTTGGAGCAATAAGATGAGTACACACTCACGCTTGAAGTGCACTAGTCGCCTAACTTGCCAGTAAAACTACAGCAGTCATAACTTGTCATAAACAATCCCCGCTATTTAAGGTGAAGTAATTCTCCAAGGGTCTCAAACTTCTAAGGAGGGTTGGTCTACAGACCAAAAGTGTATGAATACGGTCTCGTCATTACCTGAGTATCATTGAATACTCCAAACCTCGAGCTTATTACGTAAATGTCACAACATTTTCTAAATAAAGTCTAGGGAGCAATCCAAGTCGGTATTTTATTGGCCCAATAAACAAAAGGATAAGCCCCTACCGATTTGGGCTAAGTCTCTTCAATACTTCTACAGTATATTCATCTTACATACGTACATAAACTTTAGGGCATATAATCTCTGACTTGGTGTTCCACCCTGAGACATATTGCTATGATAAGACTTAGGCTCCCAATGTTATAAGTTATGCTTATGGGTCTTCTATTACTCTAAAAGAAGACTACAAACACCCGATCTCCTCGAGATGGTCCTACCACTTGGTAGTAAAGTTTAATCTTTAGCGTGAAAGTCTCAACGTCAAGACTTATACTAACTTCTTCCCTTAGCTACGTTGGGTATCCTTAACCTTCAACCAAATCTAGACCCGAGGTCGCTCTTTAGACTGGGATGCGTCACTAAATTGTCTCAGTAAGTCAAAATTTGACCTAACTTGCTGCTTAGTGGACTGTTTTATGTGATTTCATACATGGGCACACCACAGCTTCCGCTGCATAGTTTGTCCGCAAACTACACTCGAGCGGGGTGACCCAGTATGTTGTGGACTGATCTCTTATGATCATTCGTTCAGTGATACCATTTGTAAGATCTCTTTTTCCAAAACCCGCTCGGGTACTTGAAAACCCGAACCTCTCCCGTATCGCATGGTTGAGGTGGATCTTCGCCCAGAATCACTGCCTTGAGTGTGTCACCAACACCCGGGTTGGTTAACACCACTCATCACCAACTCTGCCGGCTATACGATCATAAGTAAAATATGCCATAAAAGGGAATACAGAATGAAGGCATGTCCACAATATCACAGCATCATATATAATGAAAAACAGAAAGTCCAAATAGAAGTACAAGCAAAAAGGGCTTAAGCCCAATACGTAACCAATATAATGTACTCTCTCTCTACAACATGCGGAAACTACAACAAAACTCTCAAAATGCAGAAGTCTAACTATCTAGTCATCAACCTGTGGCGTCGTGGTAGTACGCTGCATCCGCTGCTCAGGTCCTGCCATCTCGTCCTGCTGCGCGCGGGACAACCCCGTCTCCTCGGACTCCTGCGGTCACACCGACCGTTAGTCATAAAGACTAAGTCGTTTTGTCCTCGCCTCCCTCCACGACTCCTAGGTACCGAGTGGGAGGAAGAAGCGGAGGACAACCAGGGGTAAACAAAAGGTGGTGACATGGCACTAAACTAGCAGGTATAAGTAAGCAGTAAAAACTAGCTAGCAGTATAGTGCAAGTATAAGGCAGTGAAGTAGAGCAATGAAGTAAGCAGTAAATAGAAAGAAAATGCAGTGCAGTAAGTAAATCTAAACTACCAATCACAGATCGTACCTTAACTTATATGTACGCCCATACGACATATAAGTTAAGATGTCCAGGTAACCCATCATAGAAATGAGCCCATACTAATTTATATGATGGGGTATGCAGATGTCTGTTATGATATGCTATGTTTATGATGTGTATTATGCAGCCATGCAATGCAACCCACCCACACGACTCTATGCGCACAGACCTTTATAGTTCCCAATTTGTTTGAAAGGAAGCCAACCTTTCGGGTACCGACCGTCGTGGCTCACGGTGGCAGTGGATCGGGCACTCCACATCCTAGGCGGGTATGGTCACTACCAAGCCTAGACCTCATGTACGCCTCAACGCTAAGAACATAACAGTGGAGCTCCTGCGTACTCTTGCTGGAATCCACCAGACTTTAAGGTCGGGGTGGGTTATTAGGGATTGTCCTCCAGACCGCGGTACTCAAACTTACCGGCCCTCTAAACCTCACCCTCACCTGAGTCAACGTACCACCGTCGGTGACACGACTGGCCTAGTACCGAAGACTCGCCACTATTTGCATAAGAAACAAATGTTAATAAGTCCACCCGAGCTTCCGGCTCAGGGTATAACAAACAAGTTTATCCAACCCATCTCCTTCCCGGAGGAGATCCATACCAGTTTGCAGACCTACTTAGGCAACTCTTGCCTACAATTTAGTTAGTGTTATATTTGGGGTGAATCTTGGACTTCCCGCGGTGTACTCCGTAAGGGGCCCCTAACGGTACTACAGATCAATGGGCTCAACCCCACTATCCTCCTCAAGATAATTACTTTAGTTAGTGATTAACGTTTGGTTCACCCCTCATCATTTCATATAGTTAAAGTGACTTAGCTCATCTCCCGTCCCACCCAATCGGGTTGGACGTGCCTCCACACCTCATATACTAACCCTAACACAACCTCACAACTAACCCTAGGATTGACCCTACTTCAATCATGGTGTACTATAACTCATTTACTGATTGGATATAACTCCTAAACACTACTTAGGGGTCCGAATTGTCTAAAACGCAAAATTCTGTTTATACTAAACGCAGACCACTAAGTTGAACTATCCACCAACCCCATAAGGGAATCCTTCTAAAAACTCATCACCAAGGTCTCTAATAATTATCCTAGGCTCCCACTGAGCTTATTAAGGTATGTTCCAATTTTCATAATTTTCCATATTAAATTGGTATTTAATATAATTTAAAATTGTTAAGGCCTTAAGTCAAATTACACATGAACTACCCTCAAAATGATTCCTCATGCTACATGAAAATTATCAGTAAGGTAATATCCCATATCAAGGTGGTTCACTGAGTCCCATGACCCTAGGGTGTGATTTGGCCTACTAAATCATCATTGTTGTATAATTACCAAAATGCCACTATAATTAGGAAAAAATAGTATTTCACATCTGAAAATCCTACAAAAATTACCAAGTGTCCATATGGGGACCTAGAGTCCTCTGCCAAAATATTGTGTCATTACCATGTGATTTAACATTTTAAAAAGATTTAATATCCAAGTTATGTAAATTCCAATTTCTACATGAAGTGCATGAAAAGCAAATTTACAAGCTTCCAACCAATTGTCATGGACATATATTAATACAAAATCACAGATAACCAAGTATCACAACATTGCCCCATGATTTGATATTTTAAAATAATTTAATACCCAAGGGTTGAGAAATCCAATTTCTACATATGGTATATGAAATATAATTCTACAAGCTTCCACATAATTAACATGGGCATATATTAACCCAAAATCACAGATAACCAAGTATCACAACATTGCCCCATGATTTGATATTTTAAAATGATTTAATACCCAAGGGTTGAGAAATCCAATTTCTACATGAGGTATATGGAATATAATTCTACAAGCTTCCAAATAATTATCATGGGCATATATTAACACAAAATCACAGATAACCAAGTATCACAACATTGCCCCATGATTTGATATTTTTCAAAATTAAATTCCCTTAAGCTAGCAAGCACTTAAAATTTCCTACACAAGGGATAATACTTCAATAAATCATAACAAAATTACTATAGTCCATTTTCATCCCTATTCAGCCACTGATCTTCAACACCATACAAGGTCCTATGACCATGCATTTCATTTTATTAAGGAAAGGGTGGCAATTTCATTTATTCGGAAGAAAAATACTTAAGAACCTCTAAAAAATCTCATTAAATTAACTAAGTCATTTTATGCTCCTACAAACATATCTACAAAGTTCTGAGCCAAGGCAAGAACATTTGGTCCTATGCCCTTCACAAATCTCACCTTGCACCCTTAAGGGTTTACCCTTAGGGTTTTAGGTCACACCACCCTAATGGCTCCAAATGGACCAATAGGGTGTGTCACATGCATTTGCATATCCATACCCACATAGCCATCATGATTGGAGGAGGCTAACACACTCAACTCCTCAAAATGACCTAAACCCTAATTTCACCCTTAAAGGCCCTCATTAGGGTTTCCCATTTTCCATATCAAATCAACTCCAAATGGAGTGAAATTTTAGGTAGGAACTACAAATGTACAAAAGAGCATGCCACCAAAGTTTGGTGTCATTTGGACATCATATGGTCCAAAAATCAACTTAATTTAAATATTCTAACTACCACAAAAACCCTAAGTAAAATTGTCCACCAAGGGCTGTCCCTTTGGCAGGTGGTGCCCCTGGGGTATACCAACCCATGGTTAAAAGCACAGCTCCAAAGCTTGAAGGGTTTGACCTAGGTAATTAATTTAGTGGACTGACCTAGTGTAGGACCAGTCCTAGGAAAACAGCTCCCTAGGGAGTTGTAGGTCACCAAATGACCTGACCTCAAGCCCTTCTGAAAGTCAAGATCAAGGCCTACAACTTTCATGTTGGTCACTTTTTCTAATTCGGCCATGAAGAGGCCTTAATTAATTATTGAAGTGGACTGAATATTAGAGGCAGAAAATCTAACTATTGAATTAAATAAAAATAGAAAATATGAGATCTGCAAGAATCTTGGCGCAGATCTAACGGCAGCGCCGTCGTCTTCTTCCTCAGCCAATGGCTGGGATTCCCCCGTGCTGAGCCGAGTTACTCCCTCATTTCTCGGCCACCTGGTGGCCACCACGGCCGGCAACCACCGCCACCACTTTCGTGGTGGTCAGGGCTACAACTCCCGGCGACATGGCGGCCGGAGGGGGTGTTTTCTAGCGATCCTGGGTGTCTCGTTTTGAGCCGAAATCCATGGATTTTGGAGGTGGATCCGGGCTCAATTGAGCCTGATCCTTCAGCATTTTGTGATGAGAAGCTAGCATGGGGGAGGGGAGGAGAAACGAACCACTACTAGTGCGTGGCGGCGGCTCCAGCGACGGTTGGCCATGGATTTTCCTTGCTCCGGCAACCCCGCTCCCGATCTTGATTCTCTAGCTAAAGCTCTGCTCCAGGTGCCGTTCTCAACTGCTCTTGACCTCCTGAAGCTAGTGGTGTGGTTGAATTGAAGTGGGGAGGCCTCCACATGTTGTTTTGAACTTAGGCCTCCTTGGTCCTCTCATGGATGCAACCCCCTGCACCAGCTGGCCCCTTGCTTCCACCTGGGTCAAGCCCAGACCCACAGTAATCAGGGGAGACCCCTAGGATGATTGGAGGAGGAGTGTAGAGGAGGGGGTGTTAGCTTTTTCTTTTGCTTTTGCTTTTGCTTTTTAAACCACTTTTTGTCCCCCTCTTATTTGGTTAATCAAGCCTAAGCTTTGGGTTCAGTCCAAGGTTGATGATGGCATGACCTAGGTCCATGAAAGATGGTTAATTGATGGGTGTTGGGGTTCCACTCAATTTAGGCTTGGAATTTCACCATTAATGGGCTATGTTGACCATGGTTGACTTTGGTCAACCAAGGTGAGTGGGTTGACCCCACTTGGGGGTCATGGGTCCCTTAACATCACCCAACATTAGTGTGTCCATGGTGGGGCTCCAATTGGTTCAATTTAATCAAAGGGGGTGATTTTGACCTAAATTAAGCTAGAGTTGACGTTGGTCAAATTGGTCAATTGGTTGACCAAGTGATGGGGCTTTTAGGTCCAATGAGTTCCTTAAAGTGTTTAGAGTGTGGTGGTAAGGTCAATTTGAACATGTAGAGTCAATTGAACGCTAATTGACTTAGTTTGGTTAATGTTGACCTATTGTTGACTTTGGTCAATTTCATGCAATTGGGTCCCACCCAAGTGCAACTCTCAAGGTAATGGTCTTCCTTAGTGGTTAGGTTGGTATGGGGTAGGTCAATTTGGAGAATTGAGGGTCAATTGGCCTAAGGGAGTGGTATTGGGCTATGTTGATTTTGTGCCCTTGGTGTGCACTTAGCACACTCCACTTGGTCCAAGTGCCTTAGTGGCCACTCAGCACACCACCCATGACCTGATACCAACTAGGGGTCTAGAAGGATTGGGGATGTTACACGACCGACCCACTGTCACCGTCTGGCAACGGCGGTGAGGCCTGGGAAGTGAGCTCCTTCTCTTAACAGGTCACTATGTCGACATAGGGGAAAGTGATTGAGACACATCATTCGAGTGACAGGGAGGACAACCATACATGCACACTATATCATATGTTTACATCACTTATGCTCTCACCTTGGTCCGACATCGTATAACCACCGTTAGGAAGGTTATACGATGGCGGGTGAATTTACTACCCTAGTTGTTTTCCCTCTTTTAGAATTGTTTCGGATTACTGCTTCATTTATATAATCCCGATGGATATATATTTGCTTCGGCTATTGTGCTAACTTTCCATGCAGGTGTTCTCCTTGGTGCCCAATAGGGGGGTTGGGGAGGAGCGTAGGATTTACTTGGTCCGTCGTGGCTAACGTACTCTTGTACGTTATCATTTTAGGAACCGATGCGCCCACCAACAGAGCAGGAGCGGATGGATGAGCGCAGACGTGCCCAAGACGACGAGGAGTTCCCTGAGCTATCTTGGACGATTTACGCGGATGAGAGGGTACTACTCTGAGGAGAGGATGAGAGATCACTTTTGATTAGACATTTTGTCGCCTTTTGACTACATGTTTTGTCGTCTTATGATTAGTAGAATCATTTCTGTGAGACTCTATATACCCCTTCGCGGGCAGTATCCATGTTTTATTATTTATCATGCTGGGATATTCTGTGATGTTTTGCTTCCGCGCAAATTTAATTTTATACTCTGCGATTGTTTTCTTTCTGTAATGGTACAATTAGCCTCACAGGGCGAATGTTCTGCCAATTGGGTCGTGGGTCAGGTAAGAGGGTGAGACCTCTTCGGACACGCGAACCATTTGGGGGGATGCTCTCCCTGGGCATAAGGATCCCCTTGGTTTGATAAAGGGTGGGGTCCTTACAGTATGAGCATAACATAACTGCATACCTTGCCTGTCATAGCATAAACATTGCATTTCAACCCCTACCCCTATCGTATAAGTCGGTTATGGGACTTCTTATACGATATGCCTTGCTAAACGACCCCTTGGTCTATAGGTTTGTGTGGGCATTCCTATAAATCAATGGTTACTTTTCTATTACTATTGTCTATACTTACTGCACTTTACTTATTCTTTACCTGCTCTTACTATGCCCCTTTACTGCTTCAGTTATATATATACACATGTGTAGTGTAGAAATATTTCCTGTACCACTGTCACCTGCTCTTTGTTATACCCCTTGCTGTCCTCCGCTTCATTCTCCCGCACGGTGCCTAGGAGCCATTGGGGGTGGGGTGGGGAACATAAGGCTTAGTCTTTTTGACTAACGGTCGGTGGACCATATCATTTTAGGAGATCGAGGAGACGTAGAAGCACCAGAGGCCGGTGCAGACGGAGGCGGGCCAGCCTATTACAGGAGTACCAGATTCAGGATCAGTGAGTGATTAGTAGTTAGCTTCCGCGAGTGATCTTGTAGTGAGGACATGATGTACAGGTCATGAGCCCTTTATTATTGTAACCCTTGTTATCTTTTATTCAGTTATATCATGTGGACATTTATATTTCATGCTGATTCTGTGGACTTGTCTTCTTTAATGCACTTTTCTTTGTGATCGATTTGGCCAGCAGGATCGGCATTTTGTAGTGGCGACCTTTTCGAGTGAAGGTTTCACCGCAAAGCGGCGGTTCTGGGCCTAAGACCAGGTGTTTTTAAAAAAAATGGGGGTCTTACACCATGCACGGGGCGCTTGTTTTAAACCATAAAGCGCTTTTTCTAGTTTATAAACATAATTGGGAAATTTTTCATTAATAAAACTGGGGGGTTGTTCAACATAAACTTCTTCTTTTACAAACCCATTGAGAAAAGCACTTTTTACATCCATTTGAAATAGTTTTATTCTTTTAAAGCTTGCGAATGCTAGAAAAATTCTAATGAATTCCAACCTAGCAACGGGTGCAAAAGTTTCATCAAAATTTATCCCCTCGATTTGTGAATATCCTTGTGCTACTAAGCGTGCCTTATTCCTAGTGATTCTAGACTCATCATCTAATTTATTTTTAAAAATTCATTTTACACCTACAACAGGGTGATTAGATGGTCTTTCTACTAATTTCCAAATATTATGTTGCTCAAATTGTTCTAACTCTTCATTCATAGCCAAAAACCAAAATTCATCATTTAATGCGGTAGAAACGGTTTTTCGTTCAATTTCGGAAACAAAACAGATATTTGAATAAGATTCATGAAGAGAAAAGTGAGTTCTTACCCCGATGGATGGTTCACCAATTATTAATTCTCGTGTATGATCCTTTGTGAATTTCAAGGCACTTGGAGGTACATATTCATCTTCCTTGGCCTCCTCTTCTTCTTCTTTGGAAGGTTCCTCATCATCATGCTCCAAAGGTTGTAAGAGATCATCCTCGTTGCCTGCGGAAAGTTTTTCTACACAAGGAACAAACTCATTGTTGGGACCATTGGCCACAATGTCTTAGATTTGGAGAAGTCCATTCTTAAGTCAAAGATATATCTCAGAATGTATTTGATATACTTTCTAGAATCATTGTGCAGAAGATCAGGTCAAGCAAAGTGCTCAAGGATTTCATCCAAGTTCACAAGCGTTGAGACACCACACATCGCTCGATGCCTGTGACCCAGAAGTGTCGACCCATGTCTGCTGCTCAAAAAGACAAGGTCGCCGCTGAAGATCTGAGACCAAGTTTGGAAGCGTCGAGCCAAGGAATATCGCTCGACGCCGTGGAATGAGAAGTGTCGACGAAACTTCAGTTTGCTCAACGCCAACTAAAGGAGTCTAGATATGAAGGCACAGTTAAGAGGCGTCGAGCCCCTATACATTACTTGACGCCTACAGATAAAAAGCGTCGAACGACTAAAGATTGCTCAACGCCTAAGAAGGAGGAGTTGAGAGTTTCAGTCTAAGAGCTAGCTGAGCCTTTGTTTATTCAGAAGCCATTAAAGACCGTTGAAGACTTAACGTCATGCTGACGTGGAGGAGCGTAACAGATGTTACAGATGGCAGGATATAAATAGAAGGCATGACCTTTGGGTTTATAAGTTTGATCATATTCCTATTTTCGAAAGCTATTATCTTCTCCGTCACTTTGAGGGAAAGTCCGAGAAAGAATCTGAAGAAGTCGTCTCCTCTTTCCGAACTGTTCTAACTTGAAGAATTCTTTCAGCAATCTGGTGCTGATACATCTTTCTGAAAAGAGAAGATTAAGAAGGAAGAATATATCTTTCTGAGAAGAAGAACAGTCATCACAGCCTGATAAATAAAGAAGACCAATTTGTTAATGCTGATCTGTTGTAGATTTCTGTCTGATCATTCAGACAGATCAAGAAGACTCAACACTTTGAAGAATCTGAGTCTAAGTATTGTTACTATCTTTATCAATCCCTGTAGGGTCTGAGTTGTCAGATCTGAGTGTAGGATCTTTCAAGGATCTGAGTTGTAGGATCAGGTGTGATCTGAATTGTAAGATTCAGGGGTGAATCTGAGCTGTAAGCCTATAGTTATAAAGGCTGAGGTAGGATTTGTTGAGATCTGAGTTGGTAGGATCTGCTGAATATCTGAGTTGGTAAGATCTGCTGAGATCTAAGAGAGTAAGATCTGTTAAGATCTGAGTCTGTAAGATCAATTGTGATCTGAGCTGTAAGACCTGTTGGTGGTCTGAGATCTGGAGGAGATATAAACCCTATCTAGCACACTGCTAGAGGGGAGAAGGGGGAAAGTGAATTACCCAAGATAAGGGGAACCACTATAAAATTCTATGTGTTTTTGTTTGTGTTCATTTTCTTGAAAGCTCTGATCATTCATTTAGTTTATAATCAAGAACTGCAAATATTTTTTAAAATAACCTATTCACCCCCCCCTCCCCCCCCCCCCTCTAGGTGATTACCTACCCTTAATTAAAGTCTTTCAAGTGGTATCAGAGGGAGGTTGTTCAAGAAAAAGGTTTAACAGCCTGAACAAGATCTCCTAAGGGTAGATTTGTTAAGTCGTGATGGCTAATAGTGAAGGAAACAAGGAATTCACATCTATGAAGCTACCAATATGCAGAAAAGAAAACTTTGGGATTTGGAAGGAAAAGGTCAGATTATTCATGGAAGCCTCTGACCCTAGGATTTAAATTACTGTGCTAGAAGGACCTTTTGTTCCTATGAAGGTTTCATTTACATATGAAAGTACCAAGTCTCCCAAAATGTAGTCTGAGATGACTAAAGATGAAGTAATTCTGGCCTCCATGGATAAGAGAGCTCAGAATATCATTGTGAGTGCAATTGAGGATTCAACCTTTCAGAACTTAGTACACTGTAAAACTGCCAAAGAAATGTGGGAATCTCTCATTGTCTATATGGAAGGGACTGAGGAAGTCGGAGATGACATGAAGTCTCTTCTAAATCAGCAATATGAGGCTTTCAGACAAGACAAGAAAACCTATGAGAAATTCTTCAAAATTGTAAATAGTCTGAAAACCTATGGAAGAACTTTTACAGATTATGAGCTGAATGATAAATTCTTAAGATCCCTGAATAAAGAATGGGATATCAAGATCTGTTCCATCAGGGAAATGGGAAATCTGGGAAATATTCAGCCACAGAATCTATATGGGAAACTTTTGTCCCATGAACTTCATCTGAATTCCAGAAAAGCTGAGGAAGGACACAGCAAAGAAAATCCTATTGCTCTGAAGGCAGAAAGTTCCAAGAAAAGCAAAGAAAGAATGTCATTATCCCCCAGGATACCATCTGAATCAGAAGAATCAGAGACCAGTAATTCTGACTCTAAAATATCAGATGGTGAACTGGCACTCTTCACCAAATAGCTGAAAAGGATGCTCAGAAGAAAACAACACTGGAAATCTAGACCCTCTCAGTCATCCAGATCTAAGAAGCACTCCAATTTTTCAGAGGGATTCAAACAAGATTCCAAGAAGGACAGGTATAACTCTAAACACAATAAATCTAATTCAAGAGAAATTGTGTGCTTTGGATGCAGGAAATTAGGACACATGATTGCTGATTGTCCTTCAAAAAGAAAGAACAACAAGAAGTCTGATGAAAGGAGACAAAAATCTGACAAGAAACATGAGAGGAGCCTAATAGCCAAGAAAGGAAAAGTCACTCTCAGTGATAGTGAATCTCAATCATCTGACTCAGATAGTGAAGAGGCACTCATAGCTCTGGTGGTTGTCAATGAAAGTGAAGACATACTATTTCAGAGACCTATGATAAGAGCCCCACTATCAAGGTCTGGTAGTGAAGAGGATGAAGAAGAAAATACAGGACTCATGGCACTCAGTGATGAAGAGGATCAGGAGACAATTTCTAATGTGAAGGTACTTGATAAAACTCCTTTATCTGATTCTGATTCTGAACCTAAAATTATTTCTAAACCTGAGATTAATTCATTTTCTTCTTATGAGAATGACTCAAAATCTAACTTTCATGAAGATGAAATTATTGAGAAATATGAGTCGCTTCTTAAAGCCCTTAAAAAGAGCAAAAGGCATAACAAAAAGCTACAAAAAGAAATATCTGAATTAAAGCAAACTAACTCCCAATACTCTGAGGCAGCTGAGAGGCTGAATCAGGTAAGCAAGGAGCTTAGCAAATTAAAAGTCATGTCTATTATTCACATTCAGACTTTATGCACAAAGGAGAAATTAATAAAAGAACTTGAGGCAAAACTCCTAGCAGAAAGGAAGCTTGTGGCAAAGTTCTCAAAACCACAAACTATCCTTCCCATAATAGACACATTTTCTGCACAATACAGATCTGGCATAGGATACAATAGAAAGGCAGAAAGTAAATCTAAAAATAATGACAAGGCACTTATGCAACCTATAAAATTCAACAAAGCTATGCTTATCACAAATGAGCATGATCAAAAAGTTGTGCATAAGTTCTGTAAGGGTGAGTGTTCTAATAGCAAAGATGACTCAATTCAACCAAATAACAATGATGCCAAATCTCTATGCAAAGAAAATGTATTAACTCATCATGGCTCTTTTGTATTTAAAGCAAACACCAAATTCAAAAGAGAGGAACCTAGACCAGTAGTGAAAATCACTGTTGTTAAGAAAACTAATCCAGTTAATTTCACTAAAACACTTTACAAAGCTCCTTTAAATAAGGATATTAAACAAAATGTGAGTCAACCTAAAGAAGTGAGAAGACCTCCAAGAAGATATAACCGATATGAATGTTGGTGCTGTGGAAGGGTTGGACATTTTGCTCTTGACTGTTGGTTCAATCCAACTGTTCCAAGATTCAACTCTGGGAGACCAGTACTCAGATCTGTAGCAACTCTCACAGCACCAAGGATTATACAACAACTAAATATTCCAGCTCATACTAACAAGGTTCTAGGACCCAACTTGGTGTGGGTTCCTAAGAAAAGGTAATTTCTTCTTGCAGGAATGTCCAAAGACCAATCAAACTTCCCTCTGGTACTTGGACAGTGGGTGCTCTATGCACATGACAGGAACAAAAAGTCTGCTGAATGATTATACTCCTGTGAAGAATGGACCAAAGGTTATCTTTGGAGGGTCTAAAAAAGGTAAAACTAAAGGTTATGGTAAAATCACAAATGGAATTGTCACCATCACCAAAGTTGCTCATGTTGATGGATTACAACACAATCTCGTCAGCATAAGTCAATTGTGTGATATTGGGTATGACATTTCATTTCACAAGTATGAGTGCCTGATTAAGAAAGAGAATGAAATAATTCTCTCAGGCACTACGAGTGGCAATATTTACTGCTTAAACTTTATATGTTCTGATCAAGTTAACTCCATATGCTTAGTAGCAGAGAATAAAGTCTCTAGTAGTGTATAATGGCATAAAAGTTTAGCCCACATAAACTATAAGACTACAAATATGCTAATTTCAAAAGACCTAGTGAGAGCAGGGCCTAAGTGGAAGTGTGTGTAGGAGGGTCCCTGCCATGCTTGTCAAATGGGTAAGCAGACCAAGTCATCCTTCAAACCAATTGGTGAGAAGGATTCCATTAGATGTCTATACCTACTTCACATGGATCTATTTGGACCAATGTCAATCCATAGCCTAGGAGGAAAGATTTACACCCTTGTAATTGTTGATGATTATTCCAGACTCACATGGGTATTCTTCCTTAAACACAAGTCAGATACTCTAGAAATATTCACCAGCTTTATTAGGCAAATCAAAAATGAAATAGGAAATCCTGTAGTCAAAATTAGAAGTGATCATGGGACTGAATTTCAGTCAGGTGCTATGACCAAATTTTGTGAAAATCTAGGCATCTCACAAGAGTTCTCATCTCCTAGAACTCCCCAACAAAATGGGGTTGCTGAGAGAAGAAATAGAACTCTCATTGAAGCTAGTAGGAGTATGCTAAGTGATTCCTCTCTTCCTGAGTATTTCTGGGCTGAAGCTGTAAACACAGCATGCCATGTGCAGAATAGGGCTCTTATCAACAAAAGACTGAATAAGACCCCTTATGAGTTGTTGAAAGGTAGAAAACCCACTTTAGCCTATTTCAAAATATTTGGTAGTAAATGCTTTTTATTAAATAATGGAAAGCACCATCTCACTAAATTTGCTGAAAAAGCACATGAGGGAATTTTTGTTGGCTATAGCTCTCAAAGTAGAGCCTATAGAATTTTCAACAAAAGGTCAAATAGAATAGAAGAATCTATACATGTTGTATTTGATGAAACCAGCCTTATTTATAAGGATTTGGTAAGTTTATCTAGTAGTGCAGGTTCTACACAGAAATTGAAGGAGATGATTATCAATGAACAGCACATTGAGGATAATGAAGAAACTAATGAGACTGTAATTGTGACTAGAGAGGAAGAATATCAAGTAGAAGACAATTATGAAGAACCTATTGCTGTTGAAGAACCACAACATCCAGAACCTCTAGAACAACCAACTCAAACAGATGCACCAGAATCACAAAGGGAAAATGAGAGGTGGAGGAATGCAACCAAACATTTGAAGGATCACCCCAAAGAACAGATTATAGGAAATCTAAATGAAGGAGTGCAAACTAGAAGAGGAAACTCAATACATGAGGCCTTGCATCATTGTACAACCCCGATGTTCGCCACTCGCGCTCAAGGAGGCGAGCCCAGAGGGGCGAACCCTGATCTCCGGCGAGGTAGGTCAAGGAAGAGCAAGAGACTGCGCAGGCGAGCGAGCCCAGCGGAGGGGAGTTAACCAGCTTCCTTGAAATTCGCCGAGGTGGCGCAGGCTCGCGAGCTCCACTCGCGAGGAAGGCCATTTTGGGGTGCGGATAGCCATTCTGGGATTCGCCGAGGTGGCGCAGGCTCGCGAGCTCCACTCGCGAGGAAGGCCATTTTGGGGTACAGTTAGCCATTTTGGGGTGCGGATAGCCATTCTGGGATTCGCCGAGGTGGCGCAGGCTCGCGAGCTCCACTCGCGAGGAAGGCCATTTTGGGGTACAGTTAGCCGTTTTGGGATGCGCCGAGGTGGTGCGGGCGAGCGAGCCAGGCAATGTGGCGATAGTAATTCGGGGGCTCACTGACCCGGAGGCTTGCGAGCTCCTCTCGCGAGGAAGGCCTCGGGGCAGGCCGGTTCGCCCAGTAAAAGTCTGGGAAGGGATTTTTACCAAGAGGCCCCTGGTGGTCTGCGGTTAGCTTCCTCAAACAGCGGAGTTTGGCTGTTAGCAGACCAATCCGGTGTGCGGATAGTGAGAATGGACAGCGGGATTTGGTTATTGACAGACCACAAAACTAAAATCTATAAATAGACCTCAAAGGGCACCTTGGAAGAAGGCGGTTCATTATCTGAGCTCTTCTCTCCCTAGGTCGCTTTGGTTTGGGCTCTCTAGCTCTCCAAGGTGCCTGAGTCTTAGCTTTGGCTTGGGAGGGGAAGCGCTCAACGATCTTCCGGGTTAGTGGAGGGACCTCTTCGCTGAGACTAGGGTCTTCGTTCTTTGCTCGAGTCGTCAACCTTACCTCTCCCGAGGGACCGGTAAGGGCTAGCTGCCCCTCATCTCGGTGAGGGCCCCGAGCTCCACTCGAGACCGAGAAATCGGTTTCAACATTTTTGTGCGGTGAGCGTGGAGCGCGGTTGGTTCAAGAAAGTCCCAGAGAAGAGTTATGGCTGGAGATGAAGAGCAGGGCGAGGAGTTCGGCGAGACCCCTCAGGAGGCAATGGCTAGGATGTTCGCGGACTTCAGGAAGGAGGTGCTCGACACCTTGGGGTTCACGGTCACGGCTCTGCGGAGTGAGTTCGCGACCCCGGCACCTCAGGCGACCACTCCCCCAACAGCAGTCGGCGAGAGGGCACCAGGAGGAAGGGCTGGAAAAGAAGTTGCCATTGAACCAGGACATGACAGGGAAGGGCGAGTGTTGTTCGCCAGTCCGGCGAGCCCGGTGTTAGCGAGCTCCGCGCCGGCGAATTCGGTGCCGACGAGCTCTGCCCCAGCGAGCACGACACAGGCGAGCGCACGCCAGGAAAACGCGACGACAGCCGGGGTGGTTCAGGCGAGCGTCGCCCTCGCGAGTGCGATCCCAAGCTTGGCGAGCGAGCTGGGTCCGCGAGCCGAGCGAGAGAAGATGGTAGGAGGGGGAAGCCCCTTCTGCGAATTAGTGTTGTCTGCGCCCGTTCCGGCGGGATTCGGAGAATGGGATAGAGTGTACTACAATGGCAGAGATGACCCAGTTCAGCATCTGCAGTCTTTCGAGGACTCGGTCTCCATCAGGCCGATGTCCGATGCCTTCAAGTGTCGGCTCTTCGCCGTCACTCTCAAGGAGAAGGCCAGGGACTGGTTGCATTCGCTTCCGGCAGGCTCCATCTACGCGTTCGGGGACCTGCGCCGTAGTTTCTTGTTGAGATTTTCAACTTCAAAGAGGAGGAAGAAGGACGCTGATTCCCTCTTCGCGGTGAAGCAGGAGTCCAGGGAGACGTTGGCTCAGTACGCGGATCGGTTCCAGGAGGAAGTGCAGCTCACTCAGGAGGTGCCCGGGTTTGCACTTCAACTCGCCTTCACGGTCGGGTTGAAGGAAAGCTTCTTCAAGATGGCATTGAAAAGAAAGGCCCCCGTCTCCTATGAGGAGCTGATGGAGAGGGTGGCGGAGGAAGTAGCAAGCGAAGAAGCCAACCCAGAGCTCACCAAGAGGCTGGCCAAGCTCGGTGAGCCGGAGGTGAGGCAGCAAGAGGTCAGAAGAAGAGAAGAGCCCCGGGCCCCGGAGGGGGGATGGAGGCCGCAGGGTGGAGGAGTGCAGGGGCAAGGAAGGGGTTATGGCCCAGGAAGGGGTAACCGTTTCGAGGGACAATGGAGACCCCCCCAGTTGGGGTGGAGGCAAGGCCCGATGCAGTTGCCTCCCCCACCTCAACAGGCCATGGCAATTGGCCGGGGAAGAGGAAGGGGAAGAGGAGAAGCGGAGGCGGCGACCGCTAGGAGAAGAAGGAACAGGATAGCAGAGACCGGGGCAAGGGAAACGGCGGTGCCCTATTGCATCTTCCACGATGTGGAAGGCCACTCCACGGACACCTGTCCGGAGTTCCTGGAGGTGAAGAGGGGCCGAGCACCCGCACCACCACCGCAGCAGCCATTAAGGATCGTGGAGGTGGAACCTCGGGAGGAGGATGAAAGATGTGAGGATAGAGCAGATCTGGGGAACAGGGGAGGGATCGGAGTGATCCATGGGGGGGTAGGGGTGGAGGCGACCCGCAAGGCTAGTCTCCATACCATCTACCGCCGGAGCGTGGCGTCAACATCCACCGCTCCACCCCCAACCGAGAAAATTATTTTCACCCAAAAGGACATGCCGAGCTACGAAGACCCGTTCTGCGACGCGCTGGTCATCCAGACGGCGATCGAGAACTTCACCGTCTCCCGGATCCTAGTGGACAATGGGAGTTCGGTCAATGTCATCTTCAAGAAGGCATTCGACAAGATGGAGGTGGAGCCCAGAAGGGTGTTGGCCTCGGATGGCCCTCTGTTCGGATTTTCGGGAGAGAGGAAGGAAGTAGAAGGAGGGGTAGGGCTCCATGTGACCCTGGGTGGGCAGTCTCGGAACTGTCGCTTTGTCATAGTGGACGCCCCGAGCAGTTACAGTGCCATCTTCGGACGGCCACTCATCAGCGCGTTCCGTTGCGTCCCCTCCACTTTTCATCAGTGCCTCAAATTCAACGACGGAGGGGTCCAGGTGCGGGTCAGGGGGGATCCCAAGGTAGCAAGACAGTGCTACGTGACGGCCGTCAACACCATCTCCTGGATGGGAGAAGCCGAGGAGTGGGATAAGGTGATGGAGGAGGTAGCCGAAGCCGGAGGTCTGGAGGTGGCTGAAGAGAAGAAGGGAGGTGAAGTTCATGTCCAGGAAGGGGTAGCTGAGCTACCCCGGGCGGAGAGAAAGGGAGAAGAGAAGAAGGCCCAAGAGAGAAGGACGGAAGAGCTGATGGTGGTAGGGAAGGAAGTCAAGGAAGAGACTCAAGCTCCCGCTTGTGCCGAGGAAGAGAAGGCTTGGGGGGAGCAGTCCCGGTTGGAGGCCGTGGACGAGGTCGTGGAGCTCGAGGTCGTCACCCGGCTGGGGGTGGCGGAAAAAGTCCGGGTCAGCGGAGGACTCAGCCCAGGAGATCAAGCGGAGATTCTAGCTTGCGTGCAACAGAACGTGGACGTCTTCGCTTGGAGCGCCGCCGAAATGCCCGGGATCGATGCAGATGTGGCGTGCCATCGCCTCAACCTCGACCCCGGTGCCCGTCCCATCCGCCAGAAGAGGAGAGCCGTCGCAGACAAGCTAGAAGGGCCCATCCGCGAGGAGGTGGGCAAACTCCTGCAGGCCGGATTTGTATCGGAGATCCAGTATCCAGGCTGGGTCTCCAACGTCGTTATGGTAAAGAAGGGTGGAGGTAAGTGGCGTATGTGTATCGATTTTTCACTTCTTAATAAAGCATGCCCGAAAGATTGCTACCCCTTGCCCAGAATCGACGCGCTGGTTGACTCAGCCGTCGGTTTTACTGTAATGTCCTTCTTAGATGCTTTTTCAGGTTACCATCAAATCCGCATGCATCCCCCGGACATTAAGGACGTTTCCTTCATCACGGGGGATGGATGTTATTGCTATAAGATGATGCCCTTCGGGCTCAAGAATGCAGGGGCAACATACCAAAGGATGATGGATAGGGTCTTCCGCGAACAGAAAGGAAGAAATTTAGAGGTCTATGTCGACGACCTCATGGTTAAGAGCCGAGACCTCGGGACCCACCTCCGAGACCTCGAAGAGACATTCGGGACCCTGCGGCGGTACAAGATGAAGCTTAATCCCTTGAAGTGTGTCTTCGGGGCAAGCCGAGGGAAGTTCCTGGGCCATTTGCTCACCCCCACGGGAGTGGAGCCCAACCCGGACAAAGTTAAAGCGGTGATGGAGTTAGAGTCGCCGAGGAACCCGAAGGAGGTCCAGAGCCTCACAGGGAAATTGGCTGGGCTCAGTAGATTCCTCTCCAAGGCGGGAGAAAAATGTGCACCTTTTTTCAAAGTACTGCGGGGAAACAAGAAGTTCGAATGGACCCCGGAGTGCGAGAGGGCCTTCCAAGCCCTGAAAGAATAGCTCACTCAAACCCCTCTACTCCAGGGACCGAGACCAGGAGAGGACCTATCTCTATACCTAGGGGTAGGATCCGAGGCAGTAAGTTCCGTGCTAATCCGAGAGGAGGGGAAGAAACAGTTCCCAATCTACTATGTTAGTCGAGTGCTGAAGAAGGCGGAACTCCGATACCCAATCCTAGAAAAGTTAGCCTTCGCCTTGGTGGTATCGGCCCGGAGGCTCCGGCCTTACTTTCAAGCCCATTCAATTAAAGTAGTGACCGACCATCCGCTCCGCAAAATCATGGAAGGGGTGGAACACTCAGGAAGGTTGGCAAAGTGGTCCGTAGAATTAAGCGAGTTCAATATCACCTTCGTACCCAGGACATCCATCAGGGCTCAAGCAGTGGCAGACTTCATGGCCGACTACGCGGCCGAAGTGGAGGAGCACGAGCCACCTTCCCCGGAAGCATGGAAGATGTTGGTGGACGGAGCTTCGGGAAAACACTCCTTCGGGGGGGGGGGGGGAATCGTCCTAGTGAGTCCGCAAGGGACTCGGATTGAGCAAGCCTTAAACATCCATTTCCCAATTACCAACAACCAGGCGGAGTACGAAGCAGTGATAGCGGGCCTTCGGCTGGCCCGGGAACTGGGTGTGCAGGACGTGGAGGTCTCCACAGACTCCATGGTGGTGGCATGCCAGATCAAAGGCGAGTTTGAAGCAAAGGATCCAACCCTCCTACTATACCTGGAGAAGGTTAAGGGAGTCATCGGGCAGTTCCGCACCTTCTCAATCAAACATGTGCCGAGGGAGGAGAGCACCCAGGCGGACCTCCTAGCCAAGTTCGGTCCTCGAGCGGGGGGAACGACTTCGGAACTCTTCCGGCCCTCCATCGAGGAGGGAGAGTCGATGGAAGTGGATCAGCAGGCCTCGTGGATGGATCCATTCATCACCTTCCTATCCTCCGGACAGTTCCCTGGAGAGGATGTGGACAAGAGGCGCTTCAGGTATAAGTCCGCCTATTACTCTTTGCATGCAGGGGGGCTATATAGAAAGACTCTCTCAGGACTTCTGGCTCGTTGTGTCTCCGAGGAAGAGGTCCCGAGGGTCCTGGAAGAAATTCACTCCGGGGAGTGCGGCAGTCACTCCGGGAGTCGGACCCTGGAAGGGAGGGTGTTGAGACAAGGCTACTTCTGGCCCACTCTCAGCAAGGATGCAGCAGAGTTCACAAGAAAGTGTCAGAAGTGCCAACTCTATGCTCCGCTCCAGCTCCTCCCCGCTCAGAGGCTCCGGTCCATCACGGCTCCCTGGCCTTTCGCCATATGGGGGTTAGACCTGGTCGGCCCCTTTCCCCAAGCCAGCGGTCAGAGGAAGTTCCTGCTAGTCATGATCGACTACTTCTCCAAGTGGGTAGAGGCGAAGGCGCTAGCTAAGGTGACCTCTCAGGTTGTAAGGAATTTTGTGTGGGGGGAAATAATCTGCAGACATGGACTCCCTCTAGCCATAGTGACGGACAATGGGCCACAGTTCGCGAGTGAAGAGTTCGTCGGCTTTTGCACTCAGCTCGGCATCGACCTCAGGTTTGCCTCAGTCCACCACCCGAGGAGCAATGGGCAAGTGGAGGCGGCAAATAAGATAATCGTCAACCTGCTAAAAAAGAAAGTGGAAAACCTACGAGGAAGTTGGGTGGAACAACTACCCTCCGTCCTCTGGGCCATGAGGACTACTCCGAACACCGCCACCGGGGAGACTCCATTCAAGCTCTCCCACGGGTCCGAGGCTGTTCTCCCCATAGAGTTCGAGGTGAAGACCCCCCGGGCGACCGCTGCATGCGAGGGGGATGAAGAGTGGCTAGAGGGTAACAGTGCCGAGCAGAGGCTATCCCTGGACCTGGTGGAAGAACTCCGAGACTTGGCCACCATCAGGCAGGAAGAGGTCAAGAGGCGGATGGCTCGATATTTTGACAAACATATCCGGGTCAAACACTTTCAGAAGGGGGACCTAGTCCTGAAGAAGGTCGATGCGGCCGGCAGAGGGGCCACAGTGGGTAAGCTTAACCCCAACTGGGAAGGCCCATATCTCGTAAGCGAGGTGCTCAAGTCGGGGGGGTATCACCTCCGGGATGTGGAAGGGATACCCCTTGACCGAGCTCGAAGTGGGGATGATTTGAAACGATTCTACCCTTAAAAACTTTATTATGTCATTCAATCAATATCTTACTTTCGTTTGTTGTGTTTTTGACTGCTGCGGTGGCAAGGTTGGATATGTTGGTGCTGGAATGCCCCAGATCGATTCCGCTCCCGGGCTTTCACCTAGACGGGGGGTTCTGGTTGATCTCTGGAGAGGCTGGCAAGGTTGGATATGTTGGTGCTGGAATGCCCCAGATCGATTCCGCTCCCGGGCTTTCACCTAGACGGGGGGTTCTGGTTGATCTCTGGAGAGGCTGGCAAGGTTGGATATGTTGGTGCTGGAATGCCCCAGATCGATTCCGCTCCCGGGCTTTCACCTAGACGGGGGGTTCTGGTTGATCTCTGGAGAGGCTGGCAAGGTTGGATATGTTGGTGCTGGAATGCCCCAGATCGATTCTGCTCCCAGGCTTTCACCTAGACGGGGGGTTCTGGTTGATCTCTGGAGAGGCTGGCAAGGTTGGATATGTTGGTGCTGGAATGCCCCAGATCGATTCCGCTCCCGGGCTTTCACCTAGACGGGGGGTTCTGGTTGATCTCTGGAGAGGCTGGCAAGGTTGGATATGTTGGTGCTGGAATGCCCCAGATCGATTCCGCTCCCGGGCTTTCACCTAGACGGGGGGTTCTGGTTGATCTCTGGAGAGGCTGGCAAGGTTGGATATGTTGGTGCTGGAATGCCCCAGGTCGATTCCGCTCCCGGGCTTTCACCTAGACGGGGGGTTCTGGTTAACCCCTGGGAAGGCTGGCAAGGCTAGCAATAAGGGTCAAGGACTAAGATAACAGGTTGGAATACTAGTCAGGGAATCTCAGCTCACAGGATGACTATCCATACTCACCAAAGTTAGGCTCGCCGGGCAGTGCTCGCGGGCGGTGATAACCCGGGCTCGCGAGACCCATTGAAAAGAAAACCTCGGCGAGGCGAGCCCAGGCGTGCGCGCTCGCGAACTCTCCGGGAGCACCACCACGTGACGATTAGTTATGAGGTTGGAAAAGAAATCCACGAGAAGAAATAAACACAAGCATGATCATAAAGGTTAACAAAAAGTTATAACTATATGTTCGGCAGCAATCTCGCCAGCCCAAAAATGATATACATTTGCGAAAAGGGGGAAAGAAGAAAAGAATTCATCCTAGAGGGCCCTCGCCGTCTTTGCGAGTCCCCAACCAGGGGGCCATGGCGAAGAGGTCCGGACAGACGTCTTCCGCTGTGAACTCCATCGCGTCCTCGGCTAGCAGGCTTGCATCCTTAAGGGTAGTGAAAACAAGGTTGGCGACCTCCTGTGCATCCCGCCGCCTCTGCTCCTCACTTTCGGCAGCCCTCTGTTGAGAGCCGACTCGCCCAGGAGAGGGAGGTAGCACGCCGCGAACCAGCTCATCCACTCGAGCCTTCAACATGATATTCTCCAACTCCAGCTCGCCGTTGCGAGCGAGGAGCTTGGTGGCCACGTCGGCATCCTGAGCATCAAACGGGTTAGGGGAAGGCCAGAGATCGTAAACAGCAAAGAAAAGAAACCCGGGGGTCGCGTACCATCTTGCCCTGCATCCCGACGAGAAGGGTTTCCGTCGCTTCTTCTTTCTCCTTGAGGCCCTTGATTTCCTCGCGAGCCTTCTTCAGCTCTTCCCTGTACGCGAGGATGTCCCTGTCCGCCTGCAGATATCGACGCCCCGCCATATGTGCGAGCTCCGTCGAGCGGAATTGGGCTCGCATTTCTTCATAGACCAACTGTCTGGGCCCCATCTCTTTGTAGGCGGCGGCGTCCTCGCGGCCATATAAGCCGAAGGAGATGGAGAACGCCTCCTCCCCGGCCTTACCGAGCTCCACCCAGGAAGGATGAAGGGTGGAGCAGGAAATTCGGTTGGCATTGGGGTCCCAGGCGAGCAGGGGCTCGCCAAGGAGGTCGGAAACTTTCTCGCCTAGACCAAAGTTCCTGTGACCTTTGGGTTGAGGGGTCACGGAGGAACTCCCAGCACCCTGGTTCACCGGGGGGTCAAGCTTTTCCGCAGGGGAAGGAGGCGAGCCGTCGGTCTCGCTCAGGTAGACGACTGCGCTCCTATCCTTAACAGCGGAGGTCTTTCCTTTCAGCTTCTTGGAGGATCGCGAACTCGGCTGACTCGCAGAAGGGGGCCGCTTCTTGCCGGACCCGACGGCGGGAAGGTCGCGGCAAGCCTCTGCCGCCGCGGTCGCGAGAGTATCCACCGTGAGGGTGATGCCCTGCGCGTGCGGGGGATTGACGGGGACCTCGCGCTCACCTGTAAAGTAAGCGTTATACGATGAAGAAAGGGAAAAGAAAGTGAGGCGCGAGCGAACCCTACCTTCCCCTTGAGGAACGGAGAGTAACGAATCGACGCTGCGCCGCAGATAGGCGACTTCGAAGTTCTTGTCGGAGAGGTATTGGAGGAGTTTGGCGTCGGCGCCGCCCAGCGAGCTCGGAGGGCGGTAAGTGGCGTCATCCCGCTGGATGGGGGTGAAGTGGAGGTTGCCGAAGGGTCCTTTCACTAGGAGGAACTTCTGGGTCCAATAGTGGCTCTTGTTCACCGTCTCGCAGACGGTGACGTGCTGGCTCGCGAAATAGGTAGTCCCATCTCGGAAGGCGCGGAAAGAAAATACCTTGCGGAAGACGAGGAGGCTGAACTCGATCCTCTCTTCCCGCAGATAACAGGCGAACGCGACAATGTCCGCAATCGCATTTGGGGTCAACTGGCTCGGCAACACCCCATAATATCGCAACACCTACAAAGAACGATGAGAAAGTTGCGATAGCGAACACGAGGCAGCGAGAAGGTCAGGCGAAATACCTGACGGATTTCAGGCCACAGAGGGAGTCGCAACCCATTCTCAAAATGCGCGATGGGGATCGCGAGCTCGTCAGCCTCGGTCTCGTTTAAGGTGGAGTTCTCGCTTGGACAGCGAGCCGAGTAACCCTCCGGGAGATAGCGGTCCACCGCGAGCTTATACTCCTCGGTTGTGATGTTCGCGCAGTAGAACTCGTGGGCTTGAAACGCTGAGGCGCATTTTGACCGCCCCTCGCTCTCGCCATCCGCTCCCACTTGCTGATTCGTCCGCATCGAGTCAGGAAAAGACGGCCTACGAGCAGCGAACGCGAACACGATCTTGCGAGAACGGAGATGAGCGTAGGCGCGAGAAAACGGGAGAAATAAATGCGACGGGTAGAGGATTGAATCCAAACTATTTATAGAGGGCTCTGATGGGCACGGGAATCGAAGCGTCAGGAGTGCGGATAACGGAAACAAAGTAAAATCCTACCCGATAGTACAGTAGTCTTGCGAACCCAAGCTCGCCGCGGCCAGCCTGCGAGGAAAAAGGGTCTATGCCTAGCGTTGCATAAAAACTCACAAACGCTCCACGAGGGCGAACGTATCAAACACAGCGAACGGACTAAACAAACCACAAGCACACCGCCGAAACAAATAGAATAATAAAAGAAAAACGATAAAAGGCGAGTCACGATAGACTCGCGAGTATTACCACACCAAATATTGTTCATACAGACGTCATAAAAGAAGCAAAAACAGCGGGATAGTAGCATTCAACCCGCGGCGGTCTCAGGGGTAAGGAAGCCACTTCCAGCGACCCCGGCCTCGCTTCCCCGCACGCGGCGGCACTCTCGGATAATGGTAGTCGCGAAGCGCTTTAAACTCGCGCAGGATCAGGTGCGCTTGATCCTCGCCCCGCGAGATGTGCACGCCGGGTGAGGTAACATCGGCACGAGGCACCGGCTCCGCCTCGGCGATCAAGCGCGCATTCGCGTCCTCCAACACGGCGAATCTCTCGTCAAAGGCAGCCCGATCCGCGTCATACCGCTCTTCCAACTCGCGTAACATCATGCCGTGCTTCTGAAGCACCTCGGACACCCGACTTTTCATCCGCACGGGGTCGCCAGGGTCACCCAAGAAATCTTCAATCTGGCTGGGCGAAGGCGGTGGTGACATCTCCGTCCTCCCGTGCTCTGACTCAGGGGTGGCCCCTGGGATTTCAGCGGAGAGAGTTAGTAGGATCTGAAGGCAAGCAAGAGATGGGAGCTCGCGAAAACATGCCAACCTGGCGAGGAGGGGGACTCGCGATGGGGCTTGCACGAGGACTCCGGCCGACCCCGGAAGTTTTCGCGGAATCCCGAGACGTGGGGTTTCCCCAGACCAGGAGGGTATACCACTCTCTCCGCGACTTTGACACCGTCGAGAAGCGAGCCGCCTGGACTTCGCTTCCCCATCAGACCGAAGCCAGGGGTCACCACGCTAACCTTAGGCGGGACCGGCGAGTTCGCCGGTGTAGAGCCTTTCTCCTTGGGGCTCGGCGTTGGGGTACCTACATGGACCACAAACGCGTAGATACCGCCTGGACTTATGCAGGAATAATGGAGGAGGCGAGCGACTTACGAGGTTGCGAGAGAGGCGCTTGTTGGGACGAGGTCCCGACCCCAGCATCTAGCGATCCCAGCTTCGCGGGGGACGAAGCATGGGAAGTTGTCAGCGCGAGGCTCGCCATGCGGTCCTCGGGTGGAAAATTCTGCGAAAAGGAAGAGAATGAGCAAGGAGTCGATGAAAAGGCTTTAGGCAAAAGATACCTGTTGTGCAAGCTCGGTATTCGGCGGAGGGGACGAGTCAAGTGGCGATGTCGCGTCCTCCTCCGGCGACCTCCTAACCGACTTAGCTTTCTTAGTCTGGGGGGAAGAAGAGGCGGCAGGATTGAATATCCAGGCGTTGTGCTCGGCGGCCCGAGCTTTCGCCATCTCCCTGGAAGCCTTCAGCCGTTCCAACGCGCTCTGCTTGGAAGACATCCTAAAGGAAGAAGGATTTCGGCGAGGAGGAAGGGGAAGGAAAGGCTCGATCACTAGCCACGGTGGACGGTATTTATAGTTTCAGGCATGGGGCCCACCGGAAAGATTCCCGCCACGTCAGCAAAATCAGCGAACATCATGGGTTGGATGTATCTTCGCGAGCTTAGAACAACCTCGCGAAGAGCGGGGATTGTGTACAACCCCGATGTTCGCCACTCGCGCTCAAGGAGGCGAGCCCAGAGGGGCGAACCCTGATCTCCGGCGAGGTAGGTCAAGGAAGAGCAAGAGACTGCGCAGGCGAGCGAGCCCAGCGGAGGGGAGTTAACCAGCTTCCTTGAAATTCGCCGAGGTGGCGCAGGCTCGCGAGCTCCACTCGCGAGGAAGGCCATTTTGGGGTGCGGATAGCCATTCTGGGATTCGCCGAGGTGGCGCAGGCTCGCGAGCTCCACTCGCGAGGAAGGCCATTTTGGGGTACAGTTAGCCATTTTGGGGTGCGGATAGCCATTCTGGGATTCGCCGAGGTGGCGCAGGCTCGCGAGCTCCACTCGCGAGGAAGGCCATTTTGGGGTACAGTTAGCCGTTTTGGGATGCGCCGAGGTGGTGCGGGCGAGCGAGCCAGGCAATGTGGCGATAGTAATTCGGGGGCTCACTGACCCGGAGGCTTGCGAGCTCCTCTCGCGAGGAAGGCCTCGGGGCAGGCCGGTTCGCCCAGTAAAAGTCTGGGAAGGGATTTTTACCAAGAGGCCCCTGGTGGTCTGCGGTTAGCTTCCTCAAACAGCGGAGTTTGGCTGTTAGCAGACCAATCCGGTGTGCGGATAGTGAGAATGGACAGCGGGATTTGGTTATTGACAGACCACAAAACTAAAATCTATAAATAGACCTCAAAGGGCACCTTGGAAGAAGGCGGTTCATTATCTGAGCTCTTCTCTCCCTAGGTCGCTTTGGTTTGGGCTCTCTAGCTCTCCAAGGTGCCTGAGTCTTAGCTTTGGCTTGGGAGGGGAAGCGCTCAACGATCTTCCGGGTTAGTGGAGGGACCTCCTCGCTGAGACTAGGGTCTTCGTTCTTTGCTCGAGTCGTCAACCTTACCTCTCCTGAGGGACCGGTAAGGGCTAGCTGCCCCTCATCTCGGTGAGGGCCCCGAGCTCCACTCGAGACCGAGAAATCGGTTTCAACAATCATAGCTTTCTATCCAAAATAGAGCCTAAGAAGTTTGATGAAGCCAATATGGACACTTCATGGATATTAGTTATGCAAGAAAAGCTAAATCAATTTGAAAGATGCAAGGTCTGGATATTGGTTCCAAGACCAAAGAAACACAAAGTCATAGGGACCAAATGTGTATTTAGGAATAAGCTGGATGAAAATGGTGTGATTATCAAAAACAAAGCAAGGTTGGTTGCCAAGGATATAGACAGGAGGAAGGCATAGATTTTGATCAAGTGTTTGCTCCTGTGGCAAGATTGGAGGCAATCAGACTATTCCTGGCATTTGCAGCACATACTGGATTCATAGTTTATCAAATGGATGTAAAGTCAGCATTCCTTAATGGAACAATACTAGAGGAAGTATATGTAGAACAACCCCCAGGTTTTATCGACTCTACTCATCCAAATCATGTCTATCTTTTATTAAAAGCTTTGTAAGGCCTGAAACAGGCACCTAGAGCGCCTGGTATGAGACATTATCTAGATTTCTCATTGAGAACAAATTCTCAAGGGGAAAGATAGACAAGACATTGTTTCTTAGGGTAGTTAAAGGTCAAATTATTCTAGTACAAATATATGTAGATGATATAATTTTTGGCTCAACTGATAATAACTTTTGCAAAAGGTTTGCAAGCCTTATGCAAGGGAAATTTGAAATGAGCAGCATGGGTGAGCTCAAATACTTCTTAGGACTCCAAGTGAAACAGTTTGAGGAAGGAATCTTCATTTCTCAGACCAAGTACACCAAAGAGATTATCAAGAAGTTTGGAATGGAAAATTCCACTGTCATGAAAACACCAATGGCAGCCAATATGTCACTGGACAAGGATGAAAAAGGGAAACCTATTGATGAAACCTTGTACAGAGGCATCATTGGTTCATTGCTCTACCTAACTGCTAGCAGGCCAGACATTATGTTCTCAACATGTGTGTGCTAGGTATCAAGTGAACCCTAAAGAATCTCACTACACTGCTGTCAAAAGAACTCTGAGATATCTGAAGGGTACTCTTAATCTTGGACTTTGGTATCCTAGAAGCAATGACTTTGAACTAACTGGTTTTTCAGATGTTGACTTTGCAGGATGCAAGGAGGACAGAAAAAGTACATCAGGCATATGTCAATTTCTTGGCAAGAGACTAATATCTTGGAGTAGCAGGAAGCAGACCAGTGTAGCAATCTCTACAGCAGAATCTGAGTACATCTCAGATGGAAACTGCTGTGCTCAGCTACTATGGATTCAACACCAACTCCAAGACTATAAAATCCAGCTAAGTAAATCTCCTTTATATTGTGATTCAACTAGTGCTATTGCTATAACTAATAATCCTATATCACATAGCAGAACTAAGCACATAGAAATTAGATATCACTTCATTAGAGAACATGTAGAAAATGGAGATATCATAATTGAATATGTTTCCACTGACAAACAAGTTGCTGATATATTCACTAAAACCCTGGATGAAACAAAATTCAATAACTTCAAAATTGAATTAGGAATGCTAAAAATGGAATAAAGTTGTCTTGAAATTAAATAAAATAAAGCTAGAATAAATGACAATTCTAGAATAATTGAAATAAATAAATGAAAATTATAATTAAGTCCTAAAAAGTAAGTGGAGGTATATCAGGCGTCGGGCAAGGATATCAGGCGTCGAGAGAAGATTCCTAGCGTCGAGAAGATACATGACGTCGAGAAGATACTTGGCGTCGAGCGAGGATAAATGGCGTCGAGCTATCTCAACGCTTGTGCGAACATAGCTAGGCCGTCTCGATAGGGTAAATTTGAACCATTTGATCAATCTTGTTAAACAAGTTCGGGGCGCGGCTATTCATCTTCTTGAATTAGAAATTCTATAAATAGGGAAGACACTTCGTTAGTACATATGCCCTAGATTTCTCAATTCAAAATTATCTGACCTAGAAAATTTCTCCATCAATTCTTTTACTCTACAATCAACACCCACAATGCCTCCCAAGAGCAGTGATTACCTTTACGAAGGAAACGAGCTTGTTCTCAATGGATTCCAATCAGCACCAGTGGAAATCAAATCAACCATCGAGCTAATCTACAAAGCAGGACTAGAATTCGTGTTATCTGAATCAACTCTAAATTGGAAACGAGAGGTCTTAGAACTTTACTCCAATACAGTAATAGACACTGTCAATTCTAAGCTTAAAACTTCTGTAAATGGTAAGAAGATTAAGATTTCTCCTTCTAGACTCGCTAAGGCACTAGAACTGCCAAGATTAAAAAGTAATGAAGAAGAAGAAGAAGTGAGCTCTGAGCAGATTAGACTAGCCCAAGTCTGGTGTGGAATTGAAACATCACATGAAATCACTGGGAGTATACTTAGGAAAGGAATGAACTCAAGAGGAAAACTGCTAACAGATGTGATCGGAAAGGGTCTGTTATGCAAGACTGGATCTCATGATAAAATTTCTAATAAAATGTTTATTCTCCTAACCAGGATTATTCATACATTGAGAATAGATTGGGGGAGGGTGGTGTTTAATAGAGTAATCGAATGTATCCAAACACCCAACATGGGTAGGATATTATCTCTATATTTTGTAAAAATCATTCCATATTCTTTAAATAACAAACTTGGATCCAAGATAAATCATAGGAAGAAAATGGACATCAGAATGATAGAGAGATGGGAAAGAGTTTTATCAAATCATCCACCAGCAAAATTTTCTCCCAAGCAGAAGGAAGCTAAGAAGCAAAAGAAGAAGAAGGTCTCTTCAAGCTCATCTTCTTCCAAAAGAAAATCAAGATCCTCTCTAATTCATGATCCTAATCTCACATCATCTGAAGAAGAAGAAGGGAACAAACCTAGGGACAGTACTCCTGACACATCAACAGGTACTGATCCATTACTTGAAGGGGTTGACAAGTTCAATAATGATAAGAATGAGAAAGAAGAAGAAGAGATAGGAAGTCACCCTGGATCCCCTGCTAGAGTTGAAGGGAAATTTCAAAATGAGAGGGAGGCTCCAGATGAGATCCCTGCTCAGGATAATTCTGAAATTAGCAAGGCAGCAGTTGAGGGGGAGGCTCAGGATGAGATCCCTGCTCCAGACAATAATGACCTTAACAATGCAGACATTGAGGGGGAGCCTCAAGATGAAATCTCAGCTCAAGAAAATCTTGATCAAGACAATGCACCATTTGAGGGGGAGTATCAGCCTGAGGTCCCTGCTCAAGAGAATCCTGCAGTTGATGATATGAATGTGGAAGGAGAGTCTGAAGCCACAAGGAAAGAGGATGAGAAGGTGATCAAGATAAAATCTTCTAGCTCACATATGAGCCAGAGAGATTTCTCTTTCATCAGAGAAGAAAGCAGTATAAGTGATGGAATGGCAAGAGAAATCAATGTGGATCTAAGTCCAATACTACCTCAGCTGGAGGTGTTGCTTAATAATCAAAGAAGATTGTTGGAAGAGTATATTGAAGAAAATAACACAAAAATGAAAAATGAAGTAGATTTCTAGATGAAATTAGTTAGATTTGAAGTTAATGATCAGATGACTTCTTTGAGAAAGGAAATGGTAAAATTTTTCAAAAGAGCTGGTGCTTCAGTGAATTGCACAACTGAACAACTAGATTCAATCAAAGAGACATCAAAGGCTATTAAAGAGACACAAGCAGGTATCTCAAAGACAGTAGATGATGTTCAAACAAATCAAGGAATTCTAAGTAACAATATGTAATTGTTGTACAAAGAACAAGTTGCACAAACTCTTATAGGTACAGCTAAGATAGAAGCTAGACTGCAACAGCATGATGTTGATATTATAGCCAAAATTGATGAGAGCTCTTCAATTCTAAAAGATCAGGTAAAGTTGAATACATATACCATAGATGACCATCTTCTTAAGGTCAAGAAAACCATTGAAAGTGGAATACATCATCTGGAGGGCCAAGTCAGGTTTCAGAAGAATGTTATAAGAGATCATATAGTTGAAGAAGTCCTAAAGGGGGAGAGGTCAATGATTAAAGCCAGCTCTGAGCATGCTGTGTGGACCTCTAATTCTATAAGAGAAACTTTTGGCTATCCTCCTATAGATTATGATAATGATCAAGTTTTTGAGACCAAGTCAGCATCTCTTACACAAATCCAAAAGCAAATTGCCAAAATGTATAGTCCTGAGGATAAAAGCAAGAGAGAGAACTTTACCAGTGAACAAGTAGAATCTAGCAAAAGGAAGTTCAGAGAAGAAGTTCAATCAAGGGTCGATTTTGAACATTGGTCTACCTCTTCAAGAGAAATGATTCTGACAGCATGGGAAGCTGTGAAAGGTAATCCAGAAGAAAGAGGGAAATGGTATTCTGAAGCTGAATGGTTGAAGCACAGGGATCAAGAGGAGATGAAGATAAAATTCAAGGCTGACAAATTGGCTGGGAAGGTTCAGGCAAGTGATAAGGAGGCAATCAAATACTTTCCAAAGCCGTTTGGCTATTTCAAGAGAAGAAAAGAGGTTGCTAAAGTCCTTTCCAAGAGAGCCAAAAGAGGAATAGAGATCAAGGAACCCGAACAACATTAGGATTCTAATCTTTATTAAGAATTCTCAGAGAAATGTATTTGATATATCTTTGAACAATTTTGATGAGCCCCTAGAGTAAACTATCTTTTATTATCATATATATATATGCCTGTGATGTGATTCTTTTCTTATCATGACATGTTTTATCTTGAACTGCTTGTGATTTTATGCTTATATGAGAAATCAAATCTGAGATAATTTCTTTTGTTAGAATGTTTTGGTAATCAAATTTTATAAGGTATTATACTCATTATATTTTGATTACCTGTATAGAAAATATTGGTTATCTTTAAAAAGAGGGATATATCATTGACTGAGGTTATGACTTCTTCAAATAGGGGGAGATTGTTGGGACCATTGTCCACAATGTCTTAGATTTGGAGAAGTCCATTCTTAAGTCAAAGATATATCTCAGAATGTATTTGATATAATTTCTAGAATCATTGTGCAGAAGATCAGGTCAAGCAAAGTGCTCAAGGATTTCATCCAAGTTCATAAGCGTCGAGACACCACACATCGCTCGACGCCTGTGACCAAGAAGTGTCGACCCATGTCTGCTGCTCAAAAAGACAAGGTCACCGCTGAAGATCTGAGACAAAGTTTTGAAGCGTCGAGCCAAGGAATATCGCTCGACGTCGTGGAATGAGAAGTGTCGACTAAACTTCAGTTTGCTCAACGCCAACTAAAGGAGTCTAGATATGAAGGCACAGTTAAGAGGAGTCGAGCCCCTATACATTACTTGACGCCTACAGATAAAAAGCGTCGAACGACTAAAGATTGCTCAACGCCTAAGAAGGAGGAGTTGAGAGTTTCAGTCTAAGAGCTAGTTGAGCCTTTGTTAATTCAGAAGCCATTAAAGACTGTTGAAGACTTAACGTCATGCTAACATGGAGGAGCGTAACAGATGTTACAGATGGCGGGCTATAAATAGAAGGCATGACCTATGGGTGTATAAGTTTGATCATATTCCTATTTTCAAAAGCTATTATCTTCTCCGTCACTTTGAGGGAAAGTCTGAGAAAGAATCTGAAGAAGTCGTCTCCTCTTTCAGAACTGTTCTAACTTGAAGAATTCTTTCAGCAATTTGGTGCTGATACATCTTTCTGAAAAGAGAAGATTAAGAAGGAAGAATCTGTCTTTCTAAGAAGAAGAACAGTCATCACAGCCTGATAAATCAAGAAGACCAATTTGCTGCTGCTGATCTGTTGAAGATTTTTGTCTGATCATTCAGACAGATCAAGAAGACTCAACACTTTGAAGAATCTAAGTCTAAGTATTGTTACTATCTTTATCAATCCATGTAGGGTCTGAGTTGTCAGATCTGAGTATAGGATCTTTCAAGGATCTGAGTTGTAGGATCAGGTGTGATCTGAGTTGTAAGATTCAGGGGTGAATCTGAGCTGTAAGCCTATAGTTATACAGGCTGAGGTAGGATCTGTTGAGATCTGAGTTGGTAGGATCTGCTGAAGATCTAAGTTGGTAAGATCTGCTGAGATCTAAGAGAGTAAGATCTGTTAAGATCTGAGTTTGTAAGATCTATTGTGAACTGAGTTGTAAGACCTGTTGGTGGTCTGAGATCTGGAGGAGATATAAACCCTATCTAGCACACTGCTAGAGGGGAGAAGGGGGAAAGTGGATTACCCAAGATAAGGGGAACCACTATAAAATTCTGTGTGTTCTTGTTTGTGTTCATTTTCTTGAAAGCTCCGATTATTCATTTAGTTTATAATCGAGAACTGCAAATATTTTTTAAAATAACCTATTCACCCCCCCCCCTCTAGGTGATTAATTAGCTACCCTTAATTAAAGTCTTTCACTCATCAAATTTCACATTTATTGACTCTTCAACTCTACTAGTTCTATTATTAAAAATTCTATAAGCTTTATTAGTTGAAGAATACCCAAGAAAAGTTCCTTCATCACATTTTTCATCAAACTTTCCCAAGCTATCTTTTGTATTCAAAATAAAACATTTACAACCAAAAACTTTGAAATAAGATACATTAGGCTTCTTTTGAAAATAAAGTTCATATTGTGAGATTAAGAGATGGGCGAAGCATGATTCTATTCATAACATAACATAATGTATTTACAGCTTTGGCCCAAAAGGACTTAGGTAATTTATATTCACATTGCCTAGTATGTGCTAGTTCTTAAAGTGTCATATTCCTTCTTTCTATAACACCATTTTGTTGTGGTGTGCGTGGTGCGGAGAACTCATGTTTAATGCCTAACATATCACACAAGGATGTAAATTTTTCATTTTTAAATTCTCCTCCATGATCTGAGCGAATGCATTTAATTTTTAAATCACTTTCATTTTGAATACGAGTACATAATTTTGCAAATTCGCAAAACGCATCGGATTTGGAAGAGAGAAATAATGTCCAACAATATCTTGAAAAATCATCTATTAAAACATATGTATATAATCTACCACCAACACTTGCAGTGCTAACGGGACCAAAAAGGTCCATATGAATTATTTGCAAGGGTCTTGTAGTAGAAATGAAATGTTTACTTTTGAAAGAGGATCTAGAAAATTTACTTTTTTGACATGGTGAACAAAGTGAAGGTAAAGTTCCATTTAACCTAGGCATTCCTCTAATTAAATTACTTTTGGCAAGTTTTACAATGAGCTTTGTGCTAGCATGCCCTAGTCTTATATGCCAAAGTTCGAATTCATCATTTTTAGTGATAAAACATTTTATAGATGATTTAGAAAGATCATGAAAAGAAACTATATAGACATTATGTATTCTTGGTGCAGTTAGTAAAATATCTTTTGTAGTAGGATTAGATATTTTGTATAGATTAGTGGAAGATTCAAATAACACATCTAATCCTTTATCACATAATTGGCTAATAGAAATTAAATTGTGTTTTAATCCTTTCACATAAAGAACATTAAATATAGTAAAGGATTGGTTACCAACTGTACCAATTCCCATGATCCTTCCTTTTCCGTTATCACCAAACGTCATGATCCCTCCCTTCTTCTTCTCTAGGCTAAGGAACTTTGCTTTATTGCACGTCATGTGCTTGGAGCATCCAGAATCCAAGTACCACACGTCTTCATAGTCCTTAGCCTGCCTGCACATCTAGAAAGAAGATGAGAGTAAAGATCTGGATACCCAAGTGGAACCACCCATAGAATAAGTGGAAGCCTTAGGTACCCAGATTTGCTTTAAAGTATTTTGTTTTATTTTCCTGCAAGAACTAGATGTGTGACCTAACCTATAACAGTTTGCACACAAAATAATGGGGGCTGAGATCTTTTTATGGAATATTTTCTTGCTGGAAGAAATTGGATTTATAGAAGAAAAACATTTTGAAAAAGAAAATTTACGCTTCTTTTATGAGGTGCTAGCGCCGGGCGGTAGCCCTCACCTCGATATCCGAGCCCAAATTTTCTAGAAACATGGCACTGTTTCCCTAAATTCATTTCCAGTGATTTTTGGCCTATTCCAAATTTTTTAATGGCCATGGTGAGATCATGAACTTGTGCTTTAAGTGAAAAATTTTCTTTCACAAACATGACACACCTATTTTCAAAACCTTTTTTATTATTTTTGATTTGCAAAAGAGAGGCTTTTAATTTCCTTTCTAATTCCCCCTTCTCTTTTGTAAGAGTTTTGGCATGAGAGAGGGCTTTAGTGTTGGATCTTATGGCGCCCTTAGAGGGGGGGGGGGGGGGTGAATAAGGGAATAAAAATCTTTTTATAATTTTATGGAAATTACTAAATTGTTTAAAGTAATATTATAACACAAAATAACAATTTAGCTAAAGGAAGAAAATATCATAATTTGCAAGTTTAGGATTTAGAAACAAGTACTAAATTGTTATATGATAAAATAGATTAAGATAAACAATTTAGACAAAGTGATTTGAATTGAAAGCTTTGTAACCAATATATTAAAGATAACGGCAAAGGAGAGAAATCAAGTAAACACAAATAGAGACATGATTGTATTTATATAAAAAGGTGTTTACAAAAATTGATTTCAATATCGCTAGAAATCAGAGGCGTACAAAAGTAAATTTCTTTTCCTTTTCTATACCGACTTGTATCCCCACAAACCGGTTGGCTTTATCCTATCCTTCCCCAGATAAGGCCTCAAGCCGCTCTAGCCAATCCTTCCCCGGATATGGCCTCGAGCCCCCTATATCTAATCACCTAGAACTAGTCGCCAACACAAGGCGAATTTCCCCCTAAGTCCTACCCAGACCTAGTCGCCAACACAAGGTGAATTCTCTAAACGGTTACAAAAGTATGGAATGGAAATAATGAAAAATAATAATAATAACTCCCTATATGAGATCTCTGGAGTCGAGGATGAAGGATCGCTGTAGTATAAACGAGGTCGAAGCGATCGTCCTTCGGATGTAGCGTGATGTAGTCCTCCTCCAGAATTCTCCTTAAGCTTTTTGTGGGAGATCCATCTTCGGCAGCATAACAGCACTGGAGTTGTGGCACAAGCAACCTCTCTGGAATCTCTAACCAAAACGAGAGAGAGCCCACCATTTTATAGAACTTGGAGCTAGCGCCTGCGGAAGTGGCTAGCGCCGGCGGTAGCGTTCGTGTGGAGCGGTTGCGAAACCATCGGCGACGTGGCGCTGTGCACGAACTGGAGCTAGCGCCTGGCGGTAGCGATAGCGCTGGCGGTAGCGGGAGATAGCGCTGGCGGTAGCGGTAGCGGTAGCGGTTGCGTAACCGTCGCTGTGCACGAACTCGAGATAACGCCTGGCAGTAGTGATAGCGCTGACGGTAGTGCTGGCGGTAGCGGTAGCGCTAGCGATAGCGCTGGCGGTTGCGGTAGCACTGGCGGTAGCGCTGCTCCTTTCAAATGATTGTTCCAAGCTGCTTTATACCTGTGGAGTATTGCACCTATAGTTCCTGCACACTATAAACACACGACAAGCAATATCAAATACAATATGGGATTTATTATTCTCAAACAAAGGGATGTGACACACATGTCCAACAATATCCCCCTTTTGATAATAACAAATCCACCTAGCAAGAAATCAGCAATAGTGTTTATAGTATATGATAAGCAAGATGATAATGCAACTATAGTAAATGATATGCATGAAAATGTGCATACTCCCCCAATCTTAATGCTCCCCCTACATAAATGCAATTTATGTGTTACTCCCCCTAAATGACATGAATTAGTCTCCCCTTATTTATCTCTATTTCTCATATATAGATTTCTTCAATTAATCTCCCCCTTTTGGTATTATCAAAAGAAGGTGGGGTGAGGGTAGTAAGGAGGCATTAATATATCATGATCGAGCTTTTCGAAATATAAATAATGATAAAGAGTTTAAGCATAACATATATACGAGATTTCAAATATAAAGATAAGAGTTGTAAGCAAGCGGAAGATTATAATAAACATCTTTTTGTAAGCATGAAAAGCATAAGTAAAAATATGAGTTTTAGTTCAAATTTGAAAGATGTTTTAATCTTTTTGAAATCTCAAAGTTTTTTTCATAAAAATACCAAGCATGATATGAACAAATCAAAGAGAGATTATACTACAATGTTACTTAATTCTAAGTTCAAGAAATACCAAAACATTGTAGAGATCATGCTAGGTTATCTAGTGCATTCCTTATATAGAGAGTAGTATAGATAAAGCATTAGAATCCAATACTCATGAGAAGAAGTGTTATGAAAGATAATGATGTGCACATGAGTGTATTTTGGGCAATGTTAACAATTGATTTAAATCACCAAAATACAAGACATATGTAAAGTAAAATGCACAATAAAACACAAGTAAATTACTTTCACACACTTTTTAATGAACATTGTTTTTAACAAAGTGGTGTAATAACCAAGGTTTGCACAATTAACTTTACTATTCTTTCCAAGGTGCTCAACCTCACAATGCTTATGAAGAATTATCAGGAGGTTCAAGTAGTGCTTAGTGGAGTTATGTTTGTCTACATATATAATTTTTGTTCACATTTGTGAGACAACATTCTCCGAATACACTTGTTTTGCAAACCAAAAATTTTAACTTAACAACTTTTCTAAATGTCATAAGTGCAATTCAAATGTAGTGTAGGCAATAAACTTATGCAAGTTTTAATTCATTATACAAATACAATACACAAGCAAGCATTTTTAGTTTTAGACACACATGTTGATTACCTAAATAAGTGAGTGAAATGTATCATTATCAATCATAAAACATTTACTCATACTTAGAGGCATGCTAAGCTTGGTTCTACACATTTTTCAATACAATTGATGCACTTTAAATAGATATATCAAAGCATGACAAGCAAAACAATGTTCATGGTAATTTGAAGAAATAAGGTTTAACATTGTAAATAATTCTAAATAAGAATTCATACATGCTTGATATTGGCAATAAAGATCATACAGTTTTTTTGTTTTATCATTTTTTAAATCAAGTAAAAACAGAAAAATCACAAAAACATATTTTTGTAAGTTTTGAGTTTTGAATTTTTGTAGTAGATTTTTCATAATATGAAGAAAAAAAAACATAAATCACAAAAAACATATTTTTGTATATTTTTAATTTTGAACTTTTGTAGTTGATTTTTCATAATATGATTAAAACACAAATAACAAAAAATAATTTTGTATTTTTGAATTTTGATCTTTTGTAGTTAATTTTTCATAATATAAATAAAACAAAAATTACAAAAGGCAGAAACACAACAAATAAGTAGAAAATATGAACCAACATATTTTTATGGATTTTTAGAAATTTTAAAATTCAGAAAAATCACACACTCACGCTAGCGCCGGCGCTAGCGCTAGCGCGGTAAACAGTACATGATTTTTTAGGAATTTTAAATTTTTGATTATTGATATTGATTAAGTGTCCTTAAAGTATTTCCATGCTGAAATTTCAGAATTTTTGGAGATCTCTAGGTGGATCAAATTTGCATGAAACTTTGGCTTTTCAAATTCTTGTGTTTTACAAAAACATTTAAACATGAAGATATACACTATGAAGACCCAAGATGACATTTTATATTAAACAACCCAAAATATGCATGATTAAAGTGATAAGTAAATAAAATGATCATGCAAAGAGTAATATAAGTATGTCTTAAGATTAAAGACTACCCCGACTTAATGTCTACACCTTATCCCCGTACTAAGTGACGGATGGGCATGAGGAGTTGCACGCATGCCGTAGGTTGGGGTGTTAGTCCCATATGCACACACTAGAGAACACTCAACCTAGCACTCTTTCCCCCCAGTGCCTCGCAAGGCCCCACTAGAACCCTTCCGGGTTAAGGACAAGACATGTCTTATAGGTTAGGTCTCAAATGTATCCAATCCTACGCCCCCGCTATTGTGAGATATGAAGTCATAGGTGAAATAATCTTTTGGACAACCTATGCTTGTAAATCTATGGGTTGATATAAAAACTATCAGTTTTGTTTAATGTGATGAGTTATATAAATCCGCATAGTTTTTCTACTTTTTATGAGATGACGAAATGAGATAACTAGCACAATTACTAATATTCAATAAGTGACAATGCTAGTATGATGAGTTTTGGGTTAAATCTCATGTCATAAGATTTATATTAATATTGCATGTATTCCAAAATAGAATTTCAAATTATAGATCTAGAATGGAGTGATGATTTAATTTGATTTATACTTTCATTACAAAGTTGAGTCTAGAGTCTACAAATATGAGAGATACATGCAATCACTAGCAAAGCAAATCAATACATCAAATAATGTAAAGAAAACATTATTCATAATTTTTATCATAAGATTCATAATTCCTATTATCGATTTGAGACAAGTCTTGATAGAACATGAATTATGATTTAAGATTAAAGAGAATTTTTGCATAGAATATATGTTAGATCATCATGATGTATGTAAATTCTAATTCTTATAGACTTATGACAATATGATTTGGAGATTTTCTTTTGAATGAGCATGTTTGAATTGTAAGTCTAGAAAATGATGATCATGCTATCATATCAAAGACAAAGATCACAAATATATAGTTTTGAAATAGAATGTCATTCAATAATTGAATTTATTGATCTTTGGTTTTGCATGATAATATATGATTCATGAAACAATATTCATAAATATTCTAATGATTAATCCATAAACTATGTGGTTGTTGGAATTTTAGTATTCTATATAATTTCAAATCACATAGTTATCATGATATTTTAATAACATTGTAAATGTTATACCTAGCATATAAATTTAAGCATAAACCAAGAAGTGATGCTAGGATGATGAGTTTGAATGCAATGTTATTACATATTATTTAATGGAGATAATGTTGCATGTAACATGAGAAATTTTTCAAATTAATTTTCTTTAGACCTAGAATGAAATAATTGAACTTTTGATTTGATCTTAATGAAATAAGATGATTCTAATGTCTAAATTACATGCAAACAATGGTGATACACATCACACATAATATCTAAATTAATTTATGAAACAACTATACATAGGATATCATGTGATGAAAAATCCATAAACACAGAAATTTCCAAATCAAGCAAACTAAGATAGCTTTTAAAACGGAGCTGAAATTGGGCAAGTTGACAGCACCAAAAGAACACAAATGAGCAAGCCTAGTTTGTCATTGGATGGAGATTTTTGTGCTCTTTTCGAAAATATATTAAACGCGAAAATCAGGCGAGCGGATCAAAAGATATGGATGTTTGAAGTTTTGATCGTAAACTCGCATTTTTGAAAGATTAAACATGCGTTTAGATGAATTTTTGTTTTCAATTTTTCTAGATAATGTTCTTCATTATAAGGGCTATCATATGCAGCAAATAACATAGAAAATAATCAAACTGTTGCGCATTTTAATTTTTAGCTTAAGCCCTTTAATAAACCATTTAAATCCAATTTTTAAAATAATTTCAATAGTCTTGATAATAATTTCAAAATTCAATTTCTAATGATAATTCAAGACAATTAAGGGTAAAAGATTTAAGAGGATAAAGAACAATCAAAGATGAGAGATAGATCAGTTTGAAAAAAATATTGACTTAATGTTCAATTTTAATTCAAATTTGATTTGATAAACATTAGGCTTAATATATGAAAGTCATATTTCATGATATATAAAGTGATCATAGCATGTTTGTTTAAAAAAAATATAAAATAAACAAAAGAAAAGAGACAATAAGCATATCATGAAGTAGAGTAGTGATATTTCATTTTTATTTGATTCTACTTCATGCAAATGAATGGATATTAATTAATAAGGGATTTAGGTATCCAAAGGGGACCAAGTGGGATGGTTCCTTTGGGTACCCAAATACATAGTGTAGGCTTTTGGAGAGATAGTGATGAATGGGCCTTTACAAGTGGAGTTAGTTTTTCGTTTTTAATTTTGGGCCTCCATTCATACTTTGGTTGTTTTTCTTTTAAATTCATGTTATGATTATGTGACATCTTTTTGGAATGACGGTTGTTTGAAAAATAATTCATTTGGGATTTATATTTATTCAAATTATTTTTCAAAATAGATTGATGTTGATAATTATAATGAATTTCATTATATGGATTCTTTGGAATTTTATAAGAGTGATTGTCTTTCATTAGAAGTGATTGTTGAAAGAGTGGGTTACAATATGTTTTAAAAGATTGATTATAATTTTGATGATTTCCATTTCCACTCTTTCTTATAGACTTACTCTTAGGATAATATTTTGAATTTTGATTTTCATGAAAAGGAGTTTTTAAATATGAGTCATGATTGAAAATATATTGAGACCTATAATAGTGACTCTTAAGAATTTTATGAGGATCATAATTCTTTTTGAAAACAAACTCCTTTTGATTTAATGTGTGAAAATGGTCCTTTTTAGAAATGATTTTGTAAGTTAATTTATCCTTGTTATTCAAAATCTTATGATGAAATTTATTAGGTGACATTTGAAATTTTTCAACAAAGATTTTAATTGTTTTAACTTACAAGTTAAAGCATCATTTTCAACTACCAATTTTTCATTATGTTCTTTTCAAACTAAGAGCCCTTTTTCAATTTCCTTGAATTTTTCTTTTTATAAATTGCAATTAAGAAAAGGAATAGGAATTTTAACTAAAGAGCGTGAAAGAGAATTTATCACATCAATATTTGATTCTACATTATCATTTGCTTTTAAAGATTTATTTTCTAAACGTAATTTGGAATTAGCAATTTTTAACTTTAAAATTTTACGTTTAGCAATTTTAAGCATACGAGAAGTAGAAATAGAATTTGTTACAAAAAGAGAAGATTTAGATTTTCTTACCTTGCTATAGTTTCCGTCTTCTCTTTTGCTTGATGTGTTGCCAACAAATGAGTCCAACATTGGGACGTTGTATTTTTCTTCCTCCAAGCATGAGTCCTCCTCGATTTCTTCTCTTGGATCCATAAGGAATTCCTCGTTGATTTCTTCTCTTGGATCCATAAGGAATTCCTCGTCGATTTCTTCTCTTGGATCCATAAGGAATTCCTCTTGTTCAACATCTGTAGAAGGAAGACTATAAGTATTCTGAAGAAATTTCCAAACTTCATAAGCAGTAGGAAGTGTATAAATTAGTTTGAAAATATTTTGATGCAATGCACAATATAGACTATTCATTGATTTGGCATTTAAAAATATTTCATTTTTATTTAAAGTACTTGAGGGTATTTTAATAGTAATATTCCATACTTCCATATCCAAATACTTAAGAAATTTTTCCATAAAAAATGTCCACCCATTATAATTTTTGCCTTCAAATAAAGGTGGTGCTAAAGATTTTTCATTTATAAAAAAATTTCCCCAACTAGTAGAAGCGAGATCATGAGACGCCATTATTCCTGGTTTTTAAACCGTTTGGAATAACCTGTGCTCTGATACCACTTGTTGGATCTTATGGCGCCTTTAGAGGGCGGGGGGGGGGGGGGGGGGGGGGGGGGTAAATAAGGGAATAAAAATCTTTTTATAATTTTATGGAAATTACTAAATTGTTTAAAGTAATATTAGAACACAAAATAACAATTTAGCTAAGGGAAGAAAATATCATAATTTGCAAGTTTAGGATTTAGAAACAAGTACTAAATTGTTATATGATAAAATAGATTAAGATAAACAATTTAGACAAAGTGATTTGAATTGAAAGCTTTGTAACCAATATATTAAAGATAACGCCAAAGGAGAGAAATCAAGTAAACACAAATAGAGACATGATTGTATTTATATAAAAAGGTGTTTACAAAAATTGATTTCAATATCGCTAGAAATCGGAGGCGTACAAAAGTAAATTTCTTTTCCTTTTCTATACCGACTTGTATCCCCACAAACCGGTTGGCTTTAGCCTATCCTTCCCCGGATAAGGCCTCAAGCCGCTATAGCCAATCCTTCCCCGGATATGGCCTCGAGCCCCCCTAGATCTAATCACCTAGAACTAGTCGCCAATACAAGGCGAATTTCCCCCTAAGTCCTACCCAGACCTAGTCGCCAACACAAGGCGAATTCTCTAAATGGTTACAAAAGTATGGAATGGAAATAATGAAAAATAATAATAATAACTCCCTATATGAGATCTCTGGAGTCGAGGATGAAGGATCGCTGTAGTATAAGCGAGGTCGAAGCGATCGTCCTTCGGATATAGCGTGACATAGTCCTCCTCCAGAATTCTCCTTAAGCTTTTTGTGGGAGATCCATCTTCGGCAGCATAACAGTACTGGAGTTGTGGCATAAGCAACCTCTCTGGAATCTCTAACCAAAACGAGAGAGAGCCCACCATTTTATAGAACTTGGAGCTAGCGCCTGCGGTAGTGGATAGCGCCGGCGGTAGCGTTCGTGTGAGCGGTTGCGAAACCGTCGGCGGTGTGGCACTGTGCACGAACTAGAGATAGCGCCTGGCAGTAGCGATAGCGCTGGCGGTAGCGGGAGATAGCGCTGGCGGTAGCGGTAGTGGTAGCGGTTGCGTAACCGTCGTTGTGCACGAACTCGAGATAACGCCTGGCGGTAGCGATAGCGCTGGTGATAGTGCTGGCGGTAGCAGTAGCGCTAGCGATAGCGCTGGCGGTAGAGGTAGCGCTGGCGGTAGCGCTGCTCCTTTCAAATGATTGTTCCAAGCTGCTTTATACCTGTGGAGTATTGCACCTATAGTTCCTGCACACTATAAATACACGGCAAGCAATATCAAATACAATATGGGATTTGTTATTCTCAAACAAAGGGATGTGACACACATGTCCAACATTTAGAAAGTGACTCTTCAATATCTTTTGCCAATTTAGTGGAGTGATCACACTCTTGGCAAGAAACCTTTCTCTTTTCTAAAATAATTAATTTTTTGGAAAGCTTTTGATTTTTCTTTAATTAAGGATTCATTTTCCCGATTTAATAAAATACTATCTTTCATATTTTCATCAAAAGCTTTGCAAGTTTCAAGAAATTTATTGAAAAGTTCATCATAAGTGGGAGGAGTTACCTCGGTGTCGCTAAGAACACTGCCGTCATCGTCGTCGTTTCCTTTTCCCATGAGGCACATGTTTACTTCCTCATCTTCGCTTGATGAAGACCCGCTTGAGACTGCAGAGGAGGAGGAGTCATCCCATGTTTTTTCTTTTAGCACCTTCCTGTTTTCCTGCCCTTTGTGCCGCTTGTCCTTCTTCTCCTTCAAGAACTTTGGGCACTGGCTCCAAATGTGCCCGGTCTTCCTGCAATGATAGCATTCTGGTGGCGATCTTTCTTCTTCATCGTCACTCTCCTTTTCCTTCTTTGAAGATGACCCTATCCATCTTCCTTCCTTTTGGAAATATTTCTGGAAGGTGTTTATCCTTTCCGGATTCCTCATGAACTTTCGGAAGTTCTTTACCAAAAGACTTTCTTCATCTTCTTCCTCATCCTCTTGGCACTCCTTCTTTGATTTTAGTGCCAACGCCTTCTTCTTTAGCTGTTTGTTGTATTCATCATATTGGATTGTGAGTTCTACCTCATGGGTTTTGAGATTGCCAATGAGGCTCTAAACTTGGAGCGTTCTTAGATTGTGCGATTCTGAAATGGTCGTCACCTTCGGGTTGAATTTTGGAGGAAAGGAACGAAGATCTTTCAGACCAAGTCGTCGTTGGAGAAGGTCTTTCCAAGAACTTTGGAGGCATTGACGATCTTGGTGAAGCGCGTGTACATGGCATCAACATCTTCACTTTCATCCATCCAAAATTTTTCATATTCCGACTCCGGTTGGAAAAGCTTTGAATCTTTAACCTGCGATGTACCTTCATGAGTAACTTCCAAGAGATTCCAAATTTCATATGTAGTAGTACATGCGGAAATTCTATTAAATTCATTTCTATCTAACGCACAAAATAAAGCATTCATGGCCTTGGCGTTATTTTTGCATTTTAGCTTATCCCTATCATCCCATTTATCTTTTGTTTTTCTAAAGTTATCTCTCCAACTACAATTGTAGGAGGAGAGTATTCCTCTTCTACCATATTCCATACCTCAATATCTAGGGTCATAAGAAAACATCTCATCCAATTTTTCCAATAATTATAATCTGACCAGGTAAATAGTGGAGGTCTACTAATTCCCTGACCCTCGGAAAAAGCGAGATCATAAGACGCCATTATTCCTGGTTTTTAAACCATTTGGAATAACCACTCTGTTACCACTTGTTGGATCGATTGGCGCCCTTAGGGGGGGGGGGGGTGAATATGGGAATAAAATTTTTCTTATAATTTTATGAAAATGACTAAATTGTCCTTAGTGAGAAAGAGCAAAATAACAATTTAGCAAAAGTAATTTGCAAAAATAAATTTTATGTCAAATGAAAGAAATCAAGTAAACACAAATAGAGATATGATTATATTATATAAAAGGTGTTTACATAAATTTGATTTCAATATCGCTAGAAATCGGAGGCGTACAAAGTAAAACAATTTTTCCTTTTCTATACCGACTCGTATCCACACGAACCAGTTTACTTTAGCCAATCCTTCCCCGGATATGGCCTCAAGCCGCTCTAGCCAATCCTTCCCTGGATATGGCCTCAAGCCGCTCTAGCCAATCCTTCCCCGGATATGGCCTCAAGCACCCCCTAGATCTAATCACCTAGACCTAGTCGCCAACTCACGCGACGAATTACCCCCTAAGCCACGCAACGACCTAGTCGCCAAACAAGGGGAATTCTACTAAAAAAATTACAATAATAAAATAAAGCAAATAACAAAAACTCCCTCTATGAGATTTCTGAAGTTTAGGATGAAGGATCGTTGTAGCACAAGCGAGGTTGAAGCGATCGTTCTTTGAATGCAGCGTGGGGCCTTCCTTCTCCAGAAATCTTCTTTGGCTTTGAGTGGGAGATGAACTTTCGGCAGAGTAACAGCTCTGGAAATTTGGCACAAGTAATCTCTCTGGAAGCTCTAAACAAAATGAGAGAGAACCCATCAATTTATAGACCTTGGAGATAGCGCCTACGGTAGCTCCTAGTGCATGCAATAGCGTTCGTGTAGAGCGGTTGCGAAACCGTTGGCGGTGTGGCGCTGTGCACGAACTTGAGCTAGCGCCAAGTGGTAGCGCTAGCGCTGGCGGTAGCGCTAGCGCCTGTGTTAACCCATAATGCTGGCGGTAGTGCATCAACTCAGTTTTTTGGATCCAAGCTGCTTTCTACCTGTGGAGTATTGCACCTATAGTTCCTGCATACTATAAACACACGACAAGTAAGATCAAATACAATTTTGGATTTGTTATTCTCAAACAAAGGGATGTGACTCACATGTCCAATAGTTAGGTCCAGAACCTTTGGAAGAAATGAGTGTTGTCATGACCCATATCGGCGAGAAGCTTCTCTTTGCTCAAGAGCATTATGAGAAGTATGCTAATCGGAGAAGGGTTGATCCGGAGTTCGCAGTTGGGGATATGGTATTCTTGAAAGATTCTCCGATGCCAGGAGTTAAGAGATTTGGGAAGAACCACAAGTTGGATCCCCGGTACGTGGGACCTTTCCAGGTTGTTGAGCACATCAGAGTGTCATCTTATAGGCTGGATTTTCCTGCTTCTTTCCCAGGTGTTCACGATTCTTGTCATGTTATCTAGTTGAGAAAGTGCATGTGTAGTGATCATCATGTCCTTGACACGGTGCCCCAGCTACAACCTAATTTATCTTTTGTCGAAGAGCCTATTCGTATTCTAGAGAATCGGGATCGAGAGTTACGGAAGAAGACGATTCCTATGGTCAAGGTTCTTCGGCAAAACCAAGACGTCGAGAGCGCGACTTGGGAACTGGAATCTGTTATGATGGAATCTCATCCTCTTCTTTTCTCCTAGTTTTCTTCGGTAAGTTTTTCTACCCGGTAGGATCTCAATTTTACTCGTTCATCTCTTAAGTTTGGTTTGCGTTTCAAATTTCGGAATGAAATTTCTTCTTAGGGGGGTGGTTGTAACGCCCCTGAATTTTCGAAAATTTAATCAAATAGTATTTCAGCATATTATTGACGTAAGGGCGTTATGTTAGCTGAAGTTAGCCGTGTTTGACAAAGTGTAGAAATTTCTGAGATTAGAAAATTTAAAATAATTAATTTAAGCAAAATTGTCAAATTTCGTTGTTGTAAATTATGTAATTTAAATTATAACTCGTAATCAGCTCGTTGAACTCTGATTTCGACTTCGCCGTTGTTTTCGAAGGACCAGTATTTGCATTTAGTGCAATTTTCATGAAAATCTCAGTTAGTCTTGTCCAAATTGTAAGTTTAAGGCTAAAATCATTAAAATTTAATATTAAATAAAGACTTTTAAATCCTAGTATAAAAGGACCCTTAATAGATTTAGGGTTATATCTTCCTCTTCTTCTCATTTCCGCCGAACCAGAGCTGATAGATTGAGAAAGGCGCTACTTTCGTGAAGCTTCTGTTCGCTTCCGCGAGAGTTCTAGAGGACGAAATCCTTATCTAAACATGGACTCGGAAAGCTCTCGCCGAGTTCTTTGTGTGTGCGGTGAGTATTTTCAATTTCGTGAGGTTTTGGTGTTAGAGTGTTTGGCTTTAGGACTTGTTTTCCTTTCTAATCCTTCAGAAATTCTTTGTAGGAGCTTTCTTTTGGCCGATCCTGGTCGTGGAGGGTTCGAGAGGGCGGTTTCGAAGAGATTTGAGGCAAGTGGTGGACTATTCCCCCTTGTCATGCTTTCTTTTCATTTTAAATATCTTCCTTACTTATTGTTTTAGACAAACATCTTTCTGTATGGATTTCCCTTCTTTATCACTGAAATTTTGGGTTATAGCAGAATTCATCGATTTTAGTTATGTAAAATTCACCGAGTGTACTCGTCGAGGCCACTCGTGTAGTCAGGTGAGAATTCATCGAGTAAAATCGACGAATTCGTCGAGTGTTAGCGATTCATCTAGTTGACAAGCTAGGTCTCTAAGTAAATACATCGAGAGAATTGTAGATTCGTCGAGTCCTTTCGTATAGATAAGCCGAGTAACTTAGCCAAATTCCTCGAGTGTATTCGTAAAGTTTGTCAAGTATTTAGGTAATTCGTCGAGTATATACGACGAATCCATCGAGCAAAGTGATTTCGTCGAGTGTTTTCGACGAATCCGATGAGATCCTATCATCGAGAAGCTCCTTCATGTCGTCAAAATAATGAGTAGATTCTTCGAGTGAATATGATGAATTCGTCGAATGATTTTAGCAATTCATCAAGAGTGCAGTGTTTTCGTTGAGTATTCTTAAGATTCGTCGAATGCTTTCGACAAATCTGTTGTGAGGTTGTACTTAGAAATGTTATGGATTTTTCTGTGGTGCCAGGTTTGGTCAGGATGTTTGTGAATCACTATACCAAGATGGTTGTTTTTGGACTATTGGTTGAGTTGGACAAGTGGCCACTGCCATAGTGTCTATTTTTCTACCTTGGATGTGCAGACTATTGGTTGTGTAGGCGTAACCACCGCCACAGTGCTTTTGTTCCCTGGATGTTTTGGTCTGATGGTTGTGTTGGAAATATAGCCACCGCCTCAGTACCATCTTTTGGATGGGTTAATGATTCACTTCTTGAGCGAACCCGTCACTCTTTTTCCTAATTGGATGGTATTATTTAACTTTGACTGCATTTCATGCAAGTTTTTCCCTCTTTAGATACTAATACTTCGTTACTTTGACTGTTGTTGTTATACAGCTAAATTTTCTTGTTGGGTTGGTAACCCTCTTAAGCTTGTTAAGTTCTCTCTCTTTACCTTTTTTTTGAAATTGCCTTTGTGCTGAGGCATTCTGTTTTCCTTTGGATGCCTCAGGTTTGGACCAGTAGTGGTTGATCAGAGCAAGTCAGGATCTTGCAGTCCTTGGGCTATTTTTCTTTTCCTCTTCTTAGAGGTAGTTGTTGTTGTCTTTTTTACTTTGATTATTACTATGGGTTCGTGTCAGTTTGTTGACGCCCACAGTATGAGCTTCTTTTTTTTGTTAGACTGTATTTGTCATTTATGCTACTACTGTTAATTTGTTGTTAGTGCAAGTGCTCTCTGGCAAGGATTTTTTCTAGGTTGCATGGTAGATACTTTTATGAGTAAAGCTGCATATTTGTTCATGCATTACATCTTTTCAAGCTAATAACACTTTATTTTGAAACGCGTAAAAGTTCTTTGTATATATCTATACTAAATCTAGAAAGTGCATATCATTAGATTTTTGTTGAGTTCTCATGTTCATATAGGACGACTTAAATTAAAATATGTATTTTCTGCTGCATATATTTATACATTCTTGGTTGTGGACTAGATGATCCACTAAATTGAGAGACACGATGTTTGAAATCTTCAAACTTAAATTATTTTTTAAACATAAGGTTTATGTCTTTTATAAAGAAGGGTGTGAAGATAGAACCGCGTGAGCATCTGCAGTTGTCCCCTGCACGGCGTAGCATCATGACACGTGTTTTCTCTTACTCTGACGCTATATTTATATATTGAGAAAATGAGGGTTGTGACAAATTTTCTAAAAAATAATTTTCCATTTTATTCTATTGTAGTAGAAAGGTCATTTTCAAATGCCTTGAGTTTTTCTATAAAAGTATTGCAATCAGAACAAGGCGTAATATTTTCAACTAAAGAGCAAGATGGAGAATAATCAAACATATCAATTTTTATTTTTATATTAAATTTTTCGTTTAAACATTTATTTTCTAAACGTAATTTAGAATTTGCATTTTTCAATTTCTTAATTCTACATTTAGCAATTTCAAGCATATGAATGTAGAAATAGAATTTGTTACAAAAAGAGAGGAATTTAATTTCCTAACATTGTTATCGGTTGAGTCAAGATTTGAACGTAAAGTTCCTTTGACATCTTCTTGGTATTCCTCTTCCATATATGAGTTTCTATCTTCTCTTTTACATGACATGTTCTCTTCTTCCATTCCATTTGATGTGCACTCAACGGTTGTGTCATTGGAGGAGCTTTCTTGAACATGCATATTCTCCATGCATTGTACTTGTTATGTTCCCGTAGATGGAGAATCATAAGTTTCTTCAAGAAATGTCCAAATTTCATAACCTGTAGGAAACGTATAACCATATTTAAAAAAAATTTGATCTAGTGCACAAAATAAACTATTAATTAATTTGGTATTTAAAACCATCTTGTTTCTACTTGAATATTTGGGGGGCTTCCCAATTAAAATATTCCACACTTCTATGTCTAAAGATTTAAGAAATTTTTTCATTATGATTTTTCACCCTTTATAATTTTCACCCATAAATAAAGGTGGTGCTAATGATTTTTAATTAGATAAAATTTCATCCCCTATAATAGATGCAAGATCATGAAGTGTCATTATTCCTGGTTGTGAGACCATTTAGTAATAGCCTAGCTCTGATACCACTTGTTGGATATTTAGGCACCCTTAGGGGGATGAATAAGGGATTTTGGAAATTTAATCTAAAATAAAAACTATTGTTGTTAATAAAAGATATTTCGGAATACTTTATAGAAAAATATATTTTGATATTTCTGAAAAGACAATATTGAAGAATACTTTTAGAAATATTAAGAATTCAATATTTCTTCAATACCGTCGCCGTTAGAAGCTACCGCCATGCGCTAGCTCACAGAAATAGAATTCCTAGAGTTAGTGCACACAAAGAAACCTTACAATATATTTTTCTATGAGAAGACCTCAAAATAAAATATTGTTTTCAAATATTTTAGAGTATAAATAAAATCAAGATCATATGACAAACAAAAGTATGATTTTATTTCATCAATTTAATAATAAAAAAGTGAGACATGGTTTTTTATTTCAATAATAAGAATTACAAAACTTCGATCTCTATGACGCTAATTACAAGGCGATAAACAAAAAATCTTTTTTTGTTTTCTATACCGATCCATCTCGCAAGGACCGGTTGGTTTAAGCATATCACTCCTAGATAAGGCGTTGAATTGCCCCTATATCTAACATAGACCTAATCTCCAATAAACGAGGAGAATTGCAGAATCGTCCCCAAAAACCGGCATCCACTCCGGATGATTTTCCCCATAAGTCTTGCAAGTCTTAGTCACCAACACTCACAGCAAATTTCCCATAGAATCTTAACTAGAATCTGGCGTTCTCCTCGAATAATTTATCCACTCCCGTTACAAAAAGATAAAACAAAGATGATAACAAAATATAAAATATGTAAGAGAAAACTCCCCAAGGATTTCTAAAGGTGAAGACGAAGGCGATGTACGAAACGGCATTCTTGTTACGTTCATCCTTTGTGTTAAATATGTGTAGTAGTACTTCCCCTTAAAAAACTCCTTTCGATCTTCGTGTTCGCCCAAGGGAGTTCTCCTGATCTCTGGATATGAGCCTCTCTCAAATAAGTCAGAGTTGTGGCATTGTAGAATAAGAATTTGTTGTCATAGAAGGAGCCAAGCCGGTCTTTAAATAAACCTGGGAGCTATCTCCAGCAGTATCGATACTGCCGGGAGATATCATATCGTGTAGAATCGTGGTTGATATCATGCAACCAAGGCAGAATTTGTCCATACCGCACCGCAGTAGTAATAACGCGTCGCGTTAGCTTGATGTATGCATGGCACCTCGCTGTCATTCCCTACACGTTGACATTCCTAGCTTCTTGATGATAAGCTACCAATCGAGGTAATGTTATCGCCAGACGCTAGCTTTCCCTTCACATCGGCATTCCTTCTCGTCGATATTCTTTCTCAACGATAAGTTATTCCTTTCATGACGATAAGTTATTCCCTTCAGGACGATAAGTTATTCCCTTCACGACGATAAGTAATTCCCTTCACGGCGATAGGCTATTCCCTTCACGATGATAAGCTATTATCTTCACGACGATAAGCTATCACCCACATTAACGTTACCGTCGGGCGTTAGCTCTCTTGTCAGAGCTTCGGCTCCATTCAGCATTGCATTTCTAGATTGCACTCATATGGGTATTGTACCTTTTTGACTTAGAAATACGCAGGACTAGATCAAATACCTAACAGTATTTGTTATTCTCAAATCAAGAGATGCGAAACGCATGTTCCAACAGGGTTGACTTTTGTCAAACCCTCTTATAAAGAGGTGATTTCTTGAATTTTTAAACACTCATCCAAGCTTATCCATCTCCATCCTCTTTATTCTGATTGGGCTCAAGGCTAATGGAGGGTTAAAACTTAAGTCTAACTCAATCTAACCGAACTTATCCCTTACCAACTTAGCCTAAACAAAAGAGGTGGCTTTAGATATTTTAAACTTAAACTAAGTACTAACCCAACCCAAATTGCCTTAACACCAAGCAATTACAGCCAATCCCTTAAGCCTTGCTAGCTTCCCCCCAAGCCAACCTTAGTTGGTTGAACTCAACCTCACTTGAGTAAAGAAGAGCGATGAGGAGAGGGGAGGGGAGAGAGAGAGGAAAGCACTCAGTTTGGCTATATAAGAGTCACCAGCCATGTTAGAGGAAGAGAAGCTGACATCCTGACCAGATTGAAGTCACCTCCGATGGCCTGAAGCTCTATCGGTGCCAGAGGAGACAACCCGAGCACCACCCTACCTTTCCTGTCTCTTTCTCGGTTTCCAAGCATGAGGGGTCCCTAACCCTTTTGAGCCCTTTGGGAGAGCTCCACTTCATCGGAGAGGGGACGACAACCCTCTCTGGGATGCATTCGGGCAGTGGCACCACCGGAAGTCAAAGCTCCGACAATGCTCGATGAAGTTATTTCTCTTTACAGCTCCTCCTGACGGCGGCCGGCATCTCCAGCACGTCGGACCACCGTCGTACTACCAGCGTAAGGAATGCCAACCTCCGATGAGCCAGCTGGATGTGGTGGCACGGCCACCCAACGGCTGGACAGCGGTGGTGAAAGCCCAAAATATTTCAGCCACCGCCGACCTACAAATGCAGCTGGATCTCAGTTTAGAGATCCAACGGATCTGGTATTTTTAAAAAGATCAAGCAAATTATTGGCCCGATAGAGGATCCCTATCCGATCCGTTGGAGTTGCGGGAAGTATATGATCTGGCTAGATCTCAGTTGGACTTGGTGCATTAAGATTTGTGCATGGTTGATTCTAATTAAACAAAGTCATTTTTAATTTTCTGAGGTTGATCTAGAGCCCAAATTGGAAAACTTTAGACATCAAAGTTATAGATCAGCGCAATGGCTACCACGAGGAAAAATATGATAATTTTCTGTGATGTATTAATATTTTTAATAATTAAATTATCATCTAAATTTTCTGTTTTGAATAATCAGAGGACTCTTCTTTTAAGAGAAAATTGTTGGGAACACTACCCACAATGTTTAAGATTTGGAGAAGTCCCTAAGTTAATGATTAGTACAATTTATATTTGATATATATTTTATGTGACATGAGCAGGTTAGGACATCATACATCCTAAGTATAATATTTTGTGATCAAGCAAAACTGTTTAAGGCATATATCATCGTGTCAAAAAGGTACACACGAAAATGTCATTGTGATTACTCGTAGAAGGCAGCAGAAGAAGTCAAGTAAAATATTGGCAAGACAATAAGAAGAGCACAATGATATCGTCGTGTCAACAAGGTACACGCGACAATATCATTGAGAGCACTCAAAGAAAACAGCTAAGGCATATATCGTCGTGTCAATAAGGTAAACCCGACAATATCATTGTGAGGACTCAAGAAGATCAAGCTAAGGCATATATCGTCGTATCAACAAGGTACACACGACGATATCATTGTGAGGACTCAAGAAGAATTAGCCAAGGCATATATCGTCATGAAAATAAGCATCACACGAAGATATCGTTGAGAGAACTCAAAAGAAAGTCTGATAAGGCATATATCGCGGGGTCGACAAGGTACACACGATGATATCAGTGTAAACTCAAGAACAGTCCGCTAAGGCAGATGTCACTGTAAGGACTCTAGAAAAGACAATTATGGCATATATCACTATGACAATAAGGTGCACACGACGATATGATTGTATGAACTAAAGAAAGCTTGCTAAGTCATATATCATCGTGTCAACTATCTTCATACGACGATATCATCTTGTCAAGCTTAGAAGTCGGGATTTCAAATCGACGGAAGTGACAAAAGCAAATGTTAAATCAATCATGTCTGGAAAGTGGTTTGGTACAAAACTTTTTCAGACCTCGACCGTTAGAAGAATCAGTGATACAAAAAAATAAGAGAGGGTCGGCTAACCCTAATTACCTTTGAGAAAATATCATTGAGAAATCAAAAATAGAAAAGTTTTTGTCTGCCGCTAAAAAGCAATATAACAGTAAAAACAATTTTTATTAAAGGAAGAAGAAGAAGAAGCCAAGCTTCAACAAGAAAGCTCTCTCTCTCTTGAGAGCAAGAAAATCTCTTCATTCATGAAAGCTCATCACTGATCCTGATCAAAAAGCTCATCCATTGAAGATCCCGTGCTGCTGCAAAAGAAAAGACTTTCTACTCTAGAAAACCAAGAGAAGGCTTTCTATTCAGAAAGGCCTAAGAAGACTCGAGCTATTCAAAGCTCTATCATTCAGAATATAATTCTATAAAATCTTCTTCTAATTATCTATTGTAGGATCTCTTTAAAATCTGAGTTGTGGGGCTGTGCTGACAGCCTAGTGTAAGGCTTGTAAGAAGACCTGAGTTGTAGGACTTTGCTGAAAGTCTAAGGTAGGGTCTTTGAAGACCTGAGCTGTAGGATTTTTAAGGAAATCTAAGTTGTAGGATCCTTCCTGGGGATCTAAGTTGTAGGAGTGGTGCTTGCACTCTGAGGTAGGGTTGCTATTGGCACCCGAGGTATGATTCTAGGAGGGAATCTGAGTGTAGGGGATTACTGAGTTCCTGAGTTGTATGATCAGATTGATCTAAGTTTTTGGAGGAGTTGGCCTAGTCTAGCACACTGCTAGATAGTTGAAGGGGGATAGTGGAGTACCCATCATCTGGGGAACCACTATAAATCTTTGTTTGTTTTCTGTGTTGTATTTTTTGTCTTTATATCTCTGAGCTAAAATAGTCAACAACTTAAAAAGACTAAAACATTTTGAAGAACCAATTCACCCCACCACCCCTCAATGTGTTTAGACTACATATCAGACTTTCAAAATTATGGAATAATCAGACCACAGTGGTATTACGGATCTACACCACCTGAAATTATTTGAAGATATTTGGTACTGTTTTATTATTTATTTAAGTAATTATAACTTGGCTGACATTTCTGTTAAAAAGTAACATAAGGTAAATTTTTAATCAAAAACACATGAAACTTTTATGGTTGATAACAAAAGGCTAGGTACAACCTCTTAAAAAGATTGAGGATTTAATAAATAATCATGGTATCTTTAAAGAATTATTTTGTGTTAAAAGATGGCAACATTAATTAACAGAGGCTAATTAAGACATCAAAAGACTGAAGAAATTATTGTAGCACTCTATGGGTATTATAGATCCACTGTAAAAGTTTGACAATTTTGGAATTTGATTATTATGTTAATTGATTTAAAATAGTACAAATTTCCTAAAATATCAAGCAACTACTTATTTTAATTGATTTAATAAATAATAATGCGGCAATCCTAAACTCAAGTGTCTTGGCATATTTTTCAATTTTGATTACTGTATATAATTTAGAGTTGACCTAAAGATGTGACATTTCTTCGAGGTCAAACCTAAATTGTGTCAAACTCGGTCGCCTCTCTTGTGAGTAGAGCGGATGAGTTCGATATTTGGCTTATTATTCTGTTTTCCTATAGTTTAGAGTTGACCCGGAGATGGGATATTCTTTCGGGGTGAACCCTAAATAGTGTTATACTCAATCGCCACTCTTGTTAGTAGAGCAGAGCGTACGAGTTCGATGTTTGTCTTATTATTCAATTTTTCCTATAATTTAAAGTTTACCTCGAGATGGGATATTCCTTCGAGGTCAACCCTAAATAGTGTCGAACTCGGTCGCCTCTCTTGTCCGTAGAGCAGAGTGGACGATTTTATGTTTGGCTTATTTTTCAGTTTTACCTATAATTTAGAGTTGGCCTGGAGATGGAACATTCATTCGAGGTCAATCATAAATAGTGTCGAACTCGGTCGACTCTCTTATTACTCGAGAAGATCGGACGGGTTCGATGTTTTCCTTATTATTAAGTTTTTCCTATCATTTAAATTTGACCTGGAAATGGGACGTCCCTTTGAGGTCATTCCTTAATAGTTCTGAACTCGGACACCTCTCTTGGAGTAGGGCAGAGCAGACGAGTTTGATGTTTGTCTTATTATTCAATTTTTCCTATAATTTAGAGTTAACCTGGAGATGAGAAATTTCTTTGAGGTCAACCCTTAATAGTGCTGAACTCAGTCGCCTCTCTTGTTAATAGAGCAGAGCGGACGAGTTCGATGTTTGGCTTACTATTTAGTTTTGCCAATAACTTAGAATTGACCTGGAAGGGAGACATTCCTTCGACATCAACCCTAAACAGTGTCGAACTCGGTCAGTAGAGCAGAGCGGATGAGTTTGATGTTTGGCTTATTATTCAGTTTTGCCAATATTTAGAGTTGACCTGGAGATTGGACATTCCTTCGAGGTCAACCCTAAATAGTGTCGAACTCAGTCGCCTCTCTTATATGTAGAGCAGAGCGGTCAAGTTCACTATTTGGCATATTATTCAGTTTTCCTTATTATTTAGAGTCAGACTAGAGATGAGACATTTCTTCGAGGTCAACCTTAAATAGTGCAAAACTAGGTCGCAACTCTTGTTAGCAGGGCAGAGCGAACGAGTTCGATGTTTTGTTTTTTATTTAGTTCAGCCTATAATTTAGAATTGACTTAGAGATGAGGCATTACTTCGAGGTCAACCATAAATAGTGTCGAACTCAATCTCCACTCTTAACAGCAGAGTAGAGTGGACGAGTTTGATGTTTTGGTTTTATTCTGTTCCACCTATAATTTAGAATTGAACATGATACAAGAAATTCCTTCGTGGTCAGCCCTAAATAATGTTGAACTCGGTCGGCACTCTTGTCAGCAGAGCGGACAAGTTTGATGTTTTGGTTTTTTCAATTCTTCCTATAATTTTGAATTGACCTGGAGATGAGACCTTCCTTCGAGGTCAACCTTAAATAGTGTCGAACTCAATCGCCACTCTTGTCAGTAGAGCGAATCATAAGAGTTTGATGTTTACGTTTTTAGTTAGTTTTGCTTATAATTTAGAGTTGATGTGGAGATGAGACATTACTTTGAGGTCAACACTAAATAATGCCAAAATCGGTCGCTACTCATGTCAGTAGTGCAGTGTGGATGAGTTAGTCACCTTAGTCACTTGCCCTAATTATTTAAATGTGAAATATGGTAAGCGATTGAGATGAAATGCAAGACATGCCTTCTTATATATAAAATGCTAATGTTATGGAAAATACTGTGAACAAAATGGTTTGTAACTTAGGAGGCCATGATGCTAACCAAGGTGAGCAAAGGACTGGGGCTCATCAGTGTCACGTTGGTTCAATTAGGGTTATAAGCTTGGCTAAGCGGGATAGGCTTCAACCTTGACGCAAACTTTGGGTTCCTTATAAATGAAATGTTCCCCCGAGATGTAATTTTTTTCGAGAATGAATTGTGTCACCGAGATGTACTTCCTTCAGGAATGAATTGTGCTTCCGAGATGTAATTTCTTCTGGAATAAAATGTGCCCCCGAGATATAATTACTTCGGGAATGAATTGTGCCTCCAAGTTGTGATTCCTTCGGGAATGAATCGTTCCTCCGAGATGTAATTCCATCGGTAATGAAATGCGCCCCTGAGACATAATTCCTCCGGGATTGAAATGTGCCTCTGAGATGAAATTCCTTCAGGAATAAATTATGCCTGCGAGATTAAATTCTGTTGGGAATGAACTGTGCCTCCGAGATGTAATTATTGGAACATGGTCTTCCGCATCTCCTAGGTTTGAGAATAACAAATCCTATGTGTATTTGATCTTGTGTGTTTAAGTGTGCAGGAGATCAAAGTCCACATGACTCAAGGATGGTTGCCCTAATTTTGAGCCAGCAATTCCAAGTCTCTCACTAGCACCGGCGGTAGCACTTGGCGCCTGGCGCTAGCGATGATAGCGCAATTCTGGGAGCATATATGGAAGGAGATAGCGCCTGGCGGTAGCCGATAGCGCAGGCGGTAGCGACGCACACAGTTGGCAAGGAGGAATTGTTTCCTCGGATTGAATATTCTGCCGCGCAGAATGTGTCCTAATATGGGATAGCGCTGGCGGTAGCCGATAGCGCAGGCGGTAGCGACGCACACAGTTGGCAAGGAGGAATTGTTTCCTCGGATTGAAGATTCTGCCGCGCAAAACATGTCCTAATATGGGATAGCGCCGGCGGTAGCGCTAGCGCAGGCACTAGCGCTGAGGCTATAAAAAGGACTCCTCTCCTCTCGTTTCAGACACACATTAGAGAGATATCATAGAGAAATAGAGTGCCAGAATTCCAGAGGCTATCTTGGCCGAAAGTTGAAGTCCTACCAAAGTTCTGTAAACTTCTGAAGGAGAATCTGATCACGCCGGATCCATTCGAAGTCCTCCTCTACAACGCTTATTCTACAACGGATCTTCGCCTCCGTCTTCAGAAGGGAGTTTTTACTTATTTTCATTTCATATTTATCTTGTAAGCGGTTAGTGAAATCGCCTCGTGTTGGCGACTAGGTCTGGGTAGGACTTAGGGGGAAACTCGCCTCGTGTTGGCGACTTGATCTAGGATAGGTCTAGGAGGTGCTCAAGGCCACATCCGGGGAAGGGTTGGCTAGAGCGGCTTGAGGCCGAATCCGGGGAGGATAGGCTAGGGCCACCGGTTTGTGGGGATGCGAGTCGGGATAAAAAAAAGAGTTTACTATTCATCGCCACCGATTTCTAGCGTCATAGAAGTCAACTTTTGTAAAACCGTATTTAATATTAATAAAGCATGTCTCTACTTTATTTCAGTTGTTTTACTTGACTTTCTGTTGTCTTAATCTTGCATTATTCCAAAGTTTTAGAAATATCACTAAAGTTTTTGAAAACCCTTATTCACCCCCACTCTAAGGGCGCCTAACGATCCAACAAGTGGTATCAGAGCTAGGTTATTCCAAATCGGCTTAACAACCAGGAATAATGGCGTCTCATGATCTCGCTTCTACTAGTGGGGTAAATTTTTATGAAGAAGAAAAATCTCCTAAACCACCTTTATTCGAAGGGAGAAATTATAAAGGATGGAAAATTTTAATTGAAAAATTTATTAAGACTTTAGATATCGAAGTATGGAATTTAGCCATTGTAAGACCTGCGGATGAATTAAATAAAAAAGAACGTCAACTAAATGCAAAAGCCAAACATTATTTATTTTGTGCTCTATCAAATGAAATTTTCAAATTAATATATTGCTTCTCTAGTGCATACAAAGTTTGGCAATTTCTTGAAGAAATGTATGATTTTCCTCTCGCAGGTATAGATCAAACACAGGAGGAGAAGAACATACAAGCATCCACTACTATTCAAGAAAATCTCTCTCGTAGCAAAGCCATGGAAATCATGGAAACTAACTTGGAAAAAGAGAGCAATACATCAAAAGAAAAAGAAGATGAAAATTCATCTATGATGGAGGAAGGGCCAAAAGATAACGAAGGAACTTCATGCATACATTTTGCCTCCACCAAAAGTGCTGTAAGAAAGTCAAAATCTTCTTCTTGTGTGATAACTTCCATTTCTAGTTTCAATAAACTAAAAACTGTTAAACGTAAGATCAAGAAATTGAAAATCAGTATTACAAATTTACATTTAGAAAATAAGAGATTAAAAGCTAATGTTAATTTAGAATCAAATTGTGATGTGGTTTCACCATCTAGTCCTTTACTTGAAAACACAAAACCTTGTTTTGATTGTTATAATATTAAGGAAAAACTCATGAAACTTGAAAAGGATTTTACTTTAGTAAAAGAACAAAATGAAAAATTATGTTTAGAAAATTCATCTTTGATAAATGATTGTGCTAAGTGCAAAGACTATAAAATTGAAATTAAAGAGATGGATGAAAAATTTGATGAATATTGAAATAAATATCAAGATCATATAGATTCAATTGTTTCCACTCTTAAAAATAGCACAATAGCTTATAATAAAGCTAGACATAAACTAAAGATAAAAAATGATGAATTATAATCAAAAATCAACTTGCTTATGAAAATTATAAATACAAATTCACAATATCAAGAAATATCTAAAAGCAAGTTGAATATGAATATGAACATCTTAACTAAGTCTAATAATGGGAGCAAGAATCACAAAGTGTTTGTAAATCAAAATCAAAATCATCATTATTTACAAAATCATGTTTCTCCCAACCTAAAATTAAATGCAAACAAATTTCCTTCAAATTATAAATTCAAAAACCTTTTTGATCCAAATGTTCAAGTAAATGATTATGGAAATTTAAAAACTAAAAATAATGTTAAACCAAGATTTGAATGGAGACCCAAAGTTAAAGATGAAACCCAAACTCCACTCAAAAGGGCTCATTCACTTCCATCTCCTCAAAAGCAAACACGATGTATTTGGGTACCCAAAGGAACCGTCACACCCGGTCCTCTTTGGATACCTAAATCTCTTATTCATTAGGTATCATCAATTGCATGAAGTAGAATCCTTTAAAAATGAAATATACAAATTTCTACTTCATGATGTGCTTTAATGTCCTTTTTATTGTTGTTTTCCTTTTGAACTATCATGTCATGGTCATCCTATATAGTATTGAAAATATGATCCTATCTCTTAAAATCTTAAAATGTTTATAAAATCAAATTGATCAAAATTCAAAAGTCATATCTAATTTTGATGACATATCTATCTTTCTAATATTCACTGCTTATAAATATCTTATATTATCCATATGAATTAAACTCTAAATTTGTTATGAGATATTTATCTAAATTATAAAGAAAATCACAAAAAACATATTGAAAGATTAATTGTCTTAAATACTAAGGCCACACGCACCACCATGATCTAGTGTTGTCCTTTTCATAAAATTCTCTAAAATCGTATATCATAATTCATATACAAAAAAATCATCAAAAAAAACTATCTCTATCACATGTTTATGAATTATATGACAACAATTGGCATAATAATTGTTTACCATGGTTGGTGTTATGGTGTATTATGTGTGTATTGTGATTTATTTCTAGTTTAGACCTTTGAATCATTTTGATATCAAATCAAATAGAATTGTCACTCCATTCTAGGTCTCTAAGTTGAAACACAATCAAAACTTGGTATAACATTAATCTCAAACTTATCATTCTAACATTGCCACCTAAAGAATATTTGTGTTTATGTTAGGCTTTATTTGTTTACCAAGATATACAGGCTGGGTATTCTCATCTAGGGCTTATCCATGGTATGATTATGCATGAACATTATTGTTAATCTCTAAAATCATGCATATTTGACTTGTTCATTCATGTCCAATCATGCTTACATTTCCTATCATTTTCAAACTACATTGGTAAATATAAGCCTTAAAAATATTAAAATGGAGATATAATGAAATATATCACTTGCAAAGTTTATTTGGAAAAGTCATATACAAAATCGCTAATATTTCATGTAATTTGGAATATCTAGACATCTCCTAAAATTCTGAAATTTCTGCATGAAACTACTATTGGGACACTTAATCAAGATCAACAATTAAAAATTTCAAAATCATAAAAAATCGTGTACTGTTTCCCGCGCTAGTGCTAACGCCGGCGCTAGCGCACCTATGTGTTTTTCTATATTTTAAAAATTTGAAAAATCCATAAAAATATATTAATCTATGTGTACTATTCATTTCTGCATTTTTGCTTTTATTATATTTTTGAAAAATCAAATACAAAAATACAAAAGCCAAATTACAAAATAAATTATATGTTTTGCCTTTGTGTTTTTTGTCATTTGTTTAAATTCTATTTCTAAAAGCAAAAATCAAATACAAAAATATAAAACAAAAAAATTATCAAAAATTGTTATTTTTGAACTTAACTTTTTACTTGTATCTTGCGAAAGGGTGATTTGGGCTATCATCCCATCATATCACCTAGTACCGGGCGAACCTCTCACAAGGTTGTCCTCGGGAAGTCTAAGATCAATCTTATGAGTTCAAACTTTAAATTATCAAAAATACTGTATGGACATCATTGAGAAAATCAAGCATGATTTAATCTATTATTTAGAACTTCTATAATGTTGCAATTTATCTTTTCAAACTACTTTGAACAATGTTTTCATCATGCTTTGATACATCTATTAATATGTGCATCAATTATATTGTAAAAGTTGTGTACAATTACGCTTAGCATGCCTTTAAGTATGAGTAAATGTTTTATGTTTGATAATGATCGCTATTCACTCACTTATTTTGGCATTGTCTACTTATGTGTTTAATCTAAGAATGCTTGTGTATGTTTTGTAATAGTACAATGAATTAAAATTGGACAAGTATCTTACCTACACAACCTTTATTTGCACTTTTAAAAGTTAAGAAAAGTGGTTATCTTTTTCATAAATTATATTGGTTTGCAAAACAAGTGTATTCGGAGAACTTTGTACAAAACAAAAATCATAAAATAAAGTGACAAAGATAACTCCACCAAGCACTACTTGAACCTCCTGATAAGTCTTAATAAGCGTTGTGAGGTTGAGCACCTTGGAAAGAATAGTAAAGTATCTTGTGCAAACCATAACTTTCTTTCAAAATAAAAACCACTTATTCTTAAGTACACCGGATCACAATAAAAAAAATCAATATTGAAGAATAAAATTATGTGATCCCCCAAGCACTACTTTGCACCCTGATAAGTCTTAATGAGCATTGTGTGTGCAAAGCACCTTGGTAGTTGTACATTTTTTGTGCATTGAAGTGCGTGGAAGTAAAATTATTTGTGTTTTATTGTGCTCTTTACTTTACATATTACTTGTATTTTTGATTAAAACATTTGTTTACTCTATTCAAAATACACTTTTGTGCACATCATTATCTTGCATAACACTTCTTCTCATGAGTATTGGATCCTAATGCTAATTCTATACTACTCTTTACTTATGAAATGCACTAGATAACCTAGCATGCTTTCTACAATGTTTGGTATGTTTTGAAATTGTGAATTAAAGTAACATTGTAGTAATCTCTTTTTGATAACATTATTTCATGCTTGGTTACTTTATTATCAAACTTAAAGATTTTAATTGAAAAATGATTTACAAAAACATCTTCTTTTTGAAATTTAACTCATATATCTTTCTATGGATCATCATTGATTACAATAAGATGTTTCTTGTATTTCTATAAGTCTTCCGCATCATCACCATATAATTGTTTTACCTTGCACTTTCATGCTTATTTAAAGTCTTTCATTTTGTATGCATCATCACTTGAATCTTCAAATTCCTTTCTTGCAACAAGTGGTAGACTTGCTTGGTAAACTTTATATTGGTTGCTTTTAACATGGATTTTTTTTAAAACTCTGATTTATTTCTATGCAAATATTATTACGCTAAAAATTCTGATTTATGAATGGATTTCAAAATAGCTATGTGAGTGGTTTCATAAATTCAAATAAAAATATAAATCCATAGGCTATGTCATTAGATTTAAAATGCTTATATGTTTCCAATAATTATTATTATCCATGTCTTCATTTCTCACCATAGCGGGGGTGTAGGGTTGTAGACATTAGATAACCTTTATCTCTAGTCATGTCTTGTCCTTAACCGGGGAGGGTTCCAGTGGGGCTTTGCGAGGCACTGGGGGGAAAGAGTGCTAGGTTGAGTTGTGTCTAGTGTTTGCATATGGGACTAACACCCCAACCTACGGCATGTATGTAAGACCCCCTTTTTTTGCGATCAAATACCGGGTCTTACCGCCCAGAACCGCCGTCTTGCGGTGGTACCATTTCACTACATGGTCGCCACCGCAACACGCCGATCATGCCGGCTATTCAACATTATCCAGGCCAACCAAAATCATAAAAGGAAGAATAAACTAGAAGCACAAGTCCACAACAATCACATAAAATAGAGAAACATGTCCAACATGAGAGATTGTTATACATAATTCAGGAGTTAATCAGAGTGCGGAAATAAAACATAAACTACAGTTAGGGCATAAGCCCGATCTAATTACGCTTTCTTCGCCTCTCACCGGGCGAAGATATAGTAGTCTAAGCAGCCGCACGGCTCGACTCCCTCAATAGCGTATAACTCTGCCCTCTGACCCGGGTAGATGTGAAGCGTAGGTACATGAGGGGTCTTGCTTACCGGAGCTCTCCCGGCAGCAGCTGAGAGTCTAACTCCGGGCCTGGTCACCGTCTCAGGTACCACCCTCTGGGGGTTGACCTGCTCTCCCTGGTTCTCCTGTAATAATAAGGTCCACTGACCGTCAGTCTAAAAGACTCAGCACATTCCTCACCGCCTCCACCCGCGACTCCTAGGCACCGTGCGGGGAGGAGGAAGCGGAGGACAACAAGGGGTAACAAAATAAGCAGATGACAGGTGGCAAGGAAAAACAAGTAATAATACATTAAATAAATTGTTCTAGCAGTTCTACTATCAATCTCAAGGTAGAGCAATAAAATAGAAGAAACTACTATAGCAGTAATATGAGCAGGTAAAGTAATATGTAAGCAGCTAGGAAAAACTAACCTTAACTTATATGCGTACACACAAGACACATAAGTCAAGGGATCTGGCAAGAAGTAAACTCATCGTATAAAAGAACCCATAAAAAATTATACGTTGAGGTCTCTGTTTGTGCAGACATGCGATGCTATGACATGCAATGCAATGATGCAATGGTTGGATTATTATTTCATACACATGCAACACACCCACACGACTCTGTACGTATAGACCTTTAGTTCCCACTTTTCGGAGGTAGCTAACCTCTCGGGCACCTCCCTTCGTGGTCAAACAGGGGCAGAGTAGCAGGCGTCTCCTCACCTAGGTGGGTAAGTCACACTACCAGACCTAGGCCCTAACGTACGTTGTGATACTGGTACCCGGTACTCACGAGCTCCTGCGTACTCTTGTTGGATCCAAAGATACCAGACCTTTATGTGGCTAGGTAGAGTTTGGGGAATCAGTCCCGTCGGACGCGCAGTAAAACAACCTGGCCCCTTTTTAAACCTCTAGCACTACCGAGTCAACGAACTACTGTCGGTGTGACGACTAAGCCAGAACCAAAGACCCACCACAAACTGTGCACATGCATTTATAAACATATATATGATTCCTTACTACCGAGCCTCCAGCTCGAAGTACTAAGCTGACTTATAAATATCGAGCCTACCGCTTGCAAGACTATCCTAGTCATATTTTAAACTACAAGCCTACCGCTCGCTAGACTACACCAGTCTTATATTCTGCTACGAGCCTACCACTCGTAGGACCAACCCAGTCCTTCCTTATAACCTGAGCCTAACGCTCGCAGGACTATCCCAGTCCTTCCTTATAACCCGAGCCTAACGCTCGCAGGACTATCCCAGTCCTTCCTTATAACCCGAGCCTAACGCTCGTAGGACTATCCCAGTCCTTCCTTATAACCCGAGCCTAACGCTTGCAGGACTATCCCAGTACTTCCTTATAACCCGAGCCTAACGCTCGCAGTACTATCCCAGTCCTTCCTTATAACCCGTCCTGGTTGCGATGAAAGTTAAATTGTCCAGTTCTCCTACTTAGCTAGTCTTGTCTATAATTTAGTTGATCTTAGAAGCTTGGGGTGAATCATGGACTTCCCGCGGGTTACTCGGTGAAGGGCTCGCAACGGTACTTGGCAATATGCTGGTCTAAAGCCCAAATTCCCCTTTCCACGATGTTTATTTTATTTTGTTACTACCCGTTCTTGTATTCCCGCTTGCTCTCCAATTGATCTAAGGTCCTAGGGTGGATTGCCATTTGACTCAGGCAGACATGTGTCGGTGATCTATTGATCACCGAACCATATCATTCTTAGTGTCTGACTATTTCCTTGTGTTATCTCTCAATCACCATTTTCACTTCTTAGTAAATCATCCTTCGCCTCCCTTACTAGGTCCTTGTCAATTCCCTGAATTGCTAGTTTCTCTAAACGCACCCCATCTTTATTTCCAATGACTGTCCTTGGTGAGTAAGACCTTAACTCAATTGGGCATCCGCTATTTTTCCTAGAGTTAGTAACCCTGGGGGTAGTGACCATAAGGTAGGGGTCCGAATCTATGTTTCAGTTTCTACTGTTCGCAGACCAAGGTGGGATTGGACTAAGATGACTTTCAAGGCGCAATCATAACCCTATCATGTCCAAGTGGGATTCAAGTCTTGTCCTAGGTTCTCAATGGGTAAGGATCCAGAACCTCAAATCTTAGTCTTCATGATTTTCTAGGGGGGGTTTACTCATGAACTCTATTTAAAACGGATGGTGTGCGAATAGGGTTTGTACGTCGAGTATCAGTTAGGGATTTCTATAAGTCCTGATGGTCTCCTACGTCATAGTATTGGTCTCTAGACCCCAGATCCTAAGTCTCCTATTTAAACCCAAGTGTATTTGTCATTATTTATCATTATTACGTTTTACTAAACACACTCAATTTCCCTACACTCTTAAGTCCAAACTTCAACTTGAAGTTCAGAGAATTCCACTCATGCACATGTGTTGAATTCGTAACTAGAGGTGGTTGTTATCATGTCTAAGCAAGGACAAATCTTCAAGGTATTTGTATGAGTCCAAATCACTAAACACACCAGATGCACTTTTGTACACGTCTCCCTAGATGTGACCGAAAAGGAGCTACACCTAACCAAATGACATGAAATCAGTGGCATTTTAAAGGTAACCTCAAGGTCTACCTTACTTATGTTAATCACTAACTCTAGAAATGAACTTAACATAGGTGGAATCAACATATAAGTGTTGTACAAATTATTTAACTTAACAAATTACAGATTTGTACATGTCACAATAAAAATAGCATAGAAGGAGCTATTCTTAGACAAATGACATGAGGTCAGTGGCATTTTAAAGGTGACATCAATATCTACAGAATTCATATGGATCATTTCCTCCAGAAATGATCCTAACCTAGGTGGATTCAACATATAAGTGTTGTACAAAGTAATTAACTTAGCAAATTACAGATTTGTACATGTCACACTAAAAATAGCATAGAAGGAGCTATGCTTAGCCAAATGACATGAGGTCAGTGGCATTTTAAAGGTGACATCAATATCCACAGAATTTATATGGATCATTTCCTCCAAAAATGATCCTAACCTAGGTGGATTCAACAAATAAGTGTTGTACAAATTATTTGACTTAACAAATTACAGATTTGTACATGTCACACCAAAAATGACATAGAAAGAGTTCTACTTATCCAAATGACATGAATTCAGTGGCATTTTAAATGTGACATAAATATCTACAGAACTCATATGGATCATTTCCTCCAGAAATGATCCTAACCTAGGTGGATTCAACATATAAGTGCTGTACAAATTATTTAACTTAACAAATTACAGATTTGTACATGTCACACTAAAAATAGCATAGAAGGAGCTATGCTTAGACAAATGACATGAGGTCAGTGGCATTGTAAAGGTGACATCAATATCTACAGAATTTATATGGATCATGTCCTCCAGAAATGATCCTAACCTAGGTGGATTCAACATATAAGTGCTGTACAAATTATTTAACTTAACAAATTACAGATTTGTACATGTCACACCAAAAATGACATAGAAAGAGTTATACTTATCCAAATGACATGAAGTCAGTGGCATTTTAAAGGTGACAACAATATCTACAGAATTCATATGGATCATTTCCTCCAGAAATGATCCTAACCTAGGTGGATTCAACATATAAGTGCTGTACAAATTATTTAACTTAACAAATTACAGATTTGTACATGTCACACTAAAAATAGCATAGATGGAGCTATGCTTAGACAAATGAAATGAGGTCAGTGGCATTTTAAAGGTGACATCAATATCTACAGAATTCATATGGATCATTTCCTCCAGAAATGATCCTAACCTAGGTGGATTCAACATATAAGTGTTGTACAAATTATTTAACTTAACAAATTACAGATTTGTACATATCACACCAAAAATGACATAGAAAGAGTTATACTTATCCAAATGACTTGAAGTCAGTGGCATTTTAAAGGTGACATCAATATCTACAGAATTGATATGGATCATTTCCTCCAGAAATGACTCTAACCTAGGTGGATTCAACATATAAGTGCTGTACAAATTATTTAACTTAACAAATTACAGATTTGTACATGTCACACCAAAAATAACATAGAAAGAGTTATACTTATCCAAATGACATGAAGTCAGTGGCATTTTAAAGGTGACATCAATATCTACAGAATTCATATGGATCATTTCCTCCAGAAATGATCCTAAACTAGGTGGATTCAACATATAAGTGCTGCACAAATTATGTAACTTAACAAATTACAGATTTGTACATGTCACACTAAAAATAGCATAGAAGGAGCTATGCTAAGACAAATGACATGAGATTAGTGGCATTTTAAAGGTGACATCAATATCTACAGAATTCATTTGGATCATTTCCTCCAGAAATGATCCTAACCTAGGTGGATTCAACATATAAGTGATGTACAATTTATTTAACTTCATTACAGATTTGTACATGTCACACTAAAAATATCATAGAAGGGGCTATGCTTAGCCAAATGACATGAGGTCAGTGGCATTTTAAAGGTGACATCAATATCTACAGAATTCATATGGATCTTTTCCTCCAGAAATAGTCCTAACCTAGGTGGATTCAACATACAAGGTTGTACATAATGTTTAACATACAAAGTACATTTACACATGTAAAAAAAATGTGACCTAAAGGGGAACTATTTAACAACCTAGGAATTATGTGCCCAAAAATTTCCAACCTACCCAAAGGTGATGCATTTAGTCAGATCACATGCATGGACGAAATCTCATTGCCAAGTGGTGAGCCATATGAGAGATATTCTTCAAACTCCACCTTTATGCTAAATGCACCCCATTTCTTCCATACACTACTTTCCATACATGTGAAAAATTTCAAACGTGGACAGGGCCAAATGGCCTCAAATTTCTACCAGAGATATAGATTTATATAAAGAGCTCTCCACCCAAATTTGGGGGTGTTTGGAGTTACACAACTCCAAAAATACCAAAAATTTACTTTTACTAATATATAGAATAACTCAATGGATATATGCCCAAAAATTCTCAAATTTAAACCCTAGGTGTGTCATCATACCATGCATGCATGGTAGAAATTTTAGGTCGAGGTGAGGTCTAACAAAAAAGTTATAAGCAATCAAATTTCTGACCTAGCCTAGGACCAATCCCACCAAAACAGGTGCCCTGGATCCTACGCACCTCCAAATGGCCTGAACTTAATTCCTATGTAAAGTAGACTCAGAGATCTACAAGATCTGTCTCTGGGCATTTTTTTATTTTTGGCAACTAAGGGCCTCAAAATTGGCTTACAATATCTGTCTCTAAGTGTGACAAAGTCATTCTAATGATATTTTAATTAAAACTTGGCCTGCGTGTATCATCAACACCAGATCGGACGGCTGGCAGGTCGTCTTCCCCGATGAGCCAACATCCCAGATTTCACGTGTCTGGGCCGTTTTGCGGGCTTGATTCCGGCCAACTGAGGCCGCCTCCGGCCAAACACCCAAGCCCACACCTTCACCCGACATAGGGCTTCCATTTGGCGGTGGCCGTTTGGCCGGAGGTGGCCGGAGGAGCTCTCCGACATCTCGCGATTTCTCGGTCGGAACAAAGAAAAACAGGAATGGAGAAACTCCATTCTCTTGGCGATTTTGTAAATGGAAGAAGTGGGAGACTAGCACAGGTGGAGAGGGGAAGGAACATTGCCTGAGCGCAGCCTTGGCGGAGGGTGTTGCGGCGGAGGAAGATTTGGTTGTTATTTTCGGCATCCATGGCGTTTCATGTGCGGCTGAGCTCGAAATCTCTGTCTGAAGAGGGGGCTCGACTGCTTGAGGGTTCCTGAATGTGGTGAGAGGGAGAAAGGAGAGGGAGGGAGTGTATATGGCCGGCTGCCATTAAGGCCATTCGGCCAACCACCTTGCCGCCCATGGCAGCCAATCAAAACCTCCTCCCCACTGCCCAGAACTGACGGGAATTCATTCCCCCAACTCAGAGCATTCTTGGGGAATGAAGATGAGGTGCCATTTGGCAGCCATCCCCCATTCCCTCCTCTTTTGCCTCCCCTTGTCTTCTTCCCCCATTAAAGCTCAATCCCATGTGTAATTACCTCTTCAAATTCGAAATTTTAGGTGCTCAAGGTCTGGTCACCATGTGGGCAGCCTTCTTGGGCTATGGAGTTGGGTTAATCCCACTTAGCTTGGGTTTGGGGCTCACTTGACCCAATTAGGCTAAAATTGGGATTTTGTGTTTGGGGCTTGATCCAATCTCACACCACTTAATGTGACTGAGTCACATTAATCCCCTGGGCACTATGAACTCCTCCCAAGGGGAATTGAGTCCATGTGGGGTCAAATGGGACTTGATTGCACTTATTTGCCTATAGGGGCAATTTGGGTATTTTGGTGATTTTGCCCTAATTCTCCATGGTTGAGTGCACACCATGGTCCATTTAGGTCTCATATACTCCCTTTAGGGTTTAGGGGTGATCAATTTGGTCATACTAAGTCAATTGGAGATTAATTTGGGTTTTTAGCACATTTAGGTCAATTTGGGGCTTTTTAGAAATTGGCCCAATTTCTCCAAATTGATGGCCTTATGATGGGGCTTTTGGTCCATTAGGTCCCCTAAGGAGGTTTCTATAAGAGGGTGGGTCCAATTTGATCATTTGGAGTTCAATTGCCCTTATTTATGGTGGTTTGACCTAGGATAACTCAAAGTTGACTTTTGGTCAATTTGACCAATTTTGGTTGACCCCAAGGGTCCCTAGTGGCCTACTTACCTCCTTGGAGGATCATAGGGATCCTAGTGAGGTTATGATGGCTTTTTGGAGTCTTTTGGTCACCCTTAGGCTAGGACATCAAAAATTGCTAAATGCACACCAATGTGTATTCCTTCTTAACTTGTGGAGTTCATGGGGCCTCCTTGGCCTATTTTGGGTACTTGACTCATCCTAGGGAAATATCTATGGTTATGTGAGGTGCATAAGATGCTTTAGCCTCTTTTTAGATCACTTTTCATTAGGGTGGTCCATGGTGGCTGAGTGCACACCAAGTGTATTTCACCTCTTTCATTATCATCCTAGGGCTCTAGGTGACTTACCTACTTTTGTCATGACTTGTCATGATAAAAATTATCTAGGAGCCTAGTAGTTTTGGGGATGTTACAATGTATGCAGCTCCTCATGCCCATCCGTCACTTAGTACGGGGCTAGGGTGTAGACATATTGTCTGGGTAGTTTAGTTACTTGGAAATCATTACATTTTGTTTATACTACAAACTCTGATTTATGAAAATGTTGAGATGCTCAAACTCTGATCTATTTAAATGAAAAGTATTCTAAGACTCCTTATCATTTCCTTCTCTACAAGCTCGATCATGTTTTTATCTTCTTATCAACTTTTTAGTGGTGTCTCCTTCCCGCTTTTGCTAATAACAAAAGGGGGAGAACTAACATGATAAATATTAATCTACTATCAAACTATAATGCTTAATTAAGATGATAGCTTACATATTTGGAGAGCATTCACTTAGGGGGAGCATGTATTTAGGGGGAGCAATTATAAATGCTAAAAATCAATAATTATCCTAAGTCATCACTCTCACACACACACACAAATATAGTTTCATCATGCTTATTTATTAATGCTCTGATTTATCATTAATGGATTTGTTATTATCAAAAGGGGGAGTTTGTTGGAACATGGTCTTCCGCATCTCCTAGGTTTGAGAATAACAAATCCTATGTGTATTTGATCTTGTGTGTTTAAGTGTGCAAGAAATCAAAGTCCACATGACTCAAGGATGGTTGCCCCTAATTTTGAGCCAGCAATTCCAAGTCTCCCACTAGCGCCGGCGGTAGCACTTAGCGCCTTGCGCTAGCGATGATAGCGCAATTCCGGGAGCATATATGGAAGGAGATAGCGCCTGGCGGTAGCCGATAGCGCAGGCGGTAGCGACGCACACAGTTGGCAAGGAGGAATTGTTTCCTCGGATTGAAGATTCTGCCGCGCAGAATGTGTCCTAATATGGGCTAGCGCTGGCGGTAGCCGATAGCGCAGGCGGTAGCGACGCGCACAGTTGGCAAGGAGGAATTGTTTCCTCGGATTGAAGATTCTGCCGCGCAAAACATGTCCTAATATGGGATAGCGCCGGCGGTAGCGCTAGCGCAGGCGCTAGCGCTGAGGCTATAAAAAGTACTCCTCTCCTCTCGTTTCAGACACACATTAGAGAGATATCATAGAGAGATAGAGTGCCAGAATTCCAGAGGCTATCTTGGCCGAAAGTTGAAGTCCTACCAAAGTTCTGCAAACTTCTGAAGGAGAATCTGATCACGCCGGATCCATTCGAAGTCCGCCTCTACAACGCTTATTCTACAACGGATCTTCGCCTCCGTCTTCAGAAGGGAGTTCTTACTTATTTTCATTTCATATTTTTCTTGTAAACGGTTAGTGAAATCACCTCGTGTTGGCGACTAGGTCTGGGTAGGACTTAGGGGGAAACTCGCCTTGTGTTGGCGACTAGATCTAGGCTAGGTCTAGGGGGTGCTCGAGGCCACATCCGGGGAAGGGTTGGCTAGAGCGGCTTGAGGCCGAATCCGGGGAGGATAGGCTAGGGCCACCGGTTCGTGGGGATGCGAGTCGGGATAAAAAACAAAAATAGTTTACTATTCATCGCCATCGATTTCTAGCGTCATAGAAGTCAACTTTTGTAAAACCGTATTTAATATTAATAAAGCATGTCTCTACTTTATTTCAATTGGTTTACTTGACTCTCTGTCGTCTTAATCTTGCATTATTCCAAAGTTTTAGAAATATCACTAAAGTTTTTGAAAACCCTTATTCACCCCCCCTCTAAGGGCGCCTACCGATCCAACAGTAATTTCTTTGGGAATAAATTGTGCTGCATAGATGTAATTCCTACGGGAATGGGATGTGCCTCGAGAATTAGAATGTGTCGTTAAGAAATGTGTCATATGGAGAATATCAGATGGCTAACGAGTTTTACTCTGAGGCAACCCACATGCTGGACGGTCAAGAAGGGCAACCCGTGCAAAACTAATAGAGCCAAGTGGGTCTGAGGCCGTATGCAATTCGATACATTGTACATAGGCGGTGGTCATGGGAAGACTGTCACGACCCAATAATAATCCATACATCACCTCCCTTCCATACCATTACCGCACCTGTCAATTTCATATGCTTCATCATATTCATTATTATGGTAACTCATTATGAGCACAAGTGACATTATTCATTATTATGGTAACTCATTATGAGCACAAGTGACATGGGTGATGGAAGGATGATGAGTGATAAGATGTGCTAAATTTTGAACAAGCTGGTTCAAGTATAAAGTTAACAAAGCCGCGTCCTCCCTGTATATTCATTGTAAAATATCCCTGGTTGATATGGCATAGTGCGGCATGGATGATGTTGCCACACATGCAAGCCTTGAGTACTGGATTTCTGTGTTAGCACCTCTTCCGCTGACGTAATTATATCTTCCGCTAATTTCTATAAGGCGCAACTCGTGATAGTGTCTTCTGCTAAATATCTGCTTCCCTACTGTAATTACGAGTGAAGATATTCGCTTAACATCAATGTCGATGCGTGACATCGGAGATGGTCATGGCTCTATGCTCATGATGGTCGTTTAGCGTCGCGTGTTGGTGGTGTTGTGCACTAAGATACACCTGTCTGACCGCTATCCCTCCACGTGATAATCTGACAAAGACTAACTAAAAAAGGAAATTGGGGCCCACTCATGCATTTCTATTGGACTGAATTTCTTGAAAAGTGTAAAAAATCTTTCTTCCTAGGAATCAATATAGCAACATCTTAGGACTGAATATCGAAAGCAACAGAGAAAAAACACAGAAAAATAGCACAGAACACATCGTGTACATGGTTGGGAAAACTTCTTACGTTCATGGCCGCACTTTGGTTTCTACTCTATATTATTTCAGTTACAAAAGTGAGATGCAAGAAACCTTCTAAGTCTAGGGCTACCGTATTGAAAACAACACATAAAATACAATGTGTACGTCATTCGGCAACTTGATGTCTAAGCTTTTTTTCTCTATGGATCTGTGAAAACAGTGGATTAATCAATAGTACGATCAGACTCCATATCTCCAATACAACATGGATACTTTTGATTAGAGAAGAAAACAAAAAAGGATATTTCTAAAGTCAAAAAACATATCACTTTTTTGACTTATGATGTCTAAGCTTCTTTATATAAGAAATCTTGAGACATTAGCGGACATCATCTGTCAGCTAATCACCTTGGAGAAAGGAACTCTTGGAAGTGGGTCCACAGCGAAAAAGATGATGAGGCTGTGGTGAGGGAAGGAAGGCAACGACAACTGAGGCTTGATGTGAATGCTCGTCAAGCATTGTTTACATTGGTAGACGAAAGGATGTTGGCGAATGTCAAAGCCAAAGAAAGAGACAACTTCTCGGAATGATCAAAGGAGATATCTGTGGTTTAATTCGAGTTGGTGTTGATTCTCAGGCGTTATTTGTTGACGTTGATGGGAAACACTTCGCTAGATAGTGTGAATCAAGATTGGATTGCTAGAATTTGAGGAGGCTCACTAGGGAAGATCACTCAAATCTTCCTCCCTCGCTCTTGTCGGTACCTTGCAATTATTTTAATTACAATTTGTCCTAATTTATATTATAGCGAAGTGGTGGAGATAATGTGTGGATCGAGAAAGGAAAACTTTTATATTCATGTGCATTTGATTACACATATTTAGTAGCGGTTTTACAGGATGGACTGCGATCATCTAGTGGTTTTCACTCATTTGGTTTTTCACGTTAAATTCTGTGTATCTTTTATTGATGTTATTATTGTGATGCTGGTATATCTCATGCCACCCAGCGATAAGATAAGTGTTTTCGCTAAATTAATCTGCAGTTGCTAACGTTAGATTTTTCACTCTCAAACCCAACATACAATGCCACTACAAACTCCAACCTTTAGGAGAATAGTGTTCCTAAAGGGATGGGGGATAATACAATCGCTTTTGTCAACTTTTTCATGAACCCTTTCCAACCGCTCTAAGCAATCCTATTGAGAAGGTCTACCTCTCTATAATAGCGTAGTGATGTCGAGTTCTTGCCACCGAGCAAATTCTTTTCAATTTTGCCAACTAAGCCATCTCGATGCCAAACTATCATTTAGTACTATTTCGTCAAGTATAATTACTTGACATCTTTAGTAAATTGTCCAAAACTAGAACGAAAAACCCACCATGCTCATAAATATATTAATTTTTTTTCTATTTTACTTGACAGCTATGTTTTTGCTGGAAAATAGACCTTGAAGCTAACATGTTGTCCAGAAAAAAAATTATCATAGATAGAGAACAACAAGGGTTAAAATTGTTAAAAAGATGTTCTGCATAATTTTATTCAGGCAATAAATAAATTTTGTTTTTTGCAGCAGAAGAAATAGCTGGCCAAAACTCTGACATGATTCATGAATCTCAGCATCCTCTCATGTTCATGAACATTGGGGAGAAACCAAAAATTCGGGCAGGCGGGCCAATGAACTGGGAACCGGAAGAAGATTTATGTAACTGGGAACCGGAAGAAGATTGGAGACCGCAGAGACCGCACGGTCTGCGCTGGTGCTCTAGCCGATTTTGTCTCAGGCGATCTGTTCTGGGCGGTCTGATCTGGGAGACCGCAAAGTATCCGGGCGGCTTGCGCGGGTTGTTTTGGCAACTTGTTCAAGTCGGACAGATGTTCAAGTAGGTCTGCCTTCTTGCAGTGACCGGGCGGTCTGACTTGTTCTAGTCAGTCTGGGTTACTGAAGAAGTGTTTTGCTTTTGCAATAAAGACCGGTCGATCTGTTTCGGGAGACCGCAGTAACCAGGCGGTTTGTATATAACTGTATGGTTTAATAAGGAGCTGTTAGCCTTGCTGAGCTTGGGCGGTCTGTCTTGTGAGATCGCTCGCGATTTGATGGGCGGTTATTGTATCCTGATTTGTGCGGTGACGACATCCGTCTACTTGCCTATAAATAGGGGTGCAGGGCCTGTCATTTATAACAAAGAACTGTAAGAACCTAAGTTGGCTTGATTGTGCCGGTCTCTTTCTGAGGCCGCGCGGTTTGAGTTTTGCCTGACCGGTTTGTGTGTTCTGATAGTGCATTATTTATAGTTATTTTTATATAGTATTTCAGTAGTAATTAATTAGTCTTATATAATTTTAGTTTAATATATATCTAATTTGCTTTGTTTTGTGTTTTGAGGAACTTTGGGCTGCTAATAGCAATTTAAAAGCCCACAGTCGTGTTCAGGGGAAAATTCTGGGATATTTCTGCAAAACTCCCAAAGTACACGCCCTAGGTCACGGGCGTGACCTGGGGGCGTGACCATGGTCACGGTCGTGCTCCGCATTCAGCTCCCAGAAATCGCTGCCACGTCGGATTATAGTTACATGCCCTAGGTCATGGGCGTGACCGGGGGCGTGACACTCATGCCAAGGGCATGACTCGCCCGACATGCATTCAGTACATGCAGTTTCCGCCGCCGAGCCGTTCCAGTTTACACGCCCTTGGTCACGGGCGTGACCAAGGGCGTGACCTCTCCCACAACTGCCAGATTAACTCCAGATCGCGCCGTTTCCCGCCGTTTCCTGACTCGGTCTAGACACGCCCCATGTCACGGGCGTGACCTAGGCCATGACCCGTCGAGATGTTTAATTTTGGCAGTTTCTCTCCCCCAATGTTCCCGGGCTTTCATGACGTAGTTACGCAGCTTACACGCCCTTGGTCACGGGCGTGACCAAGGGCGTGACTCACCAATTTTCTGCCTATAAAAGCCAGCTTCTACCAAAGTGATGGGAATCCAGTCCATGCTTAGATTGGGTCAAATTTTAGAGTAGTTTTCTGCATTTTCTTATTGTATTTTATTTATGCAATTTTACTTTATATTTTGCAATTCCAATTCATAGCTTAGATTTATTTTACTCGCACTTGTACTTCTCTTTTCATAGTTATAAAATTATCTTTCCTTCAATTATGAGTAGCTAATTTTATTTACATTTGATCGGATGAATTCTTAAGTAGTGGTATTTAGTAATCTCTTTTTCATAGTTTGGTTTTGGAAAACTAAGATTTATCTTTGAATTTAATTGTTTCGAATTCATATGTCGCGAATATGTTTCTCGATCTAAGATCCGTATGCTAGTGATCGAGAGATCCATGTGAACGAGGAGATCACTCAAAGATAAAAAGATTTATATGCATTCCTCGAGAGAGGGTGACGCAAATCTTCCAGATTGGAATCAAATCCAATAGAGGGGCTCACGCATAAAGCAAGCTTAGGGGATTCGACTGGCCGAGGGGTCTTAATCGATCAACCTAAGGTTAGGTGGTAGTTCTCTCGAGAGAGGCTCTATCATATTTTGGGAACCTCCACGGTCAAGTTTGTCCAAATCCATTTCTTATGAATTCTTGTTTTACGAAGTATTTTACTTAAGAAGGATTCTCGATCAAAAGTTTCCTTTCTTTTATTATTTCTTTTATAAAAACCTTTTAAATATTTTTCCGATAAAATAATAATAATTTGCGTGAGTAGAAGTAATCAACAGACCCGTGGAATACGACACTTGATATTTATTTGTTTTAAATATCCTATGCTATGAACGATAGGTGCTCTTGCCTATAGTTCGTAGAAATTGGAAAAAAATTATTTATATCGTAAATTTTACGTATCAAGTTTTTGGCGCCGTTGCCGGGGACTTATTTTTGTTGATATTTTGAAAGCGTGAATTTTATTAATTTTATCATTCTTTTTCTCCGCCCCCATTTCTCTTTTTTTTTGCTTTTTCTTTTAAAAATTCCTTTTTATTAAGTGACGGTTGTGTAATTTTCTTTTTCAAAAAAAAAATGATGTTATCGCAGTTGGCCGCAAAAGTTGCCGAGTTTCAACACAAGGTAGACCTTTTGGAAGCCGAACGAAGGCGCCAACTTATTTGTAATTTTTGTGGTGCAAATCATTCTAGTGAGGAGTGTTATTCTTATTTTTATTCTCAAAATATTTTTGATCAAACTAATATTTCTCAAGATTATAATTCTTATAAAATTCCTTCTTGCTCCGATAATAATTATTCATGGTGGCAAGATCACCCGGATAATTTACGGCGCAATGAAGAAATTTCTTTTGATCAAAATTTTTCTCCTCCACATTTTACCCACAAAATTCTTTTTCTTCTCTTGGTGATTCTCCGGATATTCCTATTCAAAATTTGAATAGTTTTTCCCAAGAAGAAAATAATATTTTATACCAAGAATTTATTAACATAATGGGTGAGCCGAGTGAAATAGAAGAATAACATGATTCATCTTCTACTTCGCCCGACTCTATTCCACTTTTTCATGAATTTTTACACCCACCACATAAATATTTTGGAATCAAAATTCATGAAAATTTTGTCGCCCATAAATTTACTTCCCTTGGTATTGATTTTTCAGATAAAAATTTTATTTTAGAAAATGAACAACAGATCCTTAATCATGAATTTTCACAAGAAACTCCTTGTGAAAAATTTTCTGACTCGCTCAATCTTGATTCTTTTTATTCTAACGATTTTCATATAGAGGATGAGCCATTGCAACCAAACGTCTTTACCGATCCATTTTCCGTTCATCTCCATGACTCCAAATTACCTAAGGTATGTATGAGTAATTTGGATTCACAATTTCAAGCTAACGGACAACGAATGAATCAAGACTATAGCGGAGGAGTCACCGGGCACCGGATTTCGGCATGCTCACCTGAGCGTGAATTAAGGGAGTTGCCTGTGTACCTTTATTTTTATTTTGCTTTTTCCTAACAGTAACCGTCTAGCTTAAAGACGGGAAAAAGAAAGCGCTCTTGGGAGGCACCCCTTGCTTATCTTTATTTTTTGGCACTTTACTTTTTCAACATTTTACTTTTCCCTCCTACTTGGCTTATAAACATTGGGGACAATGTTTATTTTTAAGTCTGAGGGTGTATTCTCTTATTTTTAGTTATTATTTAAAAAAAAGAAAATCTTTTTCAAAATTATATAAAAAAAATATTTTTCTTTCCTTATTTTCGATTTTGTTATGAAAATTTAGAAAATTAAAAAAAAAGTTTTCTTTTAAATTTTTATGTCTTTGTGTCTTATTTTCCTTGTTTGCAAATTAAAATACCAAAAAAATTATAAAATTTAAAATTTAATTTCTTGCGAAAGGGCCTGTTGGGCTTTCATCCCACAAAACCGCCTAGTACCTTGCGAGCCCGTCATTGTGTAGCCCTTGGGAAGTCCAAGAATATTAAAAAAAAACATTTTGTTTTAATATATAAAAAAATCCAAAAATCTAATAAAATAAATTTTGTAATATTAAATTTCTCCAAACTTCTTTTATGCAAAATTAATTTTAATTATGAGTTGTCTTTATAGGCTTTTTAAAGAGTTTTCTTTTTATGGGTTTTTAAATCTTATATTTCTCTTCAAAATATGTTAGATTTAATTTTTAGATGAATTTGATTTAATGAGTTTTTCATTATCTTGATTTGTTTAGAATATTTCTTAGTTTTATTTTCTCTTCTTAAAATATCATAATTCAATTTTGTAGTAATTGTGTTAAATACCTTTAGATTTTACTTATATTAACTTGAGCTCATAGTTTCTTATAGATTGCTCAATTTGTTTTCTATGCTCTTAAAATGTATTTTTGGAATTTTTGTAGCCTTTAAGCCCTAGCTCTTCCCCTACCTTATTATTTAACCCTTTATTTGGCATAAAAAAGTTTGAAAATATCATATGTCATGGAATGAGAGGATAAAATTCATCATTCCTAAACATATGCACCCAAATTAGTAAAAGATTATATGTCATGAAGTTGAGAGGATAAAATTAATCACTCCTAAACATATACATTTGGGGTATTAAAGAAGAAGAAGAAATTTAAAAAAGATGGAAATGAGAGGATAAAATTCATCATTTCCTATATGCAAAGTAAATTCTTCAATGCCAATTTTACCCCATTTAGCCAAGTTTATTTGCTATCCAAGATATTTTTGAGAGAGTATAGTTAATATTTTGTAGTTTTCTAAAAGTTTCTAATGATGTTTAAAGTTTCTATAATTTTAATCTTGGATATTTACTTAATTCAATGCAATTTTGTTTATGAAGATTTAGTTAGAGAATTTCAAAACTAATATTTATTCTACTAATTTCAATTTATGAATTATTAATTATTTCTTATAAATCTGAATTTTAACTTCTTAACTTATTTTGATTTGAGTTTTATAAGATTTGAAGTACATAATTAGAAGTAAATCTTTTTGGATTTGTCCTATAAATTCTTCTCATTCTTATAAATTAGTTTTTGCTCTGGAATAACAAAAGCTTAAGTATGGGGATATTTGATAGTGCATTATTTATAATTATTTTTATATAGTATTTTAGTAGTAATTAATTAATTTTTATATAATTTTAGTTTAATATATATCTAATTTGCTTTGTTTTGTGTTTTCAGGAACTTTGGGCTGCTAATAGCAATTTAAAAGCTCACAGTCGTGTTCAGGGGAAAATTCTGTGATATTTTTGCAAAACTCCCAAAGTACACGCCCTAGGTCACGGGCGTGACCTGGGGGCGTGACCATGGTCACGGCCGTGCTCCGCTTTCAGCTCCCAGAAATTGCTGCCACGTCGGATTATAGTTACATGCCCCAGGTCACGGGCGTGAATGGGGGCATGACACTCATGCCAAGGGCGTGACTCGCCCAACATGCATTCAGTACATGCAGTTTCCGCCGCCGAGCCATTCCAGTTTACACGCCCTTGGTCACGGGCGTGACCAAAGGCGTGACCTCTCCCGCAACTGCCAGATTAACTCCAGATCGTGCCGTTTCCTGACTCGGTCAAGACACGCCCCATGTCATGGGCGTGACCTAGGTCGTGACCCGTCTAGATGATCCATTTTGGCTGTTTCTCTCCCCCAATGTTCCCGGGCTTTCATGACGCAGTTACGCAGCTTACACGCCCTTGGTCACGGGCGTGACCAAGGGCGTGACTCACCAATTTTCTGCCTATAAAAGCCAATTGCTGCCAAAGTGATGGGAATCCAGTCCATGCTTAGATTGGGTCAAATTTTAGAGTAGTTTTCTGCATATTCTTATTGTATTTTATTTATGCAATTTTACTTTATATTTTGTAATTCCAATTCATAGCTTAGATTAATTTTACTCGCACTTGTACTTCTCTTTTCATAGTTATAAAATTATCTTTCCTTCAATTATGAGTAGCTAATTTTATTTACATTTGATCGGATGAATTCTTAAGTAGTGGTATTTAGTAATCTCTTTTTCATAGTTTGGTTTTGGAAAACTAGAATTTATCTTTGAATTTAATTGTTTCGAATTCATATGTCGCGAATATGTTTCTCGATCTAAGATCCGTATGCTAGTGATCGAGAGATCCATGCGAACGAGGAGATCACTCAAAGATAAAAAGATTTACATGCATTCCTCGAGAGAGGGTGGCACAAATCTTCCGGATTGGAATCAAATCCAATAGAGGGGCTCACCGCATAAAGCAAGCTTAGGGGTTTCGACTGGCCGAGGGGTCTTATTCTATCAACCTAAGGTTAGGTGGTAGTTCTCTCGAGAGAGGCTCTATCATATTTTAGGAACCTCCACGGTCAAGTTTGTCTAAATCCCTTTCTTATGAATTCTAGTTTTACGAAGTATTTTACTTAAGAAGGATTCTCGATCAAATGTTTCCTTTCTTTTATTATTTCTTTTATAAAAACCTTTTAAACATTTTTCCGATAAAATAATAATAATTTGCGTGAGTAGAAGTAATCAATAGACCGGTGGAATACGACACTTGATATTTATTTGTTTTAAATATCCTATGCTATGAACGATAGGTGCTCTTGCCTATAGTTCGTAGAATTTGGAAAAAATTATTTATATCGTAAATTTTACGTATCATGTTCGCAGGTTAGCGACTTGCAGTTTCCGGTCAGCATTCTCCCTTCTTCCAACTTTGAATAAACCAGTCCGGCAGCGGTCTGTCTGGGCGGACTGTGTTTAGGTGTTCTTGGACTGTGTAGCGGACTCAGTTGATCAGGCAGTCTTAAGAGACCAGGCGGTCTTGAGTGCGGTCTGCAGCAGGAAGCAATTTCTTCTTCAAGTTTTTGCAGCAGTTAAATAAGCAGCAGGTCGAGCGGTCTGTGGTTGCGGGCTGACAAGTGTGGTCTGCTCTATTCGCATGGTCTCATGGGTTAACCGCACGGCTTGTCTGTTCGTGCGGTCTGGCGATCTCAGTTTGTCAGGTCATCGGCAGCTTGTAGTTTTGTGTTTTGTGCTTCTCTCCGCAGTGATTCTTATGAATCATGTCTAGCCATGTATACCTTGAATTGTAAAGATATAGTTAATACCAAAGCACTATTCGGTCTCCCCATTGTCATTGTGTTGCTATACTTGTGGATAGTTTGTGAAGTGTTCCACATTTTACTTCACCTCCAGACCTCAAATTTTTTTAACATGGTATCAGAGGGAGGTTGCCGAGGTTGCTGAGCAGTAATTGTTGTTACTTCTCTCGGGTTCCTCGAGGTGGTTAGCAATCAGTGGGATTGCAATGGAAGGAGGATATGCTAGAGGTCTTGGTATTGAGCTCCTTACGCATACTAACTTTAAGAAGTGAAAGTCTTGCATGGAGAGCTATCTTCTTGGCAAGGATTTGTGGGAGGTTGTAGGAGGAGAAGAAAGACAAGCTGTAATTCCTGCTTAAGGGAATGTTGAGCTCGTGAAGGCTTAGAAGAGAATGAATGCTAAGGCGGAGTTCACTCTCAAGAGAGCTATCATTCCGGAGTTGTTTGATCACATCATCGGATGTAGGTTAGCTGCAGAAATTTGGACAGCCTTGGATGGCTTGTTCAATAAGAACAATGTTTCTAGGCTACAGTTCTTGGAGAACGAGTTAGCGAAAGCAACTCAGGGAGATTTGTCTATCTCAACATTCTTCTTGAAGATGAAGAACCTTTGAGCAGAGATATCAACATTGGACCCGGATGAGACTATCTCAGAAGCTAAGCTGAAGAGGCACATAATCCGCGGCTTGCAGAGGGAGTTTTTGGTCTTTGTTAATTTTGTTCAAGGCTGGGCCAATCAGCCATTGTTGCTGGAGCTAGAGAACTTAATTGCTTCGCAAGAGAGTTTGGCCAAGCAAATGGCATGTATGTCAGTCTCTGGGGGAGAAGTTGAGGTTCTTTTCTCTGGCAAGAAGAAGAGATGGGACAAGAAGAAGAAGACATCTGGAGATGATGGTCCATCTACTTCATATCAGCAGGAGAGGAGTTATGCTCCTAAGCGTGATAGGAAGCAGAAGGAAGGGCCTAGATGCTTCAGGTGCAACAAGCTTGGTCACTTCAAGAGAGACTGCCAAGTCAATCATCAGCCAGGGCATGCTGCAGGAAAGGAGGAGGCTGGTTCCAATTCTGAAGGTAGTTGGGGTGGTGGAGGTGCATTCATGACGGGCACGTGTGTTCGGGCTATGGTTTCCAACAACTATCAGGATGATTGGATAGTGGACTCTGGGTGTGGTCATCACCTCACCGGAGATGAGTCAAAGTTCTCCTCATTGCGAGCATATACAAGTAATGACGCTATCATTACGGCTGATGATACTATACATGTAGTAGAGAAGGATCGTGTGGTCTCTTTAAATGATGATAGAGGTACTCTTACTTTGAAGAGTGTCTATCATGTTCCGGGGATGAAGAAGAACCTCTTCTCAGTGACCAATGCCGTGGATGCTGGCTATCACATTCTGTTCGGTCCAACATAAGTGAAATTTCTCCGAAATCTTTCAGCTGTGAAAGCTGAGGTCACTCATGTAGGGAGATGGGTGAAAGACTTATTTGTTCATTCAACAAGTTCTTATGTTGATAAGATGAGGACTAACGACAGCGCCGCTATCTGGCACGAAAGACTTGGGCATGTTGGGATAGATAAGTTGAAGGCTATGGCGGGAAGAGTCCTGGTGAAAGGTCTGCCTAGCTTGTCATCTTTTAGAGATGGTCATGTTTGTGCAGGTTGTCAGTTTGTTAAGGCTCAACGTCTTCCATTTGACAAATCACAAAGCAGATGCAAAGAACCATTGGAGTGTATACATGGTGATCTGTTTGGACCTACCAACACTGTTAGTCTTGGAGGTAGCAGGTATATGCTGATTTTGGTTGATGACTTCACCAGATATACTAGGGTATATTTTCTGAAGGAGAAGTCGGAGGCATTCGAGAGGTTTGTGGAGTTCAAGGAGCTGGTGGAAGGTCGGCTCAACCTGCTGGTCAAGAGGTTCAGAACAGACAATGGAGGGGAGTTCACCTCCAAGAACTTTAACTTCTGCAGGAAGCATGGAATTCAAAGAGAGATTTCTTGTGCTCACACTCCACAACAGAACGGAGTTGCATAACGGAAGATCCGTCATCTGACGGAGACCTGCAAATGTTGGCTTCATGCCAAGAGTATCCTAAAGTCCTTCTGGGCAGAGGGAATGTCTTGTGCTGCCTATGTTATCAACTGGATGCCTCTCAGTCCCATCAACATGAAGACCCCTCATGAGTTGATGTTCAAGGAGAAGCCAACCGTGGAACACTTTCGAGTGTTTGGTTCTACCCGCTATGTGCATGTTCCAGATGCCCTTTAAACGAAGCTAGATGCAAAGGCAAGGAATCTAGTCTTCGTCGGTTATGATGACCGGAAGAAAGGGTGGAGATGCATGGATCCCGAGACACAGAGATATGTGGACTCTAGGGATATGGTATTTGATGAGCTGACGTCATACCATGGTAGCTCTTCTGTAGAGTTACAAGGAAGCAGGGTAGATGGTGGACCAGAGAAAGCTGCAAGGGAAGTTCTGGTGGAGTTACCTGTTTCTCCAGGTGCTCTAGGTATTTCTAGCTCTGGGTCAGGTGCTTCAGGTTCTGGAAGCGGGGGGAGCGATGCCCCATGTTTACCTGAAAGGAGAGCTAGTCCAGAAACTGCAGTTGAAGAGGTGGTTCAGAGTTAAGCTCTGAGGAGGTCCAAGAGGACCATTATTCCACCAGATCAGTATACGGGCGGAAACTTGGTGAGCTTTGTCTCATGTTTCTTCGCAGGTCCCCTGGATGAGAGAGAGACAACTTTTTTTGAAAATGTCGTTGGTGTCAAGGAGTGGGAAGGAGCCATGGATGAAGAGATGGTTGCCCTCAGGAAGAATGAGACTTGGGACTTGGTGCTTAAGGCTGAGGGAGTTACTCCGGTGACTTGCAAGTGGGTTTTCAAACTGAAGAAGAAGGCTGATGGTAGTATTGAGCGGTACAAGGATCGCCTTGTATCTCGAGGTTTCTCTCAGAAGTATGGGGAGGATTATGAAGATACGTTTAGCCCCGTTTCCAAGATGACATCAGTTCGAGTGGTGATCGCATTGGCCGCTTGCCAAGGGTGGAAGATTTGGCAACTTGATGTGAAGAATGCTTTCTTATACGGCAATATTGACAAGGATATCTTCATGGATCAGCCACCTGGTTATGTATCCGAAGAGCACCCAAGATATGTTTGCAAGCTCAAGAAGGCTTTACGGCTTGAAGCAAGCGCCTCGGGCGTGGTACAGGAAGATCGCAGAATACCTCCAGTTCTGCGGATACTTTGCTTCTGATTCAGATTCAAGCTTATTCATAAAGAAGACGGGGGAGCTTCAGGTCTTGGTGTTGATGTATGTTGATGATATGATCGTTACGGGGAATTCTAAAGTGGAGGTATCTAGGCTTCGTGCTGAGCTAGCTATCAGATTCGAGATGAAGGATTTGGGTGAGCTCCACCATTTCCTTGGGCTCGAAGTGGAGTGGAAAGAGAGCGGTATGCTTGTTTCCCAAAAAGGCTATGCGGATCGAATCGTGAAGAGGTTCGACATGGAAGGGGGGAAGAGCAGCTCTACTCCACTGGAGGTTGGAGTCATCTTCAACGAGATGAAGGGAAGGTTCTTACCGATCCTTTGGTGTTCCGGGCTTTGGTTGGGAGTCTGATATACTTGACGATCACGAGGCCAGATATTGCTTATGCAGTTGGCAGGGTGAGTCGGTTTATGGCAGAGCCTCAGAAGCCTCATCTTGTGGCGGCTAGGAGTATCTTAAAGTATGTCAAATCCACTGATGAGCAAAACTATGCTTGCAAACGACAACGGCAAGTGTACCGTGTTGGATGTAGTATAGGCTTTATAAAAACCATGGTCGTATAAAAATCCGAGCGTGTTGATTACTCTTACTCAAGACGATCTCTATTGTTCTATCAAATAGAACTTTGATTTGATTGCAATAAGAAAAGTAAATGACTAGAAGATTATAACTAATGAAAAGAGAGGTGGAAAAGATAGAAGAAAAAACAACATATTTAATTAATTCAAGAAAAAGGATTACAGCTATTGGAAGAGAAATTACAAGAGCAAGAAAAAGTAAAGCTGGAATACTTGAAAATACCGAAATAAAGCAAGAAAATGGAGGCTTGGACTCCAATACAATGTGTACAAATGATCTGGAGGAGCTGCCCTTTTATAGCTGAAAATTCTGGGTACACGCCCACAGTCACGCCCGTGACCAAGGGCGTGTAAGGTGCGTGATCATCTCGGAGCAGAAAGGGCGCAGTCTGGCTTTAATGCTGATGAAATTTGCATGTCACGCCCTAGGTCATGCCCGTGACCTAGGGCGTGTAACCTTCAAAACGTGCTGCTGGCGGGAATCTTCGGCGGGAAGCTTGGTAATAGGCGTGATTGCTGTTAAATTTTCGTCGAACAGAGGCAGCCAGAAGGGAATTCGTCGAGCGCCGTTCGCCAAACAGGAATTCGTCGATCGTCGTTCGCCAGACGGGAATTCGTGGATCTCTGTTCGCCAGACAGGAATTCGTCGATCTCCGTTCGCCAGACGGGACTTCGTCGATCTCCTTAATTTGTCGAACGCTGCTCATATCCAGCTATCACGCCCCAAGGTCACGCCCGTGACCTGGGGTGTGTAACTTTAAAATTACGTGGCAGGCGTGCTGGCAGCTGGTGGCGGGGTCCCGACAGTGACTTGGATGTCACGCCCTTGGTCATGCCCGTGACCTGGGGCGTGTACTTGACAATTTTGCTCAAAATGCCCAGAAATCCTGAAAAACACAGAAAATGCTTAAGTTAGTTTATAAAATTGAAAAGATTATTAAGTAAATAAGAAAAGCATAAAAATTATATAATTTCATATTAAAAATATATTAAACTTATACTAAAAGATGAGTACAAAAGGTACTCATCATCCACCTCGGATTTGGGTCTCTTCTACGGGAGAGATTCAGGCTTTTGCTTGCCCGGGTACATGGATGCTGATTATGGAGGATATTCAGAAGATCCGAGGTCGACGTCTGGATATGTCTTTATGATAGGCTCTACAGCTATATCATGGTGCAACAAGAAGCAGGATTCTGTATCTGTCTCAACCACAGAAGCAGAGTACAAAGCTTCGGTCTTGGCATCTCAGGAAGCCATCTGGTTTTGGAGGCTTGTGGAGGACATTCTTAGGGAGGTGCGAGGTCCTACTCTGCTGCGTGGTGACAATGAAAGTGCTCTTAAACTGGTGAACAATCCAGTTTATCACGCATGTACGAAGCACATAGAGATTCATCACCATTTCATTCGTGAGAAGGTGTTGGAGGGATCTCTAAATGTGGAGCATGTGCAGAGCAAGGATAATGTTGCTGACATATTTACTAAGCCACTATCGAAGGGACCATTTGGTCGGTTGCAGAGTTTGCTTGGGCTAACTTCCACTTCCCACTTCAAGGGGGACTGTTAAACTTTTGAAGTGGAAGTGGATTGGTGCTGGGCGGCCTGCAGATTGGAGACCGCAGAGACCGCAGAGACCACGCGGTCTGCGCTGGTGCTCTAGCCGGTTTTGTCTAAGGAGATCTGTTCTGGGCAGTCTGATCTGGGAGACCGCAAAGTATCCGGGCGGCTTGCGCGGGTTGTTTTAGCGACTTATTCATGTCGGCCAGATGTTCAAGTAGGTCTGCCTTCTTGCATTGACAGGGTGGTCTGACTTGTTCTAGTCAGTCGTGGTTACTAAAGAAGTGTTTTCCTTTTACAATAAAGACCGGTCGGTTTGTTTCGAGAGACCGTAGTAACCGGGTGGTTTGTATATAACTGTATGGTTTAATAAGGAGTTATTAGCCTTACTGAGCTCGGGCGGTCTGTCTTGTGAGATCGCTCGCGATCTGATGGGCGATTATTGTATCCTGGTTTGTGCTGTGACGATTGTTGGATCGGTAGGCGCCCTTAGATGGGGGTGAATAAGGGTTTTAAAAACTTTTGATATATTTTGAATATTTTAGAAAAAGCTTTGATTATTAAACTAAAGAAGATCAAGACATATCATGTGAAGTAAAAGTAAAGACATGATTTTATTAACTTGAGAAGCATGATTACAAAACTTGATCTCTTATCGAAGCTAGAAATCAAAGCTAATAGAAAAAGACTCCTTTTTATTTTCTATCCCGACTCGCTTCCCCACAAACCGGTGGCCCTAGCCTATCCTCCCTGAATTCGGCCTCAAATCGCTCTAGCCAACCCTCCCCCGGATATGGCCTTTCACCCCCTGGACCTAGCCTAGATCTAGTCGCCAACACGAGGCAAATTTCAGCCCTAAGTCCTACCCAGACCTAGTCGCCAACACGAGGCGAATTCACTAACGATTACGAGAATAAAGATGTGAAAATAAAAACATCAATAATAAAAACTCCCTCTAAGAACTTCTGAAGTTTGAGACGTTGGACTGCTGTAGTATAAGCGTTGTTGAAGCGGTCGCCGGTCGGATGAAGCGTGAAGAAGTCCTCCTTCAGAAATTCTCTCTAAGCTTTTGATGGGAGTATCTCTCTAAACCTTCCTCTATATGTTGTGGCACGAAGCTCTGGAGTTTAGGGTTATAGAAGAGTAAGGAAGACGGAGCCAAGGGGTCCTTTTTAAAGCCTCAGCGCTAGCGCCTGCGCTAGTGCTACCGCCGGCGCTATCCCATTTTAGGACAAATTTTGTGCGGCAGAATCTTCAATCCGTGGCAACTCTGCTGAGATTCCTCTTGTGTTTTGAGCTAGCGCTAGCGCTATCGCTACCGCCGACGCTATCTCAGATTAGGCAATATTCTGTGTGTGCGAATCTTTTATTCCAAGGAAACCTGTCGAGATTCTTCTTCTGTTTTGCGCTAGGGCCTGCGCTAGCGCTACCGCTATCGCTACCACCTGCTCTAGCAGCCAGTTTTGAGTTTTTACTTCAAACTTGGACGCAACCTTCTTATGTTATCCTTGAGTCATATGAACTTGTTATCCTGCACACTTAAACACACAAGATCAAATACACATAGGATTTGTTATTCTCAAACCAAGGAGATGCAGAAGACCATGTTCCAACAAACTCCCCCTTTTGATAATAACAAATCCATTAATGATAAATCAAAGCATTAATATATAAGCATGATGAAACTTACTTGTGTGTGTGTGAGAGTGATGACTTAAGATAATTATCGATTTTAGCATTTAGAATTGCTCCCCCTAAATACATGCCCCCCCTAAGTGAATGCTCTCCTAATATGTAAGCTATCAAAGCATTATATTTTGATACCAGATTAATATTTATCATGTTAGTTCTCCCCCTTTTGTTATTAGCAAAAGCGGGTAAGGAGACACCACTAAAAAGTTGATAAGAAGATAAAAGCATGATCGAGCTTGTAGAGAAGGAAATGATAAGGAGTTTTAGAATACTTTTCATTTAAATAGATCAGAGTTTGAGTATCTCAACATTTTCATAAATCAGAGTTTGTAGCATAAACAAATTGTAATGATTTCCAAGTAACTAAACTACCCAGACAATATGTCTACACCCTAGCCCCATACTAAGTGACGGATGGGCATGAGGAGCTGCATACATGCTGTAGGTTGGGGTGTTAGTCCCATATGCAAACACTAGACACAACTCAACCTAGCACTCTTCCCCCCTAGTGCCTCACAAGGCCCCACTGGAACCCTCCCCGGTTAAGGACAAGACATGACTTAGAGGTCAGGTAATCTAATGTCTACAACCCTACGCCCCCGCTATGGTGAGAAATGAAGTCATGGATAATAATTATTGGAAACATATAAGCGTTTTAAATCTAATGACATAGCCTATGGATTTATATTTTTATTTGAATTTATGAAACCACTCACATAGCTATTTTGAAATCCATTCATAAATCAGAATTTTTAGCGTAATAATATTTTCATAGAAATAAATCAGAGTTTTATAAAAAAAATCCATGTTAAAAGCAACCAATATAAAGTTTACCAAGCAAGTCTACCACTTGTTGCAAGAAAGGCATTTGAAGATTCAAGTAATGATTCATACAAAATGAAAGACTTTAAATAAGCATAAAAGTGCAAGGTAAAACAATTATATGGTGATGATGCCAAAGACTTATAGAAATACAAGAAACATCTTATTGTAATCAATGATGATCCATAGAAAGATATATGAGTTAAATTTTAAAAAGAAGATGTTTTTGTAAATCATTTTTCAATTAAAATCTTTAAGTTTGATAATAAAGTAACCAAGCATGAAATAATTTTATCAAAAAGAGATTACTACAATGTTACTTTAATTCACAATTTCAAAACATACCAAACATTGTAGAAAAGCATGCTAGGTTATCTAGTGCATTTCATAAGTAAAGATTAGTATCGAATTAGTATTAGGATCCAATACTCATGAGAAGAAGTGTTATGGATGATAATTATGTGCACAAAAGTGTATTTTGAATAGAGTAAACAAATGTTTTAATCAAAAATACAAGTAATATGTAAAGTAAAGAGCACAATAAAACACAAATAATTTTACTTCCACGCACTTCAATTCACAAAAAAATATGCAACTACCATGGTGCTTTGCACACACAATGTTCATTAAGACTTATCAGGGTGCAAAGTAGTGTTTGGGGGATCACATATTTTATTTGTAATGTTGAGACTAGTGATCCGGTGTACTTAAGAATAAGTGGTTTTTTTTAAAGAAAGTTATGGTTTGCACAAGATACTTTACTATTCTTTCCAAGGTGCTCAACCTCACAACACTTATTAAGACTTATCAGGAGGTTCAAGTAGTGCTTGGTGGAGTTATCTTTGTCACTTTATTTTATGATTTTTTGTTTTGTACAAAGTTCTCCGAATACACTTGTTTTGCAAACCAATATAATTTATGAGAAAGATAACCACTTTTCTTAACTTTTTAAAAGTGCAAATAAAGGAGTGTAGGTAAGATACTTGTGCAATTTTAATTCATTGTACTAATACAAAAACATACACAAGCACTCTTAGATTAAACACATATGTAGACAAAGCCAAAATAAGTGAGTGAATAAAGATCATTATCAAACATAAAACATTTACTCATACTTAGAGGCTTGCTAAGCTTAGTTCTACACAATTTTTACAATATAATTGATGCACATATTAATAGATATATCGAAGCATGATGAGAACCATGTTCAAAGTAGTTTGAAAAGATAAATTGCAACATTATAGAGGTTCTAAATAATAGATTAAGTCATGCTTGATTTTCAATGAAGTTCATATAGTATTTTTGAAGAATAATTTTGATTTAAAGTTTGAACTCATAAGATTGATCTTGGACTTCCCGAGGACTACCTTGTGAGGGGTTCACCCAAAACTAGGAGATGTGATGTGCTGATAGCCTAAATCCCCCTTTCGCAAGATACATGTAAGTAGAAAGTGTAAGTTCAAAATAATAATTTTTGATACTTGTTTTTGTTTTATATTTTTGTATTTGATTTTTGCATATAGGAATAGAAATCAAACAAATAACCAAAGAAAAAAAAATATTTTTTGTAATTTGGCTTTTGTAATTTTGTATTTTAATTTTTCAAAAATCAAATAAAGTCAGAAGTGCAAAACTAAATAGTTCATATAGAATAATATATTTTTAAGAATTTTTCAAAATTTTAAAATTACAGAAAACCGGATAGGTTCGCTAGCGCTGAAAACAGTATATGATTTTCAATGATTTTGAAAATTTTACTTGTTGATCTTGATTAATTATCCCAATAGTAGTTTCATGCAGAAATTTCAGAATTTTAGGAGATGTTTTGGATGGTCCAAATTGCAAGAAATGTTAGCGATTTCTTATACGACTTGACAAAATAATCATTGCATGAGATATATTTACTTATGTTTTCATTTTGACTTTTCTAAAGACTTGTGCTTATAATTTGAAAAAATAGGAAATGAAAACCCAAGATATCATGTTTGAACAAGTCAAATATGCATGGTTTCGGTGAACAAAGAGTAATGTTCACGCAAATAGTAACATGGATATGCCTTAACATATAAAACCTAACATAAATATAAATATTCTTTAGGTGACAATGTTAGTATGATAAATTTGAGATTAATGTTATACCAAAGTTTGATTGTGTTTCAACTTATAGACCTAAAATGAAGTGAAGATTCAATTTGATTTGATCTTATTGATATCAAGATGATTCTAAGGTCTAAACTTGAAATAAATCACAATACACATAATACACCATAACACCAACCATGGTAAACAATTATAATGTCAATTATTATCATATAATTCATATATATGTGATAAGGATAGTAGTTTGTATATGATTTTTGATATGAATTATGATATATGATTTTTAGAGGATTTTATCAAAGGACATCAATAGATCATGGTGGTGCGTGTGGTATTAGCATTTAAGACAATTAATCTTTTAACATGTCTTTTGTGATTTTCTTTATAATTTAGATAAATATCTCATAACAAATTTGGAATATTATTTATATTGATAATATAAGATATTTATGGGCAATGAATATAAGAGAGATAGATAGGTCATCAAAATAAGATATGACTTTTGAATTTTGATCAATTTGATTTTGTAAACTTATTATGTTTTTAAGAGATAAGATCATTGTTTCAATACTATATAGGATGACCATGACATGATAGTTCAAAAGGAAAACAACAAATAAAAAAAATGTTAAAGCACATCATGAAGTAGAAATTTGTATATTTCAATTTGTAAGTTTCTACTTCAGGCATTTGATGATACCTAGTGAATAAGTGTTTTAGGTATCCAAAGGGGACCATGTGGGATGGTTCCTTTGGGTACCCAAATATAGCGAGATGGCTTTTGGGGAGACAAGTACGAATGAATTCTTTCAAGTGGAGTTAATATTTCATTTTTTATTTTGGATCTCCATTCATATTTTGATTTATGCATCAAATTTCCATATTCATTAAACTTAGGTTTAAAATAATAATCACTTTTGAAATTATATATCATAGGAAATTTGTGCACATTAGAATTTAATTTGGGAGATACATAATGTTGTTTAGAATTCATTATGTTTATGTGGTTAAACATTATACTAGGTGCATGTTTAATATGTTTTAACATACTAGTAGAAGTTTTACACATGATTGATGATAAACTAGAAATAAGATATTTAAAATTATTTAATCCTTTTTGAAAGAGTGATTTTAAAGATTCTAGTTTATAAGAGAGACTATTATTTTCGTTTATTAATTTTTCGTTATGTTCTTTTGAAATTAAAAGTTCTTTTTCTAAATCCTTGAATTTTTCTTTAATATTATTATAATCAAAATAAGGTGTATAGTTTTCAAATGAAGAGCATGATTGAGATTCAAACACATCCTTTTTGGATTCTTTATTCACATTTGCTTTCAAAGTTTTATTTTCTAAATGTAATCTCTTATTAGCAATTTTTAATTTCTTCATTCTACGTTTAACAATTTTTTGTATAAGGAAATAAGATAAAAAAAATTAGACTTTCTTACAGCGCAATCGGAAGAGGCAAAATGTGAACATGGCGTTCCTTTGTCGTCTTTTAGGCCTTCCTTCTTTATAGATGGATTTTCATCTTCTCTTGATGAATTGCTCTCTTTGGCTAAGTCAATTTCTATGATTTCCATTGTTTTTCTACAAGAGAGATTTTCTTGAATAATGGTGGATGCTTGTATGTCCTTCTCTTCCTGTGTTTGTTCCATACCTGCAAGAGGAAGATAATAAGTTATCTCAAGAAAATTCCACATCTCGTATGCAGTAGGAAAAGTATGAATGAGTCTGGAAATATTTTGATCTAACGCACAAAATAGACTATTCATCGATTTTGCATTTAAAACCATTTTGTTTTTATTTAATACGCTAGGTGGCTTTTTAATAGTGATGTTCCAAACTTTTTCATCTAAAGCTTTAAGAAAAATTTCCATTAATATTTTCCATCCTTTAAAATTTCTTCCTTCAAATAGAGGTGGTGCTAGTGACTTTCCTTCTTCATAAAAATTTACCCCACTAGTAGAAGCGAGATCATGAGACGCCATTATTCCCGGTTGTTAAGCCGATTTGGAATAACCTCGCTTTGATACCACTTGTTGGATCGGTAGGCGCCCTTAGTGGGGGGTGAATAAGGGTTTTAAAAACTTTTGATATATTTTGAATATTTTAGAAAAAGCTTTAATTATTAAACTAAAGAAGATCAAGACATATCAAGTGAAGTAAAAGTAAAGACATGATTTTATTAACTTGAGAAGCATGATTACAAAACTTGATCTCTTATCGAAGCTAGAAATCAAAGCTAATAGAAAAAGACTCCTTTTTATTTTCTATCCCGACTCGCTTCCCCACGAACCGGTGGCCCTAGCCTATCCTCCCTGGATTCGGCCTCAAGCCGCTCTAGCCAACCCTCCCCCGGATATGGCCTCGAGCACCCCCTAGACCTAGCCTAGATCTAGTCGCCAACACGAGGCGAATTTCATCCCTAAGTCCTACCCAGACCTAGTCGCCAACACGAGGCGAATTCACTAACGATTACAAGAATAAAGATCTGAAAATAAAAACATCAATAATAAAAACTCCCTCTAAGAACTTCTGAAGTTGGAGACGTTGGACCGCTGTAGTATAAGCGTTGTTGAAGCGGTCGCCGGTCGGATGAAGCGTGAAGAAGTCCTCCTTCAGAAATTCTCTCTAAGCTTTTGGTGGGAGTATCTCTCTGAACCTTCCTCTATATGCTGTGGCACGAAGCACTGGAGTTTAGGGTTATAGAAGACGGAGCCAAGGGGTCCTTTTTATAGCCTCAGCGCTAGCGCCTGCGCTAGTGCTACCGCCGGCGCTATCCCATTTTAGGACATATTTTGTGCGGCGGGAATCTTCAATCCGCGGCAACTCTGCTGAGATTCCTCTTGTGCTTTGAGCTAGCGCTAGCGCTATCGCTACCGTCGACGCTATCTCAGATTAGGCAATATTCTGTGTGTGCGAATCTTTTATTACAAGGAAACCTGCCAAGATTCTTCTTCTGTTGTGCGTTAGCGCATGCGCTAGCGCTACCGCCTGCTCTAGCAGCCAGTTTTGAGTTTTTGCTTCAAACTTGGGCGCAACCTTCTTATGTTATCCTTGAGTCATATGAACTTGTTATCCTGCACACTTAAACACACAAGATCAAATACACATAGGATTTGTTATTCTCAAACCAAGGAGATGCGGAAGACCATGTTCCAACAACGATATCCGTCTACTTGCCTATAAATACGGGTGCAGGGCCCGTCATTTATAACGAAGAACTGTAAGAACCAAAGTTGGCTTGATTGTGCCGGTCTCTTTCCGAGGTCGCATGGTTTGAGTTTTGCCTGACCGGTTTGTGTGTTCGCAGGTTAGCGACTTGCAGTTCGCGGTCAGCATTCTCCCTTCTTCCAACTTTGAATAAACCAGTCCGACAGCGGTCTGTCTGGGCAGACTGTGTTTAGGTGTTCTTGGACTGTGCAGCAGACTCAGTTGATCAGGCATTCTTAAAAGACCAGGCGGTCTTGAGTGCGGTCTGCAGCAGGAAGCAGTTTCTTCTTCAAGTGTTTACAACAGTTGAATAAGCAGCAGGTCGAGCGGTCTGTGGTTGCGGGCTGACAGGAGCGGTCTACTCTGTTCGCGCGGTCTCAGGGGTTAACCGCACGGCTTGTCTGTTCGTGTGGTCTGGCGATCTCAGTTTGTCAGGTCGTCGACAGCTTGTAGTTTTGTGTTTTGTGCTTCTCTCCTCAGTGATTCTTATGAATCATGTCTCGCCATGTATAACTCTAATTGTAAAGAGATAGTTAATACCAAAGCAATATTCGGTCTTCCCATTGTCATTGTGTTGTTATACTTGTGGAAAGTTTATGAAGTGTTCCGCATTTTACTTCACCTCCGGACCTCAAATTTTTTTAACACAAAACGCACGACCGTGCATTTTGGGACATGCGATTGACAGAGATAAACAGTGCCTGTAGCTACAGGAAGGCCGTGCATTTTTGTTCACACACGACCGGAATGCTCATGCGCGACCAAAAATGCACAGGGTGGGGCATGTCTCCGATTTTTGCTAGCATCCACCAGGTGGGTCGTGCGTTTTCCTTCACGCACGATTGAATTTAATCGTGCGTTAAGGATAACGCACGATGAGCATCATCACAAGCAGCTCTGAGTAAATTGCACGATCGCTTAGATCGTGCGTTAACAATAATGGCACGGTCATGCGATTTACCCAGATTTCAATGCCCAGCTCAAGTGCATAGTCCACCTGCACACAATCAAAACCACAGCACTAATCCACAGAATATAGCACCAGCCACAGGGCTAACACCCAAATTAATAGCAAGACAGGCATGGGGAACCCGCAGAGGCATACCCCCAGCACAGAATGTGCAATTGCACAGACCACTAGGCGAAAAGAGTGCATTATGTGTAAAGTGATGAAAAAAGCAAATATTAGCGTTTTAACGCTAAAAGTGTAGTGCACGAGTGAGAAAAAGTCCCAGATGAGTCCGGAAAACCCTATATAATCGGGACTCATCACACCCCCAGACTTAACCATTTGCTCGACCCGAGCAAATCATCCCTTAAGCGGACAAGAAAAAAGCAAGCTGGCATAGAAATTGTAAAGCGGAGTACCATACGAAGTCACATGCTCACGCGCATAGAAATACAGTAAATGAAATTTCTAATTATACATATTAGTCTATAATTTTCTAGGAGCGTATTTATATATTACATTTACTCAAAAATTGAATCACAGTGAATCATCTAGTCATGCATAGGAAGAAAGTAAACGGATCGCTAAGGTGAGCATTGCCAAAGATCGGGGCTTGGGATAACCTCCAAAGAAATCCATCAATGTTAGTGGCCATAGGCTTGCCCGGTCACACTCTCTCCACGGCACTGGTAAATTTCAGCTATGCAAATCAATAGGACTTAGATTAGGATGCAATATCAGGCTTGGGTTTAAGGTGAGGTGAATCAAGATAAACATGGAGGTTTGATCACACTTAAACAAAAATGAGAGCTAGCAACAAACTCAGTCTACCAAGGATAAAAAAATGGGAATTGACACCCCCAGACTTAGCTTTTTACATATAGGGTCACTTCCACATTGGTCAAACTCAAATATTTATTTTTTTCTCTTTTTTTTTTATTTTAATTTTCTTTTTCTTATCAGCTTTTTCAAAAGTACCCAAAACATGAATCTTTTAAAACACACCTAATCAAAAATATTCACCAAAAGCACAAGTAGAAATTCAGAATTTTAGTTTAAGCTCAAATCTAAGTGTGAAATTAGGTTAGTCATTTTGTCATTGCTGATTATGAGGTCGGGGTAAACCAATGGATGGTTATAAGGCCCAAATTGTATATACAATGTTAGAAAAATATAGGCATGGATGCAAAGGCTCAATCTATCCAATAAAAGTCCTAAATCAGTTTTGCAAAACATGAATTTTCCTACACAAATGCCTCAAGAGTCGTTAGGGGCAAGTTCTAGACACTGAGAAATATTATCCTTCATCCCGACTCGAGCAATATAAGGCTAACGAACGTCTACACACATTTCTATGCTACCATTTGATTCACACTGGATTCATAAATTTTTAAGTATAGTAAACAACATCTACGCTAATAGAAAGATATAAAACTAAAAGTATAGAGAGAAATCTACTCTACACAGATTTCTATGCAAACCATGAGCACTCGACTAGGAGCACTACATGAGTCAACATTTTATTTCACCTCACAATCCTAAGCCAACACAGAGATTTTCCCAATCACACAAAAGAAATGAGTTGAACTCGTAACGCACCTACGACTAAATGCGCTCAAGTTGGTGCTATGGTGTGCAAAGGAAATGAACAAAACATCTTAAATAAAAGCTTATAGTATGCTATGCAATAGTGCACGGGAGTGAGTACAACGAATATCTCTCCCCCAGACTTAAACTAAACAAACCAGCATAAAATATCAACATGAAATTTAAATGAGGGCTAAGGGAAGAGAGTACCCAATGCTCAACAAGTGAGCATACCAGAAGACGCTTGTAAACCAATACAAAGCCACCGCATCCATCATTAGAAAGAGTACCTGCAGGGGTGAGCTCCTCCAAAACAAAAGAAAATAGACAAGCTAAAAAAATACAACTAACTAAATGAACTAGATAAAAATATGCAGGAGAAAGTGGGATAACTACTGGGGTTATTATCCTCCCAGCATGACTTATTCAAAATTAAAATAGTTCTAGCTAATGTGTCTATGAAAATGGAAATGTACAGGTAACTATTCTAATATGCGTGTTGGTAACGGGTACCGATACGGCGATAAAATAGTTACCCCTCTACCTAAATAATAATACCTGCTCTTCACAGGTAGAGGAAGCAGAAAGTAAGAAGTGGAGGAGGAGTCATCCTCACCATTCTCAGCAAAATATATCTCCTTGCCCAGCAAGATGTCGTCTTCTTCAGGACGGATGTAGGAGGAAAAGGCAATGAGTGGAGCTTCCACCATGGAGGGGGGATCAACCTCCTCTCATAAGTGGATGCTCACCTCATTGGCATGAACAAAATGCTCTGAATCCTCCTAAAGTCCATGTGTAGAATCAACCTGCGCAGGTTCAGACACTGAAGAAGGGGGGTTAAGGAATAAACGAGAAGAAGAACATAAATAAACATCAATCGGTGGAGGGGTCCCGGTCTCACTCCCATCAGATTGGGGAAGTAAAATAATGTCGAAATTGTCAACAGTGGCATAAGGGTTGGCAGGATCAATAGTAACCTTGCCCAAGATTTGGACTTCCTTCACCGGTGCTGAGGTAGAATCCTCTTCACCTAGAAGGTTGTCCTCCTCCACAGGAATAGGCACAACACATACATCACCTGCCTTATCTTGCGACGCGTCATTGATAATGTCGTCAGAGACGAAAGTAGCAGTATGCACAACAGGGGTAGGAATAGTGCTTAGATAAAAGTCAAGCACTGATTCCTCACAAAGAATCGAATCTACGCTAGGTGATATATTATAACACCCCAGATTTTGCTGAGCACAAAAGCTAGAATGCCCAAGGTTGAGGGGAAGTCTGTCGTAGCTGGGAGATAGCACCGACGCTAGCGCTAGCGTAGGCATTAGCTGTCCCGTCGAGTAAAACTCTGGTTTTCGACGGTGTTCGTCAAGTTGGATTCGTCGAGGCAGTTTCATCGAAGGGAATTCGTCGAAGAGCTAGCGCGGGCAGTAGCGCTAGCGCCGGCGATAGCATTTCATCGGGTAATGAAGTTCCATCGGGACGTCGGAGGGTTTTCATCGGAGGGTTTTTTTTTTGAGTAGCTAGCGCAGGCTGTAGTGCAGGAGGTAGCTCTAGCGCCGGTGCTAGCCGACGAAACTAGTTCCGTAAGTGGTGTTTCCTGGACGTCCGATCTTCTTAGATCTTGATCCTAAGGTTCAGATAAGTGCGTCCTATGGATCTAAATAGGGCAGAGAAGTTCTATTCTCATTTCATCAAGTCTTTTGGTGCTTTTGGAGGCCAAGGAAAGGAGTAGGGTTTGGGAAGAAGGAAGCTAGATCTGCCATTGTTGGGGCACCGAAGCTTCGTTCGCTGATCCAAAACCAGATCCGTGGAGAGGACTATGAGGCGCTTCTTTCTATCCGTGCCTTTCAACCGATCCATGGCGAGGAAGAGAACTCTTAGGGTAACGACATCTCTCCTCCCGATTTTAGGATGCGTGCGTGGCATCTTTGCTTTTACCTTCTCTTTTCTGAAATTTATGGCACTGGATCTCTCAAATGAGAGGGATTTGGGTCGCCTTGGTTCAAGAAGAACCATCGGTTTGATTGAGTCCATCCATGACATGATTTTGCACTAGAGATCCGCTCCGTTAATGGATTAGGTGTTGGATCGGTAGGCGCCCTTAGAGGGGGGGGGGGGGGGGTGAATAAGGGTTTTACAAGCTTATATCATATTTTGAAATACTTGCTTATGATAAGAGATCAAAATAGTGATTTTGAATAAAGATCTAAATTGTTTTATAATGAAGGAGAGGGTAGTAAACAATTTAGAGAATTGAAGATCAAATAAATTTTATTACACAAAGATAGACATGATTATTACTAATAAAATTGATTACAAAATTAGATTTCAATGATGCTAGAAATCAAAGCGAAATATGAAAGACTCATTTTGTTTTCTATACCGACTCGTATCCCCACAAACCGGTTGGCTTTAGCCGTTCCTTCCCCGGATACGGCCTCAAGCTACTCTAGCCAACCCTTCCCCGGATATGGCCTCGAGCACCCCCTAGACCTACACCCGAGACCTAGTCGCCAACACGAGGCGAATTTCTGCCCTAAGTCCTACCCAGACCTAGTCGCCAACACAAGGCGAATTTACTACACGATTTAAAAGAGATGGATAAATGAAATAACAACAATATAAAACTCCCCATATGGATCTCTTGGAGAAGTGGACGAAGGCCCGCAGAGAATGATCGTAGTCGATGCGGTCTTTCATCACGATGATGACGCGTGTTGAAATCTTCTCCACAAATCTCCTTAAGCCTTTATGGATTTATGGGAGTATCTCTCTGAACCTTCCACTCTATGTTGTGGCACGAAGCTCTGGAATTTAGGATCTCAAGAGGATGAAGAAGACGGATCCAAGGGGTCCTTTTTGTAGCCTTGGAGCTAGCGCCTGCGCTATCGCTACCGCCGACGCTATCCCAGATTAGACAATATTCTGCGCGGCAGAATCTTCAATCCGACGAAACATTTCTCTCTTGCCTTCTGTGCTCCACGCTACCGCCTGCGCTATCGGTAACCGCCAGGCGCTATCTCTTTCTATATGTGCTCCCGGAATTTCACTATTCATCGCTAGCACCGGGCGCTAGGTACTACCACCGGCGCTAGTGGGAGTGTTGGATTTGATGGCTCAAATTTGGGGGCAACCTTCTTATGTAATCCTTGAGTCATATGGACTCTGTTTTCCTGCACACTTAAACACACAAGATCAAATACACATAGGATTTGTTATTCTCAAACCTAGGAGATGAGGAAGACCATGTTCCAACAAACTCCCCCTTTTGATAATAACAAATCCATTAATGATAAATCAGAGCATTAATATATAAGCATGATAAAACTTACTTGTGTGTGTGTGAGAGTGATGACTTAGGATAATTATCAATTTTAGCATTTAGAATTGCTCCCCCTAAATACATGCTCCCCCTAAGTGAATGCTCCCCAATATGTAAGCCATCGTCTTTAATTAATCAAGTTAGTTTTTCATTTTGATAGCGAATTTTATTTATCATGGAAGATCTCCCCCTTTTGTTATTAGCAAAAGCGGGCAAGGAAGCAATGGTCATAAAAAAGATTTTTGATAATAAGATAAGGCATGCTCGAGCTTTTTAGAGAAAATGAAATGATAAGGAGTTTTAAGCATAAAAACAATTTTTAATAAATTAGAGTTTTAGCATAAATATTTTCATAGAAATAGATCAGAGTTTTTAGCATAAAGATGAACAATATAACATTTACCAAGTAATCAATATTATCATGTTAGTTTTCCCCTTTATATAAGAGTTTTAAGAAAAAAAAAGGTAATGATTTCCAAGTAACCAATCTACCCAGATAATATGTCTACACCCTAGCCCCATACTAAGTGACGGATGGGCATGAGGAGCTGCATACATGCCGTAGGTTGGGGTGTTAGTCCCATATGCAAACACTAGACAAAACTCAACCTAGCACTCTCCCCCCCCCAGTGCCTCGCAAGGCCCCACTGGAACCCTCCCCGGTTAAGGACAAGACATGACTAGAGATAAGGTTATCTAATGTCTACAACCCTAGGCCCCCGCTATGGTGAGATATGAAGTCATGGATAATAATTATTGGAAACATTTATCATTTAATTCTAATGATACATTCATAGCCTATGGGTTTATATTTTTATTTGAATTTTTTAAAGAAAAAAAGTCACAGAGATAATTTGAAATCCATTAAAGAATCAGAGTTTTAGCATTACAATATTTGTGTTAGAATAACCAATATAAATTCTACCAAGCAAGTCTACCATTTGTTGAAAAGGAATTTTGGTATTTAAGAATTTGATATAAGCATGAAAGCGCAAGGTAAAATAATTATATGGTTATGATGCGAAAGACTTATCGAAATACAAGAAACATCTTATTGTAATCAATGATGATCCATAAAAAGATATATGAGTTAAATTTCATATAGAAGATGTTTTTGTAAATCATTGTTCAATTAAAATCTTTAAGTTTAACAATAAAGTAACCAAGCATGAAATAATGTTATCAAAAAGAGATTACTACAATGTAATTTAAATTCACAATTTCAAAACATACCAAACATTGTAGAAAGCATGCTAGGTTATCTAGTGCATTTATATAGAAGGAGTATTATAGAATTTTAGCATTAGGATCCAATACTCATGAGAAGAAGTGTTATGGAAGATAATGATGTGCGCATAAGTGTATTTTGAATAGAGTAAACAAATGTTTTAAACACAAATGCAAGAAATATGTAATGTAAAGAGCACAATAAAACACAAATAGTTTTACTTCCACAAACTTCAATGCACAAAAATAATGTACAACTACCAAGGTGCTTTGCACACACAATGCTCATTAAGACTTATCAGGGTGCAAAGTAGTGCTTGGGGGATCACACAATTTTATTCTTCAATATTGATTTTTTTTGTGATCCGGTGTACTTAAGAATAAGTGATTTTTATTTTGAAAGAAAGATATGGTTTGCACAAGATACTTTACTATTCTTTCCAAGGTGCTCAACCTCACAACGCTTATTAAGACTTATCAGGAGGTTCAAGTAGTGCTTGGTGGAGTTATCTTTGTCACTTTATTTTATGATTTTTGTTTTGTACAAAGTTCGCTGAATACACTTGTTTTGCAAACCAATATAATTTATGAAAACATAACCACTTTTCTTAACTTTTAAAAGTGCAAATAGAGGTAGTGTAGGTAAGATACTTGTGCAATTTTAATTCATTGTACTAATACAAAACATACACAAGCATTCTTAGATTAAAAATATTTGTAGACAATGCCAAAATAAGTGAGTGAATCAAACATAAAACATTTACTCATACTTAGAGGCATGCTAAGCTTGGTTCTACACAACTTTTACAATATAATTTATGCACATGAGTTTAGAAGTACCAAGGCATGATAAAGACAATGTTCAAAGTAGTTTTAAAATATGAATCACAACATTGTAGAAAGTCTTAAATGATAGAAGAAATCATGCTTGATTTTCTCAATAAAATCCATACAATATTTTTGATATTTTTGCGAAATAATTTTAATTTAAAGTTTGAACTCTTATAATTTGATCTTCGACTTCCCGAGGACTACCCTGTGAGAGGTTTGCCCGGTACTAGGTGATATGATGGGATGATTGCCCAAATCCCCCTTTCGCAAGATACATGTAAATAGAAGAGTTTAGTTCAAAATAAAAATTTTTGATACTTGTTTTTGTTTTATATTTTTGTATTTGATATTTGCATATAGAAATGGAAATCAAACAAATAACCAAAGAATGGAAGTAAGAAAAAATATTTTTTGTAATTTGGCTTTTGTAAATTTTTATTTTAATTTTTCAAAAATCATTTATAGGCAGAAATGCAAAAATGAGTAGTACATATAAAATAATATCTTTTTAGTGATTTTTCAGAATTTTAAAATTACAGAAAATCGGAGACTTGAGCTAGCGCCGGTGTTAGGTCCTAGCGCTTGCTTTAGCTCACAGAGAGTGCTTATTTTAATCATATAGCCTAGATTTTCTTTGATTTTTCTTCCGATTTTCTTAATTATGTTTGTGCAATGTAAGGCATGTCTAATGAAGTGAAGAGACGAGAAGAAATCGCAAAAAGTTGCGGAAGTTAAAATTTTAGTACATGGGTTTCATATTCATTAAAGCTCCATATTCATTAAACCTTAATTCTTGATTTTTGCACAACCATTTAAGCTTAATTGTTATAGTATATGCAAACAAAGAAGATATGATTAATGTTATGCCAAAGTTTGATAGTGTTTCAACTTACAGACCTAGAATGAAGTGAAGATTCTATTTGATTTGATCTTGTTGATATCAAGATGATTCTAAGGTCTAAAGTTGACATAAATCACAATACGTACATAATACACCAACCATGATATGCAATCATATAATTCAAGCAAAAAACGTATTGATAATTGAGCTTTCTTTTAGATCTTGATCTTTCTTTTAGATCATGTTATTTCTCTAGTTTGGTTGATGTGGGATATAGAGCTTAATAGCCAAATCTTGATTAACATATCTTATAGCAAATTTATAGTTCAATTTTATATGAATACTATATTATATATAGGTAATGAATATAAGAATATTAGATAGGTCATCACAATAAAATATGATTTTGAATTTTGATTAATTTGATTTATAAACTCATTAAGTTTTAAGAGATAAGATCATACTTCCTGTAATATATAAGATGACCATAACATGATAGCTTAATAAATAAGAAAACAAAAGGAAAAATAAAGAGACATTAAAGCATATCATGAAGTAGAAAATTTGTATATTTCATTTTTGAAAATATTCTACTTCATGCATTTGGTGATACCTAATGAATAAGAGATTTAGGTATCCAAAGGGGACCAAGTGTGGTGGTTCCTTTGGGTACCCAAATATTGCGTGTAGGTTTGTGGGTAGTTAGTGATGAATGGGTCCTTTCATGTGATGTTAATGTTTCATTTTTAATTTTGGGCCTCCATTCAAACTTTGGTTTAATGTTATTCTTATATGTGAAATTTCCATTGATATAATCTTTATATTGATGATTATGATTGTAATGATTATTAAAAGTGTTGTTCATAGGAAATTTGTGTAGTTTTATTTTTAAGTTGGGAGAAACATGATTTTGTAAATAATGGTGATTTTGATTTACAAATCCTTTATGTTCCTTACTCCCATGAATAAACTTAGTTAGGATGTTCATATTCATATTCAACTTGTTTTTAGATATAGTTTGATATTGTGAATTTGTATTTACAATTTTCATAAGCATGTTGATTTTTGATTTTAATTCATCATTCTTGATCTTTAGATTATGTCTAGCTTTATTATAAGCTATTGTGCTATTTTTAAGAGTAGAAACAATTGAATCAATATGGTTTTGATATTCATTTTTGTATTCCTCAAATGTTTCATCCATCTCTTCAATTTCAATTTTATAACTTTTCCATGTAGCACAATCACTTTTTAAAGATGAATTTTCTAAAGATAATTTTTCATTATGTTCTTTTATACAAATAATTTCTTTTTCAAGTTCCTTAAATTTTTCTTTAATATCATTACAATCAAAACAAGGTTTTGTATTTTCAATTGAAGTGACATGAGTAAAGCTAGATAAATCAGATTTTGATTCTACTTTAACTTTTGCTTTTAAATTTTTATTTTCTAAGCGCAATTCGCATTTTTAATTTCTTAATTTTGCGCTTTGTAATTTGTAGCAATTGTAAAGTAGAAATAGAATTGCAAACAATAAGATGATTTGATTTCCTTACAGTGCTTTTGGATGCTGTGAGATTTGAGCATGAATTTTCTTTGTTGTCTTCATCTATTTGGCATTCCTCTTCCAAAGATGAGATTTCTTCTTTTCCATTTGATGTGCAATCTTGTATGTTCTCCACTTCTTGCATTTGTTCCATACCTGTAGATGGAGAATCATACATTTCTTCAAGAAATTTCCATACTTTATATGCACTAGAAAAACAATATATTAATTTTGAAATTTCGTGAGATAAAGCACAGAAAATACTATTTAAGGATTTTGCATTTAGATGACGTTCCTGTTTATTTGATTCATCCGCTGGTCTAACTATTGCTATATCCCATGCATTGATATCTAAATTTTTAATAAACTTTTCCATTAAAAATTTCCACCCTTTATACTTTCTCCCTTCGAATAAAGGTGGTTTCAGAGATTTTTTTTCTTCGTAAAAATTTACCCCACTAATGAAAGCGAGATCATGAGACGCCATTATTCCTGGTTGATAAGCCGATTGGAATAAAACCGCTCTGATACCACTTGTTGGATCGGTAGATTCCCTTAGAGGGGGGGGGGGGGGGTTGAATAAGGGTTTTAAAAGCTTATATTATATTTTGAAATACTTGCTTATGATAAGAGATCAAAATAGTGATTTTGAATAAAGATCTAAATTGTTTTATAATGAAGGAGAGGGTAGTAAACAATTTAGAGAATTGAAGATCAAAATCAATTTTATTACACAAAGATAGACATGATTATTTTTAATAAAATTGATTACAAAATTAGATTTCAATGACGCTAGAAATCAAAGCGAAATATGAAAGACTCTTTTTGTTTTCTATACTGACTCGTATCCCCACGAACCGGTTGGATTTAGCCATTCATTCCCCGGATACGGCCTCAAGCTGCTCTAGCCAACCCTTCCCCGGATATGGCCTCGAGCACCCCCTAGACCTACACCGAAGACCTAGTCGCCAACACGAGGCGAATGTCTGCCCTAAGTCCTACCCAGACCTAGTCGCCAACACGAGGCGAATTTACTGCACGATTTAAAAGAGATGGATAAATGAAATAACAACAATATAAAAACTCCCTATATGGATCTCTTGAAGAAGTGGACGAAGGCCCGCAGAGTATGATCATAGTCTATGCGGTCTTTCATCACGAGGATGACGCGTGTTGAAATCTTCTCCACGGATCTCCTTAAGCCTTTTATGGATTTGTGGGAGTATCTCTCTGAACCTTCCTCTCTATGTTGTGGCACGAAGCTCTGGAATTTAGGATTTCAAGAGGATGAAGAAGACGGATCCAATGGGTCCTTTTTATAGCCTTGGAGCTAGCGCCTGCGCTATCGCTGCCGCCGGCGCTATCCCAGATTAGGCAATATTCTGCGCTGCAGAATCTTTAATCCGAGGAAACATTTCTCTCTTGCCTTCTGTGCTCCGCGCTACCGCCTGCGCTATCGGCTACCACAAGGCGCTATCTCCTTCTATATGTGCTCCCGGAATTGCGCTATTCATCGCTAGCGCCAGGCGCTAGGTACTACCGCCGGCGCTAGTGGGAGTGTTGGATTTGATGGCTCAAATTTGGGGGCAACCTTCTTATGTAATCCTTGAGTCATATGGACTTTGTTTTCCTGCACACTTAAACACACAATATCAAATACACATAGGATTTGTTATTCTCAAACCTAGGAGATGCGGAAGACCATGTTCCAACATTAGGCATTGTGGGTGAAGCCGAAATCGTGACCGGTTGTCTGATTCGGTGATGTTGCTTAACGTGCATTTTAGAGGTTTTGCTAGAAATTCGATGACGGCAAAAACGTCGTATGTGTTGCCCTTATGTTTCGTGTGAGAACGAACGTTGGTTTGGAAAGGGTAAATTTTATATGTATGTGAAGGCGTGACTTTGTCTTTGTGGTCGGTTGGCTAGCCCGTGACTGCTTGGATTCATGTGGGGAGAGTGTCCCGGTAAGACTAGTCCCCTTTTGAGCAAACTAACGAGAACAAGTATGCTGATGCGCCTGTTGGCAAGATGATCCATGTAAGGGGTGAGGTCTTAGTGGAGTTCTTCTCTTTTGGCTCAGTGATTGTGGCGAGAAAAAGTATGTTGATGCGCCCGTTGGCAAGGTGAGCCATGTAAGGGGTGAGGTCTCAGTGGAGTTCTTGGCCTTAGGCTTGCACGCACGTGGGGGAAATGATAAGTACCATTGGTTCATTTTGAAATGATGATGTGTGTTGTTATGTTAGAAGCATACACGCCATAGGGTTCCTTGGGTGAAACCCAGGTTTGCATACATGCTACATTGCTAGGACCCCTTACTTTTATTGCTCAACATAGAAACATGAATGATGATTATGACACTCATGCCTGTTGTTTTTATGTTATTACTGTTTATTACAATTGCATACGAAGTGCTGACTTGTAGGGTGATGTAGTTCCCCGGGGTCCGCTAGGACGACCGGGAGGAGGGGTGTTGTTACAGCGTTGTTGGTCAGCCAAAGCTGACCCTCATTATACCACTCTTTGTGATTTGGATGCAGGGCAAGGATCGCATGCTGGACCTAGCTCGCCGACCAAAAAAAGCCTAAGCCTTATGAAGTGCACTCTTCCTGCCTTCTTATTTGACTATGATGTCTTTACTTGTTCTGGCTTGCATGCCGAGGTAACTTAGGATTGTGATGATCTTTTGGACATTATATATGCCCTGTTTGTTTGTCGAGAGTATGAGTTTTATAAGTCTTAAGGTCGTGGCACTCTTATGTAGATGTTGATAATTTCTGTGGTTTATTTAATGTTTTCGCTATGTTTGTTCTGAGTTTTGAGATGGTTACATCTATATCACTTTTTAATACAAAAGCTGTGGCGACTATATGCTGTGGGGTCCCGGCTGGATCCATATTATATAGTCATTGCAGGGGAGGTGTTACAATTTGGTATCAGTGCTAGGTTGGAGTTCTTGTTGAGGTTTTGCATGTTTGGATCGCGTCATGAGGTTGTCCACATAGGAGTACCTTGTGGGACCATGAGTGTCCTTGCGTTCGAGTCTTGCGAATAGAGTTTGTTTCGTGTTTCCTTGCTTATGTTAGGATGGTGGCGACGATGAGGGGATGTCGAGATGACAAGAGGATCCTTCGGCAAGCAGTGCTACGGCCCCAGCCCTTATGAATATGGGCGTGTCCCCGACAGACTTCTGTCGTATGCTAGCGGAGGCGATGGTGGCGGCTCAAGCTGCGGCAATTCAACAGATTGCAATGTCTGTTGTGCAAGCTGCGACTCTGGTTACTGTGACACCAGAGGTGGGAGTAAGGTTGGTAGAGCCGTTAGCCGAGAGGGCGGTTGGGCAAGGAGATCGTCAGATGAAGTACTATCTGAGTTTCCATCCTCCGACGTTCACAGGAGTTGGCACCCTGACGAACTTTGAGGATTGGTTGGTGAGAATTCAGGAAATCCGGAAAGCAGCAGAGACCCCAGAGGACTAGCAGTCCCAGTTCGCGTCATTTATGTTAGAAGGTGACGCTAAGCTGTGGTGGGTGAATCATAGCGATCGTCATTTCCTTGGATGTGTCCCGTCCATGGAAGAGTTCGAGAATGCTTTCCTGAAGCGCTATATCCCCTCTTCGACGAGGTTAGCCCTTCAGCAGCAGTACTTGCACTTGGTGCAGCACGAGAAGATGGTAGACGAGTACTTGCAGGAGTTTACTCGGTTGGGTCGTTACGCGGGGACGACCATGGAAGACGATGATTGGAGGGATAATCTCTTCTATCAGGGTCTGAGAGAGAATTTAAGGCAACCTCTGAGATAGCCTTAAAGAATGCGAGGTTCAATGAGTTAGTTGAAGCCGCTCGAACTTTGGAAAATGATATGGAGCGAACCCAGTGCCGCAAGGGCTTGGTGGCAAAGCAGGTAGAAGGTAAGCCATCTCAGTCTCAAGGGAAGTCTGAGAAAAGTTGGTGGAAGAAAAAGCCCCATCCTTTTAGGACTAGCGAGAGGAGTGGTGCGGCTTCTGGAGAGTTCCGTTCCAAGGGACCAGTGATGTGCTACAAGTGTGGCAAGGTGGGCCACATAGCTCAGTTTTGTTTCGAGAGTGGAGTTGAGCCAGAGCAGAGGCAAGAGTAGTCAACGCATTCCGGTCTTAGTGTTGGGGAGAAAGGGAAAGCGGCGGAGTCCAGTGCTTCTTGTTTCCCTCCTGTGCAGCCTAGAGCGTACAACCTCGGGCAGAAGGAAGCAATTCGTCAACCTGACATGGTGACAGGCTTCGTGCTAGTTTCTGGCTACCCCTCTAGAGTGTAGTTCGACACGGGAGCGTCACACTCTTTTCACGTGGAGAGCTTTATCTGGAGGATCAGTGTTGAGACTATCGAAGCAGAGGCGAAGCTTAGTGTGCGCATGTCGAATGGGTCTTTCATGACCACTGGAAGTTCGAGTTGGTAGCAGTGATCCTACCACTAGCCGAATTTGACATCATCCTTGAGATGAACTGGCTTGCAGAGCAACGAGCTAGTATTGACTGCCTGTTGAAGGTGGTGACCTTAAGGAGTGAAGGTAGAGCGGAGGTCAAGTTTGAGGGCCTTTGCAGAGTGGCTTGCTCACTAATCTCCGCCGTGCAAATGGTGCATGCGGTGAATCAAGGAGGAGAGGCGTTTGTAGCTTTGTTGGAGACTCACTCCACAAATTCGGCGATTGGGGAAGTGCCAATGGTGGAGGAATTCAAGGATGTGTTCCCCGAGGAGCTTCCGGGAGTGCCTCCTCAGCGTGAATCAGACTTTTCAATTGAGTTGGTGCCGGGTGCGAATCTGGTGTCGCGTCCTCCGTTTAGGAAGGCACCAAAGGAACTGGCCGTGTTAAAGGCGCCGGTGTTGTTCATTAAGAAAAAGGATGGTAGTGTGCGGCTATGCATAGACTATCGCGAGTTGAATAAGTTGACCATCAAGAATAAGTACCCAATTAAGCTAATCGATGATTTGTTCGATTAGTTGGTGGGGTCGACGGTGTACTCCAAGTTGGATTTGAAGTCGGGTTACTATCAGTTAAGGAATCGAGAAGAGGATATTCCCAAGACAGCGTTTGGGATGAGATATGGTCATTTTGAGTTCTCTGTGATGTCATTCAGATTGACGAACGCGCCATCAGTGTTCATGGATTTAATGAATCGTGTGTTTCGATAATACCTGGATTCATTCGTGGTGGTGTTCATCGACCACATCCTAGTGTATTCAAAGTCAAAGGCGGAACAAGAGTCTCATCTGAGATTAGTGTTGCAAACTTTGAGGGAGAACCAGCTTTATGCGAAGTTTTCAAAGTGCGAGTTCAGGATCAGGAAAGTGGCATTCATGGGCCACGTGATTAGTGGAGATGGGGTGGCAGTGGATCCTGCGAAGATTGAAGCCATTAGAGATTGGCCTGTACTGAGAACCGTGGCGGATGTCCGGAGTTTCCTTGGACTAGCCGGTTATTACAGAAGGTTCGTTGAGAACTTTTCGCGGATGGCTTTGCCCCTCACCACTCTTACCCGAAAGGACTAGAAGTTTGTGTGGACGCCGGAGTATGCCCGTGCGTTCAAGACCTTGAAGGAAAGATTGATGTCTGCTCTAATCCTAAGTCTTCCTAGTGGGACTGAAGGATTTCAAATTTTCAGCGATGCGTTAGGTTGTAGTTTGGGTTGCGTGCTAGTGCAACATTGCAACGTGATAGCTTATGGGTCAAGGGAGCTAAAGCCTCATGAGAGAAATTACCCCGTCCACGACTTGGAGTTGGCGGCGGTGATTTTTGCGTTGAACTTGTGGCGGCACTATGTGTATGGTGCGAAGGTTGAAATCCTCACGGACCACAAAAGTTTGAGGTATCTTTTAGATCAGAAGGATCTTTATATGAGGCAGCGTAGGTGGGTCGAGTTCCTTTGGGACTACGACATAGCGATTCAGTATACGCCAGGCAAGGCCAATGTGGTGGCCGACGCCTTGAGTAAAAAGTATTCCGGGCAGGGAAATTGGATTGAAGCACGTGATGTGTGTTTGGTGCGAGAGTTCGAGTCTCTTGGCATTGTGTGTGTGGTAAGGGTGAGTCCAGTGCAACTCGGCTGAATTGGATCAAGATATAGTGTGATCTAGCAGATCGAATTCGAGAGGCAACCAGTACAGACAAGGAGTGTCAGTGATTGGCGTTGGAATCTCAGCAAAGCGAAGGCAGTGCTTTGGAGATGGTTGGTGGACTTTTACAGAGAAATGGAAGGGTGTGTGTCCCTCTCTTTGGCAAGCTCCGTGTGGAGTTGATGTTGAGGTTCACTTCACGAAGTACTCAATTCATCCAGGAAGTACGAAGATGTACTTGGATTTGAAGAAATATTTTTGGTGGCCTGGGATGAAGCGGGATGTAGCTTTGTATGTAAGCCGGTGTAAAACGTGCGCCATAGTGAAGGCTACTTGCCAAATGCTGGGTGGATTCTTGAAACCTCTTCCTATCCCCGAGTGTAAATTCGACGATATCTCCATGGATTTTGTGCACGGTTTGCCTCAATCGCGGAAAGGTAACGATGTGATTTGGGTGATTGTGGATCGTCTGAGCAAGGTAGCCCACTTCATTCTAAATCAGAAGGACAATGGCATGGAGAAGCTCGTGGAGCTTTATATTCGTAACATTGTGCGGCTGCACGGAATTCCAAAGAGCATCGTTAGTGATCGCGATGGGCAGTTCACGTCCAAGGACTGGAGGTTAGTGCAGATAAATTTGGGCACAAAAGTGAAGTTTAGTACCGCGTTTCTATGCTAGGTGATATATTGTAACACCCCAGATTTCGTTGAGTGCGAAAGCTGGAATGCCCAAGTTAAGGGAAAGACTTTCGTAGCTGGGAGCTAGCGCCGGCACTAGAGCTAGCGCATGCGTTAGCTGTCCCGTCGAGTAAAACTCTAGTTTTCGACGGTGTTCGTCAAGTTAGATTCGTCGAGGTGGTTTCATCCGAGGGAATTCGTCGAAGAGCTAGCGCGGGCGGTAGCGCAAGTGCTGGAGATAGCGTTTTGTCGGGTAATGAAGTTCGGTCGGGACGTTGAGTTATTTTTGTCGGAGGGTTTTCGTCGAGTAGCTAGCGCAGGCGGTAGCGCTAGCACCAGCGCTAGCCGACGGAACCAGTTCCGTAAGTGGTGCTTCCTGGACATCTGATCTTCTTAGATCTTGATCCTAAGGTTCAGATAAGTGTGTCATAAGGCTCTAAATAGTGCAGAGAAGTTCTATTCTCATTTCATCAAGTCTTTTGGTGCTTTTGGAGGCCAAGGAAAGAAGTAGGGTTTGGAGGAAGAAGGAAACTAGATCCGCCATTGTTGGAGCACCGGAGCTCCGTTCATTGATCCGAAACCAGATCTGTGGAGAGGACTAGGAGGCGCTTCTTTCTATCTATGCCTTTCAACCGATCCATGGTGAGTAAGAGAACTCTTAGGGTAACGACATCTCTCCTCCCGATTTTAGGATGTGTGCATGGCATCTTTGCTTTTACCTTCTCTTTTCTGAAATTTATGGCACCGGATCTCTCAAATGAGAGGGATTTTGGTCGCCTTGGTTCAGGAAGAACCATCGGTTTGATTGAGTCCATCCCCGACATGATTTTGCACTAGAGGTCTGATCCGTTAGTGGATTGGGCATTGTGGGTGAAGTCGAAATCGTGACCGGTAGTCCGATTCGGTGATGTTGCTTAAAGTGCATTTTAGGGGTTTTGCTAGAAATCTGACGACGACGAAAACGTCGTATGTGTTGCCCTTATGTTTCGTGTGAGAATGAAGGTTGGTATGTAAAAGGTAAATTTTATGTGTATGTGAAGGCATGAATTTGTCTTTGTGGTCGGCTGGCTAGCCTGTGTATGCTTGGATTCATGTGGGGAGAGTGTCCCGGCAAGACAAGTCCCCTTTTGGGCTAACTGACGAGAACAAGTATGCTGATGCGCCCGTTGGCAAGATGAGTCATGTAAGGGGTGAGGTCTCAGTGGAGTTCTTGGCTTTTGTCCTAGTGATTGTGGAGAGAACAAGTATGTTGATGCGCCCGTTGGCAAGGTGAGCCATGTAAGGGGTGAGATCTCAGTGGAGTTCTTGGCCTTGGGCTTGCACGCCCATGGGGGAAATGATAAGTACCTTTGGTTCGTTCTGAAATGATGATGTGTGTTGTTATATTCGAAGCATATACTCCATAGGGTGCCTTGAGTGAAACCCAGGTTTGCATACATGCTGCATTGCTAGGCCCCCTTACTTTTATTGCTCAACATAGAAACGTGAATGATGATTGTGACACTCATGTCTGTCATTTTTATGTTATTACTGTTTATTATATTGCATAAGAACTGCTGACTTGCAGGGTGATGTAGTTCCCAGGGGTCTACTAGGATGGCCGGGAGGAGGGGTGTTGTTACACCATTGTTGGTCAGCCAAAGCTGCCCTCGTTATACCACTCTTTGAGATTTGGATGCAGGGCAAGGATCGCATGCTGGACCTAGCCCGCCGGCCAAAAAGGCCTAAGCTTCATGAAGTGCACTCTTCCTGCTTTCTTGTTTGACTATGATGTCTTTACTTGTTCCGACTTGCATGCCGAGGTAGCTTAGGATTGTGATGATCTCTTGGACATTCTATATGTCCTATTTGTTTGTCGAGAGTATGATTTTTGTAAGGCCTTAAGGCTGTGGTACTCTTATGTAGATGTGGACAATTGCTGTGGTTTATTTAATGTTTCCGCTATGTTTGTTCTGAGTTTTGAGATGGTTAGATTTTTATCACTTTTTAATACTAAAGCTGTGGCGACTATATGTTGTGGGGTCCCGGCCGGACCCATATTATATAGTCATTGCAAGGGTGTTACATATATGCATAGGGGAGATGGACTCAGCCATGTCAGAACGTACATCTGCCATAACTCTGATGAGCGTGTCTGCATTATTCCCTTCAAAACATGAAGGTGACAAAACAACGTAATCAGAGGGAGAAGGTGTGCTGTCAGAGTTAGGATTCAGGACGATCCGGATATCCGACTCGTCAACCTCATCCAATTGGTGAAGAAAAGCAGCACAATCCACCAAGGCATGATCCGTGCTCCAACAAAATAGGCACTGCCTTGCTGGCTTCCTCGACACAACAGGTGCTAAAGTCGCAAAGAAGTATGTCGATAAAGGCTTAGAAGAATAGCCATAAGACTTATGCACACCATATGGAGTACCAGACGAAGTCGGTGCTCCATATATAGGGTCATGAGTGCTAGGGATATTGTCTCCCATTGGACATCTATCACTAGCATGAGAGATATCTCCACACCAACGCCAACGAATATTATGATAGGCCCACATTGCGTGAAGATAACCAGATTCAAATGAAAAATAGTATTGTACAAAATACTACGCCCAACAATAATTTACTAAAGCAACCTATATTTAAAAGCAGGAAAGACAGAATATGAAACGAAACAAAGGAAAGATGCAATTTACAAATGGAAGAAACTTCTACCTCTCATCTCCCTCTCCAGAAAGCTCACACAACTGTGTTCCCCGACAATGGTGCCGAAAACTTCATGCGCAAATCCGCAACACCATAATAGGCGGTAGCAAGACTGCGACACGAAATGGTAGTGTACCGATTGTTCAAGTAATATTAAATGGGAGTGAATCCCCAAGTATCGATCTCAAAGGAACACGGTAAGGTGGAGTTATCTATCGAGGAAGGACTTGAGATTGAAGTCCTTTAGGTCGGATGGATTGCGAAAAAAAGGTTGATTTGGATTGTGGAAAATAAAAGAAAAGAACCAAACTACTCTATGCAGGACTTGAGCGCACTGCTTCATTTGGAGGGATGGAAACTACGCAGGCATCTATGCACTGCTTCGCAAGGCGGATGGACGAGTAGGCAAGCGGATGGAATGGGTCGCACCGGCGCAATTGAGGGTCGCAAGCACCTCGTCACAAAGCACGCCACTAGCAATAGCTAGTGCGACACACAAACGTGATGACGGGATGGAGGATGTACTGGGCGCTCCTCACTTGCATAAACCACACATAATAATTTCACATAGACATGAAATACTAAAAAAACATAACTAGGATTAGCAATCATTTTTCATGCACACAAATAATAAAGGAAAACAGCATTACAGTATGAAGGGGGTGAGATTACAACCAAAGTGGCGGAGACTCATCGGAGGTTCACGGCCAGAATCTAGGGTTGTCAATCCTTGTCGAAGCTCGGGCTCCAACTGCCGTCCAGGGTACAGAGAGGAGTTGTCACTTCCTTCTATTTGACCCGTCTTCTCCGTCAATCATCTTCGATTCTGACCTTACCGGAAAACTTCATGTATGCAGCAAAGAAACCCTCAAAATGGAGGTTTGGAGGTGCATAAATAATGGAAGAGGCCACGAGGTTGCTCCAGCTTGAGATTTGCAAGAGAATGGCGGTCGGAGCTCCTCCCGAAGGTGGGTGGTGATGGAGACGCGAAGGTGGTGGACTGGAGCTCGAAAAACGGCGGGGGAGAAATATGCGATCCTTAGGTCGAATGAACCTGCGGCTTAAATAGAGGCGTTAATTTTATGAAATGCACGATCAAAACGCATGGCCGTGCATTTTGGGACGTGCGATTGACAGAGATAAATAGCGCATGTAGCTACAGGAAGGCCGTGCATTTTTGTTCACGCACATGCAGAATGCTCGTACACGACCAAAAACCCACGAGGTGGGGCAGGTCTCAGATTTTTGCTAGCATCCAGGTGGGTTGTGCATTTTCCATCACGCATGATTGAATTCAATCGTGCGTTAAGGATAATGCACGATGAGCATCATCATAAACAGCTCTGAGTAAATCACATGATTGCTTAGATCGTGCGTTAACAATAATCGCATGGTCGTGCGATTTACCCAGATTGAAATGCTCAGCTCAAGAGTATAGTCCACCTGCACAAAATCAAAACCACCGCACCAATCCACAGAATATATAGGGCTAACTCCCAAATTATCAGCAAGATAGGCATGGGGAACCCGCAGAGGCATACCCCCAGCATAGAATGTGCAATTACACACCCCACTAGGCAAAAAGAGTGCACTATGTGTAAAGTGATGAAAAGAGCAAATATGAGCGTTTTAATGCTGAAAGTGTAGTGCACGAGTGAGAAAACAGGCCCATATGAGTTCAAGAAACCCTATATAATCGGGACTCATCAGTTACCCATTTGGTAGTCGCACCATCCTTAGCCTCGGAGGAGTGGGTGGTTACGTTCCGAGTATCCGCACGCCCTCAGCAGCAACTAGCTCAAAGAGGTTTGGGTATTAACCATCAAAGTTCGCCCTAGCTCATCTCTCTCTAGCTAGTAAGGGTTTGTGCGGTTATAGCCTATTGTAACCGCACGATCCCCTCTTCTCTCTTCCATACTCGAACTCTTATGTACCCCGGGTAATTGAGCATTTAATGCTGCATTAACTTCTCCCAACCATCTAGGAAGCCCGCCCTCTTGAATAAATAATGTTCCAGGGGTGTTTGGAGGGGACATGAAACTTGAGCCAGAATCTACCTCATAGTAGGTGTGGTTATAGGTTCAGTCCATCAGTTATCTTTAGATTTGTTGCCTACATGTGCCTTGTAATAGCTTCTTTTGTGGAATATTACTGTCCGCGGCAAGTGGTATTCGTCGTTGTGGGAAAATCTCATGTTCGTCGCTGCTAGCGGCAACTAGCCTTTTTTTGTGCTATGTTCGCTCGAACTCTAAGGCTTAGTAGCCAATTGCTTGCGGTTCCTAATTCCCTCGCTACTTTTTGGTCAAGTCACTGAGTGTGGAAGTTCGTGATAGTTTTGGCATCAGTAGTTTGAACATCTGACCTTCGGATCTTGTAATCGACGAAATCGCTCCAAAGCTGGCGGACAGTCAGGGCAGTCACCCCAGGAATCCAACCCTCGGGAGAAGGCGCAGTTACCCGCGAAGAGTTCAACATCTACTAGAAATGGTCGTGTTCCTTGTGGAGCAAGGGTGTACGCCCCGAGACCGCAAACCTCTGCAGGATACCGTGACTCCTTATCAGCAGCTGCACCAACCGGAGAATCCGCCCCCACTCCAACCACATGGCAAGTACACGTGACCTCGAAAATTGTTCTTTAAAGGCACCCAGGCTACCTACCAGGGGATAACCCTAAATTTTGAGGAGCCCGACTATGCAGAGAGGACAGAGTCCTACTCCCCGTTCTTCGATGTCTTCGTAGAGGAGTCCGCCCCTTTCGGTTTCAGGAAATCCCACCTTTACTGGTTCTCCGTGAGGGAAGACCTCACATATCATCTTTAGGCCTTCAATGCCGTGGTATATCTTTAACACCCCTTGGAGGGACTCCGTTGCAAGCTACTCTCTACCACTTTCGACGACAAGGCTAGGGAGAGGTTCTATAGCGTCCCCCTAGCTCTATAAGCTCCTTTAGAGAACTAATGAAAGAATTACTGCAAAGGTTATCCACCTCAAAGAAAAGAAAGTGCAATTTAGACGCCCTCTTTCAGATCCGACAAGGTCCCAAAGAAGCACTAAGCAAGAACATGGACCATTTTTAGGAGAAAATCATGGAGGTTCTCGATGTGGATCCATCTGTTTATTGAGTCGCAATCCCCAATGGCTTGAGGGCAGACCTCTTCAAGTTATCCATAAGCTAGAAGGAGCCCAAGACATATGGAGAGATGGTAGAGCGAGCTAATCACTTTATCGAAGGGTGGGTAACCAACGAGGAGTTCATCTCCTCCCTCTAAGAACTAATATCCCAGCACTCCTAGAATCCCTCTGGTCAGTCTCTGGTAGCTCTTCAGTGATCTAATAATCCTCGCCATGAATTCCAACCTTGAGCTCAATGCGGAAGGAATTTCCATCAGCGGCCTCTGCATCGCCCCCGCCCGTTCCAGCAAATGAGGAAAGTGCATCCTCAATTTCTTGCCAACGTGGGAACACTCCCCCCATCCTTCTGACTCAGGCACCGACCTAGTGGTATGATACTCGAGAAGATTATACTGACATAGGAATGCCTATGGATGAAGTAGTGGAGATAGTGTAGAAACAGCCAGGCTTAAAGGCCCCAACCCTCGACGGCGGGATTTGGATGTAAGAATCAAAATCTCTACTATAAGTTCCACATTGACATCATTCATAACACAGAGAACTTTAGAGTCCTCCACGACTTGGTAGAGAAGCTCCCGAGAGAAGGAAAATGAAAGAATTTGTTGACCAACAGCTCCGGAGAAGCCTCCACTTCGAAAGGGAAACAGAAATAAATGTCAGGCACAAGTACATCGAGGTGCAGAAACATAGAGCAGGTTTGCACCGGTACCTACGAGGATGTCGGAGAAGAAGAATGCATTGGAATGTGTTGGGAACTTTGACCTCAATGTTCCTGATTTTCCTCAACTCAAGGATAAACACACTTTGTATTTGACACTGTTGCTTTGGAATATTGCTTTCAGGTACTAGATAGTGTAAGCCTAACATAGGGCTAAACTTAGTGTCATCATACATAGTTTTGCCAATGTAATCCTTCATTATGTAAAATACCATGTCGACCTATGATCTTGACTATATTAGACTTGTCACTATTAAGGAAAAGTCATTTGGAAAAGGTCTGGAAATGAGGCTGCAATGATAGCAAACAGTTTGGGTAAAGATAAAAATTGGTTATATCAAATATCGGCTGGATGATCTCGACGACAAGGCTTCTATGGCATCTAGACCACTGTTGTATCAGCTACAAGATCTCTATGATAAATTCTTTATATCGACTAGAATTTCATAAATTCACTAAGTCAAATATCATCTTGGAGAGCCTAAATGTCATCGAGTGAAGGTCTCAATATCGTCTTGAAGACCTTAAGCTCCAAGACGATATCATCTTGTAAACTCACAACTACACTCATATCGTCATGTCGAGAAGAAGATGACCTATCTCAAAATCTCATCTTGGTAATATACTTTCCAAGACGATATCTTTTTGACAAGGTTCGTATCTTTTCATATCGTCTTGGAAGTATACAACAAACATCTTGAAGCACTTGCATGAAGGAAGAAATTGCCTAAGGCAGTTATCATCGAGTTCACATGAAATATCGTCGAGGAACCAACATGACATTTCATGAGTGTCAAGACGATTCTACTAAAAGAGCACAAATATCAACTTGAAGATTATAAGGAGATAACAAGTCGATTTGTGTAGATGATTCGACTAGAAGGCTGAAGTAGAGAAACATCGTTTAGAAGACTATTAAGAAACATGAAGTTGATTCGTGTAGAAGATTCGACTAGAAGGCTGAAGTAATGAAATGTCATCTTGTTGTTCATCAAGACAATATGTGCAAATGATTCGACTAGAAGAGCAAAGTAATGAAATATCATCTTGAAGACTATAAAGAGACATCAAGACTATTCGTGTAGACAATTTGACCAGAAGATTGAACTGTGAAATATCATTTTGAAGACCATCAAAGTCACCAAGGCGATTCATGCAGAAGAGCTAAACTAAAGCTATACAAACTGCAAATTTGACCAAAAGAACTAAATTAGACTAGACATCTAGTCGAATGGCGGAACAGCTGGAATTAAATTAAAGTGTGACATTGGCATCTGAAAGTGCACAGTGTTCCTCTCAGTATTCTCTAGAGAGGGGGGTGAATAAAGATTTCAATAAAATCTTTACACTAAATGTGCACACATAATAAACTACTCTAATAACTATGCATTCAACACTACCAATTCAGAATAAAGTAGAATAGAAAACAGTAATCAGTAAACAGAAAACAGTAAAGGGACAGCACAGAAAAGTAATATAAAAGACACAAAAAATTTATAGTGGTTCCCCAAAATGTGGGTACTCCACTCTTCTACCACCTTGGTAGGATTGCATTAACAGTGCTTGAGTCTTTTGATTAGGAGACTCTCAGAACCAGCCTGAAAGTGCATAATGTGCATTTGAGAATTCTCTAGGGGGGGGGGGGAATAGAGATTTAAATATTTTCTAACCTAATTATGCTCACACAATAAAAACTCTAAGTATTATGCAATTAGCAATCCAAAGACAGAATAAATTAAATACTGATTGCTGGAAAACTAAATACAGAAAATTGAAAGTAGGGACAACACAGAAATTCAACACACAGATGACACATGAATTTTTATAGAGGTTCCCCAAAATGTGGGTGCTCCTCTCTTCTACCTCCCTAGTAGGATTGCACAACCTATGCCTGAGTCTTTTGATAAGGAGACTCATAGAATCACTAAGTCTTTTGATAAGGAGACTCTTAGAACCACTGAGTCTTTTAAAAAGAAGACTCTTAGAACAACTGAATCCTTTGAAAGAGGGATTAATAAAACTCTTTTACAGTATGAAGAATAAGGGGGAAGAAAGTAAGAAGAGGGAGAAAAGAATTCTATTCTCAGAATTCTTCAGAAGCTATTTCTCAAGAACAACAGCTTTTGGTTTTCACTGGATCTGTATATGATGAATCCTTTCTTGTGATTGTGATGATTTGCAAGGGGTTTTTGCTTGATCCTTTTCTCTGAGCACTTCTTGTAATATAGCTGCTATATGATGAAGAATAATAAGCAGCTGTTTTATATTTCCTGTGTAGAGAGAGCACTTGTATTTCTGTCTTAGGGTTGAAGGAGAAAGAAGAATAGGAACCCTATTCGACAAAATAATAATGATAATCAATGGCCCTAGTTTTCTGCTCCTCTTCAGCATACTTATTCTGTATGATTGGTATTTTAATTTCTTTCCCCTTTTAGGATGTCCTGAAAAGGAATCCTTATTTGACATTTGACTTGCCTTTCTTCTTTTTGTCCCGACCCGTCCATTTATTTTGAATACCTTCAAAGAATGTTTTAGCTGTGTCCTGGAATAGTCCATTCCATTCTTGGCAATAAATGAGACGTTGGAGAACTGTCTCTAGCCTTGTTGTGCTTCTGAAAAGTTGTTAAAAGGACAACAAAACAAAGCTTCCTTTTTAGACTGTATTCGACACTGCGTCGAATTGAACTTCTTTCTTATCGATGCACCTCCGAGTTCTTTTAGACGTAGCTTCAAAATCCTTCTTCGCTCTGACTGAACTCAGATGCCAACGTAGCGTCGAATTGACTTCCTTCTTATCGATGCACATCTGAGTTCTTATTGAAGTGGCTTCGAAATAGTTCTCATCTCTGAATGAACTCAGATGTCAATGTTACGTCGAATACTTCTCGACGTATTCGTCAAGTTGAAGGCCTAAAATTCGACTTCATCTTCTGCGTCGAGTTGAAATGGAAGTTGCGTTAACTTCACTGATGGCTTCGACATGCTCTTCCTTCTACGTCGAGTCCCTTTTGACGTTGCGTCGACTTGACTTAAACTTTGACAGGCTGATTAAGTTGCTTGGACTTCTAGTCAGAGTTGCGTAGAAATCAAGTCAAAGTTGTGTCAACTTTCATTCGACGAAAGTCTTAACTTAGCTGACTTTGTGATTATCTTGACCTAGTATTGACACTCTTAGGTGAGTGAGACATCCTAAGACATCTAATGACCATTTTACCCTTTCTATACAATATGGGTAATAATCCTAGGGAGTAAAATCACCTACAGATAATTTGTTAAGTTAAATTAAAAGAAGTTTTTCCCAACACAGCCCTGAGTCTTTGATAAGGAGACTCCTAGAACCGCTGAGTCTTTTGCTTAGGTGACTCTTAGAACCACTAAGTATTTTGCTAAGGAGACTCTTAAAACCACTGAGTGTTTTGCTAAGGAGACTCTTAGAACCACTGAATTCTTTGAAGAAGGATTCTTAAAACTCTTTTACAATTGCAGAATAAGAACAGTAGAAGAAGAGAATATGATTCTTTAATTAGAATCCTTCAGTAGCTATCTCTCTGGAAGCTGTTGCTTCTGTATACCTCAGGATCTGAATATAATGGACCCTTGCTTAAGATAATGATTATTGCAAGGGTTATGAGCTTTGATCCTGATACTCTCTGCACTTTAGTTGCCTTGCTGCTATATGATGTACAAGAAGAGGCACAAAGCTTGTTGTTTTTGTTTTTCTGTACAGAGAAGTTATTCTGCTATTCTGTCTTAGAGAGCTTGAGGAAGAAAAAGAATGCAAAATCACTTAGAGTAGTTTCTCATCTTTCTTCTGAATATATATTCTTTGTCAAATATTGTTTGTTTTCTTTCCACTTCTGTTCTGTTCTTTTAAGGAATATCCATTGGACATTTAGTATTTCCTTCTATTTATGTTTCCGGAACCGTCCATCTGAATTGAATAACTTCCAAGAATGTTTTTGTTGTACCTCTGAAATACTTCATTCTATTATTGTCAATAATCGAGACGTTGTAATTCAAATTTCCTCTTTGAAATTTTTGGAGAAGGATCAGAAAGGACAGCAGAAAACATACTCTTTCTATCTGTAGTCGACGTTGCGTCGACTTCATTATTTTTCATATCGACGCACCTCTGAGTTTTTATAGAAGCAGCTTCGAATTCCTTCTTAGCTATGGCTAAACTCAGATATTGATGTTGCGTTGAGTACTTATCTACATATCCGTCGTGTTAAAAACTTGGACTTGAACTTTATCTTCTGCGTCGAATTGAAGTCGAAGTTACGTCGACTTCTAAAATGGCTTCGACAGGCTCTTCCTTCTATGTCGAGTTCATTTCGACATTGCGTCGACTTCACTTGATCCTTCGACAAGTAGTCTGAGTTACTTTGACTTTCAGTCAGAGTTTCGTCGACTTCTAGTCTAAGTTGCATCGACTTCTATTTGACGCAAGTTTTAACTCTACTAAATTTGTACTTATCTTAAACCTGGTCTTGTCACTCTAAGTGAATGTGATATCCTAGGACATCTAATGACCGGATTACCCTCTCTATACCAAATGGGTAATACAATCTTGATGATGAAATCACTTTAAAATAATTTGTTAGATAAATCACAAGGGTTTTTCCCAATAATCTCCCCTATTTATCTTTAACAAATTTTACACATAATGTAAGTTATGTCAAACGTACAGTTGAATAAAAACACAGTACAAACACATATACAATAGCATAATGACATGGTAAATTGAAAACTTCTGAATAATATAAATAGAAGTTTATCAGAGTTAGTTACCCAAGAAATGATGTACTTTCTTCCTTTAAGAAAAGTATATAAGGACCCATAGACCTTCCTGAATTTCCTTTCCATATATTTGAAGTTTGCTGGGGTGGTTTTCTCTGGATTCTTCTGAATTCTTTCATGTCCCTTGAAGAGCTTTTCCAGACCAATTTCTGCTTCAGAATAGACATCTTTAAATTTGAAACCCAGACCAAAGACTTTAGATGTCATAAAGTTGATTTCTTCCAGATCTAGTTCTTCTGCTTCCAGATCTAGTTTGTTTGGTACAATGAATGTTGATTGTGGATTATCAGAAGTCGGAATTTTCATAAATACAATCTCCTTTTTTTGTAGTGTCTGCTCTGCTTCATCCAGATCACATCCAAGGCATCCTTTGTAAAGTTTGTTGGGAACAATGCCCAACAATGTTCCTGATTTGAAGAAGTGCTCAGAGTAATGATAAATGCACTATGTATTTGATGTCATACTTTATTCATGACTGCAGAAGATAAACCATAAGTCGAGAAATTATCTAGGTCCAAAATCGTCAAGAAGGACTGGACATATCATTGAGATGATACACATATCGTTGAAATGCATAAAATCTACATCACTAGTATCAAGACTATAAAAGTAATGAAAATTCAGTAAATATCGCCTCAAGACTCAGCAGATAAATCGTTGAGAAGGCAAACATATCGTCGAGACAGTCTCGGCGACATCGTCTTGAAGAAAGCTTATCGTTGAGAAAGTTAGGTCCAGATGTCTCGATGATATAATCTTGAAGAAGATGTATAGTCTTGAAGATTAAAGACATATCACCGAGATAACTCATTAAGTCATGAAGATAGGATCATGTAGACAACTTCAACTTGAACACATGATATTGTCTAGAAGATCAAGATAATATCGTCTTGAAGAAAGATTATCAACTTGAAGAATAAGCCTAAGTCATATATAAAGAAACATCTCGACGATATCGTCTAGAAGAAGCAATATCGCTGAGATGTCAAGTAAAGTCTTGAAGAAGGACGTATGTCAACGATATCTTCATGAAGAATACATATCGTTGACACAATCAACACGATATCGGATTGAAGGAATATTATCGTCTTAACAGATACATAGCTGCATTAATTGCGCCGATATCGGCTTGAAATGCAAGGAATGTGCACGCCGCTCATCTTGGGAATTAATCTAGGAGTAATAAATGATATATTCTCTACAGAATATAGCTGTTGCATAGTTTTTGATGAATTATATTATTACTTATATATTCTACAAGTTCCAAGAAAGGAAAGTCATTTATGATAAAATATTATGCTGATTCTGTCAAACTTTTAAAACTGGCAAATTGATTATGGAGTAATCAATAATGGCTTTTATGCATAATTGCAAAGGAGTATAAAATGAAGAGTTTTCGATTATAGAACCATCGGTTGTTTAGTGTTCTCTCTCATGATTATTCTCAACCTTACTAACAAAAAAGAGAGAAAAGAATTAACAAGAAGAAGACTTCATTGCTGTGCAGTAAAGGTCAAGAGAAGATTCACAAGAAAGATTCAGTGATTCCCAAGATCTATGTGCTTACAGTTGCAAGAAGAAGACGAAGTATGATCAATCAAAGCTTTTATCTTGAAGCTTCTCTTCTCCAACAGCAAACTCTTATGTATTAATCTATAGGGTTCTTTGTGAACCTAAGCTTGTAGGATCTTGTAAGCAGATCTGAGTTGGTAGGGTTCTTTGCGAGCTTGAGTCCTGTAGTGTTCTTTGTGAGCCTGAGTTTGGTAGGATCTTAGTGAATATCTGAGTTTTGTAAGACTTGTAAAGTCTGAGTTTGGTAGGGTTCTTTATGAGCCTGAGTTGTAAGATCTCCTTATTGAGAAGAGATCTGAGAAGTTGGAGAAGTTGCCTAGTCTAGCTCATTGCCAGATATGTGGGAGGGATAGTGGAGTATCTCAAGGCACATTGTCTTGTAGGGAACCACTATAAATCTAGTGTGTTTTCAGTGTTGCTTTTGTGCTGTGATAGTTAGATTTTAAAGTAGCAACTAACTGTGAAAACTCATAATCACCCCCTCTAGGTGTATTATAGTCAACCGATATCTTTCAATTGGTATCAAAGAGAGTTTTAGTTCAAAGGCATAACATCTTAGAATAAGATTTATAAGTTCATTGGGTTGTGATATTTCAATGGCTAGTGAGCATCATACAGATATGAGATCCAAGAAGCTTCCCATCTGCACAAAAGAGAACTTTTCCATCTGGAAGCGAAGAGTCAGGTTGTTCATGGAAGCTTCAGATCCCAGAATTTCCAGGGCGGTTGAAGAGGGACCTTATGTTCCCATGACTGTCTCAATGACTCCAACAACTCCTTCAGTCACTAAAACTTTGTCTCAGTTTACAAAGGATGAAGTAGACCTTATAACTAGGGATAAGAGAGAGAAAATCATAATTGAAAATACAATTGATGACTATGTATTTCAGAAATTAATTCATTGCAAAATAGCGAAATAAATATGGTGATAATATATTTAAGATATAGTCTTAGTCACCTAGAGGGGGGGGGGGGGGGGTGAATAGGTTTCTTTTATTTCAGGTTAACTGTTTTTTGATTTTAGGTTAGTAAAGTATCAAGCACAGAAAACACGCAAGTATTTACAGAGGTTCCTCAATATAGGGTGTCTTGAGTAGTCCTATTTCCCCCTTCACCTCTTTAACAATGAGTTAGATAAGGACAATTTCTCCAAACTAAGCTCCAAAAGCCTACAACACATATCCCTCATGATCTGTCAGGTTTTCCAAAACCCTACCTCAGGCTCAACAGTCCTACCTCAGGCTCAACAGCCCTACCTCAGGCTCAACAGCCCTACCTCAGATCACATAATGATCCTACACTCAAGCTAACCTCTCAGCTCTACAGCTCAGGCAAAACAACCCAACACCCTCAGGCAAAGATGCCCTACAAACTCAGAACAATTAAGTTCCTGATTCTTCTTGATCTTTTCCTTCAGATGATGGACTGGATCAGCTTGCTCTTTCTTGAGTTGAACAACAGGAGCAATCCCTTCTCTCCTTGCAGCCTCAGGTAATCAGGAAGTGAAAGCTTCTTGGCTGCCGACAATGGAACAATAATCTGGTTCTTCTTTTGTGTGTTGGAGAGTAAAATGTTAGAAGAGTTCTTTACAAAGCCCTAACTTATTCTTTTTATACTCCAATGATCTTCAATGGCTCTTAGCTGTCCTTCTGACAGGTATGGGAGTGATTGGTGGACCCTAAGAAGCCCTTCTGCATCTTGCGCCAAAAGCAAAACCTGCCAGATCATTTTGAATCTGTCTCAGCGGTTGGGCTGAGATGGCCTGCTGTCTCAGCGGCTACTTCTGTCCCGTCCCAGCGGATCCGCTGAGACAGACAATTCTCTTAGCGGTTTTCTTCTATATGCAGCTCAGCAGGCCTAGACACCTTCTCAACGGCTCCTGGCCTTGTCTCAGCGGTTCAGCTGAGACCGAGAGCTTGTCTCAGCAGTTTTGACTGTAAACCTACTGAATATACATCACACCATGGTATGTCCTAACCCTGCATGGTCATGAAACAGAATGGGGTTTATCAAAGACAACTTGCACTTAGCATTGAGTGTGAAGCTTCTTAAAATTAAGGGAACATTGAGGGTCATTTTCCCAACAATCTACCCCTATTTGAAAAAGGCAGAACACCCTCAAATGCTAAAGTACATACCATATCAATATTTGTCATGTAACTTCATAACATGATAATCATTATATCATACTCACATAAACATTGTTATAATATTTAGGATAATATTATAAAACAAGATATTCATGCCAAGTATGTTACAACCAGAGTTTAACAGTCCCATAATATGATTAAATACACATGATAGTGCATCACAGATTAACTTAATCAATAACAGTCGAGTAAACTTGTAGATAAAGCTCGGATTAGCTAATGACATGAGGTGATGACTTCAACATTCCATTCATAAGCAGTTCGGATAGAGTAATGAGTCATAGTTTAATTTGCATTCACATATTCAGAAAATATTTATACATTCATTTAGAGTTTTCTTTTCTTAGAAGAAGAGCATTCAGGAAAATCAGCAGCTGCTTCTTTTCTTTTTACTGAAGCATCTTGGTTTGATGCAGCATCCATGCCTTCAGCAAATACATCTTCTTGAACTGGAAACTCCTTCTTTTCAGCATTAACAGCCTTAATTTCAGCAATTCTTCTCTTGTTCTCTTGCCTTTGGAAATACAGAAATGGCTTTGGGATGTATCTAGAAGGAATTCTCTTTGGATTTTCTTTTCTTACTAGATTGGCTTTGAAAACTCTTTCTCTCTTTGAATTTCTCTCTAAATGCTTTATCCATTCCTCAGATGGATAAAGCTTGTCGATATCTTTACAGACCTGACCATGGCTTATCCAAGCATTCAGAATTATGTCCTTGGAGTCATCACTCCATTGCTCATAGTCAGGGTCTCTATTTTGCACATCCCTTTGCTTGACCATGAATTCTTCATCCAGCATTACTTGTTCTCTTTCTCTTCTCTTTTTCAAACTTTCATTTTGTGCAATGGATGCTTGATGTGGGAAGTCCCAATCTTCTGCCCTGGTGACATCTAAGATAAGAAGGTTCAGTGCAATCCTTGTGCCTTGGAGAACCCTAAGGGTAAGGTCAGAATTTATGAGTGCATTTGCATCCTCCCCCTTTCTGGCTTCTTCAAACACTTGTTGATGGAGGTCTTGCTTAGTTGCTGCTATACTGCCAGATAGGGTCTGGAAGACATTCTCAAAGTCAGCTTGAAGCACACCTTTTAACATGCCTACTTCTTCATTCAGTTGGGAAGAGGTGGCTCTTCCAGCAATGGATTGAGAGACAGTGGCAATTTCTGCTCTCAGCTCTTCCTTATACCTGTCAGCTTCTTCATTTAACTGCATAACAATGGAGTATACATATTATTGAAGATGATTGGCTGACTTGTCTATCACCTCATCTGTTTGACTGACATAATTTTTTACATATCTCATATCCTGTTCAGACAAATTGAGGTGTTTGTCCATAGATCTGACGATTGTGTTTTGAGAGATCATAGTTTTCTCTGCTAGATCAAACCATTTGGTCATCTATTTGTTCAGCATGCCAGTGTTCTCCTTGATTTCCTGGACCTCATTCATGACTGCAGTCTTCACATTCTTGATGGATTGATCAATATAGTCATTGAATGTTGAAACTGATTGGTCAACATAAGTCTTTATAGAGTTGAGGTGATGTTCCAGCATTATGTGAATGGCATTCAGAATATTCTTATTGGAAGAGGTGGAAATGGACTCTTACTAAGCAGTGATCATTGGGGCTTGAGGCCTTGGTGGACTTGATGGAGGTACTATGTTAAGTATTATCTGCACTGCAGGTTCAGGCAGTACTACAGCTGGAGGATCCATCATCCCAGCAAATGATGATATATCATCAATGTGATCAGGGTGGACTTGATCATCATCCATCTCATCTTCATTACCATCATCTTGATATCATTATCTTCATGATCTTGCTCCTCCCCCTCAGAGAGAGCATCCTTGTCAGATGAGTCCAGGAAGGCTGGGACAATTATTTGGAGTTAGAGTGAAATACTTAGAAATTATAAAGATAAGATTGTTACGCTTACCAAGAACTTCATCTTTCTTAGCAGTTGGCTCTTGCTGCTTCTCCCCCTCAGTTGGATCAACTTGATTTGATGAGTCCAGGAATTCTAGGACAAGAATTGTGGTGTTAGATTTAATGATTTTGCAATGCTAAGGCTGGGTTTCTAGGACTTACCAATAAAATTAGCTTTGTCAGCTGATGGCTCTTGTGGCTTCTCCCCCTCGGATGGGGCATCAGATGGGCCTTGTTGGTGTAAGTCCCAGAGAGCTAGGAAGTCATCAATGTTATGAGATATTCTTGTTTCAAGATAGTGAATTATTGTATCAAGCTCACTTTGTAGGTCCTTAGGAGAAGGAACTTTGTCCTTGTCAGATGTGGCTCCTACACTTCCATCTTGATCATTGATACCATCCATGGGGATGGCTCTTGTTAATGCTCCCCTTCAGATGGAGCATTCAGCTGGCTTTGGGGAGCTGTGGTTCACATAATTTAAATGTCATTAGAGACTAACTGGATGATTGTATGAAGAGTGAAGTGGAGTTTAAGGATTAATTACCAGGGATACTGTCTAAGTTCAAGTCCTGTACATGGATATTGACAGGAGGCAAGTCATACTGTGAATCATCCTTGTCAAGATTGTTGTGTGATCCAATGTCAGCACCATCATCTTCATCTTTATCTGAGTGATGAGACTTAGAGCTTGGCATAATCAGTCTTGGTTTCTTTGTGGATTTAGATGCCTTTTGCTCTTTTCCTTTTGCCACAGTGGGCTGACTCATGGGAAGCACCCTAGTAAACCTTTCTAATGTTTTGATGTCCATTCTCTTGAGATAATGAAGGTTTACTCCTTTGGATTTGTTGAACTTGTCAGGGTGGGTTTGGAGTAGGTACATGGAAAGAACTCTGCCCATGTTGGGTGCCTGCAGACATTCTTTTATTCTTTGAAATAGGACTTGACCCCAAGAGGTTTTTCTTTTTAGTATAATCCTTGTCATGAGTTCAAACATGTATTTTGGTATTGTGTCATGAGACCCTGGTTGGCAGAGGATAGCTATGCCCACAATATCTGACAGTAGTTTTCCCTTTTGGTTAAAGAATTTTCTTTTTAATGATCCAGTTTAGGTATCATTATACTCTGTCCATTTCAGAGCTTTCTTCTTGTCTTTTCCAGAGATTTCATCCTCCTCACTGGGACTGCAAGATGGGATATGTAGACCTTGTTGTAGTTTTATGGGGGTTATCTTTATTCTTTCTTCTCCAATCTTTGACTTGAGGCATGACTTGGTAGTGGATAGCTTAGCATGGCCAAACCATTCTGAAATCTCAGTTCTGAGAATGATACAAGGTTCAGAAAGGAGAAATTCCATTCCTTGGTCTGCAAGAAGTATAATTACTCCCTTGATATCTTCTGAAGCATGAGCAAACCCATCCCTGACTATCTCATAGCCTTCAAGAAGATCTTTAGAGCTTTTGGGAGCCATTGTTATGGTAGTAGAATACGCTGGGACGGAGGAGAAGGTGATTCATCTCGGCGGCTAGGAAAGAAGGGTCGTGTACCTTTCACTAATAAGATTGACTATTTATATGGCCTAAGACTTAGGTATAATTAATCCTAAAAATTAGATTTAATTGCTCTTATAATTCTAAGTGGAAATGGGTCAATTTGGGGTTGCATTTAGACAAAGTATAATGAAACCAACCCGTCTCAGCGGAACCGCTGAGACGGTGACCTAGCCGCTGGGACAGAGCAGTGTTAGCCGCTGGGATAGATTTAGCCATCTCAGCGGCTCAGCTGAGACTTTTCCCAGCTGTCTCAGCGGCTCAGCTGAAATAGATTGTTCTGTTTTAGCTTATCTTACTACCTAACCATAAATTCATTTGAGATATGATTGTTTGAAGGCCTAACCATGTCACTAATAGAGTTGATGTGACAACACTTTAAGTTACGACAAGACATGCATTATATCATACATGATTGAAAGAGAGAAATATTTTACACTATTCAACATTTAACATTCCTAGTTCAATTTTGAAAGCATTAAACTTGGCCTCATCCAATGGCTTTGTAAAGATATCAGCAACTTGTTTGTCAGTGGGGACAAATACAAGGCAAATATCTTTACATTCAACATGTTCTCTTATAAAATGATATCTTATCTCTATGTGCTTAGTCCATCTATGAGAGACATGATTCTTAGCAATAGAGATAGCACCGGATGAGTCACAATAAAGAGGAGACTCGCTTACCTTGAGGTTGTAGTACTCTAACTGATGTTGAATCCATAGTAGTTGTGCACAACAACTTCCCGCGGTAATGTATTCAGACTCAGCAGTGGATATTGCCACACTTGTCTATTTTTTGCTGCTCCATGATATCGACCTCCTTCCTAGGAATTGACAAGTGCCACTTGTGCTTTTCCTGTCTTCTTTGCAGCCTACAAACTCTGCATCTGAAAATCTTGTTAGTTCAAAATCATTGTTCTTAGTGTACCAAAGGCCAAGATGAGGCTGCCTTTAAGGTATCTCAAAATCCTCTTTGCAACTGAGTAGTGAGATTCCTTAGGACATGTCAGGTACCTAGAACACACACATGTAGCATACATAATATCTGGTCTACTAGCAGTTAAATATAATAGGGATCCAATGATGCACCTGTACATGGATTCATCAAAGGCCTTGCCCTTCACATCCTTGTCCAGGGAAATGTTGGACTCTAGTGTACTTGGTCTGAGAGATGAATATACCCTCATCAGACTGTTTCACTTGGAGGCCTAAAAAGTACTTGAGCTCTCCCATACTGCTCATCTCAAACTCCCCCTGCATTAGGTTGGCAAATCTTTTGCAGAGGTTGTCATCAGTAGACCCAAATATTATGTCATCAACATATATTTAGACTAGAAGACACATGACCCTTGTTTCCCTAAGAAATAATGTACTAGCTATCTTTCCCCTCAAGAACTTGTTCTTGATGAGAAAGCTAGACAATGTCTCATACCAAGCCCTGGGGGCTTGCTTTAAACCATAAAGAGCTTTCCTAAGTAAATATACATGATTATAGAGGGTTGGATGCACAAAACCTGATGGTTGTTCAACATATACCTCTTCCTTCAAGTCACCATTAAGGAAGGCTGATTTGGCATCCATTTGATACACTTTCAACCCCTTGTGGGCAGCATAAGCAAGAAATATCCTAATTGCTTCTAACCTTGCAATAGGGGCAAAGGTTTGATTAAAGTCTATCCCTTCTTCCTGTCTATAGCCCTTGGCTACCAACCTTGCCTTGTTCTTTATGATTGTGCCATTTTCATCTAACTTGTTCATGTAAATCCATTCGGTGCCAATAATATTGTGTCCTAGAGGTTTTGGCACCAACTTCCATACCTTGCATCTCTTGAATTGTAGAAGTTCTTCTTGCACTGCCTGAATCCAAAAGGTGTCTTGGTTGGCTTCTTCAAACTTCTTGGGCTCCATTTGTGATAGGAAGCTCAAGAATAGGGCCTCATTATGAGCCCTGCTTTTGGTTAACACACCTTGATTCTGAACTCCAATTATCTGTTCTCTTGGATGATCACTTAGATGTCTTACATCTATAGGCAATCTGTCCTCAGATTGCTGTACTACTTCTGCCGGTTTAGCAGTGTATTCAGCACCATGGACCTCTTCCTCTTCAGGGATGGCTGCATCTGAATATGCTTTTCTAGTGTTGGGTGTGTCTTGTATAGACATCCTTTCCAAGTCCTTTTCATTCCCTGTCAAAACAGAAGAACTAGACCAACCCTTATTGATTAGGCTGGTCTCATAAAATACTACATGCATAGACTCCTCTACAACATGAGTTTTCTTGTTATACATTATATAAGCTCTACTATGTGAGCTATAGCAAACAAGAACCCCCACAATGCATTTTTCAGCAAACTTTATTAATTGAGATTTTCCATTATTTAAAATGTAGCATTTGGAGCCAAAGGTTCTAAAATATGAAATTATAGGTTGTTTGCCTTTCAGAATCTCATAGGGGGTTATTCCATGAACCTTATTAATAGAAGCCCTATTAAGAACATAACATGCAATATTAACTGCCTCAGCCAAGAAGTATTCTGGGAGTGAGGAGTTACTAATCAATGTTCTTCCAGCTTCTATCAAGGTTCTATTCCTCCTCTCAGCCACACCATTTTCTTGTGGAGTCCTTGGGGAGGAGAACTCTTGGGTGCTACCATATTCTTGACAAAACCTTATCATGGCTTCAGATTGAAATTATGTGCCATGGTCAGTCCTAGTCCTGACCACAACACATTGTAAGTCATTCTGAATTGCTTTGACATGATTCATAAAGACATTCAAAGTATCAGACTTCTTCTTAAGTAAGAATACCCATGTATATTTTGAGTGATCATCAACAATCACCAAAGTATACAACTTCCCTCCTAGGCTCAGAATTGGCAAAGGACCAAACAAATCCATATGCAAGAGATAAATACATTTTTCAATGTGTTTGGAGCCAATACTTTTAAAGGTGGCACTTGTTTGCTTACCCATTTGGAAAGCATGACATGGACTACTTTTAATACATTTTAAATTAGGACTATTCCTAACAAGGTTATTAGAGAATAGTCTATACATTGTCTTGTAGTTAATGTGAGCAAATCTCTTGTGCCATTGAACACAAAGAGACTCATTCTCATTAGCTACTAGACATACAGATGTAAGAGAATTACTGCATATAAAGTCTAAGCAATAAAAATTTCCACTCCTAGTGCCTGAGAGAATGGACTCTAAGTCATTAGACTTTTTGATCAAGCACTGGTCATTGTGGAATTCAATGACATAGCCTAGATCACATAGTTGACTTATGCTTACTAGGTTGTGTTGCAACCCTTCAACATAAGCTACCCTTGTGATTGAGACTATGCCATTGGAGATCATACGATATCCCTTGGTGATTCCTCTTTCAGATCCCCCAAAGATAACTTTGGGTCCATTCTTCACAGCCTTGTAGTCATGTAGAAGATTTCTTGTTCCTGTCATGTGCCTTGAGCACCCACTCTCCAAGTACCAAATTTGGTTGAGGCTGGTACTTGAACTAACCTGCAAGAAGGAGTTTAGTTACCCTTAGGAGCCCAAACAATTTTGGGTCCTATGTCCTTGTGAGCATGATGATATGACCTCACACCAGCTACACTCTTTGCAGGAAGACTCTTCTTTGCACTTGGCACATTGGGATTGTACCAGCAATCTATGGCAAAGTATTCCACTTTACCACAACACCAACATTCATGAATGTTGTATCTCATCTTCTAAACATTTCTTGAGGAAATAACATTGTTGTGCCTGTGTTCAGGAGGGGAGACAGCTGCAGTTTTCTTATTTCTTTCAACAATGATTTGACTGAATGTCAACCTATGTGCAGTCTTGATGCCCTTTGTCCTAATGGCATCTTCTTGCTTTGGCTTGGCAGGCATACAAGATCTGATGGCATCTGACACTGAGCAGCAAGTTTTGTCAACAGATTTGACATCAGCTAATGTCTTTGCTGGACAAAATTTGGAAGGACCTGCCAGCTTACTCTTGAATGTAGGTATTGGAGTACCAAATATAAATGGTCCATGTTGGGCCATTTGGATTTCTTCATGGGAAGCCTTCATAGCACTCAATCCCATGCCCTTTCTTCCACTATAGGAAGGATTGTTTTCCTTCCTATAGGAGCTTCCATATATTCTTCCAGTGAGCATACATACAGTCATGGTCATACCTGTTAGAGGGAAGCAACACCTTATGAATGGTGGTATGAGGCTTAGTCTTATTCTTGCTCTTTTCTCCACTCACTACTCCTACTTCCATTTTATTGAATCCTAGTCCTCTCCTATTGGATTGAGAAGAAAAGGAGTCAATAATAGGGAGCACAAATTTTGTCTTAGCGAATTGAGCCACTAGGCTTCTTTCTTTCACAAGCTTCTCCTCAAGGTCCTTGATGACCTTGTTCTTCAGGGATATGGTGCTCAAATGCACAATTGTTATTCCCTTTAAATGACTTATCTGTCTACTCATCTAAGCCACCATGGTGGTTGACTCAGTGCAACCATTTTTAGCCATCTTAAGGGAAGCAATTTCCTGGGCTTGCCTCTTGGCCAGCTTCTTGCTCTTTTTCAGAGCTTCCAAGAGAGCACCATACTTGTCAATCAATTGATTGACATCTTCCTCAGATTCTGAATCACTTTCACCATATGATGAATGTGCTTCAGATTTTGGGCATGCATTATGATCAGAAAAGAAAGTGGAATGAGTCTATACCTTTTCATTGTCAGAATTATTCTGACTATCTTCCTCATCAGTGAAGGCCATAAGACTTAACTGGTCTTTGTGGTCTTCATCCTCCTCTATGTCACCATCTGAATGTGATAGAGGGGCCCTGATTCCAACCTTGGCAATAGGATAATCTTCATCCTCTTTTGCTGCAAACATCCCTCTGTAGGCTTCCTCTTCATCATCTGAATCTGAAGTTAAAGTTTTAGATTCACTCCAGCTTTTTCCTTTCTTTGCTAGGAAGGATTTTTCTCCCTTCCTATCCTTATTGTGATGGTGTTTCTTATCACCCTTTTCTTTTCTTTTGACTGGACAGTCAGCTATGACATGTCCAGGCTTGCTGGAGCAATAGAAAATAATGTTATTTGAAACATGTTTACTAGATTTAGAATCATACTTGTCACCCTTTGGGTGCTGTCTTTTAGATTTCCTATGGTGTTTCTTGGAGTGTGATGATGAGGAGGGCTTGTTCTTCCATTGTTTTCTCCACATCAACTTCTTGAATTACCTTGAGAAGGCAGCAAACTCTTTATCAGACGATTAGCTATCTGAGGTGCTGATTTCAGATTTCTCAGATTCAGCAATCCTCCTTGGAGGAGACACCATCCTACCTTGGCTTTTCTTGGAGCTGTCAGCCTTGAGAGCCATTGATTTCTCCCTTGCATGAGCCCTTGTTGAGGTATCCTATTCCTTTCTTGCAGATAACTACATCTCATAAGAGAGCAGCTTTCCAAATAGTTTATGAGTTGGAGTCTCACCAAGCCTTGCCACTTCCCTGATTGCACAAATTTTTGTGTCCCAATCCCTAGTTAGAGATCTAAGGAACTTATTATTCAGCTTAAAATCAGTGAACACTCTCTCATAGGTTCTTAGTTCATTTACTATCCTAAAGAACCTTTCATTGCACATGAAAATGCTCTCCTGGCCCAGCTGCATGAAGGCTTCATATTCTTGATTGAGGAGTGCCTTTCAATCATCCCTCACCTCAGCTGTTCCTTCCATATATACTACTAATGTATCCCACATTTCCTTGGCAGTTGTGCATTGTACCAAGTTCTGAAATGTAGAGTCATCAATTGCATTAACAATTATGTTTTGTGCTCTTTTATCCATAGTGAACTGTGCAAGTTCATCCTTGGTCAAGTCATTGAAGGCCTTGGCCACTCACCTTGTTGGATCTATGGTGGAGGAAGTTTGAAAGGTAAATCCTTGGGTCAGATGCTTCCATGAACAATCTAACCATTTGTTTCCATGAACAATCTAACCCTTTGTTTCCATATGCCAAAGTTTTCTTTGTTGCGTATGGGCAACTTCATGGATCTCATATCCTTCTGCAATCCAGTGGAGGCCATTGGATTGAGATAAGACTATTCCTTTATAGGATCTAGTCAGATGGTTATGTACTTCTTGACCAACCTCCCTCTAATACCACTTGATAGTTTATTTAGGATATAGTTTTAGTCACTGTTAGGTATATTGCTCTCAATTGTACCTTGATTTGAAGAGGCATCACTCTCAATGCTAAGGAAATATTGTATTTGATGAGCTATACTTGTGTAAGATATACAGGTGCAGGTGACTCAAAAGGAAGGGCCAAACATGCCCTTAGATGTGGAGAAATCATCTTCCAAAAGATGAAGTTTTTCCTCAGCCGAACCGCTGAGACGAGGGGGGCAAAACCGCTGAGAAGAGGAGCCGTCTCAGCGTATCCGCTGAGAAGAAAGTGCCTCCGCTGAGAAGTTCATAATACGCTGAGAATCAGCGTGGTCGTCGAACTGGGCTCGACATTCGTCGAACACTGTACGCCGTTCTTCGACCACTGAGACGAGGTCGAAGCAGAAACCGCTGAGACGAGATCAAAGCTGAAGCCACTGAGAAGACACACTAGGCAAGATCGTCGAACGCTGAACGTCGTTCGACAAATGCTGAGACGAGGAGCCGTCTCAGCGGAGCCAGTGAGAAGACACACAAGGCAAGTTTGTCGAGCGCTGAGCTGGCAAGATCGTCGAACGCAGGGGACAGCAGGTTCGTCGAATGCAGAGTGTTCCACGTTCGTCGAGCGCAGTCCTTCTCTACGGAAAAGTAGGGCGGCGGGTCCTGCGGCTAGGACTAGTTGCAGAAAAGCTGTGTGGGGTCCACCAGCTTCTCCCATACCTCTCAGCAGATCAGCTAAGAGTCGTTGAAGATCAGAGATGTATAAAAGGAAGAGTTAGGGCACATTTGAAACTCTCGGCAACGTGCGAAAGAAATCAACTGTTACATTGACGGCTGAAGCTCTCGTCTTCTTCCTCCTGCTCACTAAACAAGAAGAAGAAGAAAACAGAGAAAGAAAGTTAGCTCCTCTGCAAGAAGGAGCAAGGTGATCTTCCATCACTCTGTCGAAGAGGAAGATCAAGTTAGTTGCTGTAATCAACATATTCAGCAACAGGAAGCACAGTCAGTGCAGGATCTACAGGAGAGTACCTCTACTGTAGAATAAATTTCTAAATCATTTATCTGTAGGGCATCTTGCCTGAGCTGTAAGACCATTTGGTCTGAGTTTGTAGGAACCTGAGGGTTCTGAGCTGTAGGGCAAGGCCTGAGTGTAGGATCTGGAGCAGATCTGAGGTAGTGCTTAACAGCCTGAGGTAGGACCAGGAGCTGGTCTGAGCTGTAGGAGGAGGAGTCCTCTGAGTGGTAGGACCTGGGAGAGGTCTGAGTTGTAGGACATTATTGTCTGAGCTGTAGGAGGAGTTATCCTCTGAGTTTGTAGGGCAGGTGTGCCTGAGGTAGGAGCGGGTGATAGCTCTGAGTTGTAGGGACTTGTGTCTCGAGGTAGGATCATTCTTGATCTGAGAAGTTCTGAGGAACTTGTGTTGTAAGCTCTTTGAGCCGAGTTTGGAGAAGTTGGCCCTGTCTAACACACTGTTAGAAGGGTGGAGGGGGAAAGTGGACTTCCCATAGACACACTGTCTTTGGGGAACCACTATAAATTATTATGTGCTTTCTGTGTTTGCTGATTTACTTGAACCAACTCTGAAAACAGTTAAAGCTAATCAAGTAAAATTTAAAAGACCTATTCACCCCCCCCCCCCTCTAGGTGACTTAGACTTCAAACCTTATATTCTCACAAGTGGTATCAAAGTGAGGTTGGTCAAAAAGGACTTAACAGTCTGACCAGATCCTAAAAGGTTTAGTCTAGTCAAATCCCAATGGCTTCCAGTGGATTGCAATGGGAAATGAGGTCCATGAAGTTGCCCATATGCAACAAAGAGAATTTTGGCATATGGAAGCAAAGGATCAGGTTGTTTATGGAAGCATCTGATCCAAGGATCTTCATTACAGTTGAATAAGGACCTTTCACCTTTCACACTGCATCCACTATTGATCCAACAAGAAGAGTGGCCAAACTATTCAAAGATCTGACCAAGGATGAACTTGAGTTGTTCACCATGGACAAGAGGGCCCAGAACATCAATGTCAATGTTATTGATGATTCCACCTTTCAAAACTTGGTACACGGCACTTCTGCTAAGGAAATGTGGGATACTCTAATAGTATATATGGAAGGGACAGCTGAAGTTAGGGATGACAGGAAGTCACTCCTAAATCAAGAGTATGAAGCCTTCAGGCAGCAGTGCCAGGAAAGCATATCCATGTGCTATGAGAGGTTCTTCAGAATAGTCAATAAGCTGAGAACCTATGAGAGGGCTTTCACCGACTATGAGCTGAATGAAAAGTTCCTTAGATCTCTTATAAGAGACTGGGACACAAAGATATGTGCCATCAGGGAAGTGGCCAAGCTTGGTGAGACCCCAACTCACACTCTGTTTGGGAAGCTGCTTTCCTATGAAATGCAGCTGTCTACAAGGTAGGAAGAGGACACCTCTTCAAAGGCAAAAGCAATGGAGAATTCTGTGGCTCTCAAAGCTGACAGCTCCAAGAGAAGCAAGGGGAGGATAGTGTCTCCTCCAAGGAGAAGAGCTGAACCTGAATTCAGCACCTCAAGAGGCTCTTCCTCTGATGAAGAATTTGCTGCCTTCTCTAGGCAGTTCAAGCGGATGATGAAGAGTAAGCCATGGAGGAACATGCCCTCCTCATCATCACACTACAAAAAGAACAGCAACAAATCTGAAAGACTGCACCCAAAGGGTGACAGGTATGATTCAAAACCCAGTAAACATTCTACTAATAATATAATCTGTTATAGCTGCAGCAAGCCTGGACATGTCATAGCTGACTGTCCAGTCAAAAGAAAGTATAGTGGTGAAACGAAGCATCATCACCATAAGGATAGGAAGGGAGAAAAGTCACTCCTAGCATTGAAAGAAAGAAGCTGGAGTGAGTCTGATCCTTCAACATCAGGGTCAGACAATGAAGAAGAAGCCAGCATTGGGCTGTATGCAGCAGAAGAGGATGAAGACAATCCAGCTGCAAAGGTTGGAATTAGGGCCCCTCTATCACACTCAGATAGTGATGAAGAGGAGGATGAAGAAGACACTATTGAGCTAGGCCTTATGGCCTTCACTGATGAGGAAGAGAGTCAGAATGCTTCTGACAAGGTTCCGGTACTATCTCATTCCACTTCATTTTCTGATTATGAGACCAATCCAGAATCTGTTGCACCTTCATCAATTGATGGAAGGGGAATGGATGCTGAGGAAGAACTCAATCAATTGATTGATAAATATGGTGTTCTTTTGGAGTCTCTGAAGAAGAGCAAGAAGCTTGCCAAGAGGCAAGCCCAGGAAATTGTTGATCTCAAAGTAACTAAGGATGTCAACACTGAACCTACCACCCTGGTGGCTCAGATGAGCAGAAAATTTAGTCATTTACAGGGGTTAACTATTGTGTAATTAAGCACTATTTCCCTGAAGAACAAGGTCATCAAGGACCTTGAGAAAAAGCTTGAGAAGGAGAAGAGCCTGGTGGCTCAATTCTCCAAGCCCAAATCTGTGCTTCCTATCATTGACACCTTCTCCTCTCAAACCAATAGGAGAGGACTAGGATTCAAGAAAATGGAAGTAGGAGAAGGGAGTGGAGTTAAGAGCAAGGAGAAGGCTAAGCCTCAACCCACCTTTCGAAAGGTGATACTTCCCTCCAACAGGTATGACCATGAAAGCATTTATGGTCACTGGAAGAATGAGAGGTGCTATAGAAGGAAAATGCTCCTTCATATAGTGGAAGAAAGGGAATGGGATTGAGTGCCATGAAGGCTCCCCATGAGGAAATTCAAATGGCCCAACATGGACCATTTGTTTTTGGTACTTCAGCCACTTCATTCAAGAATGAGAAGGCAAGCCCTTCTAAGGTTGGATCTGTCAAGAACATGACTGGTGCCAATTCTGTAAACATATTTGAGTGCTCAGTGTCAGATGCCATGAAATCTTGTATGGCTGCCAAGTCATTGCAAGTTGATGCCATCAGGACAAAGAGCATCAAGATAGCACACAAAATGACATTCAGTCAAATAATTGATGAGAGGATGATGGCGCAAATCTTAGCACACCGCTATAGGCGGTAGTAAGACTGCGGCACGAAACGGCAGTGTACCGATCGTTCAAGTAATATAAAACGAGGAGTAATCCCCGAGTATCGAATCTCTCAAGGAACACAGTAAGGTGGAGTTAACGTTCGAGGAAGGACTTGAGATCGAAGTCCAGCGATAGGTGGAGTGCGGACGAAAGGGATTTGGTTTGTGAATAATAAAATAAAATATTACAACTACTCCTATGCAATGCCGCTATGCAAAGCTTCGCTCGGCGGGATGGAAGACTACGTAGGCCTTGAGCGCACTACTTCGTTGGGCGGATGGACGAGTAGGCTAGAGGAATGAGGGTCGCAAGCACCTCTTCGACAAGCACGCCACTAGCAATTGCTAGTGCGGCACCGAACGTGACGGCGGGATGGAGGATGGATGGTGGCGCACCTCATACACATATGAACAAAATATAACTTCACATAGACATGAAATTAAGATTACAAGCACGATTCATAGTGTTCATCATCAATACATGAGAGATCTAGCTACAAACACATCAATAAGAGAAGAACAAGGCAAGAAATCGACCGAATCTGAAGTCTCGTTGTAGATTCACGGTTGGAATCGCCGGGTTGTCAATCCGCGTCCAATCTCGGTCCGCAACTACGTTCGGGGTAGAGAGAGCTGTCACTACTCTCCAATGAGCCCGTCTTCTTCGTGTCACGATCCGGTAGAGGTTGCAAACTTCCTCTTGTTTGATGGCGATGGCGGCTAAACCTTCCTTGAAGCTCTAGGATGAAGGAGGAGGCCGAGAGGAAGCTCCGGCTCAAGAATGGCGTGAAGAACAAGCCCGGAGCACCTCCCGATGGTGGGCGGCGATGGAGGGGCGAAATCGGGCGCTCTGGAGCAGGAAACGGCGGACTGGCGAAAGAAAATGCGGAGGATCCGACCTAATTTGCGAGCAGGTCAATTTATAGGCGCTGGAATAAACAGTGCGCACGGTCATTGGCGCACGACCAGTGGTCGTGCGCGCTGGAATCCTGTGATCGTGCGCCTGCTTGGGTGGAGCCTGCAATGTAAGAAATTTATAAAATACCATGTTCGCACGACCAGTGGCGCACGACCGGTGGTCGTGCGCACTATCGTAGGTGGTCGTGCGCACTGGTCGAAATAGAACTCATAAAATTGATGTTAAGTGCGCACGAACAGCGGCGCATGACCGGTGGTCGTGCGCAATATCGTTGGTGGTCGTGCGCACTGTCCGAGACAGAACTAAAAAAAAATAGGGTTAAGTGCACACGATCAGCGGCGCACGACCAGTGGTCGTGCGCAATAGAAATAGTGATCGTGCGCAGTGTTCCTGTACAAAATTGTACCGGGAACACCCGCACGACTCCTGTTCCAGCACAACCACGAATCCAGCCACTGAAAGTGGCACTTAACAATCCATGAAAACTACTAAAAATGAAGAACATGAAATAACACCAAAAACGGGCCTAGATGTGCACTTAGCATGGAATATCAAATATGAGCTGAAACAGGGCTAAAGTGCAGTGGAATGACTCGAAAAGCGGCCTAGATGAGTCCATAAATGTGTATATGATCAGGACTCATCAGAGGAACAGGAAGAATGTTGTTGTATCTATTCCTGAACATAAGGACTGTGCTACACAATCCTCAAGAAATGCTCAAAAAATAAGATACAACATTCATGAATGTTGGTGTTGTGGTAAAGTGGGATACTTTGCCATAGATTGTTGGTACAACCCCAATGTACCCAATGCAAAGAAGAGCCTTCTTGTAAAGGGAGCTGCCAGAGTCAGGTCATTTGATCATGCTAACAAGAACCTAGGACCCAAGTCACCTTGGGCTCCTAAGGGATATTAAACTCTATTTTGCAGGATAGTTCAAGTACCAGCCTCATACATAAGTGGTACTTGGACAGTGAGTGCCCATGGCACATATAAGGAAGAAAGTTGACTTCATAAAGTCAACATCAGTAGAGGACTAAATCCTCAAGGTAAGTATCTCTATTGTGAATTTATCATCAAATACTATCTATAATAGTGTTAAAATAGGATGATAGAATTAACCAGTGCAATCCGCTTAGCTAAGGTTCAAATTCGCCTAAAATCTAGGTAAAGTCTGGGTTCGACAAATGTCGAGCTCAGTTCGACAAATTTAGCCCGGGTTGAAGCATTAGTTGAACCGCCTCAGCTAAACCGCTGAGTCGATTAGGTCAACACTCTGGCCCACTATATAAACCCTCGACGGGATTAAATGACCCTTCACATTCTCTCGCACCACCCTAGCCGTCGAGACGAAACCTCTACTCTTCCGTCCTAGCGTCTTCGTTTTTCTCATTCGATTAAGATGGCGCCCAATATTGCGAAGGAATTGCAAGAAGGTTGTGAGTTGGTAAGGGATGGGTTTCTCCATGCCTCACCAGAGATTTTGAGTGTTATTTCCTTGATTTCTGATGCGGGACTAGACTTCTTGCTGTCTGAACCCTCTCAGATATTCAAGAAAGAAGTGCTAGAGTTATTTGCAAATGCCAAGCAGCCATCTTCTAAGGATGGCTTAACTTCTAAGGTTGGTGAAATTAGGGTGAAACTGTCCCCTAAGAGACTTGAAAAAGTACTGCACCTTCCTAGAGCGGAAGAAGAGGAAATAACTGCAGAAGACAAGGAGCTTGCCTTGAAGTGGTGTGAATACAGTGCTCTCCAGACCTCATCACTGAAGAAGAAATTCTTCAATCAAAAAGGGAAGTTGTTATGTGACACTGTGGGAAAGGCACTCCTGTGCAAGCCAGGCTCACATGACACAATCTCTCAACCCATGTTTGATCTGATTGTAAGGATCATTTTAAAGAAAAGGACATGCTGGGGAAATGTCCTGTACCAAAGATTAAGCAATGCCTGCAGGCTCCTAACCTAGGAAGGATCATTTCTCTCTAACTACTGAAGGCATATCCTAGAGAATTCTCCTCAATCAAAGGTATTAATATCCATTACCTGAAAAGGTTGGATATTAAGACTCTAGATAGATCCACAAGGGTTCTCCCCATGAGCCAACCCTCTGTGTTGGCAGAGTTGAAGGAGAAGAAGAAGAAAGATCTAAAGAGTGGAGAAGGAGGTGCTGAATCCTCCAAGAATAAAGGTGATCCTCAAGAGCACATGGAAGATGCAGAAGGAGAAGATGTCCCCAGGACTGGTGAAGATGGTGCTCTCCAAGGAAGAGTTGATTCTACTGAGCCAACTAAGATTGATACTGATCCAGCTATTCCCTCTGCTGAAGATGAACCAATGAACTCACCTATCCATGGTAAGTTAGATTCTCAGTTAGGCCTCTCCCCTATAATAATAATCTAGTCTAGGTGTCTAACAAAACCATCAATCATCTTTCAGGTTCTCCTAGTCAAAATTCTCCAAATAGGGATGCTCCAAGTGAGGGGGAGCATAGCCCTCTCTTTGGTGATATTGGTGGGGGTGCTAGTGAGGGGGAGCACAACCCAAGTGCTGAAGATCTGCATAGACCAGAACCTGGAGTGGAGAAAGTAGTGGCCTAGGAAAGGCCAGCTACTATGTTAGACACATCTAATCTGCTAAACTCAATTAAATATTTTATTGACGGTCAGATGTTGTCTATGAACGAGATAGTTGCTGAAAAGGTCTGTGATGTCTCTGCTCAGATAAGGGATGAGTTGTATGCCACAAGAGAAATTCATGTTCCCTAGCAGCAAAGAGGAGAAGGGCAGAGGGCATTCAAACTGCTGAAGAATATATGGCCCAGAAAAGAATGGAAAGATTAGAGGATCCACTCCATGAAGATGACAATCTGGAGTTGGACTCAATTGTTGTCAATACTTGGCTGAGCCATGGCAATCAAATGAAGGACATTGACCATGTCTACTCAGCTGCTGAATGGATTAAGCACCTTGAGAGGGAATCCTTAAGGGAAAGGATTCTCAAAGAAAACTTGGTGAGAAGGGAAACTCCTGTAAGGATTCCCACAAGATATCTTCCCAAGCCTCTTCTATACTTCAAAGTAAAGGAGAAGATCAAGGCTGCTGCTGAAGCTAGGAAGAGGAAGTCCAAAGATGGAGAATGCTCTTCCCAGGGTCCATCTAAGAAGACCATGCCTTGAAATATTTTCTTTTACCAATCATTAGTTGTATTGTTTGAAATATTTGTACTGAACATTTAAATTGGAATGATATTTCATCTTTTGATCATAATGTTGTGTTTGTTACTATTGCTATATGTACTCTGTACCTTTATCTTTATAATTTGGGAGCTAGAATGGGATGTTCAATTTGAACAGGTTCAGTTATTACAAAAATTTCTCACCAATTAAGGGGGAGCAAATTCCCTGCTCAGGTTGAGGGGGAGATGGCAAATGCCAAGATTGTATAGGTTGACCTATAAGTTGATCCAAAGGGATCTATAGATGTTGCCTCCCAATCCCTAATGGGATAAATAGTTGAAGAAACCAGAAAGGGGGAGAAAGAGCCATTGCTAAGTAAGAACCTATGCTTAGGATATTAGCAAGAGGGAGATAGGGCCTATGCTACACAGATCATTTTTCTGTGATATGATTTTTGTTATTAATGTACCTTAGCATTGGGGATGTTCTGCCTTCTTCAAATAGAACAAAAAGAACAGCAACAAATCTGAAAGACTGCACCCAAAGGGTGACAGGTATGATTCAAAACCCAGTAAAAATTCTACTAATAATATAATATGTTATAGCTGCAGCAAGCTTGGACATGTCATAGCTGACTGTCCAGTCAAAAGAAAGGATAGTGGTGAAACGAAGCATCATCACCACAAGGATAGGAAGGGAGAAATGTCACTCCTAGCAAAGAAAGAAAGAAGCTGGAGTGAGTCTGATCCTTCAACATCAGGGTCAGACAATGAAGAAGAAGCCAACATTGGCTTGTATGCAGCAGAAGAGGATGAAGACAATCCAGCTGCAAAGGTTGGAATCAGGGCCCCTCTATCACACTCAGATAGTGATGAAGAGGAGGATGAAGAAGACACAATTCAGCTAGGCCTTATGGCCTTCACTGATGAGGAAGAGAGTCAGAATGCTTCTGACTATTGCTATATGTACTATGTACCTTTATCTTTAGTATTCGGGAGCTAGAATGGGATGTTCAATTTGAACAGGTTCAGTTAGTACATAAATTGCTCACCAATTAAGGGGGAGCAAATTCCCTGCTCAGGTTGAGGGGGAGATGGCAAAAACAAAGATTGTATAGGTTGACCTATAAGTTGATCCAAAGGGATATATAGATGTTGCCTCCCAATCCCTAATGGGATAAATTGTTGAAGAAACAGAAAGGGGGAGAAAGAGGCATTGCTAAGTAAGAACCTATGCTTAGGATATTAGCAAGAGGGAGATAGGGCCTATGCTACACAGATCATTTTTCTGTGATATCATTTTTGTTATTAATCTACCTTAGCATTGGGGATGTTCTGCCTTCTTCAAATAGGGGTAGATTGTTGGGTATATTGCCCTCAATAGTACCTTGATTTGAAGAGGCATCACTCTCAATGCTAAGGACATATTGTATTTGATGAGATATACTTGTGTAAGATATACAGGTGCAGGTGACTCAAAAGGAAGGGCCAAACATGCCCTTAGATGTGGAGAAATCATCTTCCAAGAGATGAAGTTTTGTCTCAGCCGAACCGCTGAGACGAGGGGGGCAAAAACGTTGAGACGAGGAGCCGTCTCAGCGTATCCGCTGAGAATAAGGTGCCTCCGCTGAGAAGTTCATTATGCGCTGAGAATCAGCATGGTCGTCGAACTAGGCTTGACATTCATCGAACGTTGTATGCCGTTCGTCGACCGCTGAGACGAGGTCGAAGCAGAAACCGCTGAGACGAGATCAAAGCTGAAGTCGCTGAGAAGACACATTAGGCAAGATCGTCGAACGCTGAACGCCGTTCGACAAACACTGAGACGAGGAGCCGTCTCAGCGGAGCCGCTGAGAAGACACACAAGGCAAGTTTGTCGAGCGTTGAGCTGGCAAGATCGTCGGACGCAGGGGATAGCTGGTTCGTCGAACGCAGAGTGTTCCACGTTCGTCGAGCGCAGTCCTTCTCTACGGAAAAGTAGGGCGACGGGTCCTGCGGCTAGGACTAGTTGCAAAAAAGCTATGTGGGGTCCACCAGCTTCTCCCATACCTCTCAGCAGATCAGCTAAGAGCCGTTGAAGATCAGAGATGTATAAAAGGAAGAGTTAGGGCACATTTGAAACTCTCGGCAACGTGCGAAAGAAATCAACTGTTACATTGACGGCTGAAGCTCTCGTCTTCTTCCTCCTGCTCACTGAACAAGAAGAAGAAGAAAACAGAGAAAGAAAGTTAGCTCCACTACAAGAAGGAGCAAGGTGATCTTCCATCACTCTCTCGAAGAGGAAGTTCAAGTTAGTTGTTGTAATCAACATCTTCAGCAACAGGAAGCACGGTTAGTGCAGGATCTACTGGAGAGTACCTCTATTGTAGAATAAATTTCTAAATCATTTATCTGTAGGGCATCTTGCCTGAGCTGTAAGACCATTTGGTCTGAGTTTGTAGGAACCTGAGGGTTCTGAGCTGTAGGGATGAAGGCCTGAGTGTAGGATCTGGAGCAGATCTGAGGTAGGGCTTAACAGCCTGAGGTAGGACCAGGAGTTGGTCTGAGCCGTAGGAGGAGGAGTCCTCTGAGTGGTAGGACCTGGGAGAGGTCTGAGTTGTAGGACATTATTGTCTGAGCTGTAGGAGGAATTATCCTCTGAGTTTGTAGGGCAGCTGTGCCCGAGGTAGGAGCGGGTGATAGCTCTGAGTTGTACGGACTTGTGTCCTGAGGTAGGATCATTCTTGATCTGAGAAGTTCTGAGGAACTTGTGCTGTAAGCTCTTTGAGCCGAGTTTGGAGAAGTTGGCCCTGTCTAACACACTGTTAGAAGGGTGGAGGGGGAAAGTGGACTACCCATAGACACACTGTCTTTGGGGAACCACTATAAATTATTGCATGCTTTCTGTGTTTGCTGATTTGCTTGAACCAACTCTGAAAATAGCTAAAGCTAATCAAGTAAAATTTAAAAGACCTATTCACCCCCCTCTAGGTGACTTAGACTTCAAACCTTATATTCGCACAGTCACCTAGAGGGGGAGGGTGAATAGGTTTCTTTTATTTTCGGCTAGCTGTTTTCTGATTTTAGGTTAATAAAGTATCAAGCACATAAAACACACAAAGATTTATAGAGGTTCCTCAAGACAGGGTGTCTTGAGTAGTCCTCTTTCCCCTTTCACCTCCCTAACAATGGGTTATATAAGGCCATCTTCTCCAAACTCAGCTCCAAGAGCCTACAACACAGATCCCACAGGATCTCTCAGGTTTTCCCAAACCCTACCTCAGGCTCAACAACCCTACCTCAGGCTCAACATCCCTACCTCAAATCACATAATGATCCTACACTCAAGCTGACCTCTTATCTCTACAGCTCAGGACAAACAACCCTACACCCTCAGGCAAAGATGCCCTACAATCTCAGAATAATTAAGTTCCTGATTCTCCTTGATCCTTTACTTCAGATGATGGACTGGATCATCTTGATCTTTCTTGAGTTGAACAATAGGAGCAATCTCTTCTCTCCTTACAGCCAGGTAATCAGGAAGTGAAAGCTTCTTAGCTGCCGACAATGGAACAGTAATTTTGTTCTTCTTTTGTGTGCTGGAGAGTAAATTGTAGGAAGAGTTCTTTACATAGCCCTAACTTATTCTTTTTATACTCCAATGATCTTCAACGTCTCTTAGCTGTCCTTCTGACAGGTATGGGAGTGATTGGTGGACCCGAAGAAGCCTTTCTGCAGCTTGTGCCAAGAGCAGAACCCGCCAGATCATTTTGAATCTGTCTCAGTGGTTGGGCTGAGATGGCCTGCTGTCTCAGCGGCTACTTTTGTCCTGTCCCAGCAGATCCGCTGAGACAGACAGTTGTGTCAGCGGTTTTCTTCTATCTGCAGCTTAGCAGGCCCAGACACCTTCTCAGCGGCTCCTGGCCTTGTCTCAGCTGTTCAGCTGAGACTGAGATCTTGTCTTAGCAGTTTTGACAGTAAACCTACTGAACATACATCACACAATGGTATGACCTAACCCTGCATGGTCATGAAATAGAATGGGGTTTATCAAATACAACTTGCACTTGGCATTGAGTGTGAAGCTTCTTCAAATCAAGGGAACATTGAGGGTCATTTTCCCAACATATGGGATTCCTTGGTGGTCTACATGGAGGGAACTAAAGAAGAAATCTCAAGGGGGAACACCAGAGAAAGGCCCATGGCTCTTGAGGGTGAAAGCTTGAGAAGTACCAAGGACAAGACTCTTATATTTAAGAATATCTATGAAGATGATGAAGCCTATTATGCAAGCACATTAGAATCTGCTGACATTGTTAAAGAACCAGTACTCTTTTCCAAGCAGTTCAAAAGGTCGATGCCTATAAGAAGAAGAGATAGCCATAGGAAACCCTCCTCAAACTCCATAAGATCTGGTCAACATGATAAACCCAGATCCTCAAAGGTGGAAATGTATAACTCTAAAGTTAGTGAATTTGATTTGACTAACTTAGTTTATTATCACTACAAGTAGACTGGTCACATGGTTTTTGACTGCCCATCCAAGAAGAAAGAATCAAAGAAGAGTGATGATAGAAGAAGTCCAAGGGACAAAAAGAGATCTGAGAAACGATTCACTGCTAAGAAAATCAGTACACTTAGTGATTCTGATTCAGATTTTTTAGGCACCAAGGAGGAAGATCTCATTGGACTTATGGCTATAACAGAAGAAATCCAGGATGACAACACCTCTCTTGAGAAGGTATTTATTAGAGCTCCCTTGTCTGTCTATGATTCTGAATAAATGATAGATTTTGTACATGATAGTAAGTGTGAATCTGCTTGCAATAGCATACCCTCAAGATCCCCACATGAGGTTGAATTTGAGCTAGTGCATCATAATGAAGCCTTGTGGATTGCTTTAAAAATAAGTAAGAAGCTTCTTATTGCTCAATCTAAGGAGTTAGCATCCCTGAAATCTACCCAATCTGAGATCCAAGAGACAGCTGAAAAGCTGACTGCTATGAGCAAAGAAATGGACAAACTCAAAGATGTCACAAAGCTCAAAAGTGATGAGTTGTGTCAGAAGAACAAGTTTATCAAGGACCTTAAGGAGATGTTGTTCACTGAGAAGAAAATTGTAGCCAACTTCTTAATGCCCAAGACTGTCCTTCCCATCATTGACAAATTCTCTGCACCATTCAGAGGTGGTGTAGGATTTGTAAGGAGACAGTCAAGGGCAAGGCCTATGAAGCCAAACCTTCTTTCAAATAGAAGTTACTGGCATCAAATTTCTTTGACCAGGAATCTACACATGGTCATCTGACAAATGCCTGCTCTACAAGAAGGAGTGAACCCTCTAACACACATAGGAGAGCATGCTTTGGGCCGAGTGCTTTTAAAGAACCCCTTGAATAGACACAAATGAAGAATATAGGTCCTCATGTCCATGGATCTGCAGCATCAACACCAAGAAGTAAGAGAAAGGCAACCCCCACCAAGCCTGTTCCCAAGTTGGTGAACCAAAAAGTGGTGAGACCAGCTCAACTACATACTCACAATTGTGAGGCTCACCCAAGGCCTGTAAGGTCAGCTATCTTTACTCATACCCACCAACATTTCTAGATGGTAAGGCAAAAGAGAAGAAACAACAGGTATGAGTGCTGGTGTAGTGGAAAAATTCATCATTTTTCCTTGGACTGCTGGTTCAATCCAACAGTACCTAGTGCAAGAAGAATACAGACCACTCAGAGGTGTGATATTTCAGCTTGTCCCCCTAACAGAAACCTAGGACCCAAATTCAATTAGGCACCTAAGGGTAAGTAATCTTTCTTGCAGGTATGTCCACATGCCAACTAGCCTCTCATTTGAGATTTGGACAGTGGTTGCCCCAGACACATGGCTGGAGTAACTATGTATTTAAGGAAATTCAATCCAGAGAAAATAGACCAATAGTTATACTTGGGGATTCAAACAAAAAGAACATGACCAAAGGAAAGATGAAAGTCACTCTCAAAAGATGCAAAGTTTGGAAGCTTGTCCCAAGGCCACAAGGGCATAATATTATTGGGACAAAGTGGGTTTATAGAAACAAGATGGACGAAGCTAGAGTGATTATAAAGAATAAGGCAATGCTGGTAGCTCAAGGATACAAGTTGGAGGAAGGCATAGATTTTTATCAAACATTTGCAACTGTTGCTAGATTGGAAGACATCAGATGTAGCTTAACTACCAGGTTTTATCTCTCCTACCCTTCCTGACCATGTTTATTTTCTAAAGAAAGCCTTGTATGTGTTGAAGCAAGCTCCAAGGGCTTGGTATGAGACACTGTCTACCTTTCTCCTTGAAAACAAGTCTCAAGAGGAAAAATAGATAAGACTCTTTTCTTGAGAGAGTTGAAGGGTCAGATCCTATTGGTCCAAATATATGTTGATGACATTATATTTGGATCAACAGATTGGATTCTTTGCAACAAGTTTGCTAAACATAGCAGAGTAAATTTGAATAAAGTAGTATGGGAGAGCTTAAGTATTTCTTAGGTCTCCAAGTAAAGCAATCTGAGGAACGAATCTTCATTTCTCAGACAAAATTTACCTTGGATATCATAAAGAAATTTGGAATGGAGAACTCTACCCCTATGAGAACTCCTATGGGTTCAAATGTGTCTCTAGACAAGGATGAAAAGGGAAAACTCTATAATGAGTCCATGTATAGAAGCATAATTGGCTCATTGCTCTACATCACTGCTAGTAGGCCAGACATCATGTTTGCTACATGTGTCTGCCCAAGGTATCAAGTCAACCCCAAAGAATCTCATTACTAGCTGTGAAAAGAATTTAGAGATATCTAAAGGGTACTCCAAATTTAGGGTTATGGTATCCTAAGTCAGATGACTTTGAGTTGTGTGGCTATTCTGATGCAGACTTTACTGGGTGCAAAGAAGACAGAAATAGCACTTCAAAAACTTGTCAGTTCTTTTGTTAGAAGAGGTGAAATATTTTGATGATGGGCTGGATCTCACACAAGGTCCACCCTAAAGTAGTCTAAAAACTTTAGCATTGAAGACAGGAAAAATAGAAAGATTGGATAAGGCATAAGTGGGAAATCGTCTAAATAAAAATAACTTAGACAATAGAAATCGTCTTGATGATCAAGACGATATTAGTGGAGTCTTGACGACAACGCTGAAGTGATTCCAATGACTAGGTTGAAGTAATCTCGATGACACTATCGATGACAAAAATGCACATTGTTGAAATACAACACAGATACTCAATGCAATATTGGATGTTTAATCAGAGTTGTCTGGTGGTATTTTAATCTACTAATCATGATGAAAAGGTATGCGCCTCTTCATCTACTTATACTATAAATAAAGTGAATGCTTAGGACAAAATTACACTTTCATTTGCCCTAAGTCATTTTCGCGACAAAACCCTGTTCTGTCTCCGACAATCACTCTTTCTCGACGTTCTGCTTCAATGGCTCCCAAGAAGGAAGAATCCTCGGTCATCTCCAATTATGAGCTTTTAAGAGGAGGATTTGACACCTACTCTAAAGAAATTAGGTCAGTAATTAGACTGGTGGCGTCGGCAGGATTGGAATATCTGATCAGTGAACCCTGTGTTCTCCTGAACAGGGAGCTCCTGGAATTCTTTAAAGGAGCAATAATTAATCATTAAGGGACCATCCTAAAGTCAGGAGTGGTCGGGAGGAAGATCGAGATGACTGCCAAGAGCTTGGGAAAAGCATTGAGAATGCCAAGACTAGAGAAAGAGATTGAAGAGGAAGATCTAACTGCTGAAGGCCTCTCTGTAGGATATACCTGGTGTGAGATAGTGGCAAGACCTATGGGTCAATTAAAAAGGCAGAATTCAACCATGAGAGAAAACTTTTAGCTGACATAGTAGGGAAAGTGATACTGTGCAAGCCTGGTTCATATGTAAGGATTTCCAAGGAAATGTTTGAGGTCATGTGTAGGATCATAGTCTCAAAGAAGACAGACTGAAGAAAGTTTCTGTTCCAAAGTATTAAAAGCACCCTGAAGACCACTTCATTTGGAAAAATCTTATCTATCTTCCTCCTGAATTACCTTGGGGAAGTGTTGAAGAGATAAATGGGAGCACCTTTACATTATTCTAAGAGGTTGGATTCAAAGATGTTGGATAGATGGGAGAGAGTTATATCCAAAACCCCTAAGGATGCCCAAGCTACTATAAAAGGAAAGAAAAAGAAAGTTGTGGTAGTTGATGACTCATAGGAGATATGGTCCTCTAGTAGTTCTGAGGAAGAAGGAGCCCCATCTCTACCAAACCCTGCTTTGTTAGAGGGGGGGGGGGGGGGGTAGCTCCAAATCAAATGATCCCAGAGGATGTGAATGAACCTGCTAACACAGAGGTCATTAAAGTAAGAAGAAGCCCCATTCTAGGAGGTGATTCAGTTGAGGGGGAGTCCCAGCTTGGGAGCACAGCCCAAGAGACTGCAAATGTTGAGGGGGGGAGCAATCTGGTGTGCTCTACCCTAGGAAATCAGGGAGAAGTAGTCCGGGAGGAGGTTGTAGACCATGAGCCAGAAGAGAAAAGGGCAAGACAAGTGCTAGAGAAGGAAAATGGCAAGGAGCCAGAAATAGTTGAGAGCACTGAACCCCAGGTTGTGCTTAGTTTAGTTCTTCTCAAAGGTAAAGAAGTGCTAATGGGAGACGAGGAAGAATAGCAAAGGCTAGTAGACCTTCCTGACCTTCAGGGTCATGGGAGTGCTCATGGAAGTCCTCTAGAGGAAGTTGCAGCTCCAGATGTGAATATAGCTGGACCATCTACTAATCACTCAGGCTCCCTATTCCACATGATCACATCCTTGCTGAATGTTTAAAGGGAGAAGATCGAAAGGTTCATTCTACAGAATGTAGATGACCTAAGGCAAGAAATGAAGTATGAGATGCAAACTGTGAAGGATGATATGCATCATCTCAACATTCAACACACTCATTTCTTTCACTTAGCAGCTCCAGCCATGGAACATGTTGTTGAGGAGATCAACAAGGTTGGTCATCAGTCTCATCAAATCATTCAAAACCAAGGCACTATGTCAAGGAATACTGAGAGAGCTCTTCAACAAATAGCAGGCTTTATGAATTCAGATAGAGATCAAATTCTAAACAAAATGGAAGTGAATACTCAGACCCTAGATGAACATCTTTTAGAAGTAAGAAATAACTTGGATGAGGCTGAACAACATATATATGAGAGGATAAATTTGGTACAAGTAGTCCTTGATGATCATATTGTTGAAGAAGTCCTAAAGGAGGAGAAGACAATGATAAATGATGGCTCAAACCAAGCCATGTGGACTATAAATCATGTTAAGCAAGCTCTACAAAAACCTCCCTCAGCTTATGAGTTAGCAGAGCCATCTGAGAGCACGGCCTCAGAGGTGTATTGTACAGAAATTGGAGAATCTGCCAGCTCAAGAAAAAGGAAGAGGGTTCAGAGTAAAAGGTACTGGCAGAAGAGGCTAAGGGAAATTGATCAGGATCCACACACATGCAAGTGGAGTCCTAACTCTAGGACCCTGATCTCAAAAGCTTGGATGGAGTATAGATACCCTCAAGATGGGTCAGAAAGAGTTTACTATTCTGCGGACTAGAAACTGCATTTAAATCAAATGGAGAAAAGGAGAAATCATAAGCTAGCATTCCCTCATGGTCCTCCTTCTCTAAAGAAGATTCCAAAACCAATCAGCTTCTATGAAAGGAAGAGAAGGAAAGGAAAGGAGCAGCATGACCTGAATATCATAGAATGTTTTGTTTGAAAATGACTTAGGCAAATGACTGAAATATTTTGTTTTAAAACATTATCTCTATTTATATAATGTTGATAGATGAATCATATTATACTTGCTGAATGTCTTCAAATTTTACTTCTATTAATTATTTGACATTTATCATTGAAGTGACTTATGACTTCTTCAAGTAGGGGGAGATTGTTGAGAACAATGCCCAACAATGTTCCTGATTTGAAGAAGTGCTCAGATCAATGATAAATGCACTATGTATTTGATGGCATATTTTATTCAAGAATGTAGAAGATAAACCATATGTCCAGTAATTCTCTAAGTCCAAAATCGTCAAGAAGGACAGAACATATCATTGAGATGATACACCTATTGTTGAAATACATCAAAGCTACATCACTAGTATCAAGACTATAAAAGTAATGAAAATTCACTAAGTAAATTATCATCTCAAGACTCGGCAAATAAATCATTGAGAAGGGAAACATATCATCGAGACAGTCTCGGCAATATATTCTTGAAGAAAGCTTATCGTTGAGAAAGCTAAGTCCAGATGTCTCGACGATATCGTCTTGAAGAAGATGTATAGTCTTGAATATTAAAGATATATCGTCGAGATAACTCATTAAGTCTTGAAGAAAGGATCATGTAGACAACATCGAATTGAAGACCTGATATCGTCTAGAAGATCAAGACAACATCGTCTTGAAGAAATATTATAAACTTGAATATGTCTAAGTCATATATAAAGAAACATCTCGACGATATCGTTTAGATGAAGCAATATCGTTGAGATATCAAGTAAATTCTTGAATAAGGAAGTATGTCGACGATATCATCGTGAAGATTACATATCGTTGACATGATCAACACGACATCGGCTTGAAGGAATTTTATCATCTTAGTAGATGCATAGCTGCATTTATTGCGCCGATTTTCTCAGAAATTGAAATGTAGGGAATGTTCATGCCGATCATCTTGGGCATTAATCAAGAAGTAATAAATGATATATTCTCTACAGAATATATCCATTGTACAGTATTTAATGAAGAATATTATTACTTCTATATTCTGCAAAGTTCTAAGAACGGCAAGTCATTTATGATAAAATATTATGCCAATTCTGTCAAACTTTTAAAACTGGCAAATTGATTATGGAATAATCAATAAGGGCTTTTATGCAAAAGTGCAGATGAGTATAAAAGAAAGAGTTTTTCGATTACAGAACCACCGGTTGTTAGTGTTCGCTCTCACAATTATTCTCAAACCTACTAACAGAAAAGAGAGAAAAGAATTAACAAGATGAAGACTTCATTGTTGTGCAATGAAGGTCAAGAGAAGATTCAAAAGAAAGGTTCAGTGATTCACAAGATCTCTGGGCTTACAGTTGCAAGAAGAAGTCTGATCAATCAAAGCTTTTATCTTGAAACCTTCTCTTCTACAGCAGCAAACTCTTCTGTATTATTTTGTAGGGTTCTTTATGAACCTGAGATTGTAGCATCTTGTAAATTGATCTGAGTGGGTAGGGTTCTTTGTGATCCTGAGTCCTGTAGGGTTCTTTGAGAGCCTGAGTTTGGTAGGATCTTAGTGAAGATCTGAGTTTTGTAAGACTTGTAAAGTTTGAGTTTGGTAGGGTTCTTTGTGAGACCGAGTTGTAAGATCTTCTTATTGAGAAGAGATCTGAGAAGTTGGAGAAGTTGCCTAGTCTAGATCATTGCTAGATAGGTGGGAGGGATAGTGGAGTACCTCTAGACACATTGTATTGTAGGGAACCACTATAAATCTTGTGTGTTTTCTGTGTTGCTTTTGTGCTGTAATAGATAGATTTTAAAGTAGCAACTAACTGTAAAAACAACTAATCACCCCCCCTCTAGGTGTATTATAGACAACCCATATCTTTCAAAGTTGCCCTTTATTTTTAGGAAGTTTTGCATACTTTGTAGAATCAAAGATTGTGCTTGGGATTGGATTGCCTCCTTTAGTTGCTCCTCTTCTACAACATTCTTACCCTTCTTTAGCCTTTTAATAAACAACCTTCTCTTTTCTTCTAGCTCTCTTTGAGATGCTTCAAACTCATATTGATCCCTCTCTCTGATTTCATCTAGGGCTTTATCAAGCTTTGGATCAGTGTATACTTTCATTATATTTTCAGGAAGATCAACCTTTTAATATGTTTTGAAATAAGATTTGTCCTTTTTGAACTGTTTTCTTTTCTCTATTGTATACATTTCCCATATATGTATATCTTTTCCATAACCTCTTCCTCTGTATCCTCTTCCCTTCCTTTATAATTCCTTCCATGTCCCCTTCCCCTGATTGGAGGTATTCCTCTGAAGACCGGTGCTGGGATAATTGGAGTGGGTGTTGGAGTAAGAGCAGGAGGCAGCTGAGCTGGTGGTGAAGAGGATGGAGCAAATTTTGGTTCCAGAGCATCAGGCTTGTTTGGAGGAGATGTTGTTGTTGACTCTTTAGAGTAATGTCTGAAATCGGGTGTTTCAGGGAGAGGTGACTCAGTCCATTCTTTGTACTCCTGCAGACTCTTCAGGTAGTCAATATCATTTGAGAATAGATCACTCTCCAACTATTTTTATGGCTCCCCTGGATTGAGGAGATGATTCTTGGAGGAGAGAATGATGCAGGTATGAGAAGAAACCTAGATGAGATGGCTGTCTCTCCTTTTGACACATAGAGAGAGAGAGGGGAGATTTGTTGTATATAATGAATATGGAGGGGGCCTGCTGGCACACTTCTCCCCCTGCTTTGTATCATTGAGAATGGATATAAAGACATCAACATGCAATACTGATAACCTTACTTCTGTATCAATGGCCTTGATTTGAGCAGTGAGGTTCTGTAACCTCCTATGTTGAGCACAAAGCTTTTGATAGCAGTCTTTTGAGAAATCAAGATAGAGAGAACTAAATTGAGACAACAATATCTCTAAAGCTTAATCAATTGCTTCGATAATGTGTCTTTGATTTGGAGAAGATGTCATTGATGACCTGTGAGTACTTGCACTGAAACATAAAGAGAGAAGTTGAAAGGAAAATGCAGGAGAGGGAGAGGGAGAGAATTCAAAAAGCATAATAAGGTCGAATGCTTGAGTTGCTTTGAGTAGATGAATCGTCGCAACTTAGGATTGTATTCGAAGCGTCGTCGAAAAGAGATGAATTCAGCGTGCCAAAACATGTCGATGTTGCTTCTAAAAGCAATCTGCACGTGCTTTGCAAAGTCGACATAACGTCGAGTAGAAATTGACATGGCTTCGAATATAGTCAGCAACGATGATGTCGATGTAAGCGTCGATATGTATTCGATGCTATGTTGAGTGTTATTCGAATGAACTGTCTCTTTCAGCTCTCGAAGCTGACGTCGAGTAGAAATAGATGGTGCGTCGAATTGTATTCGACGCAACTCTGAATAAACCTTATATTTTTCTCAAATTTTTGTTATTTTTCCCAGCAATAACTGTCTATGAAAAATAGGTATGAGTATAATGGTGAACTAGAGAGCTCCATCAAGCATTCCCAGTGCATTGATGAAGAATTTGTGCTTACTTTCATCAAGTGGATTAGTGAAGATGTCAGCCCTTTGAATATCAGTGGAAAGGTATTGAAGACTGATCTTACCCTTCTCTATATTGTCCCTGAGAAAGTGGTGTCTTATCTCTATGTTCTTAGTTCTACTGTGGAGAACAGGATTGGAAGATATTGAAATAGCACTAGAGCTGCACAGAATACTATGGAATTATCAAGAGAAAAGTTATAGTTTAACAACTGATTTTGCATCCACAATATTTGTGAGCAGCAGCTTCCTGCATCTATATACTTAGCTTCAGCTGTAGAAGTGGAGACCAAGGTTTGCTTCTTGCTAAACCATGAGAACAGTCTAGCACCCCAGAATTGACATGTTCCTGAGGTGCTTTTTCTATCAATCCTGCACCCTGTATAGTCTGCATCTGAATAGCCTACTATGTCAAATGTAGATTCTGCAGGATACCATAAGCTAAGTTCAGGTGTACCCTTTAAATATCAGAGTATTCTTTTCACATAACTCATGTGGGATTCCTTAGGGTCAACATGAAATCTAGCACATATGCATGTAGCAAACATGATATCTGGTCTGCTTGCTGTCAGATGGAGGAGTGAGCCAATAGCTTCTCTGCAAGTCTTCTGATCAAAGGACTTACCCTTCTTATCTATATCTAGAAGAGTATTGGTAGCCATGGGGGTTTTCGGGATAGAGGCTTTTTCCATCCCAAACCTCTTGATGAGTTCACTAGTATACTTATATTAGGATATGAAAATGCCATCTGCAGTCTGCTTTACTTGAAGACCAAGAAAGAAGGATAGTTCCCCCATGCTACAAATCTCAAATCTATATTGCATTAGGTTGGCAAATCTTTTGCATAGTTTTTGATCTGTTGATCCAAATATGATATAATCTACATATATTTGTGCTAAAAGTAGCTGATTTTTATATGCTCTAGTGAAGAGTGTTTTATCCACCTTACCTCTCACAAAGGAGTATTCCAAAAGGAAGGTGGATAAGGTCTCATACAAGCTCTTGGAGCTTGCTTGAGACCATATAGTGCTTTGTCTAATTTATAAGCAAAAGAAAGGTAAGATGGATTGACAAAACCTGGGGGTTGCTCCACATATACTTCTTCTTGAAAAGTTCCATTTAGGAAAGCACTCTTGAAAGTATCTAGTTGCGGCCTAAATCACCTAGAGGGGGGTGAATAGGTGGATTCTATGTCTTTACGCGGAATTAAAAATTATAACACAGAAAAGCACACAAAAAAAATACAGCACAGACACAAGGATTTTATAGAGGTTCCCCGATGTGGGTACTCCTCTTTCCCGCCTCGCCTATCTAGCTCTTCGAGGCTAGATTCGGCTACTTCACCAAACTCAGATTAAGATAATCTTACACCTCGGAGTAAGAACTCCTACAACTCGGAGTGCACCACTCCTACAACTCGGAGTAAAAAAAAAAACAACTCCTACAACTCAATCCTTAAACAAGGATCTACACAACACTCGGAAGCAAGCTTCCTACAAAGTTTATAAAATTGTTTATTACAACACAACGTAGATTTGAAACAATCTTCTTAAACTTCAGATGAAGTTTTTCTTCAGATCTTGAGAAATAGATTTCTTCTTCTTGACAAAGAATCTCAATACGTTTAGAGGAAGAACGAAGAAATCTTGAGCGATTCTTTACTGGATCTGAGATGCTTGAATCTGTAGAAGACGAATCACAAATCACAGCTTTGTCGGAGACGAAACTTGAGCGCGAGAGAGATCGGTCGAGACTTGCGATTCTTTCTGTTTGATTCGCGATTTTTGATTCGATTCAGATTGATTGGATTAGATTAGGGCTAAACGGAAATACATCAGGAGTATTTATACGGTCTTCTACAACGGTCATATGCGCGAAATACGGATCTAATTCCACGTGTACTGAACATAGGAGAAGCCCTAAGAAACGCGCATTCAAAAACGAACCGGAAGAATTACTGCAGACCGATTCGGTTAAATGGTATAACCGAATGGCAATAACCGAATCGAATTCGGTTAAATGATATAACCGAATTGCAATAACCGAATTCGGTTATTCTAATTCTTCAAGGAAATTCGAACTATGATTCACCGAATTCGATTATATCCATCCCAACTATATAGTCGAATTCGACTATATGTTTCTGAATGATATAACCGAATTTTACTTGGGAAAAATCCCTTTCTATGAAAAGTCCACCATCAGCTCCAGTCCTCCTTCTCTTGCACTTAGGAAATGAGGTACATCCCAATAGAGAGATCTCACATGAGCCAACACTTTGGTCTATACAATGAGGGATTACATTGCACAAGCCTGTGTTTGACGACTCATTGAAAACTGACATTGGTTTGTACCTAGAGTGGAATGACCTGTCACAACACAGCTAAAGTGCATAATCAAATACAATTACAATTCATCCTAGTTTGAAGGGGACTTCTTCAAATCAGGGCTATTGTGGATACAATACCCAACAATCTCCCCCTATTTGAAGAAGTCAGAACCCTATCTACTGAGGTGAATTGCTAGGAGAAAAATAAATATAAGCAAGTAAAGAACTGAACTATGAAGCTATATATAGTCATCATAAACAAAAGATTGAAGTTCATAACACTATATAAATGTTCTTAAAAGAGATCAGTTATCAAGCTTCTTTCCCTTTTGATACTTCTTGAGCTGTCTCTCAAAATAAGCCTTCGGCTTCGGAAAATACTTCGGAGGAGGTAGAGGAGGCTTTTCATCTTCTTTATGATTTCTGATATGAATCTTTCTCTTCAGCATTGATGCTTGCCATTTGTTAATTTCTTCCCGGTCATAAAAAGTTGATGGAAGTTCATTTGAACAGCTGATAAGTCTGAAATGATCCAGGATGATATTTCTTGATTCAGGGCTCCAGACTTCGCCATCAATCCTTCTTTGGTGAGGAGCTCCTGTACTAACAACTTTTGAGCCTTTAGCTCTCTGAGTATCCTGCCTTGGATTTGCTGCTCTGAAAGCATCTCTCATGAATCCAGATCCAGCAGCTTCAGATCTTTCAGATCTCACCCTTTTTCTAGATATTTTATTTTCATCATCAGACCAGATATAGCCTTCGGGAGGATCATATTCACCCTGAGGAGCAGCAAACTGACTGTCTGGATTAAATTCTTCAGAAGGAAAGGCTGGCTGCTCAGAAGATTGACCTGTCCCTTGGAAACCATGGGCATAGCCTCTTGATAGCTCATTATGCAACCAAACCTGATTTTGATGCAGATAACCATATAAGTCTTGAAATTTGCTATCAATACTCCTTGAGACTTCAGCAATCTGAGATTGAACATTTAACTGTGATTCCTGAATCCTTCCTTCTAACTCTCTATTTAAATCAAAGATTTGAGTTTGAATTCGTTCATGCAGTCTTTCCTCCCCCTTTCTGACTTCTTCAGTTAGGGTTTGGATGATCTCTGTCTTGATAGCTTGGAGAGAGTTCTGAACTGAAGATCTTCCCTGTTGATCATGCTGAAACATGTACTCTTGATTTTCAGAAAGCTTTGTAGTATTCTCACAAACGGCTTGTAATCCTTCCCGAACATGCTTAAGGGTGGATGCACCCAGAGAAAAGTACTCATCCTGTTTTTCTTTTACCTTGTCCATGCTGTGAGCTATAGATTGCAAGTGATTGCCCATTCCTTTGTCTATATCTCTGGTCTTGTCAAAGATTTGATGAATAGCAAATTCAAAGTACTTTTTCTGTTTGATAAGCATTTCTTCCATACTGAGTAGCATTGAGTCGACGGCAGAGGGAGGTTGATCTTGCAAGCGAGAAGAGATTCCAAAATCATCTTCTGCTACGAGGAAATCTGCTGAATCCACATCCTTCATATAGTGATAAAACTGTTGAACATCAAGAGTTTCTTCATTTTGAGCTGGAGGAGGGGAGGGTTCTTCATTTCTCCTGTCTTCGACTGTTATTTGGATTTTGTGCACCTTGGGAGCTTGCACAGATTTTCCCTTAACTTTTGAAGTTGAGGCAGAGGGCCCTGCAACACTATCATCTTCTATGAGGATAGTAACATGTTCAGGGGTTGTAGGAAGGTCTGCCTGCTCTTGCTTATCTTCTTCAGGAGCAGAGAGATCAGAATGAACATTCTCCCCCTCAATTTGAGCGGGGATAGCAGCCTCAGGAGGAGCAGCTTGACCTTTCTCTGATTGACCTGTCTTCACAGCATCAATATTAGGATCATCTCCCCCTTCATCATCTCCATCACTGTCAATGTGGCTATCAGCATTTTCTTCTTTAGAAGGAGAGCTGTGAGGAGATGGAATCTTGGGAGATACGACTGTAGAACCCACTGGAGAAAGGGGAGGATTTGGTTCAGGCAGCTTGGAACACTCCCCCTTGGAGGGTTCACCTTCTTTCTCACCATCTTGGTTCTCATGGTGTTGCTCAGCTTCCTGTTCACTCTCCTTCTTACTGGAAGGATCACTTTCTGTTTCACTGTCAGATTCAATGCGGGGAATTTTCTTAACTTTTGGAGCCCTGGGAGATATCACTCTTGACTCACCAACTTTCCTGGACCACCTCTCAATCATAGAGGAGTCAATTCTTTTGAAATGATGGAGGGGAGTTCCATTCTTCATGTTGAATCTTGTTTTATCCAGACGGTAGAGATATAGAGAGAGAATTCTCCCAAAATTTGGGGTATTTAAACTAGCGGAGATTCTGTCAAACAACACACTTCCCCAGTCAACCCTTTTTCTGCAAATAACTGAACCCAGTAGCTTGAACATATCATTAGAGAGATAGTCGTGAGAGCCGACTTTACAGAGGAGAACCTTTCCCATAATATCAAACAGTAATTTTCCTTCCTCATTCATCTGCTTTCGATAAATGGATTTTGTTCCTTTGGGCAAACCACAAAACCGGAGAGCTTGTTTGAAATCATTTGGAGATAGAGTATCTGTTTCTGAAACTTCTGGTAGCTTGAGAAGCTTGGTCAGACTTGAAGAAGAAATTTTGATTTGGACATCACCAATCCTGCTTTTTATCACAGACCCTTGCTTTCTCAGTTCTGCATGCTTGAAGAATTTTAGAACCTCTGCTTCCAACACCTTGCAAGGATGTTCTAGAACATAGCCCAGACCGGCCACCTCAAGAATGAGAACGACGTTTCTGAATTCATCTACTGAGGTGTCGAAACCAGTTCTGACTAGCTCACTTCCGAAGAGCAGCTTCTCTGAGGCTTTCTTAGGCATTGCGTAGGTATGGTGAGGAGGAATCGGTTGAAGGAGGTGAGGATGCGAGCGAACCAGACGAGCGGCGGTTGGAGAAGAGAACCACGAACGGACGCACGAATCGGGAGATGAAGAGTCGCACGATTCGGAATCAAGGGTTTCGAATTTCTCTCTTAAGTAACATTTATATAGTGTTATGAAGATTTAGAGAGAGTGCGTACCTGAGATTTGAACCGTGACCCTTCGAATTCCATTTAGGAAAGAATTGAATTCCAGAAAATTCGTCATTCGGCTAAAGGAATTAGTCGAATTCGGTTAATCGATATCGCCGGATTCGGTTAAATAGAATCGCCGAATTCGGTTAAATGAAGGTTCGACAAAACATCTTTTTGACTTCTGAGATTCTGAGAGTCTCTAAGAGTCTTTGTTTAACATACCAAGCTCCATTTTGAAATAATTGAACTTTGATTCATCGAGCGGCTTAGTGAAAATATCTGCAATTTGCCGATCCGTCGGGACATAGCTAAGATCAATGTCCTTGTGCTCCACATGCTCTCGGATGAAGTGATAACGAATCTCTATGTGCTTTGTCCTGCTGTGAGACACGGGATTGTTGGCAATTGCTATGGCGCTTGATGAATCACAGTACATAGGAATTTCTTTGAGCTTTAGGTTGTAATCCTCAAGTTGGTTCCTTATCCAGAGCAATTGTGCACAACAACTGCCTGCAGAGATATACTCCGATTCAGCAGTTGAGATAGCAACACAATTTTGCTTCTTACTACTCCAGGAGATGAGCCGTTTTCCTAAGAATTGGCACGTTCCTGAAGTACTTTTCCTGTCATCTTTGCTTCCTGCAAAATCAGCATCTGAAAAACCAGTGAGCTCGAAATCATTACTTCTTGGGTACCATAAGCCAAGATTTGGTGTGCCTTTAAGGTATCTCAAAATCCGCTTTGCAGCTGAGTAGTGAGATTCCTTAGTGTTCACCTGAAATCTAGCACAAACACATGTTGAAAACATTATATCCGGTCTACTTGCGGTAAGGTAGAGCAAGGATCCAATTATGCTTCTAAACTTGGTTTCATCAAAAGGTTTCCCTTTCTCATTCTTGTCTAGAGACATAGCTGAACCCATTGGAGTCCTCATAGAGGTTGCATTCTCCATTCCGAATTTCTTAATTAACTCTTTGGTAAACTTCGTCTGAGAGATGAAAATTCCATCTTCAGATTGCTTTACCTGAAGTCCTAAGAAATACTTCAGCTCTCCCATACTACTCATTTCAAATTTCCCTTGCATCAAGTTGGAAAACTTTTTGCAGAGGATATCATCGGTAGATCCGAAAATAATGTCATCGACATAGATTTGCACTAGCAAAATCTTGCCTTTTACTTCCCTAAGAAATAATGTCTTGTCTATCTTGCCTCTTGTGAATTTGTTTTCAAGGAGGAAGCTAGACAACGTCTCATACCAAGCACGGGGAGCTTGCTTGAGACCATATAAAGCTTTTCGAAGAAAATAAACATGATCAGGAAATGAGGAGTCCATGAAACCTGGGGGTTGTTCTACGTATACTTCTTCCTTTATATCACCATTAAGGAAGGCTGACTTCACGTTCATTTGATAGACTTTAAATCCTTTGTGAGCAGCATACGCTAGAAACAACCTGATCGCTTCAAGCCTTGCTACGGGAGCAAAAGTTTGATCGAAGTCGATCCCTTCTTCTTGTCTATACCCTTGAGCAACAAGTCGGGCCTTGTTCTTGATGATCACACCATCCTCGTCCAACTTGTTTCTGAATACCCATTTTGTTCCAATGACATTCTGTCCTTTGGGTCTGGGTACAAGCGTCCACACTTTGCATCTCTTAAATTGATTGAGTTCTTCTTGCATTGCTATGATCCATGAAGCATCGTTCTTTGCTTCATCGAATTTCTTTGGCTCAACCTGTGAAAGAAAACTTAAGTGTGAAACTTCATTAGCTGTACCTCTTCTTGTTCTAACACCAACATGGGTATCTCCAATAATTTGCTCTGCAGGATGGTCCCTTAAGTGTCTGATCATTCCAGCATTTGGATGTCCACGGGGTTCCTGCACTTCCGGTACATCTTCATCTTCTTGAGGTTCATCTTCCTCATGTGCGGATGGAATGTTGACTTCAATAGACTTTGGAGCATCTTCCTTTACAGCTTATTCCAAGTTTATGTCCTTGAACCTTGCATCTGCATCTTCAACAAAAACACTAGAAGAACTGCTTTGAAGCATACTAGTTTCATCAAATATAACATTATAAGTTTCTTCTACAACCAGGGTTTTCTTGTTGAAAATCCTATATGCCCTACTATGGCTACTATATCCTACGAAAATACCTTCAAAACATTTTTCACTAAACTTAGTTTTGTAGTATTTCCCGTTATTAAGCACGAAGCATTTACTGCCAAAGATTCTAAAATAAGACAGGGTTGGCTTCTTGCCCTTCAGGAGTTCATAAGGAGTCTTATGATGGTTCTTGTTGATTAGTGCTCTGTTTTGCACGTGGCAGGCAGTGTTGATGCCTTCAGCCCAGAAGTATTCTGGGAGAGAAGAGTCACTCAACATTGTTCTGCAAGCCTCTATGAGTGTTCTATTCTTTCTCTCAGCTACTCCATTTTGTTGTGGAGTACGAGGAGAGGAAAACTCATGAAAGATACCTAGGCTTTCACAAAATTCGGTCATAGCCCCAGACTTGAATTCTGTACCGTGGTCACTTCTGATTTTGACCACAGAACATTCCAGTTCATTCTGAATTTGCTTGACGAATGTGGTGAACGAGTCAAAGGTGTCTGACTTGTGTTTCAGAAAGAATACCCAAGCAAAGCGTGAGTAATCATCAACAATAACCAGCGTATAAGACTTGCCTCCTAAACTTCGGATTGGCATGGGACCAAACAAGTCCATATGGAGCAGATATAAGCATCTGGTAGAATCTTTGCCAATAATGCTTTTAAAGGTAGCCCGAGTCTGCTTACCCATTTGGCAGGCGTGACAAGGTCTCTCTTTAATGCACTTAACATCTGGAGCATCACGAACTAAGTTGTGAGAGAATAACATACTTATTGTTTTGAAATTAATATGTGCTAGTCTCTTGTGCCACTGGTCACAAAGAGATGCACTGTCTTTTGCTAAAAGACACACTGGTGTAGAAGAGTCTAAACAAAGAAAATTTAAGCAGAAAATATTCCTACTCCGAGTGCCTGTTAAAATAGTTTCTGACGTATCAGACGACTTTATCAAGCACTTGTCCTTGTAGAACTCAACCATATAGCCTTTATCACATAGTTGACTTATGCTAATTAGATTATGTTGTAATCCTTTGACATAAGCTACATCTGTGAAAGAGACTATACCGTTGGTTATCATACCGTAGCCTTTCGTGATTCCCCGATCAGATCCGCCAAAAATAACTTTTGGTCCATCCTTCACGGGTGTATACTCTTGTAACAAACTTCTTGTTCCGGTCATGTGCCGAGAACATCCACTGTCCAAGTACCATATTGGATTTGAATTGGCCTTTGGACATACCTGCAATCAATAATCAATTGCCCTTAGGAACCCAAACAGATTTGGGTCCTTGGCTTCTTGTCAGATGACCACCAATTTGAGTGTTAACAGTGCGAGGAGTCACTCTTGCATTGTTACCTCGTGGGGTCTTAACATAACTGTAATTAAACCAGCAATCTATGGCGAAGTGACCAACTTTGCCACAGCACCAACAATCAAATCGGTTGTACCTTCTCTTGTTCTCCTGCTTTACCTTTTGAACGGGAGGTCTAGTAGGAGCAACCTTCTTAGAGGTGGATGCCTCGTGTTTGCAGCAAACACAGGGTTCCATCTTCTCATTAGGCTTAGCACTAACAGATTTAACTTTTGGTGCTTTCTTTGCAACTGATCCATGAACAAATGGACCATGGTCTTTGAGAATTACTTCTTCATAAGGCGCCTTGAAAGGAGTCGAGTCAAAGTTTCGAGGTCGGCTCCATCCCTGATATCTATTGCTAGATTTAACAGGTATTGGTCTAGTGAGATGACCATAGGATGTTTCAAAGTCAAGCGGGTTTGTCGGAAAAACGACCTTCTTGAACGAAGGTTGACTTTGATCAGCCTTCCCTTTACCTCTTTTGGCTCTTATCTCGGCAGCCTTACTATTTTCAGCCTCATGACCAATGCCACTAACCTTCCCAGGAGTGGAGAACTTATAAATAAGAGGAAGAACATTTTTTGGCTTGTTGAAGCTTTCTGATATTTTCTTCTCTGCCACCAGCTTTTCTTCCAGTTCAGTTATAAGTTTCTCTTTCAGAATTGATGATTCAGTAGAGCTTCTTAATTCCTCCTTCAAGGATTGGACTTCATTTCCGAGGGGAGTTAATCTTTCGATTTCCTCTCTCAGAGTCGATTCCACGTTCTTGAGAGAGACAATTTCTTTTGCTTGAGATCTGACAACCTTGCGGCATTTGTCAAAACTTTGCAAAAGAGCTTTGTACTGAGTCATTAATTCTGACTCATCCTGTGAATAATAGTCTTCATTTGCTCTGGATGCAGTTTCACACTCAGAGGCAGAAAGAGGAGTATGAAGATTTACCTTTGCCTTATATGAGGTGTCGCTTGCTTCATCATCCGTTTGTGCCATAAGCCCAAAGTAGGCTTCTTCATCAGTGCTTGACACCTCTGAGTCGCTGTCACTCAGAGTCTTTGGCTTCTTTGCAATGAGGCTCTTTTCTTTCCTTTTACCTTTGTAGGATTTCTTATCCTCTTTCTTTGAGCCTTCCTTTTTCTTGTATGGACACTCCGCAATCATGTGTCCTGGCTTATTACAGCAATAGCAAATGATATCGTTAGAAGAATGTTTACTAGGTTTAGATTTATACCTGTCATCTTCATGCTTCTTTTTGTGATGATCCTCATTACGGTTTGATCTTCTATGACGAGAAGACGAGGTTTGACCTCTCATGTTCCTTTGTTTGTTAAAGAACTTTTTGAACTGCTTGGAGAGTAAAGAGAACTCTTCATCTGACATTTCTGAGCCTGAGGGGCTAGCATCAGATTTATCTTCATCAGAGGAGGATCTCCTGACAGGTGGGAGAGCCTTGCCTTTTCTTGAACTTACAGCTTTAAGTGCAGTGGACTTCTCCCTTCCAGAGGCTCTGGTTCCTTCTTCTTCAGCTTTACGGGTGTTCAACTTTAATTCATGGGACAGGAGCTTCCCAAACAACATTTGTGGCTCCGTTGATCCGAGTTTTCCGAATTCTCTAATGGCTATAACTTTAGTGTCCCATTCTTTGGTCAGGGATCTTAGGAATTTATCATTAAGTTCGCCAGTAGTGAATTCACGATCATAGTTCCTAAGACCATTTACGATCTTAAAGAACTTCTCATAAGTATCAGAAATGGATTCACCAGAGCGTTGCTTGAAGGCTTCGTATTCTTGGTTCAGCAATGATCTTCGATCATCCCTTACTTCATCTGTTCCTTCCATCAGAACAACCAGAGAGTCCCACATTTCCTTGGCGGACTTGCAGTGAAGAAGATTCTGCAACATGGAATCATCGACTGCACCTGCAATGATATTCTTTGCCTTCTTGTCCAGAGAGACCAGTGCAATCTCATCCTTTGTAAGTTCCAGCATCTTCTTGGCGACCATAATTGTAGAGTTTATGGAAGATGGTTTCATAGGAACATAAGGACCTTCTTCCACAATCTGAAATATTCTTGGATCAGCAGCCTCCATGAAGAATCTGACTCTCTCCTTCCACATAGGAAAATTCTCTTTTGTGCAGACTGGAAGCTTGACGGAATCCTTGGTCTTATCCATGCCAGACATACTTGTTCAGGCAACTAGATGAGGAGGCCTTGTTCAAGGTGTTAACCTATAGCGAACAACCTGCCTCTGATACCAATTGAAAGTATCTAGTTGCGGCCTAAATCACCTAGAGGGGGGTGAATAGGTGGATTCTATGTCTTTACGCGGAATTAAAAATTATAACACAGAAAAGCACACAAAAAAAATACAGCACAGACACAAGGATTTTATAGAGGTTCCCCGATGTGGGTACTCCTCTTTCCCGCCTCGCCTATCTAGCTCTTCGAGGCTAGATTCGGCTACTTCACCAAACTCAGATTAAGATAATCTTACACCTCGGAGTAAGAACTCCTACAACTCGGAGTGCACCACTCCTACAACTCGGAGTAAAAAAAAACAACTCCTACAACTCAATCCTTAAACAAGGATCTACACAACACTCGGAAGCAAGCTTCCTACAAAGTTTATAAAATTGTTTATTACAACACAACGTAGATTTGAAACAATCTTCTTAAACTTCAGATGAAGTTTTTCTTCAGATCTTGAGAAATAGATTTCTTCTTCTTGACAAAGAATCTCAATACGTTTAGAGGAAGAACGAAGAAATCTTGAGCGATTCTTTACTGGATCTGAGATGCTTGAATCTGTAGAAGACGAATCACAAATCACAGCTTTGTCGGAGACGAAACTTGAGCGCGAGAGAGATCGGTCGAGACTTGCGATTCTTTCTGTTTGATTCGCGATTTTTGATTCGATTCAGATTGATTGGATTAGATTAGGGCTAAACGGAAATACATCAGGAGTATTTATATGGTCTTCTACAACGGTCATATGCGCGAAATACGGATCTAATTCCACGTGTACTGAACATAGGAGAAGCCCTAAGAAACGCGCATTCAAAAACGAACCGGAAGAATTACTGCAGACCGATTCGGTTAAATGGTATAACCGAATGGCAATAACCGAATCGAATTCGGTTAAATGATATAACCGAATTGCAATAACCGAATTTGGTTATTCTAATTCTTCAAGGAAATTCGAACTATGATTCACCGAATTCGATTATATCCATCCCAACTATATAGTCGAATTCGACTATATGTTTCTGAATGATATAACCGAATTTTACTTGGGAAAAATCCCTTTCTATGAAAAGTCCACCATCAGCTCCAGTCCTCCTTCTCTTACACTTAGGAAATGAGGTACATCCCAATAGAGAGATCTCACATGAGCCAACACTTTGGTCTATACAATGAGGGATTACATTGCACAAGCCTGTGTTTGACGACTCATTGAAAACTGACATTGGTTTGTACCTAGAGTGGAATGACCTGTCACAACACAGCTAAAGTGCATAATCAAATACAATTACAATTCATCCTAGTTTGAAGGGGACTTCTTCAAATCAGGGCTATTGTGGATACAATACCCAACAACTCTTCACATCCATCTGATAGACCTTTATCTTCATATGTGTTGCATACACAAGAAACATCCTGATTGCTTCCAATCTTGCCTTTGGAGCAAATGTTTGGTTGAAGCCAATTTCCTCCTCTTGCCTATATCCTTGAGCAACAAGTCTGGCCTTGTTCCTGAAAATGACTCTAGTTGATTCCATTTTGTTCTTGTATACCCATTTTATTCCAATTACTGGGTAATTTCTTGGTCTCTCAACCAAGGACCAGACCTTGTTCCTTTCAAACTTCTTTGGCTCATACTATGAGAGGAAGCATTGCAGCATAGCCTCATTTGTTATTTGACTCCTTGTCTTCACTCCCATTGACAAATATCCTATAACCAGAGATGGAGGATGATCCCTTTGAGTCATCCTAGTTCTTGTTGAACTATTTAGAGGATCCACCTCCACCTAAAATTTCTCTTGCTCATTAACTGTTGGAGCCCCAACTTCATTCTCTAGAATGATCTCTGCATTTGGTAGAGCAGGTGCTTCAATATCATCCTCATCTGTAGCAGACTCATCATCTGAATCATTATCAGCTCTCTGTTTGCTTTTGTATTGGCAAACTGATGGATGATCCAAGATGCAGAGTCTTTCAACTTAATCTACAAGTTGGGCTTCTTCCTGCATTATATTATTGGCGGAAGTTTCCTTCCCCTTGTAAAGCATGTTAGTTTCATCAAATACTACATGCATTGACTCCTCAATTTTGAGAGAGCTTTCATTGTAGCACCTATAGGCCTTTCTTGATGAGGAATATCCCAAGAATATCCCATCATCAGCCTTCTTGTCAAATTTGGCAAGATGACTCTTTCCAATGTTTAGAATGAAGCAAGTACATCCAAAGATTCTAAAGTATGTGACTATAGGTGTCTTTCCGTTCAATAACTCATAGGGACTCTTCAACTTGGTCTTGTGGATGAGACTTCTATTCAAAATATAGTTAGTAGTATTCACTGCCTCAGCCCAAAAGAACTTTGGCAAGTTGGATTCAGCCAACACTGTACTTCCTGATTCAAATAGAGTTCTGTGTCCTTTCAGCCACACAATTTTTTTTTTTTTTTGGGGGGGGCGGGGGGCGGGTGGTTCTAGCAGCTGAAAATTTTGGTCTTATCCCTTCACCCTCAAAGAATATAAACATTAACTGATTTTCAAACTCAGTACCATGATCGCTTACAATCACAGCAAATTAAGTATTGAATTCAGATTGAATCTGTCTAATGAATTTTGAGAGGATCTTGAAGGTGTCTGACTTAGCTTTTAGAAAGAACACCAAGCTGAATCTAGAAAATTTATCAACATTGACTAAAGTATAGGACTTTCCTCTTAAGCTCTGAGTGGAAATAGGACCAAATAGGTAAATTTGCAATAGATATAGGGTTCTTAGGAAATCATTCACGCCAATTAGTTTGAATGATGATTTGATCTGCTTTCCTAGTTGGTAGGCTCTACAGGGATGGTCTTTCTTAAACTTACTGATAGTTTATATAGGTGTAATCAATAATACCTAGAGGGGGGGGGGTGAATAGGTTTTACTTATTTTCTTTATATAATCCTAATGTATCTAGCTGCAGAAAACTCAATCACAGAAAGCACACAAGGATTTATAGAGGTTCCTCAAGACAGGGTGTCTTGAGTAGTCCTCTTTCCCCCTTCACCTTTCTAACAGTGAGTTAGACAAGGCCACAAACTCCAATCTCAGCTCCTTGAGCTTACACCACAAGTTCCTCAGAACTTCTCAGATCAAGAATGATCCTACCTCAGGCACAGCAGCCCTACACTCAGGCTCAGCAGCCCTACACCTCAGGCACATCAGCCCTACACTCAGGCTCAGCAGCCCTACACCTTAGGCACAGCAGCCCTACACCTCAGAGTTATGTAACTCCTACCACTCAGAAATCACACAGATTTCCTACCTCAGACCTATCAAGAAGTCCTACCACTCAAGCTGTCAACACAACTTTACACACAAGCTCAAAAGCCTTTCACTCAGGCAACAATGCCTTACAAGGATATAAGAGTGTTTGTACTAAATACAGAAGATAAAAGGATTACTCTCAGGTCTTCTGTTTTCTTTCTTCAGATCTGAAGGACAGCAGCTTCACATTTGAATCCCCTTGATCTTCTCCTTCAGCAAAGAAGAAGATCAACTTGCCCTTCTTGAGTTGGTACAGGAAGACCTAACTAATCTCCTTCAGAAGATTAACTTCAGCTCCAGAGAACAACTTCAACTGGCTGAAACGTGAATGCTCGATTGCGGCTTGCAGCAAAAGCTTTTCAATGGAATAGTGCTTGTTGTTGTGCCCTAGCTTTTGATTTTATACCTCCAGAAGGCTTCAACGGCTATTTCGATCCTCCTGACACAGTATGGGGCAGATTGGAGTTGCTTTTCCCTTTTTATTTTCGCTTGCGCCAAAAGCATATCCCGTCTCCGCATTTGAATCTGTCTTAGCGGTTGGGCTGAGATAGCTTCCAGTCTCAGTGGTTGCTCCAGTCTCCTTCTCAGTGGATCCGCTGAGACGGCTCCTCATCTCAGCGGTTTTGACCCTTCATCTCAGCGGTTTTGACCCTTCGTCTCAGCGGTTCTGCTGAAACAGATCTTCATCTCCTTGTAGATGATTTCTTCTCATCTAAGGGCATGTTTGGCCCTTCCTTTTGAGTCACCCGTGCCTGTATATCCTACACAAGTATAGCTTTGTTGAATACAGTATGTCCTTAGCATTGAGAGTGATGCCTCTTCAAATCAAGGTAATATTGAGGGAAATATACCCAACAGTCTCCCCCTATTTGAAGAAGGCAGAACATCCCCAATGCTAAGGTCCATTAACAATAAAAATCATATCACAGAAAAATGATCTGTGAAGCATAGGACCTATCTCCCTCTTGCTAATATCCTAAGCATAGGTTCTTACTTAGCAATGGCTCTTTCTCCCCCTCTCTGGTTTCTTCAACAAATTATCCCATTAGGGATTGGGAGGCAACATCTATAGATCCATTTGGATCAACTTATAGGTCAACCTACACAATCTTGGCATTTGCCATCTCCCCCTCAACCTGAGCAGGGAGTTTGCTCCCCCTTAATTAGTGAGCAATTTCTGTAATAACTGAACCTTGAGGTTGTAATCCTCCAACTGATGTTGTGTCCAAAGGAGTTATGCACAATAGCTACCTGCAGCAATGTATTCAGACTCAGCTGTGGATATTGCCACACTGGTTTGTTTCTTGCTGCTCCAAGATATCAATCTTCTCCCTAGGAAATGACAAGTACCACTTGTACTCTTCCTGTCTTCTTTGCAACCTGCAAAATCTGCATCTGAAAAGCCTGTTAGTTCAAAGTCATTGTTCTTAGGGTACCAAAGGCCAAGATGCAAGCTTCCTTAAGGTATCTCAAAATCCTCTTCATAGAGGTGTAGTGAGATTCCTTAGGACATGCTTGATACCTAGCACAAACACATGTAGAATACATAATGTCTGGCCTACTAGCAGTCAAGTACAATAGGGATCCAATGATACATCTGTACATAGACTCATCAAAGTTCTTTCCCTTTTCATCCTTGTCTAATGATACATTGGACCCCATGGGTGTTCTCATGGTGGAGGCTGATTCCATCCCAAATTTCTTGATGAGCTCCTTAGTGTACTTGGTCTGGGAGATGAAAATTCCATCATTAGACTGTTTCACTTGGATCCCAAGGAAATATTTGAGCTCACCCATACTGCTCATTTCAAACTCCCCCTACATTAGATTGGCAAATCTCTTGCAGAGGTTGTCATCAGTAGACCCAAAGATTATGTCATCAACATAAATTTAGACTAAGAGACACTTGCCCCTTGTTTCCCTAAGAAACAATGTGTTATCAATCTTTCCCCTCATGAACTTGTTCTTGAGGAGAAAGTTGGACAAAGTCTCATACCAAGCTCTTGGAGCTTGCTTGAGACCATATAATGCTTTCCTAAGAAAGTAAACATGAGAATTTAGGGTTGGATGCACAAAACCTAAAGGTTGTTCAACATATACCTCTTCCTTCAAGTCTCCATTGAGGAAGGCTGATTTGACATCCATCTGGTAGACTTTGAACCCCTTGTGGGAAGCATAGGCAAGGAATAGCCTAATAGCTTCCAACCTTGCAACTGGTGCAAAGGTTTGATCAAAGTCTATACCTTCCTCTTGCCTGTATCCTTTGGCTACTAATCTGGCCTTGTTCTTGATGATTGTACCATTCTCATCAAGCTTGTTCCTGTAAACCCATTTAGTGCCAATCACATTGTGTCCCTGAGGTCTTGGCACCAGCTTCCAAACTTTGCATCTCTTGAATTGTAGGAGCTCTTCTTGCATGGCTTCAATCCAGAAGGTGTCTTCATTGGCCTCTTCAAATTTCTTGGGCTCCATTTGAGAAAGGAAGCTCAAGAATAGTGCTTCATTATGAGCTCTGCTTCTTGTCAAAATGCCTTGGGTATGAACTCCAATTATTAGATCTCTTGGATGATCTCTCAGGTGCCTTGCAGCAGCTGAAAGAGGGTCCTCTGGTGGTTGTGGTTGTTCCACTGGTTCAGCTGTGACTTCATCATCTTGAACCTCTTCTTCTTCAGGAATTGCAGCAGCTATTTGTGTTTTGCTGCTTCTGGGCTTGTCTTGAACAGTCAGCTCATGCAACCCTTCTTCATTTCCTGTCAAAATAGAAGAGCTAGACCATTCTTTGTAGAGAAGGCTGGTCTCATCAAACACTACATGCATAGATTCTTCTACAACATGGGTTTTCTTATTATAAACTCTACTATGTGAGCTATAACCAACAAGAACCCCCACATTGCATTTTTCTGCAAACTTTGTTAATTGAGATTTTCCATTATTTAGAATGTAGCATTTGCAACCAAAGATTCTAAAGTAAGAAATTGTAGGTTGTTTGCCTTTCAGAATCTCATAAGGGGTTTTCCCAAGGACCTTATTGATGGAGGCTTGATAAGTAATAAAATATATGTATTTTTATTATAATTATTAGTATAGTTTTAATTAATATTGTGAATTTTCTATGTAAATTAATGAATAAATTGCTTCTTTATTATTTCTGGTTTCTAACTTAGTTTTATTTTTGTTTTTGCATTTTTTTTTGCAAAATTTTCACAGGTCACGCCCTCGGTCACGCCCGTGACCAAGGGCGTGTAATTTTAAAGATCAAATATCAACGGGACGGCTCAATTCAGATCAAATCCCGACAAATCGCTCAAGTCACGCCCGTGACTCTACAAGTCACGCCCGTGTTCCAGCAGAGTCACGCCCGTGAGCCGCCAGCGCGTCACGTCTCGAAGTCGCGCCCATGCTGCCGACATCAGCCACCCATAGTCACGCCCGTGACTCACCAAGTCAAGCCCGTGTGCAGCCATGTTTGACGGCCAGACCTTCCAGAAGGCGGCGAATACAGCCGAGCAAATGTCACGCCCTAAGTCACGGCCGTGACATTCAAGTCACGCCCGTGACCTAGGGCGTGTAAAACTCAAATTTTCCCTATAAATAGAGGGGCTCGGCTGAAGTATTTTTCATCCAAATTTTGAGTAGTTCTTGTGGTATTGTGAGTTCTTTTGAGTGATTGTGAGCTTCTCTTATGCAATTCAGTTTAAGTTCGTTTGTAGTTTTTTTCGTCTTCCTAATCTAGTTGTAATGCTGATTTCAGAAATAAAATGATGTTTTCTCATTTGGATCATCTTCTTTTTATTAATGTTAGCGTGTGTGCGTGTATGAGTTTAGCTTTATTGCTTTTATAATTTAGTTTTATTGCTTTTATAGTTAGGTTTATTGCTTTCATAATCTAGGTTTACTGTTTTCATAGCTTAGATTTACAAGCTTTCATAAAATAGTTTTATCGTTTTCTTTTTCGCTTTATTTTATCGCTTTCATTTTAAACGCTTTCTTTTCAGTTTTTTTTAGAGTGTGTGCGTGTATGAGATTATATTTTTCTTTTTTGTAACTTAGTTTTATTTCAGTCTTCATATAACTGCTATATACCACCCCCATCTTGAATAAGAGGCTAATTAACTTTAGCATTTATTTAAGTCAGTTGGGACGGATATTATTTCTGCACCTTTATAAGTCTTTTCATTTCTATACCACCCCTTCTTGAATAAGAGGCTAAGAACTTTTTAGCGCTTGTTTAAGGTGGTTGGGACGGATACTATTACTGTTTTTATATAAGTCTTTTTATTTCCTTTTTATCCGCTTATATCCGCTTTAATTATTAAACATGTGTTTTTCAACCGATAATGTCGTCTCCATTCCGATGAGTGGCTAATTTCCTTTAGCACACGACGTCGAAGAGCATTGGGACACAAAAATAGTTTTTCTATAAAATTAAAACATCTCTTTCTAAAATAATTAACGCTTAAGGTTTACCTGAGAATCACGTTGAGTGGAGCCACATAATCGATGTGTGGTTTTCATTTCTGTTTTCGTACCTAGTTAGCCGAGAGGCTCGTGCGTACGGATTGATCGCTCACGGGTAAAGAGAACTGTGCTCTACCCTCGAGAGAGGACGAGGTAATTCTCCCGAATTGGAAATAAAAACCCAATAGCGGGGTTCACAACATAAAGCGAGTATTAAGAACATTCGATAGTAGAACGAGAGTTCGGTCGAATATTCATAATCTCAGGTAGGCGTGCCCTCGAGAGAGGAGCGTTCATAATTATGGAACCTCCACGGTCAAGTCATCTTAATATTTTGAAAAGTCATCACTTTTAATTCTACGAAAAAATCTATTTTCGTCTCAAGGTAATTCGATGTCGCGCGCTATCTTTCTCATCGCTTAGAACTCTAGTTAATCGCTTATTATCATCTTTCGCATTTTATCACTTAGAACTCTAGTTAAACCAACTAAAAATATTATTCCGATAAAATAATAATTTGTTCCTCGAAGTAGCATAATCAACACGACCCGCGGAAATATACGATCCCGATATTTTCAAAAAAATATATCCTGTATTACTTGCGATAAGGTATACTTGCCTTTATCAAATGATTAATTTGGACTAAGAATTCAAACACAGCTTTCCAAACTCATTTAGTGCAAAACTCTCCTTTTCTACTTTTCAATTCAATAGAATTCGGCGTTGTAGCCGAGGCGTAATTGTCAATATTCCGAAAGAAGAAAAAGACCGTTACTTCTATCCTTCAATAGGATAACGGTTAATTTCTCAAAGTAGGATTACTTGCGAGACTCTTCGAAAACATCGGTCAATTCTAAACTCTTATTTATAAAACAAAAGAAGAAGTCCAACCTAATTCATCAAGTTTTTGGCGCCGTTGCTGGGGATCTTTGTGTTGTTATTTGAAAGTAGGAACTGCTATTAATTTTATTCCTTATCTATATATTTTTACTAAAAAACAAAAAAATACAAAAAAGTAATATAAAAAATATATATATAAAAAACTTATATTTAAAAAATTAATAATAATAAGAAAACAAAAAAATTCCCCAAAAAAAAAAAATTGTTTTTAGTATATGACCCGAGGAAGCTCGTCCGACGATTCGACTATTCCTTTTGACCCCGAAATCGAGCGCACTCTTCGTGAGCGTATTCGATCTCGTGATCAAAACTTACTCGAAACCCCTGAAGAGTCAATCGGAGATACTGCAAATATGGGCGATCCAATTCCAAATGCGGCCCCGGCCCGGACCATGGCATATTATGCCCGACCGAATTTGGACGATACAGGATCAAGTATTACTTGGCCAACAGTTAATAATAATAATTTCGAAATAAAATCCAGCATAATTCAAATGGTACAACACTCGATTCAGTTCGACGGTTTGCCAGATGAGGACCCAAATCAGCACCTTTCAAACTTTTTAGAAATATGCGACACCTTTAAAATTAATGGCGTCACTGATGACGCCATTCGTTTACGCTTATTTCCATTTTCTCTACGGTTAAAAGCCAAATCGTGGTTGACTTCTCTTCCAAGAGGGTCCATAACCACGTGGGCCCAATTGACAGAATTTTTCTTAACTAAGTATTTTCCTCCGTCAAAAACCGCAAAACTACGCACGGATATCACATCCTTTGTGCAATTCGATTCCGAGTCTCTTTATGAGACTTGGGAGCGTTTTAAAGAATATTTGCGTAGGTGTCCTCATCACGCGCTACCAACTTGGCTACAGATCCAGACGTTTTATAATGGTTTAAATTTTTCTACGCGACAGATGATTGATGCGGCCTCCGGGGGAACGTTAAACAACAAAACCCCAGAGACCGCTCAAGCTCTGATCGACGAAATGGCCATGAACGCGTACCAATGGAACGTGCCAAGGTCGCGTCCTAATAAACCGGCTGGTCTTTTTGAAGTGGACGCCACTACTTTCTTAGCCTCACAGGTTGAGCGGCTAAGTAAGCAGGTGGCGGAGATGACTGTTTCCTCCTCCACTCCCGCATGGAATAATAATAATAATAATAATAATAACGTAATCGAAGAATCGGTGGATTACCTCGGTAATCCGGTTAGGCCCCCCTTCAACCCTAATAACAACCCGTATGGTAATAATTATAATCCGGGTTGGAGGACCCACCCTAATTTCTCCTGGAGCAATCCTAACAATGCTCAGAGGCCCCCAAAGATGAATCCCCAAGGATTTCCGCAAGGATTTCCGCAGGGATTTCAGCCTCCTCCTCCAAAACCTTCGCCGCTCGAAGATGTTTTGTTTAAATATATTGCGTCCAACGATTCAAATATCCAGAATCTTAGCAGATCGATTAAAAACTTGGAAAACCAGGTTGGACAACTTGCAAAGATGGTCTCCAAGCGGCCATACGGAGCTCTACCAGGGAATACGGAGCTGAACCCCAGGGAAAATGCCAACGCTATAACCCTTCGAAGCGGCAAGGAGGTCGTCTCCCCATTGCAGGTTGATCCTAAGGTATGCATTTCGCCTCCGACCCCTCCACCCTCTTCTTCGATTCTAATTGCTCCGGATTCTCCGGTTGCGCCGAATGTTTCGAGTCCTCGAATTCCTTACCCGTCTAAAATTAATAAAGAGAAGGAGGACGAAAATTATCAAAAAATTTTGCGTATTTTAAAACAAATTCAAATAAACATCCCCTTCTGCGAGGCACTCTCCCAAATGCCGAAATATGCGAAATATCTTAAGGAGTTGCTTTCTAATAAAAAGCGACTCGAGGATGTTTCGCGTGTTTCCCTTAACGCGGAATGTTCGGCTGTTCTCCTTAACAAATTGCCGCCAAAACTAAACGACCCGGGACGGTTCTCCATCCCGTGTCTCTTTGGCAATATGTTAATAAAGTACGCTCTTGCGGACTTAGGCGCCAGCATCAATTTGATGCCTTTTTCTCTTTTCAAAACACTCGATTTAGGCGTCCCAAGTCCAACAAAAATGAGCATCCAACTCGTGGATCGCTCGGTAAAGTACCCAATAGGGGTAGCGGAGGATGTTCTGGTCAAGGTCGACAAGTTTATCTTCCCGGTAGACTTTGTCATCCTAGACATAGAGGAGGACGTCGAGGTACCCATCATCCTCGGTCGCCCCTTCCTCGCAACCTCCCGTGCGTTAATCGATGTCAGTAACGGTCGCCTCCTCCTTCGAGTTGGAGATGACTAAATTACTTTACATATCAACCCCTCCATGCGGAACTCACTATCGAATGATGATTCATGTTTTAATTTGGAATCCGCATTTATGGACGAGTGTTCTTCTCTTTCGGAATTGTTATCTTTAATGATAGACGATTCAGATCTGGCGAATCAACCTCCTTTAGACGAATTACCACCAAATTCGCCTTTCGACCCTTTTGATTCGAAAGATTTAAAAATCTCCACTTCCTATGAAGAACCTCCGTTCTTGGAGCTTAAGCAACTCCCCGACCATTTAAAATATGCTTTTCTAGCCGCGAACTTAAAACTTCTGGTTATAATATCGTCTACTTTAACCAATTCGGAAACATCCGAATTGGTTGAAGTTTTATCTAAACATCGCCGTGCAATTGCATGGCAAATTTCCGATATCAGGGGAATTAACCCTTCATTCTGCTCCCACAAAATTTTTCTCGAAGAAAACCCCCGCAAAACAATTCAGCCTCAACGACGACTTAACCCGAACATGCGGGAAGTCGTTAAGACTGAAATTATTAAACTCCTCGACGCGGGGATTATCTATCCTATTTCCGACAGTACGTGGGTAAGCCTCGTACAAGTCGTCCCAAAAAAGGGCGGTATAACGGTCGTGGCAAACACGAATAATGAATTAATCCCAACTCGTACTGTTATGGGTTGGAGGGTGTGCATCGACTACAGAAAACTAAATGATGCCACTAGAAAAGACCACTTTTCGTTACCGTTTATTGATCAAATCTTAGAGCGTCTCTCCGGTCATCCTTTTTATTGCTTCCTTTATGGTCTCTCAGGATTTTTCCAAATCCCTATTTCACCCGAGGACCAAGAAAAAATGACTTTTACTTGCCCTTTCGTCACCTTCGCATATCGAAGGATGCCGTTTGGCCTCTGTAACGCGCCAGCTACATTCCAAAGATGTATGCTGGCAATATTTGGCGAACTAGTAGAAGACATAATGGAAGTCTTCATGGATGACTTCTCCGTCTTTGGAGACTCTTTTAAAAATTGTCTAAAAAATTTAGATAGAGTCCTCCAACCGTGCGAGGAGACGAACTTATTCTTGAACTGGGAGAAATGCAACTTTATGGTCCGAGAGGGTTTAGTCCTCGGCTATAATTGAACAACTTCCTGTTCCTTCGAACGTCAAATCAATTCGAAGTTTTCTTGGCCACGCAGGTTTTTATCGGCGGTTTATTCAAGATTTTTCAAAAATAACCAAACTGCTAACTCACCTCCTGGATAAGGATTCCCCATTCATTTTTGACACGGCCTGCGTAGAGGCATTTGATTTTATAAAAAAGCAACTTATCAATTCTCCAATTCTGGTGGCGCCAGATTGGTCCCTTCCGTTCGAGATTATGTGCGACGCGAGCGATATCGCGGTAGGAGCTGTCTTAGGCCAACGCGTAAATAAATATTTTCATCCAATATATTACGCTTCTCGCACACTCAATGCCGCACAGGCTAACTATACAACGACGGAAAAGGAACTTCTTGCCGTCATCTTTGCTTTTAATAAATTCAGGCCTTACGTAACACTTTCACACGTGATCGTTTTCACTGATCACTCCGCCCTAAAATATCTTTTGGCCAAAGTTGATGCTAAGCCTCGCTTACTTCGATGGATCCTCCTTTACAGGAATTTGACCTAGAGATTCGGGATAAGAAGGGGGCTGAAAATTTAGCAGCCGACCACCTCTCACGTTTAGAACACCCTGTCGCAGAAGCGCTCGTCGAACCCAAAATAGACGATCGATTTCCTGAGGAGCGCCTTTTAATTATAAATAATATAAAAACTTCTTCTACCCCTTGGTTCGCAGATTACGCGAACTATTTAGTCGCGCGGGTCCTTCCAAAAGATTTTTCGACTCAGCAGAAGAAGAAATTCTTCTCTGACTTGAAAAACTACTTTTGGGAGGACCCCTTTCTCTTTCGCGTCTGCGCAGACCAAGTGATACGAAGATGTGTTTCAAGCGAGGAGGGTGCGCAAATATTGCGACATTGTCATGAGGGGCCGGCTGGAGGGCATTACCAAGCCAACCGGACCGCGCGGAAAGCGTTAGAGTCAGAATTTTATTGGCCCACTCTCTTTAAGGATGCTCACACTTTTGTGAGTATATGCGATAGCTGCCAGCGGTCGGGTAACATCTCTCGTCGTGACGAGATGCCCCAAAACTTTTATTTAGAATGTGAAATCTTCGATTTGTGGGGCATAGACTTTGTAGGGCCCCTACCTCCTTCTTTTAATAATCGCTATATTTTAGTGGCGGTCGATTACGTATCTAGGTGGGCGGAAGCGCAAGCTCTGCCCACCAATGATGCGCGAGTCGTCGTCCATTTTCTAAAAAAATTATTCTCGCTTTGGCACGCCCCGTGCAATAGTAAGTGATAGGGGCACGCACTTCTGCAATGCCCAGTTTTCAAAAAATTTATCTAAGTACGTCGTCATGCATAAGCTCGCCACCGCCTATCACCCCCAAACGAGCGGCCAAGTAGAGGTAGTGAATCGCGAGATAAAACGCATTTTGGAAAAAACCGTCTCTTTAAATACGAAGGATTGGTCCTCAAAACTCGACGATGCGTTGTGGGCGTATCGTACGACATACAAGACCGCTATCGGTTGTACGCCCTATCGATTAGTCTACGGCATAGCGTGTCATTTACCGGTAGAGTTAGAACACCGCGCTTTTTGGGCCTTAAAATTTTTAAATCTCGATTCGAACTTAGCCTCCGAGAATAGGACATTCCAACTCAATGAACTCGATGAATGGCGTGCGAACGCTTATGAGAGTAATAAATTTTATAAGGAGCGTTCTAAGTTCTACCACGATCGAAAAATTAAATTTCCAAATACTTTCGCGCCGGGCGATCTTGTCCTTCTTTATAATTCACGTCTTCATCTTTTTCCGGGTAAGCTCAAATCCCGCTGGTCCGGCCCCTTTGAAGTCAAAGAGGTTTGGCCGTATGGGACCGTTCTTATCTCTCACCCCGAAAAAGGCGATTTTAAAGTCAACGGCCACCGTTTAAAACTATATCTTGCGGGCGATCCGGTGGACGGACACACGGAATCTTTAACCCTCCCCAATTTATAATCTCACCACGCCAAATGCATCAAGCTACGCGACGGTAAACAAAGCGCTTGTGGGAGGCACCCCATATTTATCTAATATTTTACTATGCTTTGTTCTTTTTATATGTTTTTGCAGGGTTTCTTCCGACCCCGCCATCTTTAATTCAGGGAAGCCTTTTTGCTTCCTCTTTCCTTTTGTATATATTGCAATGTTATTTTCTCTTCTTCTTACTTACATTACAACATTGGGGACAATGTTGGGTTTTAAGTATGGGGGTGTATTTACTGTTTTCATTTAAAAAAAAGGCTTCTTTTTACAAAAAAAAAATATGTATTTTTTTGTAGTTGAAAAAAAAAGATCCAAAAATAATATTCCCTACTTTACTTTTATTCTTAAAGCATTTAGTTTCGAGAGTATATGTTTGTGGATTTTCATAATCGCTAGTTTTACTATTTGTTTGTTTATCTAAGATCAATAGATTTAAACGTTCGGGGTTAAGTTTTAAAGAATATTTGTGTTTTTAATTTAAATAGAGGCTTTGTTATCAAGCACTACTTCTACTAGCTAAAATAGAGACATGTGTATTATGTTGGCAAAACAACTTTAGACTGCAATTATCCCTACTTTATGTCTTCAAGAATCTAGGAATATTCAACTTACTAAGGTTGCTCTCAATACTTTTTTTTATTGTTCTAGAATTTCTCTTAAAAACCCCTTGTATACACCAATTTAGCATGGCAAAAAAAGATCTTATGTCAATGGGAATACAAAAATTCCGTAAACATAGGCACCCATTATTTGTTAAAAGAGATCCTATGTCAATGGGAATTAAAAATTCCGTAAACACAGGCATTGGGTTAATTAAAAAGGTCAATTTTCCCTCGTACACCAACGATGGGAGTCAAAGGAAACTATATAAGAGGGGTGAGAGGATAAAATTCATCACCCCTAATTCAAGTACTATTCTATTTGCCAAAGCTTTTTACCCCCTTTCCCTTAACCAAATTATTGTTTCTAGTTTTAATTCAAAAAATCATTTGAGAGCATAATTAGTAACTTATATTTTTCCTTCATGTTTCTTTAAAGGTTATTATAATTTCGATCTAATCTCGTTTACTAATGATTGCAATTTTGTTTGCTATTTGGTTAATTAAGAAGTCTTTTGGCTAGGACATTTCTTTCTACTTAAATCATTTGCATAATTTAGGACTTAACTATTATTACTCCGAATTTTTATTTTTCAGTCTCTTATGATTAAAATAAAACGATAGCTAAAAATTAGAACTTATGTTAATCCCGTATAGATCTCTCTTACTTTTGCTCTGGAATAGCAAAAGCTTAAGTATGGGGGTATTTGATAAGTAATAAAATATATGCATTTTTAGTATAATTATTAATATAGTTTTAATTAATATTGTGAATTTTCTATGTAAATTAATGAATAAATTGCTTCTTTATTATTTCTGGTTTCTAACTTAGTTTTATTTTTGTTTTTGCGTTTTATTTGCAAAATTTTCACAGGTCACGCCCTCGGTCACGCCCGTGACCAAGGGCGTGTAATTTTAAAGATCAAATATCAACGGGATGGCTCAATTCAGATCAAATCCCGACAAATCGCTCAAGTCACGCCCGTGACTCTACAAGTCACGCCCGTGACTCTATAAGTCACGCCCGTGTTCCAGCAGAGTCACGCCCGTGAGCCGCCAGCGCGTCACGTCTCGAAGTCGCGCCCATGCTGCCGACATCAGCCACCCATAGTCACGCCCGTGACTCACCAAGTCAAGCCCGTGTGCAGCCATGTTTGACGGCCAGACCTTCCAGAAGGCGGCGAATACAGCCGAGCAAATGTCACGCCCTAAGTCACGGCCGTGACATTCAAGTCACGCCCGTGACCTAGGGCGTGTAAAACTCAAATTTTCCCTATAAATAGAGGGGCTCGGCTGAAGTATTTTTCATCCAAATTTTGAGTAGTTCTTGTGGTATTGTGAGTTCTTTTGAGTGATTGTGAGCTTCTCTTATGCAATTCAGTTTAAGTTCGTTTGTAGTTTTTTTTGTCTTCCTAATCTAGTTGTAATGCTGATTTCAGAAATAAAATGATGTTTTCTCATTTGGATCATCTTCTTTTTATTAATGTTAGCGTGTGTGCGTGTATGAGTTTAGCTTTATTGCTTTTATAATTTAGTTTTATTGCTTTTATAGTTAGGTTTATTGCTTTCATAATCTAGGTTTACTGTTTTCATAGCTTAGATTTACAAGCTTTCATAAAATAGTTTTATCGTTTTCTTTTTCGCTTTATTTTATCGCTTTCATTTTAAACGCTTTCTTTTCAATTTTTTTTAGAGTGTGTGCGTGTATGAGATTATATTTTTCTTTTTTGTAACTTAGTTTTATTTCAGTCTTCATATAACTGCTATATACCACCCCCATCTTGAATAAGAGGCTAATTAACTTTAGCATTTATTTAAGTCAGTTGGGACGGATATTATTTCTGCACCTTTATAAGTCTTTTCATTTCTATACCACCCCTTCTTGAATAAGAGGCTAAGAACTTTTTAGCGCTTGTTTAAGGTGGTTGGGACGGATACTATTACTGTTTTTATATAAGTCTTTTTATTTCCTTTTTATCCGCTTATATCCGCTTTAATTATTAAACATGTGTTTTTCAACCGATAATGTCGTCTCCATTCCGATGAGTGGCTAATTTCCTTTAGCACACGACGTCGAAGAGCATTGGGACACAAAAATAGTTTTTCTATAAAATTAAAACATCTCTTTCTAAAATAATTAACGCTTAAGGTTTACCTGAGAATCACGTTGAGTGGAGCCACATAATCGATGTGTGGTTTTCATTTCTGTTTTCGTACCTAGTTAGCCGAGAGGCTCGTGCGTACGGATTGATCGCTCACGGGTAAAGAGAACTGTGCTCTACCCTCGAGAGAGGACGAGGTAATTCTCCCGAATTGGAAATAAAAACCCAATAGCGGGGTTCACAACATAAAGCGAGTATTAAGAACATTCGATAGTAGAACGAGAGTTTGGTCGAATATTCATAATCTCAGGTAGGCGTGCCCTCGAGAGAGGAGCGTTCATAATTATGGAACCTCCACGGTCAAGTCATCTTAATATTTTGAAAAGTCATCACTTTTAATTCTACGAAAAAATCTATTTTCGTCTCAAGGTAATTCGATGTCGCGCGCTATCTTTCTCATCGCTTAGAACTCTAGTTAATCGCTTATTATCATCTTTCGCATTTTATCACTTAGAACTCTAGTTAAACCAACTAAAAATATTATTCCGATAAAATAATAATTTGTTCCTCGAAGTAGCATAATCAACACGACCCGCGGAAATATACGATCCCGATATTTTCAAAAAAATATATCCTGTATTACTTGCGATAAGGTATACTTGCCTTTATCAAATGATTAATTTGGACTAAGAATTCAAACACAGCTTTCCGAACTCATTTAGTGCAAAACTCTCCTTTTCTACTTTTCAATTCAATAGAATTCGGCGTTGTAGCCGAGGCGTAATTGTCAATATTCCGAAAGAAGAAAAAGACCGTTACTTCTATCCTTCAATAGGATAACATTTAATTTCTCAAAGTAGGATTACTTGCGAGACTCTTCGAAAACATCCGTCAATTCTAAACTCTTATTTATAAAACAAAAGAAGAAGTCCAACCTAATTCATCAAGGCTCTATTAAGAACATAGCAGGCTGTATTGACTGCCTCAGCCCAGAAGTATTCTGGGAGTGAGGAGTCACTAAGCAATGTTCTCCCAGCTTTTATCAAGGTCCTATTCCTCCTCTCAGCCACACCATTTTGCTGTGGAGTCCTTGGGGAGGAGAACTCTTGGGTGATACCAAATTCTTGACAAACTTTTGTCATGGCTTCAGATTGAAATTCTATGCCATTGTCAGTTCTAGTCCTGACCACAGTACATAGTAGATCATTCTGAATGGCCTTGACATAATTTATATAGACATGTAAGGTATCTGACTTCCTCTTAAGGAAGAATACCCATGTATACTGATTTTGGGTCCTAGGTTCAGGTTAACACCATAGGGCATATTCCTAGAAAGGGCTGGTTTGGCTTGAGGTTCAATCCTTGCCTTTGGCACATTGGGGTTGTGCCAACAATCAATTGTAAAGTGTCCTACTTTTCCACAGCACCAACACTCATATATATCATATCTCCTATTCTGAACAGTCCTAGAAGATGAAGCTTCCTGTTTCTGTTGAGTAGGGGATGCAGCTGCTGTTTTCTTTTTCTTATCAGTAAAGGCATGGCTTTGTACCTTCCTATAATCAGTCAAGGCAGCATGTTTTTGTTTGGCATCAACACCCTTTAGCTTGGAAGCTAAACATGTGTGGATGGTAGCAGAAACTGGGCTTTTTGGCTTGGTCATAGGACAGTCAATAGCCATGGACTTTGCTGAACAATGTTTAGAATTGACAGCTTTAGTTATCTTGAGTGAAGGGGCTGAGTTTCCAAAAACAAAGGGTCCATGATGGGCCATTTGAATTTCCTCATGCAGATCCTTGAAGGCACTCAAGCCTAACTCCTTTCTATTTCCATAGTTGTGAGCATTCTTGCTCAAGTTATAGGAACTTCCATTTAATAAGTGACCATGAACACTTTCTTGGTCATACTTGTTTGAGGGCATCAACACTTTCACAAAGGAGGTCTTAGATTCTTTTGAGTCCTTGACCTTTCCCTTAGGGTTGCTAGTAGCTGCCTCCTTGTTGAAACCAACACCTCTCATGTCATGGGAGTTGAAGGTGTCAATAATAGGCAGCACTGTCTTGGGCTTGGAGAACTTAGCCACTAGCATCCTCTCCTTGAGGAGCTTTTCTTCAAGATCCTTAATGATCTTGTTCTTGTGGCTTATGGTGCCCACATAGATGATTGGCATTCCCTTTAGCTTGCCAATCTCCTTGCTCATTAGAGCTAGCTGGGTAGCATGCTCAATGCACTCAGATTTTGATTGCTTTAGGGAAGTAATTTCTTGAGCTTGCCTCTTGGCTAGCTTTTTCCTCTTTTTTAGAGCTTCCAGGAGTTCACCATACCTATCAATCAATTGATTGACATCCTCCCCAGGACCTGATTCACTTCCAACTTTAGATGGAGGAGATTCAGATTCTTGTCCTGTTTCATAATCAGAAGAAGAAGAAATGCAGTGTATCAAAACTTGCTCATGTTCTGAATTGTTGTGGCTGTCCTCATCTTCAGTTGTAGCCATCAGCCCATGGTCATCTAGAGTGACCTCATCCTCCTCTACATCACTATCTTAATGTGATAGAGGGGCCCTGATTCCTATCCTGGCAGCAGGATAGTCTTCTTCCTCACTTGCTGAGCATCGGGTACTCTCTTTCCCTAGCTTTATTCTGAATTCTGTAGTCATATTCTGCATTAGATTGTTTAGTTTAAGTCTGGGGGAGAGCAGTTTTTGTGCCCGCTCACGTGCACGATTGCATAGCATGCTAGAAGTACTTTTATTTTAGTTTATTGAAAATTGTTGTTCACTCTCTTTGCACACCACAACACCCACTTGAGCGCGTACTCGTCTGTATGCGTGCTCTGTAGTGAATTTAATTCTTCTGCTTATGTGGGAAAGTCTAGGTGATGGCTTAGGACTATGTAGCAGAGTAAAATGTTGACTCCAGTAGTGCTCCTAGTCGAGTGCTCGGTTGCATAGAAATTTGTGTAGATTAGATTTCTCTTTATACTATGGTTTTATATTTTTCTCTATTAGTGTAAATGTTGTTTACTCTACTCAAATGGTGAATCCGGTGGAATCAAATGGTAGCATAGGGATGTTTGTAAACGATCGCTAGACTCATATTGCTTGAGTCGGGAGAAAGGATTATCTTTCTCGGTGGCTAAGAACTTGCCCCAAGCGATTCTTGAAGCATTGGCATAGGATAGTTCTAGTGCGTAAGAATGACATAGGCCATTATTTTGGCCCCGTTGAGCTTTTTATTTCATGCCTATCATCTACCCTTGCTAGCCCCTTTGTGTCTACCCTTTTCTTGATTCAGCTCCACATATATCTCACCAAAGCCTAAAAGCCTAACCTAGTCGCACACCCAAATCTGAGCTTTAGTTGTAGTTTTATTTACATTATGGTGGCGTTGATTGTGGTGTTTATTTTGTGAATCTGTGGATATGCTCATTTGAAAATTTTGCTGAAAGAAAAAAAGACAAGAAAAAGAAGATAGAAAGAAAAAAAAAATGAAAAGTAAAAGAAAAAAAAATGAGTTTTATTGAAAAATCATGTAGAAAAATTATGTATTGGGAGTAGGCGGTGCACACACCTATGTTGCAAAAGTCCAAGTCTGGGGGTGTGGTGCACTTGCGTTCGATTTTGGTGCGCGGGTAGTTATATTAAAGCTCATTTGGGTTGTGTGTTTTAAGCCATTTTGTTTATCATTGTTTACCTCACCGTAACCCAAGCCTCAAATATAACCTGAAAGTCCTACTGACTCACGCCTTGAACCAATCTAGTGCCGTGGGGAGAATGTGACCGGGCAAGCTTATGGTCACCTACACTGATGGATTTCAGTGGAGTTTGTCCCGCATCCCGATCTTGAGCAATGCTCATCTCAGCGCTTAGTTTACTTTCTCTGTATGCATGACCGGATGATTCACCGTAGCTCACCATTTTGAGTGGTTGTAATATGCTTTTACTCTTTTAGAAATATATAAACTGTTTGTGTATAATGAGAAATCTTCTCTACTATTTTTCTTATGCACGTGAGCATGCGACTTCACATGGTACTCTGTATTGTAATTTTAAGCCATCTACTTTTCTTTCCTCGTTCGCGTAGAATTTGTTTGCTCGGGACGCGCAAACAGGTAAGTCTGGGGGTGTGATGAGTCCTGATCATATACATTTTTTTGGACTCATCTGGGCTGTTTATTTAGTCATTTCACCGCACTTTAGCCCTGTTATAGTTCATATTGATCATTCTATGCTAGGTGCACGTTTGGCCCGTTTTGGTGTGATTTCGTGCTTAACTTCGTTATTAGTTTTCATGTGCTGTTAAGTTCCACTTTCAGTGGCTAGACCGGTGTTGTATACTGGAACAGGTGTCGTGCAGGTGTTCCCGGTACAATTCTGTACAGGAACACTGCGCACGATCACTGGTTCTATTGCGCATGACCACTGGTCGTGCGCCATTGATCGTGCGCACTTAACACCCTTTTTATGAGTTCTGTCTGGCTTATCGCACGACCACTTACGATAGAGCGCACGACCATTGGTCGTGCGCCACTGATCGTGCGAACATTGTATTTTATAAATTTCTTCCCTTGCAGGCTCCGTCCAGTCAGGCGCACGATCACAGAATTCTAGTGCGCACGACCACTGGTCGTGCGCCATGTAACACCCCAAATCTGGTAGTTCCGCGAAGTAGGCGGAGTGGTAGTGCGGCACGTGAAGCAGGCTAGAATTTTCCCTGTCTGCTCTTAGCGCACGATCAGTGGCCTCATCGCGCACGACCAGTGATCGTGTGCCAGCGATCGTGCGTTAATTCAGAAGAGAATCGAGTTCTGTCTCGGACAGTGCGCACGACCATTTCCCTCTTCGCGCACGACCAGTGATCGTGCGCCAGCGATCGTGCGCTTATTCGCAAGAATTCAGAGTTCTGTCCCGGATAGTGCGCACGACCATTGCCCTCGTCGCGCACGACCACTGACCGTGCGCCTGTGATCGTGCGCCCTGTTTATTCTGTTCCGCGATTTTGAGCGGAGAAGAAGATCGGGCCGTCCAAATCTTTTGAGATCTGATCCGATGGCCAGGATTAGATGCTGGAGGCTATTAGGGCTTATGAGAGGAGATTAATCCTCATTATTTTGAGGTGTTTCTCTCTCCTAGGCTAGAGGAAGAAGAAGGAGGCAAGGAAGAAGAAGGAAGATCCCGCCATTGACGGAGCTCCGGAGCTCCGTTTCGCGAGCCGTTTCCAGATCCGGAGAGTGCAGCCCGGTGCGGTTCTTTCCCTCCGCGTAGAATCTCGGATCCATGGCGAAGAGGAACACGTCTAGGGTAACGATTCTTCCTCCCGAACTTTGGACTTGTATTTGTCCATTTATTCCTCTTTCTTTGCTTGCATGAGGTATCTCTTTCACCAAATGGGTGAAGTGTAGGATTTCCTCAAGTCCTTCGGGACTCCGGGTAGATTGTGTCCGTCCCCGGCATATTGCATGTAGAAAATCCGGTAGTCGTGCGGATTTAGGCATTTTGTGTGAAGCCTATTCGTGGCCGTGAGCCCGAATCGGTGATGCTTGATTTGCGACGTTGCATTTAGGTTAGACCTAGAATGCGTGCCGGAGAATGACTCCGTGAACTCACCTATAGTATTGCGGGGGTTAAGTGTAGGCGTCTTGTGAAGATCCCTACGAAAGCCCCATGCTTTGAGTTTTGGATGAAGGCAAACCTTCACCACGTTATTGATGCGGAGCGTATGTACCTCCCTTGTTGAGAATTCGCGAAGCCTAGATCCTTATGAAGGGGTTAGGTGCGTAGCGTATATTTTTGAGGAGCACTTGAAAGTGCTAAACCCTTACGGGCCGAGGTGAAGCCGTACCCGCGTCGTGCGATAGATCGCGACGATTAGAGCACGGGCAAAGCTGAACCGAACCCGTTTCCATGCAGATCGGCGAGAGGTCCCTTCCTCATGAAGGCCGTGTGATCATGGGATAGGTCGTGGAAGGTGTCATACCTAGACCGACCAAAAGCTCTTGTTTCCCACCTAAGGTTGTGACCCTTAGGGTGGAGTGTTGTGAATTTGATGTTATGTTTAGCCTCATGCGATTTGCTTAGGCGGTTGTGGGAAACCTTCGGGTGAACCCAACCAACATCATGTGCATACCTAGGTTCCCTTCTTTTTGATGCTCAACCTAGAAGATTGATTGTGCTTGAAACCTCACCTCGTGTAGTTGCACTTTCTTTAGTTTAGTACTTGTGCTAGTATGGCTTACTTGCAGGGTAGAATCTCCGCCACCCCGGGAAAGGGGTGGGGTCGTTATAATTTGGTCAGCTGTGCTGACCGTTACTTTGGTTGCCACCGCTTGGTGGAATGTTCTTATGCAGGTGCAGGTGAGCCTAGCGGGAAGTAGCGGGCGTTGGCCCCTTTGCTGTGTTGGCCCTCGAAGGCCAGCCTTTTTCCTGCTTTCTCATGTTTTGCCGGCCTGCGTGCCGATGCATGTTTTGTTGGAGTTTTGTACATTGATTTGATGTAAGGCCCTAAGGCCGTAACTCTCATTTCTGGATTCATTCCAATGATAGTGGACATGTCTATTTGAATGGTTTAATTAATGCTTCCGCTTACGTTTTGTACTCTCGTTAGTTGTTACTTTTCTGGTTATCACCTTTTAACTCCTAGCTAGTGTGGTTTGTATGGCGTGGGGTCCCGGCCGGACCTGCTGTTATACTTTTTGTACTGGCAGGGTGTTACAATTTGGTATCGGACTTAAGGCGTCGATCCGTAGTTTAGCGAATTCGGGACGAATTCCTTTTAAGGGGTGGTGCGCACGGGCTGTGCATTCACTTAAAACGACAAAAACTAATAAGAATGTCCACTTAGGAATGAAAAAAACATACTTGTTTGCGGAACCTGAGCGTTCCATGATTGATGTTTGATATGTTTAGGGTCACTAAATTGTGCCTTGCATGATTATAGGTGACTAGAAGTGCTGCGGGGCGGTCTCAACCCCGTAACACCGCTGAAAGTAGTGGGTCGGCTGAGGTGCCAGCGACCACTCCTTCGGCTGAGATGATCAGAATGGTCGCAGAAGCAGTCTTCGCGATGATCAATGCTCAACCGCAAAGGCTTGCACAGCCTGCTACGCCTACTACTGATGCAGCCCCGGTAGTTGAACCTGCAGTGGAACCTGCGGTAGCACCAAGGGTTGATGCCCCTGTGCCAGTAGCTGCAGTGGAACCGGCGTTAGCACCGAGGGTGGAGCGTCAAGTTGCGCAAGTAGTTGCGGGGCGAGCGCGTGACCAACAATTAAAGCACTTCTTGAGCTTTAATCCTCCTACCTTCTCGGGATCTGAGTCCCCAACGGAGGCAGAAGACTGGTTGTCAAGAGTTAGAAGAACTCTGAGGGCGACGGCGACGGACGAAGCCATGATGGTCACCTTAGCCACTTTCCTTCTTGACGGAGAGGCTGTGCTGTGGTGGGAAGAGCAGGAACTGCACAAATTCGGCGATAGAGACATTACTGAAATATCAATGGCTGAGTTTTCAAAGTCGTTCCTCCAGCGGTTTATCCCCTCTGCCCAACGCATTGCGTTACAAAACCAGTTCCTGAGGTTAACTCAAGGTGATCGCTCCGTTGACGATTACTTACATGAGTTTACCAGACTGAGTCGCTATGCGGGGGCATTGGTGGAGGATGAGGAGACGAAGACGAATAAATTCTATGAAGGGCTTCGGGACGAGTTGAGGCTGCTCCTTGCAGGCCCTATGACGTTTGGCTTCCAAGTGATGGTGCAAACCGCCAGATCTTTGGAGTTGGACATGAAGAGGGTACAAGCAAAGAGTGTTGTAAAGAAACCCGAGTTTCATGCGCCGGCCTCTCAGTCCAAGCCGGACTTCAGAAGGAACAAGCGGAAGTTCAAGCAGGCGGAACCAGCTTCTTCGAATGTTTCGGGAGCCACGACCGCGCGGACTCCTATTACGTGTTTCACCTGCGGGAAGGTGGGACACAAAGCTGCGGTGTGTCGAAGTGGTCCCCCAAAGGCGGCAAATCGAGCGGTGGATTATGCTCGGGCTGCGGAAAAGGGCAAAGCGGCAGAGTCTTCGGCCTCCCAGCACATTCCGACTCAGCCGAGAGTCTATTCGCTTGGCCAACAAGAAGCTATACGACAACCCGATGTCGTCACAGGTACGAATTAGAAGTTAGCTGTTACAGCTATGTTATGATTCTTACTGTGGTACGACTATATGTGTTATTTGTGTACAATTAGGTTTCGTCCTAATTTTCAACTATCCGGCGAGAGCTCTATTCGATACGGGTGCATCGCACTCTTTCCTGTCTGAGGACTTCGTGGTGCGAATCGGAGTGCCGTCTACCTTTGTAGAGGATAGATTGGAAGTAGTGCTACCCAATGGATCTCGAATGAGTGCGGATAGGAAGAGCCGTGTGAAGGTGCGGATCGGAAGTCGAGATTTCGACTTGGAAGCGTCGTTACTACCGTTAGCTGAATTCGATGTGATCTTCGGCATGGACTGGCTCTCGGAGCAGCGAGCATGCATAGATTGCAATACAAAGGAGATCACTCTGGGAACGAACACCGACGATGAAACCACATTCGCCGGTATGCGAGGAGCGAGCAAGACGCTGATGTCTGCTCTCCAGGTGGTTAAGGCGGTGAGAAAAGGCGCCGAGTTGTTCTTCACCTTGTTGGAGGCTTCGGAGCCAAAGCCCAGGTTGTGTGATGTCCCAGTTGTAGCGGAATACGCCGACGTGTTTCCTAACGAACTCCCTGGGGCTCCGCCTCATCGGGAGATTGATTTCTGTATCGAGTTGGTGCCAGGTGCCAAACCTGTGGCCCGCTCACCATACAGAATAGCGCCAAAGGAATTGGCAGAGTTGAAGGTCCAATTGCAAGAGCTGCTAGAGCAAGGCTACGTACGTCCAAGTTCTTCGCCTTGGAGTGCACCGGTCCTCTTTGTGAAAAAGAAGGATGGGATCTTGCGTCTATGTATTGATTATAGAGAGCTAAACAAGTTGACCGAGAAAAACCGATATCCGATTCCTAGAATCGATGATCTTTTCGACCAACTGATGGGGTCGACGGTTTACTCCAAGCTAGACCTAAGGTCCGGCTACTATCAACTGCGAATAAGGGAATGCGACATCCCAAAGACAGCGTTCAGTACCCGCTTTGGGCACTTTGAGTTCACGGTAATGCCGTTCGGTCTATCCAACGCACCGTCGGTATTCATGGACTTGATGAATAGGACATTCCGTGAGTATTTAGATCAATTTGTGATCGTCTTCATCGACGACATTTTGGTATACTCTCAGTCGGAAGAGGAGCATGTAGGGCATCTGCACGCTGTCCTGAGCACCTTGAGGAGGAGTCAGCTATATGCCAAGTTCTCCAAGTGCGAGTTTTGGCTACCGTCAGTGGCATTCCTTGGTCATGTTGTTAGTGGCGAAGGAATTGCAGTTGATCCGTCGAAGATAGAAGCGATCCAAGCGTGGCCTTTGTTGAAAAACGTAGCGGAAGTCCGAAGTTTCTTAGGACTTGCCGGCTATTATAGGCGCTTTGTGGAAAACTTCTCGAGGATCGCACTTCCTCTCACAAAACTGACTAGAAAGGATAATAAGTTCGTTTGGTCGCCCGAGTGCGCACGAGCTTTTGAAGAGCTAAAGAGCCGTCTGACCACGGCGCCCATTCTATGCTCGCCACAAGGTACGGAAGGCTACGAAATATATAGCGACGCCTCAGGAAGTGGTTTGGGTTGTGTCCTAGTGCAGTTCGGGAAGGTAATTGCCTACGGCTCCCGGCAACTGAAGGTTCACGAGAGGAATTACCCGGTCCATGATTTGGAGCTAGCGGCCGTGGTTTTTGCCCTCAAACTTTGGAGGCACTATCTATATGGCGTGAAGATCGATATCTTTACCGACCATAAGAGCCTCAAGTACTTACTAGATCAAAGGGAGTTGAACATGCGCCAAAGGAGGTGGATGGAGTTCCTTGGGGACTACACCTTCGATATCAAATATACTCCTGGTAAAGGAAACGTAGTTGCAGACGCGTTGAGTCGTCGGGCTCCCGCACGAGCAAATTGGATTTTGATGCACGATGAGCGTCTAATCCGTGAGCTAGAAGATATGGAGATCATATGCATTGATAGGAGAACGTCTACTTCAGCATGCTTGAACTGGACGGAAGTTCACTACGACCTTGCCGACCGAGTTCGACAAGCATTGGAGTTGGACGAGAGCTTGAAACGATACAAAGCGGAAACCGTTGAAGGGTTAAACGCTGATTTCTCCTTCGAAGACGACCTTATGTGGAAGCAGGAAAGATTATGCATCCCAAACGTTGGTACTCTACGGGCGGAATTGATGTACGAGGCTCATCATACCAAGTACTCGATCCACCCGGGGAGCACTAAAATGTTTATGGATATGAAGAAACTGTTCTGGTGGCCGGGCATGAAGAAGGACATTGCCCTTTACGTGGCCAAGTGTCATACTTGCGCGTTGGTGAAAGCGGAATGTCAACGTCCCGGTGGGTTTCTGAAGTCCTTGCCGATTCCGGAATGGAAGTTTGATGATATTTCGATGGATTTCGTGCACGGATTGCCGAGATCGCAACATGGAAACGACGCCATATGGGTGATCGTGGACCGTTTGACAAAGGTATCACACTTCATTCCGAACCGGAAGGATGATTCCGTAGAGAAGCTAGCAAAGCTCTATGTGGATAGTATCGTGAGACTGCACGGTGTCCCTCGTAGCATCGTCAGTGATCGTGACGGGCGTTTCACATCGAAAGATTGGAGGCTTATCCATGAACTGTTGGGCACAAAATTGAAGTTCAGCACGGCCTTCCACCCGCAAACGGATGGACAGACCGAGAGAACCAACAGGACTATGGAGGATATGCTCCGAATATGCGCTCTAGACTTTGGAAAGAGGTGGGAGGATCACCTCTTTATGATCGAATTCGCCTACAATAATAGCTACCAAGCCAGCATAAAGATGGCTCCTTTCGAGGCCCTCTATGGTAAGAAGTGTCGTACGCCGTTGTCTTGGGCGGAAACGGGCGATACTAAGCTATTGAAGCGAAAGGATGTTGAAGAAGCAACGTCGACGATCCGGACTATACGCGAAAGGCTATTGGTTGCCCAGGATAGGCAAGCAAAGTATTTCAACGCCAAGCATAGGAACTTAGAGTTCGCCGTCGGTGACCGGGTTTACTTGAAGATCAAACCGTTCAAAGGGGTATCAAGGATTCGACGCTTGAAAAAGCTCAGTCCGAGGTACTTAGGACCGTTCGAGATCGTGGAGCGTGTTGGTGATGCGGCTTATCGGCTTGCGCTATCTGCAGAGCTGAGCGGTCTGCACGACGTGTTCCACATTTCAGTGTTGAGGAAGGCAGTGCAAGAGCCTACTCATATCGTTGCGGTCGGCAAAGTTCCGGTCGATAGTGGGTTGTCGACGAAAGTCAAGCCTTTACGCATCGAAGATACCGAAGTAAAGCAGCTGCGGAACAAGTCCATTCGGATGGTAAAAGTCCGGTGGGATAACTGCGGCCGAGAGGAGCTCTCTTGGGAGAGAGAGCAAACGATGCTTGCGGAGTATCCCGAGCTATTTCCCTCAGGTAAAGTATAACGGTAATTTATGCTATTACTGTTTCCTGGATTTCGGGACGAAATTCTTTTAAGGAGGGTGGAGTTGTAACACCCCAAATCTGGTAGTTCCGCGAAGTAGGCGGAGTGGTAGTGCGGCACGTGAAGCAGGCTAGAATTTTCCCTGTCTGCTCTTAGCGCACGATCAGTGGCCTCATCGCGCACGACCAGTGATCGTGTGCCAGCGATCGTGCGTTAATTCAGAAGAGAATCGAGTTCTGTCTCGGACAGTGCGCACGACCATTTCCCTCTTCGCGCACGACCAGTGATCGTGCGCCAGCGATCGTGCGCTTATTCGCAAGAATTCAGAGTTCTGTCCCGGATAGTGCGCACGACCATTGCCCTCGTCGCGCACGACCACTGACCGTGCGCCTGTGATCGTGCGCCCTGTTTATTCTGTTCCGCGATTTTGAGCGGAGAAGAAGATCGGGCCGTCCAAATCTTTTGAGATCTGATCCGATGGCCAGGATTAGATGCTGGAGGCTATTAGGGCTTATGAGAGGAGATTAATCCTCATTATTTTGAGGTGTTTCTCTCTCCTAGGCTAGAGGAAGAAGAAGGAGGCAAGGAAGAAGAAGGAAGATCCCGCCATTGACGGAGCTCCGGAGCTCCGTTTCGCGAGCCGTTTCCAGATCCGGAGAGTGCAGCCCGGTGCGGTTCTTTCCCTCCGCGTAGAATCTCGGATCCATGGCGAAGAGGAACACGTCTAGGGTAACGATTCTTCCTCCCGAACTTTGGACTTGTATTTGTCCATTTATTCCTCTTTCTTTGCTTGCATGAGGTATCTCTTTCACCAAATGGGTGAAGTGTAGGATTTCCTCAAGTCCTTCGGGACTCCGGGTAGATTGTGTCCGTCCCCGGCATATTGCATGTAGAAAATCCGGTAGTCGTGCGGATTTAGGCATTTTGTGTGAAGCCTATTCGTGGCCGTGAGCCCGAATCGGTGATGCTTGATTTGCGACGTTGCATTTAGGTTAGACCTAGAATGCGTGCCGGAGAATGACTCCGTGAACTCACCTATAGTATTGCGGGGGTTAAGTGTAGGCGTCTTGTGAAGATCCCTACGAAAGCCCCATGCTTTGAGTTTTGGATGAAGGCAAACCTTCACCACGTTATTGATGCGGAGCGTATGTACCTCCCTTGTTGAGAATTCGCGAAGCCTAGATCCTTATGAAGGGGTTAGGTGCGTAGCGTATATTTTTGAGGAGCACTTGAAAGTGCTAAACCCTTACGGGCCGAGGTGAAGCCGTACCCGCGTCGTGCGATAGATCGCGACGATTAGAGCACGGGCAAAGCTGAACCGAACCCGTTTCCATGCAGATCGGCGAGAGGTCCCTTCCTCATGAAGGCCGTGTGATCATGGGAGAGGTCGTGGAAGGTGTCATACCTAGACCGACCAAAAGCTCTTGTTTCCCACCTAAGGTTGTGACCCTTAGGGTGGAGTGTTGTGAATTTGATGTTATGTTTAGCCTCATGCGATTTGCTTAGGCGGTTGTGGGAAACCTTCGGGTGAACCCAACCAACATCATGTGCATACCTAGGTTCCCTTCTTTTTGATGCTCAACCTAGAAGATTGATTGTGCTTGAAACCTCACCTCGTGTAGTTGCACTTTCTTTAGTTTAGTACTTGTGCTAGTATGGCTTACTTGCAGGGTAGAATCTCCGCCACCCCGGGAAAGGGGTGGGGTCGTTATAATTTGGTCAGCTGTGCTGACCGTTACTTTGGTTGCCACCGCTTGGTGGAATGTTCTTATGCAGGTGCAGGTGAGCCTAGCGGGAAGTAGCGGGCGTTGGCCCCTTTGCTGTGTTGGCCCTCGAAGGCCAGCCTTTTTCCTGCTTTCTCATGTTTTGCCGGCCTGCGTGCCGATGCATGTTTTGTTGGAGTTTTGTACATTGATTTGATGTAAGGCCCTAAGGCCGTAACTCTCATTTCTGGATTCATTCCAATGATAGTGGACATGTCTATTTGAATGGTTTAATTAATGCTTCCGCTTACGTTTTGTACTCTCGTTAGTTGTTACTTTTCTGGTTATCACCTTTTAACTCCTAGCTAGTGTGGTTTGTATGGCGTGGGGTCCCGGCCGGACCTGCTGTTATACTTTTTGTACTGGCAGGGTGTTACACGCCAATGATCGTGCGCACTATTTATTCCAGCGCCTATAAATAGCCCTGCTCGCGATTTAGGTCGGATACCCCGCATTTCTTCCTCCCGACTCCGCCGTTCCGCCTATTTCCGCTGGTTCTCCGCCCCCCTAAGCCTCCTCTATTCATCTAGGGACTTCAAGGAAGAGATTGGATCTTACTTTCATCATCAAGGAAGGTTTAACGAGCATTTGGACATCGCCGGGTCGTGACACGAAGAAGACGGGCCATTGGGAGGAAGTGACAGCCCTCCTTTACCCCGGACGCAGTTGAGGACCGAGCTTGGACGCAGATTGACAACCCAGCGATTCCAACCGTGAATCCTGATGCGCAAATCCTGTACACCGCTATAGGCGATAGCGAGACTGCGATCCGAACGGCAGTGAACCGGTCGTTGTCAAGTAATAATATGAGGAAATAAATCCCCAAGTATCGAATCTCTCAAGGAACACAGTAAGGTGGAGTTAACGTTCGAGGAAGGACTTGAGATCGAAGTCCTTTGGGTCGGATGAATTGCGGACACGGGGGTTGATTTGGTTTGTGGAAAATAAAGAGAAAAAGCTACAACTACTCCTATGCAATGCCGCTATGCAATGCTTCGCTCGGCGGGATGGAAGACTACGTAGGCCTTGAACGCGCTACTTCGTAAGGGCGGATGGACGAGTAGGCAAGCGGATCGAACTATGCAGGCCTTGAGCGTGCTGCTTCGTTAGGCGGGATGGAGTACGGGCCGCGATGCCACGCTTCGGTAGGCGGATGGGCGAGTAGGCTAACGGAATGAGGGTTGTAAGCGCCTCTTCGCAAAGCACACCACTAACAATTGTTAGGGCGGCACAACACAACGAACAATCCACACCACAGGGCACACCTCAAATGAAAATATAACAAGATTACTCAATCACATAGACATGATTTCATACTAATGTTAACAAGTAAAAATATACTTCATCAAAATGTTGGTTCTAGCTACATACACATCAATAAGAGAAGAATAAGGCAAGAAATCGACCGAATCCGAAGTCTCGTTGTAGATTCACGGTTGGAATCGCCGGGTTGTCAATCCGTGTCCAAGCTCGGTCCGCAACTACGTCTGGGGTAGAGAGAGCTGTCACTACTCTCCAATGAGCCCGTCTTCTTTGTGTCACGATCCGGTAGAGGTTGCAAACTTCCTCTTGCTTGATGGCGATGGCGGCTAAACTTTCCTTGGAGCACTTGGATGAAGGAGGAGGCCGAGAGGAAGCTCCGGCTCAAGATTGGCGTGAAGAACAAGCCCGGAGCACCTCCATATGGTGGGCGGCGGTGGAGGGGCGAAATCGGAGCCCTGGAGCGAGAAAACGCCGGAAGAAAATCGGGATCCCGACCTAATTCGCGAGCAGGTCGTTTTATAGGCGATGGAGTAAACAGTGCGCATGGTCATTGGCGCACGACCAGTGGTCGTGCGCACTAGAATTCGGTGATCGTGCGCTCTGCCTGGACGGAACCTGCAAAGGCAGAAATTATAAAATAACATGTTCGCACGACCAGTGGCGCACGACCGATGGTCGTGCGCACTATCGTAGGTGGTCGTGCGCACTAGCCGAAACAGAACTCATAAAATTGATGATAAGTGTGCACGAACAGTGGCGCACGACCGGTGGTCGTGCGCACTATCGTAGATGGTCGTGCGCACTGCTCGAAACAGAACTCAGAAAAATAAGGTTAAGCGCACACGATCAGCGGCGCACGACCAGTGGTCGTGCGCAATAGAACCAGTGATCGTGCGCAGTGTTCCTGTACAGAATTGTACCGGGAATACCTGCACGACTCCTATTCCAGCATACAACACCAGTCTAGCCACTGAAAGTGGAACTTAATCAGCACAAGAAAACTAATAACGAAGAAAGATACGAATTTACACCAAATAGGGCCTATAAGTGCACCTAGCATAGAATGACCAATATGAGCTAAAACAGGGCTAAAGTGCAGTGAAAAGACTAAATAGATGGCCCAGATGAGTCCATAAAAGTGTATATGATCAGGACTCATCACACCCCCAGACTTAACTGTTTGCGCGTCCCGAGCAAACAAATTCTAAGCGAACTAGGAAAGAACAGTAGATGGCTTAATGATTACACTACAGAGTACCATGCGAAGTCGCATGCTCACGTGCATAAGAAAAATAGTAGAAAAGATTTCTGATTATAAAAACAGTTTATATATTTCTAAAAGAGTAAAAGCATATTACAACTACTCAAAATGGTGAACAACGGTGAATCATTCGGTCATGCATACGGAGAAAGTAAACTAAACGCTGAGACGAGCATTGCTCAAGATCGGGATGCAGGACAAACTCCACTGAAATCCATCAGTGTCGGTGACCATAAGCTCACCCGGTCACATCCTCTCCACGACACTAGATTGGTCCATAGCGTGAGTCGGTAGGACTTTCAGGTTTTAATTGAGGCTTGGGTTACGGTGAGGTAAACAATGATAAACAAAATGGCTTAAAACACATAACCCAATTGAGCTTTTAAAATAACTACCCGCGCACCAAAATCGAATGCAGGTGCACCACACCCCCAGACTTGTACTTTTGCAACATAGGTGTATGCACCGCCTACTCCCAATACATAATTTTTCTACATGATTTTTCAATAAAACTCATTTTTCTTTCTTCTCTTTTTTTCATTTTTCTTTCTATCTTTCTTTTTCTTGTCTTTTTTTTCCTTTCAGCAAAATTTTCAAATGAGCACATCCACAGATTCACATAATAGACACCACAATCAACACCCCCCAAAATGTAAATGAAACTACAACTAAAGCTCAGATTTGGGTGTGTGACTAGGCTAGGCTTTTAGGCTTTGGTGAGATAAATGTGGAGCTGAATCAAGAAAAGGGTAGGCACAAAGGGGCTAGCAAGGGTAGACGATAGGCATGAAATAAAAAGTTCAACCGAGCCAAAATAATGGCCTACGTCATTCTCACGCACTAGAACTATCCTATGCCAATGCTTCAAGAATCGCTTGGGGCAAGTTCTAGCCACCGAGAAAGATTCTCCTTTCTCCCGACTCAAGCAATACGAGTCTAGCGATCGTTTACACACATCCCTACGCTACCGTTTGATTCACACCGGATTCACCATTTGAGTAGAGTAAACAACATTTACACTAATAGAGAAAAATATAAAACCATAGTATAAAAAGAGATCTAACCTACACAAATTTCTATGCAACCGAGCACTCGACTAGGAGCACTATGGGAGTCAACATTTTACTCTGCTACATAGTCCTAAGCCATCACCTAGACTTTCCCACATAAGCAGAAGAATTAAATTCACTACAGAGCATGCATACAGGCGAGTACGTGCTCAAGTGGGTGCGGTGGTGTGCAATGAAAATGAACAACAAATTAAATGAAATCTTCTAGTATGCAGTGCAATAGTGCACGTGAGCGGGTAAACAAAACTACTCTCCCCCAGACTTAAACTAAACAATCCACAGAATATATGACATGAAAATCAGGAAAGGCTAGGGAAAGAGAGTACCCAGTGCTCAGAAATGAGCACACCAGAAGATTGGCGTGTAAGCTAAAATGAAGCTGCAGCATCCGCCATCCAGAAAAGATACCTGCAGGGGTCAGCTCCGCAAAAACAAAAGAAAATAGAAAACTGAAAAGAAATATTACTAACTAAACATGATTAGATGAAATAAAAATGCAGAAAAGAAAGATAACTACTGGGGTTATTGTCATCCCAGCACGACTTATTTGGCATTTGTACAGTTCTAGCTAATGGGCCTATGAAAAGAAAAGTGGACAGGTAACTGTTCTAATATGCGTGTAGGTAGCGGGTACCTATACGGAGAAAGAACAGTCACGCCTCTACCCGAATATAAATAAAACCTGCCCATCACAGGTAGAGGGAAAAGAAAGTAAGAAGAGGAGGAGGCCTGGTCCTCACTCATCTCACCAAAACTATCCTTGCCTAGCAAGGAGTCGTCAACAGGGAGGCAGCAGGAGGCGAAGGCAATGAGTGGAGCTTCCTCTACGGAGGGAGAATAAACCTCCTCACATGAGAGGATGCTCTCATCATTGACTTGAGCAAAAATCTCCAAGTCCTCCTGAAGTACCTGTGAAGATTCAACCTGCACAGACTCAGATGATGGAAGGGGATCAAGAAATAAAGAAGACGAAGAACATAAATAATCTAAAATCGGGGGAGTGGTCCCGGTCTCACTCTCAGCAGGATCCAAGGATAGATCGCTATCATCATCGTAAGTATCATGGCGAGGGGAACCCAAGAACTCAAGGGCCTCGGTGGTGAGTTGGACCTCCTCGTCCCATGAGGAAGTGCAAACCTCCTCATCAGAAAGAGTATCCTCCTCAACCCACCGAGGTGCACCCTCCGAGTCAGAGGCATCACCCCACTCCTTCACTTCGATAGGATCAAATAAAATGTGGGTAGAAAAATCTTGCAAAGAAACTGGAGGAACACAAAGATTTGGTTCCTCCGCAAAAAGATCTGCTAAAGCCTCCCCGATGGAAAGAATATTTTCCTCATCATGCTCAGGTGCATCTAAGAGCTCCCATTCCTCTCCTTGTTGCCCAACAGATGAGTGATCTTCATCACTGGGAGTGAAGCCATACACAGGGAGTGAGGAGTCCATGCACGAGACAAGCTCAGGGGTAGAGGGCACAATTGCCTCCATGGGTAAAGAATGAGTGATAGGGACAATGTTGTCATGAGTGGAGGAGCGGCGGTCAGGATTGAAAAGACTAGGACAGTCCTTCAATTCATGACCCTCTCCTCGACACAACAAGCAAACAACGTTCCTACACTGCCTAGCATTTAATTCATTCATTTGGTCTAAATAATAGTCCATCATGTCGTAAGTGCCAGGAGAAATATCCCATGAAGACATTTTCAATAATAAAAGCAGATATAAAGAGGCTGAAATTCTTTGCAAGGAAATCTACACAAACTAATAAAACTCCTTGGATTAAACTTGCTTAAAACTTTAAAATAGGAGAGAAGAAATAATAACAAACAATATAAATTTAAAAAGCAAACAAAAATAAAAAGGCGGCTATAAACACTGGAAGAAACTTCTCTCTCTCAGCTCTCCCTCTCAAGAAAACTCACACGACTGTGTTCCCCGGCAACGGCGCCAAAAACTTGATGCGCAAATCCTGTACACCGCTATAGGCGGTAGCGAGACTGCGATCCGAACGGCAGTGAACCGGTCGTTGTCAAGTAATAATATGAGGAAGTAAATCCCCAAGTATCGAATCTCTCAAGGAACACAGTAAGGTGGAGTTAACGTTCGAGGAAGGACTTGAGATCGAAGTCCTTTGGGTCGGATGAATTGCGGACACGGGGGTTGATTTGGTTTGTGGAAAATAAAGAGAAAAAGCTACAACTACTCCTATGCAATGCCGCTATGCAATGCTTCGCTCGACGGGATGGAAGACTACGTAGGCCTTGAACGCGCTACTCCGTAAGGGCGGATGGACGAGTAGGCAAGCGGATCGAACTATGCAGGCCTTGAGCGCGCTGCTTCGTTAGGCGGGATGGAGTACGGGCCGCGATGCCACGCTTCGGTAGGCGGATGGGCGAGTAGGCTAACGGAATGAGGGTTGTAAGCGCCTCTTCGCAAAGCACACCACTAACAATTGTTAGGGCGGCACAACACAACGAACAATCCACACCACGGGGCACACCTCAAATGAAAATATAACAAGATTACTCAATCACATAGACATGATTTCATACTAATGTTAACAAGTAAAAATATACTTCATCAAAATGTTGGTTCTAGCTACATACACATCAATAAGAAAAGAATAAGGCAAGAAATCGACCGAATCCGAAGTCTCGTTGTAGATTCACGGTTGGAATCGCCGGGTTGTCAATCCGTGTCCAAGCTCGGTCCGCAACTACGTCCGGGGTAGAGAGAGCTGTCACTACTCTCCAATGAGCCCGTCTTCTTCGTGTCACGATCCGTTAGAGGTTGCAAACTTCCTCTTGCTTGATGGCGATGGCGGCTAAACCTTCCTTGGAGCACTTGGATGAAGGAGGAGGCCGAGAGGAAGCTCCAGCTCAAGATTGGCGTGAAGAACAAGCCCGGAGCACCTTCATATGGTGGGCGGCGGTGGAGGGGCGAAATCGGAGCCCTGGAGCGAGAAAACGGCGGAAGAAAATCGGGATCCCGACCTAATTCGCGAGCAGGTCATTTTGTAGGCGCTGGAGTAAACAGTGCGCACGGTCATTGGCGCACGACCAGTGGTCGTGCGCACTAGAATTCGGTGATCGTGCGCTCTGCCTGGACGGAACCTGCAAAGGCAGAAATTATAAAATAACATGTTCGCACGACCAGTGGCGCACGACCGATGGTCGTGCGCACTATCGTAGGTGGTCGTGCGCACTAGCCGAAACAGAACTCATAAAATTGATGATAAGTGCGCACGAACAGTGGCGCACGACCAGTGGTCGTGCGCACTATCGTAGATGGTCGTGCGCACTGCTCGAAATAGAACTCAGAAAAATAAGGTTAAGCGCACACGATCAGCGGCGCACGACCAGTGGTCGTGCGCAATTGAACCAGTGATCGTGCGCAGTGTTCCTGTACAGAATTGTACCGGGAATACCTGCACGACTCCTGTTCCAGCATACGACACCAGTCTAGCCACTGAAAGTGGAACTTAATCAGCACAAGAAAACTAATAACGAAGAAAGATACGAATTTACACCAAATAGGGCCTATAAGTGCACCTAGCATAGAATGACCAATATGAGCTAAAACAGGGCTAAAGTGCAGTGAAAAGACTAAATAGATGGCCCAGATGAGTCCATAAAAGTGTATATGATCAGGACTCATCAAATCCCAGCAAGGCTTCGGAGTCGGTCGAATCTCTTACTCTTTATTCTTTTGAAATGATGTTTGTATGCTAAACTCTCTGTTTTTTGGATGAAGAGCTTGATAAATCCATATATGTAACTTTTATTTCATGTTTATGAAATTATTTTTGATTTATTCAAGTGTATGAGGTGCGCTATTGTCATTCATCTTCCATCCTCCATTACCCTCCATTCCATTCCGCTTAACTTCTCTTCCACTACGTGAGCCTACTCTTCCATTCGCCAAGCTAAGCGGTGCTAACGGCCCGTGTAATCCACTTCATTTCCGCTAGTGCGAACCACCTCATCCGCTTGCCTACTCGCCCATCCGCCTACCGAAGCAGTGCATCGCGGCCTGCGTAGTTTCCATCCGCCCGGCGAAGCAGCGCATAGCGGCCTGCATAGGAGTAGTGATTTAGTTGTTTTATTTTGTTTTCCGCAAATCAAACCAACCCTAGCCTTTCGCATCCATCCGACTTAAGGACTTCAATCTCAAGTCCTCCTCAATAGTCAACTTCACCTTACTGTGTTCCTTCCGAGATCGATACTTGGGGATTTACTCCTCGTTTTATATTACTTGAACGATCGGTACACTGCCGTATCGTGCCGCAGTCTAGCCACCATCTATAGTGGTGTGTAGGATTTGTGCATCAACGACCGCACAGACCGTGCGTCAAGGAAACGCACGACCGTGCGATATGCACAGAAATTACTTTTGGGGGAATACGGGACGATCAGGTCACCTGCAAACAATATATACCAGCTGGGAATACACGTCCAGCACAGAAATACATAAAAGAAGGGAAGGGGAGCACAATGTGCTTACCCCCAACAACAAGGAATGCAATTGCACACCGAAATGGGCTTAATAGTGTACCTAGCATGGAATAGTACATATAAATGAAAACGTGCCTAAAATGTGGTGCAAACACTAGAATATCAACCCAAATGAGTCCAAATATATATATATATATATATATGGGACTCATCAACATCAAAAAATATACTTTTTCTATCTGTATTTGATGCTGCGTCGACTTCATTATTCTTCATATCGACACACCTCTGAGTTCTTATAGAAGCAACTTCCAATTCCTTCTTAGCTCTGGCTGAACTTAGATGTTGATGTTGTGTTGAGTACTTATCATCGTATCCGTCGAGTTGAACACTTGGACTTGAACTTTATCTTTTGCATCGAATTGAAGTCGAAGTTATGTCGACTTCTAAGATGGCTTCGACAAGCTCTTCCTTCTGCATCGAGTTCATTTCGATGTTGCATCGAATTCACTTGATCCTTCGACAAGTAGTCTGAGTTACTTCAACTTTCAGTCAGAGTTGCGTCGACTTCTAGTCGAAGTTGCGTCGACTTCTATTTGATGTATGTTTTAACTAAACTGAATTTGTACTTATCTTAAACTTGGTCTTGACACTCTAAGTGAATGTGATATCCTAGTACATCTAATGACTAGATTACCTTCTCTATACAATATGGGTAATACAACATATATGATGAAATCGCTTTAAGATAATTTGTTAGAAAAATCACAAGGGTTTTCCCAACAGCGTCAATTCATTTATTTTTGCCGTAGATTGAGCCAATCAAAGCTGAGCTTTATGGAAAGTTGATATCTAACATAAAGGACATCCGAGGAAGAGACCATTGTCAATGGTCCCTATATAAAGGAATAGAGGGATTTCAACAAACCCTAATCTTGGGATTCACATTAATTTCCTTAATCATTCTGAAGAATGAGATTGTCGGTGCCATCTTCAAGAAGGGGCGTTCCCATCAGTAAGCTTAGGAATGGAGAAGGCATTCCATGAAGCAAATCTTTTATTCTCCAAAAGTAAGAGTTTGACTCATCTTGCTAATTTCCTAAAAGCTAAATCACTTATCGGCAAGAAAAGGAAGAAGGATCTTTGAAAGCTCTGATGAACTATTCTCCACTGAAGCAGATTCTTTCAAGTCCTCCACAAGAAGATCAAGATTGAAGTCAATCCATATCAAGCTACAAGAAGACTACAGATTTGCTAAGTATTATCATTCTGAGTCTATAGAAAGATTTTGAATTACAAATCTTATTTACTGTAGGATCTCTCTGAGATCTGAGATGTAGGATTAACTTGTTGAATCTGTGTTGTAGGGTCCTATGTGACCTGAGGTAGGAGGATATTTATAGCTTCTGAGTTGTAGGGTCTTGTGTGACCTGAGGTAAGAGGCTAGCTATAGCTTCTGATTTGTAGGTCTTGCATGACCTGAGGTAGGAAGCCAGTCAGTGCTTCTGAGTTATAGGATCCTTGGGATCTGAGATAGGAGGTCAGTCAGTGCCTCTGATGTAGGAGATGTTGTCCCTGAGTTGTAGGATCTATGGATCTGAGTTTTGAAGTAAGTGGTCGAGGCTAGCACACTACTAGATAGGCGAAGGGGGGGGGGGGGGGGGGGGGAAAGTGGACTAGCCATATCGGGGAACCACTATAGCTTTCTGTATTGTGCTGTGAACTTTTATGTGGTTGTGTGTGTGTGTCTTTTTACTTTCATTATTCCGCACTATAAGTAAACAAAAAGACGACATAATCTATTCACCCCCCCCCCCCCCCCCTTAGGTGATGAATAGACTATCCCTCAACTAACAAGTGGTATGAGAGGGAGATTGTTTAAAAAGGGCTTAACTGCTTGATCAAGATCCTCATCAGGGATGACAGCCCTCTCACCATGACTTCCAAGGAAAACTTCAAAGAACTTAGTTCAATGAAGCTGTCCATATGTAGAAAAGAAAATTTTGGAATCTCGAAGGAAAGGGTCAGGCAGTTCATGGAAACTTCTGATCCTCGAATCTTTATAACTTTTGAAGAAGGTCCTTTCATCCTTATGAAACTTCAACTATAGATCCATCCATGCAAGTCCCAAAGAAATATTATAAAATGACCAAGGATAAATTTGTGCTGGCCACAATGGACAAAAAAGCCAAGAACATAATTGTTAGTGTTATAGATGACACTACATTCTATAATCTGGTTCATTGCAAGACTGCTAAAGAAATGTGGGACTCTCTAATAGTTTATATGGAAGGCATAGTGGAAGTGAGAGATGACAGAAAATCACTTTTGAATCAAGAGTATGAAGCTTTTAGGCAGGATAAGTAGGACTCCATCTCAGAATGCTATGAAAAGTTCTTCAAGCTAATGAATGGTTTGAGGACATATGGGAGAGAGTTCTCCAATTATGATTTGAATGACATGTTTCTCAGATCACTGAATAAAGAATGTGACATAAAGATATGCGATATAAAGGAGATGCAGAACTTAGCTAACATCTATCCCCAAAATCTGTTTGGAAAGTTGATGTCTCATGAGCTGCAACTAAACACAAGGAAGGCTGAAGAGGAAAGCAGTAAGGAGAAGATAGTAGCCTTCAGAGCTGACAGCACAAGAAAATGCAAGAAGGCTTATCCAAGACATCAAGAGAGAGATGTTGATAATGATGAATCTGAAGTCAGCACTTCAGATTCTAAACATTCTGATGAAGAGTTACAACTTCTCTGCAAACTATTCAAGAGACTGTCGTCAAAGAAGAGACAACATAAGCATAGTGCTTATCCTTCAGGCTCTAAAAAGTCTGCTCACAGCTATGACTGATCTAAGCACAAGTCCAAAGGGGATAAGTATGACTCTAAACATAACAAACATATTTCAACTGATATTGTTTTCTATTGGTGTCAAAAGGCAGGTCATGTAATCACTGACTGCCCAATAAGGAGAAAAGAAAAGAAGAATGTAAGGTCTGATGAGAAAAGATCATATAAAGGCAAGAAGCATGAAAGGAGCTTCATTGCTAAGAGGACTAAGACTATAAGTGACAGCAGCAGCAACAACTCTTCCACTGAAGAAGAAGTCCACATTGGGCTTACTATTATGTCTGAAGCTAAGTGTGAGGCTGACTATCCTGCAGCCAGGATATACATAAGGGCACCCCTATAACTGTCTGACAGTGAATCTCAACAACAAGAAGAATGTTATGGGTTTGTGACCCAATATGATGAAGAAAACCAGGATGAGTCCAACTCTCCTGCTCAGGTAAATATCAGAGCTCCTCTTTCTGCTGTTGATTCTGAATCAGAAATAGAATTTTTGCATGATACTGAGGCAGAAAGATCATCCTCTTCAGTGTCTAATCATGAAGATGATGTTGGACATGTGTGTCATATCCCTTTGTTTTAGAATAACAAATCCCAAATTGTATTTGATCTTGCTTGCCGTGTGTTTATAGTGTGCAGGAACTATATGAGCAATACTCCACAGGTAGAAATCAGCTTAGAACCGACAAACTGAGCTGAAGCACTACCGCCAGTGTTAGGGGTTAAAATAGGCGCTATCGCTACCACCAGCGCTAGCGCTACCGCCAGCGCTAGCGCTACCGCCTGGTGCTAGCTCAATTTCGTGCACAGCGCCATGCCACCGACGGTTTCGCAACAGCTCCACACGAATGCTATCGTAGGCGCTAGGAGCTACCGCTGGCGCTATCTCCAAGGTCTATAAATTGATGGGTTCTCTCTCATTTTGGTTAAAGCTTCCAGAGAGATTACTTGTGCCAAATTTCCAAAGCTGTTATTCTGCCGAAAGTTCATCTCCCACTCAAAGTCAAAGAAGATTTCTGGAGAAGGAAGGCCCCACGCTGCATCCGAAGAATGATCGATTCAACCTCGCTTGTGCTACAACGATCCTTCATCCTCAACTTCAGAAATCTCATAGAGTGAGTTTTGTTATTTTCTTTATTTCATTATTGTAATTTTTGTAGTAGAATTTGCCTTGTGTTGGCGACTAGTTCCTTGCGCAGCTTAGGGGGTAATTCGCTGTGTGAGTTGGGGACTAGGCCAAGGATATTAGATCTAGGGGGTGCTCGAGGCCATATCCGGGGAAGGATTGGCTAGAGCGGCTTGAGGCCATATCCGGGGAAGGATATGCTAAAGCCAACCGGTTCGTGGGGATACGAGTCGGTATAGAAAAGGAAAAATTGTTTTACTTTGTACGCCTCTGATTTCTAGCGATATTGAAATCAAATTATGTAAACACCTTTTCATATAATAAAATCATGTCTCTATTTGTGTTTACTTGAGTTCTTTCATTTGGCATAAATTATAAAATTGCAAATTACAATTGTTTCCTCTTTTAAGCTAAATTGTTATTTCGTTCTAATTTACTTTAAACAATTTAGTAAATCATCTAAAAATTTAAAAAGTATTTTATTCCCTTATTCACCCCCTCTAAGGGCGCCAATCGATCCAACAAGTGGTATCAGAGGTAGGTTATTCCAAACGGTTTAAAAACCAGGAATAATGACATCTTATGATCTCGCTTTTTCAGAGGGTCAGGGAATGAGTAGACCTCCACTATTAACTGGGTCAGATTATAATTATTGGAAAAATAGGATGAGATGTTTTCTTATGACCCTTGATATAGAAGTATGGAATATGGTAGAAGAGTAATACTCTCCTCCTACAGTTGTAGTTGGAGAGATAACTTTAGAAAACCCAAAAGATAAATGAGATGATAGGGATAAGCTAAAATGCAAAAATAACGCCAAGGCCATGAATGCTTTATTTTATGCATTAGATAGAAATGAATTTAATAGAATTTCCGCACGTACTACAGCTTATGAAATTTGGAATCATTTGGAAGTTACTCATGAAGGTACATCGCAGGTTAAAGATTCAAAGCTTTTCCAACTGGAGTCGGAATATGAAAAATTTTGGATGGATGAAAGTGAAGATGTTGATGTCATGTACACGCGCTTCACCAAGATCGTCAATGCCTCCAAAGTTCTTGGAAATACCTTCTCCAACGACGACTTGGTCCGAAAGATCCTTCGTTCCCTTCCACCAAAATTCAACCCGAAGGTGACGGCCATTTCAGAATCGCACAATCTAAGAACGCTCCAAGTTGCAAGCCCCATTGGGAATCTCAAAACCCATGAGGTAGAACTCAAAATCCAATATGATGAATACAACAAGGAGCCAAAGAAGAAGGCGTTGGCACTAAATTCAAAAAAGGAGTGCCAAGAGGATGAGGATGAAGATGAAGAAAGCCTTTTGGTGGAGGAAAAGGAGAGCGATGATGAAGAAGGAAAAGGAGAGCGACGATGAAGAAGAAAGACCTCCACCGGAATGCTCTCATTGTAGGAAGACCGGGCACATTCAGAGCCAGTGCCCAAAGTTCTTAAAGGATAAGAAGGACAAGCGGCACAAAGGGAAGGAGAAGAGGAAGGTGATAAAAGCTAGAACATGGGATGACTCCTCCTCCTCCAAAGAATCAAGTGGGTCTTCATCAAGCGAAGATGAGGAAGCAAACATGTGCCTCATGGGACATGGAAAAGACGGTGACGACTCTAGTGTTCTTAGCGACACTAAGGTAACTCCTCCCACTTATGATGAAATCTGTAATGAATTTCTTGAAACTTGCAAAGCTTTTGATAAAAATATGAAAGATAATATTTTATTGAATCGAGAAAATGAATCTCTTATTAAAGAAAATCAGAAGCTTTCCAAAAAATTAATTATTTTAGAAAAGAGAAAGGTTTCTTGCCAAGAATGTGATCATTCCACTAAATTGGCAAAAGATATTGAAGAGTCACTTTCTAAAGCCCTCTCTCATGCCAAAACTCTTACAAAAGATAAAGGGGAATTAGAAAGGAAATTAGAAGCCTCTCTTTTGCAAATCAAAAATAATAAAAAACGTTTTGAAAATAGGTGTGTCATGCTTGTGAAAAAATATTCTTCACTTAAAGCACAAGTTCATGATCTCACCATGGCCATTAAAAAATTTGGAATAGGCCAAAAATCACTGGAAATGATTTTAGGAAACCAGTGCCATGGTTCTGGAAAATTTGCTCTCGAATATTGAGGTGAGGGCTACCGCCCGGCGCTAGCCACTAACGCCGGCGCTAGCACCTCATACAAGAAGAAAAACATTTTCTTTTTCAAAATGTTTTTCTTCTGTAAATCCAATTTCTTCCAGCAAGAATATATTCCAGAAAAGGGTCTCAACCCCCTTTATTTCGTGTGCAAACTGTTATAGGTTAGGTCACACATCTAGTTCTTGAAGGAAAATAAAACAAACCACTTTAAAGCAAATCTGGGTACCTAAGGCTTCCACTTATTCCATGGGTTGTACCACTTGGGCATCCAGATCTTTACTCTCATCTTCTTTCTAGATGTGCAGGCAGGCTAAGGACAATGAAAACATATGGTACTTAAATTCTGGATTCTCCAAGCACATGACGGATAATAAAGCAAAGTTCCTTAGCCTAGAGAAGAAGAAGGGAGGGATCGTGACATTTGGCGATAATGGAAAAGGAAGGATCATGGAAATTGGTACAGTTGGTAACGAATCCTTTACTATATCTAATGTTCATTATGTGAAAGGATTAAAACAAAATTTAATTTCTATTAGCCAATTATGTGATAAAGGGTTAGATGTGTTATTTGAATCTTCCATTAATCTATGCAAAATATTTAATCCTACTACAAAAGATATTTTACTAACTGCACCAAGAATACATAATGTCTATATAGTTTCTTTTCATGATCTTTCTAAATCATCTATAAAATATTTTATCACTAAAAATGATGAATTAGAACTTTGGCATAGATGACTAGGGCATGCTTGCACAAAGCTCATTATAAAACTTGCCAAAAGTAATTTAATTAGAGGATTGCCTAGGTTAAATGGAACTTTACCTTCACTTTGTTCACCATGTCAAAAAGGTAAATTTTCTAGATCCTCTTTCAAAAGTAAAAAATTCATTTCTGCTACAAGACCCTTGCAAATAATTCATATGGATCTTTTAGGTCCCGTTAGCACTGCAGTCTTGGCGGTAGATTATATACATATGTTTTAATAGATGATTTTTCAAGATATTATTGGACATTATTTCTCTCTTCCAAATCCGATGCGTTCTGCGAATTTGCAAAATTATGTACTCGTATTCAAAATGAAAGTGATTTAAAAATTAAATGCATTCGCTCGGATCATGGAGGAGAATTTGAAAATGAAAAATTTACATCCTTTTGTGATATGTTCGGCATTAACCATGAGTTCTCAGTACCACGCACACCACAACAAAATGATGTTGTAGAAAGAAAGAATAGGACACTTCAAGAACTAGCACGCACTATGCTATGTGAATATAAATTACCTAAGTCCTTTTGGGCCGAAGCCGTAAATACATCATGTTATGTTATGAATAGTATCATGCTTCGCCCATCTCTTAATCTCACACCATATGAACTGTATTTTCAAAAGAAGCCTAATGCATCTTATTTCAAAGTTTTTGGTTGTATATGTTTTATTTTGAATACAAAAGATAGCTTGGGAATGTTTGATAAAAATGTGATGAATGAACTTTTCTTGGGTACTCTTCAACTAGTAAAGCTTATAGAATTTTTAATAAAAGAACTAGTTGAGTTGAAGAGTCAATAAATGTGAAATTTGATGAGTTTGTTCCTTGTGTAGAAAAACTTTCCGCATGCAACCAGGATGATCTCTTACATCCTTTGGAGCATGGTGATGAGGAACCATCCAAAGAAGAAGAAGACGAGGCCAAGGAAGATGAATATGTACCTCCAAGTGCCTTGAAATTCACAAAGGAGCATCCACGAGAATTAATAATTGGTGAACCATCCATCGGGGTAAGAACTCGCTCTTCTCTTCATGAATCTTATTCAAATATCTGTTTTGTTTCCGAAATTGAACAAAAAACCGTTTCTACCGCTTTAAATGATGAATTTTGGTTTTTGGCTATGAATGAAGAGATAGAACAATTTGAGCGACATAATGTTTGGAAATTAGTAGAAAGACCATCTAGTCACCCGGTTGTAGGTGTAAAATGGATTTTTAAAAATAAATTAGATGGTGAGTCTAAAATCACTAGGAATAAGGCACGCTTAGTAGCCCAAGGATATTCACAAATTGAGAGGATAGATTTTGATCAAACTTTTGCACCCGTTGCTAGGTTGGAATCCATTAGAATTTTTCTAGCATTTGCAAGCTTTAAAAGAATAAAACTATTTCAAATGGATGTAAAAAGTGCTTTTCTCAACGGATTTGTAAAAGAAGAAGTTTATGTTGAACAACCCCCCAGTTTTATTAATGAAAAATTTCCCAATCATGTTTATAAACTAGAAAAAGCGCTTTATGGTTTAAAACAAGCGCCCCGTGCATGTTATGAAAAACTTACATCTTTTTTATTGAAGCGCGGTTATATTATGGGAAGTGCCGATAATACTCTCTTCATTAAGCATAATAATGATGATTTAATTATTTTGCAAATATATGTTGATGATATAATCTTTGGATCTACTAATGAAGAGTTGTGTAATGAAGTTATTAAAGTGATGAAAAATGAATTTGAAATGAGTCTAGTAGGAGAACTTTCTTATTTTCTTGGTTTTCAAATATCACAAAGAAATGATGGTATTTTTATATATCAAACCAAATATGTCTATGATATGCTTAAACGCTTTCGATTTGAAAACCTTAAACATGCTTCTACACCAATGAGTGCATCACTTAAATTAGGAAAAGATGAATCGGGAATTTCAATTGATCAAACCTTATATAGAGGTATGATAGGATCCCTACTTTATCTTAGTGTAACTAGACCCGATATTATATTTGTCATATGTTTATGCGCTCGATTTCAAGCTAATCCAAAAGAATCTCACTTAAAAGCGGTAAAACAAATTTTAGATATCTAATTGGGTCATCTAGATTAGGATTATGGTACCCGCACAATAATTCATTTACACTTCACGGCTACTCCGATTCGGACTACGCCGGATGCTCACTTGATAGAAAAGCATTAGTGGTACTTGTCATTTTCTAGGGCCTTCATTAGTTGCATGATCTCGTAGGAAACAAAATTTGGTTGCTCTGTCCACCACAGAGGCCGAATACATTGCACTAGGGAGTTGTTGTGCACAAGCACTATGGATGAGCCAAACTTTAGAGGACTTTGGTTTTCATCTAAAACATATAGAGTTAAAATGTGACAACAAGAGTGCCATTGATCTTACAAATAATCCAGTACACCATTCTAGATCAAAACATATAGATGTACGTCATCATTTCATAACGGATCACATTAAGAAAGAAAATGTTAGAATAAGTTTCATTGGCACGGACTCTCAACTTGCAGATATTTTCACTAAACCTCTTCCTGATGCAAGGTTTCAAATGTTAAGGTTGGAATTAGGAGTCCTAGACATCTTAGGATGAATAACATGTAAAACGCTAATGTTTTCTGCAATTTGAGCAATCAAGACATCTCTGAAAATTACAAAATATCTGCATAAGACTACTCTTAAGACCCCTAATCAATATCAAAAAAGAGATTTTTAAAATCTTCAATATTTCAATTACTGTTTCCAGCACTAGCGCTAGCGCCGGCGCTAGCGTGAGTGTTTGAATTTTGTGATTTTCAAAATTTCTAAAAATCTACAAAAATATGTTAGTTCATATTTACTACTTTAATTTTGTACTTCTGGCTTTTGTTATTTTTGTTTTATTTATTTTATGGAAAATCAACTATAAAATTTCAAAATTCAAAAATACACAAATATTTTGTTGTGGTTTTCTATTTTTCCTTTAATTAAAATTTTCAAAACAAAAAAAAATTGTATGTTCTTTATTGTTAATATCAAGCATGAATATGAATTCTATCATTTAGAATTATTTACAATGTTAAAACTTGTTTCTTCATTTTACTATGAACAATGTTGTGTTTATCATGCTTTGATATATCTAATTAAGTGCATCAATTGTATTTAAAAATATGTGAACCAAGCTTAGCATGCCTCTATGTATGAGTAAATATATTGTGATTGATAATGATACTTTTACACTCACTTATGTTTGGTAATGTACATGTGTGTTTAAATCTAAAAATGATTGCTTGTGTATTGTAATTGTACAATGAATTAAAATTTTGCATAAGTTTATTATCTACACTACATTTGAATTGCACTTAAAAATTAAGAAAAGTGGTTGGATTTGAAATTTTGGTTGGGTTTGCAAAACAAGTGTATTCGAAGAATGTTGTCTCACAAAAGTGAGTAAAAATAGACAAATATAACTCCACCAAGCACTACTTGAACCACCTGATAAGTCTTCATAAGCATTGTGAGGTTGAGCACCTTGGAAAGAATAGTAAAGTGTCTTGTACAAACCTTGGTTATTACACCACTTTGTTAAAAAATTATGTGCATTAAAAGTGTGTGAAAGTAATATACTTGTGTTTTATTGTGCACTTTACTTTGCATATGTCTTGTATTTTGTGATTTAAATCAATTGTTAACATTGCTCAAAATACACTTATGGGCACTTCATTACCTTTCATAACACTTCTTCTCATGAGTATTGGATTCTAATGCTTTATCTATGCTACTCTTTATATAAGAAATGCACTAGATAACCTAGCATGATCTCTCCAATGTTTGGTATCTCTTAAACTTGAAATTAAGTAAAATTGTAGTACAATCTCTTTTTAATATGCTCACTTCATGCTTGGTAACTTTATGAAAAACTTTGAGATTTCAAAAAGGTTAAAACATCTTTCAATTTTGAACTAAAACTCATATTTTTACTTATGCTTTTCATGCTTACAAAAAGATGTTCCTTATAATCTTCCGCTTGCTTTCAACTCTTATCTTTTTATTTGAAATCTCTTATATATACTACGCTTAAACTCTTTATCATTATCTATATTACAAAATCTCGATCATGCTTTAACATTTATAAGGAGTGCCTCCTTGCTGCCCTCACCCAACCTTCTTTTGATAATACCAAAAGGGGGAGATTAATTGAAGAAATCTAGAGGAGAAATCTAGAAGATTAAGGGAAGACTAATTCTTGTAATTTAGGGGGCGTAAAACATAAATTGCATTTATGTAGGGGGAGCATTAAGATAGGGAGAGTTTGTACTATTCTCATGCTTATCATATACTATAGTTGTACTTTTATCTCACTTATCATTTACCATAAACACCTTTGTTGATTTCTTGCTAAGAGGATTTGTTATTATCAAAAAGTGGAGATTATTGGACATGTGTGTCACATCCCTTTGTTTGAGAATAACAAATCCTAAATTGTATTTGATCTTGCTTGTCGTGTGTTTATAGTGTGCAAGAACTATAGGTGCAATACTCTACAGGTAGAAAGCAGCTTGGAACCAACAAACTAAGCTGAAGCATTACCGCCAGCGTTAGGGGTTAACGCAGGCGATAGCACTACCCCTAGCACTAGTGTTACCGCCTGGTGCTAGCTCAAGTTAGTGCACAGCGCCACGCCACCGATGATTTCGCAACCGCTCCACACGAACGCTACCACAGGTGCTAGGAGCTATCGCAGGTGCTATCTCCAAGGTCTATAAATTGATGGGTTCTCTCTCATTTTGGTTAGAGCTTCCTGAGAGATTACTTGTGCCAAATTTCCAGAGTTGTTACTCTGCCGAAAGTTTATCTCCCACTCAAAGACAAAGAAGATTTCTGGAGAAGGAAGGCCCCACACTGCATCCGAAGAACGATCGCTTCAACCTCGCTTGTGGTACAACGATCCTTCATCCTCAACTTCAGAAATCTCATAGAGGGAGTTTTTTTATTTGCTTTATTTCCTTATTGTAATTTTGTAGTAGAATTCACCTTGTGTTGGCGACTAGGTCCTTGCGCGGCTTAGGTGGTAATTCACCGCGTGAGTTGAAGACTAGGTCTAGGAGATTAGATCTAGGGGTGCTCGAGGCCATATCCGGGGAAGGATTGGCTAGAGCGGCTTGAGGCCATATCCGGGGAAGGATGGGCTAAAGCCAACCGGTTCGTGGGGATACGAGTCAGTATAGAAAATAAAAAATTGTTTTACTTTGTATGCCTCTGATTTTTAGCTATATTGAAATCAAATTTATGTAAACACCTTTTCATATAATATAATCATGTCTCTATTTTTGTTTACTTGATTTCTTTCATTTGGCATAAATTATAAAATTGCAAATTACAATTGTTTCTTCCTTTAAGCTAAATTGTTATTTCATTCTAATTTACTTTAAACAATTTAGTAAATCATCTAAAAATTTAAAAAGTATTTTATTCCCTTATTCACCTCCCCCCCCCCCCCTCCTCTAAGGGAGCCAATCGATCCAACAGATGAGGCTGACATAGTGAGTCAGTTTGGAGCTTTGCTAGATGCTCTAAGGAGAAGCAAGAAGCTTGAAAAAGCTCAGGCTGGGGAAATAGAATCCCTCAAGCTGGCTCAATTTGAACTCCTAGAGATGGCTGAAAAGCTAACTCAAGTGAGTGAAGAATTAAGTAAGCTGAGAGGAATCTCAAAAGCCTATGTGATCTCACAATGTCAGAAAAACAAGATCATTAAGGATCTTGAGGATAAGCTACTTGAAGAAAAGAAGCTTGTGGCTAGATATTCTAAGCCACAAACTTTGTTGCCAATCATAGATAGATTTTCTGCACCATATAGAGGTGGTGTATGATACACTAGTGTGGAAAACAATGGCAAGAAATCCAATGATCAGGCCATATTTAGCAAGGCAATTATGCATTCCAATGCAAATGATAATGATATGTCAGGTGGATCTCTGTCCAATGAATGCTCCACATGTTAGACTAAGCCACAAATTTAAAGGAATGGAGCAGACATAGGTCTGAATGCCTCTAGGGCTTCTCATAAAGAGATCCAAATGAGACATCAAGGATCATTTGTATTTGGATCTACAACAACAGCATCCAAAAGTAAGGGGAAGGCTACCGCTCAAAAGTTTGTCCCTAAGAAGAAGAATCAGGTGACTGTGCAATAGATATTTCATCATGCACACAACCACCAGATTTATCAAAGAAGTGTTGGATAGACAGCGGCCTGCTTTTCTGTTCATCAGCATCAGTATCCTGCTCAAATGACGACATAGAAGAGGAGGTATACCTGTTTTGAATGCTGGTGTTGTGGCAAAGTTGACCACTTTGCCATTGATTGTTGTTTCAATCCTACAAAACCTATGGTAAAGTGCATAAGGCTTTCTAGTAGTCTTTTTGTGAAGTATCTTGTATTTATGACTGACAAGTACCAAAGAACCAAACCTGTTTGGGCTCTTAAGGTAAAATAATCTGATTTGCAGGAAAGTCCAAAGGCCAACCAAAATCTTATTTGGCACTTGGACAAAGAATGTTCCAGGAAAATAACTGGTTTAAGGGGACATCTTCAAGACTTACCCCTAGACATCACAAGATTGTATTGAGGAGGAGAGTACATCATTGCTCTACCCCTCCTGCAAACATTATGGGCGAGCAAGTCTGAAGTTCACTGCTGCAGAAGTTGGCTTTGAAAGAAATCAAACTACAGAATAGATGGATTCAGTTGAGGGGGAGACTCACAATGAGCTCTCATACCAAGCATCAATTGATGGAGAGATTCTAAAAGAAGTCTGGAAGTACCAGCAGGTGCTAAAAAGGAAGCTCATCTAGAGTTATCTGCTCTAATTGATCATTCTCAAGGATGCACTCTTTAATCAACTCATTAAAGAAGTCAAAGAGGGAAGAACACCTCAAGACTCTTGTCCTCAAGTACAGCAGTCGCTGAAAAGTCAGAAAGGGGGAGAAGAAGTTGAGTCAAAATGGGGAGAAGATAACAATGTGAGGTAATCTGAAATCTCCACATCTAAAGCACATGATTCTTATCGTTGTATTGTGTGCAGTTTATCATTGGTTGAAGTTCTGACTTCTTCAAATATGGGGAGATTTTTAGGAACATTGCCCTCAATGTTTCTGATTTGATGAAGTCATCAACTCAAGGATAAACATACTTTGTATTTGACACAATTGCTTTAGAATATTTCTTTCAGGCACTAGACAATGCAACTATAACATAGGGGTAGACTTAGTGTCATCAGACATAGTTTTGCCAATGTAATCCTTCATTGTGCAAAACACCATGTCGACCTACGATCTAGACTATATTAGACTTATTACTATCAAGGAAAAGTTCTTTGGAAATGGTTTGGAAAGGAGGCTGCAAAGATAGAAAATAGGTTGGGTATAGATAAAAATAGGCTAAGTCAAATATCAGTCAGATGATGTAGATGACAAGGCTTCTGTGTCATCTAGACAACTGTTGTATCAACTAGACAATCTCTACGATAAATTCTCTTTATCGACTAGCAGATCATAAATTCACTAAGTGAAATATCGTCTTGGAGAGCCTAAATGTCGTCGAGTGAAGGTCTCAATATCATCTTTAAGACCTTAAGATCCAAGACGATATCGTCTTGTAAACTCGCAATTACACTCATATCGTCTTGTCAAGAAGAAGAAGAATACTTATCTCCAAATATCGTCTTGGTAATATACATTCCAAGATGATATCGTCTTGACAAGATTCATTTCCGTTCATATAATCTTGGAAGTACACAACAAACATCTTGAAGCGCTTGCATGAAGGAAGAAATTTCCTAAGGCATTTATCATCGAGGTCACGTGAAATGTCATCGAGGAACCAACGCGACAATTCATAAGTGTCAAGACGATTCTACTAGAAGAGCACAGATATTGTCTTGAAGATTATAAAGAGATAATAAGTTGATTCGTGTAGAAGATTTGACTAGAAGGCTAAAGTAGTGAAACATCATCTTGAAGACCATTAAGAAACATCAAGTCGAGTCATGTAGAAGATTCTACTAGAAGGCTGAAGTAGTGAAATGTCATCTTGTTGTTCATCAAGACAACATGTGCAAACGATTCTACTATAAGAGCAAAGACATGAAATATCATCTTGAAGACTATAAAGAGACATCAAGATGATTCGTGTAGACGATTCGTCCAGAAGATTGAACTGTGAAATATCGTCTTGACGACCATCAAAGTCACCAAGATAATTCATGTAGAAGAGTTGAACTAAAGCTATACACAGTGCAAATTTGACCAGAAGAACTAAATTCAACTAGACATCTAGTCGAATGGCGGAAAGGCCAGAACTCAAATTAAAGGGTGACTTTGGTGTCACGTCATTTATTTCTGCCGCAGATTTTGCCAGTCAAAGCTTAGCTTTATTGAAAGATAATATCTGACATAATGGACATTCAGGGAAGAGACCGTTATCAAAGGACTCTAAATAAAGGAAGAGAGGGATTTCAGCAAACCCTAATCTTGGGATCACATTTATTTCCTTAATAATTCTGAAGAAAGAGCTAGCTGCCGCCGCCATCTTCAAGAAGGGGTGTTCTCATCAGGAAGCTCAAGAACGGAGAAGACATTCCTTGAAGTAAATCTTTTATTCTCCAGAAGTAAGAGTTCCACTCATCTTAGTGATTTCCTAAAAGCTAAATCACTTATCGGCAAGAAAAGGAAGAAAGATCCTCGAAAGCGCAGTGGAACTATTCTTCACTGAAGCAAATTCTTTTAAGTCCTCTACAAGAAGATCAAGATTAAAGCAAATCCACATCAAGCTTCAAGAAGACTCCAGATTTGCTAAGTATTATCATTCTGTGGCTATAGAAGGATTTTTTATCATAGATCTTATTTATTGTAAGATCTCTCAGAGATCTAAGCTTTAGGATTCAACTTGTTGAATCTGAGTGGTAGGGTGCTATATGACCTGAGGTAGGAGGCGAGTTATAGGTTCTTGTGTTACTTGAGGTAGAAGGCTACCTATAGCTTCGGATTTGTAGGGTCATGCATGACCTGTGGTAGGAAGCCAGACAGTGCTTCTGAGTTATAGTATCCTTGGGATCAGAGGTAGGAGGTCAGTTAGTGCCTCTGAGGTAGCAGACGTTGTCTTTGAGTTGTAGGATCTGTGGATCTGAGCTTTTGAGGAAGTGGCCGAGGCTAGCACACTACTAGATAGTCGAAGGGGGAAAGTGGACTAACCATATCGGGGAACCACTTTAGCTTTCTGTGTTGTGCTTTGAACTTTTCTGTGATTGTGTGTGTGTATTTTTACTTTCATTATTCCGCAATAGAAGTAAAGAAAAAGATGACATCACCTATTCACCCCCTCCCCCTAGGTGAAGATTGGATTATCCCTCAATTAACAACATGGAAGATGTTGGCCAACTCGGCTACATCAACTATATCCAAGGAGGAGTAGGTCTTGAGTCTTTCAAGAAGGTAAGTATAAAGCGTCTCCGGGAAAGGGAAGTCGCATGCACCTCCCTCACTTCTCCCCTTCACGAGGTGCTCACCTTCATGGGGGATGACCTCCCCTAGAAGGTCAATCCCTTCTATGACATAGTGGTAATCAGAGCAGTGCTAGATAATTTCACAGTGACGAGGATTCTTATAGACACCGGCATCTCTATCAATATACTATTCAATCCAGCATTCGATTCCATGAAGACAAGTGAACCCCTGAAAGCATGAGATGAGCCATAGTACGGCTTCTCAGGGAAGAGGAAAGAAGTTGAAGGGAGAGTGGAACTTTCAGTAGTAATGTGTAGGATAGCCAACAGAAACTGGTTCTGGTGAATGATTACCCGAGCAGCTACAATGCAATCTTTGGGACACACCTCCTCGAAGAATACTAGGCCATATCATCAACATTCTACCAGGCATTGAAGTTCCTCTTATGGGAAGATAGTTTAGGGTCCGCAATGACACCCGGATTGCTAGAGAATGTAACATTCATTCGGTCAACACGATCAATGAATATTCCCTCCTCGAGTCCGCAGAGCAACCATGCAGGATCACCTCCCTAGCCCAGAGTAGCAGGAGAACAATGGTTATGTCAGATATCAGCTTTGCATATATTTATAGAGTGCTAAACTTCGGCTTGGTACCCTAATTAGGAACACTACAAGAGCCAACATAATACTCACTAAACATAATTAAAATGAAAATTGATCTAATTCATTATAACTAAACAAGTAGTCATAAGATTAAACATAACAAAATGCAAAGTTATGGGGTACTAAAGATTTGGCAAAAATTAACTTAACTTAATAAGGTTTTTTTTTAAATTTATATTTTTTTTTATTTTTCAAAATAAACTATATATACCAATGCTAGGAAAAAAAGGAAAATATTTTTGGGATTTGGGGGTATTATAGTTTTTTTTTTGAAATTTTCTAAATTCTGATTTTTCTAAATTTAAGTGTTGGGAAAAACCCTTTGATTTAACTTAACAAATTACCTAAAAGTGATTTTATCTCTTAGGAATGAATTACCCATTGTATAGTGAGGGTAATCTGGTCACTAGATGTCTTAGGATGTCACACTCAACCTAGGGTGTTAAGGCCAGATTAAGAGAAGCAAAACTTGGGCAAAGTTAACATTTGCGTCGAATAGAATTTGACGCAATGTCAAGTTGTTGTCGATGCTACTCTGAATAGATGTCCAAGTAATTCACCCTTCTGTCAAAGTAATTCAAGTCGACGTTCCATCGAATAGGTATCGACGTAGAGGCCATGGACCCGTCGAAGTACTTTGAGAAGTCGATGCAGCTTCTACATCAACTCGGCGTAGAAGGAAGTACATGTCGAAGCATCCTAAATTCGACGCAACGTCGACTTCATCTTGACGCAGATAATGAAGCTTAGAGCCATGCCATCAACTCGATGGTTACATCGATTGGGTATCGACGCAACATCAACTAACAGAGTTCAATCAGAGCAAGGATGAATTCGAAGCTACTCCTACAAGAACTCGAAGGTGCGTCGATAAGAGAGGAAGAGAACTCGACATTACGTCGAATACAGTCTGAAAAGGGAAACCTCTCTGTCATTTTTGGACCCTCTCTCATGGCCCACCTCTCTCAAAACCATTCTCCAACATCTCCTTAATTACCTCAAATGGAATGAAGAATTAACAGAGGACAGAGAAAAGCTTTCTTGAAAATAAGCTTTATGTTGGTGGACGGGTCGGGAATTAAAGAAGGAAAGAAGGATGTAAATGTGTAGACAAAAATACCTTTTCAGCTCTTACTAGAAAAGGAAAAGAAATTCAAATCGAACTGGACAATAAAAGGGATGAGAAGAAAGAGAAAAGAAAGAAATTCATTACAATCGGTCATCATCTTCTCTCAAGGGCTCTCTTCTTCCTCCGTCGGGAACCCTAATTGAAAACATACAGAGAAGATAAGAACAGCTGCTCTTCATCACAATCATATAGCAGACTGATCTTAATCAGATGAAAAGAACAAAGGATCTGAAAGTTGCTCTTCATCACCATCTCATAGTAGCCAGATCTCAATCAGCAGAAACACAAAGGATCTAACAATCAAAGCTCCTGCAATACATCACTATCATAAGCAGGAGTTAATCAAGAGCAGATCCAGTGATAGATACAAGAAGTTGTGTATCATACATCCTTCATAAGAATTCTGAGAACAGAATTCCTACACCATTTCTCTTTCTCTTTCTCCATCTAATTCCCTTCTGTAAAAGAGTTTTATTAATCCCTCTTCAAAGGATTTAGTGGTTCAAGATCTCCTTATTAAAAGATCTGGTGGTTCAAGATCTCCTTATCAAAAGATCTGGTGGTTCATGATCTCCTTGTCAAAAGATCAGTGGTTCTATGAGTCTCCTTACCAAAAGACTTAGGCACAGTGGTGCATCCCTACCAGGTTGTAGAAGAGGGGAGTACCCACATTTTGGGGAACCTCTATAAAAATCTGTGTCTTCTGGTTTGCTAATTTTATGAGTTGTCCCTCTTAGCTAGTTTACATTACTATTTTCTGCTTTATATTTCAGCACTATTTTATTCTGCCTGAGATCTTGATTGAGCATAAATCCTTATATTATTTTATAGTATTCACAGTTAGGATAGAAAAACTTTTTAATCTCTATTCACCCCCCGCCCCTCCCCTCTAGAGGATTCTCAGAGGCACACTGTGCACTTTCAATTGGTATTAGAGGGAGGTTGATCATTAAAAGGTTAACACCTTGATCTAAAAGACCTCATACTCTTACTTCTTTATTACAAACATATTTTATAAAGAAAATGAGCTCTAAGGATTATGCTTCTACAAGATCTCTAGTGTGTAATCTGAATAAGTTTACACTACGGAAGGCCAGAATAAAACTATATATGAATTCAATTGATGTGGAAATTTTCAATGTCCTCCTCACGGGTCCTCCAGCCCCAATAAGGAAAGACTCCACTGGAAAGGTTATACAAACCTCAGTCCCAGGAGCAAAATGCACTGATGATGAGAAGAAGGTCAATGCATGTGATGCCAAGGCCATGAACATACTGGTCTCAACTATGTCTGATGGCATATTCAAGAAAGTTGCTGATTGCAACTCTGCAAAAGAGATCTGGGAATCTCTCTCCAGATTAGTTGAAGGAAGCTCTCATGAGAGAAAAGACAAAAAGGCTCTTCTCATATCCCAATATGAGAATTTCAAGAAAAAGGCTGATGAAAGCATTACAGAAATGTATGACAGGTTCAGTCTCATCATAAATGAGCTGAGAGGGCTTGACAAGGAAATCTCTCTAACAGAGATTAATGACAAGCTCCTCATGTGCTTCCCCAAGCACATGGGACTCTAGAATCTGGGCTATCAGAGATTCTAGATGCCTCAGAGAGATATCAATTGATGCTCTCCTAGGAAAGCTCAAGTCCTATGAGCTCCTACTGAAAAGCAGGGCTAAGTCAGAAGCTCAAGAAAGGACACCTACTTCTAAAGAGAGGACACTTGCCTTACAAAGTGCAGAAGCAGAGTCCTCCATAACTGAAGAATAAATGCTTAATCTCTTGGCTAAGAGATTCAAGAAGTGGGCCAGGATAGAAGATTCCAGAAGGAGAGAGAGGAGCTCAAGCAAGCCAAGTATGACAAAACTCATAAATAGGATATAATCTGTTTCTCTTGTAGAAATCCAGGACATATTTCTACTGAATGTCCTGAAGATGAAAAGAACAAGAAAAATAAGCAGAGGAAGGAGCACAGGAAGAAATCCTTCATGAGAAAGGATAAGAAAGGAGAGAGAGGTCTCTTAGCTGAGACCTGTCACTACAAGAAAACAGAGTTTTGGCCAGGGCAAATTGCCCTGGCAAAAAGTCTAAAATCGTGGCTAAAGATCTTTTTGCCACGGTCTAGCCACGGAAAAAGCGCGTGGCTAAAAGTCGCGTGGAGAAAACCTTTTAGCCACGAATTGGTCGTGGCAAAAAGTATTTGCTACGCATAAATATTACCGTGGCCAATGCATTGACCTTTTGCCACGGTTTTTATGCGTGGCTAATACTATCCCATAACTGTAAAGGGACTTTTTGCCATGCCTTTAAGCCGTGGCAAATAATAATTTATTATTATTAGCCACGGTTTAAAACCCTGGCAAATACTGATGAATTGAAAAAAAAATTTGCTTCTTTAGGTACACAATGAAGGACATCCCACAATAATAACTTATGAGGCACCTTTTTTTATTCACAAAAGAATGAACTGAGCATCCAACATCATAATATTACCAACACATGTTCCCAATGTGAACAGTAAAACGATCAGGTAAATTTCAAAACAACAATTTATAATGATGTAGCAAACACAATACAAATCAACATTACTTCTTGATTAATTCACAGTACAGATAATGATATAGCAATGCGATACTTGCACTCTAAAAATTGTAAGAGTAACTGATACTTTAGGAAAACAATGTTTATAAACTTTGTGTTGGATCGGTCGGCGCCCTTAGAGGGGGGGTGAATAAGGGTTTTAAAAACTTTAGATTATATTTAGAAAAACTTCGGAATATTGCAAGATTAATAATGAGACATTAAGTAAAACAATAATAAAGAGATATGCTTTATTGATATTAAATAATGTTTTACAAAACTTGATTTCTTTGACGCTAGAAATCGGAGGCGACTAATAAAAATTCTTTTTCGTTTTCTATACCAACTCGTATCCCCACGAACCGGTTGGCTTTAGCCAATCTCTCCCCAGATACGGCCTCAAGCCGCTCTAGCCGATCTATTCCCAGAAAGGCCTCGAGCACCCCCTAGATCTACTCCCTAGACCTAGTCGCCAACACGAGGCGAATTACCCCCTAAGTCTAACCCAGACCTAGTCGCCAACACGAGGCGAATTAATGAACCGTTTACAAGAATTAGAAATGAAATAAAAAGACAAACAGTAATATAAAACTCCCTCTATGTGGATTTCCTGGAGAAGTGGATGAAGGCCCGCAGAGTATGATCGTAGTCGATGCGGCCTTTCGTCACGATGATGACGCGTGTTGAAATCTTCTCCACGGATCTCCTTCAGCTTTTCAGATTTGTGGGAGTATCTCTCTACAACTTCCTCTCTCTACTGTGGCACGAGGCTCTGGAGTTTAGGATCTAGAGAGGATGAAGAATACGAAGGCAAGGGGTCCAATTTATAGCTTTCACGCTACCGCCGGCGCTAGCGCTACCGCCGGCGCTAGCCCGGATTAAGAAACATTGTACGCGCCAGAATCTTCAATCCGAGGCAACAATTCCAGCATGCCTTCTGCGCATCGAGCTAGCGCCGGCGCTATCCACTACCGCCTGCGCTAGTGATCAGATTGGAATTGATGGCTCAATTTCGGGGGCAACCACCATATGTAAACCTTGAGTCATTTTGACCTGTTATCCTGCACACTTAGATCACACAAGATTAAATACACACATAGGATTTGTTATTCTCAAACCTAGGAGATGCGGAAGACCGTATTCCAACAAACTCCCCCTTTTGATAATAACAAATCCATTAATGATAAATCAGAGCATTAATCTATATAAGCATGAAGAAAACATATTTGTGTGTGTGTGAAAAGGATGACTTAGGATAAATAATGATTATAGCACTTTAGTATTGCTCCCCCTAAATACATGCTCCCCCTATGTGAATGCTCTCCTAATATGTAAGCTATCATCTTAATTAATCATGTTAGGTTTTTATTTAGTTGAGACAAGTATGTTCATGGCCTTTAGATCATGAGTTCTTGCCTTCTTCTCATCTTCTGTCCATTCAGATCTTGGAACAAGTGTTTGTGTGATGTTTCCATTTGCATCCTTTCTATAGGGTTTTGGTGGACCTGTTACAGTAATATTGAACAAGTCAGCATCAATAGAATTCATATAAATTCTGATTCTTGTTTTCCAAACTGCAAACTTTTCAAGGTTGCACATTGGTGGTCTGGTGGAAGCATAATCTTTGATTTGTGCCATGTGAAAAATAGTTTTAAAAATATATATATAAGGTAGGATCTTTTTGATCAAGGAGTTATCCTTTTTAGATCAACCTCCCTCTGATACCAATTGAAAGTGCACAGTTATCCTCACTAGAATTCTCTAGAGGGGGGGTGAATAGAGATTTAAAATATCTTGTGCAAAGTTAATATATATATATATGATCACAGATTAGAGCTTCCCACACTCACCAACAAGAATTAGACAAGCAATTAAGTAAATGCAAGAAAGAAATTTCACAGCACAACACAAGAAAATATAGTGGTTCCCCAAACTTTGGGTAGTCCACTCTTCTACCCCCTTGGTAGGAATTCACTAACTTGCACTGAGTCTTTTGATAAGGAGACTCTTAGAACCACCCTGAGTCTTTTGATAAGGAGACTCTTAGAACCAACTGAGTCTTTTGAAAAGGAGACTCTTAGAACCAGTACACTGAATTTTTTGAAGAGAGATTCTAAAAACTCTTTTACAATAGTGAATAAGAATAAAGAAGGAGAAAGAAATAAAGACAATAATGAATCTTCTTCCTAGCAAGAAGATTTGAAGCACAAGTTATGAATTAAATCTTTCTTCTATAGAGAGAAGAAGATTTGTAGCCTTTCTCTCTTTTAGTGAGAGCAATCAGATTTTGCAGCAGTGAGCAGTAAGCAGAAGTAGAAATGGATGGATGTTGCTGCAGAGCTTTTTCTCAATATCTCTCTTTTCTTTTGGGAGCTTTTTCCTATGTATCATATATGTGTGGTAGATCACTCTTGTTTATTTCCTGCCGACTTCCTCTTTATTTTATAGCTCTGTGTAATAAGATAGCACTATAGGAGAGGAATCAATTAGCAGCCAGAGATTTAGGAAGAGAGAAATATTTCCATAGCAGTTATAGCATAAATGGAAAATGTTAACTCAGATTTCAAATAATATCCAAAATAGAGTTAATCAGATTTAGCCAAGAATCAAATAGAAGGAAAGAATGATTCAGAACGGCTATAAAATATTAACATCATTCTATATAAATCAGATCTTCAGAAAAGAAGGAAAGAGATCTGGCGCAATAATAAATCTGTCATAAAGATCGACGTGCGTCGATTACTATTCGACGTAAGCGTCGAATTCATCTTAGCCTGACGTCGAGAGAGATATGAGGAATGTGCGTCGACAAAGGTGCGTCGACTTCTCTGTATGCGTCGACTAGAAATCAGAGTAGCGTCGATAAGACATACGTCGAAATCTTCCTAGAGTTACTTCGACATATTCTGAAGAAAACGTCGACTATATTTCGACGTAGCGTCGAATACTATTCGACGCATATTTACTTGGTCTTTTGTTATTCATTCATAAAACTCTTTCTTTAACTCATTTCTAGGGGTTAAGAGAAATCATTTTCCCAACAATCTCCCCCTATTTGTCTTAACCCTTTTTAAGGAGAAATTGTCTTAGCATAAAATCAACTCAGCATATAATTTGAAAAGATAAGAAGTATGTCACTTAATCAAAAGTGAAATTTAGAGAGGGAGATCATATAAGCAGATATTCCAGAATCATATAGACAAATTTCATATTTATACCAGTTCATTTTCAACTATAAAATAAAATATATCAGCATTGTTCTCAAATACTACTCAGGTGGTGTAGGAGGAGTCTTTCTTTTTCTTTTGAAGACCTTGGTGGGTTGCTCATCAGCAGTTAGTATTCTCAGCTCCCCCTGAGTCACAGCAGTTGGCTCCCCCTGAGTCCCAGCTTCAGTTAACACAACTTCTTGCTGCTCTTTTTCATTTGCAGCTGTATTCACAAACTCAGCTTCCAGTTCCTTAGTTTGTTCATCAGTTAGTATAGCTTCCAGCTCCCCCTGAAGTTCACCATCTTTCCTTGCAGCCTCATTTTCTACTCTGTTATCCTCCCCTTATAGTATTATCACTTGTTCTGCAACCTCTCTTGCTATGCTGAGTACCTCTATTGTTTGTTCATAATTAAGAGGCTCAGGTACTGTCTCATTCCCAAGGATCTTGTCAGAATTTTGAGGAGAGGACTTGTGAGAGAGAGATTTAGGATTGGAGGGTTGCTCTTCATCTAGATTCTCCCCCTTCTTGACCTTCTTGGCTAGGGAGGTTAAGAAAGACTTAGTCACTCTAGAGGAAGAGAGAGATGACTTTAGAACTTGCATAGAGGCACTGACCCCATCTATTTGGGTGTGCATGTGAAGGATGGAGGAATGAAGTTGGGAACAGTGCTCATCTAGCATTGCTTGGAATTTTTCAGCTGCTGATTTTATGCACTGAGTGATGAGAGCCTCAGTGGATGTGGATGATTCTTGGTGTGAAAGGTGTGAAGGAGATGGAGGAGGAGTAGAGAATGAGTGTGGAGAGGTGATTCTATCATCTGGAGGAGGTATAGTTGATGGAGGAGGTGGAGTACTAGAAGAAGGTTGAGCAAGTGATTGAGGAGGTATTGGAGAGGATGATGAGGGGAGAGTAGAGAGACTTGTTTGAGGAGGAGGAGGAGGATGAGCAGGAGAGGTAGGAGGAGATGGAGACTTCTCAGGAATGGAACCAGGCTTGGGAATTTGCCTGGTCCATTTGGAGAATAGGGCAATGGAAATCCTTTTTCCTGGAGGGATGGGAATTCCTTTTGATCTGCAGAGGTCAGGGAAGGAATGGAAGAGAACCTGACTCATGATTCTCATATAAGCATTTTCCTTGTGGGAATATTTGGATGCTATCATTTTGAGAAGACAGCTGGCCCAATCCACCTTCTTCTTCAGCACAAGAGCCCCCATGATGTTCAGCTGCTGTTTGGGCACTGCATCATGGGCTGATATTTTGCATAGTAGTATCTTCCCTACTATGTCTGCCAGCAATCTGTACTCATCTGAAAAGTCTATCTTTTTCAGATGGATTGGTTTGTCTTTTGAGAATTTCATGGTGGTAAGTAAATTCTTGACTTCATCAGGTGTGAGTTCAATGGATTCATCACCTAATAGGGGAATAATTTAGACTAGTCAAGTCATTCATGAGAGACTCATTTTCTTTTCCTAGTTTATTGAAATGAAGGAGACATTAGGATATACCTGATGGGAGATCAAAGGTGGCCCTAATGTGGTCTGCTGAGATTGAGACTGGTGTCTCATAGAGTGTTCCTTGGATTTCTCCTTGTTCAGAGATCTGAACATGAGATATGAGCTCAGTGAGCTCAGTTTCCAGGAGCTTGCACCTAGAAGAGATGAGCTTGCTCAATCCCGCTTCATTGAATAGAGCAATGATGCTCTTATAGTTCTCTGCTGCTGCTTGGAAGGATCCGAGATCAATGTCGAACCCAGAATTTATTTTGGGAGCCATTGAGGATTGGTAAGAGGAATCAGCTGGACAAAGGAGCACGGAGGATAAAAGATGCAGAGTAGTGGAGGTTTCTGAAGAGTCTTTTTAAGTCAGGTGAAGCGTCGAAACAGGGCTCAATTCGAGGCTTTTTCGGTACTCCAGTGGATGTGACCGAAAATATTCTAATGTTGCCGCTCTTTATCCTGAAGTCGACGTTACGTCGAGTGTAATTCGACGTCATCGTTGATATAGACAGAGTTTGAGATGTTTAGGGTTTTCTATCGACGTATGCGTCGATTTTGGTCGACGCATGCGTCGATTTATTGTGTTGGTTATCGACGGTGCGTCGACTAGAAGTGACTTTTAAAAAGAATTTTAAATTTTTATCTCTCATTATTTCTTTCTAGTCCTAACGTTTTCTAATTCAGTTTTGAACTAGATTTTACAGATAGTTTGATTGATTGTACCAACATTGCTTGGTAGTATGGCCAGCTTTGTTACATATATAGCACTTGATTATCCTAGTATTAAGGGAATTTGAGTTTAGAGTAGGATAAAAGTAGTGATTAGGATAAGAGTGTTGGTTCGAATACAGGTTTTGATTAAGATGGGATTTTTGGTTAAGATAAACATTTTGTTTGGGATTGAAGTGTTTATTTGGATAAAATTCATGATTAGGATAACTGGTTCCTGAATGAGGGTTAGGATAAAAGACTTTTGGAGAGAATGTGTTTAAGTTGTTCTGAACATTTGTGCGTCGATATCTATTCGACGTATGTTGATAATTGCGTTGATTTGTTATCGACGCATTCCTCAGATTGCGTTGATCTGGTGTCGACGCATGAGGAAAGTTGCGTCGAATTGATGTCGACGTATCTTTATTCAAGCGTCGAGTAGAGGTCGAGGCATCTGAGAGGTTGCGTCGAGAATAAGTCGACGCACTATTGTGCATGCGTCGATATGAAGTCGACGCATCTGTGTCTTCACAAATTTTCATTTTGCCTTTCTCTGTTTTTACTCCTTTATGTGTTGTTCTTCTTGGATTGATTGTTTCTTCAGATGAAGTATGTGAATCATCAGCTGAATAATAAGATGTTTCATCAAATTCCTTGGTTTCTTTTTCTCCCTTATCTTTTTCTTGGTTTAACAAATTAACAGGTTTAGTGAATTTTATAGGGCTCATCCAAGCAGGTTTGTTGGATGAAGTTAGGCTGATTGAGGGATCAGCCCCTAGCCCAAGATGTTTGGGTCTTATTGTTTGTTTGTCAGTGATTTCCTTAAGATTTTGGCTTCTTATTTTTATTGATTCTTCAAAGGCTTTTGCCTGGGTTACTTTGTTCTTAAGGAACTGATTTTCTATATTGGCCCTTTCTGTTTCCTTCTTTATTCTGCTAGCTATTGATTCATAATCTTTAGAGGAGTTAATTTCTATGTTTCTCTGATTTTTAGCTACACTGATTTGTTCTTTTAGGTCCTCAATTTCTTGATTTGTTTTTAGGTGATCTAGGTACATTTTTATAAAATCATTTCTAAAGCTATCACTTTGAAAATCAATGTCATCAAACATACTTACCTCATCCTCATTCTCAGATTCCTCAATGAGAATGAGGTTCTCTTCTTTTTCATCATCTGAGGATAGATCTTCTTCTGATTCTGTTTCACTCCATGGTTTATCATCATTCTTTGTATCTTCAAAGGCCATCAAGCATATGTCTTCTTGTCTAGATTCTTCATTGTCACTCTTAGAGGATGAACTATCCTCAGAGTTAGTTTCACTCCAGACTTCAGCAATGAAGCCTTTTTCTTTCTTCTTCCCCTTTTTCTTCAGATCTTTCTTTTTCAGATCCTTCTCTGTTTCAGCATTCTCTGGACATTCTGGGGCAATGTGTCCAGGTTTTCTGCAAGAATAACAAATTATTTCTTTAGTGGGTGTTTTGTCATACCTTGGTCTTGACTCCCTCCTTTTTGATCCATCTTTCTTGACCCATTTCCTAAATCTTCTGGCCAAGAAACTGAATAATTCTTCTTCAGTGACAGAAGTTTCTTCTTCTGTTGCCTTTAGAGCAATGTTCCTGCTTTTTGAGGGACTTGGGGCGATTTCTCTTCTTTCCTTCTCCTCTCTAGTTTTCATCAACTGCTCATAGGATCTGAGTTTTCCTAAGAGAGCATCTGTTGAGATCTCTTTTTGTCCTCTTGTGTCTTTTATTGCCCAAATTCTTGAGTCCCATGAACTAGGGAGACTCATTAGTAATTTGTCATTTATCTCAGTAGGAGAGATTTCTCTATCCAAGTCTCTTAGTTGATTGATGATCAGACTGAATCTGTCATACATTTCAGAGATGCCTTCTTCAGCCTTCTTTTGAAAGTTCTCATATTGAGAGATCAATAGGGCCTTCTTGTCTTTCTTTTCATCAGCACTTCCTTCCACCATCTTTGTGAGGGCATCCCAAATTTCCTTGGATGATTCACAGTCAACAACCTTTTGAAAGATGTCATCTGAGAGAGTTGAGACAAGTATGTTCATGGCCTTTAGATCATGAGTTCTTGCCTTCTTCTCATCTTCTGTCCATTCAGATCTTGGAACAAGTGTTTGTGTGATGTTTCCATTTGCATCCTTTCTATAGGGTTTTGGTGGACCTGTTACAGTAATATTGAACAAGTCAGCATCAATAGAATTCATATAAATTCTGATTCTTGTTTTCCAAACTGCAAACTTTTCAAGGTTGCACATTGGTGGTCTGGTGGAAGCATAATCTTTGATTTGTGCCATGTGAAAAATAGTTTTAAAAATATATATATAAGGTAGGATCTTTTTGATCAAGGAGTTATCCTTTTTAGATCAACCTCCCTCTGATACCAATTGAAAGTGCACAGTTATCCTCACTAGAATTCTCTAGAGGGGGGGTGAATAGAGATTTAAAATATCTTGTGCAAAGTTAATATATATATATATATGATCACAGATTAGAGCTTCCCACACTCACCAACAAGAATTAGACAAGCAATTAAGTAAATGCAAGAAAGAAATTTCACAGCACAACACAAGAAAATATAGTGGTTCCCCAAACTTTGGGTAGTCCACTCTTCTACCCCCTTGGTAGGAATTCACTAACTTGCACTGAGTCTTTTGATAAGGAGACTCTTAGAACCACCCTGAGTCTTTTGATAAGGAGACTCTTAGAACCAACTGAGTCTTTTGAAAAGGAGACTCTTAGAACCAGTACACTGAATTTTTTGAAGAGAGATTCTAAAAACTCTTTTACAATAGTGAATAAGAATAAAGAAGGAGAAAGAAATAAAGACAATAATGAATCTTCTTCCTAGCAAGAAGATTTGAAGCACAAGTTATGAATTAAATCTTTCTTCTATAGAGAGAAGAAGATTTGTAGCCTTTCTCTCTTTTAGTGAGAGCAATCAGATTTTGCAGCAGTGAGCAGTAAGCAGAAGTAGAAATGGATGGATGTTGCTGCAGAGCTTTTTCTCAATATCTCTCTTTTCTTTTGGGAGCTTTTTCCTCTGTATCATATATGTGTGGTAGATCACTCTTGTTTATTTCCTGCCAACTTCCTCTTTATTTTATAGCTCTGTGTAATAAGATAGCACTATAGGAGAGGAATCAATTAGCAGCCAGAGATTTAGGAAGAGAGAAATATTTCCATAGCAGTTATAGCATAAATGGAAAATGTTAACTCAGATTTCAAATAATATCCAAAATAGAGTTAATCAGATTTAGCCAAGAATCAAATAGAAGGAAAGAATGATTCAGAACGGCTATAAAATATTAACATCATTCTATATAAAACAGATCTTCAGAAAAGAAGGAAAGAGATCTGGCGCAATAATAAATCTGTCATAAAGATCGACGTGCGTCGATTACTATTCGACGTAAGCGTCGAATTCATCTTAGCCTGACGTCGAGAGAGATATGAGGAATGTGCGTCGACAAAGGTGCGTCGACTTCTCTGTATGCGTCGACTAGAAATCAGAGTAGCGTCGATAAGACATACGTCGAAATCTTCCTAGAGTTACTTCGACATATTCTGAAGAAAACGTCGACTATATTTCGACGTAGCGTCGAATACTATTCGACGCATATTTACTTGGTCTTTTGTTATTCATTCATAAAACTCTTTCTTTAACTCATTTCTAGGGGTTAAGAGAAATCATTTTCCCAACACAAAGCACTAAAAAAAATGTGTAAATAAAAAAGAAAGCATGATCGAGCTTTTTTTTAAGTAAATGATAAGGAGTTTTAGACTTGTCTTTCATTGAAAATGATCAGAGTTATGACTTATTTTATCCCTTTTGTTTGTAGTTCTCCCCCTTTTATATATCAGAGTTTAAGCAAAAATAATAATAATTTTCCCTTTAGGCAAGATTTTTAAGCATAAAAAATAATGATTTCCAAGTAACCAGTCTACTCAGACAATATGTCAACACCCTAGCCCCGTACTAAGTGACGAATGGGCATGAGGAGCTGCAAACAAGCCGTAGGTTGGGGTGTTAGTCCCTTATGCAAACACTAGATAAAACTCAACCTAGCACTCTTTCCCCCCAGTACCTCGCAAGGCCCCACTGGAACCCTCCCCGGTTAAGGACAAGACATGACTAGAGATAAGGTTATCTAATGTCTACAACCCTACGACCCCGCTTTGGTGAGAAATGAAGTCATGGATAACAATTATTGGAAACATTAAGCATTTAAATCTAATGGGAATTTTCATAGCATATGGATTTTTATTAGACAATAAAATACTCTTAGCTATATTGAAATGAATGAATCAGAGTTTGAGCATTGCGGAAGATTTTGAAAAAGAAACATCATAATACTAAATTAAAGTTTAAGTTTAAAAAGGAGATGTTTTTTTTGAGTTTCCAAACTAACTTTATAGAGATAAGAGTTGAAACATTTTGGAAGAAAGAAAGAACATCCTTTTAGCAATGTTTCACTTGTTGGAAGAGCTTTTAACATACACGTTTATATTGAAAGAAATCAGAGTTTGTTACTATAAAAATGATATGCGTGTTAGAACAACCAATGTAAATTTTATCAAGCAAGTCTACCATTTGTTTTTAATAAAAAATTGAGATTTAAGACTTGATATAAGCATGAAAATGCAAGGTAAAAGTGATATGGTGATAATGCGGAAGACTTGTAGAAATACATGAAACATCTTATTTTAATCAAGGATAATCCATAAAAAGATATATGAGTTAATTTCAAAAAGAAGATGTTTATGTAAATCATGTTTCAATGAAAATCTTTTATGGTTGACAAGAATAACCGAGCATGAAATAATACTATCACAAAGAGATTACTACAATGTTATTTCAATTCACAATTTCAAGTCATACCAAACATTGTAGAAAGCATGCTAGGTTATCTAGTGCATTTCATAAGTAAAGAGTAGTATAGAGTTTGCATTAGGATCCAATACTCATGAGAAGAAGTGTTATGAAAGATAATGATGTGCACATTAGTGTATTTTTGAGTAGAGTAAACAAATGTTTTAATCAAAAATACAAGTAATATGTAAAGTAAAGAGCACAATAAAACACAAATAATTTTACTTCCACTCACTTCAATGCACAAAGAAAAATGTACAACAACCAAGGTGCTCTGCACACACAATGCTCATTAAGACTTATCAGGGTGCAAAGTAGTGCTTGGGGGATCACATAATTTTATTCTTGTGTTTTTTTTATTGTGATCCGGTGTACTTAAGAATAAGTGGTTTTTATTTTGAAAGAAAGATATGGTTTGCACAAGATACTTTATTATTCTTTCCAAGGTGCTCAACCTCACAATGCTTATTAAGACTTATTAGGAGGTTCAAGTAGTGCTTGGTGGAGATAACTTTGTTAAATTATTTCATGATTTTTTTTGTTTTGTGCAAAGTTCTCCGAATACACTTGTTTTGCAAACCAATATAATTTATAAGAAAGATAACCACTTTTCTTAATTTGTAAAAGTGCAAATAAAGGAGTGTAGGTAAGATACTTGTGCAATTTTAATTCATTGTACTAATACAAAACATACACAAGCATTCTTAGATTTAAACACAAATGTAGACAATGCCAAAAATAAGTGAGTGAATAAAGATCATTATCAAACATAAAACATTTACTCATACTTAGAGGCATGCTACGCATAGTTCTACACAACTTTTACAATATAATTGATGCACATATTAATAGATATATCTAAGCATGATGAAAACAATGTTCAAAGGAGTTTGAGATGATAAATCGCAACATTATAGAAGTACTAAATAATATATTAAATCATGCTTGATTTTTACAATAGAGTCCATATAGTAATTTTTGATATTTTTGAAAGAATAATCTTTATTTAAAGTTTGAACTTATAAGATTGATCTTGGACTTCCCGAGGACTACCTTGTGAGAGGTTCGCTCGGTACTAGGTGATATGATGGGATGATAGCCCAAATCACCCTTTTGCAAGATACATAGACAAGTTAAGTTCAGAAGAATAATTTCGATGCTTGTTTTTGTTTTGTTTTATATTTTTGTAGTTGATTTTTTTTTTCAAATAAAAGCATATTTTTGTAATTTTTGCTTTTGCAACTTTTATATTTGATTTTTGCATAAAAATGAACTTTAAATAAAGAAAACAACACAAGCAAAAAAAAAAATTTTTTGTAATTTGGTTTTTGTAGTTTTGTATTTGATTTTTCAAAAAATAAAGAAACACATAAGTGCAAAACTAAGTAGAAAATATAGATTTATATATTTTAAGGGATTTTTAGAAATTTAAAAAATACAGAAAAATGAACCTCGACGCTAGCGTCGGCGCTAGCGCTAGCGCGGGAAACAGTAAGTGATTTTTTAGGGTTTTGAAAATTTTGATGCTTGGACTTGATTAGGTGTCCCATTAGTAGTTTCATGCTGAATTTTCAGATTTTTCGGAGATGTCTAGATAGTCCAAATTGCATGAAACATTAGCGATCTTGTATATGACTTTTCCAAATAAACTTTGCAAGTGATATATCTCATTATATCTCCATTTTAATATTTTAGGGCTTATATTTACCAATGTAGTTAGAAACGTAAGCATGATTGTACATGAATGAACAAGTCAAATATGCATGATTTTAGAGATTAATAATAATGTTCATGCATAATCATACTAAGGATATGCCCTAGATGAGAATACCTAGCCTGTATATCTTGGTAAACAAATAAAGCCTAACATAGACACAAATATTCTTTAGGTGGCAATGTTAGAGTGATAAGTTTGAGATTAATGTTATACCAAGTTTTGATTGTGTTTCAACTTAGAGACCTAGAATGAAGTGATGATTTAATTTGATTAGATATCAAGATGATTTAAATGTCTAAACTTGAAATAAATCACAATACACATAATATACCAATCATAGTAAGTGATTATAATACCAATGTGATAGATAATTCTTGATATGAATTATGATTTTAGAGAGTTTTAGCAAAAGGTATCAATAGATCATAGTGATGTTTGTGAATTCAATATTCATTATGAAGATAAATTCTTTCAATACATTTTAGTGATTTTCCTTTAATTAAGAATTTTAATATATGTGATTTTTGATAGGTGAACAATAGTGATGGTTTAGATCATGTTTGACATCAAGGAGTGAACACAATATATTTTTTGTTGTGAACAATGACAACCATATTGAAAGTTGAACTTTTATTTAGATCTTGAATTTTCTTTAAGTAATTTCACTAAACCACTTGTTGGTGAAGGCTAAGAATCTTAATAGCCTAATAACCGGATTTAATTGAAAATATCTTATAGCAAATTTAAAGTTTGATTCATATGGATAATATAAGATATTTAGAAGCAATGAATATAAAAAGATAGGTCATCAAAATAAAAATATGATTTTGAATTTGATCAATTTGATTTTATAAACATATTAAGCTTTTAAGAGATAAGATCATATTTTCAATATTGTATAGGATGACCATGACATGATAGTTCAAAAGCAAAAGAAAATAAACAAAAAAAAGGTTTAAGCATATCATGAAGTAGAGAAATGATATTTCATTTTTAATTGATTTCTACTTCATGCAAATGATGGGATACTAATGAGTAAGAGATTTAGGTATCCAAAGAGGACCGGGAGTAGTGGTTCCTTTGGGTACCCAAATATAGCGAGATGACTTTTGGGGAGACAAGTACGAATGGACCCTTTCAAGTGGAGTTGATGTTTCATCTTTAATTTTGGGTCTCCACTCATACTTAGGTTTAATATTATAATTTTGCATTAAATTTCCATATATATTAAATTTAGGCTTAAAATAATGATGACTATTGAAATCATTTTGCATAGGAAACTTTTGCAAATTTGATTTTAATTTTGAAGAAACATAGTTTTGTAAATGATGGTGATTTTGATTTACAAATTCTTTATGTTTTTTATTCCCATTATTAGACTTAGTTATGATATTCATATTCATGTTCAACTTGCTTTTGGATATTTCCTGATATTGAGAATTTGTATTTACAATTTTCATAAGCAAGTTGATTTTTGATTTTAATTCATCATTTTTAATTTTAAAATTATATCTAGCTTTGTTATAAGCGATTGTGCTATTTTTAAGAGTGGAAACAATTGAATCTATATGATCTTGATAGTTGTTTCTATATTCATCAAATGTTTCATCCATCTCTTTAATTTCAATTTTATAGTCCTTACACTTAGCACAATTACTTTTTAAAGATGAATTTTCTAAACATAATTTTTCATTTTGTTCTCTTATAAAAATAATTTCTTTTTCAAGTTCCTTAAGTCTTTCCTTAATAATATCACAATCAAAACAAGGTTTTGTGTTTTCAAGTAAAGGACAAGATGGTGAAAACACATCACAATTTGATTCTAAATTAACATTAGCTTTTAATCGCTTATTTTCTAAATGTAAATTTTTAATAGTGATTTTCAATTTATTGATCTTACGTTTAGCAGTTTTTAGTATATTGAAACTAGAAATGGAAGTTATCACAAAAGAAGAAGATTTAGTCTTCCTTACAGCGCTATTGGAGGAGGCAGATTGTGAACATGAAATTCCTTCGTCATCTTTTAGTTCTTCCTCCATTATAGATGGATCTATATCTTCCCTTTCCCTTGGTGTATTGTTCTCCTTTTCTATTTCAATATTCTCCATGGCTTCGCTCCGAGAGAGATCTTCTTGGATGATTATGGATGTTTGTACGTTCTTTTCCTCCTGTGTTTGTTCCACACCTGCGAGAGGAAGATCATACATTTCTTCAAGAAAGCGCCATATTTTGTATGCACTAGAAAAGCAATATATGAATTTGAAGATTTCATTAGATAGTGCACAAAATAAATAGTGTTTGGCTTTGGCATTTAGCTGACGTTCTTTGTTATTTGATTCATCCGCACGCCTTATAATTGCTAAGTTCCATACTTCGATGTCTAAAGTTTTAATAAATTTTTCCATTAATAATTTCCACCCTTTATAATTTTTCCCTTCGAATAAAGGTGGTTTAGGAGATTTTTCTTCTTCATACAAATTTACCCCACTAGTAGAAGCGAGATCATGAGACGCCATTATTCCCGGTTGTTAAGACGATTTGGAATAACCTTGCTCTGATACCACTTGTTGGATCGGTCGGCGCCCTTAGAGTGGGGTGAATAAGGGTCTTAAAAACTTTAGATTATATTTAGAAAAACTTCGGAATATTGCAAGATTAATAATGAGACATTAAGTAAAACAATAATAAAGAGATATGCTTTATTGATATTAAATAATGTTTTACAAAACTTGATTTCTTTGACGCTAGAAATCAGAGGCGACTAATAAAAATTCTTTTTCGTTTTCTATACCGACTCGTATCCCCACGAACCGGTTGGCTTTAGCCGATCTCTCCCCAGATACGGCCTCAAGCCGCTCTAGCCGATCTATCCCTAGAAAGGCCTCGAGCACCCCCTAGATCTACTCCCTAGACCTAGTCGCCAACACGAGGCGGATTACCCCCTAAGTCTAACCCAGACCTAGTCGCCAACACGAGATGAATTAACGAACCGTTTACAAGAATTAGAAATGAAATAAAAAGACAAACAGTAATATAAAACTCCCTCTATGTGGATCTCCTGGAGAAGTGGACGAAGGCCCGCAGAGTATGATCGTAGTCGATGCGGCCTTTCGTCACGATGATGACGCGTGTTGAAATCTTCTCCACGGATCTCCTTCAGCTTTTCAGATTTGTGGGAGTATCTCTCTACAACTTACTCTCTCTGCTGTGGCACGAGGCTCTGGAGTTTAGGATCTAGAGAGGATGAAGAATACAAGGGAAAGGGGTCCAATTTATAGCTTTCACGCTACCGCCGGCGCTAGCGCTACCGCCGGCGCTAGCCCGGATTAAGAAACATTGTACGCGCCAGAATCTTCAATCCGAGGCAACAATTCCAGCATGCCTTCTGTGCATCGAGCTAGCGCCGGCGATATCCACTACCGCCTACGCTAGTGATCAGATTGGAATTGATGGCTCAATTTCGGGGGCAACCACCATATGTAAACCTTGAGTCATTTTGACCTGTTATCCTGCACACTTAGATCACACAAGATTAAATACACACATAGGATTTGTTATTCTCAAACCTAGGAGATGCGGAAGACCGTGTTCCAACACTTTGATCGTGAAAACTAAAGATGCTTCTGAACTTAAGGAGTTTCAAATAACTTAAGAAGAAGCAAACAATGCTCCAAACATTTAATGAAATGTCAGGTGGTAGCAGCACATGCAAGCCAATTGTGATTATTCTCTACTACAAAATGGCTATGATTTGATGCATTTCTTAATTTGATCATCCTGCACACGTACATGAGAAATAGGAAAAACACAACACACATTCAGCTGAAAGCAAATAAAATAGGATGAAAGACAAAGAAGATAATATGACGAACTTCCTGAATGCCATGGGTGAAGGAGATGTTGGAGATTTTTAGCTGAAGATCATGTGCTCGTTTCTCGCGGTAAAACAAATATCAAAATGATTGTAAAGTTATAATGAACAAATAAAAATTTGGCGAGCAACTATCAAAATTAAAAAGTACGCACTTCAATACATTACCAAGCTGACATTGTGAAAGAAATTACAGCTCTTACCTTAAAAGAGTTGAAATACTTAAGCAGCTCGGGTTGATGTCCTATAATGGAAACAAAGCCAATTTTTAGAGAGGAAAGATTGCAAATTTTGTTGAAATAATTGCCAATAATGATAATTAGCATGTATATGATTCAGTTGTCAGAGGTGTTGAAGTAGAAAGGAAATCCTACTGCAAATTTTAATGAAAATCTGTAACCAAAGATGATACCTCTTCTTAGTGAACAAACATTCGATTACCTAAATGTCATATCAACTTCAGTCAAACATAAAAATTATATTTGTCCTAATATATGCACATATCAGTCTAAATCAGACATCACAATTAAATTTGAGCATGTACATTAGGGAAGTTGCGAACAATCAATCCAGGATATATTTGATCAACAAAATAATTGATGGATGCCATTTTGGGCGCACAAACGAAATTTTAGAGTAAAAATCGTAGGAAAATTAAGCATTAAATTTTAGGAAGAGCATGTTTGCTCTTGAAAAATAACTATCATACTCGTTGGATGGCATCTAGGGAAGAGCAAGATTGTGCAAAATTATGAACAACCTAGTGTTCAAGAAAATAGAAATCGAAGATTATTGGCTCACAAAGTAAACTAAGATTACATGCATGTGCCTCTCTTCCCACTTGGTCATAGTCCAGCTAAGAGTGTTGAAAAGTCGATTGAGGAATGAAAAGAATAATCCTTCATCACATATGGAAGAGGACAGAAGATGAGGACTCCATAAGCTTGGAGGAACCAAATCCAGAACCCTTAACCTGAATCCAACATATGTTATCAAAAGCCAAAAGTTACACCCTGGGCATACCCTTCACAGCTTCTTTGTTAGACTCAAAAGCAAGCATGTAGTCGTTGCACTGTACTACTACTGACATGAATTGAAGGAGATCATTTATATCGGCACTCGATATGCGTGGATCATTGAAATGTTTCAAAACAAAGGTAATCTAGATGAAGAGTATGGTTGCAACCAACATGAGTAAGAGGTAGTTTCAACTTACCCAGAGATTAACTAGATAATTATATCATTTTCTCAAGATAATCACACCTGAAAAGTTTGACAAAGACTATATCAAGAATGACAAACCTTAAATTTGATCATTGTTGTTGCCTGCATGTTGGGCAAAACCACTTCCCTTTAAACCATGTCTCTGATCTTAGGCCTACACAAGAATAATGGAACCATTCGCCTCCTTCACACTGCCAATATATGCACAGATAAAACATCAATGAATGATCAAGATCATGCAGACAATCTATGGTGACAAAAGTACAAGGAAAAAATGATTCAATTTGAGGATATATAAAGTTGCGAAATACAATCTCAAGCTAATTAGCCACTAACTCGATGCTGGTTTCAGCTCTGAAAAAGGCATAACTAATTTGATGAGTTGTGCTCAAATATAAGTTCCATATGCTGAGCATTGAGAAGATATTATGGTGCAGTTTGGATCTATGCATGCAAAGTACTATGTGAAATGAATAACTTAATATTCTAAATTTCTAATATTTGAACTGTAAATCCATCATTACCTTCTTGTCCATTAATCCCAACATTTTTGATGAGTGCAGCAATAACAACATTATTATAGAGGCAAAAACCCATAGCTTGTCTTACACATGCATGATGCCCATGCCTAACCTGACTTGTGGAATGAAACAAAAGAAATGAGATCATTTATGAACCAATCAGGGAAAAATAATAATATTCATAGAAGACATGATAAAGATGCAAGATCTATATAGGTTCCAACCGCGATTCTAGCAGCCAAGGTAGAATGTTGATTGGCATAGGTATCTGGGGTAAAATAACTGCGTGTGTATCATCATACAATCAGAAACAAAAAACCATAACTAATACAATCAACAACAGCTTTTAATTAAATTTAATAGATGTCACAAGAGTGTGATATTACATAAGCATGAACACTATATGATTGAATAAATCCTCCAGTATTCATTTTCATTTGGCTATTAACTTAACGTCTGTAATCATTTATTTAATAAATTAAGGGATTTGGGGCCTATTGGGCAGAGCGGATTTGGTGTGGTGACGGTCTAACATAAACTCAACCATAGTTTGTCGGCGGGCCTCTCTGTGATCAAAGAAAATAGAAGATGCTTCATGTGGACCCATAGTCGATGCCCTAGCTTTCGGATTCGTCAGAAGGATGTGTGGCCGGAAGAAGAGATCAGATGCTCGGACCACCACTTGGCACATCGATGCCGCTGTTCCGAAGATAAGCCCTCTAGGAGAAGCTTAATACTTGAAAAAAAATAAAAGCAGGGGACATAATGATTTATTTCTGTACCCATTAATTGAGATTGAGCTCACCTTAATGCATCAATGATTTACTTCTATACCTAATAATTGTGAAAGATTAATAGAGATTACACTTAATGACTACCAAACAATTTTTTGATAACGCACTGGAACTCTATCTATATTATTGCCAAAAAAGTATGCAGAATTTTTTGTTATTCATTTATTCAACAAGAAATATAATCTTACTTGAGAGCCAGTTGTAACAATTAATAAATCACTATGGGCATAAGCATCAATCTCCTCCACTTTTTCATGAAGAGTATCACACCTTCATTATGTCTTTGTTCCTAAAAGTTGGAGAAATAGACAATAAAAAATTTATCATGATGGTATGTGGGTAAGAGATTAGATTCAAAACACAAAGTGGCGAGTGGGGACTCCTGCATGGGCCTGCTAATGAGCAGTTCTACTGCGCAAGAAAATAGTCATAGCACAATTTGTATAAAATAAGTATCTTAAACCCTTGACCTTAACTACAACACATTACTTCTATGAACTAAAGAACATCTCAAATGATAAAGATAAAGAGCATAAAGTTTCATCTAAAGCTTACAACAACTTCCTTGAAGTGCAAATGCATATCTACTCAGTTTTCCAATTTTCTACTAACATTTAAGAAGAACAAGTTGTGCACCAGTACAACAAATGAGAGAACATACTAAAGTTCAAGGATCCATTGGAGCCCAATCTAAGTTTCAGAGCATGTCTTACAATCAGAAGACCACTAAAATGAACTGGTGTCACTATAAAAACCGTGGATACCACAAAACTATCTCATATTGCTGCAAATAGAACTATATTAGTTAATCTAATCTAATTTGGAACTTGATGTCAATGCTTAAACATAAAACTAATAAAGTCAAAGCTGAGATTTGAGTGTTCTTCTTGGCAGTTACTTAAATAGTTCTTACTTAATTTTGGAGTCAAAAGACTACGATTCAAATATAGGTTAGCTGCAACTTCTAAATAGTTCTAATATAGATCAGAAGTAACTTTTAATATAAGGATCATCAGAGAATACTAAAATGTAAATAAATTACTTACATCTTCCTCAGTTACAGTTCTTGGTACTGATCCAATGAATTGCTTGGCATATCTATTTCCATCACCATAATCTGGGAGATATCCGTAAATATAATCGATGGAATGCTTAGTTGATAAAATGAATAAAAAATGTGACCATCATAATAACATTAGCTAAGCGTGTTCGTAACATTAGCAGAATGTAGATTTATATTATCCATCCTAATAGAAAAATATTGCCTTATAACATAGCTAAACAATCAAAAGTTTTTGATTTTTTTAGTCACAACTTAGTATTATATAGACTTGAGATATGTTGAACTGGCTCAAGAACCAAATCTAACTATTATCAAAAGGTAATTGTTTTGTTAAGGTTCGTTATTTTTCATAATTCCCACCTCTTGCCTAAATGCATTAAATAGCCTATGTTAATTTCCCCTAAAATTTAACTATTGATTGACACAATAATAATCTACTTGTTTTCCATTATGGAAATGGGAATCTTCCACACATTCTTAGAAGTTGGTAAAAATGAAGAGCAAAAGGAACAAAGCAGTCACCATTTCGTACCAAAGCACACTTATTACAAAGGCAATAAAATATGAAATCCTGTGTTGTGCTTTCAGGACAGTAAGGAATTCTCCTGCATTAAATAGAAGATCTTAGATTGTATTACTACATGGCATTTAACAAATGAACAGACAAGCCTATCTATTATGAAAGTTCCAGTCTCAACATAAAAATAGAGGAATTACTCATAGAAGGATCAGAACATACCATTACTATGCAAGAGAGTCCTCGTTTGCTCGAGCCAATAATTCTTCTCTCATCCTAATGATCTAAGAAGCCCTAGTTAATTTCTTTTTACCTTCTCAGGATCATAAGAAGCTTATTTAACAGGTCCAAACAAGTTTCTCAAAGAGTTGAACGACCAAACAAGAACATTCACGCATATTAGAAATCTGAAACTATATCAAACTAAAATATCTAAGTCCAAACAAACCGAAGGATGAAAAAGCAATTACAAATCTGTATAATATTAATTCCTGCTAGCTAGAAGAAGAGGAAGAAGATAAATGGGGAAGAAGGAGATATAGACAAAGATATTAAAACTGGTGGATAAAAATGACCGAGCTCGAAGATGTCGTAGGTCCTGGAGCCGACGATTCCATAGGTCATGGAGTCTACGATGCCCTAGTTCCAGGGATGACGCAGAAAAGAGGAAGCTGCTTTGGATTCCTTTGCCGATGCATTTTGGAGAAGGTGGATCGAAGAGGGTTTCAGAGATTGACAATGCGATTTGCAGAAGGCAGAGATTTTTGTCGAGCCGGTTGTGCGATATGCGGAAGAGGACCAGGAACACGTAGAACCCTAGCTTGCCAACAGGAGACCGGAATATATGTACCTTAATAACTGGTCCTGTGTAAAGGCGGAGACGGCGATCGGTGGAGGCCATTGAGAAAAATAGTGACGGGGAGGCAGGTCGAGCGAGAGAGTGATCTAGGGGCAGCAGGCAAGGGGGCGTGGAGAGAAATTAAATTGCCAGTGCCCGCAGACCTTCCGTGGCTAATATTAAGTATTAGCCACGCATTTTTCTTGTCGTAGCTAATACTTAAGTATTAGTCACGATTTTTTGCTTTCCGTGGCTAAAACTTAAAACATGTAGTGATTCAGATTCAGAATCAAGCTCCTCCTCATCTGATGATGATGAAGATGGTGGACCAGAAGAAGCCTGCTTAATGGCTTTGGAAGATTCCACTAATGAAATTGAGAGAGAAGGTTGTTCAACCACAAACCAGCAGTGGTATCTGGACAGTGGATGCTCCATGCATATGACTGGAGCAAAAGATTTGCTAGAAAATTTCAAGGCCAAGGAATGGCTCAACTCCTATTCTCTAGGAAGAAGACCAGCTGCCAGAATGGGTTGAAAGGATAAGCTTAGTAGATCATCAACCTGTATGTAAAGAAAAAGGACAACATGAGACTGACACTGACTCAGGTGAGGATAATGCAGCAGATGAAGAGGAAATAACAGCACCTGGATTACCAGCCACAGACATTATTCCAGTACATGTGGATGAAGATCCCACTATCACTGAGCAAGTGATAGCTCAGGAAGAAAAGAAAATCTTAGATCACTCAGTAAGATCCAGGATGACTCAAAAAGATCATCCTCCAACTCAAGTAATAGGAAACCTGACAGCAGGAGTCAAAACAAGGAACCATCTCACAAGTGGGACAATGTTGTAGTGCTTCCTGTCACAATATAAACCAAAGAAATTTGAAGAAGCAGATAGTGACCCTCACTGGATATCTGCTATGCAAGAGGAACTGACCCAACTTGAAAGAAACAAGGTCTAGACTTTGGTTGAGAGACCAAAGAATTACCCATTGATTGGCACCAAGTGGGTGTTCAAGAATAAAATGGACTCAACTGAGGTCATAATCAGAAACAAGGCTAGACTTGTGGCACAAGGGTACATGCAAGAGGAAAGCATTGACTTCAACCAGACATTTTCCCCAGTAGCAAGACTGGAGGCAATCAGAATGTTCCTGGCATATACTACCCATATGAAGATCAAGGTATACCAGATGGATGTTAAGAGTGCATTTCTCAATGGGAAACTATAAGAAGAGGTGTATGTGGAGCAGCCACCAGGTTTTGTCAATCCAACTTTTCCCTCTTCTGTATATAGATTAGATAAAGCACTATATGGTCTAAAGCAAGCTCCAAGAGCCTGGTATGAGACCTTATCCACCTTTCTCCTGGAACACAACTTTGAAAGAGGAAAGGTGGATAAAACCCTGTTCACAAGAGCACATAAGAATCAGCTACTACTTGTACAAATATATATATATATATATGATATTATATTTGGCTCCACAGATCAATCTTTATTCAAAAGGTTTGCTTACCTGATGCAGTCAAGATTTGAGATGAGTAGCATGGGGGAATTATCTTATTTCCTTGGTCTTCAAGTTAGACAAAATCCAGATGGCATTTTCATATCCCAATCCAAATATACTAGAGAACTCATTAAAAGGTTTAGGATGGAGAATGCATCAGTTATGAAAACCCCCATGGCTACTAATGCTGTTTTAGATAGAGATTAACAAGGTAAGTCATTTGATCAGAAGACTTACAGAACAGCCATTGTCTCTCTTCTCTACCTAACAGCTAGTAGACCTGATATATTGTTTGGTACTTGTATTTGTGCAAGATTTCAGATTGACCCAAAGGAATCCCACATGAGTTCTGTCAAAAGAATTCTCACATATCTGAAGGGTACTCTTGAGCTTGGCTTATGGTATCTAGCTGAAGCTGGATTTGAATTGGTTGGATATTCAGATGCAGACTATGTTGGATGCAGGCTTGATAGAAAAAGCACTTCAGGAACATGTCAGTTTCTGGGTGCTAGACTGATATCAAGGTTTAGCAAGAAGCAAACCACAGTCTCCACTTCTACAGCTGAAGCTGAGTATATAGATGCAGGAAGCTGCTGTTCACAAATTATGTGGATGCAAAATCAGTTGTTAGACTACAACTTTTCTCTTGCCAATTTCACAATCTATTGTGACAGCTCTAGTGCAATTTCAATTGCTTCTAATCCCGTTCTCCACAGCAGAACTAAGCACATAGAGATAATGCACCACTTTCTAAGAGACAATGTAGAGAAGGGTAAGATCAACCTTCAATACATATCTACTAACAATCAAAGGGCTAACATCTTCACTAAGCCCCTTGATGAAAGTAAGCACAAGTTCTTCATGAATGCACTGAGGATGCTTGATGGAGCTCTATAAGCCCCCTATTATTATGTATAAAGATCTATTTTCTGTAAAAAATTATTGCTGGAAAAAATAGCAAAAATCTTAAAGAAAATCATAACTGTTTAATCAAAGCTGTGTCGAATTGAAATCGACGTACCGTCGACTTCTACTCGACGCCAGCTTCAAGAGCTCTCTGGGAAGGATCCTTCGAATACAACTCAACGTAATGTCGAATACTTATCGACGCTTACGTCAACAACATCATCGATGACTATATTTCAAATCCACGTCAACATCGACTCGACGCTCCGTCGATTTGATAGATCACACACACTGACATATTTTTGCACGCTGAATGTCGTTCTTCTCGACGTTGCTTTGAAAAAAATCCTTAGTTGCGACGATTCCTCTACTAAAAGTAACTTTTGCATTTAATTCCATTGTGTTATTCGAATTCTCTCCCTCCTGCCCTCTTCCTTCTTCCCTCTCTTCGACTCTTTTCCTTGTTTCAGTGCAGGTTCCCGAAGCATTCCAATGGCATCCCCGTCAAATCAGCCATATATTTTTGAAGTTGTCGATCGCGCCCTCGAAACTGTGATATCCAAGTCCGGCTCTCTTTATCTTGAATTCTCAATGGATTGCTATCGCAAACTCCGCCGCCAGTACACAAGTTTGCAGGACCTTAAATCTGAACTCACAGCTTTTGATAAGGAAGTACGATCGGCAGTCGTGCCTGCTGAAGGCTTTATATCGTTTTTCAATATTATAAAGCAGGGGGAGATGTGTACCAGCAGGCAACAACCTCTTCAAGATTCTGTCTACACGACAGTAGTCCCTCTCTCCTTCATCACTGAAGGAGAGCCAGCTGTATCATCTAAATAACAGCTTTCAGATCCAGCCATTCAGGGGGAGTCATCTTCTCAAAGAATTTGGCTCTTTGCTCAGGGGGAGTCATCAACTCAGGGGGAGATCCCTCTAATTTCAGATGATCAGGGCTATCTCAAGTCTCTGAAAGAATTTCATGAAGGCACTGAACCATCTATCCCTGATCCCCTTTCATTTAGAGTTTCCTTTGAAGATTCATCCACAGCACCCTCTACAGTCAAGATAGCTAATCAAGATCATGTCTCACCTGATCCTGCCACAGCTCAACCAATACCTCCAGTTCAGCTTCCTTCTCCATCTGCTCCTATGTATAAACCACTTCTTCCAACACTAGTCTTCAGAGGGAGACCTCCATATAGAAGTGGAGGTAGAGGTAGAAGAAGAGGAAGAGGAAGAATACCTATCTGTGAGATGTACACAAAAGAACAAAGGAAGGATTGCGGAAAAGATAAATCATATTACAAACAGTATGCAAGGATTGAAGTTCCTGAGAACACAATGAAAACCTACACCAATCCAGAGCATGACAAAGCTTTAGAGGAGATTGCATACAGAGAAATATATGAATATGAGACAGCTCAAAGAGAGATTGAAGAGAAGAGAAACATATTTATTGATATTCTGCAAAGAGGGAAACAAGTGGTTGAATAAGAAGAACTAGCAAAAGCAATCCCCATCAAATCCTCCCTGTTTGACCCCACTGAGTATCTTACAAAAAATCCTAAAGCTAAACTGTTGGAGGAAATAGGCCAACTTCGTAAAAGGGGCATTGTATGTGTTCCAAAGGATACAGAGGAGCCTTCTCAGAAGAAAAAGGAAGGAAAATAACCTGAAAGTGCACAATGTGCCTCTGAGAATACTCTAGAGGGGGGGGGGGGGGGGGGGGGGGGAGAGTGAATAGAGATTTAAAAAATATTCCTATTCTAACTGTGAATACAATTAAATAATCTAAGGGTTTATGTTGGGTATTGTAGCCACAATTACCTTGATTTGAAGAAGTGTTCCTTTGAACTAAGTTGAATTGAGTTGTATTTGATGATTTCTGTTTAGATGTGTTATGACAGGTCTTAATGCTAAGTGCACACCAAAGTCAGGTTGTAATGGATCACCAAACGCAGTTCTAGACAATGTAATCCCTCATTGAGTAGACAAAATGTTGGTCCATGTGTAATCTCTCTATTGGGGTGTACTTCATATACTCATAACTGAAGGTTTTCAAGTTTGAGGAGTGGAGCAGGTTTTCAGGAGAAAAGAAATTTTTGCTAAGTCAATTCGTCGAGATGTCTCGTGAAGTTCCGATGAATCTCGACGAATCCAGACAGAAGTTAAATTTCTAGTTTAAAGAAGAAATTTTTGCGGCTTAGTCTATTCGTCGAAGGTTCTCATGAACTCCCGACGAATATCGACGAACGCAGACAGAAGTCAAAAAGGCAGACTTGTGAAGGAAATTGTGCGGCTAAGTCAATTCGTCGAATGTTCTCGAGAACTCCCGACGAATTCCGACGAATGAAAACAGAAGATAGTTTTCAAGCTTTGATCAATATTTTTCAATGGCTAAGTCAATTCGTCGAATGTTCACGTAAAGTCTCAACGAATGATGGACAGACGGATTTCAAATTTACAATTCGTTTTTGAAATTTAGGGTTGGCCGCCATGTACAGTACACGTGGTGATCCCTCCTTGTTTGTCGCCCGAGCCGTTGGAGGTCTCCCTATAAATAATCTTTTATTTTTAGGGCAAACCAAGAAGAAGAAAAAAGATAGAACCCGATTGTTAAAAAGAAGCCAGCCGTTCTCCTTCTCTCTTGCTGAACAAGTTTCTGAGATCTAAAGTGCGCCGCTCAAGATTCGTTCTTCAGTGTTGCTAGAGATTTCTCAGATAAGAAGGCCTTTGATCTAGTTGCTGCTCTCTATATTGAAGATCTTTTCAAATTAATCAAAGGGCCTACTCAGATCAGGTTTGCCGATTCTTTATTCTTCCTAATCCTTGAAGATCCAAGCTTTCACTCTAAAGGAAGAAGAAGATTCAGTCTCTCCAGATCTGAAGTTAATCTCTATTGAGATTCAAGAGAAGTTTCGTTTCAAACTTTATTTAATTCCTGTAGGAGTTTTTACTCCGAGTTATTTTGTAGGAGTTGTTTACTCCGAGTTGTAGGAGTTATTTACTCTGAGTTTGTAGGAGAGGTTGTTCTCTGAGTTTGTAGGAGCCGTTGTCTCCGAGTGTAGGATTTGTTGATAAATCCGAGTTTTGGTGAAGTTGCTAACGCTAGCCTGAAGTGCTAGATAGGCGGAGCGGGAGAGAGGAGTACCCACCCTTGGGGAACCTCTATAAATCTTGTGTCTCTGTGCTGTGATTTTTTTTGTTGTGTATGTGCAAAATTTTTATTCCGCAATCGCAGAAGAGATCACCTATTCACCCCCCTCTAGGTGATTTAGGTAGACAACGATTTCTTTCAATTGGTATCAAAGGTAGGTTATATTTAAGAGGTTAACACCTAGATTAAAGATCCTTCTACGTTGTCAAGATCTCTATCTATGGACAGAGGCACGGAAAGGTTTTCCTCCAAGCTCCCAGTTTGCACTAAGGAGAATTTCCCCATGTGGAAAGAAAGAGTCATCTTCTACATGGAAGCAAATGATCCCCGAATCTCCCAGATAGTTAAGGAAAGTCCCCATATTCCCATGGTTGCTTCTACCATTGATGCCACCAAACAAGTGCCAAAGAAAGTGATGGACATGACAAAGGATGAAATTGCACTTGTCACTCTGGACAAGAAAGCAAAGCACATCATAGCAGGTGCAATTGATGATTCAATGCTACAAAATCTGATTCACTGCAAGTCTACAAAAGAGATGTGGGATTCTATTGTGGTTTTGATGGAAGGTACTAAAGAAGTTCAAGATGACAGGAAGTCTTTGCTGAACCAAGAATACGAAGCCTTCAAGCAACAAGGCAAAGACACAATTTCTGACACCTATGAGAAATTCTTCAAGATTGTAAATGGTCTGAGAAACTATGGAAGAGAATTCACCGTGGGTGAACTAAACGATAAATTCCTTAGATCCCTGTCTAAGGAATGGGACCCCAAGGTGATAGCTATCCGGGAATTTGGAAAGTTGGCTACGATGGAGCCACAAATATTGTTTGCCAAGCTCCTATCACATGAGCTAAAGCTAAGTATTAGAAAAGCTGAAGAAGAAGGATGCTCCACTTCTGGAAGGGAGAACTCTGTGGCACTGAAGGCCAAAGAGTCAAGAAGAGGTAAAGCTAGATCATTTGAAAGGACACAGCCGTCAGATGAAGACGATGAATATGTGGATTGCTCATCAAGCTCAGACATGTCCGATGGAGAGTTCTCTTCACTCTCCAAGAAATTCAAGAAATTGCTCAGAAAAAGGAGGCAAAGAAGATCAAGGCGTGATGATGAACATCACAAGAAAAAACACAGCAACGACAGGTATAAAACCAAACCGAATAAACATGTTTCGACTGATATTGTCTGTTATTGTTGTAATAAGCCAGGACATATAAGTACGGAATGTCCATACAAAAAGAAGAAAGAGAAGAAATCCTTCAAGGGGAAAAGGAAAGAAGAAAAGAGCTTCTTAGCAAAGAAGACCAAGACTCTTAGTGACAGTGACTCAGGGAAGTCAAGCTCAGATGAAGAAGCCTATTTTGGGCTTATGGCACATTCAGATGAGGAAGGAAGTGTCTCCTCATACAAAGGGAAGGTAAACTCGCACACTCCTCTTTCTGCATCTGAAACTGACTCCAATGCAAATGAAGGTTATTCTTCAGAGGTAGATTCAAATTTAATGACTCAGTACAAAGCCGTTTTGGAAGGATTTGACAAATGCCGCAAGGTAGTCAAATCTCAAACAAAAGAGATTAAATCTCTCAAGATGATGGAATCAGATTTGAGGGAGGAAATTGAAAAATTAACTCCTCTCAAAGATGAAGTCCAAATCTTGAAAGATGAACTTCAAAGCTCTACTGAATTATTAAATCTTAAGAAGAAGTTTATAAATGAATTAGAAGAAAAGTTAGTGGTGGAAAGGAAGATAGTTGAAAGCTTCTCTAAACCAAAAACTATTCTTCCAATCATTAAAAGATTTTTTGCTCCTGCGAAGGTTAGTGGCCTTGATCATAAGGCTGAAAGTAGTAAGGCTGCTAAGAAAAGAGCTGTTAAAGGTAAGGGCAAGGTTGACCAAAATCAAACCCGTCCCCGATGCTTCGAAACAACTGCTTTCAAGGCACCTTATGAAAAAGTAATCCCCAAGGATTATGGTTCATTTGTACATGGATCAGTTGTTAAGAAAGCACCCAAGATTAAATCAATTGTTGCTAAATCACATGAAGAGAAGAAGGAGTCATGTGTGTGTTGCAACCACAAGGCTTCTACTTCTAAGAATATTGCTCCTGCTAAACTCCCCGTTCAAAAGTTAAAACAGGAGAACAAGAGAAGATACAATCGATTTGATTGTTGGTGTTGTGGCAAAATTGGTCACTTGCCATAGATTGCTGGTTTAACCCCAGGAACGTCAAGACTCCACGGGTTAACAATGTAAGAATGACCCCTTGCAATGTTAACACTCCGAGTGGTGTTGATCTAACCAGAAACCTAGGACCCAAATCCTTTTGGGTTCCTAAGGGAAATTAATCTGTGTTTGCAGGTATGTCCAAAGGCCAACCAAAACTTTAATCAGGCATGAGGACAAGTGGATGTTCATGGTACATGACCAGAACATAGAAGAAATATGGTAAGGTTGCTGAAAAGCTTAGGAAATCAGTCCAGGCACTGAAATTCTAAGGGGGGGATAAGACTAAGGGGGAGAAAAGATTGAGGGGGGCTGATTCTACATATACTCCCAAATGTGTACTCCTATGCAGTTGCTGAGGGGGAGATTTGAGCTCGAATGCTTTTTCTTCCCTATCAGAAGTAGTCAGAAAGGGGGAGAGAAGTTGAAATTGCAAGAGAATTTGAAGTTGGGAGGAATTGGCAAAGTTGAAAGAGAAAGTTGAAAGGGAGAGAAAGTTGAAAAAGCTAAGTTTTTACTCTCCTTATCTATTTGATATATATTTATTTAAGTGCAATTCAACTCAGTACATAGGTTCTGACTTCTTCAAATAGGGGGAGATTGTTGTGTATTGTAGCCACAATTACCTTGATTTGAAGAAGTGTTCCTTTGAACTAAGTTGAATTGAGTTGTATTTGATGATTTCTATTTAGATGTGTTATGACAGGTCTTAAGGCTAAGTGCACACCAAAGTCAGGTTGCAATGGATCACCAAACACAGTTCTAGACAATGTAATCCCTCATTGAGTAGAACAAAGTGTTGGTCCATGTGTAATCTCTCTATTGGGGTGTACTTCATATACTCTTATATGAAGGTTTTCAAGTTTGAGGAGTGGAGCAGGTTTTCAGGAGAAAAGAAATTTTTGCTAAGTCAATTCGTCGAGATGTCTCATGAAGTTCCGATGAATCTCGACGAATCCAGACAGAAGCCAAATTTCTAGTTTAAAGAAGAAATTTCTATGGCTAAGTCTATTCGTCGAATGTTCTCATGAACTCCCGACGAATATCGACGAACGCAGACAGAAGTCAAAAAGGCAGACTTGTGAAGGAAATTGTGCGGCTAAGTCAATTCGTCGAATGTTCTTGAGAACTCCCGACGAATTCCGACGAATGAAAACAGAAGACAGTTTTCAAGCTTTAATCAGTATTTTTCAATGGCTAAGTCAATTCGTCGAATGTTCACGTAAAGTCTCGACGAATGACGGACAGACGGATTTCAAATTTACATTTCATTTTTGGAAATAGGGTTGGCCGCCATGTACAGTACACGTGTTGATCCCTCCTTGTTTGTCGCCCGAGCCGTTAGAGGTCTCCCTATAAATAATCTTTTATTTTTAGGGCAAACCAAGAAGAAGAAAAAAGATAGAGCCCGATTGTTAAAAAGAAGCCAGCCGTTCTCCTTCTCTCTTGCTGAACAAGTTTCTGAGATCTAAAGTGCACCGCTCAAGATTCGTTCTTCAGTGTTGCTAGAGATTTCTCAGATAAGAAGGCCTTTGATCTAGTTGCTGCTCTCTATATTGAAGATCTTTTCAAATTAATCAAAGGGCCTACTCAGATCTGGTTTGCCGATTCTTTATTCTTCCTAATCCTTGAAGATCCAAGCTTTCACTCTAAAGGAAGAAGAAGTTTCAGTCTCTCCAGATCTGAAGTTAATCTCTATTGAGATTCAAGAGAAGTTTCGTTTCAAACTTTATTTAATTCCTGTAGGAGTTTTACTCCGAGTTATTTTGTAGGAGTTGTTTACTCCGAGTTGTAAGAGTTGTTTACTCTGAGTTTGTAGGAGAGGTTGTTCTCCGAGTTTGTAGGAGCCATTGTCTCTGAGTGTAGGATTTGTTGATAAATCCGAGTTTTGGTGAAGTTATCGACGCTAGCCCGAAGTGCTAAATAGGCGGAGCGGGAGAGAGGAGTACCCACCCTTGGGGAACCTCTATAAATCTTGTGTCTCTGTGCTGTGATTTTTTTATTGTGTATGTGCAAAATTTTTATTCCGCAATCGAGTAGAGATCACCTATTCACCCCCCTCTAGGTGATTTAGGTAGACAACGATTTCTTTCAGTTTATGCTCAATCACGATCTCATGCAGAATAAAATAGTGCTGAAATATAAAGCAAAAAACAGTAATGTAAACTAGTTATGAGGGACAGCACCGAAAATTAGCAAACCAGAAGACACAAATTTTTATAGAGGATCCCCAAAATGTGGGTACTCACCTCTTCTACCACCTGGTAGGGATGCACCTCTGTGCCTGAGTCTTTTGGTTAGGAGACTCTTAGAACCACAAATCTTTTGACAAAGAAATCATGAACCACCAGATCTTTTGATAAGGAGATCTTGAACCACTAGATCTTTTGATAAGGAGATCTTGAACCACTGAATCCTTTGAAGAGGGATTAATAAAACTCTTTTACAGAAGGGAATTAGAAGGAGAAGCAGGAAGAGAAATGGTGTAGGAATTCTGTTCTCAGAATTCTTATGAAGGATGTATGATACACAGCTTCTTGTATCAATCACTGGATCTACTCTTGATGAACTCCTGCTTATAATAGTGATGTTTTACAGGAGCTTTTATTGTCAGATCCTTTGTGATTCTGCTGATTGAGATCTGGCTATTATGAGATGGTGATGAAGAACAACTTTCAGATCCTTTGTACTTTGCTTTTTATTAAGATCAGACTGATATATGATTGTGATGATGAGCAGCTGTTCTTCTTTTCTCTGTATCTTCTCAGTTAGGGTTCCTGAGGGAGGAGGAAGAGGAGGAGCAAATCGAGAGAGGATATCAGCCGATTGTTATAAATGTTATATCTTTCTCTTTCTTCTCTCGCCATTTTATTATCCCCTTATTCAATTTGAATTTGTTTCCATTTTAGGTAAGTCCTGTTAGGGTATATTTGTCTAAATAGTAAATCTTTCTTTCCTTCTTTACTTCTCGACCCGTTCACCAACATTTGAGCTTGTTTCCAAGAAAGCTTTTCTCTGTCCTCTATTAATTCTTCATTCCATTTGAGGCAATTAAGGAGCCATTGGGGAATGGTCTTGAAAGAGGTGGGCCATGAGAGAGGGTCAAAAATGACAGCTGAAAAGGGAAAGTTTCCCTTTTCAGACTGTATTCGACGTAGCGTCGAGTTCACTTCCTCTCTTATCGACGCACCTTCGAGTCCTTGAAGGAGCAACTTCGAATTCATCCTTGCTCTGACTGAACTTTGCTAGTCGACGTTGCGCTGATACCTAATTGACGTAACCATCGAGTTGATCGCTTGGATCTGAACTTCATCATCTGCGTCGAGATGAAGTCGATGTTGCGTCGACTTTAGATTACTCTGACAGATACTTCCTTATGGTCTGAATTGAAGTAGAAGCTGCGTCAACTTCTTCAAGTACTCCGACAAGTCCATGGCCTCTGCGTCGATATCTATTCGATTTAAAGTCAACTTGGATCACTTCAACAGACGAGTGAACTACTTGGACTTCTAGTCAGAGTAGCGTTGACAATAACTTGACATTGCGTCGAATTCTATTCGACGCAAATGTTAACTTTGCCCATATTTTGCTTCTATTGACTTGATCTTGACACCCTAGTTTTGAGTGTGATATCCTAAGACATCTAATGACCAGATTACCTTCACTATACACTAGGTAATTCAATCCTAAGAGATAAAATCACTTTTAGTGAATTTGTTAAGTTAAATCAAAGGGGTTTTTCCCAACAATCTCCCCCTATTTATCTTAAAAAAATTTACAGTTTGTTTAAAGTGTTTTTACACATTTTTCTTATATACTCAAGAATAATACAGACAAGATAATAAGACATATAATAATTGACTACATTGAACCAGTAAGCATAAATGTATCCGATTAATTGCCACAAGAGTTTAACAGAAATTACCCAAGAATACGTCTACTTTCTTCCTTTCAGAAAATTGGATAAATCCTCATAGATCCTTCTGAACTTTCTTTCCACATACTTGAAATTTGCAGGGGTTGCCTTCTCTAGATTCCTTTGTATTTTCTCATTGCCTTTGAACAACTTTGCTAGGTCACTTTATGTTTCAGGAGAAACGGCTTTTAAGGTGATGCCTAGATCAAGAACCTTTGCAGTCAACAGGTTTATGGATTCCAATTCTTGATCATCTGACTCTGAGTCCCCATCAAGATTTGGTACAACAAAGGTTGATTGGGGTTTACCAGTGTCTGAGGCAAACTTGAACAATATCTTTTTCCTTTTTCTTCTGAGGAGGCTCCTCTGGATCCTCTGGAACACATCCAATGCCCCTTTTGTGATGTTGGCCTATTTCCTCCAACATCATAGCTAGGATTTTTTGTAAGATACTCAGTGGGGTCAAACAAGGAGGATTTGATGGGGATTGCTTTTGCTAGTTCTTCTTGTTCAACCACCTGTTTTCCTCTTTGCAGAATATCAATTAATCTCTTTTTCTTCTTTTCAATCTCACTTTGAGTTGTCTCATATTCATATCTTTCTCTATCTGCAATATCCTCTAAAGCTTTGTCATGCTCTAGATTGGTGTAGGTTTTCATTGTGTTCTCAAGAATTTCAATCCTTGCATACTGTTTGTAATATGTTTTATCTTTTTTGTAATCCTTCCATTGTTCTTTTGTGTACATCTCCCAGATAGGTATTCTTCCTCTTCCTCTTCCTTTACCTCTACCTCCACTTCTATATGGAGGTCTCCCTCTGAAGACTGGTGTTGGAAGAAGTTGTTTAGACATAGGAGCAGATGGAGAAGCTGAACTGGAGGTACTGGTTGAGTTGGTGCTGGATCAGGTGAGACAGAGTCTTGATCAACTATCTTGACTGGAGAGGGTGTTGTGGATGAATATTTAGAGGGCACCCTGAATGAGAGAGGATCAGGGATGAATGATTCAGTGTCTTCATAAAATTCTTATAGAGACTTCAAGTACATCTGATCATCTGAGATTGAGGGGACCTCTCCCTGAGTTGATGGCTCCCACTGAGCAAAGGGCAGGGTCCTTGGAGGAAAGGCCTTCCACCTGATTTATTGCATCTGAAAGCTGAAGTTTGGATGATACAGCCGGCTCTCCTTCAGTGGTGAGAGAGAAAGGGATTGTTGTCATGTAGATAGAATCTTGAAGAGGTTGATGATTTGGAAGAGGTTGTTGCTTGCTGGTACAAGTCTCCCCCCGCTTTATATCATTGAAAAAAGATATAAAGCCTTCAGCAGGCACGGCTGCCGATCGTACTTCATTATCAAAATCCATGAGTTCGGTTTTAAGGTCCTGCAATCTTTTGTGTTGGCGACAGAGTTTGCGATTGCAATCCATTGAGAAGTCAAGATAGAGGGAGCCAAACATTGATAGCACCGTCTCGAGGGCAAGATTGATGGCCTCAATAATATCTTGCTGATTTGACGAGGATGACATGGTAATGGGCAAGAACCTGGCTTTGATACCAATTGAAAGTGCACAGTGTTCCTCTGAGAATCCTCTAGAGGGGGGGGGGGGGGGTGAATACAGATTTAAAAAATATTCCTATTCTAACTGTGAATACAATAAAATAATCTAAGGGTTTATGCTCAATCAAGATCTCAGGCAGAATAAAATAGTGCTGAAATATAAAGCAAAAAACAGTAATGTAAACTAGTTATGAGGGACAACACAGAAAATTAGCAAACCAGAAGACACACAGATTTTTAGAAAACTTGGTAGGGATGCACCTCTGTGCCTAAGTCTTTTGGTAAGGAAACTCTTAGAACCACTAATCTTTTGACAAGGAGATCATGAACCACCAGATCTTTTGATAAGGAGATCTTGAACCACCAGATCTTTTGATAAGGAGATCTTGAACCACTAAATCCTTTGAAGAGGGATTAATAAAACTCTTTTACAGAAGGGAATTAGAAGGAGAAGGAGGAAGAGAAATGGTGTAGGAATTCTATTCTCAGAATTCTTATGAAGGTTGTGTGATACACAGCTTCTTGTATCAATCACTAGATCTGCTCTTGATGAACTCCTGCATATAATAGTGATGTTTTGCAGGAGCTTTGATTGTCAGATCCTTTGTGATTCTGATGATTGAGATCTAGTTGTTATGAGATGGTAATGAAGAACAGCTTTCAGATCCTTTATACTTTGCTTCTGATTAAGATCAGCCTGCTATATGATTGTGATGATGAGCAGTTGTTCTTCTCTTCTCTATATCTTCACAGTTTGGGTTCCTGGGGGAGGAGGAAGAGGAGGAGCAAATCGAGAGAGGATATCAACTGATTATTATAAATGCTATATCTTTCTCTTTCTTCTCTTGCCTTTTTATTGCCCCCCTGTTCAATTTGAATTTGTTTCACTTTAAGGTAAGTCCTGTAAGGGTATATTTGTTTGAACAGTAAATCTTTCTTTCCTTCTTTACTTCTCGACCCGTTCACCAATATTTGAGCTTGCTTCCAAGAAAGCTTTTCTCTGTCCTCTGTTAATTCTTCATTCCATTTGAGGCAATTAAGCAGTCGTTGGGGAATGGTCTTGAAAGAGGTGGGCCATGAGATAGGGTCAAAAATGACAGCTGAAAAGGTTTCCCTTTTCAGAATGTATTTGACGTAGTGTCGAGTTCACTTCCTCTCTTATCGGCGCACCTTCGAGTTCTTGAAGGAGCAGCTTCGAATTCATCCTTGCTCTAAACGAACTCTGCTTGTCAATGTTGCATCAATACCCAATTGACGTAACCGTCGAGTTGATCGCTTGGCTCTGAACTTCTGTATCTGCGTCAAGATGAAGTCGACGTTGCGTCGACTTTAGATTACTCTGACAGATACTTCCTTCTGTTCCGAATTGAAGTAGAAGCTGCCTCGACTTCTTCAAGTACTCTGACAAGTCCATGGCCTCTGCATCGATATCTATTCGTTGTAATGTCGACTTGGATCACTTCGACAGATGGATGAACTACTTGGACTTCTAGTCAGAGTCGCGTCGACAATAACTTGACGTTGTGTTGAATTCTATTCGACGCAAATGTTAACTTTGCCCATAGTTTGCTTCTCTTGACTTGATCATGACACCCTAGTTTTGAGTGTGATATCCTAAGACATCTAATGACCAGATTACCCTCACTATGCACTAGGTAATTCAATCCTAAGAGATAAAATCACTTTTAGTGAATTTGTAAGTTAAATCAATGGGGTTTTTCCCAACACAACCTCCTGTGAAAAAGAAAAAGATACTGTTCAAGTCTGCCTCAGATACTGGTACACCCCAATCAATCTTTGTTGTACCAAGTCCTGATGGGGACTCAGAATCAGATGATCTAGAGTTGGAAACCATAAAACTGTTGACAGCAAAAGTTCTTGGTCTGGGCTTCACCTTAAAAGATGTTTCTCCTGAAACAGAAAGTGACCTAGCAAAGTTGTTCAAAGTCCATGAAAAAACACAAAGGAATCCAGAGAAGGCAACCCCTGCAAATTTCAAGTATGTGGAAAGAAAGTTCAGAAGGATCTATGAGGACTTGTCTAATTTTCTGAAAGGAAGTAGATGTATTCTTGGGTAATCTCTGATAAACTCTTGTGACAATTAATCAGATACATTTTTGCTTACTGGTTTAATCTAGTCACTTATTTTATGTCTTATTATCTTGTCTGTATTATTCTTGATTATATAAGATGAATGTGTAAAATTACTTTATTCAAATTGTAAAATTTGTTAAGATAAACAGGGGGAGATTGTTGGGAAAAATCCTTTGATTTAACATAACAAATTACCTAAAAGTGATTTTATCTCTTCGGAATGAATTACCCATTGTATAGTGAGAGTAATCTGGTCACTAGATGTCTTAGGATGTCACAATCAACCTAGGGTGTTATGGCCAGATCAAGAGAAGCAAAACTTGGGCAAAGTTAACATTTGCGTCGAATAGAATTCGACGCAACATCAAGTTGTTGTCGATGCTACTCTGACTAGAAGTCCAAGTAGTTCACCCTTCTGTCGAAGTAATTCAAGTCGACGTTCCGTTGAATAGGTATCGAGGAAGAGGCCATGGAACTGTCAAAGTACTTTAAGAAGTTGACGCAACTTCTACTTCAACTCGGCGCAGAAGGAAGTACATGTTGAAGCAACCTAAAGTTGACGCAACGTCATCTTCATCTCGACACAGATAATGAAGCTTAGAGCCATGCCATCAACTCAACGGTTACGTCGATTGGGTATCGACTAAACATCGACTAGCAGAGTTCAATCAGAGCAAGGATGAATTCGAAGCTGCTCCTACAAGAACTCGAAGGTGCGTCGATAAGAGAGGAAGAGAACTCGACGTTACATCGAATACAGTCTGAAACGGGAAACCTTTTCAGCTATCATTTTTGCACACTCTCTCATGGTCCACCTCTCTCAATACCGTTCCCCAATGGCTCCTTAATTTTCTCAAATGGAATGAAGAATTAACAGAGGATAGAGAAAAGCTTTCTTGTTATCAAGCTTTATGTTGGTGGACGGGTCGGGAATTAAAGAAGTAAAGAAGGATGTAAATGTCCAGACAAAAATACCTTTTCAGCTCTTACAGAAAAGGAAAAGAAATTCAAATCGAACTGGACAATAAAAGGGATGAGAAGAAAGAGAAAAGCAAGGCATTCATTACAATCAGCCATAAACTTCTCTCAAGGGCTCTCTTCTTCCTCCCCCAGGAACCCTAATAGAAAACATACAGAGAAGATAAGAACATCTACTCTTCATCACAATCATATAACAGAGTGATCTTAATCTGAAGAAAAGAACAAAGGATCTGAAAGTTGCTCTTCATCACCATCTCATAGCAACTAGATCTCAATCAGCAGAAATACAAAGGATCTGACAATCAAAGCACCTGCAATACATCACTATCATAAGCAGGAGTTAATCAAGAGCAGATCCAGTGATAGATACAAGAAGTTGTGTATCATACAGCCTTCATAAGAATTCTGAGAACAACATTCCTACGCAATTTCTCTTTCTCTTTCTCCTTCTAATTCCCTTCGAAAAAAGAGTTTTATTAATCCCTCTTCAAAGGATTAAGTGGCTCAAGATCTCCTTATCAAAAGATCTGGTGGTTCAAGATCTCCTTATCAAAAGATCTGGTGGTTCATGATCTCCTTGTCAAAAGATCATTGGTTCTATGAGTCTCCTTACCAAAAGACTCAGGAACAATGGTGCATCCCTACCAGGTGGTAGAAGAGGGGAGTACCCATATTTTGGGGAACCTCTATAAAAATCTGCGTGTCTTCTGGTTTGCTAATTTTCTGTGTTGTCCCTCTTAGCTAGTTTACATTACTGTTTTCTGCTTTATATTTCAGCACTATTTTATTCTGCTTGAGATCTTGATTGAGCATAAATCCTTAGATTATTTTATAGTATTCACAGTTAGGATAGAAATAAATTTAAATCTATATTCACCCCCCCCCCCCCCCTCTAGAGGATTCTCAGAGGCACACTGTGCACTTTCCATTGGTATCAGAGGGAGGTTGATCATTAAAAGGTTAACACCTTGATCAAAAAGACCTCCTACTTTTACTTCTTTATTACAAACATATTTTATAAATAAAATGAGCTCTATGGATTATTCTTCTACAAGACCTCTAGTGTGTAATCTGAATAAGTTTACACTCTTGAAGGCCAGAATAAAATTATATAAGAACCCTCCCCCCTTCCCCCCACTTAAAGTTAAACATTGTCCCTAATGTTTAGAACTAAGAATGAAGAAAGGTAGAAAAAGTGCAAGTAAGAAAAGAAAAAAGTGCAAAAGTAAAAACTAAGGAGGAAGGAGGTGAAAGAAAACTTCCTTACTAGTGAAGTCAAAAAATTTTAATGCAAAAGAACAACAAATACAAACAGTAATAATTAAAGATAAGTATGGGGTTCCTCCATAAGCGCTTTGTTTAAGGTCGCGTAGCTTGACCCATTTGGCGATCAAGTTATAGGTGGAAGGATAAATGATTCACTCTTCCCATTCAAGATTTCTCCTGGAATATAAAACTTAAGTCGGTACCCATTTACTTTGAAGGAGCATTTTTCTCCGTGGGAAATGAGAACTGTCACATATGACCAAACCTCTTTTACGATAAATGGGATGGACCATCGAGATTTCAATTTTCCCAAAAAGGAGAAGACGGGGTTTATAAAGGAGGACGAGATCACCTGTTGAAAAAGTTGAAGGAAATTTTATATTTCTATCATGGTAGAACTTGGCTCGCGCCTATAAAACTTGTTGCTCTCATAAGCGTTTGCGCGCCACTCATCAAGTTCATTTAATTGAAACTTACGGTGCTCAGCTTCTAAGGTAGAATCAAGGTTTTAGAACTTAAGTGCCCAGAATGGGGGGTGCTCTAACTCGATCGGAAGGTGGCAAGCCTTGCCATAAACCAATCAATACGGTGTAAAACCGATGGAAGACCTATACGCCATTCGATAGGCCCATAGCACGTCATCGAGCTTAAATGTCCAATCTTTCCTATTAACAGAAACTGTTTTTTCTATGATCTGCTTCAACTCGCAATTCACAACTTATACTTGGTCGCTCATTTGGGTATGATAAGCAATGGAGAGTTTGTGCATGGCACCATATTTTGCTAAAATTTTAGCAAATTGGCTATTGTATAAGTGGGTGTCTCTATCACTAACTATGGCGCGTGACGTGCCAAAATGATAGAATAATTTTTTTAGGAAGTTAATAACGAATCTCGCATCGTTGATGGGGAGATGTTGTGCTTCCGCCAAATTTTATATGTAGTCGAATGCAATGATAATATTTTTGTTCATAAAAGAGGGAGGGAGAGGACCAGTGATATTGATACCCCAAAGGTCAAAAATTTCGCATTATAAAAAGAGATTTTGGGGCATTTCATCCCGGCGGGAGATGTTGCCCGACCGCTGGCAGCTGTCACATGTATTGACAAGGGTGTAAGCATCTTTAAAGTATGTGGGCCAGTAAAAGACTGCTTCCAGCGCCTTCCTCGCGGTCTAGTTTGCTTGATAGTGACCACCAGTTGGTCCTTTGTGGCAGTGCCGCAAAATTTTCAAACCTTCCTAACGCGAGACACATGTTCTCACTACATGGTCTGTGCAGCCATGGAATAGAAAGGGGTCCTCTCAAAAATAATTCTTTAAGACAGAAAAGAATTGTTAGGAATATTACCCCTCAATGTTCCCTTGTTTTGAAGATGCATCATATACAATGCTATGTTCATATTGTATTTGATAAGCCATTTTATTTTAGTTTTATACAGGCTTCAGTTACTCCAAACCATGGAATAACATTGATTATTTCACTGTCATGATCAGCTTAGATAACAGTCTGGTGTCTGCTGAACTTTTGAGACTCAGCTGTATTGTCGCTGAGAATGAAGACTGTCTCAGTTTTGCAGCATATGGAGGAAACCGCTGAGAAGGCCATCTATTTCAGCAGATCTGCTGAGATGCAGTTTATTCTAGCGCTGACACTGGAGCCTGTCTCAGCCCATCCGCTGAGACAAACTCAAATATAAATGTTACTCTGGCGGGATCTATTTTTGGCGGAAGTGACAAGAAAGAAAGCTAAGCTTTTCTATTCTTGTCCATGTCGTGATAAGGCATTCCTTAGAGTCGTTGAAGATTACTGAAGTTATAAAAGAGATTGCTAGCTCAATGGAACAATACTGATTTTCCTAGGAAGTCATCTCTCTCTTAAGCTACATGCCGATTAATCCAAGAGAGATAGCTAGTTCTTGCTGATTCTTTTCAGAAGAACAAGTTAATTTTCTTCCTTCTACTAAAGAAAAAGATTAGCTGGAGCAAGGACATTAGTTGTTGTTATCCAGCCCTGCTTTAAGACAGCATCTGCTGTGTTCTACAACAGAAGAATCAAGCTGAAGGTTTATTTTGTTGGAACCAGTATTTGGCCCAATGAGGAGTTCGGACCCCTGTGAAGGGGGCGACTAGTGCTTACTGTTACGCCCCTGATTTTCGTTAATTATTTACGTGGCCGCTGTGACATAGTTTTGGCGTAAGGGTGTTACGTCAGCTTGTCAGGTTTAGTTTTGAGCCTTAGCATAGTTAAAGTATGTAATTTAGATCGAGCACGCGAGTTTTCGCGTCGTTTTGATTTGTAGAGAAGATTTTGTGTAGTATTGAGAATTTAGCTTCGGGAAGCTTTTGCCCGAGTTTGGCTCCTCGGAATTTAATTCTGACTTCGCCATTGGATTCGTAGCGCCGTGTTTCAATTAAGGTGCGATTTTCGTAGTAATCCGAGTTGTTCTGGTCGCCTTCACAGTTTAAGTAAATTGGGGAATTAATTAATTAATTAATTAATAATTTAGGTTTTCATATAAATACCTAAACTTCCTTCCCTATTCACCTTCTTCTCCATCGACCCCAAATCAGCTGCCGAGCGAAAGAGCGAGAGCGGAGCTTCGAGGAGCGTTCGATCGTCGATTCCTAGGACTGTAGTAGTCGGAATCGTGTTTGGAGAGTGGATTTGGAAAGCTCTCGGCGAGATATTCGTCTTGGTGGTAAGCTTTTCCTGTTTTGTGGAATTTTTGGAGTTAGGGTAGTGACCTAACCCCTTCTTTCGACCCGAAAAGTTTTAGGTTTTGTGCTCAGGTGTGTTCTTGGCCGGATCCTTAGCTTTCGGAGCGGAGATCCTCGAGTTTGCAAGGTTAAAAGGCAAGTGGCAATTTCTTTCTCCTTCTCTTTGATGTTGGAGTGTTGTTTCTTGCTTAAGTTTGTATTGCTTTGTCTCAACTCCTGATCTTGGGTGTTACTTGGCTAATTTAACCCTTAGACTCCCTTTGGAGATCTCCCTAAATGTCTGTTTTTCCCTCAAGCGAGTCCGTCTGCAGCTCAGACATTCGGTTTTTGATTTCTCGAGAAGTCCCCTAATTTTTCGAGAAATCCTCTGGTGTTTCGAGAAATCCTTCTCATCCCCTGGATTAGCCATTGAGAGGTCCTTCTCGAGAAGTCTCGGCCGTTCTCGAGAAGTCTTAGCCGTTCTCGAGAAGTTCTTGTTGTTCTCGAGAAGTCGCCTTAGCCCAGCTTGCGAGAAGACCCCACCCCACCTTGAGCTCTCGAGAAATGCCTCCTTTCTCTCGATAAATCCCTGTTGTTCTCGAAAAGTCCACTCTCGAGAAGTGCCTTTCCCTCTCGAGAAGTCCCCTTCCTCTCGAGAAGCCCCTGTCCTCCTCTCGAGAGATCCATGCTGTTAATCCCTTGGTTTTTCCGAGAAGTCCTTTTACCTTCCCTCGAGAATTGTCTTCTCCTTCTCGAGGAATGTCTGCTTTGTGTCGTGGTCATGATTACTTATCCCTTTTTTTGAAACCTCGTACTTGTTGTGGTTAAGCCAACTTATGAGTTCTCTTATGTTTATTATTGGAAGAATGTTTACCTTGTTGTGACCCTACCTCTTAGGGCATCCTATTGATTATCCTTTCGGACAGCATCACGTGTTTAATTGAAATTTAATTAATAAGAACCGCTGTCTTTAGCCTTACACAGTAGTTGTGTTTGGGGGACAGTGGGGCAAATGTTATAGCCTTGCACGGTGGTCGTGTTTGGGTGGTTGGGTCTAGAGCCCCCCCCCCCCCCCCCCCCCCCACTCTGTGTTTGGGCTTTGGGTGGCGGAGGTAGATAACCGCTCCCGTTTAATTGAGCTGATCAGTCTCTTTAAATAATGAAACAAGATAAATGAAACTTGCTTGTTCCTCTTTCTGTCACATTCTTTTTAGTGCTCTCGGTGCTTGTTAGTTCTTGTTTAGAGCTTCTCATCCGGTAAATCTTGCTTGGGTTGGTACCCCTTATGCCTTGCTTACTTTCCTGCTAATTTTCTGCCACTTGTAATTCCTTGCTGAGGCGTTCTTTGTTTTATTGAATGCCTCAGGTTCAGAGCCGTAGCGGCTAGTGGTGTAGCCTGAAGTTCAGAGTTTTAGTAGTTGTTCACCCCGCTGCTGCGAGGTAGTTGTTTTTAGTTTCTTCTTGTGCTCAGATATACTAGTTGGTGTCAATGGGTTAGTGTCATGTTGTTGACGCCCATTGTGCCCTTTTTATACTTTATAGCTTATTTGCCAGTTTATGCCACTACTTTTAGATCTTGTGTATCTTACTCTCTAGAACGATTTATGTTAGGTGCACTATAGTTATAAAATGGTTTTTTTTTTATCCTCATTGCATTCTTTCCAACTGAACCCTTAACTTTAAAGTTGCTTAAAGGTATTTTCTACTATTACAATACACCTAGTTATGTGCATATCATTTACCTTATGCTCCGTCGTTTGCATACATTTAGGACTTTAATTAAACTAAATCAAGTACTTTCCGCTGCAATTATATATACTTTCTCGGTGGACTAGTTGATCCACGGACTGAGAGTCACAGTTCTTACCTCAAAACCCCTAATAAATGATTTCAAATGATGACTTATCATATAATCATGTTTTGTTTGGTTAAGTAATAGGTTTCCGCCTGAGCGTCTGCAGTTGTCTCCTGTATGACATGGCATCATGACGTGTATTTTCTCTTACTCTGATATTCTTAAATTCGGAGAAAATGCGGGTTGTGACAGTTGGTATCCGAGGGAGCTTGTTCGACAAGTTGGTCGGGCAACAAATTTTGATATAGTAGTGGTTTTGGTTTCATTGCATACACACATTGATGTGTCATCAGTGCGTCTTGGCCGAAGCATGAACACTACACTCATAGCATGATAAGAAGTATACGGGGCATATTATGTAGTATGGGATGCATAATATGTGTTTGTATATGGATCCACCATAGGTGGCAACATGTGACGGTTATGTAGTATGGGGTGCATAACCCTCATCACATGGATGCCCATTAGCACGTTTTCTCTTTCGTTACATGCAATATTATGTAGTATGGGATGCATAATATTACATGTGTACGCCGCTCATAACATGCACTAAGTCCTTTATTAGAATGCATAGCACAACATACCTTACATGGCATTGCATAAGCACACATGCGAAGTTAAAGACTTATATGATGACACATGTACACACATGATTTCAAAACGAATAGAATGAAAAATTCATGCATTCATGCCCTTGCACATGAGACAAGAGGGACGATGTAGTATCGTTCCCAAATTTAGCATATCATCATGAAAAAATATCCCAGAGAAAGGTAGTGGAAAGGGCAAGTAGCTGTACATGTATGTTCTGAACCAAGCAGTGTAGTTCTAGTGCAGGGTTATGTTTTAATTATAGGTTTATGCGTTAGCAGAGATGTCTCGGAGGCGTGTTGCGACGAGGTTGACCCCCCCCAATCAGAGGGTGAATCTTCGGGTGCGCAGAGTGAGGCCATGATCGAAAGTCTGCGACAAAGTAATGAGCTTCTGTGCAGGCAGTTAGTTGCGATGCAATCGCAGATCCAAACGTTGTTGACTACCGCCGCTGGGCAGCAGCCTGTGGTGCAGGACCCTATAGTTGGTCAGACTATACCTGTTCCTCCCGCTCCTTTGGTGCCTCCAGTTTTGCTGCCACCAGAGATGAACTTCATTTCGCATTTCCAGCGACTAGGACCTCCTACGTTTGACGGAAGAGCTGATTTCATGGCATTAGATGACTAGTTTGTTGCCATTGAGAAGATGTTTTTGTACTCGGGAATCTCTGCAGACCAAAAGGTGATGGTCGCCGCTTACCAGCTGAAAGGACTTGCTAAAAGCTGGTGGATTAGGGAGAGGGAAAATCTCGTAGGCGGATGTTCGTGGGAGTCGTTCAAGGCGATGGTGTTAAAGAAGTTTCCGCCGTCGGTCGAGCAAGACCGTTTAATGAATAATTTTCTGCACTTGAAGCAAAGACAGCTCACGGTTAGTGAGTATGAGATCGAGTTCAGTAAGTTGAGCAGATTTGCTCCAGATTTAGTGACATCTGAGGTAGGAAGAGTGAAACGATTTCTCGGAGGACTTCGTAGCGATATTCAGCAGTTGGCGAGCGCTTATAGATCTGAAAGTTATGCTGAAGTGGTAGAAGCATTGCTGAAGGTCGAGGCTATCGACAATGCCAAGAATAGAGGTGCATTAATGAAAAAGGACAAGAGGAAGGTCGAAGAGGGGGAGACCCCCAAGGTTGTTAGTCCGGCTCCAAAGAAGAGGAGTGGTGAAGTGTGTAGCTTCTGTGGTCTCCCTGGCCATCCAGTTGAGAAATGTTTCCAGGGGAAGGGAGCTCAGAAGCAGCAGCGGGTGCTAGCAATTCAGGGTGCTCTGAAGGGTGTAGTGCTCTGCCAGTTGTGCAAGCAGAGTGGGCACGATGCGGCCCAGTGTTGGACAAAGGAAAAGGTTTGCTTCCAGTGCAAGCAGAAAGGGCATATGAAGTTCCAATGCCCGCTAGTTCAACCCCCGTTGCAGCCTATTCCGCTTTGAGCCTTGCCGCCGCCGCATCATCAGGATAAAGGAAGAGGAAAGCTGAATGTGTTAACCCAGGAGCAAGCGCAGTCTTCGACCCAAGTGATCGCAGGTTAGACCTTAAGTCAACTGTTTAGTCTTGATTCCTGTTAGTTCGCTGAGCTAGACTAGTTATTGTTCGTGCTTATATGTAGACTTACAGTAAAGAATCGTTGGGCGCGTGTTCTGTTCGATTCGGGTGCTACCTATTCGTTCGTAGCAAGGGCTTTCATCGAGCGCCACCGTTTGACCCCTGAGCTGGGCAACGATTCGTTCCTCGTTAAGTTCCCTTCTGGTGAATTTGTGTTCACGAATCGGTGCGTCCGAAGTTGCCCCATTCTCTTAGGAGAATTCTTGGCTGTTGCTGATCTCAAAGTGTTGAACTTAGAAGACTTTGACGTGATTTTGGGTATGGACTGGTTGTCCAGTTATGATGCGGTCATCCGATGCAAGGAAAAGCGCCTGGACTTCGTGATGGACAACGGTCAACCCATGAGCATTTTTGGTTCTCCGTACCAGAGTTCTTCGATAATTTATGCGGTATGTGCTCGGAAACTATTAATTTCCGGTTGTTTGGCTTACCTTATTTCTGTAGTAGAAACTGTTCCTGGACCGCTGTGTATTGAGAGCGTTCCGGTTGTGCGAGAGTTTCCTGACATCTTCCCTATCAGTCTTCCTGGACTCCCGCCTGATAGAGATGTAGAGTTCGTCATTGATCTTGAGCATGGTACTCGTCCTATTGCTAAGGCACCGTATCGTATGGCCCCGCGCGAGTTAGAAGAGTTGCGAACTCAGTTAGATGAATTGTTGCAGTGTGGTTTCATTAGGCCAAGTTCTTCGCCCTGGGGTGCTCCAGTTTTGTTTGTGAAAAAGGACGGTTCTATGAGGTTGTGCATAGATTATAGAGAATTAAACAAAGTGACCATCAAGAACAGGTATCCGTTGCCGAGGATAGATGACCTGTTTGATCAGTTGCATGGTAGCACGGTGTTTTCGAATATCGACCTTCGATCAGGCTACCATCAGTTGAGGATCCGTGAGTCAGACGTACCCCGAACTGCCTTTCGTTCTCGTTATGGCCATTTTGTGTTTATAGTCATGTCGTTTGGTTTGACAAATGCACCCTCTGTATTTATGGACATGATGAACCGCGTGTTCAAGGATTTTCTGGACCATTTTGTTGTGGTATTCATAGATGATGTGCTAGTTTATTCTAAGAGTGCTGAGGAACATGCTACGCATTTGTGCTTAGTATTGTCTACTCTTAGAGAACACAAGTTGTATGCGAAGCTGAGTAAGTGCGAGTTCTGGCTTCCTCAGGTGTCCTTTCTGGGTCATGTGGTGAACAAGGATGCAATTACTGTAGACCCAGCTAAGATTTCTGCTGTGTTAGATTGGAAGACGCCTTCAACACCTAAGGATATAAGGAGTTTCTTAGGGTTGGCTGGGTACTACAGGAGATTTGTTCAAGGGTTCTCGGTGCTGTCGGCACCTTTGATTAAGCTTACCCAGAAGAATACAGCTTTTATTTGGAGCGAAAAATGCGAAGAAGCCTTCCAAGATTTAAAGAGGCGTTTGTGCAGTGCACCTGTGTTGGTCTTGCCGATCGAAGGATTAGAGTATGCCGTTTATGTGGACGCATCTCACATTAGTTTAGGATGTGTTTTGATGCAAGAAGGAAAGGTGATTGCCTATCTAGACAACTGAAAGTTCATGAAAGGAATTACCCTACGCATGACTTAGAATTTGCTGCAGTGATTTATGATTTAAAGCTTTGGAGACATCTTCTTTATGGAGTGTCATGCAAGATTTTCACGGACCACAAGAGTCTGAAGTATGTCTTTACCCAGAAGGAGCTGAATTTGCGCCAGCGGAGGTGGTTGGAGTATGTTGCGGATTATGAAGTTGATATTCTATATCATCTGGGTAAGGCTAATGTAGTGGTTGATGCCCTGAGCAGAATGACCGCGCATATCTTCAATCTCTCTGTGCAGTCCTTGGTAGAAGAGTTTATGTTGATGGATATCTCAGTTGGTAGTAGTACCGCGCCTTCGAGCTTAGGAGTTGAAGAACCTTCTTGGATTACCCTTACGAGGTTGCACCAGAAGGAAGATCCTGATTTGCAACATCTCCGGAATAGAACTTACAAAGGTGAGCTACCTGACTTTTCAATCGATGATAAAGATACTTTGAAGTATCGAGGTAGGTATTGTATTCCCGCACTTAATGACATTCAAACCAAGATCTGTAGTGAAGCGCATGATTCTAGTGTTTCATATCATCCTGGCTCCACAAAGATGTACAAAGACCTGAAGCAGATCGTTTGGTGGTCAGGTATGAAAAGTGATATAGCCAAGTATGTTTCTGAATGCTTTACTTGTCAACGTGTTAAGGCGGATCATAAGAGGCCTGGTAACCCTTTGGATATTCCAACCTAGAAGTGGGAGAGTATTTCAATGGATTTCATTACCGTTTTGCTGAGATCTCCTGGAGGTCACGATTCGGTATGGGTCATAGTTGACCGTCTGACAAAGTGTGCTCACTTTGTGCCGTTTAAAATTGGATATTCTATGGAAAAGATTGCAGAACTTTATTTGAATGAAGTCATCAGATTGCATGGTGTGCCCGTAAGCATTGTGTCGGACCGAGATTCAAGGTATATGTCTCGTTTCTGGAGGAGTCTGCAAGGAGCTTTGGGTACAGACCTTAGATACTCTATCGCTTACCACCCCCAGACAAATGGTTAGACGGAGAGAGTGAATCAGATTTTAGAATATATGATCAGGTGCTATATTTTGGATCATGGCGGAGCTTGGGATAAGCGTCTTGGATTGATGGCATTTGCCTACAATAATAGTTATCAGGAGAGTTTACAAATGGCACCCATTGAGGCTTTGTATGGGAGGCGTTGCCGAACCCCCTTATTTTGGGCCGAGATTGGTGAGAGTCCGTTGTTAGGCCTAGAAGCTTTGGAAGAGATGAGCGTTGCTGTGACTCATATCCGTGAGAAGCTTCGTGTTGCTCAGGAGCGGTATGAGAAGTATGCTAATCGGAGGAGAGTGGATCTAGAATTTTCCGTTGGAGACTTAGTGTTCTTGAAAGTTTCTCCGATGCCGGGTGTTAAGAGATTTGGAAGGAACCACAAGTTGGACCCCCGGTATGTGGGACCTTTCAGGTTGTTGAATGCATCGGAGTGTCCGCTTATAGATTAGATTTTCCTGCCTCCTTTCCAGATGTTCACGATGTGTTTCATGTGAGCCAGTTGAGGAAGTGTTTGCGTAGTGATCGGCTTGTTCTTGATTCGGTGCCCGTTTTGCAGCCCAATCTTTCGTATGTTGAAGAGCCTGTCTGAATCTTGGAGACTAAGGAGCATGTGCTGCGGAGGAAGACGATCCCGATTGTTAAGGTTCTTTGGAAGAATCAGGGTGTCGAAAGCGCAACTTGGGAGCTGGAGTCTGCCATGAGAGAGACTCATCCTAGCCTCTTCTCTTAGATTTTGGGTAACTCTTCTGTCTGGAAACCTTTGGATTTGATTCTGTATCTTTCTTAACCTTTGGATTTCATGTTTCGGGACGAAACTTCTTTTTAGGGGGAGTGACTGTAACGCCCCTGATTTTCGTTAATTATTTATGTGGCCGCTGTGACGTAGTTTTGGCATAAGGGCGTTACGTCAGCTTGTCCGGTTTAGTTTTGAGCCTTAGCATAGTTAAAGTATGTAATTTAGATCGAGCGCGCGAGTTTTCACGTCATTTTGATTTATAGAGAAGATTTTGTGTAGTATTGAGAATTTAGCTTCGGGAAGCTTTTGCCCGAGTTTGGCTCATCGGAATTTAATTCTGACTTCGCCGTTAGATTCGTAGCGCCGTGTTTTAGTTAAGGTGCGATTTTCATAATAATCCGAGTTGTTCTGGTCGCCCTAAACTTCCTTCCCTATTCACCTTCTTCTCCATCGACCCCAAATCAGCCGCCGAGCGAAAGAGCGAGAGCGAAGCTTTGAGGAGCGTTCGGTCGTCGATTCCTAGGGCTGTAGTAGTCGGAATCGTGTTTGGAGAGTGGATTTGGATATCTCTCGGCGAGATCTTCGTCTTAGTGGTAAGCTTTTCCCGTTTTTTGGAATTTTTGGAGTTAGGGTAGTGACCTAACCCCTTCTTTCGACCCGAAAATTTTCAGGTTTTGTGCTCAGGTGTGTTCTTGGCCGGATCCTTAGCTTCCGGAGCGGAGATCCTCGAGTTTGCAAGGTCAAAGGCAAGTGGCAATTTCTTTCTCCTTCTCTTTGATGTTGGAGTGTTGTTTCTTGCTTAAGTTGGTATTGCTTTGTCTCAACTCTTGATCTTGGGTGTTACTTGGCTAATTTAACAATTAGACTCCCTTTGGAGATCTCCCTAAATGTTTGTTTTTCCCTCAAGCGAGTCCGTCTGCAACTCAGACCTTTGGTTTTTGATTTCTCGAGAAGTCCCCTGATTTTTCGAGAAATCCTCCGGTGTTTCGAGAAATCCTTCTCATCCCCTGGATTAGCTTCTGAGAGGTCCATCTAGAGAAGTCTCGTCCGTTCTCGAGAATTCTTAGCCGTTCTCGAGAAGTTCTTGTTGTTCTCGAGAAGTCGCCTTAGCCCAGCTTGCGAGAAGACCCCCCCACCCCCCATTCAGCTATCGAGAAATGCCTCTTTTCTCTCGAGAAATCCCTGTTGTTCTCAAAAAGTCCCCTCTCGAGAAGTGCCTCTCCCTCTCGAGAAGTCCCCTCCCTCTCGAGAAGCCCCTGTCCTGCTCTCGAGAGATCCGTGCTGTTAATCCCTTGGTTTTTCTGAGAAGTCCTTTTACCTTCCCTCGAGAAGTGTCTTCTCCTACTCGAGGAATGTCTGCTTTGTGCCGTGGTCATGATTACTTCTCCCTTTTTTTAAAACCTGATGAGCAAAACTATGTTTGCAAACGACAACGGCAAGTGTACCGTATCGAATGTAGTATAGGTTATAAAAACCAAGGTCGTATTAGACTCGGGGCGGTTGAGTACTCTTACTTCAAGAAAATCTCTATTATTTTATCAAATAGAACTTGGGAGTGATTTTGCAAAGGAAAATAAAAACAAGATTAAAACGACGAGTAAAAAGGGCTAGCACTCGATCTTTGAATCACCTTGGAATAAAAGGATAGAAGAAACAAGAAAATCTAGATCTCTTAGGAAATTTGCTTTGACCGTGGAGGTTCCCGAATTATGAACGCACCTCTCTCGAGGATACGCCCAACTAAGATTAGGTGGATCAACCGAACTCTCGTTCTATAATTGAACCTAATACTTGCTTTATCGTAATGAACCCCTCTATTGGATTTGACTCCAATCCGGGAGATTTATGTCATCCTTACTAAAGGGTTGCATTCAACTCTCTTTATCCTTGAATGATCGATTCGTCTTACGAGCTTGTTCGGCTAACTAAAGAACGAGAATTATATATCGAAAATATAATCTCATTTCATTAAAATCAAGGATAAATAGAAAGTATTTCCAAGAAGAGAAAAAGATGTTCTAAATTACTTCATGATAATTATTTTTCCTCGGATCATCTCGATCGAGTACTAAAAGAAATCTAAGTACTCATGGAGATAGAGGAATTAAAGAAGGTAAAAGAACACATGAAGAGGGGAGGAGAAATAAGAGAATAGAACTATTTAATTAATTGCAATTGAAAAGAAATACAAGCTAGAAATTGAAAATTACAACTATTGAAATAAAAGAACAACTACAAGACTACTAAAACATGAAAATAAAACAAGAAATGGAGATTTGAACTCCCAAAATTCGTCCTTGAACATCTGCTGAAGCTGGCTTTTTATAGCTGAAAAGTTGAGGTTACACGCCCTTGGTCACGCCCGTGACCAAGGGCGTGTAAGGGGCGTGATCGAAGCAGCAACGGAGAGGGCGCCTTCTAGAGTAATTGCGAGCATTTCGGCCGTGTCACGCCCTAGGTCACGCCCGTGACCTGGGGCGTGTAATCTTGAAATAGTGTTGCTGGCGGGAAACTCTGGCGGGAAGAAGCGCGGGGCGAGTCATGCCCGTGACCTGATGTCGCGCCCGAGGTCACGCCCGTGACCTGGGGCGTGTAACTTTAAATGACATGGCAGGCGTACTCTGGATGCTATGGCGAGTCGCGGCCGTGACACTGGGTCACGCCCTTGGTCACGCCCGTGACCTGGGGTGTGTACTTGGCGAATTCTTCACGGAACGCTCCCTGGTGGAGGAATTGGGTCTGGAACACATCTTTGACTGTCACGCCCGTGACCTTGGGCGTGTACTTTGGATTTTTACTCAAAGTGCCCAGAAAACCTACAAAACATAAAATAAGCTTAAATTAGTTGAAGAGATTAAAAAGGAACAGATTAAATAAGAAAATACATAAAAATTATATAAATTCAATTTAAAACTTTATTAAAATAATACTAAAAGATGAGTACAAAAAGTACTCATCAAAACCTCGTACTTGTTGTGGTTAAGCCAACTTATGAGTTCTCTTATGTTTAGTATTGGAAGAATGTTTACCTTGTTGTGACCCTACCTCTTAGGGCATCCTAGTGATTATCCTTTCGGGCAGCATCCCGTGTTTAATTGAAATTTAATTAATAAGAACCGTTGTCTTTAGCCTTACACAGTAGTTGTGTTTGGGGGACAGTGGGGGAAATGTTATAGCCTTGCACGGTGGTCGTGTTTGGGTGGTTGGGTCTAGAGCACCCCCACCCGGTGTTTGGGCTTTGGGTGGCGGAGGTAGATAACCGCTCCTGTTTAATTGAGCTGATCAGTCTCTTTAAATAATGAAACAAGATAAATGAAACTTGCTTGTTCCTCTTTCTGGCACTTCCTTTTTAGTGCTCTCGGTGCATGTTAGTTCTTGTTTAGAACTTCTCATCCGGTAAATCTTGCTTGGGTTGGTACCCCTTATGCCTTGCTTACTTTCCTGCTAGTTTTCTGCCACTTGTAATTCCTTGCTGAGGCGTTCTTTGTTTTATTGAATGCCTCAGGTTCAGAGCCGTAGCGGCAAGTGGTGTAGCCTGAAGTTCAGAGTTTTACTAGTTGTTCACCCCGCTGCTGCGAGGTAGTTGTTTTTAGTTTCTTCTTGTGCTCAAACATACTAGTTGGTGCCAATGGGTTAGTGTCATGTTGTTGACGCTCATTGTGCCCTTTTTATACTTTATAGCTTATGTGCCAGTTTATGCCACTACTTTTAGATCTTGTGTATCTTACTCTCTAGGAACGATTTATGTTAGGTGCACTATAGTTATAAAATGGTTTTTCTTCATCCTCATTGCATTCTTTCCAACTGAACCCTTAACTTTAAAGTCGCTTAAAGGTATTTTCTACTATTACAATACACCAAGTAATGTGTATATCATTTACCTTATGCTCCGTCATTTACATACATTTAGGACTTTAAGTAAACTAAATCAAGTACTTTCCGCTGCAATTATATATACTTTCTCGGTGGACGAGTTGATCCATGGACTGAGAGACACAGTTCTTACCTCAAAACCCCTAATAAATGATTTCAAATGATGACTTATCATATAATCATGTTTTGTTTGGTTAAGTAATAGGTTCCCGCCTGAGCGTCTGTAGTTGTCTCCTGTATGACGTGGCATCATGACGTGTATTTTCTCTTACTCTGATATTCTTAAATTCGGAGAAAATGCAGGTTGTGACACTTACTGATCCCATGGATGAACCTGACCGAAGGCTTAGAACAAAAGACACGACCGTTGGCAACAGTGTGGAGGTCCCACCACACACCCGAAAGATCTTTTGAGCGCTTCCCCTCCCAAGCCAAGACTGTACTCAGGCACCTTGGAGAGCTGAAAGAGCTAACCAAAGAGATCCTGAGGAGAATCAAAGATCTTGAATGCTCTCCAAAGGTGCCCCAAAGGGTCTATTTATAGCCTTTATAAACTGGTTTGCTAATAGCGGGATTTCACCTTTTGGCTTTGCTATATGCACCCCAAGGTGGTCTGCTAACAACCAAACTCCGCTGTTCTGGAGGACTATTGGCATCCCACCAAGGGTATCAGGGTAAATTCACCTATAGCCCTTGCTGGGCGAGTGGCCCGTGAAGGTGCCACTCGCCAGCCTCTCTGCGAGCTGGGCCTGCGAGAGCTCCTCTTGCGAGTGGAGGTGAACCTACACTCGCCTCGCCAAACTGGCGCTGCGAGATCCCACTTGACTCGCTCTAGCTAAATGCACCCCAGAGCAGCTCTCAACACACGCTATGCCATCACCGCTCACTATCCGCGAGTTAGATCCCTGGTCTACCTCGCCTTGCCCCGGCCTGATGCTCGTTGCGAATCAGCGAGGGTCCCAACAGGCTACTCATCGCGGATCAACGAGTGCTCTCTGAATTGCCTGTAGCTGATTTCTTCGTGAGTCGGCGAACACTGGGTTGTATATATTTAAATATTCTTCTGTTATAGAAGTAAGAATCTATTTCTGTAAGAACATTCTTCTTCTGTGTTATAGGGCCTTTAATCATGAGTTTGTAGGGCTGAGTGCCTGAGTTGTAGGGATGTACTCCCAGCCTAAGTTGTATGGCTTCTTGTGTAAGATCCCCCTCCTCCTTATAGGAGAGTTCCCAGATCTTATGCCCAGAACCATCTTCTTACACTGACCCCAACTCACGGGTTAGCTGTCACCACTCAACGCTGATCCTGCCGGCTAATTCGATCATATCATAGGCCAATTTTGCAAAAAGTAATAAATACAAATGACAAGTCCACGACCACAGCACACACACACACACACACACATATATATATTTATTAATATATATATATATATATAAAGTGCAAATAATCCCCAATGAGAACAAAATAGTAGAGTGTAAGGGCTTAAGCCCAGTACAAGTACAAAAAGGAAATAATAGAGCACTCTCTCACTCTACACTATGCGGAAGCTACACAAAATACACTCCAACATGTTGTTGTATGGTAGTAGTGATATGCGGCATCTATTCCTCAGGGTCTACCATCACATCCGGCGTGTCGTACTGCTGCTCCTGCTCCTCGATCTCCTGGTGTTACGGCCACATCCGACCGATAGTCAAAAAGACTAAGCCATTTTGTCCTCGCCTCCCCCGTGGAATCCTAGGTACTGAGCGGGAGGACGAAGCGAAGGATAACATGGGGTAAAAGAAAGAAGCAGGTGACATGGATTATACAAACATCATAATTAATGAACGAGCAGTAAGTATAACATCATTAGGTAATATATGAGCAATAAATATGACAACAGTAGATAATAAACAAGCAGTGGGTATATAAATGTAGCGCAAGTAAGGTAATAAGAGAACTACCACACTATCATCTAGAGTACCTTAACTTATATGAATGCCCATACAAACGTACAAGTTAAGATTTCTGGAATTGTAACTTATCATATAAAAGAGCTCAAACTAATTTATATAATAAGGGTCTGCAAAAGTATATGTCTAAAGTATGTATGAATGTTATGCTATGTTATGAGATATTCATACAGTGCAACTCACTCACACGACTCTGCACGCGCAAACCTTTAGTTCCCAATTTTTGAGGGCAGCAAGCCTCTCAAGTACTTCTGTTGTGGCAATGGAATCAGTGGATCGTGCACTCCACTTCTAGGAGGGCATAAACAATACCAGACCTAGACCTTACGTACGATGTTGTACATGTCCTAGGTGCACTTTCGTGGGCTTTTGCGTACTCTTGATGGCATCCCGCCAGTCTTCTATGGTCGGTGTGGGTTGTTGGATCTCATGGCGCCCTTAGAGGGGGGGTGAATAAGGGGTTTACTATTTTTGAGATAAACTGACAGATTTTAAAATAACAGAAAACTTTTTGGTTCTGTCGCTAACACATGGCGTTATCTCTCCAGAAAATATTTTTACAGAAATATTCAAAATGATTTTCTTTATTAATATAATTCCAGACTAATTAGATATAATGAAAAAGAATTTTATATTTCACAAAAATGATTACAAGCATAAAATTTTAATAACGCTTGAAATTAGAGGCGACAACTTAAAAATCACTTTTTGTTCCTTCACCAGTCCTTCTCCCAAGGACCGGTTGGCTATAGCTTATCTTTCCCCAGATAAGGCCTCTAGACACCCCCTAGATCTACCCTAGACCTAGTCGCCATGCACAAGGCGGCGAATTTCCCCCTAAACTGAACCCGAACTAGTCGTCACACGCAAGGCGGCGAATTCACTACCGTTACAAAGAAAAAATGAAAAGATAAAGTAAAAATCAGAATAAAAGACTCCTTAGAATGAAGGGCGCTAAAGGAGATGTTGAAGATACGCCATGACCACGTCGGAGTTGAAGCGAGCGTCCTTCTTCAAATTTGCCGTTGGAAATCTCCTTCTCACTCTTGTTCCTCAATATTGGTGTTAGGAGTGCTCTCTGAATTCGGGATAAAATGATCTCTCAGAAGTATAGAATCAATTCTTTAAATATGCACATAAGCTAATGCGCGACGTTAAGAGCTAACGGTAGTGTTAGTGAGCATGCACTGTCGTGGCTAAGATCGTGTAACCGTCGGGATCGTAGCAGATTCATGGACTCAATGCGGGCGTTAAGAGTCAACGCTGACGTTGTCTCTGGCTTCTCATCGGAATATCTTCTCCATGTCATTCCCTTCTCGACATCATCCCTCTTCAACGATAAGTTAACGCTGGGCGTTAACTTGTTAACATGGGGCGTTAACACTCTTTTCAGAGAATCATCATCAATCAGCATACTGTATATATGTTTATTTAACTATAGTACTTGCACACTATAAACACAAGCAAGATCAAATACATAGTGTGATTTATTATTCTCAAACTAAGAGATGTGGAACACAAGCTCCAACAATCTCCCTCTTTTGATAATAACAAATGCACTAATAAGAAATAAAACATAATTAGAGTAGTGTTTATAGTATATATGTTAAGCATGATAATATGCATACTCCCCCTATATGGATGCTCCCCCTACATGAATGAATTTTCTATTGTACTCCCCCTAAATAATAGATTTCTCTAATTTATTTCGTCTTCAATTTCTTCTCCCCCTTTTGTTATAATCAAAAGGAGGTGGGTTAGATTAGTTGTAATATGAAATGTTATGCATCACGTAGAAATACTAACAACTTTATGAAAAATAGTGAACACAGCGAAAGCAATTATGAACATCTTTAAGCAATTGTAAGCACAAAATATAGTAAGCGTTTAAATAAAATAAGTAGATGCATGAATTACAAAAGTTGCAAGTTCATTTGAAATTCGAATTTAAAATTAGCAAGCAAGATTATATAATATCAAGTAAAGATATCTTGACAATGTAAGTTAATTTGCATTTCAAGTAAACATAAACATTGAAAAAATCATGCGTTGATGTACAACCCCGATATTCGCCAGGAGATGGGCATAGATTGAGAAGTCAACAGGCGAAAGAAGTAACAAGGAAGGCGAGCCAGAGACTCAAAGGTTGCTCGCAGGAAGGCGGGCGAGTCGGGCACTTGCCGACCGCTCGCGAGAAAGCGGGCGAGCCGGGTTCTCGCAGGCCGCTGGTAGGATGGTGGGTGTGTCGGATCCTCGCGGACCGCTTATAGCAGTTTTTTGGGCGAGCTAGATTCTTTCCTAATTCCTGTGTTCGACGAACTTCAATCTGCGTTCGATGAAATCCGTTCTGCGTTCGACGAATGTCACACTTCAGTCCGACGAAGTTGCTTTTTAGCTCGACGATTTCTGTCTTCCATCAAGTTCCACAGATTTTATCTTCAGTTCGACGAACTCCAATTTGAGATCGATGAACTCAGCTCTGTGTTCGACGTATAAGTAACATGATGTTCAGTTCGACGAAATTGCCTCTGAGCTCGACGAGCTCAATCTTCCAGCCAGTTCAGCAGATTTTCACAGGGCCGAGGGGCGCTCATAGGAAGGCACGCGAGACAAGGCCTTGGTAGATGTCGCCAGAAGGGGTGCGAGCAGGGTCTTCACAGAGCGCTCGCCTAAGAGGGGCTTCGCGAGCCATACTCGCGAGGAGACTCGCGGGAGCTCTCGCGAGTAGCCTTCTCGCAAGCCACTTACCCATAGGCTAAGGAGTAGAAATTACCCCTCTGCCCCTGGTGGCCTGCCCTTAGCCCCTCCAAACAGTGGAGTTTGGTTGTTAGCAGGCCAAATTGGGGTTCGCTTAGTAAAACCAAAAGGCGGAATTCCGCTATTAACAGACCACGAACAAAAAACTATAAATAGACCTTAAAGGGCACCTTGGGAGAGGATTCCAATCTTAGTTCTCTGAAATTCTTCCTCCCTTAGTTACTTTGGTTTAGCTCTCTAGCTCTCCAAGGTGCCCAAGTCTCAGCTTTGGCTTGGGAGGGGAAGCTATCAACGATCTTCCGGGTTTGTGGTGGGACCTCCTTGCTGTGACTAAGGTCTTAGTCTAATTCTGAGTATCCAGTCTGCTCCTTCTGAGGGACCAGTAAGGGCTAGCTACCCCTCAACTTGTTGAGGGCCCGAGCATCTCAAGAGACCGAGAAATCGGTTTCAACATTGACCGAGAAATTGGTTTCAACATTTTGGTGCGGTAAGCGTGGAGTGTGGCTTGTCCAAGAAAGTTCCTAGGATGGGACATGGCAGGAGACGAAGAGTAGGGAGAGGAGTTTTGCGGGTCACCCCGGCCCGGTGGTGACGCCAAGGATGTTCTCAGACTTCTGGAGGGAAGTCCTCGACACCCTCGGGTTCGCAGTCGCAGCGCTGCGAAGCGAGTTTGTGACCCCGGCGGTTCAAGCATCCCATCTTCCAGCAGCGGTTGGCGAGAATGCCCCGGGAGGAAGGGCTGGAAAGAAAGTGGTTGGGGGGTCAGTACAAGACCTGGAGGGGCGATTACTGTTCGCCAGCCCATCGAGCTCGGTTCCAGCGAGCGAGCTGTCGGTGAGCACGGTGCAGGCGGGCACGGTGCAGGTGGGTGCGGCGCAAGCGAGCGTGGCTCTGGCGGGTGTGGCACCTGTAGGAGCTACTCCGACGATCATGGCTCTCGCGAGCATGGCCCCAGTGAGCTCTAGTCTAGCGAGAGACCTCGGGGGGCGAGTGGAGCAGGAAAGGGTGGCAGGTAGAGGAAGCCCCTTTTGCGAGCTAGTACTCTTCGCACCCATTCCGGAAGGGTTCAAGGAATGAGACAGGGTCTACTACCACGGAAGGGATGACCCAGTCCAGCACCTGCAGTCGTTCGAGGACTCGGTTTCTATCAGGCTGATGTCGGATGCCTTTATGTGTCGGCTCTTTGCCGTCACCCTAAAAGAGAAGGCCAGGGATTGGTTCCACCAACTCCCTGTTGGATCAGTCTATGCATTTGAGGACTTGCATAGAAGCTTCTTGTTGCGGTTTTCAACTTCAAAGAAGAGCAAGAAGGACGCTGAGTCCCTCTTCATGGTGAAGCAGGAGCCCAGGGAGTCGTTGGCTCACTATGCGGATCGGTTTCAAGAGGAGGTATTGCTCACCAAGGAGATGCGCGGGTTCTCCCTCCAGCTCGCCTTCATGTTGTGCCTGAGGGAGAGTTTCTTTCTGATGGGATTGAAGAGGAAGGCCACCGTCCCTTAAGATGAGTTGATGGAGAGGGTGGCGGAGGAAGTCGAAAGTGAGGAGGCCAATCCGGAGCTCACCAAGAGGCTAGCAAAGCTCAGTGAGTCGGAGGTCAAGCAGCGGGAGGTGCGGAGAAGGGAAGAGCCTCGGGCCCTGGAGGGGGGTGGAGGCAACAGGGCGGGGGGATGCAAGGTCAAGGAAGAGGTTACGCCCCAGGAAGGGGTAACTTCTAGGGGGGTCAAGGAAGACCCCATCAGTTGGGATGGAGGCAAGGTCCAAGGCCATGCCTCCCCTGCCTCAGCAGGCCATGGCAATCAGGCGAGGGAGGGGAGGAGAGGAAGGAGAGAAGGGGGAGGAGCAGAAGCTGGAGAAGGAAGGAGAAGGGGGAATAGGGTGGCGGAGGTCGAGAGGGGAGAGGTGACGTTGCCATACTGTGACTTCCATGATGAGGAAGGCCACGCAATGGCCACTTGCCCGGAGTTTTTGGAGACAAAGAGGGCTAGAGTGTCAGCGGCGCAGCAGCAACAGCAGGTGTGGATCGAGGAGGTCCTGCCTCAGGAGGATGAGGAGGAAAGGTGCGAGGACCGGGTCAATTTGGGGACCCGAGGAGGGATCAGAGTGATCGACGGGGGATTAGGGGTTGAGGCAACCCGCAAGGCGAGCCTCCATACCATCTACCGCCGGAGCGTGACTTCTACATCCACTGCCCCATCCCCGACAGAAAAAAATACTTTCTCCCAAAGGGACATGCCGGGTCATGAGGACCCTTTCTGCGATGCGTTGGTCATCCAGACCGCCATCGAGAACTTCACGGTGTCTCAGATTCTCGTGGACAATGGAAGCTCCGTCAACGTAATCTTCAAGAATGTGTTCGATGAGATGAAGATGGAGTCCAAAAGGGTGTTGGCCTCGGATGGCCCATTGTTTGGGTTCTCCAGAGAGAGGAAGGAGGTAGAGGGGGAGTAGGGCTCCATGTGGTCCTGGGCGGGCAATCCCGGAATTACCGCTTCGTCATAGTGGAGGCCCCTAGCAGCTATAGTGCCATCTTCGGAAGACCTCTAATCAGTGCTTTCCGCTGCGTCCCCTCCACCTTCCACCAGTGTCTCAAGTTCAATTCAGGAGGAGTCCAGGTTCGGGTAAGAGGGGATCCGAAGGTAGCAAGGCAGTGCTACGTGACAGCAGTAAACCCCATCTCCTGGACAGCCAAAGCAGAGAAATGGGATCAGGAGGTGGGGTAGCCGGCGGGCCTCGAAGAGGCAGAGGAGCAGATGGGGGAAGGAGAGGAGGAGAAGGAAGAGTTAGAGGGTCAGGCCCAGGGGGAAGGGGCGGAAGAGGTGATGAAGGTTCATGGAGATGGAGAGGAGAAGGTTGAAGTGCCGACTTGCGGTGAGGAGAAGGAAGAAGTTTGGGGAGAGCAGTCCCGACTGGAAGCCATGGAGGAGGTCGTGGAGCTCGAGGTCACCACCTGGGCTGGGGCGGTGGAGAAGGTCCGCATCAGCGGGGAGCTCGGCCTGGAGGAGCAAAAGCAAATCCTAACCTGCGTCTAGTAAAATGTGGATGTCTTCGCTTGGAGTGTCGCGGAGATGCCCGGGATCGATGCAGATGTGGCTTGCCATCACCTCAATCTTGACCCAGGCACCCACCCCATCCGCCAAAAGAAGAGGGCCATAGCGGACAAGCTGGAGGGGCCCATCCGAGAGGAGGTGGGTAAGCTCCTACAGGCGGGTTTTGTATCGGAGATACAGTATCCAGGCTGGGTCTCCAACGTGGTTATGGTGAAAAAGGGAGGAGGTAATTGGAGGATGTGTATCGATTTTTGCTTGCTTAATAAATCATGCCCAAAGGATTGCTACCCCTTGCCTAGAATCGACGCGCTGATTGATTCAGCCGTCGGTTTCCCTGTAATGTCTTTTTTAGATGCTTTTTCAGGTTATCATCAGATCCGCATGCCCCCCCCCCCCCCCCCCCCGACATCAAGGATGTCTCCTTCATCACAGGGGTGGGTGCTATTGTGATAAGATTATGCCCTTTGGGCTAAAGAATGCAAGGGCCACGTACCAACAAATGATGGACAGGGTCTTCCGAGAGTAGAAGGGAAGAAACCTGGAGGTCTATGTTGATGACCTCATGATAAAGAGTTGGGACCTCAAGTCTCACCTCCAAGACCTTGAAGAGACCTTTGGCACCCTGCGAAAGTATAAGATGAAGCTCAACCCCCTAAAATGTGTTTTCGGGGCTAGCCGGGGAAAGTTCCTGGGTCACTTGCTCACCCCAGCAGGGGTGGAGCCTAACCTAGATAAGGTTAAAGCAATCATGGATTTGGGGTCGCTAAGAAATGCGAAGGAGGTTCAGCGCCTCATGGGAAAATTGGGCGGACTCAGTAGGTTCCTCTCCAAGGCAGGTGAGAAGTGTGCACCTTTCTTCAAGGTGCTATGGGGAAACAAGAAATTTGAATGGACCTCGAAATGTGAGGAAGCTTTTCAAGCTTTGAAAGGGCAACTCACCCAGACTCCTCTACTCCAGGGAACAAGGCGAGGGGAGGATCTATCCCTATACTTGGGGGTAGGATCTGAGGCAGTAAGCTCGGTATTGGTCTGGGAATAAGGGAGGAGGTAGTTCCCCATCTACTACGTCAGTCGAGTGCTGAGGAAGGCGGAGCTCCAATACTCAATTTTAGAAAAGTTGGCCTTCACTTTGGTAGTATCGGCTCGGAAGCTCAGACCATACTTCCAAGCACACTCAATCAAAGTGGTGACCGACCACCCACTTCGCAAAGTCATGGAAGGGGTGGAGTATTCGGGGAGGCTAGCGAATTGGTCCGTGGAGCTGAGTGAGTTCGACATCGCATTTGTGCCTAGGATGTCAATCAAGGCACAAGCGGTGCCAGACTTCATGGCGGACTACGCAACCAAAGTAGAGGAGCATGAATCACCTTCCACGGTGGCATGGAAGATGCTGGTGGATGGTGTGTTAGGGAAGCACTCTTATGGAGGAGGAATCATCCTAATAAGCCCCCAAGGGACAAAGATTGAGCAAGACTTGAACATCCATTTTCCAATTACCAACAACCAGGCCGAGTACGAGGCCGTGATAGCAGGCCTGCGGCTGGCCAAGGAGCTGGGAGTGCAAGACGTGGAGGTCTCAACAGACTCCATGGTGGTGGCATGCCAAGTCAGAGGGGAATTTGAAGAGAAGTAGCCAACCCTCCAACGCAACCTGGAGAAGGTCAAGGGGGTCATCGGTCAATTTCGCACTTTCTCCATCAAACATGTGTCAAGGGAGGAGAGCACCCCGTCGGACCTCCAAGCCAAGTTTAGCCCTCGAGTTGGGGGGACAATATTGGAACTCTTCCGACCTTCCATCGAGGAAGGGGAGCTGATGGAGGTGGATCAGCGGGCATCATGGATGGATCCCTTCATCACCTTCCTGACATCCGGAAAGTTCCCTGAAGGGGACATGGATAAACGATGCTTCAGGTACAAGTCGGCTTATTATTCCTTACATGCAGGAGAACTATATAGGAAAACACTCTCGGGGCTCCTGGCCCGTTGCGTATCAGAAGAGGAGGTCCTGAGAGTCCTCGAAGAAATCCACTCGGGAGAGTGCGACAGTCACTCCGGGAGCCGAACTCTGGAGGGAAGAGTGTTGAGGCAAGGCTATTTTTGGCCTACCCTCAGCAAGGATGCGGCAAAGTTCGCAAGGAAGTGTTCAAAGTGTCAGCACTATGCTCCACTCCAACTCCTCCCAGCTCAGAGGCTCCGGACCATCACAGCTCCGTGGCCCTTCGCTATATGGGGCTTGGACCTGGTAGGTCCTTTCCCGCAAGCTAGTGGCCAAAGGAAGTTCCTATTGGTAATGATTGATTGTTTCTTCAAGTGGGTAGAAGTGAAAGCGCTGGCCAAGGTAACATACCAAGTGGTAAGGAATTTTGTATGGGGTGAGATAATTTGCAGGTACGGGCTCCCATTGGCCATAGTGACGGACAATGGACCACAATTTGCCAGCGAAGAGTTTGTTAATTTCTGCACCCAACTCGGCATCGACCTCAGGTTCGCATCAGTCTGCCACCCGAGGAGTATTGGTCAGGTGGAGGCAACGAACAAGATAATTGTCCACCTGCTCAAGAAGAAAGTGGAGAATCTCAGGGGCAACTAGGTGGAGAAGCTTCCCTCGGTCCTGTGGGCCTTGAGGACTACTCCAAACACAGCCACAGGGGAGACCCCCTTCAAACTATCTCATGGGTCTGAGGATGTCCTCCCGATTGAATTTGAGGTAAAAACCCCCAAGGTGATCACCGCAGGCGAAGGGGATGAAGAATGGCTAGTGGAAAATGATGCAGAGTAAAGGTTGTCCCTGGACCTGGTGGAAGAGCTCTGAGACCTCGCTACTGTTCGACAGGAGGAAGTCAAGAGGCAGATGGCCAGGTACTTTGATCAACATATCAGAATAAAACATTTCGAGAAAGGAGACTTGGTCTGAAGAAGGTAGATGCGCCAGGGAGAGGAGCCGTTGTAGGTAAACTAGAGCCCAACTGGGAGGGGCCTTACATTGTAAGAGAAGTGCTCAAGTCAGGAGGGTACCACCTCCAGGATTTGGAAGGGATACCCCTTGGCCGAGCCAGGAGTGGAGACGATTTGAAAAGATTCTATCCTTGAAACCTTTGTAACTAACTTATTGTGTGTTTAATTATCCATACATAGATTCTGAGGTCGTTTTTGAGCAAGTTACAAGCATTGGTGCTGGAATGCCCCAGATTGATTCCACTGCCGGGCTCTCATAGACGGTGGGTCAGGTTGATCTCTGGAGAGGCTGGAAAGTGGCAAGTTCTTTGGTGTTGGAATGCCCCAGATCGATTCCGTTGCCGGGCTCTCATAGTTGGTGGGTCAGGTTGATCTCTGGATAGGATGGAAAGTGGCAAGTTCTTTGGTGCTGGAATGCCCCAGATCGATTCCACTGTCGGACTCTCATAGACGGCGGGTCAGGTTAATCTCTGGAGAGGCTGGCAAGTGGCAAGTTCTTTGGTGCTAGAATGCCCTAGATCGATTCTGCTGCTGGGCTCTCATAGAGGGTGGGTCAGGTTGATCTCTGGAGAGGCTGGCAAGTGGCAAGTTCTTTGGTTCTGGAATGCCCCAGATCGATTCCGCTGTTGGGCTCTCATAGACAGTGGGTCAGGTTGATCTCTGGAGAGGCTGGCAAGTGGCAAGTTCTTTGGTGCTGGAATGCCCCAGATTGATTCCGCCGCCGGGCTCTCATAGACGGTGGGTCAGGTTGATCTCTGGAGAGGCTGGCAAGTGGCAAGTTCTTTAGTGCTGGAATGCCCCAGATCAATTCTGCTACCGGGCTCTCATAGATAGTGGGTCAGGTGATCTATGGAGAGGCTAGCAAGTGGCAAGTTCTTTGGTGATGGAATGCCCCAGATCGATTCCGCTGCCGGGCTCTCATAGACGGTGGGTCAGGTTGATCTCTGGAGAGGCTGGCAAAGGGAGAAGTTTTTGATTGCCAACGGGGCCTCAAAACGGCGAGAACGGGTGGTCTCGCCAGGCGAGACAACGGGGGGCCCCACGTAAAATAGGGTCCTCGCAGACAATCTAAGGGAAAGTCGACAAGTGGGCAGCCCAGATGGGCGAGCCATACGAGAAAAACATTCAGGTATCTGAGAATGGTGCGAGAAGCAGTGCAGGGACCTCGCTCGCCGAGGTTCAAAGGGAGAAACGTCCCCCCCCCCCCCCCCCCCCCCCCCCCCCTCCCCCCCTCCCCCGTGAGATAAAAATTCGGAAGGGTGGATCCTGAAATCTCTCTTAAGGTCAGCTAGAAGGGTGAGGACAAGCGTGGTGAGTGTGTATCCTAAGTCGAGGCTATGCGGTTACATGTTAGGCGGACGCGAGCACGACGAATGCGATGGCAGAAGAACAATTAACAAACGTGAGAAAAAGGCAGCATACATAAATAGCGAGAATATAATAAATAAGGGCGAAAATTGCCATTTCCATTTCATCAAAAATCAGATACAAGGGTTGCGGCGATCTCGCCAGCCAAAAATATAAAATAAAAGTATAAGTCTTTTCTAAGATTTGCCAGCAGACCGATCGTCCTCGCTGTCCGCTGGTGGCGGGGCCGGTGTAAACAGCTCCGGGACCACGTCCTCATTCGTCAGGTCGGCCGCATCGGCAGACAGCAGGCCGACTCCCTGCATGGCCCGGAAGATGTATCGCACCGAGGTCATAGAGGCCTCGCGACATTCTTCCTCCCGGGCTCGCTGGTCGTACCTTAGACGGCGAGGGGACGGAGGGACGGCGGCGCAGGCCAACTTGCGGTTGTGAACTTTCAACCCGGCGACCTCATTCTCTAGACCGGAGATGCGAGAGCGAAGCTGCTGGATGGTTTCAGTATCCTGTAGAGGAAATGGGTAAGCCATAGGAACAATTAGGAAAGGAGGGAGGCGAGAACTCAAATATTCACCCCACCATGGTGGCCGGGGGAAAGTACCTCGGAGGCGAGAAGCCTTTCCTTCAAACTCGATATCTTGGTGGCAGAATCTGTGAAGGCGAGGGCGAGCTCCTCATTATGGCGCTCCAGCTGGAGGCATCGTCGGCCCATCATATGTGTGAGCTCCATAGAGCGGAGCTTGGCTCGTGCACTTTCGTACGCCAAGGTCCTCGTGGTCTCGGCTTTGAATACCGAGGCATCCTCGCGACCATACAGTCCAAAGCAGAGCAAGAATGCCTGCCCGTTGACTGTTGGATTCTCCACCCAAGAGGAGAGGAGGGTGGAAATGATGGCTTTTTTGACTCTCGAATTCCAGTACAGCAGGTACTCGCCGGCCTCGTCCTTGTGCCTTTGGCCGAGACCAAAGTTCTAGTGATTTATCGGCACTGGCAAGGAGGAGACCCTGGCAACCTTCTCGACTGGCTCGCCAGAGTCCATTTCTTCGGGGAAGTCAGCCGGTAGGATCTCGCCCAGGGAAGCCTCGGCGTGCCCCTTTCCCTTCTCGGAAGGGGGGAGATGTTTCTTGCTCTTCTTCTGGGAGGCCTGCGAGGAGGAATCCTTCCGGCCGGAAGACTCGCCCCTTTTTTTAGTGGGAGGGGCGGTAGGATGGGAGGTCTCGCGGCAGGCGTCCGCTCCCATTTTTGCGAGGGCGAGGTCTGCAGGGAAAGACCGGCTGCTCGCGTAGGGGGGATGGACGGGGAGATCTCGCTCACCTGTAATGGTTCAGCAGTTAAAAAAAAACGTTACGCGAGAACATTGAGAAGGAAAGGGCGAGCGAGCGCGATACATACCCTCCCCGGGGAGCACTGGTGGTAGCGAGTCGAGGTTTCGGCGGAGATGCGCCACCTCGAAGTTCTTCTTACCAAAGAACTGGTACAGAGCGGCGTCCTGGCCGCCGAGAGCTGGGGGTGGTAGGTGCTCTCGCCATGCTTAATCGGCGAGAATGGAACGTTGCCGAAATCCCCTTTGACAAAAAGGAACTTCTGAGCCCAGTAGTGGCTCTTGTTGACGGTCTCGTTGACCTTGAGTCCCGAGCCCACAAAGTAGGTGGTGCCCTCCTTGTAGGCCCTGAAGGAAAACAGCTTCCGGAAGACCGGCAGGCTGAACTCGATGCGTTCTTCTCATATGTAGCAGGCGAACGCAACAATGACCACAACGGCGTTGGGGGTCAACTGGACCAGTATCACACCATAAAGCTTTAGCACCTGGCGCAAAATATTGCGAGGTATCTAAGAAGCGAGTGAAAGCTTAAAATGCGAAAAAAGTAAAAGTACGCGAGATAAGCGGGTACCTGGCGGACCTCTGGCCACAGAGGTAGCATTAGGCCGACCCTGAAGTGGGCTATCAGGATGGACAGCTCGTCCGGCATGGGTATGTTGATTACGTCCTCCCCGCTAGGGCAGCGAGTGGAGATACCTGGCGGGATGAAATCGGCGACGGCAGCAAGGTACTCCTCCTCCGTCAGATTGCAATGGTAGAAGGTATGGTCGGAGATGGCCCAGGTGCACTTCAGCCAACCCTCAGCCTCACTCGCGTCACCCACCATCGTTGAGACCTGCGATAGGAAGAAGAAGAAAGCGCGAAGAAGAGAGCGCGAGATCTCGCAAGCAGAGGGAAAAGAAGAGCTAGAGTTAAATGTGGTAGGTGAGATCAGCGTTGGAACGTATTTATAGAAAATGAAAAGCGCGGGAAAGAAGTTTAAGCGGTGGGGGTGCGGTTAGGAAAAACTCCGCATGGCGCGAGAACGCGATAAAACATCAGGTATATTAGCGAGCGAGACCAGTTTACGGGGTTATTATAAGCGAAATTCCCATGCGGAAACAACAAGAAAAAGCAGAAATAAAAGAGAGCAAGCATCACAAGCAAATATATTACAACAAGCTCGCAAGAGCCCCAAGGGCGGGCGAGAAATGTTTAATAATGAAAGAAGAAATGTCCGCGAGATAGTCCGGCGAAATTAAACAAGTATTCGAATATTACAGAGGGGTTTTCTGAGCCGAGAAAGGGTGCGGGCGAGACTAGTAGCGTAGCCATTTCCACAGGCCACGACCTCGCACTCCAGATCTTGGCGGGATCCTAGGGTAATGATACGCGTTGAGCTAGCGAGCCTCGCATTGGATCGGGCGGACATAATCGTTCACCCGCGCGAGATGTGTCCCGGGGGAGGTTTCCATCTGGCCAATGTCTTCCGGCAGCTCGGTGCGGAGCCGTGCGCACTCATCCAGCAAAGCGGTGTGCCGCTCCTCGGCAACTTCCCAGTCCCTCCTTGCTTGGAGGTGAAGTTCCTGCAACATCCGCCCTTGCTTCTGAAATAATTCCAAGGTCCGCTTCTTCATGGCCTCGGGATCCTGCGGGTTGCCCAAGAAGTCATCCGTCTGCTCCGGCAAGGGGAGAGGCAACATCTCTTCCTCCCCAAAGTCAGAGTCGAAGGGGAGAGTCTCGGAATCACCTGCAAGCGAATCCAAACATCGTCAGCCGTTAGCGAGACTAATATGGAGAGTAACGACTCAAAAAATGCGGTAAAATAATTACCTGCAGGCGGGCGAGAAGTAGTAGGCCGACCCTTGATGCGCAAAACTATGGCCGCAAACGACAACGGAAAGTGTACCGCATCGAATGTAGTATAGGTTATTAAAACAAGGTCGTATTAGACTCGGGGCGGTTGAGTACTCTTACTTCAAGAAAGTCTCTATTATTTTATCAATTAAAACTTGAGGTTGGTTTTGCAAATGGAAAATTAAAATAAGAATTAAAAGAACGGTTAGCACTCGATCTTTGAATCACCTTGGAGATAAAAATAAGAACAAAGAATAAAAGCGCATTTTCTTAATAAAATAGCTTTGACCATGGAGATTCCCGAATTATGAACGCACCTCTCTCGAGGATGCGCTCACCTGAGTTTAGGTTGATCAATCGAACTCTCGTTCTAGAATCGAAACCCCTAAAACTCGCCTTAGCGAAGTGAATCCCGCTATTGGCTTTTACTCCAATCCGGAAGGGTAACATTGTCCTCTCTCGAGGATTGCATTCTACACTTTTTTATCCTTGAGTGATCGATTCGTCTTACGAGCCTCTCGGCTAACTAAAGAACGAAAACAATAACAAGAATTATATATCGAAAATATAATCTCGTTATCTTAAAATCAAGGGTAAATCTTAAGCATTTTTGAAAAGAGAAATAGCAACTATAGATTATTTCATGACTTATATCATTCATTGGATCATCTCGATCGAGTACTAATAATATTTAGTTACTCATGGTAATTGAGGAATCAAAATAAATAAAAGAGCACATCATAAAAGAGAGAGGAAATGAGAGAAGAAAAGAACCATTTTATTAAATTGCTAGGAAAGTTACAAGCTAGGAATTGAAAATTACAAACTATTTTAATTGAACGTACCAATTGCAAGAAGAAAAGGGGTACAAGAACTACTAAAACATGAAAATAACGACATGAAATGAAAAGTCTAAGTCCTAAAAATTTTTCCTTGAAGATCTGGAGAAGCTCCCTTTAAATAGGTAGAAATTTGATGTTACACGCCCTTGGTCACGCCCGTGACCAAGGGGCGTGTAGGGGCGTGATCGGTGTTGGCGGAGATGGCGCGTTCTGGCTTCAATGCAGGCGTTTCGGACGCGTCAAGCCCTAGGTCACACACGTGACCCGGGGGCGTGTAATCTTAAAATCTGGCTGCAGGCGGGAAATCATTGGCGGGAAGGCGCGCGGGGCGAGTCACACCCGTGACTGGATGTCACGCCCCATGGTCACGCCCGTGACCTGAGGGCGTGTAACTTTAAATGACGTGGCAGGCATGCTGGCAGCTGGTGGCGGGGTCCCGACCGTGACTTGGATGTCACGCCCCTTGGTCACGCCCGTGACCTGGGGCGTGTACTTGGCGAATTCTTCACGGAACGACTCTGGGGCAGCTGAAACCTATCTGGAACACTTCGTAGGTTACACGCCCATGGGTCACGCCCGTGACCTGGTGCGTGTAATTTTATATTTTGCTCAAAACAGCCCAGAAAATCTGAAAACACAAAATAAGTCTAAGTTAGATTATAAAATTAAAAGGGGACAGATTAAATAAGAAAATGCAAATAAATTGAATAAATTCATATTAAAATTATATTAAATTATACTAAAAGATGAGTACAAAAAGTACTCATCAGCCCTGGAAGAGAGTAGCGAAGGGGAGCGAAGCAGACTTCCCATGACCACCGCGCCGCGTCGCGTCGACGGTGCGAACCGTCGGGGAAGGTCGCGAGCCACCAGAACCCTCCCCCCTCAAGAGATTGAATCCAGGGGTGTCAATGGTTGTGTCGGGGGGGGACCGGCGTCTGGTGTCGCGAGCTTGGATGACCCTGAGTCATGAGAGGAGAGGCTGTAGGAAGGAGCCATCTGATAGAAAGTTAGTCCAGTTTTGTGGGAGCGAGGCACTTACCAGTAGTTTCTCCGTCGACCACATCAGTCCTCGCGGGAGGATCGAGATGGGTCTTGGTTAAGCCTTCACCCGCGTCCTGATCGGCAAGGGGCAGATCCTGCGGTCAGGCGAGGGTTAGAAAAACCAAAGGAATAGATAAGAGAGAATATTACCTTTTCAGCTGGCCGATCATCAAGAGAAGAGTCCAGCAGTACGGCCTTGTCTCCCCCTGGGGGTATGCGGACTGGCTTCGCATTTTTTATCGCAGGCGTAGGGGGAGAGGTCTGGCAAGTCATCCAAGAGGCGGCGTTGGCCATGCTGGAGAGCTCGCCCTCCTTGGACGCCCTCAGGCGAGACCAGAATTCTTCAGAAAGAGGTATTCTCCGGCGGATACCATGTACGGAGGTGGAATAAGAGAGAGTAATAGCGTGCATCACTCCGACTTGGGAAGTATTTATAGAGGTGGGGTGGGACCCACAGGAAAGATTCCCGAACAGCTCAGCAGTCGCCGGCGAACACACGGGGTTGGATGATTCTTTGTGAGCTTAAAGTAATCTCGCAAAGAGCAGGGATTGTGTACAACCCCGATATTCGCCAGGAGATGGGCATAGATTGAGAAGTCAATAGGCGAAAGAAGTAACAAGGAAGGCGAGCCAGACTCTCAAAGGTCGCTCGCAGGAAGGCGGGCGAGTCGGGCACTCGCCGACCGCTCGCGAGAAAGCAGGAGAGTCGGGTTCTCGCGGGCCGCTTGTAGGATGGTGGGTGAGCCAGATCCTCGCGGACCGCTTATAGCGGTTTTTTGGGCGAGCCGGATTCTTTTGAAGTTCCTGTGTTCGACGAACTTCAATCTGCGTTCGACAAAATCCGTTCTGCGTTTGAAGAACGTCACGCTTCAGTTCGACGAACTTGCTTTTTGGCTTGACGATTTCAGTCTTCCAGCCAGCTCCACAGATTATTTCTTCAGTTCGACGAACTCCAGTTTGAGATCGACGAACTCAGCTCTGTGTTCGACGTATAAGTAATAAGATATTCAGTTCAATGAAATTGCCTCTCAGCTCAACGATCTCAATCTTCCAACCAGTTCAGCAGATTTTCACAGGGCCGAGGGGAGCTCGTAGGAAGGCATGCGAGACCCGGCCTCGGTAGATGTCTCCAGAAGGGGTGCGAGCGGGGCCTTCGTAGAACGCTCGCCTAAGAGGGGTTTCGCGAGCCATACTCGCGAGGAGACTCGCGGGAGCTCTCGCGAGTAGCCTTTTCGCAGGCGACTTGCCCATAGGCTAAGGAGACGAAATTACCCCTCTGCCCCTGGTGGTTTGCCGTTAGCCCCTCCAAACAGCGGAGTTTGGCTGTTAGCAGGCCAAAATGGGGTGCGTATAGTAAAACCAAAAGGCAGAATTCAGCTATTAACAGACCACGAACAAAAAACTATAAATAGACCTTAAAGGGAACCTTGGCAGAGGATTCCAATCTCAGTTCTCTCAGCTTCTTCCTCCCTTGGTTACTTTGGTTTAGCTCTCTAGCTCTCCAAGGTGCCCAAGTCTCAGCTTTGGCTTGGGAGGGGAAGCGCTCAACGATCTTCCGGGATTCTGGTGGGACCTCCTTGCTGTGACTAAGGTCTTAGTCTAATTCTGATTCTTTAGTCTGCTCCTTCTGAGGGACAAGTAAGGGCTAGCTACCCTCAACTTGTTGAGGGCCCGAGCTTCACAAGAGACTGAGAAATCGATTTCAATATTGATCGAGAAATTGGTTTCAACAGTTGCTATCTAGTGCATTTACTCATGTTTGTAGATAAAAGTAGATAAGCTTTAGGTCCAATTCTCATGAGTGGAAGTGATGTCGCGGCATCCCCACCACCAGAGGATGATGGACCAGAACTGGATGTGCTGCAACATAAAGATTTTAGGCGACATGACGACTCAATGGCCATTAACGGAAAACAACGTTACAACCTCCGTCCGCGGCGCGCAAAGTTTATTTAAGATCTCTTTTAAGCATATTTCTAAGTTTCTAATTATTTCTTTTAAATGCGGGACTTGTAATATTTTATTTTCTATGCTTTTTATTTTTAGTGTGCTATTAGACAATTTGGTGTGTTATTAGCCATCCGGATTGATGAAATTATCATCTCAATCTTGGATGGTTGGATCTATTTTGTAACTCCTATATATAGGAGTGTTTTAAAGAGAATGAAGATTATTGAAACCCTAAAATCAGCCCCCTCTCTTTGAGAATTTCGGCCAAGCTTGTGAGAAGCCGCCCACCGCCTTGTCTCCCTCTTCCCCTATTTCGGCCTCCCCTTTTGTGGAGATTCCGGCGTGGTTTCTTGGTGCGACTCCAAGGAAAAAGGACGACAACCCCTCTCGGTGCGACGCCGGAGGACCATTCGGTGCGACGCCGGTGGAAATCATGGAGAGAGTGATTCTCCCACAAGTTATCAAGTGTGCTTTCCGCTAAGGGTTGGGTAACATCTTCTCCATCTCCTAGTGATTCTTTCTTTAGATTTGTGGAGGTTGAACCATCGTGTTCTCCGCGATTTTAAATTTAAATCGCTTTCGAATCTTTGATTAAAATCATTATTCACCGTGTTTCTATTTTCCGGATCGGGACGAAATTATTATTCTCCGCTGCTTATCATCCGCAAACCGATGGGCAGACGGAAGTGGTCAATCGGAGTTTGGGGAACCTTCTTCGGTGTCTTGTGAGTGATCACAAGGGCTCATGGGATCTACTTCTTCCCCATGCCCAATTGGCGTACAATAACTCTAAGAATAGGTCCACGGGTATGTCCCCTAATGAGATTGTTCACGGGTATAAGGCTCTGGTGCCCCTTGACTTGGTTCCATTACCACCTACATATAAAGCAAGTCTATTTGCATAATCCTTCGCCCAACATATTCATGATTTGCATGCACATATCCGAGCAACCTTGACCTCCCAATACGAATCCTATCAAACACAGGCTAATCAACATAGGAGAGCATCACACTTTAAAGTCGGTGATCAAGTCTTAGTCCGCCTAGTTCCCGAGCGAATGCCAACCGGCACCGTAAAGAAGTTAGCGCCAAAGCGAGCTAGCCCTTTCCGGATTATAAAGAAACTAGGCGATAACGCTTTTATCTTAGATTTGCCTTCTGATTGGGGTGTTTCACCCATTTTTAATGTCTCGGATTTATCGATGTTTGTTTCGCCTCCACAAGAGTTGATTTCTTTGTCGTCTTCTCCTTCCACTCAAATTTCTAAGGGGTTGGGGAGTGGTAGTATGGATGATCTCTCTCCTATGGTTTCCACAGGTTTAGCATCGGATGGTAAGTTGCATTCTTTTCCTACTGCTGACATGTTTCCAAGGTTTCCCAAAACCTTTCTTATACCTGACAAGTTCCTTGATGCTGAGCCACTTACTACTGACGATGGTGCTACTCACCGCTTTCTCATCCATTGGCAAGATCGCCCTCCTTCCGATGACTCATGGGTACTCGAGTCGGAGCTTCGACGTTTGGATGCTGCCCTTCTCCACCGCTATCTCCTGGACCACGCATCGGTGATACGTGAAGTTGAGTGGGGGAGGATTGATGTCACAACATCCCCACCACCAGAGGATGATGGACCAGAACTGGATGTACTGCAACATAAAGATTTTAGGCGACATGATGACTCAATGGCCGCTAACGGAAAACAATGTTATAACCTCCGTCCGCGGCGCGCAAAGTTTATTTAAGATCTCTTTTAAGCATATTTCTAAGTTTCTAATTATTTCTTGTAAATGCGGGACTTGTAATATTTTATTTTCTATGCTTTTTATTTTTGGTGTGCTATTAGACAATTTGGTGTGTTATTAGCCATCAGGTTGATGCAATTATCATCTCAATCTTGGATGGTTGGATCTATTTTGTAACTCCTATATATAGGAGTGTTTTAAAGAGAATGAAGATTATTGAAACCCTAAAATCAGCCACCTCTCTTTGAGAACTTCGGCCAAGCTTGTGAGAAGCCGCCCACCCCCTTGTCTCCCTCTTCTCCTATTTCGGCCTACCCTTTTGTGGAGATTCCGGTGTGGTTTCTTGGTGCGACTCCAAGGAAGAAGGACGGAAACCCCTCTCGGTGCGACGCCGGAGGACCATTCGGTGCGACGCCGGTGGAAATCGTGGAGAGAGTGATTCTCCCACAAGTTATCAAGTGTGCTTTCCACTAAGGGTTGGGTAACATCTTCTCCATCTCCTAGTGATTCTTTCTTTAGATTTGTGGAGGTTGAACCATCGTGTTCTCCGCATTTCTATTTTTAAATTTCAATCGCTTTCGAATCTTTGATTAAAATCGTTATTCTCCGCATTTCTATTTTTCGGATCGGGTAGGTCCACTTTGCTTGATCGGGTCTTGGCCTATCGCCTTGATCTTGCCCTCAAAAAGGATTGGCAACCTTTGCGTTAATTTGGGGAATTTGTTGACTCATTTTTTATCGCTTTTTTAGAGTCAACGCTTCTCCGAATGGATTGGTTTATGTGTGCGAGAGAATAACGTATTTGTGGGTGATAGATGCTTGTGTAGGTGCGGCCGATCAAGGGTGCGTTGTAGGCGATTTAGGGTTAGCTTGTGGTGATCTCCTTAGCGACGTACGCTGCATCAGGAAGTCCTATAAATGATAATGATGTGTTCAATAAGGGTGTTTTGATAAAGTATACAAGTGTATAAATCAAATCACATGAAAATATGTTTTGTAAGAGCATAACTTGAAGTGAACATAAATAACTTTAATTTCACAAATTTCAATGCACATAAATAAAGAGTAGAACTACCAAGGTTCTTTGCACACACAATGCTTATTATGACTTATCAGGGTGCAAAGTAGTGCTTGGGGATCACTTTAATACCTTTTAGCATTATTTTCATTTTTTGTGATCCGGTGTACTAAGAGAAGTGGTGTATAAATTGTTTGTTATAAGATACTTTACAATTCTTTAGCCAAGGTACTCAACCTCACAATGCTTATTAGGACTTATCAGGAGGGTGAGTAGTGTTTGGTGGAGTTTTCGTTGTCATTTATTAATTACTTTTTAGTTTAGTGACTAAGGACTTTGAATTCACTTGATTTGCAAACATAGCATTTTAAACCACATTTCTCTAATCACAAGTGCATGAAGAACAAAGAATTTGATAAAGAATTCAATGTTGTGTAGGTAAACTATTTATGAGATTCAAAGGAAGTTCTTATACTACACAATCATGCAATAAGATTTAAAATATATGTAGATTAACGAAAAGTGTAAGCGAGAAAATCATTATCAAAGATAAAAACTGTAATCATACTTAGAGGCATGCAGAAACATTTCTACACATGTAATCTATAACCAAATTCTTTGCACATTATTAAGATATTATTCCAGGCATGACAAATATAAGACAATGTTTTAAGAAACTTGAAAGTTAAATTAAACATGGTATTTAATCTTTAATTTATATAATTAATCATCATTGACAATGACAATGAATAACAATCAGTTTTTTAAAAAAATTTGAATGTTGATATATGTACATAACAATAAACGCACACAAAAAAACTATTTTTGTTCTTTGAAATTGTTTTGTAATTTTGTATTTGTTTTTTTATATATATTCTCTGGAAAAAGTAGAAGCCTTTAATAGCCCTTTCAGTAAATGATATTCTATGCAGAGAGATACACCCAAAATAATGCATGAGAAAACACATATTTTTTTTGAAAAGAAATAAAATTTTGTTTTAAAAGAAATAAAAAGATAGAAATTTTTTTACAAACAGAGAAATAAAACACACACAAAACATAAAAATAATACCAGAAATTATTCAAAAAAAAATTGGAGCAAAGGACCTAACGCCAGGCATTAGCTTCTTAATGCCGAGACAGAACAATAAATTTTGACTTTTTGAAAAAAAAAATTCATGATTCATTTGTGTGAGAAAGAGACCTTCTTAGAGTTGAAATTTCAGACATTATGGAGTTGATTTGAAGGCTCTTTTAGCATGTTTTTGGTGGTTTTGAAAGTGTTTTCACATTTTTTTAAATGCAAACTAAAATATAAGACAATTTTGATAGCTTTATAGGGTTTAAGGAGACATTTCTAAGACACCTAGTTCTAAACTAAGCATGTGAAAACATGCATCGGGTAGAGGTTTGGTAAAAATGTCGGCAAGTTGTGATTCAGTCCCTATAAAGCTAATTTTAACATGTTCCTTCTTAATATGATCTCTAATAAAATGATGTCGAACATCCATATGTTTCGATCTAGAGTGATGCACGAGATTGTTTGTGAGATCTATAACACTCTTGTTGTCACACTTTAATTCTATGTTATTTAGATTAACACCAAAGTCTTCTAACGTTTGGGTCATCCACAAGGCTTGTGCACAACAACTACCTAGTGCGATATATTCGGCCTCGGTGGTGGAGAGGGCAACAGATTTTTATTTCCTACTTGACCATGATATGAGTGAAGGGCCTATAAAACGACACGTGCCACTAGTGCTCTTACAATCTAATGAACATCCCACATAGTCCAAATCAGAAAAACTAAGTAAAATAAAACAATCATTATGAGGATACCATAAGCCTAATCTAGATGTTCTAATTAGATATCTAAAAATACGTTTAAGCGCTTTCAAATGTGATTCTTTTGGGTTAGCTTGAAATCTAGCACATAAGCAAATGGAATACATAATATCGGGTCTAGATGCGCTTAAATATAGCAATGAGCCTATCATTCCTCTATATAATGTTTGATCAATAGAAATACCGGCTTTATCTTTTCCTAATTTTAGTGATGCACTCATTGGTGTATTAGCTTGTTTTAGCTTTTCAAATCCAAATCTTGTAAGAATATCGTGAACATATTTAGTTTGACAAATAAATACACCATCTTGTTTTTGTGAAATTTGAAATCCTAGAAAATAAGTGAGTTCTCCCACCAAGTTCATTTCAAATTCATTTTCTATCACTAAAATTACTTCATTACATAACTCTTCATTAGTGGCTCCAAAAATGATATCATCAACATAAATTTGCAATATAATAAAATCATTATCCACATGCTTAATAAAGAGTGTATTATCCACACTTCCCATTTTATAACCGTGCCTTATCAAAAATAATGTCAATCTATCATACCAAGCACGTGGCGCTTGCTTCAATCCATAAAGCGCTTTCTCTAATTTATACACATGGCTTGGAAATTTTTCACTCACAAAACCGGGGGGTTGTTCTTCATAAACTTCTTCTTTTATAATCCCGTTTAAAAATGCACTTTTAATATCCATTTGAAATAGTTTAAATCTTTTAAAACTCGCAAATGCAAGAAATATTCTAATTGATTCTAGGCGAACAACGAGTGCAAAGTTTCATCAAAATCTACCCCTTCGATTTGTGAATACCCTTGTGCAACTAGTCTAGATTTATTCCTTGTAATTTTAGAGTCACCATCTAGTATGTTTTTGAAAATCCATTTGACTCCTATAACTGGATGATTAGATGGCCTCTCTACTAAATTCCAAACCTTATTCCATTCAAATTGATTTAGTTCATCATTCATAGCTAAAAACAAAAATTCATCATTTAAAGCGGTTGAAATATTTTTTGGTTCTATTTCGGATAAAAAACAAAGGTTTGAAAAAGACTCATGTAAAGAAGAACGAGTACTTACCCCTTTTGATGGTTCTCCTATTACAAGCTCCTTTGGATGATCCTTAGTAAACCGCAACACACTTGGAAGAACATATTCTACTATCTCATCTTCTTTCTCCTCTTTTTCTTCTTCTTTTTCTCCAAGCGATGCATCGTCCTCATTCTCCAAAGGGGGAAGAGATTCGTATTCATTTACTATATAATTAGTATCTACACAAGGAACAAATTCATTAAACCTTACATGTATAGACTCTTCAACTATTTTAGTTCGTTTATTATAAATTCAATAAGCCTTACTAGTTGAAGAATAACCAATGAAAATTCCCTCATCACATTTTTAATCAAATTTTTCTAGTGCATCTTTAGTGTTTAAAATGAAACATTTACAACCAAACACATGAAAATAAGATGCATTAGGTTTTCTTTTAAAGTAAAGCTCATACGGTGTTAATTTTAAAATAGGACGAAGCATGACACGATTAATGATATAACACGAAGTATTAACCGCTTCGGCCCAAAATGATCTAGGCAACCCATATTCACAAAGCATAGTGCGTGCTAGCTCATGAAGGGTTCTATTTTTCCTCTCCACTACACCATTTTGCTGTGGGGTGCGAGGAGCGGAAAATTCATGTTTAATTTCTAAATCATTACAAAAATAAGAAAATTTATCATTTTCAAATTCTCCTCCATGATCCGAGCGTATGCATTTAATTTTTAAATCAAGTTTGTTTTGAATACGAATGCATAGTTTTGTAAATTCAAGAAATGCATCGGAATTGGAAGATAGAAATAAAGTCCAACAAAATCTATAATAATCATCAATTATTACAAAGGTATATTTTCTACCACCTAGACTTGAAGTGTTAACCGGTCCAAATAGATCCATATGAATTAATTGAAGTGGTCTAGAAGTAGAATTTACATTTTTGCTTTTAAATGAATTTTTTGAAAACTTTCCTTTTTGGCAAGGCGTATAAAGAGAAGATAAATTACCATTAAGCATAGGTAAACCTTTAATTAATTTATCTTTTGATAATTTCAAAATAGGCTTGGTGCTAGAGTGACCAAGACGTCTAAGCCAAAGTTCTATTTCTTCATTTTTAGAAATAAAACATTTTAAAGAAGAATTTGAAAGATCATTAAAATTAATCATATAAACATTATGCATTCTAGGTGCGGTGAGTATGACATCATTTGTTATAAAATTTATAATTTTGCAAAAATTTGTAGATGATTCAAATAATAGATTTAAGCCTGCATCACATAATTGACTAATTGAAATCAAATTATGTTTTAAGCCATCTATAAATAAAACATTTGAGATTGAAAAAGAATCGTTACCCACTGTGCCGATGCCCATGATCCTTACATTCCGTTGTCACCAAATGTCACCATCCCTCCTTTCTTCATCTCAAGGCTTAGGAACTTTGCTTTGTTTCCCATCATGTGTTTGGAGCATCCCGAGTCCAAATACCACACATCCTTTTTGTCCTCAGCCTGCCAATATACCTAAAAAGGAGATGAGAGTAAAGATACGGATACCCAAGAGGTTCCTCCCATAGAATAGGTGGAAACCTTAGGCACCCAGATTTGCTTTATAGCACTACGGCCCTTTTTCCTACAAGAGTTTGAGGTGTGTCCAAATAAATGACATTTGGCACACGATATAAAAGGGGATGAGACCCTTTTTGGAGTTTTGGATAAACTCTTGCTGGAAAATGAGGTAACATTTGAATTTTTTAATTTATTATTGACCGAAATACTGTTTCTGGAATTATTGTTAACGCTGGCGTTAGGAGTTAACGCCTGGAGATATCTTCCAGAAACATATCAAAGGCTATATTTGGCACTTCCATGACATTGTTTGGCCAATATCATGTCCAGAGATCTTTGCCAAACTCCAAATTTCTTAATAGCCAAATTTAAATCATGAATGCGAGCTTTGAGAGCGGTGTTTTTCGACCAACATAATGCACCGATTTGCAAAACTTTTCTTTCCTTCCTCTATTTGAGAAAAAGAGGTTTTTAAAGTTCTTTCTAAATCCCCCTTCTCCTTAGTAAGAATTTTAATATTGGATTGTGATTTAAAAAGTGCTTCTTCAAGTTCTTTCACTCTTGCCAAGGAGTAATTGCACTCTTGGCAAGATACCTTTTCTTTCCCTAATTGTTTAGATAATTTTTTATTTCTTTTAATAAAAGTTTATTTTTAGAATTTAGAAGATCAATATCTTTAAAAAATTTATCAAAACATTTGCATGTTTATAAATATTCAATATATAAATCATCATAAGTAGTAGGGAGAGTTACCTCAATGTCGCTTTGGACACTGCTTTCATCCTCAGATGTCTTGTTACTTTTTCCCATAAGGCACATATTTGCCTCATCTTCATCTCTAGTGGATGAGCCGCTTGAATCCTCGGAGGAGGAGTCATCCCATGTAGCCGCTTTTAGGACCTTCTTCTTCTCTTTTCCCATGTGCCGCTTTTCTTTACACTCTTTCAGATATTTTGGGAAATTGGCTCCGGATGTGTCCGGTCTTTCTAAAATGATTGCACTCTGGTGGTGGTCGCTCATCATCATTCTCGTCGCTACCTCTTCCTTTTTTTGATGAAGATCCCTTCTTGATGAAATATTTCTGGAAGGTGTTTCTTCTCTCTGGATTCTTCATGATCCTTTTGAACTTCTTCACAAAAAGGCTCTCTTCATCCTCTTCATCATCATCTCCGCGACTTCCTTCTCCGACTTCAATGTTAAGGCCTTCTTCTTTGGCTCCATGTTGTACTCTAGTTGTTGAATCTTGAGTTCAACCTCATGTGTCTTGAGGTTCCCAATGAGGCTCTCAATTTGGTGCTTCTATAAATCGTGGGACTCTGAGATAGCGGTCAACTTTGGATTGAACTTTGGAGGGAGAGACCGTAGAATTTTTCTCACCAAGTCGTCGTTGGAGAACACATTTCCAAAAACTTTTGATTCATTGACGATCTAGGTAAAACTTGTGTACATTGAATCAATGTCTTCATCTGCCTCCATCCGGAATTTCTCGTATTCGGATTCAAGTTGGAAAAGCTTTGAATCCTTGACCTGTGAAGTACCTTCATGAGTGAGTTCTGATAAATTACATATATCATAAGCAGTTTCGCAAGCACAAGTTCTCTTAAATTCCGTTTTATCCAAAGCACAAAATAAAGTATTCATAGCTTTAGCGTTATTTTTGCATCTTAACTTGTCAATATCATCCCATCTGTCTCTTGGTTTTTCCATAGTAATTTCTCCAACAACAATTGTTGGTGGAGAGTAACTTTGTTCTACCATACCCCACACATCATTATCTAAAGCAATTAAGAAACAACGCATTATTGTTTTCCAATAGTTATAATCAGTCCTGGTAAATAGTGGAGGTCTACTAATTCCGTGACCCTCAACGAAAGTATGATCATGATGCACCATTATTCCCGGTTGTGAAATCATTTTGGAATAACATCTCTCTGATACCAAGTGTTGAATCTGACGGCGCCCTTAGAGGGGGGGGGGTGAATAAGGGGTTTACTGTTTTTGAGATAAACTGACAGATTTTAAAAAAATAGAAAACTTTTTGGTTCTGTCGCTAACGCCTGGCGTTAGATAGTTAACACCGGGCGTTATCTCTCCAGAAAATATTTTTACAGAAATATTCAAAATGATTTTCTTTCTGAAATACAATTCCATAAAAATTAGATATAATGAAAAAGAATTTTATATTTCACAAAAATGATTACAAGGATAAAATTTCAATAACGCTTGAAATTAGAGGCGACAACTTAAAATTTACTTTTTGTTCCTTCACCGGTCCTTCTCCCAAGGACCGGTTGGCTATAACCTATCTTTTCCCAGATAATGCCTCTAGCCACCCCCTAGATCTACCCTAGATCTAGTCGCCATGCACAAGGCGGCAAATTTCCCCACAAACCAAACCCGGCCTAGTTGCCACATGCAAGGCGGCGAATTCACTACCGTTACAAGGAAAAAATGAAAAGATAAAGTAAAAATCAGAATAAAAGACTCCCTAGAATGAAGGGCGCTGAAGGAGATGTTGAAGATATGCCATGACCATGTCAGAGTTGAAGCGAGCATCCTTCTTCAAATTTGTCGTTGGAAATCTCCTTCTCACTCTTGTTTCTCAATGTTGGTGTTGGGAGTGCTCTCTGAATTCGGGATGAAATGATCTCTCAGAAGTATAGAATGAAGGCTTGGAATGCATCCCTCTTGATCAAATGAAATCAATTCTTTAAATAGGCACGGAAGCTAACACGCGGCGTTAAGAGTTAACGCCAGCGTTAGTGAGCGTGCACTGTCGTGGGTGAGATCGTGTAGCCGTCGGGATTGTGGCAGATTCGTGGACTCAACGCGGGCGTTAAGAGTCAATGCTGGCATTGTCTCTGGCTTCTTGACAGAATATCTTCTCCACGTCATTCCCTTCACGACATCATCCCTTTTCAACGATAAGTTAACGATGGGCGTTAACTTGTTAACGCGGGGCATTAACACTCTTTTCATAGAATCATCATCAATCAACATCCTGTATATATGGTTATTTAATTATAGTACATGCACACTATAAACACAAGCAAGATCAAATACATAGTGTGATTTGTTATTCTCAAACTAAGAGATGTGGAACACAAGCTCCAACATGGGTTACTAGGGATTGTCTGCTAGACCGCAATAAAATAACCTATTGGCCCTCTAACTCACCACACCCCGCCAAAGTCAATGTACTGCCATTGGTGTGACAAATAAACCGGTACTGAAGACCCGCCACTAGTTTATGCACATGTAAGGTTTATCACACTACCCGAGCCTCCAGTTCGCAGGACCAACTATTTTTGAACCATTCTGTCTTCTCTAATAGGACGAGGTTTCTTTTCCCAACTTTTCTCATTTAGGGTTACTCTTGTTTGATGCTCAGGCGATCATATTGATTTAAGGTGAATTCTGGACTTCCCGAGGTCTACCCAGTGAAGGGCTCATAGCGGTACTAGATGGTATTCTGGGGTGACATCCCAGACCTTTCTTTCTCAGAATATTTACTTTTATTGGTAACTACCCATTGTTAAGGTTATCCTCATGATTGCTCTAGATTTCTTAAGAATGACCTAGAATTCTTTTAGGCAACTTGATGACCTTTTATGATGCATGGTGCAAACTCTTAGATATTCATCTATATGTCCATCTCTAACCTTGAAATGCATCGTGATCATGTTAATATTCTAAATGTCACTATAAGTGCCTAGGGTAGGTGACTCCCAACATGCTTCGATTGTTCATCGAGATGTACTTCTAGTTTACTATTCACTATAGGGCAGAAGTCCTCCAATGAGACTACAAATTATAGGGGCTGATGTAATGTATGCCCAAATCTTATGTTCCAAATTCCATTCCATTTCTACATGTTCTGGTTAGTATAAACACTACCCCAAGTTTTTGTTATTCGCAGTCCAACTCAAGCATTGTCCAAACGCCCTGAAATTTATACCATAAGTTAATCATGACCCAATTAATAGATGGTCAGAAATTCAAAATTTTCCTAATTATTTTGGCGATTTATAAAAATACTTTAATAGTAATGTACACCTCACTTTACACATGAAGTACAATTTCCAGAAGTCAAAGTGCTCCCAATAATTTATCAGTGAGATGTAATATGGAAATATCATGACTGGCTAAATTTCTTAATTTTCCATAAAATTTATGACCAATATTTCAATATTTAAACATTTATGTCAATTGGTCACATTACACAGCAAGTGCCAAAATAACTGAATCAAAAATTCTAGAAAACTTACCATAGACTTATAATGATCCAAAAACAGTCTAAAAAAATTTTCAGAATTTTCCAGATAAAATTAACCATATGAATTTCATTAATACATAACAAAGGACATTTTTGGTAATTTACAATGTAAATCACTTCCAAAAATCCTACCAAAATTTTCAGAGATATATTTCAATGTAAAACATCAAATGACAGTATATTCGATTTTTCTCTAGAATTTAGATGATGTTTATTTCATTTATATAGTTATGTGACAAAATCAATTATGCTCAAATAACTAGGGAAATCCACTCTTAAAATTCCAATAAAATTTCCAGAGATGTATGTTACTCTAAACCATCTTGTGGAAGGAAATCCAATTTATCCTAAATAATTTGATCATTTTTATTTGACTAATACACTTATGTGATATTAATGTTATTACTTAAATACTTAGGATTTTTCATTCCAAAAATCCTAACATTTCTAGAGATAATACCCACCATCATAATAGGTGTATTGCCCAAATATCATGAGCTTATATCAAGCCATTTGTGATAAATTCACAAAACACCCAAAGGTGTTATAGGCACACCACCCTTCCACAAATCTAATTCTTGTGTATGTGGAATACAATGCTCTACAGTGGTCCAAATGACCTCAACTTTTTATAAGTGACTAACTATGACCTAACAAACATATCACCCAGGATTTGGGACATTTTGAGTTTGTTTAACCTCATTTTTTTCATTAATATTGAAAATAATATTTAGCACAAAACCTTAGAAAAATGTTTCCCAAAAATTATGATTTTTGGGCAGGGGTGTATATATGCCATATAAACTTATGTCCAAAATATTAGACCTATCCATGCTTCTATGTGAACTGGATCTACAAAATAATGACTGGTCACCCTTTAGGACACACCTCAGGAGAATGGCCCTACAAGAAGTTGTAGGCCACCAAACCTGATGATTCAAATCCATATGGCCAGTAGACCTAATGGGATACAAAACTTATCAGGTACTTTTGTCTAAAAAGACCTATAAGTAGCCTAAACAATTAATCTAAACTTCAGTAAAAGTGTGAAAAAATGATTTCATCGTATTAATATGGTCTGCTTATAAACAACATCTTAAATCTGACGGCTGTGGTTCATCATCCGCGATAGGCTGACGACCAGGATTCAACATTCCTGGAGCCTCTTCCACATGAAATTCCCGGCCACCTGAGGGACACCACTGCCGACCACCACCACCACCTCCATTGAGGTGGTGGCTATCGATTGGCGGCGACACGGCCACCAGAGGAGATGTCTCCGGCAAACCCGAGCGGGGTGAAAAGCTCAGTGAAATCACACTTATCCCACATGGATCACGACTCAATTGAGCACGATTTCTCAGCCTAATGAGCTAGAGAGCTATCATATATGGAGAGGAGGAGAAACAAACCTCAATTGTGGCTCGGCAGCAGGTGCTTCGATGGGTGGTCTTGGATTTCTCTATCTTCGACGAGCTTGCTCGATATGTGGATTTCCTACCAATTGCTCTACTCTAAGGGGCTGGCTCGACTCCTAAAGACCCTCTGAAGCTAATGAAATGGTCAAATGGAGGTGGTGATGGCTCTATAGGGAGGATGGAGTGTGGGGTGTCTCGATCATGGCTTGTACAGCTTCCCATCAGTAGCTGAGCAGCTGCCATGCTCTGAAAAGACTGTCCACAGTCTGGGGAAGTTGGTTGGGGGATTGAGCAAGGTGATAAGGGGCCATGGAAGCTCCCTTACTCATAACACCTCTTTAATAATGCGCAAATCTTAGCACACCGCTATAGGCGGTAGCAAGACTGCGGCACGAAATGGCAGTGTACCGATCGTTCAAGTAATATAAAATGTGGGAATGAATCCCCATGTATCGATCTCGAAGGAACACAGTAAGGTGGAGTTATCTATCGAGGAAGGACTTGAGATCGAAGTCCTTTAGGCCGGATTGATTGCGGAAGGCTTGGATTGGATTGTGGAAAATAAAATAAAAGAGCTAAATTAACTACTCCTATGCAGGCCTTGAGCGCACTGCTTCGCTTGGCGGGATGGAAACTACGTAGGCCTTGAACGCACTACTTCGCTAGGCGGATGGAAGAGTAGGCACGCGGATGAGGTGGTTCGCACTGGCGGAAAGGTTTTGAGGGCCGTTAGCACCTCTTGGCTAGGCGGATGGATTACACAGCCTGCTATGCACTGCTTCGCTGCGCAGATGGATGAGAAGGCTTGCGGATGGAATGGGTCACACCGGCGAAATAAGGGTCGCAAGCACCTCGTCAACATGCACGCCACTAGCAATTTCTAGTGCGGCACACGGAACACTCACACCTCATTAACCACGAAAGCACACCTCAAGCACTCATAAGCATGAAAACATTTCACAATATTCGACAAGAAGTTCAACAAATATAGAGTGCAACATCATCAACATAAGAGAAACTAACTACAATCATAAGGAGGAAAGGAGGAAAAGCTAGAAATACACCCACATCCAGAGACTTGTTGGGATTCACGGTAGGAATCACCGGGTTGTCAATCCGCGTCCTAGCTCGGTCCACAACTGCGTCCGGGGTCCAGAGGAGCTGTCACCATCCCTCCAATATACCTGTCTTCTCTGTGTCACGATCTGGCCGCCACAAAAGTTGTGTACTACTTCCTCGGTTGATGAGAGTAGGGCTTGGATCTCTCCCTTGAAGTGCTTGGATGATGCAAGGTGGCCTCGGGTGAAAGGGGGAGGAAGAAACCTTCAAAAACGAAGCTTTCCGCCCTGACGGCGGAAGAAATTCCGGAACAGCCCGGTTCCCTGACCTAAAATCGCGCACATGTATTTATAGGCGGTGCATAAATTAATGGTGTGCACGATCAGGCGCACGACCAGTGGTCGTGCGTGAAGAAATGCCTCTGATCGTGCGCGAAGAACATGTAGCATAGTCCTGAACTGCAAAATAGCGCACGGTCAGTGGCGCACGACCAGTGGTCGTGCGCGAAGAAGGTCAGTGATCGTGTGAAGTTCTCTGTTTGATAAGGGGAATTAACGCACGACCATTGGTCGTGCGCCTGGTCGTGCGTGAAGGAAAATGCACGAGCAGTGGCTTTTTCGGCCGAAAATCCCCCAGAACCAATCCCGAGTGTCGCACAACCCTTGAACCTGCATGAAAATATCCAGGACCACTGGAATACAAGGAATCACACCAAAATGGGCATAAATGTGCACTAAGAGTGGAAATACGAAATGTGATCAATAGAAGCATTTATGAGAAGTAAGTGCAGTGCATTGGCGAGAAAAACGACCCAGTTGAGTCCGAAAATCACTATATAAACCAGACTCATCACACCCCCAAACTTACCTGTTTGCGCGTCCCGAGCAAACAAATTCTAAGCAAGTGGGGAAAGAAAAGTAGATGGCTTAGAATTACAATACAGAGTACCATGCGAAGTCCCATGCTCACATGCATAAGAAAAATAATAGAGAAGACTTCTCATTATGCAAACAATTTATAGATTTCTAAAAGAGTAAAAGCATATTACAACTACTCAAAATGGTGAACTACGGTGAATCATTCGGTCACGCTTACGGAGAAAGTAAACTAAGCGCTGATATGAGCATTGCTCAAGATTGGGGTGCAGGACAAACTCCACCGAAATCCATCGGTGTCGTTGACGATAAGCTCGCCCGGTCACATTCTCTCCATGACAATAGATTGGTTCAAGGCGTGAGTCAGTAGGACTTTAGGTGAGAGATGGGGCTTGGGTTACGGTGAGGTAAACAAAGATAAACATGGAGGCCAAGCATACCTAAACCAACATGAGCATACGGTAGAGCTACCCACACGACTATAAATAAACAAGTGCACCCCACCCCCAGACTTAGATTTTTGCAACATAGGTGTGTGCACCGCCTACTCCAAATACATAATTTTTCTAAACGATTTTCAATAAAACTCATTTTTCTTTTTCTCCTTTTTTTTATCGTTTTTTTCTTTCTTCTTCTTATCTTTTCTTTTCAGCAAATTTTTCAAATGGGCATATCCACAAATTCACATACTAAACACCACAATCAACACCCCCCAAAATGTAAATAAAACTAAAACTAAAGCTCAGATTTGGGTGTGCGACTAGGTTAGGCTTTTGGGCTTTGGTGAGATAAATGCGGAGCTGAATCAATGAAAGGGTAGGCACAAAGGGGCTAGCGAGGGAAGATATCAGGAATGGCACAAAAGCTCAACCGGGTCAAAATGATGTCCTACGTCATTCTCACGCACTACAACTATCCTATGCAAATGCTTCAAGAATCGCTTGGGGCAAGTTCTTAGCCACCGAGAAAGATTATCCTTCCTCCCGACTCAAGCAATACGAGTCTAGCGATCGCTTACACACATCCCTATGTTACCGTTTGATTCACACCGGATTCACCATTTGAGTGGAGCAAACAACATTTACACTAATAGAAAAATATAAAACCATAAGTATAAAAAGAAGTCTAATCTACACAAATTTCTATGCAACCGAGCACTCGACTAGGAGCACTACTGGAGTCAACATTTTACTCCGCTACATAGTCCTAAGCCATCACCTAGACTTTCCCAAATATGCAGAAGAATCAAATTCAACTCAGAGCATGCATACAGATGAGTACGCGCTCAAGTGGGTGTTGCGGTGTGCGGTAATGATGAGCAATACTAAATAAATGAGATAAAGTTACTTCTAGTATGCAATGCAACGTGTGCGTGCACAGTGGGTAACGAGAAGCAGCTCTCCCCCAGACTTAATCTAAACAATCCAACACAAGATATAACCATGAAATTCAAAATGAAGTCTAGGGAAAGAGAGTACCCAATGCTCAGTAATGACCATACCAGAACATTGGCGGGTAAATCTAGACCTAGCTGCAGCATCCACCATCCAGAAGAAGGACATGCAGCGGTGAGCTTCGCAAAAACAAAAGAAAATATACAAACTAAAATAAAGTAAAACTAACTAAACAAACTAGATAAACTAAAATTGCAAGAAAAGTAAGATAACTACTGGGGTTATTGTCTTCCCAGCACGACTTATTCAGAACTTTAAGAGTTCTAGCTAATGGGTCTATGGAAAGAAAAATGCACAGGTAACTGTTCTAATATGTGTGTCGGTAGCGGGTACCGATACGGTGATAAAACAGTTATGCCTCTACACGAATATAAATAATACCTACTCGTCACAGGTAGAGGGAAAAGAATGTAAGAAGAGGAGGAGGAGTACTCCTCACAAATCTCACCAAAAACATCCTTGCCCAGCAAGGTGACGTCTTCAGGGAGGCGGCAGGAGGAGTAGGCAATGAATGCGGCTTCCTCTGTGGAGGAGGGATTAACCTCCTCACATAAGAGGATGCGCTCATCATTGACTTAAGCAGAATGCTCCAAGTCCTCCTGAAGTGCCTGTGAAGACTCAACCTGCACAGGCTCAGATGATGAAGGGGGGTTAGGAAATAAAAGAGAAGAATGACTTAAATAATCAAAAATTGGGGGAGTGGTCCCGATCTCACTCCCAGCAGGATCAAAGGATAGATCACTTTCATCATCGTAAGTATCATAGCAAGGGGGGCCCGTGAACTCAAGGGCCTCGGTGGTGAGTTGGACATCCACTTCCCATGAAGAAGTGCAAACCTCCTCATCAGAAAGAGTATCCTCATCATCCCACCTTGGAGCAGCCTCAGGCTCAGAATGATCACCCTGCTCAATTACTTCGACAGGATCATAAAAAATGTGTGTAGAAAAATCTTGCAAATAAACTGGAGGAACAAAAAGATTTGGTTCCTCCGCAAAACGATCTGCTAACGCCTCCCCAATGGAAAGAATACTTTCCTCATCACACTCAGGTGCATCTAGGAGCTCCCATTCCTCACCGTGTTGGCTAACAGATGAGTGATTGTCATCACTAGGAGTGAAGCCATACACAGGGAGTGAGGAGTCCATCCACGAAATAAGATCGGGGGTAGAGGGAACGATTGCCTCCATGTGTAAAGAATGAGTGATAGGGACAATGTTGTCATGAGTGAAGGAGCAACGGTCAGGATTGAAGAGACTAGGACAGTCCCTCAATTCATGACCCTCTCCTCGACACAACAAGCAAACAACGTTCCTGCACAGCCTAGCATTTAACTCCTTCATTTGGTCTATATAATAAACCATCTTGTCGTAAGTGCTAGGAGAAATATCCCATGACGACATTTTCAATAATTAAAGCAGATATACCGAAACTGAAATTTTTTGCAAGGAAATTTACACAAACTAATATAACTCCTTGGATTAAACTTGCCTACAACTTTAAAATAGGAGAGAAAGAAATAATAACAAACAATATATAATTAAAAAACAAACAAAAATAATAAGGCGGCTATACACACTAGAAGAACTACTATCTCTTGTCTCCCTCTACAGCAACTCACACGTCTGTGTTCCCCGGCAACGGCGCCAAAAACTTGACGCGCAAATCTTAGCACACCGCTATAGGCGGTAGCAAGACTTCGACACGAAACGACAGTGTACCGATCGTTCAAGTAATATAAAATGTGGGAGTCAATCCCCAAGTATTGATCTCAAAGGAACACAGTAAGGTGGAGTTATCTATCGAGGAAGGACTTGAGATCGAAGTCCTTTAGGTTGGATGGATTGCGGAAGGCTTGGATTGGATTGTGGAAAATAAAATAAAAGAGCTAAATCAATAACTCCTATGCAGGCCTTGAGCGCACTGCTTCGCTTGGCGGGATGGAAACTACATAGGCCTTGAATGCACTACTTCGCTAGGCGGATGGAAGAGTAGGCACGCGGATGAGGTGGTTCGCACTGGCGGAAAGGTTTTGAGGGTCGTTAGCACCTCTTGGCTAGGCGGATGGATTACAAGGGCTGCTTTGCATCGCTTCGCTGCGCGGATGGACGAGAAGGCTTGCGGATGGAATGGGTCACAAGCACCTCGTCAACAGGCACGCCACTAGCAATTTCTAGTGCTGCACACAGAACACTCACACCACTATCACCACGAAAGCACACCTCAAGCACTCATAAGCATGAAAGCATTTCACAATATTTGACAAGAAGTTCAAGAAATGTAGAGTGCAACATCATCAACATAAGAGAAACTAACTACAATCATAAGGAGGAAAGGAGCAAAGGCTAGAAATACAACCACATCCAGAGACTTGTTGGGATTCATGGTAGGAATCGTCGGGTTGTCAATCCGCGTCCTAGCTCGGTCCACAACTGCGTCCGGGGTCCAGAGGAGCTGTCACCTTCCCTCAAATATACCCGTCTTCTCCGTGTCACGATCTGGCCGCCACAAAAGCTGTGTACTCCTTCCTCGGTTGATGAGAGTAGGGATAGGATCTTGATGAGTCCCATTTATATACACTTTTATGGACTCATCCGGGCTGCTTTTCACTCTCGTGCACGTCATTTTTGAGATATTAGTGCATCTATTTATCTTATGCTCAGTTACGCGCACTTACGTGCTTCGTGCTCTTTTTAGGACCGTTTTGGTGTGCGATTGCACTCCATGTAATTGGGGGTAAGCACATGGTGCTCCCCAATCCTTTTTCTATGTTGATTGGTGTTGGAGGTGTATTCCTAGCTAGATTGTTGTGCTTGCAGGTGGTTGGATCATCTCCTTTTGCCCAGAAATCTTGATTGTGTATATCGCACGGTCGTGCGTTTTCTTGACGCATGGACGGCTGTAGTCATGCATCTTCATCTGGGGAGAAAACCGGTGATCTGACATTGTTCGTGCGTTTTTACGCACGGGCAGTTGCCCGTGTGCGAAGGAAACGCACGATCGCCTGTTTCGACTGTTTTTTAGCCAATCTGAATCTGTTCGTGCATTTTTATGCACGGGCGGATTCGCCTGTATGCGAGTATAACGCACGAGCGCTGCTACTTCTTCCTCAAGTCAGTTTATTCATTAAATAATGCACGGGAAATGCACGATCGTGCGTTCGCCCGTGCGTGACTAAATTACTGATTGTTTAGTATTTAAGGCAGGAAATCTGTTGCAATAGAGAACACCTGGCGGGAAAAGCTCTAGAAGCCCGCCATTTTTGCCCAGTTCACCTCTCCACCACCGTTTGACCTAGGAGGAGCTCCAGCAACCATAGTCTTGCAAATATTCCGCCGAAGCTCCCTCCTTGGCCTCCTCCATTATCTTTGAGCTCAAGAACGCCATCGATGGAAAGTCTCCGCTGCATTCAAGGTGTCGAACAAGAGTTACCTCGAGCTAGACCACGAAGAAGATGGGTAATAGTAGATGAAGGTGACAGCTCCTCCGGACCCCGGACGCAACTGAAGACCGAGCACGGACGAGCCTTGACAACCTTACGATTTTGGCCGAGAATCTTCAGCATAGTCTTCGAGCTTCGGTTTTCTCTTTTCCCTTACGCTTTGCTTCAAAGTTTCCCTTGTATGTGCTTGTTATTGTGGATGATGTTCATAAACTCTAAGTTTTAGTTAATATGATTTCATGAGCTTGAGATCTTGTGTGGTTTATGAGATTTGAGGAGCGTCGTAGTCCACCACCCACTCCACCGCTTTATAGTGCTCTGCACTAGCAATTGCTAGCTGCATGTTCGGCGACGAGGTGCCTACGACCCTCATCCGCTAGACTTCTCGTCCACCCGCTCACCGAAGCACGACATCGCAGCCTGCACTCCATCCCGATAAGCGAAGCGGAGCTCTAGGCCCGCATTTCTCTTATTTCTGCAATAGCTTAGGACACCAATCACAGCGCCCTTGTTTTTTACTTTCTTTTACTCGTCGTAACAATCACCTCACTCTATTCTCTTGTCACCACAACTTGCATTCCCAGAGAGATCGATATCTGGGGAGTTGCCCCCCAACTATTACTTGCACGCGACTGGTGCACTTGTCGTAATCGCATCAGATCTCTCCCTTGAAGTGATTGGATGATGCGAGGTGGCCTCGGGTGAAAGGGGGATGAAGAAACCTTCAAAAATGGAGCTTTCAGCTCTGACGGCGGAAGAAATTAGGAACAGCCCGGTTCCCTGACCTAAAATCGTGCACATGTATTTATAGGCAGTGCAGAAATTAACAGTGCGCACGGTCAGGCGCACGACCAATGGTCATGCGCGAAGAAATGCCTCTGATCGTGTGCGAAGAACCTGTAGCATAGTCCTGAACTGCAAAATAGCGCACGGTCAGTGGCGTAATGCGCAAATCTTAGCACACCGCTATAGGCGGTAGTAAGACTGCGGCACGAAACGGCAGTGTACCGATCGTTCAAGTAATATAAAATGAGGAGTAATCCCCGAGTATCGAATCTCTCAAGGAATACAGTAAGGTGGAGTTAACGTTCGAGGAAGGACTTGAGATTGAAGTCCTTTACGTCGGATGGATGCGGAACGGGGGAAATTGGTTGTGGAAAATAAAGAGAAAATGCTATAACTACTCATATGCAATGCCGCTATGCAATGCTTCGCTTGGCGGGATGGAGACTAGGCATGCCTTGAGTGCACTGCGTCGCAAGGGCGGATGGACGAGTAGGAAAGCGGAATCGAACTGTGCAGGCCTTGAGCGCGCTGCTTTGTTAGGCGAATGGATTACACGGGCCGCTATGCCACGCTTCGCTAGGCGGATGGAAGAGTAGGCATACGGATGGAATGGTTCGCACCGGCGGAGTGGGAATGGATTACACGGGCCGCAAAGCCACGCTTCGCTAGGCGGATGGAAGAGTAGGCATACGGATGAGGGTCGCAAGCACCTCGTCGACAAGCATGCCACTAGCAATTGCTAGTGCGGCACACGAACGTGACGGCGGGATGGAGGATGGAATGGGGCGCTCCTCAAATCACATAAACCACAAACATATGGAAAATTACACTAATAATATTTAGGGTTTATGGACATCATTCATATAAAAACATACAAACACACACATCAAATAGAATCAGCAAAAATAACAAGGAGGAGGTAAGATTACAACCGAAGCACGAAGACTCGTCGGAGATTCACGGCCGGAATCTAGGGTTGTCAATCCTCGTCTGGGCTTGGTCTTCAACTGACGTCCAGGGTAGAAGAGGGCTGTCACTACCTCCCAATGGACCCGTCTTCTTCGTCAATAGCCTTCAGCCATGATCTTGCCGGAGAATTCCAAGGATATAGTGCAAAATCCGTTGAAATGGAGCTTGGAAGCTTCTGAATGATGGAGGAGGCCGAGAGGATGCTCCAGCTCGAGATTGGCGTGAACAATATGCCCGGAGCTCCTCCCGAAGGTGGGCGGCGATGGACGGCGAAAAGGGCGCGGAATTGGAGCTCTGGGAGCGGGAAAAAAAGATCGATCCAGAATAAGGCAAGACGCGGGCTTAAATAGAAAAACTGTCAGAAAATGGTCACGCACGGTCGAACGCAAGTTCGTGCGCAGACCATGCGTTATTAAATGATAAAACGTGACTTGGGGAAGACGCTGCGCCGCCCGTGCATTTTGCTCACGCACGATCAACACCGCTCGTGCGTTCAAACGCACGGGTAAAATTCGACGCTCAGAAATCAAGAATACACAGGTCGACCATGCGTTTTACTCACGCACGGGCGAATCTGCCCGTGCGTTCAAACGCATGAGTAAACTCCGACGCTCCATTTTCGGCCCAGACACAAACGCACGACCGCAACCGACCGTGCGTCAAGGAAACGCACGACCGTGCGATATGCACAGACATGAATTCTGAGGAAAATGGGACGATCAGGTCACCTGCAAACAAGATATACCAGCTGGGAATACACGTCCATCACAGAAAAACATAGAAGTAGGGAAGGGGAGCACCATGTGCTTACCCCCAACAACAAGGAGCGCAATTGCACACCGGAATGGGCTTAAAGGTGCACCTAGCATGGAATAGTACATATGAATGAAAACGTGCCTAAAATGTGGTGCATAGACTAGAAATACGGCCCAGATGAGTCCATAAAAGTGTATATAATTGGGACTCATCACACCCCCAGACTTAACTGTTTGCGCGTCCCGCGCAAACAAATTCGGCGGAGTATGAAAATGGTAGTTAGTGAAGGGAATTGCAAAATAGGAGTACGGTGCGAAGTATCATACGCATGCAAATAGAAATTCAATAAAAGGAGATTCTAACTATGCTAACTAATTTACAAAAGTATAAATGCGTAAATAGAGATTTATTTGTACTCAGATGGTGAAACATGAAGAATTTGTGCGGTCGTGCCCGGTGTGAAATAAACAAGCCACTCAGGAGGGTGTTGCTAAAGACCGGAATTCGGGGATAACTCCGCTGAAATCCATCAACGTCGAGAACCATAAGCTTGCCCGGTTACACTCTCTCCACAGCGCAAGCAAACTCAAAAGTTAAATCAATAGGACTTTCAGGTTATAATGAGGCTTAGGTTACGGTATGATATTCAATGATAAACGAGATGGCTACGCAACCCAATTGAGTCAAAAGATAACGCTGTACCAAAACAAGACCAAAAACGATGCCAGTGTGACACACCCCCAGACTTGGCTTGAAAACTGGGTGTGCACACAGCCTACTCCAACAAATACCAACTGAATTTTCTATTACGCTCAAAGGGATTTCTTTTCATTCCAATTTTCTTTTAACTTCATTTTTTTTTCTTTTTCTTTTATCCCCCAGTTGGTTTACAACAATGTTTTCAGCACACAATACATTTTTCTTTCGCATCACAAAGGTTCCAAACATCACACCAAATCAAGAAATATGATATCAGTTAACTCGCTACTTGGTTGCGATAATAGGATAAGTTTCAGGCTTTGGTGATTGAAAGAAGAGCTGAAACAAAGGAGGGGTAGGCACAAATTGGCTTGCAAGGGTAAGCGAATGGGTCATGGAAATCAAAGCTCAAACTAGCCAACTAGATGGCCTACATCACGTTTAACAAAATGAGATGCTCTCGCCCATGCTTCAAGAGTCGCTTGGGGCAAGTTCTTAGCCCACGAGAAATGTAAACCTTCCTTCCGACTCGAGCAACACACAACTAGCGCTTGCTTACACACAACACCGTGCTACCGCCAATTTCATTCACATTCACCAATTGAGTATAATAAATTTAAAACTACGCAAAAACACTAATCGTAAATTAAATGCATAGAAATAATCTAATTTTACTCAAATTTCTACTAGAGCATGCGGATGCGACTAGAGCACTGCAAGAGTCAACATCGCACTCTGATTTGCAATTCCTAAGCTAACATCCTATTTCACATTCCAAACCAAGATAAGCGTGAACGGAAACACACACACAAGTGAGTGCGCGCTCAAGTGGGTGGAGTGGTGTGCGATGAAGATGAACAAATAAAATGACTGAAATAGAATACTTCTAGCATGCACTGAGATGTGCACGTGCAGTGGGTACAATAAATATCTCTCCCCCAGACTTAAACTAAACAATCCAACACAAGATAGAACCATGAAATTCAAAATGAAGTCTCGGGAAAGAGAGTACCCAATGCTCAGCAGGAGAGCATACTAGAAGACGCGTGTAAAACAAGACAAAGCTGCAGCATCCGCCAGAAGAATGACCTGCAGGGGTGAGCTCCGCAAAAACAAAAGAAAATGTACAAAAATAAAATAAAATACAGCTAACTAAACTAAACAAGATGAAATAAGAAATGCAGGAAAAAGTAAGATAACTAATGGGGTTATTGTCCTCCCAGCACGACTTATTCAAATTTAAAGCAGTTCTAGCTAATGGGTCTATGAAAAAGGAAATGCACAGGTAACTGTTCTAATATGCGTGTCGGTAGCGGGTACCGATACGGCGACAGAACAGTCACGCCTCTACCCGAATATAAATAATACCTGCTCGTCACAGGTAGAGGGAATAAAAAGTAAGAAGAGGAGGAATCCTCACTCAACTCACCAAAACTATCCTTGCCCAGCAAGGTATCATCTCCAGGGAGGCAGTAGGAGGAGAAGGCAATGAGTGGGGCTTCCTCTACGGAGGGGGGATCAACCTCCTCACATGATAGGATACACTCATCATTGACTTGAGAAGAATGCTCCAAGTCCTCCTGAAGTACCTGTGAAGACTCAACCTGCACAGGCTTAGATAGAGAAAGGGGATTAAGAAATAAAAAAGAAGAAGAACATGAATAAAAATCAATCGGGGGAGTGATCCCGGTCTCACTCCCAGCAGGATCCAAGCACAGATCACTGTCGGTATCATATGAGTCGTAACGAGGGGAACTCAGGAGCTCGGGGTCCTCGGTGGTGAGCTGGATGTCCCCATCCAAGAAGTAAGTAAATACCTCCTCCTCGGAAAGAGAATCCTCCTCATCCCACCGCGGTGCGTCATCGTGTTCAAAGGTATCACACTCCCCATCAGAGAGAATGAAATCCTCGTCCCACTTTGGCGCAACCTCAGGCGCCGAATAAACCACCCGCACGACATCATCAGTCGACTCACTAAAGATAGGAGTAGATGAATTTTGCAAGGAATGCGGAGGAAACAGACTGCTCTCATGATCAGAAAATAAATGAGCAGTCACCTCCGCGAAAATATCCACAGACGCCTCCCCGCAGGAAGAACCAGAATCTGCATACCATATTGGTGCATCCATGAGTTCCCAATCCTCTCCCTGTTGACCATCAAATGAGTGCACATCGTCACTCTAGGGAAGCTAGTAAAAGGGGATTGAGGGACCCATGAAAGAGCTGTACGCGGCGAGAGATTCCTCGGTAATCTCCAAGGGCAAAGATCGAGCAAGATGTGCGATGTCAGTGTAGGGGCCAGGCAACACTCTGGTGGGCCTGTCCGTTGTAGTCTCCCGTAAATGGGGGGATGCTGCGTACACGTCCTCAGAGGGGGAAGGATCGCACAGACGAGGGCAATCCTTCAACATATGGCCTAAACCTTGACATAGCAAGCACCTAATACAATGCTCAGCATTTATAGCAGTCATGGTGTCGATTTATCGACGCAAAGTGTCATAGAGGAGACACTCGGCTTCAGAATACATCACAGAAATATGTGAATAAAACAAAAATCAACAATTTCTTGCAAAATAAAACTACACGCAACCAGAATTAAATGAACTCCTGCTATAGAAAAGCCGAAACTAGATAAAGGAAGAAATGAAATAGAAATATCAAATTTTAACACTAAAATAAACAAAAGAAATGGTATAAACAAATGGAGAAGAGCTACAATCTCTCGACACCCTCTCCAGCAACTCACACGTCTGTGTTCCCCAGCAACGGCGCCAAAAACTTGATGCGCAAATCTTAGCACACCGCTATAGGCGGTAGTAAGACTGCAGCACGAAACGACAGTGTACCGATCGTTCAAGTAATATAAAATGAGGAGTAATCCCCGAGTATCAAATCTCTCAAGGAACACAGTAAGGTGGAGTTAACGTTCGAGGAAGGACTTGAGATTGAAGTCCATTACGTCGGATGGATGCGGAACGGGGGAAATTGGTTGTGGAAAATAAAGAGAAAATGCTATAACTACTCCTATGCAATGCCGCTATGCAATGCTTCGCTTGGCAGGATGGAGACTTGGCAGGCCTTGAGCGCACTGCATCGCAAGGGCGTATGGACGAGTAGGCAAGCGGAATCGAACTGTGCAGGCCTTGAGCACGCTGCTTCGTTAGGCGAATGGATTACACGGGCCGCTATGCCACGCTTCGCTAGGCGGATGGAAGAGTAGGCATACAGATGGAATGGTTCGCACCGGCGTAGTCGGAATGGATTACATGGGCCGCTATGCCACGCTTCGCTAGGCGGATGGAAGAGTAGGCATACGGATGAGGGTCACAAGCACCTCGTCGACAAGCACGCCACTATCAATTGCTAGTGCGGCACACGAACGTGACGGCGGGATGGAGGATGGAATGGGGCGCTCCTCAAATCACATAAATCACAAACATATGGAAAATTACACTAATAATATTTAGGGTTTATGGACATCATTCATATAAAAACATACAAACACACACATCAAATAGAATCAACAAAAATAACAAGGAGGAGGTAAGATTACAACCGAAGCACGAAGACTCGTCGGAGATTCACGGCCGGAATTTAGGGTTGTCAATCCTCGTCCGTGCTCGGTCTTCAAATGCCGTTCGGGGTAGAAGAGGGCTCTCACTACCTCCCAATGGACTCGTCTTCTTCATCAATAGCCTTCAGCCACGATCTTGCCGGAGAACTCCAAGGATATAGTGCAAAATCCGTTGAAATGGAGCTTGGAAGCTTCTGAATGATGGAGGAGGCCGAGAGGATGCTCCGGCTCGAGATTGGCGTGAAGAATATGCCCGGAGCTCCTCCCGAAGGTGGGCGGCGATGGATGGTGAAAAGGGCGTGGAACTGGAGCTCTGGGAGCGGGAAAAAAAGATCGATCCAGAATAGGGCAAGACCTGCGACTTAAATAGAAAAACTGTCAGAAAATGGTCACGCACGACCGTGCGCAGACCGTGCATTATTAAATGATAAAACGTGACTTGGGGAAGACGCTGCGCCGCCCGTGCGTTTTGCTCACGCACGATCAACACCGCTCGTGCGTTCAAACGCACGGGTAAAATCCGACGCTCAGAAATCAAGAATACACGGGCGAATCCGCCCGTGCGTTCAAACGCATGAGTAAACTCCGACGCTCCATTTTCAGCCCAGAAACAAATGCACGACCGCAACCGACCGTGCGTCAAGGAAACGCACGACCGTGCGATATGCACAGACATGAATTCTGGGGAAAACGGGACGATCAGGTCACCTGCAAACAAGATATACCAGCTGAGAATACACGTCCAGCACAGAAAAACATAGAAGAAGGGAAGGGGGGCACCATGTGCTTACCCCCAACAAAAAGGAGCGCAATTGCACACCGGAATGGGCTTAAATGTGCACCTAGCATGGAATAGTACATATGAATGAAAACGTGCCTAAAATGTGGTGCATAAACTAGAAATACGGCCCAGATGAGTCCATAAATGTGTATATAATTGGGACTCATCATGGCGCACGACCAGTGGTCGTGCACGAAGAAGGTTAGTGATCGTGCAAAGTTCTCTGTTTGATAAGGGGAATTAACGCACGACCAGTGGTCGTGCGCGAAGGAAAACGCACGACCAATGGCTTTTTCGGCCGAAAATCCCCCATAACCAATCCCGAGTGTCGCACAACCCTGGAACCTGCATGAAAATATCCAGGACCACTGGAATACAAGGAATCACACCAAAATGGGCATAAATGTGCACTAAGAGTGGAAATAAGAAATGTGATCAATAGAAGCATTTATGAGAAGTAAGTGAAGTGCATTGGCGAGAAAAATGACCCAGATGAGTCCGGAAATCACTATATAAACCGGACTCATCATTTACCTTAAGGGGGAAATGCCATTTTCCCCCTAGCACTTTATCTCTCTCCAATTTCAAATGTGGGGTTCCAATAGAGGCATGGGGTGGGGCCTTGGTTTATTTGGATTTCATTTGGTCTTTCAATTTCTTCCTTAAGGCCTTATGTTGACCATGGTTGACTTTGGAGTTGACTTGGTCAAATTGATGGTTGGGTTAGCCCCATTAGATGGTCATGGGTCATACGAACTTACCCAAACTCCATTGGACTATGGTGTGTCTCCAATTTGGTTAATTGATCCATATGGTGTGAGTTTGACCCAAATTAGTCTAAGTTTGACTTTGGTCAAATTGGAGGGATTGGTTGACCACTTGTTTGGGTTTTTGGGTCCAATATATCCCTAATGGGGTTAGAAGGTTAGGGGTGAAGTCAATTTGACCAATTGAGGGACAAGTGGTCCTTGATTGGGTTGATTTGGGCTATGTTGACCAAAAGTTGACTTTAGTCAATACCTTGAAATTGGGTGCAACCAATTAGTGATTATTGACCTAATGACCTTCCTTAGCGATTAGGAGGACCTAGGTGAGGTCCATTTGAGTTATTGGGGTCAATTGAGTTTATTTGTGTTGAATAGGAATATGTTGACCTAACTTTGACTTTGGTCAATTTGCCTATTTGATTGACCAATTGTTGGGATTCTTGGTCAAGTGAGTCTCTATTAGGCTTAGGAACATATTGGTGAGGTCAATTAGTGTTTGTGAATTCAATTTGGCTAATTTGACCTATGTTGTCTTGTGCTCACTTGTGAGCACTATGAGTGTTCACCCCAATTTAGTGATCTCTAAGGTCATCTCCTTGCCTCCACTCACCCTTCTCTCCTCATGTCATGACCTAACACCCGCATGGGGTCTAGTAGGATTAGGTATATTACATCTTGACAAGCCTGAGGTAGGTGACTATGAGAGTCACTGAGCTGTAGGAGTAGAGCTATCTAAGTTGTAGGGTTGCTGGCCTGAGGTAGGGTTTTGGAGGAAACCTGAGAGATCCCCAGGGATCTGTTCTGTAAGCTCATTGAGCTAAGTTGTTGGAGGAGATTGTCCTGTCTAACATACTGTTAGAAAGGTGGAGAGGGAAAATCGATGTACCCAGACCATGAGGAACCACTATAAATCTCTGTGTTCTATTGTGTGTTTACTTCTACTTAGTTTAAACATCTAAATAACTAATTATCTATAGAAGAAGCCAAGAAACCTATTCAACCCCCCCCCCCCCCCCCCCTCTAGCTGAGTTAGACTACTACCAAGTAAATTATCATGTGGTATCAGAGGGAGGTTGGTCAAGAAGTACATAACAGTCTGACCAGATCCTACAAGGAGTAGTCTACTACTGCATCCAATGGCTGCCACTGGAGTTCATAAGGAGATGGGCTCCATGAAGCAGCCCATATGCAGAAAGGAGTCCTTTGGCATTTGGAAGCAAATGGTTGGGCTATTTATGGAATCTTTAGACCCTAGAATTTACATCACTATAAAGGATGGTCCTTTTTTCTTCCTAAAGGGCTCCACCATAGATCCAACTCTACAAGTGCCCAAGACTTATATTGAAATGACTAAGGATGAAACTGCTCTTGCTACTTTGGACAAAAGAGCTCAAAATGTAATATTAAGTGCAATTGATGATTCCACCTTCAAATCTTAGAGCATTGTGAAACTGCCAAGGAAATGTGGGATACACTTCTTGTGTATATGGAAGGTACTGTAGAAGTGAGGGATGATAGGAAATCCCTCCTCAACCAGGAGTATGAAGCCTCCAGGCAGCACAGCCTGGAAAGCATAGTTGTTTTGCTATGAAAGTTTTTCAGGGTTGTCTATGAGTTAAAGACATATGGGAGGGTCTTCAACATTTATGAGCTAAATGATAAGTTCCTAAGGTCTCTAACTAGAGACTAGCACACAAAGATCTGTGCCATCAAAGAAGGGGCCAAACTTGCTGAGACTCATCCCCATACTCTTTTTGGAAAAATTCCCTCACTTAAGATGCAGCTATCTGCAAGGAAGGAGGAGGAAACCACCAACAGAACTCAAGCCAAGGAGAGAATAATGGCTCTCAAAGCTGAGGGCTCTAAAAAGAGCAAGGACAGGATTCCCTCTCCTCCAAGAAGGCATGCTGACTCAGAAAGTTTTGAGCCCAACACATCTGACAGCAATTTGTTAGATGGGGAATTTGATGCCTTCTCTAGGCATTTCAAGAAGCTGATGAAGAGAAAATAGTGGAAGAACAAACCGTCCCCCTCTTCACATCACAAGAAGGATTATAGCAAGAATAAGAAGATGCACCCCAAGGGAGAAAGGTATGAATCTAAACCCAGTAAACATATTTCAAATAATATTGTTTGTTATTACTGTAGCAAACCTGGACATTTTATAACTGACTATCCAGTGTAGAGAAAGGAGAAAGGTGACAAGAAGCATCATCACCACAAGAGCAGGAAAGGTGAAAAGTCCGTCCTGTCAAAGAAAGAAAGAAGCTTGAGTCAATTTGAATCATCATCTTCAGATTCTGATGAAGATGAAGAAGCCTACTTATGGTTATTTGCTGCTTCTGAGGATGAAGACTATCCAGTTGCAAGGATAGGCATCAAGGCCCCTCGGTAACAATCAGATAGTGACATTGAGGAGGATGAAGATGTTAATGGATATTGTGGCTTGATGGCCATATTTGAAGAAAAAGACAGTCAGGATGATTTTGATCCTGAAAAGGTATTAATTTTTGAGACAAGTACTGAATCTGAAGCATCGTCATCTAGTGATGAAAGTGGTTCAGAATTTGAGGACGATGTCAATCAATTGATTGGCAATTATGGTGCTCTCTTGGATGCTCTGAAAAGAGCAAGAAGCAGGTTGTGGAGATTGCTTCCCTCCAGTGGGAAAAATCTAAAAGCCTTGAGTCAGCTACCTAGCTAGCTCAGATGAGTAAAGAGATTAGTTAGCTAAAAGGAATTACAATGATCCAAGTATGCACCATAAGCCAGAAAATCATGATCATCAAGAATCTTGAAGAAAAGCTTCTCAAGGAGAGGAAGCTAGTGGCTTAGTTTTCCATGCTACGGTCTGTGCTGCCTATCATTTATTCCTTATCCTCCCAAAATAATAAAAGGGGATTGGTCTTTAATAAGGAGGCAGCAGCTGCTAGCATTAAGAGAAAAGTCAAGGTTCCAATAGAGCTTATGACTTACTTTGTGAAAGTCTTATTGCCATCCAATAAGTATGACCAAGAAAGAATCTACGGTCACTTGTTGAATGGAAGATCCAATAGAAAGGGCAACATTGCTCACAACAATAATGGATGTAAGGGGACGGGCTTGAGTACCTTAATGGCCCCCCACGAGGAGATCCAAATGGCCCATCATAGACCATTTATGTTTGGCACCACAGCCTCTTCACTCAAGATAAAGGAAGCTGCTTCTTCCAAATCCATTCCAGCATAACCCATGGTTGCTATCAGGCCTATAATCAAATCGAACAGTGGAGTATCTAATGTCATCAACACATGCTTAGCTGCCAAACTAAGATTAACTGATGTCAATCAGATAATGTCTGCAAAGAACAATTATAGACAGGCAACATGCCAAGTGATTGCTGACAGGAATTAGAAAATGCAGTTGTCCTCTTTGCTGAACAAAAACATGAAGTCTCCACTTCTAAATCTGTTCAGAAAAGTAGATACAATATTCATGAGTGTTGGTTTTGTGGCAAAGTGGGTCACTTTGCAATAGATTGTTGGCATAACCCCAATGTGACAAATGCAAGGAGAGGCACTCCAGCCAAGCATAACCCATCCAGAAAAATTTATGTTTACTGCTAACAAGGACCTAGGAGCCAAAATAAATTGGGTACCTAAGGCTAAGTAAATACTGCCTTGCAGGTTAGTTCAAGTACCCATCTAGATCAGATATGGTACATGGGTAATGGATGTTCCAAACACATGACTGGAACAAGGAGCTTACTTAAAGAATACATTCCATTAAAGAATGGTCCAAAGGTGATCTTTGGAGAATCTGATATAGGTGTCATAAGAGGCTATGGTATGATTACCAATGGCATAGTTTCAATAACAAGGGTATCTCTTGTTGAAGGGTTGCAACACAACCTTGTAAGCATAAGTCAACTATGTGACTTGGGCTATGTCATTGAATTCTACAATGACAAGTGCTTGATCAAAAAGTCAATTGACTTAGAGATCATTCTCTCAGGCACTAGGAGTGGGAATATTTATTGCTTAGATTTAATTTGCAATAGTTCATCATCCCCTATGTGTCTTGTAGCTAATGAGAGTGAGTCACTTTGTGTTCAATGGCACAAGAGACTTTCCCACATTAACTATAAGACAATGTATAAATTATTTTCCAAAAACCTAGTAAGAAAAAGTCCTAATTTAAAATGTGTTAAAAGTAGTCCATGTCATGCATGCCATAAGGGTAAGCAAACTAAAGCAACTTTTAAAAGTATTGGCTCCATAGACACTGAAAGATGCCTATATTTGTTGCATATGGACTTGTTTGGTCCTTTGCCCATTCAGAGCCTAGGTGGGAAGTTGTATACTCTTCTGATTGTTGAAGATCACTCAAAGTATATATGGGTATTATTCCTTAAGAAAAAGTCTGATACTCTAGATATCTTTATAAACTATATCAAGGCTATTCAGAATGAATTATAATGTACTATTGTCAAAATTAAAACTGACCATGGTATGAAGTTTCAGTTTGGGGCAATGACAAAATTTTGACAAGAACATGGTATCACCCAAGAATTTTCCTCTCCCAGAACTGTTGGATCGGTAGGCGCCCTTATAGGGGGTGAATAAGGGTTTTAAAACTTTTTCTTATATTTTGAATATCCTGAATTAATATGTGATTAAGAAGGTAAGAAGTCAAACAAACCAAGTGAAATAAAGTAGAGACATGCTTTATTAATTTGAAATGTGGTTTTACAAAAATTGATTTCTATAACGCTAGAAATCGGTGGCGAATAATAATAAACTCTTTTTTTTATCTATCCTGACTCGCATCCCCACGAACCGGTGGCCCTAGCCTATCCTTCCCCGGATTCTGCCTCAAGCCGCTCTAGCCAATCCAACTCCGGATATGGCATTGAGCACCCCTTAGACCTAACCTAGATATAGTCGCCAATACGACGCGAATTTCTTCCCTAAGTCCTACCCAGACCTAGTCGCCAACACAAGGCGAATTCTCTAACGGTTTACAAAGAATATGAAATGATAATAATAATAACTCCCTCTTGAAGAACTTCTGAAGTTGGAGACGGTGATCCGATGTAGGATAAGTGTTGTTGAAACGGACATAGTTTGGATTCGGCATGAAGAAGTCCTCCTTCAGAAATTCACAGAGCTTTGGTGGGAGATCAACTTTCGGCCAAATCAGGCTCTGGAATTCTATCACTCAACCTCTCTCTCTCTGATGGTTGTCTAAAACGAGAGAAGAGGGGTCCTATTTATAGCCTTAGCGCTAGCGCCTGCGCTACCGCTACCGCTGGCGCTATCCCATATTAGGACATATTCGGCGCGGGAGAATCTTCAATCCAAGGAAACATTTTCGTCTTGCCTTCTGTGCTTCGTGCTACCGCCTGCGCTATCCTCTACCACCTGGCGCTAGAGCCTTCTAAATGTGCCCTCGGAATTGCGCTAATCATCGCTAGCGCCTAGCACTAGGTACTACCGCCGGCGCTAGTGGGCATGTTGGATTTGTGGGCTCAATTTTGGGGGCAACTTTCTTATGTTATCCTTGAGTCATATGGACTTTGATTCCTGCACACTTGAACACACAATATCAAATACACATAGGATTTGTGATTCTCAAATCTAGGAGATGCGGAAGACCATGTTCCAACAAACTCCCCCTTTTGATAATAACAAATCCATTAATGATAAATTAGAGCATTAATATATAAGCATGATGAAACCTACTTGTGTGTGTGTGTGTAAGAGTGATGACTTAGGATAATTATCGATTTTAGTATTTAGAATTGCTCCCCCTAAATACATGATCCCCCGAAGTGAATGCTCCCCTAATATGTAAGCTATCATCTTAATTAATAATGTTAGTTTTCATTTTGATAGCGGATTTTATTTATCATGTTAGTTCTCCCCCTTTAGTTATTAGCAAAAGTGGGTAAGGGAGCAAAACACATAAAAGTTTTGATAATAAGATAAAGGCATGATCGAGCTTTGAGAGAGAAGGAAATGATAAGGAATTTTAGAATAATTTTCATATAAATAAATCAGAGTTTTTAGCATAAGTATGTTCATAGAAATAAATCAGAGTTTTTAGCTTTAAAAGGAATAATATAACATTTACCATGCAAGTCTACCATTTTGAAAAAATTGACTTGGGAAAACTTGAGATAAGCATGAAAAGAACACAAGGTAAACATTAAGTTGTGGAATACTTATATAAATACAACAAACATCTTTGTGCAAGGCATGATGATTCATTAAAAGAGATGTGAGTGAAGGTCCAAAAATGAACAAGATGTTTTTGTAAATCATTGTTTTTAAAAATCTTTAAAGATTATTATGAAGTAACCAAGCATGAAAAAGATATATTAAAAAGAGACTACTACAATGTTATTCCAATTCATAAAGTCAAAACATACCAAACATTGTAGAGAGCATACTAGGTTATCTAGTGCATTTAGATATAAAAAAACTATTATAGAATTAGCATTAGAATCAATACTCATGAGAAGAAGTGTTATGGAAGATAATGATGTGCACATAAGTGTATTTTGAAAAGAGTAAACAAATGTTATAATCAAAAATACAAGACAAATGTAGAGTAAAGTGCACAATAAAACACAAATAAGATTACTTGCACACACTTTTTATGCACACAAAAAAATGTACAACTGCCAAGGTGCGTTGCACACACAATGCTCATTAAGGGTTCATTTGACGCGGCATTTTTGCACGGCGTTTTGGGAAAATGTCGCAGGACGGCGGGTAAATAAATGCCGTCCTGCAGCGTTTGCTCCGGTTGGACCCGCCGCGCCCTTCAAAATGGGGCAAAAAGCCCCGTTTCGATCCCCTCCTCCTCCCCTCTGTTCCCAATCCTCCATCTCCACCCGCCCATTCCTCCCGCCACAGCCGTGCCAAATAAAGCCTAAGACTTATCAGAGTGCAAAGTAGTGTTTGGGAGATGACACAATTTTATTTTTCAATATCAAATTTTTTGATCCGGTGTACTTAAGAATAAGTGGTGTAAAATGAAAGGTTTGCACAAGACATTTTACTAATCTTTCCAAGGTGCTCAACCTCGCAACTCTTATTAAGACTTATCAGGAGGTTCAAGTAGTGCATGGTGGAGGTAACTTTGTCAATTTATTTCATGATTTTTTTGTTTTGTACAAAGTTCTCCGATTACACTTGCTTTGCAAACCAATTAAATTTTGAAAGTACACCCACTTTTCTTTATATTTAATAGTGCAAATAAATGTAGTGTAGGTAAGATACTTGTGCAAATTTAATTTATTATACAATTACAATACACTAGCAAGCATCCTTAGATTAAGAACACGTGTAGACTTAGCTAAAAAGTTAGTGAAGAAATATCATTATCAACCATAAAACATTTACTCATACTTAGAGGCATGCTAAGTTTGGTTCTACACTACTTGTACAATATAATTGATGCACATATTAAGAGATATATCAAAGCATGAAAAGAATAATGTTCAAAGTAGTTTGACAAGATAAATTGTAACATTGTAGAAGTTCTAAATGATAGATTAAATCATGCTTAAATTTCACAATAATGTCCATACAGTTTTTTTTATACTTTTTATGTTTTATATTCTTGTATTTGATTTTTGCATTTAGAAATAGAATTTAAACACATGAACAATGAAAAAGGAGTAAAAGAAATATTTTTTGTAATTTGGCTTTTGTATTTTTTGTTTTAATTTTTCAAAAATCAATTCAAAATAGAACTGCAAATACTATGTAGTACATATAATCTAGCATATTTTTAGAGATTTTATAAAATTTTAAAATTACAGAAAAATAGAACCAAGCGATACCGCTCGCTCTAACGATTGCGCTGGTGGTAGCGCTTCTTTAGTTAAATCCCCTTTTCACGTGTCATTTCGGCCATTGCTCCTCAAGCTCTCCCGAAAAACCTTAGAAGACACCGCAGCCCATGTATAGATCTAAGGTAAAACTTCATCATTTCTTATGATTTTTGTTTTAAACATTGATTTTGATGTTCAAGATGAAGATATTTGAAGTTATGAAGTGGTTTTAGATGTTAGATCTACAATGCTTGATTTTTTAATTTTTGAAGAGAGGAACTAGAACAAATCTTCATCATTTTTATGAATCTTATTCTAAATATTTAATTTTGATATTTGTGATGAAGATTTATGAACGCTTTTAAGAAAAAAATTTGATTTTGATGATTGATCTAGAAGAAGGTTAGATCAAAAAGAGGATCTTCAATATTTTTAAAATTTTTGTTTTTCATTTTGATTTTTTATGAAGATTTTTTGATTTGATTTTATCTTAGATTATGTGGGTTTCTTGGATCTAGCAATTTGAGAAAGTTAGGATTTGGTAATATTTTATAGTAGAGAGATCTTACCATTTTAGATCAGAGAACTAGCGTCGGCGCTACTGCAGGCGCTAGTGCTAGCGTCGAGTGCTAGTGCTAGCATCGAGCGCTAGTGCTAGTGCTGGCGCTAGTAAATTTTGCTTAATTTTAATTTTTCTTATAATGTGGCAGATGGTTCTTGGATCATAGGGGAAGTGATAAGAAAAATTAAACTTCTTCTTAGGGTTTATGATTTATGATTATGCGAAGAAGATTGATGATATTTTCCAAAACTATATTCGATAAAGGCAAGCGTACCTTATCGTATATAATATAGGATATTTTATAAAAATACCAAGGTCGTATTAAACTCGTGTTTGTCGAGTACTTCTACTTCGAGAAAGCGGACTATTATTTTATCGGAGAGAGAGCGGAAAAGAGAACTAAATTGCTACTAAATAAAAGAGAACGAAAATAAAGAAAGAAAATAAAACTTGATTAAAACTCGCTTTGAAATGAAATTAAAAGATAAATACTATCATTCAACTCTAAGCCTTGACCGTGGGGATTCCCGAAGCTCGAACATGCCTCTCTCGAGGTTAATGCCCAACTAAGCTTAGGAAACATCAACCGGACTCTCGTCCTATAATTGATTACCTAAGACTTGCTTTACGCTGTGAATCCCATTATAGGATTTGACTCCTATCCGAAAGATTTACGTCATCCTCTCTCGGGGGGTGCGTGCAACTCTTTTTATTCTCGAGAGATCGATTCGTACGCACGTCCTCTCGGCTAGCTAGAATACGAAAACAAATACCGAAATTCATAACCGGAATATGAACTCGATATCGTTATATTTCGAGAATAAATCGAAGGAGAGAAGATACGATAATAAGGAAAGAGATGATTTTGATTCAAAGCTTGCTAAAAATCAAGACTACAAAATAATTGCTAAAGGAAAAAATTAAAACAAGAAAGAGAGAGAAAGAGGAAGAAAGAGAGTTTGCGAAAATAAAAGAGAGCTTAAATTTTCATTTCCATAAAAGAAAGAGATTACATGAAATAAAACCTACATTACATTGCATGGAATTGAAACTAAGCTAGCTTGCATGAAATAAAATAACAAGGAATGAAAAAAAGAAATAACAAAATTACATAAAATTAAAGCTAAACCTAAAACATGAAAAATAAGGATAACTATACAAGAACAGCCCAAATGGGCAGGGGGAAGGGGATTGAATGCTGGAGGGGAGCCTCTGAATTTATAGGAAAAAATTCTAGGTTACACGCCCTCGGTCACGGGTGTGACCTAGGGCGTGTAATACTTGTTCTGCACGACTGCGACATCGGCGTGGGTCTTGCGTGGCTGTGTCGCGAAAAAGGATATTACACACCCGTGTAACTTTGGTCACGGGCGTGTACCTGGGCATATACTTGGGCGGCTTCATCAATGCGGCGTGGGCTTGAGTGCGGTGCTGCAGCGAAAAGCGATCACGCGCGAAAAAGTCACGGGCGTGACTCATGGGTCACGGGCGTGACTGGGGTCAACTCCATCAATGCGGCATGGGCTTGAATTTGGCGCAGCAGGGAGCAGGGATCACGCGGGAAATCACGGGCGTGACTTTGGGTCACGGGCGTGACTTGGGTCAACATTGGATTCGGTGGCTGACAGGTCCACGTGGAAAGCTTGAAGTGATCTTTAAATTTACACGCCCTTGGTCACGGGCGTGACTATGGGTCACGGGCGTGACCGAGGGCGTGACTTGTTGTGGACTAGCTCAAATGTGCGGCAACAACTCCTGGACTGATCTTAATGTTACACGCCCTTGGTCACGGGCATGACCTAGGGCGTGTACTATGAATTTTGACCAAAATCTCCAAAAAATCTTCAAAACAATAATACAATTATATTTAGAACTAAAATTATAAAAGAAGTGATTTTTAACTAAAATATAAATAATATTTACAAAATTATATTAAACTTAACCTAAATACTATAATTAAAATAAGCATAAATCCTTCTTATCAAATACCCTCATACTTAAGCTTTTGCTATTCCACAGCAAAAGTATGAGAAATATTTATAAGACATTTAATAAAATTTTTAATTAAGACTAAAAATTTATTGAATCACAAGTAAGCTAAAAAGAAAATTTAAGGATCGACGAATTAAGTCCTAAATTATGAAATTAAAATAATAAGAGAAAAATATTTAGCCAAGAGTTCTCAAAAATATTAACTAGTTAACAAAATTGAGTAATAAGTAAACAAAATTAGATTTAAAATTTATAAAAACCATAACTTTGAAAAATCTAAAGGAAAAATGTAACTTACTAAGTATTGCTCTCTCCATAATTTAAATCTAGATCAAAGATATTGGGTTAGGGGGGTTTCATAAAATTTGGCATAAGAAGAGATCTTTGAATGAAGGTGATGGATTTTCCATTTCACCAAAGTGATTTTTTTTTAAGTAAATATATTTTTTTTCTCTTCTAACAACAACCCAAAATGTATATGGTTTAGGAGTAATGAATTTTATCCTCTTACTTCATACCATATAATCTTTTCAAATATTTTGGGTGCATATGTTTTAGGGACTAATGAATTTTATCCTCTTATTCCCATGATATATGATCTTTTAAAATACTTTTTTTTATGCCATCAAAGGGCTAGGGTAGAGAAAAGACTTCTAGCTTATAAATTAAATTATTTTGAGAGCAAATTTTAGTACTTTAAACTTTCCTAAGATTTTAAAAGCTTGAGGTAGAAATAATTAAAATCTAAAGGTGTTTATGCAAGATTACTAAAAATTTGTAACTATTTAAAATAAAAGAGAAGAAGTGCTAAAGAAATACCTCTAATCAAATTAAAATCATAAAATATTTCTTAACACTAAATCACTTAAACAAAAATTAGATTTAGCAAACCATGATAGAATAAATGATTAGCAAATAAAAAAGTATAAATGCTTATAAATAAACTCAAAATGATTTTGGAAATGACAAAAACCAAAGTAAGGGCTTATTATATTTTGGGGATTTTTTATAAGTTTTATGTAATAATTTTTTTGGAATTTTTTTTTGATATTATCTTTTTTTGGAATTTTTAATATTATCTTTTTTTTTTTGGAATTTTTTTAGGATAAGAAATAAATACTAAAAATGCTAAACATAACCTAAAAAAAATCTATTTTTTTTGTTAATTCTTGGACTTCCCGAGGTCTACCCGGTGAAGGGCTCACAAGGTACTAGAGGCTGTGATGGGAATTCAAGCCCAAGGCATCCTTTCCGAGAATTTAAATTTTTGATTATCTATTTATTTTATTTTTTGAATTTTTTTGGGTTTTCTATTTTTTTTTTTTGAAAAAGCTAATTTTTCTTTTGTAAAAGACAATAAAAAGGAAATAAACTATTTACAAAACTATGTACACAAATATTTTTGGAATTTTGTGATTTTCAAAAATTTTTTTGGAAATTTTCTAGGATTTTATAATTTAAAATAAAGGGAAATACACCCCCATACTTAAAGTTCAACATTGTCCCCAATGTTGAAAGCTAAGTATGGAGAATAATAAAATAGAAAATACAAGAGCATGATTATGAAAGAAAAAGAATAAGGAGAGGAAAAGAAGTACGTCCCTGATGGAGACGGACGACCATCACGATTACCTGCAAAAATTTTCTTTCAAAACCATAAGACAAAACACAAAATCAAAAGAATTAAAACATAAAAGTTACTTATTATTATTATTATTATTATTATTATTTTGACAAAAGTAATAGTGCTTTATCTTTTCAAAATATCGACAAAATATTCCCCGGCAACGGCGCCAAAAACTTGATAAGAAAAATTAAAATTCTTCTTCTTAGGGTTTATGATTTATGATTATGCGAAAAAGATTGATGATATTTTCCAAAACTATATTCGATAAAGGCAAGCGTACCTTATCGTATATAATATAGGATATTTTATAAAAATACCAAGGTCGTATTAAACTCGGGTTTGTCGAGTACTTCTACTTCGAGAAAGCGGACTATTATTTTATCGGAGAGAGAGCGGAAAAGAGAACTAAATTGCTACTAAATAAAAGAGAACGAAAATAAAGAAAGAAAATAAAACTTGATTAAAACTCGTTTTGAAATGAAATTAAAAGATAAATACTATCATTCAACTCTAAGCCTTAACCGTGGGGATTCCCGAAGCTCGAACATGCCTCTCTCGAGGTTAATGCCTAACTAAGCTTAGGAAAAATCAATCGGACTCTCGTCCTATAATTGATTACCTAAGACTTGCTTTACGCTGTGAATCCCACTATAGGATTTGACTCCTATCCGGAAGATTTACGTCATCCTCTCTCGAGGGGTGCGTGCAACTCTTTTTATTCTCGAGTGATCGATTCGTACGCACGTCCTCTCGGCTAGCTAGAATACGAAAACAAATACCGAAATTCATAACCGGAATATGAACTCGATATCGTTATATTTCGAGAATAAATCAAAGGAGAGAAGATACGATAATAAGGAAAGAGATGATTTTGATTCAAAGCTTGCTAAAAATCAAGACTACAAAATAATTGCTAAAGGAAAAAATTAAAACAAGAAAGAGAGAGAAAGAGGAAGAAAGAGAGTTTGCGAAAATAAAAGAAAGCTTAAATTTTCATTGCCATAAAAGAAAGAGATTACATGAAATAAAACCTACATTACATTGCATGGAATTGAAACTAAGCTAGCTTGCATGAAATAAAATTACAAGGAATGAAAAAAAGAAATAACAAAATTACATGAAATTAAAGCTAAACCTAAAACATGAAAAATAAGGAAAACTATACAAGAACAGCCCAAATGGGCAGGGGGAAGGGGATTGAATGCTGGAGGGGAGCCTCTGAATTTATAGGAAAAAATTCCAGGTTACACGCCCTCGGTCACAGGCGTGACCTAGGGCGTGTAATACTTGTTCTGCACGGCTGCGACATCGGCGTGGGTCTTGCGTGGCTGTGTGGCGAAAAAGGACATTACACGCCTGTGTAACTTTGGTCACGGGCGTTTACCTGGGCGTGTACTTGGGCGGCTTCATCAATGCGGTGTGGGCTTGAGTGCGGCGCTGCAGCGAAAAGCGATCACGCGCGAAAAAGTCACGGGCATGACTCATGGGTCAATGGCGTGACTGGGATCAACTCCATCAATGCGGCATGGGCTTGAATTTGGCGCAGCAGGGAGCAGGGATCACGCGAGAAATCACGGGCGTGACTTTGGGTCACGGACGTGACTTGGGTCAACATTGGATTCGGTGGCTGACAGGTCCACGTGGAAAGCTTGAAGTGATCTTTAAATTTACAAGCCCTTGGTCACGGGCGTGACTATGGGTCACGGGCGTGACCGAGGGCGTGACTTGTTGTGGACTAGCTCAAATGCGCGGCAACAACTCCTGGACTGATCTTAATGTTACACGCCCTTGGTCACGGGCGTGACCTAGGGCGTGTACTATGAATTTTGACCTAAATCTCCAAAAAATCTGCAAAACAAAAATACAATTATATTTAGAACTAAAATTATAAAAGAAGTGATTTTTAACTAAAATATAAATAATATTTACAAAATTATATTAAACTTAACCTAAATACTATAATTAAAATAAGCATAAATCCTTCTTATCAGGAAGAAACAAGCAGGACTAGCAGTGGAGACAGCCATAGTGGGTGTCCCATATTTCGTGGAGTTTTCCATGCCAAGACACCACCACATCATGCAGCTGTTCGTAAACTCCGAGGTATCAAATGTATTTCTTCCGGAGGGGCTTTCATCAGAGTTTGTACGTGAGTTTTATATGCACTTGGTAGATGCATCTTAGTCAGATCTAGATGGAGGAGTGTGGTCTCTGGTGTATGGACAGGTGGTGACTATCACACATGAAAACCTGAGGGTCGTGTTTGGATTGATGGAACATCGAAATCATTTGGAGATAGTTGAGAAGTTTAGGGTAGATAGGGATTTGACTAATGTGAATTTGGTGCTACATAATAGGGCATGCAAGAGTCTGATCACCTCTCTGTCGACACTTACAGTTGACGCCCTAGTAGTTCAGTGTGTGTTATGCCACACTATTATGCTGAAGTTAGGTGATACAATGAAGGTCACAGCACAACTTAGCTATGTCTCCTATTTCATATTGGAGGAGGAAAACTTTGACGTGGCTGACTTGTTTCTCTCCTTGATTCGTTAGTCATACAAGTTGCAGCAACCTTCCCGTCAGAGATATAACAACTTGCCCCTTGGTGGCATCATACAAAGGGTCATTCAAATGATGTACCCTTCTATTGAGATTAGTTTTTAACTTATGGATTGTTATCCTCCTATTTATAGTACCTCAAACTTACGAGCTACATCCCTCCCGGATGAGCCATCAATGTCTACTCGACCACCACTCCGGCGAGGAGCGTCAGCCCGAGAGACATGGGATGGTTCATTTGATCGATTTCGAGATAATATGGGAGAACAGATGACACGGGTGGAGGAGGATATATCAGTGGTAAAGAAGGATGTGTCCGGCATAAAGAAGATGTTGAAATTTATGATCAAGGCCTTAAAGCTGAAACCATCATCACCAGAAAGAAGGGAATGGGATAGCCCTACAAAGGATCCGCCAGGACATTCCGTTCTGCAAACTCACAGACGACGGTCTCTTAGTCCAAGTGTGGAAGAGGTAGATGAGGAAGAGTAGTGGAATAGGAAGGACCAGAGTGTAACTAAGTTTTCAGTTTTGTAATAATACAGGAATTTGATCATATGTTCTTGATTACTGTCTGCTAGTGTCGGCGCTATCAGCTAGCAATAGCGCCATCTGTTGTGTTTACTTTTGTTGTTTTTGGATGTTTGGCTATTTTTATCTGGTCCTTCTATGGTAGTTTTTGAAGTTTTTGTATTACGTTTATTTATAGATTTGAAGTCATATGAAGTGGAGATGTTTAAGCAAATTTGAAATCATATGACTTAAGATTTTAATATCACATAGAAAATTTTGAATTCAATTTATGTTGATGATAAATGATATATATATACAATGAGTTTAGGAAGAATAGATTGGTCATTAGAGATAAAAGGTATGACTTTAAAATTTGATAATTTGATTTATAAATCTTTAAGTGATAAAGTCTTGTATCTATATGAGGACCATACCATGATAGCAAAACAAATAAGAAAAAAAAACAAATAAATTAAGGCATATCATGAAGTAGTAATTTGTATATTTTATTTTGAAAATATTCTACTTCATGCATTTGGAGATACCTAATGAACAAGAGATTTAGGTATCCAAAGGGGACCAAGTGTGGTGGTTCCTTTGGGTACCCAAATATAATATTTAGGTTTGTGATTAGATATTGATGAATGGGTCCATTCATGTGAAGCTAAAGTTTCAGTTTTATTCTTGGGCCACCATTCAAACCTTGGTTTCTTATGCATCAAATTTCCATTTTGATAATCTTTATATTGAAGATTATGATTGTAATGATTATTGAAGGTATTGTTTATAGGAAATTTGTGTAATGTTACTTTTAAGTTTGGAGAAACATGATTTTGTAAATAGTGGTGATTTTGACTTTGATTTACAAATGCGTTGTGTTTCTTATTTCCATTATTTGGTTTAGTTAAAATATTCATATTCATATTCAACATGTTTTTAGATATTTCTTGATATTGTGAAAAACAATATATTAATTTCCATACTTTGTATGCACTAGAAAAACAATATATTAATTTTGAAATTTCTTGAGATAAAACGCAGAAAATACTATTTAAAGCTTTTGCATTTAGATGACGTTCCTGTTTATTTGATTCATCCGCTGGTCTAACTATTGCTATATCCCATGCATTGATATCTAAATTTTTAATAAACTTTTCCATTAAAAATTTCCACCCTTTATAATTCTCCCTTCGAATAAAGGTGGTTTAAGAGATTTTTCTTCTTCATAGAAGTTTACCCCACTAATTGAAGCGAGATCATGAGACGCCATTATTCCTGGTTGTTAAGCCGATTGGAATAAAACCTGGCTCTTATACCACTTGTTGGATCGGTAGGTGCCTTTAGAGGGGGGGGGTGAATAAGGGTTTTAAAACTTTTTCTTATATTTTGAATATCTTGAAGTAATACGTGATTAAGAAGGTGAGAAATCAAACAAACCAAGTGAAATAAAGTAGAGGCATGCTTTATTAATATGAAATATGGTTTTACAAAAATTGATTTCTATAACGCTAAAAATCAGTGGCGAATAATATTAAACTCTTTTTGTTTTCTATCCTGACTCGCATCCCCACGAACAGGTGGCCCTAGCCTATCCTTCCCCGGATTTGGCGGCAAGCCACTCTAGCTAATCCAACCTCGGATATGGCCTTGAGCACCCCCTAGACCTAACCTAGATCTAGTCGCCAACATGAGGCGAATTTCTGCCCTAAGTCCTACCCAGACCTAGTCGCCAACACGAGGCGAATTCTCTAACGGTTTACAAAGAATATAAAATGATAATAATAAAAACTCACTCTTGAAGAACTTCTAAAGTTGGATACGAAGATCCGCTTTAGGATAAGCATTGTTGAAGCGGACGTCGTTTGGATTCAGCGCGAAGAAGTCCTCCTTCAGAAATTCACAGAGCTTTGGTGGGAGATCAACTTTAGGCCAAATCTGGCTCTAGAATTCTAGCACTCAACCTCTCTCTCTCTGATGGTTGTCTAAAATGAGAGAAGAGGGGTCCTATTTATAGCCTTAGCGCTAGCGCATGCGCTACCGCTACTGTCGATGCTATCCCATATTAGGACATATTCGGTGCGGGAGAATCTTCAATCCGAGGAAATATTTTCATCTTGCCTTCTGTGCTCCGCGCTATCACCTGCGCTATCCGCTACCGCCTGGCGCTAGTGCCTTCTAAATGTACTCCCGGAATTGCGCTAATCATCGCTAGCGTCGGGCGCTACGTGCTACCGCCGGCGCTAGTGGGCATGTTGGATTTGTTGGCTCAATTTTGGGGGCAACCTTCTTATGTTATCCTTGAGTCATGTGGACTTTGTTTCATGCACACTTGAACACACAAGATTAAATAAACATAGGATTTGTTATTCTCAAACCTAGGAGATGTGGAAGACCATGTTCCAATAAGAACTCAACAACAAAATGGAGTGGCTGAAAGAAGGAATATGACCTTAATAGAGGCTGGCGGAACATTGCTTAGTGACTCCTCACTCCCAGAATATTTCTGGGCTGAGGCAGTCGATACAGCTTATTATGTTCTGAATAGAGCATCCATCAATTAGGCTCAAGGGAAAACCCCCTATGAAACTTTGAAATGAAAATAACTAACTATTTCATATTTTAGAATCTTTGATTGCAAATGCTACATTTTGAAAATTGGAAAATCCCAACTTACAAAATTTACTGAAAAATGCAATGTTGGTTTTCTTGTTGGATATAGCTCGCATAGTAGAGCCTATAGAGTATTCAACAAGAAGACTCATGTAGTTGAGGAATCAATATATGTTTTTCTTGATGAGACTAGGCAATTTTATAAGGGTTCGTCCAGCACTCCTACCTTGGCTGGAAATGATGAGTAGTTGCAAGAGCTGTCTATACAAGATAGACCTGGCTCTAGCAGGATTAATTCAGAGATTGAAACAATTCAAGCTGAAGTTGATCAGATTGCTGAAGAACCAGCTGCTACAGAAGAAGTCCAGCGGGGTACTAATAAATTGCCTACAGCAACCAGATATCTGAGGGATCATCCAAGAAATCTGATCATTGGAGATGAACACCAAGGTGTGATCACTAAGAGTAGGATTCACAATATAGCCCTATTCCTGAGCTTCTTGTCTCAAGTTGAGCAAAGAAGTTTGAGGAAGCCAACCAAGTCACTTTATGGATACATGTCATGCAAGAGGAATTACATCAATTCAAGAGATGCAAGGTATGGAAGTTGGTGCCAAAACAACAAGGACACAACATCATTGGCACCAAGTGGATTTACAGGAATAAGCTAGATGAGAATAGAGTCATCATCAAGAACAAGGCAAGACTAGTAGCCAAGGGGTATAGGCAAAGAAGAAGTAATAGACTTTGACCAAACCTTTGCCCCTGTTGCAAGGCTAGAGGCAATAAGATTATTCCTTGCTTATGCTGCCCACAAGGGTTTCAAAGTCTACCAAATGGATGTCAAGTCTGCATTACTAAATTGAAATCTGAAGGAAGAGGTATATGTGGAGCAGCCCTCAGGTTTTGTTCACCCAACTCTTTTTTTTCATGTTTATTTACTTAAGAAGACTTCATATGGTCTAAAGCAAGCCCTTAGGGCCTGGTATGCTAGCTTTCTCATCAAGAACAAGTTCTTGAGGGGAAAAATAGATAGTACATTATTTCTTAGGGAAAGAAAGGGCAAGTGTCTCCTAGTCCAAATTTATGTTTATGACATAATTTTTGGGTCTACTGATGACAACCTTTGCAAAAGAATAGCCAACCTTATGCAGGGGGAGTTTGAAATGAGTAGTATGGGAGAGCTTAAGTACTTTTTAGGCCTCCAAGTGAAACAGTCTGATGAAGGAATATTTATATCTCAGACCAAGTACACTAGGGAGTTTATTATGAAATTTGGAATGGAATCAGCTTCCACCTTGAAAACTCCCATGGGGTCCAACATTTCCCTGGACAAGGATGAGAAGGGAAAACCCTTTGATGAATCCATGTACAGATGTATCATTGGATCCTTGTTATATCTGATTGCTAGAAGACCAGATATTATGTATGCAACATGTGTATATGCTAGGTATCATGCATGTCCTAAGAAATCACATTACTCAGCTACAAAGAGGGTATTGAGATATCATAAGGACACCCAAAATCTTGGTCTTTGGTATCCTAGAAACAATGATTTTGAACTGATTGGTTTTTCAGATGCTAACTTTGCAGGTTGCAAGGAAGATAGGAAGAGTACAAGTGGCACTTGTCAATTCCTAGGAAGGAGATTGGTTTCATGGAGCAGTAAGAAGCAGACCGGTGTGGCAATATCCAGAGCTGGGTCTGAATATATAGTTGTTGGGAGCTGCAGTGCAGAACTACTATGCATTCAGCACCAGCTAGAGGACTTCAACCTCAAGGTAAGTCATTCTCCAATGTATTGTGACTCATCCAGTTTATTGCTAAGAATCTTATTTCTCATAGCAGGACTAAGCATATAGAAATTAGATACCATTTTATTAGGGAGCATGTAGAGAGTGAAGATATCTGCCTTGAATATGTCTCCACAAACAATCAAGTTGTTGATATCCTTACAAAGCATTGGATGAGGCTAAATTTAATTTCTTTAAGATTGAGCTAGGAATGCTAAATGTTGAATAAGTCTTTTACAATATTGTCTATCATATATTTTAGTTTGTATCATAATCTCTGCTAAGATATGTTAGCTACTTAAAAACACTTAGTGGCTTGTTGGGATAAAAAACAATCCTATTTAAATGGTTCACTGTTAGGCAGTAAGTTTGGCTGAAACAGCTGAGAAAGTTTTAGTTGAACCGATGAGACAGCTGAGATAGTCTCAGCGGTTATTACCATATCCCAGCAGTTTATCTTTCCATCTCAGCAGATCCACTAAGACGGACAGTTTTAATTAAATCAATTAAATTGATAAGCTAAATCAATGTATTCCTCTAAAGTAATTTATACTCAATTCCTATAAATAGAGCAATGTTAATTTAAACCCTAAAGCCTAATCCAGACGGTGAGACCAACTCCCCCCCCCCCCCCGTCTCAGCGAATCGTCTTTCTGAAGCAATGGCACCAAAGACTGCTAAGAATCTTCTAGAAGGATATGAGATAGTGAGAAATGGATTTCAACATGCTCCAAAGGAAATCAAGGAGGTGATTCATTTACTTGATGCCCAAGGATTAGAATATTTGCTGTCAGAACCATCTCCAATTCTAAGAACTGAATTCTAGAATTCTACAGTAATGTCAAGTTATCTCCCTCCAAATCTTCCTTGAAATGCAAGATTGGAGGTGAAAGGATCAAGAAAACCCCAAGAAGGTTGGAGAAAGCTTTGCAGTTGCATTCATCCAACTGTGATGAAGAAGAGGAAATTTCTGAAAGAAATAGAGATAAGGCTCTGAAGTGGTGTGAATATAGTGATGCTAAGACCAACTCACTGAAGAGGAAAAACTTCAACCAGATGGGAAAATTGTTGGTTGATATTATTGGCAAAGCCATTCAATGCTAGCCACGATCTCATGACACAATCTCCAAGCATATGTTTGTGTAGATAACAAGGATTATTCTGTAGAAGAAAACCTCCTGGGCAAATGTGATATTTCAAAGGATCAAAGAATGTCTGCAAGCCCCAAACCTGGGTAGATTAATTTCTCTTTACCTCATTAACTCCTATCTTGAACTTTTTGATAGTTCAAAGGTAACCAAGTTTCATTATCTGAAAAAAATGGATATAAAGACATTGGATAGATTCACCAGGGTGGTACCAATGAGTCAACCTTCTGAAGTAAACACTACTAGAAATGTGACCTTTTACCAGGGAGAAAAAATCATGGCTAATACTTATGTATTAGCCACGGTTGTAAGAAATATGGCTAATGGTTCAGTTTTATCCAGGGCTCAAAAAGGCGTAGCTAATACTCTTGTATTAGCCACAACAAATCGTAATCATGGCAACAAATTACATTATATGCCATTATTTATATATTTTTTTAGCAAATACACCCCTTTAGCCATGGTTTATTTTTCATTTGGCGTTCAGCAAAACCCTATCCCACCTCTCGCATAAACACTCTCCTCTCAAAACCCCGATGAAAGAAAAAATGAAGAAGGCTCCTGTCTGTTGCTCTCTCAACCCCCCCCCCCCCCCCCCCCGATAAACGATGTTGCTCACTCCTCTGAAAACTGAAGATCAAAGACCGATTCTGTGGATCTGGTTGCAGATCGCGCACGAGTTCATCTAAGGATTCATCTGCTACACGCTCCATCTATTGCTCTCTCAACCCCCCCCCCCCCCCCAATAAATGTTGTTACTCCGGTATGCTGCTCTCCATATTTCTCTCTTCACCTATGAAGATCAATTCTGTGGATTTGGTTCCAGATCGCACACGAGGACGTTGCTAGGGTTCTAGTGTTCTCTCCTCTATATTAGGGTATGCATATTTCTCTTCCCGTTTGTTGCACGAACACTCTGCTTGTGGAAGGTCTTCTCGCTAAATGCACACGAAGAGAAGCTTCTCATATCCTTGCATATTTCAGCTATGGAAGAGGATTTGTATGGAGGCATATGTGGAGCTTCAGCTTCTATCAGAGAAGTGAAAGCTTTTATGGTAAATCCGATTGGAGTAAACTTGGATTTAAAGCTTTTGTCTCTGAGTTTTTTTCCTATAAAAAGTTTAATTTCAAATACTCAATTAGGTCTAATTTCCTGGTTTTATTGCCAAGACGATTTGTTGCCCCATTGCATATGGGGTTAAAATTAGTATGCTTTATTTTATAATAATAATTATAATTACAAAGGCGGATTTGTAAACCATGACTATATGTTGTGTCCCTGAAGCGTGTGCACCTCTTCTTCATTAGGAAAGTTCATATCTTGTACATCCAATATTACTGTTATCATTCTTAAAAGGAAAAAAACATGTATAATTGTATTTAATCAAGTTAAGTGAGTTCTTGCGAATTCTATTGAAGTAATGTTGTTTGGGAACTCCATTATTGCTGTTTAGATGTTGTTTGGGCTGTTTAGATGCTGTTTAGATGCTGTTTTGGGTTGTTTAGATGCTGTTTGGGCTGTTTGGATGTTGTTTGAGCTGTTTTTAGCAGCTTTGATCTTGGAAATCCTTTATTGATTGAAGTGAGTTTTTGTGTTTGATAACTGGCTGAGATGATGTTAGGACATGATAGTGTCTGTGTAACATCTCATTTCCTACTAGACCCCCTAACTTCAATTTAGGGTGAAACAAGTGGTGAGTGGGGTGAGTTTGAGCTAGATTGTAGCCTTAGGACTCACAGGGTTAGGTGAACTCACATGTGGTCTACTATAAGGCTCAAGTCAACCTAGGTCAAACTAGCTCAACATGAACTCATACTTGCAAATTTGACTCCTCCAATAGATGATAAACATTCCAAGGAATGCTATAGACCCAAAAGCCCCATCATGGGGTCACCAATTGACCCAAGTTGACCAAAGTCAAACTTGGGTCAACATAGGTCAAATCCTCCCCAATAAGTTCAATTGAACCCCAAAGCATGAAATTGACTCCACCCCTAGTCTTAGGACATCATGAGGGACCTAATTGACTCAAAAGCCCCATCATGGAGTCTTCATTTTGGCCAAATTAACCAAAGTCAACATTTCCCCAATTTTGGTCAAAATCACATCTTTGGGTCAAATTGGCTCACTTAGGTCTTCACCATGACTCAACCAACCTTGGGTGGTGTCAATAGATCTCAAGACCATCATATTGGACCAGTCAACACACCCAATTGACCAAGTCAACCCAAAAGTCAACATAGGGTCAATTTTGCCTAAATTGGGCTTATTTGGAATTAATCCAAATTCCAATGGATTAAGGCCCTCACCCAAAGCCCACTCTGAAGCCCATAGGTCTAATGACCAGCCTTGCCCCCTATTTCCAACATGCAAAGACATGCATGGGGGTAAAAGGGTATTTTTTTCCCATTTTAGGAGAGAGAGATAAGGGAATTGAGGAATGGAGGCCACATGGCCATCCATTCCTCTGTCCAAGATCTTCTCTGAGCTCCCCCCTTTATTTCCAGCAGGAAATGGGGCTGGAGAGGGACCAAGTGGCAGCTATGGTGACACAACCAAAGTGTGGCCGACCACCAAGCATGAGAACTCCTTATACATCCCTCCACACACCTCTCACGGGGTTCCATTAGCTTCAGAAGTGTGAGGGCAATCGAAATCGACTACTGGAAGGCTCATTTTGGTTGAGAACCGAGGATTCGACTTGGAGCTTGGAACAGGTGGTCGGCCATGGCACACCGCCGGGAAAACCGAGATCGAGCTCGGTGTAGGTACGATTTCTCCCCACCCCCCTCCCTCTGTGCTAGTTATCTAAGGTCCTAGAAAGGGCAGATGAGCTCAATTGAGCCGTCATCCATTGGAATTTGCCTCCCATTTTTCCGTTTGGGCTTCCTCCAGGGATCGTCGGAAAACCCCATCTCCGGCCACCATTCCACCGCCAATCGACGGCCAACCCCTCAACGGAGGTGGTGGCGGCGGCAGATGTCCGGGGAGGGTGGTGTTTGGCCGGGATCAAGGGCCTTTTCCTCTGGGCTGTCGGCTAGAGGTAGGAGACGAAATCACAGCCGTTGATTTCGTCTCCTTGATCTCTATTAGCAGACCACAATAATTCTACCTAGAATTATTCAGTGGTTTGCATGCAATTTTTGAAGTCCTTAGAGGCCATTTTTGCAAAAAAAGGCAGCGACAACTTTTGTAGCCCTATGTGTCTACTTTCATTTGCCACTAGAGTCAACTGATTTGGTGCACTGTGGACACCAGGGTACTCATTTTCCTAGGACTGCTCCCTGTGTAGGGCAGAAATTAAAAGTGCAATATCTTTTAAATGGCTTAACCAAATCCCTTCATTTTTCTACCATGCACGCATGGTATGATGACACACCTAGGGTTTAAATTTGGGAATTTTTGGATGTGTAACCATTGAGTTATTTCATTTATTAGTAAAAGTAAATATTTGGTATTTATGGAGTTGTATAACTCCAAACACCCCCTAATTTGGGGGGGGGGGGGGGGGGGGTGAGCTCTTCATACATATCTAAATTATTGTTTAAAATCTCATCTCATGTGCATGAGTAGTTTTCTCTGAACTTCAAAATGAAGTTAGGGTTTAAGAGGAAAAGTGGGGTGCTAATAGTCAATTTGGGCTTTTGAGCTTTTTGATGGAATTGAAGGTGGGGATCACCTTGCATGCCTCTGAAACCTTGGGGCTAGTGTATGTCATGAGGATATACATCATTGTCATAAGTTTCATAATTTTTGGAAGTTATTTTCCTAAAGTTTTTAATTAAATAAAAATTGTCACACTTTTAAATTAATGGAATAATTTGAATCAAAAACTTAGGGTTAAATACAAAACTCTGGGAAATGGATTTTTGACTGGAAATGCACATTTAGGAATTTTTTTGGAATTTTTGGACCTCATTTATTTCTCTAAATTTGATTTATTTGGTTAGGTCAATTTATTCAAATATGACATTTAGGTCTCATATATATTTGGAGAATTATGAAATTATTCTAGTAGGTTTCCTAGGTGATTCTATAGCTCTGTAAATTTTATCATAATTTTTAGATGAATTTTTGTGGTAATTATCAATTTATTGAGGAAAAACCCCCCTTTTGTAATTAATTAATTTAATGGGGTAAAATAGTTTGTAAAATTCTAAATCTCTGTATTTAGTGTTTTTAGATGATTATTATACTAGGATAATTTTCTCAGAATTTATAAAGACATATTAATGGTAGTTGTAGTGTAAATCCCTATTTGCACCCCATTTATGTTAAATAGAAATTATGGTCAAAAATTCCTGTTAAAAATGTGAAACTTAAGATTTGGTGTTCTTAGACCATTATTAATCCATGATAATTTTCCCAGAATTTATTGAAGTCTTAACATAGCACTTGTAGTGTACACCCGTATACGCACACCAAATGTAACAAATAATAATTAAGGGTAAATACTCCTTGGAATAATATGAAACTTAGGCATTTCTGTGTTTAAGTCAATAACATACTTCTGTGATTTATTCAGATTTTATTGAGACCTGTAGGTGATGGTTGTAGTGTAAACCCTTATTGGCACACCACTTGTTTTAAATGAATATTGTGGATAAATATTACCTGGAATATTATGAAACCTTGGATTTGGTGTTTTTAGATGATTAGTATGCTAGTTTAATTTTCTCAGAATTTTTGGAATCCATATTTTAGTACTTGGTGTGTAAAGTCACATCTTCATCTTTTTCATGATAAATATAAATTATGATTATAAATTTGCTGGAAAAATATGATCTTCTGGAAATAGTGTTTTTATGTCAATATGAAGCTACTGTAATTTTTCCAGAATTTTAGGAAGTCTAATTTCAGTACTTGTAGTGTAGAGCCATGTTTCCTCTCCTTTAAAGATAAATAGAAATTGTGGGTTTAAAATGTTTGGAAAGTTAGGATCTTCTGGAAATAATGTTTTTATGTCAATATGAAGCTACTGTAATTTTTCCAGAATTTTAGGAAGACAAATTCTTGTACTTGATGTGTAAAAAATATTTTTCCATTCATTCATTGAAAATTAGGGATCATAGTTATTTAATTGCTGGAAAAATATGAAATCTTGGAAATCTTTTTATCATGTCACATTTCATCTCTGGAAGGATATTTAACAAGTTTGAATTCACTAGCATGATACCTCCTTCACATTTTAGATTCATATTAGTAATTAATGAATTTTTATAGAGGTCAAAATTAGATGAAACATGCTTGGATTTTGATCATCCCTTATTTTATCCACTATGAACCTAGGATAAAAATTAGAAGTCATTTGGAAGTAATTTGACCAAGATTCCATCATAGGAATCTAAGTTAGTTATATGTCGTGGTCTGCGGATAATGAAAACTCATTATGATGAATAGGTCAATATATTCACAAGGAAATCGGTGAGAATTTGATTATAACAAGAGATGAGTATAGACCACTTAGAGGACTAGAAGTTTTTAGAGTTGAGTCCAAAAGATTGATTGCATAGGAGCGGGGTGAAACATAAGGCGTAAGTTATAAAGGGTAATGAGAGGGAGGAAGGTTAGGTCAAGGTAGCCGCCAAGAATGTTAAATGTCCTGGAAAGGGGTTGGGCATCATCCCATCATATACCCTAGTACCTTGCGAACCCTTCACCGGGTAGCCCTCGGGAAGTCCAGGATCCACCCTAAACTTCCAAGTAGAATAATAACTAAACAAGAGTAGTCTAAATAGGAGTTAGAAGATGAGAGTGCTTGGTGAGCTGTGGGTAAGGCTGTGCTCGGGATTGACGAAAGATCGTCCTTCCCCTTAGAGAGTTATAAAGCGCTGAGGTTAATTCAAGTGAAATGATAAGAGGGTAATCTTATGGGTAGATATCAATAATACTAAGTGTCTTGGGAAAGGGAATTTTGGGGTGTCATCCCATTGTAGTTCCTAATACCGTAGCGAGCCCTTTACAGGGTAACCCTCGGGAATCCAAGATTAAACGTAAACCGTAGGGATAAGATGTTACAAGAATAATTTAATAACACACTCACCCACACCCCGTGGTTACGGGAGCCTAGTCTGTTTGGTGCTGTGAGCAGTAAGCTCAGTGTTTGAAAGAGCGGATTGAAAGTCAGGTGAGCTTGGAACTCAGTAGTGTTTGTTAATGACGGGCAGGTTAGCCCGGGGGGCTTATGGCTCAGAGCTAGATTGTAGAACATGTTGCATGTGCACAAAGGTGGTGGGTCTTCTGTATTGGACGGACGTTCACACCGACGTCAATACGTTGACTCGGCAAGTGTGGTATATACACTTAGCCTAGAAAGTCTGGCGGTCCAGTCAGCAAGAGTACGCAGACGCTCTACGGTTTTGTGTTGAGGCGTACGATAGGTCTAGGTTAGGTAGTGTGAATACCAACCTAGAGGTGGGCGAGGCCCAACCCACCGCTTCCATTTGCCACTACGGGAGTATCCTGGGAGTTTTGCTAGCTCCAAAAAGGGGGAACTAAAGGTCTATGCGCATAGAGTCGAAGTGTGTGAGTTGCACTTGTATGAACATAGCATAACAACATACCTTGCATGACATAGCATGAACATTGCATTTCAACCCCTACCCCTATCGTATAAATTGGTATGGGACTTTTTATACGATAGGCCCTGCTAAACGACCCCTTGGTCTATAGGTTTGTATGGGCATTCCTATAAATCAATGGTTACTTTTATATTACTTTACTTGCGTAGTTTACTTCCTTTACAGCTACAATATTACCTTACTGCACTTATTAATGTATATTTATACTGTTAGTATAGAAATTATATGGGTATACTCTTGTTAGCATAGATAATTTGTCACCTGCTTTTGATTACTCCACTTTGATGTCCTCCGCTTCTTCCTCCTGCACGGTGCCTAGGAGTCGTGGGGGGAGGCGGGGACAAAATCGTCTTAGTCTTTATGACTAACGGTCGGTTGTGACCGTAGGTGTCCAAGGAGCTGGAGCTCAGCTGGCACGGGAGATAGGACCTGAGGAACAGATGACGTGCATTACTACCGTTACTGGACAGGTGTTGATGAGAGATGTTTTGTTGTAGCTTCCGTATAGATGTATATAGTGAGAGAGAGAACTATACTTCTTTTATTCTTTCGGACGTGTACGGGGCATAAGCCCCTTTCTCTCTTTCTTTTCTTGTACTCATTGATGGACAGTTTTCATTTGGATATATATACATATACAGATGTGTGTGATTGTGGACTTATGTACTAGTTTTACTTCTTATCTCTTGATGGCCTAGTTGATCGTCCTTGCCGGCAGGATCGGCGTCTTGCGGAGATGGCTAACATGTGTGCTAGCATCACCGTAAGGCGGCGGTTCTGGGCATAAGATTCGGGAACTCTCCTGGTGCGGGAGAGGGATCTTACAAATGGTATCAAAGCGTAAACGATCCAACGAGAAAGAAGTCCACAAAAACTGGGACACCCCCGCTCGAGTTAGTTTGAGGACAAACTAGCAGCGGAAGCAGTGGTGTTCCCATGTGTAAAAATCACACAATTTAGTCCATTTTCTAATGAGTTAGGCCAACCCAACTAAGGACAACACTTTAGTTTTGACTTACCAAGACGTTTTCATAGCGTATCTTAGTCTTAAATCGATCCCAAGTATAGATTTGGTTAGGACAGGGGGATTCCCGACATGATTAGAGGAAGGAGTTTAGTATGAGTGTAGGTGTTTGAGGCTTACACTCTGATGCTTACCGCACACTTATCAAATGATTTTACCCCCTTAACCAAACTAATTGAACTATCTCGAAGGATTTGGTGCCTGTGACCTACTTTTGGAGTAATAAGAGACTCTTGCGCGTAAATTATCCTACCAATTACACTTCCCGTTTATTTTACGGTGAAGCGGTCACCAAGACAAGTATTAGAGGTCGAATAATAATCCAAATCCAAAGAAGGCCCATTCTTGGTTAGGTCACACATTGACCATATTAATGTATATTTATACTGTTAGTATAGAAATTATATGGGTATACTCTTGTTAGCATAGAGAATTTGTCACCTGCTTTTGATTACTCCACTTTGATGTCCTCCGCTTCTTCCTCCTGCACGGTGCCTAGGAGTCGTGGGGGGAGGCGGGGACAAAATCGTCTTAGTCTTTATGACTAACGGTCGGTTGTGACCGTAGGTGTCCAAGGAGCTGGAGCTCAGCTGGCACGGGAGATAGGACCTGAGGAACAGATGCTGTGCATTACTACCGTTACTGGACAGGTGTTGATGAGAGATATTTTGTTGTAGCTTCCGCATAGATGTATATAGTGAGAGAGAGAACTATACTTCTTTTATTCTTTCGGACTTGTACTGGCATAAGCCCATTTCTCTCTTTCTTTTCTTGTACTCATTGATGGACAGTTTTCATTTGGATATATATACATATACAGATGCGTGTGATTGTGGACTTATGTGCTAGTTTTACTTCTTATCTCTTGATGGCCTAGTTGATCGTCCTTGTCGGCAGGATCGGCGTCTTGCGGAGATGGCTAACATGTGTGCTAGCATCACCGTAAGGCGGCGGTTCTGGGCATAAGATCCGGGAACTCTCCTGGTGCGGGAGAGGGATCTTACAGTCTGTTCTTGGCAATAATCAAATAGTGTGGCGGAATGAATTTTTTTGTCCAGTTTTGATTTGATGGCTTTAAGTTTGTGGTAGAATTATTAGTGGTTTATGTTAATTAATATCCAGATTGAATAAAATAATGGTTATTATGCCTTTTATGTTAATTATTATCCAGATTGTATGAAATAATTGTTTTTATTTTGTTTGATGTATATCAAGACCTGCTCATTACTGTATTAGTTGTTTTTATTTTGTTTGAAAGCGAGGAGAAGAAATTAATATTTCTGCCCCAATTTTATAAAAATATACATAATTTATTATTTGTCACAGTTTCAAACCGTGGCAAATAGTTTTTTAAAAAATACCGAAATTACTATTAGCCAGGGTATCAAACCGTTATTTGCCACGGCCAAAGTTGTGGCAAATAGTCCATTTTTACTGTATTAAGGAGTTTTTGCCAGGATCTAAAACCGTGGCAAAAGGTTAAGTTATTAGCCACAACAGAATTTTTTGTGGCTAATAGTATTCGCCACGATCGATCCGTGGCTAAAAATTATTCTCCACGCGACCTTTAGCCACGAATTTTTTTCGTGGCTAAACCGTGGCAAAAGAGCTTTAGCCACGGCTTAAGACCTTTTGCCAGGGCAAATATGCCTGGCCAAAAATTTGTTTTCTTGTAGTGGAATGTAAAGAGAAATAGGTTAGTCAAGATGACTAAGAAGACTGGAATAGTTAGTTCTGACTCTGAATCTAAAAACCAAGCAGAAAATGTTTCTGCTCCCAATACTCTAGATTTACCAGCTATTGATGATGCACATAATGTGCCTGATGCATCAGAAGAAGTTGTTGAGGAGCAATTGATTTCTTCTGCTAATCTACAAAGTAAAATTGATAAGATCATTTCTAACACTGAAAGAAGAATTAGTATAATTCCAGATGATTCCCCGGAATTCTTGGATTCAACAAATCAAGACAAGATGAATACGCCATCTGAGAGGGAGCAGGAGAAGTCAACTAATGATGAAGGACAGAAGGATGTGCTGGAAGAAGAATATTCCACTGATTCTACAAATGATAAGGATGATGCTGACTTCCTTGATGATATTGATGTTATTGAAGATACAACTGAAGAGTTTAGTGAAAAACTTGAGGGGGAGCCTACCAGGGTCCCTCCATAAGATGAGATAATTCCATCCACCTTTATGACTGAGACATCCACTCTGCTTAAGTGTGATGGTCAAGAGTTCCAAGAGAAGAGCTTACTAGCTGATCTACCTATAACATCTGAGCAACCTACATTTGTGTTACAACAAGCTCATACCACTACATTTACAGTCACTCTTTTGAATTCAATCAAGTCTTTACTTGATGGTTAACTGTCTTCACTCAAGGAATATATAGATAACTCAGTTTCAGAAGTAAAAGCTGAAGTGATAGCTGAAATTAAGGCTCTAAAAGAGGACACAACACATTTCAACACCCAGATGACAAAATGGTTTGAACTGGTAGAAAATTCAATTGTAGCTCATAGCACTATTCTGAGATCAAGTACAAAAGTGTAAAGAAGCCAGAATCAGACATGCAATATGTCAAGAACTATGTCAGCAAGACTGATGAGGTGATAGAGAAAGCTTCAGATCATATTGAAGAATATGTGTGGTCCACAGCAACAACTATGTCAGGAGAAGCTGAGAAGATCTAAAATCTGATTTAGAAAATGCTTTTCAAACCTTATCAAGCTCCATGATAGCAACCTCTCAAGATCTTGAAAAAAATATAGTTGAAGAAGCCAGAAAGGGGGAGGAAATCAATGTTAAGCAAGCTCTAAAGATTCTTCAAGGAACAAGAGTTGCACTCAACCTTCCTCTCCTAGACAAGTCTAGAATAGAATACTTTGATTTCCAAGCTCAAGCAAGAGTTGCACAGGATGCACAACTTGCAGCTAGAAGGAAAAGAGAAGGGTTTTAATTGCTGAAGAATTCATGGCTAAGAGTAGAGCTAATCAGTCTAAGGACCCAGATTTTGAGTACTGGAGTGATGACTCAAAGAAGATAATAATAAATGCTTGGCTAAACGATGGACAACTATGCAAAAATATTGACAGCATCTACTCAGCAGAGGAATGAGTAAAGCATTTGGAAAGAAATTCCCTAAGAGAAAGAATATTCAAAGAAAATATTGTGAACAAAGACAATCCCAAAAGGATGCCCTCCAAATAATTTCCAAAGCCATTCCTGTACTTCAAGTGACAAGAGAACAAAAGGAAGAATGCTGAGATGGTTGCTATGCAAAGAATGTTGTTGGAGTTCAAGCAGAAAGCTCTAGTTCTTCTAAGAAGAGGAAATCTGAACAATAGTTTAATTTTCTATATCCAAAATGTTGTACTGATGTTGTACTAAACTCTTGTTGACATGTTAATTGATAAAATATTTGTTCTTCCCTTATATATTGGAAACTTATGGTTAGAGGCAAATTTTCTGTTAAGCTTAATATATGTTGTGTGTTTCCTATATATGTTAACAATGATATTACTATGTTTTCATAACTACCTATTCTACTTTCATTATATATCATGATATATTTTATTACGTTAATGTATCTTAACATTATTGTATCTGCCTTCTTCAAATAGGGGAGATTATTGGGAATATTGCCCCTTAATGTTCCCTAGATTTGAAGATGCATCACATACAATGCTAAGTGCATATTGTATTTGATAAGCCATTTTATTTCAGGTTTATACAGGCTTAAGCTACTCCAAACCTTGGAATTGTATTGATTATTTCACTGTTAAGATCAGCGAGATAACAGTTTGGTCTCAGCTGAACCGCTGAGACTCAGCTGTATTGCCACTGAGAATGAAGACAATCTCTATTGTGCAGCATATGGAGGAAATCGCTAAGAAGGCCACTTGTCCCAGCGGATCCGCTAAGAAGCAGTTTACTCTACCACTAACACTGGAGTCTGTCTCAGCCCTTTCGCTGATACAAACTCAAATATGAACGTTACTCAGGCGTGATCTATTTTTGACGGAAGTGACAAGAAAGCAATATAAGCTTTTATATTCTTGTCCATGCTGTGACAAGGCATTCCTCAGAGTCGTTGAAGATTGTTGGAGTTATAAAAGATATTGCTAGCTCAATGGAACGGTATTGATTTTCCTGGGAAGTCATTTCTCTCTCAAGCTGCAAGTAGATCATTCCAAGAGAGATAGCTAGTTCTTGTTGATTCTTTTCAGAAGAACAAGTTGATCTTCTTCCTTCTTCTAAATAAAAAGATCTGGTGGAGCAAGGATAGTAGCTACTGTTATCCAGCCATGCTTCAAGACAACATCTGATGTGTTCTACAATAGAAGAATCAAGCTGAAGGTTTATTTAAATAATCTTCTGTTGTAGAAGTATAAATCTATTTCTATAAGAACATTCTTATTCTGAGTTGTAGGGCGTTTGTGCTTGAGTTTGTAGGGATGAGTGCTTGAGTGGTAAGGCTGTACTCCCAGCCTGAGTTGTAGGGCTTCTTGATAGGCCTGAGGCAGGTGACTAGGAGAGTCACTGAGATGTAGGAGTAGAGTTACTCTGAGTTGTAAGGTTGCTTGCCTGAGGTAGGGTTTTGGAGGAAACCTGAGAGATCCTAAGGGATGTGTGATGTAAGCTCTTTGAGTTGAGTTGTTGGGGGAGATTTCCTTGGCTAACATACTATTATAAAGGTGAAGAGGGAAAGTGGATGTACCCAGACCTTGGGGAACCACTATAAATCTCAGTATGCTAATGTGTGTTTACTTCTACTTAGTTTAAACATCTAAATAGCTAATTATATGTAGAAGAAGCCAAGAAACCTATTCCCCCCCCCCCCTCTAGGTGAGTTAGACTACTACTAAGTAAACTATCAAGAATTTCTTCTTTTCCCGACTCGAGAACTCTTTTGGCAGGACCCGAGCTACTAGATAGTTAGCCAGATCTATGAACCAGGGGTTTGAAGATGGCATTACCTTTTTGAGAGCAAGGAGGTGCTCTTCGGGAAATTTATCATTTATATGGGCTTCCATTAATTCTTCTGTAGCCGGATTCTCTAATGGGGAAAGATAGTTGGCCGCCAAGTTTTCATCTCACTTATTGACCTGGATCTCTAAATCGAACTCCTGCAAGAGGACGATCCATCGTAATCAACAAGGCTTGGCGTCCACTTTACTTAGTAGCTTCCTAAGAGTAGAGTGATCTGTGAAGAAAATTACTTTGGAGAGAGTGATGTATGATCTAAACTTATCGGAGGCAAAAATGATAGCTAGAAGCTCCTTCTCGATTGTGGTGTAATTAGCCTGTGTAGACGTGAGTGTCTAGCTCGCATAATAAATTGGGTGGAAATACTTGTTTACCTGTTGGCCTATTATAATGCCTACCCAATATCACTCGCGTTGCACATGATCTCGAAATATACTGACCAATCCAGTGTGACTAGAATTGAGGAATTTATAAGTTTTTCTTTTATAAGATTAAAAGCTAAAAGACATTCATAGTTGAAAATGAAGGAAGAACCCTTTTCAAGAAGATGGGTTAACGACTTCGTGAAATTAGAGAAATTTTGTATGAAGCGCCGATAAAACACTGTGTGGCCCAGGAAATTTCTAATCGCTTTAAGATTCGTTGGAGGGGGGAGTTTCTCGATAACTTCGATCTTTTCCCTATCGACCTCAATCCCTTTGCCCGATATTTTATGGTCATTGATTAATCCCTCTCTGACCATAAAATGGCATTTCTCCCAGTTGAGAACTAGATTCATTTCCTTGCAATGCTAAAGTACACACTCGAGAGTTCTTAAGCAATTTTGGAAGGAATTTCCAAAGACGAAGAAGTCGTCCATAAAGACTTCCATCACCTCCTTTACTAACTCATCGAAGATTTCCAGCATACATCTTTGGAATGTAGCTGGCATGTTACAAAGGCCAAAAGGCATCCTTCGATAAGCAAAAGTGTCGAAGGGACAAGTGAATGTGATTTTCTCCTGATCATCGGGCGAAATAGGGATTTGGAAGTAACCCGGCAGACCATCGAGGAAACAGTAGTAGGAGTGACTCAAAAGTCATTCTAAGATTTGATCGATAAAGGGTAACAGTAAGTGATATTTTTTGTGTTGCATCATTCAATTTCTGATAGTCTTTGTACATCTGCCAACCCGTAATAGTATGTGTTGAGATTAATTCATTGTTTTCATTTGCGACCACCGTTACGCCTCCCTTCTTTGGAACGACTTGTACTGGGCTAACCCAAGTACTATCCGAGATCGGGTAGATGATCCCCGCATCTAAGAGTTTGATAACCTCAGCCTTAATGACTTCTTTAATATTAGGGTTGAGTCATCGTTGAGGCTAGACTGTGTTGCGGGAATTATCTTCAAGTAAGATTTTCTAAGTGCAGAAGGAGGGGTTAATCCCCTTGATATCAAAAATCGGTCACGCAATTGCATGGCGGTGATTACTTAAAACTAGAGTCAATTTAGAATTTTTTGAATCGCTCAGCTTTGGTGAGACGATGATGGGCAGTATCGAATTTTTTTCTAAAAAAAATTATTTTAGATGAGTAGGGAGTTGCTTTAACTCTAAGTTGGGTGGTTCTTCATACAAAGTTTAAATTTAAGTTTTTCTAAGTGCAATGGCTCGGGCGATGTGGGGTGAGAAACTATTTCTAAACAGAAGTGTTCGGCGAGCTTGAAATCTTTACTAGATGAGGAGACTAACTCAGAAATGAAGAAAACTCATTCTCCAAACACTCTTCTAAGTAGAAATAGGAATCGTTGGTTTGTAAGGCATTTCGCATCGAGGGATTTATGCTAAACGTAACTTCATCATCTCCAACCCGTATGAGGTGCTTTCTGTTACTAATGTCTATAATCGTGGGGGAGGTGACGAGGAAGGGGCGGCCGAGTATGAGGGGTACTTCGCCATCCTCTTCGATATCAAGAATGATGAAGTCCACCAGAAAGATGAACTTGTCAACCATGACGAGCACGTCCTCCATTTTCCCCATTGGATATTTCAGTGATCAATCTGCGAGTTGGATACTCATTTGGGTGGGGCTAGGATGTCCAAAACCTAAATTTTTGAATAAAGAAAAAGGCATAAGACTAATACTTGCTCCAAGATCAGCTAAGACGTATTTTACAAACGAATTGCCAAAAAAATGTGGGATTGAGAACCGTCCCGGGTCATTTACTTTCTGGGGAAATTTGTTGAGTACAACCACGGAGCATTCTGCGTTAAGTGAAATACACGAAATATCCTCAAGCTTCTTCTTATTGGAGAGCAACTCCTTAAGATTTTTTGCGTATTTTGGTATTTGAGAGATAGCCACACAGAAAGGAACATTAATATGAATTTATTTCAAAAAATCTAAAAAGTTTTTATATTTTTTATCAGCGCACTCATTCCCAAGCTTAGATGGATGTGGAACATTTGAAGTAGAAGTGTACTAAGCTAAAGTAGCGGGCCAATTTGAAGATAAAATAGGAGGAGAAGGAGGAGAGATAACTACCTCATGTTCGTCCTTTTTAGGAGGCTACCTCCTTTCCGTTGCGGAGGGTAATCACATTCACGCTTTCCTTTGGATTTGGTTCAGTATTTCCTGGTAGAGCTCCATGATGATGCTCAGAGAACATTTTCACTAGCTGTCCCACTTGATTTTCTAAATTATTTATTGATCCGGTGAGGTTCTGGATGTTCGACTCATTTGTAGCAACATATTTGGTGAAGACCACTTCAAGTGGAGAGGGCTTCTATGGTTGTGGTGGAAAACCCAGTGGATTATAATTTTAGGGGGAGTTAAATTATGAGGCTGATTTAAATTTAAAGGGCGTTATGCATTTCCTTGGTTGCTCTATGAGAAATTCGGGTGATTCCTATAACATGCATTATATGTGTTGTTATACAGAGCGGTGTTTGGGTTAATGGAAAGTCGAGGTGGATTTCCCATCAAATCAAATTGTTCTTTGATTATAACATTATTATCCCAAGGAGGAGTGGTGGAGGAAGCAAACATCTCTGCCACTTGCTTAGTTAAGTGCTCAGCTTGTAAAGCTAAATTCGAAGTTGCATCAATTTCAAAAATGCAGGCCGGCATACTAGGCTGCATTAGGGGCATACTCCATTGATATACGTTCATGGCCATCTCTTCAAAAAGCTCTTGTGCGGCCTTCGGGGTCTTCATATTTAACGTACCCCCGAAGGATGCATCAATCATCTGCCTTGTTTGGATATTCAAGCCGTTATAAAAAATTTGCACTTGTTGCAAAATAGGAAGTGTGTGGTGAGGGAATCTATGCAAAAGCTCCTTGAAGCACTCCCTTGTATCATAGAGAGTCTTCGTGTCAATTTGCATAAATGAAGCAATATCAGTGCGCAATTTGGCTAAATTTGCTTCATCAGGGACACTAAGAAACTATGGGACAAAGCAATTTTCGGAATTACAAATAGCCAAGGGAGTTAAGAAAGGTGAGACTACCTTCTTAGCAACCTTAAAGGAGGAGGCAACAGACGGAACCATGGATGAGGTGACTCAACTTATCGCTACATTATTTAAGGAGAACAAGGACATCATGCCCGTGGAGCTACCAAAGTGTCTTCCGCCCTGCAGGTAGATAGACCACAAGATAGAGTTGGATCTTGGTGCAGAACCACCGGCAAAGGGACCATATCGTATGGCCCCACCTAAGCTCGAGGAGTTGAGAAAGAAGTTACAAAATCTGCTTGATGCTGGGATGTTCAGACCATCAAAGGCACCCTTTGACGCGCTTGTACTCTTTCAAAAGAAGAAGGATGGAACCCTTAGATAATGTACTGACTACCGGGAGCAAAATAAGATGATAATTAAGAATAAATTTCCTATCACATTGATCGTCGTCTATTCGAACGACTTGGAAGGGCAAGGATATACATAGATATGGACTTACAAAAGGGCTACCACCATGTATGGATCACAGAAGGATATGAGCCAAAGACTAGTTGTGTGACAAGGTATTGATCCTTTAAGTGGTTAGTGATGTCATTTGGATTAACTAATATACCGGCAAACCTTCGTACCCTAATGGATCAGATATTTCACCCGTGTAGGATAGATCGCATACCCAATTGGTCCATATGCTTGAACTTATTGAAAGTGTAACACCCCCATCCGTTAAGAAGCATATAGCAGAAGGTCCGGCCGGGGCCCCACGCCATATACTACAAAACAAACGGAAACGTCACTTAATTGAATATGCAACGACACTATACCACGAAGCCTAACCCAGAGCATTCTATGCGGAAGTAAAAGAGAGAGACAGAATTATAAACCACAAGACCCGAACTCGGGTATGCCCACTTCTATTAACTTGGAATAAAATGTTTTACAACACACAAAAGAGGCACGACGGCCTTACAGTTTACCAACATCGGCGCGCAGGCCGGCCATACATGAAAACAGAAGAAAGGACAAAAGGCCTTCAAGGGCCGCAGCAGCGCAGGGGCTTCAGCCCGCCAAGGTCCCGCTCGGTCCAGCTCCTGTACAACAAGCCCACCAAAGACGGTGGCAAAACAGGGCAACGGTCAGCTAAAGCTGACCAAGTTATAACGACCCCACCCCTTCGAGGGGGTGGCAGTTCTAAACGTCCCTGCAAAATAGTCTCAACAGCATATATATATATAAGAGTGCGACTAGCAAAGCCCACAACATTTCATACATATGCAACAACACAAACGTGGGAATGGCCTCCACGTCTCGTGCACTCAGGCACTCTTTGGTGTACTACGCCTTCCACCACCATCCACTCTTGATGGCTTTGCCCTTCGAGGCTAAAGTCGGCGGCCCGAATACCAGGGTCCTCCGTGCTTTAATTGTGAACATAACGTAGTCCGAAGACTCTGTCCCATTGCCTCCCGACATGCTGAACGAGGCTTACTAATCAGGTGCTGCAATGGTGCGGTTTCAGGTTCGCCAAATGCCCGTTGTTCACAGCTCTCGTTGTACAACACGAAAAGAGGGTATGGCGTCCCCTCAGCCCAGGTATTCTCAATTAGCCGGCTCCACGGGTCGCTAAGTCATCCACCAGGACACCCCCACAGGTCGGGTACACCGGCCTCAGGTCCCCTCAACAGGTGGGCACAACAACATCACCAGAACTCAGTCTGGGAAGCTGTCGCCCTGGCGACATTCACTGTCGCCAGCGACAGTGCACAAAACCTAATTTGTCTTCTAGCTGTGGGTGCTTCCCGGGGCACACCCCCAGGCATTGCTGCACATGAAGTAGCACTCCCACTGCCTCAGAACACCCAAATTCACCAGAACCCAATTCTGGGGAGCTGTCTCCCAGGCGACAGTCACTGTCGCGCCAGCGACAGCTGGACATAACTCCATTTCTGCCTTTTAACTTCGGGTGCTCCCCGGGGCACACCCCCGGGCGTTGCTACGCATGCAGTAGCACCCTCTAGCCCTACGAGGCAAGTATAACCACACGGGGTTTTTCCCCGGCACGCACAATATCAAAAAGTATCACCAATCCGGACGAACCGTCTCGGATGGGCTTCACACAGCGCGCCTACGTCCATCTCACGCGTGGACTCTACATGAATGCAAGCTTTGACGGGGATAACATGAATCGACCCGTCGGAGGCCACGACCTCACCCTTTTGGGTAGGGGCCTCAACGATGCAAGGGAAAGGACTAAGGCATGTCCAAAAGAGGGTAGAAAAGTTTGTTACCCTTAGACGTCGCTTCGAGCCCATTCTTGATTTTTGGCACGGATGGAAAGGAGCGCCTTGCCCTCCTCTACGCGTAGCCACCAACGTTGAAGGGATCGGATGAGTGTAGCTCCTCCAAACCCAAGCTCCAAGCTAGGGTTTACAATTCCTTCTTCTTCTCCAAGCTTCTCTCTCTCTCTCTCCAAAATAAAGCCTTAAGGAAAATAATGAAAAGAGGAGGATTTCGGCCTTTTATGCTGCCACCGAGCCTCCCAAGCCAAAACCATCCCCCAAAGTCAATAAGCAATCAATGCCCTTGATTTCGCCCACAAAGTCCAACTTTGAGCTGTCGCCGGGAGACAGCCACTGTCGCCTGGGCGACAGCGTTATGAACCGACTTTGACAAGCCAGCGACACTGCTGCATGAGCCCAGTCACCTTGTCGCCAGCGTTAGCCGCCACCCGACAATGCTATCGCCGGGCGACAGCCACTGTCGCCTGGGCGACAATGCTAAGAACTCCAGAAATTTACCTTCCTGATTTGGGGTCTTACAACCCTCCCCTCCTTATATAAATTTCGTCCCGAAATTTGTAAAAACAGGCATATATACATATCCAAAAAGTCTTTACATAAAGGGGAAAAGAAGAGATAAGCGTCACCGAAACAGCTCGGGGAACTCCTCCATCATGGTCTGCTCACGCTCCCATGAGAGCTCCTCGCGACCGCAGTTGTCCCAACGGACCTTTACCATACGGATCGCCCTGTTCCGCAACTGACGCACCTCAGCATCCTCGATGCTAACGGGCCTGACCGCCGTCTTAAGCCCACTATCCACGGGCACCTGATCCGCCGCGATCACCTGCGTAGGCTCTTGCACTGCCTTCCGCAATACGGAGATGTGGAATACATCGTGTAGCCCGCTCAGTTCCGCCGATAGCGCAAGCCTATAAGCCGCCTCGCCGACGCGCTCGATGACCTCAAAAGGTCCAAGGTATCTCGGACTCAGCTTTTTCAAGCGCCGAATCCTGGACACGCCCTTGAATGGCCTGATCTTCAAGTAGACCCAATCGCCAACGGCGAACTGGACGTCGCGGTGCTTCGCATTATAGTACTTCGTCTGCCTATCCTACGCAACCAAAAGCCTCTCCCGGATCAAACGCACCGTCGAAGTCGCCTCTTCGACGTCTTTCCTCTTGAAGAGCTTCGTCTCGCCCGTTTCCGCCCAAGCTAAGGGAGTGCGGCACTTCCTGCCATAGAGGGCCTCGAAAGGCGCCATCTGAATACTCGCCTGATAGCTGTTGTTGTACGCGAACTCAACAAGAAAGAGGTGATCTTCCCACCCCTTGCCAAAATCCAGGACGCACATCCGGAGCATGTCTTCCATCGTCCTGTTGGTACGCTCAGTTTGGCCATCCATCTGAGGATGAAAGGTCGTGCAAACTGCAGCTTCGTACCCAAAAGACGGTTGACTAGCCTCCAGTCGCTCGAAGTAAAGCGTCCATCACGATCACTGACGATGCTACGGGGCACACCATACAGTCGCCCTATAGTATCAACATACAACTTCGCCAATTTCTCCACCGAGTCATCCCTCCGGTTGGGGATAAAGTGCGCCACCTTCGTCAGCCAGTCAACGACTACCCAGATGGCATCGTTCCCGCTCTGCGACCTCGGCAGTCCATGCACGAAATCCATGGAAATATCATCAAACTTCCACTCCGGAACAGGCAATGACTGCAAAAAGCCACCGGGCCTCTGACATTCCGCCTTCACTAGCGCACAAGTGTGGCACTTGGACACGTAGTGAGCGATGTCCCTCTTCATACCCGGCCACCAGAAAAGGACCTTCATGTCCTTATACATCTTCGTGCTCCCCGGATGAACTGAATACCTGGTACGATGCGCCTCGTACATCAACTCATCGCGCAGCTCACCCACCTTGGGGACGCACAAACGGTCACCTCTCCACAGCAACCCGTCTCGAACCTGAAACTGGGCATCCGGCCCACCACCAGCATCCTCCGCGTAGCACTTTAAACTCTGATCGAGTTCAAAATCCCGGCGGACTCTAACTGCGAGGTCGTACTGCGCCTCAGTCCAACTCAAACAGGCACCGGCACTGCTCCTCTTCTCTATGCAAGAAATACCCAAGGCCTCCAGGTCACGTATCAGGTGCTCATCATGCATCTGAATCCAGTTAGCCTGCGCTGGAGCCCTGCGACTGAGTGCATCCGCAACAACATTCCCCTTCCCGGGAGTGTAGTGGATCTCGAAGGTGAAGTCCCCCAGGAACTCCATCCACCTCTGCTGCCGCATATTCAGCCCTTTCTGCGTCAGAAGGTACTTCAGGCTCTTATAGTCCGTGAAGATATTGATCTTCAAGCCATACACATAATGCCGCCATAGCTTCAGGGAAAATATCACGGCCGCCAACTCCAAGTCGTGGACCGGATAATTCCGCTCGTCCACCTTCAGCTGGCGAGAGCCATACGCTATAACCTTGCCATGCTGCTGCAGAACGCAGCCAAGGCCGCTCCCAGAAGCGTCGGTGTAGATCTCGTAGCCCTCCGTGCCGCAAGGCAAACATAAGATCGGAGCCGTCGTAAGCCGCCGCTTCAACTCCTCGAAATCCTGCGCACACGCGGGCGTCCAAATGAACTCCTGCATCTTCCGTGTCAGCGTCGTAAGAGGCAGCGCGATCCGTGAGAAGTTCTCCATGAAGCGCCTGTAATAACCGGCCAGCCCGAGAAAGCTACGGACCTCCGCTACAGTAGAAAAGACAGGCCACTCCCTGATGGCCGCAACCTTCACCGGATCTACCGCCACACCCGAACCACTAACCACATGGCCCAAGAATGCCACGGAAGGAAGCCAGAACTCGCACTTCGAGAACTTGGCATACAGCTGGTTCCTCCTCAGAACCTCCAAGACTACTCGCAGGTGATCACCGTGCTCCTCCTCGGACTGAGAGTAGACCAGTATGTCATCAAGGAAGACGACCACAAACCGGTCGAGGTACTCTCAGAAAGTCCGGAGCATCAAGTCCATAAACACCGAAGGCGCATTAGACAGCCCAAACGGCGTCACGGTGAACTCATACTGCCCGTACATCGTACTAAAGGCAGTCTTCGGGATGTCGCACTCCCTGATCCGCACCTGATAATAGCCGGACTTCAAGTCCAGCTTCGAGTATACTGTCGAACCAACGAGCTGGTCGAACAAATCATCTATCCTCAGAAGAGGATACTTGTTCTTCTCCGTCAGCTTGTTGATGCGCGTCGGCAAGTGCACCGGTCGCTGTCAAGTAATAATTGTGGAGAATAAATTCCCCGGATGTCGGTCTCTTGAGGAATGCAGGATGGGTGATCGAATCGTGCAGTGAATATTGTTACACAAGCGTTTCACAAACACAACAAGGGGTTTTTGGTTGGTTTTCCTAATTTTAACAACAATAAAAGAGATGCGGGTCGAGAACACCGCTTCGCAACGTGAGGTGGATGCAACGGCCGCGATGCCGTGCTTCGTGAGGCGAATGAAGTGGACTCAGGCGCGAGAGAGTGAGGGTCGCAAACACCTCTTCACAACCGTCATTAGCTCTTGCCAACACGGAGCAAACGCCTTGCGTGCGTGTGTGAGTGAGTGCGCTTGAACGTGGTGAATCACAACCAACCCATGAATAAGAACACAGAAACGTTCATTCTCATCAAATAAATATCACAATATTCATTTAGTAAAAGATTCAAAGGGGTACAATCAAGGAAAGAGGAAGGAGATAACCGGTGGTGAAGACTAGCGGCCGTTCACGGCCGGAATGGTAGGTTGTCGGGCTACCTCCGGACTCGGGCGGACGATGCTTCCGGCGTAGAGGGCTGTCACAATCTCCCTACGTGCTCCGTCGTCTTCGACTCAAGGTCTCTTCTTCTTCTCACCGGGCGGAAAGCGAAAATGATTGCTTGGAGGCTTGCGGATGATGGAGAACACTCACGGACGATGGAGGATGTCCAGGAATGGACCGAGGAAGCTTCCCCTTGCGTAGGAGATGAAGTAGGGGCGATCCAAGGGGGCGGTCGGCGGCGTACGGAGCAGAAATCCCGCTCCCGCAATGAATAATCGCCCTAAAATCGCAACAGGCGCTTAAATAGGCGCTGGATTAAACACTGCGCACGATCATTGGCGCACGACCAGTGGTCGTGCGCACTGGAATCCTGCGATCGTGCGCACTGCCTGGACAGAACCTGCACGAGATGAAATCATAAAATAAAATGTTCGCACGACCAGTGGCGCACGACCATTGGTCGTGCGCACTAGCGTCGGTGGTCGTGCGCAATAGGTGAGACAGAACTCATAAAATTACTATTAAGTGCGCACGGACAGTGGCGCACGACCGGTGGTCGTGCGCACTGGAGTTGATGGTCGTGCGCACTGCACCAGACAGAACTCGTAAAAAGGGGTTAAGTGCGCACGATCAGTGGCGCACGACCGGTGGTCGTGCGCACTAGAACAAGTGATCGTGCGCAGTGTTCCTGTGCAGAATTGCACCGGAAACACTTGCACGCCTCCTATTCCAGCACAAACACAGATCTAGCCACCGAAAGTGGCACTTAACAACATATGAGTACTATGAAAGGAAATAAACACGAAAACACACCAAAGTGGGCCAAAATGTGCACCTAGCATGGGTTATCAATTATAAACTAGAATAAGGCTAAAGTGCGTGATATTGACTAAATAATGGCCCGGATGAGTCCATGAAGGTGTATATAATCAGGACTCATCACACCCCCAGACTTAACTGTTTGCGCGTCCCGAGCAAACGAATCCGGCGGAAGTTGAAAAAGATAATTAAAATAGCGAATTACGCAGGGGAGTACAGTGCGAAGTAACATACGCATGCGAGTAGGAATTCTAGTAGAAGAAGATTCTAGCTATGCTAACTAATTTACGTAAGTACTAAAGCGTACTCAAAGATTTAATTGTACTCAGTGGGTGAATTATGAAGAATTTGACGATCATGCCCGGTATGAAAGTGACGAGACGCTGAGGCGGGTGTTGCAAAAGATCGGGGCTTAGGAATAACTCCGCTGAAATCCATCAACGTCGTGAACCATACGCTTGCCCGGTCACACTCTCTCCACGGCGCTAGCAAACTCGCAAGTCAAATCAGTAGGACTTATAGGATTAAAACGGGGCTTAGGTTACGGAATGATATGCAAAGATAAACATGACGGCTACGCAACCCAAATGAGCCAACGGCACACTGCACCTTACAAAACCAAACAACTATGCTCGTGTGACACACCCCCAGACTTATCATGAAAACCAGGTGTGCACACAGCCTACTTTACAAATACCAACAGATTTTTCTCTTTAGCTTGGGAGGATTATTTTCAGGATACTCTTCTTTTTTTTTTCTTTTATATATTTTTCTTCTTTCAAGCAACCTCCAGTTGGTTCAAAATCAGCGGAAAGACATTATTTTCTCTTCAAAACACAATGATACCACACACCACACAAGTTGGAAATTATGAGCACAGTTAAAACATTTTTTTGGTTGCGGGCGTAGGATAGGCTTCAGGCTTTGGTGGATGAGGAGGAGCTGAACATAAAAATGGTAGGCACAAATTTGGCTTGCAAAGGTGAATGAAAGGGGCATGGAATAACAAAGCTCAAACTAGCCAAATGGTGGCCTACATCATGCTTGACTCAACAAGTAGCTCTCACCCATGCTTCAAGAGTCGCTTGGGGCAAGTTCTTAGCCCACGAGAAAGATAAACCTTCCTCCCGACTCGAGCAACACACGTTTAGCGACCGCACACACACAACACCGGGTTATCATCAATTTCATTCGAATTCACCACTTGAGTACATTAAATCTAAATTTACGCAGAGATACTACACATAAATTAAATGCATAAAGAAAATCTAATTCTACTCAGGTTCTACTATAGCATGCGAAGCGACTAGAACACTACATGAGTCGACACCGCGCTCCAAATAATAATTCCTGTGTTAATAGCCTATTTCACATTCCAACCAAACTAGTTTAAACGGAACAACACAAAAGAAAGCACGCACTCAAGTGGGTGAAGTGGTGTGTGAAGATGAACGAAACTAAATAACTGAAATTAAAATACTTCTAGTATGCAAATGAGATGAGCACGTGCAGTGGGTGACAAAGAAACGGCTCGCCCCCAGACTTAATCAAAACCATACAACGTAATGATATGACAGTGAAAATCAAAATTGAAAGCTAGGGAAGAAGTTACCCAATGCTCAGCACGTGAGCATACCAGAAGAATGGCGTTTAAAATCAAAAATAGGCTGCAACATCCACCATCGAACACAAAACCTGCAAGCAAAACTCAAAACAACAAAAGCAAAAACAAAAACTGAACTAGGAAAGGTTAGATAAAAGGAAATATATATAAAAAAAAACGGAAATCTGGGTTGTCTCCCAGTAGCGCTTTCATTTAACGTCCTTAAGCTGGACCAAATACCTGTATTAGCATTGTTTATAAAGAGTGCAGGAATTAAGAAGACATACTCAAAAATAGTTCATTACAGCAATTAAAAACACGCATCAACTAAAAGCGCTCTTGTGGTGCGCATCTCCCGTAGCATGTAGGCGGGAGGTGAAGGCTTTAGGGCCAGCACTGGTATTACCCAATGCTCCCCTAACCTCCGCCATCTTGCTACGAAGAGCGGCAGCACGAGCGTCACGCAGAAGTTTTTCTTTTTTCAGTTTGGTGACGGTTGGAGATTGCCACCGTTGTGAACTCTCAGATTTTTCCTCCTTAGAATCAGGTGGCGTCACTTCCGGTGTCACTGTGACCACCGGATCGGCCCAAGAGACGGAACGCTTAAACAGTTTATTACACGATTCATCACAAGAAGAAAAATAATCAGCATTCTTGACTAAATCCACATCATCATTTCCCGGACAGCCGTCATCCTCCTTCTCGGCATCGAATTCTTTCCGAAAGTCAATCACTTCCTCCTCATCAGATTTGAGCTCCTCCATTTCCCCTTCACCTGTTTCTTGGAAATGCGTCTTCCCTGCACAACTCAGAAGTTCATCAGAAATAACAAGAGGGGGAGGAGTGGATGTGTCGGCTCTAGCTTCGAGATGAATGGGCTGCAGCGCCGTGTTAGGTAAGATGACACACCCCGTGGCAAAGTCAAGGGTGGCGCCGCTCTCTTTCAAGAACGGCACCCCCAAGATAGGGATGGATTGATTTTCCCGGGGGCCCAACACCTGAAAGTCCGCGACCACAGTTGTCCCCTCAACTATTACTTCCACGTTTCTCACCTCTCCCTCGGATTGAATAATGGTGCCGTTAGCGAGAATCAGCGATTTCTTTTCCTCTGTGTTAATCTCCAATTGAAGTTTCGCAACATCTTGCAGCGCAATAACATTGCGAGAGGAACCGGAATCGCATAGAGCCTTTGTTTCAACCTGATTGATGGAACACGAGATTGTCAGCTCACTCGGATTGGCATCCACCACATCCCCCAGACTTTTCCCTTGATCAATGGGATTCTTTTCCGTATTACTGGGAAGGGACCCCTGCGAACGCTCAGTTAGCGCTTGGGCCAATTGGCCCAAATGCGTCTCCAAGTTTCGCATAGATGCAGTTTGGTTTGCCATATTCGAGTTAGCTACAAGCATGAATTTTTCCATCATTTCTTCTAAATTACTCTTCTTTTGAGTAGGGGGTGCTTGGTTGTAATCCGGGTGCGGCGGCCTCGGTTGGCTCCCGGAGGCGTAAGCATCATTTTGATGCTGCCCCGGTGACCATCGTTGGCCGGGCGTGTTGGGATTCCACGAGAAGTTCGGATGACTTCTCGCTCCCGGATTATAAGTGTTATTATACGGCGCCCCCTTGGACTGATTTCCAACATAATTCACAGATTCATTTAAAGATAAGTGCACGAAATCACCTACCACTTGGTTCCCCGAGCATTCGTAAGCATGGTGGCCTCCACCTCCACATCCTTCACACGTAATGATGGCAGCAGATGGAGACGGAGAAGGAAGAGAATCAACCATGAAGAGTCCTCGGCTGCTTCTTGGAGCGTTTCTCCCTGCAGTCCAGAAGGTACTGTGGGAGGCAGTGTCACGCAAAATCCGCAGGGCATCTTCAGAGGTGTGGTTCATCAAGGTACCACCGGCCGCAGCATCGATCATTGCCCTATAATTGGGCTCGATCGCGAAGTAGAACAATTCAACCACGTTCCATGGCTGGAGCTCGTGGCCAGGGCAACGGCGAAGGAGTTCATTGAGGCGCTCCCAAGCTTCCGCAAGAGTCTCTTGATCCAACTGCCGAAATGTGGCGATTTCACGCCGCAAGCTTACAATTTTATCCACCGGGTGGAATTTAGCCAGGAATTTGGATGCAAGGGCATCCCATGTTGCAGCAGTCCCGGGCGGGATGGAATGAAGCCATACTTTTGCTTTATCACGGAGGGAGAAGGGGAACAGTCTCAGTTTGACTGTGTCATCAGCAATGCCCGCATAGCGGAAAGTTCCGCAAATATCAGAGAATTCTGCCAGATGCAGATGCGGGTCTTCGCTAGCCATCCCCGAAAACTGAGCATGGTTTCGGATAATGTTTAAGATCGCCGGCTTTATCTCAAACTGATTGTTCATGATATTGGGCCCAAAGCCCGGATACACGCTTCCAGCGGTGGGGGTGGTATAATCTCTCATAGTACGAGGCCGAGGTCTCTCCGCCTCCTGTTCATCAGTGGCCGGATTTTGCCCCTCATCGTGCACTCGCGCATCAGCATCATTCGGGTTCACATGATCACCCATGGCTGCTTGCAGAGCCGCAGCACGCCTTCGCGCGCGAGCGGTTCGTTCGATTTCTGGGTCAAAAGGTGCAAGTTCACCTGCAATCTGCCTCTGCATGTACTGTCAACAACAAGAAGAAAATGAAAAGATCAAAAACAACTGCTCGTGTAACGAGAGTCACGACACAAGACGATACACGCCTGCGTTCCCCGGCAACGGCGCCAAAAACTTGATGCGCGTCGGCAAGTGCACCGGTCGCTGTCAAGTAATAATTGTGGAGAATAAATTCCCCGGATGTCGGTCTCTTGAGGAATGCAGGATGGGTGATCGAATCGTGCAGTGAATATTGTTACACAAGCGTTTCACAAACACAACAAGGGGTTTTTGGTTGGTTTTCCTAATTTTAACAACAATAAAAGAGATGCGGGTCGAGAACACCGCTTCGCAACGTGAGGTGGATGCAACGGCCGCGATGCCGTGCTTCGTGAGGCGAATGAAGTGGACTCAGGCGCGAGAGAGTGAGGGTCGCAAACACCTCTTCACAACCGTCATTAGCTCTTGCCAACACGGAGCAAACGCCTTGCGTGCGTGTGTGAGTGAGTGCGCTTGAACGTGGTGAATCACAACCAACCCATGAATAAGAACACAGAAACGTTCATTCTCATCAAATAAATATCACAATATTCATTTAGTAAAAGATTCAAAGGGGTACAATCAAGGAAAGAGGAAGGAGATAACCGGTGGTGAAGACTAGCGGCCGTTCACGGCCGGAATGGTAGGTTGTCGGGCTACCTCCGGACTCGGGCGGACGATGCTTCCGGCGTAGAGGGCTGTCACAATCTCCCTACGTGCTCCGTCGTCTTCGACTCAAGGTCTCTTCTTCTTCTCACCGGGCGGAAAGCGAAAATGATTGCTTGGAGGCTTGCGGATGATGGAGAACACTCACGGACGATGGAGGATGTCCAGGAATGGACCGAGGAAGCTTCCCCTTGCGTAGGAGATGAAGTAGGGGCGATCCAAGGGGGCGGTCGGCGGCGTACGGAGCAGAAATCCCGCTCCCGCAATGAATAATCGCCCTAAAATCGCAACAGGCGCTTAAATAGGCGCTGGATTAAACACTGCGCACGATCATTGGCGCACGACCAGTGGTCGTGCGCACTGGAATCCTGCGATCGTGCGCACTGCCTGGACAGAACCTGCACGAGATGAAATCATAAAATAAAATGTTCGCACGACCAGTGGCGCACGACCATTGGTCGTGCGCACTAGCGTCGGTGGTCGTGCGCAATAGGTGAGACAGAACTCATAAAATTACTATTAAGTGCGCATGGACAGTGGCGCACGACCGGTGGTCGTGCGCACTGGAGTTGATGGTCGTGCGCACTGCACCAGACAGAACTCGTAAAAAGGGGTTAAGTGCGCACGATCAGTGGCGCACGACCGGTGGTCGTGCGCACTAGAACAAGTGATCGTGCGCAGTGTTCCTGTGCAGAATTGCACCGGAAACACTTGCACGCCTCCTATTCCAGCACAAACACAGATCTAGCCACCGAAAGTGGCACTTAACAACATATGAGTACTATGAAAGGAAATAAACACGAAAACACACCAAAGTGGGCCAAAATGTGCACCTAGCATGGGTTATCAATTATAAACTAGAATAAGGCTAAAGTGCGTGATATTGACTAAATAATGGCCCGGATGAGTCCATGAAGGTGTATATAATCAGGACTCATCACTTGTTCATCTCCCAATAATCGATGCAAAGCCGCAGGCTACCGTCCTTCTTTTTGACAAAGAGGACCGGTGCACTCCAAGGTGAGGAACTCGGACGCACGTAGCCCTGCTCAAGCAGCTCCTGCAACTGCAGCTTCAACTCTGCCAACTCTTTCGGAGCCATACGATACGGCGAGCGGGCCACAGGCTTAGCGCCTGGCACCAACTCAATCGTGAAATCTATCTCCCGCTGCGGTGGAGCACCGGGGAGCTCGCTCGGGAACACATCGGGGAACTCTGCTACTACCGGAACATCTACTAGGCTGGGCCTCGGCGTTGAAGCCTCCACAAGAGCAAAGAATAACTCCGCTCCCTGTCGCACTGCCTTGGACACCTGGAGAGCAGACATCAGCATCTCGCTCGATCCACGCATGCCGCAAAGACCGTCTCATGATCGGCACCTTGCCCAAACCTCACCTCCTTGGTGGTGCAATCGATACACGCACGCTGTTCCGACAGCCAGTCCATACCGAAGATAACATCGAACTCAACCAGGGGGAGTAACGATGCCTTCAGGTCATACTCCCGACTACAACTAGAACCTTTACGCAGCAACTCCTCTCCACAAGCATCGAATATCCATTCGGCAGTAGGACCTCCACTCCATCTGCAGAAGCAATCGACGGCGCACCAATACGTTGGACGAAGTCCGACGATAAGAAGGAGTGCGAAGCTCCAGTATCGAAAAGCGCTCTCGCAGGGACGCCTAAAACATTTACATAGCCTACGCCGCCAACAAGTTAGCATGAACATTAAAATAGGTTTATAAAACAGTAAAGACTGTATCTTAAATTGTACCTGTCACGACATCCTTGGCTTTGATAGCCTCCTGCTGATCGAGACTAAAAACTCTGGTCTGCGGGGGAGCCATACGGGAAGCAGTGGACTCAGCTACCTTCCCCTTCTCAGAATAAGCTGTCCCTGCCTTCTTCTCTGGCCTTGGAACCCCACTGCAGCAATCCCGAGAGAAATGGCCAGGCTTTCCACAAGTGAAACAAATAAGAGGGCCACGTCCAGATGACGCGCCCGAAGCAGAGGGAGCTGGCCCAGATACTTGAGCCTTCTTCCAGCGACTCAACCTCCGCAACTTCGTCGCACTCGGCGCTTTGCCCTCCGGCACTGCCTCGACCACAACCGCCTTGCCCTTTTCCCTGAGCATGTCCTGCTCAAGGGCTCGGGCTGAACCAACGAGGGTCGTGAAACCCTGCGTCAACGGCCCTGTCAGAAGATGCCGCAACTCAGTACGCAAACCTCCATAAAACCTGTTCACCCTTCTATCCTCATCATCGAAAGAAGTTCCAGCATAGTGCCCGAGACGGGTGAACTCATGCAAGTAGTCATCAACCAGTCTACCACCCTGTGTTAGAGCCAAGAACTGGTTCTCCATCGCGATCTGCTGCGACTGAGGCACATACCTTGCGAGGAAGATTCTCGAGAACTCTTCCATCGGCACATCAACCAGTCACCTTCCCGCGAACTGGCGCCTCTCAACCTCATCCCACCACCGCCTAGCTTCCTTTTCTAGCAAGAAAGAAGCAAAGGTCACCTTCTGCGCTTCCTCCGACTGTGTCGCTGTCAGAATTCGCTTCACATGTGACAACCAGTCTTCGGCCTCAGCTGGGGATTCAACCCCGGTAAACGGAGGAGGTCGAAATCCCAGAAAGTGCTTCAGCTGTTGCTCAGGAGCACGCCTCACGGGGACTTGCTCCACTCTTAGTGGCTCTGGGGCCACTTCCTCCACCGGCGATTGGCCTTGCCTTTCAGGCTGGCCATTCAACGCAGCTAGAACGGCTTCAGTAACTAGCCGAACCAACTCAGCAGACGGAGCTGTAGGGGCCTCAGCAGACCCACTACTCTCATGCACATCACGGGGACGCGACGGTCCCGCTGCACTTCGAGTGCCCTACACAAGTGCAACACACAGTTAGGCGACAGCACAGTCGCAACTAACAACAAAAGGAACGCTCAGGTTCCAAAATCATGCAATTATTATTGGTTTGTTGTTACATTTTATTCCTAAGTGGACATTTTTGGATTTATTTTACGTCTCAACGGTAGCGCACACACGTGCTCACCACCCCTTAAAAGAATTCGCCCACGAATTCCTGAGAAGGATACGGAACCCTAGAAGCTGATACCAATTTGTAACACCCCCATCCATTAAGAAGCATATAGCAGAAGGTCCGGCCGGGGCCCCGCGCCATATACTACAAAACAAACGGAAACGTCACTTAATTGAATATGCAACGACACTATACCACGAAGCCTAACCCAGAGCATTCTATGCGGAAGTAAAAGAGAGAGACAGAATTATAAACCACAAGACCCGAACTCGGGTATGCCCACTTCTATTAACTTGGAATAAAATGTTTTACAACACACAAAAGAGGCACGACGGCCTTACAGTTTACCAACATCGGCGCGCAGGCCGGCCATACATGAAAACAGAAGAAAGGACAAAAGGCCTTCAAGGGCCGCAGCAGCGCAGGGGCTTCAGCCCGCCAAGGTCCCGCTCGGTCCAGCTCCTGTACAACAAGCCCACCAAAGACGGTGGCAAAACAGGGCAACGGTCAGCTAAAGCTGACCAAGTTATAACGACCCCACCCCTTCGAGGGGGTGGCAGTTCTAAACGTCCCTGCAAAATAGTCTCAACAGCATATATATATATAAGAGTGCGACTAGCAAAGCCCACAACATTTCATACATATGCAACAACACAAACGTGGGAATGGCCTCCACGTCTCGTGCACTCAGGCACTCTTTGGTGTACTACGCCTTCCACCACCATCCACTCTTGATGGCTTTGCCCTTCGAGGCTAAAGTCGGCGGCCCGAATACCAGGGTCCTCCGTGCTTTAATTGTGAACATAACGTAGTCCGAAGACTCTGTCCCATTGCCTCCCGACATGCTGAACGAGGCTTACTAATCAGGTGCTGCAATGGTGCGGTTTCAGGTTCGCCAAATGCCCGTTGTTCACAGCTCTCGTTGTACAACACGAAAAGAGGGTATGGCGTCCCCTCAGCCCAGGTATTCTCAATTAGCCGGCTCCACGGGCCGCTAAGTCATCCACCAGGACACCCCCACAGGTCGGGTACACCGGCCTCAGGTCCCCTCAACAGGTGGGCACAACAACATCACCAGAACTCAGTCTGGGAAGCTGTCGCCCTGGCGACATTCACTGTCGCCAGCGACAGTGCACAAAACCTAATTTGTCTTCTAGCTGTGGGTGCTTCCCGGGGCACACCCCCAGGCATTGCTGCACATGAAGTAGCACTCCCACTGCCTCAGAACACCCAAATTCACCAGAACCCAATTCTGGGGAGCTGTCTCCCAGGCGACAGTCACTGTCGCGCCAGCGACAGCTGGACAGAACTCCATTTCTGCCTTTTAACTTCGGGTGCTCCCCGGGGCACACCCCCGGGCGTTGCTACGCATGCAGTAGCACCCTCTAGCCCTATGAGGCAAGTATAACCACACGGGGTTTTTCCCCGGCACGCACAATATCAAAAAGTATCACCAATCCGGACGAACCGTCTCGGATGGGCTTCACACAGCGCGCCTACGTCCTTCTCACGCGTGGACTCTACATGAATGCAAGCTTTGACGGGGATAACATGAATCGACCCGTCGGAGGCCACGACCTCACCCTTTTGGGTAGGGGCCTCAACGATGCAAGGGAAAGGACTAAGGCATGTCCAAAAGAGGGTAGAAAAGTTCGTTACCCTTAGACGTCGCTTCGAGCCCATTCTTGATTTTTTGGCACGGATGGAAAGGAGCACCTTGCCCTCCTCTACGCGTAGCCACCAACGTTGAAGGGATCGGATGAGTGTAGCTCCTCCAAACCCAAGCTCCAAGCTAGGGTTTACTATTCCTTCTTCTTCTCCAAGCTTCTCTCTCTCTCTCTCCAAAATAAAGCCTTAAGGAAAATAATGAAAAGAGGAGGATTTCGGCCTTCAATGCTGCCACCGAGCCTCCCAAGCCAAAACCAGCCCCCAAAGTCAATAAGCAATCAATGCCCTTGATTTCGGCCACAAAGTCCAACTTTGAGCTGTCGCCAGGCGACAGCCACTGTCGCCTGGGCGACAGCGTTATGAACCGACTTTGACCAGCCAGCGACACTGCTGCATGACCCCAGTCACCTTGTTGCCAGCGTTAGCCGCCACCCGACAACGCTATCGCCGGGAGACAGCCACTGTCGCCTGGGCGACAACGTTAAGAACTCCAGAAATTTACCTTCCTGATTTGGGGTCTTACCGAAAGGACGCTACTTTTTTCCTTAAGGAAGTAGCAAACGTGACACTGGCTGAGTGAAGGAATGTTGGACCCAACAATCCCCCACCCACACCCCCTCTCCCAGCATCCAACACGACACACCAGGCTCAATGGTGGTGCACCATATTGTTGGGGCTGCCTGACCCGTCGGACCCACACAGGTAGAGAGGCAATTGAATTATAGGATAAACAACGCCCACCCCCTCCCCCGGTCTCAAACCAATGACCTCCTCTGATACCACTTGTAGGATAGAGCGCATACCCAACTGGTCCATAAGCTCAAATTTATGGAAAGGGTGCTACTTTTTTCCCTTGAGGAAGTAGCAAATGCACTACGGGTAGAGTGAAGGAACGCTTGACCCAATAACTCGTACTTGGATAAATTTGTGGTGGTGTACTTATATGGCATTGCCATCTAGAGTAACACAATGGAGGAACATGCCAGACATTTTCGCCTAGTATTCCAAGTACTATGGGAGAATGAATTATATATCAAGAAATTAAAATTTTCTCTTGGCCAAGATGAGGTCACTTCCTTGCGCATGCCATCGGGCATGGACAACTACATGCAGAAGGTACAAGAGATCATCGAAGGAGAGCCACCAACCAAGGTGATAGAGTTACGATCATTCCTTGGCTTGATGAACTAATACATATGGTTCATCATGGGTTACTTAAAGAGTATAGTGCCACTTATGGGCTTGGTTAAGAAGAATAAAGTTTGGGTTTGGATGGAAGAATGTTAATAGGAGTTTGAAGATTTGAAGTAGGTAATGAGCTCGGAGCCAGTCTTTGAACATCTAGACTTTTCCAAAAAGTTTGAGTTACACACAGATGTTTCAAACTTCGTTATTGGAGGGGTGTTAATGCAAGAAGGACAACCAATAGATTCTGAAAGCCGCAAGCTGAACGAGACAAAGCGGAGATATTCCGTGCAAGAGAAGGAGATGACTGTCATCATCCATTGCTTATAGGTATGGAGACACTACTTGTTGTGGGAACAATTCATGATCGGGACCTATAATGTGGTAGCAACCTACTTTCAAACTAAGAAAAAAATTCAGCAAGGGTTGCTGGCGGGGGAGAGAAGTTGGCAACCCTTTGATTTCTTGGGCGAGTAAGGGTTGGGATGGTCACTAATTTCTGCCCAGAAATGTTGGGGATTGGAATTCTGGGGGAAATCGAGTAAGAGGCTGGAATATGCATCGGTGAGAGTAAAAACCTCATCGTAAAAGCCCATGCAAGTGTTAAACTGACGCAAAGAGAGACAATACGTCACCCGGCCCACCCAAAATTTGATGAAGTTGTCTGGCCCGGCCCAGCAGAAATTAAAAGATGAGAGAATCTCCACTATGAACTCGAAGTAGGTGGGACCCAAAATATTAAATACGGGAGTCCATCCCGGGGTGGAATGGAATTCCCAACCGCAGTCGCCTGCCCAAAAGTCGTGAGCTTGTTCCAATCGATGATTCAGAATATGCCAAAAGATTTTGAGTGGAGGCGATCACTCCTGGCATGGTGTGTGAAGGAGGGAAAAAGGATCATAGCTTCCGCAACGAGAGATTCCTCGGGGAGTGCAGAGGAGCACTTGCCAATATGGTGGTTGCGTCGGGAGTCCATGATGAAAAGAAAGAGTGCTAGAAAATGGAAGGAGAGAATGGAGGAGAAGGCAACAAAGGTGTGGAGAAAATAAGAGGAGGAACATGTCTTAAATAAGCATTTTTCGGGTGGTCACGCCCGTGACTGAGGGAGTGTAACTTTAAAAACATGAAAATAATGCATAGGGTTAGTTGTCGAGCCGGGACTGATAAAAGCGTGGATTTTAGCATGTCACGCCTGTTGGAACATGCTTTTCACATCTCTTGGTTTGAGAATAACAAATCTCATTGTATTTGATCATACTTGGCATGTGTTTATAGTGTGCAGGGTCGTCTGTTCTCATGCCTCTACAAGTTCAAGAAAGAAAGACGATAAATTCCCTACCAGGTCAAAGCTTTGGTGCTAGCGCAACGCGCTAATGCTACCATTGGCGGTAGTTGTGCATATTTGAAAACTTCATCGAAAAGGAAACATTCATCGAGAAAGGAAGGTCGTCGAGACTGAATATGACAACTCTTACCACGGAGCGTTAAGGCTAACGTTCGGCGGTAACTTATGGAAGTCTCGCATCACGATGCTGATTGAGGAGCAGGAAATAAAGGAGATCTGACGGCTGGGAAAGATATATCGCTAATGCAGCGTGTTAGCATTATCTTGTAACTCTTAGTCTTTGTATCGGTAGATAAATTTTCCTGTGTTGGAAACTAGGTTGTGAGTGGCTTAGGGCGAATTCGTTGCATGGTTGGTGATTAAGACCTTGCGAGGACAAGGGAGAATTCGCCGCATGGGTGTGGCAACAAGGTCTAGGGTTACATCTAGGGGGTGGCTCGAGGCCTCATTTGGGGAGAGATAGGCTAGAGCCAATCGGTCCTTGGGAGAAGGGTCGGTATTGAAAACCAAAAAGTTTTTACTCATTCACCTCTATCTTAAGCGTCATTGGGATAAGCTTTTGTAATATTTTTAAGCAATAATATTTTCTGTATATCTTTAATATTGTTTTGCAATTTCTGATTGTTGAAATCTAAACGTAAAAGGGGTTCTCTGTCACTAAAGCCGCGCGGTAACGCTGCCGATGGCGTAAGGAATAGAGTTCACTTCTGTTGTGTCAAATACAGCCCACTTTCATAAAAAAAGGCCTACTGCAGTATTTAAACTGAGATATTCTGGAAAATACTGTCAACACATTTGAATAAAATCAATTAAGATCAAAAGTTCTTACACCCTTATTCACCCTCCCCCCTCCCCCTCTAAGGGCGCATACAGATCCAACAAGTGGTATCAGAGCGTGGTTATTCCAAAACGGTTTAACAACCGAGAATAATGGCTCTCCATGATCTTGCTTTTCATGAGGGGAAAGGGATAAATAGACCTCCATTATTTACTGGGTCAGACTATAACTACTGGAGGACTAGAATGCGTTATTTTCTTATGATTTTAGATATAGAAGTCTGGGCTTAGGTAGAACAACGGTATACTCCTACAATTGTAGACTGAGAAGTGACATGGAAAAGCCCAGAGATAAATGCGACGAGAGGGATAAGGCTATGTTTAAAAATAACGCTAAAGCAATGAATGCTCTATTATGTACCTTAGATAGAATGAAATTTAATCGTGTTTGTACTTGTGGAACTGCCTTTGATATTTGGAATTTATTAGAGCTAACTCATGAAGGTACATCGCAAGTCAAGGACTCTAAGCTCTTTCAACTCGAGTCAGAATATGAGAAATTCTAGATGGAGGAAAATCAAGACGTGGACACCATGTACACAAGGTTTACAAAGATTGTTAATGCATCAAGAGTGTTAATTTTTTGAATAGGAAGAGAAGTGTCTGGGTGGTCTGTTTTTGGAGACCGCAGAGACCGCGCGACTTGTGTTGTGGTTTACCTCTTGTAACTGTGAGCTCGGTGTGACGACCTGGCTAGTGTGGTCGCGCATCTCTGGTGTTGGCGACCTATGTTTGGTCTACCTATTTTACCCAAGTATTTTTGTTCTGGTTTACACCGGGCGGTCTAGTATTGGAGGTCACTTCTGCGGTCTGCCGGTTTGTTCCTGGCAAGCTGTCTTGGACAATTTTGCTCATGTAATAAGGTCTTGAAGAGACCGTGCGGTCTGGTACTGGAGACCACGTGCTTCATTAAGGAAAGTGATTGTATCCCTTGGGGCGGTGACGACATCCTTTCGTTTGCCTATAAATAGGGACGTCGGGGTAGCCATTCATATGCAAGAACTATAAGAACTAAAGTTGGCTTGATTGTGCTGGTCTCACACTGAGGGAGCGCGGTTTGAGTGTTTGCCTGACCGATTTGTTTGTTCGCAGGTTATCGGCTTGCAGGCACCGTCAGCATTCTCCTTTATTTTGTTAATTTTTTGAAGTGGAAGAGAAGTGTCCGGGCGGTCTATTTTTGGAGACCTCAGAAACCGCGTGACTTATGTTGCGGTTTACCTCTAGTAACCGCGAGCTCGGTGTGACGACCCGGCTGGTGTGGTCGTGCGTCTCTGGTGTTGGCGACCTGTGTTTGGTCTGCCTGTTTTACCCAAGTACTTCTGTTCTGGTTTAGATCGGGCGGTTTAGTATTGGAGGTCGCTTCTGCGGTCTCGTACTGCGGTCTGCCGGTTTGTTCCTAGCAAGCTGTCTTGGACAGTTTTGCTCATGTAATCAGGTCTTGAAGAGACCGCGCGGTATGGTACTGGAGACCGCGTGCTTCAATAAGGAAGGTGACTATATCCCTTGGGGCGGTGATGACATCTGTTCGTTTGCCTATAAATAGGGACGTCGGGGTAGCCATTCATATGCAAGAACTGTAAGAACTAAAGTTGGCTTGATTGTGTCGGTCTCACTCTGAGGTCGCGCGGTTTTAGTATTTGCCTGACCGATTTGTTTGTTCGTAGGTTAGCGGCTTGCATTCACCGTCAGCATTCTCCTTTCTTTCCAGCTTTTAATAAACCAGTTCGGCATTGGTCTGTCTATGCGGACTGTGATTAGGATTTCTTGGACTATGTAGCGGACTCAGTTGATCAGGCAGCCTTAAGTGGTCGGGCGATCTTGAGTTGCGGTCTAGCAACAGGAAGCAGTTCTTCGTCAAGTGTTCGCGAGTTCTTCTGTGATCTAGAAACTGTGCGGTCTGGGCAATCAAGAAGTGTGGATAGTTGTTTTCAGTAGTGGAATAAAGCAGCGAGTTGTGCGGTCTGTGGTTGCAGTCTGGCAACAACGACTTGTGATCTGTTCGCGTGGTCTCAGGGATAGCCGTGCGGCTTGCCTGTTCGAGCGGTCTGGACGTCTCTGCTTTGGCAGTTCACTGGAGGCTTGTTTTTTTGTGTCTTGCGCTTCTCTCCTGTGTGATTCTTATGAATCATGTCTCGCCATGTATGTCTCATGTTGTAAAGAGATAGTAAATAACAAGAGCACTATTCTGTTTTCCCATTGCACTGATTGCCATTCTTATGGATTGTGTTGAAGTGTTCCGCATTTATTACTTCACTTCGGACCTCTAAAATTTTAACATGGTATCAGAGGTAGGTTTCTGACCAGTAATTAGCGTTGTCTTCTTCTTGGATTTCTACAAGTTGGTTGTCAATCAGTGGGATAGCAATGGAAGGAGGATATGCTAGAGGTCTTGGTATTGAGCTCCTTATGCAGACTAACTTTAAAAAGTGGAAGTCGTGCATGGAGAGCTATCTGCTTGGCGAGGACTTATGAGAGGTAGTTGGAGGAGAAGCAAGACAAGCTGTTGTTCCTGCTGAGGGGAATGCTGAGCTCATGAAGGCTTGTAAGAGATCAAATGCAAAGGTTGAGTTCACTCTCAAGCGAGCTATCATTCTGGAGTTGTTTGACCACATCATTGGGTGTAGGCCGGCTGCTAAAATTTGGACAGCCTTGGATGGCTTGTTCAATAAGAATAATGTAGCTCGGCTATAGTTCTTAGAAAAGGAGTTGGCGAAAGCAACTCAGGGAGACTTGCCAATCTCAACGTTCTTCTTGAAGATGAAAAACTTTGCGCGGAGATATCAGCTTTGGACCCGGATGAGCCTATTTCAGAAGCTAAGTTGAAGAGGCATATAATCCGCGGCTTGCGGAGGGAGTATGTGGCCTTTGTCACTTCAGTCAAGGCTGGGCCAATCAGCCATCGTTGCTAGAGATGGAGAATATGTTGGCATCGCAAGAGAGATTGGCAAAGCAAATGGTTGGAATGTCTATCTCTGGAGAAGAAAACGAGGTTCTTTACTCCGGCCAGATGAAGAGATGGGACAAGAAGAAGTCATCTGGTAACGATGGTCCGTCTACTTCATATCAGCAAGAGAGGAGTTATACTCCTAAGTCTAAAGGGAAGAAGAAGGAAGTGCTGAGATGTTACAGGTGCAACAAGCTTGGTCACTTCAAAAGAGACTGCAAGGTCAATCTTTAGCCGAGGCATGCTGCAGGAAAGGAGGAGGCTGGTTCCAATGTAGATGATAGATGGGGTGATGGAGCTTTCATGACGGGCACGTGTGTTTGGGCTATGGCTTCCATCAACTATCAGGATGATTGGATAGTTGACTCGGGTTGTGGTCATCACCTAACCGGAGACGAGTCGAAGTTCTCTTCTTTGCAGGCATATAAAGGTAATGATGTTATCATTACGGCTGATGATACTATACACACAGTAGAGAAGGAGGATGTAATTTCTTTGAATGATGATAGAGGTACTCTTATGTTGAAGAGTGTCTATCATGTTCTGGGGATGAAAAAAACTCTTCTCGGTGACCAATGTTGTGGATGCTGACTATCACGTTCTGTTTGGTCCAAAAGAAGTGAAGTTTCTTAGAAATGTGTCAGCAGTGGAGGCTGAAGTCCCTCATGTCAGCAGAAGGTGTTGAAATTATTGAAGTGAAGTGGAAGGTTGCCGGCGGTCTGTTTTTTGGTGACCGCAGAGACCGCGTGGTCTCTGTGTTGGTTCTCTGCTGGTCTGGTTCTGGCGGTCTGCTGGTTGGCCGGTCTGTTCTTGTTTGTTGCGATCTCTTCCCGGGTTGTTCTGCTTGGTTGGTCTATCTTCTTTGTAGAAGACCGGGCGGTCTGTTCTTGTGTAACCGCTGTGACCGGGCGGCTTATGCAGGTTGGTCTGGCGACTTGTCTGAAGTCGGCCAGATGTTCTTGATTTGCTCTTGGTGTTTTAAGGAAGGAGTGTTCTTGTGCCTGCGCGGTTTGTGCGTGGTCTTGTGTTCGCGCGGCTTGTGCGCGGCCTGCTGCTAACCTGCGGTCTTGGACAGAATGTTGTCCAAGTGGTGTGATTGCGCGGTCTGCTCTGTAAGATGGCTGGCGATCTGACGGGTGGTAACTGTACCAATTTTGTGGCGGTGATGACATCCGTCTTGTCGCCTATAAACAAGGGTGCATGGTCCGTCTTTCATAACGAGAATTGTAAGAACTAGAGCCTGGGTTGTTTTATGCGGTCTCAACTTTGAGGTCGGGCGGTCTCGGAAGCGAGTTGACTGTTTGTTGTGTTCGCAGGTTTGTGGTCAGCGGGTTGTCTCCTTCCTTGGTGATTTCCCAGCGGCTAGAATAAACAGTTCAGCAGCGGCTTATCTGCGGACTGGTTTATGTTGTTCTTGTGCTGTTTGCAGCGAGCTCAGCGATCAGGCGACCTTCGGCGGTTAGGCGATCTGAGTTGCGTTTTGGCGACAGCTTCTGTTCTTCGTTCAATTCAATAAGCTCTAGTTCGTGCGGTCTGAGGTGGCGGTCTTGCAGTACATGCATCCTGTCTGTTTTCTGTTCGTGCGATCTCAGGTCAATCCGGGCGGTCTCTGGAGTTCAGCGGTCTGTGCGGTCTCGGCTTGTCAAGCCGCCAGTTTTTGTTTTTTGGTGTGTTTTGTTCTTCTCTCCTTCGTGATTCTTATGAATCATGTCTCGCCATGTATGTCTTGAAGTGTAATGAAGTTTTTGTGATTCAATAAAGTCTTTTGTGTTGCTGTGTGGCATTGTGGTTGTTTGGCTATAACTCAGTTGATGCAACTCCTGCTTACTCCTAAACGATCAAAATCAAAAATTTTAACATGGTATCAGAGCCAGGTTGTTGGATTGGATAAGCAGTGATCAACTTGAGTTGCCATCGTCTTTGTGAAGAAGAGACCATATAGTTTGCCATGGAAGCTGGATACGCAAGAAGGCTTGGTATTGAACTCCTCACATCGACTAACTACAATAAATGGAGGTCGTGTATGGAGAGTTACTTACTTGGCGAGGATCTATGGGAGATAGTTGGAGGAGAAGACACACAAGAAGTGTTTCTAGCAGGAGATAATATGGCAGAGGTGAGACTTTGGAGGAGGACTAATGCAAAGGCAGAGTTCATACTCAAGAGGGCTATCTCACCAGAGCTATTCGATCACATCATTGGATGTAAATCTGCTGCTGATATTTGGACGTCATTGGATGGGCTGTTCAATAAAAGAAATGTAGCTCGGCTACAATTTCTTAAAAATGAGTTGGCGAAGGCCTCTCAAGGTGATCTTTCTATCTCTACCTTCTTTCTCAAGATGAAGAACCTCACATCAGAGATTTCTGCATTGGACCCTGATGAGCCCATTTCGAAGGCAAAACTGAAGAGGCATATCATCCGCGGGTTGTGGAAGGAGTATCTTGCCTTTGTGACGTCAGTTCAGGGTTGGGCAAATCAGCCATCTCTGTTGGTGCTGGAAAACCTACTTGCTTCGCAAGAAAGTTTGGCAAGACAGATGGCGGGGACTTCTATCTCTGGGGGAGATAGTGATGTGTTGTTCTCTGGGAAGAAGAAGTGGGAGAAGAAGAAGCCAGGTCATGATGGACCTTCTACTTCAGGTCAACAGGATAGGGGTTATGCTTCTAAGTCTGATGGGAAGAAGAAGGGAGAGGGACCAAGATGCTTCAGGTGTAATAAGACCTGCCACTTCAAGAAGGATTGCTGGGTTAATCTTCAGTCGGGACATGCAGCGGAGAAGGAAAAGCCAAAGTTTGATGAAGCTGAATGGGGAGGAGCCTTTGCGGCCAATATGACGGCGAGGCCCGTTAAGGCCTTGGCTGCCATCAACTTCGAAGTGGATTGGATCGTGGATTCAGGGTGTGGGCATCACCTCACCGGGGATGAATCAAATTTCTCTTCTTTGGCGCCTTACTCAGGTAACAATGCTATCATTACGGCTGATAATTATGTTCATGCAGTAGAACAAGAAGGTGTTGTGTCTCTGAGCAGTGATAAGGGTCCACTCACATTGAGGAGTGTTTATCACGTGCCTGGTATGAAGAAGAATCTCTTCTCTGTGACCAATGCGGTCGATGCCGGTTATCACGTTCTGTTTGTCCCAACATAAGTGAAGTTTCTTAAAACTCAATCGGAGATAAAGGGAGATGTTATTCATGTTGGAAAGCAGGTGAAGGACTTGTTCGTTTTATCGACAAGTACCTATGTTGACAAGATGAAGACCAACGATAGCGCAGCTATCTGGCACGAAAGGTTGGGGCATGTTGGCATGGAAAAATTGAAGGCTATGGCGGTAAGGGGCCTTGTCAAGGGCTTGCCTAGCTTGTCCTCTTATGGAGACGATCATGTTTGTGCGGGATGTCAGTTTGGTAAGTCTCATCGACTTCCATTTGATAAATCGCAAACAAGGTATAAAGAGCCGTTGGAGTGCATTTACGGTGATTTGATGGGACCGACTGCCACGCCAAGCCTTCGAGGCAACAAATATATGTTGGTGTTGATTGACGATTACACCAGATATGTCTGGGTGTATTTTCTAAAAGAGAATTCGGAAGCTTTTGTGAAGTTCGTGGAGTTCAAGGAGCTGGTGGAAGGTAGGTTAGGCCTGCGGGTGAAAAATTGAGAACTGACAATGATGGGGAGTTCACCTCTGGTGAGTTCTCAAGTTTTTGCAGGAAGCACGGCGTCCGGAGAGAGCTCACTTGTGCCCATACTCCACAGCAAAATGGCGTTGCCGAGCGGAAGATCCGTCATCTGACGGAAACCTGCAAATACTGGCTTCATGCCAAGAGTATCCCAAAGTCCTTTTGGGCGGAGGGAATGTCTTGTGCGGCATACGTCATCAACAGGATGCCTCTAAGTCCTATCAACATGAAGACCCCTCACAAACTGATGTTCAAGGAGAAGCCGAGTGTTGCACACCTTCGGGTGTTTGGGTCAACCTGTTATGTGCATATCCCTGATGCTCTTCGGACAAAGCTAGATGAGAAAGCAAGGAAGCTAGTCTTTGTTGGATATGATGAGCGGAAGAAGGGATGGAGATACATGGATCCTAAGACACGGAGATCAGTGGTATCTCAGGATGTGGTGTTCGATGAGGTGACTTCCTACAAGGGGAGTTCAGGAGTTGAACTACCAGAGAGCAGGGTTCGTGAAGAAGGGAAGGCTGCGGAAAATCATCAAGTGGAGTTGCCTGTTTCACCAGGAGCTCCAGCTCTATCAAGCTTTGAGATGGAGGCTTCAGGTTCTGGAAGCAGGGGGAGTGATGCTCCAAGTTCGTATGGAAGAGGAGCTAGCATAGAAGAAGCAGCTGAGGAGGTGGTTAGTCAGGAGCAACCTCTTAGGAGGTCAAAGAGGACTATCAAGCCACCTGATCGATACACAGGAGGAAACATGGTGAGCTTTGTCTCATGTTTCTTCGCTGGTCCCTTGGATGAGAGGGAGCCGTCGAGCTTTAAGAAGGCCAAAGGGGTGAAGCAGTGGGACATTGCTATGCAGGAGGAGATGGATGCTCTCAAGAAGAATGAGACTTGGTTTCTAGTGCCCATGCCCAAGGGCATTACCCCTGTGACATGTAAATGGGTTTATAAGCTCAAAAAGAAAGCTGACGGCACGATCGAGCGATACAAGGCTCGCCTTGTGGCTCGCGGGTTCTCACAGCAGTATGGAGAAGATTATGATGAGACGTTCAGTCCAGTGGCAAAGATGACTTCGGTTCGATTTGTTATTGCTTTGGAGGCATCCAGTGGATGGGAGATTTGGCAGCTCAATGTGAAGAATGCTTTCTTATACGGAGAGATTGACAAGGATATCTACATGATCCAGCCGCCGGGCTTCATCTCGGAGGATTGTCCGGACTACGTTTGCAAACTGAAGAAAGCACTGTATGGGTTGAAGCAAGCGCCTCGGGCATGGTATGGAAAGATTGCGGAGTATCTTCTATTCTGCGGGTTCTTTGCTTCAGACTCTGATTCTAGCTTGTTCGTCAAGAAGGAGGGGGTGCTTCGGGTTATTGTTCTGCTGTATGTGGATGACATGATTGTCACCGGGAACTTGAAGGAGGCAGTAGCGAGGCTGAGAGATGAGCTTGCTATCAGGTTTGAGATGAAGAATCTGGGTGAGCTCCACCATTTCCTTGGACTCGAGGTTCAGAGGCGGGAGAGCGGAGTGCTCGTTTCTCAGGCTGGATATGCGGAGCGGATCGTTCAACGATTCGGCATGGAGGAAGGGAAGAGCAGCTCTATACCTCTGGAACAGCATCATAAACTTCGGAAGGATGAGGGGAGAGTTTTATCTGATCCGTTGGTGTTCTGAGCTCTGGTTGGGAGCTTGATTTACTTGACCATCACGAGGCCAGATATTGCTTATGCAGTTGGCAAAGTGAGTCGGTACATGGCGGAGCCAGGGAAGCCTCATCTTCTGGCGGCAAAAGGAATTTTGAAGTATGTGAAGTCGACCTCTGATCTGGGTCTCCTATATAGGATTGGGTCAAGCTTGGAGTTGCTTGGATACATGGATGCTGATTATAGGGGAGACGTGGATGATCGGAGATCAACGTCTGGTTTTGTCTTTATGACAGGCCCCACAGTTATTTCTTGGTGCAGCAAAAAGCAGGACTCGGTGTCTGTATCCACCACAGAAGCGGAATACAAAGCTTCGGCCTTGGCAGCTCAGGAAGCCGTTTGGATCAAGAGGTGGGTGGAGGACGTTCATGAGGAGGTTCGAGGTCCCACTATTCTAAGTGGGGACAATGAGAATGCTCTCAAGCTGGTTAATAATCCAGTTTGTCACTCGAGGACCAAGCACATTGAGATTGAGCACCATTTCATTCTTGAGACGGTGTTGGGAGGATCTCTTATGGCCGAGCATGTTTAGAGTGCGGACAATGTTGCAGACATCTTCACAAAGCCGCTGGCGAAGGGACCGTTTACTCGGTTGCGGAGTTTACTTGGGCTAGTTTCCACTTCCCACTTCAAGTGGGAGTGTTGAAATTATTGAAGTGAAGTGGAAGGTGGCCGACGGTCTGTTTTTTGGTGACAGTAGAGACCGCGCGGTCTCTGTGTTGGTTCTCTACCGGTCTGGTTCTGGCGTTCTGCTGGTTGGCCGGTCTGTTCTTGTTCATTGTGGTCTCTTCCCAGGTTGTTCTGCTTGGTTGGTCTATCTTCTTTGTAGAAGACCGGGCGGTCTGTTCTTGTGTAACCGTTGTGACCGGGCGGCTTATGCAGGTTGGTCTGGCGACTTGTCTAAAGTCGGCCAGATGTTCTTGATTTGCTCTTGGTGTTCTAAGGAGGAGTGTTCTTGTGTCCACGCGGTTTGTGCGCGGTCTTGTGTTCGCACCGCTTGTGCGCGGCCTGCTGCTAACCTGCGGTTTTGGACAGAATGTTGTCCAAGTGGTGTGATCGCGCAGTCTGCTCTGTGAGACGGCTGACGATCTGACTGGTGGTGACTGTACCTCTTTTTTGGTGGTGATGACATCCGTCTTGTCGCCTATAAATAGGGGTGCATGGCCCATCATTCATAACGAGAACTGTAAGAACTAGAGCCTGGGTTGTTTTGTGCGGTCTCAACTTTGAGGTCGGGCGGTCTCGGAAGCGAGTTGACTGTTTGTTGTGTTCGCAGGTTTGCGGTCAGCAGGTTGCGGTCTCCTTCCTTGGTGATTTCCCAGCAGCTAGAATAAACAGTTCGGCAGCGGCTTGTCTGCGGACTGGTTTATGTTGTTCTTGTGCTGTTCGCAGTGAGCTCAGCGATCAGGCGACCTTCGGCGGTTAGGCGATCTGAGTTGCGATCTGGCGACAGCTTCTGTTCTTCGTTCAATTCAATAAGCTCCAGTTTGTGCGGTCTGAGGTGGCGGTCTTGCAGTACATGCATCCTGTCTGTTTTCTGTTCGTGCGGTCTCAGGTCAAGCCGGGCGGTCTCTGGAGTTCAGCGGTCTGTGTGGTCTCTGCTTGTCAAGCCACCAGTTTTGTTTTTTGGTGTGTTTTGTTCTTCTCTCCTTTGTAATTCTTATGAATCATGTCTCTCCATGTATGTCTCGAAGTGTAATGAAGTTTTTGTGATTCAATAAAGTCTTGTGTGTTGCTGTGTGGCATTGTGGTTGTTTGGATATAACTCAGTTGATGCAACTCCTACTTACTCGTAAACGATCAAAATCAAAAATTTTAACAGAAGGGTGAAGGACTTGTTTGTGTTGTCTACAAGTTCTTATGTTGATGAGATGAGGACTAATGATTGTGCTGCTATCTGGCATGAAAGACTCGGACTTGTTGGGATGGACAAGTTAAAAGCTATGGCAGGTAGAAGCCTTGTGAGAGGGTTGCCTAGTTTGTCATCCTTTGGCGAAGGTCACATTTGTGCAGGTTGTCAATATGGTAAGGCTCAACGTCTTTCATTGGACAAATCACAAAGCAGATGTAAAGCACTATTGGAGTGTATTCATGGTGATCTGCTTGGACCTACCGCAACTGTCAGTCTTGGAGGCAGCAAATATATGTTTGTTTTGATTGATGACTTCACTAGATATACTTGGGTATATTTTCTGAAGGAGAAGTCAGAAGCATTCGCTAGGTTTGTGGAGTTCAAGGAGCTAGTGGAGGGTCGGCTCAACTTGCGGATCAAGAAGTTCAGAACTGACAATGGAGGGGAGTTTACCTCCAAAGCATTCTTTAACTTCTGCAGGAAGCATGACATCCATAGAGAGCTTTCTTGTGCTCATACTCCACAACAGAATGGCGTTGTAGAGCGGAGATCCGTCATCTGATGGAGACCTGCAAGTGTTGGCTTCAAGCCAAGAGTATCCCAAAGTCCTTCTGGGCAGAAGGAATGTCTTGTGCAACCTATATCATCAATCAGATGCCTCTCATTCCCATCAACATGAAGACCCCTCATGAGTTGATGTTCAAGATAAATCCTACCATGGAACACCTTCAAGTGTTCGGATCTAACTTTTACGTGCATGTTCCTGATGCCCTCAGAATGAAGCTAGATGCGAAAGAAAGGAAGCTAGTTTTCATCGGTTATGATGACCAGAAGAAGGTTTGGAGATGCATGGATCTAGAGACATGGAGAGTTGTGGTCTCAAGGGAAGTGGTATTCGGCGAGCTGACGTCATACCAAGGTAGCTCTTCTATTAAGCTACATGGAAGCAGGGTAGATGGTTGACCAGGAGAAGCTAAAAAGGAGGTTCTGGTGGAGTTGCCTGTTTCTCCAGGTGGTCCAGGTGATTCTAGCTCTGGGTCAGGTGCTTTAGGTTCTGGAAGTAGGGGGAGATGCTCCAAGTATGCCTTCAAGGATAGTTAGTCTAGAACAAGTAGCTGAAGAGGTTGATCAGAGTAAAGCTCTGAGAAGGTCCAAGAGGACCATTATTCCACCAGATCGGTATACGGGGGGAAATTTGGTGAGCTTCGTCTCATGTTTCTTCGCAGGTCCCCTAGATGAGAAAGAGCCATCTTGTTTTGAAAATGCCATTGGATTCAAGGAGTGGGAAGGAGCCATGGATGAAGAAATGGTTGCCCTCAGGAAGAATGAGACTTGGGACTTGGTGCCTAAGGTTGAGGGTGTTACTCCGGTGACTTGCAAGTGGGTTTTCAAGCTGAAGAAGAAGGCTGATGGTAGCATTGAGCGGTACAAGGCTCGCCTTGTAGCTCGAGGTTTCACTCAAAAGTATGGGGAGGATTATGAAGAAACCTTCGGTCCTGTTGCCAAAATGACTTCGGTTTGGGTGGTGATCACATTGGCAGCTTGCCAAGGATGGAAGATTTGACAACTCGACGTGAAGAATGTTTTCTTGTATGGCGAGATTGATAAGGATATCTTCATGGATCAGCCACTTGGCTATGTTTCCAAAGAGAACCCAAGATATTTGTGCAAGATCAAGAAGGCTCTTTACGACTTGAAGCAGGCGCCTCGGGTGTGGTATGGCAAGATTGCAGAATACCTCCAGTTCTGCAGATATTTTGCTTCTGACTCAGATTTGAGCTTGTTTGTAAAGAAGGCGGGGGAGCTTCAGGTCTTGGTGCTGTAATACATTGACGATATGATCGTCACGGGAAATTCTGAGATGGAGGTAGCTAGTCCTCGTGCTGAGCTAGCTATCAGATTTGAGATGAAGGACTTGGGTGAGCTCCACCATTTCCTTGGACTCAAAGTGGAGAGGAAAGAGAGCAGAATGCTTGTTTCCCAAAAGGGCTATGCAAAACGAATTGTGAAGTGATTCAGCATGGAAGGGGCAAGAGCAGCTCTACTCCACTGGAGATTGGTATTCATCGTCGACGAGATGAAGGGAAGGTTCTTTTTGATCCTTTGGTGTTTTGGGCTTTAGATGGGAGTCTGATATATTTGCGATCACAAGGCCGGATATTGCTTATGCGGTTGGTCGGGTGAGTCGGTATATGGCAGAGCCACGGAAGCCTCATCTGATGGCGGCAAGGAGCATTTTGAAGTATGTCAAGACCACCTCTAATTTGTGTCTCTTCTATGGGAAGGACTCAGGCTTTTGCTTGCATGGATACATGGATGCTGATTATAGAGGAGATTCAGATGATTGGAGATCAAATTCTGGATACGTCTTTATGATAGGCTCTACAGCTAAATCATGGTGCAGTAAGAAGCAGGATTCTGTGTCTGTCTCTACCACGGAAGCATAGTACAAAGCTTCGGCTTTAGCAGCTCAGGAAGCCATCTGGCTAAGGAGGATTATGGAGGACATTCATAGGGAGGTGCATGGTCCTACTCTGCTTCGGGGTGACAATGAGAGTGCCCTCAAACTGGTGAACAATCCAGTTTGTCATGCGCTAACCAAGCACATAGAGATTCAACATCTTTTCATTCGGGAGAAGGTATTGGAGGGATCTCTTATGGTTGAGCATGTGCAGGGCAAGGATAATGTCGCAGACATATTTACAAAGCCGTTGTCGAAGGAACCGTTTACACGGTTAAGGAGGTTACTTGGGCTGTTCTTCCCACTTCAAGGGGGAGTGTTAATTTTTTGAAGTGGAAGAGAAGTGTCCGGGCGGTCTGTTTTTTGAGACCGCAAAGACCGCGTGACTTGTGTTGCTGTTTACCTCTAGTAACCGCGAGCTCCGTGTGACGAACTGGATGGTGTGGTCACGCATCTCTGGTGTTGGCGACCTGTGTTTGGTCTGCCAGTTTTACCCAAGTATTTCTGTTCTGGTTTAGACCGGGCGGTCTAGTATTTGAGGTCGCTTCTGCGGTTTCGTACTGCGGTCTACCGGTTTATTCCTAGCAAGCTGTCTTGGACAGTTTTGCTCGTGTAATAAGGTCTTGAAGAGACCACGCGGTCTGGTACTAGAGACTACGTGCTTCAATAAGGAAGGTGATTATATCCCTTGGGGCGGTGACGACATCCATTCATTTGCGTATAAATAGGGACGCCGGGGTAGCCATTCATATGCAAGAACTGTAAGAACTAAAGTTGGCTTGATTGTGCCGGTCTCACTCTGAGGTCACGCGGTTTGAGTGTTTGCCTGGCCGGTTTGTTTGTTCGCAGGTTAGCGGCTTGCAGTCACCGTCAGCATTCTCCTTTCTTTCCAGCTTTGAATAAACCAGTTCGGCAGCGGTCTGTCTGTGCGGACTATGTTTAGGAGAACTTAGACTGTGCAGCGGACTCAGTTGATCAGGTGGCCTTAAGTGGTTAGGCGATCTTGAGTTGCGGTCTAGCAGCAGGAAGCAGTTCTTCATCAACTGTTCGCGGGTTCTTCTATGATCTAGAGACCGTGCGGTCTTGGCGATCAAGAAGTGCGGACTGTTGTTTTTAGCAGTGGAATAATGCAGTGAGTTGTGTTGTCTGTGGTTGCGGTCTGACAGCAGCGGCTTGTGCTCTGTTCGCGCAGTCTCAGGGATAGCTGTGCGGCTTGCCTGTTCGAGCGGTCTGGCGGTCTCTGCTTTGGCAGTTCGTTGGCGGCTTGTTTTTTGTGTCTTGTGTTTCTCTCCTTTATGATTCGTATGAATCCTGTCTCGCCATGTATGTCTCGAGTTGTAAAGAGATAGTAAATTACGAGAGCACTATTCTATCTTCCCATTGTGATTGATTGACATTCTTGTGGATTGGTTGAAGTGTTCCGCATTTATTACTTCACTGCGGACCTCTAAAATTTTAACAAATAGTTATTGGAAAGACGTTTTCCAACAGCGATCTTGTAAGGAAGATTCTAAGAACTCTCCCTCAACGCTTCAATCCAAAGTTGACGGCCATCTCCGAATCGTACGATCTAAAGCGGCTCCAAATCGAAATTCTCATTGTAAATCTAGAAACCCATGAGGTGGAACTCAAGATCCAACATGAAGAGTACAACATGTAGCCAAAAAGAAAGCATTGACACTGAAATTAAAAACTGAGGCCAACGACGAAGAAGATGATGATGAAGAAAGTATCTTGGTTAAGAACTTTAAAAAGTTCATGCGAGATAACAGAAGATGAAAAACTTTTCGCAAATACTTCACCAAAGGGTCCAACAAGTAAGGGTCATGGAAGAACAAGGCAAGTCATGATGTTGTGGAGAAAACTCTTCCTGAGTACTTCAACTGCAGGAAGATCGAACACGTCCGAAGTGAGTGTCTAAAGATTATAGAGAAGGAGAAGGAGAAGAGGCAGAAAAGGAAGGACAAGAAGAAAAAGTATATGTCTTCCGAGGAGTCGAGCGCAACAACTTCAAGCGATGATGAGGAGGCAAACATGTGCCTCATGGGAAGAAGCCACGAACCATCGGACGACGATTGCAGTTTCCAAAGCGACACTGAGGTACTTCCTCCCTCATATGACGAGTTATTTTCTGAATATATAAACTTTTGCAAATACTTTGAGAACAATTTAAATAAACTTGAAATTTTTGAATCAGAAAATAAAACTTTATTAAAAGAAAATAAAAAAGTTAAATAATAAAATAAAAGTAATGGCGAAAGAGAAAGTTTCTTGCTAAGAGTGCTCTCACTCCTTGGCAAGTGATGGCGACGACGACCCTCAACATGAAGATGGTGACGACGACAGTTTTCCATCCAAGGATTCACGCCATCGCCGCTACAACCTTCGCCCGCGCCGCCGGCTTGAAAACTAATAGTTATAATAATTTGATTATAATTATTAGTTTATTTTTATCATGTATTAATGATTGGGACTTTAGTATTTTAGTTTCATGCATGAACATTTTGATTTGGCCTGCATTTAGCCAAATCTATTTGGTTTTTTTTAATTTTGGGCTGCAAATAGCCCTCATTGTTGTAAGGCCCTATATAAGGCCATATGTTGTTGGAGAATTTAGATCATTGCAAGAATTAAAAGATTGAAACCCTAACTCCTCGTTGCTTCCCCCTCTTGGCCGACCCCCCTCTTTCTCCCCCTTAGGAGATTTTGGCCTCCTCTCTTGGCCGCCCCTCTCCCCTCCTCCCCTCAAGCTTGGTCGACCACCTCGCTCTCTCCCCCATTATTATTCTCAATGAGAATCTACCCCTCCCTTTGGCCGACCCCTCTCCATCCCCCACTCCACTTGGAAATACTCGGCCACCCCTCATCCTCCAAGCAAGGTGTGACCGTGGAATCGTTGGCGGCGTGAAAGCGAAGACGACGTTCAAACCTCACTTCGGCGATGACAACTCCGGCGGATTTGTGGGAGAACGAATGGGCTTACGTGTGCTTGAGGCCAATCCTAACTCAAGCGGGGTAACGAACTATCCACTTGTGTGATTCTCTTCTTGGTTGGTCTTGTGGTGGAACTTTGTGGCGTGATCTTCGTATCACCGTTGAATCTTTTCGTGGGTTCTTCATTCGATTTGCATTTGCATCCTTTCTTTTTATTTTCGAAGGGGTTTGGCGAGCCCCGCTTCTTGTTGGGAGAGATCACCCATTTTCTTAATCGTTACTTTCGGGGGAACTCTTTTGGTACAATGCATAGCTCGATCGGACCAGGTGGGTCCATTTAGCTTGAGCGAATATTGTCCTATAGCCTCTATTCAATCTCTAGCGGGTTAGCTATCCGTCGTTGGTGTAAACATTGATAATTAGCATAGAAGATTGCTGCGTTTACCTTGAGCGTGTTGGGTAATTCGTGTTACGTTGGGTAGAACAGCCATTACTCCATTGCGAGCGCCACTGTAGGCTAGGACTACATCAGCAAGTGTTAAAGAACTTGAAGAAACACTTTACAAGGCCCACTCCGATATTAAAACTCTAACTAACAAAAATGGGGACTTATAAAGAAATGTAAAAATCTTTTATTCGCAAATTGATAACAGAAAGAAAACTATTGCAAATCAGTGAGTTATGGCGCTGGAAGTTACCGCTCGAATCTATGATTTAAACATGGCTACAGAAAAATTTGGGATTGGCCTGAAGACCCTTGACATGATTTTTGCCAACCAAAGGCATGGAAGCGCTAAATATAGGCTTGGGTATGGCGCTGGAAGTTACCGCCCGACGATACCTCTTACCGCTGGCAGTAGTGAATGAATTAATGAGTCGTACAATAATCAATCTACACTGTTTTCTTCTGGTTTCCCACCTTCCTGCAAGAGTCCAAAGAAAAATCTGAAAAAGGTCTCAACTCTTTTTGTGTCTTGTGCCAAGTGCTTACATCTTGGACACAGCATGGACTCTTGTAGAAATTAGGGACGATGTGCTATCAAGCAAATCTGGGTGTCTAAGGTTTCCACCTACTCTGTGGGAGGAACCACTTGGGTATCCGGATCGCATTTTCCTACATCTTGTTAGGCATTTTCACAGGCTAAGGACAAATGTTGGCATTCGTTTCTTGGACTCAAATTGATCCAAGCACATGTCAGGGAACTAAGATAAGGTCCTTAGCTGTGTAACAATATATATATACATATATATATATATATTTAAAAATCTTAACATTCACTTCCCTATGCACATATCTCTCTACTCAGGTTATAATTGTAAATCCAAAAACTAATCATGCAAATTATACCATAGTTCATTTATCCATAGACTAAAATGCTCACTATGTCCATAATCATTCACCCACATTATATGTCTCACAATAGCAAGGGCATAGGATTGTGTGCATTAGAGACCAAACCTCTAAGTCATGTCTTGTTCTTAACCAGGAATGGCTCCAATGGGCCTTGCGAGGCACTGGGGGAAAGAGTGCTATTTTGTGCGTCGTCTTTTGTATGCATATGGGATTAACACCCCAACCTACGGCATGTGTGCAGATCCTCATGTCCATTCATCACTTAGTACGGGGCTAGAGTGTAGACATGTAGTTATGGTATCTTGATCCTAGACATACTCATATTATATACATTGCATGAATATTATTTCACTCTTTATGATCATTTCACTCATGCATATTTTGTTCAAACATGCTATCTTATGTTTCATACTATATCTTATACTTTGGACCTTCTTGATTTTGAAAAACAAAAGTATTTTGAAAGAGAATTTTGACACCTTAAGCCAAAAATCTTTTATCCGCATATTTTACAATATTATTCAAAATTCTTTGAGGTACTTAGTGTCTCTTATCTTAAAAAATAAAAACTAAGACTAATCTGGCAAAAATTTTCAAAATCTCACATTTTTCTGGAAAATACAACTTCTGTTACTATCGCGCAGTGGTAGGTTGTTAACGTTGGCGGTAGTATAAAATCCTGCGTTTTTGTATTTTTGTTTAATTCCTATTAATCTTTAAATAATTAAAACAAAAAAATGTGTAAAACTAATCAAAATAAATCAAAAACAAGTTTTTTTAATTGAGCATTTAAAAACCAAATACAAAAGTTCAAAACAAATTTCAAAGAACAAAAATATGCTTTTCTTATTATTTCTTTATGAGTATTTACTATTTTGTATTTTTTATTAAAAAACAAAAATTATAAAACTGATTACTAATCATTGAAATGTTTCAAGGAATACTAGGTTTATCTTTTCAAGATTAAAATACAATGTTAAATTGTAATTTCAAGTATCTTAAAATATTGTTTTGTGTCATGCCTTGAACATTATCTTATAATGTGCAATAAAATTGATTATAGGAATCATGTGTAGAATTGTTTAACATGCCTTTAAGTATAAGTAATGTTTTATATTTGATAATGATTTACTCAATCACCTCTTTGATAATCTACATATGATTTTAATCTTACTCTTGCATGATTGTGTAGCGTAACAACTTAACATTATTAGATGTGTGATTAGTTTACCTACACCTCATAAAAATCTTTTTTCATGCACTGTTGGGAAAAACCCTTTGATTTAACTTAACAAATTACCTAATAGTAATTTTATTCCTTAGGATTGAATTACCCAGTGTATAGTGAGGGTAATCTGGTTATTAGATGTCTTAGGATGTCACACTCAACCTAGGGTGTCAAGACCATATCAAGAGAAGCACAAATTTGGTGAAGTTAATATTTGCGTCGAATAGAAGTCGACACAACATTGAATGGATGTCGACACAACTCTAACAAGAAGTCCAAGCAACATACTCTTTCTGTCAGAGTAGATCAAGTCGACGTTACGTCAAATAGATATTGACATAGAGGCCATGGACCTGTCAAAGTACTTTGTGAAGTCGACGTAGCTTCTACTTCAATTCAACGAAGAAGGGAATATATGCCGAAGTCATCCAAAGCCGACGCAACGTCGACTTATTCTCGACGCACATAATGAAGCATAGAGCCATGTCTTCAACTCGACGGTTACGTCGATTGGGTATGGACGCAATGTCGACTAGCTGAGTTCAATCAGAGCAAGGATGAATTCGAAGCTGCACCTACAAGTACTCGAAAGTGCATCGATAAGAGAGGAAGAGAACTCGATGCTACGTCGAATACAGTCTGAAAAGGGAAACCTTTTCAGCTGTCATTTTGGACCCTCTCTCATGGCCCACCGCTCTCAAGACCGTTCTCCAACGGCTCCTTAATTACCTCAAATGGAATGAAGAATTAACAGAGGACAGAGAAAAGCTTTCTTGCAGACAAGCTTTATGTTGGTGGACGGGTCGGGAATTAAAGGAGGAAAGAAGGAAGTAAATGTCTAGACAAAAATACCTTTTCAGGTCTTACCAGAAAAGGAAACAAATTCAAAAATTGAACAGGACAATAAAAGGGATGAAAAGAAAGAGAAAATCATAGTATTGAACACAATCGGCTACACTGTTCTATTAGGGCTCCCTCATCTTCCTCTTCCTCCTCAGGAACCCTAAAAGAGCAGATACAAAGAAGAAATAGTGGTTGCTCTCTCTCTCTCTTACTCAGAACAGAATAGAACAAGGCTTGCTTATCATCACAAGCATAGAGCAGCCAAGAGTTCAATCAGCAAGAATCATAAGGATCTGACATTTAGAGCTCCTGCAATACATCACTATCATAAGCAGGAGTTAATCAAGAGCAGATCTAGTGAAACATTTAAGAGGTTGTTCTTCATACAACCATCATAAGAATTCAGAAAACATAATTCCTACACCCTTCCTCTTCTTCTTTCTTTTTCTAATTCCCTTCTGTAAAAGAGTTTTATTAATCCCTCTTCACAGGATTAAGTGGTTCAAGATCTGTTTATCAAAAGATCTGGTGGTTCAAGATCTCTTTATCAAAAGATCTGGTGGTTCATGATCTCCTTATCAAAAGATCAATGGTTCTAAGAGTCTCCTTACCAAAAGACTCAGGCACATTGGTGCATCCCTACTAGGTGTTAGAAGAGGGGAGTACCCACATTTTGGGGAACCTCTATAAAAAATCTTGGTGTCTTCTGGATTGCTTTCCTGTGCTGTCACAAGTTCTTTTTATTCTGCACTTTATTTCCTGCATCATTATTATTCTGTCTGTGATCTTGTTGTGCATAAATCCTTAGTTTTTTATTATTGTTTTCACAGTTAGAATAGAAATAAGTTTTAAATCTCGATTCCCCCCCCCCCCCCCCTCTAGAGGATTCTCAGAGGCACGCTGTGCACTTTCAATTGGTATCAGAGGAAGGTTGATCATTAAGAGGTTAACACCTTGATCAAAAAGACCTCCTACTCTTATTTCTTTTCTACAAATATATTTTATAATGAAAATTAGTACTAAGGATTATGCTTCCATAAGACCCCCAGTGTGTAACTTGAATAAGTTCACACTCTGGAAGGCCAGAATAAGGCTTTATATGAATTTAGTTGATGAAGACATCTATAATGTTCTTCTCAAAGGTCCTCCTGCTCCAGTCAGAAAAAAGGAAGGAGAAACGTCAACAATCAGGCTGTCCCAAGAAAGGAATGGACAGAGGCTGAGAAAAAGGTCAAGGCATGTGATGCCAAGGCCATGAACATTCTGGTGTCAACAATGTCAGATAACATTTTCCAGAAGGTTGCTGAGTGCCAATCGGCAAAGGAAATCTGGGACTCACTCACCATAATGGTGAAGGAAGTGCTGATGAAAGAAAGGACAGAAAGTCCCTCTCATATCCCAGTATGAGAACTTTCAAAAGAAAGCTGAAGAATCTATTGCTGATATGTATGATAGATTCAGCATTATCATTAATGAGCTCAAAGGCTTAGACAAGGAGATATCCTTGACTGAAATTAATGATAAAATCCTCATGTGCTTCCCTAGCTCATGGGATTCCAGAATCTGGGCAATCAGAGAGTCAAGGTGCCACAGAGAGATCTCAACTGAAGCTTTGCTAGGAAAGCTTAAGTCTTATGAGATGTTATTGAAAAATAGGTCTGAATAAGAAGAAAGGGAAACAACTCCAGCTCCTATCCAAAGGATCCTAGCTCTGAAAGTTACTGATGGAGATCCCTCTACTCCTAAAAATAAAATGCTTAGCCTGCTAGCAAGAAGATTCAAGAAGTGGGTCAAGGTTGAAGACTCAAGGAGAAAAGAAAGAGATTCAAGACCCATGTATGATAAAACTCCAAAGAATGAGGTTATCTTTTATACATGCAACAAACCAGGGCACATTGCTCCTGAGTGCCCACAAGAGCAAAAGGGAAAGAAGCAGCAGCAAAAAGGAGAAGAAGAAGAAGAAGTCCTTCAGAGGTAAGGACAAGAAGAAAGACAAGGGCTTCATTGCTGAAACATGGAGTGATTATGAAGCAGAATTCAACTCCTCGTCATCTGAGAGTGATGATGAAGAAGCAGCAGTAGCAGCCTGCATGATAGCAATGGGGATGTCATCAGATGATGAAGATGATCAGGTATATGTCTTTGATGAATTTGATTTTACCTCAGAAGATTTTAAATCATGCTTCAAAGACTTCTGCATTGAACATCTTAGGGTAGAAAAAGAATTAGACATTTCTAGGTCTGAATTAGAGAACAGTAAAAAGGATGAAATCTACCTTAGAAATCAAGAATTAACAAATGAAGTTAGTAATAAAGAATCAGAATTGATTGCAATCAGAAAAGAAAATATAAATCTACAAGAAGAGCTAGCAAAGGCAAAGGCCTTTGAGGACTCACTCAATGGGAGGAGTCAGAAGCTGAAAGATATCACTGAAAATCTCTTTATGAGATTTAATCACCTAGGGTTAGGAGCAGAGCCCTCCACTAGCATAGAAGCACCTAGGAAACCTGCCTGGAAAAATCCAGTGTCATTTGTTAGACCTAATGAGTACAATCCAAGTGAGAAGAGTACATCATTCAAGGCTAAGACTAACAACCATCCAAATAGGATAAACAAACCTAATCAAGTAAATCTGAATAAAAAGGAAAACCCTAGGCAAGAATTATGTATAGAAGTCAAATAATTTCAACCAAAAGGTTAGAGAAAAATCTAGAATAATAAAACATTCTGCTGATTTGTTATATTTTGATACATTTTATACTCATTTCAAGTATCAAGATAAGAGATTTGGGAAATCCATTCCCTATCATCCCCAAGGGTATCATGAAAGACCCTTCTATTCTTTCATTGAACCCTATAATGGTAAAAGCAAAGGTCCCAAGGTAACGTGGGTTCCTTCTAATGTTTGAATTACCTGTGCACGGTTAGGTAGGGTCCCACTCAGGAGAAAATGGAGTAGGAAGAAAGATGTAGATTTTGATTAAGGAACAAGATTTAGTCAAGGGAATAATTTCTACCTTGAATCTTTCCTAATGGTTAATAAAATTATATCATAATCTATTTTCAATAAATATAATTGTTGGGAAAAACAGCAAGAATTTTCTAAGGAAATTGATCTGTTCATTCAGAGGTGCGTCGAATAGAAGTCAACGTACCATCGTCTTCTACTCGACGCCAGCGTCAAGAAGCACGCAGAGTGGATAATTCGAATAGATCTCGACGCAACGTCGAGTTACTATCGACGCATGCATCATCTTTTTGGTCTCTGGCTAAATTCTAAGTTGTGTCGATTGCAAATCGCCGCAACGTCGACAGGACCACGTCGACTTAGGTTTTGCTGAACAATCTCGAAGTTACATCGAGTTCTAGTTGACGCAACGTCGACATAACAGCGCCGCAAAAATGCTTCTAGAAGCAATCCCGACACAGCTTTGCGTGCCAAATAATAAGCTTTATCGACGGTGCATCGACATAAACCCTAAGTAGCGGCGATTCATCTGCTTTTAAGCAACTTCAGCGTCAAAATCATTGCGTTTTTGAATTCTCCTCTCCTTGCGCTCTTACCTTCTTTCTCTCCAGCTCCCCCGTGCCTCCCTTTCTCTCTCTCTCTCTCTCGTTTTCTCTTTCTCTGCAGGTACATCCAATCAAATGGCCCCTCCCAAGATTAATTCTGGTTTTGATGTGGACATTGACTCCTTCAGCGCAGCGGTTGACAGTTTCAAAGCCATTCTGGGTTTATTTCAGGATGCTGGCTTAACAAACTGATATCCACCAGGAGCAAGATACTCGATATAGAACTAACAAAATTTATGGAGTCGGTACAGATAGGAGAAGATGGCTCCCATAATGGGAAAGTTTCTGTGACAGACATTCTCATCATAGAGGAGCTGCTGAGTCAGAATTTTGATCTTCCAATTGGGAGTGACTCCGATAAGCTGACAGGGGAAGAGACTAAGAAGGCTCTAGAGATCATGCAGTTCAGAAAGGAGAAAGCAATCAATCTCAAGAAGATTGATTTGGGAGAAGAATTCAAATTTCTTACTGACATTGTGGGAAAAGTGCTGCTCTGCAAAATCTCTGCTCATGATGCTATACCAAAGAAGCAGCTGCAAATAATGGGATTTCTGGTCCTTAAGAAAAGGATAAATTGGGGAAGGTACCTTTTAAAAATGATTGGGCACAAGTACTCTCATAAAGAAAATGCTTACTTGAGAGTTATGAGCGCATTACTTCTACACCACTACCCAGCAGTATGCAAGTCAAAGGGTGTGCAAATCCCACCAGGGAAAAGAATTAATATAGGGATATTCTCTAAGTGGACAACCCCAGATTCACCTCCTCCCTCTCCTCCTCCTCAAGAGCCTCAGAGGCAAATACCAGACCCACCAAGGGAAAACATCCCTCCTCCTCTCTCTCCGCCTCTACTGGAGACTATTCCAGATCCCCCTCAACAACAACAACAACAGAAACAACAACAACAACAACAACAACAACAACAACAACAACAACAACAACAACAACAATAATAATAGCTTCAATCCCTTTTAGTCCCAGAGCCATCTCCTCAGTTATCCCACCAATTACCATCCACCCTCATTCCAGATCATCAGCTTGCTCTACCTCCACCACCATCAATACATTTCTCACCTGATATTTACCATCCTCTATCCCATATCCAAGAAGACATTCCTCTATCACCTCCTCCATCTACATCTCATCTATCCACAATTGATCTTGAGCAGGTCATTTCCAAAGTTGTGGCCATTGCCTCCTCCACATTTGCAGACCAGGTGGCCTCTCGGGCAAGAAGGTTTGACAAGAAATATTCACAAATGGAGGGTGAGCTACTAAATATCAAAAGATCTCTTCAGAGCCTCCAAGATTTTATATCTTCCTCCATGGTCATAAAGAAATTCTTATCCTCTCTAGCCAGCAAGGTCAAGAAGGGGGAGAACATATTGGAGGAAGAAAGACCTATCCTTGATAAGAGTAGATAGGATAAAGGGGATGCTTATAATGAGCCTGCTCCTAACAAAGTGACCACCTTTCAAGGTGCACAGATCCAGGGGGAGCCTGCAGATTAGGGGGAGCTCCCAAAAAAGTTGGATGATGAGATTCAGGGGGAGCCTGTAGACCAGGGGTGCTCCAATAAAAATTGAATGATGAGCAAATAGATGCAACAGTTCAGGGGGAGCTTGCTCCAGATGTTCAGAGAAATCGGGATATAGAAATGGAAGCTGTAAGTACAACAGCTAATCAGGAGGAGCCTCATAATGACAATCTGCTAGATAAGGTAGCCAAGATAGCTCAGGAAGCTGCCCAGCAAGTTGAACAGATTTAGGGAGAACATCCCAAAGATGCTACTATAGAATATGATGAGCCACTGAACAATACCAAAAGGCAAGTGAAAGTATTCTCAAGAAAAAGAAGAACTCATGAGAAGGAGCAGTGAGGATCAGGTACTTTGTTAAGTTCTACACATCCTGGAAAACAGATATGGCGATTGATATACTTCTTGACAATTGAATAACATGGGTTATGATTTCAGTTTGTATCTTTCATATGTATGTACTGTCTTGAATGTATGTTTGTTTATATAAAAGGAATGAGTAAAAACACTTTGAACAAACTATAAAATTTGTTAAGATGAATAGGGGAGATTGTTGGGAAAAACCCTTTGACTTAACTTAACAAATTAGATAAAAGTGATATTATTCCTTATGATTGAATTACTGATGAGTCCCATTTATATATATATTTATGGACTCATCTAGGCCGATTATCTAGTCTTTGCACCACACTTTAGGCACGTTTTCATTCATATTCACTATTCCCTGCTAGGTGCACTATTAGGCCCGTTTCGGTGTGCAATTGCGCTCCTTGTTATTGGGGGAAAGCACATGGTGCTCATCTTCCATTTCTCTATGTTTATCTGGTGCTGGAGGTGTATTCCCAGCTTGTTCTTCTTGTGTGCAGGTAGCCGGATTATCGTGGATCCAGTTTTCTCCCAGAATTCATGACTGTGTGAAACGCACGGTCGTGCGTTTCCCTTGGCGCACGGACAATTGCAGTCGTGCGATACCTTCTGGGCAGAGAACGAGCGATCTGAATTTGCTCGTGAGTTTTGACGCACGGGCAGATTTGCCCATGCGTGTGTAAAATGCACGGTTGGCCTGTGTTCTCTGAGTTTTTGTCATTTCTGAATTTATCCGTGCGTTTTGACGCACGGACGGATTTGCCCGTGCGTGAGTAAATCACACGGGCAGCGCAGCGTCTTCCTCAAGTTTAGTTTTATCATTTAATAACGCACGGTCCACGCACGGTCGTGCGTTCGACCGTGCGTGACCGTTTTTCTGCCTATTTAGTATAAAATGCAGGTTACATCGAAGGCAGAGAGGAGATTGGGGAGAGGAGCGGGAAATCAGGTCCTTCCCGCCGTTCTTGAGGTCTTAGGGCTTCTCCTTCACCTCCACCACCAAAGAGGCCATTTTCCGGCATTCTCCACCACCATCCTTCCATTCGAGAGTGGTAGCAAGCATCCTCCGCCAAGTGCTCAAGCATTCCTTGTCGTGGAAAGCCATAGAAGAGTTGTAGGTCGTTGGAGCGGTGACAGCCTCCATCGAATCAGCCCACCATCTGAGGGTCGAGCCCGGAGAGAGCCCGACAACCTCTCATTTTGGCCGAGAACCCAAGACACGGTGATTTCTTCCTATTGGTCTTCTCTAACTTTATGTTGGTGCTTTTCCTTGTGTTGTTGTAATGAACTATCATTTAGCTTTATGTTATAAATCTTTTGTGATGTTCTTGTGCAATGATGTGGTAGTGCGAGAATAGCACTTTCCTTGCTGTGATTTTCTGAGATTCGTTGTGTGTGAAGCCCTAGCAATTGCTAGTGGTGATGCTTGGAGAAGAGGTGTGTGCGACCCTCACCCGTCATAGTTACTTTCCGTCCATGCGCCTCCCGAAGCACGGCATCGCGGCCGCTGCACCCACCTCGCCTTGCGAAGCGGAGTTTTGACCCGCATCTCTCTTTTCTGCACTAGCTTAGGAAACCCAAAATCAATACCCTTGTTTTTCCGTTGTTCGCTCGTATAACAATCGATTCACCACACGTTTCATTCACCAGAACCTGCATTCCTTGAGAGACGATATTCGGGGAAGCTATTCCCAATTTTATTACTTGACAGCGACCAGTGCACTTGCCGAATATGCATCAATTACCCAGTGTATAGTGAGGGTAATCTGGTCATTAAATGTCTTAGGATGTCACACTCAACCTAGGGTGTCAAGACCATATCAAGAGAAGCATAAATTTGGTGAAGTTAATATTTGCGTCGAATAGAAATCGATGCAACATCGAATGGATGTCGACGTTACTTTAACAAGAAGTCCAAGCAACATACTCTTTCTATCGGAGTAGATCAAGTCGACGTTACGTCGAATAGTTATCGACGTAGTTGCCATGGACCTGTCGAAGTACTTTGTGAAGTCAACGCAGCTTCTACTTCAATTCAATGCAGAAGGTAATATATGTCGAAGTCATCAAAAGTCGGTGCAACATTGACTTCTTCTCGACGCACATAATGAAGCTCAGAGCCATGTCTTCAACTCAACGGTTACATCGATTGGGTATCGACGCAACGTCGATTAGCTGAGTTCAATCAGAGCAAGGATGAATTCGAAGCTGGTCCTACAAGAACTCGAAGGTGCGTCGATAAGAGAGGAAGAGAACTCGACGCTACGTCGAATACAGTCTAAAAAGGGAAACCTTTTCAGCTATCATTTTGGACCCTCTCTCATGGCCCACCTCTCTCAAAACCGTTCTCCAACGGCTCCTTAATTACCTCAAATGGAATGAAGAATTAACAGAGGACAGAGAAAAGCTTTCTTGGAAATAAGCTTTATGTTGGTGGACGGGTCGGGAATTAAAGAAGGAAAGAAGGAAGTAAATGTCTAAACAAAAATACCTTTTCAGGTCTTACCAGAAAAGGAAACAAATTCAAAATTGAACAGGATAATAAAAGGGATGAAAAGAAAGAGAAAATTAGAGTATTGAACACAATCGGCTACACTGTTCTATTAGGGCTCCCTCTTCTTCCTCTTCCTCCTCAGGAACCCTAAAAGAGCAGACACAAAGAAGAAATAGATGCTGCTCTCTCTCTTACTCAGAACAGAACATAACAAGGCTTGCTTATCATCACAAGCATATAGCAGCCAAGTGTTCAATCAGCAAGAAGCATAAGGATCTGACATTTAGAGCTCCTGCAATACATCACTATCATAAGCAGGAGTTAATCAAGAGCAGATCCAGTGAAACATTTATGAGGCAGTTCTTCATACAGCCATCATAAGAATTCTATAAACAGAATTCCTACACCCATCCTCTTCTTTCTCTTTCTAATTCCCTTCTACAAAAGATTTTTATTAATCCCTCTTCAAAGGATTCAGTGGTTCATGATCTCCTTATCAAAAGATCTGGTGGTTCAAGATCTCTTTATCAAAAGATCTGGTGGTTCATGATCTCCTTGTCAAAAGATCAGTGGTTCTAAGAGTCTCCTTACCAAAAGACTCAGGCATAGTGGTGCATCCCTACTAGGTGGTAGAAAAGGGGAGTACCCACATTTTGGGGAACCTCTATAAAAAATCTTGGTGTCTTCTGGATTGCTTTTCTTTGCTGTCCCAAGTTCTTTTTATTCTGCACTTTATTTCCTGCATCATTATTATTCTGGCTGTGATCTTGTTGTGCATACATCCTTAATTAATTTTTATTGTTTTCACAGTTAGAATAGAAATAAGTTTTAAATCTCTATTCATCCCCCCCCCCCCCCCCCTCTAGAGGATTCTCAGAGGCACATTGTGCACATTCATGCACCCATTTTTGAAGAAGTGTGTTTTTAATCCAAAAACTATATGTTTGCAGAAAATAAGTGAATTCGGAGAACTTTGTCACAAACTAGAATTCAAATGATTGCATGACAAAGATAACTACACCAAGCACTACTCACCCTCCTGATAAGTCTTAATGAGCATTGTGAGGTTGAGCTCCTTGGAGAGAATTATAAAGTGTCTTGTGCAAACTATTTTATACACTACTTCTTCTTGTACACTGGATCACAAATAAATAAAAGAAAAGATAAAGTATATGTAATCCCTCAAGCACTACTTTGCATCCTGATAAGTCTTAATGTGCATTGTGTGTGTAGAGCACCTTGGGAGTTGTACTATTTTATATGTGCATTGAAATAAAATATAGCTATATGGGTGGAAGTAATTCTAAAAATGCATTTCAATAATGTTGTGTTTATTCCATTATACATGTCATGTGTTTTGATTAAATCATTTGTATACTCTTATCAAAAACACTATTTGTACGCACCATTATCTCTAATAAACCTTCTACTCATGAGTATTAGACTTTAATGCATATCTACATGTCTTTTCAAAAAATTTATGTTGGCGCACTAGATTGCTTTGCATGATTTCTACAATGTATAAGTATACTTGAAATGCAAATTTAAATCATTGTAGTTTTCTATCTTGTCATGTTAAAGTAATATTATACTTGAATTATTTTTGGCTACCAATTTATTTCTTGGATTTCAAACACAAAACAACTTTTTTCAAAAACTAACACTCTTATATCATTTTCAATGCTTGAAAATTTCAAACAAAAGGATGTTTACTTTATGAATGCTTATTATATTTGAATTTATCTCCCGCTACGTCTTTGAAAACTCACTCTTGCTTACTTCCTAAACAAGTGCAATTATATTAACAAATGATATTGTGCTCTTGGACTTAAATTGCTAAAACATTTATTTTCCACTAAAACAAAACTCTTACTCTAATAACAATAAAAGTAAAATGCGGGTCGATAGATGCGCTTCGCTTGACGAGATGACTAGTGCAGGCCACAATGTCATGATTCGGTAAGCGGATGGACGGTAGGCAGATGGATGGAGTGATCTCAAGTGCGGATTATGAGGGTCGCAGGCACCACTTTGGATTCTTACCTCTATATTTTGCTAGAGTGGATTAACGAGAGTGTGTGTGGGATGGATGTGGAGTGGAGGCGAGGCGCATCACAACCTAACAACAAGGTAAAGACAATAACTAGACATGCTTTCATTCATAGACAAATAAAGAGCATTCGAGTACATTACACAAGTTAAAAGTACATTTCACAAATGGAAAAAGTGTAGAGTTAACCACAAGAAGAGGTCTCTCCGTAGATCATGGTCGGAATGGTGGGTTGTCAGGTTACCTCCGTGCTCATTCTGTGGTTGCTTCCGGGATCCAAAGGTTGTCACTACCTCAGATCTTTCTCTATCTTCTTCTCTAGTTTAGGTATCTTCTTCTTCACCAAATGGAAACATCCAAACCTTGATTTGCTTGTCGTAGATGGCCGGGAAGGTTTCCGGATCCTTCGATGTTGCTTAGAATCACCGGAGGATGCATCTTAAATGAAGGATATGGATGGACGGCGTGTGGAGAGAAAAAATAGCGCTAGGGCGTGGGGGAGAACTTGCAGCAATGGTCCAGCTTTGCCCTAAAATTGCGGGTCCAGCATTTAAATACGGAGCATAAAAAAATAGTGTGCACGATCAGTGGCACACGACCAGTGGTCGTGCGAGAAGAAATGCCACTGATCGTGCGAGAACCACCTGTAGCAAAATCCAGAATGGCAAAATAGTGCACGATCAGTGGCGCATGACCAGTGACCGTGCGAGAAGAAGGCCAGTGATCGTGTGAACTGCTCTGTTTCGAAAAGGGGGAATGCCCACGACCAGTGGTGGTGCACGAACAAAAACACATGACCAGTGTCCCATTAGACTAAAAATGGCCCAAATTAACTCTGAGCGTCCACAGAACCCTTGTACTTGCAGGAAGACCACTGATATAGGCATTCCACATAATCCACAGTATAGGTATATCATCACATAATAGATCGAATGTAAGGCATACAAGAAATCACACCAGAATGGGCCAAGGAATGCACTTAGCGCTGAAATACGCAATGTGAACAAATAGAAGCATTTATGAGCAATAAGTGAAGTGCATTGGCAAGATAAAATACCCAAATAAGTCTTGAAATAGCTATATAAACCAGAATCATCAATCTGGCACTAAGGTAAACTCATCGTATAAAAGAGCTCATACTAATTTATACGATGAGGTCTTGTTTATGCAAGGATGCTATGCTTTTTTGTGCAATACAATGATGAACCTCACCCACCCGACTCTATACGTGCAGACCTTGGTAGTTCCCTCTGTTTGAGTGTATCAACTCAGGTACCCCATTGAGGCAAGGGCAGTGGATCAGGCATATCCAATTCTAGGCTTCTATCCACAGCTCCCAGCCTAGACCTTTCTTACGCCCTTAAGAACACACAGGGTATCCACGTACAATGTATTATGTCCCCGCCTCTTAACATATATAATGCACAGAGTCTTTGTTCTTTGGACTGTCCAGTCCTATGGAAATATAAACACCGAGCATAACGCTCGCGGGGCCAAACAGCCCGCTTATTACTCTGTCTCATATTTGAGATGAAGGACATCTACTAACGCTTATTTAATTGTCTATTCTTACCTATCATTTAGTTGTACTTAACATCTTAGGGTGAACCTTGGACTTCCCGAGGTCTACCCGGTGAAGGGCTCGCTCACATTGTTACTCTTACCACTTAGATGAACTATGATACTTAATCGATGTCTGCCCTTAGGAAAACGCTCTTTTGAACGATGATCTACTCGACAAATTTTCCAAATCTCGGCAGATTCATCGAAATCACTCAATGAATCCAGAATCACTCGACGAATTATACAGGCAACTTGACCAATTTTCTAAGTCTCGGCGGATTCATCGATATCACTCGACAAATCCAGAATCACTCGACGAATTTTACAAAAAAACTCGACTAATTTTCTAAGTCTCGGCGGATTCATCGAGATCACTCGAAAATCCAGAATCACTTGATGAATTATTCAAAGAACTTGACTAATTTTTTAAGTCTCGGCGGGTTCGTCGAGATCACTTGACGAATCCAGAATCACTCGACGAATTTTACAAAGAATTTGACTAATTTCTAAGCCTCGGCAGATTCGTTGAGATCACTCAATGGATCCAGAATCACTCGATGAATTATACAAAGAACTCGACTAATTTTCTAAGTCTTGGCGGGCTCATTGAGATCACTCGACGAATCTAGAATCACTCGATGAATTATATAGAGAACTCGACTAATTTCTAAGTCTCGGCGGATTCGTCGAGATCACTCGACGAATCCAGAATCACTCGACGATTAAGTCTCAGTGGTTAAGTCTCGACGGTTTAGTCTCGACAACATGAAGGACCTCTCAACGAATTTACCAAAGCCTCTCGACGAATTACCTAAGCCTCTCGACGAATTACCTGCAAAACACTAAGAATTCTCTATATAGTAATTTCAAACTTGCCAATAAAATTTCCAGAGGTATTAATTAACAAAATAACATGGTTTCCTAAATTATAACCCAATGAGGTACCAAAAATATGTAACCATAAATTCCATCAAAATTTCTAGAAGTTCATATTGTTATCAAAAGTATATGCACAAATTTCTATAGTAATCCAGTGTCAATAGTTTAAGATACGAATTTCCTAAGTTATAACTCCAAACTCTACATTGTGAATGAAGTACCAAAAATATGTAACCATAAATTCCATAAAAACTTACAGAAGTTCATATTGTTATCAAAAGCCTGTGCACAAATTTCTATGGTATTTCAGTGTCAATAATTCAATATATGAATTTCCAAAGTTATAACTCCAAACTCTACATTGTGAATGAAGTACCAAAAATATGTACCCATAAATTCCATCAAAATTTCTAGAAGTTCACATTGTTATCAAAAGCCTATGCACAAATTTCTATAGTAATCCAGTGTCAATATTTCAAGATATGAATTTCCTAAGTTATAACTCCAAACTCTACATTATGAATGAAGTACCAAAAATATGTAACCATAAATTCCATAAAAATTTCCAGAAGTTCATATTGTTATCAAAATCCTATGAACAAATTTCTCTAGTATTCCAGTGTCAATATTCTAAGAAATGAATTTCCTAAGTTATAACTCCAAACTCTACATTGTTAATGAAGTATAATGTCCTCTCAATAAATAATTCTCATAAAATTTACAGAGGTTTATTTCATCATACAAGTTCTTATGTCCAAGACTCAGATTTTTCCTTAAGGTTTCACTCCAAAAGGCTTCATTAATTAATATTTGCAATACATATACCCTATATAAAGTCTTAAGGAATTTTTGTACCAAAAATTCCCAAATTCCCCAAAGGGGTTACATTTCCTCCTATCCTATGCATGTGCAAGTCATTTCTTTCATGCAATAGCCAAATTGAGGTAAGCACTCAAGAAAGGGGGTTTTGTGCTATTAGCACCCCCTTCCCACTCTACATGCGCTTGTAGGTGAATCTCCATTTACACCAAGTCAATTGACTTGAATTTTTTACCAGAGGTGTACCTTGACCCCTATAATCAGTTAACACATTTTGGGGTCACTATTTATAACCAAGCCATGAATATTACATGTTCATGCTTATTTAAATAATAAATGGAATTATAGTAAAACAAATCCCAAAAATGACTAAATTTGGCTAGTAACACACCCCTGTATAAAGTTTCAGACTTAGTGACCAAGGGGTTTGGGAGAACTTCACAACCCCCCACCCCCCACCCCTAGGTCAGATGTTAAGGGTTACCATTACTATATTTGGTTTGCATGAGAGTAGCTCCACATGCATGGGTCCAAATGATCCCAAATTTTGTCCAGTGACCTGACATGACCTAATGATCCTTCCACCAATATTTGGGTGGATTTGGGTTCACTATGTCATGTCATGCATAATTAATTAAATTATTCCAATCATGTCATGCATGATTAATTAAATTATTTCAAAAACCTTAGAAAAATGTCTTCCAAAAATTCCCATTTTTTGATAGGCTATGTAACTAGTCCTATGTAAGCTATGGTAAAATTTTCAAGACCATCTATGGAGTGGTCTTGGTTAAATTCACAAAATACACTTGAGTCACATTCATACAATTTTCATACTAGGGTACAACTGAATTTAGATTTGCTCACATGTAAGGGTCCAAATGGAACAAAATTTTTACCAGGCACTATTATCTACATGACTCACAATCCACAAGATATTTGATAATATTTGAGTTGATTTAACCCAATACATACTCCATAAATGAATTATCAAATTATTAATAAAACTTTAGACAAATGTGCCCCAAAAATATTTGATTTTTGCCAACCATGGCCTTTCTCCCTCTGCCCCAAAACAAATGGGAATTTACTCACCAGCTCAGTGGAGAGCTTGGGGAAGGGAAGTGGGGTGCCAAATGGCACTCATCCCCCATCCTCCTCTTTTATGTTTTATTGTCCTTTTCCTCCTTTTTAAACTTAAAACCATGGCATTTAATCCCCAATTTCGAATTTCAGAGGGCATGAGGTTCAGAAATCATGTGGGCTTGCTATTGGATCTTGGGTTGGACTAAGTCTAATGTGTTTTGAGTTTGGGCTCACTTGACCCAAATAGGCCAAATTGCGACTTTTGAGTATGGGCTTGACTCAAGCTCACCCCAACCAATGTGGCTGACCCACATTGGAGGCTTATACCTTAGTGGACCAAATCCAAGGGGAATTAGGTTGTGGTGGGGTCATTTGAGGTTTAATTACATATTTCGGGCATTGAGGGCAATTTGGTAATTTTGCCTAATTTCCAAAAATTGGTTTGTCCCAAGGGTCCAATGTGGACCCATTAGGCTTCCTTAGTGATCCTGGAGGGATAGGGGTGATCAATTTGATCACATATGACTAATTGAAGGTCAAATTGAGGGAATTAATTCAGTTAGGTCAAATTGGGGCTTTTTTGGGTAATTTGGCATAATTTCCCAAAATTGACCAATTGCAATAGGTCCATTTTGTCTCATTAGTCTACCATAGTGTTTAGGAAGGGTGTGTTGTGGTCAATTTCATCATTCTCAGGCTAATTGACCAATATTATGGTCAAATTGGGCCTTTATATGTGTCTTGACCTAGCCAAGTCAAAGGCTCCTATAGTGGTCAAGGTGCACCATTTTGGGTTCAAGGAACCTTTTTAGGCCACCTGGTGTACTATATTTCAGCCTAGGGGGTGATCCCATGGTAATATGTGATGCATAAGGTGCTTTAGCCACATTGGATTTACCCTTGAATTCTCCTTAAATTGGGATGGCCCATGGTGGCTAAGTGCACACCATGTGTTCTCCACCCATTTAACTTATCACCAAGGTACCCTAGGTCACTTATCCTATTTTGGTCATGACTTTGTCATGACAAAATTTCCTAGGGGTTTAGTAGTTTGGGGGGAATGTTACACCCTCGGTCACAGGCGTGACCAAGGACACGCCTGTGACACAGGGCGTGTAATCTGATTTTCCTCTGGTTTGGGCTCAGGATCACATCTGCGTCGGGATCGGGTTATACGCCCCACGTCATGCCCGTGACTTGGGGCTAGTATTTGCCAAAACATCTTATTTTCTACAAAACATCAAATAAGACTAAGTTGGAATGATATTTTCAAAATGAAACTAATTATAGGCTTCAAATTCATAATGTACATAAATTTAAGTAATAAAATACATTTTTTTTACCCTAACAAATTAAACTAAATTAAGCTTCATCAAATTTCCCCATACTTATTATCTTCCTTGTCATCAAGCAAAGAAAAATGAGTTTGCGAGAATAAAAAGGATTTATCGAACGGTTTAACCATGCTAGACACGAGTACGATGCGAAATTATAGGTAGAGAAATTTTTGAAAAGTAATAGAAATTTATTACTTAATCCTATCAGATGATTTTATAGTTTTCACTAATTATAAAAGCAAATCATCCCAGATTTCAAACATAATTAAAACTTAAAAAAGTGACCGAAGAAAAATGCATTGAGTAGCTACTAAAGTCTAAGAGAAATTTATAATCATATTAATTTAAGCTAAAATTCAATATTCTTACCTAAAAACATACCCAAATTTCTTTCTCGCTACTATACTAAAAGTAAACTTAGGTATCATGAATCAATAGGTGTTTAATTAGGCGTAAGATTTGGCTTAGGTTTAAGGGTGTGATATTCAATAGATAAAAATGAAGGGTTTTATTTTCACACTTAAACAAAAGAGGTGAGCTTTGCAAAAAAAATTTGGTTGCTAGAAAATAAATTTAACTTCCCAATTTTTTTTCAAATTTTCCTCATTTTTGTTTCCAAATATTTTTTTTCTTCTTTCTTTTTTTCATCATCAATTTTTTCTTACAAAGTGGCATCCTTCTTTTGTAGCAAAAAGATAACAATAGTTCTCCACTATTTTCACAAAATGGAACACACTATCAATAAAATCAAAGCTCAAAAATAATTTAAGTGTGCAACATGGGTAGGCTATTTGGCTTTGGTGAAAGATAAGTGGGGGTACAAAAAGAAATGGAAAAAGGCACAACGTGGCTAGTAATGATAATATTTTAAGTGTGGATTGCAAAGGCTCAAACTAAATGAAAAAGAACGCCTAAATCATTTTCATGCTTCTAAGTCTACTAAAAGTTAAGTTTTGAAAAATCTCAAAGATGCAAGTTTTTAAAATAGAACATAAAGAAAATTTGCTCTTCATGAAAATGACGATAACAAGTGTTTAGACCATTTTTAATCTACTACACTTAACCTTAATCAACATTTAAAAAGATTTTTAATAAAGACAATAAAGGATGATAAGTTTTACGAAAGTGGAAAATATAAATGAAATTACTATGAAAAATTGCAAAACAAATCAAGAGAATTTTCAAAAATAACATACTACCCTAATTAGGAACACTGCTTGAGTCAACAAAATACTCGATAAACATAATTAAAATGGAAATTAATCTAATGTATTCTAACTAAACTAGTAGACATAAGATTAAATACAAAAAATACAACATTATGGGGTACTAAAGATTTGGCAAAATTAACTTAACAAGGTATATTTTCAAAAGTTTTTTTTATCTCTTTTTTATTTTGATTTTTTTTTCAAAATAAACTATATACAAAACATTGAAAAAATCATTTTTGGGATTTTGGAAGTTTTATAAATTTTTTTGAAATTTTCTAGTTTTCTAAAATTTGTTTTTTCTAAATTCAAGAAAGACCCCCCCCCCCCCCCCCCCCCCTACTTAAGGTTAAACATTCTCCCCATTGTTTAAAACGAAGTATGAAGAAAAGTATAAAAAATGCAAAAAAAAGATAAAAGTTCAAAGGTAAAAGCGAAGGAGGAAGGAGGGGAAAGAAAACTTCTCTACTAGCGAATTCGGGGAGGCCATAACAAAGTCCTGCAAAATTTATTAAAACAAAAGAAAAAGCAAAAAAGAAATAAATAATGATAATTATGGGGTGCCTCCCAAAAGTGCTTTGTTTAAGGTCGCGTAGCTTGACTTATTTGGCAAGTAAGTTATAGGTGGAAGGATAATTGTTTCACTCTTCTCATTCGAGATATCTCCTGGAAGATACAACTTAAGTTGGTGTCCCTTTCATTTGAAGGAGCCTTTTTCCGGGTGGGAAATGAGATATGTCCCATATGGCCAAACCTCTTTCATGATAAAGGGGTTGGACCATCGAGATTTCAGTTATCCCAAAAAAGGTGAAGACGAGAGTTATAAAAGCGGATGAGATCGCCCGGCGAAAAAGTTTTTGGGAATTTTATATTTATTTCATGATAAAACTTTGTTCGCTCCTTATAAATTTTTTGCACTCGTAGGAATTAGTGCGCCACTCATCGAGTTCACTAAGTTGAAACTTACGGTGCTCAGCTTCTATGGTGGAATAAGGGTTTAAGAATTTAAGCGCCCAGAATGTGCAGTGCTCTAACTCGACCGGAAGATGGAAAGTCTTGACATAAACAAATCAATACATTGTACAATCGATGGCGGTCTTGTACACTGTTCGATAGGCCCATAGCGCATCATCGAGCTTAAGTGTTCAACCCTTCATATTAACAGGAACTATTTTTTCTAAAATCCGCTTCAACTCGCATTTCACAACTTCGACTTGGCCGCTCATTTGTGGGTGATAAGCAGTGGAGAGTTTATGCGTGATGCCATATTTCACTAAAATTTTAGCGAATTAGCCATTGCAGAAATGGGTGCCTCTATCACTTACTATGGCGCGTGGTGTACCAAAATGAGAGAATGATTTTTTTAGAAAGTTGACGATGACTCCCGCATCGTTGGTGGGGAGAACTTGCACGTCCGCCCACCTTGATACGTATTCGGCCGCAACAAGAATGTATTTGTTGGTAAAAGAGGGAGGGAGAGGACCAACAAAATCGATGCCCCAAAGGTCAAAAATTTCGCATTCTAAAAAAAGATTTGGGGGCATCATCCCGGCGGGAGATGTTACCCGACTGCTGGCAGCTGTCGCAAGTACTCACAAGGGTGTGAGCATCTTTGAAGAGTGTGGGACAATAGAAACCCGCCTTTGGCGCCTTCCTCGCGGTTCGGTTCGCTTGATAATGACCACCGGTTGGTCCTTCGTGGTAGTGCCGCAAAATTTCCTAACCTTCCTCACTCATGACACATCTTCTCACTACCTGATCTGTACAAACACAACATAAAAAGGGATCCTTCCAAAAATAATTCTTTAAGTCAGAAAATAATTTCTTCTTTTGCTGACTTAAGAACTCTTTTGGCAGAACCCGGGATACTAGATAGGTAGCCAGGTATGCAAACCTGGGGGGTGGAAGATGGCATTACCTTTTCAAGAGAAAGGAGGCTTCATGGAATTTATCATTTATATCGGCCTCCACTAACGCTTCTATGGCAGAATTCTCTAAACGAGAAATGTGGTCGGCCGCCAAATTTTCAACTCCCCTCTTGTCCCGGATTTCTAAATCAAACTCCTGTAATAGGTGGATCCATCGCAATAAATAGGTCTTGGCGTCCGCCTTACTTAGCAGGTACCTAAGATCAGAGTGATCTGTGAAGACAATTACTTTGGAGAGAGTAATGTAGGACCTAAACTTATTGTAGGCAAAAATGATTGCTATAAGCTCCTTCTCGGTGGTGGTGTAATTAGCTTGTGCTGACGCGAGTGTCTTGCTCACTTAATAAATCGGGTGTAAATACCTGTTTACCCATTTGCCTAATATAGCGCCTACTGCAATATCACTCACATTGCACATGATCTCAAAATGTAGTGACCAATCCAGCGCGACTAGAATCAGGGAATTTATAAGTTTTTCTTATATAAGATTAAAAGCTAAAAGACATTCATTGTCGAAAATGAAGGAAGACTCTTTTTTGAGAAGATGGGTTAACGGCTTCGTGATTTTAGAAAATTTTTGTATAAAGCGCCGATAAAACCCTGCATGGCCCAGGAAACTTCTAATCGCTTTAACATTCATTGGAGAGGGGGAGTTTTTTGATAACTTTGATTATGGCCCTATCGACCTCAATCCCTATGCCCAAAATTTTATGGACGAGGACTAATCCCTCATTGACCATAAAATGACATTTCTCCCAGTTAAGAACTAGATTCGTTTCCTCACAACCCTAAAGCACACGCTAGAGATTTCATAAGCAATTTTGGAAGGAATTTCCGACTATGGAGCAGTCATCCATAAAGACTTCTATCACCTCCTCTACTAACTCGTCGAAGATTGCCAGCATACATCTTTGTAATGTAGTTGGCGCGTTACAAAGGCCAAACGACATCTTCTATAGGCGAAGGTGTCGAAGGGACAAGTGAACGTAGTTTTCTCCTGATCGTTGGGCGAAATAGGAAATTGGAAGTATCCCGACAAACCCTCGAGGAAACAGTAGTAGGAGTGACCCGAAAGGCGTTCTAAGTTTTTATCGATAGAAGGAGACGGGAAGTGATCTTTTTGGGTGGCTTCATTTAATTTCCGATAATCTATGCACATCCGCAAACCCATAACAGTATGGGCTGGGATTAATTCATTGCTTTCGTTTGCGACTACCGTTATGCCGCCTTTCTTTGGAACGACTTGTACTGGGCTAACCCAAGTACTATCCGAGATCGGGTAGATGATTGTCACATCTAAGAGTTTGATAACATCATCCTTAACGACTTCTTTCATATTCGGGTTGAGCCGTCGCTAAGGCTGGACTGTGTTGCAGGAATTATCCTCAAAGAAGAATTTATGAGTGCAGAAGGAGGAGTTAATCCCCTTGATATCAGATATCTGCCACGCAATTGCGTGGCAGTGATTACTAAAAACTAGAGTCAATTTAGAAATTTTTGAATCGCTCAGCTCAGACGAGACGATGACGGGCAGTTTAGAATTTTTTTCTAAAAACAAATATTTTAGATGAGGGGGGAGTTCTTTTAATTCTAAAATTGGTGGTTCTTCGTATAAAGTCTTAATTTTTCAATTTTTCTAAGTGCAGTGGCTCGGGTGGAGTGGAACGGGATACTTCTTCTTAACAAAAAAGCTCGGCGAGAGTGGAATCGTCACTAGATGAGGAGACTAACTCGGGAAGCGAAGAAAACTCATACTCAAAACACTCTTCTAAGTAAATGCTAAATGTAACTTCATCAACTCCAACCCATATGAGGATCTTTCCATTAATAGCGTCGATAATTGCGTGGGAGGTGGCGAGGAAGGGGCGGCCGAGTATGAGGGGTACTTCAGTATCCTCTTCGATATCAAGAATGCCAAAGTCCACCGGAAAGATGAACTTATCAACCTTGACGAGCACGTCCTCCACTATCCCTACCAGATATTTCTGTGATCGATTTATGTGTTGGATACTCATTCGCGTGGGGCTAGGATTTTCTAGACCTAACTTCTTGAATAAAGAAAAAGGCATAAGAATAATACTTGCTCCAAGATCAGCTAAGGCGTGTTTTACCAACGAATTGCCAAATAGACATGGGATGGAAAACCGTCCCGGGTCATTTACTTTCTGGGGGAATTTGTTGAGTACAATCGCAGAGCATTCTACGTTAAGGAAAATTTGTGAAATATCCTCAAGCTTTCTCTTGTTGGAGAGCAACTCCTTGAAATATTTTGCATATTTCGGCAATTAAGAGATAGCCTCGCAGAAGGGAACATTAATATGAATTTGTTACAAAATTTCTAAAAACTATTTATAATTTTTATCGGCGCACTCATTCCTAAGCTTAGATGGATAATAAACATTCAAAGTAGAAGCGTGTGGTGATGAACTAGCGGGCAAATTCGAAGATAAAATAGGAGGATGGGGAGGAGTATAGATAAGTACCTCGGGTTCGCCCTTTTTTGAGGCTACCTCCTTTCCGCGGCGGAGGGTAATCACATTTGCATTTTTCTTTTGGTTTGGTTCAGTATTTCCTGGTAGAGCTCCATGATGACGCGCGAAGAACATTTTTGCTAGCTGCCCCACTTGATTCTCTAAATTTTTGATCGATCTGGTGAAGTTCTAGATGTTCGACACATTTGTCGCAACCTATTTAGTGAAGACCTCTTCAAGTGGAGAGGGATACACAGGTTGCGGTGGAAAATCGGGTAGATTAAAATTTAGAGGGGGAGTTAAATTGAGAGGTTGATTTTAGCTTAATAGGCACTGAGCATTTCCTTGGTTGCTCCATGAGAAATTTGGGTGATTCCTATAACCGCATTGTAGGTGTTGTTATACGGAGCGGTGTTCTGGTTAAAGGAAGGCCAAGGTGGATTTCCCATGTAGTCAACTTGCGTTTTGATAATAACATTAGTAGCCCAAGGACCAGTGGCGGAGGAAGCAGACATCTTCGTCACTTGTTTAGTTAAGCGCTCAACTTGTAAAGTTAAATTTGTAGTAGTGTCAATTTCAAAAATACTGTCCGACTTGCTAGTCCGCGCTCGGGGCATATTCCAATGATATGCAATCATGGTCATCTCCTCAAAAAACTCATGAGCAACCTTCGGGGTCTTCTTATTTAACGTACCCCCGGTGGCCGCATCAATCATCTGCTTGTTTGGAAATTCAAGTCGTTATAAAAGATTTTCCCTTGTTTCCAATTCGGATGTGCATAGTGAGGGCATCTACGCAAAGCTCCTTGAAGCGCTCCCACGTATCATAGAGAGTCTCTGAGTCGATTTGCAAAAATGAAGCAATATTTGTACGCATTTTGGCGGTCTTAGCAGGAGGGAAATAGTTAGTTAAAAAAATTTCCATCATCTCGGCCTATGTTTGTGATGGACACTTTAGAAAGAGAGCTCAACCATTGTTTGGCCTTTGATCGCAAAGAAAATGGAAAAGATGTAATCGAATAACATCATCAGTAATGCCATTGATTTTGAAAGTGTCACAAATTTCGAGAAATTTAGAGATGTGAGAGTTTGGATCTTCGTCTAGCAGACCACCGAAGGTCACCGATTGTTGCACCATTTGTATAATGCTAGACTTGATCTCCAAGTTATTGTTCGCCACAACGGGGTGGACAATACTTAATTGTGTACCTTTCAGATTCGGCCGCGCATAATAGGACATGGTTCTTTGTTGGGCCTCATGAAGATTTGGTTCTAGATTAGGTTCCATGTTTTCTGTGGCAGTGTCCCCGATCGACTCTTCGAAGGCTAAATGCCAAGCATGATCACGGGAATGGAGGCGCCGCAAAATGGTGCGCTCGATCTCTGGAACAAAAGGAATATTTGAAAAGCCACCACGGGTCATACACTAAAAAGAGAGATGGGAGAAAGAAAAGAAAGAGAAATGGAAATGAGAGAGAATAATAGGAAAAAGAAAACTCTTTTTTTTTCTTTAAGGTGGATTAAATTAGCCTTGGATTTCACAAGGTATACCCTGCAAAGGGTTCGCATTGATACTAGGAGATGTGCTGGGATGATAGCACAAACGTTCCTTTCCAAGATTTTAAGTTACACCCTTAATTTTTTTTGAAAATAAAACAAAAAGGAAACGATAAAATTAACAGCTATCATCTTTTCAAAATATCAACCGAAGTCCCCGGCAACGGCGCCAAAAACTTGATAAAATTTTGTATGTTTATGTGAAGATGATATATAAAATGAAATGATTGATGATGTTTTCCAATTCTATATCCGAGGAATGCAAGTGTATCTTATCATCTATAGTGTAGAATATTTAGGTGAAATATCAATGTCGTATTTCCCGGGGCGCGTCGATTACTTCTATTCAAGGAGGAAACTATTATCTTATCAATCAATTTTTTGGGGTTTATTTTACTTAGATAAAAAGAGAAATAAATTGCCAGATTAAGAAAAGGTTTAGATAATGATTAAAATATTAGCACCCGGTCTCGAATCACCTAGGCTTGAGAATAATCAAAAAGTAAATAACAAAACTCCAATTCTCTTTAAATAAAATACTTTTACCATGGAGGTTCCCGAAGCATGAACACGCCTCTCTCGAGGAGGTGCCAACTGAGCTTAGGAAGAAATGATCGAACTCTAGTTCTTTAATCGAATACCTAAGGCTCGCTTTACGCTATGAACCCCACAATTGGATTTGACTCCAATCCAAGAGATTTACGTCATCCTCTCTCGAGGGGTGCGTGCAACTCTCTTTACTCTTGAGCGATTGATTCTTACTTTGAGCCTTTCAGCTAATTAAATATGAAAACCTAAGTGAAAACCACATATCGAAAATATGGCCTCACTAAATTAAAAATCATGGCTAAATCAAAAGTGCTTATTTTAAAGAGAAAAAGAGAGTTTAAAGATCATAACTTGATTATCTCATCCTCGGATCATCTCGATCGAGAACTAATAAGAATTTAGTTAATCATGATGGAGGGGTAAGAGTTAGGCATTAAATAAATTTGCAAAAAAAAATACTAAAGGAGAGAGATTAAGGAAAGACAAATAATATTATATTAATGATAAAAGTTGATTACAAGTGCAAAAAGAGGCTACAACAGTAATAAAAAGAGATTACAAGTTCACTAAAAGAGGTTGCATGAATGAAACTAAGAGAAAACTACATGGAAAGAGGGGAGAGAAAATTAGAAAATAAGGGAAAACACTTAAAACAGCAAGAACAGTAAATAGCAACACCTCTCCACTCCAAATTTCTGAACCCTGATCTCATGCGAGCTGCTGAAATTTATAAAAAAAAATTGTGAAGTACGCGCCCACGGTCACGGGCGTGACCTAGGGTGAGTAATAGTAAGTTGACTTCCTTGAAAGTTGGCATGGGCCTATTATATATAAATAACCGAAAATGATTGTCTACATAGCATAGTCAAACTGAATAAGCTGCAAAAGATCTGCGGATTGGGGCATACCCCTCTCCCAGTCAAAATCATTTTCGGACGTTGATTTTGCAATGTAGTCGGCAGCGGCGTTGGCCTCCCGGGTCACCAGCGAGATATTCACCCTCGGGGCTTCCTTTAGCAATGCAGCAAAATTTGTCTCGGCGTCGCCCATGTAGCTCCCAGCTAAGATGCGGCTGATCCTTGTGCAGGCTTCAGTGGAGTCTCCCTCGAGGATGATTCCAATAACTTCATTGAAAAATTGTTTGGCTAGTGCAAGGCCCAAACAAGCCCCCCTGAATTCTGTCATGCTGATTGATCGGCTGAATCCTCTTACCCCTTTCGCAGCATATAGGTCGCCAAGGTGGTCGCGTATGGTACAGCCCATTCCGGCGCTGTAGTTGGCCTGAACCGAGCCATCAAAATTTACTTTTAGCCACCCAACGGGCGGGGACGTCCAAGTAGATTGGTGGTTACGATGGACAGTCCAGTTCCCATGTAAGGCATCATTTAAAGCATTTATCACAATGGTGGCGGGCTGCATATATGGATCTCCGTGGACAAAGCAGTTTCTTGCTTTCCAAACATAGTAAAAGATGGAGGCGAGAAATTTTGCGATTGTAGACCTTTTATCATTGGCGGCTTCATTGTACAAGCGATCCAAGAGGTTTCCGTTGGGCGCGCTTGGGGCGGGATGTATTCTGGAGCACTCTCTCCAAATCTTTGAGATGAATTTGCAACTTCCAACCAATTGCTCAATTGATTCAACTTGATTGCAACCCCATGGGCAGGCCGCATCATTCCTCAATCTGTGCATTAAGGGCCATTCATTTGTTGGGAGGAGGTTGTTTTTGGCACGCCAAATGAGCATTAGTATTCGTGGCTGCGAGTGTAGCTTCCATATTTCTCCTCCGGAAAGGGATGATGAGTTGCATTCTGCTTTGTAAATCGCTGAGGCGTTCATGCCTTCCTCCTCAGTTTGCGCCCAGATTAGCCGGTCGGGTCCGCCAATGTCATCCCTTGGCTGTCTCGCCACTCTCTCCACCAGCTCGCTGCCAAAATAAAGTTGGATGTTCCTTGTCCAGGCGCCATTTACGTCAAGTAACTCGCTGACACAAGGCGGCAGGGCGGATATGTTAAAAAAGGTTGGCCATTTCGCAAGCGGTAAGCTGCTGATCCATGCGTCATTGATCGCTGAAATTCTTGTGCCATCACCCACCATCCAAAAAGAGTGATCTGCAATAATAGAGCTGCTCAGGCAGATTTGTTTCCAGATTTTTGAGTGATTCCTGCTGGTCTGGAATAAGTTTGGACCATTGTATTTGCTGCGGAGGGTTCGGGCTAATAAGCTGTTTTCATATTGTTTGACCCGGATTGCTATTTTCGCCATAACTACTCGACGCCAAGTTTGTAGGTTGACTTCCGGCTGGAGATAAGCTGAGGGGATTGCATGTGCTCGGAAATCGGTGAACACGCCCTCGGTCACGCCCGTGATCAAGGACGTTTAATAAATGGTGAGCCACAATTCAGCGAGAGATGCACTGCAGCAGTCAGTTCTCAGGACTTGGTGAACACACCCTCCTTGGGCACGCCCGAGACATTGGGCGTGTCGAGTACAGTGGCTGCAATTTGGCGAGAGATGTGTTGGAACGGTCAGAGCTTGGAACTTGATGAAAACACCCTCGGTCATGGGCGTGACTAAGGTCACACCCATGACATAAGGCATGTAATCTGATTTACCTCTAGTTTGAGCTCGGGATCACATCTGCATCGGGATCGGGTTACACGCCCCAGGTCACGCCCGTGAATTGGGGCGTGTACTTGGAAAATTTGTCAAAACATCTGGTTTTCTGAAAAACATCAAATAAGACTAAGTTAGAATAATATTTTCAAAAAGAAACTAATTATAGGCTTCAAATTCATATTGTTCATAAATTTAATTAAGAAAATACATATTTTTACCCTAATAAATTAAGCTAAATTATGCTTCATCAAACGGCAATGGAAAATGATCCTTACGAGTAGCATCATTTAATTTGCGGTAGTCGATGCACACACGCCATCCGGTAATAATGTGAGTAGAGATTAATTCATTTTTATCATTTGGGATTATTGTAATCCCTCCTTTTTTAGGCACCGCTTAGACCGTACTGACTCAAGTGCTATCCGAAATTCGATAAATAATCTATGCATTTAATAATTTAATTACCTCTGCCTTAACTACTTCCTTCATGTTAGGATTTAGTCGGCGTTGAGGTTGAATGATTTTGCTAAAATTTTCTTCCAATAAAATTTTATGCGTACAAAAGGACGGAATAATTCCTTTAATATCAGAAATTTTTCATGCAATTGCACAGCGATGTTTTTTTAAAATATTTAATAATTTAGATTTTTCAATATCAGAAAGTAATGCCGACACAATTACGGGGAGTTTAGAATCCTCCTTTAAAAAAAATATTCAAGGTGATTAGGTAATTTTTTTAAATCTAAAAGAGGAGGTTCTTCATAAGAAGTTTTTAAACGATCATTTCCTAATTCTAAAATTTCAAATAGCGGAGTATGAGTGATTGTGTCGTCCTTATCTTCATGAGATAAAACATTTAGAGAGTCAAAATCCGCGTCATGTAAATAAGATGGTGAAATAAATTCAGAAAATAAAATGGAGTCGTCATCTTGTGAAGCCTCCAAAAAGAAACATGAGGGTTTTTCATGGAAGAATTAATAGTAAAGGTAACTTCATTATCTCCGACTCTAAGGAGATGTTTACCATTATTAACATTAAAAATAGCATGAGAGGTGGCAAGGAAGGGGCGGCCAAGAATTAGTGGTACCTCGGCGTTATCTTCAATGTCAAGAATGATAAAATCTACCGAAAAGAAAAAATTTATCAACCGTGACAAGTACATCCTCAATAATATCCATTGGGTATTTGATGGACCGATCCGCTAATTGGATGCTCATTCTAGTGGGATTAGGTTCCCCTAATCCTAATTTTTTAAACAAAGAATAAGACATCAAATGTATACTAATGCCTAGATCGGCTAATGCATGTTTTACTAATAAATCGCCAAAAAGACAAGGGATAGAAAAACTATCCGGATCGGTCAATTTCTTTGGCAATTTATTTAGTAAAACCGCCGAACATTCCGCATTCAGTTGAACGGTAGAAATATCCTCAAGTTTCCTGTTATTTGATAAAAGATCTTTGAGATATTTTGCACATTTTGGCATTTGCGTGATGGCTTCGCAAAATGGTAAATTTATATGAATTTGTGTAAATAATTCCAAAAATCTACCATAGTGCTCATCCATCCGATCTTTTATAAATTTGGAGGGGTCGGGGAGGGAAGGTTGAAATTCTTTAATCTTATTTTGAGGAGGAGGTGGGGAAGAAATTATTACCTCTAAATCAACCTTTATGTTTGGAGTAGTTATCTCCTTCCCGCTCCGTAGTGTGATTTTTTTTTTGCTTGCTCCATTAGGTTAGGCTATGTATTGCCTGGTAATGCTCCTTGTTGGCGATCAGAGAGCATTTTTGCGAGTTGCCCAATTTGGTTGTCCAAGTTGTGGATGAATCCGGTGAGATTCTGGATATTTGAAACGTTGTTTGCCACATATTTGGAAAACAACTCTTATATTTTTTGTTTAGAATCTCAACCTGTAGAGATAAATTAGAAATTGAATCAATTTCATACATCTCGGTCAGTTTATTTGGGCGAGACCGTGGTGTACTCCATTGGTAAGTAGTCATAGCCTTCCCTTATATAAGCTCTTGAGCAGCCATCGGTGTTTTGTTATTTAAAGTACCACCAGCGGCGGTGTCAATCATTCGACGAGTTTGGAGAATGATGCCATTATAAAAGGTTTAAATTTGCAACCAATCGGGGATTGCATGATGGGGGAATCGGCGCAAGAATTCCTTAAAATGCTCCCAACTATCATAAAGAGTTTCAGTTCAATTTGGGATTAAGAGGTAATATCAATACGCAATTCGGCCGATTTAGCAGGCAGAAAATATTTCAATCGAAATTATTCCTTCATTTAGGCCCATGTAATGATGGATCCTCTTGGAAGAGAATTCAGTCACTGCTTGACTTTAGTTCGTAAAGTGAAAGGAAAGAGCTGAAGTCTTATTGCGTCATCAGAAACCCTGTTTATTTTGAAAGTATCGCTTATTTCTAAAAAAACTAAAAATATGCACGTTGGGATCCTCGTCTTGTAGCTCATCAAATTGTGCTTATTATTGTACTATTTGTTTGAAGTTTGGCTTCAATTCAAAATTATTGTTCACAATAGTAGGACAGACAATACAATATTGGGAATATTCCTAATTAAGTCGATCATAATAGGACATAGTCTGTTGCGCGGCCACATCCGAATTTGGATCACCCATATTAGAAAAAGAAGAGGAGGAAGAAGAAGAAGAAGAAGAAAAGGAAGAAGGAAATGAAGAAGGAAAATAAGTGTCACCTACGGATTCCTCAATCAGATCTTGAGAATTGGTTCCTTGAAAACTTAAGCGTCGCTGAATAGTTTGCTCGATTTCTGAATCTAATTTAAGAAGATCTGACGGATTCTCTCGGGTCATAAACCAAAAAGAAAAATGTAGAAATTGAAGAAAAAGAAGAAATGTGTGTATATATATATATATAATTAGTCATAGACTACCCGAAGACTATCCGGTGAAGGGCTCGTAGCGGTATTAGGAGATAAGATAGGATGATAACTCAAATCTCCATTTCTAAGATTTTAATTACACATGTATAAGTTTTTATGTTAATATTTATATGAATTTATTAATATTATATCTATTTCAGTTATTAAATCAGTTCCTTTATACTTTCTGTTCTAATTAAGTTTTATTTTCTGCTTTGCAGGTTTTGGAACTTTTTGGTCGAAAATGCCAGTCACGCCCTCTGCCACGTCCGTGACCTAGGGCGTGTCAAATTAAAGCCATGTTTCAAGCCTTGCTATCGGGTTCTTAGCCCATTCACTGAAGAATTGCAAGTACATGTCCGTGTAATTAAAGTCATGCCCATGTAAATGAAGTCACCCCCGTGACCCATATTGTCACGACCCTGTGATTCGTCTAGTCAATTCCGCTGCTCATCTAGTTGATCGAGGGCATGTCAAGCAGATTCAGCTAAGTCACGCCCATGTCATTTTGGACACGCCCGTGACCCAATGGCGTGACCTCTTTGTTGGGTATTGTATCCACAATCACCTGGATTTGAAGGTGTCCCCTAATGAACTAAATTGAATTGAGTATGTATTTGACGAACTCTCTTTAGATGTATTGTGACAGGTCTTAATGCTAAGTGCACACCAAAGACAGGTTGCAATGGATCACCAAACACAGTTCTAGACAATGTAATCCCTCATTGTGTAGAACAAAGTGTTGGTTCATGTGTAATCTCTCTTCTGGGGTGCACTTCATATTCTCACAACTGAAGGCTTTCAAGGTTGAGGAGTGGAGCAGGTTTTCAGAAGAAAAGGAATTTTTTCTAAGTCAATTCGTCGAGATGTCACGTGAAGTCCCGATGACTCCCGACGAATCCTGACCGTAGCCAATTTTCCATTTTGAAGAAGAAAACTCTGCGGCCAAGTCCATTCGTCGGATGTTTTCGTGAACTCCCGACGAATGTCGACGAATCCTGACAGAAGCCAATTTTCCAGTTTGAAGAAGAAAGTTCTGCGACCAAGTCCATTCGTCGGATGTTCTCGTGAACTCCCGACGAATGTCGACGAATGCTGACAGAAGTCAAAAAGGCAGCTTTGTGAAGGAATCTGTGCGGCTAAGTCAATTCGTCGAAAGTTCTCGAGAACACCCGACGAATTCCGACGAATGAAAACAGAGATGGTTTTCAAGCTTTTGCTCAGTCTTTTTAATGACTAAGTCAATTCGTCGAGTGTTCATGTGAAGTCTCGACGAATGACGAACAGACGGATTTCAAAAATTATGTTTCGTTTTGAAAATTGGGGTTGGCCGCCATGTGCAGCACACGTGTCGATCATTCCTTGTCTGTCGTCCTAGCCGTTAGAGTTCTTCTTATAAATTGTCTTTTATTTTAGGGCAAACACATTATTCTTCAACCCGATAGAAAGAGAAGAACCCAGCCGTCTTCCTCCTTGCACGCTGAACAAGTTTTTCTGAGATCTAACTTCTACGCCCTCAAGACTCGTTCTTCAGTGCTGTTCGAGATTTCTCAGATAAGAAGGCTTTTGATTTATTTGCTGTTCTATATTTTTGAAGATCTTTTCAAGAAAATCAAAAGGCCTATTCAGATCAGGTTTGCCGAGTTTCCTTTCTTCCGAATCTTTGAAGATCCAAGCTTTCGTTCTCAAGGAAGAAGAAGACTCAGTTTTTCCAAGATCTGAAGTTAATCTCTGTCGAGTTTTAATAGAAGAATTTTATTTCAAACTCTATTTGATTCCTGTAGGAGATTTTTCTCCGAGTTGTTTTGTAGGAGTTGTTTACTCCGAGTTGTAGGAGTTGTTCTCCGAGTTTGTAGGAGCCGTTGTCTCCGAGTGTAGGATTTGTTGATAAATCTGAGTTTTGGTGAAGTTGCCAACGCTAGCCCGAAGTGTTAGATAGGCGAAGAGGGAGAGAGGAGTACCCACTTTGGGGAACCTCTATAAATCTTGTGTCTCTGTGCTGTGATTTTTCTTGTTGTGTGTGCACTTAATTTTTATTCCGCAATCGCAGTAGAGATCACCTATTCACCCCCCCTTTAGGTGATTTAGGTAGACAACGACTTCTTTCAATTGGTATCAAAGCAAGGTTGTCTTTAAGAGGTTAACACCTAGATTAAAGATCCCTCCTCGTTGTCAAGATCTCTCTCTATGGACAGAGGCATGGAAAGATTTTCCTCCAAGCTCCCAGTTTGCACTAAGGAAAATTTCCCCATGTGGAAGGAAAGAGTTATCTTCTACATGGAAGCAAATGATCCCCGTATCTCCCAGATAGTTAAGGAAGGTCCGGTCATTCCTACAGTTGCTTCTACCATTGATCCCACCAAAAAGGTACCAAAGAAACTAATGGATTTGACAAAGGATGAAATTGCACTTGTCACTCTGGATAAGAAAGCAAAGCACATCATAGCTGGTGCAGTTGATGATTCTATGCTACAAAATCTGATTCACTGCAAGTCTGCAAAAGAAATGTGGGATTCTATTGTGGTTTTGATGGAAGGTACTGAAGAAGTTCGAGATGACAGGAAGTCTTTGTTGAACCAAGAATATGAAGCCTTCAAGCAACAAAGCAAAGACACAATTTCTGACACCTACGAGAAATTCTTCAAGATTGTAAACGGGTTGAGAAGATATGGAAGGGAATTCACCACGGGTGAACTAAACGATAAATTCCTTAGATCCCTCTCTAAGGAATGGGACCCCAAAGTGATAGCTATCAGAGAGTATGGTAAGTTGGCTACTACGGAGCCACAGATTCTATATGGGAAGATGCTTTCTCATGAGCTGAAGTTGAATATCAGGAAGACAGAAGAGGAAAGCAGTAAGAGCTCTGGCAAGGAAAAGCCCATTGCTCTAAAGGCTGAAAGCTCCCGGAGAAGTAGGGCCCTGTCCCCTGTGAAGGATGAATCTTCTGAGGATAAAGCTGAAAACACTTCTGAAGAATCAGAACTATCTGGAGGAGAATTCTCCCTCCTCTCCAAGCAATTCAAAAAGTTGCTTAATAAGAGGAGACAAACGAGAAAAGGCTCATCTTCCTCAAGAGATCACAGGAGATCACACCGTGACAGAAACGACAGGTATGGTTCTAAACCGAACAAACATGATTTTACTGAACCCGTTTGTTATTGTTGTAAAAAGCCAGGGCACATGATAGCTGATTGCCCACACAAGAAGAAGGAATCTTCAAGAAAAGAAGAAAAGAAGTCCTTCAAAGGAAAGAAGAAAGAGGAGAAGAGTTTTGTTGCCAAGAAGTCCAAGACTCTGAGTGATAGTGACTCAAATGAGTCTAACTCAGATGAAGAGGCATTCTTTGGACTAATGGCCATGTCAGATGATGACAAAGATGTTGTTCCTTTCACCGGTCAGGTATTATCTTCTACACCTCTTTCATGTTTAGAAACGGCATCTGATGCAAATGAAAGCTACTATTCGGAAGAGGATTCTGAGTTGACTGCTAAGTATGAGGAAATGTTGAAGGGTTTTAATAAGTGTCGAAAGCTTGTTAAAACTCAATCAAAGGAGATTCAATCTCTAAAGGATCAAGAATCAAACCTGAGAAAGGAGATTGAAGAATCTAACCTACTCAGGGATGAAATCTTATCCTTGAAGATTGCTCTCTCCGAGGCCACTTCAGCAGGCATTCAGAAGAGTGAAATTATCAATGATTTGACGAAACAGCTTGAGGCTGAAAAGAAGATCACTATGAACTTCTCTAAGCCCAAGACAGTTCTGCCTATCATAGACACTTTCACTGCTGGTTCTGGTAGTAGTGGCTTGGGCCATGTTGATGAAAAGAGTCTAAGTAGTCAGCCAAAAGAAGAGCTGCTAAAGCAAAGGGTAAAGGTCCACAGTGTGCTCCAAATTTCAAGAAGGTGATTTTTCCTACGAACACCTATGATTTTGAGAGCATGTATGGTCACTTCAGCAGACCAACTCATGTTGAGCCTGCCAAGGTGAACTCAGTGTGGACCAGACCCAGAAACTTTGGATCTAGCTCCCTCAAGGCTCCTTATGAAGAAGTTCAATTGAAGCATCATGGACCATTCGTTCATGGATCAAATGCTAAGAAAGCACCGCAGGTCAAGCCTATTGTGCCTAAGAATTGTGTATGTTGCACCAACGAGGCTTCTACCTCCAAGGTTGCTCCTCCTGCAAAGCCACCCGTTCAAAAGGCTCAGCAGAACACAAAGAGGAGATACAATAGATTTGAATGCCGGTGCTGTGGCAAAATTGGTCATTTTGCCATAGATTGTTGGTTCAATCATACTGTGCCAAGAACTCCACAAGTTAACAGTGCAAGACCGACTACTTGCAAAGTTAATGTTCCAAGTGGTGTTCCACTAACAAGGAACCAAGGGCCCAAAAATGTTTGGGTTCCTAAGGGGTATTGATCATGTTTGCAGGAATGTCCTAAGGCCAACGAAATTCCTATCTGGTATTTGGACAGTGGTTGCTCTCGGCATATGACCGGGAGAAGAAGATTACTTCAGGATTATGTTCCAGTTGAGAACGGGCCTAAAGTAAAGTTTGGCGGATCTGAACGAGGTATTATTGTTGGTTATGGTTCAATAACCAACGGCTCAGTCGTTTTCACACGCGTAGCTCATGTGAAAGGATTGAAATACAATCTGATTAGCATAAGCCAACTGTGTGACAAAGGCTATACCGTTGAGTTCTTTAGAGATAGATGCCTGATAAAGATGTCCGTGTCTGCGGAAACTATTTTAATAGGCTCTAGGAGTAGTGGTATTTACTGTTTAGATTTTATATGCTTACAGTCTTCTACCCCAGTGTATTTTGTTGCCAAAGATAGTGCATTGTGACCAATGGCACAAGAGATTAGCACATATTAATTTCAAAACTATATCTATGTTATTTTCTCACAACTTGGTAAGGGATGCCCCCAAAGTTAAATGCATTAAAGAAAGCCCTTGCCATGCTTGCCAAATGGGTAAGCAAACAAAGGCTAGCTTTAAGAGCATAATTGGCAATAATTCTACCAGATGTCTTCATCTGCTGCATATGGATTTATTTGGTCCAATGTCAGTTAGAAGCTTAGGTGGGAAAGCTTACACCTTGGTTATTGTTGATGATTACTCCCGGTTTGCATGGGTGTTCTTTCTAAAACTTAAGTCAGAAACCTTCGGCATATTCACTAATTTTGTCAAGCTTATTCAGAATGAAATTGACTGTTCAATGGTCAAAATCAGAAGTGACCATGGAACAGAATTTCAGTCTGGGGCCATGACAGAGTTTTATGAAAGTCAAGGTATCTCCCATGAGTTTTCCTCTCCTCGTACTCCACAGAGAAATGGAGTAGCCGAGAGAAAGAATAGAACCCTCATAGAAGCTGGGAGGTCTATGTTGAGTGATTCTGCTCTTCCAGAATATTTCTGGGCAGAAGCTATCAACACAGCTTGCCATGTGCAAAACAGAGCACTCATCAATAAGAACCATCGTAAGACCCCATATGAGATTCTAAAGGGCAGAAAACCAAAGATTTCATATTTTAGAATTTTTGGCAGTAAATGCTATGTACTTAACAATGGGAAGCATCCTACAACCAAGTTTAGTGAAAAATGTTTTGAAGGTATTTTCATAGGATATAGTAGCCATAGTAAGGCATATAGAATTTTCAATAAGAAAACTCTGGTGGTAGAGGAAACAGTCCATGTTGTATTTGATGAGACGAGCCTGCTGCATAGCAACTCGTCTAGTGTGTTCATTGAAGATGCAGGTGAAAAGCTAAAGGAACTCTCTATGCAAGATGGAGTAAAAACCACAGATGATGCTCCAAGGTTAGCAGAAGAGATCTCGGATCACTCAGAAGATGAACATGAAGTTCATGAAGAAGAAGATATTCCAGAGGTGGCTGAACCTCAAGTTGCTCCTGAAAATGCAAATAACATGGGAGTCAGATTTTCAAGAGATCATCCAGCTGATCAGATTATCGGAGATCCTTCAAGCAGAGTTCTAACGAGAAGAGGTACAACTAACGAAGTTTTACATTTAAGTTTTCTTTCACAGATTGAGCCGAAGAAGTTTGAAGAAGCAAACACCGATCCATCCTGGATCCTTGCTATGCAAGAGGAGCTCAACCAATTCAAGAGATGTAAAGTTTGGGAGTTAGTACCAAGACCCAAAGGACAAAATGTAATTGGAACCAAATGGGTCTACCGGAACAAGCTTGATGAAAAGGGCATCATTACAAAGAACAAAGCAAGACTGGTTGCACAAGGATACAGGCAAGAAGAAGGAATTGATTTTGATCAGACTTTTGCACCAGTAGCAAGACTTGAAGCCATCAGATTATTTCTGGCTTATGCTGCATATAAGGGATTTAAGGTTTTCCAGATGGATGTGAAGTCAGCCTTCCTGAATGGAGACCTTAAAGAGGAAGTATATGTAGCTCAGCCTCCAGGTTTTGTAGATTCTAACTTTCCTGATCATGTATATTATTTACATAAGGCTTTGTATGGTCTCAAACAGGTACCCCGAGCCTGGTATGAGACATTGTCTAGGTTCCTTCTTGAGAACAAATTCACAAGAGGAACAATAGATAAGACATTGTTTCTTAGAGAAGTAAAAGGCGAGATTTTGCTAGTGCAAATCTATGTCGATGATATTATATTTGGTTCTACAGATGACAAACTTTGCAAAAGGTTTTCCAACTTGATGCAAGGTAAGTTTGAAATGAGCAGCATGGGAGAGCTGAAATATTTCTTAGGACTCCAGGTGCACCAATCTGAAGATGGAATTTTCATCTCTCAGACGAAATTCACCAAAGAGCTCCTCAAGAAATTTGGAATGGAGAGTGCAACCTCTATGAGGACTCCAATGGGCTCAAGTATGTCTCTGGACAAGGATGAGAAAGGGAAACCTTTTGATGAAACCAAGTACAGAAGCATAATTGGGTCCTTGCTCTACCTTACTGCCAGTAGGCCCGATATAATGTTTTCAACATGCGTTTGTGCCAGGTATCAGGTGAACTGTAAGGAATCTCATTATGCCGCTGCAAAAAGGATTCTGAGATACCTTAAGGGTACACCAAATCTCGGCTTATGGTACCCGAGAAGCAATGATTTTGAACTAATTGGTTTTTCAGATGTTGATTTTGCAGGTAGCAAAGATGATAGAAAGAGTACTTCAGGAACTTGCCAATTCTTGGGAAAAAGGCTTGTGTCATGGAGTAGCAAGAAGCAAAATTGTGTTGGAATATCAACTGCTGAATCGGAGTATATCTCTGCCGGCAGTTGCTGTGCACAACTTTTGTGGATAAAGAATCAGCTTGAGGACTATAATTTAAAGCTCACAGAAATCCCCATGTTCTGTGACTCCTTAAGTGCTATTGCCATAGCAAATAATACAGTCTATCATAGCAGAACGAAGCACATCGAGCTTCGCTACCACTTCATCCGGGAACATGTTGAGAGTAAGGATATTAATTTGTTATATGTTAATACTGACAAACAAATTGCAAATATTTTTACGAAGCCTCTGGACGAGACCAAGTTCAATTTCTTCAAAATGGAACTTGGAATGCTTAACAAGGAATCATGAGGACAAGAATATTGGAATTTCACGAAATTACACGGGATTTCACAGGATAAAAACAGAAAATTTCATGAAGTTTCACGGGATTTCACATGTCAAAATATCTCTCTTCTCAGACACGTTTCTCGTGAACCCTCATTATTAAATACAATTTATTGGATCCGAAGAGCCATCCGTGAAATCAGGTACGCGCCTAAATTTACTTTATATATATAAGAACAAAGAGAGCACGTGATTCCACGCATTCTTCCGTGAAACCCTTCCCGTCTCTCCGTCTCCCTCGATTCTTCCGTGAAACACTGTTTCTCTTCTCCGATTCCGTCAAGCTCGATGGCGCCCAAAGCCGCTGGAGGTCTGCATTCAGGTGGAGAGCTAGTGCGAGGTAGCTTTCGAACTGCTTCAGATGAGTTCAGAAACATTATCTTGATGCTTGATGTCGCCGGGCTTAGCTATGTCTTGGAAGAGCCGGCTAAAATTCTCGAACAAGACGTTCTTGAGTTCTACAGAAATGCAAAAATCTCTGGTCAAGGCAAGAAGATAAAGAGCAACATCAGGTCTTGCAAAATCGTTTTGAAAGCTAGTGGCATTAACAGGATTTTGAGGATGCCTGAAGTCGAATCAGAAGAAGTGTTGGCTGAAGATTTTCTCCAGGCCAAAAGATTCTGTGGCATTCTTGATGAAGGTTCAAAGATAAGAAGAAAATTCATGAATGAAGGAGGTAAGCTTCTGTGTGATATTTTAGGAAAAGTCTTATTGTGCAAGGTAGGTTCCCATGACTACCTATGTGAAGATGCCTTTAAAATTCACACAGCTATTATTTGTAGAAAGAATTTTAATTTTGGTGAAGTTCTTTTTGAGAAAATTAAAGACAACTTTCATGCCCCAAATTTTGGAAGAATTATTAGTTTGTTGCTGAATGGTAGTAATCCAGATTTTTTTAATCTTGGAAGAGGTATACCCATCCATCACACTAAGAAAATCAACTCCTCTATTTTCTCCAAATGGGAAAGGGTCATTCCAAAGGGTGGAGTCAAGATTGTTGTTAGTGCTGATGAGGACCCTGTGCAAAATGAGAATAGGACTCATGAAGAAGGACAACCCTCAAGGGGTAGTGAACCCAGCACAGCTCCTGAACAAGACAGAGGTGAACATGTTGAGGGGGAGCCTCCAACCCCAAGAGACATTGCTGAAAGTAGTGCTGCTTCAAAGGAAATTCCTCCCAGTGAAACTGATCCAGTGTATGTTGATCCAGTCAGTCCTGCTGTCCCTGATACTGTTCCAGACCTAGAAGGTCAAGAGAAATCTGTTGTTGAAGATGAAGCTGCTATGTTAGAAGACTCCAGAAGATCCCCTGCAGAGTTTGCTTATAATTCAGAACACAGTGAAGACTTGGCAGATCATGAATCTGTTCCTTCTGAGAAATCAGATTCTATGGAGATGGGCAGTCTTGGTGCTCAGTTGAAGCTAGCAAAGAAGATGTCTTTAACTGAGGGGGAGAAAGAACAAGAAGACATATTTATGGGTGAATCTGCAGTCCCTCCTGTGATGCTCTTGCCCCCTCCAGAGAGTACTTTGAGACAATCTCCAAGAGCTACTGTGCTTGATAAGCAAGCACAGTCTACTAGTTTTGTAGCTGGTAGAGTCTCTCCTGATGATTTTGAAACTGGAGAGAGCTCTCACTCTTCCTTGCTCAAGTCAATTTCAACCTTGCTGTAAGCTCAAATAAAGCATTTTGATCAGTCCATCAAATCAGTCTATCAGAAAATAGATAAAGTTGATAGTGCTTTGAGGCAGGAAATGGCTGAGATAAGACATGAAATGGGAAAATTCAAGAATGATCAAGAAGCTTGGATGACAAAAGCAGGAAAAGCTTTGGACCACATCAATCAAGGAGTTGGGCATGCTCTAAAGAACCTTCATCAGGTTGCTGAAGATGTCCTTCATCTGAATACTGCTCAAACAACTCTCAACACTGCTCATGATCAAGGGATTACTTTTCTAGATAATCAAGTTGAGATGCAGCTAAACAAACTCTATACCCTCCTACATGAAGATGTCATAAAGGGGGAGGAGAGTATTGTGTCTAAAATAGAAGAAAGTGCTGGTAGAGTGAATGACTTGGATGGAAATGTATTTTCCAAGATGCAAGAGCTTAAGGAGAACATATTACAAAATGTTGTAGATGTGAATTGGTACACTCATGAATCTATAAGCTGGCTGTTCAAAGAAGTTGCAGGCATGCTTGGACTCACTGTGGTGGACAAGATGCCAGATGTTCCTTCTTCAAGTGTTCCAGGTCCAAGTGCTCCAAATTCTTCTCATTTTCCTGTTGAGGATCCTGATTTTGCTATAGCAGACATCCCAATTTCCTCCTATCAAGAATTCTGGGATGATCCAGTGCTTGAAAGCTCCAAAGCTCCTGAATCTTCTGAAAAATCTTTGAAAAGGAAGATCTTTGGTGATAAACCTTCTGCAAAAAGGTCTAATCCTCACAAGAATATCAGAGAATTCTATGATATGCCTCCTCCAAGAAATTTCCAAGAAAGTTGGAGTCCCTCTTCAAAGGATATCATTCTTACAGCTTTCAACTTAGTCAGTAGGCAAAATGAAAGTGTCAGTAAACATTACAGTCAGGAGGAATGGGATAAGTTCAAGAAAAGGACAACTGAAAGGGGAATTCATTTCAAGACAGGTGGATCTAACGAAACTGCTCCTGATAGATATTGGCCCAAACCAAAGGCATTCTTTGAGAGAATGGAATCTGAACAGAGAAAGAGAGCTGAGGCAGTGGACAGAATTTTTGGAAAGATGAAAGGCAAGGACCAAGCATGAGCTGAGCTGTTCTGGAATCATGTTGTTTCTCTTTGCTTATATATATACGAGCAGTCGTGCACGGGGGACCCCGTGCGGGGGCGACATTGGTCGGGGCGACATTGGTCGGGGCGACTTTGGTCAGGGCAGTGACATTGGTCGTGGGCGATGACATTGGTCGTGGGCGACGACATTGGTCGTTGGGGGGACATTGGTCGTCGGGGCGACATTGGTCGTCGGGGCGACATTGGTCGTCGGGGCGACATTGGTCGTCGGGGTGACATTGGTCGTGAGCGACGACATTGGTCATCGGGGCGACATTGCGGCGGGGGCGGCGACATGAGGCAGGGGCGGCGACATGAGGCAGGGGCGGCGACATGCGGCGGGGGCGACGACATGCGGCGGGGGCGGCGAAATTCGACTTATCAATGAAGGTCCTGCGGAAGGTCCCTTATTTTTCCTTTCAGTGGCAACTTCTTGTAGTTGTATTCCATGTTCTCATAAGCATGCTTATGGAAGTATCATGGTATAGTTATTGAAATTTCATATATTGTTTTAAACACTCTCTTTAATGTACATCAAGACATTAGATAATCTACAGGTGAATTTTAATCTTTTTGATATTATAGGGGCGGAGTAATAGTGAGAAGTGAATTTTAATCTTTTTTTAGTCTTAGTTCGCTTATTTTGGGGTTTCTGAAGGAACTTTGTAAAGATGTAATCAATTTTTGCATTTTTTTAATGCAGGAATTTTTGGCTCTGGGTTGGGTAATCTGCTCCCACCGGCAGCAACCAGGGCGGCGATGCTTATCCAAATATATAATCACGTAATTCTATATTAGACTCTATATTAGACGGCAACATCTCAACCGGTGCGTCAAGGCTCCTCTTTTTAGATGGGTAATATATAGGAATGCAAAATACAGTAGCTGTTAGATTTATTTCATTAATAATAATATGTAAAAGCAACATTAAAATGTAGAAGGTGGAGCTTTTCTTCACAAATTTTGCACAGACCTTGAGTAGGACGACGAAGCGCCAAGTAAGAGTGAAGGAAACCTCCACAAAGCCGACCTCCAACATCATCTCGCCGTCGCTAAAACTCTGGTGTAAGTCTCTACATGTTCAGGCTAGCATTGACGAATACATCAACTCGTGAATAAAATTAAAACAAAATATGTCTTTTCATGGAAAAAATAGCAATCTAGTAAATTGAAGGCATGTCTTAAATATAATCATACTGGACGTTGCCATTAAAATCAGCCTGGAATTGCAGCACTGGACGCTGCAGGAATGATTCATCTCAATTAAGTCACGTCTAACAATTTCTCAGTTTTATTGGTTATGCAAAATATAAATGAACAATTAACATAATTCAAAATTTCGTGTATCTTTTCTAGTTAAGAATGAACAATTCGACCAATCTCGTGTACCTTTGGTTTGCACGAATGTCGGCACTCGATCAACTTCAGTAGCATGGTTAGCCATTCAGTTGGATGGCGCGATTAATCTGAACATAGACAAATGCAGTTGGATGGCGCGATTGATAGAGCCATATTGAAATCCAAATCCATCATCAATCTCCCCACGTAGGTGAAGATATTGCTGGCTGTATATGATGATAATTCATAAATGATGGAGAGGAGAACTGAGGTGCATATATAAATGACGATTCCTCCTATACGTAACAATGGAGAAGAGAACCAACTAATTAGAGCATGTCTTTGCACGGCAAAGCGCTTCCTCTAATATCATGATGAGATAAATTAAGTTTTTCTTTTAATTCTCTTACCACATGCCAAGATCACTACCCACACTCTTTAATATTCAGAGTTTTGAATTTAAACAAAGTGCCAACTCCAAATTTAATTAATAAAAAAAGAAAATCACATTAATTATTAATCACTGCATAATTCTAAATGATTATAAGATCTCATGCACCATCTCTATAAATAGGCCAGCCAACCATCCCTAGAATAAAGCAATTATAAATCTAAAAGATCTTGTTCACATACACACACACACACAAAAGATTTTGTGCTAACTTACAAAGTGTATTTCCAGATGTGCAAGACACCATGAGAAGTTTTCCTTCCCAATCCACAGTGTGTTCACTACACAAATAGATCAAACTATAAGCTTCTTTCCAGAAAATAAGATATCCTAAAATTGAAACTTACCAATGATGCACTACAAACTAACCATTTTAGTAGATCTGAATGAAAAAAGGAGTGCGTCATTGGCTGTGGGCTGCGTGATTGAAAACAATTGAAAGCAACTGAAAGCAATAGTAATCCTGCACCATTTTAGTAGATCTGAATGAAAAAAGGAGTGCTTAACTTAATGTTGGGCTGCTGCCACACATAATGAAAAAAGTAAGGACAAAATGTTGGGTATAAAAATCGAAAGAAAACCAAAAAAAAAAGGAGTGCATAAATCATTCTGCATAAATCTGAAACCATATTTACAAATTGTTGGGCATTAAATTCTGCATAAATCTGAAATCATTCCTGAAACCATATTTGCAAAATGTTTGGCATTAAAATCTGAATGTAATTTTTTTTGATATATCATTCATTCTGCATAAATCTGAATACATGAAACTTATGATAATATATAATTGGTACAGTCAACCATAATCTGAATGCATTTTTATTTTCCCCCTCTTCTTTCATTGCATGGATAACTCATGCACTTGAGCAAATCACTCGTGCACTTGAAGCAAATCATTTGACAGTGAGTTGCTTAATTATCAAGAAATTGGAAATGGAAATTGGTTCGACAGAGGTGCACTACAAACTAACCACTTGCATTTTTATTTTCCCCCCTAACCAATATCACCAATGGAGGCCACGGAGAGCCCTGCAGTGAGTGCATCCCAATTACTGGTGGTCCCTGACAGCATTAAGATGCAGAGGAAAGAGAATTAAGATGATGAGAAAAAATCTATTAAAATGACAAAAACTAAGTTGAGAATCTATGCGTGTAACAAAAAATCTATTAAGAATATATATTAAGATCTTAATTTCACTGTCCAGGATCTACATTAAGGTGTTCCCTGCATTTTCTGTTCAGGGAGTGCAGCTCTAATCCCAGCATGGATCGGCCTCTACAGTAAAAGAAAATCTGACGAAAAGCTTAATGTAGATCCTAAATTAAGAGGTTTGATAGAAGAAATGAGAAATACCTTGCAATCAGATGCCAACAATGTTAACAGTGCAGCCTCGCCTGAGCTTACCATAAAAATCTCCATGTATGACCCTTTCTCCTCCAAAGCAGAGCAATAAGATGCCAACAATCTTCTATAAGGAGAAATTAAGAGGTTTGATAGAAGAAATGGGAAATACCTTGCAGAGGAGCACTGTCGAAGCGGGGAAGGAGCTGCGGAGGTTCTACGGAGGATCTATCGAGGCGCTTTCGAGGGCTGGCGAGGCGCTGGCGAGGGCTGGCGAGGGCTGGCGAGGGCTGGCGAGGGCTGGAGAGGGCTCTGTCGAGGGGCTGGAGAGGCGCTGGCGAGGGTTTTTTAGAAGATTTGGAGGCTCTGTCGAGGGCTGGCGAGGGCAAGTTGGAGGAGGCTTTGTCGAGGGCTGTGGCGCTGCTTTCGGCGGGCGGCAGGCGCCAGTCGAGGAGTAGGGGCAGCTTTTCGGCGCGCGGCAATCCATGAACAGGAGATGGCGTGCGGCGTTGGAGGAGTAGAGTAAGGGAATAATGTTTGATTTTTTTCAAGTATATTTTTTTATTTCATTTTTATTAAGGGCATTGATATTCATACCTCTTAAATGGCTATTTTTAGCCCACTTATATTTGTACCCATATTGGATATTAGTACCCATAGTGGATATTTGTACTCAATCAAATTTTTATTTTTAAAAAATGAACAAATAGTTAAAAGTTAATTTGTTAAATGTCCGATACATTATTTCATTCTATTTCAATACGCAAAATTCATATTTCATTCCAAACTGAACGGAAGTTAAATGTCCGATACATGATAAATATTCTTTGCATCACTTAAAGTACACAAAAAGTACGCAAAACATCAAATAGTCGTCGTTTCTTGCAGTCGTCTCCCAAAAAACCTAAATAATAAGAAAATAACAATTAGCAAACATCAACTCAATAATAATCATAATTATTTATATTATCCGGAGCTTACCTTACGAATTAATTCATTGAAATGTTTAAAAATCTCCAAATGTTCCCAATAGAAATCTCCAAAAATCTGTCAAAATTGCACTACAAAGAAAAAAATTTATAATTAGCATTGAAGTAGAGAAGACACTAACAAGTAAATTTTTTTAGTAAGTAATCATACCTTGTCATTAAAAAAGCCGGGTGATAAATGATTCATCCCATTCTGATGCTTGTGGTTCATGGTATCTTGTCCAAACAGAAAATAACGGCGGCATTGGACAATCATCTTTCATCCGTAACATGATGAAGTGATTGTCATTTATATATCCCATGTAAACAACTTTCCGAATAGCAGTAGGAGCTGAATGTAGCGGCAAAAATGTGAATGATTGTTGAATGGAAAAGTGTACCAACTGAATATTATAGCATGATGCCACCAATAATCCCATGTCGGGCATGGTCATCCACTTGTCAAGTGGGGCTGGAACCACCCAACAATCAATAGCCTTTAACAACTCCAATGTCTTCGGCACCCCAAAAATGTCATTATATAACGGTTGATGTTTGTGGATTTCACTTGCTAAATCATGACGAACTTGCATCCAATTATCACCCATGTCTAATGACAAACTTATAACTTTGTAGCCGCAATGTCCATCTCCCATAACATCGATCGCACCCACAATATTTGTCTGTATATGTAGAGGCATCTGAGCACGTACTTTCTCTAAAAATCCACTTCTTGTAGGTATGAATTTTTTTGTAGCCTTAATCAGTTTTGTCTTCAATTGCTCTTGCTCATGTAAAATAACATGCTCAAAATGAGAAAGATCTCTTTTTGTGGATTTATAGTCATCCATAAATTTTTTCACACTTCCTTTTGGCCGTCCTTTATATTTTGTGGGCATTCTAGGCTCCATAGTTTGACTTGCTTCCGGGTTGACCATGTCACGTATTTTTTTTTTAATTTCTCTTCTTTGTAAATCACTTATATTACTATACTTCTTAAGTATTTCTTCTACATCATTCTCGATGTCATTTGTCTCCTCCATCTCTTCCTTAACTTTGACGTTAGGTTGTTTCTCAAGCATAGTTAACTGCTTCCATTGTTTGTGTATCATCCATAATGGCAAAGGATTACCATCTTTAACATACGACTCCAACTCATGTGCACACGGTAAGCCCATCGTATATCTAATTTTATGAACACATTGCCCTGCCTCCAAACACCCATTTTTCACCTTTTCCTCTTCCTTCTTAATAATCTCCAATGCTGCAATGGAAACACTACCAATGAGATTTGAATAGAGAGAACCTTTGAAACTCATGGACACATGAATTTTACTTTGACCAAACATTCTTTTAATTGATGTATGTTGCAAATTTATCATTTGATCAAAAGTAGTCCAAACTGTTGCAAGGTTTCCAATTGAAACTTCAAGGAACTTCTTCAAATGACTATGCCCACCCTCAACACGATTTGTTGATGTGTTCCCCAAATGCAAATATTTGTCTACCCAATATGAAACAAACAATTCCTTGTACGGCTCTATCCATGTGGTTGTGACATAAGAAAGGACATTCAGATATTTGCCTCCATAATCATTCAACATTTCATTATACCGGAAGTGAAATTCATTTTCTGTACGTGAATTTACTAGATGTTGCCATACACCCAAGTACTTGTCACATTCTTTACCATGTTTAAAAACTTGGCCTTCTCATTATATATAGTTCTAATAACAGTTGCATTTTCTGGATTTCTTTTCTTCAATGACGATAATATTGTACGTGGCTTAACACCAGCATTAAACATTTCAGCCACTACTTTTTGCTCATTATCATCTAGCCTACCAATGTATGGGTGCGCTTCGAGATGAACAAATTCATGGTTGTGCAAACCATATTTAACCTCAATCTTCCATTCATTGTTATCTTCTCTACGCCAAGGATTACCCTAGGTTTTGTCCTTGTGGTGAGATTATCTGCCCTCAAAATAATGATAACAAAGCCCAAATTTTTTGCAGTGTTTCTGGCCCAAACAATTAAGTCCTCTTTACTTGGAAAACTCATATTTGTGCAAAAATATTTTCCAACATCAACTGAATTATCTTCAATAAACTCCTCATTTGTCAACAATTTAACATTCTCTGAATTCATGATCTAAAAAAACAAGGAAATATTTTTTGAACAAATCAAAATCTAACAATTTTGCTAAGAACAAATTAAAATTTCTAATGTTCATGAAGATTTCAGAAAAATACCTCCAAAAATTAACACCAACTAAAATAGCAAGCACAAATATGTGATTCAGAGAGATGAAAACCTAACAAATAAATTTTTACATTTAGGAAACCAAAAATTATGAAACTAAATTAGCAAGCACGAATATTATAGCCATGGAACGATAAGAAAATACTCACAATGGGCTATGAGAGAGTTGAGAGGATGATTTCGAAACCTACAAAATATTTTTCAAGAAGCTTTGAGCATTCTAGGGTTTTAGGGTAGAAAAAAATTGAGAAAAAATTAAAAAAAAACCTCACCGGAGCTGAAGGAGGTAGTTCTAATGGCGGAAAGGAGACGAAACCCGCAAGATTTATGGCCGGAAAACACCTTGGCGGGCGGCAGAAGGGGGGCAGGCGAGCGGCGGAAGGGGGGCACGCGACCGGCAGAAATGGCGATGCAGGAAGACGAGGGAGACCGACCGGCTGCTCTAAAAAAACGGGAGTTATGAGTGGGTACAATTAGGGTTTTTTTAGGCTTTAATAAGACCTCATATTTGAAACTAAATGGGTAAAAATAGCCATTTAAGGGGTATGAATATCAATGCCCTTTATTAATTGTTGTTTGGAATGACCAAAAAAACCGAGTCCAGAAAATATTTGGAGGCATTGTTTGGAGGGCAATCTTGTCTATAAAATGTTTCACCAAGCCCCCTTTCCTCTTCCCTTATATAATAAAGATATATATTGTGTTTGGATAAAACATTGATTCTCTCTTTAAATTATTATTGCCTGGTTGTGCTGTTTTTATTCAATTATACTTTCTGTGTAATTCAACTTAGTGCATAGGGTTATGACATCTTCAAATAGGGGGAGATTGTTGGGTATTGTATCCACAATCACTTGGATTTGAAGGTGTCCCCTAATGAACTAAATTGAATTGAGTATGTATTTGATGAACTCTCTTTAGATGTATTGTGACAGGTCTTAATGCTAAGTGCACACCAAAGTCAGGTTGCAATGGATCACCAAACACAGTTCTAGACAATGTAATCCCTCATTGTGTAGAACGAAGTGTTGGTTCATGTGTAATCTTTCTTTTGGGGTGCACTTCATATTCTCACAACTGAAGGCTTTCAAGGTTGAGGAGTGGACCAGGTTTTCAGAAGAAAAGGAATTTTTGCTAAGTCAATTCGTCGAGATGTCACGTGAAGTCCCGATGACTCCTGATGAATCCTGACAGAAGCCAATTTTCCATTTTGAAGAAGAAAACTTTGCGGCCAAGTCCATTCGTCGGATGTTCTCGTGAACTCCCGACGAATGTCGACGAATCCTGACAGAAGCCAATTTTCCAGTTTGAAGAAGAAAGTTCTGCGGCCAAGTCCATTCATCGGATGTTCTCGTGAACTCCCGACGAATGTCGACGAATGCTGACAGAAATAAAAAAGGCAGCTTTGTGAAGGAATCTGTGCGGCTAAGTCAATTCGTCGAAAGTTCTCGAGAACTCCCGACGAATGAAAACAGAGATGGTTTTCAAGCTTTTGCTCAGTCTTTTTAATGACTAAGTCAATTCGTCGAGTGTTCACGTGAAGTCTCGATGAATGACGGACAGACGGATTTCAAAAATTATGTTTCGTTTTGAAATTTGGGGTTGGCTGCCATGTGCAGCACACGTGTCGATCATTCCTTGTCTGTCGCCCTAGCCGTTAGAGTTCTTCTTATAAATAGTCTTTTATTTTAGGGCAAACACATATTATTCTTCAAACCGATAGAAAGAGAAGAACCCAGCCGTCTTCCTCCTTGCTCGCTGAACAAGTTTTTCTGAGATCTAACTTATGCACCCTCAAGACTCGTTCTTCAGTGATGTTCAAGATTTCTCAGATAAGAAGGCTTTTGATTTATTTGCTGCTCTATATTTTTGAAGATCTTTTCAAGAAAATCAAAAGGCCTATTCAGATCAGGTTTGCTGAGTTTCCTTTCTTCCGAATCTTTGAAGATCCAAGCTTTCGTTCTCAAGGAAGAAGAAGACTCAGTTTTTCCAAGATCTGAAGTTAATCTCTGTCGAGTTTTAATAGAAGTATTTTATTTCAAACTCTATTTGATTCCTGTAGGAGATTTTTCTCCGAGTTATTTTGTAGGAGTTGTTTACTCCAAGTTGTAGGAGTTGTTCTCCGAGTTTGTAGGAGTTGTTGTCTCCGAGTGTAGGATTTGTTGATAAATCTGAGTTTTGGTGAAGTTGTCAACGCTAGCCCGAAGTGCTAGATAGGCGAAGAGGGAGGGAGAGAGGAGTACCCACCTTGGGGAACCTCTATAAATCTTGTGTCTCTGTGCTGTGATTTTTCTTGTTGTGTGTGCACTTAATTTTTATTCCGCAATCGCAGTAGAGATCACATATTCACCCCCCCTAGGTGATTTAGGTAGACAATGACTTCTTTCACTCTTCAACAACCGCCGCAATTGATTCTAGGTCAAATCTTTTTCTTTCGTTCCATATCCATCCAAAAATGCCCAAGAACACACTCGTGTCTGAGGGCATGTAGCTTCGAGTTACGTCAATTTTGGCGATTTCTTGCCCAACATTCCCGGGGTTTTAAGGTGACGGTTATTCCCAGTCACACTCTTGGACACGGGGGTGACCAAGGGTGTGACTCCACATCTTTTCAGCTATAAAAGCCAGCAATATCCAGAAGAAAAGGAGTCCAATTTTGGATTTTGTTTTCAGCTTTTTTTATTATTTTTATGTTGTTCTAGCTAATTTCTACTTCAAGTTGTAAGTTTAACTTTTGCAATTTCAATTCAAGTATTGGTAGTTTTTTTGTATTTCTTTGAATCAAATCTTCTCCTACCTCTACTTGTATTCTCATCATCATGATGAGAAACTATAATTCATTTAACACTTGATCATGATGAACTTTTGAATGAAATAAAATAAGGTTTGGATTATTCTAAATTAGAAAACTCTATTTTTAATTAACTTTGATTTATCTTTGATTTACTTTGCTTTGATTCCATATGGTCGGAATATAACTTTCAATCTAAGATCTGTATTCTAGTTGATCGAGAGATCGCTCAAAGATAAAAGGCGTTTCATGCACTTCTCGAGAGAGGACGACATAAATCTTCTGGATTGGAGTCAAATCTAATAGTGGGTTCACCGTTTAAAGCAAGCTTAGGGGTTTTGACTGGTCGAGAGATCTTAATCGATCAACCTAAGGTTAGTTGGTAGTATTCCTCGAGAGAGGTGCTATTATATATTTGGTACCTCCACGATCGAAGTATTATTTTTAAAGGCTTTGCGAATTTATCATTTATAAATTTCTATTTTATTCCAAAAGAATTCTAGATCAAGTGCTAATCTCTTAATCATCAAATTTCTTTTTAGTTTAATCGCTTACTTTCGTTCTCCGAAACAAAACCCAACTTTTGATCGGTAAAATAATAGCTCTTCATTGTGAGTAGAGTTACTCAACAACCCGGAAAGAATACAACACTTGATTTCTTAAAATTCTATACTATAGAATGATAGGTACACTTGTCTTATCAGATTATATTTGGATCGCATCTTAAATTTTACGCATCAACAAAGCTTGAAGATGGAAGGATTTTTATACCATAATTTAACTTTGCCTTAGAACACAAACTGGGCAAAGCCAAAGTTGTGGAGGATGCACTCGTTCGCATGGCAGAGTTAGCGGTGATATTCATGGCGAAGAGCGACCTAATTGAGCATATAAAGAATGGTCTTGATGAGGATTCCCTTGCAAAGCATCTCCTGCAAGTAGTTCGAGAGGGTCATGAAAAGATATTTTAGGTAAAGGATGGGCTACTTTTACACCAAAGGTAGAAGACAATACATCACAAAGTGAGGAAATATATGGAGGGACATAATCAAGGAGTGTTATGTGTAGAATCCCCCAAACTGCTAGGCCCATAGAGAATTTTTGTCATGACAAGTCATGACAAAAATAGGATAAGTGACACCGGGCACTAGGATGACTAGTTGAAAGGAGTGAAGAACCCATGGTGTGCACTCAGCCACCATGGGCCACCCTAGTGCAAAGTGGGCCAAAGAGGCCCCGTGAACTCATTAAGATAGGAAGGAAACCATTTTGGGGTGCATATAGCAAATCTTGATGGCCTAGCCTAGGGGTGACCAACAGACTCCAATGAGCCAACCTAACCACACCATGACCCCCATGACCATCCAAGGAGGTGAGTAGACCACTAGGGACCCTTGAGGCCAACCAAATTGGTCAAAATGACCAAAAGTCAACTTTAGGCCACCTAGGTCAAACCTCCATAAGAAAGGGCAATTGAACTCCAAATGATCACATTGGACCCACCCCCATATGGCAACCTACCTAGGGGACCTAATGGACCCAAAATCCCCATCATAGGGTCATCAATTTGGCGAAATTGGGCTAATTTCTAAAAAGCCCCAATTTGCCCTATTTGGGTCAAGTAAGCCAAACTCAAGCTAGGCGGACTTAACCCAAAGCCAACCTTAGAACCTTTGGGCTCAACGCCACCTAATCAGCCCAACAATGGGCTGAATTACCTTGGGCCCCAATTGAGCCCAAGGGGAGGTCCAACAAGGTGGTGGCCGACCACCACGAAAGGACTTGAATTCAAGAGGAATTCATGGAGAGGTGGCCACTTGGCCACCACTCCCCAATTCCTGGCCTGCCCCTGCCTTCCCAAGGAATTCCAGCAGAAGAAGGGGCTGAGTTGGCTGCCGGTGAGAGGGTGGGGAGGAGAGAAAGAGCTCACCTTATCGGCCACCATAATGGCCATTCCCCATTTCCAATGCAATGCAACCAATCTCCCTCTCCTTTGGCATCATTTCGAGCTCAGGAATAAATTCCTGATGAGCTGTAGGCGTGCGGCTGGCTGGGGTGGTGGCCACATAGAGGAGATCGCCGGTCATTGATAGCTAGCAATATACACTCCCCCGGCTCATTTCAATCTCACGATCACCTTCAGAGCACTCAGAGCAGTCGAGCCCCCCCCCCCCCCTCCTGATTGAGCTTTCGACCTCAGCCGCACCAGAAGCCATGGATGTCGGGAATAGGAATGCGATCTTCCTCCGCCGCAATACCCGTCGCCAAGCTCGCGCATAGACAAGTTCCTTTCCCCCTCTTCCTGTGCTAGCATCTCTTATCTCCCCATGTCGATTTGAGCCATGCAATGGCGATTTCACTTTGAGTTTTTCCATGTTCCTAGATGAAAAAACGAAAGGTTTCGGAGCCCTACTCCGGCCACCCCAGCCTAATCGGACACCACCAGTCGACAACCCTATGTCGACTAGTGGTGGTGGCATAGGCGTTTCGCCGGAAACTGTCGGGATGGTTAAATCGTTGGCTCATCGAGAAAGATGGGTTGCTAACCGTCCGATCTGGATGATTGGATAACCGCAGCCCAATTTATTTTAAATTAAACTTATTTAAATGATTTTGTCACACTATACACGAATTTTGTAAGCCAAATTTGAGGCCCTTAGAGGCCATATAATGAAAAATGACCAGAGACAAGTCTTGTATATCTGGATGTCTACTTTCATTTGAAAGTAAAATCAAATCATTTGGTCAAGTGTAGCTTCTTCTATGCCATTTTTGGTGTGACATATATATATTTGTATTTTGTTAAGATAAACAATTTGTACAGAACTTGCATGTTAACTTCACCTAGGTTAGGCTCATTTCTGGAGATAGTGATCAACATGAATATTGTAGACCTTGAGGTTACCTTTAAAATGCCACTAATTTTAATGTCTTTTGGTCAAGTGTAGCTCCTTCTATGCCATTTTTGGTGTGACATGTATATATTTGTATTTTGTTAAGATAAACAATTTGTACAGAACTTGCATGTTGACTTCACCTAGGTGAGGCTCATTTCATGAGATAGTGATCAACATGAATATTGTATACCTTGAGGTTACCTTTAAAATGCCACTGATTTCATGTCATTTGGTCAAGTGTAGCTCCTTCTATGCCATTTTTGGTGGGACATGTATATAAGGTGAATTTGTTAAGATAAATAATTGCTAACAAAACTTGCATGTTGATTTTACCTAGGTTAGGCTCATTTCTGTAGATAGTGATCAACATGAATATTATAGACCTTGAGGTTACCTTTAAAATGCCACTGATTGCATGTCATTTGGTCAAGTGTAGATCCTTCTATGCCATTTTTGGTCTGACATGTATATATTTGTATTTTGTTAAGATAAACAATTTGTACAGAACTTGCATGTTGACTTCACCTAGGTTAGGCTCATTTCTGGAGATAGTGATCAACATGAATATTTTAGACCTTGAGGTTACCTTTAAGATTCAACTGATTTCATGTCATTTGGTCAAGTGTAGCTCCTTATATGCCATTTTTGGTGTGACATGTATATATTTGTATTTTGTTAAGATAAACAATTTGAACAGAACTTGCATGTTGACTTCACCTAGGTTAGGCTCATTTCTGGAGATAGTGATCAACATGAATATTGTAGACCTTGAGGTTACCTTTAAAATGCCACTGATTCATGTTATTTGGTCAATTGTAGCTCCTTCTATGCCATTTTTTGTGTGACATGTATATATTTGTATTTTGTTAAGATAAACAATTTGTACAGAACTTGCATGTTGACTTCACCTAGGTTAGGCTCATTTCTGGAGATAGTGATCAACATTAATATTGTAGACCTTGAGGTTACCTTTACAATTCCACTGATTTCATGTCATTTGGTCAAGTGTAGCTCCTTCTATGCCATTTTTGGTGGGACATGTATATAAGGTGAATTTGTTAAGATAAATAATTGCTAACAGAACTTGCATGTTGATTTTACCTAGGTTAGGCTCATTTCTGGATATAGTGATCAACATGATTATTGTATACCTTGAGGTTACCTTTAAAATTCCACTAACTTCATGTCATTTGGTCAAGTGTAGCTCCTTTTAGGCCACTTTTAGTGAGACATGTATAAAGTGTATCTGGTGTGTTTAGTGATTTTGGCTCATGCAAATGCTTTGAAAATTTGTCCATGCCTTAGACATGATATCAACCACCTCTAGTTAAGAATTCAACTCATGTGCTTAAGTGGATTTCTCTGAACTTCAAGTTGAAGTTTTGGACTTAAGGGTGTAAGAAAAATTAGGGTGCATTTAGCAAGAATATAATAAATGACAATTAAGGATAAATACACCTTGGATTAATATGAGACTTAGGACCTGGTGTTTTTATACCAACATTGAGCTATAGTAATTTTCCCAGAATTTATTGAAGTCTTAACATAGTACTTATAGTGTAAACCCATATTGGCACACCATTTGTATTAAATGGTAATTATGGATAAATACTCATTGGAATATTATGAAACTTAGGCACTTAAGTTTTTAGGTCAATATTGTACTGCTGTAATTTTATCAGAATTTATTGTGACATGTAGATAGTAGTCGTAGTATAAACCCTTATTGGCACACCACTTGTATTAAATGAATATTATGGTCAAATAATCCCTGGGAAAATATGAAACTTAGGGTTTGAGGTTTTTAGACCAATACTATACTATTGTGAATTTATCAGAATTTATAGAGATCCGTATATGATACTTGTTGCGTAAATCTTTACCTTCATACCATCTATTTGAATAAAAACTATGATTAAGAATTCCCTGGAAGAGTATGAAATAATGGATTTGAGATTATTAGATCATTACAATTGTGAACCTATGGTAAGAACTTGGAACTCATTAGGACTTGATAGGACCAAGGTTGCATCTTAAGAGTCAAACCTAGTTCAATTCCACCTTGGTCTGCGAATAGTAGAAACTGAAAACATAAATTCGGACCCCTTCCTTATGGTCACCACCCCTAGATTTACTAACTCTAAGAGAATTGCAGATGCCCAATTAGGTTGAATGATTAGTCACCAAGGGCAGACATTGGAAATAAAGACGTGGTGCGTTTAGTAAAACTATCAATTCAGGAATTTGACAAGGACCTATTGGGGGAGGCGAATGATGACTTAGCAAGAAGTGAAAATTGTGATTGAGAGATAACACAAGGAAATGGTCGGTCACTAGGAATGACATGGTTCGGTGTTCAATAGAACACCGACACATGTCTGCCCGAGTCAAATGGTAATCCACCTTGGGATTTTAGAGCAATTGGAGAGCAAATGGGCATACAAGAATGGGTGGCAACTAATAAAATAAATATCCTGGAAACGGGGATTTGGGCTTCAGTCACCATCACATTCCCAAGTACAGTTGCGAGCCCTTCACCGGGTAATCCACGGGAAGTCCAGGATTCACCCCAAGCTGCTAAGATCAACTAACAATAGACAAGAGTAGTAAAGTAGGAGAACTTCAAACATAATCGCCCTCCCAAATTTGTGAAGGAATGAAGGAAGGACTGAGATAGTCCTGCGAGCGGTAGGCTCGGGTTATAAGGAAGGATTGAGATAGTCCTGCGAGCGGTAGGTTCGGGTTGTAAGGAAGGACTGAGATAGTCCTGCGAGTGGTAGGCTTGGGTTCTAAGGAAGGATTGAGATAGTCCTGCGAGCGGTAGGCTCGGGTTATAAGGAAGGACTGAGATAGTCCTACAAGCGGTAGGCTCGGGTTATTAGGAAGGACTGGGATAGTCCTGCGAGCGGTATGCTCAGGTTACAAGGAATAAGGACTGGATAGTCCTGCGAGCGGTAGGCTCGGGTTATGAGGAATAAGGACTGGGATAGACTAGCAAGCGGTAGGCTCGTAGTTTAAATATAAGACTGGTGTAGTCTAGCGAGCGGTAGGCTCGTAGTTTAAATATAAGACTGTTGTAGTTTGGCGAGCGGTAGGCTCTACTTTATAAATGTTGATTTAGAATTGCGAGCTGGAGGCTCGGTAGTAAGGGTTAATATATATTTGCATATGCATAAGATGTGGTGGGTCTTCGGTTCTGGCTTAGTCGTCACACCGACAGCAGTTCGTTGACTCGGCAGTGCTAGTGGTTTGATTAGGGGCCAGGTTATTTTACTACGCGTCCGACGGGATGGATTCCCTAAACCCTGCCTGGCCAATTCAGTTTAGTACGCAGGAGCTCGCGAGTACCGGGTATCGGTATCACAGCTTACATTAGGGCCGAGGTCTGGTAGTGTGACTTACCCACCTAGGTGAGGAGATGCCCGCTCCTCTGCAACCGTTTGACCACGACGGGAGGTGCCCGAGAGGTTAGCTACCTCCAAAAAGTGGGAACTAAAGGTTTGTACGTACAGAGTCGTGTGCGTGAGTTGCATCATTGCATTGCACATCATGACATAGCTTACTTGCATAAAATAGAGACCTCATCGTATAAATTAGTATGGGCTCTTTTATACGATGAGTTTACTTCTTGCCAGATCCCTTAGCTTATGTGTTTGTGTGTGTATACACATAAGTTAAGGTTACTTTCATAGCTGCTCTAGTTGTTTCTTTACTTACTCTAGTTTTCTTTATAACTACTCTGGTGTACTTTTCTAGCTGCTAAGACTATTTTTATAACTGCGTGTGTATACTCACTTTGATGCTCATTTATATACTACTCGGTTTCTTTGTGGCCTCTTGATTTATTATGATAGATTTGCTAGAAAGGTGCTTGATGTATATATATACATGTTGTTAGCTATTGATATAATTGCTAGATGTAAATGTTTTTATATACATGTTGTTATCTATTGATATATAATGCTAGGTTCGTAATACCCGCTTGTCACCTGCTTTTGATTTACCCTTTGATGTCCTCCGCTTCCTCCTCCCGCACAGTGCCTAGGAGTCGCGGGTGGAGGCTGTGAGGAATATGCTGAGTCTTATAGACTGACGGTCGGTGGACTTCATCATTTTAGAGATGATGTGTCGGAACAACAGGATCTCATTCAGGAGACAGGACAGGAGGACGGGATGAAGCAGAGAAGCCACTACACGTCACCGCAGCAGCAGCTACATATGCATGAAGACAGTGTTGATAGCTTCCGCATATATGTAGAGTTAGAGTGTTGTTGCACTATAATTGAACATGTACTGGGCGTAAAGCCCTTATTCTTTTAGTTCTTTCTCTTCGTGTACATTGTAATCATGTATTATGATAAATATATAATGTTATTTTGTGTACTTGTTTCATTTAATACTTTAATTACCGTGATTATGGTTGGCCTGGATGATGATGAATAGCCGGCAGGATCGGCGTCTTGTGGCGGCGACCATTGGGAGTAATGGTGTCGCCGCAAGACGGCGGTTCTGGGCGGTAAGACTCGGGAAAGAACCAAAAAAAAGAGGGTCTTACAAACTGGTATCGGCTTAGCCGACTTTCGATCCAAGTAAAAGAAGTCCACAAACCCTGGGCCACCCCGCTCGAGCTTAGTTTGAGGACAAACTAGCAGCGGAAGCAGTGGTGTGCCCATACGGGAAATCACATAACTTTGTCCACTTAACGATGAGATTAGGCCAACCTGACTAGTACACCATATTGGTTTGACTTAGCAAGACATCTCATAAGGTATCCTAGTCCAACATCAACCTCGAGCATATTTTGACCAAGTAGTAAGATACCCCCAAAGTGACTAAAAGAAGGAGTTGAAAGCGTGTGTAAGTGTTCAGGGCTTACTCTTCGATATACCCACGTCACTTCCTAAGTGATATTAGCACCCCTCACACAAGAAAATAGGACAATCTTAAGTTACTTGGTGCTTGTGATTGCACTATCGGATTAGTTTGAGACTCGTAAGGCTTAACTTATGTGCCTAGAAGCTAATAATCCACACTTCCACCCTCGGAAAACCATCACAAGGAAAGAATGTCGAATGTAGAATGAGAATTCCAGCCTAGAAGAAGACCAGGTAATAGGATAACAAGCACACAACCCTTGGAGAAGTTACGATAAATGGTAGTTTTGAGGGCAGAGAACCTTACCATCTCGAGGACTATGTATCCATAAGGATTATGTAAATACACGAGATGTCCAAATTTTCGGATATAAGAAACTCATCACAAGATTTACGGCAGGCTAATCTTGTTTCTTCGTTTATTGGATCACTATGACATTAACTTGGGTTATTTTTTTGGAAACATAAAAGTCTCTGCAATACAACTCCCCGGGCACCTATTTTGGTGTAGGTTATATAAAGTGAACCCTAGACCCAAATCTGTGTGCCCCCATCATCTGACTTATCCAAATAATCTGAATTTTACACCATACATGTAGATTTAGTATGATACACATGCTGTCCAAGAATCAGAATTCTGGAGATAAAGTTCTATGGATTTGGAAATGATTGCATTACATACGATTGTGGTAGACCTAAGGCTTAATGGAAACCAATCCACTCAAACCTTTTATGGATGGTAGGTCTCGGAAAGAAAGGTCCCTCGACAAATTTGAGGCCATTTGAACCCCTACATATTGGTGGGTCCCACCTGCAAGACCAAGGTAGCTTAAGATAATACCCATGTTGTTACACACACAGAGTTTTATGGATAAGAATTATTTTCCTTGGTCAACTCTCTTGAAATTTGAAACATGTACTTATTATCGAGAGATCTTTCATCTCTGAAGGAATCAAAGACTTTGAGGATTGAGTCCCGTAGGAAATTGGGGTTTGTGAACTCTTGTTACATTAAGCAATATTGAGAATTCCAGGGTCATGTTCCCCTAGATCAGTATAAAAAACTGGAATATTACAAAAATGAGTAGATAGACTCGTGGTCTCCATTAAACTTTTGAAAATTTTAACATACTTAACTATTGATTAGTTATCATACTTCCTACACGAAATGGGTTTTGCACCCTTAGCCACATAATTAATCTTCTGGAATTATTTTAAGGAGGGAAACTATGAACTTATGCTGAACACTGTCTTGGATCATGATTAGTCTCCGAAAATTCTGTTAAACCTATTAGCCCATGATAACTGATACTTGGTGTACAAATTGGGGACCCCATAGTTATGAAAGAAATAAGAATGAGGCCAAAAACAAATATGACATTACGAAGAGTTGAAATTTGTAAATTATCACATACAAGACTTGGGGAATGATTTAGAGATCAATTCACGGCATATTTACGATAGTTGATTCATAAGTGATAGGTCTCGTGCAAAATTTGAACTTGTTTTGCGTTTAACAAAAATGAGTACTATAGATCTGACCGTTAATAACACATGATTTGGGATAACAATCAGGAATGAGGCTTCAGGACGTTAATGTGATTGGGTGCACATCAAAAATTAATCTTGGAGGATTTACAATATATGAATTTTATGAGCATTGGAATTGATGACTCACATGAATTTAAGTACCAGAACTAAGCTTTATTATTACTAGAGTGTCATTTTAGTTTAGTAAATGACCATGACATATTTACATCTACTAAATATCGTTTCGGATCTTCGAAGCATGATTAAACGTTGACATAAAATATTAAAAGAATGACGATGTCATGAAAAATTAGGAGGATCAATATTGCCCAAGCCATAAGCATATCATGATCTTGGAAGACAAGTAAAAAAAAATTCTAATTGCAAACACCTAACAAATATGAGTACTGACATCACGTGTACACTGATTGTGAACCATAGGAGAATTAGATCCAAAGTGTTAGTAAGGATATGGTATTGAAGATATTGATGGTGAACATGACAATATACTCTCCGGATCGAGAATTGTATACTTACGAAGACATCATACTATAAATTATAAGACTCGATAGATTCCTACACTCGCATTGTGAAAATGCAACCTTACATCAACTTATGTCCTCCCTCCACTCTGTATATCTTCATCAAACTGATGAATATTTGAGGACCATCAGGAAGAAGATCTTGATTACGGATGAAGTAACATTTAACGAAAAGTGCACTTGGGAGAAAACTGAGGATGAGGCGATGTGAACTAGACCTAACCGTTTCCAATATTAATTGGGAGTCATATTGCGCAAAAACTAAAAATACACTGGCATATCCTAAACTCTAACTCCCGTAGACCTAACCTAAATTTCGGGGATGAAATTGTTTCTTCGTTTATTGGGATTTGTAACATCCCCCAAACTGCTATGCCCCTAGAGAATTTTTGTCATGACAAGTCATGACAAAAATAGGATAAGTGACACCGGGCACTAGGATGACCAGTTGAAAGGAGTGAAGAACCCATGGTGTGCACTCAGCCATCATGGGCCACCTTAGTGCAAAGTGGGCCAAAGAGGCCCCATCACTCATTAAGATAGGAAGGGATGCATTTTGGGGTGCATATAGCAAATCTTGATGGCCTAGCCTAGGGGTGACCAACAGACTCCAATGAGCCAACCTAACCACACCATGACCCCCATGACCATCCAAGGAGGTGAGTAGACCACTAGGGACCCTTGAGGCCAACCAAATTGGTCAAAATGACCAAAAGTCAACTTTAGGCCACCTAGGTCAAACCTCCATAAGTAAGGGCAATTGAACTCCAAATGATCAAATTGGACCCACCCTCATATGGCAACCTCCCTAGGGGACCTAATGGACCCAAAATCCCCATCATAGGGTCATCAATTTGGGGAAATTGGGCCAATTTCTAAAAAGCCCCAATTTGCCCTATTTGGGTCAAGTAAGCCAAACTCAAGCTATGCGGACTTAACCCAAACCCAACCTTAGAACCTTTGGGCTCAACCCCACCTAATCAGCCCACCAGTGGGCTGAATTACCTTGGGCCCCAATTGATCCCAAGGGGAGGTCCAACAAGGTGGTGGCCGACCACCACCAAAGGACTTGAATTCAAGAGGAATTCATGGAGAGGTGTCCACTTGGCCACCACTACCCAATTCCTGGCCTGCCCCTGCCTTCCCAAGGAATTCCAGCAAAAGAAGGGGTTGAGCTGGCTGCCGTTGAGAGGGTGGGGAGGAGAGAAAGAGCTCACCTTACCGGCCACCATAATGGCCATTCCCCCTTTCCAATGCAATGCAGCCAAACTCCCTCTCCTCTGGCATCAATTCGAGCTCAGAAATAAATTCCTGATGAGCTGGAGGCCTGCGGCTGGCTGGCTGGGGAGGTTGCCACATAGAGGAGATCGCTGGTCATTGATAGCTAGCAATATACACTCCCCGGCTCATTTCAATCACACGATCACCTTCAGAGCACTCAGAGCAATCGAGCGCCCCCCCCCCCCCCCCCCCCCCCCCCCCCCACCCCCCCCCCCTCCTCCACACCTCCTGATTGAGCTTTCGACCTCAGCCGCACCAGAAGCCATGGACGCAGGGAACAGGAATGTGAACTTTCTCCGCCGCAATACCCGTCGCCAAGCTCGCGCACAGGCAAGTTCCTTTCTCCCTCCTCCTGTGCTAGCATCTCTTCTCTCCCCCTGTCGATTTGAGCCATGCAATGGCGATTTCACTTTGAGTTTTTCCATGTTCCTAGCCGCAAAAACGAAAGGTGTCGGAGCCCTACTCCGGCCACCCCAGCCTAATCGGACACCACCAGTCGACAGCCCTATGTCGACTGGTGGTGGTGGCTTAAGCGTTTCGCCGAAAACCGTCGGGATTCGCCGGAAAATCGCCCGCAAAATGCTCCAGGCGTGGTGTATCTGGGTCGTTCGCTCATCGAGGAAGACGGGTTGCTAACCGTCTGATCTGGATGATTGGATAACCGCAACCCAGTTTATTTTAAATTAAACTTATTTAAATGATTTTGTCGCACTATACCCGAATTTTGTAAGCCAAATTTGAGGCCCTTAGAGGCCATATAATGAAAAATGACCAGAGACAAGTCCTGTAGATCTGGATGTCTACTTTCATTTGAAAGTAAAATCAAATCATTTGGTCAAGTGTAGCTCCTTCTATGCCATTTTTGGTGTGACATGTATATATTTGTATTTTGTTAAGATAAACAATTTGTACAGAACTTGCATGTTGACTTCACCTAGGTTAGGCTCATTTCTGGAGATAGTGTGTAACACCCCAAAAATCGTAGTTCAACGAGGTAGGCGGAGTGGTAGTGCTGCGCTCGGGATAGGCTAAAAAATTCCATAGCAGTTCTCTGCGCACGACCATTTCTCCTCTTCGCGCACGACCAGTGATCGTGCGCCAATGATCGTGCGTTAATTCGCAAGGAATCAGAGTTCTGTCTCGGGTAGTGCGCACGACCATTTCTCCTCTTCGCGCACGACCAGTGATCGTGCGCCTGTGATCGTGCGCCATGTTTATTCTGCTCCGCGAATTTGAGCGGAGAAGGAGATCGGTCCGTCCAAATCTTTTGGAATCCGATCCAATGGCTAGGATTAGATGTTGGAGGTCTTTAGGGCTGATGAGAGGAGGTTAATCCTCATAATTTCTAAGCCTTTCTCTCTCCAAACCTAGAGAAAGAAGAAGGAGGCAAGGAAGAAGAAGGAGAGATCCCGCCATTGACGGAGCTCCGGAGCTCCGTTTCGCGAGCCGTTTCCAGATCTGGAGAGTGCAGCCCGGTGCGGTCATTTCCCTCCGTCTAGAATCTCGGATCCATGGCGAAGAAGAACGCTCCTAGGGTAACGATTCTTCCTCCCGATATTTGGACTTGTCATTTGTCCTCTCCTTCATTTCTCTATGCTTGCATGAGGAATCCCTTTCACCAGATGGGTGAAGTGTAGGATTTCCTCAAGTTCTGCGGAACTCCGGGTTGATTGTGTCCATCCCGGGCATATTGCATGTAGAAAATCTGGTAGTCGTGCGGATTTAGGCATTGTGTGTGAAGCCTATTCGTGGCCGTGAGCCCGAATCGGTGATGCTTGATTTGCGACGTTGCATTTAGGTTAAGCCTAGAATGCGTGCCGGAGAATGACTCTGTGATATATGTGATAGTATTGTGGGATTTAAGCGTAGGCATCTTGTGAAGATCCTAGCGAAAGCCCCATGCTTTGCGAGTGGTTGGATGCAAACCTTCACCACTAGAATTGTTGAGGAGTGGTCTTGTACCTCCTTTTTGGTTACGTGTAAAGCCTAAGTCCTCGTGAAGTCTTGGGTGTTGTAACTTATGTTTTGTGTAGTGCTAGCGAGTGCTAAACCCTTACGGGCCAAGGTGATGTCATACCCGCATCGTGTGTTCAATCGATGACAAGAGCACGGGAATTGGCTGAACTGAACCCGTTTCCAGGCGCGGCGGTAGGGGGATTTATCTCTTGTAAACCCGAACGACCTTGGGAGAGGTTGGGAAGGGCGTCTTGCCTAGACCGACCAAAAGCTCTTTTCCATCTGGAGTTTCCGGACTCATGATGGTATTGGTGCTCGGGAAGAAGCACCTTTGGTGCATGCCTTGTGAGCATGAAGCGTGCGGCTGTGTGTACCCACGTTTGTGATGAATTGATGTTGTTAGCCTCATGCGGTTGTTTAGGCGGTTGTGGGGAACTTTCTGGTGAACCCAACCAACATCATGTGCATACCTAGGTTCCCTTCTCTTTGATGCTCAACCTAGAAGATTGATTGTGCTTGAACCCTCACCTTGTGTAGTTGCACTTTCTTTATATTAGTACTTGTGCTAGTATGGCTTGCTTGCAGGGTAGAAGCTCCGCCACCCCGGGAAAGGGGTGGGGTCGTTATAATTTGGTCAGCTTTGCTGACCGTTACCTTGTTTGTCACCGCTTGGTGGAATGTTCTTATGCAGGTGCAGGTGAGCCTAGCGGAAAATAGCGGGCGGTGGCCCTTATGCTGAGTTGGCCCTCGAAGGCCAGCCTCTTTTCTGTTTTCCTTGTACTGTCGGCCTGCCTGCCGATGTATGTTTGGAATTTTTATCACATTTGGTAAATGTAAGGCCTTAAGGCCGTAACTCTATATTATGGTTTCATTCCTATGATAGTGGACAGTTCTAATTGAAATGTTTTAATCAAATGCTTCCGCTTACGTTTTGTACTCTCGTGTAGTTGTATTCTTTTCTGTTTATCACCTTTTAACACCTAGCTAGTGTGGTTTGTATGGCGTGGGGTCCCGGCCGGACCCGCTGTTATACTTTTCGTACTGGCAGGGTGTTACAATTTGGTATCGGACTTAGGACGTCGATCCGTCGTTTAGCGAATTCGGGCCGAATTCCTTTTAAGGAGTGGTGTGCACGGGATGTGCATTCACCTAAAACGACAAAAATTAATAAGAATGTCCACTTAGGAATGGAAAAACATACTTGTTTGCGGAACCTGAGCGTTCCATGATTGTTGTTTGCTACGTTTTCAGTCACTAAATTGTGCCTTGCATGATTATAGGTGACTAGAAGTGCTACGGGGCAGTCTCGACCCCGTAACACTGCTGGAAATAGTGGGTCGTCTGAGGTGCCAGCGACCACTCCTTCGGCTGAGATGATCAAGTTAGTCACTGAGGCGGTCTTCGCGATGATCAACACTCTGTCTGGGCGTCTTGCACAGCCTACTACTCCGACTCTGGATGTGGCCCTTGTAACTGTTGCTGCAGTGGAACCTGCGGTAGAGCTGAGGGTGGAACGTCGAGTTGCGCAGGTAGTTGTGGGGCGAGCGCGTGACCAACAATTAAAGTACTTTCTGAGCCTCAACCCTCCATCCTTCGAGGGGATGAAATCCCCTGGGAGAGCTGCTGAGTGGTTGTCAGAAATAAAGAGGACTTTAATGTCAATGCTTATAAGCAAAGATATGTTGGTAACCTTAACCACCTTCCTACTTATAAGAGAAGCAAGACTTTGGTGGGAAGAAGAGTTGTTGCACAAGTTTGGTGGGAGACAACTTTCCGAAATCTCTTGGGAAAACTTCCATGAGTCATTCCTTCTAAAGTTTATACCCCTAACCGAGATTCCTGAACTACAAGATCAGTATCCACACCTAGAGCAGGAAGAACACTCAGTGGATGAGTACCTGATTGAGTTCATCAGTCTGGGTCGTTATGAGAGGTCTATGTGGGAAGATGAGGAGACCAAGGTCAACAAGTTCTACAATGGGCTGCGAGATGACCTAAGACTAATGCTTGTGGGTCCAAAGTTACTCGGCTTCAACGTCTTAGTGAAAACAGCTAAATCTCTGGAAATGGATATGAAGAGTATGCAGCGCGCGAAAGACTTCAATGTAAAGAAGTCAGAGTTTCATGCGCCGGTCTCTCAGTCCAAGTCTGAGTTCAGAAGAAACAAGAGAAAGTTTAACTCTGTGGAAGCTAAGACTGCACGGTGTTCCTTAAATTGTTTCAATTGTGGAAAGGTGGGACACAAAGCCGCGGTGTGTCGAAGTGGTCCCCCAAAAGCAAAAGGCGGAGAAGTGGACTATGCTCGTGCAATGGGTTCAACTCCTATGGAGAAAGGCAAGGCGGTGGAGTCTTCGATTCCCCAGTTTTCTCTAACCCAGCCGAGAGTCTACTCTTATGGCCAGCAAAAGGTCATCCAGCAATGCGATGTTGCCACAGGTATGGATGATCACCTCTTAATATGATTTCTACCCCGTGTGCGGATAGAGATAGCATTGTGTCCGCCGCATCCGATGACAACAAAATTTTATGTCTTGTATTTGCGTGCAATTAGGCCTTGTCCTAATTAACGACTATTCGATGAGAGCTCTATTGGTGCGGGAGCATCGCTCTCTTATCTGTCTAAGGACTTCGTGTTATGAATCAGAGTGTCGTTTACCTTAGTCAAGGATAGATTGGAGGTAATGCTGCCCAATAGATCTCGAATGAGCGCGGATAGGAGAAGCTGTGAAAAGGCGCGAAGATGTTCTTCACCTTGTTGAAGGATTCGGGGCCTAAGACCAGTTTTGTGTTGTCCTAGTAGTAGCGGACCAAGATGACCGAGAGGAACCGTTATCTGATTCCGAGAATCGACGACTTACTTGACCAACTGGTTGGGTCGACGGTATACTCCAAACTGGACTTAAGGTCCGGCTACTATCAGCTTAGTATTAGGGAATGTGACATTCCAAAGACAGCGTTCAGTACCCGCTTTGGGCACTATGAGTTCACGGTGATGCCGTTCGGTCTGTCTAATGCACCGTCGGTATTCATGGACTTAATGAACAGAACATTCCGGGAGTATTTGGATCAATTTGTGATCGTCTTCATCGACGACATTTTGGTATACTCTCAGTCGAAAGAGGAGCATGCAGGGCATCTGCACGCAGTTCTGAGCACCTTGAGGAGGAGTCAACTATATGCCAAGTTCTCCAAGTGCGAGTTTTGGCTACCGTCAGTAGCATTCCTTGGTCACGTCGTTAGTGGAGATGGAATTGCGGTTGATCCGTCGAAGATAGAAGCGATCCGAGCCTGGCCTTTGTTGAAAAACGTAGCGGAAGTTCGAAGTTTCTTAGGACTTGCCGGCTATTATAGGCGCTTTGTGGAAAACTTCTCGAGGATTGCACTTCCTCTCACTAAACTGACTAGGAAAGATCATAAGTTCGTTAATTTGGTCGCCCGAGTGCACACGAGCTTTTGAAGAGCTGAAGAGCCGTCTGACCACGGCGCCCATTCTATGCTCGCCATGTGGTACGGAAGGCTACGAAATTTATAGCGACGCCTCGGGGAGTGGCTTGGGTTGTGTCCTAGTGCAGTTCGGAAAGGTAATTGCCTACGGCTCCCGACAACTGAAGGTTCATGAGAGGAATTACCCGGTCCATGATTTGGAGCTAGCGGCCGTGGTATTTGCTCTTAAGCTTTGGAGACATTATTTGTATGGCGTGAAGATCGACATCTTTACCGACAACAAGAGCCTCAAGTACCTGCTGGATCAAAGGGAGTAGATTATGCGTCAGAGGAGGTGGATGGAGTTCCTTGGGGACTACACCTTCGACATCAAATATACTCCTGGAAAGGGAAATGTAGTTGCGGACGCGTTGAGTCGTCGGGCTCCCGCTCAAGCAAATTAGATTTTGATGCACGATGAGCGTCTAATCCAAGAACTGGAAGAAATGGAGATCATTTGCGTTGATAGGTGGTAATTAATTTACTATCAACCCGATGAGGCAAGTGTACCTATCAAATTGTAGTACCAAGGTCGTATTTAAAACACGGGGCTGTCAAGTATTACTACTCACGCTTTCTATTATTATCCTACCGTACGAATGGTTGATGATTTTGAGAATTTTTTTTAAAATAAACTACGAGATTACTTGAACGGAAATTCAAAATAGAAAATTAGCGTTTGATCAAAGAGTCACCATGAAAAGAGACGAGAGATAAATAAAATTAGTTCTACGATTGCAAAATAATTCTTGACCGTGGCGGTTCCGAAAATGAGAGATAGTCTCGCTAGAGCACTAAATCTCCTAACTTATAGACGGTTTGATCGGAATCTCTTCGAAAAACAAACAGGTCTAAAGCCGCATTATCGAAGTGAACCGCACTATTGGATTTGACTCCAATTCGGAGGATTTACGTCATCCTATCTCTAGGGGTGCGTGCAACTCCTTCCTTCTTTGAGCGATCTTTCAAATCAATGAGTCTCTCGACTATTCAAATATGAGATCGAAATCTACTACCGTATACATGAAATACGGAGTCGATACGATATTAATCAAGGTCAGATCAAAAATAAAAATACAAAAGCAAACATAAAATGAGATATGCGTTATTTCATTGCAAAGTTTATTGCGATCGAACACAAAAAGATTAGCTACGCATAATAGAAAGAGAAAAGAGAAACTTGCATTTTCTATCAACTTGAAATAAAAGTACAACAATGAAAAATACTAAACTATTACTTGGATAAATGGAAAACAACAAGAAAATATAAGTACTTAGAATGGAAGCTTGCTTTCTAAAATATTCTAACTCCTACCTTCTAACTACATTCCACTCTAAAAATTCTAACACCAAAGCTTGAGACTTGTGCTCCTTTTATAGGAGAGGGGGAATGTTCTAGATGGAGGATATGAAGGGACAAAGGGGGTGGAGATGCATGAATGATTTGATGAGGGAGAGAGAAAGGAAATGCATGAATGGAAGAATGCATGCATGGGTTTAATGAGGAAGAGAGAGAGGGGGGAAATGCAATGTATTTTACATAAAAGAAATATAAAATAAAATATAAAATTAAAATGGAAAGAGAGGGAGGGGAGAAGGATGGTTCGGCCATGCAAGTGTGGGGAGAGAAATGCATGAATATATAAATGATTAAGGTGAGAGAGATGCATGCAATGGATGAGAGAGAAAAGGTTTTAATAAAGAAAAAGAGGAGAGAGGAGGGGAAATTTCGGCCAAGTGCATGGATGATATTAAATGGAAATGAAAATTAAAAAGAGAGAGAGAGATGTGAAATGAAAGAGGGGAGAGAGAAGGAATTTCGGCCAAGTGCATGAGCCATGCAAAGGTGGTGGTGGGCTGCTCGGTTTTGCATCATGAATTGCGGTTTGGGCTTGCTCCAATTGAAGGGGCTGCTTGCTTGAGCTCGGGTTGCACCAAGTGGGGATGTCGGGCTGCATCAAATGGAGGTCGGGCTGCACCATGGGCTCAGTTTGGATCATGTAGAGGGCTGCACCATGTCCTACAACAAAACAAAGACATTAAATTTTATAAGAAATTAAAAACAAAGTAACAACCTAACATAACAACATTAATTATAACAAACATTAGCACATAAAATAACAAACATAACAGTATTATTTATAACAAACATAAAAACATAAAATAACAACATTAAAGCATAACATAACATAAAATAACATAAAATCATAAAATAACAATATTAAAGCTTAACAACCATAAAATGCAAAAAGAATATAATTAAACCGAAGGAAATTTAAACTAAACTAACCTAAAAACGATGACTAAAAGCTAGTCATCAATAGGAGAGCGTCTACTTCAGCATGTTTGAACTGGACAGAGGTTCAATACGACCTTGCCGACTGAGTTCGACAGGCATTGGAGCTGGATGAGAGCATGAAACGCTATAAAGCGGAAACCGTTGATGGGTTAAACGCTGATTTCTCCTTCGAAGATGGCCTTATGTGGAAAGAGGGCAGATTGTGCGTCCCAAACATTGGCACTCTACGGGCGGAGTTGATGTACGAGGCGCATCATACCAAGTACTCGATCCACCCGGGGAGCACTAAAATGTATATGGACATGAAGAAACTTTTCTGGTGGCCGGGTATGAAGAAAGACATTGCCCTCTACGTGGCCAAGTGTAATACTTGCGCGTTGGTGAAGGCGGAATGTCAACGTCCCGATGGATTTTTGAAGTCCTTGCCGATTCCGGAATGGAAGTTTGATGATATTTCGATGGATTTCGTGCACGGATTGCCGAGATCACAACATGGAAACGACGCCATCTGGGTGATCGTGGACAGACTGACAAAGGTATCACACTTCATTCCGAACCGGAAGGATGATTCTGTAGAAAAACTGGCAAAGTTGTACGTGGATAACATCGTACGGTTGCACGGGATCCCCCGTAGCATCGTCAGTGATCGTGATGGGCGGTTCACATCGAATGATAGGAAGCTGATTCATCAACTATTGGGTACCAAGCTGAAGTTTAGCACGGCCTTCCACCCGCAAACAGATGGACAGACCGAAAGGACCAATAGGACAATGGAAGACATGTTGAGGATGTGCGCCCTGGATTTCGGAAAGAGATGTGAGGACCATCTCTTTATGATCGAATTTGCTTACAACAACAGCTACCAAGCGAGTATAAAGATGGCCCCTTTCGAGGCTCTTTATGGTAGGAAATGTCGCACACCGTTGTCTTGGGCTGAAACGGGCGACACTAAGTTGTTAAAACGCAAAGACGTGGATGAGGCGAATACATCGATCCGGGCTATTCGGGAGCGCTTGCTCATTGCCCAGGATCGGCAGGCAAAATATTACAACGCAAATCACCGAAACGTCGAGTTTTCCATTGGCGACTGGGTCTATCTCAAGATCAAACCGTTCAAAGGAGTATCAAGGATCCGACGCTTGAAAAAGCTAAGTCCGAGGTACTTAGGACCGTTTGAGATCTTGGAGCGCATCAGTGAAGTTGCTTACCGGCTTGCTCTATCTTTGGAGTTGAGCGGGCTGCATGATGTATTCCACATCTCTGTGTTGCGGAAGGCTATTAAAGAGCCTAATGTGGTTGTTTCTGTCAACGAAGTGTCGGTAGATGGTGGGCTAACGACGAAAGTCAAGCCCATTTGCATTGAAGACACTGAAGTGAAGCAGTTGCGGAACAAGTCCATACGGATGGTGAAAGTCCGTTGGAATAATTGCGGAAGAGAGGAACTCTCTTGGGAGAGAGAGCAAGCGATGCTTGCGGAGTACCCCGAGCTATTTCTCTCTGGTAGTATATAACTGTAATTCCTGCTATTACTGTTTTTGAAATTTCGGGACGAAATTCTTTTAAGGGGGGTGGAGTTGTAACACCCCAAAAATCGTAGTTCAGCGAGGTAGGCGGAGTGGTAGTGCTGCGCTCGGGATAGGCTAAAAAATTCCATAGCAGTTCTCTGCGCACGACCATTTCTCCTCTTCGCGCACGACTAGTGATCGTGCACCAATGATCGTGCGTTAATTCGCAAGGAATCAGAGTTCTGTCTCGGGTAGTGCGCACGACCATTTCTCCTCTTCGCGCACGACCAGTGATCGTGCGCTTGTGATCGTGCGCCCTGTTTATTCTGCTCCGCAAATTTGAGCGGAGAAGGAGATCGGTCCGTCCAAATATTTTGGAATCTGATCCAATGGCTAGGATTAGATGCTGGAGGTATTTAGGGCTGATGAGAGGAGGTTAATCCTCATAATTTCTAAGCCTTTCTCTCTCCAAACCTAAAGAAAGAAGAAGGAGGCAAGGAAGAAGAAGGAGAGATCCCGCCATTGACGGAGCTCCGGAGCTCCGTTTCACGAGCCGTTTCCAGATCTGGAGAGTGCAGCCCGGTGCGGTCGTTTCACTCCGTCTAGAATCTCGGATCCATGGCGAAGAAGAACGCTCCTAGGGTAACGATTCTTCCTCCCTATATTTGGACTTGTCATTTGTCCTCTCCTTCATTTCTCTATGCTTGCATGAGGAATCCCTTTCACCAAATGGGTGAAGTGTTGGATTTCCTCAAGTTCTTCGGAACTCCGGGTTGATTTTGTCCGTCCCCGGCATATTGCATGTAGAAAATCCGGTAGTCGTGCGGATTTAGGCATTGTGTGTGAAGCCTATTCGTGGTCATGAGCCCGAATCGGTGATGCTTGATTTGCGACGTTGCATTTAGGTTAAGCCTAGAATGCGTGCCGGAGAATGACTCTGTGATATATGTGATAGTATTGTGGGATTTAAGCGTAGACGTCTTGTGAAGATCCTAGCGAAAGCCCCATGCTTTGCGAGTGGTTGAATGCAAACCTTCACCACTAGAATTGTTGAGGAGTGGTCTTGTACCTCCTTTTTGGTTACGTGTAAAGCCTAAGTCCTCGTGAAGGCTTGGGTGTTGTAACTTATGTTTTGTGTAGTGCTAGCGAGTGCTAAACCCTTACGGGCCGAGGTGATGTCATACCCGCATCGTGTGTTCAATCGATGACAAGAGCACGGGAATTTGCTGAACTGAACCCGTTTCCAGGCGCAGCGGTAGGGGGATTTATCTCTTGTAAACCCGAACGACCTTGGGAGAGGTTGGGAAGGGCGTCTTGCCTAGACCAACCAAAAGCTCTTTTCCATCTAGAGTTTCCGGACTCATGATGGTATTGGTGCTCGGAAAGAAGTACCTTTGGTGCATGCCTTGTGAGCATGAAGCGTGCGGCTGTGTGTACCCACGTTTGTGATGAATTGATGTTGTTAGCCTCATGCGGTTGTTTAGGCGGTTGTGGGGAACTTTCGGGTGAACCCAACCAACATCATGTGCATACCTAGGTTCCCTTCTCTTTGATGCTCAACCAAGAAGATTGATTGTGCTTGAACCCTCACCTTGTGTAGTTGCACTTTCTTTATATTAGTACTTGTGCTAGTATGGCTTGCTTGCAGGGTAGAAGCTCCGACACCCCGGTAAAGGGGTGGGGTCGTTATAATTTGGTCAGCTTTGCTGACCATTACCTTGTTTGTCACCGCTTGGTGGAATGTTCTTATGTAGGTGCAGGTGAGCCTAGCGGAAAATAGCGGGCGGTGGCCCTTATGCTGAGTTGGCCCTCGAAGGCCAGCCTCTTTTCTGTTTTCCTTGTATTGTCGGCCTGCGTGCCGATGTATGTTTGGAGTTTTTATCACATTTGGTAAATGTAAGGCCTTAAGGCCGTAACTCTATATTATGGTTTCATTCCTATGATAGTGGACAGTCCTAATTGAAATGTTTTAATCAAATGCTTCCGCTTACGTTTTGTACTCTCGTGTAGTTGTATTCTTTTCTGTTTATCACCTTTTAACTCCTAGCTAGTGTGGTTTGTATGGCATGGGGTCCCGGCCGGACCCGCTGTTATACTTTTCGTACTGGTAGGGTGTTACATAGTGATCAACATGTATATTGTAGACCTTGAGGTTACCTTTAAAATGCCTCTAATTTCATGTCTTTTGGTCAAGTGTAGCTCCTTCCATGTAATTTTTGGTGTGACATGTATATATTTGTATTTTGTTAAGATAATCAATTTGTACAGAACTTGCATGTTGACTTCACCTAGGTTAGGCTCATTTCTGGAGATAGTGATCAACATGAATATTATATACCTTGAGGTTACCTTTAAAATGTCACTGATTTCATGTCATTTGGTCAAGTGTAGCTCCTTCTATGCTATTTTTGGTGGGACATGTATATAAGGTGAATTTGATAAGATAAATAATTGCTAACAGAATTTGCATTTTTTATTTTACCTAGGTTAGGCTCATTTCTGGAGATAGTGATCAACATGAATATTGTAGACCTTGAGGTTACCTTTAAAATGCCATGTATTCCATGTCATTTGGTCAAGTGTAGCTCCTTCTATGCCATTTTTGGTGTGACATGTATATATTTGCATTTTGTTAAGATAAACAATTTGTACAGAACTTGCTTGTTGACTTCACCTAGGTTAGGCTCATTTCTGGAGATGGTGGGTGATCAACATGAATATTGTAGACCTTTAGGTTACCTTTAAAATGCCACTGTTTTCATGTCATTTGGTCAAGTGTAGCTCTTTCTATGCCATTTTTGGTGTGACATGTATATATTTGTATTTTGTTAAGATAAACAATTTGTACAGAACTTGCATGTTAACTTCACCTAGGTTAGACTCATTTCTGGAGATAGTGATCAACATGAATATTGTAGACCTTGAGGTTACCTTTAAAATTCCACTAATTTCATGTCATTTGGTCAAGTGTAGCTCCATCTATGCCATTTTTGGTGGGACATGTATATATGGTGAATTTGTTAAGATAAATAATTGCTAACAGAACTTGCATGTTGATTTTACCTAGGTTAGGCTCATTTCTTGAGATAGTGATCAACATGATTATTGTAGACCTTGAGGTTAACTTTAAAATGCCACTGACTTCATGTCATTTGGTCAAGTGTTCTCCTTTTAGGCCACTTTTAGTGAGACATGTATAAAGTGTATCTGGTGTGTTTAGTGATTTTGGCTCATGCAAATGCTTTGAAAATTTGTCCATGCCTTAGACATGATATCAACCATCTCTAGTTAAGAATTCAACTCTTGTTCATGAGTGGATTTCTCTGAACTTCAAGTTGAAGTTTTGGACTTAAGGGTGTAGGAAAAATTGGGGTGCATTTAGCAAGAATATAATAAATGACAATTAAGGATAAATACACATTGGATTAATATGAGACTTAGGACCTGGTGTTTTTAGACCAACATTGAGCTATAGTAATTTTCCCAGAATTTATTGAAGTCTTAACATAGTACTTGTAGTGTAAACCCTTATTGGCACAACATTTGTATTAAATTATAATTATGGATAAATACTCATTGGAATATTATGAAACTTAGGCACTGAAGTTTTAGGTCAATATTTTACTGCTGTAATTTTATCAGAATTTATTGTGACATGTAGATAGTGGTCGTAGTATAAACCCTTATTAGCACACCACTTGTATTAAATGAATATTATGGTCAAATAATCCCTGGGAAAATGTGAAACTTAGGGTTTGAGGTTTTTAGACCAATATTATACTATTGTGAATTCATCAGAATTTATAAAGATTCGTAGATGATACTTGTTGCGTAAATCCTTACCTTCATCCCATCTATTTGAATAAAAACTATGATTAAGAATTCCCTGGAAGAGTATGAAATAAAGGATTTGAGGTTGTTAGATAATTACATTTGTGAACCTATGGTAAGAACTTGGAACTCATTAGGACTTGATAGGACCAAGGTTGCATCTTAAGAGTCAAACCTAGTTCAATTTCACCTTGGTCTGCGAACAGTAGAAACTGAAAACATAAATTCGGATCCCTTCCTTATGGTCACCACCCCTAGAGTTACTAACTCTAAGAGAATTGCAGATGCCCAATTAGGTTGAATGATTAGTCACCAAGGGCAGTCATCGGAAATAAAGACGGGGTGCGTTTAGTAAAACTATCAATTCAGAAATTTGACAAGGACCTATTGGGGGAGGCGAGGATGACTTAGCAAGAAGTGAAAATTGTGATTGAGAGATAACACAAGGAAATGGTCGGTCGCTAGGAATGACATGGTTCGGTGTTCAATAGAACACCGACACATGTCTGCCCGAGTCAAGTGGTAATCCACCTTAGGATTTTAGAGCAATTAGAGAGTAAATGGGCATACAAGAATGGGTAGCAACTAATAAAATAAATATCCTGGAAAGGGGGATTTGGGCTTCAGTAGCCATCACATTCTCTAGTACCATTACGAGCCCTTCACCGGGTAATCCACGGGAAGTCCAGGATTCACCCCAAGCTGCTAAGATCAACTTACAATAGACAAGAATAGTAAAGAAGGAGAACTTGAAACATAATCGCCCTCCCAAATTTGGAAAGGAATGAAGGAAGGACTGAGATAGTCATGCGAGTGGTAGGATCGGGTTATAAGGAAGGACTGAGATAGTCCTGCGAGCGGTAGGCTCGGGTTGTAAGGAAGGACTGAGATAGTCCTGCGAGCGGTAGGCTCGGTTTATAAGGAAGGACTGAGATAGTCCTGCGAGTGGTAGGCTTGGGTTATAAGGAAGGACTTAGATAATCCTGAGAGCGGTAGGCTCGGGTTATAAGGAAGGACTGGGATAGTCCTGCGAGCGGTAGGCTCAGGTTAAAAGGAATAAGGACTGGATAGTCCTGCGAGCGGTAGGCTCGGGTTATGAGGAATAAGGACTGGGATAGACTAGCAAGCGGTAGGCTCGTAGTTTACATATAAGACTGGTGTAGTCTAGCGAGTGGTAGGCTCGTAGTTTAAATATAAGACTGATGTAGTCTGGCAAGCGGTAGGCTCTACTTTATAAATGTTGATTTAGAATTACGAGCTGGAGGCTCGGTAGTAAGGGTTAATACATATTTACATATGCATAAGATGTGGTGGGTCTTCGGTTCTGGCTTAGTCGTCACACCGACAGTAGTTCGTTGACTCGGAAGTGCTAGTGGTTCGATTAGGGGTCATGTTGTTTTACTGCGCGTCCGACGGGCCAGATTCCCTAAGCCCTGCCTGGCCAATTCAGTTTAGTACGGAGGAGCTCGTGAGTACCGAGTACCGGTATCATAGCGTACATTAGGGCCTAGGTCTGGTAGTGTGACTTACCCACCTAGGTGAGGAGACGCCCGCTCCTCTGCCACCGTTTGACCATGACAGGAGGTGCCCGAGAGGTTAGCTACCTCCGAAAAGTGGGAACTAAAGGTCTGTACGTACAAAGTCGTGTGCGTGAGTTGCATCATTGCATTGCACATCATGACATAGCATACTTGCATAAAACAGATACCTCGTCGTATAAATTAGTATGGGCTCTTTTATACGATGAGTTTACTTCTTGCCAGATCCCTTAGCTTATGTGTTTGTGTGTGTATAAACATACGTTAAGGTTACTTTCATAGCTGCTCTAGTTGTTTCTTTACTTACGCTAGTTTTCTTTATAACTACTCTGGTGTACTTTTCTAGCTGCTTAGACTATTTAATAACTGCGTGTGTATACTCACTTTGACGCTCGTTTATTTACTACTCAGTTTCTTTGTGGCCTCTTGATTTATTATGATAGATTTGCTAGAAAGGTGCTTGATGTATATATATACATGTTGTAGCTATTGATATAATTGCTAGATGTAAATGCTTTTATATACATGTTGTTAGCCATTGATATATACTGCTAGGTTGGTAATACTCGCTTGTCACCTGCTTTTGATTTACCCTTTGATGTCCTCCGCTTCCTCCTCCCGCACGGTGCCTAGGAGTCGCGGGTGGAGGCAGTGAGGAATATGCTGAGTCTTATAGACTGACGGTCGGTGGACTTCATCATTTTAGGGATGATGTGTCGGAACAGCAGGACCTCGTTCAGGAGACAGGACAGGAGGACGGGATGAAGCAGAGAAGCCACTACACGTCGCCGCAGCAGCAGCTACAGATGCATAAAGACAGTGTTGATAGCTTCCGCATAGATGTAGAGTGAGAGTGTTGTTGCACTATAATTGAGCATGTACTGGGCGTAATGCCCTTATTCTTTTAGTTCTTTCTCATCGTGGACATTGTAATCATGTATTATGATAAATATATACTGTGATTTTGTGGACTTGTTTCATTTAATACTTCAATTACTGTGATTATGGTTGGCCTGGATGATGATGAATAGCCGTCAGGATCGGCGTCTTGTGGCGGCGACCATTGAGAGTAATGGTGTCGCCGCAAGACGGCGGTTCTGGGCGGTAAGACCCGGGAAAGAAGCAAAAAAAAAGAGGGTCTTACATTATGATACAAAGTGGGATGGACACCCAGGGAAAAAGCATACTTTGGCCCTGAGGGAGGACTTGTTTTACTGGTCACTGATGAGGGATAATGTTGAGTTGTACGTGAAGATATGTTTTATTTGCCAACAAGACAAGGTGGAGAACAAGTTACCAGTGGGACTTGTAACGCCCCTCAATTTTCGATAATTTAATTACATAATATTTCAGCGTAATAATGACGTAATGACGTTACGTTAACGTGAAGTTAGCGGTGTTTGCCAAAGTGTAGAATTTTTTTAGATTAGAAAATTTAAAATAATTAATTTAAGCAAAATTATCAAGTTTCGTTGTTGTAAATTATGAAAATTAAATTATAACTCGTAATCGTCTCGTCGAACTCTGATTTTGACTTCGCTATTGGTTTCGGAGGACCGGTATTTGCCTTCGGTGCGATTTTACATGAAAATCCGAGTTAGTTTTGTCCAAATCGTAAGTTTAAGGATAAAATTATTATAATTTAATATTAAATAAAGACTTTTAAATCCCAATATAAAAAGGCAAATCCTGGACATTTAGGCTTAAATCCTTTTCTTCTTCTTCTCGCTTCAGCCGAACCCAACCCAGCCTCAAGAAGTTGCGTCTTTCGTGAAGCTTTCGTCGGCCGCCGCGAGAGTTCTAGTGGACGAAATCCTTATCTAAGCATAGATTCGGAAAGCCCTCGCCGAGATCTTCGTGTGTGCGGTGAGTATTTTTGATTTTGTGAGGTTTTGGCGTTGGAGTGTTTGGCCTTAAGCCTTGTTTTCCTTTCTAATCCTTCAGAAATTCTTCGTAGGAGCTTTCTTTTGGCCGATCATGGACGTGGAGGGTTCGAGAGGCCGATTTCAAAGAGGTTTGATGCAAGTGGTAGATTATTCCCCTTGTCATGCTCCCTTCAAGTTTTTATTTTCCTTCCTGTTATTTTTAGATAAGCAAACTTTCTGGTGTTGATCCCCTTTATTTTTCTCTGAAATTTCAGTTGTTGATATCAAAATTCATCGAGTAGTTAGGTGATTCGCTGAGTATCATCTACATTCATCGAGTGATGGGATTTCTTTGAGTGTTGTTTCGACGAATCGTCGAGTGATTCGCTTAGAGATTCGCTGAGTGATTCGTCGAGTAATCAAACACAAATTCACTTTACCGTTAAAGTTAGGGATTCGTCAAATGGCTTTCCTTAGAGAAATTCGTCGAGACATTAGAGAACCGTCGAGACTTAACCGCTGAGACTAAACCACCGAGACTTAGAAATGTCGTCGAGTGATCCTGGATTTGTCAAATGATTTTGACAAATCTGTCGGGACTCAGAGATTTCGTCGGGTGATGGGAATTCGTCGAATAAGCGGTGTTTTCATCGAGTAATTTCGACGAAATCCTTCGAGTGATCAGTGATGTCATCGGGTATGAGTTAGAATTCATCGAGACAGTTGTCGTAAGGGTTGTACATGGAAATGTTCTGGGTTTTTCTGTGGTGCCAGGTTTGGTCAAGATGTTTGTTAACCACTAGACCCAGTTGGTTATTTTTGGACTGTTGGTTGAGTTGGACAAGTGGACACCACCACAGTGCTTGTTTTTTTCTTCCTTCGATGTGTAGACTGTTGGTTGTGTGGGCGTAACCACCGCCATAGTGCTTTTGTTCCCTGGATGTTTTGGTCTGATGGTTGTGTTGGAAAGATAGCCACCACCTCAGTACAGTCTTTTGGCTGGGTTAATGATTCACTTCTTGAGCCAACCGATCACTCTTTTTCTTACTTGAATGGTATTAGTTAACTTTGACTACATTTCATGCAAGTTTTTCCCTGTTTGGATACTAATACTTCGTTACTTTGACTGTTGTTGTTATACAGCTGATTTTTTTCTGGTTGGGTTGGTAACCCTCTTGAGCTTGTTCTCCCTCTTTGCCTATTTTTTGTTGTTTTTTTGCTGGGGCATTCTGTTTTCCTTTCGATGCCTTCGGTGTGGACCAGTAACGGTTGATCAGAGCAAGTCAGGACCTTGCAGCCTTTGGGCTGTTTTTCTTTTTCCTCTTCTTAAAGGTAGTTGTTTATGTCTTATAGCTTTCTGACTTTGTTTATTACTATGGGTTCGTGTCAGTATGTTGACGCCCACGGTATGATATCTTTTTGTGTTAGACTATTTTTGTTATTTATGCTACTACTGTTAATTTGTTGTTAGTTCAAATGCTCTCTGGGAAGGATTTTTGCTAGGCGGTATATAGATATTTTTATATATGTAAAGCTGCATATTTGTTCATGCATTACATCTTTTCAAGCTAATAACACTCTATTTTGAAACACGTAAAAGTTCCTTTTATATCAATACTAAATCTAGAAAGTGCATATCATTATATTGCTAGTTGTGTTCTCATGTTCAAGCAGGACGACTTAAAGTAAAAAATGTATTTTCCGCTGCGTATATTTATACTTTCTTGGTTGTGAAATAGATGATCACTAAACCGAGGGACACAATGTTTGAAACATTCAAACTTAAATTATGTTTTAAACATAAAGTTTATGTCTTTTCTAAAGAATGGGGTAAAGATAGAACCGCCTGAGCGTCTGCAGTTGTCCCATGCACAACGTGGCATCATGATACGTGTTTTCTCTTACTCTGACGTTATATTTATATATTGAGAAAATGCTAGTTGTGACGGGACTCTTGGAGCCATTACCAGTACTAAAGCATCCTTGTGAGACGATGACACTTGACTACATCAACGTTTTGCCCAAGTCTGAAGGTTGTAGATCTATCTTGGTGGTAGTAGATAGTTTTCTAAATAACCTTCATACCAAGTGTTAAGGATACAATTGTGGAGGCGACGGCCTGACTATTCTTCAAGCATGTGGTGAAGTACTAGGGGGTTGTCCAAAAGCATTGTGAGTGATCGGGACACCTGCTTTACAAGGAAGCTATGGACCGAGCTATTCAAGTTATTGGGATCAAAGGTGAAATCTCCACCAGCTTCCACCCTTAAATAGATGTGCGGACCGAGAGGGTGAATTCACTACTTGAGTGCTACTTGCGGCACTTTGTGAGTGCAAATCAACATGATTGGGCTAAATTTATGGATGTGTCATAATTTTCCAACAACTTACAACAGAGTGAGGCTATTGGTCAGAGTCCATTTGAGCTTACAAGGAGTCCACCTCTCACACTGCGCACTTTGGCGACCACAATAAAAGATGGAAGGAACCTGGGAGCGTGGAAGATGGCTAAGTCGTGGAAGGAACATGCTGACTTAGCTAGATCGTGCTTGGATAAGGCCCACAAGAGAATGAAAAAATGGGTTGACGCAAAAAGATGACCAATGGAATACTCTGTGGGAGGAAGTAATGGTGAAGCTCTTACCACAACAGTTCAAGGCCTTGCGTAACACGAACAAATTTTTGGTGCAGAGGTATGAAGGCCCATTTCTAATCGTGGCTAAGGTGGGTTAGGTTTCATATCTTCTTGACTTATCGAGCTCTTTGAAGATGCATCTAGTGTTTTATGTGAGTACGTGCAATCCATACTATGGGGATAACAATGATCATCAAAGGCGAGTATCACAATGGACACCACCAGTGATGACTTAAGTCTTTTGACAAAGCTATAAAAGAGGTGCTCACAATGAGAGTTGTAGGAAGAAGAGGTGTGCAACCATACACCCAATACTTAATCAAGTGGAAGGGATTGCCAAAGTATGATACTTCATTGGATACATTGAAAGACTTGTGGCATTTCAAGGACATCCTTTAGCAGTACGAGGCGACGAGGTCGCCACCTAGATAGGTGGGGGAGGATGTCACGGATCATCATCTTTGGGGTTAAGCCCCTAGAGGATTCTAGAGAAATCTGGAGTCATGTAAATAGGAAGAGTCAGGAAGATGATGGAGAATTCTAGAGTTGTCTCATGAGAGCATTCTAGAGGATTCATGTATCTTGTATATACTAGAGATGTATAGAGTATTCTAGAATAGTAAGGATTCTAGATCCGTCCATACTTTGGAGGGAAGATTTTTTGGGGCATATAAAAAAGTAAGGTGCCCTCATTTGTAAATCATCCAAGTTTAGGACAAGCAATATAGTTCTTTTTCTTGTGATGTTTCTCTTGAGTTATTTTTTCATTCTTCTCTTCATCACCAACAAGATTTTGCATTATGATGACTTAGCTAGGCAACGCAGAGTGACAAAGAGGAGCTAAGGCCGCACGGGAGCTTGAATAGAGACAAGTCTGTGACAGAAAGCCCGTGTTGGCCTGGAAAATTCATTTGCCTAATTATTTTGAGGTGAGATGGGCAGGATTAAAAGAACGCTCGGGATATTGATCTGAGCCTGTGTCGAAATAAACAAACAAGATTTTTATTCCGTGAGATCGTGAGACTAAATTTAAATGCATGGCGTTAGCGGATAAATATGCATATTGTCTTACAATATAGTATAGATATAAATTGAGGGCGTAGTAAATCATATATTCAGTGCATATATTAATTGAGAAGGATATTGTTGAGACAATCATCATTAATAAAACACAACTGTGTGTGCTCGGAGAATTCGGGTCTATGTAAATCGTGTTATCGATAATTTTGTTACTGCTGGCGCTCAAAATAATAAAATGTTCATTTCGGCTAAGGTTTTTACCATTGTCTTTTTATTTGTTACTCAGGCTTAATTTAAATTTTAAATTTGCCACTCGTATTCTTTATAATGCGGATCTGATAGTGTAGTTTGTACGTTTCTACTAAATATTATTCACAATAATAATGCAGTACTACTTTTATATTTATGGCACTATGCTCATCAAAGTAATAAAGTTAATTCTACTACGTCGACGGATGATTCCCTCTTATTTCTATGAAGTGGCATGAAAGCTCACTCTCTCTCCACACAAACAGGTGTACGTGCGTGAATTATACAAGCATAGTGCCATATATACTAGCATAGTGCCACAATCTGGTTCCCAATATATCCTTAAACTAGGATATTTTGACCGCAAGGTCAAAAGATTTGTAAAAAAGAAAGTTGTCCACAAGATCAAAATGTGACCATGCATACGTTGCATTTTCATCCTATAAAAACGCTAATTTATGATTTTATATGATCTTGTGAACACAAATTTAATTTACTATAGAGTCAAAATATGAAATATTTGTTATTTTTGTAAAAATAGAAAATCATGTGAAATAGATACAAAATAAATAGACTTAAATCATGTCAACATAAATTGAAGTCTGCATCCTACTCAATGTGCTCAAAGTTTCATCCTTTTCTTATTCATAATATTTCTCTAATAATATTTGTTGCGGGTCGCTCGGGTGCTCTGGTAGAACGGTCGAATTGCACCTTAGCTCGGAAGCGAACAGAGTGCGCAAACAGTCAATTAGGGATTTGTTGAGCACACTGAGACTTTTTAACCTAGAAAACCCGGAAAGGGTAAAAAACCACGCGGTCGGAGCTGTGCCGACCAACTTCCACTATCTTCTGGGGGGTTACAATTAGAGACTTAGAACTCGAGCGCGACAGGCCGCTGATCGTTACAATAATAAATAGAGAGAGAGAGTTCCGAAGGTGGCAGACAACCTTCAGAAAAAACTAAGTCTTTTTCCTTCTGAAAACTGCAGAGAACAAAAGTCAGAATGCTGAGTCGCCTTCCGGGAGAGCAAAAGTGAGATGCTCCGGAGAACAAAAGTGAGAATGCTGAGTCGCCTTTCGGGATGAAGGAAATCTTCAAGTCCACAGAGATCTTCAAGCGCCGAAGGAGAATTCCGTGAAAATCTTCAAGGAGCTCTCCCGGGTGCAGAAGGTCAGGTCCCCCTAAATGAAGGTTCTGGGCTCCTTTTATAGCTTTGGTCGGGGGTAGCCTGGTAATTTCGCCGTTGTAACCACCGTAACCACCTGGCGGACGAATCACATTTTCCAGTTCGGAGCACACGGATCGCCATTTTTCGTAAATGACCGTCTCTTCCTCGGGCAGTTCGGGCAGCCTTGTTGACGGCGAAAAAAGCGACGGATTGTTCCTGAAATCTGAGAAGCTAGAAAGACAAAATGTGAGCATGTCAGAAAGATAAAAATGTGAGCATGTCAGAAAGACAAAAGCGTTCCGGGCGCGCAAGCGCGCCCAGAAGCATTCTGAGCGTGCAACGAACACGGAAGTGCTCCGAACGCGCTTAGAGGCGTTCTGAGCATGTTACGAACGCGGGAGCGCTCCGAGTGAACGCTGGGGCCCAAAGGGCGCACACTGAGCCTGGAGAGGGCGGACACCCCCGAACCCCTCTGTGGGGAGGGGGCTTGACCGCACCCCAAGGGATGCGGTTTGGCCGCACCCCACTAGGAGTGTGGCTTGGCCGCACCACAAGGAGGTGTGGCCCGGCCGCACCCCGAAGGGGGTGCGGCTTGGCCGCACCCCACTAGTGGTGCGGCTTGGCCGCACACCCCTAAGGGTGCGGCTTGGCCGCGCCCCACTAGGGGTGCGGTTAGGTCGGGCCTCAGTGGAGGGACGTCCTGTGCACTACCGCGCGCGCTACCATGCGGTAGCGCCGCGGGGTAGCGTTACCGCGCGGTTGCGGGCCGTCCGACGAGGGCGGTTGGTCATGAAGAGAGTGGGCTTGCCCACTTCCCCACTCTCCCCTCATCATGGTAGTGGCCTTGGGGAGTAACCACCCCTTCTTATGCATATAAATAAATGGGAGTCTTGTATGAGTGCGCATCATAAGCCCCCCAAACCTTCGGAGTCTGAATTACTGCGTGGAGGAGTTCGAAGGTTTTTTATTTTGCCGCGACAATTCAGACCACCGTCGTCTTCGAGCTACACGTCGTACCATGCTGGAGGTAAGCTGTTGCGACTTGCGCAACTATGAGCGCAATTATGAGCCTGGCGTCGTGCGTGCTTTCCGGAAGTCGTCGCTCGGCTCTAGTTGTGGAAGAAATTTATATCTCGTCGTATTTGGTTGCAAGCTCGTCGCCCTGTGATTGTGTTGGAGATTGTGATGAGCTTGTCATTCAGCGTTGAAGCCTGAGTAGCTTGGGGGCGATGTGCTCTGCTACGCGGGAGGGTGATGCTCTGCCGCGTGAGAGCGATGTGCCCTGCAACGCGGGAGCGTGATGCTCTGCAGCGTGGGAGCGGTGTGCCCTGCAACGCGGGAGCGAGATGCTCTGCAGCGTGGGAGCGGTGTGCCCTGCAACGCGGGAGCGAGATGCTCTGCAGCATGGGAGCGGTGTGCCCAGCAATGCGGGAGCGTGATGCTCTGCAGTGCGGGAGCGGTGTGCCCTGCAATGCGGGAGCGTGATGCTCTGCAGTGTGGGAGCGGTGTTCCCTGCCACGCGGGAGCGTGATGCTCTCCAGCGTGGGAATGGTGTGCCCTGCAATGCGGGAGCGTGATGCTCTACAGCGTGGGAGCGGTGTGCCCTACAACGCGGGAGCGTGATGCTCTGCAGCGTGGGAGCGGTGTGCCCTGCAATGCGGGAGCGTGATGCTCTGCAGCGTGGGAGCGGTGTGCCCTGCAACGCGGGAGCGTGATGCTCTGCATCGTGGGAGCGGTGTGCCCTGCAACGCGGGAGCGTGATGCTCTGCAGCGTGGGAGCGGTGTGCCCTGCAACGCGGGAGCGTGATGCTCTGCAGCGTGGGAGCGGTGTGCCCTGCAACGCTGGAGCGTGATGCTCTGCGGCGTGGGAGCGGTGTGCCCTGCAACGCGGGAGCGTGATGCTCTGCTGCGTGGGAGCGGTGTGCCCTGCAATGCGGGAGCGTGATGCTCTGCGGCGTGGGAGCGGTGTGCCCTGCAACGCGGGAGCGTGATGCTCTGCCGCGTGGGAGCGGTGTGCCCTGCAACGTGGGAGCGTGATGCTCTGCGGCGTGGGAGCGGTGTGCCCTGCAACGCGGGAGCGTGATGCTCTGCCGCGTGGGAGCGGTGTGCCCTGCAACGCGGGAGCGTGATGCTCTGCAGCGTGGGAGCGGTGTGACCTGCAACACGAAAGCGTGATGCTCTGCAGCGTGGGAGCGGTGTGACCTGCAACACGAAAGCGTGATGCTCTGCACCGTAGGAGAAGTGTGCCCTGCAACGCGGGTGCGTGATGCTGTGCAGCGTGAGAGCAGTGTGCCCTGCAACGTGGGAGGGTGATGCTCTACAACGTGGGAGCGGTGTGCCCTGCAACGCGGGAGCATGATGCTCTGCAGCGTGGGAGCGGTGTGCCCTGCAACGCGGGAGCGTGATGCTCTGCAGCATGGGAGCGGTGTGCCCTGCAACGCGGGAGCGTGATGCTCTGCAGCGTGGGAGCGATGTTGTCGTTTTTGTGGACTTAATTTAGATTATCGGACTCGACGCATGTCCTCCACTTGTGAGAGGCCTCTTCTTTTCACTACGTTGACGAGTTTGCTGCTTGGTAATAATACTGAGGGTCGTACGTTGCCTTAACTTTTCGGCGCCCTACTTTAAAAGATTCGCACCGCTGATTGAGCTGGAAAGTAAATGTAGTAATTTCAAATACATAATGGGTACATGCGCACAAGTATAATCTTGTGGCTTACTGTTTTTAAAAGCAGAAAACTGGAAGAAGAGGAAAATAGAAATTGATGATAAATGAAATGCGGGCTGTGCGCGCTCTATTAGGGGGAAAGTTTCCCTGCTCGGTATCTCTGGTTCATCCGTGTCGGGGTACTGCATCTTCCTCTACTGGATTGTCAGCCATGTTCCGCGTTGGTTCGGGACTTGGTTTAGTAAAAACCTTCTGAGGAGGCCTTGTTAGACAAGACCCTTGATTTCCTCCTTCAATCGATTGCAGCCTTCAGTCCAGTGTCCATGCCCGCGATGAAAGTCACAATACTGCAATTGGTTTCCTCTGTTTGGTGCAAGCGGCTCGGGCCTACGTAGCGCGTTGTTATCTCGGATGGCGAGGAGAACGTTAGTCCTGGTAGTGTTCAGGGGAGTGTAGTCCTGATGCTGGTGAGATCTTCGGTCTCGGCTGGGGTTGTCGTGATGCTTGTTGTTCTTATTGGGAACTGTCTGCGGCAGCGACTCCTCTTTCTTCCTCTTCGAGATCCCCTCGAATTGCCGGCGGTGCGCTTCAATTGCCTCATCTACTGCTATCTGGGCCTCGACTCGCTGAACGAGGTCAGGATAGCTTGGTACGGTTTCTCTCATTAGAGCTGAGTAAAAGCCACTTGGGCGAAGACCTCCAAGGAAGACTCCTCGCAAAAGCTTGGGGTCGACTCCCGGGATCTGTCGAGCCTCAGAGGTGAAGCGTCGGAAAAAAACCTTCAGAGTTTCTCCATCGTTCTGGCGGATTCCTGAGAGATGGGAGGGATCGCGGACAACCCTACGATTGGCGATGAACTGGTCCACGAACTGTTGCGCCATTTCTGCGAAGTTGCTGATGACCCCATCTCGCAGGGAGTGGAACCAAGTGCGCGCTTGTCCCTTCAAGGTTGCCGGGAACACTTGACAGAGGAGTTGATCGGGGGCGCTGTAAATCCTCATGATGGTGGTGAAGTGATTGACATGTTCCAATGGGTCGTCCGTCCCGTCGAATTTTTCGATGTTGGGAAGCTTGAAACCATTCGGAATTGGATGGGCCTGGACTTGAGGCGACAATGGGGAGTCGTGGTGTGAGGGGCGGTGGGCGAGAGCTGCGCGTCGCCCTGCTTGGACGTACTCTTCTTCTATCATATCGCGTATTTCTTCTCACGTGGTTCTTTCTATTGCTCGATCAGGGGCAGCTCTTCCTGGGTGATGGTGACGGTGGTCAGCTTCTGGGCCTCTAGCTGTCGGGGTAGGGTGAGCGGAGCTTGCTTCGTTGGAGAATCCTTCTGAAGCTTCTCCTTCTCGAACGACCTCCTTGTTCGGAGCATGACCCAGAGTTGGGGGCGGCCGAATGTTCAATGCTGGGGGTTGAATGGGAGCTCGAGGATCCCCAAGATATCTTACGAGAGCCAGCATCTCGGCTTGCTGCTCTTCCATCTGCCGTACGCGCCCTTCCAGTACTATCACGGGTGCAGGCACTACCTCTTCTGCGAGAGGCGCATTGATAAGCGAGTGGGAGGGAGCTGGGTCGAAGCGCCCCTCCGGGATTGATCCTTCGGTAGTGCGAGCACTTCTCCTTGCCATTGCAATTGGCGACAAGTGCTACCTCCTGTGAGCCTTTATAGAACCTTGGGAATTAGTTTCCCACAGACGGCGCCAAACTGTTGCGGGTCGCTCGGGTGCTCTGGTAGACCGGTCGAATTGAACCACCTTAGCTCGGAAGCGAACCGAGCGCGCAAACAGTCAATTAGGGATTCGTTGAGTACACTGAGACTTTTTAACGTGTAAAACCCGGAAAGGGTAAAAAACCACGCGGTCGGAGCTGTGCCGACCAACTTCCACTATCTTCTGGGGGTTACAATTAGAGACTTAGAACTCAAGCGCAACATGCCGCTGCTCGTTACAATAATAGAGAGAGAGAGAGTTCCGAAAGTGACAGGCCACCTTCAGAAAAACTAAGTCTTTTTCCTTCTGAGAACTGCAGAGAACAAAAGTGAGAATGCTGAGTCGCCTTCCGGGAGAGCAAAAGTGAGATGCTCTGGAGAACAAAAGTCAGAATGCTGAGTCGCCTTTCGGGATGAAGGAAATCTTCAAGTCCACAGAGATCTTCAAGCGCCGAAGGAGAATTCCGTGAAAATCTTTAAGGAGCTCTCCCGGGTGCAGAAGGTGATCAGGTGCCCCTAAATGAAGGTTCTGGGCTCCTTTTATAGCTTTGCCGAGGGTAGCCCGGTAATTTTGCCGTTGTAACCACCGTAACCACCGTAACCACCGTAACCACCTAGCGGACGAATCACATTTTCCGGTTTGGAGCACACGGATCGCCATTTTTCGTAAATGACCGTCTCGTCCTCGGGCAGTTTGGGCAGTTTGGGCAATTCGGGCAGCTTTGTTGACGGTGAAAAAGGCGACGGATTGTTCCTGAAATCTGAGAAGCTAGAAAGACAAAATGTGAGAATGTCAGAAAGACAAAATGTAGGCATGTCAGAAAGACAAAAGCGTTCCGGGCGCGCAAGCGCGCCCATAAGCATTCTGAGCGTGCAACGAACACGGAAGTGCTCCGAACGCGCTTAGAGGCGTTCTGAGCATGTTACGAGCGCGGGAGCGCTCTGAGTGAACACTGGGGCCCAAAGGGCACACAGCGAGCCTGGAGAGGGCGGACACCCCCGAACCCCTCCGTGGGGAGGGGCTTGACCGCACCCCAAGGGATGCGGTTTGGCCGCACCCCAAGGAGGTGCGGCCCGGCCGCACCCCGAAGGGGGTGCGGCATGGCCGCACCCCCCCTAAGGGTGCGGCTTGCGGTCTGTGCGCTACCGCGCGCGCTACCGCGCGCGCTACCATGTGGTAGCGCCGCGCGGTAGAGTTACCGCGCGGTTGCGGGCGGTCCGACGAGGGAGGTTGGTCATGGAGAGAGTGAGCTTGCCCACTTCCCCACTCTCCCCTCATCATGGTAGTGGCCTTGGGGAGTAACCACCCATTCTTATGCATATAAATAAATGGAAGTCTTGTATGAGTGCGCATCAATATTAAAATAGAAATCATTATAAGAACCCACTATTTAGATAAAAAAATGCACTATAAAATCAGTTTATTATAGATTTAATAGAGGATGAGTCTGATATCAAGAGAGTGATAGACTTGAGTGACTGACTTAAATAAGCTAAAATAAAATAAGTAAAATATAGGGATTGAAATTAGCTTTATGTTGGGACAATTTAATCAGTGGAAAAGTTGATTGTAAAGGTCATATAAGCAATGATCTTATATACGACTATATTTATTTATAAACGATTATTTTTCAAGGCTTGGCTATATATACAAACAAGTTTTGTAAATTTTGAGGCATTTAAAAATACTAAACACAAATCAAATAAGTACCTAATAACAAAGTTTATTTTCTCTACCAATGCCCTGCCCGACCCCAGCGTCCTCTCACGATTTTGGAATACAGCCCTCTGTTAACCCTCGCTGACACCTCTTTCCCCTCGCCACCCCTCATCGCCCCTCGCACAGTTTTCGCCGGCGCTAAATGGAGCCGCCGCCGCCGCTTTCCATGCCCGAGGTTCATGTGGTGGTCGTAGAGCATTAATAAAATAGCATCATTTGATTTAATTTTGTCTAAGTAGCGTCCATAACACAGCAAAATATTGATAAAATTTTAACTCAAGCGTTATTAATGTTCATAACCAATGCATAAATAGCGTCCCTAACTGCATTAAATATAGATAAATGCATTTGTTTTAATGTTCATAATCAATGCAGATATATTTTCAAAATCAATGCGAATAAAATTTCATAACCGATAAAAATAAAGTTTAAATAACTACAGATAAATTATGTTCACTAAATAGAGCAACACATGTTCACCAAATATAGCAAAACAATAAATTTCCAATGTTAGGGACGGTATTTAGAAAAAATTAAATCAAATGATGCTATTTTTTTTAATTTTTTGTCTGTAGATCATTATTTAAGTTGCTTTTCGTTAGTACCTTCCGTTAATTAGGACTGATTTCAACATTTGGTTAAAAGTGGGGACTAATTTCTTGCTTTCATAATTTGAGGAACTGATTTCATAAAGGGACATAAGTTGAGGGATTAATTTGATGGTTTTGCCTATATATTAAAAGAAAAATTGTCAATCCAAACATGTGTAAAAGATCAGACTACAAAAATATATATGTACAGTATGAAGTAAGAAATGCTTATATGATCATGTCCTAAACAACTGCACAAATTATAATGAATGAAATGGGCAGAAATTCTCAATCCAAACATGTAAAAAGTTTAGACTACAAAAATATGTATGTGCACTGTTAAACATGTAAATCTGCATCATCGAATGAATGCAATTAAATTCTTATAATCACTGCTTGGCCGAACGAACACAGTTAATAACTTACAATCACCAACTCATCAAATGAATGTTGGAAGCTAGATGGTAGGCACAACAGAACTCAAGAGAGACAAAAAACTTATATATATATTTTTACTAAGAAAAGATTACAAAGTGAATACAATTTTTCTTGTCTTTTACAACACAACACAACATATAACAAGAGCACTTGAGCTCCCCATGAGGAGTTTCACAACTCCTATCTGCCTGATTGCCTGTACTGTCCGCCTGACCGCAGATTTGACCGCCGGAGATTGCCAGGAGATCGCCGCTCCTGATTGTTGGAGGTCGCCGCAAGATCTGTCTGCAGCTTTACAAAGCTGTCCGCAAAAAGTCTGTTCGCAAGGTTGCTTCTGTTCGCTACCTTTTGACCGCACGAGGAGATGGAGAGAGATCGCAATAGGAGACCGCTTCTTTTTCTGGCTTTTCTTCCTTCCGCTTTTTTTTCCTATCACTCACGCATGAGATGAGGGGATTATATATAGGATAGGGGATTGAGGGGAGCAGCCACGTGGCCACTATTCCATCAGCTACCATTTCCAAATGTATTAATATATTAATATATAATAGCCATTCACCAAGTCAACCTCAATTTATTCTTACTCCAAAGCCACCTTTGCATGTTTTATGGATATATATATTATATATTAATAAAATTATTCTTTCCGCCAACAATCTCCCCATCTGCAATTTACAAACGTCTCTGTCTTCAACGCCTTGGTGAATATGTCCGTCATCTGCTCTCCTGTGTGGCAGTATACCAACTCCATCTTCTGCTGCACCTGCTCATGAAGAAAATGATACTTTGTCTTAATGTGTTTTCTACGCCCATGCAGCACAGGATTTTTTGCTAGCTGAATAGCAGACATGTTGTCAACGTACACTTTCACAGGAACATCATATTGATGATGCAACTCCTGCAAGAGATTCCTCGGCCAAATTGCTTGACATATACAGGTCGCCACAATGATGTACTCAGCTTCACATGTAGATAAGACAATCGTTGTCTGCTTCTTCGAACTCCATGAGAACACAGTTGTTCCCACATGAAATGCATACCCAGAAGTGCTCTTCTGATCATTCACATCTCCGCCAAAAATCACTGTCGGTGTAACCAACCAGCTTTAACTCTTCTGCAGTAGAGTACAACAGATCATGATCTCTCGTCCCATTCACATACCTCAAGATCCTCTTCGCTTTTGTGAAATGATCTTGCTTCGGCTCCTCCATGTATTTGTTGATCACTCCAACTGCATACATGATATCAGGTCTAGTGAAAGTCAAGTAGCGTAGACTTCCAACTAGACTCTTAAACATCGTAGAGTCAACCACGTCATCCTTCGATTCCTTCCTCAGCTTCACTCCCGGATCTGCAGGAGTGGAGATAGCCTTGATATTCTCCATCTGAAACCTCTTCAGTATCTCCTCCACATACTTCTTCTGTGAGATGAAGATCCCATCCTTCTTCTGTTGTACCTCTATGCTCAAGAAGTAAGTGAGATCGCTCAGATCAGTCATCTCGAACTCTTTCTTCATTGTATTCTTGAACTCTTCGATCAAACATTAGAGGGTTGTTGCCAGTGATTATCATGTCGTCCACGTACAGACACACGACCATGATATCTCCATTCTTCTCCACCTTCATGTAGAGGGCATAGTCATACGGGCTCTTCATGTACTCGCTCTTCTGAAAGTATGCATCTATTCTTTCATTCCATACTCGAGGCGCTTACTTTAACCCATATAGTGCCTTCTTCAGCTTGTAAAAACATCTCTTTTTAACTCTTATTTAGTATTTCTTTTTTAAATATTGATGTTTCTTTTTTTAAAATCTTCCGAAATGATCAAACTCTAATTTATTCTTGAATTTCAATATAGCTAAGTGTATTTTATTTTCAAATAAAATCCAAATGCTATGAATTTTCCCATTAGATTTAAATGCTTAATGTTTCCAATAACTATTATCCGTGACTTCATATCTCACCATAGCGGGGGCGTAGGGTTGTAGACATTTGATAAACTTATCTTTAGTCATGTCTTGTCCTTAACCGGGGAGGGTTCCAGTGGGGCCTTGCGAGGCACTGGGGGGAAAGAGTGCTAGGTTGAGTTTTGTCTAGTGTTTGCATAAGGGACTAACACCCCAACCTACGGCTTGTTTGCAGCTCCTCATGCCCATCCGTCACTTAGTACGGGGCTAGGGTGTAGACGTATTGTCTGGGTAGATTGGTTACTTGGAAATCATTTTTTTTTTTGCTTAAAACTCTTATTTAAAGGGAAAATCACTGTTTTTTGCTTAAACTCTGATATATAAAAGGGGGAGAACTACAAACAAAAGGGATAAAATAAGTCATAACTCTGATCTACTTTACTGAAAAACAATTCTACAATAACCTCCTTATCATTTACTTCAATAGCTCGATCATGCCTTCTACTTTAGGTACCCTTTTTTGTGCGTTATTTCCCTACCCTCTTTTGCTAATAACAAAGGGGGAGAACTAACATGATAAATCCAGATAATAGCTTATATATTAGGGGAGCACGTATTTAGGGGGAGCAAGTCTAACATGCTAGAATCAATTATTATCCTAAGTCATCACTCTCACACACACACAAGTATAGTTTCATCATGGTTATCTATTAATCCTTTGATTTATCATTAATGGATTTGTTATTATCAAAAGGGGGAGTTTGTTGGAACATGGTCTTCCGCATCTCCTAGGTTTGAGAATAACAAATCCCATGTATTTGATCTTGTGTGTTCAAGTGTGCAGGTTATCTAGGTCCACATGACTCAAGGAGAACACATGAAGACTGCCCCCGAATTTGAGGCAAAAATTCGAAAGAGCTCACTATCGCCGGCGGTAGCGATAACGCCCGGCGATAGCGGTGATTAACACGATTCCGGCTGTATTTTTAGAAAGAGCTAACGCCCGGCGGTAGCAGATAGCGCTGGCGGTAGCATGACGCATATGAGGCATAGAGCAAAATGTTGCCTCGGATTGAAGATCCTGCCGCGCAAATTGTTTCTTAATCCGGGCTAGCACCGACGGTAGCGCTAGCGCCGGCGGTTGCGCTGAGGCTATAAAATGAATGCTTTGGCTCCGAATTCATGATCCTCCTCCAATCCCAAACTCCAGAGCTTCGTGCCACAGCAGAGAGAGGAAGATTCAGAGCGATACTCCCACAATTCCATAAAGCCTTAAGGAGATCCGTGGAGAAGATTTCAACACGCGTCATCATCGTGACGAAGGGCCGCATCGACTACGATCATACTCTGCGGGCCTTCGTACACTTCTCCAAGAGATCCACATAGAGGGAGTTTTTATATTATTGTCTTTTCATTTCATATCTTTTCTGTAAACGGTAGTGAAATCGCCTCGTGTTGGCGACTAGGTCTGGGGTAGGACTTAGGGCTGAAAATCGCCTCGTGTTGGCGACTAGATCTAGGCTAGGTCTAGGGGGTGCTCGAGGCCTTTCTAGGGATAGATTGGCTAGAGCGGCTTGAGTCCGTATCTGGGGAGAGATCGGCTAAAGCCAACCGGTTCGTGGGGATACGAGTCGGTATAGAAAACAAAAAGGATTTTTATTAGTCGCCTCCGATTTCTACCGTCACAGGAATCAAGTTTTGTAAAACATTATTTGATATTAATAAAGCATGTCTATTCATTATTGTTTTACTTGATTTCTCATTGTATTAATCTTGCAATATTTCAAAGTTATTAAATATAATCTTAAGTTTTTGAAAACCCTTATTCACCCCCCCCCCCCTCTAAGGGCGCCGACCGATCCAACAGATACGCGACGTGATATCTGAAGAGTACGGACAGGCCGGACGCTGGGGCATCTTCGCCTGCCGCCCCCTACGTCGCGGCTCCCCGCTCACACAACAAATCTTGGACCATCCAATTCCGCACGGCTTCAAGCTTCCCAACATCGAGACATTCAATGGGACGGATGATAAGTAGTATTTTTATAACTTTTTAATAGAAAATTTTGTAAATATTTAATATGAATTTTACTTTTTATGTCAATTTTAGGTTATAAGTAGTTCTTTTTGTAATTTTGATTCTAACTTAGCTTAATTTCAATATTTGCAGAATTTTGGGACAAATCGGGAAAAATAGCATGTCACGCCCTCGGTCACGCCCGTGAGCAAGGGCGTGTAACCTGAAGATCAGTCCAGAATCGATGCCACGCTGTTTGAACCAGTCCACACCAAGTCACGCCCCAGGTCACGCCCGTGACCCAAAGTCACGCCCGTGACCGGGGGCATGTAATCTTAGAATCTTCCACCTAGAGCCGCCGTCGAGACGTGGAGCTACAGTCGAGAAGTCAACTTGAGTCACGCCCGTGACACACATGTCACGGCCGTGACTTGCCCTCGTGATCTCTGCTTCGCCGCCGCACCAAATTCCAGCCCATGCCGCATTTAATGCAGCCGTCCAAAGTCACGGCCGTGACCCGACATGTCACGCCCGTGACATGTCACTTTTCGCCACGCCGTCCAGAAAGCCAACGCCGCTGTCGGATCCGATGTGAATAGTGCAGTCACGCCCTTGGTCACGCCCGTGACCGAGGGCGTGTAATCTGAATTTTTTTACTATAAATTCAGAGGTTCTCCTTGAGTCCATGGTGGAGAATTTTGGAGTGGGGGAGGTGCTGCTGGAGCCAATCCTGAGTATTTTTCACTTTCATGTTCATGTTCATGTGTCTTACTTTCATGCTCTCTTTCTTTTCTCATGCAATGTACTAGCTTTCTTTCAATGCAATATTTAGTTTAAGCTTGTAACTTTGTTTTTCCTAGCTTGCAATCTCTTCTCTTAAGACTTGTAATAGTTTTCATTTAAATAAAAATTAGTTTGTTCTCTTGATTTTGTCTCCTCCTTACTTAGTTAAAATTTCTTATTATGCATTTTTATTGTTCTTTCTCTTCCCCCTCCACCATGATTAACTAATCTTCATTAGTACTCGATCAAAATGATCCGAGGATGAGTTAGACAAGTTATGATTTTCTAAAGTTTTCTTTTTCCGTTTTTATAAACACTTGAATTACCCTTGATTTATAATTAGTGATGCCATATTTTCAATATATGGTTTTCTCTTATGTTTTCATACTTAGTTAGCCGAGAGGCTCAAAGTATGAATTGATCACTCAAGGGTAAAGAGAGTTGCACGCACCCCTCGAGAGAGGATGACATAAATCTCCCGGATTGGAGTCAAATCCAATAGCGGGGTTCACTTCGTAAAGCAAGTTTTAGGTAATCGATTATAGGACGAGAGTCCGGTTGATTTTTCCTAAACTTAGTTGGGCATTAACCTCGAGAGAGGCATGTTCGAGCTTCGGGAAATTCCACGGTCAAGTAGTTCAATTTAAACGGAATTAGATTTAATTTCTTTTCGCTTGTCTATTCTCACTCCAAGGTGACTTTTGATTGAGTACTAGCTTCTTTTATCATCATCTAAACTCTAAATCTAGCTTGCAATTTCTCTTTTTCTAGCCAAGTAATTAAAACCCCAAAGTATCGTTAGGTAAGATAATAGCGACTTTCCTCAAAGTAGAAGTAATCAACGCGCCCCGTGGAATACGACCTTGGTATTTCTTAATATCCTATACTATAGACGATAAGGTACACTTGCCTTTATCGGATATAGTTTTGGAGAAAATCTCAAACCTTCACTAAATTTCAAAACCGAAAAATCTGTATCAACGGACGATCCCCTGGAGCACGTCAACCATTTTACCACCATCATTCAGATTTACAACGCCCCTGATCAGCTCCTCTGCCAAGTGTTTCCGGCAACACTCAGGGGGCAGGCACACACTTGGTTTCATTCCCTGCGGGATGGATCCGTCAACAACTTCTCCGAGCTCGCACAGTAGTTTACAGACCAGTTCATCGCTAACCGAAGAATCGTTCGAGATCCCTCACATCTTTCAGGGATTCGCCAGAACGAAGGAGAGACCCTCAAGGACTTTTTCTGCCGCTTCACGGCCGAGGTGCGACAAATCCCAGGGGTTGATCCCGAGCTTCTGCGCGGCATTTTCCTGGGGGGACTTCGCCCAAGCGGATTTTACTCCGCTCTGATGAGGGAGACATTACCAAGCTATCCAGATCTGGTGCACCGAGTGGAGGCACAGATAGCGGCGGACGAAGCGATCGAAGCTCACCGCCGACAATTCGAAGGAGTGTTAAAGAGGAAGAGAGAAGAGCCAGTCCCGAAGCAGCAAGAGGAGCGCCAAGGAAATTTACGTCAGCAAGACCATCCTGAGAACAGGCCCCCCAGAACCTACCAAGAGTACGCACTGCTCAATACCTCCCGCACAAACGTACTCTACGCAATACAGGATAACCCGACACTACAAAGGCCAAGAGAACTTCCCCAGGGCAGGGGAAATCAGTCAAAGTACTGCGAGTTCCACCGAGGTGCAGGACACACCACCGAGGAGTGCATCAAACTCAAAGACGAGATAGAGCGTCTCATTCGACAAGGTATCCTCGAAAGGTTCTTACAGGACCAGACGCAAAATCATCCCGCAAACAGAGAACAGGTGCCTGCTCGACAAGGCGCGCAGGGCGATAAACAAGTAGTAGGGGTGGTGGAAACCATCTCAAGTGTCCTGTTCCCCACAGTCAATTCCATTACCCTACCGGAAGAGACGATCAGCTTCGGGGATGAAGATTTAAAGGGACTGCTCATCCCGCACCAGGATCCATTGGTCATCAGCGCAGAGATCGGCAACCCCAGCTTCCGCGTCAAATGGATATTGGTAGACAACGGCAGCTCCGTCAACGTCATGTTCATGACCGCTCTCCTCAGCATGAAGATCCTACCGGAAAATCTCCAACCAGCTTCTGGACCAATCTATGGCTTCAACGATAGTCCTGTCCCGGTTAAAGGTACCATCACTCTCCCTGTTACCCTAGGAGATTTCCCTAGGAGGTCTACCCGCGACGTGCAGTTCGTGGTAATCGAGACAGAATCGCCTTACAACGCGATTTTCGGTCGACCGTTGCAGGCCCTATTTGAAGCTATCCCGTCCATCCCACACCTCGCAATGAAGTTTGTCACCCCAGGGAAAATTGGAGTTGTTCGTGGAAACCAGGAAGCAGCACGCGCGTGCTATCTGCAACAAATGGAGCCTGGACAAGGAGCCGCCCTGTGTGCCACCACATCCAGAACCTGAAGCCCCAAAAGGAGCTAGGAATGGGGCAGAAATGTCTTACTATATTCCAAACTCGTCAAATTGTCTTTAAGAACTCTTGTTTGTAATAGTTATTCTAGACAAGTCGTAAGCCTGCTCTTACGCAAGAACTATTGTGTGTTAAATTTTGAAATGCTTTCTCTGCTTCAAGCCCTGCTATTCAAACACAGTTAAGATCAACTGCAAGCAGCGCCAAATGTTGTAATATCAACGACATCCCCCAGGTCGGTTAAGAGAACCTCCCACTACCCGGCTCGAATCACTCGCCATTCGCCCACGTAGTAGGTTCCGACACCACCTGGGTCTCGTCCTCTAAATCGCGTCGCCAGGGCCTTCCCCCCTCGCGCTCGCAAATGGTTCGAAGCGTCTGCCCTTCACCGCTTCTATCAACGACATCCCCCAGGCCGGTTAAGCGAACCTCCCACTACCCGGCTCGAATCGCTCGCCATTCGCCCACATAGTAGGTTCCGACACCACCTGGGTCTCGTCCTCTAAAATGCGTCGCCAGGGCCTGCCCCCCTCGCGCTCGCAAACGGTTCGAAGCGTCTGCCCTTCACCGCTTCTATCAACGACATCCCCCAGGCCGGTTAAGCGAACCTCCCACTACCCGGCTCGAATCGCTTGCCATTCGCCCACGTAGTAGGTTCCGACACCACCCGGGTCTCGTCCTCTAAAACGCATCGCCAGAGCCTGCCCCCCTCGCGCTCGCAAACGGTTCGAAGCGTCTGCCCTTCACCGCTACTATCAACGACATCCCCAGGTCGGTTATGCGAACCTCCCACTACCCAGCTCGAATTGCTCGTCATTCGCCCTCGTAGTAGGTTCCGACACCACCTGGGTCTCATCCTCTAAACGCCAACCCCATGAGAGAAGAACATAGTTTGCCGAGCAAAACATTGGTTCAAACACCGCAAAAACTCCACTACTATAAGAGCTAAAAACAAGAACAGTTGTACAAACGACGCAACCTGCCAACAGCCTTCAGCTCGGCAGCCCGCTCCGGCGAAGAAAGGCGTTCCACCTCCGTCTTCAAAGACACCAACTCGGCCCCAAGACGAGTTACTGTAGCTTGCAAATCCTCCAACAAATGAGCCGAACCCCTCACAAGGGCCTTCTACGTACGAACTTCAGCACGGGACTTCTCCAGCTCCACCGCAACGCCCAGATCACACCAAAAGATTACAAAATCCTCGCACTTCCTCGAGCAACAATAAAGAACTCCGAGGATTTGGGGGGAAATTGATGGGTTGTCATACATTATGTAGAGAAATCTGGGCTGCGGTTAAGCAAAAAGCTCCACTCCCCCACTAAGATGGTGGAAGCATGGGCAAAAGAGGGGAACGAACCGCTCATAATCGCAACCGCAACCGCCACATCCGCCAACCGCCCACCGCAACCGCGCAGGGCCGCGCGACGCCGCGGCCGGCCGCGCGGCACCACGCCTGTACGACACCGTGCACGGGCGAGCGACACCGCCCGGCCGCGTGGCACCACGCGGCGGCCACGCGGCACCACGCACGGCCGCGCAGCACCGCACGACCGCGCGACACCGCATGGCAGCCACGCGGCACCGCGCGCGGCCGCGTGGCACCACACGACCGCGCAATACCGCGCACGGCCGCGCGGCACCGCGCGGCACCGCGCAAGGCCGCGCGACACCGCCCGGCCGCGCGGCACTGCTGCACCGCGTGCCCGGCGCCGCGCGCCTAACGCCGCATGGCACCGCGCGCTCGGCATTGCGCAGTACCGCATGCCTAGCGCCGCACGGCACCGCGCAATATTACGCTGGTGATATCTCGCGCTAGCGCACGAAGTCGCCCGGCACCGCATGCGGCCGTGCAGTGGGCGCGGTCGGTCGACCTCCCTCGCCGTCGGGCGCATTCTCCGGCCCCTCTTGTCTCGTCCCCAGTCGGCCTCCCTTAACCAACGGACGCGCTCGTCCGACCTCTCTCACCTCATTCGGCGGATAAAATGAGGACGACCAAGCTAAACCTCCCTAAACCTGTAACCACCCATCATGGAGTGCAAATAGTAAAACTCCACATCATGGGGTGCAAATAGTAAAACTCCACATCATGGGGTGCAAGTAGTAAAATTCCACATCATGGAGTGCAAATAGTAAAATTCGACATCATGGAGTGCAAATAGTAAAATTCCACATCATGGAGTGCAAATAGTAAAACTCCACATCATGGGATGCATGTAGTAAAATTCCAAATCATGGAGTGCAAATAGTAAAATTCCACATCATGGAGTGCAAATAGTAAAATTCCACATCATGGAGTGCAAATAGTAAAATTCCACATCATGGGGTGCAAATAGTGAAAATCCTCCAACATGGGGGTGTAAATAGTAAAATCTTCCAATACGGTCTGCATATAGCAAATAATATGGTTATGGTGTGCGCATAACCATATCCGTCATATGAATACATATCATCCTAAAAACTATACAAACTGGTGTGCGCATAGCCATATTCGTGATAAATGTGCATATAGCGCATAAATTAGTTATGGTGTGCGGATAGCCGTCCTAACCACCATAACCATCCTAACCACCCTCAAAAGCTATAAAAGGAACCCCAGGGCTTCATTTCAAAGGACTTGGTTTTTCTGGACTAGAGAGAGCTCTCTGGAATTCCCTCGAATATCTTCTTCAGCATTCGAAGATCTCCTTCGGAACTCGAAGATCTCCTTCAACATTCGAAGATCTCCTTCGAAACCCGAAGATCTCCTTCGGAACCCGAAGATCTCCTTCAACATTCGAAGATCTCCTTCGAAACCCGAAGATCTCCTTCGGAACCCGAAGATCTCCTTCAGCATTCGAAGATCTCCTTCGGAACCCGAAGATCTCCTTCGGAACCCGAAGATCTCCTTCAGCATTCAAAGATCTCCTACGGAACCCGAAGATCTCCTTCAACCTTCGAAGACCTCCTTCTTCGCTTGAAGACCCCCATCGTCGCTCGATGATCTCCTGCGGACTTTGAAGACTTCCTGACCGAGAAAAGTACTTAGTTTTTCTGAGAGGTGGCCTGTCACCCTCAGAGACCTTCATTCAACTGCAATTGTAACGGGAGCGGCCTGTCGCTCCCGATTCTCGCATCATTACTTGTAACACTCCACAACTTAGTGAAATTTGGTCGGCGCCGATCCGACCACGTGGTTTTTCACCCTTTCCGGGTTTTCCACGGTAAAAACGTCTTCTTGCCACCTGTTCGTTCTCTCTGTGACTGCTTGCGCGCTCGGTTCACTCTCGGGCTAAGATGGTTCGATTCGCCCGGTCTGAAAGAACGTTGAGCGACCCGCAACAACTGGATTGTAGAACTTGTAAGCCTTGCTCATTGAAGCGTAGCCAACAAATATACACTTCTCTCTCTTGTCATCCAGCTTCCTCTTCTTCTCGTCGGGGATGTGAGCATATGCTACACACCCAAAAACTCTCAAGTGTTGAACACTTGGCTTCCATCCACTCCCTGCACTACAACAAACTGCACCTGTTTTAAGGACTGAAATATAACTAAAACACAGTTTGTTACTAATAGTTATATTTAGTAACAAATTTTTGTTGTTGTTACAAAAAAGTACTTTTTTGTAATGAATATTTTAAATTTTGTTACAATAATAATTAATTCGTTACTATAACTTTAAGTATTTGTAACAACACTAATGTTACGTTACAAATAGTAAACTTTTCTCACAATAAGTATCAATTGTAACCATATCATGAAAGTTTTTTGTAACAAAGACATTGTCCTTACTAATTGTAATATTTTTTTATTAAAGTTTTGTTACAAAAAAATATATCATATTTTATTTTCAATTTTTGTACTATTTTATTATACAAGTTTTGAATTATTTTTTTTTTGAAAAAAAAAATTGTATACGCGCGACAGTACCCCGCCTCGATAGTGTTCAAACGCGACGACAGTACTCCTACGTCTCGCAAACATCCGTGCGCGGCTGTCGCAGATATGTGGTACTATTGCGACATGTATTTTTGCGTGTACGGGGGTTTTTTTTATAAATCTTTAATTTTTTATAAAAGTTTTTCTGCCTCTCTCCCATGCAGCTCTATCTCTCTCTCACATGAATGAATGAAATATACGGATGAAAATTTCCCTCCATAAAATTTTGAACAAAACAAAACAAAAAATTTAAAATATATCAAATGTAAAAATGAATGCAAATTAATATGACATTAATTTTTTAATATAATTTTGGAATTAAAATAAAATCACGCACGAACCCGCGTGCACGCAAATGCACTCTCGCGCGCACACAAATGCACTCTCGCGCACACGCAAATGCACTCTCGCCCGCACGCAAATGCACTCTCGTGCGTGTAGTTTTCCTTTTTTTGCTTGAGAGCTAGCGCGTATTGCATGTGTCGGGGCTCAAACACAGACACATGCACACCCAGACACGGACAACCAAACACACAAACATCCATTTGCGAGCTGTAGCAATGTCTTTCACGTACGGCCGCCGCCGTTGTCTCCCCTCTCTTCGACGGTCGTCGCCGCCGTCGCCTCTCTCTTCCACGGGCGCCGCCATCGTCGTTCTCTTTCTCGGCCGTCGCCGCGCACCGTTCTCTTCCTCTAGTTTATTAAGTTTTGTCTATTTCCTTCCCTCTCACATTAATGAAATATATGGAGGGAAATTTCTCTCCATAAAATTTTGCACAAAACAAATCAAATTTTTTAAAACATAATTATATAATTTTTGAATAAAAATAACGATCGCTTACTGGCCCCGCATGCACGCATATTTTTTCATTGTGCGCAGGGGTGAAATAATTGTACCCTTCGAGCGCCCATTTTTCGCTCGAGCACGTGCTTTTCACTCAGATGCGCGTTTTATTTCCCGAGCACATTTTTTTTTCAGTCGCGCGCATTGCACTAGCTCTATCTTTTTTGCTCGGGAGCATAAATAAATTTGTCAGCCCACACGTTTTTTGCTCGGGAGCTAGCGTTTTAATGAAAATATATGTCATATATATATATATATATATATATATTGATTGATGGATGACACGTGCTTTAATGAAAATAAATGTGTAATGAAATTCATAAATATATGTCAAATTAATTCATAAATACAACGCGTTGTTCAATAAAATTTACTTTTTAAATAAGATTTATGTTTTTTTTTAAAATAAGAATTACCCCCGCTCAATTTTGTCCGCTCTTAGGAGCTCGATCAACTGACAGTGCACATGAGGCCCATGTTCCCCGCTCGACAATACCCCCGCCTCGACATTGCCCGACAGTGCACATGAGCTTTAAATAAGATTTATGTATCTTTAAATAAGGTTTATCAGTTTCGTCCGCTCTCAGGCGCTCGATCAACTGAATAAAAAATAATTGAATATTAATTTAATTTTCTCACCGGACACAAACACACACACACACACACACATACACATACAAACACAGACACGCAAACACCAACACAGTCACAGACATAGATACAGACTGACATAGACATGGACATAGTCAAACACAAACACAAACACGCATAGACACACAAGCAAAGACACAAACACGCACAAACACACATAGACACAGACACACAATTAACACACATAGATACGCAAACACAGACACACACAAGCACAGACAAACATGCATAGACAGACAAACACTCACACACAACACAAATACACAGTCGTCGTGGGGGATTAAACGTGTAGCTTAGACTATTAGTCGATCAGAGAGGTATTGAAGGTGTATTGATGAGAAGTGTAGATTAAACGTATAGCTTAGTACCTGTTCTTTCTCCAAAATCATGTACCGGTTGTTGTACTGCATTTATCGAAGAATGTTCGACATCTAACGACTGATGTTGTATATCGGCTTGTGTTTGTGGTGGTAGTGCATCTGGTGACATGATCACGTTATGAGCTAGTGAGTTATCTTGAGGTGGTAGTTGTCTTGTTCGTCTTGGTCGTCTTCCCCTAGGGAGGAATGTGATAGGTTGGATGTTTGTAGTACTATTCAATATGGTAGTTGTCGATGAAGCATGTGGAGGTGGTCTATGTGAACTTCCTTCAACCATGTTTCGTTGGGCTCGAAGAGCATCCTCGCGCAGATGACGAAGCTCGCGTCTCCGTGTGTTACGTGCATCTCGTTGTTCGGTAGTTGACATCTTTCACTATAGGTTAAATGGGCTCAAAATCTGCAAGTATATGAGAAATATATATGATGTTACCTGAATAAGAAAACCTCAAATAGTGTTACATGTCAAAATGGTGCTGTAAATAACAAAACCTCAAGTAGAGTTATATGTTACATAGCCACCAAGCTCAAATATTTAGTAGACTATAATCACAAAAGCTAAACCGTGCTTTCAGACCAATATAATAGATGATTAATAGTAAATATGCTAAGACTAATACAATCGCACAACAATGCCAAACACATTAGAAATATTACTTCTAGCATTATATAGAACAAACATCTTCACTGCCGGTAGAGTTTGTTGATCAACAAAAAATGAAATGTGTTGGAAATTTTATACCTCTTGAATGATTTAACAAAGGATGTGTGGTTCGCGGAAGCTCAGCCGGTAGAGTTTGTTGATCGAATTAGTGAAACCAACGAATGTAATATCATTGGATAAAACTGCAGCATAATGTAATTGGAACTGTAATTAAAAAACAAATTTTTCAAAAAAACATCCAATAAATTACCAGCACTAAAAAATCTTTTTTTTTAATGAAAGAAACCGATGTGTCAAGGGCAGAAAAATTTCATCAAGCTTGTTGTAATCCCTTCCTTACAATGTGAATTCAAGAATTTAGTAGAAATTTTGCCAAAAAAAATTCGTCTATACTCTTTTAAAAAGAAGTTGTTCAACACTCCTTTAAAAACTATACTTTCATTCTTAACCGTCCAATATCACCCATTAATGAAATCAAGACCCTCAAAATAACTTTAATTTGAATCAACATATCTCTCCCTCCTGAATTTTTTGGCGGCATATTTCCCGCACTTATTCTGACACAGTGCTTTTTACGGCCGCTCCAAGCTCTCCATCCCGCTCCCCGTTCGCGATCCGCCCCTACACGACGCGAGCGCCCTCATCCCGCTCCCTGTTCGCGATCTGCCCGTTCAACTGGCACCGACGCTTCCTGTCAAAATAACCTCACATACTTCCTTTCTTCAACTCCAAACCCCACTCTTCCCCTATTCCACAGAAGTTATCGCTCCTCCCCTCAGCACCTTCGGAGTCCGCCCCGTCGGAGTCCTCCCCGTCGCAGTCCGCACCGCCCTCATCAAAATAGGAGTCCTTCGATGACCAAGCAACCGCCCTCACCATCATACTTTCGCTTCCGCTTTGCTCCCAGGCGTAGCCCTAACCTCCACGTTGCTATTCACTTCCTCCTCCATTCTACCTCCAAAAAACCCTAAAAAAGGTATGATTCTTCCGATTTTCTGTCATTGCAGTGCTTCTCTATTTCTGATTTCTAATCCGATTTTCAGTCATTGCAGTTTGATTTCTATTTCTGATTTCTATTTTCTGATTTCTAATCCGACGGAATATGAGATTGTCACTTTCTAACTTTGATTTCTATTTTTTATTTCTAAGTTCTAACTGTCTAATCTCCATAATCTGCTGCAGGTTTCAAACCCCCTACTCGGCTTCTCCAAATCTGCGATTGAGATCCAAGGTAACTACACCCTCAAACATTTTCACATATCCAGCCTTTTATTTACTGTTCTATTCTAATTTTTCTGGAGCATAACAATCAAAATAATTTCTATACACTTATCCTTGATGAAATATCATGAAATTGATTACTTAGCGGACTGAAGGAGCGTTGGTGCTGATGTTTGAGAATTGATGCGATCGAGTGGTGTTTTCGAATGCAGTTCATGATGATTTACAATTTCCTTCAGTTCAGTTTAGTTTGCTTATTTTCTGGTTTGTAAGTTCAGTTTAGTTTGCATATTACTCCATCATGAGTACACAATATTTTCATTTTTTCTTAATTAATATAGAATCTTTCCATCATGCTTTTAATTGGACTCTACTATATAGCTGCTTTGAATTTTTTGGCGGCATATTTCCCTCACTTATTCTGACACAGTGCTTTTTACGGCCGCTCCAAGCTCTCCATCCTGCTCCCCGTTCGCGATCTGCCCCTATACGACTCGAGCGCCCTCATCCCGCTCCCTGTTCGCGATCTGCCCGTTCAACTGGCGCCGGCGCTTCCTGTCAAAATAACCTCACATACTTCCTTTCTTCAACTGCAAACCCCACTCTTCCCCTATTCCACTGAAGTTATCGCTCCTCCCCTCAGCACCTTCGGAGTCCGCCCCGTCGGAGTCCTCCCCGTCGCAGTCCGCACCGCCCTCATCAAAATAGGAGTCCTTCGACGACCAAGCAGCCGCCCTCACCATCATACTTTCGCTTCTGATTTGCTCCCAGGCGTAGCCCTAACCTCCACATTGCTATTCACTTCCTCCTCCATTCTACCTCCAAAAAACCCTGAAAAAGGTATGATTCTTCCGATTTTCAGTCATTGCAGTGCTTCTCTATTTCTGATTTCTAATCCGATTTTCAGTCATTGCAGTTTGATTTCTATTTCTGATTTCTATTTTCTGATTTCAAATCCGACGGAATATGAGATTGTCACTTTCTAACTTTGATTTCTATTTTTTATTTCTAAGTTCTAACAGCCTAATCTCCATAATCTGCTGCAGGTTTCAAACCCCCTACTCGGCTTCTCCAAATCTACGATTGAGATCCAAGGTAACTACACCCTCAAACATTTTCACATATCCAGCCTTTTATTTACTGTTCTATTCTAATTTTTCTGGAGCATAACAATCAAAATAATTTCTATACACTTATCCTTGATGAAATATCATGAAATTGATTACTTAGCGGACTGAAGGAGCGTTGGTGGTGATGTTTGAGAATTGATGCGATCGAGTGGTGTTTTCGAATGCAGTTCATGATGATTTACAATTTCCTTCAGTTCAGTTTAGTTTGCTTATTTTCTGGTTTGTAAGTTCAGTTTAGTTTGCATATTACTCCATCATGAGTACATAATATTTTCATTTTTTCTTAATTAATATAGAATCTTTCCATCATGCTTTTAATTGGACTCTACTATATAGCTGCTGTTAGTAATTTAACGCCTTAATTTCAAAAGAAAATGAGTTTGGGGTGCGAATAGGAGTTGGGGTGCGGATAAGGGAGTGGTCTGTGGATAGCCTTGGGCTAGGGTTTTATTAAAACCCCAAATTCCCTCCTCCCCCTCTCATTTTCCCGATCCCCTCCCTCTCGATCGCAACAGAACTAACGCAGGGTACTCCTTTAAAAACAACACTTTCATTCCTGACCATCCAATATCAACCAGCCATGAAATCAAGACCCTCAAAAAAACTTTATTTTGAATCAGCTTAGCTCTCCCTGCTCAATTTTTTGGCGGCATTTGGCGCGGCGGTGGCGGGCTGCGTTTGCGGCAAACGCCGCCGCAAGACGCGTAACCAAATGGAGGGCGGCGGCGTTTGCTGCGTTTGAACCCGCCGCGCCATGAGAAGCGAAGCAAAAAGCTCTGTTTCGATCCCCCGCCTCCGCCCTTAGATTGGTGGCTATGTATTATATTTCCTGAGCTTTGTGGCTATGTAACATATTTCCTGAGCTTGATATCTTATATTTCCTGAGCCTCATATCTTATATTTCTGTTTAGATTTCTAAGTTCTAATTTAGATTGTTATGGTCTGATTGAACCTAAGCTTGGTGGCTATGTAACATACCTAAAGATTATATATTAAACTGCAGTTTAATGTTAAATATATGCAGGTTAATGTTAAATATATGCAGGTTAATGTTAAATATATGCAGGTTAATGTAATCCCTTCCTTTAGGGAAAAAATGTTGGGAGGCAATATTGTTGATCAACTATTCCAAGATCTACTGTTTTGTACTGTTTTATATATATCAAGTATTCCAATATGACTTGCACAACAATATTTTTGATGTATTGTTTTGTACGGATGAATTTTTTTTGGCAAAATTTCTAAAAAATTCTTGAATTCACATTGTAAGGAAGGGATTACAGTGTGAACTAAACAACGAGCGGCAAGTGTGTGTTTTATTGTACGCTTGTTTAATGGGGTGTGTATGGATTATGTATGTATGGATGTGAGTATGTTTGGATGTTTCTGCTCTCATTTATTTGTAGGGTGATCTTAATTGCTCTCTTTTATTTGTAGAGTGCTCGAGCATTGACCGACAAGTGACGAAAGATTCATTAGTCAGAAAGTGATGGACGATTCATTTTTCGAAAAATGACGGAAGATTTATTAGAAACATGTTGATCTTGTAATGTAATATTGTATTATTTTAGAAGAGATGATAATAACATGTACTCTATGTAATACTTTTTGGTGTGAATAAATACTTGTTGATCTTGTTACGAAATATTAAATATATGTGTGTTTTCAAGATTATTATTTGTAATAAAATCTCAGGTACACAAAAAATAGAAATGGAATATTTTTGATATATAAATGAATTGGCTGTAGTAAGAAGAATGGAAAACAAATATAACGATTTTTTCGCTACTATTGTTTAATTTATTGTAACGAAATAATGTTAATTATACTTTATTTTAAAGAAGTTAGTTTATTTTTAGTGAGGAAAAAATAAAACATTTGTAACGAAATAGTTTTAATCGTAACTATTTTTTGTGAGGAAAAAAAACATTTGCAACGAAATAATATTTATTGTGACCAATTTACTGTGAGGAAGAATCTCTTTTTGGTGAGAAAGTATCATTTGTTACAATTAATTTATTTGTAACGACATGCATACATTCGTTACAAGAACTTTTAGCGTCGAGCTTTAGAGGAGGACCGTTACTTAAAGTTTTTTTCGTTACCAAAGAGTTTCTGTAATGATTTTTGGCACTTACTGTAACGAATTAGGTCCTACTATAAGTGCAGTTTGTTGTAGTGATGTCACATATGGAGTCTTAAACTTCACAATCTTTGTAGGACATCTGTTCAGCAAGGAAACATCACATTGTACTGCCTCAACCCAAAACATCTTTGGCAACTTTGCAACTCAATTGGTGTTGAGAAGTGAAAGAACTGTATAGTTAAGTGTGTTTAGGCTTGAGTAGTCACGGGATGGGTGACCTCCTGGGAAGTCCCTGCGCTGCCGCTTAACTGAAGCATTTCTCATGAAAAGGGGGGTTGCAGCCTCCAACAACCCATTGTGCCCAATAGTGGGGCAGGGAGGGGTGGGGGTGCATGGTCTGCAGACCAATTGGTTATGCTTAACCGGCGGTGCCAGCTGGGTCCCATGTTGACGGTCCTGGGCCATCAGTGTCGGTGATGCCAGTTGGGTCCCGTGTTGGCGGGCCTGGACCGTTACAAAAAGTGCACTTTTTATTGTAACGACCCAGAAGCCGACGTCCGATCGGGACAACGTCCACCAATCTATCCTCAACTGGCCTCGCTACCGGGCTGCAACCCAAGCACCCCAACCCCTCTCCATCCCGCTGGCGGGTTGTTGGTGGTCAAAACCTCCCTTTGATGAGGTAAACTCGACAGTCAAGCATGCACCACATGGACTTCCCAGGAGGTCACCCATCCCAGTACTACTCCTGCCCGAGCACGCTTAACTATGGAGTTGTTCCACTTCTCATCACCAATTGATCTGCAGCTCAGTTGTGATGAGAAGTGGAAGAACTCCATAGTTAAGTGTGCTCGGGCTGGAGTAGTACTGGGATGGGTGACCTCCTAGGAATTCCCCGTGGTGCATGCTTGACTACTGAGTTTACCTCATCAAAGGGAGGTTGTGGCCACCAACAACCCGCTAGTGGGCTGGGGATGGGTACGGGTGCTTGGGCTGCAGCCCGGTAGCGAGGCCAGTTGAGGCTAGATTGGTGGACGTTGTCCAGATCGGACGTCGGCTTCTGGGTCGTTACAATAAAGTTTGTAAGACCCCAATTTTTTCGCTACAAAACCAGGTCTTATGCCTAGAACCGCCGCTTTACGGTGACACCATCACTCGGGAAGGTCGCAACTACAAAACGTCGATACTGCCGGCTATATCGATCACAGAAGAAGAAAAGTATAAACGAACAGATAGAATTCAAGCCCACAATCAAATGTTATACATAAAAAATGTCCACATGATATAACTGAAGTAACAAGGGTTACAATAATAAAGGGCTCATGCCCAGTACATCATGTCCTCACTACAAGATCACTCGAGGAAGCAAACTACAATTCAGTTGTTGATCCTGAGACAGATGCTCTTGTACTAGACTGTCTCGCCTCCATCTGCACCAGTATCTAGTGCTGCTGCGTCTCCTCGATCCCCTAAAATGATATGGTCCACCGACCGTTAGTCAAAAAGACCAAGCCTTATGTTCCCCACCCCTCCCCCAATGGCTCCTAGGCACCGTGCGAGAGGATGAAGCGAAGGACAACAAGGGGTATAAAACAAAGCAGATGATGACGGATCTTATCTACAGGAAATGTCTACAACTACACATATGTATATAAATAATTGAAGCAGTAATAGAGCGTGGGAAAGAGAAAGTAAAGCACAGTAAGTAAAGATAAGTACACAATAAAAATGTAACCATTGATTTATAGGAATGCCCATACAAACCTTTAGACCAAGGGGTCGTTTAGTAGGGCCTATCATATAAAATGTCCCATAACCAATTTATACGATAGGGGTAGGGGTTGAAATGCAATGCTTATGTCATGACATGCAGAGTTATACAGTTTATGCTATGTTCACACAAGTACAACTCACACACTTCGACTCTATGCGCACAGACCTTTAGTTCCCCCTTTTTGGAGCTAGCAAAACTCTCAGGATACCCCCGTAGTGGCAAACCGAAGCGGTGGGTTGGGCCTCGCCCACATCTAGGTTGGTATTCACACTACCAAGCCTAGACCTATCATATGCCTCAACACAAAACCGCGGAGCATCTACGTACTCTTACTGGCTGGACCACCAGACTTTTATGTCTAAGAGCAAATTCCACACTTGCCGAGTCAATGTATTGACGTCGGTGTGAACGACCGTCCAATACCGAAGACCCATCACCTTTATGCACATGCAAACATGATTACCATCTATCTCTGAGCCATAAGCTCCCCGGGCTAACCTGCTCGTCACCATAACCTTCCGATCCATCGGCTCACCGGACCAACCCTTCCGCACCTACAAGCATTTCTGAGTCATAAGCTCACCGGACTAACTAGTCTGCTGCTACAACCACCAAGCCTACCGCTCGTAAAACCAAACCCACTTACCTCCCGTAACCATGGGGTATGGGTGTGTGCATTATTAAGTTAATCTTGTACAACATCTTACTCCTACATTTTATGGTAAATCTTGGACTTTCCCGAGGTCAACCCTGTGAGGGGCTCGCAGCGGTACTAGGAGATATGATGGGATGAAAACCCAAAGCTCCCTTTCTCAAGACACTTAGTGTTATTGGTATCTACCCATAAGAGTACCCATCTTATTACTACACTTGGGTTAACCCTAATTATTTTATGACCCACTACGGGAAGGTCGATCTTTCGTCAATCCCGAACGCAACCTTACCCCTTAGCTTATCGGGTATACTCAATATATGGACCCCTAATGGTGACCTCACATCTTCTCAACCAGACCAGGTATACCATCTACCTTCCATTCCCACCTAATGATTCACAAATTATCCAAGTTTTAGAGTTTTACTATACTCAAACCAAATGAGTTATATGAGCTGCATAAGAGGAGGTACCCCAAATATTCATCCAACTGACTCAAAATTATTACTGGGAGTCTATCATGATATTCGAAGACTAAATCCAAAGGATCATATTTTTCCTTAATTATTTGACATTTATTATATTTTCTCAAACTTTAGCCAAGTATGAAATTGAACATGAAGTGTAAGATATTCTTATGATATGGCCCCAATAAAATTATGGAAAATCTATGATGTCAAAATGACAGTAAATACAGAATATTACAATTTTGCAGTAAGGTGTTGGCCTATAATTATAATATTGAATAATTACCCCAAATTAAAAATTAAAGAAGGAATCACCAAAAATACTTATCCAAAAATTATGGGAAAATTACCAGACCTTTATATTGATCAGAAAAGTCCACTGACTAAATTTCAGAATTTATCAGAAGAAATTAGTCACATAGATAAATATTCCAAGTAAACTCATACAAGGGAAAATTCTGAAGTAACCTACTGATAAATAATTCCAAAAACTATACAAAAATTCACAGAGCTTTCTAAGGACCTAAAGTGTCCCACCACCAAGTTTCATAATTTAAAAGGGGATATTTGGCTCTCATTTATTTAACATATCCCTAAGACAAAAAAGATGACTTGTGAATGAAGTGCTAATTATATCAATTCAACAATTACACAAAAATTACCAGAGGTGTATATCATGATTTTATGTACCCTACCAAACTTTCATTAGCATCCAAGATAAATTGAGCATGTAAATTCCTCTTATAAGGAAGTGCCCTAAAAAGGTTATAACCTAATTCATAGATAAAAGTGTTCTTAAGATTCTCATAAAATTTCCTAGGGAATATTTACATCCTATGAACCTATCTACCAAGTTCCATGATCATTCAAGGACAAATGACCATATGTCGTTCACTTGGCTTAAAGTGCAACACTAGGGTTAGAACTAGGGTCCTAGGGCATATCCACCCCAAACTACTCATGGGGGGTATTTTATGTGATCCTAAACCAGTGGCCAAAGTTTCATTACTTTTGGATGAGGGTTGACCCCTTAAATCCACCAAGAGCAATTTTGACCTAAATTGGCCTAGTTTGACACAACTTTGGTTAATTAATTACCCCACCAAATCAATCCCAATTGAGATGAAATTTTTACAGAATCCACCAAAATTTGGGGGGATTGGATGTCATTAGAACCTATAATTAATTAATAAGTGAATTATTAAATTTTTAAAAAAACCTTAGAAAAATGTTCCCCCAAAATTCCCATTTTTGGATATGATTAGGGGGTAGGTATAATTTGAATATGCTCCAAATTTCAAGTCAATACCATTACCCAATCAAATGTTATTCAAGAAATAGTGGCTGTCCTACCCTAGGGACCAGTCCCACTAAAATGGCCCTATAGGGAGCTACAGTGCTCCTTTTGGGCTGAAACAAATTTTAAAGTTAATTACACACCAAGGGCTTAAACTTTCGTGTTGACTACCTTTTCTGTAGAGGGACCTAAGTATTTTTAATAATTAATTATAAGTGCTGCGAGTAAAGGAACAGAAAAATACAATACATATGGATTTATATTATTTGATTCTGCACGAATCCTGAAGCAAATCATGTGGCAGCTGGTCATCTTCCTCCTTCAGCCAAGGTAGGAGATTTCCCCGACATGTAGCCTATCTACCTTGGTTTTCCCAGCCACCCACGCCCCTCCCTGGCCGGCCAATTCCACCAACACCTTCCTTGATGTAGTGGCCGACGATGGGAGGTCTTGGCCGGCCGGTGGTGGTCGGAACCGGTGGTTTAGGCAAGAAGCAACAGTGCTCCTTTTGGGCTGAAACAAATTTTAAAGTTAATTACACACCAAGGGCTTAAACTTTCGTGTTGACTACCTTTTCTGTAGAGGGACCTAAGTATTTTTAATAATTAATTCTAAGTGCTGCGAGTAAAGGAATAGAAAAATACAATACATATGGATTTATATTATTTGATTCTGCACGAATCCTGAAGCAAATCATGTGGCAGCTGGTCATCTTCCTCCTTCAGCCAAGGGAGGAGATTTCCCCGACATGTAGCCTATCTACCTTTGTTTTCCCAGCCACCCACGCCCCTCCTTGGCCGGCCAATTCCACCAACACCTTCCTTGATGTAGTGGCCGACGATGGGAGGTCTTGGCCGGCCGGTGGTGGTCGGAACCGGTGGTTTAGGCAAGAAAAAAATGGAGATTTTGGCCATTTGGATTGGGGACCAATTGGCCCCAATCCTTGCCGAATTTAGATGTAGATCTATCCATAGGAGAAGACGAGAAGAACCAGACCTTCTTTGAGTCCGACCGCGATTGCGGCGATGGTCGGCCATGACTTCTCCCTTCTCCGACGAGCTTGCCCGATTTCACCATTCTCCACCAAAAGCATTGATGTAAGAGTTGATTTCGACTGCCATCCACCTTTTGAAGTTAATGGTGAAGTTAGACTTGAGTGGGGAGGGATGTATAGGGGGAATTTGAGGAGGGTAATTTTGTCCATGGCCATTAAAGGGGAATTTCGGTTTTGCTTGGGGGAGATGAATAGGGCCTTAATTTGGCCGGGAGAAGGCTGGAAACTCCTCCTCTCCCCAAGAGGAGATGAATCCTCATCAATTGGGAGAGCCTTTGGCCTTCATTGGCCATGAATGTCATTACTCCTCTCTTTCTCTCTCCACCATTTTTGGGGAAAATGGTGTTTTATCTCTCCTAGCCGAATTTCCTGATATTAAATGATAATTTAAGTAACTACCAACTCCATTATCTAGTGGAACTCCTCGATTGGGTCTAGCCCAAGTGGATTGGACTTGATTAGGTCAAAATAGGTCATTTTGACCAAAATTTAGGGTGGAGTTGACATTGGTCAATTTGACCATTTGGGTTGACCGCAATGGGTGTCTAGTGACCCATTGGCCTCTTGTATGGGTAAGGAAGGTCTAGGTAGGGTCAATTTGGCAAGGTGGAGGCCAATTGACCCATAATAGGACAATTTGACCAAAATAGGGATAGAGTTGACTTAGGTCAAATTGGCCAAATTGGTGGCCCCATGATGGGGGGTTCTTAGTCCATTGGGTCCCTAATATCCTTATAAGGGTAGGAGAGAGGTCAATTTGGTATGTTGGAGGTCAATTGACTCTAATTGGGCTACTTTGACCAATTTGGGTTTATGGTTGACTTTGGTCAATTTGGCCTCTTTGGTTGACCCGGTTGGTCCTTGGTGCTCTAAGGAAACCCCTACAGGGTTAGGTATGCTATGGTGGGGTCGAAGGGTCAAGGTTGGGCCCTTAAGTCTAACCATAAGCTTGGTAACTAGAAATTGCTATTTGCAGACCAAGGTGCTCTTCCCCTTCAAGCCTAAGGCCAAGTGATCTCTTCAAGCTTCGTAGGGTTTTGTCATGACCTGGTTATAACAAAACCACTCTAGGGGTCTGGTTGTTTGGGGGATTTTACAAATCCCAATAAGCAAAAATAATAATTTCGTCCCCGAAATTCAGGTTAGGCTTGCGAGGTTTCTACCGCAAGTGATTGTATGTAACATCCCATAAGAGACTAATTATACCTGAAGCAAAAAGCTCTGGATACTTCTGCTGCATCAATTCTAGTGGCTCCTTGATAAGCTTCTCATATCCATGATTTCTCCATAGGACCTTGACTAGCGGGACCTCCTTGCGCCGTAAGACTCGCATCTCGTTGCCGTATATCCGGACCGGCTCCACGTGAATCAATCGATCGGAGGCTACCAGGCCATCTATAGTAGAAATTTGCTACTCCGTCCATAGTAGAGCTCTCCTAATGGAGGAGAAATGGAAGATGTCGTGCAATCCCGCTAACTCCCGCAGCAACTCCAGTCTATAAGCCAACGGGCTGATCCACTCTAGGATCCTGTAGAGCCCCATCTATCTCAGACTGAGCTTATTCCGCCTGCGAACCCGCAAGACTTCCTGCATCAGACATATCTTCCGGAACACCCGGTCTCCAACCTGGAACTCTACCTGACAATACCACGCATCGTAATACCTGACCTGGCTGCTCTGGGCCTCCAGCATCCTAACTCGAATCAGTCACACCTGGGTATCTATGTCCTCCATAAATTCCGAGCCGAGTGCCTTGGGATCCTCATCCTGGATCCAAGACAATGGAGTCTTGTGCCTCCGTCCCTGTGAGGGTGGAAAGTTGTGTTGAATGCCAAGCAAGAGTCGAGATAAGCCTGGACTGATCTTCACTCTTTGGACATAAACTGTTCATCCCGATCCGACACAATCGTCCTGGTCACACCACGATAACAGACAAACTGCTCAACAAATCCCATCAAACACCAATGAGAGTGTCATTCTAGCCCAGGATGACCCTAGCTACCTTGGTTAATCTATCCTCGATGTTCCAAATAAACTGTGTTCGGAGTGGTAACCTGTGTGTGAAATCCATAGTTATGTCCTCGAAATCCACTCTAACACGGGTTGTGACTGTGATAGTTCTCCAAAGACTTTTGCACTTGGCCTTCACCGTGCATCACAAAACTTATGACATATTTCTTCATTCCGAGGACATACGTGTTCCGAAAAACACCATTTTTCTGGTGACTAATGCTCTTATTTATATGGGTAGACAACGCTTCTATAAAGTTTTCTGTACATGTTTAGGTTCTTATTCCTTCAAGTACGTCCGAGTGATCAATTATCTCCACTCTACAACTTATCTAGTTCTTACCATTGGTGGGACTGATTAGATCATCAGGCGTCCCAATCATCCTCAAATTTTAAGGTGGTGCACTTGTGAACCTTATGAGGGTATGTTAACCAATCTTTATTAGTATCCATGTTTGTAAGATGGCTCCCAATCATTTTCTGTATGGAGTTTGTTTCATAAGGTATACGGGTAAAATCTTTTGAAACCCTAAGATTTTCACAAGTCAATTTCATCAAGGAAATATCATCGCGTTTATTTCACCAAATTCCTATCACTTCCACATATGCTAGTCTCGATCACTTTCGAATGGCCCAAAGTAAGATAAACTTAGATCATTTTTATCATAGTAAACTCAAACACTAGATTCTAAATCCAATAAGTCATCGTCTAAGATCTCTGGTTATTCATCATCAAAGCTCCCAAGGTATAAGGGCACTTATTGTAGTTAAGATTTTCTACCATGAAAGGGCGTGATTTATAATGAATCATTAGTTAATCACTTCCGAAAGCCCCAAACTACCAGAACTTTCAAACATAACTAAAGCTTGCATGACCTAATTTCAGTTCCCAACTTCCAGAAAGGCATCTGCATCCCTAAGTGACTAAACCTAGCAACTTTACATTTCTAATGCTTCAACTAAGGTCAAGTCATTGCTTGATCAACGATGTATATACATTTTCCTGGTAATACTACATGTCATCATTCAAAACATGCTTTTATAGAATCCCGCCTTCGCCCAAGCAACATTGAATAAGATTTACTTCAAAATCATTATGTTCACGATGCAACACTTTCTAAATTATGTCTAAGGGAAACCCAAGTCAGTCAATAATTTGCTCAATAAACAAAAGGTAAGCCCCAATAAATAAAAGATAAGCCACTATCTATTTTGGGCTAAGTATCTTCAGTGTCACTATGTTATATTTGTCCTAGGTACACAAGCAATCCTTAGGGCATACAACCTTAGACTTGGGGTTCTATCTTGAGACTTGTTGATATACCCCATGCTTTAGACTCTTCAAGGTACCCATTACGACAACCTTATCTGGGTCAACATATGACCCAATCCCAACTGGGTCTCTTCTGAACCTGAATTCTTATCTGACCGTAGTTGTTTGTCATGGTGGTTGTCTCAATGTAATCATGTCATCGATACGAGGGTTGAGTCTACGAGTCCCACACCATTATGCTTACATGTCAATCTCTCTTTCTCTAGCCTCTTTGGGGTATCCTCGTTCCTTCACCAAAATTATACCTACGGTCTATTTCAGACTAGGGCATGATATAAATTGTCATGGTAAGTCATGTGTCCTATTAGGGTTGCATCTAATTCATTAAATAAAGGAATATCTAAAGAGATATTTGTATCCAGAGGTATTCCCTGCTGGGGGCAGGGTTCGCCGCAGGCTACAAAAGAAAACTTGCCACTCGTAAGGAGATTTGGCCAAAAGATTCAGTTAAAAGTGGACTTTTTCATGTGATTTCCCCATATGGGCACACCATTACTTCCTCTGCTTAGTTTGTACACAAACTAAACTCGTGTGGGGTGGCCTAGGGTTTGTGGACTTCTTTTCTTCGGATCGAGGTTAGCTCTGATACCAGTTTGTAAGACCCCATTTTTTTCGCTACAAAAGCGGGTCATATGCCCAGAACCGCCGCTTTGCGGTGACACCATCACTCGAGAAGGTTGTCACTACAAAATGCCGATCCTGCCAGCCATATCAATCACAGAAGAAGAAAAATATAAACGAACAAATAGAATTTCAAGTCCACATTCACATGCTATATATAATAAATGCCCACATGATATAACTGAAATAACAAGGGTTACAATAATAAAGGGCTCATGCCCTGTACATCATGTCCTCACTACAAGATCACTCACGGAAGCAAACTACTAATCACTTGCTGATCCTAAGACTGATGCTCCTGTACTAGACTGTCCTGCCTCCATCTGCACCGGCCTCTAGTGCTGCCGCGTCTCCTCGATCCCCTAAAATGATATGGTCCACCGACTGTTAGTCAAAAAGACTAAGCCTTATGTTCCCCACCCCTCCCCCAATGGCTCATAGGCACCGTGCGAGAGGATGAAGTGGAGGACAGCAAGGGGTATAAAACAAAGCTGATGACGACGGATCTTGTCTACCGGAAATGTCTACAACTACACATGTGTATATAAATAATTGAAGAAGTAATAAGCATGGTAAATATCAAGTAAATAACAGTAAGTAAATATAAGTACACAATAGAAATGTAACCATTGATTTATAGGAATGCCCATACAAACCAATAGACCAAGGGGTCGTTTAGCAGGGCCTATCATATAAAAAGTCCCATAACCAATTTATATGATAGGGGTAGGGGTTAAAATGCAATGCTTATGCCATGACATGTAGAGTTATGCAGTTTATGCTATGTTCACACAAGTGCAACTCACACACTTCGACTCAATGCGCACAGATCTTTAGTTCCCCCTTTTTGGAGCTAGCAAGACTCCCAGGATACCCCCGTATTGGTAAACGGAAGCGGTAGGTTGGGCCTCGCCCACCTCTAGGTTGTTATTCACACTAGCCTAGACCCATCTTACGCCTCAATGCAAAACCGCGGAGCGCGCATCTGCGTACTCTTACTGGCTGGACCACCAAACTTTTATGGTTAAGTGCGAATTCCACACTTGCCGAGTCAATGTATTGACGTCGGTGTGAACGGCCGTCCAATACTAAAGACCCACCACCTTTATGCACATGCCAACATGTTTACCATCTATCTCCGAGCCATAATCTCCCCAGGCTAACCTGCCCGTCACCATAACCTTCCGAGCCACCGGCTCACCGGACCAACCCATCCGCACCTACAAGCATTACTTAGTCATAAGCTCACCAGACTAACTAATTCGCTGCTACAACCACCGAGCCTACCGATCATAAAACCAAACCCACTAACCTACCATAATCACAGGGTGTGGGTGTGTATATTATTAAGTTAATCTTGTACAACATCTTACTCCTACATTTTATGGTTAATCTTGGACTTCCCGAGGTCAACCCTATGAGGGGCTCGCAGCGGTACTAGGAGCTATGATGGGATGAAAACCCAAAGCTCCCTTTCTCAAGACACTTAGTGTTATTGGTATCTACCCATAAGAGTACCCATCTTATTACTACACTTGAGGTAACCCTAGTTATTTTATGACCCACTACGGGAAGGATGATCTTTCGTCTATCCCGAACACAACCTTACCCCTTAGCTTATCGGTATACTCAACATATGGACCCCTAATGGTGACCTCACATCTTCTCAACCAGACTAGGTACACCATCTACATTCCATTCCCACCTAATGATCCACAAATTAACCATGTTTTACAGTTTACTATACACAGACCAAATGAGTTATATGAGTTGCATAAGATGAAGTACCCCAAATATTCATCCAACTGACTCAAGATTATTACTGGGAGTCCATCTTGATATTCTAAGACTAAATCCAGAGGATCATATTTTTCCTTAATTATTTGATATTTATTATAATTTCTCCAACATTGGCCAAGTATGAAATTGAACATTAAGTGTAAGATCTTCTTATGATATGGCCCCCATAAAATTTATGGAAAATCTATTATGTCAAAATAACAGTAAATACATAATATCACAATTTTGCAGTAAGGTGTTGGCCTATAATTATAATATTGAATAATTATCCCAAATTAGAAATTATATAAGGAACCACCAAAAATGCTTGTCCAAAAATTATAGGAAAATTACCAGACCTTTATATTGATCAGAAAAGTCTATTGAATAAATTTCAGAATTTATCAGAACTAATGAGTCACATAAATAAATATTCCAAGTAAACCCATACTAGGGAAAATTCTGAAGTAACCTACTAATAAAAATTATACAAAAATGCACAGAGCTTTCTAAGGCCCTAAAGTGTCCCCCCACAAAGTTTCATAATTTTACAGGGGATATTTGGCTCTCATTTATTTAACATATTCCTAAGACAAAATAGATGACTTGTGAATGAAGTGGTAATTAAATCAATTCAATAATTACACACAAATTACCAGCATCCAAGATAAATTGAGCATGTAAAATCCTCTAATAAGAAAATGCCCTACAAATGTTATAACCTAATTCAGAGATAAAAACTGTTCTTAAAATTCTCATAAAAGTTCCTAGGTCATATTTACTCCCTATGAACCTATCTACCAAGTTCCATGATCATTCAAGGACATATGACCCTATCTCCTTCACAGGGCTTAAAGAGCAACCCTAGGGTTAGAACTAGGGTCCTTGGGCATATCCACCCCAAACCACCACAAACCACTCATGGGGGTATTTTATGTGATCCTAAACCAGTGGCCAAAGTTTCATTACTTTTGGATGAGCGTTGACCCATTAAATCCACCAAGAGCACTTTTGACCTAAATTGGCCTAGTTTGACCAAACTTTGGTTAATTAATTACCCCAACAAATCAATCCCCAAAAATGTACCAATGTCATTTCATTCCCCTATGGAGCACCCACCAAAATTTGGAGGGGATTGGATGTCATTAGACCCTATAATTAATTAATAAGTGAATTATTAAATTTCTACACAAACCATAGAAACAACTTCCCCAAAATTTCCCATTTTCGGATATGGTTAGGGGGTAGGTATAATTTGACTATGATCCAAATTTCAAGTCAATACCATTACCCAATCAAAAGTTATTCAAGAAATAGTGGCTGTCCTACCCTAGGGACCAGTCCCACCAAAATGGCCCAACAGGGAGCTACGGTGCTCCTTTTGGGCTGAAATGAATTCTAAATTAAAGTACACACCAAGGGCTTCAACTTTGGTGTTGACCACTTTTTCTATATAGGACCCTAAGTATTTTTAATAATTAATTCTAAGTGATGCCAGTAAAGGGACAGAAAAATACAATACATAAGGATTTATATTATTTGATTCTGCACGAATCCTGAAGCAAATCATGTGGCAGGTGGTCATCTTCCTCCTTCAGCCAAGGGTGGAGATTGCTCCGACCTGTAGCCTATCTACCTTGGTTTTCCCGGCCACCCACGCCCCTCCCCGACCGGCCAATGCAACCACCACCTTCCTTCAGGTGGTGGCCGGCGATGGGAGGTCTTGGCCGGCCGGTGGTGGCCAGAACCGGTGGTTTAGGCAAGAATAAAATCTCCAAAAAATGAAGATTTTGGCCATTTATATTGGGGAGCAATTGGCCCCAATCCTTGCCGAATTTAGATGTAGATCTATCCATAGGATAAGAGGAGAAGAGCCAGACCTTCTTGGAGCCCGACGACGATGGCGGCGGTGGTCGGTCATGGCTTTTCCCTTCTCCGGCGAGCTTGCCCGATTTCTCCATTCTTCACCAAAAGCATTGATGTAAGAGTCGATTTTGATTGCCATCCACCTTTTGAAGCTAATGGTGAAGTTAAATTTGAGTGGGGAGGGCTGTATAGGGGGAATTTGAGGAGGGGAATTTCGGCCATGGCAATTAATGGCCATTAAGGGGAAATTTTTGTTTTTCTTGGGGGAGATGAATAGGGCCTTAATTTGGCCGGAGAAGGCTGGAAACTCCTCCTCTCCCCAAGAGGAGATGAATCCCAATCAATTGGGAGAGCCTTTGGCCTCCCTTGGCCATGAATGTCATTACTCCTCTCTTTCTCTCTCCACCATTTTTTGGGGAAAATGGTGTTTTCTCTCTCATGGCTGAATTTCGTAAACTTAAATGATAATTTCAGTAACTACCAACTCCATTAGCTAGTGGAACTCCTCAATTGGGTCTATCCCAACTGTATTGGGCTTGATTAGGTCAAAATATATCATTTTGAACTAAATTTATGGTGGAGTTGACTTTGGTCAATTGGACCATTTGGGTTGACCCCAATGGGTGGCTAGTGACCCATTGGCCTTGTAACATCCCCAGAACAACTAGACCCTTGAAGTGCATTTTGTCATGTTAAGGTCATGACATTCCTCTAAGAGACCAAAATGGCCATAAGAACCAAGGTGAATAAGTGAAAATCACCTTGGTGTGCAAAGAGCCAAATTTGACTCCATGGCTTATGACTTGATATTAGATTTCAAATGATCAAATTAATCCCACTAATGTATTACAAAGCCCAGTTGGGGTACAAAGGACCCAAAAGCCCCATCTATTGGTTATTAATTGGTCCAATTTGACAAAAGTCAACTTTCCCCAATTTTGGTCAAAATCACACATATTGGCAAAATTGACCCAATTGGGGCACCACCATGACCCAATACACATTTGGTTGTGTCAAGGGACTCAAGACCAACACATTGGACTAGCCCACTCATCAATTTGACCAAGTCAACTCAAAAGTCAACATTTGGTCAAATATGCTTAAAATGAGCTTATATGAAATCAAACCAAATTCCCATGGACTAAGGCACTCAATAGAGGCCCATTCTGAGGCCCAAGACCCAATTACCATGCTTGCCCCTCAGAATTTTGAAGAAGGCGACATGCAAGGTTGAATTTGGGATTTTTTCCCAATTTCACAAATGGCCAAGGCATGGAATTAGGGGTTGAGTGACAATTGGCACTCAATCCCCCTCCCAAAGCTTAAATCTGAGCTCCCTCAGTAAATGCCTAGCATTTCTAGTAGGATTCCATGCCAAATGGCAGCAAAGAGGAATTTTCTATGTGTTGGCCGGCCACCCATAATGGGAACTCCATAAACACTACATCTCACCCCGAATTGATCACACCATCAGCTTCAGAAGGGGTCAAGGAGTGGGAATCAAGTTTTGCATGAAAGAAAATGATGGAGGATCAAGGAAATGGCAAGGGATCAAGAGTAGGGGTCGGCCATGGCAAACCCGAGCTTCCCTCAACCTCAAGCTTCAATAAAGGCAAGTTTCCTCACCTCCTCCCCTTGTGCTATATCTACTTTCTATCCTCACTTGAAATTGAGCTCATAATGAAGTTAAAGCTACGCCATATCAATGGCATTTTTCATACTTTTCTCCCTACACGAACCCGCTCCCATGCCCTACTTTCGGCCAGAAAACACCTCTAGTCGACGGGCACCACCTCAAGGGAGGTGGTGGTGGTGTTGGCCGGCCGTGGTGGCCACTGGTTGGCCGGGAAGTGAGGCTACAAGTTCACCCAGCTCAAGTGAATCTGAGCCATCTGCTGGAGGAGGAAGACAACCTCCTGGCCGTCCGATCTTAACAGATCTGATAATCGCAGACCTCAATGATTTAATTAAAGATAAATATTATTCTGTCACATTTATTATAGTACCTTGTACAATTTATTTGAGGCCCTTAGAGGCCATTTCATGAAAAGTGTCCTGAGATAGCTATTTTAGATCTAGATGTCTACTATATTTAGAAATTAAAATCAGACCAAATGGTGACCTGTAGCCTCTTGTAGGTCGGATTTAGTGAGACTGGCCCAAGTAGTGAACCAGCCACATTTTTGTTAATTCCCATTGATTGGGACCTCTCCAAGGCCTGAAATTTGGGGCATGGTTGAGATACATAAAGAGGCATGTTCAGTAGAAATTTCAGATTTTTAGGATAAAAATGTCCTATGGTTTTGGAAAAAATTTACTTTTCCATGTGACACCTAGATCTAGGGTTATACAAGGTCAACTCCACTCAAATCTCTGGTGGATGGTAGATTAGATCAAATATTGTCACTGGACAAAATTTGAGGTCACTTGGACTCATTCATGTTGAGATATCCCGCATGCAAGATCTTTAGTTATGGTGAATGTTGAGCCCTTTAACCCAATGACCTATTTTGAGAAATTAATGGAGAAATTCTCCATGCATGCCTCTGAAACCTTAGGGCTTTTGTATGTCATGAGGATATACATCTTTGACATAAGTCTCATGATTTTGGAAATTATTTTCCTAAAGTTTCTAATTAAATTTAAATTGCCACACTATTAAATTAATGAGATGATTTGAGTCAAAACTTTAGGGGTAAATCCAAGATTCTGGGGGAAGGGTCTTTGACTTGAAAGACATGTTTAGGAATTTATTTTGGAATTTTTGATCACATATGTTTCTCTAGAAGTGATTTATTTGGTTAGATCAAATTTATCTAAGTATGATATTCATACCTCATATACCACTAGAAAATTGTGAAATTATCCAAGTAGATTCCCTTAGTGACCCTTTAGTCCTGTAAATTTTCTCAGAATTTATGGAGAGCAATTGTTGGTAGTTGTAGTGTAAATCCTTATTGGCACATCACTTATATTAAATGGTAATTATAGACAAATACCCCTTTGAAAATTATGAAACTTAGGCACTGATGTTTTTAGGTCAATATCATACTTCTGTGATTTTATCAGAATTTATTGTGACATGTAGATGGTGGTTGTAGTGTAAACCCTTATTGGCACACCACTTGTATTAAATGAATATTATGGACAAATACTCCTTGGAAAATTATGAAACTTAGGCACTGATGTTTTTAGGTCAATATCATACTTCTGTGATTTTATCAGAATTTATTGTGACATGTAGATGGTGGTTGTAGTGTAAACCATTATTGGCACACCACTTGTATTAAATTAATATTATTGACAAATACTCTTTGGAAAATTATGAAATTAAGCACTGATGTTTTTAGGTCAATATCATACTTCTGTGATTTTATCAGAATTTATTGTGACATGTAGATGGTGGTTATAGTGTAAACCCTTATTGGCACACCACTTGTATTAAATGAATATTATGAACAAATACTCCTTGGAAAATTATGAAACTTAGGCACTGATGTTTTTAGGTCAATATCATGCTACTGTAATGTTATCAGAATTTATTGTGACTTGTAGATGGTGGTTGTAGTGTAAACCCTTATTGGCACACCACTTGTATTAAATGAATATTATGGACAAATACTCCTTGGAAAATTATGAAACTTAGGCTCTGATATTTTTAGGTCAATATCATGCTACTGTAATTTTATCAGAATTTATTGTGACCTGTAGATGGTGGTTGTAGTGTAAACCCTTATTGGCACACCACTTGTATTAAATGAATATTATGGACAAATACTCCTTGGAAAATTATGAAACTTAGGCACTGATGTTTTTAGGTCAATATCATACTATTGTAATTTTACCAAAATTTATTGTGACCTGTAGATGGTAGATGTAGTGTAAACCATTATTGGCACACCACTTGTATTAAATGAATATTAAGGACAAATACTCCTTGGAAAATTATGAAACTTAGGCACTGATGTTTTTAGGTCAATATCATGCTACTATAATTTTATCAGAATTTAGTGACCTGTAGATGGTGGTTGTAGTTTAAACCCTAATTGGCACACCACTTGTATTAAATGAATATTATGGACAAAAACTCCTTGGAAAATTTTGAAAATTAGGCACTGATGTTCTTAGGTCAATATCGTGCTACTGTAATTTTATCAGAATTTATTGTGACCTGTAGATGGTGGTTGTAGTGTAAACCCTTATTGGCACACCACTTGTATTAAATGAGTATTATAGAAAAATATTCCTTGGAATATTATGAAACTTAGGCACTGAAGTTTTTAGGTCAATATTGTACAACTGTAATTTTATCAGAATTTATTGTGACCTGTAGATGGTAGTTGTAGTGTAAACACTTATTGGCACACCATTTGTATTAAATGGTAATTATGGATAAATACTCCTTGGAATATTATGAAACTTAGGCACTGAAGTTTTTAGGTCAATATTGTACTACTGTAATTTTACCTAAATTTATTGTGACCTGTGGATGGTAGATGTAGTGTAAACCCTTATTGGCACTCCATTTCTATTAAATGGTAATTATGGATAAATACTCCTTGGAAATTATGGAAACTTAGGTTCTGAAGTTTTTAGGTCAATATTGTACTATTGTGATTTTATCAGAACTTATAGAGATCTGTAGATTATACTTGTTGTGTTAATCCTTATTTGCACCTCATTCATGTTAAATAAAAATCATGGTCAAATAATCCCTGGAAAATGTGAAACTTATGGTTTGAGATTTTTAGACCAATACTATGATATTGTGAATTTATCAGAAATTATAGAGATATGTAGATGGTACTTGTTGTGTAAAACTTCACTTCCACCCCATCTATTTGAATAGAAATTATGATTAAGGATTTCCTGGAAGAGCATGAATGTAGGATTTGAGGTTGTTAGATCATTACACATTGTGAACCTATGGCAAGAACTGGGAACTCAATATGACTTGTTAGGACCAAGGTCGCATCTTAAGAGTCAAACCTAATTCAATTTCAACTTGGCCTGCGAACAGTAGAAATCGAAAACATAGATTCGGACCCCTTCCTTATGGTCACCACCCCCAGAGTTACTAACTCTAAGAGAATTGCAGATGCCCAATTTCTCCAAGGGCAGTCATCGGAAATAAAGACAGGGTGCGTTTAGCAAAACTTTCAATTCAGGAATTAGACAAGGACCTATTAGGGGAGGCGAAGGACGACTTATAAAGAAGTGAAAATTGTGATTGAGAGATAACATACGGAAATAGTCGGTCACTAGGAATGACATGGTTCGGTGTTCAATAGAACACCGACACATGGCTGCCCGAGTCAAATGGTAATCCACCCTAGGATTTTTGAGCAATTGGAGAGCAAATGGGCATACAAGAATGGGTAGCAACTAAATAAATTAAATATCCTGGAAAGGGGGATTTGGGCTTCAGTCACCATCACATTCCCTAGTACCGTTGCGAGCCCTTCACTGGGGAATCCACGGGAAGTCCAGGATTCACCCCAAGCTTCAAAGATTAACTAACAATAGACAAGAGTAGTAAAGTAGGAGAACTTGAAACTTAATCTCCCTCCCAAATCTGGGAAGGAATGAAATAAGGACTGAGATAGTCCTGCGAGCGGTAGGCTCGGGTTATAAGGAAGGACTGAGATAGTCCTACGAACGATAGGCTTGGGTTATAAGGAAGGACTGAGATAGTCCTGCGAGCGGTAGGCTCGGGTCGAAAGGAATAAGGATTGGGATAGTCCTGCGAGAGGTAGGCTCGGGTTATAAGGAAGGACTGGAATAGTCCTGCGAGCGGTATGCTCGGGTCGAAAGAAATAAGTACTGGGATAGTCCTGCGAGTGGTAGGCTCGGGTTATAAGGAAGGACTGGGATAGTCCTGCGAGCGGTAGGCTCAGGTTATAAGGAAGGACTGGGATAGTCCTGCGAGCAGTAGGCTCGGGTCAAAAGGAATAAGGACTGGGATAGTCCTGCGAGCGGTAGGCTCGGGTTATAAGGAAGGACTAGGATAGTCCTGCGAGCGGTAGGCTCGGGCTATAAGGAGGGACTGGGATAGTCCTGCGACCGGTAGGCTCGTGTTATAAGAAAGGACTGGGATAGTCCAGCGAGCGGTAGGCTCATAGTTTAAATATAGGACTGGTGTAGTCTAGCGAGCGGTACGCTCATAGCTTAAATATAAGACTGGTGTAGTTTAGCGAGCGGTAGGCTCGTAGTTTAGATATAAGATTGGTGTAGTCTAGCGAGCGGTAGGTTCGCATTTAAAATATAAGATTGGTGTAGTCTAGGGAGCGGTACACTCGTAGCTTATATATAAGACTAGTGTAGTTTAGCGAGCGGTAAGCTCGTAGTTTAAATATAAGACTGGTGTAATGTGGCGAGCGGTAGGCTCTACTTTATAAATGTTGATTTAGAATTGCGAGCTGGAGGCTCAGTAGTAAGGGTTAATACATGTTGCTTGTGTATAAGATGTGGTGGGTCTTCGGTTCTGTCTTAGTCATCACACCGACAGCAGTTCGTTGACTCGGCAGTGCTAGTGGTTTTATGGGGGCCAGGTTGTCTTACTGCACGTCCGACCGGACGGATTACCTAAACCCTGCCTGGCCAATTCAGTTTAGTACGCAGGAGCTCGTGAATACTGGGTACCGGTATCACAGCATACGTTAGGGCCTAGGTCTGGTAGTGTGACTTACCCACCTAGGTAAGGAGACGCCCTCTCCTTTGCCACCGTTTGACGATGACGGGAGGCGCCCGAGAGGTTAGCTACCTCCGAAAAGCGGGAACTAAAGGTTTGTATGTACAGAGTCGGGTGTGTGAGTTGCAATACTGCATTACATTGCATTGCATATCATAGCATATCATTCTTGCATAATTCTGAAACCTCATCGTATAAATTAGTATGGGCTCTTTTATACGATGAGTTTACCTAGTGCCAGATCCCTTAGCTTATGTGATGTTGTGTGTGCATATAAGTTAAGGTTACATTCATAGCTGCTCTTATTTGTTATACCTGCTCATTTCTTATTCTGTCCTTTACTTATTGCTGTCACACTATACTCTGCTAGCATAGAATCATTATCATTAAATGTTCAGTAATTATATACCATGCTAGTCTAGCCACTTGTCACCTGCTTTTGATTTACCCTTTGATGCCCTCCGCTTCCTCCTCCCGTACGGTGCCTAGGAGTCGTGGGTGGAGGCGGTGAGGAATATGCTGAGTCTTATAGACTGACGGTCGGTGGACCTCATCATTTTAGGGATGATGTGTCAGAACAACAGGTCCCCGTTCAGGAGACAGGTCAGGAGGATGGGATGAAGCAGAGCAGGCACTACACGTCGTCACAACAGCAGCTACAGATGCATGAAGACAGAGTTTGATAGCTTCTGGACAGATGTAGAGTGAGAATGTTGTTGCACTATATTTGAACATGTACTGGGCGTAAGCCCTTATTCTTTTAGTTCTTTCTCATCATGGTCATGCAATCCAGAAGTGGCCCGTTTTGGCGACAGTAGCGGAAGTCAGGAGTTTCCTTGGACTTGCATGCTACTATCGGCGCTTCGTGGAGAACTTTTTGCGGATCGCTCTACCTCTCACAACCTTGACGAGGAAGGATCAGAAGTTCGTTTGGTCACCAGAGTGTGCACAGGCTTTTGAGGAACTGAAGAGGCGTCTGACCACAGCACCAATTCTGTGTTTGCCATCTGGTGCAGAGGGTTATAAAATTTATAGTGATGCGTCAGGGAGCGGCTTAGGCTGCGTACTTCTTCAGCATGGTTAAGTGATCGCTTATGGCTCTCGTCAGTTGAAAGTGCATGAGCAGAATTATCCGGTCCACGACTTGGAATTGGCGGCCGTGATCTTCGCTCTAAAGTTGTGGCAGCACTACTTATTTGGTGTGAAGGTTGACATATTTACAGACCATAAGAGCTTTATGTATCTGTTACATCAGAAGGAGCTCAATATGCGACAACGAAGGTGGATAGAGTTCCTGGGGGACTACACTTTTGATATATATTATACTCCCGGAAAGGGGAATGTCGTCGTAAATGCTTTGAGCAGGAGGGATTATGCACAGTCCAACTGGATTCAGATGTATGATCCACGTCTGATCAGGGACTTGGAAACCTTGGAGATCTCCTGCATGGAGAGGAGTTCTAGTGCGAGTGCATGCTTGAACTGGATGGAGGTGCAGTATGACCTCACAGACAGAATACGACAGGCCTTGAAGCTTGATTCGAGCATGCAACGCTATTTAGCAGAGTCTGGGGATGGGACTGTTGCAGAGTTTGTATTAGACAATGGTCTGATGTGGAAAGACGGTCGGTTGTGCGTCCCAAATGTTGGTAAGTTGCGGGAGGAATTGATGTACGAAGTGCACTTTACAAAATACTCAATTCACCCAGGGAGCACAAAGATGTACCAAGACATGAAAAAGCTATTTTGGTGGCCAGGATTGAAGAAAGACATCGCCTTGTACATGGCAAAATGCAAAACTTGCGCACTGGTGAAGGCAGAATGCCAGAAACCTGGAGGTTTCCTGAAGTCGTTGCCTGTACAGGAATGGAAATTTAATGACATTTCGATGGATTTCGTGCATGGTTTCCCGAGATCACAGAGTGGGAAAGATGCCATATGGGTGATCGTGGATCGATTAACGAAGGTAGCCCACTTTCTTCCAAACTAGAGGGATGATTCAGTTGAGCAGTTGGCAAAACTTTATGTAGATAGCATTGTACGATTGCACGGTGTGCCCCGTAGCATCGTCAGTGACCGAGATGGGCGCTTTACTGCGAAAGATTGGAGACTAATCAACCAGTTGTTAGGTACAAAGCTGAAGTTTAGCACTGCCTTCCACCCTCAGACGGATGGACAGACTGAACGTACAAACAGAACTCTGGAGGATATGCTCTGAATGTGCGTCCTGGATTTCGGTAAGAAGGGGGAAGATCATCTCTACATGATCGAATTCGCTTATAATAACAGCTATCAGGCAAGTATACAGATGGCACCCTTTGAGGCACTCTATGGTAGAGCTTGCCGCACTCCCTTATCTTGGGTGGAGACAGGTGAAACAAAGCTGTTTAAGCGAAAGGAAGTCGAAGAGGCAAATGCGGCGATTCAAACAATCCGGGATAGATTGTTGATTGCGCAAGATAGGCAAGCAAATTATTACAATGCCAAGCACAGAAACGTTGAGTTAGCCATGGGCGACTGGGTTTATCTAAAGATCAAACCTTTCAAGGGTGTGTCCAGGATTCGACGCTTGAAAAAGCTGAGTCCATGATACCTTGGACCGTTTGACATACTGGAGCGTGTTTGCGAAGCTGCCTATCGGCTCGCTCTTTCGACAGAGTTGAGTGGTCTGCACGATGTGTTCCACATATCGGTGTTGAGGAAAGCTGTACCAGAGCCTAGCCAAGTGCTTGTGGCTAGTCAGGTGCCGGTCGATGATGGGCTGAAGACGCTGGTCACGCCTATTTGCATCGAAGACACTGATGTCAAACAGCTGCGGAATAAATTGATCAAGATGGTCAAAGTCCGATGGAACAACTGTGGTCGTGAGGAGCTTTCATGGGAGTGCAAGCAAACTATGCGTAAGGAGTTCCCCGAGCTGTTCCGTTGAGGTACAAGTCGTATTTTGTATCTTTTTGCTTTTTTGCACTGTTAGAATTTCGGGACGAAATTGTTTTAAGTGGGGAAGAATTGTAAGACCCCAAATTTCATGTGCACACAAAATCAAAGTGATTTGAAGTCAGGGAGCTAGCGCCAGGTGCTAGGGCTAGCGCCGGCGGTAGTGTCCCTAAGCGGTACCGACTTTGTAGCTAGCGCCGACGGTAGCGGGGAAAATCATTTATACCTCAACTCCGACTCTTATTCTCATTTTTGTGAGAACTCTCTGCTTTTTCGTGGTCTAAGAGCTGAGAGCCGAGGGTTTAAAGAGAGAGCAAGGGTGAGCCTTTCGTTGTGCCAAGGGCAAATTCACGAAGGCGGTCTTGTGTGCTTTCGCCATCATCGATTCTGTGGAGAGGGTGCTCAGCAAGTTTCCTCTTGATCAAGCTCAGTTTTATGGCACCTAAACGACTAACTAGGGTAACGACTCTCTTTCCTAATCCTTGGACATGTACGTCCTTTGATTTGCATGAATTTAGGAAGACTTCTACTAATTAGTAGATCGGATCTTCCGGTGGGATGAAGTTGTTCCCCCACATATTGCATATAGAGTCTGGAACGGTAGTACGGGCATAGGCATGCTGTGTGAAGCCCATCTGGACAGACTGAGCCGGATTGGTGATGTTTCTTGCGTGTAAAGTGCCGGAGAAAACTCCGTGTACATGTTGTGGTTCGGGTCTTGTGTCTTGTGTTGTACAGAAAAAGGTCCTGGAGGTGTTTCCCAGGAAGTACCCAAAGTTTGGTAGCAGAACTAAGTTCTGTTACTTGCGCCAGGCGCTAGCGTTAGCGCTGGTTGTAGCTCCAGGTCAGCTATTTGTATTGTGTGTCCCGGAGGTATTTCCCAGGAGTAGCAGAACAGAGTTCTATTTCTGTTACTGGCGCCGGGCGCTAGCGTTAGCGCCGGCGGTAGCTCCCAGTGAGCCGCCATGTAAAGACTGCAAAGCCCGATGTATGAGGCTGAGCAGCAGAAGCCCAAGAACTGAGCATCTGGCTTCAACTCGTTGACTTTACAGGTCAAGAGCGGGCTAGGGAAAGTCGTACCCGTTTTAGGTAGTTGTGTTGCCAAATATGATGAGCGCGGGAATCGACGGAACCAAACCTTACCCTTAGCTGTCATGTGAGGATTGCAACCTCGGGATCACGATTCGCAGTTTCGGAATAGAACTCATCAAGGCGGGTCATCCTAGATGAGGGGTAGCTCATATAGAGATTCGATGTTGAAATAAGATGTAGTTTGTAGGCATAACTCAGGGAGTATGCTAAAGTGTGCCTTGAGAGAACGAAGCGGATGGCTCGGACTGCCTCCGTTGTTGTTGTTTGCGGATATATATTTATATGTTGTTGACTCTTATTTGCAGGGAAGGAGCACCACCGCCCCGAGTGTGGGGTGGGGTCGTTATAAATCTTGGTCAGCTAAAGCTGACCGGTTGCTTGTTTTCCCACCGTTTGGTGGATTTGTTTATACAGGTCCCGGTGAGCCTAGCGGGAAATAGCGGGCTGAAGTCCTTGCTGTGCTGTGCTGGCCCTTGAAGGCCGAAGCTTTTGTTTACCTTTTTGTTCATGTGTGGCCGGCCTGTGTGCCGATGTCTGAAAGCCACCTTTATGATGTAAACAAACAATGTAAATAACTTATTATGTATTTCATTCCTAGTAACGATGTGGACGTGTTATACACTGGTTTTAAATGAAAATAGATATGCTTCCGTTATGCGACTCTGGTGCTGAGATAGTTATGTCTTTAACTGTTTGAATGCTAATTTTAGTACCGCACTCTTCTGTTCATTTCATATGGCGTGGGGTCCCGGCCGGACCTACTGTTATATGCTATGTAATAGGGAGGGTGTTACAGGGTTGCCGAGAAAAGCCTCTAGAAGTGACCCCAGATTGGTCTCAACAGAGTCGTTGGCTCATTGGGGACGACAATCAAGGGCCGTCAGATTGATATGGATGATCAAATGTCTTGGAAATTAATATTTTGATTAATTTTTGTCACATTTTATGCTGAGTTTTGAATTAATTGCTAAAAATATTTATAGGCCCCTGATAAAAAATGGTCAACATAAAACATGTAGGGCTTAAAGTCTACTTTAAGTTAAAAATAGTTTCAACTCATTTGGTCCACTGGTCTGACCTCAACACTCATTTTGGTGCAACCTATACATAGAGTTGACCAGAGACAAATTGGAGTGCCCCCATCAATCCCCTCAGTCAAATATTTTGCAATTTGGACCATAGGATAGTCATATCAGAACCCTCATCATATCCAAAAATGGGGATTTTTGGAGATGATTTTTCTATAGTTTTGTAAAAATTTAATAATCCATGTATGAATTAATTATGGGGTTTATGGACCTCAAAACTTTGGTGGGTGACTCTAAAGGTCATGATATGACCATGGTAAAAATCTCAGCCCATTGGGACTGGATTTGATTAGGTAACCTTGTGATTCAAATTTGGATACAAAAAGGGGTAACTAGGTCAAAAGTGCACTTGATGGATTGAGTGACCATTCCTCATCCAAATGTGGTGAAACTTTGGCCACTGCCTTGTTATCACATGTAACACCCTCACAAGAGGTTTTGGGTGGTTTGGGGTTGATATGCCCAAAACCCTAGTTTTGAACCCTAGGGCTGCTCATTTATGCTTTGTGAAGGAGATGGGGTCATATGCCCTTGGAATGATTTGAAACCTAGTAGATAGTTTCATAAGGTGGGATTAAGCCCTGGATAATTCTACTAGTATTTTAGTGACTTAAATTCCCATTGAATTGTTGATTATTTAATTAGGTCACCTTCTTTCAAATTGAAAATAACATGTCCATATATGTTGGGATGATTATGGAAGTTTGTCAGTGAGTCTATATTGATGTTATGGTTCTCTTATTATTTTTCTATGAATTTTGGATTGTTTCTTATATTACTTCATTCACAACCTCAATCCATGCCCTAATAGTGAGAAAATTAATTATGGGCTCATTATTCACTGGAAAATTATGAAACTTGGTCAGAGGACTTTTTAGGGAAAACATAAGATCTGTAAATTTTATGATGTTATTTGGAAGAGTTTACATATAGGTTCCTTCACAAGGTGTCGTATGTTGAATTTCCATTAAGTCAATTATTTGAGGGATTAAATGAATCTAGAAAATTATTATTTCTGAGCAGTAGACCTTTCTTGTTATTTTAGATCTCTGGTAAATTTGTCATAATTTTTGGATGAAAAATTTTAGTAGTCCTTTGATAATCCCTGAATTTGATCAATTGTTCAATATTTTAATTCAGGGTTGAAATCTTTCTGGAATTTAGTGTTTTTTATACTTTGCTATTATTTTGTTATTATACAGTTGTGAAAATTTTATCATGGCCATTGCTTGTCAGAATCTCATACTTCATGTTCAAATCCATAGGTGCCCTGATTTTAGAAAAAATATTTTAATGGCCCAATAAATTAGAAATTTTACAAGTTTTTGATAGTGGGCTTAAAATGTCATGTTAGACCCCCAATAATAATCTTAGAGCTTTTGGATGAGTATTTGAAATATACCCTTTCATACACACCTTGTAGCACTAGGGTCAGAATATAGTGAAAATGCTGAATTGAGATAAACATGTAGGTCTTACATTGAGAGATGAAGAAGTTGGTGCACCTAAACTGGTTAGGTTTGGATGAGGTCACCAATAGAGGCTAGTAGTGAGATGCATGGTTGACTAGGAGGCAAGGTTGTGCTCGGGACTGATGATAGATCGTCATTCCCTTGGAGAGTCACAAAATACTTAGGGTTAGCTCAAGTGCAATGGTAAGAGGGGTATGGTTATGGGTAGTTATCAATAATAGTAAGTGTCTTTGAAAGGGAGCTTTGGAGTTTAGCACATAGTATCTCCTAGTACCGGTGCGAGCCCCGCATAGGGTAGTCCTAAGGAAGACCAAGATTAACCCAAAACAGTAGGATTAAACTGTTAAGAAAGATTAACTCTTTATAATGCACCTTCACACACCCTGTTGTCATGGGAGGTTAGCCTGGTTTAGTCTCCCGAGCGGTAGGCTCGTTGGCTCGGTAAGTTAATTATGATGGACAGGTTAGTCAGGGGAGCTGATGTCTCGGGGAAGTTCATAAATACAGCATGGATGCATATGCATATGATGTGGCGGGTCTTCGGTACTGCATAGTCATTCACATCGACATCAGTACGTTGGCTCGGCAAGTGTGAGTATTCACTTAGCCAAGAAAAGGACTGGTGGGTTTGCCAACATTAGTACAAGAGGCTCTGTAGCACCTGGCTAGGTGTACTGAGTAATACCCAAGTGATATATTGGGTAGTGTGGATACAGGCCTAGGAGTGGGGTGTCCCAACCCACTGTCTCTGTTTGCCACTACGGGAGGCTCCTAAGAGTTTAGCTAACTCCAAAATTGGGGATCTAAAGGTCCGTGTGCATAGAGTCATTTGCGTGAGTTGCACTTGTGTGGATCATAAATATTAAACCTGCATAACATAGCATTTCATACACAAGCATTGCATTGAACCCTTACCCCTATCGTATAAATATGTATGGGACTCTTTATACGATAGGCCTCACAAAATGACCCCTTAGTCTATAAGTTTGTATGGACATTCTTATAATTTAAGGTTACTTTATCTGTGATGATTAATTGCTCCCTTTACTTAATTAATTAGTTGCACGCTTTACTTATTTACTGTTTTGTACTGTTCTGCACTAACTAGCCTACCTTTTATTATATAACCAACTTGTAGTAGAACTGTAGTGGTTACTTCCTTAGCTAGGGCGGTCGTCACCTGCTTGATATATTTGTTTGATGTTCTTCCTTCTCATTCCTCCCGCACGGTGCTTAGGAGCCTGATGAGTCTTATTTATATAGGGTTTTTCGGACTCATCTGGGCTTGTTTTCTTGCTTTTGCACTACACTTTTAGTCCTTAATTGCTTATATCTCACTTGGACACACTTTCACTATTAGTGCAATGTTTATGCCGGTTTTGGTGTGCAATTGCACGTTATTTTGCTGGGGGTAAGCACCTCGTGCTCCCCATTTCTTATATTGCTGATTTAAGTTATTTTCATGTGCTGGAAGAGTGCACTTTGTTGTTTGTTGTGCTGAGCAGGTGGCAGATCACCATATTTGGTAGAAATCATTTCCTGTGTGAATCGCACGGTCGTGCGTTTACTTGACGCATGATCAGTGTACCGTGCGCGTTCACCTGTGTACCAAAATGGTGATCTGGATTTGCCCGTGCATTTTATTCACGCACGGTTGGTTTTGACCATGTGTGAGTAAATCACACGAGCCCCTCTGTTGGCCTGCTTTCAAGCATTCTGGATTTGCCCGTACATTTTTACGCACGGTCTGTTCTGACCGTGCGTGAGTAAAACCGTACGGGCATTCTGGGTCATCTTTCTGGGCATTCTTCTTAATTAATATCGCACGGGCGTGCGTTCGACGATGCATGACTAATTTCTGACTGTTTTTCTATTTATGCTAGAGGATCCGCCCTAGACCGGGAGATCGTTTTTTCCCGTGCCCAAGAGCTCCAGTTCCGCCCTTTTTTGCCGCTCCATCGCTGCCCACCTTCGGGAGGAGCTCCGGTCGGCATTCTCTTGCAAATCCAAAGCCGGAGCATCCTCTAGGCCTCCTCCATCGTTCGTGAACTCCCAAGCTCCATTTCAAGAGATTCCTTGCTGCAAACGTGAAGTTCTCTGGTGAGGTTAGGATCAAAGAAGATTGACAGAGAAGACGGGCTAGAGGTGGTGAGAGCTTCATAGACCCCAGACGGTAGTTGGAGCCCAAGCTCGGACAAGGATTGACAACCCTAGATTCTAGCCGTGAACCTCCGATGAGTATCCGCCCTTTGGTTGTAATCTCACCCCTTCATATTGTAGTAGTGTTTTCCCTTATCTGTTGTGTGCATGAATGATGTTTGCTAAACCTTGTTATGTTATTTAGTATATTTCAGGTCTATGTGGAATTATCTTTGTGGTTTATGCAAGTGAGGAGTGCCCCCATTCCATTCTCCACTTTGCCATCACCCTCCGTTCCATTATGCTAGCCTACTCGTCCATTTCGTGAGCCTACTCTTCCATCCGCCGAGCTAAGCGGTGCTAACGGCCCGTGTAATCCACCTCGACTCCGCCGATGCGAATCATTCCATCTGCAAGCCTACTCTTCCATCCGTACAGTGAAGCGGTGCATAGCAGCCTGTGTAATCCATCTGCCTAGCCAAGAGGTGCTAACGGCTCTCAAATCTTTCCGCAGTTACACTCACCTCATCTGCTTGCCTTCTCATCCATCTGCCTAGCGAAGCAGTGCATCGCGGCCTGCATAGTTTACATCCGCCAGGCAAAGCAGCGCATAGCAGCCTGCATAGGAGTAGTTTAGTTCTTTTATTTTCCACAATCCAAATTACCCCTTTTCCTCAATCCATCCGACCTAAAGTATTTCAATCTCAAGTCCTTCCTTGATAGATAACTCCACCTCACTGTGTTCCTTTGATATTCGATACTTGGGAATTACTCGCCCATTTTATATTACTTGAATGATCGGTACACTGTCGTGTCGTGCCGCTGTCTTGCTACCGCCTATAGCGGTGTGCAAGATTTGCGCATCAAGTTTTTGGCGTCATTGTCGGGGAACATTGTCGTGTGAGTTGCTGTAGAGGGAGACAAGAGATAGTAGTTCTTCCAGTGTGTATAACCGCTTTATTATTTGTATTGCTTTTTAATTATATATTGTTAGTTTTCTGTTTTTATCCCTTGCTATTTTAGATTTTTAAAACAAGTTTTTATTTTCCAAGTTTAGTTATAATTGATTGTGTAGTTTTTCTATGCAAAGAACTTTGAATTTTGTTCTATCCATAATTTTTGTGCTATGGATTCTGTGCCTAAGCTTAGTTGCTAAGACACTTTCTGCCATGCTATTGACGCCTTAATTATTATGAATGATGAGTTGCGTAGGACTTCGCAATGATTGATTTGTCATAATGTGGACCATGTCTTGAAGGATTGCCCTACTCTTCTTATGACAAAAAGGAAGGAAGACGACAATTGGGGCATCAGAATAGTATCCACTTCTTTTTCCATTGGAAACTCTACATACTCTGATGACATGTATGCAGCACCACCTTGTCTATGGGGGACTGCCACAGAATTTCCCATCAGAGTGCATGCTGATCCATACGATGACATTGTCCCTACCACTCATTCTTTACCCGTGGAGGCAATTGCCTACTCACCCCTTGAGCTTAATTCTCGCATCGGTTCTTCCCTCCCTGTGTATGGATTCACAATTAGTGATGATGATCACTCATCTGTTGGCCAACAAGGAGAGGATTTCAAACTGAAGGATGCACCTGAGTCGGATGAGGAAAGTATTCTCTCCATCAGGGAGGCGTTAGCGGATCTTTTTGCGGAGGAACCAAATCTTTTTGTTCCTCCAGTTTCTTTGCATGATTTTTCTACACACATTTTTTTTATCCTATCGAAGTAAAGGAGCGGGGTGATGCTTCTGACTCGGAGGGTGCTCCAAAGTGGGACGAGGATGCCGTTTCCGCAAAGGGGAGAATGAATACTTTGAACACGATGGTGCACCCCGGTGGGATAATGAGGGTGCTCTTTCTGATGAGGAGGTTTACACTTCCTAATGGGACGAGGAGGTCCAACTCACCACCGAGGCCTTTGAGTTCTTGGGATCCCCTTGCTATGATATTTACGATGATGACAGTGATTTATCCTTGGAACTTGCTAGGAGTGAGACCGGGACCACTCCTCCTTTAGTTGAATCATTTAGTTCTTCGTCTATTTTATTTCCTAATCACCATTCTTTTAATGCTGATACTGATATGTTCACCCTTTCTGCTTCCCCTCCTGCTTTAATTTCTGATATTTCGTATATCCCCTTGCAGGAGCATGAATATTTTGACCCATTTTTGGGTAATTTTAAGTGGCAGCCTTGGAAGGAGAAGCAAATGGCAATGATGAAATCAATCGCCTATTCAACCTCATCATCGTTGCCTGCATTCTCCTTAAAAGACTGGGTGCACGGCGGTAAACGCTACTTCATCCATGACCATCGATTGGAAGAGAGGAAGAGAATGAAGAAGGATGAAATATGGAGATGGAAGGCTCCTGATCCTCTTGAGAGCTGCTTCTGGGTCTTCAGACCCATTTCTTTCATTTCCAGTTACTACTTTAAATCAACTTACAGTTGATCATTTTGGCGTGCATGTAATAATTATGATTTATTAGTTTTTTCTTTATGATTAGACAATATTATTAAAACTGCATAATACAGGTATTAAGTCCAGCTTAAGGACGGTAAACAAAAGCGCTGCTGGAAGATAACCCAAATCTTTTTTTTATTGTGCTAATATGCTAGTAGTTTAGCATTCTATATTTTTGCTTGAAGTATTTTTCCTGCAGGTGCGCGACGATTTTCTTGTTTGGCAGACATGGGAGTGGATTCTTAGTACTAACACCAATCTTCTGGTATGCTCACTTCTAAGCATTGGGTAACTTCGCTTCCCCGTAGCTTTTATTTTAGTCTTTCTTGTATATCTTGTATTGGAATGTTTAGATTAAGTCTGGGGGAGAGCTGTTGTATTCGTCACCCACTGCACGTTCACATATCATCTGCATGCTAGAAGTATTGTATTTCAGTTATATATTATTTGACCATCTTCATCGCACACCACAACACCCACTTGAGCGTGTACTTAGTCATAGGCGCGTTTCGAGTATAACTCATTTCCTTTGTGAGATTGAGAAAATCATTGTGCTGGCGTTTAAATTATGTAGTGGAGTAAAATGTTGACTCCAGTGTTCCTAATCAATTACTCATGTGAGTATAGGGATTTGTGTAGATTAGATTTCTTTTTATACTTTTAGTTTTATGCATTTCTTTTAGTGTAAATATTGTTTACTCTACTCAAATGGTGAATCCGGTGTGAATCAAAAGGTAGCATAGGTATGTGTGTAAAGTATCGTTAGATGCGTATTGCTCGAGCCGGGAGGAAGGATAATCCTTCTCGGTGGCTAAGAACTTGCCCTAAGCGATTCTTGAAGCATTGTCATAGGATAGTTCTTTTGCGCAAGAATGACGTAGGCCGTCATTTTGGCCCGATTGAGCCTTTGTGCCATTCCTGATATCTTCCCTCGCTAGCCCCGTTGTGCCTACCCCATTCTCGTGGTTCAGCTCCACTATTGTTCACCAAAGTCTCAAAGCCAATCCTAGTCGCACACCCAAATGCGGGCATTTTGTTTAGATTTTATTTTGGTGGTGTTGATTGTGGAAATATAATGTGAAGATGTGGATGTGTTCATTGAATATGTATTGAAAAGAAAAGAAAGAAAAGAAAAAAATATATATATATATTGATTGAAAAAAATGCAGAAATGAGAAAATTCTAAGTTGAATATTATTTGAAATATTGGGAGTAGGTGGTGCACACACCCATGTTGCAAAAGTCTAAGTCTGGGGGTGTGGTGCACTTGCATTTGATGTTGGTGTGCGGGGAGTTGTAATAAAGCTCATTTGGATTTAGGTGTATCAAGCCTTCATGTATATCTTTGTTTACCTCACCATAACCCAAGCCCCATTTAAAACGTAAAGTCCTACCAACTCGCGCTATCAACCAATCTAGTGTCGTGGAGAGAATGTGACTGGGTGAGCTTATGGTCTCCGACACCGATGGATTTTGGTGGAGTTTTTCCCGAATCCCAACTTGGGCAATGCTCATCTCATCGATCATTCTACTTTCTCTGTATGCATGACCGGATGATTCACCGTTATTCACTTTTGAGTAGTAGTAATAATTATTTACTCTATTAGAAATTTATAAACTATGTGTATAATTAAAAATCTTCTCAACTATTTTTCTATGCGCTTGAGCATGCGACTTCGCATGGTACTCCATTTCGTAATTTTAAGCTAGCTATTCCATTTTCTTGCCTGCTTAGGATTTGTTTGCTCAGGACGTGCAAACAGGTAAGTCTGGGGGTGTGATGAGTCCGATTTATATAGGATTTTTCGGACTCATCTGGGCTTATTTTCTTGCTTTTGCACTACACTTTTAGTCCTTAATTGCTTATATCTCACTTGGACACACTTTCTCTATTAGTGCAATGTTTAGGCCCGTTTTGGTGTGCAATTGCGCGCTATTATGCTGGGGTAAGCACCTTGTGCTCCCCATTTCTTATATTGCTGATTTAAGTTGTTTTCATGTGCTGGAAGAGTGCTCTATGCTGTTTGTTGTGCTGAGCAGGTGGGCAGATCACCATTTTTGGAAGAAATCATTTCCCGTGTGAATTGCATGAATGTGGGTTTACTTGATGCACGATCGGTCCGACCGTGCGTGTTTATCTATGGACCAAAATGGTGATTTGGATTTGCCCATGCGTTTTATTCACGCACGGTTGGTTTCGACCGTGCGTGAGTAAATCGCACGAGCCCCTTTGTTGGCCTACTTTCATGCATTCTGGATTTGCCCATGCATTTTTACGCACAGTCTGTTTTGACCTTGCGTGAGAAAAATCGCACGGGCGTTCTGGGTCATCTTCCTTGGCTTTCTTCTTAATTAATATCGCACGGTCGTGCGTTCAACCATGCGTGACCAATTTCTGACTGTTTTTCTATTTAAGCTGCAGGATCCACCCTAAACCGGGAGATCGATTTTCCCGCGCCCAAGAGCTCCAGTTCTGCCCTTTTTGCCACTCCATCGCCACCCACCTTCGGGAGGATCTCCAGCCGCCATTCTCTTGCAAATCCAAAGCCGGAGCATCCTCTAGCCCTCCTCCATCATTCGTGCACTCCCAAGCTCCATTTTAAGAGATTCCTTGCTGCACACGTGAAGTTCTCTGGTGAGGTTAGGATCAGAGAAGATTGACGGAGAAGACGTGCTAGAGGTGGTGAGAGCTTCAGAGACCCTGGAGGGCAGTTGGAGCCCGAGCTCGGAAAAGGATTGACAACCTTAGATTCTGGTCGTGAACCTCTGATGAGTCTCCACCCTTTGGTTGTAATCTCACCCCCTTCATATTGTAGTAGTGTTTTCCTTTATCTTTTGTGTGCATGAATGATGTTTGCTAAACCTTGTTATGCTATTTAGTATATTTCATGTTTATGTGGAATTATATTTATGGTTTATGCAAGTGAGGAGCACCCCCATTCCATTCTCCACTTCGCCATCACCCTCCGTTCCATTACGCTAGCCTACTCGTCCATTTTGTGAGCTTACTCTTCCATCCGCTGAGCTAAGCGGTGCTAACGGCCCGTGTAATCCACCTCGGCATCGCATGTGCGAATCATTCCATCCGCAAGCCTTCTCTTCCATCCACGCAGTGAAGTGGTTCATAGCAGCCCGTGTAATCCATCCGCCTAGCCAAGAGGTGCTAATGTCCCTCAAACCTTTCCGAAGTTACATTCACCTCATCCGCTTGCCTTCTCGTCCATCCGCCTAGCGAAGCAGTGCATCACGTCCTGCATAGTTTCCATCCGCCCGACGAAGCAGTGCATAACGGCCTGCATAGGAGTAGTTTTGTTCTTTTATTTTATTTTCCACAATCCAAATCACCCCTTTTTTGCAATCCATCCGACCTAAAGGACTTCAATCTCAAGTCCTTCCTCGATAGATAACTCCACCTTACTGTGTTCCTTTGAGATTCGATACTTGGGAATTACTCGCCCATTTTATATTACTTGAACGATCAATACACTTCCATGTCGTGATGTAGTCTTGCTACCGCCTATAGCGGTGTGCTAGATTCGCGCATTAGATCCACTAGGGGAGGGGTGGGGAGCAAGGCGTAGTCATATGACTAACGGTCGGTGGACCATATCATTTTAGGGGTTCGAGGAGCAGTACCAAGAGAAGCAGCACCAATAGAGGACGATACAGATGGAGGTGGGACAGTCTATTTCAGCAGTACCAGTAGCTACGGGATCCGTGAGTGTCTAGTAGTTTTACTTCCGTGAGAGTTATGTAGTGAGGCTTTGATGTACTGGGCAGGAGCCCACTTTAATTTTCAATATTTCTTATCGTGGACTATTATGTGATATATATATATCACCTTGTTATGTGGACTTATCTTACATTATTCTACTTAATTTCTCTGTGATGTATGGTTGGCCTAGATTTGAATTTGTCAGCAGAATCGGCGTCTTGTAGTGGTGACCTTCCCGAGAGTTGGTGTCACCGCAAGACGGCAGTTCTGAGCATAAGACCCAGTGGAAATGCAAAATAAAAGGGGTCTTACAACTAGTGGTCTTACACTGGTAGACTCGCCGAGCCCCACTAAGCCCACCGGATACATCCACTTTGCCGGAGAGGTGTCGGTGACCCTCTCCGGGAAGCCTCCGGGCAGTGGCACTGTCGGAGAAAGGAGCTCCGGTGGTGCCCGTTTCTTCTGAATCCCTGTCTCACTACCTCTCAGTGGCCACAAGCGAAGCTAGGCCGCCAGACCACCATCGGGAGGCGTGACGGCCCCCGGTGAGTAGACCAGATGTGGCGGCGTGGCCAACCTACAGCCGTTGTTGGATATCTTCCTGGATATCCAACGGTCCAGATTGAAAGATATGGGTTGTCTATAAACTCCACATAGAGGGGGGTGATTATGTGTTTTCAGGATTATTTGCTACTTTTAATTTAACTATCACAGCACAAAAGCAATCACAGAAAAACGCACAAGATTTATAGTGGTTCCCTACAAGACAATGTGTCTACAGGTAGTCCACTGTCCCTCCCACCTATCTTGCAGTGTGCTATACTTGGCAACTTGACCAACTTAGATCTTTTCACAATAAAAATATCTTACAACTCAGGTTCACATAGAACCCTACAAAGCTCAGACTTTACTAGTCTTACAATAACTCAGATCTTCAACAAGATCCTACCAAACTCAGGCTCACGAAGAACCCTACCAACTCAGATTTATCACTAGATCCTACCAGCTCAGGCTCACAAAGAACCCTACCAACTCAGATCTATCACTATATCTTACCAGCTCAGGCTCATAAAGAACCCTACCAAGTAATACAGAGATGTTGTTGCAGAAGAAGACTTCGGGATGAAATATTTGAATCATATATCTTCTTCTTCTTCTTCTTGAAAGAATAAGCCCAAAGATCTTGTGGGTTAATGAGCCTTTCTTTAGAATCTCTTATATACCTTCACAACACAGCAACAATGAAGTCTTCTTTTTGTTGATTCTTTTCATTCTCTTCAGGAAGTATGTAAGAGATTAAAACTTTTGAGAATACTTAGCAAGCGGGTTTCTGTTGATAAAAATATCTCCTTTTATATTGCTCTGCAATTTTGCATAAAAACCCTTGATGATTATTCCATAATCAATTTTTTCGTTTGAAAATGCCTTGCAGAATTGGCAATATTTCATCATAATTACTGGCTGTTCTTGGAACTTGCAGAATATAGAAATAATAAATTTCTTCATTACATATTGTGCAATGGCCATATTCTGTAGAGAATATATCATTTATTGCTCCTTGATATGTGTGCAAGATAGGCGGTGAATGTGCAAAGTGTGTTGAAATTGTTGAAGTGGAAGTTTGGAGGATTTTGGACCTGGGCGGTCTGGGAGGAAGTCGGGCGGTCTGACGAGTTCGCACGACTTAGCGGTCTGCATCTGCGGTCTAGCTGATCTAAGCCTAGCTGCGGTCTCCCGAGTTGACCGCTGGTCTTGTCCAAAGTTTGCAGAAGGTGGAGCCGCGCGGTCTGTGTGTGACCGCGTGGCGTGCTGTCCTCTTCAAGGCTGTGGCGGTCTGGTGTGACCGTACAGTTTGATCCAGGTTCTCTCCGGAATGTGGTCTGGTAGCTGACCGGGCTTTCTGGGGGTATTCGCGGACTAAGGGTCTTAGTCGCGCGGTCTCAGTTCGCGGTCTCAGGAGGAGACTGGTATGCGAGCTGGTTGCTGTTCGCGGTCTCAGGAGGAGATCGGCATGCGGACAGGAGTTCGCGATCTGATGGCGAACTAACTGTGTTCGCGGTCTCTTTCAAACACAGGTGGTGAATAGCTTCGGGCGGTCTGGCAATCTTCTCTGAAGTCGCGATCTGCTGTGAGAGTAGCGGTCTCTCATGGTCGATGTTGAAGCTGGCGAGTTCACCAAAATGAAGCAGGAGTACTGTTGCTGATCGCGCGGATTGGCCGGTCTGGTCGCGCGGTCTGGGGGGTGGTGATCCTATCTCATAGGGTGGTGACTGGATCAGGTCCCACGCCTATAAATAGGAGGCCACTGTAGCAGCAATTAGACACACCAAGTGTAAGCTGAGTTCGCTCTTGTTCTTGCTGTCTGCTTATTTCTGACCGGGCGGTCTCTGATTGAACTCTTCTTGTCCAGCTTCTGTGGATAGTGTGGGCAGCAGCGATCACCTCTTCCTCTGAAAGTGTTCGGGCGGTCTGCGGCTTGGAGTTGTGGTGCTGGAGTTCGGGAGAATCAGGAGGTCGGAAGAAGGGAGCGGTCTGTGCAGCGGTCTGGTGGTGTTCTGTGGTTGGCAGAGAGTTGCGGTCTTGCAACTATCAGAGATCGCAGGGGAGGTCGCGCGGGTTGAGCGATCTTCAGTTATCAGTTTTTTCTGTACTTCTCTTTGGAGTTTTGTGCTGACGAAATCATGTCTCGTCAAGCATGTCTTGCCCTGTAATTGAAGTTTGCTATCAATAAAGATCGTTTGTTTGCCTAAGATTGTTTCTGGTTGCTTTAGCTTGTATCTCTAGTTGTTATTCCTGCTTGCTCTCACAAGGTCCGAGAAATTTTCACATGGTATCAGAGGGAGGTTGGAGTGGATAGAGCAGTGAATCTTAGAGTAGCCATCGCCTTTGTGAAGAAGGAACCAGAGGAAAAACAATGGAAGGTGGATTTGCAAGAGGTCTTGGGATTGAGATGCTTACATCGACTAACTTTAAGAAGTGGAAGTCGTGTATGCAGAGCTATCTTCTAGGGGAGGACCTCTGGGAGGTTGTTGGAGGAGATGCTACTGAAGAGGTGAAGGCAACAGAAGCGGGTGACAATGGTCCGGCCGTGAGGGCGTGGAGAGTGACCAATGCTAAGGCCGAGTTCACTTTGAAGCGTGCCATTTCACCTGATCTATTTGATCACATCTTAGGGTGTGGATCAGCTACCGAGATTTGGAGAGCCCTGGATGGGCTGTTTAACAAGAAGAATGTAGCTAGGCTACAGTTCTTAGAAAATGAGCTGGCAAGGTCGGCTCAGGGTGATCTTTCTATCTCAAATTTCTTTCTGAAGATGAAGAACCTCTGCGCTGAGATATCAGCACTGGATCCTGATGAGCCAATTTCCGAGGCGAAGCTGAAGAGGCACATCATCCGCGGCCTGCGGAAGGAATATGTGGCCTTTGTGACGTCGGTGCAGGGTTGGGCTAATCAGCCGTCTCTGATAGAGCTGGAGAATCTGCTAGCATCGCAGGAAAGCCTGGCAAGGCAGATGGAGGGGGTGTCCGTGTTTGGGGGAGATGGCGAGGTTCTCTTCTCAGGATAGAAGAAGAAGTGGGATAAGAAGATGAAGACCGCTGGAGGCTATGTGCCTTCAACTTCTGGGCAGCAGGAGAGGGGCTATCCTCCTAAGGCTGAGGAGAAGAAGAAGAAGGAAGGTCTCAAATGCTACAAATGCGGGAAGGTTGGGCACTTCAAGAAGGACTGCAGGCTGAATACTCAGTCAGGGCATGCTGCTGAGAAGGAGGAAGCACCGGCCAGTCATATTGATGGAGGATGGGGAGGAGCCTTCTCGGCTTCTATTGGAGTCTCGGTTCCTATCAACTATCAGGAGGACTGGATCGTGGACTCGGGGTGTGGTCATCACCTCACCGGGGATGGGTCAAAGCTTTCCTCAGCGGAGCCCTACACAGGTAACAATGCTATTATTACTGCAGATAATACTGTGCATGCAGTCGAGAAGGTCGGGGTTGTTTCCTTGGGCAGTGATAGAGGGCCATTAACCTTGAAGAGTGTCTATCATGTGCCCGGTATGAGGAAAAACCTCTTCTCCGTGACCAACGCTGTTGACGCTGGGTATCACGTTCTGTTCGGCCCAACAGAAGTGAAATTTCTACGTAATGTAGAGGCCGTGAAGGCCGAGGTTGTCCATGTCGGGAGGAGAGCGAAAGACTTGTTCGTTTTATCGACATGTTCTTATGTCGACAAGATGAAGACGAATGATGGTGCCGTGATATGGCATGAGAGGTTGGGGCATGTAGGGATGGATAAGCTGAAAGCTATGGCGGTGAGAGGTCTGGTCAAGGGCCTGCCAAATCAATCTTCCTACGGTGAAGGTCATGTTTGCGAGGGATGTCAGCTCGGCAAGTCTCATCGACTTCCGTTTGACAAGTCGCAGACGAGGAGTAGTGTGCCGTTGGAGTGCATCCACGGTGACTTGATGGGACCAACTGCTACCCCAAGTCTCGGAGGCAGCAGGTATATGCTGGTGTTGATTGATGATTACACCAGATATGTCTGGGTTTATTTTCTGAAGGAGAAGGCAGAGGCGTTTGCCATGTTTGTGGAGTTCAAGGAGCTCGTGGAGGGTCGGCTGAATCTGCGGATCAAGAAGCTGAGGACGGACAACGGAGAGGAGTTCACCTCTGCTGAGTTCTCCAGTTTTTGCAGGAAGGCAGGCATCCGGAGGGAGCTCACTTGTGCTCATACTCCACAACAGAACGAAGTTGCAGAGAGGAAGATCCGTCATCTGACGGAGACCTGCAAGTGTTGGCTGCATGCCAAGAGCATCCCAAAGTCCTTCTGGGCGGAGGGAATGTCTTGTGCTGCCTACGTCATCAACCGAATGCCTTTGAGTCCCATCAATATGTTGACTCCTCATGAGATGATGTTCAAGGAGAAGCCAAGCGTGGCTCACCTTCGGGTATTTGGTTCCACCTGTTATGTGCATGTTCCAGATGCTCTTCGGACGAAGCTAGATGCGAAAGCAAGGAAGCTAGTCTTCGTGGGATACGATGAGAGGAAGAAAGGCTGGAAGTGCATGGACCCGGAGACGCGGAGATTTGTTGTTTCTCGCGACGTCGTGTTCGATGAGGTGACATCTTACAAAGGGTCTTCTAGTGTGGAGCTACCAGAGAGCAGGGTGGAGGTGCCGGAGAAAGCTGTGGAGAATCTTCAGGTGGAGCTACCTGTGTCACCAGGTGGTCCATCTCCTTCTAGTTCCGAGACGGGGGCTTCTGGTTCAGGGAGCAGGGGGAGCGATGCTCCTATCATGTCTGGAAGAGGAGCTAGGGAAGAATCAGCTGGAGATATTGCGGTTCAGGGGAAGGAGCTGAGGAGGTCGAAGCGAGCAGTCATTGCCCCTGATCGCTATACAGGAGGAAACGCTGTGAGATTTGTCTCATGTTTCTTCGCTGGTCCCTTGGATGAGAGGGAGCCGTCGAGCTTCGAGAAGGGCCAAGGCGTGAAGGAGTGGGATGTTGCAATGCAAGAAGAGATGGCAGCTCTTGAGAAGAATGAGACCTGATCTCTTGTGCCCAAGCCCAAGGGCACTACTCCTGTAACATGCAAATGGGTCTACAAATTGAAGAAGAAAGCTGACGGCAGTATCGAGCGGTACAAGGCTCGTCTTGTAGCTCGGGAGTTCTCGCAGCAATACGGTGAAGACTACGAGGAGACTTTCAGTCCGGTGGCAAATATGACTTCAGTTCGGTTCATCATTGCCTTGGCGGCGTTCAGTGGATGGGAGATTTGGCAGCTCGACGTCAAGAACGCCTTCTTGTACAGCGAGATTGACAAGGACATCTTCATGGTCCAGCCACCAGGCTTTGTGTCTGAAGATTTTTCGGAGCATGTCTGCAAGCTGAAGAAGGCCCTGTATGGGTTGAAGCAAGCGCCGAGGGCATGGTACGGAAAGATCACAGAATATCTCCTATTCTGTGTGTTTTGTGCTTCAGACTCAGACTCAAGCTTGTTCGTCAAGAAGAGCGGGGAGCTTCAAGTCATCGTGCTGCTATACGTCGACGATATGATCGTGACGGGGAACTCGACGGAGGAAGTAGCTCAGCTAAGGGCCGAGCTAGCTATCAGGTTCGAGATGAAGGACTTAGGTGAGCTTCACCATTTCCTTGGACTCGAGGTGCAGAGGAAGGAAAGTGGAGTGCTGGTATCTCAGGCTGGATATGCGGAGCGGATCGTGGAGCGGTTCGGTATGAAGGAAGGGAAGTGCACTTCCACACCTCTGGAGAAGGCTATGAAGCTTCGGAAAGATGAGGGGAGGATTATGCAAGATCCGTTGGTGTTCCGAGCTCTGGTTGGGAGCTTGATCTATCTGACGATCACAAGGCCGGATATTGCATATGCAGTAGGCAGGGTGAGTCGGTATATGGCGGAGCAACGGGTACCTCATCTGCTAGCGACCAAGAACATTCTGAAGTATGTCAAGGCGACCTCGGATATGGGTCTCCTATACAGGAGGGATGCGGGCTTCGAAGTGCATGGATACATGGATGCTGATTACGGGGGAGATTCGGATGATCGGAAGTCGACATCTGGATTCGTCTTCATGGCGGGCCCCACGGCTATATCATGGTGCAGCAAGAAGCAGGATTCCGTGTCGGTCTCCACCACGGAAGCGGAATACAAGGCTTCGGCCTTGGCAGCTCAGGAAGCCATCTGGCTTAGGAGGTTGGTAGGAGACATCCACAAGGAGGTTCGAGAGCCGACTCTGCTACGCGGTGACAACGAGAGTGCTCTCAAACTGGTAACCAATCCAGTTTGTCACGCGAGGACCAAGCATATCGAGATCGAGCATCACTTCATTCGGGAGAAGGTGCTGGAGGGATCTCTTTCGGTCGGGCATGTGCGAAGTGCGGATAATGTCGCAGACATCTTCACAAAGGCACTGGCAAAAGGGCCGTTCACACGGCTAAGGAGCTTACTGGGGCTGGTTTCAACTTCCCACTTCAAGGGGGAGTGTTGAAATTGTTGAAGTGGAAGTTTGGAGGATTTTGGACCTGGGTGGTCTGGGAGGAAGTCGGGCGGTCTGACGAGTTCGCGCGACTTAGCGGTCTGCATCTGCGGTCTGGCTGATCTAAGCCTAGCTGCGGTCTCCCGGGTTGACCACTGGTCTTGTCCAAAGTCTGCTGAAGGTGGAGCCGCGCGGTCTGTGTGTGACCGCGTGGCGTGCTGTCCTCTTCAAGGTTGTGGCGGTCTGGTGTGACCGTACAGTTTGATCCAGGTTCTCTCCGGAATGCGGTCTGGTAGCTGACCGGGATTTCTGGGGGTATTCGCGGACTAAGGGTCTTAGTCGCGCGGTCTCAGTTTGCGGTCTCAGGAGGAGACTGGTATGCGAGCTGGTTGCTGTTCGCGGTCTCAGGAGGAGATCGGCATGCGGACAGGAGTTCGCGATCTGATGGCGAACTAACTGTGTTCGCGGTCTCGTGCGAACACAGGTGGTGAATAGCTTCGGGCGGTCTGGCGATCTTCTCTGAAGTCACGATCTGCTGTGAGAGTAGCGGTCTCTCATGGTCGATGTTGAAGCTGGCGAGTTCACCAAAATGAAGCAGGAGTACTGTTGCTGATCGCGCGGATTGACCGGTCTGGTCGCGCGGTCTGGGGGGTGGTGATCCTATCTCATAGGGTGGTGACTGGATCAGGTCCCACGCCTATAAATAGGAGGCCATTGTAGCAGCAATTAGACACACCAAGTGTAAGCTGAGTTCTCTCTTGTTCTTGCGGTCTGCTTATTTCTGATCGGGCGGTCTCTGATTGAACTCTTCTTGTGCAGCTTCTGCGGATAGTGTGGGCACCAGCGATCACCTCTTCCTCTGAAAGTGTTCGGGCGGTCTGCGGCTTGGAGTTGTGGTGCTGGAGTTAGGGAGAATCAGGAGGTCAGAAGAAGGGAGCGGTCTGTGCAGCGGTCTGGTGGTGTTCTGTGGTCGGCAGAGAGTTGCGGTCTTGCAACTATCAGAGAACGCAGGGGAGATCGCGTGGGTTGAGCGATCTTCAGTTATCAATTTTTTCTGTACTTCTCTTTGGAGTTTTGTGCTGACGAAATCATGTCTCGTCAAGCATGTCTTGCCCTGTAATTGAAGTTTGCTATCAATAAAGATCGTTTGTTTGCCTAAGATTGTTTCTGGTTGCTTTGGCTTGTATCTCTAGTTGTTATTCCTGCTTGCTCTCACAAGGTCCGAGAAATTTTCACAAAGTGTGCCCCTGAGATATACTCTAGAGGGGGGGGGGGGGGGTGAATAGAGATTCAAATTTATTTCTATTCTAACTGTGTAAACAATAAAATAAACTAAGGAGTTATGATCAACAAACACACAAGCAGAATAATAATAATGCAGGAAATGAATTGCTAAATAAAAGGAATTTGGACAGCACAGAAAAGCACAACACAAACACCAGAAATTTTATAGAGGTTCCCCAAAATATGGGTACTCCCATCTTCTACCACCTGGTAGGGATGCACGAACTCTGCCTGAGTCTTTTGGTAAGGAGACTGAAAGTACACAGTGTGCCTCTGAGATTCCTCTAGAGGGGGGGTGAATATTGTCTTAAAATATTTCTATCCTAACTGTGTTTAACAATAAATTATTCTAAGGAGTTATGCTTAACAAACCCGGCAGAATGAAAGACTGGACAACACAAAATATCACAGCACATACACAATGAATTTTATAGAGGTTCCCCAAAATGTGGGCAGTCCTCTCTTCTACCACCTAGTAGGAATGCACCACTGTGCCTGAGTCTTTTGATCAGGAGACTCTTAGAAACAATGATCTTTTGATAAGGAGATCATGAACCACTAGATATTTTGATAAGGAGATCTTGAACCACCAGATCTTTTGATAAGGAGATGTTGAACCACTGAATCCTTTGAAGAGGGAATAATAAAACTCTTTTACAGAATGATAAAGAAGAAGGGAGAAGGTTGAAGGAATTCTGTTCTCAGAATTCTTGTAGATGGCTGTATGAAAATCAGCCTATTAGTTGTTCCAAAGGATCTGCTCTTGATTAGCCCCTGCTTTAGATAGTGATGATTTGCAGAAGCTTTGTATTGTCAGATCCTTTCTTCTTCTTTAGATTATGATCTGCTGCTAATAGATTGTGATGAAGAGCAGCTTTCAGATCCTCTATTATATCTGATGAAGAACAACAGAGCTTCTTTTCTTTTCTCTTTTATGTGTTAGAGTTCTTCAGAGAGGGAGAAGAAGAGGAAGCCCTAGAAAATGAAGGAGACGGCTGATTGTGATTAATGCCTTTTTTGCCTCGGTCTTCTCTTGTCTTTTTATTCTCTCTTCTTCAAATTCAAAATCCTTCCCTTTCTGATATCCTTGATAAGGTAATCTGCTTATCACTTTCTCTTTCTTTCCTCTTTAATGTTTCTTTCCATTTCAGGCAATTATTGAGAACTTGGGGAACAGTCTTGAAGGATGTGGGCCATGAAAGAAGGATCAGAGAGACAACTGAAAAGATTACCTTGTACAAACTGTATTCGACGTAACATCGAATTTATTTCTTCTTTTATCGACGTAGCTTCAAGTTCTTCTAGGAGCTGCTTCGATTTCATCTGTGCTCCGACTGAACTCTGCTAGTCGACATTGCGTTGATATCTTATCGCTATGTACGCCGTGTTGATCTGCCTTTCTCTAAGCTTCATCTTCTGCGTCGAGATGAAGTCGACATCACGTCGACTTTAGATGGCTTCGACAGATAACATCTTCTGCATCAAGTTGAAGTAGAAGCTGCGTCGACTTCTCCAGTTACTCTGACAAGTCCCTGACCTCTACGTCGACATCTATTCGACGTTACGTCGACTTGAATTACTTCGACAGAGGGTTTGAACCACTTGGACTTCTAGTCAGAGCTGCGTCGATATAGTCTCGATGTTGTGTCGAATTCTATTCAACGCAAATGTTAACTTAGCCCAATTTTGCTTCCCTTGATCTGGTCCTGACACCCTTTGTTGAGTGTGACATCCTAAGACATCTAATGACCATATTACCCTCACTATACAATGGGTAATTTAATCCTAGTAGATAAAATCACTTTTAATTAATTTGTTAAGTTAAATCAAGGGTTTTTCCTAACAGAGACTCTCCGAACCACTGATCTTTTGATAAGGAGATCATGAACCACCAGATCTTTTGATAAGGAGATCTTGAACCACCAGATCTTTTGATAAGGAGATCTTGAACCACCAGATCTTTTGATAAGGATATCTTGAACCACGGAATCCTTTGGAAGAGGGATTCTTAAAACTCTTTTACAGGTGAGTTTGAGAAGGAGAAAGAAGAAGGCGGAGGAGGAAGAATTCTGTTCTCAAAATTCTTATGATGCTCTGTCTCAAGAAACAGCTTCTATTTTCTTTTACTTGATCTCTGCTAGTGATAAAATCCTGCTTATGATTGTGATGGTTTGCAGGAGCTATGATTGCCAGATCTTTTATCTCCTTTCTGATCAAACTTTGGCTGCTATATGATTGTGATGATGAGCAACCTTCAGTTGTTCTGCAGTAAGAGATGGAGAGCAGTTATTCTTTCTTCTCTGTTTGTTTCTCTATTAGGGTTCGTGAGGAGGAAGAAAAAGAGGGAGCCCTTATAGAAAACTTTTTAACCGATTGTGATGAATGCTCTAGTTTTCTCTTTCCTTTCTGCCCTTTTATTGTCCCAGTTCAATTTGAATTTGTTTCCTTTTCTGGTAAGTCCTAAAAAGGTATTTTTTTTCTGGACAATTACTTCTTTCCTTCCTTCTTTAATTCCCGACTCGTCCATTAACAATGAGCTTGTTTCCAAGAAAGCTTTTTTCTGTCCTCTATTAATTCTTCATTCTATTTGAGGCAATTAATGAGTCGTTGGGGAACAGTCTTGAGTGAGGTGGGCCATGAGAGAGGGTCCAAAATGATAGCTGAAAAGGAATGAAGTTCAGAGCAGCTTTGAATTCATACTTGCTCTGATTGAACTCTGCTAGTCGACGAGGCGTCGATATCTTATCCACGTAACCGTCGAGTTAAAGGCATGGCTCTGAACTTCATTAACTGCGTTGAGATGAAGTCGATGTTGCGTCGACTTTAGATGGCTTCGACTGATACTTCCTTCTGCATTGAGTTGAAGTAGACGCTGCGTCGACTTCTCGAGGTGCTTCGACAAGTCCATGGCCTCTACGTCCATATTTACTCGTCGTAACGTCGACTTGATCTACTTCGACAGAATGGGTGAGTTGCTTGGACTTCTAGTTAGAGTAGAGTCAACAATAACTCGATGTTGCGTCGATTTCTATTCGACGAAAATGTTAACTTTGCCCAAATTTTGCTTCTCTTGATCTGGTCTTGAAACCCTATGTTGAGTGTGACATCCTATGACATCTTATGACCAGATTATCCTTACTATACAGTGGGTAATTCAACCTAAGAGATAAAATCACTTATTAGGTAATTTGTTAAGTTAAATCAAAGAGGTTTTTCCCAACAATCTCCCCCTATTTATCTTAACAAATTTTACATATTGTTCAAAGTGATTTTACACATTCCTTTGCATAATTAAACATACATACAATACAATATAATTACAGAATAAGACAGATTTGAAATCATAAACAACCGCATTCATTTGTCAAGAGACAGCATTTGTTCTTCCCACCATAGTGTTATTTTCCAGAAGACAAAAATCACAGAGTACCTGAGGTTTAGGAATCCTTCTCAAGAGTTTTCATTTCCTTGTGAAGACCTTTGGAATTTTTCTTTGAGCCACTTTCAGAGGCTCATTATCATTATCTACTTCTTCAGCATCATATTTGTCCTTGAGAAGCCCCCCCTGAGTGTGTGAATTATGTTCAGCCTCCTGGACAGCTTCCTGAGCAATCTGAGCTACTTCAACTAGTAGATTGTCATTCTTAGGCTTCTCCTGATCAGCTTCTGTTCCTACAACTGCCATCTCAGCTTCCAGATTCATTTGAATAGTTGGAGCAGGCTCCCCCTTAATATCTGAGAGCTCCCCCTGATTTATTGAAGCTGTTTGATCATTATTCAGAATATTTGGGAGCTCCCCCTGATTTGTTGCATCTGTTTGCTCTTCATTCAGCTTTTTTGGGAGCTCCCCATGGATCTGTGTAGCTTGAAAGGTGGTCACTTTGTCAGGATCAGGAGCATTATCAGCATCACCCTTACCCTGTTCACTCAACTCCAGAACAGGTCTTTCTTCCTCCAATATGTTCTCCCCCTTCTTAACCTTGCTGTGAAGAGTGGTTAAGAATTCTTTTGTGACCATGGAGGAAGACACAAAGTCCTTGAGGCTTTGGAAGGATCTTGTAGAATCTAATTACACAGCCTTCATTTGGGAGTACTTCATATCAAATTTCTTTACTTGGGGGGCCACCATGTCTGCAAAGGTAGAGGAGGCAAGGCCAACTGCTTCGGAGATGATTTTCTCAAGATCAATTGTGGGGATATGAGACTTAGATGGAGGAGGTGATGGAGGTAAGTCTTCTTGGATGGGAGATAGAGCCTGGTAAGTCTCAGGAGAGATATGAATTGATGGAGGTGGTGGAGGAGCAAGAGTAGATGGAAGCTGATGAGGAGTTTGAGGAGATGACTATGGGACTGGAGAGGAATGGTGATGTTGTTGTTGTTGTTGCTGTTGTTGTTGTGGATCTAGAATATCTTTCTGAGAGGGATTTGGAATAGTGTCTAGTGGAGTTGGAGAGAGAGGAGGAGGAATATCAACCCTTGGGGGATATGGTATTTGCCTCTCAGAATTTTGAGGAGGATGAGAGGAAGGAGGTGAAGGTGCAGACTGACCAGGCTTTAGAATCTGCCTGGTCCAGTTGGAGAAGATTCCAATGTTGATCCTTTTCCCAGGAGGAATGGCAACTCCTTTTGATTTGAAGATACTTGGGTAATATTGGAAGAGCACTTGGCTCATGATTCTCATGTAAGCATTTTCTTTATGGGCATACTTATGCTCAATCATTCTTAGGAGTAACTTCCCCCAGTTTATCTTTTTCTTGAGGACAAGAGTGCCCATAATTTGCAGTTGCTACTTTGGAATTGCATCATGGGCTGAAATTTTGCACAATAAAACCATCCCAACTATGTCAGCAAGGAACCTGTACTGTTCTCCCAAGTCGATCTTCTTCAGATTTATATGTCTGTCTTTCTTGAACTGCATGATCTCCAGGACATTCTTTGTGTCCTCTCCTGTCAATTCTTATGAGTCACTCCCAGTAAGTAAATCAAAGGTTTGGGAGAGAGTTTCATCAGTTATAATGATATCTTGTCCAGAGATTGTGCCTTGAAGTGACCCATCATCTGCAGCATTAATAAGAAAAATTTGTATTCTCCAATCTATACTCGATTAAGGCAAGTGTACCTATCGAAATATAGCATAGGATATAAAGAATATCAAGGTCATATTAAAACTCGGGTCTGTCGAGTATTGCTACTTCGAGAAAACAACTATTATTTTATCGGACGGAAATTTTATGAGAAATTATAAGAGGGACGAAAATACGAAAATAGAAAAAACTAACTTGATCAGAACAACCCTTGAAATGAAATAAAATATAATAATTTATTATCGTCTAATCAGATCCTTGACCGTGGAGATTCCCGAAATATGAACGCACCTCTCTCGAGGAATACACCCACCTGAGATTAGGTTGATCGACCGAACTCTCGTTCTACAATCGAAACCTCTAAAACTCGCTTTAACGTGGTGAATCCTGCTATAGGATTTGACTCCTATCCAGAAGATTTTCGTCATCCTCTCTCGAGGGTTGCGATCAACTCTTTTTTTCGCGAGCGATTAATTCGTACGCATGAGCCTCTCGACTAACTAGAATACGGAATCAGATACGAAAGTCCACACATCGACATATGAACCTGAAAGTGCATAGTTAACCTCACTGGAATTCTCTAGGGGGGGGGGGGGTGAATAGAGATTAAAAATACTTTGTGCAATTATATATATATGTGTAATAATCACAGATTTAAGCTTCCCACACACCAACAAGAATTAAGCAAGTAAAGAAGAAAAATAAGAAGAAAATCACAGCACAACACAAGAAAATATAGTGGTTCCCCAAACTTTGGGTAGTCCACTCTTCTACCCCCTTGGTAGGAATTCACTAACTTGCACTGAGTCTTTTGATAAGGAGACTCTTAGAACCAGACTGAGTCTTTTGATAAGGAGACTCTTAGAACCACTACAACTGAATTTTTTGAAGAGAGATTCTAAAAACTCTTTTACACAGTTTGAAAATGAAATAAGAATAAGAAGAAGAAGTAGAACAAGTAGAAGAACAGAGATCAATATATGTAAGAAGGAATCTTCTTCCTAGCAAGAAGATTAGAAGCACAAGTATAGTGAATATGATCTCTCTTCTATAGTGAGAAGGTGATTGTAAGCTTTTCTCTCTTTTGTGAGAGCTTTCAGAATTTGCAGCATAATGACTTGAGAAGATGAAGGCTTTTTCTTTGCTGCAGCACACTATCTCTTTTCTCAATTTTCTCACTCTTCACTTGGGAGCTCTTCCTCTTTTTCAAATGTATATGGTGGATCACTTCTTGTTATTCTCTGCCAACCTCCTTCTTATTTATAGCTCTGTTTAAAATAGATTGCTAAGATGGAATAATCAATTAGCAGACACAGAAATAGAAAGAGATAAGAGTTTCCATAATTAATATTTCTGTAGAAGGAAATGAATTCATTCTGATTTCAAATAATATCCATAATAGTCTTAATCAAATTAGCCAAAATCAAATAGAAGGAAAGGCTGATTCAGAACGGCTATAAAAGAATAATATCATTCCATAAAAATCAGATCTACATAAAGAAGGAAAGAGATCTGGCGTGTTTTTGAATTACTTATAGATATCGACGTGCGTCGATTACTTTTCGACGTAAGCATCGATTTCATCCTGGCTGGACGTCAAGAGGAGAATAAGGAAGGTGCGTCGACAAAGATGCGTCGACTTTATCAAATGCATCGACTAGAAGTCAGAGGTACGTCGACTAAGATTACGTCAAATTCTTCTAAGAGTTACTTCAACTCATTCTGAGAGAAACGTCGACTATATTTCGATGTTGCGTCGAATATTATTCGACGCATATTTACTTAGCCTAATTTTTCATACTTAGAATTTATATTCTTCTTAATTCTAGGGGTTAAGATAAATCATTTCCCCAACAATCTCCCCCTATTTGTCTTAACCCTATATAGAGAGAAATTGTATCAGCTTTTAATCAACAAAGCAAAGCATTTATATAGAGAAGAAATATGCTAAGTAATCAGAAGAAGATAGAATGAGAAATTATATAAACAAATTTCATGTTCAGTTCACTAATCAGCATTTAAGCATAGACAATTGTTCAAATAGAGTATATCATCATTGTTCAGGGGTAGGAGGAGTTTTTCTCTTCCTAGTAAATACTTTTGTGGGTTGTTCCTTCTCAGTAGCAGGTGATTCCCTCAGCTCCCCCTGAGTCAAAGTAGTTTTCTCCCCCTTGAATGGAACTTCCTTTGAGCCTTTTACTTCGCTTCAGTTTCTCTTTTATCTCCAGTTTCAGGTATAACAGCATCTGGCTCCCCCTTCAGCATCCTCTTCAGCTTCATTCTCTGCTCTACTTGCCCCCCTTGCAATAGATCCACTTGTTGTGCAACTTCTCTTGCTATAATCAGTACATTTGATATCTGCTCTTCAGTATGTAGCTCTGGTACTACTTCATTCCCAATGGTCTTGATTAGAGCTAAACTGTCAAATTTTGAAGAATGAGAGGATTTGTGAGAGGGAGTTTTGTGGCTGGAGAGCTGCTCTTCATCTAACTTCTCCCCCTTCTTGACCTTCTTAGACAAGGAGGTTAAGAAAGATCTGGTGACTTTAGAGGAAGAGATAGAGGTCTTCAGGCTTTGCACAGAGGCACTGACCCCATCTATTTGGGTGTGCATGTGTAAGATGGAGGAATGAATCTTGGAGCAGTGCCCATCCAACATTGCTTGGAATCTTTGGGCTGTGGATTGGATGCACTGAGTGATGAGGTTTTCAGTGGATGGATATGGTTCAAAATGTGGTGGTGGAGGAGGAGAATGTGATGAAGGTGGAGAGGGGACTGTATCATTGTGATGAGATATATTTGATGGAGGAGGAGGAATAAAGGAGGGTTGAGCAGGTGACTGAGTTGGTATTTGTGAAGGTGTGGATGATGATGGTACAGAAGAGATGTCTGTATGAGTAGGAGGAGGAGGAGGAGAAGATGGATGAGCAGGAGAGATAGGAGGAGAAGGAGTCCTTTCAGGAATGGCACCAGACTTGGGAATTTGCCTGGTCCATTTTGAGAAGAGGGCTATTGACATCCTTTTTCCTGGAGGGATAGGGATTCCTTTTGACCTACATAGGTCAGGGAAGGAGTGGAAGAGTACTTGACTCTCGATTCTCATATAGGCATTCTCTTTGTGAAAGTATTTGTAGCCTATCATTTTGAGCAGGAGGCTTCCAGTCTACCTTCTTCTTCAGCACAAGGGCCCCCATGATGTTCAGTTGTTGTTTGGGTACTGCATCATGGGCAGAGATCTTGCATAGTAGAATTTTTCCTACTATATCTGCCAGTAATCTATATTCATCAGAAAAGTCAAATTTCTTCAGGTGGATTGGTCTATCTTTTGAAAACTTCATGGTGATTAACAGATTCTTGATTTCATCAGGAGTGAGTTCCACAGGTTCATCACCTGATAAGGGAATGATGAAGGAGACTTGTTTAGTTGCTCTTTAGAAACTGATTTTCTTTCCCTATTTGAGTTGAACAAAGATAACATTGGAATGTACCTGATGGAAGATCAAAGGTGGTCCTAATGTGTTCTGCAGAGATTGAGATAGGTGTCTCATGGATTGTTCCTTGGATTTCTCCTTGTTCAGATATCTGAACATGAGTCATGAGCTCTGTGAGTTCTGTCTCCAGGAGCTTGCATCTTGTGGAGATGAGCTTGTCTAATCCATCTTCAGTAAACAGAGCTATGATGCTCTTGTAATTTTCTGCGGCGGCTTGGAAAGATTCGAGGTCAATGTCAAAGCCTGAGTTAGTCTTAGGAGCCATTTTAGGTCAGTGAGAGAGAGGAAGAAATGGTTGGACTGATGAACAAGAAGGATGAAAGATGCAGATGTCGTGAAGGTTTCTAATTGAAGAGTCTATTTAAGTCAGGTGAAACGTCGAAACGAGGCACAATTCGAGGCTTATTCGGTACAACAGTGGATGTGACCGAAAATATTTTAGTATTGTCGCTCATTTTCATGAAGTCGACGTAACGTCGAGTGGAATTCGACGTGAGTGTCAATATAGTCTGGTTTGGGATGATAGGGTTTCCTATCGACGTATGCGTCGATTTGAGTCGATGCATGCGTCAATTTTATTTATTGAACTGAGTTATTGACGGTGCGTCGATTCGAAGTCGACGTGACTTTATTTGACAGATTCTGGGTTTTCCTGAGAGATTCTTTCTTCCTAATCCTAAAGTTTTCTAAGTTATCCTAGGACTAGTTTTATGAGCAATTTGATTGATTATGCCAACACTGTTTGGCAGTGTGGCCAATTTTATTGCAAATATAACACCTGATTTTCTTTTGACTAAGAAAATTTGAGTTTAGGGAGGAATAGGGATGCTGATTTGGATAGAAATTTTGATTGGAATAGAAATTTTAGCTAGGATAGAAGTTTTGATTAGGATAGAAATTATGATCAGGATGAATGGTTCCTGAATGGGGGTTAAGATGGAAGGTTTTTGGAGGATGAAAGTGTTCTGTCTTTATGTTGCTCTGAGTTTGTATGCGTCGATATCTATTCGACGTATGTTGATAGTTGCGTCGATTTATACTCGGTGCTTTCTCCAGATTGCGTTGATCTGGAATCGATGCATGGAAGAAGTTGCGTCGATTTGAAGTCGACGTACTTTTATTCAAGCGTTGAATTGAGGTCAAAGCATCTGAGAGATTGCGTCGAGTAGAATTCGACGTACTATCATTCATGCGTCGATATGAAGTCGACGCAATTGTGTTTTCACAATTTTTATTTTTCTCTTTTTCTGATTTTATTTCTTTATGAGTTGTTTCTCTTGGCCTAGTTGCCTTCTCAGAAGAAGTTTGAGAGTCATCAGCTGAATAGTATGATGTTTCATCAAATTGGTATATTTCCTTGAAGTCTTCTACCTTATTTTGTGAGTCTTCTTCTTGGTTTGTTGATTTGATGGGTTTAGTAAATTTAACAGGGCTCATCCAAGCAGGTTTGTTGGATGGATTAGACTAGCTGAGGGATCAGCTCCTAGCCCAAGATTTTTATGTCTTCTTATTTGTTTTTTTGTGATTTCTTTAAGTGTTTGGCTTCTCATTCTTATTGATTCTTCAAAAGCTTTTGCTTGGGATACCTTATTCTTAAGGAGCTGGTTTTCTATTTTAGCCCTCTCTATTTCTTTTTCTCTGATGTTAACTCTTAACTCATAATTTTTAGAACAAGCATCCTCTATATTTCTCTGGTTTTTAATGACATTAATTTGTTCTTTTAGATTCTTAATTTCTTGTTTAGCTTTTAGTTGATCTAAACATAATCCTTTAAAATCATTTTTGAAATCATCACACAGAAAATCTATGTCATCAAAGATGCTTACCTCATCCTTATCCTCAGATTCCTCTATGAGAATAAGGTTATTCTCTTTATCTTCTTCAGAAGGGATGCTTCCTTCTGATTCTGTCTCACTCCATGATTTAGCACCGTGTTCTTCCTTTGAGCTTTCAAAAGCCATTAAGCATAGGTATTCTTGCTTAGACTCTTCATTGTCACTTTGGATGAGGTGCTGTCCTCAGAATCTGTTTCACTCCAAGCTTCTGCAATGAAGCCTCTTTCTTTCTTCTTCCCCTTTTTCTTGAGATCTTTCTTTTTCAGATCTTTCTTCTTCTCAGTATTTTCTGGACATTCTGGTGCAATGTGTCCAGTTTTCCTGCAGGAGTAACAAATGATTTCTTTATTAGGAGTTTTATCATACCTTGGTTTTGATTCTCTCCTTCTAGACCCATCTGTCCTGACCCATTTCTTGAATCTTCTGGCCAGGAGGCTGAATAACTCTTCTTCAGTGACAGGGGTCTCCTCCTCTGTTGCTTTCAAGGCAATGTTTCTATCTTTTGAGGAGGTTCGAGTGCCTCCTCTTCTTTCCTTCTCTTCTCTAGTTTTCAGCAGTTGCTCATAGGATTTGAGTTTTCTTAAGAGGGCATTTGTTGAGATTTCCTTTTGTCCTCTTGTATCTCTTATTGCCCATATTCTTGAGTCCCATGAACTTGGGAGACTCATTAACAGTTTGTCATTGATCTCTGTGAGGGAAATCTCTCTATCCAGGCTCCTTAATTGATTGATGATCAGACTGAATCTGTCATACATCTCAGATATGCTTTCTTCATGCTTCTTTTGAAAGTTCTCATACTGAGAGATCAATAGAGCCTTTCTATCTTTCCTTTCATCAGCACTTCCTTCTACCATCTTTGTAAGAGCCTCCCAGATTTCTTTGGCTGATTCACAGTCAACCACCTTTTGAAAGATTTCATCTGAGAGGGTTGAGACAAGAATGTTCACATCTTTTGCATCACATGTTCCTACCTTTTTCTCTTCAACTGTCCACTCAGCTTTTGGGACAAGTGTTTGAGTCACTTCACCACTTGAGACTCTTCTATAATGCTTGGGAGGACCTGTCAAGATAACATTAAATAATTCTTCATCAATAGAATTCATATAAATCCTAATTCTTGTTTTCCAAATTGCAAACTTTTTAATATTGCACATTGGTGGTCTGGTGGAAGCATAATCTTTGATTTGTGCCATGTGAAAAATAATTTTTAAGAAATATATATATATATATATGAGGTTGGATCTTTTTGATCAAGGAGTTAACCTTTTTAGATCAACCTACCTCTGATACCAATTGAAAGTGCACAGTTAACCTCACTAGAATTCTCTAGGGGGGGGGTGAATAAAGATTAAAAATACTTTGTGCAATTATATATATATATGTGTGTGTAATAATCACAGATTTAAGCTTCCCACACACCAACAAGAATTAAGCAAGTAAAGAAGAAAAATAAGAAGAAAATCACAGCACAACATAAGGAAATATTGTGGTTCCCCAAACTTTGGGTAGTCCACTCTTCTACCCCCTTGGTAGGAATTCACTAACTTGCACTGAGTCTTTTGATAAGGAGACTCTTAGAACCAGACTGAGTCTTTTGATAAGGAGACTCTTAGAAGCACTACAACTGAATTTTTTGAAGAGAGATTCTAAAAACTCTTTTACACAGTTTGAAAATGAAATAAGAATAAGAAGAAGTAGAACAAGTAGAAGAACAGAGATCAATATATGTAAGAAGGAATCTTCTTCCTAGCAAAAAGATTAGAAGCACAAGTATAGTGAATATGATCTCTCTGCTATAGTGAGAAGGAGATTGTAAGCTTTTCTCTCTTTTGTGAGAGCTTTCAGAATTTGCAGCAGAATGACTTGAGAAGATGAAGGCTTTTTCTTTGCTGCAGCACACTATCTCTTTTCTCAATTTTCTCACTCTTCACTTGGGAGCTCTTCCTCTTTTTCAAATGTATATGGTGGATCACTTCTTGTTATTCTCTGTCGACCTCCTTCTTATTTATAGCTCTGTTTAAAATATATTGCTAAGAGGGAATAATCAATTAGTAGACACATAAATAGAAAGAGATAAGAGTCTCCATAATTAATATTTCTATGGAAGGAAATGAATTCATTCTGATTTCAAATAATATCCATAATAGTCTTAATCAAATTAGCCAAGAATCAAATAGAAGGAAAGGCTGATTCAGAACGACTATAAGAGAATAATATCATTCCATAAAAATCAGATCTACAGAAAGAAGGAAAGAGATCTGACGTGCTTTTGAATTACTTATAGATATCGACGTGCGTCGATTACTTTTCGACGTAAGCGTCGATTTCATCCTGGCTGGACGTCGAGAGGAGAATAAGGAAGGTGCGTCGACAAAGATGCGTCGACTTTATCAAATGCGTCGACTAGAAGTCAGAGGTACGTCGACTAAGATTACGTCGAATTCTTCTAAGAGTTACTTCGACTCATTCTGAGAGAAACGTCGACTATATTTCGACGTTGCGTCGAATACTATTCGACGCATATTTACTTAGCCTACTTTTTCATACTCAGAATTTATATTATTCTTAATTCTAGGGGTTAAGATAAATCATTTCCCCAACAGAACCCGATATAAATCACGAATAAATCGAAGGTAGAAAGGAACGATTATAAAGAGAAAAATAATTTCATTCCAATGCTTGTAATAATCAAGTGCTAAAAGTTTAACTATCAACCATAAAATGAAAAGATCATGAAAGGAAAGAGACCATGTTGAGATAAAATCTAAACTACCATTTCATTAAAAGTAAAGGAGGTGCGTGAAAATAAAAGTTACATGAAATAAAACTACTAGAACGAGAAAATACAGAAAATAAAATACATACTCTGCCCAAACGGGCAGAGGAAGAGAACCTCTCAAAACTTCTAACTTTTTATCTCCACTCTCTTCTCTTCTATCTTGATATATTTTTTTGATGATCGCAATCCTTGGAGCCTTTGCCCTTTTATAGATGAAAAAAAACTATCTAGAATCATCCCAAGAGTATTAACACTTGGGAATGAATCTAACTGGGAGAGTTAATGTGGTAGTTACGTTCCAATTGAAATGAAAATTTCGGCCAAGGGAGGAGAGGAATAGGAATAGTTGAATTAATGATGAAGGAGTGAAATGAATGGGTGCTAAAAATAATAATGATGCTTTTATGCATTAAGGATTAATAACCGGCTAGAGCATGAAATTGATTTGGAGGGGTTGATTCATGGAGGGATTTAAATGGATGTATTTAATTGGGGAGAATGTGAATGGTTGCATTGATGGAAGAAATGAACCGGCTACATTTGTGGAGAGAGAACTAAATGTTTGCAATTATAATAATAAGTTATATTGAAATATTCAGTTATATGGTAGTGGAATAATGATAGTGCATGCATGAAATGATAATAAAACTGGTTATATATGGGGAAATGAAACCGATTTCATATAATAATAATAATACGAGAAGTTAATATGGCATGGGATTAATGAAATGCATGCATGGCTATTAATAATAAGTTGATGGCATGGCATAATAATAATCGTGAATAATTTGTGTGGGTAGAAGGAAATTAACCGGCTACGTACTTGGAATTTTGATAATGTAATAATGCATGCATGGGTGGAGAAATAATATTGCATGGGAGAATACGTTCACGTGCATGGAAATGATATAAAGGGGTGGCGAAATGCAAAGGTGGCGGCGACATGCAAATGTGGCGGCGACATGCAAAGTGGCGGCGATGGAGTTGTGCAACTTGGACTTATGTGGCATGAGCTTGCGGAGTTGGCGAAGATGGCGGCGCGGCGAGTGTAGCTTTGACTAGGCGCGCGACCATGTTGCATGGATTGGCGAAGATGGCGCGGCGAAGCGGAGTTAATTTCTTAGACTGGTGTAGCTTGGAAGATGGCGCGGCGAAGCGGACGTTGCGGCGACATGAATTTATTTAGACTTATGTGGCTCGAATGGGCGCTGCTAACGTGGCAACTCAAGCAACTACATCATTCTCCAACTTAGGAGCACGACCGCAACATTATTCCTACAAAATAGAATTAAAAGATTAATTAGTGGACAAAATATAAAATAAAGGATTTATAATGAAAAAATACATAATTTAATATTAAGTTATATTAAATATTAAACTAAATTATATACTAAAAATAGGCATAATTTCTACTTATCAAGCATGAACACTGTCCTTGAATTCTGTAAGTTCTACATCTAGAATCTTACACCTTGTGGAGATAAGCTTGGTTAGGCCAGCTTCCTGAAACAAGACAAGAATGGCTTTGAAGCTATCATCCGCTGCACTAAAGGAATCAATATCTACATCAAATCCAGAGTTTACTTTTGGAGGCGCCATTGATGTGATGTACCTGCAATCACAAGAGAAAACGAGAGGGAAAAGAAAGGGACAATTAGAGAGCATGAGAGCAAGAGAGAAAGAAGAGGACAATTCGAAAGCGCAATAATCTCCACGCTGTAATTGTTTAAAAAGGGGATGAATCGCCGCAACTTAAGGTTTAGGTCGATGCACCATTGATAAAACTTATTATTTTGCGCACAAAGCTGTGTCGAGATTGCTTCTAGAAGTACTCCTGCGCGTGCTGTTATATCGATGTTGCGTCGACTAGTATTCAACGTAACTTCGAGATAGTTCATCGGTTCTTAAGTCGACGTAATCCTATCAATGTTGCGTTGATTTTCAATCGACGCTACCTCGACTTTTAGCAGCGACCATTGAGCCGACGCATGCATCGATATTAACTTGACGCTGCGTTGAAATCTATTCAAATTACCCACTTTGAGTGCTTCTTGATGCTTACGTCGAGTAGAAGTTGATGGTACGTTGACTTCTATTCGACGCACCTATGAGTGAACAGAACCATTTCCTTAGAAAATTCTTGATATTTTTCCCAGCAATTATATTTATTGAAAATAGATTATAATATCAACTTTATAAACTTTTAAGGAAAATTCAAGGTAGAAATCACTCCCTTGGATAAAGTTTGTTCCTTATTCATGTCCTACATCTTTCTCCCCACTCCATACTCCTGAGTGGGACCCTACCTAATCCTGCACAAGTAGTTCAAACATTAGAAGGGATCCATGTTACCTTGGGCCCTTGTATTTTCCATTGTAAGGTTCAATGAAGGAATAGAAGGGTCTTTCATTGTACCCTTCTGGATGATAAGGAATGGGTTTCCCAAACCTATTATTTTGATACTTGAAATGTGTATAGAATGTATCTAAATAACGAAGGTCTGCAGAATGTCTTATTATCCTAGGTTTTGATTTTACCCTTTGATTGTATGCTTTTTCTGCTTTCTTCTTCTCTTGATATTTCTTTCCTTTGTTGAGATTTGTTTTCTTATCTCTAGATGTTTTCTTTGGTGTATTGACTTTGTGATCCTTAGTATTTTCATTGTCCTTACATGATTCATAGTCACCAGGTCTAACAAATGGTACTGGATTTTTCCAGGTAGGTTTCCTAGGAGCTTCTGTGCTAGTGGAGGGCTCTGCTCCTAATCCTAGGTGATTAAATCTCATAGAGAGATTTTTTGTGATGTTTTTGAGCTTCTGACTCCTCCCATTGAGAGAGTCCTCAAAGGCCTTTGCCTTTGCTAGCTCTTCTTTTAATTTTATGTTTTCCTCTCTAAGTTTAATCAGTTCTGATTCTTTATTATTAACTTCATTTGATAGATTTTGATTTCTTAGGTATATTTCATCTTAAGGTGTTATTGTTCAGTCCTAGCTGTGTCTAATTGTTTTTCTACCCTAAGATGATCAATACAAAAATCTTTAAAAAAGGATTTAAAATCATCTGAGCTAGAATCAAACTCATCAAAAACTGATACCTGTTCCTCTTCATCATCTGATGACATCCCTAGTGCTATCATGCAGGCTTTTTTTGTTGCTGCTTCATCATCACTTTCAGATGATAAGGAGCTTAATTCTTCTTCAGAATCACTCCATATTTCAGCAATGAAGCCCTTGGCTCTCTTCTTATACTTTTATCTGAAGGACTTCTTCTTCTCCATTTTTTTGCTACTTCTTTCCCTTTGCTCTTGTGGGCATTCTGGTGCAATGTGCCCTGGCTTGTTGCAGGTAAAACATATAATCTCCTTCTTTGGATTTTTTTCATACCTGGGCCTTGAGCTCCTTTCTCTCCTCCTTGAGTCTTCAGGTTTGACCCATTTCATGAATCTCCTTACTAGGAGATTGAACATCACATCTTCAGGAGTAGAGGGCTCTCCATCACCAGCTTTAAGATCTAGGCTCCTTTGGATAGTAGCTGGAGTAGTTTCCCTTTCTTCTGAATCATCTCTATTCTTCAGTAACATCTCATAAGACTTAATCTTTCCTAGCAAAGCTTCAGTAGAAATTTCTTTGTGGCACCTAGACTCTCTGATTGCCTAGATCCTCGAATCCCATGAGCTAGGGAAACACATGAGGATTTTATCATTAATTTCAGTCAAGGATATCACCTTGTCTAAGCCTCTGAGCTTATTAATGATGATGTTGAATCTATCATGCATATCAGCAACAAATTCTTCAGCTTTCTTTTGAAAGTTCTCATACTGGGATATGAGAAAGGACTTTCTGTCCTTTCTTTCACCAGCACTTCTTTCCACCATTGTGGTGAGTGAATCCCAGATTTCTTTTGCTGATTGGCATTCAGGAACCTTCTGGAAAATGTCATCTGACATTGTTGACACCGGAATATTCATGGATTTTGCATCACATGCCTTAACCTTCTTCTCAGCCTCTGTCCACTCATTTCTTAGGACAACCTCTGTTTTTGAGGATTCTCCTGACTTTTGTCTGACTAGAGCTGGAGGACTTGTGAGAAGAACATTATAGATGTATTCATCAATGGAATTCATATAAAGTCTTATTCTAGCCTTCCAGAGTGCGAACTTATTCAAGTTACACACTAGGGGTCTTGTGGAAGCATAATCCTTAGTACTCATTTTCTTTAGAAAATATTATTTAAAATAAAGAAAGAAATGTAGGAGGTCTTTTTGATCAAGGTGTTAACCTTTAAATGATCAACCTCTCGCTGATACCAATTGAAAGTGCACAGTGTGCCCCTGAGATATACTCTAGAGGGGGAGGTGAATAGAGATTTAAATTTATTTCTATTCTAACTGTGTAAACAATAAAATAAACTAAGGAGTTATGCTCAACAAACACATAGGAAGAATAATAATAATGCAGGAAATGAATTACTGAATAAAAGGAATTCAGACAACACAGAAAATCACAACACAAACACCAGAAATTTTATAGAGGTTCCCCAAAATATGGGTACTCCCCTCTTCTACCATCTAGTAGGGATGCACCTATGCATGAGTCTTTTGGTAAGGAGACTCTCAAAACCACTAATCTTTTGATAAGGAGATCATGAACCACCAGATCTTTTGATAAGGAGATCTTGAACCACCAAATCTTTTGATAAGGAGATCTTGAACCACCAGATCTTTTGATAAGGAGATCTTGAACCACTGAATCCTTTCGGAGAGGGATTCTTAAAACTCTTTTACAGGTGATTTTGAGAAGGAGAAAGCAGAAAAGGGAGGACGAAGAATTCTGTTCTCAGAATTCTTATGAAGCCCTGTCTCAAGGAACAACTTCTATTTTCTTCTACTTGATCTGCTAGGGATAAACTCCTGCTTATGATTGTGATGGTTTGCAGGAGCTATGATTGTCAGATCTTTTCTCTCCTTTCTGATCAAACTTTGGCCGCTATATGATTGTGATGTTGAGCAGCCTTCAGTTGTTTTGCAGTAAGAGATGGAGAGCAGATATTCTTTCTTCTCTGTTTGTTTCTCTATTAGGGTTCCTGAGGAGGAAGAAAAAGAGGGAGCCCTAATAGAAAACTTTTTAACCGATTGTGATGAATTCTCTAGTTTTCTCTTTCCTTTCTGCCCTTTTATTGTCCTTATTCAATTTGAATTTGTTTCCTTTTCTGGTAAGTCCTGAAAAGGTATTTTTGTTTGGACAATTACTTCTTTCCTTCCTTCTTTAATTCCCGACCCGTCCACCAACAATGAGCTTGTTTCCAAGAAAGATTTTCTCTATCCTCTATTAATTCTTCATTCTATTTGAGGCAATTAAGGAGTTGTTGGGGAACGGTCTTGAGTGAGGTGGGCCATGAGAGAGGGTCCAAAATGACAGCTAAAAAGGTTTCCTTTTTAGACTGTATTCGACGTAGCATCGAGTTCTCTTCCTCTCTTATCATTGCACTTTCAAGTTATTGTTTTAGCAGCTTCGAATTCATCCTTGCTCTGAATAAACTCTGTTTTCAATGAGGCGTCGATATCTTATCGATGTAACCATCAAGTTAAGGGTATGGCTCTGAACTTCTTTAACTGCGTCGAGATGAAGTCGACGTTGCGTCTACTTTAAATGGCTTTTAATGATATTTCCTTCTACGTTGAGTTGAAGTAGACGTTGTGTCGACTTCTCGAGGTGCTTCGACAAGTCCATGGCCTCTACGTCGATATCTACTCGACGTAATGTCGACTTGATCTACTTCAACAGAAGGGGTGAGTTGCTTGGACTTCTAGTCAGAGTAGCATTGATAATAACTTGATGTTGTGTTGATTTCTATTCTACGCAAATGTTAACTTTGCCCAAATTTTGCTTCTCTTGATCTGGTATTGACACCCTAAGTTGAGTGTGACATCCTAAGACATCTAATGACCAGATTACCCTTACTATACAGTGGGTAATTCAACCTAAGAGATAAAATCACTTATTAGGTAATTTGTTAAGTTAAATCAAAGGGATTTTTCCCAACAGGCGGCGTGTACATTCCCTGAATATCAATTTCCAAGAATGTCTGCACGTTAAATTCTACTCTATAACTGTCAAGACAACATTATTCCTTCAAGATGATATCGTCTTGATCAGTGTACACGACAGATATACTTCACGATGATATTATCGACATACTTACTTTTTCACTACTCGACTTGTACAACCCTCATTCTCCGAGGGTGGGCCCATCTAAAGGCCACGTAGGCGGAGGTCAAGGTCAAAAGGTCAAGGCAGAAGTCAACAATCCAGAAGACGAAGGAAGATCAAGGGTTTTGGTTGTGCGAGAAGGTACTTACTCGCATAGGACGAGGAGGAAAGCCCTACCTGGCGTTCACCACCCGGCCAGGCGAGGAGGTCGTGAGTTCGGACCTACTCGCCTATAGGCGACATAGCCAACCAACTCGCCAGTTAGGCCTGAGGTCCTTACCTACTCGCCAACCTATTGCCTTGTCTAAAAAAACAACTCTAGGGTGTCAGGGATAGCCATCTGCTCCCCCCCTTTAGGATTTGTCTATAAATAGACCCTCAGGGGTACCAGGAATGACACTTGTCAAAATCAGAGCTGCCCCCCCCTTTCTTTGACAGACAAGAATCTTCCCTAACAAGTGCCTACCTGGTACCGAGCTTGGCCATTCGTGGTTTTGGAGGAGAAGACTCTTTAGAGCTTCTGGGTACGTGGTGGGACCTCCCTGCCGCAGCACCTGGGGTTGTGTCCTTTTTCTCTCCGTTTCGCTCGTCGTAGCTAACCAAACCTTCTCGTTCAACCGCTGGGCAAGTAGCCTCAGGCCGCATTGATCCGAATCTTGGGGCCAGGATTTTCCAGGCGTCAACACTACTTGATATCTCAACGATCTTACTTCTTCTAGACGATATCGTCGAGATATTTCTTTTAGTAAGACTTAGACTTATATTCAAGTTGATAACATCTCTTCAAGACGATATCATCTTGATCTTCAAGTCAATATGAGGTTTTTCACCCCGATGTTTGTCTTCACGAGTCTTTCTTCATGAATTAATGAGTTAAGTCATTAATCTTCAAGGCTATACCTTTTCTTCAAAATGATATCGTCGAGACATCTGAACTTAGCTGTTTCAACGATAATCTTTCTTCAAGACAATATCGTTGAGATCTCTGAACTTAGCTTTATCGACGATAAGCTTTCTACAATCTTCAGTACTTATACAGTTTCTACACGACGATGTCATCGAGTCATCTAGACTTAGTCTTTCTCAGTTATAAGTTTTCTTCAACCTTCAAGACTATATGTTTTCTTCAAGACGATATCGTTGAACCTTATTCGACGATATGATATCTTTCTCAACGATTCATTTGCTGAGTCTTGAGATGATATTTTACTTAGTGATTTTTATTACAATTATTGTCTATATACTAGAGATGTAGCCTGAATGTATCTGTCGTAACATGAACTTAAACCTCACATCAAAAACAACTTAGCTTATCGATACTTATGTTCCTTCTTCAAATCTAGAGATATTAAAGTCATAATACTAAACACAGATCACCTTAATTTATGCAAAGTGATCATTGGCCCTGCAACAAATCTGCTGATGATCTATTGTGGAGCCATGGGATAGACCCTATGAGGCTCGATCTCAGCCATGCAGTGACCTTCAAGATCAGTGTAGTTTCGGTTTGCATATAACAAAAATCCTGTTGATTTTTCTAAAGCCGAGATTTAACTTAAATAAATAAACATTGAATATCAAAGTTACAGTTAATGATAAGGGGTACCTCCAGAAAAAGTTTGAGGATTTTATAAGATTAGTGTGATATCTGAGAGGTGCATGTGCAGGCACAGAGGTATCTCCCATCTTGATTTTGGTCCAATAATCCCTTCTGCCAGCCACGCACATTTCATATTTATGCCATTCCTCTGAGCTGTAGAATTTACCCTTATCACGTTTTCCCTGTTGGAATAGGGTCCAAGTGTGTAGGATGATATCCCTTGAGCAAGGGCTCCACTCTTCAAAGTTTGGGTTTTTCTTTAACTCTTCAATTTTCCTACTCTTTGCTTCTTGCTATTTAGGGTCAATAGAATGTCTTTTACTTTTCTGGTTTGCCTACTGCCATCAGCAGGCATATCAACAAAATACCCTTGGTAGCTATCAGGCCCTTGATATTGTTTTGGAAGGAGTTCAGGCATTACACTTTCAGATGGTTCTTCAGGTAGATTTCCTTCAGGGATTGGATGTTGGTAGGCAACCCCATAGTCAATAGGTGGAAGATCCATAGAGAACCTTACTTCATTGGCCAGCCACTTGGCATGATGGCTTTACATTATCTCCCCCTTTCTAGCTTCTGAAAATATATATTTAGAGAGGGATGCCTGGAAGGCCTGAAGTTGTCTGGCCATAAGATTATTCAGATTTCCAATAGCATTCATAAGAATGCCTTGAGATGCTCTAACAGCTTGATTGGAGGAATTGGAAAGATGATCTTGGGCGACATGAAATTGGTGCAGTAAAGTTTCACCTACATTGTCCACTAGTTCCTGAGAGACTTGAGCGGAGTGTTTACCTAGAAATCGGCGATCATCTCGAGATGGCTTTTTACAGGTGACCGAAGCAATCCACACACTATCGCAGTCTCCGGACGACCTCTCCCGGCATTCCAGGTATTTTTTCTGGGTATCCAAGCCCTGGCGGTCTCCCATCGCCTGAGTGGTCTCGCCTTTGCACCTCGTAGAGGTCGCGCTTTGCGCGACCTTGCCTGGAGGTTGCATCCCGCACGATCCTTCCCCCGGGAGGTCGCCCCCCTAGGCAACCTCATCAGGTCGCCTCCTTGGTGACCTCGGCCTGAGGAGGTCGCCCCCGGTGAGACCTCGATAGGTCATCTCCTTGCCAACCTCGGCCTGAGGATATCCCCATGGGTGACCTCACCAGGTCGCCCTCCTGGGAAACCTCTGCCTGAGGAGGTTGCCCCCCTGGGCGACCTCACTAGGTCGCCTCCTTGGTGACCTCGGCCTGAGGAGGTCGCCCCCCCCCCCCCCCCCCCCCCCCCCCCCCGGGGGCGACCTCGCCAGGTCGCCTCCTTAGCGACCTCGGCCTTAGGAGGTTTCCCCACTAGGCGACCTCGCCATGTCGCCTCCTTGGTGACCTCGGCCTGAGGAGGTCGCCCCCCTGGGAAACCTCGCCAGGTTGCCCTCCTGGGCAATCTCGGCCTAAGGAGGTCGCCCCCTAGGCGACCTCGCCAGGTCGCCCTCCTGGGCGATCTTGGCCTGAAGAGGTTTCCCCCCTAGGCGACCTCGCCAGGTTGCCCTCCTGGGCGATCTCGGCCTGAGGAGGTCACCCCAAAGGACACCTCGCCAGGTCGCCCTGCTAGGGGACCTCGGCCTGAGGAGGTCGCCCCCCTGGGCGACCTCGGTTTGAGGAGGTCGCCCCCCTGGGCGACCTCTCCAGGTATCCCTCCTGGGCAACCTCGGCCTCAGGAGGTCGCCCCCTGGGCGACGTCAGCCTGAGGAGATCGCTCCCCTGGGCGACCTCATCCTAAAGTGGTCGCCCCCCCCCCCCCCCCCCCCCCCCCCCCATGGGCAACCTCGCAAGGTCTTCTCCCTGGCAAACTCGTCCTGAGGAGGTCTCCGCCCTGGGCGACCTCGCCAGGTTGCCTCCTCGGGCAACCTCGCCACAAGAGGTCTCGGTACCGGGCAGTCTCCTTTTTTGGGCGATCTCTCTTTTCAGGTGATTTTCCTCCATACCGTCTCAGTAGATCCGGGTAGCCCGTTACTTTTTAATCTTCCCGTTTGGGCAGGCCCCCGCGCCTATAAATAGAGGGGTAGGGGTACTAGTTTTGGACCTTTGGAGAGTTTCCAGCTCCTAGCCTGTGACATGAGCAGTCTCTAGTTTTGAGACCACGACCACCTCTTTTCTGAGACCTCAGCTACCTCTTATCTGAGACCTAAGCTACCTCTTTTCTGAGACCGCAGCAACCTCTTTTCTGATACCACAACTACCTCTTTTCTGGGTCGCAGCTACCTCTTTTCTGAGACTGAAGCTACCTCTTTGCTGAGATCGCAACTACCTCTTTTCTGAGACCGCAACTACCTCTTTTCAGCAGCCTCTACAACCTCTTTTCAGCTGCCTCTGCTACCTCTTTTCAGCAGCCTTTGCTACCTCTTTTTAGCAACCTCTGCTACCTCTTTTCAGCAGCCTCTGCTACCTCTTTCCAGCACCCTCCGCTATCTCCTTTCAGGAGAACCTCATCATCTCTTTTCTCCTCCCTCTTTCCTTCACTCATAGCTCAAAGTAACCAACCATCTAACAATTTTCTTCCTCCTCCTTTTAGCTTGAGAAAGTGTGGACCTGGTACACTTTTGGTTCTAACACAGAGGATGATATTCTCTGAAGTGCAGTGTTGATGGCACCTTCAAAATTATTAAATGCCACAGTTTGGTTCGGTATGATGGCCTGTTGATTTTCTCTGAGAGTAGTCAGTCTATGAAGCACAATGTTTAGTTGTTGTCCAATTAGATAAGTGGCTTGATTGATGTTGGCTATCTCAGTTCCAGTATTAGACACAGCATTGACAGCAGTCTGATACACATTTGTGTTCTGATGATTGATATGTTGGATATTTACTTTGCAGTACATCTATTCTGGCAAACAGATCATTTCTGCAACTTGTGAAAGCCTGATTGACATAGGATTCAAATTGTTCTCTTTGTCTATTTAATAGCCCTTCCATTTGGGATATGAAATCAGTGGAGGGAACAATGGAAACTGTGCTGGGTAGAGGATGTTAATCATCTGCTATTCTTTGAGGTGAAGGCAGAATTGTGGATTGACCAGTATGCTCCCCCTCTATTTGTGCAGGGGTTTCAGAGTGGTGCTCATATTCCTCTCCTTCTGATTGTGTATGCATTTCATCATTTAGAAAGTCATTCAAAGACATGTCAGACTTATCATGTTCTTCAACAACTGCATGACCACTTGGTTCTCTTTCAGATTCTTCTGATTCCTTATTCAAAGCAGCTTCTGAATCAGGTAGTTGCACATGAGCAGGATTCACCTCCTCTTGAGGTGCAGGAGAACTATCCATTCTAGGGGATTCTTCTCTCATAGGCAACCCCTCAATAGGAGTTAGGGGTTCCGGAGGAACTATAGGAATTAAGGCAGGGGTCTTTGTGCCTTGACCGGAAGATTCACCACCTTCTTTCTTGGTGAACTTCTTCTCCCACCTACTCACTGTTTTTACAACAATCTTTTTGAGATAGTGGAGAGGGGTAGATTCTGAAACCTTGAGAAGATGGGGATGCAATTCTTGAGGTATAAAGACACGATTCTTCCAAAGTTTGGAGATCTTATGTGTTCCGCAATCTTTTCAAACAGAAGCTTTCCCCAATCGGTCCTTTTATTCAAGATTACTTTGACCATTATTTCAAACATCCCTTTCGATACTCGATCATGTGTTCCCGTTTTGCATAGCTGCACTTTTCCAATGATATCTGTAAGTACTTGCTTGTTCATGTGCATTCTCTGCAAGCTGCCATTGTGTTTAGTTCCAAAACCGCACAATTGCAATCCTTCATAGATACCAGCATCTGTGATTTCTTCTTCTATCTCATCCTTTTCAAAAGCAGTAAGTTGTAGTATTTTGGATAAACTTTCAGCAGTCACTTGAAGTTGTTGCCTAGCCACAACGGTGCAAATTTCCCTTTCAGATTTGTTGAATTCGGCATTTTCATTAAATGTCGATACGACAGAGTTATAAAGACGGATTGGCTCAGTGAGGATGTATTCTAATTTAGATGTGTATAGTAGGCTTATGACCTATCCAGATCCTCTTCAGTCTTCTCAAAACTGCCTTTCAGAAGTTCTCCACTAGAAGGGATCTTCTTGTCATTCTTTTTGGGCGCCATTCCGTTAGCAGAGACTCGTCGGAAGGAATAAGATGAAGGAGGGATTCTAGGGTTTCGTGTGTGCATGATTTCTATTCTTACACAATATCTAATATATAGAATAATGCATTGGGAAGACAAAGAGGCGCGTACCTATTCAAATCCTCCCGCATCATTTTGAGAATTCCGTAATTACGGCGCAATAAAGACGGTGTCATGTCCAGTGATGTCATTTTGTCGGTCTAGATTGAGCTTTGTCATTGAGAGTGTCGTCTAGATGTCTTTATTCTTGTCGTCAAAATCACAAGCTTTTTTGTTGAGACGCCAGTACTATCATCGAGACTTGGATGTTGTCGTCGAGACTTCATCAATCTCATCGATATCAATTAAGACGATATTCGTTGTGAAGTTATTTTCCTCTAGAAGACTTTAAGTTATGCTCTCTGGTGTTCTTGTCTTCAAAAACTAAGATTTTCAGATCACTTTAAGGTGGACCTTGTGTGAGATCCATCCCATTACCAAAATATTGCACACCTACTAAAAGTGGATATGATGGATTCAACATTCCCAATTTAAGAACTTAACATGCCCAATTCGATTTTAAATTGATTGAACTTAGACTCATCAAGGGGCTTAGTGAAAATGTCAGTTATCTGCCTCTCTGTATTAACATACTCAAGTTAGATGTCCCCTTTTCTACATGCTCCCTAATGAAATGATATATAATTTCAATATGTTTTGTTCTACTATGTGCCACAGGATTTTTGGCAATGGAAATGGCACTTGAGGAATCACAGAAGAGGGGTGTTCTCTTAATGTGTAAATTGTAATCCTCTAATTGGTGTTGAATCCACCGGAGTTGTGCACAATAACTACCAACTGAAATGTATTCTGATTCAGCTGTGGAGATAGCAATGTTGTTTTGCTTTTTACTACTCCGGGGCATAAGCCTTCTCCCCAAGAACTGGCAAGTTCCTAAAGTGCTTTTTCTGTCCTCTTTGCACCCAGCAAAGTCTGCATCAGAATATCCACACAGCTCAAAATCATCTGACTTAGGGTACCAGAGCCCCAGATTTAGAGTACCTTTCAGATATCTCAAAATTCTTTTCGCAACTGAGTAATGAGATTCTTTGGGGTTCACTTGATATCTTGCACTGACACATGTAGCAAACATAATGTCTGGCCTACTAGCAGTGAGGAAGAGCAATGAGCTAATTATGCTTCTGTACATGGACTCATTATAGGGTTTCCCCTTTTCATCCTTGTCTAGAGACACAGTTGAATCCATAGGAGTTCTCATAGGGGTAGAGTTCTCCATACCAAATTTCTTTATGATATCCAAGGTAAATTTGGTTTGAGAAACAAAAATTTCTTCATCTGATTGCTTTACTTGGAGACCTAAGAAATACTTAAGCTCTCCCATACTGCTCATTTCAAATTTACTTTGCATAAGTTTAGCAAACTTTGTGCAAAGACTCCCATCTGTTGATCCAAATATAATGGCATCAATATATATTTGGACCAAAAGGATCTTGCCTTTCTGCTTTTCTCTAGAAAAGAGTCTTATCTATTTTTCCTCTGGAAAATTTGTTTTCGAGGAGAAAGGAAGACAGTGTCTCATTCCAGGCCCTTGGTACTTGCTTCAGCCCATACAAGGCTTTCTTGAGGAAATAAACATGATCAAGAAAGGTTGGAGACATAAAACCTGGTGGTTGAGCTTCATAGACTTCTTCTTTTAGATCTCCATTCAGGAAAGCTGATTTGACATCTATTTGATAGACTTTGAATCCCTTGTATGCAATATAGGCTAGAAAGAGTCTGATGGCCTCCAATCTAGCAACAAGTGCAAATGTCTGATCAAAGTCTATGTCTTCCTCCTGCTTGTATCCTTGGGCTACCAGCTTTGCCTTATTCTTTATAATCAATCCAACTTCATCCATCTTTCTTCTGTAGACCCACTTTGTCCCAATGATATTATGCCCTTGTGTCTTTGGGACAAGTTTCCATACTTTGCATCTTTTGAATTGATTTAGCACTTCTTGCATGGCCATAACCCAGAACTAGTTTTTGTTGGCCTCCTAAAATTTCTTGGGCTCAAGTTGTGATAGAAAACTGGGGTGCATGTTTTCATTTAAAGCATTTCTTCTTGTTCTAACTCCATGAGTGCGCTCGCCAATTATCTGGTTTGCTGGATGACTTATAAGATGTCTCATAGCTGTAGGCATCACTCTTGATGGTTCTCTTATTTCAGTTGCTTCTTCAGCTCCTGCTTCATGATTCTCATTTTAGAGATTTGGCTCTTCAATTGACCCTTCTACTGATTCTGAAATAGATTCCAGTGTGGAAGGCTCATTCTTCTCAACTGTTTCTTTTTCTCTGATTTTGAGGTTCTCTAATCTTTCTTCAATTCCTGCACTGGATGAGCTAAAAGAAGGATTATGCAACATGCTTCTCTCATCAAAAATAATATGTACATATTCCTCAATTGTAAGAGCATTCTTATTGAAGACCCTGTAAGCTTTGTTATGCTTGCTATATCCTACAAAGACACATTCATAGCTCTTATCAAAAAATTTGGTAATGTAATGCCTATTGTTTTTCAGCACATAGCATTTACTTCCAAAGATTTTGAAGTAAGCTAGTGTTGGCTTCTTACCCTTAATCATCTCATAAGGAGTCTTATTATGGTTCTTATTAATGATTGTTCTATTTTGAACATGACATGCAGTGTTAACTGCCTCGGCCCAAAGGTATTCTGGGAGTGAGGAGTCAATTAGCATGGTCCTACCAGCTTCAATAAGTGTTCTATTTTTCCTCTCAGACACCCCATTCTGTTGGGGAGTTCTGGGAGAAGAAAACTCTTGTAGGATATCTTCTTCTTCACAGAATTTGGTTATTGACCCAGACTGAAATTCAGTTCCATTATCACTTCTTATTTTGACCACAGAGCTGTTTACTTTATTCTGAATTTGTTTGACAAAATTCTTGAATGTACTTAGAGTATCAGACTTGTGTTTAAAAAAGAACACCCAGGAAAATCTAGAATGATCATCAATAATAACCAATGTATAGGACATTCCCCCTAAGCTGTGCACTACCATAGAACCAAATAAGACCATGTGCAGTAGGTATAAGCACCTAGTGGATTCTTTGTACTGTATGCTTTTGAATGAAGTTCTTATTTGCTTACCCATTTGGCATGCATGACAAGGACTCATCTCTAAGCAATCCAGCTTTGGAGAATCCCTTACCAAGTTCCCTGTCGTTAATTTCTTGAGAGACTTGTAGTTAATGTGGGCTAGTCTCTTATGCCACTTTACACAAGCAGACTCTCCATCATTTGCTACAAGACATATAAGCTCATTTTTCCTACTGCAAATGAAATTTATACAATTTATGTTGCCACTCCTAGTGCCTGATAGGATTGATTCATTCTCAGAATCCTTGATCAGGCACTTATCCTTGTGGAAAGAGACAGCATATCCCAAATCACATAGCTTACTTATGCTTATAAGGTTATGTTGTAACCCTTCCACATAAGCTACTCTTGTGATAGTGATACTACAATTTGTGATCTTACCATAACCCTTGACTACACCTCCGTCAGATCCTCCAAATTTAACTTTGGGTCCATCTTATACAGGTGCAAACTCCTTCAATAGGCTTCTTGTTCTAGTCATATGCCTATAATATCCACTGTCCAAGTACCACATAGGAGTCTTGGTGTTTTTTGGACATACTTGCAAGATAACTACACTTCCATAGGAACCCAGTCTCTTTTGGGTCCTAGGTGCTTGTTAGAGAATGATTTAGCAGCCTGCCTTTTAGTTGTCATGTGGGAATGATTCTGGACTGTTGGGTTGAACCAACAGTCTAAGGCAAAATGCCCAGCTTCTCCACAACACCAGCATTCAAATCTATTGTATCTAGATTTTCTTGTGGTGTTTGGACTTACTAGTTTAGGTCGTTGCTTGACAGCTAACCTTCCCTTCTTGGCGGCTGAAGAGTTTTCCTCAACATGGAAATTTCTGAAGGCCTTCACTGGAGAATTCTTTTGGGGTGCAGATAGTGCACTCTTCCCAAAGAAAGTATGTCTCCTTCTTAGCCAGGTAGAAGGAAGCTTAAGAACACTGTCAATCTTCTGGTTTTCATTGCATCAATAGATGCTATTGTGATCATATGGATTTGTGGGTATGATCACTTTTCTAAAGATTGTCTTTCCTTGGGTAGATTTCCCATTGCCTTCACCTCAAGTGTAGCCCAAACCTTGCTTATTTGTTTGTGAAAAGCTATCAATCAAGGGAAGAACTGTTTGTGGCTTAGAATAACTAGGCACGATTTTCTTTTCCTTTAAGAGCATATCCTCCAGCTCTTTGATTCTAAAATTCTTGTGCTTGATGACTTTAGTCAAAGTGCTAGTGCTCAGTGGAGGGATTGATAATTTGGTTTTCTCTTGAGCTAGCCCAGTTAGTTTCTCAAGCAGTTCATCTCTCTTGTCACACAAGGAGATGATCTCTGCAGCTTGTGCCTTACAGAGAGCTTTTGCTTTCTTAAGGGCATCAAGCAGTGCACCAAATTTTTCAATATAATAAGTGTTAACTTCTCTTATCGTTGAAGAGGAGATGGCATCTGAATCTGTGTCAGAGATGGTAGGAGAGGCTTTAGGAATTTCCTGTTTGTGATGAATTTCATCACAACATTCTTCATCTGATAAAGCCATGGTTGCTTTGTGGCTATCTGATTTTGATGATGAGCATCCATTGTACCTTCAAGAATTATTCATACGGAATACATTATGCCTTCGAGAATTACTCCTAAGAGAATAGATGGTGCCTCCAAGAAATATTCCTATAGGAATATATTTTGTCTTCAAGGATTATTCCTACGGTAACATATTGTGCCTTCGAGCATTATTCCTACGGGAATATATTGTGCCTTCGAGAATTATTACGGGAATACATTGTGCCTATGAGAATATTCACGGGAATATATTGTGCCTTCGAGAAATATTCCTACGGGAATGTATAGTGCCTTCGAGAGTTATTCATACGGGAATATATTATTCCTTCATGGGAATATAAATTGTGCCTCAGAGAATTATTCCTACGGGAATGTATTGTGCCTTTGAGAATTATTCCTACGAGAATATATTGTGCGTTCATGGGAATATATATTGTGCCTCCAAGAATTATTCCTGCGGGAATATGTTGTGCCTCCGAGAAATATTCCTACGAGAATATATTGTGCCTTCGAGAATTATCCCTGCGGGAATATATTGTGCCTCCAAGAAATACTCCTATGGGAATATATTGTGCCATCGAGAGTTATTCTTAAAGGATTAAATTATGTCGCGGGGAGCAAATCGGATGGCTGACGAGTTATACTCATAGGCAACCCGCATGAAGGATGGTCTGGGAAGATAACTCGTGCGAAACTAATAGAACTAAGTGGGTCTGACACCGTATGCATGATGATATGAAGTACATAGGCGGTATGTGTTCTAATAACTTGTCCTAATTATACGCTTGAAGCTAATAGGAATTAGATATGATTTGTGGTTCTAATATCTTGTCCTTAGCAGAGGTGACAGGTGCGGGTGGGAGATAACACCCTAGTGTGGAGGAAGCTACGGAGTAGGCTACATTAGGTATATATTCTGTTAGGCCGCATCTTCTATTGTGCCATATCTTATGGTATATATATATGCATTGGTACTGGAGTTTTTAATATAGCAGCGAGGAAGACGTTACTCATATTGGTCTTGAATATAGGGGGTCTGTGATGATTAATCTTCTGTTATAGATCACGTCTTCCGCTAAGTGTTATATGGTGCACTCATTAATGGTGCCTTCCACTAGAGAACTGCTTCGCTACTCTGTGGTGTGTAGTGACATTCGCTTAACATCACCACTATGCATGACAACAGAGTGTTCAAGGAAAGGGGTTGGAGAAGGAAGTACCTTCACCCTTCGTGATCGCTTCGGCGTCATGCAAAAAGGGTGGTGTACAATAAGATCCCCTGGTTGGACCGCCGATTCCAGAGGGGGAGGGGGGTCTTACACTATTTCTACAGCTTCCAATCTCATTCTCCACAGTAGAACTAAGTACATTGAGATAAGGCACCACTTTCTCCAGGATAATATAGAGAAGGGTATGATCAATCTTCAATACATTAATTTCTACTGGTAATCAAAGGGCTGACATATTCACTAAGCCTTTTGATGAAAACAAACACAATTTCTTCATCCATGCACTGGGAATGCTTGATGGAGCTCTTTAGGTCACATTTATTATGTAATAAAACCTATTTTCCATAGAAAGGTATTGTTGGGAAAAACAACAACATTTTTGAGAAAAACATAACTGTTCAATCAGAGCTGCGTCGAATATAAATCGACGTATCGTCGATTTCTACCCGACGCTAGCTTTGAGAGATGACTGGGATAGTTAATTCGAATGGCACTCGACAAAGCGTTGAATTCATATCAATGTATGTGATGACTTAATAGTTGATGCATGAACCCAAAGTCATGTCGATTATCACTCGACGCAACGTCGACATGTGAAGCACACATAGTGTTGCTTCTAGAGGCTACATCAACTTATTTTGGCGCTTTGTATCTATTTTGTATCTATGTTGCTTCGAGTACAACCCTAAGTTGCAATGAATCATCTTCTAAAAGCAACTCAATCATTAGACTTTATAGTGCTTTCAAATTCTCTCCCTCTCCCTCTCTTCTTCTTCTGCCTCTCAACTTCGGTATTCTTTCTTCCTTGTTGGTACACGACGATAAATCAATTGCTCCTTATAGAGATCAAAGAGACATTCTTGAAGCAATTGATTTGGCACTAGAAACATTGATGTCTTAGTTCTCTTCTCTATATCTAGATTTCTCAGAAGACTGTTATCGCAAGTTGTGTGTCCAACATCAAAGGTTATGGAACCTTATTGCCCAAACGAAAGCCATCGAAAAGGAGCTAAAATCATCGACACTTCCTACTGAGGTCTTTATATCTTTTTTCAATGATATAAAGTATTGGTATTTCCATGGTGATCTCAAAGCAATCAAGGAATTAGTCTTACTACCAACGCATATGAGCCTATAGGGTCGCACATATGAGTGTATGGAGAAGTTGGAGGAAGGATTGTGTTGGCCTTACTCATATTGGATATGAGTGAAGGACCAACCATATGACTCATTGGAGTTAGGTCAAGTCTGCAAGACGACCATATCAGATATTATGAATATTGTATGGAGCATGTTGGCATGTGTTCAAGACGACATTGCATGTATCGTCGAGACCATCGCGGCGATATTATGAATATCGTCTAGAGGTCATGACGATATGGCCGACTGTGAACCTTTTAATGTATCGTTGGAGTGATGTGTGATATCGCCGAGTTCATCTCGATGATATTTTAGTTTTCATGACGGTATCGTCGAGATTGTCTCGACGATATAAGTCATCATAACGATATCGTCGAGATCATCTCGACGATATAGATCTTCACGACGATATCATTGAGATTGTCTTAAGGATATTTAGTGATCCCGACGATACTAACTGATTACTCTTCTTAAAGACTATGGTCTGCAGATATCTGCTTTTACGCCCATGGGTATAAATTGGGAAGCGGTTAGGTTTTCCCTAAGATCTTATCTTTTCAACATTTACACGAAAGTGTTCCGCAAGCTTTCCATGAGACCCAGTCCAGCCATCGCTGCCTCTCCCTTGGACGGATCTAGCAATCTATGGGAGACGTTGAGGTCAGTCCTTCTCCGACCCAGATCTGGTTGGATAAGAAGTTTGGGGTTCTCCTTCACTCGTATGGACTGATGTAGAGGCGCAGATACTCCTTCTGTGCTTGGAACTCAGCCGCTCATTTCCGGATCTGGTTTTGGAGCACCTTGGTTGAGTATTAACTCAATCCCTCTCAGGTATATTGCAATGTGTTGCTTCATTTATTTCTTGATTCATGAAATTGTAAGATCCGAAACTCTTTCAGGTTGTTCTTGTTTGTTTATTCCGCTGCGCACATATGATGTATTGTTCCAATCTTCTTTATAGAAATCCCAACACTGGTATCAGAGCTAGGTTATGTTCTAGTGCGTGTAAATCAGAGAATTTAGAAGTGTTTTGAATGTCTAGATTTCTTCCTGGAACATCATTTTTGATGTATTTTTGAAAGGTTGTTAGTGGTGTATTTCAAAATTTGGTCGAGGCTCTGCCCCACACCCCGTAGGGGCTCTGCCCCTTGACCCCGCTCAGTGATCGGTCAGCGAGACCACAGCCAGGGCACTGCCCCTTGGACACCGTTAGGGGCTTTGCCCCTAAGAATCCGCCAGGGGGCGGCTCCTTGGAACCCCGCCAGGAACGCCTGTGATTGCGTTGTGATTTTCATGTTTCTGAAATTGTTTCTCCTTTGTAGTAACCGTCCCTCAAAACGGTTTGTGAAACTAAATGTCTTAGATTATGAATCTGATGTTAAGAGACGAGCTTGACTACTGCATAAGTGGAGTTGTTGTTCATGTATCCAATGCATGAAAATCTAGAGATTTAGAAGTGTTCTAAATGCTCAGATTTAGCCATTTTATCAAAGTGTTGATAATTTTATTTTGTGCACATTTGGGATGTATTTGGATTGTGAATGTTGTAATTCTTTTGGTGAATGTGCACAATGATTAATTGTTAATCGATTTTCATAAAATCCCTTATCCAATATTAAGTATATTGATGCCTTTCAATGGATGACACTCTTCCTGCCTCAATCAATGAAGTGTGGGCTTGCTAAAGCAAGGTGCATTAATCTATCTTGATAAGGGTGCGAGCGGATAATTATGATATCCCACTATCGACATCGGGTCCAACTTAACTAGGTGACCTCAAATTTTGAGTGCCCAGAGGCATAGGGTTGGCATGCACCATACGAATGATGCGAATAAAGAGTTATTCACCAACCATACAGGAGTTGCATGATGATGCAATTGGCAAAAGTTGCCTAGCTAAATAGCAACATTATGGGTGATCAGCTAAAGCTGACTTATGATGGCAGTGAAATACGGATCTTGTCAACTAGAGAGTAGATTGCATAAACTCTCTGGATTGATATTAATGGTTATCAATTTGAATAAAATAGTTGGAGCTTTTAATAAAAGTACTTATTAAAATAAAATGCATTTTGAAATATAGTACTAAAATTTATTTTGCATAATTCTTGTAGAATTTCCATGGCAAGTGGATCTCACTCCACCTTGTCCCTGAGATCCATCCTTGAGAAGGACAAGCTCAACTGGACTAACTTCCTAGACTGGTATAGAAACCTGAGAATTGTTCTCAGGCAAGAGCGTAAGCTCTATGTCTTGGAAGAGGATCCCCCCGAAGTACTGACCGGGAATTCGTCCTGTGCTGACATAGATGCTTACAAGAAGTATCAAGATGAATTCATAGATGGCGAATGCCTCATGATAGCTACCATGAACTCTGAGCTTCAGAAGCAACATGAGACCATGTGTGGTTTTGAAATTATCGAGAACTTGAAGAAAATGTTTCAAGGATAGGTTCGGCAAGAGAGGTTTAACATCTCTAAGGCTTTGTTTCAGTGTAAGATGGGAGCTCGAGACCCAATGGGAACTCATGTACTCAAGATGATTCCGTACATCGAGAACCATCAGAGACTAGGGTTTCCTTTGAGCCAAGAGCTGGCTACTGATCTGATCATGCAATCATTGTCGGACAGTTACGAGCAGTTCATTTTGAACTACAATATGAATGAGATTGACAAGATGCTGCCTGAGCTCCTAGGCATGTTAAGAACTGCCGAGAACAACATGAAGAAGACCAAACCTGCTATCTCCATATTGATGGTGCATAAAGGCAAGGGCAAGGCCAAGGGATTCAGAAAGACTAACGTGGGACCTAAGTCTTGCCTTGATCCCAAATCTTCTACACTGAAAAAGAAGGGATTAGCTAAAGAAGGAAATTGCCAACATTATGGTAAGGCAAGGCATTGGAGGAGGAACTGTACCCTCTACATTGAAGATCTGAAGAAGAAGGGAAGTGGTACTTCCGTTTCATGTATTTTTGTTATAGAAATTATCATGTTTGTTCCTTAATCTTGGGCATTGGATACCGGATGTGGTTCTCACATTTATACGAATATGCAGGAACTAAGTGAAAGTGCACAGTGTGCCTCTGAGTATTCTCTAGATGGGGTGAATGGAGTTTTAAGACTTTTATACCCTCATTATGCATACACAATAAAACTACTAAGTAGTATGCAATCATCAATACCAAAACAGAATAAAGTAAGCACAGAAAATATGAAACAGAAAAATATTAATCTGGGCAGCACAGAAAAGCAATGCAGAAGACACAGAAATTTTATAGTGGTTCCCCAAAATGTGGATAGTCCACTCTTCTACCTCCCTTGTAGGATTGCAGTAACAGTGCCTGAGTCTTTTAATAAGGAGACTCTCAGAACCACTGAGTCTTTTGATAAGGGGACTCTTAGAACCACTGAGTCTTTTGCTAAAGAGACTCTTAGAACCACTAAATCCTTTGAAGAGGAATTCTTAAAACTCTTTTACAGTTGTAGAATGAGAACAGTAGAAGAAGAAGAGAATAGGATTCTTCGGTTAGAATCCTTCAGTAGTTATCTCTATAGATGTTGTTGCTTCTATATATTTTAGGATCTGAATACGATGAACCCTTGCTTAAGATAGTGATGATTGCAAGGGATATACGCTTTGATCATGATCCTCTCTGCACTTCTGTTGTCTTGCTACTATATGATGTTGAAGAAGAAGCAGCAGTCTTGTTGTGATATTTACTTGTGCAGAGAAGTTGTTCTTCTGTTCTGTCTTAGGGTTGGAGGAAGAAGAAGAAGAGAAACCCTAATCGACAGAGAGAATAATGAATGTTGTGATTTCTTTCTTGCTCGGCATACTTATTCGTTATTGATTTGTCTTTGAATTTCTTTCTTCTTCTAGACTGCCCTTAGAAGAAATGTCCATTGGACAATAAATGTTTCTTTTTATTTTTTCTCCTGACCCGTCCATCTGATTTGAATAACTTCTAAGAATGTCTATGTTGTATCTCTGAAATACTCCATTCCATTCTTGGCAATAAACGAGCTGTAAAAGAACAGATTTCATCCTCGAAGATCATCTGGAAAAGCACTAGAAAGGACAACAGAAATCCTTCCTTTTCTTCTTGTATTCGACACTGCAACGAATTCCTTTTCCTTCATATTGATGCACCTCTGAGTTCTTATAGAAGCAGCTTCGAATTCCTTCTTAGCTTTGAATGAACTCAGTTGTCGACGTTGCATCGACTTCTTATCAATGCATCCGTTGAGTGGAAGACTTGGACTTGAACTTCATCTTCTGCGTCGAATTGAAGACTAAGTTGTGTCGCTTCTGGCGGTCTGCTCCTGATCGGTCAGATGCTCATGTCTGTTTGTATAAGAGGCCGGGCGGTCTGCCGGTTTGTTCTTGGCAAGGTGTCTTTCTTGGATAGTTTTCCTTAAGTGTAATAAGGTCTTATAGAGACCGCGCGACCGGGTACTGGTGACCGCATGCTTCAATAAGGAAGGTAACTGTATCCCTTGGGGGCGGTGACGACATCCATTCGTTTGCCTATAAATAGGGACGCCGGGGTAGACATTCATACGCAAGAACTGTAAGAACTAAAGCTGGCTTGATTGTGCCGGTCTCTCCTTGAGTTCGTGCGGCTTGAGTTTTTTCTTGACCGGTTTGTTTGTTCGTAGGTTAGCGGCTAGCAGTCACCTTCAGCATTCTCCTTTCTTTCCAGTTTTGAATAAACCAGTTCGATAGTGGTCTGTCTGTGCGGACTGTGTTTCGAAGTTCTTGGACTGTGCAGCGGACTCAGTTGATCAGGCGGTCTTGAGTTGTGGTCTTGCAACAGGAAGCAGTTCTTCGTCAAGTGTTCGCTGGTTCTTCTGTGATCTTGAGACCGTGCGGTCTGGACGATCAAGAAGTGCGGACAGTTGTTTTCCAGCAGTTGAATAAAGCAGCGAGTTGTGCGGTCTGTGGTTGCGGTCTGACAGCAGCGGCTTGTGCTCTGTTCGCGCGGCCTCGGGGATAGCTGTGTGGCTTGCCTGTTTGAGTGGTCTAGCGGTCTCTGCTTTTGCGGTTCACTAGCGGCTTGTTTTTTGTGTCTTGTGCTTCTATCCTTTGTGATTCTTATGAATCATGTCTCGCCATGTATGTCTCGAGATGTAAAGAGATAGTGAATAATAAGGGCACTATTCTGTCTTCCCATTATCACTGATTGTCATTCTTGTGGATTGTTGTTGAAGTGTTTCGCATTTATTACTTCACTCCTCAACCTCTAAAATTTTAACATGGTATCAGAGGGAGGTTTTTGAGCAGTAATCAACATTGTCTTCTGCTTGGATTTTGGCAAGTTGGTTGTCAATCAGTGGGATAGCAATGGAAGTAGGATATGTTAGAGGTCTTGGTATTGAGCTCCTTATGCAGACTAACTTTAAAAAGTGGAAGTCGTGCATGGAGAGCTATCTGCTTGGCGAGGACTTATGGGAGGTAGTTGGTGGAGAAGCAAGACAAGCTATTGTTCCTGCTGAGTTAAATGCTGAGCTTGTAAAGGCTTGGAAGAGAACAAATGCGAAGGCTGAGTTCACTCTCAAATGAGCTATCATTCTGCAGTTGTTTGACCACATCATCGGGTGTAGGTCAGGTGCTGAAATTTGGACAGCCCTGGATGGCTTGTTCGATAAGAAGAATATAGCTCGGCTTCAGTTCTTGGAAAATGAGTTGGCAAAAGCAACTCAGGGAGATTTGTCAATCTCAGCATTCTTCTTGAAGATGAAGAACCTTTGCGCGGAGATATCAGCTTTCGACCCGGATGAGCCTATTTCAGAAGCTAAGTTGAAGAGGCACATAATCCGCGGCTTGCGGAGGGAGTTTGTGGCCTTTGTCACTTCTATTCAAGGCTTGCCCAATCAGCCATCGTTGCTATAGCCGGAGAACTTACTCGCGTCGCAAGAGAGCTTAGCAAAGCAAATGGCTGGGATGTCTGTCTCTGGAGAAGAGAGCGAGGTTCTTTATTCGGGCAAGAAGAAGAGATGGGACAATAAGAAGAGATGGGACAAGAAGAAGAAGTCATCTGGTAACGATGGTCCATCTACTTCATATCAGCAAGAAAGGAGTTATGCTCCTAAGTCTGAAGGTAAGAAGAAGGAAGGACTGAGATGTTATAGGTGCAACAAGCTTGGTCACTTCAAAATAGACTGCAAGGTCAATCTTCAGTCGGGGCATGCTGCAGGAAAGGAGGAGGCTGGTTTGAATGCAGATGATAGATGGGGTGATGGAGATTTCATGATGGGCACGTGTGTTCGTTCTATGACTTCCATCAACTATCGGGTTGATTAGATAGTGGACTCGGGTTGTGGTAATCACCTAACCGGAGACGAGTCAAAGTTCTTTTCTTTGCAGGCATATACATGTAATGATGCTATCATTACGGCTGATGATACTATACATGCAGTAAAGAAGGAGGGTGTAGTTTCTTTGAATGATGATAGAGGTACTTTTATGTTGAAGTGTGTCTATCATGTTCCAGGGATGAAGAAAAATCTCTTCTCGGTTACCAATGTTGTAGATGCTGGCTATTGTTGGGTTTTTCTAAATGCCATTCATAATGACATGAACACATCAAATGTGCGCAGCGGAAGAAAACTAGAACAACCCAAAGAGTAAGGATCTTGCGGATCTCATGAATCAAGAGATTAGGAAAGCAAATGCAATATAACTTCGCGGGATTGAGTCAATACTCAACCAAGGTGCTCCAAGATGAAATCGGGTAGACAAAATCTGAGTTCCAAGAACCGAAATGTGTCGGCTCCTCTACAACAATCCACACGAACGATGGAGAACCCCAAAGCCTTGTCGAACAAGGAATGGGTCGGAGAAAGAACGTCCTCTGCGTCCCCACGAACTGCTAGATCCGTTTAAGGGGAGGCGGCGACTGTCGGCGGTGATTAGGTCGACGGACGGAACGAGAGCGATCGGAACACTTCCGTCTTCAGCTCTCCAGAAATCGCGAAAAGGCTCGATCTAAAACTATATGTTTCGAAGACCTAATCGCATTCCTTTTATACGCAAGGTATAGAAAAGGCTATCCACAGACCAGAGGAAAAACAGAACATTTCTGTCCAGATTTATATTCGCCGAATTCGACTAAACAATATAACCGAATTTGACTCAGATTCGGCGAAACCATTTCGACGAATTCGCCTATATAAATTCGGCTATATCAATTCGTCGAAACCATTTCGTCGAACTGACATGATTCGGCTAAACCCTTTAGTCGAATCTGTTACAATTTCGGTTAATCACATTAGCCAAATCTCATTAGGCGAATCAAGCTAATTTGGTTAAACCCTTTAGCCGAATTTGACGCAGTTCGGTTAAACCCTTTAGCCGAATTTGTCAAGTAAATACCCATTCATTTAAACCCTTTAAATGATTTCCCATTGAGACATTCTCAACTTAATTCCAAGCAGTCACAGGATTGGTCCTCCACTCATATCCAATATGAGTAAGGCCAACACAATCCTTTCTCCAATTTCTCTAAACGCTTTTATGTGCGACCCTATAGGCTCATATTGCGTTGGCATCAAAACTAACTATTGATTGCTTTGAGATCACCTCAGAAACTCCAACAGCTATCACGTTCTGTTTGGTCCAACAGAAGTGAAGTTTCTTAGAAACGTGTCAGCAGTGGAGGTTGAAGTCACTCATGTCGGCAGGGGTGAAGGACATGTTTGTTTTGTCTACAAGTTCTAATGTTGATAAAATGAGGACTAATGATAGCGCTTCTATCTGGCATGAAAGACTCGGACATGTTGGGATGGACAAGTTGAAAGCTATGGCAGGGAGAGGCCTTGTGAGAGGTTTGCCTAGTTTTTCATCCTTTGTCGAAGGTCACATTTGTGCAGGTTGTCAATATGGTAAGGCTCAATGTCTTCCATTTGACAAATCACAAAGCAGATGTAAAGCACCATTGGAGTGTATTCATGGTGATCTATTTGGACATACCGCAACTGTCAGTCTTGGAGGCAGCAGGTATATGCTAGTTCTGATTGATGACTTCACTAGATATACTTGTGTATATTTTTTGAAGGAGAAGTCGGAAGCTCTCGAGAGGTTTGTGGAGTTTAAGAAGCTAGTGGAGGGTCGGCTCAACTTGCGGGTCAAGAAGTTCAGAACTGACAATCGGGGGAGTTTACCTCCAAAGCGTTCTTTAACTTCTGCAGAAAGCATGCATCCAGAGAGAGCACTCTTGTGCTCACACTCCACAAAAGAATGGCGTTGCAGAGCTGAAGATCCATCATCTGATAGAGACCTACAAATGTTGGCTTCAAGCCAAGGGTATCCCAAAGTCTTTCTGGGCAGAGGGAATGCCTTGTGCAACCTCTGTCATCAATCGAATACCTCTTAGTCCCATAAACATGAAGACCCCTCATGAGTTGATGTTCAAGATAAATCCTATAGTGGAATGCCTTCGAGTGTTCGGATCTACCTGTTATGTGCATGCTCCTGATGCCCTCAGAATGAAGCTAGATGCGAAAGCAAGGAAGCTAGTTTTCGTCGGTTATGATGACCGGAAGAAGGGTTGGAGATGCATGGATCCAAAGACATGGAGAGTTGTGGTCTCAAGGGATGTGGTATTCGACGAGCTGACATCATACCAGGGTAGCTCTTATGTTGAGCTACAAGGAAGCATGATAGATGGTAGACCAGGAGAAGCTACAAAGGAGGTTCTGGTTGAGTTGCCTGTTTCTCCAGGTGCTCTAGGTGCTTCTAGCTCTGGGTCAGGTGCTTCAGGTTTTGGAAGCAGGGGGAGCAGGTCTCTAAGTGTACCTGAGAGGAGAGCTAGTTCAGAACAAGTAACTGAAGAGGTGGTTCAGAGTCAAGCTCTGAGGAGGTCCAAAAGAACTATTATTCCACCAGATCGGTACACGGGGGAAACATGGTGAGCTTCGTCTCATGTTTCTTCGCAGGTCCCTTGGATGAGAGAGAGCCATCTTTTTTTGAAAATGTCGTTGGAGTGAAGGAGTGGGAAGTGGCAATGGATGAAGAGATGGCTGCCCTTAGGATGAATGAGACATGGGACTTGGTGCTTAAGGTTGAGGGTGTTACTCCGGTGACTTGAAAGTGGGTTTTCAAGCTGAATAAGAAGGCTGATGGTAGCATTGAGCGGTACAAGGCTCGCCTTGTAGCTCGAGGATTCTCTCAGAAGTATGGGGAGGATTATGAAGAAATCTTCAGCCCCATTGCCAAAATGACTTCGGTTCGGGTGGTAAACGTATTGGCAGCTTGCCAAGGATGGAATATTTGGCAACTCGATGTGAAGAATGCTTTCTTGTATGGCGAGATTGACAAGGATATCTTCATGGATCAGCCACCTGGTTATGTTTCCGAAGAGCACCCAAGATATGTGTGCAAGCTCAAGAAGGCTCTTTACGGCTTGAAGAAGGCGCCTCACGCATGGTATGGCAAGATAGCAGAATACCTCTAGTTTTGCAGATACCTTGCTTCTGACTCAGATTCAAGCTTATTCGTAAAGAAGACAGTAGAGCTTCAGGTCTTGGTGATGTTGTACGTTGATGATATGATCATTGATGCGCGTTCGGCAAGTGCGCCGGTCGCTGTCAAGTAATAAATTTGGGAATAGCTTCCCCGAATGTCGATCTCTTGAGGAATGCAGGATATGGTGACAAGAAAGTAGAGTGAGGTAATTGTTTTGACGAGTAAAAGAATGTAAAAACAAGGGCGTTGATTGGTGTCCTAAGCTATTGCAGAAATAAGATGCGGGTCAAAACTCCGCTTCGCAAGGCAGGATGGATGCAACGGCCGCGATGTCGTGCTTCAGAAAGCGCATGGATGGAAAGTAACTGTGACGATTGAGGGTCGCACACACCTCTTCGCAAAGTGGGGGTGAGTGCAGCGGTCGCGATGCCGCGCTTCGGTATGTGGGTGAAATGGCCACAGTGCGGGGTTTTGTGAGGGTCGTATTCACCTCTTCGCCAACATCACAACTAGCAATTGCTAGATGGCAACACCAAACACTCACACCACAATCACCACGAAAGCACACCTCAAGCACTCTTAAAGCATGAAAACATTTCATAATATATAACAAGAAGTTCAACAAATATAGAGTGCAACATCATCAACATAAAGAAGATTACACTAACAACAATAGTCCAAGAGGAGAAAAATGCAAGAGATACAACCGAATCCGAAGGATTGCTGTAGATTCACGGTAGGAATCGTCGGGTTGTCAATCCGCGTCCTAGCTTGGTCCCAGCTATCGTCCGGGGTAGAGGAGGGCTGTCACTTCCTCCCAATGGACCCGTCTTCTCCGGTAAACTACAATCCGGCCACGTCCGATGCGAAGAACTCCTAGCATGGCAATTAAGATGAGTGTAGAATCCTCTCCTTGAAGAGCTTGGATGATGCGAGGTGGCCTCAGGCAAAAAGGGGAGGAATAGTGGAAGAAAATGGAGTAGTCGCCCCTTCCGGCGGAAGAAATCACGGAACAGAACCGGGTCCTGAAAAACCTAAAAATCGCAGTTTAAATACAACAGATTGCAGAATTTGTTCATGCACGACCAAACGCACGAACGTGCGTAAAAACGCACAACCAAATTCAGAATGCTGTTTTGGGCCGCAAATGAATGCGCACGATCGACCAGATCGTGCGTGAAGGATAAACGCACGACCGTGCGATCTGGAAAATTGCAAAATGACATAAATTCTTAGATAAAAGAGGGAAACTCGTGCGATTTTGCTGACGCACGATCAAAACTGACTGTGCGCGAACAAAACGCATGAGCCGGGGCAGATCACCATTTATAAGTACTGCAGGAATCGCACGGTCGATGAAATCGTGCGTCAAGGAATCGCACGACCGTGCGATTTCTCCAGGTTGCAATTCCCATAGAATGAGGATCTTCCCACCTGCAATATAAACCAACAAGCTGGGGAACATACCATCAACACACAGAAATATATAATAACAACAAAATAAAGACATGGGGAGCATCATGTGCTTACCCCCAGCAGAATAGTGCGCAATTGCACACCACAATGGGCCAAAATGAGCACTTCGTGAAGAAATGTGTTCAAGTGAAATATAAGCAATAATGTGCAGAAAGTGACGTGCATGTGCATGAAAATAAGCCCAGATGAGTCCAAATATGTGTATATAAATGGGACTCATCACACCCCCAGACATACCTGTTTGCACGTCCCGAGCAAACTACTCTCGGTGGACGGGAAAAACAAGGGTTAGAAAGGTGATTGTGGCTAGGAGTAATATGCGAAATCAAATAATCATGCGCATAAAACTCTCGTAGAAGAAATTTCTACTTTGAAAAGTAATTTACAAATATCTAAAATAGTAAATAAGAGATTAGTTTACTCAAAAGCTGAACCAAGTGTGATCTGCCAGTCGCGTGTAGGGAGAATGTAGAGACGCGCTCAGACGAGTATTTCGAAAAAAATATGGGATATGGAACTAACTCCACTGAAATCCATCGGTGTCGGGAGCCATAAGCTCGCACTTTCACACTCTCTCCACAGCATTAGGTAAAACTACACACAAGTCAATAGGGCTTTCGGGTAAATATGTGGCTTAGGTTGCGGTAGGATATACAATGATAAACTCGGAGGCTAACGCACCTAACACATTTGAGCAATACAATTTGTAAACCCCGACAACAAATAAAGCTGATGTGTTCATCGCCAACACCCAATATAAAGTAATTCCTATCAAACAATTCAGAATTTCTGAATTAGAATATAAAGCTCAAATTTTTTTTTTCTTTTTTTTCTTTTGAAGCGCTAATCTTTTCAATTTTCAGCTCACTAATACTATTTTTTCTTCAACTTAAGCAATCCAAATGTGTATCCATAAATAACAGCACAACACAATAATCAGTTATACTATAAAGCTCGAAACACGTGCGCATACAGGTTTGGTAATCTTGGCTTAAGCGAGAGCGGTGGAGCTAAATAGAAAAGGAGGGATAGGCTCAAAATTGGTTAGCAAGGGTGAATTTCTAGTTTTGGCTCAAAGCTCAAACGTTCCAAAGAATGGCCTACATCATGCTAATGCGTTAGAACTACTCGGTGCCTATGTTTTGAGAGTCGCTAGGGGCGAGTTCTTAGCCACCGAGAAAGATAACTCTTTCTCCCAACTCGAGAAATATGAATCTAGCGTTCGATACCAACTCACCTACACTACCGGTAGATCGGCACAGGTTCATGCTTTGAGTGAAATAAAACTCTAATTACTAGATTAGATAAGAATAAAGATACAAAGCATGAAAATAGAAATAACTTCTACACAAAATTCTATGCGCAACATGAGTATTCGATTAGAACACTACTGGAGTCAACATCGTACTCCAAACCACAATTCCTAGCTAACACAATTGACTTCCCGACTACATTCCAAAAGGAAATTTGGCACGGTAGCACTCGCAAGTAAGTGCGTGCAAAGTGGGTGCAGTGGGTGCGTGCCACATAAAAATTGATAAACTGGAATAAACCGGAAGGTGAAATAATAATACTACCGGAATGCGCGCGTGCGTGCACGTATATGGTTCTCACTCTCCCCCAGACATACATGAAAGAATAATCTAAAATATGATTCATTAAACATTAAACTAAGGAGAAAAGGGAGAGTGTACCCTACGCTCAGAAGTGAGCATACCGGAAGATTGGCGTTAATCTTGAATTCATCTTCAATGGGTTCGCCATAGATGTCTCCATACCTGCAAAACGACATCTCCACACACGCAAAAACAAAAGTAATACATCAAAATTGGGTCGTCTCCCATAAGCCCTTTTGTTTACTGTCCTTAAGGTGGACTAAATACCTGTATTAAGCAGTTTATAAAGTCTAGGATTACGCAAAAGTTAATAAATCCTAATTATTATTACAAGCTCAAAATAAATCAGCTATAAGATGATTTGAAGTAGTAACAACTGATGAAAGAGAAAGGTCCGGGGACCTGGTAGTAGGGGCAGAAATTAAGTAGGATGCTCATCCTCCAACCCCAAATCTCCTCTTTTTCGCTCTCTTCTTCTCCTCCAGTATTATGTCTTCAAAGAAGAACCGCTTGCCCCCTTGTAACCAATCCTCAAAGGGAAGCACCAACGATGATGAGGAAACAAGATGTTTCTTCACTGTACCTTCCTCATCCCGCCAGGCTTTTGGCTCTTCTATGCATAAGGTCTGATCAACCGGAGGAGGGGCATCCTGCATCCTTGTACATAAAGAAAGGGGGTCAGGAAATAAATTGGAAGAAAAACTAAAAGAAATCTCATCTGAGGGTATAATCCCGGCTTCATCCCCCATAGGGTGCGGCAAAGACAAACTGATGATATTATCGAAGATTTCACTAGACTCAACAGCGCACGCAATGGCCTCCTCTATCACTTGGACTTCCTCGCACTGGACCAAAACGTTTGCTTCAGCACAATCGAGATTGTCCTCCTTCATGAGAGTGGGCACGACACCACGCAGGTCTGCAACATCCTGCAAATTGACCTCAATGAAAATATCAGAAATAGATGTAGATTCGTGTGTAGTGGGAGAAGACGTGCCACTTGAGAGTTCGGGCTCACTCTCCACACAAGGGCACAAATCCACGCAAAGTGGTACGTGAACCGAAGAGGTATGGGGGTCGCATCAGAAACAAAGTCATGAGGGGCACTGATGCACGTGTCGATTCCAAAAACTTCAAGCAGTGAAGGTGGAAGGGACACGTAACCAGAGGAAGGAGCTGTCTTCGCCAAATTCGAGGATGGGACAATCCGGATATCCGGCTCATCGTCATCCGCCAATTGGCGAAGATAATCCGCACAGTCCTTCAAGGCGTTCTCTGTACTTTTGCAAAATAAACACTGCATTACTGGCTTTGCCGGCACCCAAGGTGCGGTAGCCGCATAATAGTGCGACATCGGAGGCGCAGTAGAAGAGACAAAAGATTTATGGGACCCGTACGGTTTCCGAACAACACCATACTCTTTGGGACACCTATCACTAGCGTGGGATGTGTCCCCTCACCAACGACATCGGATATTCAAATGTGCCCACATGATATAGAAGAAGAAAATAGCATGAAAAAGAGTAAATTAAAAAGAATAAAAGACCTAATCGAAAACAATCGATTCACAGCCAAAATCTCATCACGCCTGCATTCCCCGGCAACGGCGCCAAAAACTTGATGCGCGTTCGACAAGTGCACCGGTCGCTGTCAAATAATAAATTTGGGAATAGCTTCCCCAAATGTCGATCTATTGAGGAATGCAGGATATGGTGACAAGAAAGTAGAGTGAGGTAATTATTTCGACGAGTAAAAGAAAGTAAAAACAAGGGCGTTGATTGGTGTCCTAAGCTATTGCAGAAATAAGATGCAGGTCAAAACTCCGCTTCGCAAGGCGGGATGGATGCAACGGTCGCGATGCCGTGCTTCGGAAAGCGCGTGGATGGAAAGTAATTGTGACGGTTGAGGGTCGCATACACCTGTTCGCAAAGTGGGGGTGAGTGCAGCGACCGCGATGCCGCGCTTCAGTATGTGGGTGAAATGGCCACAGTGCGGGGTTTTGTGAGGGTCGTATTCACCTATTCGCCAACATCACTACTAGCAATTGCTAGATGGCAACACCAAACACTCACACCACAATCACCACGAAAGCACACCTCAAGCACTCATAAAGCATGAAAACATTTCATAATATATAACAAGAAGTTCAACAAATATAGAGTGCAACATAATCAACATAAAGAAGATTACACTAACAACAATAGTCCAAGAGGAGAAAAATGCAAGAGATACAACCGAATCCGGAGGCATGCTGTAGATTCACATTAGGAATCGTCGGGTTGTCAATCCGCGTCCTAGCTCAGTCCCAGCTATCGTCCGGGGTAGAGGAGGGTTGTCACTTCCTCCCAATGGACCCGTCTTCTCCAGTAAACTACAATCCGGCCACGTCCGATGCGAAGAACTCCTAGCTTGGCGATGAAGATGAGTGTAGAATCCTCTCCTTGAAGAGCTTGGATGATGCGAGGTGGCCTCGGGCAAAAAGGGGAGGAATAGTGGAAGAAAATGGAGCAGTCGCCCCTTCCGGCGGAAGAAATCGCGGAACAGAATCGGGTCCTGAAAAACCTAAAAATCGCAGTTTAAATAGAACAGATTGCAGAATTTGTTCATGCACGACTAAACGCACGACCGTGCGTAAAAACACCCGACCAAATTCAAAATGCTGTTTTGGGCCTCAAATGAACGCGCACGATCGACCAGATTGTGCGTGAAGGATAAACGCACGACCGTGCTATCTGGAAAATTGCAAAATGACATAAATTCTTAGATAAAAGAGGGAAACTCGTGCGATTTTGCTCACGCACGATCAAAACTGACCGTGCGCGAACAAAACGCATGAGCCGGGGCAGATCACCATTTATAAGTACTGCAGGAATCGCACGGTCGATGAAATCGTGTGTCAAGGAATCGCACGGCCGTGCGATTTCTCCAGGTTGCAATTCCCATAGAATGAGGATCTGCCCACCTGCAATATAAACCAACAAGCTGGGGAACAAACCACAAGCACACAGAAATAAATAATAACAACAAAATAAAGACATGGGGAGCATCATGTGCTTACCCCCAGCAGAATAGTGCGCAATTGCACACCACAATGGGCCAAAATGAGCACTTCGTGAAGAAATGTGTTCAAGTGAAATATAAGCAATAATGTGCAGAAAGTGACGTGCATGTGCGTGAAAATAAGCCCAGATGAGTCCAAATATGTGTATATAAATGGGACTCATCAATCATCACGGGAAATTCTGAGTTGGAGGTAGCTAGGCTTCGAGCTGAGCTAGCTATCATATTTGAGATGAAGGACTTGGGTGAGCTCCACCATTTCCTTGGGCTCGAAGTGGGGAGGAAAGAAAGCGGAATGCTTGTTTCCCAAAAGGGGTATGCAGAACGAATTGTAAAGTGATTCGGCATGGAAGGGGGGATGAGCAGCTCTACTCCACTAGAGGTTGGTATTCATCTTCGACGAGATGTTGTGAAGGTTCTTTCTGATCCTTTGGTGTTCTGGGCTTTGGTCGGGAGTCTGATATATTTGACGATCACGAGGCTGGATATTGCTTATGCGGTTGACTGGGTAAGCCGGTATATGGCAGAGACATAGAAGCCTCGTCTGATGGCGGCGAGGAGCATTTTGAAGTATGCCAAGACCACCTCTGATTTGGGTCTCTTCTATGGGAAGAACTCGGGCTTTTTCTTGCATGGATACATGGATGCTAATTATGGAGGAGATTCAGATGATCGGAGATCGACTTCTGGATACATCTTTATGACGGGCTCTACAGTTATATCATGGTGCAGCAAGAAGCAGGATTCTGTGTCTATCTCTACCACGGAAGCAGAGTACAAAGCTTCGGCTTTGGCAGATCAGGAATCCATCTGGCTTAGGAGGCTTGTGGAGGACAATCATAGGGAGGTGCATGGTCCTACTCTGCTTCGAGGTGACAATGAGAGTGCCCTCCAACTGGTGAACAATCCAGTTTGCCATGCGCAAACCAAACACATAGAGATTCAACATCATTTCGTTCGGGAGAAGGTGTTGGAGGGATCTCTTATGGTTGAGCACGTGCAGAGAAAGGATAATGTCGCGGACAGATTTACAAAGCCATTGTCAAAGGAACCATTCACACGGTTGAGGTGTCTACTTGGGCTGACTTCCACTTCCCACTTCAAGGGGGGTGTTAAATTTTTGAAGTGGAAGTGTCATCCGAGAGGTCTATTTCTGGAGACCGCAGAGACCGCGCGACTTGGCGCTGTGGTCGCGAGTCTTTGGTGTTGGCGACTTGTGTTTGGTCTGCCTGTTTTGCCCAAGTATCCATGTTCTGGTACTAGACCGGGCGGTCTAGTTTTGGAGGTCGCTTCTATGGTCTCTTACTACGGTCTGCATAAGTTCATTCTGGCGGACAGCTTGGTATGTCAGGATGTTCATGTAGCGCCATTCTTATAAGAATCCGGGCGGGTTGTATGAGCTTGTTCTGGCGGTCTGCTCTTGATCGGTCTGATGCTCATGTCTATTCTTACAAGAGGCTGGGCGGTCTGCCGGTTTGTTCTTGGCAAGATGTCTTTCTTGGACAGTTTTGCTTAAGTACAATAAGGTCTTATAGAGACCGCGTGGTCTGGTACTGGTGACCGCGTGCTTCAAAAAGGAAGGTAACTGTATCCCTTAGGGCGGTGACGACATCTGTTCCTTTGCCTATAAATAGGGACGCTGGGGTAGCTATTCATACGCAAGAACTGTAAGAACTAAAGCTGGCTTGATTGTGCCGGTCTCTCCTTGAGGTCGTGCGGCTTGAGTTTTTGCCTGACCGGTTTGTTAGTTCGTAGGTTAGCGGCTAGCAGTCACCGTCAGCATTCTCCTTTCTTTCCAGTTTTGAATAAACCAGTTCGGCAACAGTCTGTCTGTGCGGATTGTGTTTTGGAGTTCTTGGACTATGCAGCAAACTCAGTTGATCAGGCGACCTTATGTGGTCGGGCGGTCTTGAGTTACAGTCTTGCAGCAGTAAGCAGTTCATCGTCAAGTGTTCGCGGGTTCTTCTATGATCTTGAGACCGTGTGGTCTGGACGATCAAGAAGTGCGGACAGTTGTTTTTTAGTGGTTGAATAAAGCAGCGAGTTTTTTAGTGGTTGAATAAACCCTTTGTGCAGTCTGTGGTTGCGGTCTGACAACAGCGGCTTGTGCTATGTTCGCACGGTCTCAAGGATAGTCATGCGGCTTGCCTGTTCGAGTGGTCTGGCGGTCTCTGCTTTGGCAGTTCGCTGGCGGCTTGTTTCTTGTGTCTTGTGCTTCTCTCCTTTGTGATTCTTATGAATCATGTCTCATCATGTATGTCTCGAGCTGTAAAGAGATAGTGAATAACAAGAGCACTATTCTATCTTCCTATTGTCATTGATTGTCCTTCTTGTGGATTGTTGTTGAAGTGTTCCGCATTTATTACTTCACTCCTCAACCTCTAAAATTTTAACAGTGCCGACTTCTATTCGACGCAAGTTTTAACTCAACTGAATTTGTGCTTCTCTTAGGCCTGGTCTTGGCATACTAAGTGAATGTGATATCTTAGGACATCTAAGGACCATTTTACCCTTTCTATACAATGTGGGAAAAACAACCTAATCTGGTGAAATCACTTTAAAATAATTTGTTAGATAAATCATAAGGGTTTTTCCCAACAATGGGAAGGAGAAGAATGCTGGGTAAAGGAGAGGTAGACCTGCGCGTTGGAAATGGAGCAAGAGTTGCTGCCATTGCCGCAGGAGTGTATCGTCTTTCCTTGCCCACTGGCTTATTATTGAACTTAATAACTGTTATTTTGTTCATGCTATAACTAGAAACATCATTTCTATTTCATGTTTAGACATGAATGGCTTTTCTTTTGTGATTAGGAAAAATTGTTGTTCTATTTATAAGAATGATGTTTGTTATGGCGTTGCTCAAATGTTTAACGGTTTGTATGTTTTCAACATAAATCATCCAATATATATCATAGAAAATACCAAAAGACTAAAAACTAATAACTCTAATACTACATATCTTTGACATTGTCGTTTAGGCCATACAAAAGAGAAACGCATATCCAAGCTCCATAAAGATGGACTATTGGACTCATTTTATTATGAATCATTTGAGAGATGTGAGTCTTGTTTATTAGGCAAGATGACAAAAGCCCCTTTCACCAGTAGTAGTGAGAGGGATGATGATCTCTTGGGTGTAATACATAGTGATGTATGTGGATCCATGATTTTTATGGCTAGAGGTGGGTACTACTACTTCGTTATATTTACTGATGATTTCAGTAGATATATATATCTTATGAAGTGTAAATTCGAAACCTTTGAAAAGATCAAAGAGTTTAAGAATGAAGTAGAGAACCAATTGGGAAAATGATTTAGGCACTCCGATCTAATAGAGGTGGCGAATACCTAAGTCGTGTGTTTCATGATCATCTGAAGGAGTGTGGTATTGTATCACAACTCACTCCACCTAGAACACCACAACATAATGGTGTTTCTGAGAGGAGGAATCTTACTTTGTTAGACGTGGTGCGGTCAATGATGAGTCGTGCAGATTTGCCCATTTCCTTTTGGGGATTTTCTCTAGAGACTGCTCCTTTCACTTTAAATCGTGCTCCAACGAAAACGGTTCTAAAGACACCATATGAGGTATGGATTGGGATGCGTCCTAGTATGTCTTTTTATTAAGATTTGTGGTTATGAGGCAAACGTGTGACGTCAAATGCCTAACAAGCTGGAACCCAAGTCCGATAAGTGTTATCTGGTGGGGTATCCTAGGGAGACCAAAGGGTACTACTTCTACCTGCCTTCTGAGGGCAAAGTATTTGTTGCAAGGACAGATGCCTTTTTGGAGAAAGAGTTCTTATCCAAAAAGACAGCAAAGGTAGAACTTGAAGAAGTTCATGAACCACAAACTGAAAACGAACCAGAATTGGAACCTGAGCAAGGACTACACATAGTTATAGCTAGAGAGCCTTCTCAAGAAACACAAGTCCTACGTAGATCTGGTAGACCAAAATTTTAGCCTGAGAGCTATGTATTTCTCATGTCTCAGATAAGTAATGTGTTTCTTATGGATCATGATGATAAGCCTGCAACCTACCAAGAGGCTATGAATGGACCAGACTCCTAGAAGTATCTTGACGCCATGAAATATGAAATGGACTCCATGTATGCAAACCAAGTTTGGACCTTGGTGGAACCACTTGAAGGCATACGACCCATAGGGTGCAAGTGGGTCTTCAAAAAGAAGATCGACATGGATGAGAATGTACTAACATTAAAAGGGCGTTTAGTGACTAAAGGTTTCAAGCAAATTCATTGTGTTGACTATGATGAGACCTTTTCCCATGTTGTTATGGTTAAGTCCATCAGAATTTTGTTTGTTATTGCTGCGTATTATGACTACAAGATCTGGCAAATATATGTCAAAATGGCTTTCCTTAATGGAAACCTCTTTGAGGAAGTGTATATGACACAACCCGAGTGTTTTGTATCTCCAAATGAAGCCACTAAAATATGCAAGCTACTGAGATCAATTTATGGATTGAAATAGGCTTCTCGAAGTTGGAATCTACATTTTGATGAGAAAATCAAAGAGTTTGGTTTCATCAAGAATGAAGTTGAACCTTGTGTTTATAAGAGGATTAGTGGGAGCATTGTTGTCTTCCTGATATTGTATGTAGATGAGATACTGTAGATTAGGAATGACATTCCGACCCTGCAAGTTGTTAAGAACAACCTAGGGAACTGCTTTTCTATGAAAGACTTGGGCGAAGTAACTTATATACTTGCTATTAAGATCTATAGAGATGGAACGAAGAAGTTGTTGGGTTTGACCCAAAGTACATACATTGAGAAGGTGTTGAAATGGTTCAGCATGCTTGAGTCTAAGAAGGGATTCATACCCATGTCTCATGGTGTGAGTCTCTATAAGGACCAGTGTCCTAAATATTTGGAAGATAAGGACCACATGAAGTTGATTCCATATACATCGACAATTGGATCAATCTTGTATGCGATGTTATGTACTCGACCCAATGTCTCCTATGCTCTAAGTATGACAAGAAGATATCAGCCTGATTCCAGTGATAGTTACTGGACTGTCATCAAGAACATCTTAAAGTACTTGAGAAGGACAAAGGATGTATTCTTGGTGTTTGGTGAAGAGGAAGAGCTCGTTGTAAAGGGTTACACAAATACTAGCTTCCAAACTGATAGTGACGACTCAAAGTCTCAATCAGTTTTTGTATTTTTCCTAAATGGAGGAGCTATAAGCTAGAAGAATTCTAAGCAAGTGATAGTTGATGATTCTATGACTGAGGATGAGTATATCGCTGTTGCAAATGCGGCGAAGGAGGCTGTGCGGATTATGAAATTCATCAGCAAGATTGATGTAGTTCCTAGCATTGTTGATCCCATAGTTCTCTACTGTGACAACAGTGGTGCTATTGCACAAGCTAAGGAACCTAGATCTCATTAGCGCTCTAAGAACATACTTCGGTGGTTCCATCTTCTTCTAGAGATTGTCGATCGAGGAGATATGAGCATATGCAAAATACCGACTGAAGAGAATATTGCGGATCCACTAATGAAGCCCCTTGCACAGAGAAAGCATGATTATTGTTGGGAATCTTGCCCTTATGACTCCTGATTTGAAGAAGCCACCAATTCAAGAGAACTACACATTGTATTTGATAACACATCTAGTTTATCATTTCAGTGAAAGCTAAGTGCAAGAATGACTTGGGTATAGGCTTATTGTCACCGAGCATAGTTATGATAATGTAATCCTTCATTGTCATAACATCATGCTGACAAAGTCCTAGACCATGTTAGTCTTGTCACTTATTCAAGTGAAGCATCAAAAGAATTGAAGAAACGCTCAAGGAAGTCAAGAAGCTCAATTCAGTTCATGTCAGGAATAAGCACTCCTATTTGTTTATGTTATATGACTTAAAGTATTTATTTGAAGTCATAATAACATCTATCTTGAAGACTTTACCTGAAAAGTTCAAAGAAAAATACTGAATTCAGAAGGCTGTGAAAGTCAGAAAATTGTTCAAGTAAAATTTGACGGGACGGCCTGTCGATCGAACTCAAAACATCGACGGGAAGATAAGTCTACAGAATCAATCGACAAGATAGACTTACTATTTTGAAAAGTCTACTAGACAAAGGATCGACTGGATCAATGTCGATCGACGGGATGATCTCAACATCAACGGGACAGACTCCAATTTACTCAGAATTGGTCTAAGTACTGGATCGATTGGATCAATGTCGATCGACGGGATGATCTTAATATCGACGGGACAGACTCCAATTCATTTAGAATTATTCTAAGTACTTGAATAGCGCATGACAGCATTAATTCTCCAATATTTTAACGCCAATCAAGGCGTATTACAGTGGTATATCTATGGAAGACCTTAAAGGATTAATTCGTTGAATAATTGGTTATGGAATAATATTATCAATTATTATGACTGGAATATCAGGCAGATTTATGCATTCCATTCTAATCCTTAATTACCATATGTGAAATATTCCTAATTGTGTTAAATTTGAAATATTCCCTTTTCTGATCAAATTTGAAGATTCAAATTCAGAAACAATTATGTCTTCCAATATACTCCTCCATTTCCTCTTTACATGTTGTTACTAATGATAAAAATGATCTGAAACATAGAAGAAAATTAGACAACAATCATTCCTTAAGTCATCCTGCTATCAAGAGCAGAATCCTTCTAAGTTTTCAAGAATCTTGCTAGATCCAGATTCAGAAGAAAGAAATTACTGAACACAAGAAAATGTATTTCTGTTGTTGTTGTCAGTCTCCTTGATATAGATCTGAACTAACAAGTTATACTCTATCATATTTCAAGGGAGAAGAAGCATACTGCTAGACTTATATTGAAGACTCAAGATCTAATTCTTATTCTTTACTGAGTCTATCATTGTACAAAAACACTGTAAATCTATAAACATTGTGTAAGATCTTTGTGATCTGAGTGTAGGGTCATTGTCATCTGAGTGTAGGATTCCTATGAGAATCTGAGGTAGGATCTTGGTGATCTGAGTGTAGGGTCTTTGTGACCTGAGTGTAAGATCTGAGTGATCTGAGTGTAGGTGATGAGTACTATTTGTACTCATCTTTTAGCATAATTTTGATGTAATTTTAATATGAATTTATATCAATTATTTGTTTTATCTTATAATAATCATTCCTTTTTTATTTCTGTCACTAATATAAGTTTAGTTTATGTTTTGCAGGTTTTCTGGGCACTTTGAGCAAAAATATCAAGTACACGCCCAAGGTCACGGGCGTGACCAAGGGCGTGTCAGCCTAAGATGTGTTCCAGACCTGCTGCCGCTACTTCGGGCCCATTCCGTGAAAATTCGCCAAGTACACGCCCCAGGTCACGCCCGTGACCAAGGGCGTGACATCCAAGTCACGGTCGGGACCACGCCACCAGCATCCAGATCGAGCCGCCGCGTCATTTAAAGTTACACGCCCTCGATCACGGGCGTGACCGAGGGCGTGACCTACAGTCACGGGCGTGACTCGCCCCGCGCTTCTTCCCGCCAGAGTTTCCCGCCAGCAGCACTATTTCAAGATTACACGCCCCAGGTCACGGGCGTGACCTAGGGCGTGACGCGTCCGAAACGCCTGCATTGAAGCCAGAACGCGCCCTCTACGCACCAGCATCGATCACGCCCCTTACACGCCCTTGGTCACGGGCGTGACCAAGGGCGTGTAACCTCATTTTTTCAGCTATATAAAGCCAGCTTTTCCAGATGTAGAAAAAACGAGTTTTTTAGGATTAGATACTTCGTTTCATGTTTATTTTTCATGTTTTAGTAGTCTTGTAATCCTTCTTCTTGCAAATTGTATTTTCATTTCAATAGTCGTAATTCTCAATTTCATAGCTTGTACTCTCTTTTGTAATTTAATAAATTAGAATCTTTTCTTCTCTCATTCCCTCTCTCTTTTATGATACGCTCTTTTATTTTTTTTGATTCCCCAATCTCCATGAGTACCTAAAATCTCTATTGGTACTCGATCGAGATGATCCAAGGAATAACATTGGTTTTGAAGTAATTTAGAATTGCTCTCTCTTTTCTAAAAACGCTTAAGATTTATCCTTGATTTTAATGAAATGAGATTATACTTTCTAGTTTATAATTCTCGTTCTTATTTTCGTTCTTTAGTTAGCCGAACAAGCTCGTAAGGCGAATCGATCATTCAAGGATAAAAAGAGTAGAATGCAATCCTCGAGAGAGGACGACGTTACCCTTCCGGATTGGAGTAAAAGCCAATAGCGGGATTCACTTCGATAAGGCGAGTTTTAGGGGTTTCGATTCTAGAACGAGAGTTCGATTGATCAACCTAAACTCAGGTGAGCGCATCCTCGAGAGAGGTGCGTTCATAATTCGGGAATCTCCACGGTCAAGGCTATTTTATTAAGAGAATGCGCTTTTATTCTTCGTTCTTATTTTATCTCCAAGGTGATTCAAAGATCGAGTGCTGACCTTTTTACTCGTCATTTAATTTAATCTTATTTTTATTTTCCGTTTGCAAAATCACTCCCAAGTTCTATTTGATAAAATAATAGAGATTTTCTTGAAGTAAGAGTACTCAACCGCCCCGAGTCTAATACGACCTTGTTTCAATAACCTATACTACATTCGATACGGTACACTTGCCGTTATCGTTTGCAAGCATAGTTTTGCCCCACCAAGTTTTTGGCGCCGTTGCCGGGGAACACGGTTGATATTTCGAAAAAAGAAATATTTATTAATTTTATCGTCCTCTTTCTTCTTCCCCTTTTTCTTTAAAATTAAAAAAAAAAAATTTAAAAAAAAGCGCAATCTAAATTCTCGGAAAGGACGCTTTGGGTTTGAATTCCCATCATAGCCTCTAGTACCTTGCAAACCCTTCACCGGGTAGATCTTGGGAAGTCCGGGACTAATTTAACCCGCTTTTTGAAAAAGAAAATTTATAATAAAAATATTTATAAAATTCCATTCATTTAGGTGAAGGTTGTTTCCTTTTTATTTATTTTAATATGAAAGAATCTGAATTGGCTGTTAAGGTTGTCGAGCTTCGAAACCAACTTTATCTCTTACAAGCCGCACGAGAATGCCAATTTAGTTGTCATTATTGTGGTGCGCCTCATCAAAGTGAGGAATGTTATTTGCATTCTTATTCTCAAAATAATTATTATGAAAATAATTATCCTCAATATTATGAAAATAATTTTGATAATAACTACGATCATAATTTTTCATCTTTTAATAATTTTTCAAACTTTGATGAAAATAAATTTTCAAATTTTAATGAAAATAATCTTTCGGCATTTAATAAATGTTCTTCTAGCTCCGAAGTAGATTATTCCTCGTGGCAAGCTCACCCGGATAGTTTACGGAGCAATGAAGATAAATCTTTAGTTCCGAATTTTTGTTTTTCTTCTTATACACCGCTGTCTTCGTTCTCTAATTTGGGGGAAATTTCGCAAATTCATATAGATACTTCCCCCCAAAATTTAGAGGAAAATGTCATTTCGTCTAGCATTTTCTCTAATTTTCACAAGAATAATTTTTCGGCTTCTAATAATTTTTCTTCTATCCCCGAAGTAGATTATTCTTGGTGGCAAGGTCACCCGGATAGTTTACGGGGCGATGAAGATAAATCTTTAGAATCGAATTCTTGTTCTTCTTCTTTTACGCCGCAACCTTCGTGCTCTAATTTTGGGGAATGTCCGCCGATTCAAATAGATACTACCCCCCAAATTTTAGAGGAAAATTTTATTTCTACTAGTATTTTTTCTCCACCTTCGGATGATTTAGTTATGGAGGAACATGTGGTTTCATGTAATCCCATAACTTCTTTTACCGAAGATGAAGAAAAATTACTTTACCAAGAATTTCTTAAAGTTATGGGCACCTCAGATGAAATAGAAGAAGAACAAGTTTCTTCCCCTACTTCACCCGGATTTTATTTTTTTTGTCATGAATACTGATGGCGCAAATCTCACACACCGCTATAGGCGGTAGCTCGACTGCGACACGAAACGGCAGTGTACCGATCGTTCAAGTAATATAAAATGGGAATGAATCCCCAAGTATCGATCTCTTGAGGAACACAGTAAGGTGGAGTTAACGTTCGAGGAGGACTTGAGATTGAAGTCCTAAACGTCGGATGGAATGCGGGGGAGTTGGGTTGGCTTTTGGAAAATAAAATAAAAGCTATCAACTACTCCTATGCAATGCCGCTATGCAAAGCTTCGTTTGGCGGGATGGAGACTAGGCAGGCCTTGAGCGCGCTGCGTCGCAAGGGCGGATGGACGAGAAGGCAAGCGGAATTGAACAATGCAGGCCTTGAGCGCGCTGCTTCGTAAGGCGGGATGGAATACGGGCCGCGATGCCACGCTTCGGTAGGCGGATGGGCGAGTAGGCTAGCGGAATGAGGGTCGTAAGCACCTCTTCGACAAGCACGCCACTAGCAATTGCTAGTGCGGCACCGGACACGGTGGTGGAGTGGAAAAGGGATGGTGGCGCACCTCATAAACACATAAACCACAAAAGCATTTCACAACAATATGAAATATATATAACTAAAAGCAAGTTTAAGTGCTCTTCATCAAAATACACAAGATCTAGCTATTACAACAATCAATAAGAGAAGAATAAGGCAAGAAATCGACCGAATCCGAAGGCTCGTTGTAGATTCACGGTTGGAATCGCCGGGTTGTCAATCCGCGTCCAAGCTCGATCCGCAACTACGTCCGGGGTAGAGAGAGCTGTCACGACTCTCCAATGGACCCGTCTTCTTCGTGTCACGATCCGGTGGAGGTTGCAAACTTCCTCTTGCTTGACGATAATGGCGGCTAGGTCTTCCTTTGGAGCTCTTGGATGAAGGAGGAGGCCGAGAGGAGACTCCGGCTCAAGATCGGCATGAAGAACAAGCCCGGAGCACCTCTAGATGGTGGGCGACGGTGGAGGGGCGAATCTGGGCGGAACCGGGCGGAAAACGGCGGCTGAAATTCGGGATGCTGACCTAAATCGCGAGCAGGGAATTTATAGGCGCTGGAATTAAACAGTGCGCACGGTCAGTGGCGCACGACCAGTGGTCGTGCGCACTAGAATCCTGTGATCGTGCGCTCTGCCTGGACGGAACCTTCAAAGACAGAAATTATAAAATAACATGTTCGCACGACCAGTGGCGCACGACCGGTGGTCGTGCGCACTGGAGTTGATGGTCGTGCGCACTACAGCAAACAGAACTCGGAAATTTAATGGCAAATGCGCACGAGCAGTGGCGCACGACCGGTGGTCGTGCGCGCTGGCATTGATGGTCGTGCGCACTGCACCAAACAGAACTCATAAAAAAGGGTCAAGTGCACACGATCAGTGGCGCACGACCAGTGGTCGTGCGCAATAGAATCGGTGATCGTGCGCAGTGTTCCTGTGCAGAATTGCACCGGGAACACTCGCACGACTCCTATTCCAGGCACAACCACAAATCTAGCCACTGAAAGTGGCACTTGACAGCACATGAATACTACTAATGATAATAAGCACGAAAATCACACCAAAGTGGGCCTAGATGTGCACCTAGAATGGATTGATCAATATGAACTATAACATGGCTAAAGTGCGGTGAAATGACTAGAAAAACGGCCCAAATGAGTCCATATATGTGTATATAATCGGGACTCATCACACCCCCAGACTTACCTGTTTGCGCGTCCCGAGCAAACAAATTCTAAGCGAACGGGGAAAGAAAAGAAGATGGCTTAAAACTACAATAAAGAGTACCATGCGAAGTCGCATGCTCACGTGCATAAGAAGAATAGTAGAGAAGATTTCTGATTATATAAACAGTCTATATATTTCTAAAAGAGTAAAAGCATATTACAACTACTCAAAATGGTGAACTACGGTGAATCATTCGGTCATGCATACGGAGAAAGTAAACTAAACGCTGAGATGAGCATTGCTCAAGATCGGGATGCCGGACAAACTCCACCGAAATCCATCGGTGTCGGTGACCATAGGCTTGCCCGGTCACATTCTCTCCACGGCACTGGTTTGACTCAAATGCGTGAATCAATAGGACTTTAGGTTTTAAATGGGGCTTGGGTTTAGGTGAGGTATACAATGATAAAGACGATGGTTCAAATACTAAAACCAAATGAGCAAATGCATAACATTATCCAAGTGGCCACAAAACACGCGGATGCACCACACCCCCAGACTTAGACTTAGATGCATGGGTGTGTGCACCGCCTACTCCCAAATATAAATCTCAAACAGATTTTTTTTTCAATTAAACTTTTCATTCTTCTTTTTCTTTTCAAATCTTTTTCTTCTTTTCTTTTTCATTCTTTAACAATTTCAGCAACATTTCAAAGATGCACAACCACATTTTCACAATGTACTACCACAATCAACACCACCAATTTGAAATTTAAACAAAATGCTTGCTTTTTGGGTGTGCGACTAGGATTGGAGTTTAGGCTTTGGTGAACAATAGTGGGGCTGAACCAAAAGAATGGGGTAGGCACAATTGGGCTAGCGAGGAAATGATGATAGGAATGGCACAAAGGCTCAACCGGGCCAAGATGATGGCCTATATCACATTCACACAATTGACTAACCGTATACCCATGCTTCAAGAATCGCTTGGGGCAAGTTCTAGCCACCGAGAAAGATTCTCCTTTCTCCCGACTCAAGCAATACGAGTCTAGCGATCGTTTACACACATCCCTACGCTACCGTTTGATTCACACCGGATTCACCATTTGAGTAGAGTAAACAACATTTACACTAGTAGAGAAAAATATAAAACCATAGTATAAAAAGAAATCTAATCTACACGAATTTCTATGCAACCGAGCACTCGACTAGGAGCACTACTAGAGTCAACATTTTACTCTGCTACATAGTCCTAAGCCATCACCTAGACTTTCCCAAATAAGCAGAAGAATTAAATTCACTACAGAGCACGCATACAGACGAGTACGCGCTCAAGTGGGTGCTGTGGTGTGCAATGAAAATAAACAAAACATTTTAAATGAAATCTTCTAGTATGCAGTGCAATAGTGCACGTGAGCGGGTAAACAAAACTACTCTCCCCCAGACTTAAACTAAACAATCCGCATAATATATGACATGAAAATCAGAAAAAGCTAGGGAAAGAGAGTACCCAGTGCTCAGAAATGAGCACACCAGAAGATTGGCGTTTAAACCACGACTAAGCTGCAGCATCCGCCATCCAGAAGAAATACCTGCAGGGGTCAGCTCCGCAAAAACAAAAGACAAAAGAAAACTGAAAAGAAAGTACTACTAACTAAACATGATTAGAAGAAATAAGAATGCAAGAAAATAAAGATAACTACTGGGGTTATTGTCCTCCCAGCACGACTTATTCAAACTTTAAGAGTTCTAGCTAATGGGCCTATGGAAGGAGAAGTGGACAGGTAACTGGCCTAATATCCGTGTCGGTAGCGGGTACCGATACGGTGATAGAACAGTCACGCCTCTACCTGAATATAAATACCTGCTCCTCACAGGTAGAGGGAAAAGAAAGTAAGAAGAGGAGGAGGCCTGCTCCTCACTCATCTCACCAAAACTATCCTTGCCCAGCAAGGTATCGTCCACAGCAGGTCCGCAGGAGGAGAAGGCAACGAATGAGGCTTCCTTAATGGAGGAGGGATCAACCTCCTCGCATAAAAGGACACACTCATCATTGACTTGAGCACAAAGCTCCAAGTCCTCCGGAAGTACCTGTGAAGACTCAACCTGCACAGGCTCAGATGAAGAAGGGGGGTCAGGAAATAAAAGAGAAGAATGACAAAAATAATCTGAAATCGGGGGAGTGGTCCCGGTCTCACTCCCATTAGATTGGGAAAGTAAAATAATGTTAGCATTGTCATCAATGCTACAAGATTCGGCGGGATCAGTGGTGGCCAGGCTTAGGATTTGGACTTCCTCCACCGGTGCTGAGGAAAACTCCTCTTCACCTAGAAGGTTGTCCTCCTCCATAGGAATAGGCACAATACTAAGATCAACTGCCTCCTCCTGCAACACATCATCAACAATGTCGTCAGAGACGAGTGTAGTATGCACAACAGGGAGAGGAATAGTGATCGGATAAAAGTCGAGCACCGATTCCTCACAAAGAATCGAATCCACTAGAGGTGGTGGATGCACTGGGAGAATGGGCTCAGCAATATCGGTGCCCAGATCAGCCACGCATCTGGTGACTGTGTCAACGCCATACCCTTCAAGATGTGAAGGTGGCAAAGACACAAAACCGGATGTTGAAGGTGTGCCGCCAGAGTTAGGATTCGGGACGATCCGGATATCCGGCTCATCATCCTCATCCAATTGGCGACGAAAAGCAGCACAATCCTTCAGGGCATGATCTGTGCTCCAACAAAACTGGCACTGCCTAGCGGGCTTCTTTGGCACAGCGGGGGCTGGAGCCGAAAAGAAGTATGACGGTAAAGGCTCAGCAGAGTAGCCATAAGACTTACGCGCACCATATGGAGTACCAGACGAAGTCGGTGCTCCATATGCTGGGCTATAAGAATTATGCCTACTATTCTCCGTAGGACATTCATCACTAGAGTGGGAGGTAGCTCCACACCAACGACAACGGAAATTAAGATGTGCCCACATAGTGTGAAGATAATAAGATTCAAAATAAAAGTGCTATTGTGCAAAATACTACACCTAACAAAAATTACTAAAGCAACCTAATATAAAACAAGAAGAAGGAATAAAAAGAACAGAAATAAAACAAAAGATGCAATTTACAAATGAAAGGGCTTCTCTCTCAGATTCTCCCTCTCCAGAAAACTCACACGACTGTGTTCCCCGGCAACGACGCCAAAAACTTGATGGCGCAAATCTCACACACCGCTATAGGCGGTAGCTCGACTGCGACACGAAACGGCAGTGTACCGATCGTTCAAGTAATATAAAATGGGAATGAATCCCCAAGTATCGATCTCTTGAGGAACACAGTAAGGTGGAGTTAACGTTCGAGGAGGACTTGAGATTGAAGTCCTAAACGTCGGATGGAATGCGGGGGAGTTGGGTTGGCTTTTGGAAAATAAAATAAAAGCTATCAACTACTCCTATGCAATGCCGCTATGCAAAGCTTCGTTTGGCGGGATGGAGACTAGGCAGGCCTTGAGCGCGCTGCGTCGCAAGGGCGGATGGACGAGAAGGCAAGCGGAATTGAACAATGCAGGCCTTGAGCGCGCTGCTTCGTAAGGCGGGATGGAATACGGGCCGCGATGCCACGCTTCGGTAGGCGGATGGGCGAGTAGGCTAGCGGAATGAGGGTCGTAAGCACCTCTTCGACAAGCACGCCACTAGCAATTGCTAGTGCGGCACCGGACACGGTGGTGGAGTGGAAAAGGGATGGTGGCGCACCTCATAAACACATAAACCACAAAAGCATTTCACAACAATATGAAATATATATAACTAAAAGCAAGTTTAAGTGCTCTTCATCAAAATACACAAGATCTAGCTATTACAACAATCAATAAGAGAAGAATAAGGCAAGAAATCGACCGAATCCGAAGGCTCGTTGTAGATTCACGGTTGGAATCGCCGGGTTGTCAATCCGCGTCCAAGCTCGGTCCGCAACTACGTCCGGGGTAGAGAGAGCTGTCACGACTCTCCAATGGACCCGTCTTCTTCGTGTCACGATCCGGTGGAGGTTGCAAACTTCCTCTTGCTTGACAATAATGGCGGCTAGGTCTTCCTTTGGAGCTCTTGGATGAAGGAGGAGGCCGAGAGGAGACTCCGGCTCAAGATCGGCGTGAAGAACAAGCCCGGAGCACCTCTAGATGGTGGGCGACGGTGGAGGGGCGAATCTGGGCGGAACCGGGCGGAAAACGGCGGCTGAAATTCGGGATGCTGACCTAAATCGCGAGCAGGGAATTTATAGGCGCTGGAATTAAACAGTGCGCACGGTCAGTGGCGCACGACCAGTGGTCGTGCGCACTAGAATCCTGTGATCGTGCGCTCTGCCTGGACGGAACCTGCAAAGACAGAAATTATAAAATAACATGTTCGCACGACCAGTGGCGCACGACCGGTGGTCGTGCGCACTAGAGTTGATGGTCGTGCGCACTACAGCAAACAGAACTCGGAAATTTAATGGCAAATGCGCACGAGCAGTGGCGCACGACCGGTGGTCGTGCGCGCTGGCATTGATGGTCGTGCGCACTGCACCAAACAGAACTCATAAAAAAGGGTCAAGTGCACACGATCAGTGGCGCACGACCAGTGGTCGTGCGCAATAGAACCGGTGATCGTGCGCAGTGTTCCTGTGCAGAATTGCACCGGGAACACTCGCACGACTCCTATTCCAGGCACAACCACAAATCTAGCCACTGAAAGTGGCACTTGACAGCACATGAATACTACTAATGATAATAAGCACGAAAATCACACCAAAGTGGGCCTAGATGTGCACCTAGCATGGATTGATCAATATGAACTATAACAGGGCTAAAGTGCGGTGAAATGACTAGAAAAATGGCCCAAATGAGTCCATATATGTGTATATAATCGGGACTCATCAAATACTCGCGAATTTCTTCTATCCAACCAAAAATTCATGAAAATTTAGTGTCCGAAAATTTAATTCCGCTTGATAATACACTAGATTTTTCTAAAGAAATAATTATTATAGAAAAGGAACAACCGGATCTTAATCATTTATTTTCGCAAGCGCCTCCTCCTTGCGAAATATTATCTGACAAGTTTAATTGTGATTCTCTTTATACTAATAATTTCCAGGTTGAAGATGAGCCGTTGCTACCCCAATTAATTGATGATCCATATGCCGCCCATCTTTATAAATTCAAATCACCTAAGGTATGTATAGGTGATTTGGATTTACATATTCAAGTTCAAGGACAAAAGGAGAATCACAAGATAAACGGAGGAGTTGTCGTGCGACTGACGCTGGCCCATTCACCCACGCGTGAATTAGGGGAGTTGCCTGTTCACTTCTCTTTCAAATTTCCATTTTCCTAACAATAACCGTCTAGCTTAAAGACGGGAAAAAGAAAGCGCTCTTGGGAGGCACCCCCTACTTATCTTTAATTTTATGTATTTTCCTTCTTTTTTTTTTAAAGTTTATTTTTCAAAATTTTCTTCATACTTAGTTTTAAACATTAGGACAATGTTTAATTTTAAGTATGGGGGTGTAGCTTCGCTTTCATTATTTTTTTTTATTTAAAAAAAAATAGTAATAATAATAAATAATGCCTAGCCTTGTTGTTTTTAATATTCTAGAAATTTAGTTTGAGGTACGATTATAAGTATTCCTACATTTTTAATTTAGCTAATATTTTATTTTATCAAAATTTGTTAAATTTAAATTTGAAGTAATTTGGTTTTAAGAAACATTTTATGTTTTTAATTCGATTAGAGAGTTAATTTAGCACTACTTCTCCGTTTAATTTTAAATAGCTTCACTTTGTGGTAAATTGGCTAAACATCTCTAGATTTTTTTCATTATATTTGCTTTTAACTTTAAGATCTTAGGAAATTTCATTCCACTAAAAATTTGCTCTCAAAATAGTTTAATTTATAAACTAGAAGTTTTCTTTACCCTTGGTAAACATATGTATTTTTTCTTTTCCCCTTTTGTTAGATCATATGTCATGGGAATAAGGAGATGTTAGTTCTTTATTCTCTGGTAAACATATGCAACCCAAAATTCCAAAAAAATGAAGAGAGAAAAATGTGTATATGTCATGGAAATGATAGGATAATAGTCTATCATTCTCTGGTATTACATATACTTAAAAAAATGAAAAAAAGGGGCTGAGAGGATAAAATTCATCACCCCAATCAAAAACCTCTTCATGTCCTTTGTCTTCATTTTGCCATTCCGCTTAAACACACTCCTAGCCAATTTCATTGTTTCTAGTCTTAAACTAAATTATTAAGAGAGCAATATTTTGGTAGGTGTCTTTTCCTTAAGTTTCTTTTATGTTAGAGTGTCTATAATTTTAATCTAATTTTGTTTGAAAATTTCTATAATTTCGATTGCTAAATAGTTATCTTGAGAAGTAGTTAGCTAAACAAATTCCTCTTTTTAAATTATCAACATAACTTATGACTTAATTCTTGAATTCCTAAAATTTGCTTTTGACTTATTCTTGGTTTAATAAAATTTTAGTTAATTAGAAATAATACCGATGTCTTGTAACTCTTCCCTCATTCTTTTGCTCTGGAATAGCAAAAGCTCAAGTATGGGGGTGTTTGATGAGTACTATTTGTACTCATCTTTTAGCATAATTTTGATGTAATTTTAATATGAATTTATATCAATTATTTGTTTTATCTTATAATAATCATTCCTTTTTATTTCTGTCACTAATATAAGTTTAGTTTATGTTTTGCAGGTTTTCTGGGCACTTTGAGCAAAAATATCAAGTACACGCCCAAGGTCACGGGCGTGACCAAGGGCGTGTCAGCCTAAGATGTTCTCCAGACCTGCTGCCGCTACTTCGGGCCCATTCCGTGAAAATTCGCCAAGTACACGCCCCAGGTCATGCCCGTGACCAAGGGCGTGACATCCAAGTCACGGTCGGGACCACGCCACCAGCATCCAGATCGAGCCGCCATGTCATTTAAAGTTACACGCCCTCGGTCACGGGCGTGACCGAGGGCGTGACCTACAGTCACGGGCGTGACTCGCCCCGCGCTTCTTCCCGCCAGAGTTTCCCGTCAGCAGCACTATTTCAAGATTACACGCCCCAGGTCACGGGCGTGACCTAGGGCGTGACGCGTCCGAAACGCCTGCATTGAAGCCAGAACGCGCCCTCTCCGCACCAGCATCGATCACGCCCCTTACACGCCCTTGGTCACGGGCGTGACCAAGGGCGTGTAACCTCATTTTTTCAGCTATATAAAGCCAGCTTTTCCAGATGTAGAAAAAACGAGTTTTTTAGGATTAGATACTTCGTTTCATGTTTATTTTTCATGTTTTAGTAGTCTTGTAATGCTTCTTCTTGCAAATTGTATTTTCATTTCAATAGTTGTAATTCTCAATTTCATAGCTTGTACTCTCTTTTGTAATTTAATAAATTAGAATCTTTTCTTCTCTCATTCCCTCTCTCTTTTATGATACGCTCTTTTATTTTTTTTGATTCCCCAATCTCCATGAGTACCTAAAATCTCTATTGGTACTCGATCGAGATGATCCAAGGAATAATATTGGTTTTGAAGTAATTTAGAATTGCTCTTTCTCTTTTCTAAAAACGCTTAAGATTTATCCTTGATTTTAATGAAATGAGATTATACTTTCTAGTTTATAATTCTCGTTCTTGTTTTCGTTCTTTAGTTAGCCGAACAAGCTCGTAAGGCGAATCGATCATTCAAGGATAAAAAGAGTAGAATGCAATCCTCGAGAGAGGACGACGTTACCCTTCCGGATTGGAGTAAAAGCCAATAGCGGGATTCACTTCGATAAGGCGAGTTTTAGGGGTTTCGATTCTAGAACGAGAGTTCGATTGATCAACCTAAACTCAGGTGAGCGCATCCTCGAGAGAGGTGCGTTCATAATTCGGGAATCTCCACGGTCAAGGCTATTTTATTAAGAGAATGCGCTTTTATTCTCCGTTCTTATTTTATCTCCAAGGTGATTCAAAGATCGAGTGCTGACCTTTTTACTCGTCATTTAATTTAATCTTATTTTTATTTTCCGTTTGCAAAATCACTCCCAAGTTCTATTTGATAAAATAATAGAGATTTTCTTGAAGTAAGAGTACTCAACCGCCCCGAGTCTAATACGACCTTGTTTCAATAACCTATACTACATTCGATACGGTACACTTGCCGTTATTGTTTGCAAGCATAGTTTTGCCCCACCAGTAGGATCAACTTGTAGATCTGAGAGTAAGTCTTGTGTTATAAAGACTGAGGTAGGAACTCTGTGTGAGTTCTGAGTTTTGGAGGAGTTTGGCCTTATCAAGCACACTGCTTGAAAGGTGTTGGGATAGTGGACTACCTCTTGACACATTATCTAGAGGGAACCACTATAAATCTCTGTGTGTTTTGATGTGCCCTTTAATTTCAAAAAGACAACACATATCACCTATAACACTATTCACTCCCCCTCTAGGTGTGATCCTTGTCATTCCTTAAGAATAACAATTATCATACTAGATCAATAAGTATTAGATACATGAATGATCATCTCTAGTAGGAGTCTTCTGGATTGTATTTGTGTCAGTTATTATTCATGTGATGGATAGATTATTTTAAATTTCATTTTACATTTATGGAGAATTCTTTTATTATGTCAACTGTTTCTATATGATAGATTAATTAGCATAATAAATGGCCTTAGAATGTTTGCTTCCAAAGGAACTCAAGTATTTGACTTGAATGTTAGGGCCTATGTTTATATGAATCTTCATTCTTAAATGGTCCCTGGTCGATGTATCATCTTAGAATCTAAGGGTGATGATGGTACATTAAGACTAGCATGTGCGTTGACTGATGACCGATTCTCACAGGTCATGATATTGTGATATCAAGTCATCACATGGGTACTTGTTAGTGCACAAGTTATACTGGACAGACCTACCATGAGACTACTTTGTGGATTATTATATGAATGTTTCACAAGTAGGTCTCATATGGCAATGGTGTTTGTGGTTCTTTGACCTGAAGTCATGGCATTCATCAAGTGAGGAAGATCGTACTTTGATGTCAACAAAAGTCTTCCTTGAAGAAGGTTAATAATAACGGTTGTTATTGGGTATGTTACGATTCCTTTGGGTGTTTGTGTGTGGATAGATAAGGGATTTGTCCTCCTATATGACAAGAGTTATATCCATGGGCCCCTTGATGGAATGAGACTGAGAAATGCATGACCATGCTTGGTTGAGTCAATATATGATATTGAGGTCACCAATTTCAGGCAATCTATTTTGGATCAAGAAACTTGGATTGAATAATTATGAGGGTGACATGGTCCATGCTTCTAGTTCTATCCGGATGTAAGGGACAAAAGGATATGACGACACTAAAACATTGGTCAGAACAAGCTTATTGAGATATGAACTCTTATTTCTTGGGCAGCAATGATGTATTGCTAGATGTCGCTCATGGTTTGTGAAACTTCTGTTGATACTGTGTGATCAAGTGGGAAACTGTTGATATTTCCATGGTGATCTCAAAGCAATCAAGAACTTAGTCTTACTACCAATGCGATATGAGCTTATAGGGTCGCACATAAGTGTGTTTGGAGAAATTGGAGGAAGGACTGTGTTGGCCTTACTCATATTGGATATGAGTGAAGGACCAATTCTATGACTCATTGGAGTTAGGTCAAGTCTGCTAAATGTTCCACAGATATTATGAATATAGTATGGAGCTTGTTGGCATGTGTTCAAGACGACATTGCATGTATCGTCGAGACTATCATGATGATATTGTTAATATCGTTTAGTGGTCACGACGATATGGCCGACTGTGAACCTTTAAATGTATCGATGAAGTGATGTGCGATATCATCGAGATCGTCTAGACAATATTTTAGTTGTCACGATGATATCGTCGAGATTGTCTCGACGATATAAGTCATCACGACGATATCGTCGAGATCATCTCCACGATATAGATCTTCATGAAGATATCGTCGAGATCGTCTCGATGATATTTAGTGATCACGACAATACTAACTGTTTACACCTATTAAAGACAGGAGTCTGCGGATATCTGCTTTATGCCCCTGGGTATAAATAGGGAAGCGATTAGACTTTCCCTAAGATCTTATCTTTTCAACATTTAGACGGAAGTGTTCCGCAAGCTTTCCACGAGACCTAGTCCGGCCATTGTCGCCTCACCCTTGGACGGGTCTAACAATCTATGGGAGACGTCGAGGGCACTCCTCTAACCCAGATCTTGTTGGACAAGAAGTTTGGGGTTGTTGGGTATTGTGTCCACAATCACCTAGATTTGAAGATGTCCCCTAGTGAACTAAAATGAATTGAGTATGTATTTGATGATTTCTGTTTAGATGTGTTATGACAGGTCTTAATGCTAAGTGCACACCAAGGTCAGGTTGCAATGGATCACCAAACACAGTTCTGGACAATGTAATCCCTCATTGTGTAGAACAAAGTGTTGGTCCATGTTTAATCTCTCTTTTGGGGTGTACTTCATATACTCATAACTGAAGGTTTTCAAGGTTGAGGAGTGGAGCAAGTTTTCAGTAGAGAAGAAAGTTTTTCTAAGTCAATTCGTCGAGATGTCTCGGGTCATTCCGACGAATCCCGACGAATCAAGACAGAAGCCATTTGTCTTGTTTAACGAAAAAAATTCTGCAGTTAAGTCCATTCGTCGGATGTTCTCGTGAACTCCCGACGAATGCCGACGAATCAAGACAGAAGCCATTTGTCTTGTTTAAAGAAGAAAATTCTGCAGTTAAGTCCATTCGTCGGATGTTCTCGTGAACTCCCGACGAATGCCGACGAATCAAGACAGAAGCCATTTGTCTTGTTTATAGAAGAAATTTCTGCAGCTAAGTCCATTCGTCGGATGTTCTCGTGAACTCCCGACGAATCCCGACGAATGAAAACAGAAGGTGTTTTTCACGGGTTGTTCAGTGTTTTTCTGTGGCCAAGTCTTTTCGTCGGATGTTCACGTGAAGTCTCGACGAATGACGGACAGACGGATTTCAAATCTTTGTTTCGATTTCGAAAATTAGGGTTGGACACCACGTACAGTACACGTGTCACTCCTCCCTTCTTTGTCGCACGAGCCGTTGAAGTCCTCCCTATAAATAATCCTTTATTTTTAGGGCATCACACATCTTTTCTTCCTCACACATTTTGTTCAGAAACAAAAAGTTGTTCTCCTCTTCCTTTGCTGAACAAGTTTTCTGAGACCTAACATCTGCTGCTCAAGAGTTATTCTTCTTTGTTGTTAGAGTTTTCTCAGATAAGAAGGTCTTTGATCCTTGTGCTGCACTCCATATTGACGATTCTTTCGAGTAGATCAAAGGGCCTATTCAGATCAGGTTAGTCAAGTCTATCTTCTCCAAAATCTTTCAAGATCCAAGCTTTCTCTCTCAAGGAAGAAGAAGATTCAGTTTTCCCAAGATCTGAAGTTAATCTCTGTTGAGGTTTAGAAGAAGTATTTTTTATTTCTATCTCTATTTGATTTCTGTAGGAGTTTTTACTCCGAGTTATTTGTAGGAGCGGTTTGCTCCGAGTTGTAGGAGTTGTTTTACTCCGAGTTGTAGGAGTGGTATACTCTGAGTTGTAGGAGTTTTGACTCCGAGGTGTAAGATTATTTATAATCTGAGATTGGTGAATTAGCCGAGTCTAGCCTCGTAGTGCTAGATAGGCGAGGCGGGAAAGAGGACTACCCACATCGAGGAACCTCTATAAAATCCTTGTGTCTGTGCTGTGCTTTATTGTGTTCATTTCTGTGTTATATTTTAATTCCGCGTGAAGACATAGAATCCACCTATTCACCCCCCTCTATGTGATTTAGGCCGCAACTAGATACTTTCAATTGGTATCAGAGGCAGGTTGTTCGCTATAATGCTAACACCTTGAACAAGACTCCTCATCTAGTTGCTGAAGCAAGTATGTCTGGAATGGAAAGATCAAAGGATTCCGTCAAGCTGCCAGTCTGCACCAAAGAAAACTTTCCAATGGGGAAAGAAAGAGTAAGATTCTACATGGAAGCCGCTGACCCAAGAATCTTTCAGATTGTGGAAGAGGGTCCCCATGTTCCAATGAAACCATCTTCTATAAACTCCGCCATCATGATTCCCAAGAAGATGTTGGAACTAACCAAAGATGAGATCGCTCTAGTAGCCCTAGATAAGAAGGCAAACAACATCATAGCAGGTGCAGTTGATGATTCCATGCTACAAAATCTGCTTCACTGCAAGTCTGCTAAAGAAATGTGGGATTCTCTAGTCGTTTTGATGGAAGGGACCGAAGAAGTGAGGGATGACCGAAGATCGTTGCTGAACCAAGAATACGAAGCATTCAAGCAAGATCCAAGAGACTCCATTTCTGACACCTACGAGAGGTTCTTCAAAATCGTAAATGGTCTTAGGAACTATGATCGAGAATTCACAACTGGCGAACTAAATGACAAATTCCTGAGATCCCTGACGAAAGAATGGGACACCAAGGTTATTGCCATCAGAGAATTCGGAAAGCTAGGAACCACGGAGCCACAAATGCTGTTTGGTAAGCTCTTGTCCCATGAGTTGAAGTTGAATTCCCGCAAAGCTGAAGAAGAGGGGATCAGGGCCTCTGGAAGGGAGAAGTCCTCCGCTCTGAAAGCTGAAAGCTCAAGAAAGAGCAAGACTCTCCCACCTGTCAGGAGATCATCTTCTGATGAGGATGAATCTGATGCCAGCCCCTCTGGTTCAGAGATGTCTGATGGAGAATTTTCCTTGCTCTCCAAGCAATTCAAAAGAATTCTGAATAAAAGAAAGCAGAAGAGAGGCCAATCCACTGCTTTTGATCACAGAAGATCAAGACGTGATGGTGATCATCACAAGAAGTACTACAATAATGACAGGTATAAATCTAAACCGAACAAATATGATTCCACTGACATTATTTGTTATTGCTGCAATAAGCCAGGACACGTGATAGCCGAGTGTCCATAAAAAAAGAAAGAAGGATCAAAGAAGGAAGAAAAGAGATCCTTTAAAGGAAAGAAGAAAGAAAAGAGCCTCCTCGCCAAAAAGTCCAAGACTCTGAGCGACTGTGACTCTGATGCGTCAAGCTCAGATGAAGAAGCCTACTTCGGGCTAATGGCACATCTAGACGAAGAAATTGGTGACTCATCTTATAAGGGGAAGGTAAACTCTCATACCCCTCTGTCTGCTTCTGAAGATGAGACTGCATCCGTAGCAAATGAAAGCTACTCATCAGAGGAGGATTCTGATTTAATAACTCAGTATGAAGCCCTTGTGATGGGATTTGACAAGTGCCGCATGGTCGTCAAATCCAAGTCAAAAGAAGCTGAATCTCTCAAGACAGTGGAATTAGCTTTGAGGGAGGAAGTTGAACAATTAACTCCTCTCAAAGATGAAATCCAACTCTTGAAAGACAAACTGAAAAGCTCCACTGAGTTGTTGAATCTAAAGGAGAAAACTATAAATGAACTTGAAGACAAGTTGAAGGCGGAAAGAAAGCTCGTAGAAAGCTTCTCGAAGCCGAAGACTATTCTTCCAATCATTGGTAGGTTTTCTGCTCCTACGAAGGGTAGTGGAATTGGTCATAAGGCCGAAAGTAGTAAGGCTGCTGAGAAAAGAGCCGTGAAAGGGAAGGGAGCTGCTAATCAAAGTCAACCTTCATTCAGGAAGGTCATTTTTCCATCAAACCCGTTTGACTTTGATTCATCCTACGGTCATTTTGCTAGACCAACACATGTTGAACCTAGTAATAGATATCAAGGATGGAGCATTCCCCGAAACTTTGACGTCTCTCCATTCAAAGCTCCTCATGAAGAAATAATTCTCAAAGATCATGGTCCGTTTGTTCACGGATCAGCTCATAAGAAGGCACCAAAAATTAAAACGATTGCACCCAAATCTGTTGAGAAGAAGTTGGAGCCATGTGTGTGTTGTCACCATGAGGCCCCCACTTCTAAGAAAGCTCCTACTAAGAAAGTCACTCCAGTTGCACCTTACGTTCAAAAAGTAAAACAGGAGACAAAGAGAAGGTACAATCGGTTCGATTGTTGGTGTTGTGGCAAGGTTGCACTACAACAAAATCGCTTTACGGCGACATTTTTTTATATCTTTAGTGACGATTTTTAAGCGTCGCGATAGTTTCGGTGACGTTTATAAAAACGTCACAAAATCGTCGTGATTGCGCGTGTCGCCGTAGCCCTCTGCGACGCTTTCACAGAAAAGCGTCACGATTGATGATTATTTTATGATGACGCTTTTACATGAAAGCGTCACGATTGATGATTGTTTTATCGTGACGTTTTTACAGAAAAGCATCACGATTGATGATTGTTTTATCGTGAGACTTTTTAAAAAAAATGTCAAGATAGATAATTGATCTATTGTGACACTTTTTAAAAAAAGTGTCAGGATAGACAATTGATCTATCGCGACACTTTCTAAAAAATGTCACAGTTGATAGTTACTCTATCGTGACACTTTTCTAAAAACATCATGATTAACAATTGCTCTATCGTGACACTTTTTCAAAAAATGTCATAATTGACTGTTACTCTACCGTGACATTTTTTCAAAAACGTCATTTTTGACAGTTGCTCTACCATGACACTTTTCCAGAAAACGTCATAAAAATAATTTCATATTTCAAATATTTTTGAGAGTGATATTAAGATATGTTAGTGATTTTCTACAACTTGTCCAAATAATATATTTCCAATTATAGCAAAAGAAATGAAATATTAATTAAAATACTCACATAATACATCATCAATAAGATTGAAGAGTGTAAACTTGCAAAGGATCACATTAATGATAAACCAAACTTGTTTCAAGTAATATAAGCTTGCAAAAAAACATATAATCATTCAATATATACATTGTTTTCAGTACAAAAAAAACTCATTGAAACAAAACAAGCACCAAACAACTTGAAGATTTTCTTCTTTAACCATTGGCTTCATTGGCATTGTATTGAAACATGCATGATGAGCATTCAACTTCGTTCATATACCATCTACCACGTCATCTTTTCAAAATTAAAGCATAACAAGCAAAATCCATCAATTGCCTGCATAACAAACAAAATTGAAACACAGGTTGAATATTCATTCTAAAAGCTTCTAAGGTTAAAATAAATAAAACTAGGAAAAGCACCATAACAATGTGGAGAACAAAAAATAAAGAGGTCACATGTATCCACATGAACGAATAAAAATAAGACCAATCAAACAATTCAATATTGACAACGAACTCAAAATGAAACGAGCAGGTGGGGTACTTAAAAATTTAGTCAACTTTCCACATAATATAATGTAATGAGTATGTGCATATAATGAATATTTGTTATTACAAACTGTATGAGACGTTTTTAATTGCAAACTGATGGCAGCAGCTTTGTGCAAAATAGCAGTACTGGCAGCAGCACAGTTGGATGCAGCTTTGCAAAAACTGCAGTAGCAGCAGCTTTGCGCAAAGGTGCGCAAAGGTGCGCAAAGCTGCTGACAGTGGCATCAGTTTGCGCAAAGCTGCTGCCGGCAGTGGCATCAGTTTGCGCAAAGCTGCTGCCGGCAGTGGCAGCAGGCTGCGCAAACCTGCTACCGGCAGTGGCAGCAGGATGCGCAAACCTGCTGCCGGCAGTGGCAGTAGGCTGCGCAAACCTGCTGCCGGCAGTGGCAGCAGGCTGCGCAAACCTGCTGCCAGCAGGCCTGCGGGAAGCAGGTTTGCGCAAACCTGCTGCAGTTTGCGCAAACCTGCTGCAGTTTGCGCAAACCTGCTGCAGTTTGCGCAAACCTGCTGGCAGCAGGTTTGCGGGCAGCAGGTTTGCTGCCCGCAGGCCTGCGGGCAGCAGGTTTGCGCAAACTGCAGCAAGCTTGCGCAAACCTGCTGCCCGCAGGCCTGCTGGCAGCAGGTTGCAAAGGGTGATGTTATAGGCAATTCAAATTTAGCTATTCGCGCCCCAAAAAATATCTAGTCCAAATCTCGGATATGTACTTCTCCACTGAAATTATATTTTGAGTTCAAGTAACCTAAGTAAACTATAATACTAGCTTTTAAATAGTACTCTCTACATCCGGTATCAGAATGAAAACTGATCATGCATCACACAATCATGAAAAAATAAATAGAAGAGAGAAACCAAACCTTGGTTCGGATTGGAATTTGTAGTAGAAGATGGTGTTGGGTTGTTGTTAGGGGTGAACAAATTTGTATTTGATCTTTGAATAGAAGTCATCATTCTCAAGAACTGCACACATAATAAATATTTATTAAACTATTGTAATTAAATTAAGCATTATTAACTGAATTTAAACACAAAATTATTACTTGGTCTGGTGATAGATGTATCCCTTGTCCCACTGATGTTCCTGATGAATCTTCCCTAGAATCTTGCTGCAACCTGGCATCGACAAGATGATCTATGGTCTTTTGCATGATAGACATTTGTAATTTCAATTGTTCAATCTCCTGCAACTCTTCTGGATTTGTATGTTTCAAGCAGTTGTTCTTGAGCGACGTGATAAATCAGGGTATATCTGAATCGCAGTGACACCCATTCCCATACCACGACATCGGCCATAGTATTCCGGTCCAAATGTAGATCTAAAGAAGAAATAAAAATATATTGTATAATACTCTAAATTGAAATAAAGTGTAATAAAACATTTTTTACCTAAAAGCACCTTCATGAATTTCATTTATTGGTGTGTCAGGAGGATGCTGAGATATTTGTGCCTCTATAGCCTTGTCCAATGCAACCTATTAAAAAGTACACAAATGAAATCTTTAATAAACAATTTGGATATTATTTAAATGTTTAACTAATTTAGCTAAAGAACGAAACACTTACTTTTTTTGATATTGCATCGTCATTCACCAAAGTTTTCCCATTTTTTTTGCTTGTGCGACTGTCTAAGAATAAGTCAATGCGAGTTGGCTCTCTGCCCAATTCAATTTCCTTATAAAAAATAAATTATTTAGCTTTTTGTAATAAAATAAGAAATAATAAAGAATATATATATGTATGTATACCAAGTCTTTTTTTCGATTAGCAAGGCTCATCAGTCCAAGAGTATGTGCACCAATATTTTTTTTGCGACAAGCTTTATTTCTTTCACTTATACTCTGCCACATCAGAAAAGTCATACTCTCAAACTTTTAATATGTTGGAAATTTAAACAAAAATGTTGGAAGAATAAACAAATAAAGATACAATACCTTTCCTTTTGTAGAATACCAATATGTCACAATGTCAACAAATTGGCTCTCTGGCATATCTGTAGGACCACCTCGTGCAATAAGTGCTTCCGGAGTGTCCAATGGGTCATAATATTGTTTTTTAAAAGTTGACTTCCAATTCCTAAAACTTTCTCTTATAATTACCATGATAAGCTTTTTGTCGGTCTCAAATACGAGAAATCTTTGCTGCAAGAATAAAACATAAAGCTTATAAAACTATTGTTATATTCAATGAAATCATGATTTTTGCTTATGTGCACTCACCTTAACCATACTCCAAGCAGTTTCCTTGCTATATCGAGACACATGCGTCCAAGATAGAGGGGTCATTGGAAATAATGATGTATTTCGTGCAAGTGTCCCTAAGAATGATGAAAGTTGAGGTGCGCCACTTCCAACAAATTGCCCATGTTTGTTTCGCTCCAATGAGATAACTTTATTTGATGGCATAAGATGAATATCCTTACATGTCGTTGCTCCTCGTAACTTTTTACTTCTATTTTTACCTACGTATAAAATTTTTGATTATTCTACTTGCATTTATAGCAAATCATATACAGAAAAACATGCACTATTTACCTGAAGTCTCTTGGGCTTCCTTACTAAGATTGACAGCTTCTTGATCACTATGTTGATCCTCATCAGAGCTTTCATCTGTTGAAAAATAATGCGTAGTTGTTGGATCATGTGGTGGTTCCTTTTGGGCATTTGAAGTGCTCACATGAGGGCCACCGCTAACACCTTTGTGTTGATCTTTAGATAGAGTGTTATCTCTTGAAACAAATAATTTTCTTGGAGCAAATGTTCTCTTAGGAACCATCATATACCTGTATGATAACAAAATCAAATATTTGCATAATATGAGATGCAAAGTTATGAGATGTCAGATTTAGGGGAAATGAACTACTTTCTGGGACTTCGTATCTCACAGCAGCCTAAAGGTATTTTCATAAATCAAACTAAATATATCAATGATTTACTTAGCCCAGAACTAAATATATCAAACTAAATATATCAATGATTTCTGGGCATAACTCTGCCCAGAAATGTCGAGAAATTTAGGCAGAGTTCTGCCCAGATTTCTCGACAAATCTGGGCAGAGTTCTGCCCAGATTTCTCGACATTTCTGGGCAGAACTCTGCCCAGAAATTTCGAGAAATCTGGGCAGATTTCTGCCCAGATTTCTCGAGAAATCTGGGCGTACTTCTGCCCAGATTTCTCGAGAAATCTGGGCAGAACTCTGCCCAGAAATGTCTAGAAATCTGGGCAGAGTTCTGCCCAGATTTCTCGACATTTCTGGGCAGAACTCTGCCCAGAAATTTTGAGAAATCTGGGCAGATTTCTCGAGAAATCTGGGCAGAACTCTGCCCAGAAATGTCGAGAAATCTGGGCAGAGTTCTGCCCAGATTTCTCGACATTTCTGGGCAGAACTCTGCCCAGAAATTTTGAGAAATCTGGGCAGATTTCTGCCCATATTTCTCGAGAAATCTGGGCGTACTTCTGCCCAGATTTCTCGAGAAATCTGGGCAGAACTCTGCCCAGAAATGTCGAGAAATCTGGGCAGAGTTCTAGTCATATGCAACCCATCTTCTCATAGCCTGATCTCCCTTGAATAGGCCAGCATCCCTTTCTATCCATGTATGGTACAAAGGTCTGCCTATCCAATCCAAGTATGGCCAAAGTTCTGATAGCATGCAGTTTTTGTCCTCTTGCAGAAATTCTTCTGCAACATTATCAAGAAGAGTATAACTAAGTTTTACATTTTATAAATGAAGGACTTGCAAGATTGCATCTAACCAAGCAAACAGAAAAATATAATTTGATGCAAAAAATGGCATTCAATAGAGAAGAGCATAAGCTCACAAAAACAAGATGGGAGCAAGTATTTTCCTTACACTAGAAACACAGGAATTGATGTTCAGAACTTGGGACGTGAAAACTTGATACAATTTTATCGATCCCATATCACTGCATAGAGTTAAACATCTTGAGTTCGAAAACATTAGGAAGTGTTAGATTTTTTGCAAGTATGGTCTAGTTATAATACCTCCATCTCACCGAGCCTACACCCAGCATGTGAAGTTATATTTCTCTTTCCACAATTCTAGGCTCAACATCTGTTCTAACCATCTCGATGCCTTCATCATCTTGATATGCATTTTGAATATTTTGTATATCATTACTAACACATTGAATGAAGTTTTCATGATCATCAACACTTGTAGCTTCGATATCTCCCATTTCGTACTCATCCCGTGGTACCATCCTGATGACCAATTCCCAATTTGTTTGTGTAGGATCACGAATATAATATACCATTCTTGCTTGAGAAGGAAAAATGTATGGGTCGTGCTCAAGTGTTGCTCCTGTATGTATTAAGTTTGTGAAATTAACCAATGTGAACCCATAAAAATCTTTCTTCACACCTACATTTTTTGTAGGATTCACCCAATCACATTTAAAAAGCATCACTTTTGCAAAGTCAAAGTAATCCAATTCTATGATCTCAGTTATCCTACCAAAATAATTGATATCATCTTGAGATTCGTCATGGTTTGACATAACTTCAACCCCACTATTTTGCGTCCTCTTATGAATCTCACTTGCTACAGTTCGAAATGAAAACCCATTTATGTTATATCCTTTATAGCTACGAACAATAGAGTTTGGTCCGAGAGCCAATTGTCGTAATTGAGGGTCATCAACAATCGCGCCATCACGATCAACCTGCTAAGATCAAATGAAAATAATTCATTTCATTGACAGTGTTCATTTGTAAATCTAGATACGAGCACTAGTGTGCAAAAATGGTGTTTCTTACTCTTTGCCTAAACCATTCTGAAAATTCTTTATGAAGTAGATTTTCCAAGCGCTCAACGTCAATATGTAGGGATTGACAATGACTCTTCAATTCTTCTCGGAGTTCACTATTAAAAAAATTATTAATTAGTGTACATTTTAATAATAATTAACTTGAGTAGAAATAATTTTGAAGTTTATTGAAACTCACCTTCGAAAAACTTCAAGCTCAACACAGTTGAATAAAATATATCGATGAGCTTGCAGAAGACTAACTGGATCAAGTGCCTTCAAGACGGCGCCTCTTATTGCACTCCCAACTTGTGGAAGCATCCTAAATGCGGGGACTGGAGATGTGGAATTTGCACTATTACGACTTGGTCGATTAAATCGAGTCTCAATCCCTTCTAAGAATCGAGAACAAAATGTTAAAGTCTCCTCTGCTATATAACCCTCTGCTATAGATCCTTCTGGTTTTGCTTTATTTCGTACATATTTTTTATAATGTCCAAGTTCCCTCTCGATAGGATACATCCATCTAAATTGTACCGGGCCACCCAAGATAGCTTCTTGTGAAAGATGAACCATAAGGTGAATCATTACAGTGAAGAATGAAGGGGGGGAAATTAATTCGAGATGACATAAAGCCAAGATAATGCGATCTTCAATCTTTAACAAATCAGAAACATTTAGTCTTTTTGAACATAATTCTCTAAAGAACATGGAAACCTCCATCAATGGTGACACTATATGCCTTGATAACACTGATCGTAGACCAATCGACAATAATTGTTGCATTATAATGTGATTATCATGGCTCTTTAAACCTTGTATTCTGCATTGTTTCAGTTTAACACAACGTGATATGTTGGAGGCATATCCATCAGGAACTCGTAATGACTTTATCATTCCTAAAAAAGTATCTTTCTCTGTCTTACTCATGGTGAAGCAAGCTGGAGGAATAATCTCAGTGTCATCATCTCTTTCTTGGAGCCATAGATGTTTTAGAATCCCGAGATCCTTGCAATCCCTTCTGGCACGCACATTATCCTTGGATTTGATCGGGTCACCTAATATAGTGTTCAAAATATTATCGCACACATTTTTTTCTATATGCATTGTATCAAGACAGTGGCGGAGTAAATTTGTCTTCCAATAAGGAAGATCAAAAAATATACTTCTTTTTTTCCAATACTTAGTAGCTCCTCCCAACTGATTTGTTCTACCAAATACAACTTGAAGATTTTGTGTTGCCTCGGTTACTCTTCGTCCATTAGGAGGTTTTTTACAACCAATACGTACTTCATGTCGACCAAACTTTCTTGCTTTTCGATATGGATGATCAACTGGTAGGAATCGACGGTGAGCCTGGTAAACTATTTTTTGACTATTCTTTAGCCAACATGATTGAGTGTCCAACCCGCATGATGGGCATCCAAGTTTGGAATGTGTGTTCCATCCTGATAGATTACCAAGTGCCGGAAAATCACTAATAGTCCATAAAAGTGCAGCATGTAGTGTAAATTTTTTCCCATCTGAAGCATCAAACACGTCTACACCTACATGCCATAACTCATTCAACTCATTTACTAATGGTTGTAGATACACATCAATGTTATTTCCTGACATCTTCGGTCCAGGTATCAAACCCGACATGATGATTGATCTTTTTTTCATGCACTCCCAAGGTGGCACATTATATATCACTAGCATAATTGGCCATGTGCTATGTGTACTGCTAAGATCACCAAATGGATTGAATCCATCAGTAGCAAGTCCTAAACGAATATTGCGAGGATCGCTTGAAAACTCTTTATGGCGTTGATCAAAATCTTTCCATGCCATGCCATCTCTAGGGTGATGCATGAAACTGTCGTGATTAAGCTCTTTGGCGTGCCACTGCATCATCTCGGCAGTTTGCTTGCAAAGAAATAGTCTCTCCAAACGTTCTTTTAGTGGAAAATATCGAAATACTTTTTTGGCAGTCTTTCTCATGCTGATCATATCTTGTTGCTTACGTTTTCTCGGTTGATGTGTCAATTGATCGTCTTGTATTTCAACCCATCGTGATTGCCCGCATATATGACAAGCATTATCATTTTTGTGTACATCCCAAAATAATGAACAATCATTTTCACATGCATCAATCTTAATATATTTGTGACCCAATTTAGATGTGATTTTCTTGGCCGCATGATAATTAGCTGGCACTGATTCATATCCGCCTGGAATTGCACCTTGTAGAACTTTCAATAACATATCAAAATGTATATTACTCCAATTTCCAAGTGTCTTGATATGAAGGAGATTCAATAAGAAAGATAGTTTAGTGTACTCTTGACATCCTTCCCACAATGGCTTATTTTCCTCTAAGAGAGATGTGTATAGATTATTCGCATCTGCATTAATTGGAGCTTGAGGATTCTCAAAATATGTGTCTACACTGATACCATCATAGGGTAATTCTTGTTCATGCAAGCTCTCATTGTTTGTTAAATTAGGAATAGCGGCATGTAGAAGTTCATTCATCAGATCACTCGAGTTGTTATCATGGATCAGAGGTTCCATAAAAGGAAAATTATTATTTTGTAAGACTCCGTTGTTAGCTAGACGTCCATCATGGTAAATCCAATTTGTGTAGTTCTCCATAATACCATTCCACACAAGATGCCCCTCTACCTCATCCCTATCCCACTTCTTTAGATTTACGCACTTTTTACAAGGACATGGGCACTTCTCACCAATTGGTGTATATGAATAGAATGAATCTAGCAGATATTTCACGCCATCTAAATAAGCCTTTGAATGACGTAACTCTCTCATCCAACTTGTGTCCATTGTTAATAATGAATCTGATTGGTGCCTACATAAGAGAACAACAAAATGATTAAAGATTATTCTTCAATTCTCAAAATCTTTACTAGTCCACTTCAATCTCCAAGAGGTAGGAGAAAATTTTGTGGCAAAGAAATATGACATGGAAAGGACGAAGAAACTATGAATATGGAATAATGATTATCAATTTATCATGCATGCATCATATAGATTAGATTTGAACAAGTTATATCAATTTGTCATGCACGCAACCTTGCACAAGATAATAGGGAGGAGTCATCGATTCACTAAAATTTTCCATTGTAAAAAAAAGATGAAAACTATTTGTGCTAAGGCTGCGTTCGTTTGGTAGGTTTTGATTGACAGGAATTGGTTTTGGCTGAAAACTCATGTTAATTATTCTTCTCCTATGGAACTCGATCAAAGTATCCATCTACGACACATAATAAACACACACATAAATACACGCACACACAACCATAAAAATGTTTACTGTGTACTAACAGGAAAAGACATAGTAGAGAAAAACTTCATTTCATTTGAAGTTGTCAATCTTCATCGAATCACATTAACGTAAAAGAAAGGAATGCAAATAGAGTAAATTTTACGGTAAATCTATCTGCTCCGCTTGACCCTCTACCGGCCAATACTACGGAGCAGCCCTATAAACATTCATCACAGAGACTAACATGCTTCGCTTAGCCACTAATTGACTAATACCTCGAAGCACCCTTACACAAATTGTATTTTCACAAAACAGAGTACCTTGCGGTTAAGATGTCAATGTATGCTTTTGGCTAGTAGGAGAACACTATGTGCGCAGCTAATAGCACCCCTTTAAATGAAAAAATGTAAATATAAAATAAAGGAAATATGCGAAAAATTATTACGTAAACATCCGTACTGCCTTGCTTTCTCATCATCGGGGAATAAAATTTAAAAATATATTTTATTGCGTGAAATTTGGATCGTCACACAGTGCCCACCCAAAAACTGCTCGCATAACTCTAAAATGTTGTTGATAAAGTGATCACAGAAACATCCCTTAATGTTTGAGAACGAAGTGCACTGAATTCATGGTATATTGCGCCCTAAGAATATTATCATGGACAACAATTCCCCGTCAATTGTAATAGGTAGTAGGGCATTCAATTCTTCATGAAGTTTCCAGAATTTGCCAAATAACTCGGTGACAAATTTATTTCTCATAACACGTCCAGTCCATGCCTGGGGCACCTTATATATGTGACTGACATTATTTTGTCCTGAATAGGTCATCTCCAAGTAGGTTCAAAGTTTCACACTAAGGCAATGTGAAACAAGATCTAAAACATGAGTGTCCATGTTGTCCCATATGAGATTCACAAGTTGACATTGTGTGCCCCTCTCGTGGATGACACATCAGGGGAATTCACTGTAAGGTTATTGACATTGTCGTGGCCTTTCAGGCTCATCATAATTGTATTCTTCCACACTAGGTAGTTCTCCTCTTCTTTCATTTTGCGATTCGTAAGTTGAGCGTGAACCACATTAGTTACAAGCGCACGATTCGACAATATCCTCTCCTCAGGAGCACTCATGGTTAACGAGAATGAGGTAGATGTCCAAAGATAGGGAACACCAAGTGACTTTTGAATACCTTTGAGGAGGAGCAGAATACATGAGGGAGGAATATCAGTCCTCCACTGGAGCAGACCGGACAACAAGAATGGAGAACCACATTCTGGAACAAGAGTGACGAAGTAGAATGTGGGCTGGCCCTGATCGACACCTACAGGAGCATCGAAGAAGGAAGAACCAAGGAAATTGATGAAGCAGGGAGAAGCGGGAGCGACGAAGCAGTAAGAACAAAGGAAATCTACGAAGCGGGGATAAGGAATCTGATTGATCGGGGTGAGACGAAGCATAATGAGACAAAATCAACAATGTGACGCTGAATAGATGTAGAGGGTGTGTATGTGTCCTAATGGGAACTCTAATGTATGAATGCAAGTGTAGTGTAGGGAAACCTAAGTGATGTGATGCACGAGCACTTTTCCAACAATTAAATAGCAATAAATTTTGAATTTAATAAAGAAATCCTCAAATAGCCACAAGTGATATTAAAGTATTAAATAAATGGCAATTGCTAGGTAAGTTAAAGTTAAGAATGCTTAAATTAAATATTAGGAGAATAGATCCCAAAATAGAACAAAGTATGAGACAAACAAATACGAATTATTATCTAAAATAAATGAGACTGCACACAAGAACTTGCCCGAATAATAGGAGCCCAGAAGGCAAATTGGTGGCTGAATTGGGGTTGGACAGCAAATACGAATTATTATCTAAAATAAATGAGACTTCACACAAGAACTTACCCGAATAATAGGAGCCCAGAAGGTAAATTGGTGGCTGAATTGGGGCTGGACAGCAATTTAAATGAAATCCGGTGCTGATTGGGCTTCAGGGACTGAAATTCTGCACTCTGGGAATGGGTTGGTTATGAGTGAAAATGTTGTGGTGTTGCTGGGAATGAATTGTGGTGGTCGGATAAGTTATACTGCTGGACGGTTGGCTGGCGGATGCAAAAAACCGAAACTGTGTGCTGGAATTGTAAGGGGAGGGGTGGAGATTGAAGGTGGAAGTGTTGATTAAGGCTGGAGAAGAGAGTGGAGAGTTCACATTTGGGCTGCAAAGTGGGGTAAACTGTTTAAAAACTGTTTTTAGTTGGCAGTTACAGCTGTTGGAATATGAATTTTGGTAGAATTAAAAGGTAGTTGCAGGGGTTTATAGGTAGTTAATTGGATGATGGGTGAGGGTAATAGGTGGTTATGGTAGTTATGGGTAATGGGAAGGTGGTTATTGGTGATTACATATATTTGAGGCATGGGAAAGAGATGATTACAGCAGGAAACAGGAGAAAACAACGGGCAGTTTTGGGCGGTTAATTAGTGATTATTGAGCGGTGGGTAGTTATGGTAAGTGGGGTGGTTAGGAAATGTTGTTACCTTGACTTCGACACCAAAGGTCCACGAAATCGGCACCATGGGAAGAGTAGTCTTTGTACCCCTATTTCGACACCAAAGGTCCTCAATGCCCTAAACATTGTAGAGTAAAACTCCACTATATCATTTCAAGTTGTCATTCTTCATCGCCTCACATTAAAAGAAAACAATAAATAAGTTATTTATGATCATCCTGTGTCTAACATAATTTAACGGTGATGAGTATAATAGACGGACAGAGTCTACCATGTTTCTAATATAATGCACATAATTTTGATGCCATGTTTATGAACACATTTTAGTTTGATCAATCATAATATAATGTACATAATTTTCATATTAGCTGCATTAAATCAAAATAATGCAGATGAACATGTCATGTTAGCTAATTAATATTATTATGAACACTAAATGGTCATGATAGCTGCTGTGTTATTTGCATCAAAATTTTTATCAAATGGTTATTTTGATACAAAATTTACAACAATCGAGAAATGCTGCATCATTTGCATGAAAAATATAGATTAAGGTTAATTTCCCACCATTGCAATATTTAGCCATTAAATACCCAGGAGGAATTCAATTTCATCAAAGGAAGTTATTAAAAACAATCGAGAAATGCAGCAGCTAACATGGCAGCAGAGTAAACAAAATATTGCAGATTTTCATTTAAATCAAAATAATGAAGATGAATAAACAAAATATTCATCAAATGGTTATGTTTATTTGCATCAAAAGAATATGAATTGCATCAAATTAATATTAATTTAAACAAAATAATAATGCAGCATTATTATTTTTAATATGCAAAATGAACATATATGACACTCTGTTTAATTGCATAGGCAAAGTTACAGTATGTTGCTTTAGATTGTATCCAGGTAAACACTCCTGATGCAAGGTGCTTTAAAGGATAATTATCATAGAGCTCTCCAAAGGATAATATAGATATTATATAATCCCCTCAAGTTGAATCGATTGAAATCAGAAATGTGAATCCCTATTGTGTTTAATATTTCAATGAAAACATTTACGGTGTACTTCATTGAAACATTCTATATATCTCCAAAAAGGAATGGGAGTATAAAAAAACAACAATGAGTATATCTTGCAATGAAAGGTTGTATGATACCTTGAGAGCTTTGAATGAACGCCTTTTGATCTCCAGCAAATAATTGAAAATATTTTTAGAAATCTAGATGTACTTTGCACAATCTCAGATGGAGCAAAGTACATGTGTTGGTTGATTGTTTAAAATGAGTGTAAAAGATTAGATTTATACTGAAAGAAGAATGAACGCATCTTGGAAATTAGTTAGAACTTATATATAAAATTATTGATCTGAAGTATTGAGAAAGGCGAACCTATGGAGCAAAGATCTTCAGTAGACTGAAGCAGAAATGTGGATCCCTGAAAAGAAATTGAATCAATATCAAAGAGAGTATGTAAAAAGAAACCTTATAGCAGAAAGTATGTGTGATAGCAGGAAGTGTGGAATGAGGAGATGTAGAGTACCTATGTTAGATGGCGATGTCGGAGAGCCTGCTGGGTACAGGGATTGATGATGATGTCGCAGAGCGTAATCGGCCGGCGGATGTCGCAGAGCGTAGTCGGAGATCCTCCTACAGGAATCGATGAGGATGGAATGGAGTTAGGGGTTTGCATTTGGGTGAGTCAATATATGGATTTAGGGCTTACCTTTTTGCGAGGGACGGTGGCTGGAGAAGACACAGGGGTCGTAGTCAGGGCCGGGAAGCTCGCGTCGGTGAAATTGCGAGACACAGGGGGCGTATTTGATTGCTCGGTTGAAGGCGTGGAAGAGCGACGGCGTGGAAGAGCGACGGCGTGGAAGAGCGACGGCGTGGAAGAGCGCGGGCGTCGAGACCGGGAGGGAGTAGGGTTTGCGATAGAAATTAGGTTTGAGAGTGAGTTTGCGTTTATACGGGGATAGCGCTGTTTAGATGAACGGCTGTGATTCCATGATGTCTTGTTAAAGCAAAATCCAATATGGCTATCCGCAAACCAGTTTCCCTCCATAAATAATTTTTCCCTCCATAAATTTTTGGAGGGAAATGAATTTTTCCCCACATAAATTTTTGGAGGGAAATGAATTTTTCCCTCCATAAATAATTTTATATTAAAATAGGGAATTGTTAAAGGTAAATCCAATATGGCTATCCGCAAACCAATTTCTATGAGTTATTACCCGCCTTTTGAAAATACGCCTTGTACATGCATTTTTAGGAAAAGTGTTCAGCATGAAAATTGTAGATCTCGTCGATATCTACAACTTTCGTGTTGAACACTTTTCCTAAAAATGCATGGACAAGGCGTATTTTCAAAAAATCGTCAAAAAATTCGTTATAGTTACGATCAGGGCGGCAATACGCCTTGTGCGTGCATTTTTAGGAAAATTATTCAACACAAAAGTTGTAGATCTCGACGAGATCTACAATTTTCGTGTTGAATACTTTTCCTAAAAATGCATGTACACGGCGTATTTTCAAAAGGCGCATAATAACTCATAGAAATTGGTTTGCGGATAGCCATATTGGGTTTGCCTTTAACAATTCCCTTAAAATATTAGCATGAAAATTTTGGAAATGTATATTTCATTTTTATTTAAAAATATGTATTTCGTAACAAAACAATTCATTGTTATTTTTGCACCAACAAAAATAGTTGTTAGCGCTATTTTTGAAGGTAAACTCAAAATTCATATACGTAGGAGCATTTGATATGAGGTTATGATCTCTTATCTTAGATTTTGTTTAATTGACTCGTCATTGATCGATGCAGTCATCTTCATCGTTAGCGCAACTCATAATACTTACAATATTGGAACATTCACCTAACGCATCATCGATTAATGTAAACATATTCTCCATACATAAAGAAATATCTTGGAATGATTGCAGGGTATTTCATAACTAGTAACATTTGACAAGATCATTGAGCTACAGGCCGAAGAATACATGGCTACATGATGTACGTATGTATGTCGACCCTAACAGTTATATAATATGTACATTTGTGGAGATATATAATATCCACAGTGAACACATTCATATTATATATATTTAACCACTCGTATCAAGCTTACGATCGAGATCATCGCTATCATCAATATAACTTCACTAGCATCAAAAATATCATTATTAGAACATTAACAGAAGATCGTACGTATGTTTTGATGACGCCGCGCTCACCGTCTGCCGCAGCCGTCTCCCGATCGATCATGGGAGTGCGGATAGTCAGGTGTATGGTGATGGGTGTGCGCATAGCAAAATACCCTATGATGGCGATGTGCATAGCCAAGCGTGTATGATTATATGTATGCGCATAGAAAAACACCCACATCATGAGGCTAGGGTGCGCATAGCCAAGCGTAGTTAGTTATGGGTGGTGCTCATATCAAAATATATACCCCATCATGGGGCCGGGCCAGGTGTGCATAGCGTTATGGGTGTGCGCATAGCGAAATAACCCAGCGTACACATGCATGGGTGTGTGCATAAATATAGTGTGTGCGCATAACAAAATATCCGGCCATCGATCATGTGGTGTACATGCGCATATATAGCCCCAAGTGCATGATTATGGGTGCATTTGTGCATAACAAACTACCATATATCATTGGAGTACGCATAACCAATTGTATGGTTATGGGTCTGTGCATGCACATGCGCATATAGATAAGACTAATATATATCATCGACTTAAACATGCATAATGTGCGTCGTATACATACTTCATGTATTTCATGCATCATGCTCACTAAGTACATGAGATGATTCATGTTCAGTCATTTGATAAATGATAATAACTATATCACTCATATCCCTTTTAACAAAAAATCTTTTGAAATGTTTGATAACAAATTTTGACAGAAGATCATGTATTTTGATGACGTTTTTTTAAAAAAAATCGTCACGAAAGATAAACATGTATGCTGACATGTTTTCATGAAAATCGTGGCTAATGCTAATTTTTTATAATGGCGACGGTTTTAAAAAAAATTGTCGCTAAATGTAAACTAACAACAACGTTTTCAAAAACGTCACAATAAAAACATTATTTTAGTGACGTTTTAAAAATAATCGTCACAAGAGCAAAACACGTATGGTGACGGTTTTCCTAAAAAACGTAGCGAATACTATTTTTTTGCATTAGCGACGTTTATGAAAAAAAACGTCGCTAAATATAAAACTAACAGCGACGCTTTCAAAAACGTCGCAAAAAAAAACGTCGCCGTAGAGCCTATATCTTGTAGTGTTGGTCACTTTGCCATAGATTGTTGGTTTAATTCAAGAAATGTCACGACTCCACGGATTATCAATGCAAGAATGACCCCTCGCAAAGTTAACTTTCCAAGTGGCGGTCATCTAATAAGAAGCCAAGGACCCAAATCGGATTGGGTTCCTAAGGGCAATTGATTATTGATTGCAGGTATGTCCAAAGGCCAACTCAAATCCCATATGGTACTTGGACAGTGGATGTTCTCGGCATATGACCGGAACAAAAAGTTTATTACAAGAGTATACCCCGGTGAAAGATGGACCAAAAGTTATTTTTGGCGGATCTGATCGGGGAATCACGAAAGGCTACGGTATGATTACCAACGGTATAGTCTCTTTCACAGATGTAGCTTATGTTAAAGGATTACAACACAATCTCATTAGCATAAGTCAACTATGTGACAAAGGCTGTATGGTTGAGTTCTACAAGGACAAGTGCTTGATAAAGTCAACTGATACGTCAGAAACTATTTTAACAGGCACTCGGAGTAGAAATATTTTCTGCTTAAATTTTCTTTGTTTAGACTCTTCTTCACCAGTGTGTTTTTAGCAAAAGATAGTGCATCTCTCTGTGACCAATGGCATAAGAGACTAGCACATATTAATTTCAAAACTATAAATATGTTATTTTCTCACAACTTAGTTCGTGATGCTCCTGATGTTAAGTGCATTAAAGAGAGACCTTGTCACGCATGCCAAATGGGCAAGCAGGCGAGGGCTAGCTTTAAGAGCATTATTGGCAAAGATTCTACCAGATGCTTATATCTACTTCATATGGACTTATTTGGTCCCATGCCAATTCGGAGTTTAGGGGGTAAGTCTTATACGTTGGTCATTGTCGATGATTACTCACGTTTTGCTTGGGTATTCTTTCTGAAACACAAGTCAGACACCTATGATTCTTTCACCTCATTCGTTAGGCAAATTCAGAATGAATTAGAATGTTCTGTGGTCAAAATCAGAAGTGACCATGGTACATAATTCAAGTCTGGGGCCATGACAGAATTTTGTGAAAGTCAGGGTATCTTTCATGAGTTTTCCTCTCCCCGTACTCCACAGCAAAATGGGGTGCCGAGAGAAAGAATAGAACACTCATAGAGGCTTGCAGGACAATGTTGAGTGATTCTTCACTACCGGAGTACTTTTGGGCTGAAGGTATCAACACTGCTTGCCACGTGCAAAACAGAGCACTAATCAACAAAAATCATCATAAGACTCCCTATGAACTTCTGAAAGGCAAGAAACCAACTCTGTCTTATTTTAGAATCTTTGGCAGTAAATGCTTCGTACTTAATAACGGGAAATATTACAAAACTAAATTTAGTGAAAAGTGTTTTGAAGGTATTTTTGTCGGTTACAGTAGCCATAGCAAGGCATATAGGATTTTCAACAAGAAAACCCTGGTTGTAGAAGAAACTTTTAACGTAATATTTGATGAGATGAGTATGCTTCAAAACAGCTCTTCTAGTGTCTTTGTTGAAGATGCAGATGCAAGATTCAAAGAATTACACTTGGAAGAAGTTGTAAAGGAAGACGTTCCAAAATCTATTGAAGTAAATGTTCCTTCTACATGTGAGGAAGATGACCCTCAGGAAGATGAAGGTGTACCTGAAGTGCAGGAACCTCATGGTCATCTAAATGCTGGAATGATCAGACATTTAAGAGATCATCCAGCTGATCAGATTATCGGAGATCCTTCAAGCAAAGTTCTAACGAGAAGAGGTACAACTAACGAAGTTTTACATTCAAGTTTTCTTTCACAGATTGAGCCGAAGAAGTTTGAAGAAGCAAACACCGATTCCTCGTGGATCCTTGCTATGCAAGAGGAGCTCAACCAATTCAAGAGATGTAAAGTTTGGAAGTTGGTACCAAGACCCAAAGGACAGAATGTGATTGAAACAAAATGGATCTACCGGAACAAGCTTGATGAAAAGGGCATCATCACAAAGAACAAAGCAAGACTGGTTGCACAAGGATACAGGCAAGAAGAAGGGATTGACTTTGATCAGACCTTCGCACCAGTAGCAAGACTTGAAGCCATCAGATTGTTTCTGGCTTATGCTGCATATAAGGGTTTTAAGGTTTTCCAGATGGATGTAAAGTCAGCCTTTCTGAATGGAGACCTTAAGGAGGAAGTATATGTAGCTCAGCCTCCAGGTTTTGTAGATTCTAACTTTCCTGATCATGTATATTATTTACGTAAAGCCTTGTATGGTCTCAAACAGGCACCCCGAGCCTGGTATGAGACATTGTCTAAGTTTCTTCTTGAGAACAAATTTACAAGAGGAACAATAGACAAGACATTGTTTCTTAGGGAAGTTAAAGGCGAGATTTTGCTTGTGCAAATCTATGTCGACGATATTATTTTTGGCTCTACTGATGACAAACTTTTCAAAAAGTTTTCTAACTTGATGCAAGGTAAGTTTGAAATGAGCAGCATGGGAGAGCTGAAATATTTCCTAGGACTCCAGGTGCACCAATCTGAAGATGGAATCTTCATCTCTCAGACGAAGTTCACCAAAGAGCTTCTTAAGAAATTTGGAATGGAGAGTGCAACCTCAATGAGGACTCCAATGGGCTCAAGCATGTCTCTGGACAAGGATGAGAAAGGGAAACCTTTTGATGAAATTTACAGAAGCATAATTGGGTCCTTGCTCTATCTCACTGCTACTAGGCCTGATATAATGTTTTTAACATGTGTTTGTGCCAGGTATCAGGTGAACTGTAAGGAATCTCATTATGCCGCTGCAAAGAGGATTTTGAGATACCTTAAGGCTACACCAAATCTCGGCTTATGGTACCCAAGAAGCAATGATTTTGAACTAATTGGTTTTTCAGACGCTGATTTTACAGGTTGCAAAGATGACAGGAAGAGCACTTCGGGAACTTGCCAGTTCTTAGGAAAAAGGCTCGTTTTCTGGAGTAGCATGAAGCAAAATTGCGTTGCAATATCGACTGCTGAATCGGAATATATCTCTGCTGGCAGTTGCTGCGCACAACTTTTGTGGATGAAAAATCATCTTGAGGACTATAACTTAAAGTTCACAGAAATCCCCATGTTCTGTGACTCCTCAAGTGCTATTGTCATAGCAAATAATCCAGTCTCTCACAGCAGAACGAAGCATATTGAGCTTCGCTACCACTTCATCCGGGAACATGTTGAGAGTAAGGACATAAATTTGTTATATGTTAATACTGACAAACAAATTGCAGATATTTTTACGAAGCCTCTGGACGAAACCAAATTCAATTTCTTCAAAATGGAACTTGGAATGCTTAACAAGGAAACTTGAAGAAGGACTGTTGGCATTTCACGAATTTGCATGGAATTTCCCGTAAAAGTTGAGATTTTTGTTTCAAGCGGATTACAAGGGTTTTCACGGGTCCAATATTATTATTCTCAGATAGCTCCCGTGGAATCTTATTATTATTAAATGCGATTTAATCTTCATTCAGGTACGCGCCTCATTTCAATTTATATATATATATATATATATAAATCAAAGAAAACGCGTGATTTCACGAAATCTTCCGTGAAACCCTTTCCGACCCTTCGTCTCTCTCGCGCTTTCTCTGTTCTTCTTCCCCGACTTCGACGAGCTCAATAGCGCCCAAGGCTGGACTGCATTCTGGTGGAGAGCTTGTGCGAGGTGCATTTCAGACAGCTTCAGATGAGTTCCGAAATGTTATTTTAATGCTTGATGTCGTCGGGCTCAGCTTTGTCTTGGAGGAGCCGGCTAAAATCCTAGAACAGGACGTCCTTGAGTTCTTTCGCAATGCAAAAATCACCAGTCAAGGTAAGAAAATCAAGAGCTCCATCAGGTCTTGCAAAATCATCCTGAAGGCTAGTGGGATCAACAGACTGTTGAGGATGCCTGAAGTCAAAACAGAAGAATTGTTTGTTGAAGATATTCTCAGAGCCAGGCGATTCTGTGGTATTCTTAATGAAAGATCTCAAATCAGAAGGAAATTTATGAATGATGGAGGTAAGCTTCTGTGTGACATTATAGGAAAAGTCTTATTGTGTAAGGTAGGCTCTCATGACTACCTCTCTGAAGAAGCTTTCAAAATTCACTCTGCTATAATCTGTCGGAAACATTTTAATTTTGGTGAAGTAATTTTTGAGAAAATTAAAGAGAGTTTTCATGCTCCCAATTTTGGAAGAATTCTCAGTCTGCTACTCAATGGTAGCAATCCAGATTTTTTTAATCTTGGAAGAGGTATCCCCATCCACCACACCAAGAAAATCAATTCATCCATTTTCTCCAAATGGGAAAGGGTCATTCCCAAGGGTTTAGGAAGTGTTGGAGTGAAGGCTGCTGTTCATGATGGTGAAGACCCTCTGCTTAATGAGAATAGGACTCTTGAAGCAGGTCAATCCTCCAGGGGGAGTGGACTTAGTCCAGCTTCTGTTCAGGAAAGAGATGCACTTGTTGAGGGGGAGTTTCCAACCCCAAGAGACATTGGTGCAGGTGGTGGTGCTACAGAAAAATTTCCTCCCAGTGTAGCTGATCAAGTTCCTCTTGATCCTGTTTTTGCTGCTGTCCCTGATGCTGGTCTTGACCTGGAGGGTCCAGGGAATGTTGCTGATGTTGATGAGGCTGCTCAGCTAGAAGATTCAAGGAGATCACCTGAATTGGTTGACTCTCATTCTGCTGATCATGAAGATTTGCCAGATTCTCCTTCTGCTCCTTCTAGGAAATCTAAATCTATGGAGAAGGGCAGTTTTGGTGCAAGGTTGGAGTTTGCCAAAAAGATGTCTCTAGATGAGGGGGAGAAAGACCAGGAATATAGTTTCATGGCTGAATCTGCTTTTCCTGAGGTCCTTCCTTCTGTGTTGTTATTACCCTGGTATCCAGAAGTTCCTGTAGCTGGTAGCTCATCTCCAAGAGTAACTGTGCTTGATAAGCAAGCACAGTCTACAAGTTTTGTGGCTGATAAAATCTCTCCTGAAGAGTTTGAGTCTGGTGATAGCTCTCACTCCTCTTTGTTGAAGTCAATTGCAGATTTGCTGAAGGCTCAGACTGAGCACTTAGATCAGTCTATCAAGCAAGTTTATAAGATGATTGACTCTGTGGATAGTGCTCTGAGGCAGGAAATAACTGAAATTAGGCATGAGATGAACACATTCAAGAATGATCAAGAAGCTTGGATGTCAAAAGCAGGAAAAGCTCTAGACCACACAAATCAAGGTGTTGGGCATGCTCTAAAGAATCTGCATCAGGTTAGTGAAGATGTACTAAATCTGAATACTGCTCACTCTACTCTTAGCACTGCTCATGATCAAGGACTCACCTTCTTGGATGATCAACTTGAAAGACAACTGCATAGACTCTATTCCCTCCTGCATGAAGATGTCATAAAGGGGGAGGTGAGTGTGGTGGAAAAGTTAGAAGAAAATGCAAGTAAGTTGAATGACTTAGATGAAAATGTATCTTCAAAAATGCAAGAGCTCAAGGAGAACATTTTACAAAATGTTAAGGATGTGAATTGGTACACTCATGGAGCTCAAAGCTGGCTGTTCAAGGAAATTCCTGGAATGCTTGGTTTTTCTGTTGTAGATAAAGGGTCAGATGTTCCTTCTTCAAGTGCTCCAGGACCCAGGGCTCCAAGCTTTTCTCCAAATCCTGTTGAGGTTCTTGTTTCTGATGAAGAAGACATTCCTGCCTCCACTTATCAAGAGTTCTGGGATGATCCTTTTCCTGCTCAAGAGCCTGACAGCTCCACTGTTGCTGAACCCTCTGAAAAGTCTTTGAAGAGGAAGTCATTTGATGACAAGCCATCTGTAAAGAGGTCTAATCCCTATAAAAAAAATTAGAGAATTTTATGATAGACCTCCTCCTAGAAACTTCCAAGAAAGCTGGAGCCCCATGTCCAAAAGTATTGTTCTCTCAGCCTTCAATAGAGTCAATAATCATAATGAAAAAGTCAGGTATCTCTACAGTTCAGAAGAATGGAGTAAGTTTGAGAAGAGGACAACTGAAAGAAGAATTCATTTCAAGTCAGGTGGATCAAAAGAGACTGCTCCTGATAAATATTGGCTTAAGCCAAAGGCATTCTTTGAGAGAATGGAATCTGAACAGAAGAAGAAAGCTGAGGCAGTGGAAAGATTATTTGCAAAGAAGAAAGGCAAAGATCATGAATGAGCTGAGCTAGTCTGGAATCATGATGTTTTCTTTGCTTATACATATATATACATTTCTTTTGTGTTAAGTTAAACATTCAATCTTATTCTGTTTTTCCTTAAATATTACTGTCTGGGTTGTGCATTTCTTATTCATTATATTTTCTGTGCAATTCAACTTAGTGCATAGGGTTATGACATCTTCAAATAGGGTGAGATTGTTGGGTATTGTGTCCACAATCACCTAGATTTGAAGATGTCCCCTAGTGAACTAAAATGAATTGAGTATGTATTTGATGATTTCTGTTTAGATGTGTTATGATAGGTCTTAATGCTAAGTGCACACCAAGGTCAGGTTGCAATGGATCACCAAACACAGTTCTGGACAATGTAATCCCTCATTGTGTAGAACAAAGTGTTGGTCCATGTGTAATCTCTCTTTTGGGGTGTACTTCATATACTCATAACTGAAGGTTTTCAAGGTTGAGGAGTGGAGCAGGTTTTCAGTAGAGAAGAAAGTTTTTCTAAGACAATTCGTCGAGATGTCTCGGGTCATTCCGACGAATCCCGACGAATCAAGACAGAAGCCATTTGTCTTGTTTAAAGAAAAAAATTCTGCAGTTAAGTCCATTCGTCGGATGTTCTCGTGAACTCCCGACGAATGCCGGCGAATCAAGACAGAAGCCATTTGTCTTGTTTAAAGAAGAAAATTCTGCAGTTAAGTCCATTCGTCGGATGTTCTCGTGAACTCCCGACGAATGCCGACGAATCAAGACAGAAGCCATTTGTCTTGTTGAAAGAAGAAATTTCTGCAGCTAAGTCCATTCGTCGGATGTTCTCGTGAACTCCCGACGAATCCCGACGAATGAAAACAGAAGGTGTTTTTCACAGGTTGTTCAGTGTTTTTCTGTGGCCAAGTCTTTTCGTCGGATGTTCACGTGAAGTCTCGACGAATGACGGACAGACGGATTTCAAATCTTTGTTTCGATTTCGAAAATTAGGGTTGGCCGCCACGTACAGTACACGTGTCGCTCCTCCCTTCTTTGTCGCACGAGCCGTTGAAGTCCTTCCTATAAATAATCCTTTATTTTTAGGGCATCACACATCTTTTCTTCCTCACACGTTTTGTTCAGAAACAAAAAGTTGTTCTCCTCTTCCTTTGCTGAACAAGTTTTCTGAGACCTAACATCTGCTGCTCAAGAGTTATTCTTCTTTGTTGTTAGAGTTTTCTCAGATAAGAAGGTCTTTGATCCTTGTGCTGCACTCTATATTGACGATTCTTTCGAGTAGATCAAAGGGCCTATTCAGATCAGGTTAGCCAAGTCTATCTTCTCCAAAATCTTTCAAGATTCAAGCTTTCTCTCTCAAGGAAGAAGAAGATTCAGTTTTCCCAAGATCTGAAGTTAATCTCTGTTGAGGTTTAGAAGAAGAATTTTTTATTTCTATCTCTATTTGATTTCTGTAGGAGTTTTTACTCCGAGTTATTTGTAGGAGCGGTTTGCTCCGAGTTGTAGGAGTTGTTTTACTCCGAGTTGTAGGAGTGGTATACTCCGAGTTGTAGGAGTTTTGACTCCGAGGTGTAAGATTATTTATAATCTGAGATTGGTGAAGTAGCCGTGTCTAGCCTCGTAGTGCTAGATAGGCGAGGCGGGAAAGAGGACTACCCACATCGGGGAACCTCTATAAAATCCTTGCGTCTGTGCTGTGCTTTATTGTGTTCATTTCTGTGTTATATTTTAATTCCGCGTGAAGACATAGAATCCACCTATTCACCCCCCCTCTAGGTGATTTAGGCCGCAACTAGATACTTTCAGGGGTTCTCCTTCACTTGTGTGTGTTGTTGTAGAGGCACGGATACTCTTTCTACGCTTGGAACTCAGCCGCTCGTTTTCAGATCTGGTTTTGGAGCACCTTGGTTGAGTATTAAATCAATCCCTCTCAGGTATATTGCAATGTGTTGCTTCATTTATTTCTTGATTCATGAAATCATAAGATTTGTTACCATTTTAGAGGTTAAGGAGTGAAGTAAAAAATGCGGAATACTTCAATAACAATCAACAAGTATGACAATCAGTGACAATAGCAAGACAGAATAGTGCTCTTGTTATTCACTATCTCTTTACAGCTCGAGACAAACATGGCGAGACATGATTCATAAGAGTCACAAAGGAGAGAAACACAAGACAAAAAACAAGCCGCTAGTGAACACACAAGTAGTGATCACCAGACCGCTCGAACAGGCAAGCGGCACGGCTATCCCTGAGACCGCTGATGCGTGTCGGCAAGTGCACCGGTCGCTGTCAAGTAATAAATGTGGAGAGTGGACTCCCCGAATGTCGGTCTCTTGAGGAATGCAGGTTGGGTGAACGAAACGCGTAGCGTGACTCTTGTTACACAAGCAAAACACACATGAAAAAGGGGGGTTCTTGGTTGGGTTTCCTAATCTTAACAACAACAAAAAGAGATGCGGGTCGAAAACACCGCTTCGCAAGGTGAGATGGATGCAACGGCCGCGATGCCGTGCTTCGTGAGGCGGAATGGAGTGTGTTCTGGCGCGAAGGGGTGAGGGTCGTAAACACCTCTTCACAACCGTCGTTAGCTATTGCTAACACGGAACAAACACCTTGCGTGCGTGTGCGAGTGAGTGAGTGAGAACGGAGTGAATCACTAGCAAACCATGAAGAACAACAAGGAAACATTCATTTCAACAAACATCATCATAATATTCGAATTTACACAGTTCAACGAGTACAATGGAGGAAAGAGGAAAGAAATAACCGATGGTGAAGACTAGCGGCCGTTCACGGCCGGAATGGTAGGTTGTCGGGCTACCTCCGGACTCGGGCGGACTACGCTTCCGGCGTAGAGAGCTGTCACGATCTCCCTACGTAGCTCCGTCGTCTTCGACTTCAGGTTCCTTCTTCTTCTCACCGGGCGGAATGAGAGAATGGTTGCTTGGAGGCTTGCGGAAGATGGAGAACACTCACGGACAATGGAGGAAGTCTTGGAATGGGTGGAGGAGGCTTCCCCTTGTGTAGAAGATGAAGTGGAGGCGTCCCACGGTGGAAATCGGCGGCGTACGGAACAGGAATCCCGCTCCCGGCGGCTCAAGATACCCTAAAAATCGCAACAGGCGTTTAAATAGGCGCTGGAATAAATACTGCGGACGGTCATTGGCGCACGACCGGTGGTCGTGCGCACTATCGTCGGTGGTCGTGCGCACTTCAGCAAACAGAACTCATAAATTAAATGGTAAGTGCGCACGATCAGTGGCGCACGACCGGTGGTCGTGCGCACTGGCATTGATGGTCGTGCGCACTGCACCAAACAGAACTCATGAAAAAGGTGTTAAGTGCACACGATCAGTGGCGCACGACCAGTGGTCGTGCGCAATAGAACCGGTGATCGTGCGCAGTGTTCCTGTGCAGAATTGCATCGGGAACACTTGCACGACTCCTATTCCAGCACAACCACAGATCTAGCCACTGAAAGTGGCACTTAACAACACATGAATACTACTAATGACAATAAGCACGAAAATCACACCAAAGTGGGCCTAGATGTGCACCTAGCATGGATTATCAAATATAAGCTATAACAAGGCTAAAGTGCGGAGAAATGACTAAATAACGGCCCGGATGAGTACATTAATGTGTATATGATCAGGACTCATCACACCCCCAGACTTAACTGTTTGCGCGTCCCGAGCAAACGAATCCGGCGGAGTGTGAAAACGATAATTAACATAGAGAATTACTCAAAGGAGTACGGTGCGAAGTAACATACGCATGCAAGTAGAGAATTTAGTAGAAGGAGATTCTAACTATGCTAACTAATTTACAAGAGTATTAAAGTGTAAGTAAAGATTTAGTTATACTCAGTTGGAGAAGTATGAAGAATTTGACGATCATGCCCGGTGTGAAAGTGACAAGATACTGAGGCGGGTGTTGCAAAAGATCGGGGCTTAGGAATAACTCCGCTGAAATCCATCAACGTCGTGAGCCATACGCTTGCCCGGTCACACTCTCTCCACGGCGCTAGCAAACTCGCAAATCAAATCAGTAGGACTTATAGGATTAAAACGGGGCTTAGGTTACGGTATGATATTCAAAGTTAAACACGGCGGCTACGCAACCCGAGTGAGCTAACGGAACGCTGCACCACGCAAGACCAACAACGATGCTCGTGTGACACACCCCCAGACTTAGCATGAAAACCAGGTGTGCACACGGCCTACTTCACAAATACCAACAGATTGTCTTTTTTTTAGCTCGGAAGGATTTTTTTCCAAAATACTCTTTTTTTCTTCTTCTAACATATTTTACTTTTTTTAAGTATCCTCCGGTTGGTTCAAAATCAGCAGATAGACTTTATTTTCTCTTCATAACACAAAGATTCCACACACCACACAAGTTGAGACTTATGAGCGCAGTTAAAAACATTTTGGTTGCGGGAGTAGGATAGGCTTCAGGCTTTGGTGGATGAAGAGGGGCTGTACAAAGGAATGGTAGGCACAAAATGGGCTTGCAACGGTGAATGAAAAGGACATGGAATAACAAAGCTCAAACTAGCCAAATGGTGGCCTACATCATGCTTAACTCAACGAGTCGCTCTCACTCATGCTTCGAGAGTCGCTGGGGGCAAGTTCTTAGCCCACGAGAAAGGTAAACCTTCCTCCCGACTCGAGCAACACACGACTAGCACTCGTACACACACAACACCGGGTTATCGTCAATTTCATACAAATTCACCACTTGAGTATATTAAATCTAAATTTACGCAGAAATACTAAACATAAATTAGATGCATAAAGAAAATCTAGTTCTACTCAAATTCTACCATAACATGCGAAATGACTAGAACACTACATGAGTCAACATCGCACTCCAAATAATAATTCCTACGTTAACAACCTATTTCATACTCCAACCAAGATAGTTTAAACGGAACAACGACAAAAAGATAAATACGCACTCAAGTGGGTGAAGTGGTGTGTGAAGCATGAAAAACAAAAATAATGACTAGGATAAATAAAGATACAACCTTCTAGTATGCGGTGCAACTCGTGCACAGTGGGTAACAACAACCGCTCCCCCAGACTTAAGCTAAACAATATATCTAGAAATTTGAAGCGAAAAGAGGGGAGGAAGCGTTACCCCATGCTCAGAAATGAGCATACCAGACGATTGGCGTTTATGAACAGGAATAGTCCGCAGCATCCGCACCATCGAACACAAAACCTGCAAGCACAGACTCAAAGCAACAAAAGCAAATACAAAAGCTGAACTAAAAGAAGTTAGAAAAAAAAGGAAATACGAAAACAGGAAATCTGGGTTGTCTCCCAGGAGCGCTTTCATTTAACGTCCTTAAGCTGGACCAAATACCTGTATTAGCATTGTTTAAAGAGTGCAAAAATTAAAAAGAGGAGTTCTCAAAAATAGAGTTTCGCAGAAATAAGAAACAAGAAGGGAAAATCAGCTGCCGGTGCTTGTATGATGTCCATCCCCCAATGTCAGCAACTGACACTCCTTGTTTATAGTGGCGCCATCGTATAACTTCAGCCGATGTCCATTGACTTTAAACTTGTCCCCCTTATCTCCAGATATTTCTATGGCACCGAAGGGGGAGACATCGGTCACGGAGAAAGGACCACTCCACCTCGATTTTAACTTCCCTGGGAAGAGGCGGAGACGAGAGTTGTAGAGCAGCACTTGGTCCCCAATTTTGAACTCCTTAGGAATGATATGCCGATCGTGCCATTTCTTCGTTTTCTCCTTGTAGATACGAGCATTTTCATAAGCGAAATGACGGAGCTCCTCTAACTCGTTGAGTTGGGAACGACGCACCTCGGCCGCGGCTCCAATGTCCATGTTCAACAGTTTGGTTGCCCATAATGCTTTATGCTCCAGCTCCACAGGGAGGTGGCATGCCTTGCCATAGACCAATTGAAACGGAGTCATGCCGATGGGTGTTTTGAACGCAGTCCGGTAAGCCCATAATGCATCGTCGACCTTTTTAGCCCACTCCTTCCTATTTGAGTGTATTGATTTCTCAATTATTCGCTTGAGCTCGCGGTTGGAAACTTCGACTTGCCCGCATGTTTGGGGGTGGTATGCCAAAGAAATCTTATGATGGACCCCAAACTTTTTCATTAGCTGCACAAACTGCTTATTGCAAAAATGACTACCGCCGTCGCTGATGATAGTTCTCGGCGTCCCAAACCTGGAGAAGATATTCTTGTGGATAAAATGTAGCACTGTGTTGGCATCATTCGTGGCAACCGCCTCAGCTTCCACCCATTTTGAGACATAATCAACTGCCACAATAATGTAATGCTTACCATGAGACATCGGGAAGGGACCCATGAAGTCTATTCCCCAGACATCAAAGGGTTCGCAGACCAGCATGTTATTAAGGGGCATCTCGTCACGCCGGGAAATATTTCCGGTCCTCTGGCATTCGTCGCACTTGGTAACATAGGCATGAGCGTCCCGGTAGAGGGTCGGCCAAAACAATCCACATTGCAGGATTTTTCGTGCTGTTCGAACGGCCCCGAAGTGCCCGCTAGTTTCTCTGTCATGGCAATGCTGTAATATAGAATGAAACTCAGCTTCCAGAATGCAACGCCTAATAATCCAATCGCTGCACGTGTGGAATAAGAGCGGATCTTCCCAAAAATAGTATTTTGAGTCAGAGGCAAGCTTCCATCTTTGCTGAGGAGACAGACTCGGGGAGAACGTTTTGCAAGCCAAGTAATTAGCAATATCTGCGTACCAAGGTGCAGTTGGGGGGGACGTAGTAATTGCGAATAACTTTTCATCCGGGAAATAGTCGTCCGTTTCCTCCACAACGCTGTTGGGAGTGTCGTACTCCAAATGCGAGAGATGATCAGCAATCACATTCTCCACCCCCTTCTTATCTTTGATTTCCAGATTGTATTCCTGCAAAATTAAAATCCAACGAATCAGACGCGATTTGGATTCTTTCTTACTGAAAAGATACCTGAGAGCGGCGTGGTCCGTGTACACGATCACTTCGGAAAGTACCAAATATGAGTGAAACTTTTCAAAGGCGAAGACCACGGCTAGCATTTCTTTCTTCGTGGTGGTATAATTTGCTTGTGCGCTGTTGAGAGTTCGACTGGCATACGCAATAGTGTGAAAGGTCTTATCTTTCTTTTGACCGAGCACAGCACCTACGGCCACATCACTTGCGTCGCACATGATAATAAAAGGTAAAGTCCAGTCGGGTGCCACCAAAATTGGGGCTGAGATGAGTTGTCCCCGTAAAGTTTCGAAGGCTTGCATGCATGCTTCGTCGAAGTGGAAGGGGACGTCCTTAACCAGCAGGCGAGATAAGGGCTTTGAAATGGAGGAAAAGTCCTTGATGAACCTTCGATAGAAGCCCACATGACCAAGAAAACTTCGAATGCCTTTCACTGACATGGGTGGAGGGAGGTTTCTGATGACACTTACCTTCGCTTGATCTACTTCGAGCCCTTTGCGGGAAACTTTATGCCCCAACACAATTCCTTCGCGCACCATAAAGTGGCATTTCTCCCAGTTCAAGACAAGATTGGTGTCTTCACACCGCTTCAAGGTCTTGGCCAAATTCGCCAGGCAAATGTCGAAGCTACTGCCAAATAGAGTAAAATCATCCATGAAGACTTCGAGGAAGTCCCCCACCATGTCAGCAAAAATAGCGAGCATACAACGTTGGAAGGTTGCGGGGGCATTACACAGTCCGAATGGCATTCTTTTGAACGCGAAGGTACCGGAGGGACATGTGAATGTCGTCTTGTCTTGATCAGATGGGTCAATTAAAATCTGATTGTACCCAGAGTACCCATCCAAAAAACAGTAGTAATCCTGCCCCGCTAACTTTTCTAGCATCTGATCAATAAAGGGGAGCGGAAAATGGTCCTTGCGCGTCGCATCGTTCAGCTTGCGATAGTCGATGCAGACTCTCCACCCGGTGATCATTCGGGTCGGTAGCAGCTCGTTCTTTTCATTGGCAACGACAGTAATCCCTCCCTTCTTCGGTACCACCTGGACTGGACTGACCCATTTGCTATCGCTGATTGGGTAAATGATGCCAGCGTCTAAAAGCTTGATCACTTCAGCCTTTACAACCTCTTGCATTTTCGGGTTCAGCCGCCTTTGGGGCTGTGCTGTCGGTTTGTACTGATCTTCAAGGAGGATCTTATGCATGCAGACCGTGGGGCTGATTCCCTTAATGTCAGCAAGAGAACGTCCGAAGACCTTGTGGTACCTTCTCAGCACGCCCACTAATGCAGTTTCGTTGGCGGCGGACAGGGCTGCGGAAATAATCACCGGATGTGTGTTTTTTTTTTCAAGAAACACGTACTTTAGAGAATCCGGAAGTTGTTTGAGAGCCGGACATGGGTTTGGATTAGCCGAATCGTTGGAGGGCTCTCCGCTTGAATGTGACAAATCATGGTGATTTGAGTGTGCACCACCCTCTTCCTCGTCTTCGTGCTGCCAGCACACCTCGCGGTCATCCAACTCCACATCGTTCTGACCATCGAATTCTTCAAGCGCCTCTGCTGGTTCACACTCTGTAATTTCAAAGAGTTGCGACGGGCTGTGGACGTTGAAAGATATAGCATCCTCCCCCAGTCTTAGTGTGAGCTCCCCCTGCTCCACATTAATAATAGCACGAGCAGTAGCGAGAAAGGGCCGCCCCAAGATAATGGGAACATTAGTATCGACCTTCATGTCGAGAATGATAAAATCAGCTGGAAAGGTGAGACCGTTTACAACTATTGTGAGGTCCTCGACGATTCCCGATGGCTTCTTGATCGACCGATCAGCAAGCTGCAGCATTACCTGCGTTGGCTTCAAGATCCCAGCACCAAGTTCACGAAAGATAGAGAGTGGCATCAAATTGATTGATGCCCCCAAATCACAGAGTGCCTGGCTAAAACGGTGATGGCCGATCCTGCAGGGAATCGTAAAACTGCCCGGATCCTTGCACTTAGTGGGCATATTGGAAATGATGGCGGAGCACTCCTCGGTGAGGTCGATAGTTTTGAGACCCTCCAACTGCTTCCGCTTTGAGATCAAATCTTTCAAAAATTTGGAGTAGCCCGGCATTTGAGAGATAGCTTCAATCAGTGGTATGCTCACTTGTACTCCTTTCATTATTTCCAAAAATCTGCGGAATTGCTTCTCGGATTTCTCGTTGCGCAGCCTGTGGGGGAATGGGGGGTGAACAGCACTTTTCGAGGTTTGTGCCTCGCTCACGGGATGCGGCTCAATATGAATCTGAGTCAGCTTCTCGGGAGTGTCTTCATTATGCTTGTCAGTGGAACACGCAAGAGGTTCCTGTCGAGGAGGGTTGTCTACACTTCTCCCACTTCTCAATCGCATGGTGTTCACTGACTCAGGATGCTAACTTGCAAGCCCAGAAACGACATCGGACAGAGTCCCTATAGTAGAGCGAAGTTGTTGGATTGCGGCCGATTGGTCATTCATTTTGTTCAATACCCCGACCACCAAAGTTGCTAACTGTTCTGGTTGCTCTGGCGGTGAAAAATCCGCTGCTCCTTTGAATGTCACGGCATTAACTGCAGCAGTACTTGGGGAGCGAATGATATGACTCCAGTGCTGACTGGTGTGAACAACATTCACGACCACTTCCCACGCGTCATTCCCCGATTTATTAAACAGGGCCCCTCCAGCTGCCATATCAAATAGAAGACGGAAATTATCCCGCACTCCGAAATAAAAAATCTGAATTAAGAAAGCTTCTGAAAGATCTTCACGGTAGCATCCCCTATGCAAGGATTGGAAACGCTCCCAAGCATCAACTAACGTCTCCCCCTTCCCCTGTCCAAAGGTTACAAGTTCCCTGTACTTGTCCAAGGCTTGGGTACGATGTTGAAACTCTTGCAAAAATCTCCCTTCGAATTGTTTCCATGTGATCACCTCTCTTTTCCGGATATCCCAATACCAGCTTTTGGCTTTTTTATGCAAGGAAAATGAAAATGCCAGAATCTTTTGCAGGTCGTTTTCAACTCCACTGAATACACATGTGTAATAGATTGCTAAAAAGTCCTGCATGTGTTGCACCGCGTCTTCATGCTCATCCCCGCTGAACTTGCAGTTCCCAGACATGTACTCAATGACGTCGGGGGAGATCCCGAAGTCATGATTGTTTCTTTCTGCTTGATCCCTTAAATCATTTAAGCTTCTCTGATAGATGCATTCCTGAATGGAGGTCATGCTGCGACTACTTGCAAACAAAACGATTAGCGAACGATGGAAAAGGCAAAAGTAATCAGAAGCGCGAATCGAAAAGAAACGGAGATACCAGGGGTGAACAAGAGAGGTGAAAGAAAAGAAAATTCTCGTGCAACAAGTCTTCACGCAGACGAATTCATCACGTCTGCATTCCCCGGCAACGGCGCCAAAAACTTGATGCGTGTCGGCAAGTGCACCGGTCGCTGTCAAGTAATAAATGTGGAGAGTGGACTCCCCGAATGTCGGTCTCTTGAGGAATGCAGGTTGGGTGAACGAAACGCGTAGCGTGACTCTTGTTACACAAGCAAAACACACATGAAAAAGGGGGATTCTTGGTTGGGTTTCCTAATCTTAACAACAACAAAAAGAGATGCGGGTCGAAAACACCGCTTCGCAAGGTGAGATGGATGCAACGGCCGCGATGCCGTGCTTCGTGAGGCGGAATGGAGTGTGTTCTGGCGCGAAGGGGTGAGGGTCGTAAACACCTCTTCACAACCGTCGTTAGCTATTGCTAACACGGAACAAACACCTTGCGTGCGTGTGCGAGTGAGTGAGTGAGAACGGAGTGAATCACTAGCAAACCATGAAGAACAACAAGGAAACATTCATTTCAACAAACATCATCATAATATTCGAATTTACACAGTTCAACGAGTACAATGGAGGAAAGAGGAAAGAAATAACCGATGGTGAAGACTAGCGGCCGTTCACGGCCGGAATGGTAGGTTGTCGGGCTACCTCCGGACTCGGGCGGACTACGCTTCCGGCGTAGAGAGCTGTCACGATCTCCCTACGTAGCTCCGTCGTCTTCGACTTTAGGTTCCTTCTTCTTCTCACCGGGCGGAATGAGAGAATGGTTGCTTGGAGGCTTGCGGAAGATGGAGAACACTCACGGACAATGGAGGAAGTCTTGGAATGGGTGGAGGAGGCTTCCCCTTGCGTAGAAGATGAAGTGGAGGCGTCCCACGGTGGAAATCGGCGGCGTACGGAACAGGAATCCCGCTCCCGGCGGCTCAAGATACCCTAAAAATCGCAACAGGCGTTTAAATAGGCGCTGGAATAAATACTGCGCACGGTCATTGGCGCACGACCGGTGGTCGTGCGCACTATCGTCGGTGGTCGTGCGCACTTCAGCAAACAGAACTCAGAAATTAAATGGTAAGTGCGCACGATCAGTGGCGCACGACCGGTGGTCGTGCGCACTGGCATTGATGGTCGTGCGCACTGCACCAAACAGAACTCATGAAAAAGGTGTTAAGTGCACACGATCAGTGGCGCACGACCAGTGGTCGTGCGCAATAGAACCGGTGATCGTGCGCAGTGTTCCTGTGCAGAATTGCACCGGGAACACTTGCACGACTCCTATTCCAGCACAACCACAGATCTAGCCACTGAAAGTGGCACTTAACAGCACATGAATACTACTAATGACAATAAGCACGAAAATCACACCAAAGTGGGCCTAGATGTGCACCTAGCATGGATTATCAAATATAAGCTATAACAAGGCTAAAGTGCGGAGAAATGACTAAATAACGGCCCGGATGAGTCCATAAATGTGTATATGATCAGGACTCATCAACCGCGCGAACAGAGCACAACCCGCAGCTGTCAGACCGCAATCACAGACCGCACAACCGCTGCTTTATTTAACTACTGAGAGCTACTGTCCGCACTTCTTGATCGCCCAGACCGCACGGTCTCAAGATCACAGAAGAACCCGCGAACACTTGACGAAGAACTGCTTCCTGCTGTAAGACCGCAACTCAAGATCGCCCAACCACTTAAGGCCACCTGATCAATTGAGTTTGCTGCACAGTCCAAGAAATCCTAAACACAATCCGCACAGACAGACTGCTGCCAAACTGATTTATTCAAAGCTGGAAAGAAAGGAGAATGATGAAGGTGACTGCTAGCCGCTAACCTGCGAACAGAACAACCCGGTCAGACAACTCAAACTGCGCGACCTCAAAGTGAGACCAGCACAATCAATCCAACTTTAGTTCTTACAGTTCTTGCATATGAATGGCTACCCGGTGTCCCTATTTATAGGCAAATGAACGGATGTCATCACCGCCCTAAGGGATACAGTCACCTTCCTTATTGAAGCACGCGGTCTCCAGTACCAGACCGCGTGGTCTATTTAAGACCATATTACACGTGCAAAACTGTCCAAGACAGCTAGCCAGGAACAAACCGGCAGACCGCCCGGTTTCTAATAAGAACGCATGAGCAACTGACTGATCAAGAGCAGACCGCCAGAAACGAGCTCAAGCAAACCGCAGAAGCAGCCTCAAGAAAAAGACCGCCCGATCTAAACCAGAACAGATTTACTTTGGCAAAATAGGCAACCAAACACAGGTCGCCAACACTAGAGACTCGCGACCATAACGCTAAGTCGCGCGGTCTCTGTGGTCTCCAAAAACAGACCGCCCGAACAGTCCACTTCCACTTCAAAAATTTAACACTCCCACTTGAAGTTAGAAGTGGAAGTCAGCCCAAGTAGACTCCTTAACCGTATGAACGGTTCCTTCGACAACGGTTTTGTAAATATGTCCACGACATTATCCTTGATCTGCACATGCTCAACCATACAAGATCCCTCCAACACCTTCTCCAGAATGAAATGATGTTGAATCTCTATGTGCTTGGTTCGCGCATGAAAAACTAGATTGTTCACCGGTTTGAGGGGCTCTCATTATCACCCCGAAGCAGAGTAGGACCACGCACCTCCCCATGAATGTCCTCCACAAGCCTCCTAAGCTAGATGGCTTCCTGAGCTGCCAAAGTAGAAGCTTTGTACTCTACTTTCGTTGTATCCATGATATAGTTGTAGAACCCATCATAAAGATGTATCCAGACGTCGATCTCCTCCATAATCAGCATCCATGTATCCATGCAAGCAAAAGCCCGAGTCCTTCCCATAGAAGAGACCCAAATCAGATGTGGTCTTGACATACTTCAAAATGCTCCTCTCCGCCAACAGATGAGGTTTCCGAGGCTATGCCATATACCGACTCACCTGGCCAACCGCATAAGCAATATCTGGCCTCGTGATCGTTAAATATATCAGACTCCCGATCAAAGCCCAGAACACCAAAGGATCAGAAAGAACCTTCCCCTCATCACGTCGAAGATGAATACAAACCTCTAGTGGAGTAGAGCTGCTCTTCCACCCTTCCATGTCGAATCGCTTCACAATTCGTTCTGCATAGCCCTTTTGGGAAACAAGCATACCGCCCTCTTTCCTCTCCACTTTGAGTCCAAGGAAATGGTGGAGCTCACCCAAGTCCTTCATCTCAAATTTGATAGCTAACTCAGCACGAAGTCTAGCTACCTCCACTCCAGAATTTCCTGTAACGATCATGTCATCAACATATAGCAACACCAAGACCTGAAGCTCCCCCGTCTTCTTTACGAATAAGCTTGAATCTGAATCAGAAGCAAAGTATCCACAGAACTGGAGGTATTCTGCTATCCTGCCATACCATGCCCGAGACGCCTGCTTCAAGTCGTAAACAACCTTCTTGAGCTTGCACACATATCTTGGGTGTTCTTCGGAAACATAACCAAGTGGTTGATCCATGAAGATATCCTTGTCAATCTTGCCATACAAGAAAGCAATCTTCACGTCGAGTTGCCAAATCTTCCATCCTTGGCAAGCTGCCAATGCGATCACCACCCGAACTGAAGTCATTTTAGCAACAGGGCTGAAAGTTTCTTCATAATCTTCCTCATACATCTGAGAGAAACCCTGGGTAACAAGTCGAACCTTGTATCACTCAATGCTACCATCAGCCTTCTTTTTCAGCTTGAACACCCGCTTGCAAGTCACTGGAGTAACTCCCTCTACCTTAGGCACCAAGTCCCAAGTCTCATTATTCTTGAGGGCAGCCATCTCTTCATCCATGGCTCCTTCCCACTCCTTGACTCCAACGGCGTTTTCAAAACAAGATAGCTCTCTCCCATCCAGGGGACCTGCGAAGAAACAGGAGATGAAGCTCACCAAATTTCCCCATGTATACCGATCTGGTGGAATGATATTCCTCTTGGACCTCCTCAGAGCTTGACTCTGAATCACCTCTTCAGCTACCTGTTCTGAACTAGATCTTCTTCCAGGCATATTTGGAGCATCGCTCACCCTGCTTCCAGAACCTGAAGCACCTGACCTTGAGCTAAAAGTAACTGGAACACCTGGAGAAACATGAAACTCCACCAGAACCTCCTTGGTAGCTTCTCCATGTCCATCATCTGACCTGCTCTCTTGTAACTCAACAAAAGAGCTACCCTAGTATAATGTCAGCTCATCAAATACCACATCCCTTGAGACCACATATCTCCGTGTCTCAGGATCCATGCATCTCCAGCCCTTCTTTGGGTCATCATAACCGACGAATACTAGCTTCCTTGCTTTCGCATCTAGTTTCGTTCTGAGAGCATCAGGAACATGCACATAGCAGGTAGATTCTAACACTCGAAAGTGTTCCATGCTTGGTTTCTCCTTAAATATCAACTCATGAGTAGCTTTCATGTTGATAGGATTGAGAGGCATCCGATTGATGACATAGGCCGCACAAGACATTCCCTTTGCCCATAAGGACTTTGGGATACTCTTGGCATGAAGCCAACATTTGCAGGTCTCCGTCAGATGACGGATCTTCCGCTCTGCAACTCCGTTCTGTTGTTGAGTATGAGCACAAGAGAGCTCTCTCCGAATGTCATGCTTCCTGCAGATGTTAAAGAACGCATTTGAGGTAAACTCCCCTCCATTGTCGGTTATGAACTTCTTGATCCGCAGGTTGAGCCGACCTTCCACCAGCTCTTTGAACTCCATAAACTTCTCGAACGCCTCCAACTTCTCCTTCAGAAAATATACCCAAGTATATCTGGTGAAGTCATCAATTAAGACCAGCATATGCATGCTACCTCCAAGACTGGTAGTGGCGGTTGGTCCAAACAGATCACCATGAATACATTCCAGTGGTGTTTTGCATCTGCTTTGTGATTTGTCAAACGGAAGACGTTGAGCCTTACCAAACTGACAACCTGCATAAAGTTGACCATCACTGAAAGATGAAAGACTAGGCAGACCTTTCACAAGGCCTCTTCCCGACATAGCCTTCAGCTTATCCATCCCAACATGCCCGAGTCTTTCATGCCAGATATCAGCACTGTCGTTAGCCCTCATCTTATCAACATAGGAGCTTCTTGATAGAACAAACAAGACCTTCACCCTTCTCCCTACATGAGTGACCTCGGCTTTCACGGCTGAAACATTTCGGAGAAATTTCACTTCTATTGGACCAAACAGAACGTGATAACCAGCATCAACAACATTGGTCATTGAGAAGAGGTTCTTCTTCATTCCCGGCACATGATAAACACTCCTCAAAGTGATTAGACCTTTAGCACTGCCTAAAGAGACAACACCCTCCTTCTTTACTGCATGCACAGTATCATCAGCTGTAATAATAACATCATTACCTGAGTATGTCTGCAACGAGGAGAACGTCGACTCATCCCCGGTGAGGTGATGACCACACCCAGAGTCATCTATCCAATCATCCTGGTAGTTGAAGGAAGCCAATGCCGGAACACAAGTGCCCGTCATGAAAGCACCTCCACCACCCCAACTACCTTCAACATTGGAACCAGCCTCCTCCTTTCCTGCAGCATGCCCTGGCTGAAGATTGACTTTGCAGTCTCTCTTGAAGTGACCAAGCTTGTTGCACCTATAACACATCGGCCCTTCCTTCTTTTCCCTTCAGACATAGGAGCATAACTCCTCTCTTGCTGATATGAAGTAGATGGACCATCGTTACCAGATGACTTCTTCTTGTCCCATCTCTTCTTCTTGCCAGAAAAGAGAACCTCACCTTCTACCCCAGATACTGACATCCCCGCCATTTGCTTAGCCAAACTCTCTTGCGAAGCAAGTAAGTTTTCCAGCTCCAGCAACGACGGCTGATTGGCCCAACCTTGTACAGAAGTAACAAAGGCCACATACTCCCTCCGCAAGCCATGGATTATGTGTCTTTTCAGCTTCGCTTCTGAGATAGGCTCATCCGGGTCCAATGCCAATATCTCTGCTCATAGGTTCTTCATCTTCAAGAAGAACGTTAAAATGGATAAGTCACCTTGAGTTGCCTTAGCTAACTCATTCTACGAGAACTGTAGCCGGGCTACATTCTTCTTATTGAACAAGCCATCCAAGGCTGTCGAAATTTCAGCAGCCGACCTACATCCAATGATGTGGTCAAACAACTCTGGAATTATAGCTCGCTTGAGAGTGAACTCAGCCTTTGCGTTAGTTCTCTTCCAAGCCTTCACGAGCTCAGTATTTCCTTCAGCAGGAACAACAGCTTGTCTTGTTTCTCCTCCGACTACCTCCCATAAGTCCTCGCCAAGTAGATAACTCTCCATGCACGACTTCCACTTTTTAAAGTTAGTCTGCGTAAGGAGCTCAATACCAAGACCTATAACATATCCTCCTTCCATTGCTATCTCATTTATTGACAACCAACTTGCAGAAATCCAAGTAGCAGACAACGCTGATTACTGCTCAGAAATCTAGCTCTTATACCATGTTACCATTTTAGAGGTTAAGGAGTGAAGTAAAAAATGCTGAATACTTCAATAACAATCCACAAGTTTGACAATCAGTGACAATGGAAAGACAGAATAGTGCTCTTGTTATTCACTATCTCTTTACAGCTCGAGACATACATGGCGAGACATGATTCATAAGAATCACAAATGAGAGAAACACAAGACAAAAAATAAGCCGCCAGCGAACACACAAGCAGTGGTCACCAGACCGCTCGAACAGGCAAGCCGCACAGCTATCCCTGAGACCGCGCGAACAGAGCACAACCCACTGCTGTCAGACCGCAATCACAGACCGCACAACCACTGCTTTATTTAACTACTGAGAACTACTGTCCGCACTTCTTGATCGCCCAGACCACACGGTCTCAAGATCACAGAATAACCCGCGAACACTTGACGAAGAACTGCTTCTTGCTGCAAGACCGCAACTCAAGATCGCCGACCACTTAAGTCCGCCTGATCAATTGAGTTCGTTGCACAGTCCAAGAACTCCTAAACACAGTCCGCACAGACAGACTGCTGTCAAACTGATTTATTCAAAGCTGGAAAGAAAGTAGAATGCTGACGGTGATTGCTAGCCGCTAACCTACGAACAGAACAACCCGACCAGACAACTCAAACCGCACGACCTCAAAGTGAGACTGGCACAATAAAGCCAACTTTAGTTCTTATAGTTCTTGCATATGAATGGCTACCCCAGCGTCCCTATATATAGGCAAACGAACGGATGTCATCACCGCCCCAAGGGATACAATCACCTTCCTTATTGAAGCAAGCGGTCTCCAGTACCAGACCGTGCGGTCTCTTCAAGACCTTATTACATGAGCAAAACTGTCCAAGACAGCTTGCCAGGAACAAACTGGTAGACCGCTTGGTTTCTTATAAGAACGCATGAGCAACTGACCTATCAGGAGGAGACCACCAGAAATGAGCTTAAGCAGACCGCAAAAGCGGCCTCAAGAACAAGACCGCCCGGTCTAAACCAGAACAGATTTTCTTGGGCAAAACAGGAAACCAAACACAGGTCGCCAACACCAGAGACTCGCGATCACAACGCCAAGTCACGCGGTCTCCAAAAATAGACCACCCGGACAGTCCACTTCCACTTTAAAAAATTAACAAGATCCGAAACACTTTTGGGTTGTTCTTGTTTCTTTATTCCACTGCGCACATATGATGTGTTGTTCCAATCTTCATTATAGAAAACCAACATAAAGCATGGGAGAAGTGCGACAGCAGTTCCCCTCCTAATTCAGTATACACTGCAATAGAGCATCCATATCAACAATCTCCCTATTTTTTTGAAGGAGAACCAACCATCATCTCTGAATTCTCTCTGGCACCTGCACCATCCACTCCTCCCAGAATTCTGCCGACAATCCAGGGGGAGTCATCAAATCAGGGGGAGTCTGATCTATTCTCTAATGATGAGGATTACTTGGCCAGTTAGAAAGAATTCTCATTATGGGTTGATTCACTCATCCCTGAGAACACAGAGCTTAAGTCTGCTTATGAAGAGTCAACCACAGTACCGCTTAATGTATCTACTCAGGCTTCTGAGCCTATTATGTACTTTCCTTATTCTACTCCAGACCCTCTTCCTTCTGCTCCTATTCTAATATCCCCAGCACAAGCCCCCAGACAAAGGGACACATTCAGAGGAAGAAACATATCCAGAGGAAGAAGATATGTGAGAAACATTCCTATCTGGGAGAGATACACAAAGGAACATAGAACAATTCAAAATGGACATGTCATACAACAAAACCTATGAGAAAATTGAAATACCTGAAAATCAGATGAAATTGTACAATGGCCCAATTCTTGAGAAAATCTTTGAAGTGAGTAGAGAAAGAGAACAATATGTCTATGATGCATTATCTACTTTTCTCAAAAACAAAAAGTTGAATATTTCTTTAGGTAACTAACTCTGATAAACACTTATTTCTATTAATATGATGTGTGAATTTATTCTGTTATAGTATATTCATATGCACTCTGCTTTATTTTTCAATATGATTGAAATCACATAAATTTTTTGTAAAATTTGTCAAGATAAATATGGGGAGATTGTTGGGAAAAACATCCTCTGGATTTATCTTTCAAATTATGTAAAAATGATTTTATCATCTAAGATTCATTACCCATGTTGTATAGTGAGGGTAATATGGTCATCAAAAGTCCTAAGATGTCACACTCACAATAGGGTATCAAAGATCAGTCCAAAAGAGTGCAGAAATTGTTGAGTTAATTCTGCATCAACTAGAAGTCGATGCAGCTTCGACTTTAAGTCAATGTAATTTCGAATAGATAACTCAAACTGGTAGTCAATGTATCGGTTGAAGTCGACCCTATGTCGAAAGGTATCGACGTAGAAGGCAGAGTCAGTCAAAGCAACATTGATGTCGACGCAACTTCGAATTACATTCGACGCAGAAGGAAGAGCTCATAGTCTAGGCATTCATCTTGACGGATATGTCGATAAGGCCTCGACGTAACGTCGATATCAGAGTTCATTTCAAAGCTGAGGAAGATTTCGAAGCAGCTTCTATTAGAACTCAGAGGTGCGTCGATAAGAAGGCAAATATATTCGACGCAACGTCGAATACATACACAGAATTAGAATACTTCTTGCATTCTATTCTGGATCTCATTCAGAGGATATAAATGGAAGTGATTTGAATTCCAACTGGTCGTCCATAATCAAGAATGGAAAGAAGAATTTCAGAAATACAATAAAGATATATTTGGATGTTATTCAAAAAGGTTTGGACGGGTGGCCAACAAAAATGGGAATAGAACAATACTACCTCTTGGATATTCCTACTAGGGAAATAACAAAAGAGGAAAAGAATTTATCATGATTCGAAAAAAGAATAAGGAGACAGAGGAAGAGAGAAAATTGCAACAGTCTTGGAGATTTTGAAATTCTTCTTCTTCTTCTCTCTTCCACCACACAAGCAGAAATACAGCAAAATAGAAAAATAGATTTCTGCTACTGGTTCCTTCTCTCTGCTGCATCAAACTGAAAACACTAGACTAAAGCTTAACAATCCATTTCTTCTTCTTACAAAGAATTAATAATATACAAGATCCAGTCCACTAGAAGTGCCTAGAAACCTCAGAGAAATTTACTGAAAGAGGATTCAAATCAAAAGACTTACTTTTTCTTCTTCTCCACTCTTACTCTTTCTTTCACTTTCTATAAATTGAGTAAACAATCCTCAGAATAACTCTTCAAAGGATTCAGTGGTTCAAGATCTCCTTATCAAAAGATTTAGCTTGGTTCTAAGAGTCTCCTTAACAAAAGACTCGGACCTTGGTTCTAAGAGTCTCCTTAATAAAAGACTCAGACTTTGGTTCTAAGAGTCTCCTTATCAAAAGACTCACTGGTTCTAAGAGTTTTCTTATCAAAAGACTCAGGCGTTGGATATTGTATAGGAACCAAGGTGGTATTAGAGCGGAGTACTGATATTTTGGGGAACCACTATAGATTGTGTCTCATCTGTGTTGTGTTAATTTTCTGTGCTGTCTCATATTTATTTTACTCTGTGTTTATTTTATTCTGGATTGGTATTTCTGAATGCATAGTTGTTAAGACTATTATTATTCTGTGCACTTATTTTGTTAAAAGTTTTTAAAATCTATTCACCCCACTCTAGAGAATACTCAGAGAGCTCACTGTGCACTTGCAGGGTTCCGAAAGCTCAGCCAAAGGTGCAGTTCTTGCAGGGTTTCGAAAGCTCAGCCAAAGTTGCAGTTCTTGCAGGGTTTCAAAAGCTCAGCCGAACCCGACAACTATGCGACATTGAGGGGATTTCGCCTGACTTTGGCGAGCATCTCCTATGATCTTCCACCTGGCGAGTATGAGGGGATGCTCGCACATGCCAGCCCATACTTGCCTAGGTCTTCTACTATTCCTACTGGCTGAGCTATTTTTGATCTTTGACTCCTGGCTTCTGCTTTGACCTTTGACTTTGATTTTTGCCTACGTGGCTTGAATCGGGTCTTATCCTCGAAGAATACGGGTTGTACACTGCCAGCCAGAAATGGTAGACTCAGCTTTGTATATTAGGCAATCTTGTTATCGCAGCGCGGTAACCTCCTATCATCGCGCCGTGGAGATATTGTGCCTCGATAATGGAGATATCCTTCTTTATTTGGACTTCAATCAGCCGATGACTATCGGGGTTGTCTTTAGTTACCGCCGTGCGATAGAGTTATCACTGTGCGGTTAGACTTTACAAAAATTGATTTCAGCTCTCGCTAAGTCTTCGTTCAAATGTCTCTGGCCGACTATCCATCTGGAATGACTGCTAACTCCAGCGGTAGAGACTAACTACAGTATCACGGTAGTGGTCATTATAGTTTTTTGTCACATTTGATTTTCCTGAGTGAATTTATCAGTATTTGTCTCTATTATATCTATACATGTATAACCTGCACACTACAAACAAGAGCAAGGTTGATCAAATACAAGTTAGAATTTGTTATTATCAAACCAAATGATGTGAAAAGCATGTTCCAAAAATCTTGACAAGATAATTCCGAAATTCTACCGTCTAAAGCTAGATTACATTTTATTTTATTTTAAAATTAGTTCCAGCATCAAGAAAAATTAACTATATAATGAAATTAGTTCCAGGAAATCACAACATGGAGTTTCCTCCACGAGACCAATATCTATCTTAAAGATTTGAAAGAAGCAGAACACTTCTTATTTTGGTCAAATTTAATAGAGCTTCCATGTTGTTATTTATGTCTTGATCCAACGGTAAAGCATAAACAAACTGGACTGGTTTCACTCACTTCCGGCAGGCTCTATCTATGCGTTCGAGGACCTGCGCCGAAGTTTTTTGTTGAGATTTTCAACTTCAAAAAGGAGGAAGAAGGACGCTGATTCCCTCTTCGCGGTGAAGCAGGAGTCCAGGGAGACGTTGGCTCAGTACGCGGATCGGTTCCAGGAGGAAGTGCAGCTCACTCAGGAGGTGCCTGGGTTTGCACTTCAACTCGCCTTCACGGTCGGGTTGAAGGAAAGCTTTTTCAAGATGGCGTTGAAGAGGAAGGCCCCCGTCTCCTATGAGGAGCTGATGGAGAGGGTGGCGGAGGAAGTAGCAAGCGAAGAAGCCAACCCCGAGCTCACCAAGAGGCTAGCAAAGCTCAGTGAGCCGGAGATGAGGCAGCAAGAGGTCAGAAGAAGGGAAGAGCCCCGGGCCCCGGAGGGGGGATGGAGGCCGCAAGGTGGAGGAATGCAGGGGCAGGGAAGGGGTTACGGCCCAGGAAGGGGTAACCGTTTCGAAGGACAATGGAGACCCCCCCAGTTGGGGTGGAGGCAGGGCCCGATGCAGTTACCTCCCCCACCTCAACAGGCCATGGCAATTGGCCGGGGAAGAGGAAGGGGAAGGGGAGGAGAAGCGGAGACGGCGGCCGCTAGGAGAAGAAGGAACAGGATAGCAGAGACCGGGGCAAGGGAAGCGGCGGTGCCATATTGCATCTTCCACGATGTGGAAGGCCACTCAACGGACACCTGTCCGGAGTTCCTGGAGGTGAAGAGGGGCAGAGCGCCCGCGCCACCACAGCAGCAGCCATTAAGGATCGTGGAGGTGGAACCTCGGGAGGAGGAGGAGGAAAGGTGTGAGGATAGAGCAGATCTGGGGAATAGGGGAGGGATCGGAGTGATCCATGGGGGGGTAGGGGTGGAGGCAACTCGCAAGGCTAGTCTCCATACCATCTACCGCCGGAGCGTAGCGTCAACATCCACCGCTCCACCCCCGGCCGAAAAAATTATTTTCACCCAGAAGGACATGCCGAGCTACGAGGACCCGTTCTGCGACGCGCTGGTCATCCAGAAGGCGATCGAGAACTTCACCGTCTCCCGAATCCTAGTGGACAACGGGAGTTCGGTCAATGTCATCTTCAAGAAAGCATTCGACAAGATGGAGGTGGAACCCAGAAGGGTGTTGGCCTCGGATGGCCCTCTGTTCGGATTTTCGGGGGAGAGGAAGGAAGTAGGAGGGGTGGGGCTCCATGTGACCCTGGGTGGGCAGTCTCGGAACTGTCGCTTTGTCATAGTGGACGCCCCGAGCAGTTACAGCGCCATCTTCGGACGGCCACTCATCAGCGCGTTCCGCTGCGTTCCTTCCACTTTTCATCAGTGCCTCATGTTCAATGACGGAGGGGACCAGGTGCGGATCAGGGGGGATCCCAAAGTGGCAAGACAGTGCTACGTGACGGCTGTCAACACCATCTCCTGGATGGGAGAAGCTGAGGAGTGCGATAAGGTGATGGAGGAGGCGGCCGAAGCCGGAGGTTTGGAGGTAGCCGAAGAGAAGGAGGGAGATGAAGTTCATACCCAGGAAGGGGTAGCTGAGGTACCCCGGGCAGGGAGAAAGGAAGAAGAGGAGAAGGCCCAGGAGGGAAGGGCGGAAGAGCTTATGGTGGTAGAGGAGAAAGTCGAGGAAGAGACCCAGGCTCCCGCTTGTGCCGAAGAGGAAAGGGCTTGGGGAGAACAGTCCCGGTTGGAGGCTATGGACGAGGTCGTAGAGCTCGAGGTCACCACCCGGCTGGGGATGGTGGAAAAAGTCCGGGTCAGCGGAGAACTCAGCCCAGGAGATCAAGCGGAGATTCTGGCTTGCGTACAAAAGAACGTGGACGTCTTCGCTTGGAGCGCCGCGGAAATGCCTGGGATCGACGCGGATGTGGCGAGCCATCGCCTCAACCTCGACCCCGGTGCCCGCCCCATCCGTCAGAAGAGGAGGGCCGTCGCGGACAAGCTGGAGGGACCCATCCGCGAAGAGGTGAGCAAACTCCTGCAGGCTGGGTTCGTATCGGAGATCCAGTATCCAGGCTGGGTCTCCAACGTCGTTATGGTAAAGAAGGGAGGAGGTAAGTGGCGTATGTGTATCGACTTTTCACTTCTTAATAAATCATGCCCGAAAGATTGCTACCCCCTGCCCAGAATCGACGCGCTGGTTGACTCAGCCGTCGGTTTTTCTGTAATGTCTTTCTTAGATGCTTTTTCAGGTTACCATCAAATCCGCATGCATCCCCCGGACATCAAGGATGTTTCCTTCATCACGGGGGATGGATGTTATTGCTATAAGATGATGCCCTTCGGGCTCAAGAACGCAGGGGCTACGTACCAAAGGATGATGGATAGGGTCTTCCGCGAGCAGAAAGGAAGAAATTTAGAAGTCTATGTCGACGACCTCATGGTTAAGAGCCGAGACCTCGAGACTCACCTCCGCGACCTCGAAGAGACATTTGGGACCCTGCGGCGGTACAAGATGAAGCTCAATCCCTTGAAGTGTGTCTTCGGGGAGAGCCGAGGGAAGTTCCTGGGCCATTTGCTCACCCCCACGGGAGTGGAGCCCAATCCAGACAAAGTTAAAGCGGTGATGGAGTTGGAGTCGCCGAGAAATCCGAAGGAGGTCCAGAGCCTCACAGGGAAATTGGCTAGGCTCAGCAGATTCCTCTCCAAGGCGGGAGAAAAATGTGCACCTTTTTTCAAAGTACTGCGGGGAAACAAGAAGTTCGAATGGACCCCGGAATGCGAGAGGGCCTTCCAAGCCCTGAAAGAACAGCTCACTCAAACCCCTCTGCTCCAGGGACCAAGGCCAGGGGAGGACCTATCTCTATACCTAGGGGTAGGATCCGAAGCAGTAAGTTCCGTGCTGATCCGGGAGGAGGGGAAGAAACAGTTCCCAATCTACTACGTCAGCCGAGTGCTGAAGAAGGCGGAACTCCGGTACCCGATCCTAGAAAAGTTAGCCTTCGCATTGGTGGTATCGGCCCGGAGGCTCCGGCCTTACTTTCAAGCCCACTCAATCAAAATAGTGACGGACCATCCGCTCCGCAAAATCGTGGAAGGGGTGGAGCACTCAGGAAGGTTGGCGAAGTGGTCCGTGGAGTTAAGCGAATTCAACATCACGTTCGCACCCAGGACATCCATCCGGGCTCAAGCGGTGGCAGACTTCATGGCCGACTACGCGGCCGAAGTGGGGGAGCACGAGCCACCTCCCCCAGAAGCATGGAAGATGTTGGTGGACGGAGCGTCGGGAAAATGCTCCTATGGAGGGGGAATAGTCCTGGTGAGTCCTCAGGGGACTCGGATTGAACAAGCCTTAAACATCCGTTTCCCGATCACCAACAACCAGGCGGAGTACGAAGCAGTGATAGCGGGCCTTCGGCTAGCCCGGGAACTGGGTGTGCAGGATGTGGAGGTCTCCACGGACTCCATGGTGGTAACACGCCAAATCAAAGGAGAGTTTGAAGCAAAGGATCCAACCCTCCTACTATACCTGGAGAAGGTTAAGGGAGTCATCGGGCAGTTCCACACCTTCTCAATCAAGCACGTGCCGAGGGAGGAGAGCACCCAGGCGGATCTCCTAGCCAAGTTCGGTCCCTGAGCGGGGGGGACGACTTCGGAACTCTTCCGGCCCTCCATCGAGGAAGGAGAATTGATGGAAGTAGATCAACAAGCCTCATGGATGGATCCGTTCATCACCTTCTTATCCTCTGGGCAGTTCCCTGAAGATGATGTGGATAAAAGACGCTTCAGGTATAAGTCCGCCTATTACTCTTTGCATGCAGGGGGGCTATATAGAAAGACTCTCTCGGGACTCCTGGCCCGTTGTGTCTCCGAGGAGGAGGTCCCGAGAGTGCTGGAAGAAATCCACTCCGGGGAGTGCGGCAGTCACTCCGGGAGTCGTACCCTGGAAGGGAGGGTGTTGAGGCAAGGCTACTTCTGGCCCACTCTCAGCAAAGACGCGGCTGAGTTCGCGAGGAAATGTCCAAAATGCCAGCTCTATGCTCCACTCCAGCTCCTCCCGGCCCAAAGACTCCGGACCATCACGGCTCCCTGGCCCTTCGCCATATGGGGGCTGGATCTGGTCGGTCCCTTCCCCCAAGCCAGCGGCCAGAGGAAGTTCCTGCTGGTCATGATCGATTACTTCTCCAAGTGGGTAGAAGTAAAAGCACTCGCTAAGGTAACCTCTCAGGTTGTAAGGAATTTTATGTGGGGGGAGATAATTTGCAGGCATGGACTCCCTCTAGCTATAGTGACGGACAACGGGCCGCAGTTTGCTAGTGAAGAGTTTGTCGGTTTTTGCACCCAGCTCGGCATTGATCTCAGGTTCGCATCGGTCCACCACCCGAGGAGCAATGGGCAGGTGGAGGCGGCAAACAAAATAATCGTCAACCTACTAAAAAAGAAAGTGGAGAACCTTCGAGGAAACTGGGTGGAACAGCTACCCTCCGTCCTCTGGGCAATGAGAACTACTCCAAATACCGCCACCGGGGAGACTCCATTCAAGCTCTCTCACGGGTCCGAGGTCGTCCTCCCCATAGAGTTTGAGGTGAAGACCCCCCGGGTGATCGCCGCAAGCGAGGGGGATGAAGGGTGGCTAGAGGGCAACAACGCAGAGCAAAGGCTGTCTTTGGACCTGGTGGAAGAACTCCGGGACTTGGCCACCATCAGACAGGAAGAGGTCAAACGGCGGATGGCTCGATATTTCGACAAACATATCCGGATCAAGCACTTTCAGAAAGGGGACCTAGTCCTGAAGAAGGTCGATGCGGCCGGCAGAGGCGCCACAGTGGGTAAGCTTAACCCCAACTGGGAAGGCCCATATATTGTAAGCGAGGTGCTCAAGTCGGGGGGGGGGGGGTATCACCTCCAGGATGTGGAAGGGATACCTCTTGACCGGGCTCGGAGTGGGGATGATTTGAAACGATTCTACCCTTGAAAACTTTATTATGTTATTCAATCAATATCTTACTTTCGTTTGTTATGCTTTTCACTGCTGCGGTGCCGAGGTTGGACACATTGGTGCTGGAATGCCCCAGGTCGATTCCGCTCCCGGGCTCTCACCTAGACGGGGGGTTCTGGTTGATCTCTGGAGAGGCTGGCAAGGTTGGACACATTGGTGCTGGAATGCCCCAGATCGATTCTGCTCCCGGGCTCTCACCTAGACGGGGGGTTCTGGTTGATCTCTGGAGAGGCTGGCAAGGTTGGACATATTGGTGCTGGAATGCCCCAGATCGATTCCGCTCCCGGGCTCTCACCTAGACGGGGGGTTCTGGTTGATCTCTGGAGAGGCTGGCAAGGTTGGACATATTGGTGCTGGAATGCCCCAGATCGATTCCGCTCCCGGGCTCTCACCTAGACGAGGGGTTCTGGTTGATCTCTGGAGAGGCTGGCAAGGTTGGACATATTGGTGCTGGAATGCCCCAGATCGATTTCGCTCCCGGGCTCTCACCTAGACGGGGGGTTCTGGTTGATCTCTGGAGAGGCTGGCAAGGTTGGACATATTGGTGCTGGAATGCCCCAGATCGATTCCGCTCCCGGGCTCTCACCTAGACGGGGGGTTCTGGTTGATCTCTGGAGAGGCTGGCAAGGTTGGACACATTGGTGCTGGAATGCCCCAGATCGATTCCGCTCCCGGGCTCTCACCTAGACGGGGGGTTCTGGTTGATCTCTGGAGAGGCTGGCAAGGTTGGACATATTGGTGCTGGAATGCCCCAGATCGATTCCTCTCCCGGGCTCTCACCTAGACGGGGGGTTCTGGTTGATCTCTGGAGAGGCTGGCAAGGTTGGACATATTGGTGCTGGAATGCCCCAGATCGATTCCGCTCCCGGGCTCTCACCTAGACGGGGGGTTCTGGTTGATCTCTGGAGAGGCTGGCAAGGTTGGACACATTGGTGTTGGAATGCCCCAGATCGATTCCGCTCCCGGGCTCTCACCTAGACGGGGGGTTCTGGTTGATCTCTGGAGAGGCTGGCAAGGTTGGACATATTGGTGCTGGAATGCCCCAGATCGATTCCGCTCCCGGGCTCTCACCTAGACGGGGGGTTCTGGTTGATCTCTGGAGAGGCTGGCAAGGTTGGACATATTGGTGCTGGAATGCGCCAGATCGATTCCGCTCCCGGGCTCTCACCTAGACGGGGGGTTCCGGTTGATCTCTGGAGAGGCTACTGATGAGTCCTGATTATATACACCTTCATGGACTCATCCGGGCCAATATTTAGTCAATATCACGCACTTTAGCCTTATTCTAGTTTATAATTGATAACCCATGCTAGGTGCACATTTTGGCCCACTTTGGTGTGTTTTCGTGTTTATTTCCTTTCATAGTACTCATATGTTGTTAAGTGCCACTTTCGGTGGCTAGATCTGTGTTTGTGCTGGAATAGGAGGCGTGCAAGTGTTTCCGGTGCAATTCTGCACAGGAACACTGCGCACGATCACTTGTTCTAGTGCGCACGACCACCGGTCGTGCGCCACTGATCGTGCGCACTTAACCCCTTTTTACGAGTTCTGTCTGGTGCAGTGCGCACGACCATCAACTCCAGTGCGCACGACCACTGGTCGTGCGCCACTGTCCGTGCGCACTTAATAGTAATTTTATGAGTTCTGTCTCACCTATTGCGCACGACCACCGACGCTAGTGCGCACGACCAATGGTCGTGCGCCACTGGTCGTGCGAACATTTTATTTTATGATTTCATCTCGTGCAGGTTCTGTCCAGGCAGTGCGCACGATCGCAGGATTCCAGTGCGCACGACCACTGGTCGTGCGCCAATGATCGTGCGCAGTGTTTAATCCAGCGCCTATTTAAGCGCCTGTTGCGATTTTAGGGCGATTATTCATTGCGGGAGCGGGATTTCTGCTCCGTACGCCGCCGACCGCCCCCTTGGATCGCCCCTACTTCATCTCCTACGCAAGGGGAAGCTTCCTCGGTCCATTCCTGGACATCCTCCATCGTCCGTGAGTGTTCTCCATCATCCGCAAGCCTCCAAGCAATCATTTTCGCTTTCCGCCCGGTGAGAAGAAGAAGAGACCTTGAGTCGAAGACGACGGAGCACGTAGGGAGATTGTGACAGCCCTCTACGCCGGAAGCATCGTCCGCCCGAGTCCGGAGGTAGCCCGACAACCTACCATTCCGGCCGTGAACGGCCGCTAGTCTTCACCACCGGTTATCTCCTTCCTCTTTCCTTGATTGTACCCCTTTGAATCTTTTACTAAATGAATATTGTGATATTTATTTGATGAGAATGAACGTTTCTGTGTTCTTATTCATGGGTTGGTTGTGATTCACCACGTTCAAGCGCACTCACTCACACACGCACGCAAGGCGTTTGCTCCGTGTTGGCAAGAGCTAATGACGGTTGTGAAGAGGTGTTTGCGACCCTCACTCTCTCGCGCCTGAGTCCACTTCATTCGCCTCACGAAGCACGGCATCGCGGCCGTTGCATCCACCTCACGTTGCGAAGCGGTGTTCTCGACCCGCATCTCTTTTATTGTTGTTAAAATTAGGAAAACCAACCAAAAACCCCTTGTTGTGTTTGTGAAACGCTTGTGTAACAATATTCACTGCACGATTCGATCACCCATCCTGCATTCCTCAAGAGACCGACATCCGGGGAATTTATTCTCCACAATTATTACTTGACAGCGACCGGTGCACTTGCCGACGCGCATCAAGTTTTTGGCGCCGTTGCCGGGGAACGCAGGCGTGTATCGTCTTGTGTCGTGACTCTCGTTACACGAGCAGTTGTTTTTGATCTTTTCATTTTCTTCTTGTTGTTGACAGTACATGCAGAGGCAGATTGCAGGTGAACTTGCACCTTTTGACCCAGAAATCGAACGAACCGCTCGCGCGCGAAGGCGTGCTGCGGCTCTGCAAGCAGCCATGGGTGATCATGTGAACCCGAATGATGCTGATGCGCGAGTGCACGATGAGGGGCAAAATCCGGCCACTGATGAACAGGAGGCGGAGAGACCTCGGCCTCGTACTATGAGAGATTATACCACCCCCACCGCTGGAAGCGTGTATCCGGGCTTTGGTCCCAATATCATGAACAATCAGTTTGAGATAAAGCCGGCGATCTTAAACATTATCCGAAACCATGCTCAGTTTTCGGGGATGGCTAGCGAAGACCCGCATCTGCATCTGGCAGAATTCTCTGATATTTGCGGAACTTTCCGCTATGCGGGCATTGCTGATGACACAGTCAAACTGAGACTGTTCCCCTTCTCCCTCCGTGATAAAGCAAAAGTATGGCTTCATTCCATCCCGCCCGGGACTGCTGCAACATGGGATGCCCTTGCATCCAAATTCCTGGCTAAATTCCACCCGGTGGATAAAATTGTAAGCTTGCGGCGTGAAATCGCCACATTTCGGCAGTTGGATCAAGAGACTCTTGCGGAAGCTTGGGAGCGCCTCAATGAACTCCTTCGCCGTTGCCCTGGCCACGAGCTCCAGCCATGGAACGTGGTTGAATTGTTCTACTTCGCGATCGAGCCCAATTATAGGGCAATGATCGATGCTGCGGCCGGTGGTACCTTGATGAACCACACCCCTGAAGATGCCCTGCGGATTTTGCGTGACACTGCCTCCCACAGTACCTTCTGGACTGCAGGGAGAAACGCTCCAAGAAGCAGCCGAGGACTCTTCATGGTTGATTCTCTTCCTTCTCCGTCTCCATCTGCTGCCATCATTACGTGTGAAGGATGTGGAGGTGGAGGCCACCATGCTTACGAATGCTCGGGGAACCAAGTGGTAGGTGATTTCGTGCACTTATCTTTAAATGAATCTGTGAATTATGTTGGAAATCAGTCCAAGGGGGCGCCGTATAATAACACTTATAATCCGGGAGCGAGAAGTCATCTGAACTTCTCGTGGAATCCCAACACGCCCGGCCAACGATGGTCACCGGGGCAGCATCAAAATGATGCTTACGCCTCCGGGAGCCAACCGAGGCCGCCGCACCCGGATTACAACCAAGCACCCCTACTCAAAAGAAGAGTAATTTAGAAGAAATGATGGAAAAATTCATGCTTGTAGCTAACTCGAATATGGCAAACCAAACTGCATCTATGCGAAACTTGGAGACGCATTTGGGCCAATTGGCCCAAGCGCTAACTGAGCGTTCGCAGGGGTCCCTTCCCAGTAATACGGAAAAGAATCCCATTGATCAAGGGAAAAGTCTGGGGGATGTGGTGGATGCCAATCCGAGTGAGCTGACAATCTCGTGTTCCATCAATCAGGTTGAAACAAAGGCTCTATGCGATTCCGGTTCCTCTCGCAATGTTATTGCGCTGCAAGATGTTGCGAAACTTCAATTGGAGATTAACACAGAGGAAAAGAAATCGCTGATTCTCGCTAACGGCACCATTATTCAATCCGAGGGAGAGGTGAGAAACGTGGAAGTAATAGTTGAGGGGACAACTGTGGTCGCGGACTTTCAGGTGTTGGGCCCCCGGGAAAATCAATCCATCCCTATCTTGGGGGTGCCGTTCTTGAAAGAGAGCGGCGCCACCCTTGACTTTGCCACGGGGTGTGTCATCTTACCTAACACGGCGCTGCAGCCCATTCATCTCGAAGCTAGAGCCGACACATCCACTCCTCCCCCTCTTGTTATTTCTGATGAACTTCTGAGTTGTGCAGGGAAGACGCATTTCCAAGAAACAGGTGAAGGGGAAATGGAGGAGCTCAAATCTGATGAGGAGGAAGTGATTGACTTTCGGAAAGAATTCGATGCCGAGAAGGAGGATGACGGCTGTCCGGGAAATGATGATGTGGATTTAGTCAAGAATGCTGATTATTTTTCTTCTTGTGATGAATCGTGTAATAAACTGTTTAAGCGTTCCGTCTCTTGGGCCGATCCGGTGGTCACAGTGACACCGGAAGTGACGCCACCTGATTCTAAGGAGGAAAAATCTGAGAGTTCACAACGGTGGCAATCTCCAACCGTCACCAAACTGAAAAAAGAAAAACTTCTGCGTGACGCTCGTGCTGCCGCTCTTCGTAGCAAGATGGCGGAGGTTAGGGGAGCATTGGGTAATACCAGTGCTGGCCCTAAAGCCTTCACCTCCCGCCTACATGCTACGGGAGATGCGCACCACAAGAGCGCTTTTAGTTGATGCGTGTTTTTAATTGCTGTAATGAACTATTTTTGAGTATGTCTTCTTAATTCCTGCACTCTTTATAAACAATGCTAATACAGGTATTTGGTCCAGCTTAAGGACGTTAAATGAAAGCGCTACTGGGAGACAACCCAGATTTCCGTTTTTTTTATATATATTTCCTTTTATCTAACCTTTCCTAGTTCAGTTTTTGTTTTTGCTTTTGTTGTTTTGAGTTTTGCTTGCAGGTTTTGTGTTCGATGGTGGATGTTGCAGACTATTTTTGATTTTAAACGCCATTCTTCTGGTATGCTCACGTGCTGAGCATTGGGTAACTTCTTCCCTAGCTTTCAATTTTGATTTTCACTGTCATATCATTACGTTGTATGGTTTTGATTAAGTCTGGGGGCGAGCCGTTTCTTTGTCACCCACTGCACGTGCTCATCTCATTTGCATACTAGAAGTATTTTAATTTCAGTTATTTAGTTTCGTTCATCTTCACACACCACTTCACCCACTTGAGTGCGTGCTTTCTTTTGTGTTGTTCCGTTTAAACTAGTTTGGTTGGAATGTGAAATAGGCTATTAACACAGGAATTATTATTTGGAGCGCGGTGTCGACTCATGTAGTGTTCTAGTCGCTTCGCATGCTATAGTAGAACCTGAGTAGAATTAGATTTTCTTTATGCATTTAATTTATGTGTAGTATCTCTGCGTAAATTTAGATTTAATGTACTCAAGTGGTGAATTCGAATGAAATTGATGATAACCCGGTGTTGTGTGTGTGCGGTCGCTAAACGTGTGTTGCTCGAGTCGGGAGGAAGGTTTATCTTTCTCGTGGGCTAAGAACTTGCCCCAAGCGACTCTTGAAGCATGGGTGAGAGCTACTTGTTGAGTCAAGCATGATGTAGGCCACCATTTGGCTAGTTTGAGCTTTGTTATTCCATGCCCCTTTCATTCACCTTTGCAAGCCAAATTTGTGCCTACCATTTTTATGTTCAGCTCCTCCTCATCCACCAAAGCCTGAAGCCTATCCTACGCCCGCAACCAAAAAAATGTTTTAACTGTGCTCATAATTTCCAACTTGTGTGGTGTGTGGTATCATTGTGTTTTGAAGAGAAAATAATGTCTTTCCGCTGATTTTGAACCAACTGGAGGTTGCTTGAAAGAAGAAAAATATATAAAAGAAAAAAAAAAAAGAGTATCCTGAAAATAATCCTCCCAAGCTAAAGAGAAAAATCTGTTGGTATTTGTAAAGTAGGCTGTGTGCACACCTGGTTTTCATGATAAGTCTGGGGGTGTGTCACACGAGCATAGTTGTTTGGTTTTGTAAGGTGCAGTGTGCCGTTGGCTCATTTGGGTTGCGTAGCCGTCATGTTTATCTTTGCATATCATTCCGTAACCTAAGCCCCGTTTTAATCCTATAAGTCCTACTGATTTGACTTGCGAGTTTGCTAGCGCCGTGGAGAGAGTGTGACCGGGCAAGCGTATGGTTCACGACGTTGATGGATTTCAGCGGAGTTATTCCTAAGCCCCGATCTTTTGCAACACCCGCCTCAGCGTCTCGTCACTTTCATACCGGGCATGATCGTCAAATTCTTCATAATTCACCCACTGAGTACAATTAAATCTTTGAGTACGCTTTAGTACTTACGTAAATTAGTTAGCATAGCTAGAATCTTCTTCTACTAGAATTCCTACTCGCATGCGTATGTTACTTCGCACTGTACTCCCCTGCGTAATTCGCTATTTTAATTATCTTTTTCAACTTCCGCCGGATTCGTTTGCTCGGGACGCGCAAACAGTTAAGTCTGGGGGTGTGATGAGTCCTGATTATATACACCTTCATGGACTCATCCGGGCCATTATTTAGTCAATATCACGCACTTTAGCCTTATTCTAGTTTATAATTGATAACCCATGCTAGGTGCACATTTTGGCCCACTTTGGTGTGTTTTCGTGTTTATTTCCTTTCATAGTACTCATATGTTGTTAAGTGCCACTTTCGGTGGCTAGATCTGTGTTTGTGCTGGAATAGGAGGCGTGCAAGTGTTTCCGGTGCAATTCTGCACAGGAACACTGCGCACGATCACTTGTTCTAGTGCGCACGACCACCGGTCGTGCGCCACTGATCGTGCGCACTTAACCCCTTTTTACGAGTTCTGTCTGGTGCAGTGCGCACGACCATCAACTCCAGTGCGCACGACCACCGGTCGTGCGCCACTGTCCGTGCGCACTTAATAGTAATTTTATGAGTTCTGTCTCACCTATTGCGCACGACCACCGACGCTAGTGCGCACGACCAATGGTCGTGCGCCACTGGTCGTGCGAACATTTTATTTTATGATTTCATCTCGTGCAGGTTCTGTCCAGGCAGTGCGCACGATCGCAGGATTCCAGTGCGCACGACCACTGGTCGTGCGCCAATGATCGTGCGCAGTGTTTAATCCAGCGCCTATTTAAGCGCCTGTTGCGATTTTAGGGCGATTATTCATTGCGGGAGCGGGATTTCTGCTCCGTACGCCGCCGACCGCCCCCTTGGATCGCCCCTACTTCATCTCCTACGCAAGGGGAAGCTTCCTCGGTCCATTCCTGGACATCCTCCATCGTCCGTGAGTGTTCTCCATCATCCGCAAGCCTCCAAGCAATCATTTTCGCTTTCCGCCCGGTGAGAAGAAGAAGAGACCTTGAGTCGAAGACGACGGAGCACGTAGGGAGATTGTGACAGCCCTCTACGCCGGAAGCATCGTCCGCCCGAGTCCGGAGGTAGCCCGACAACCTACCATTCCGGCCGTGAACGGCCGCTAGTCTTCACCACCGGTTATCTCCTTCCTCTTTCCTTGATTGTACCCCTTTGAATCTTTTACTAAATGAATATTGTGATATTTATTTGATGAGAATGAACGTTTCTGTGTTCTTATTCATGGGTTGGTTGTGATTCACCACGTTCAAGCGCACTCACTCACACACGCACGCAAGGCGTTTGCTCCGTGTTGGCAAGAGCTAATGACGGTTGTGAAGAGGTGTTTGCGACCCTCACTCTCTCGCGCCTGAGTCCACTTCATTCGCCTCACGAAGCACGGCATCGCGGCCGTTGCATCCACCTCACGTTGCGAAGCGGTGTTCTCGACCCGCATCTCTTTTATTGTTGTTAAAATTAGAAAAACCAACCAAAAACCCCTTGTTGTGTTTGTGAAACGCTTGTGTAACAATATTCACTGCACGATTCGATCACCCATCCTGCATTCCTCAAGAGACCGACATCCGGGGAATTTATTCTCCACAATTATTACTTGACAGCGACCGGTGCACTTGCCGACGCGCATCAGCTACTAACAAAGGTCAAGGGCTATGTTAATAGGTTGAGGTGTTAGAGCCAGAAGGGTTTGGATCGAGGCAGGTGAAGCCTAAGGTAGCGTGTTGAAATACTATAGTCAGAGAAGTTCAGCTCGCGGGATGCCAGTGTCCATGCTCGCCAAGGTTAGGTTCACCGGGCAGTGTCCGCGGGCAACGACAACCCGGGTTCACGCGGTCCGTGAGAAGAAAACCTTGGCGAGGCGAGCCCAGACATGCCTGTTCGCGAGCCCTCCGAGAACACTGCCGCGTAACAATTAGCTAGGAGAGGTTGAAAAGAAACTCAATGCGAGGAAAGAAATGAACACAAGCATGATCATAAATGTTAACGAAAGAAAAACTATCACAAGGTCCCTCTATGTTCGGCGGCGACCTCGCCAGCCCAAAAAGAATAATATACATTCGCAAGAAGAGGGGAAGGAAAAAGGGAGGTCATTCCGGAGGGCCCTCGCCATCTTTGCGAGCCCCCAACCATGGAGCCAAGGCGAAGAGGTCCGGGCAGACGTCTTCCGCTGTGAACTCCATCGCGTCCTCGGCCAGCAGGCTCGCATCCTTAAGGGTCGTGAAGACAAGGTTGGCGACCTCCTGTGCATCTCGCCGCCTCTGCTCCTCACTTTCGGCAGCCTTCTGTTGGGGGCCGACTCGCCCAGGAGAGGGAGGTAGCACGCTGCGAACCAGCTCATCCACTCGAGCCTTCAACATAGTATTCTCCAACTCCAGCTCGCCGTTGCGAGCGAGAAGCTTGGTGGCTACGTCGGCATCCTGAGCGTCAAACGAGTTAGGAGAAGGCTAGAGGTCGCGAACGGCAAAGAAAAAAGACCCAAGGATCACGTACCATCTTGCCCTGCATCCCGGCGAGAATGCTTTCCGTCACCTCCTCCTTCTCCTTAAGACCCTTGATCTCTTCGCGAGCTCTCTTAAGCTCCTCCCGGTACGCGCGAATGTCCCTGTCCGCCTGCAGATAGCGGCGCCCTGCCATGTGCGCGAGTTCCGTCGAGCAGAACTGGGCTCGCATTTCTTCATAGACCATTAGCCGTGGCCCCATGTCTTTATAAGCAGCGGCGTCCTCGCGGCCATATAAGCCGAAGGAGAGAGAGAACGCCTCCTCCCCGGCCTTACCGAGCTCCACCCAGGAGGGGTGAAGGGTGGAGCAGGAAATCCGGTTGGCATTGGGGTCCCAAGCGAGCAGGGGTTCGCCGAGGATGTCAGAAACTTTCTCGCCCAGACCGAAGTTCCTGTGGCCTTTGGGTTGGGGGGTCACGGAAGAACTCCCAACGTCCTGGTCCGCCGGGGGGTCAGGCTTTTTCGCAGGGGAAGGAGGCGAGCCGTCGGTCTCTCTTAGATAGACGACCGCGCTCCTATCCTTGGTAGCGATGGTCTTTCCCTTCAACTTCTTGGAGGACCGCGAACCCGGCTGACTCGCAGAAGGAGGCCGCTTCTTGACGGACCCAACGGCGGGAAGGTCGCGGCAAGCCTCTACCGCTGCGGTCGCGAGAGTGTCCGCCGTGAGAGTGATGCCTTGCGCGTGCGGGGGATTAACAGGGATCTCACGCTCGCCTGTAAAGTAAGAGTGTTATACAACGAAGAGAGGAAAGGAGAGTGGGACGCGAGCGAACCCTACCTTCCCCTTGAGGAACGGCGAGTAACGAATCGACGTTGCGCCGCAGATAGGCGACTTCGAAGTTCTTGCCGGAGAGGTATTGGAGGAGTTTGGCGTCGGCGCCGCTCAGCGAGCTCGGAGGGCGGTAGGTGGCGTCATCCCGCTGAAGGGGAGTGAAGTGGAGGTTGTCGAAGGGTCCTTTCACCAGGAGGAACTTCTGGGTCCAATAGTGACTCTTGTTCACCGTCTCGCAGACGGTGACGTGCTGACTCGCGAAATAGGTAGTCCCGTCTCGGAAGGCGCGGAAGGAAAATACCTTGCCGAAGACGAGGAGGCTGAACTCGATCCTCTCCTCCCGCAGGTAACTGGCGAACGCGACAATGTCCGCGATCGCATTTGGGGTCAACTGGCTCGGTAACACCCCATAATACCGCAACACCTACAAAGAACGATGAGAAAGCTGCGATAACGGGCACGAAGCGGCGAGAAGGCTGGGCGAGGTACCTGACGAATTTCAGGCCACAAAGGGAGTCGCAACCCATTCTCGAAGTGCGCGATGAGGATCGCAAGCTCGTCAGCCCCGGTCTCGTTCAATGTGGATCTCTCACTCGGACAGCGAGCCGAATAACCCTCCGGGAGATAGCGGTCCACAGCGAGTTTATATTCCTCGGCTGTGATGTTCGCGCAGTAGAACTCGTTGGCTTGAAACGCTGAGGCGCATTTTGACCGCCCCTCACTCTCGCCCTCCGCTCCCATTTGCTGATTCGTCCGCATCAGGTCAGGAAAAGGCAACTTACAAGCAGCGAACGCGAGCACGATCTTGCGAGAACGGAGATGAGCGCAGATGCGAGAAGACTGGAGAAATAAATGCGACGGGTAGGAGAGTGAATCCGGACTATTTATAAGAAATTCGGATGGGCACGGGAATCGAAGCGTCGGGAGTGCGGATAGCTAAAATAAAGGGGATTTCTGCTCAAAGGGACTGCAATCTTGCGAGCCAGGGCTCGCCGTCGCGCGGTAATTGAGTCCCGCCTAAGGCCGGCCCGCGAGGAAAAGAGGTCCGGGCATAGCGTTGCACAGAAGCTCGTGAACGCTCCGCGAGGGCGATCATATCAAACACAGCGGGCGAGCCAAATAAACCACATGCACACCACAGAAATAAAGGGAAAAATTAAAGAGGAAAAACGATAAAAGGCGAGTCGCGACGGACTCACGAATATTACCACACCAGATATTGTTCAACAGACGTCATGAAAGAAATAAAAGCAAAAGAGTAGTAGAATTAAACCCGCTGCAGCCTCAGGGGTAAGGAAGCCATTTCCAGCGACCCCGACCCCGCTTGCCCGCACGCGGCGGCACTCTCGGATAATGGTATTCGCGAAGCGCTTTAAACTCGTGCAGGATTAGGTGCGCTTGATCCTCGCCCCGCGAGATGTGCACGCCGGGCGAGGTAACATCTGCGCGAGGCACCGGCTCCGCCTCGGCGATCAAGCGCGCATTCGCATCTTCCAACATGGCGAATCTCTCATCAAAGGCAGCCCGGTCCGCGTCATACCGCTCCTCCAACTCGCGTAACATCATGCCGTGCTTCTGAAGCACCTCGGACACCCGACTCTTCATCCGCACGGGGTCGCCAGGGTCACCCAAGAAGTCTTCAATCTGGCTAGGCGAAGGCGGTGGTGACATCTCCATCCTCCCGTGCTCTGACTCAGGGGTGGCTCCTGGGATTTCAACGAAGGAAGAGTTAGTAGGGTCCGAGGGCGAGCGAGAGATGGGAGCTCGCGAAAACATGCTAACCTGGCGAGGAGGGGGATTCGCGACGGGGCTTACGCGAAGACTCCGGCCGACCCTGGAAGTTTTCGCGGAATCCTGAGACGTGGGGTTTCCCCAGACCAGGAGGGTATACCACTCTCTCCGCGACTTGGGCGTCGTCGAGAAGCGAGCCACCTGGACTTCGCCTGCCCATCAGCCCGAAGCCAGGGGTCGCCACGTTAACCTTAAGCGGGACCGGCGAGTTCACCGGGGTGGAGACTTTCTCCTTGGGACTCGACGATGGGGTATCTGCATACGCCACCAACGTGTAGATATCACCGACTTGAGCGGAGATAAAGTAGGGTGCGAGTGACTTACGAGGTTGCGAGAGAGGTGCCTGTTGGGACGAAGTCCCGACCCCAGCATCTAGCAATCCCAGCCTCGCGGGGGACGGAGCACAGAAAGTTGTCAGCGTAAGGCTCGCCAGGCGGTCCTCAGGTGGAGGATTCTGCGAGAAGAAAGGAAATGAGCAAGGGGCCGATGTAAAGAACTTAGACTGAGGATACCTATTGTGTGAGCATGGTATTTAGCGGAGGGGGGGAATCAGGAGGCAATGTCATGTCCTCCCCCGGCGACCTCCTAACCATCATGGCTTTCTTGGTCTGGGGAAAGGTGGCAGGGTTGAACATCCAGGCGTTGCGCTCGGCGGCCCGAGCTTTCGCGATCTCCCTAGAAGCCTTCAGTCGTTCCAACGCGCTCTGCTTGGTAGACATTCTGAAGGGAGAACGATTTCGGCGAGAAAGGAGCGAAAGGGAAGGCTTGATCACTAGCCACGGTGGACAGTATTTATAGTTTCGGGCAGGGGACCCACCAAAAGATTCCCGCCACGTCAGCAGAACCGGCGAACACCAGGGGTTGGATGTATCTTCGCGAGCTTAGGGCAACCTCGCGAAGAGCGGGGATTGTGTACAACCCCGATGTTCGCCAGGAAGAAATCAGCAGCTCGCGCTCGAGGAGGCGAGCCAAGAGGGGCGAACCCTGAACTCCGGCGAGGCAGGCCAAGGAAGAGCAAGAGACTGCGCAGGCGAGCGAGCCCAGCGGAGGGAAGGTAACCGGCTCCTTTGAGGCTCGGCAAGGGTAGTGCATGCGAGCCCGACCAGTTGAGGAAGGAGTTCGCTAGGCGAGCCCGGAACCTTGGGGTATAGTTAGCCATTTTGGGGTACAGTTAGCCATTTTGGGGTACAGTTAGCCATTTCGGGGTGCGGATAGCCATCCTGGGGTTCGCCGACCCAGAGGCTCGCGAGCTCCACTCGCGAGGGAGGTCGGCTTGGCCGGGTCGCTATCGGCGAGCCCAACCAGTTGAGGAAGGAGTTCGCTAGGCGAGCCCGGAACCTTGGGGTACAGTTAGCCATTTTGGGGTACAGTTAGCCATTTCGGGGTGCGGATAGCCATCCTGGGGTTCGCCGACCCAGAGGCTCGCGAGCTCCACTCGCGAGGGAGGTCGGCTTGGCCGGGTCGCTATCGGCGAGCCCAACCAGTCGAGGAAGTGGTTCGCTAGGCGAGCCCGCCTAGAGGAAGAGCAGATAGTCATCCGGGGACTCGCGAGGTAGTGCAGGCGAGCGAGCCATGTAATGTGCCGATAATACCTCTGGGGTTCGCCGACCCAGAGGCTCGCGAGCTCCACTCGCGAGGGAGGTCGCGAAGCGGGCTGGCTCGCCCCGTAAAAGTCCAGGAAGGGATTTTTACCAAGAGGCCCCCGGTGGTCTGCGTTTAGCCTCTCCGAACAGCGGAGTTTGGCTGTTAGCAGACCAATCCGGTGTGCGGATAGTGAGAATGGACAGCGGGATTTGGTTATTGACAGACCACAAAACTAAAATCTATAAATAGACCTCAAAGGGCACCTTGGAAAGGGACCGGTTCATCATCTTTGAGCTCTTCTCTCCCTAGGTCGCTTTGGTTTGGGCTCTCTAGCTCTCCAAGGTGCCCGAGTCTTAGCTTTGGCTTGGGAGGGGAAGCGCTCAACGATCTTCCGGGTTAGTGGAGGGACCTCCTCGCTGAGACTAGGGTCTTTGTTCTTTGCTCGAATCGTCGGCCTTACCTCTCCCGAGGGACCGGTAAGGGCTAGCTGCCCCTCATTTCGGTGAGGGCCCCGAGCTCCACAAGAGACCGAGAAATCGGTTTCAACACTCATGATCGAGGAAAACCTACCGTAAGAGAACCTGCTGCTTTGTTTCTCTCGGTTTGAAGGTACAAGCGATGATAGAGGAAGAGGGCTGATGGGTTTAAGCCAAAAATCTAATCTTTAAATGATTCAGACCAAAATACCCCCATTATTTGATCCCTAGGATGCAAAATGACAGGTTTCATATAAATAGGGGGGGAGTGATAGATTAGATAATAATCTGACCCCCTTTGTAATATCCCTGTCCCTTCTGCCTTTATGTTCTTTTTTAATATTATCTGTAATATTTAAATAGACTATCCGCAGTCTTTCAAAAAGGCTGTAGCTGCACTATTCCAAATGCAATTTTTCCCGTTCCCGTGAAATGCAAGCTCAGGAAGTCCTCTTCTTCCTTCATCGATGTTCTTCCTTTACTTCAATCTTGCGATTTTAGATTGATCTACTTTATTACATGGTATCAAAGCGAGAGGCTCGCGCCATGAGAAGATCCAGTGTAGTATCCCAAATCACAGAGTGATCCTTTTTTCTTTGGATTTCATCATATGGCGGCATCGACCGGGTCGCAAACCTTCATGTACTCACAAACAGGAATCCCCATCTTCGAAGGAGAATCATATGATTATTGGAGTAAGCAAATGAAGATTTTCTTTGTATCTCAAGATCTATGGGATCTTGTTCAAGATGGTTATCAGTTAAGCAAAGCATCAGAAAGCAAAGAGGGAGTGACAGAAAAAGGAAAAGCATCAGACAGTAAAGAAGGAGCAGGTTCAGCCCAACTCAATCTGGAAACTCAGAGACGAGATGCAAAAGCAATCCTCTGTATCCAACAAGGAGTGGGTAGATCCATTCTTCCCCTTATTATTGATGCTGAAACCTCAAAACAGGCTTGGGATATTCTCAAGGAAGAATACAGGGGAAATGAACGTGTTATTTCTATCAAGTTAACAATTCTGTGGAGAGAGTTTGATACCTGCTCGATGAAGGACAGTGAAACTGTTCAGCAGTTCTTCTCAAGAATATCAATAATAGTTAATCAAATAAGAACTTACGGTGATGATCTCCCTGAGAAACGCGTCGTTTCTCACATTCTTGGAAGCCTTACCACATGCATTTGAACACGTTGTTGCTGCTATACAAGAAGCAAAAGATATAAACAAGATGACTATCACTGAGATAGATTAGATAATAATCTGACCCTCTTTGTAATATCCCTGTCCCTTCTGCCTTTATGTTCTTTTTTAATATTATCTGTAATATTTAAATAGACTATCCGCAGTCTTTCAAAAAGGCTGTAGCTGCACTATTCCAAATGCAGTTTTTCCCGTTCCCGTGAAATGCAAGCTCAGGAAGTCCTCTTCTTCCTTCATCGATGTTCTTCCTTTACTTCAATCTTGCGATTTTAGATTGATCTACTTTATTACATGCACTACAACAAACTGCACCTGTTGTAAGGACTGAAATATAACTAAAACACAGTTTGTTACTAATAGTTATATTTAGTAACAAATTTTTGTTGTTGTTACAAAAAAGTACTTTTTTGTAACGAATAATTTAAAGTTTGTTACAATAATAATTAATTCGTTACTATAACTGTAAGTATTTGTAACAACACTAATGTTATGTTACAAATAGAAAACTTTTCTCACAATAAGTATCAATTGTAACCACATCATGAAAGTTTTTTGTGACAAAGACATTGTCCTTACTAATAGTAATATTTTATTATTAAAGTTTTGTTACAAAAAATATATCATATTTTATTTTAAATTTTTGTACTATTTTATTATCAAAGTTTTGAATTTTTTTTTTGTTGAAAAAAATAAAAAAAAAATTTGTATGCGCGCGACAGTACCCCGCCATGATACTGCTCTAACGCGACGACAGTACTCCTACAGGTCGCAAACATCCGTGCGCGGCTGTCGCAGATATGTGGTACTATTGCGACATGTATTTTTGCGCGTACGAGGTTTTAATTTTTATAAATCTTTAACTTTTTATAAAAGTTTTTCTATCTCTCTCCCATGCAGCTCTATCTCTCTCTCACATGAATGAATGAAATATATGGATTAAAATTTCCCTCCATAAAATTTTGAACAAAACAAAACTAAAAATTAAAAATATATTAAATGTAAAAATGAATGCAAATTAATATGACATTAATTTTTTAATATAATTTTGGAATTAAAATAAAATCACGAACCCGCATGCACGCAAATGCACTCTCGCGCGCACGCAAATGCACTCTCGTGCGTGTCGTTTTCCTTTTTTTGCTTGAGAGCTAGCGCGTATTGCATGTGTCGGGGCTCAAACACAGACACATGCACACACACAGACACGGACAACCAAACACACAAACATCCATTTGCGAGCTGTAGCAATGTCTTTTACGTACGGCCGACGTCGTTGTCTCCCATCTCTTCGACGGTCGCCGCCGTCGTCGCCTCTCTCTTCCACGGCCGCCGCCATCGTCGTTCTCTTTCTCGCCCGTCGCACACGTTTATTTCCCGAGCACACATTTTTTTTCAGTCGCGCGCATTGCACTAGCTCTATCTTTTTTGCTCAGGAGCATAAATAAATTTGTCAGCGCACACATTTTTTGCTCGGGAGCTAGCGTTTTAAAGAAAATATATGTCATATATATATATTGATTGATGGATGACACGTGCTTTAATGAAAATAAATGTGTAATGAAATTCATAAATATATGTCAAATCAATTCATAAATACAATGCGTTGTTCAATAAAATTTACTTTTTAAATGAGATTTATGATTTTTTTAAAATAAGAATTACCCTCGCTCAATTTTGTCCGCTCTCGGGAGCTCGATCAACTGACAGTGCACATGAGGCCCATGTTCCCCGCTCGACAATACCCCCGCCTCGACATTGCCCAACAGTGCACATGAGCTTTAAATAAGATTTATGTATTTTTAAATAAGGTTTATCCGTTTATGTATTTTAATAATATATAAACGTGTATAAAATTTTATGTAAAACTTTATAAAACGTTTTTATAAAAATTTCTTATAAAGTTTTTATATAAAACTTTACGAGCAGTAAAGTTTTTATATAAAATTTTACGAGCAGCTCCGCACGGGCTTCGCCCGTGCTCGCTAACTCTTAGTGGGTTGCGCTCGCATTCGAGCGGGCTGCGCCCGCATTTTACAATACCTGCACGGGCTTCGCTCGTGCTCGCTGGCTCTTAGCGGGCTGCGCCCACATTCGAGCGGGCTGCGCCCACATTCTACAGTACGACCGGCCGGTCGGCGACGGCGGGCTTCGCCCCTCCCTCCCCCGGCAGGCGTTTCGCCCGCAACATATACATATGAGTACTCAAAATGACCGTAAGAAAATATACATCAATATTTTATAATTATTCTTTTTCAAAAATAATTTTATTTTAATTAAAAATCATTTTAAAGTTTCTTTATATAAAGTAGTTAAAGATATACAAAATTTCTTTATATAAAATTTTTATAAAACTTTATAAAAACTGTTATATAAAGTTTTTATAAAACTTTAAAAATGTTTTTATAAAAATATTTCTTCCTCTCTCCCTCTCTCTTACATGAATGAAATACATGGAGGAAAATTTTTCTCCACAAAATTTTGCAAAAAAAAATTCAAAAATTAAAAACATTAAATTTAAAAATGAATGTCAATTTGACATTAATTTATTAACATAATTTTAGATTAAAAATAACTATCGCGCACGGGCCCTGCACACACAGCGCGGGCTCGGGAGAGCATTTTTGGCCCGAGAGAGTATTTTTTCGGCCGGGCACGTATTTTTCATCCGGGCGCGCGTTTTTTTGCCCGAGCGCACGTTTTATGCCCAGTCACGTGTTTTGCACTTGCATGCATTTTTGACCGGGCGCATTGTCTTCCAAGCGCGCATGACCCGCTAATTGTTTCACCAAACCCAGCTGCACGTACAGTTTCGTCATCTTCTATTTCTTCGTCGACTTTGCCACGCCATCATGTTATCTCATTACATATCATATCAATTGCTAGAAGACATATGGTTTAATGAAAATAGATATAAAGAAAGTCATAAATACATGTCATATCGATAAATAAAACACGTGGTTCAATAATTAAGCTAGCATTAATTACTTTTTAAATAAGATTTACTTTTAAGTCTAGACATAGACATGTATGTGGTACTATTGCGACATGAGTATTTTTGCGCGCACAGGGTTTGCAAGCAGCAGGAGCGTCGTCACATTGGGATAGTAGTACTATTGAGGCGGGGGTAACGTCACATTGGCACAGACGACACAGATACATACACCGACACACAAACACACACATACATGAATAGATGACACATACAGACATAGATAGATGACACAGACAGACACATACACACAAACAAAGACATAGACACAAACATAAACACACATGCATGCAAACACAGACACAGACACACACAGACACCGACACACAGACACAGACACAGACAGACATAGACATAGACACAGATACAGACATACATAGACACACAAACACAGACACAGATACAGACATACATAGACACACAAACACAGACACAGATATAGACAGACACAGGCACACAAACATAGACACAGACAAACAGACATAGACCCAAACATAGACACAAACACAAATATAGACACACACACACACACACACACACACACACATACATAGATCACACAGACACAGACACACGCTCAAACGGAGACTAACAAAGACACATACAGACATAAACACACAGACACAGACACAAAAATACAGACACACAGACACAGACATAGACAAATACAGACATAGACAGAAACAGACACAGACAAATACACACTAACATACACTTACACTTACACAAACACATACACACGAATACACACACACACACACACACACATAAATAAACACAGACACACACACAATTGATAGTGCGTGGGGCTTCGCGTACGATGAACATTTGGTAGGTGGACTTATTCGGCGGGTGGCATTAATCAATCAGTGTGCGTTATTATTCGACGGACGACATCAATAAATCAGCGGGCTTCACCCGCATCCAAGCGAGTTTTGACTTCTTCGGTGGGCTTCGCTTACATCCAAGCTAGAGACATCATTCGACGGGCTTTGTCTGTATCCAAGCGGGCTTTGACGTCATCCAAGCAGGCTTTGCGTGTTAATGTATACTTTAACTAATTCTTTATAAATGAATATTTATTATTAATTAAAAAAATAATGGTGAGATGAAGGCTCTGTTTAGCTCGGCGATAACATGTCTATAATTAAAAATATATGAGTACGTTCATGCGCTCCAGCAAAAAATTCGACTTTCATTTTCACAAGCTAAAAGCTTTGACGTCGCGATTTAGGTCACAGCTGATCAACTCCAGCGACGAGCCAATGAAGAATGCAATGACGTTCCAGGTGCATCACTCCAGCTTTAGTGACAAAAAAAATGGTCTTTCATTTTAATTATATTTGATTATTTATACTTAAAAATATAATATTGCCTTTTTTTTTCTCATCCAACATTTCTCCTATCTAATATTTCATTTTCCCTCCATTTTTTACCTTTTTCCTCCGCTTATCCTTCGCCATTTTCTGGCCTCCGCAAACAGGGCTTCCTCCTTTATCTCGCACTCACGCCGCAATCCTCCTAGGGCAATTCTCTCACGCGGCACTCCTCCCAGACGACGGCTCTAACGGAAGCGCTTCTCCTTTCTTATGCTCATCGACAGGAAATTTAGGTGCGGACTTCAGTTTTTATTAGGTCATTTCACAAAATTGAAGCCCGTCTCCCCTCTCCGTCGATGTCGCCTGCCTGCGAAGTGTGAAGCCTGCCATCGTCGATCCAGACTCGAGAGTGACTTTCTGGCTTCCGCTTCCGACACCCCGTCTCCGTCGCTCGGTCATTGAGCGCCTTCCGTCACCCCGCCGCCGTCGCTGAACCCTAACTTCCGTCGTTCTGATTTCCTACTACCACTGTAAGTGCGAAGTGCCTGATCTCTTCCAGGATGGCAATGAGCGAGCATCGATGGCCTCAAACAGCGATTTCTACCTTTGCTCGACGACGACCAACGGTTCCGAGCTGTTCCAAAAATGGCGAGCCCAGATTCTCTTCTCTTCAATGATGATTCAACGAGCGGCTCCGAGCTGCTTCCATCCTATTTTGGCTTTGTTCCTTCATCCATAGCCGTGCACATAAACAATTGTGTATTTGCAGTCGTCAGCTTTTTTCTTCCTTCCCAAGCAGAGCAAGCCACGGTTTATTCTTCCTTTCCCTTACGCTGAATTTTCTGTGTAATTGCACTCAAAGATTCCTGTATTAATTTCTGCAATTTGAAATCAATGAGCTTTCCCCCATACCATCAATCAGTTCTGTTTTTTTCTATTGCTTTCATTCACTGGTGAAATAATGAAATGAATCAATGAGGTTCTCTCAAACGTTTACTTCCTTTTGCATTTAAGGTGTTTGATAAAATGCTTATAAGTAATTCTAGCAACCCTTAGACAGAAGCCATTTCCAGATTGATTATTTTATTGTTTGATCTTTTTTGTTTTTGAAATATAATTTATTGATCCTCTTATAGAGTGTCCTCTCCGTTGTTTTGATTTATTGTGTTCTATATGATATGCTACCTCTTATCACTACAATAAAATGAGGATATAGCGGCGTTTTTAAAAGCGCCGCAATAAGTATTTGCTTTGGTGCCCCCCCCCCCCCCCAGTCAAAGTTCCTGGATCTGCCCCTGGTTATGCATAATCTTTCTTAACTCTTTTACTCTTGTTTAGGTACAGGAATTGGCTGGAAATGTTGGCAGGGACAATAAGAAGAGTAGGATCATCCCAAGGCGAATATTCTTCGGTTTGTTGGAAAAAATGAGCGAATATTGTTTGCTGCTCTACTAGATTAATATTGAACGTGAGCTGCATCTATTCATGTTCTTGTTGTGTGTCTGCCCTTTCTTCTGTTTGAAATAATTTGGGATTTTAATGTTGGCTTTGGTCTATTGGTTTAAATCTTTCTACTATTTATTTTCTGTCACATTCTGTCAGTTAGGTTGTTACCTAGATTGTTGTTGCTCTTCTATCATATTTTGTTGATTTGCTTATTACCTAGACTATCGTGATTTTTTTGGTTCGATTCCTCTGGTTTCTATGGAAATGATGCCTGGATATGGATATGCTGAATGAGGTTAGTATCAGTTTGGATGTCTCCAAGTTTGATTGGAAATGTCATGGTTTCCTAAACAAATTTAATGAATATGCTGAAATCATATGAATATGCTCAAATAGTTTTTCTCATCTTGTGCCTCAATGGTTGCTTAGGTGAAAATCTGTTTAGCATTGGATCTCAAGGATCAGTCATTGCTGGACGGCAATAAATAGTTTTACTCCACTGTTTTTGTATATCTCTTCAAGATAGTGAAGTTAATTGTGTTTGTTTTTGTTAAACCACCGCACTCATTTTCCATTCCAAAACCCGGTTCAGAGATAGGAGAGGCATGGCCTATTATAAGCACGAGTGGATCGTCTGGGTAGGCGGTGTAGGACTAATCTTGGCATGCCTTTTTTTGGTTCATGTTGGACCGTCCAACACGCCACCTCAGCGTGAATCTACCTCTGATACCATGTTAAACCACCGCATCCAATTTCCATTCCAAAACCAGTGTCAAAGATAGGAGAGGCGTGACCTATTATAAGCACGAGTGGACCGTCTGGGTATGCGGTGTATGACTAATTTTGGCATGCCTTTTTTTGATTCATGCTGGACCGTCCAACAGTTTTACATTTTTTTTGTAGGAGTGGTTTTCATCTATGCTAGCAAATTGGCAACTATGGATACCCTTTCAGTTTCTCAATTTCCAGTTTGTACCACAGAAGTTTCAGGTTGGAATAATTAACTTCTCCTGGTTTAATTTTTATGTGCATTTCTATATGTTTGTATGATTATATATCCTAAGTTTTGAACTTTTGATGCAAGTATGAATTGCCGTTTGGCAATAATCTATTTTAGTGTGTTGTGAGGGGGCAAGTCAAATGTAATTTCTGATAGTATCATCATCATCATTTGTATAAAAGGTTATATGAGACATGTTTTCCAACAAATCGATATCTCCTTTCTTCTCCTACTGATTTTTCTTACCATTGTTTTTCTAATAGCTAATCTCGCTATTGTTTTTTCACCGCTGTTTTTCCTGCATCCACAATCATCCCAAACAGTGCCTTATTCTACTAAATAAATCATTTTATAGTTTTGCTATTTAGTATTATAATTATAATTTTCTTTATAGATATGTGATAATAATAATTATTATTTTTTCATTAATCATTTGATAGATAGTATACTTTTAGGATAACTGTAATTTGTATTGTTTATTACTCAATAATCATGTTTATTATTGTTGTAAAGTAACTCGTGTTGATGTCATTCACAGTTATTTTCACCAAGAATTGAACTGTGGAAGCACTTCAGAAACTAAACTCAACAGCGCTCTTAACAAACAATCATTCACTTAGACAACACAGCACAACACATTTTTTTAAATAGTGTTACTGCGTTATTTTCTGTTTGTACCACAAAAATCAAGTTGCCCAATAAACTTCTCTTGGTTTATATTTCAAGATATATTTCTATTTGATTTGTATTTTTTCAGAATATAGTCCCACATTGAGAAATTTAGGTTTCATTTGGCGCGGTGGTGGCGGTCGTGAACGCGGTGGTCATGAACCGTCGTTCGTGAACGCTCGGTATTTCTTGAGAATAAAACTAATTCATTTTCTTGGGTAGAGGTCATAACCTTTGTCTTGCCAAACATATATTCTATGATAATGGCGTTTTTGACCAAATTCACCGGAGCAAATAAACCGCGCCAAAAGAATCCTTAGTCTTATTCACTTTATGAGAATACAGTCTCATATTGGTTAATTTATGTAGGCTTGTGTTACGAAATCTTGGGGCCTTCCCTCTATATATATCTTGCCATAGTTACATATAGGTCCACCCTCATGAGTTAATTAATGAAATAGAAATACTAACAAAGAAAATATATAGTAGAAATACACTGTCAGTCGACGAGGCAGTTGAGCAAATACCCAATCGTCGAGTCTGGTTGACGATCAAGTATCCAACCATGAGTGCCGGTCAACAATCAACTATCCAGTCGTCAAGCTCCGGTACGATCAAATACCCATCGAGAAAGTATCCAGTCGTTGAGTCCCGCTCGACGATCAAGTTGCGTGATCGTCGAGCCCCGCGCGCACCTTCTCATGCCTGGTATATGCTCGAACTCAGTGCTGACCCATAATAGATGCGTAGGATATCTTAATATGCATTATAAATCCTTTCAGTTTCAACCTTTAATGGATTACTGCAACTATGAAGCGCTGCAGGCAAATCATGTAGTTGAAGGAGCTTATATTTTTCATCTTCAGATATATTTTATTCTCACTAACTTTTAATTGTACGCTTGTTTAATGGGGTGTGTATGGATTATGTATGTATGGATGTGAGTTTGTATGGATGTTTCTGGTCTCATTTATTTGTAGGGTGATCTTAATTGCTCTCTTTTATTTGTAGGGTGCTCGAGCATTGACCGGCAAGTGACCAAAGATACATTAGTCAGAAAGTGATGGACGATTCATTTTTCGAAAAATGACGGAAGATTTATTAGAAACATGTTGATCTTGTAATGTAATATTGTATTATTTTAGAATAGATGATAATAACTTGTACTCTATGTAATACTTTTTGGTGTGAATAAATACATATTGATCTTGTTATGAAATATTAAATATATGTGTGTTTTTAAGATTATTATTTGTAATAAAATCTCAGGTACAAAAAAAATAGAAATGAAATATTTTTGATATATAAATGAATTGGCTGTAGTAAGAAGAATGGAAAACAAATGTAACGATTTTTTCGTTACTATTGTTTAATCTATTGTAACGAAATAATGTTTAGTATACTTTATTGTAACGAAGTTAGTTTATTTTTAGTGAGGAAAAAATAAAACATTTGTAACGAAATAGTTTTAATCGTAACTGTTTTTTTGTGAGGAAAAAAAACATTCGTAACGAAATAATATTTATTGTGACCAATTTATTGTGAGGAAGAATCTCTTTTTGGTGAGAAAGTATCGTTTGTTACAATTAATTTATTTATAACGACATGCATACATTCGTTACAAGAACCTTTAGCGTCGAGCTTTAGAGGAGGACCGTTACTTAAAGTTTTTTTCGTTACTAAAGGGTTTTTGTAACGATTTTTGGCACTTATTGTAACGATTTAGGTCCTTACTATAAGTGCAGTTTGTTGTAGTGATGGTATCAAAGCGAGAGGCTCGCGCCATGAGAAGATCCAGTGTAGTATCCCAAATCACAGAGTGATCCTTTTTTCTTTGGATTTCATCATATGGCGGCATCGACCGGGTCGCAAACCTTCATGTACTCACAAACAGGAATCCCCATCTTCGAAGGAGAATCGTATGATTATTGGAGTAAGCAAATGAAGATTTTCTTTGTATCTCAAGGTCTATGTGATCTTGTTCAAGATGGTTATCAGTTAAGCAAAGCATCAGAAAGCAAAGAGGGAGTGACAGAAAAAGGAAAAGCATCAGACAGTAAAGAAGGAGCAGGTTCAGCCCAACTCAATCTGGAAACTCAGAGACGAGATGCAAAAGCAATCCTCTGTATCCAACAAGGAGTGGGTAGATCCATTCTTCCCCTTATTATTGATGCTGAAACCTCAAAACAGGCTTGGGATATTCTCAAGGAAGAATACAGGGGAAATGAACGTGTTATTTCTATCAAGTTAACTATTCTGTGGAGAGAGTTTGATACCTGCTCGATGAAGGACAGTGAAACTGTTCAGCAGTTCTTCTCAAGAATATCAATAATAGTTAATCAAATAAGAACCTACGGTGATGATCTCCCTGAGAAACGCGTCGTTTCTCACATTCTTGGAAGCCTTACCCCATGCATTTGAACACGTTGTTGCTGCTATACAAGAAGCAAAAGATATAAACAAGATGACTATCACTGAGTTAATGGGTTCCCTGCAAGGCCATGAAGCCAGGAAAAAAAAATAGTCAACTCGAACAAGCTTTCCAAAGTCGGATGTCATTATCATCCCAAAAAACCAACATCAGCTCATGGAACCAAAACCCAAGAGAAAGTGGATTGGATGATGGAAGCTCCTGGGGACAATTCAGCAAAGACAAGGGGACTGATCAGGGACTCAGACCTTATTGTAAGTTATGCAATAAGAATACTCATTTTACTAAGGATTGTTTTTCTAAATGTAAGAGATGCAAGAACCCAAATCATCTTCAAAGAGACTGCTGGCATAGAGAAAATAGAACTAAGGAAGAGGCAAACTTCTCAAATAATCCTGAATCCCTATTTTACACAGGCTCTAAATCCGATTATGTTGGATTTGAGGTATGGTTCCTTGATAGTGGATGCTCTAACCACATGTCAAACAATAGAAAAGCCTTCATTCAACTTGATGAATCTGAAAAATCAGAAGTTATTATGGGGGATGGAAATGCTACAATGGTTGAAGGAAAGGGTATAGTTGCCGTGAGACTAAAGACTGGTGAAACAAATCATATTCATGATGTGTAGCTTGTTCCTAGTTTGTCCCAGAACCTCCTGAGTGTTGGCCAGCTACAAGCTGGTGTTCGATAAGGATGAGTGCAGCATCTATGATACCAGATCACAGAGGATGGTCACAAGTGTGCAAATGTCTGCTAACAAAATATTCCCCCTCAAAATGCAACTAAGCTCTAATGAGATGTCTCAAGCAAATTCTGTAAGGAGCATGGATACCTCAATGTTGTGGCACTACAGGTGTGGTCATCTACATTTTGGAGCACTCAAGAAACTAAAAAGGAATGGTGGATGGAGTTTTGGGAAATCTGAATGAAAAAGGTGTTTTATGAGGTATGCGCACACACTAAGATTCATAGAAGCCCTTTTCCTGACCAAATCCAGTGGAGGGCATCGATGCCTCTGGAGGTGGTCCATGGGGACATCTGGGGACCAGCATCTTCATTAACTTGGGCTGGAAACGGGTATTATCTTCTCCTAGTGGATGATTGCACACGTATGATGTGGATATATTTCCTAAACCTGAGATCTGATGCATTTAACACATTTGTTAAGTTTAAGAATCTAGTAGAAAATGAAATGAGTTGTAAAATAAAATCCTTCTGCACCGACAGAGGAGGAGAATTCATCAGCAATGAATTTAATTCCTTTTGTGAGTCACATGGAATTAAAAGGCAGCTGACTGTTCCTCACACACCTCAACAGAATGGGTTTGTTGAAAGAAGAAACCACATAGTTGTATAAATGGGAAATAGCATGCTCTGTCAAAAGAAGCTACCCAAACAGTTCTAGGGAGAGGCAATGAGCACAGCTGTTTATATCCTGAACAGGGCCCCCACAAAGGCTCTAGAGGATTCAACCCCATTTGAAGCATGGTACAAGCTCAAGCCCTCTTTATCTCATTTCAAAGTTTTTGGAAGCCTGGCATATGCCCTGACAACAAATACTAATAGAGACAAGTTAGATAAAAAGGGGGAGAAGTTCATTTTTGTGGGATATAGTCAGGAATCAAAAGGGTTCCGACTTTTCAATCCAATAAATTAGAAACTTGTCATAAGCAGAGATGTTCTCTTTGATGAGGAAGGAAGCTGGACTGAATGGGAGATCAATCAGGATCATAGTCAAATTTTTGCTGGCCCTATGGAGGATGCTGGGTATGAACCACAGCCACCTAGTCCACTTGCATCAGATGATCTCTCTGTGGAGGACAGTGACTCATCATCTCCACCTCCTAAATATCGTAGCATTGCCGACATATACCAATCCTGCAATGTGGCACTTCTCTGTCAAGAACCCACGAAATTCTCTGAAGCAGCAGCTCAACCAAAATGGGTTGAAGCTATGAATGAAGAAATAACAATGATTCACAAAAATGACACATGGTTCTTAACTCCCAAACCAGCTAGCAAGACCATAATTGGTCTCAAATGGGTATACAAGTTAAAGATGAATGAAAAAGGAGAGGTCGAAAAACACAAAGCTAGGCTTGTCGCAAAGGGGTACTCCCAGCAGCCAGGGAGGGATTTTACGGAGACTTTTGTTCCCCTGGCGCGCATGGAAATCATTAGATTGCTTCTTGCGTTTGTTGTGCAACAAAACTTGAAGATCCATCAATTAGATGTTAAATATGCCTTCCTAAATGGAGCACTCCAGGAGGAGGTTTATGTGCAACAGCCAGAAGGATTCATTGTGGAGGGAAGTGAAGACAAGGTCTACAAGTTAAAGAAAGCCTTGTATGGTTTACGGCAGGCACCAAGGGCGTGGAATGACAGAATTAATACGTACCTGAAGGAAAGTGGATACCTTAAGAGTCCCTATGAAGCATCATTGTATGTCAAACACTGCTCTCATGATAAATTTGTAATTGTATGTATTTATGTTGATGATTTGCTGGTCACTGGCTCATCATCTCAATTGATAGAGGATTTCAAAGCTATTATGAAACGTGAGTTTGAGATGAGTGATCTGGGAGTCATGCGATACTTTCTTGGACTGCAAATTGTGCAATCCCCAAACTCAATTTTCTTACACCAGCAAAAATACGTTGGAGAGCTTCTGCAACAGTTCAATATGCAAGACTGCAAGCCCACCAACACTTACATGGCAACAGGTGACAAGCTGCAGAAAAATGACGGGGAAGAGAAAATCAGTGAAGAAATGTATAGAAGTGTCGTTGGTGCCCTCATCTACTTAACTAACAGTAGACCTGACTTTGAACACTATGTGGGCAAAGTATCAAGATATGCTAGTGATCCAAGAATCAGTCATTTGAAAGCCGTAAATCGTATCCTACGGTATATACAAGGGACCAGAGAGTTCGGTCTTCAATTCAAGAGAAAAGAAGGGGAAGAGGGAGGAATAATTGGATATTCAGACAGCGATTGAGCCGGAAATGCAGACGACCGCAAGAGCACGAGCGTCTTCCTGTTTCAGCTGGGGAAAATGATGATTTCATGGAACTCAAGGAAGCAGAAAACTGTCGCCCTGTCATCCGCAGAGGCAGAGTATGTCGCGGTGGAAGAAGCGGTGAAAGAAGGAGTGTGGCTAAATCGTTTGTTTTCCAACCTGGACAGGAAGAACTGCACGCCATTACTCCCATGGTCGATAGCACTTCCGCAATCTCCATGAGCAAAAATCCAGTTCTACACAATCACACAAAGCATATTCAAATCAAGCACCATTTCGTCAGAGAGCTAGTGGAGGAGAAAGAGGTGATATTATGCTACTTCAACAACCAAGATCAGCTTGCGGATGGGATGACAAAGGCCCTATCTGCTGAAAAATTTCAAACTTTCCGGAGGGCCATATGAGTAATCAGCGGGGCCGATTATGACCTAGGAAACGACAGGGGTAAGATTAAGGAGGAGTGTTAGATTAGATAATAATCTGACCCCCCTTTCTAATCTCCCTGTCCCTTCTGCCTATATGTTCTTTTTTAATATTATCTGTAATATTTAAATAGACTATCCGCAGTCTTTCAAAAAGGCTGTAGCTGCACTGTTCCAAATGCAGTTTTTCCCGTTCCCGTGAAATGCAAGCTCAGGAAGTCCTCTTCTTCCTTCATCGTTGTTCTTCCTTTACCTCAATCTTGCTGTTTTAGATTGATCTACTTTATTACAGGGAGTGCCAAAAGTGACTTTCATGGGCGCAAAATGTCAATTTCTTGAAAAAAGGCTAAGAAGAAATAAAAGAGAAGGTTGCACAACTTAGATCCTATCTAAGCCCTCCTTGATGTATCAGATCAAAGGGGAATGAAAAACGAATCCCTCTTTCATTCCTACTTGTGCCCTCTTTGTGTGAGCTTCCCATGAAAGCCACACATATAAGTCGAGAGAGACCTCCGCCTTTCCAGAATAATCTGAGAGCCCAAAATATTTATTTTAAGATTCGTTTTAATATATTCATTTTAATAGTCACTTTACTATTCATTTTAATATAATAAATATTAATTTCATTTTAAGATAATGAAATTAAATAAATAGTATGATTTAGGAGAATAAATACAATGTTTCTCCCGAAAATTTTCGATCTATGTCATTAGACCAAATGACTTACTCTCTCTCATTTTAAAATTCAAGGTTGTCACATTCCACACTTTTACCATGTAAGAAAGTGCACCATAAAGATGACCTAAATCATCTAACGAAATAAGAGTAGGAAAAGTTATTGAGCTTATGTAATAATTTAGAATCCTAAATATCAGACACTTTTTGGAGCAGTTAATGGAATTGTGTTGGAAAAACTCGGTAGTTAAGTGTGTTTCACTGAAAGTAGTCGTGAGATGATGACCTCTTCGGAACTGCTCCTAGGCCACCTATGGAAGGGGACAAATCAGTGAGTTCAACATAAGCAGATTATACTTTTATTTTAAAATACGGGCTTTCGGCCAGACTATTTATTTCATGCTTATATGGATTATGGTGTACTAGACATAATTACCCTACTTATGGTGAGAAATCAGTAATGTAATCATGTAGTTGTTGATTTTGGTTCTTTAGATTGCACTTTTCACTTTTGGTACAATGATTATGTAGCTGGATTTGTTGACTTTTCTTGTTATATTCTTTAATATGCTTATCTGACGAGATTTTATGTTATAGGGGCTGGCCGAACCCATATCATACTACAAATTCAGGTGAGGGTATTACTTTAAGTCTCCACCAATGCCTGCTGAATAGATGAATAGTAGGTCTTGGTCTGCAATTAACTATGCACTCAGGCCTGGGTAATTTATATTGAGACTCTTGTGGTTAGTAGGTATTTTGGGCGTTGCTTCAGGTTTTTTCGCCTCCTTATGGCCTAGAGCCAATTCCATAGACTCTGCAGTTGCAGACACTTCATAGCTTTGGCGGAAGTTAATCATAAAGCTTGAGATTATGTGTGTTGTAGTTTAGTTATGGTGTTGAATACGTCATACATGCTTACTAGCCACATTGAGTGAAGTTTTTTATGCTTATTACACATAAATCTAAGTGTCGTACTATATATGCTGATATAAGGCATATTGATGTGATTATAAATGTGTGATATCGAATGTTAATTGCAATACAATTGATGGTCATGCCACTGTAGCAGTAAGTATATCCTGTAAGGTTGTAGCGAGTGCATATATAGAAGTACATATAGTTAGAGTGCAGATATAATAGTGATTATAAGTTTTTAATTATGTTCATTGTTGGCGGAAGATTTTGAAAACAACGATCATCAACTTTTGAGACCGGAAGTGAGAGGTGCAAAAACCTTCCAAACTGAGGCGGTCTCAAAGGTGGCGAACATAGAGTGGAGACCTCCAGCAAAGCTGCTGAAAGCAAAGCTTGCATACATCATCTTTGTTTGTTTATAAGGGTTGTAGTCTAAATCACATAGAGGGGGGGTGAATAGGTCCCTTTGATTTTTACTTGTTTTATTTAGATATTTAAGATTATTCTAAACAAGTAATCAACCACACAGAAAACACACAATCATTTATAGTGGTTCCCCAAGACAGTGTGTCTATGGGTAGTCCACTTTCCCCCTTCACCCTTCTAACAGTGTGTTAGACAGGGCCAACTCCTCCAAACTCGGCTCCAAGAGCTTACAACACAGATCCCTCAGGATCTCTCAGGTTTTTCCAAACCCTACCTTAGGCTAAACTGCCCTACCTCAGATCATCCACTAATCCTACAACTCAGACCACAGCAGGTCCTACAACTCAGGCTAAATAGCCATACCTTAGGCTAAACAGCCCTACCTCAGATCAGCTCCTAATCCTACAGCTCAGACCCCTTCCAGGTCCTACCTCAGAGGAATCCTCCTCCTACAGCTCAGGCAATAATGCCCTACAACTCAGGCTAAACAGCCCTACCTCAGATCAGCTCCTGATCCTACAGCTCAGACCCCTTCCAGGTCTTACAACTCAGAGGAATCCTCCTCCTACAGCTCAGGCCTTCAGCCCTACAACTCAGGCCGTTAAGCCCTACAACTTAGAACCCTCAGGTTCCTACAATCTCAGACCAAATGGTCCTACAATCTCAGGCAAATTGTCCTACAGAAAAGTGAGTTTAAATCTTACTACAACAGACAGCAGTTGAAGTCCGTTGTAGTTCCTACACCCCTGGTGCTTCCTTGTAGCTGGAGATGTTGATGGCAGCTACAACCTGATCTTCCTCTTCAGATGAAGGTTGGAAGATCTCCTTGCTCCTTCTTGTAAAGGAGCTAACTTTCTCTCTCAGTATCTTCTTTCTTGTTCAGTGAGCAAGAGGAGAGTGAGGAGAACACTGGCCGTCAATGGAACAGTCTCCTATTTGTTTTGCACGCGACCGGCCCTTTCAAAGTTGCCCTAACTTCTTCTTTTATACATCTCTGATCTTCAACAGCTCTTAGCCGACCTTCTGACAAGTATGGGAGAGACTGGTGGACCCCATACTGCTTTTCTGCAGCTTGCACCACGAGCAGAACTCGCAATCTGCGTTCGACGAACTTGCCATACTGTGTTCGATGATCTTGCCAAACTATGCGGTCGACGAACTCGCCATACTCTGCGTTCGACGAACTCGCCATACTCTGTGTTCGACGAACTCGCCAAACTCTGCGGTCGACGAACTCGCCATACTCTGCGTTCGACGATCTTGCCCAAGTCTCAGATGATTCTTCCTTTCTGTCTGCATTCGACGAACTACCTTCTGAGTTCGACAAACACGCCAACTCTCAGCTATTTCTTCCTTTCTATCTGCGTTCGACGAACTGCCTTCTGAGTTCGACGAACACGCCAGATCTCAGTTGATTCTTCTATCTCGTCTCAGCGTTCGACGAACTATGTTCTGCGTTCGACGAACATGTCAATTGTCAGATGTTTCTTCTATCTCATCTCAGCGGTCGACAAACTGTGTTCTGCGTTCGACGAACACACCAAGTCTCAGCGTATCTTTCCTGCTTCTCAGCGGCACCTGTCCTCGTCTCAGTTGCTGCTACTTTCCCGTCTCAGCGGATCCGCTGAGACAGATTGTCGTCTCAGCGGATTCTTCTGTCTGCAGCACATCTTGCTTAGATTACTTCTCAGCGGCTCCTTGTCTCGTCTCAGCTGTTCCGCTGAGATAGTGAGCTCGTCTCAACTGATTTTCCTCTTCGTCTCAGCGGTTCTGCTGAGACAAATCTTCATCTCTTAGGAGTTGATTTCTCCTGAACTAAGGGCATGATTGGCCCTTTCTCTTGAGTTACCTGAACCTGTATTTATTACAGAAATATGGCTTTATCAAATACAATATTGTACTTAGCATTGAGAGTGATGCCTCTTCAAATCAAAGGAATATTGAGGGCAATATTCCCAACAATATTTGCGAACAGAATTTTTGCGGACACTTTGAAAAGCTGCGGACAGATCTTGCGGCGACCTCCAGCAATCAGGAGCGGCGATCTCCTGGCAATCTCCGACGGTCAGATCTGCGGTCTGGCGGTCAGTACAGGCGATCAGGCGGATATGTGTTGTGAAACTCCTCTTGGGGAGCTCAAGTGCTCTTGTTATATGTTGTGTTGTGTTGAGTTGTAAAAGACAAGAAAAGTTGTATTGACTTTGTAATCTCTTCTTAGTAAATATATATAAGTTGTTTGCCTGTCTTGAATTCTGTTGTGCCTACCATCTCGCTTCCAACAGTGGTATCAGAGATAGGTTGCAAACCTTGGAAGAAACTCCGAAGAGTTGAAGAGCTCGCCGTGATGGAGATGGTAAATGCTATGCCTGGTCAAGTTCCCAAGTTAACGAAGAATAACTATGGGAACTGGAGTATTCATATGAGAGTGCTACTCGCATCAAAGGAGTTGTGGGATATAGTGAAAGATGGTTATATGGAGCGAACTACTGAATAAGAGGCAGCATTGACTAACGCCCAGAGGAAGTTGCTTAGAGAAGCATGGAAGGGAGACAATAAAACTCTTTTCTTGTTATATCAAGGGGTTGATGAAGCAACTTTTGAGAAGATCTCAGATGCCCGGGCCTCGAAAAAAGCATGAGAGACTTTACAATGCTCCATGCAAGGAGTTGACAATACAAAGAAGGTGAAGATGCAATCTCTCCGAGCAGAGTACAAAGTTATAAAGATGCAGAACTCTGAGAAGGTTGGTGACTATGTAACTCGTTTGCGGATGATTGCAAATGAGATGAAGCGCAATGAAGAAATGTTTGATGACGTAATGCTTATAGAGAAACTTCTGCTATCGATGGAGAAAAGGTTCAACTATATTGTAGTGGCGATAGAAGAGTCGAAGGACCTGACTCAGATGTCTATTGATGAACTCGTAGGCTCTCTGCAAGCTCATGAATATCGCATGCTACAAGATGAAGGGTCAAGTCACTTGGGGCAAACACTGAATACTTAGTTAAATTTTGGAGAGAGCTCTGGAAGAAGAGGTGGCCAGTGCGGCCGAAGTTATCAAGGAAGAGGTAGAGGAAGAAGAGGAGGAAGAGATCAAGGAAGAAATCAGAACTAGAGAGGAGGAGCATCCTCAAGCAAGGGAGCATGAAGGAAGAGGAAGAGGCTGTGGAAGAGGTTGTGGTTGTATGACCCAAGTCTAGTGTTACAACTGTAACCGGTTTGGGCATATGAGCTATGATTGCAGAAGACCAAGAAGGACAGAGGAGATGAACCATTATGCTAAAGCAAACAACACTGGTGGGGATCCAATGATGTTCTTTACTAATGGAGGTGCTGAAGGAGGAAGGAATGAGGTATAGTACTTGGACACAAGTGCCAGCAACCACATGTGTGGTGAGAAGGAGCTGTTTACTGACCTCCAACCAAGCGACAATGAGGTTAGTTTTGTTGATGCTTCGAAGATTTCAGTAGAAAGAAAAGGGGTGATAGTGGTCACCATGAATGGTGAGAAGGTGCACATCGGGGATATATTCTATGTTCATGGCTTGAAGAGTAACATCTTAAGCCTTAGGCAACTAGTGGAGAAATGATACAACATCCAGTTGAAAGATGGAACGTTGGTCATATGAAACCAACGAGGAAGAGATGTTGTAAAGGTAAAGATGACAAGGAATCGTCTATTTACATTGAGGATGGATGTCGAGGAGATAACATGTCTTGCAACGACTGATGAAGAAGAAGCTTGGATGTGGCATCATAAAATGGGTCACTTAGGCTTCAGTGGTCTGAAGCTTCTATCTCATTCAAAGATGGTGGAAGGTTTTCCTAAGATCTTATCACCACAGAAGATTTGTGAAGCTTGTACGAAGGGAAAGCAGAAGCGGCAGACATTTGAAGGTGGAAAGTATCGTAGAGCAAGAAGACAACTTGAACTAGTTCACTCAGACATTGCTGGTCCGTTTGATATTGCCTCAGTTGGCGGAAGCAAATACTACATCACTTTCACTAACGACTTCAGTCGGAAGTGTTGAGTATACTTCTTGAAAGAGAAGTCTGAGGCCCTTGACAAGTTCAAGGAGTTCAAGGCGATGACTGAGCAAGAAAGTGGGCAGTTTCTGAAGGTTCTCAAAACGGATAGAGGTGGGGAGTACAACTCAAAAATATTTGATGTATTCTGCAAAGAGCATGGAATTGCTCATCAGTTGACTGCAGCTTACTCACCTCAGCAAAACGGAGTCGGAGAGAGAAAGAATCTGACAATTCTGAACATGGCAAGGAGTATGGTGTGTAACATCACCCAAAAACCTAGACCCCTAGAGTGGTTTTGTCATGACTAGGTCATGACAAAACCCTAGGAAGCTTGAAGAGATCACTTGGCCTTAGGTTTGAAGGGGAAGAGCACCTTGGTCTGCAAATAGCAATTTCTAGTTACCAAGCTTAGGGTTGGACTTAAGGGCCCCACCTTGACACTTTGACCATACCATAGCATACCTAACCCTTTAGGGGTTCCCTTAGAGCACCAAGGACCCATTGGGGTCAACCAAAGAGGCCAAATTGACCAAAGTCAACCCTAACCCCAAATTGGTCAAAGTAGTCTAATTAGGGTCAATTTACCTCCACCATGCCAAATTGACCTTGCCCCTAACCTTATAAGGATATTAGGGACCGAAGGGACTAAAAAACCCATCATGGGGCCACCAATTTGGCCAATTTGACCTAAGTCAATCCTAGCCCTATTTTGGTCAAATTGCCCTATTGTGGGTCAATTGGCCCCCACCTTGCCAAATTGACCCTATCTATACCTCCCCAACCCTTAAGAGAGGCCTGTAAGACCCTCTCTTTTTTTTGCATTCTTTCCGGGTCTTACCGCCCAGAATTGCCGTCTTGCGGAAGCACCATTACACCTAATGGTCGTTGCCACAAGACGCCGATCCTGCCGGCTATTCATCATCATTCAGGCCAACCATAATCACAGTAATTTAAGTATTTAGATGAAACAAGTCCACAAAATCACATTATATATTTATCATAATACAAGATTATAATGTCCACGATGAGAAAGAACTAAAAGAATAAGGGCTTACGCCCAGTACATGTTCAAATATAGTGCAACAACACTCTCACTCTACATCTGTGCGGAAGCTATCAAACTCTATCTTCATGCATCTGTAGCTGCTGTTGTGACGACGTGTAGTGGCTGCTCTGCTTCATCCCATCCTCCTGACCTGTCTCCTGAACGGGGACATGCTGTTCTGACACATCATCCCTAAAATGATGAGGTACACCGACCGTCGGTCTATAAGACTCAACATATTCCTCACCGCCTTCACCCGCGACTCCTAGGCACCGTGCGGGAGGAGGAAGCGAAGGACATCAAAGGGTAAATCAAAAGCAGGTGACAAGTGGCTAGACTAGCATGGTATATAATTATTGAACATTTAATGATAACGATTCTATGCTGGTAGAGTATAGTGTGACATCAATAAGTAAAGGACAGAATAACAAATAAGAGCAACTACGAATGTAACCTTAACTTATATGCACACACAACAGCACATAAGCTAAGGGATCTGGTACTAAGGTAAACTCATCGTATAAAAGAGCCCATACTAATTTATACGATGAGGTTTCAGATTTATGCAAAAATGCTATGCTATGATATGCAATGCAATGCAATGCAGTGTTGCAACTCACACACCCGAATCTGTACGTACAGACCTTTAGTTCCCACTTTTTGGAGGTAGCTAACCTCTCGGGCACCTCCCGTCGTGGTCAACGGTGGTAGAGGAGCGGGCGTCTCCTCACCTAGGTAGGTAAGTCACAATACCAGACCTAGGCCCTAACGTAAGCTGTGATACCGGTACTCGGTACTCACGAGCTCCTGCGTACTAAACTGAATTGGCCAGGCAGGGTTTAGGGAATCCGTCCCGTCGGACGCGCAGTAAGACAACCTGGCCCCCATAAAACCACTAGCACTGCCGAGTCAACGAACTGCTGTCAGTGTGACGACTAAGATAGAACCGAAGACCCACCACATCTAATACACAAGCAACATGTATTAACCCTTACTACTGAGCCTCCAGCTCGCAATTCTAAATCAATATTTATAAAGTAGAGCCTATAGCTCGCCAGACTACACCAGTCTTATATTTAAATTACGAGCCTACCGCTCGCTAAACTACACCAGTCTTATATTTAAGCTACGAGCGTACCGCTCCCTAGACTACACCATTCTTATATTTAAACTGCGAGCCTACCGCTCGCTAGACTACACCAGTCTTTTATTTAAACTACGAGCCTACCGCTCGCTAAACTATACCAGTTTTATATTTAAGCTACGAGCGTACCGCTCGCTAGACTATACCAGTCTTATATTTAAACTACGAGCCTATCGCTCGTTGGACTATCCCAGTCCTTCCTTATAACCTGAGCCTACCGCTCGCAGGACTATCCCAATCCTTCCTTATAACCCGAGCCTACCGCTCACAGGACTATCCCAGTCCTTCCTTATAACTCGAGCCTACCGCTCGCAGGACAATCCCAGTCCGTATTCCTTTCGACCCGAGCCTACCGCTCGCAGGACTGTCCCAGTCCTTCCTTATAACCCGAGCCTACTGCTCGCAGGACTATCCTAGTACTTTCTTATAACTCGAGCCTACCGCTCGCAGGACTATCCCAGTCCTTATTCCTTTCGACCCGAGCCTACCGCTCGCAGGACTATCCCAGTCTTTCCTTATAACCCGAGCCTACCGCTCGCAGGACTATCCCAGTCCTTATTCCTTTCGACCCGAGCCTACCGCTCGCAGGACTATCCCAGTCCTTCCTTATAACCCGAGCCTACAACTCGCAGGACTATCCCAGTACTTCGTTATAACCTGAGCCTATCGCTCGCAGGACTATCTCAGTCCTCATTTCATTCCTTCCCAGATTTGGGAGGGAGATTATGTTTCAAGTTCTCCTAGTTTACTACTCTTGTCTATTGTTAGTTAATATTAGAAGCTTGGGGTGAATCCTGGACTTTCCGTGGATTACCCGGTGAAGGGCTCACAACGATACTAGGGAATGTGATGGTGACTGAAGCCCAAATCCCCCTTTCCAGGATATTTAATTTATTTAGTTGCTACCCATTCTTGTATGCCCATTTGCTCTCCAATTGCTCTAAAATCCTAGGTTGGATTACCATTTGACTCGGGAAGCCATGTGTCGGTGTTCTATTGAACACCGAACCATGTCATTCCTAGTGACCGACTATTTCCTTATGTTATCTCTCAATCATAATTTTCACTTTTTGCTAAGTCGTCCTTCGCCTCCCCTAATAGGTCCTTGTCAAATTTCTGAATTGATAGTTTTGCTAAACGCGCCCCGTCTTTATTTCCGATGAATGCCCTTGGAGAAATTGGGCATCTGTAATTCTCTTAGAGTTAGTAACTCTGGGGGTGGTGACCTTAAGGAAGGGGTCTGAATCTATGTTTTCGGTTTCTACTATTCGCATGCCAAGGTGAAATTGAACTAGGTTTGAATCTTAAGATGCAACATTGGTCCTATCAAGTCCTAATGAGTTCCCAGTTCTTGCCATAGGTTCACAATGTGTAATGATCTAACAACCTCAAATCCTACATTCATGCTCTTCCAGGAAATCCTTAATCATAATTTCTATTCAAATAGATGGGGTGGAAGTGAATTTTTACGCAACAAGTACCATCTACAGATCTCTATAATTTCTGATAAATTCACAATATCATAGTATTGGTCTAAAAACCTCAAACCATAAGTTTCACATTTTTCCAGGGTTTATTTGACCATGATTTCTATTTAACATGAATGAGGTGCAAATAAGGATTTATACAACAAGTATCATCTACAGATCTCTATAAGTTCTGATAAAATCACAGTAGTACAATATTGACCTAAAAACTTCAGAACCTAAGTTTCCTAATATTGCAAGGAGTATTTATGTGCCAATAAGGGTTTACACTACATCTACAATCCATAGGTCACAATAAATTCTGGTAAAATTACAGTAGTACAATATTGACCTAAAAAATTCAGTGCCTAAGTTTCATAATATTCCAAGGAGTATTTATCTATAATTACCATTTAATGCAAATGGTGTGCGAATAAGTGTTTACACTACAACTACCATCTACAGGTAACAATAAATTCTGATAAAATTACAGTTGTACAATATTGACCTAAAAACTTCAGTGCCTAAGTTTCATAATATTCCAAGGAATATTTGTCCATAATACTCATTTAATACAAGTGGTATGCCAATAAGGGTTTACACTACAACTACCATCTACAGGTCACAATAAATTCTGATAAAAATACAGTAGCATGATATTGACCTAAAAACATCAGTGCCTAAGTTTCATAATTTTCCAAGGAGTATTTGTCCATAATATACATTTAATACAAGTGGTGTGCCAATAAGAGTTTACACTACAACCACCATCTACAGGTCACAATAAATTCTGATAAAATCACAGAAGTATGATATTGACCTAAACACATTAGTGACTAAGTTTCATAATTTTCCAAGGAGTATTTGTCCATAATATTCATTTAATACAAGTGGTGTGCCAATAATGGATTACACTACAACCACCATCTACAGTTCACAAAAAATTCTGATGAAATCACAAAAGTATGATATTGACCTAAAAACATCAGTGCCTAAGTTTCATAATTTTCTAAGGAGTATTTGTCCATAATATTCATTTAATACAAGTGGTGTGCCAATAAGGGTTTACACTACAACCACCATCTACAGGTCACAATAAATTCTGATAAAATCACAAAAGTATAATATTGACCTAAAAATATCAGTGCCTAAGTTTCATAATTTTCCGAGGAGTATTTGTCCATAATTAACATTTAATACAAGTGGTGCCCCAATAAGGATTTACACTACAACTACCAACAATTGCTCTCCATAAATTCTGAGAAAATTTACAGGACTAAAGGGTCACTAAGGGAATCTACTTGAATAATTTCGCAATTTTCCAGTGGTATATGAGGTATGAATATCATACATAGATAAATTTGACCTAACCAATAAATCACTTCTAGAGAAACATATGTGATCAAAAATTCCAAAATAAATTCCTAAACATATCTTTCAAGTCAAAGACCCTTCCCACAGAATCTTGGATTTACCCCTAAAGTTTTGACTCAAATCATCTCATTAATTTAATAGTGTGGCGATTTAAATTTAATTAGAAACTTTAGGAAAATAATTTCCAAAATCATGAGACTTATGTCATAGATGTATATCCTCATAACATACAAAAGCACCAAGGTTTCAGAGGCATGAATGGAGAATTTCTCCATTAATTTCTCAAAATAGGTCATTGGGTTAAAGGGGCCAACATTCACCATAACTAAAGATCTTGCATGCGGGATATCTCAACATGCATGAGTCCAAGTGACCTCAAATTTTGTCCAGGGACTATATTTGATCTAATCTACCATCCACCAGATATTTGAGTGGAGTTGACCTTGTATAACCCTAGATCTAGGTGTCACATGGAAAAGTAAAATTTTTCCAAAACCATAGGACATTTTTATCCTAAAAAACTGAAATTTCTACTGAACATGCCTCTATATGTATCTCAACCATGCCCCAAATTTCAGGCCTTGGAGAGGTCCCAATCAATGGGAATTAACAAAAATGTGGCTGGTTCACTGTTTGGACCAGTCTCACTAAATCCGACCTACAAGGGGCTACATGTCACTATTTGGTCTGATTTTAATTTCTAAATATAGTAGACATCCAGATCTACAACAGCTATCTCAGGACACTTTTCATGAAATGACCTCTAAGGACCTCAAATAAATTCTACAAGGTACTGAAATAAATGTGACAGAATAACATTTATCTTTAATTAAATCATTGAGGTCTGCGATTATCAGATCTATTAAGATCGGACGGCCAGGAGGTTGTCTTCCTCCTCCAGCAGATGGCTCAGATTCACCCGAGCTGGGTGAACTTGTAGCCTCACTTCCCGGCCAACCAGTGGCCACCACGGCCGGCCAACACCACCACCACCTCCCTTGAGGTGGTGCCCGTCGACTAGAGGTGTTTTTCGGCCGGAAATAGAACATGGGAGCGGGTTTCGTGTAGGGAGAAAAGTCTGAAAACGCCATTGTTATGGCCTAGATTTAGCATCATTATGAGCTCGATTTCAAGTGAGAATAGAAAGTAGATCTAGCACAAGGGACACTACTAGAAAACAGATTTTTGGCCAGGGCAAATTACCCTGGCAAAAAGTCCAAAACCGTGGCTAAAGAGTTTTTGCCACGGTCTAGCCACGGGAAAAAATCGTGGCTAAAAGTCGCGTGGAGAAAGGTTTTTAGCCACGGATTGACCGTAGCAAATAGTATTAGCCACAAATAAATAATGTCGTGGCTAATACCTGGACTTTTTGCCACGGTTTCCCCCCCTAGCAAAAGCTTCTAAGTAACTGTTAAATTGATTATTTTCCACGGCTAAAAGCCGTGGCAAAAAGTCAGACTATTAGCCACGGTTTTAAACCCTGGCTAAAAGTAATTTCGATATTTTTAAAAAAACTATTTGCCACGTTTTTAAACCGTGGCAAATAATAAATTATGTATTTTTTAAAAAATATAGCGCAAACGTGATAAAACATCTTCTTTATTGTGCAACAAATCCTCATCACCATTTTCAAAATCCACTATAATGCCAACATTTGGATCACTAGGGTTGCATACACTTTAGTTAGAGATATAATGAATGAATTCAGTGAACTAAATGTTGAAATTGTTATAGCAGTAGTACTCATAACAAACACAGAATCTAGTGACTATATGAAGTTCATGATAGTAGCAAAGAATAATTAACTCTTCAGCTCCAGAAACAGTAAGAAAGGAATCAAAATCTACAGAACATAAGTAGGATAAACAATTTATAAAGTAATAAGATTGTCGGGTAACTCAGTACAAATTAGTCAATAAGAAGATGTGCATTTAGAGAGCTCATATTCACTTAAACATTCGTCGATCAGAAGAGACGAGTTAGAAAAACCGAGTGCGATGTGGAAAATGGGGGGGGGGGGGGGGGGGGGGGGTGGCTTAGAGATATGCAGCAAGGCTGCCATGAGCTGTCGTCCTTTCACATCGCCTTAAGCTCCCTGAAATCCTGCTTAATTGGTCGCTGCCATTGCTAGGCCGCCATGAGCTTCCTCTCCTGAGTCAAAAACCTGACACTTGCCATTCTTCTCAGCCTTGTGTTATGTATCCACTGTAGTATCAAAGTTGGAAAATAGTGGAGATGGTTGCTCTATCAAAACTATACCCCTTCTCCACGGTCTCCGCTTCGAGCGGAAGCTCGTCCAGTGTCTGCAAAAGAAGAAGGCACGGAATTATAAGCGTCTGAATCAAACAATGTGATAAGATTTAGACTTGCAGCCACAACAACGAAATTATAGCACTTATGTTAATATAATACCCCCCACAGTCTGTAAGGTAGGAACTCATCACCGCCCAATCATATTTACTACCAACACAAACAAAGAACAATAAAATAGCACGGATCTGTATCTCTCCCTAGCATAAATGTTCTAGAAATCATCTAAGAAGTCATCCGAGCAACTCGCACTCTCTTTATCTTCAGAAACCATCTCTTGTTCGCGGCATTCGTGGCTGCAGAATGCTTGCTCGCCTCTGCAAACAAAGAAGAGGAAGAAGAATCATTTAAAAATTTTATCTTCCAGAACCTTGAGTAGCACAAATTAGATGAAATCTATGTTAAGTTCCACAATGTGAGGAAATATCATCATATTCTCATGGCATAGCTTAGTTTCTTTATATATCGCAATTGAGTTCAAAGAATATACGTAGAGTTAGGCTCCGTTTGGCGTGGCGTTTTGCCGTCATAGAATGTATGTTTGGCACGACAACGGTTATGACCGCCACCAAGAAAAGAAAACTAGTTTTAAGCACCTTAGAATGTATATTAAGTTCCTTAGATGAGGTCGGGCGTTCACTAACGACGGTTCATAACCACCGCGTTCACGACTTTCACCACCGCGCCAAACGGGGCCTTAATCTCTTCAAAATGGGTTCTCTATCTAATCACATTGTTTGATTTTTTATTTACCCTATAGGCCTGCTGGAGAACCCGGAGAGTTTCCCTAATCTTTTTCCTCTCGGCAGCCACATCATCGAGTTCTCGCAGCATTTCTTCGAAAAGATTTTCCCTGCATTAAAAAAGGGGGGTTTGATCTAGTTTATGAACTACTGAGGACTACAAGTTGATTGACAGAATTCAATCTTTAACAAGTTAAAAAAAAAAGATTATGGTAAGTACCTGTAAAGCTTTCTGATACAAAAATTGTTTGACTTCAACATCATGTTTGAGTATATAATTTGGAATATAGAACTCCTTTAGTAACTGATTAAATTCAGAAATGAAGTCTCCCATGTCTCAAGCTGTAGCATGAAAAAACTACCAGCATAATTAGACTTAAAAAATTCAAATGAAGCATAATTAGACAGATTTGTAGCTTTCAACACATTTCTAGTATTACATTAATATTCAGCATGTCAGTTGCGATTGAAATGTAAAAAGTGTTTTTGAATAGACAAAAAGCATCCATAAATCATTTCTAAACTGTGCTCCAACCTATTTTAGCCTCTTGTAGATTTATACAGAATGGATTCCAAGCTCAAAGCAGCATAGTAAATTTCTGCTAAAAAGTATTTTAATTCGACATACATAAATAAATACACACATAAATAAATACACACACATACACACCTACACACATAAACAAATACACACACCTGCAAACTATAGCAAGGATTTGGATATAGCCATTCTGATCCTTGTCAAAGACCTTGAATGCTTCCTTCAGCTCTTCCTCAACATCACTTTCCTGTAAAACAATCACAGAACTTGTACTAAAATCACTTATACCTTAGAAAACACTAAATTCATAGATCTATTCTTTGGTTGGATTTAGATGAGGGGTGAATATGTGTTTAGGGCTTCTTAATCTGCATCATAAATGATTTTAATTCGAATTCTCAATCCAACACCATCAGCCATATGACCATTTTCAATTCTGAAAAAATTTATGACATATTCAATAGTCATAGGAGCAAATGGATTGAACAAATATCTCAAATTCTAAACAGGAAAGCGTGGATATAACTACATACGAAGATGTATTGGCAAAATAATAGAGGAAACCATTTATGATGTTAGTGCACAACTTTTAGAGCAAAATTCACGTCATCAGAGTGACCATGCTTGCATATAATTCTCAGCAAACCCTATGGAAAAAAATTGAAACCAAATCATCACAACAGATCTCAATCACCATGAAAATCAAATATTGCTGTGTAACTTGAATTGATCTCTTGCATTCAAGCCTCAATCTTTCCACCTCCATTTGTACAGATCCAGCATATGCATTTTCCTGATATTAAAATTATGTATATATATACACACACACACATTAACGATTAAAGGAAATTTCATGGTACATAAATCTGTGAAAAGAGGGGGAGAACAATGTATTTCAAAATAAAATGGTTTTAATGAGATACACTGGTAAGTTTCGAGATGGTTTTCATTGGATATAAATAATCACCTCACTGCAGTGTTACCACATTGAATCCTGTAATGCAAAAGAAGTTATCAGCACATGAAATTTTCACAATTTCACAGTATTTTGCTTTCTTATTTCACTATATATATGAAGCCATGAATGCACCTTGCCACCAGGAAGCAACTGAGAGAATGTGTGCCAATCAAACCGAGGGAAAAGATGAGCTAACAATATGTGACCAACCTCATGTACGGCTAATAATTGTTTTGTCTCGAGTGATACCTGATAAAAATATAATGAAACACAGAGATATAGATAAAATATTAATCCTTATATTAAAAAAGACATCATACACTAGCTTCACATTTTTGTTGCTCTTCCTCTCTAAGAAGCACACTGAAGGATATATGTTTAGCAAGCTCATGCTAAGAATATACTCAGCAAAAAAAATCATCAATTCTCCTCCACTAAAGTAAAATTCTCTTCGCATATAATTGGGTTTTTAGGAAGTGATACAGATACTTGAATTCTATAAACAAAATCATATCAGTTGAGAGATAATTGGGTAACATTGCAGTAAGAGATCCTCTCGTGCACAGTCTTTAATTTGATAAATATGATATAAATTAACTAGAATCATAAACATTTCGACAAATATGATATTATGTCTCAAAAAGTGGATCAACTAAAGTCTTTAATTTGGGTAGTGCATCATCCGTTGAAATTCCGCATCATCGTGAGCGCTATTTTCATCACCAACCTAAGAAAATTATACATTAGAGATATGTTAAACATGTTATAAACATCTGTATTCTCCTACAATTATTCAAAAAATAAAATTGAGTTTATTTTAAGTGTGTAATCATTAAGGTAAAGAAATAGTAAAGTTACATACCTGCACCTCTCTCCATATCGCATCAAGCATGTCATCAGGTATATCTGTCCATCGCGAATATGTGAGTGGTAGTTTAAACCTATTTCTAGCCAATACACCAAGTTGGCTAACAAATGGTTGCTCGCTCTTCCCTGTAGGGTACCCAAATCTATCAAAATTAACATGAAATCGCTCACCTGTCCCCCAAATTGGGATGCCATGTGCATGGCCTCGACCTCTTTTTTTGTTAATACTTTGACTAGAGTTTGAATGATCTGTATTAAAAAATATCAATAACTAATTTAAGTTACATATACACACACTTACATACAAACACACACAAACATACATAAACACACGCTTACATACAAACACACAAGCATACATAAACGCACACTTACATACAAACACACAAACATAAACACACACATAAACACACACATAAATATACACATACAACCACTCATACATAAACACACACACACATAACATAAACACACTTACACGCATACAACCGCACATTTTCATACACACACATAAATATACACATACACACACATACAAACACACAAACATAAACACACACTTACACACATACAACCACACATGCACACACATACAAACACATACACACATACACCAATACACACATACACACATAAACAAATACACACACATACACAAATAAACAAATGCACACACATACACAAATACACACACATACACACATACACACATACACATAAACAAATACACACCTACACACATACACACACATACACACAAAATACACACATAAACACAAAATACACCCATACACACAAAATACACACACATAAACACAAAATACACACACAAAATACACACACATAAACACACATACACACAAAATACACACTCATAAACACACACACACACACACACAAAATACACACAAACATACACACAAACATACACACAAACATACATAGTGGAAGATGAAATCAATATCATACAAACATACATAGTATGTGATACCTCGAGGCAGGGCGGGATCTCCAACTGGTAAAGTCGAAGTCGAGGTGAGGTCGTGGGAGGGAGAAGATTCGAAGTCGCTGAAGATCGACGGAGGTAAATCGCTGAAGATCGAGGTCACAGGAGGGAGAAGAGTTGAAGTCGGAGGTCGTCGAGGTCGAAATTGCTCGCTGGAGAAGTGTCGAAGTTGCTCGCGGGAGAAGCTTGCGGGCGGAGCGGCAGCGTGATCTAGGGCAGAATGAAAGAAGATATTAGCAAGTGCACGAGGAAATCGCGAATATATGCGGCCGGCCGTGGCTAATACTTATATTAGTCACCGCAAATAAAAATCGTGGTTAATACCTCGTGGTTAATACTAAGGTATTAACCACGATTTTTTCGTATCGTGGCTAATACTTAAGTATTAGCCACGATTTTTTGCTTGCCGTGGTTAAGTACTAGCCACGGTTTTGTAGTCCTGGCTAAAACTAATGTATTAGCCATAATTTTTGAACCCTGGCAAAAAAATGTGTAGCTAAAAATTGTTTTTCTAGTAGTGGGAGGAGGTGAGGAAACTTGCCTTGATTGAAGCTTGAGGTTGAGGGAAGCTCGGGTTTGCCATGGCCGATCCCTCCTCTTGATCCCTTGCCATTTCCTTGATCCTCCATCGTTTTTTTTATCCAAAACTCGATTCCCACTCCTTGACCCCTTCTGAAGCTGATGGTGTGATCAATTCGGGGTGAGATGTAGTGTTTATGGAGTTCCCATTATAGGTGGCCGACCAACACATTCAAATCTCCTTCTTGCTGCCATTTGGCATGGAATCCTTCTAGAAATGCTGGGCATTTACCGAGGGAGCTAAGATTTAAGCTTTGGGAGGGTGATTGAGTGCCAATTGTCACTCCCTAATTCCATGCTTTGGCCATATGTGAAATTAGGGAAAAATCCCAAATTCACCCTTGCATGTCACCTTCTTCCAAAATCTGAGGGGAAAGCATGGTAATTGGGTATTGGGCCTTAGAATGGGCCTCTATTGAGTGCCTTAATCCATGGGAATTTGGTTTGATTTCATATAAGCTCATTTTTGACCAAATGTTGACTTTTGAGTTGACTTGGTCAAATTGATGAGTGGGCTGGTCCAATGTGTTGGTCTTGAGTCCCATGACACCACCAAATGTTGATTGGGTCATGGTGGTGCCCCAATTGGGTCAATTTTGCGAATATGTGTGATTTTGACCAAAATTGGGAGAAAGTTGACTTTTGTCAAATTGGACCAATTAAAAACCAATAGATGGGGCTTTGGGTCCTTTGTACCCCAACTGGGGCTTGTAATACATTAGTGGGGTTAATTTGATCATTTGAAATCTAATATCAATTCATAAGCCATGGAGTCAAATTTGGCTCTTTGCACACCAAGGTGATTTTCACTTATTCGCCTTGGTTCTTAGGGCCATATTGGTCTCTTAGAGGAATATCATGACCTTGACCTGACAAAATGCACTTCAGGGGTCTAGTTGTTCTGGGGACGTTACAAATCCCAATAAACGAAGAAACAATTTTGTCCCCGAAATTTAGGTTAGGTCCACGGGAGTTAGAGTTCAGAATATACCTGGATGATTTAGTAGTTAGTGCAGCATGACTCCAAGCTAATATTGGAAACAGTTAGGTCTAGTTCACATCGCCTCATCCAATGTTTTCTCCCAAGTGCACTTTCGTTAAATCTTACTATGTTCATAGTCATGATCTTCTTCCTGGAGGTTCTTAAATAATTCCCAATTGATGAAGGTATTCGTAGTGGAGGGAAGATCTAGATTGAAGTGAATTTACATATTCACAAGGCGAGTGAGTAAATCAATCGAGCCCTATAATCTATAGTATGATGTCTTTGTAAGTATACAATTCTCGACCCGGAGAGTATATCGTCATGTTCACCGTCAATATTTTCAATACCATCCTTACTAACACTTTGGATCTAACTTTCTGGTGGTTCACAATCATTGTAACGTGATGTCAGTACTCTTATTTGTTAGGTGTTTGCAATTAGAATTTAGACTTGTCTTCCAAGATCATGATATGCTTATGGCTTGTGCAATATTGATTCTCCTAATTTTCTTGACATCGTCATTCTTTTAATACTTTATGTCAACGTTTAATCATGCTTCTAAGATCCGCAACGATATTTAGTAAATGTAAATATGTCATGGTCATTTACTAAACTAAAAGGATACTCTAGTAATAATCAAGCTCAGTTCTGGTACTTGATTTCATGCGGGTCATCCATTCCAAGGCTCACAAAATTCATATTATTGTCCTAAAACCTCATTCCTGATGTTTATCCCAATCACGTGTTATCAATGGTCAAATCTATAGTTCTCATTTTGTTAAACGCAAACCAGTCTCAAATATTGCACGAGGCCTATCACTTACGGATCAACTATCAATAAGATATGATGTCATCTCCCATTCATTCCAGGAGTCTTGTAAGTGGTGATTTACTGGTTTCAACTCTTCATATTGTCATATTCTTGGGCCTAATTCTTATTCCTTTTATATTTATGGCATCCACCAATTTGTGCACAAATTATCGTTTATCATGTCCCAATAGGTTTAATAAAGATTCCAGAGACCAGTTAAGATCCGAAATAGTGTTCAATAGAAGTTCATAGTCTTTCCTCCTTATAATAATTCCAGAAGATTAATTATTTGTGGCTAAGGCTGCAAACCCATTTAGGGAAGGAAATGTGATAACTAATCAATAATTAACTATAATAAATTTTTAGATGTTTAATGGAGACCACGAGTCTATCTACTCATTTCTGTAATATTCCAGATTTTCATAATGATCTTAGGGGAACTTGACCCTAGAGTTCTTAATAATGCTTATCGTAACAAGAATTCACAAACCCAATTCCTACGGAACTCAATCCTCAAAGTCTTTGGTTCCTTCAGAGATGAAGATCTCTTGATAATAAGTGCATGTTTCAAATTTCAAAGAATTGACCAAGGAAATAATTATTATCCATAAAACTCTAAGTGTGTAACAACAAGGGTATTATCATAAGCTGCCTTGGTCTTCATTAAGCCTTAGGTCTACCACAATCGTATGTAATGAAATTATTTCCAAATCCATAGAACTTTATCTCCAAAATTTTGATTCTTGTACATCATGTGTATCATACTAAATTTACATGAACAGTATAAAATTCAAATCATTTGGATAAGTCAGATGATGGGGGCACACATATTTGGGTCTAGGGTTCACTTTATACACCATGCACCAAAACAGGTGCCCATGGAGTTGTATTGCAGAGGCTTTTGTGATTCTAGAATAACCCAAGTTAATATTATAGCGATCCAATAAACGAAGAAACAAGATTAGCCTCCCATAAATCTTGTGCTGAGTTTCTTATATCCGAAAATTTGGACATTTCACATATGTACACAATCCTTATGGGTATACAGTCCTTGAGATTTGTGTATATGGTAAGGTTCTCTACCCTCAAAATGCCATTTACCGTAACTTTTCCAAGGATCGTGTGCCTATTAAGTGGTCTTCTCTAAGTTGGAATTCTCATTCCACATTTGACATCCTTTCTTTGTGATGGTTTTCCGAGGGTGGAAGTGTGAAGTATTAGCTTCTAAGCACATAAGTTAAGCCTTATGAGTCTCATACTAATCCGATAGTACAATCACAAGCACCAAATCCACTTAAGATTGTCCTATTTGTTTGTGTGAGGGGTGTTAATATCACTTAGAAAGTGACGTGGGTATATCGGGGAGTAAGCCCCGAACACTTACACAAGCTTTCAACTCCTTCTTTTAGTCACTTTGGGGGTATCCTACTACTTGGTCAAAATATTTTTGAGGTTGATGTCGGACTAGGATACCTTATGAGATGTCTTGTTAAGTCAAACCAATACGGTGCACTAGTCAGGTTGGCCTAATCTCAATCTTTGCCGGATCCACTGCGATACCCTCGCCACTAACAACATGACCAAGGAACGCCACTGAGGTTAGCCAGAACTTGCACTTAGAGAACTTGGCATATAGTTGACTACGTCGCAGGGTTTCCAAAACTTCACGCAAATGAATCGCGTGCTCTTCTTCAGACTGAGAGTACACCAAGATATCGTCAATGAAGACAATGACAAACCGATCAAGGCACTCTCGAAAGGTCCTATTCATCAGATCCATAAATACTAACGGTGCATTCATCAATCCAAACGGCATCACTGTAAACCCATAGTGTCCGTAGCGAGTACTGAATGCTGTCTTAGGGATATCACAATCCCGAATTCGTAACTGGTAATAGCCGGACTTGAGATCCAACTTTGAATACACAGTTGACCCCACTAGCTGACCAAATAAGCCATTGATTCGAGGAATCGGATACTTGTTCTTCTCGGTCAGCTTGTTCAATTCTCGGTAGTCAATGCATAGACGCAGGCTTCCGTCCTTCTTCTTCACAAAAAGGATCGGAGCACCCCAAGGGGATGTACTTGGGCGTATGTAACCTTGCTCTAGCAACTCCTGTAATTGAACCTTCAACTCCTCCATCTCCTTTGGCGCAATTCAGTACGGAGAGCGTGACATAGGTTTGGCACCTGGCACCAGCTCTATCGTGAAGTCAATCTCTCACTGAGGTGGCGCCCCAGAAAGATCTTTCGGAAACACATCTGGATACTCTGAAATCACAGGAACATCACTCAAACAGGGTTAAGGCTTTGCAGCCCCCACTAGCACAACACATAACTTTGCGCCTTGCCGAACTTCCTTGACCACTTGGACAGCAGACATCAGTGTCTTGCTCGATCCACGCAAACCAGCAAACTTAGTCGCATGTTCGGTATTCCGTCCCAGTGTGACTTCCTTAGAAGTGCAATCAATGTAGGCCTGCTGCGCTGACAGCCAGTCCATACCAAAGATCACATCGAACTCCGAAAGCGGGAGTATCAGTTCTTCCAAATCAAAATCTTGACTCCCTATTCGTACCTTTACCACACAACCTCGATCCACACGCATAGAACATCCATTGGGTAGCAACACACTTAGTCTTTCCTATCTAAATGATGAAGGCACTCCAAGTTGCTGTATGAAGGCCTCCGATAGAAAGGAATGTGATGCACCCGTATCAAACAGTGCTCTCGCCGGATAATTAAAGATCAGGACAAAGCCTAGTACATTAATGGTGAACAAGCAATGCATAAGGTATGAAGTACACAAAGCAATAAAAGCTATAGACTATCACATACCTGTCACCACATCGCTCTGTTTTATGGCCTCCTGTTGGCCAAGGTTATATACTCTAGGCTGGGCTGGAGCAGCGTGGGATGCGGTTGACTCTGCCGCCTTCCCTTTCTCTGCCGCATAGGCCGCAACTAGCTTCTTCCCACTACGATAGTCACGAGCATAGTGCCCCAGTCTGCCGCAGTTGTAACAGATGAGTGGGCCTCGCCCAGTCACTTCCGATGCAGAAGATTGAGCTGACCCAGACGGTCGCGTTCCTTTCTTCCATTTGTCTCGTCCCGACTTTGCCGAGCTCGCTACTTTGAATTCTGGCTTGACTACTGCTAGCTCCTTCCTGCTTTGGGACCGTTTCATATCTTTCTCTAACAAACGAGCCGAGTTGACAAGGGTCATAAACCCCTGTGTCATTGGCCCCGACAGAAGGAACCGCAACTCTTCTCGCAAGCCTTCGTAAAACCGATTTGTCTTACGAGCTTCATCCGCAAATGTCACGCCTGCATAGCGCCCTAACCGTGTAAACTCATGTAGATAGTAATCGATCATTCTATCACCCTTAGTCAGACGGTTGAACTGATTTTCCATCACCATCTGTTGGGTCGGTGGAAGATACCGTGCCAAGAACAGTCTGGAAAACTCATCAAAAGAGATATCTGTCAGCTGCCTTCCCGCTAGCTGATGTAACTCCATCTCATCCCACCACAGCTGCGCCTCCCCATCCAATAGGAAGGTAGCCAAAGTAACTTTTTGCTCTTCCTCAGTATCTGTGGCCTTCAAGGTTTTGCGCACCCTTGATAGCCAATCCTCTGCTTGCGTCGGGGTTCTTGCCCCCGTGAACGTGGGAGGGTGGAAACTCAAAAAGTATTGCAGCTGTTGATCTGGAGCTCTTCGTTCCCTCAACGGCACTGGCCTTTCCACCGAAGGTTCGGCTGTTGTAGCTTGCACTGGAGCCGCTTCCGGAATAGGAGGTTGTCCACGGACATGCCCTCCTGGTTGCGCCGTGAACATCGCAAATACTGCCTCAGCGACCATCCTTATAGTTTCAGCCAAAAGAGGAGTCGGCACAGGAGTTGGTGCACTACTTGCAGTCGAACGAGGGGGTCGAGAAGGCCCCGCTCCACTCCCAGCCGCCTATACATGTGCACAAAACACAATTAGCGACTAGGAGAAGGCATGAATCAACAAAGGAACATAGAAGTTACATCCGAATGCTACACATATACATGTCATTCATTCCTAAAGTGGAAAATTACTGGTTATTTACATGAGGTAAAGGCGACGCACACACGTGCTCACCACCCCGTAAACGAATTCGACCACGAATTCGAATGGAAAGGGATCGAAACCCGTAGCTGATACCAATTTGTAACAACCTCCCTGTTACATAGCATATAACAGTAGGTCTGGCTGGGACCCCACGCCATATGAAATGAACAGAAGAGTGCGGTACTAAAATTAGCATTCAAACAGTTAAAGACATAACTATCTCAGCACCAGAGTCGCATAACAGAAGCATATCTATTTTCATTTAAAACCAGTGTATAACATGTCCACATCGTTACTAGGAGTGAAATACATAATAGGTTATTTACATTGTTTGTATACATCATAAAGGTGGCTTTCAGACATCGGCACGCAGGCCGGCCACACATGAGCAAAAAGGTAAACAAAAGCTTTGGCCTTCAAGGGCCAGCACAGCACAGCAGCAGGGACTTCAGCCCGCTATTTCCCGCTAGGCTCACCGGGACCTGTATAAACAAATCCACCAAACGGTGAGAAAACAAGCAACCGGTCAGCTTTAGCTGACCAAGATTTTTAACGACCCCACCCCACACTCGGGGCGGCGGTGCTACTTCCCTGCAAATAAGAGTCAGCAGCATATAAATATATATCCGCAAACAACACCATCGGAGGCAGTCCGAGCCATCCGCTTCGTGCTCTCAAGGCACACTTTAGCATACTCCCTGAGTTATGCCTACAAACTACGTATTATTTCAACGTCGAATCTCTATATGAGCTACCCCTCATCTAGGATGGCCCGCCTTGATGAGTTCTATTCCCAAACTGCGAATCGTGATCCCAAGGTTGCAATCCTCACACGACAGCTAAGGGTAAGGTTTGGTTTCGCCGATTCCCGCGCTCATCATATTAGGCAACACAACTACCTAAAACAGGTACGACTTTCCCTAGCCCGCTCTTGACCTCTAAAGTCAACGAGTTGAAGCTAGATGCTTAGTTTTTGGGCTTCTGCTGCTCAGCCTTGTACATCTGGCTTTGCATTCTTTACATGGCGGCTCACTTGGAGCTACCGCCGGCGCTAACGCTAGCGCCCGGCGCTATTAACAGAAACAGAATTCCGTTCTGCTACTCCTAGGAAATACATCCAGGACACACAATACAAATAGCTGACCTGGAGCTACCGCCAGCACTAACGTTAGCGCCTGGCGCTAGTAACATAACTTAGTTCTGCTACCAAACTTCGAGTACTGCCTGGGAAACACCTCCAGGACCTTTTTCTGTACAACACAATACACAGGACCCGAACCACAACATGTACACGGAGTTTTCTCCGGCACTTTACACGCAAGAAACATCACCAATCTAGCTCAGTCTGTCCAGATGGGCTTCACACAGCATGCCTATGCCCGTACTACCGTTCCGGACTCTAGATGCAATTTGTGGGGGAACAACTTCATCCCACCGGAAGATCCGATCTACTAATTAGTAGAAGTCTTCCTAAATTCATGCAAATCAAAGGACGTACATGTCCAAGGATTAGGAAAGAGAGTCTTTACCCTAGTTAGTTGTTTAGGTGCCATAAAACTGAGCTTGATCCGGAGGAAACTTGCTGAGCACCCTCTCCACGGAATCGCTGATGGCGCAAGCACACAAGACCGCCTTCGTGAATTTGCCCTTGGCACAACGAAAGGCTCACCCTTGCTCTCTCTTCAAACCCTCGGCTCTCAGCTCTCAGACCACGAAAAAGCAGAGTGTTCTCACAGAAAATGAGAATAAGAGTCGGAGTTGAGGTATAAATGATTTTCCCCGCTACCGCCGGCGCCAGTGACTAGCGCTGGCTCTAGCTACAAAGTCGGTACCACTTAGGGACACTACCGCCGGTGCTAGCCCTAGCGCCTGGCGCTAGCTCCCTGACTTCAAATCACTTTGATTTTGTGTGCACATGAAATTTGGGGTCTTACAAACCCGCACTCCTCCCTGGCCGGCCAATGCCACCACCACTTTCGTTGAGGTGGTGTCCGACAACAAGCGGTGGTTGGTTGACTGGAGATGGTCGGAACTGTGTTTTTGGCAAGGAAGAAGAATCTTGAAAATCATGCTTTTGGCCTACCCGAACTGAAATTGCACAGTTAACCTCACTAGAATTCTCTAGAGGAGGGGGGGGGGGGGGGGGGTGAATAGAGATTTAAAAATATTTTGCGCAAAGTTAATAAATATATATATATATGTGTGTAATATTCACAGATTTAAGCTTCCCACACACCAACAAGAATTAAGCAAGTAAAGAAAGAAAATAGCAAAAAGAAAAAACACAGCACAACACACAGAAATATAGTGGTTCCCCAAACTTTGGGTAGTCCACTCTTCTACCCCCTTGGTAGGAATTCACTATCTTGCACTGAGTCTTTTGATAAGGAGACTCTTAGAACTAGCCTGAGTCTTTTGATAAGGAGACTCTTAGAACCACTACAACTGAATCTTTTGAAGAGGGATTCTTAAAACTCTTTTACACAATTTGAAAATGGAATAAGAATAAGAAGAAGAAGTAGAAGAAAAACAATTGAAGTAAGAAAGAATCTTCTTCCTAGCAAGAAGATTAGAAGCACAAGTATAGTGAATGAAATCTCTCTCCTATAGTGAGAAGGAGATTGAAAGCCCTTTTCTCTTTTAGTGAGAGCTTTCAGAAATGGCAGCAGTATGGCTTCAGAAGGAGGAGAAGAAGAAGGCTTTTTCTTTTCTGCAGCACACTTTCACTTTTCTCAGCTTTCTCACTTTTCACTTGGGAGCTTTTCCTCTTTTACAAATGGATGGAGTGGATCACTTGTTTTTCGTTTGCCTACCTCCTTCTGTATTTATAGCTCTGTTTATTAAAAAATATTGCTATAGGAGAATAATCAATTAGCAGTCAGAGAAATAGTAAGAAAGAAAAGTTTCCATAATCATTATATCTGTAGAAGGAAAGAGATCATTCTATTTTCAAATAATGTCCATAATAATCTTAATCAAATTAGCCAAGAATCATTTAGAAGGAAAGATTGATTCAGAACGGCTAGAAAAGAATTTCATAATTTCATAAAATTCAGATTTACAGAAAGAAGGAAAGAGATCTGGCGTGTTATTGAATCTGTCACAGAAATCGACGTGCGTCGATTACTATTCGACGTAAGCGTCGATTTCAGCCTGTCTAGACGTCGAGAAGAAAATATGGAAAGAGCGTCGACAGAGGTGCGTCGACTTTACTGGGTGCGTCGACTACACTTCGACGCTGCGTCGATTACTATTCGACGCATATTTACTTAAACTAATTATATCACTCTGAGAACTCATTTTCTACTCATTTCTAGGAGTTAAGATAAATCATTTCCCTAACAATCTCCCCCTATTTGTCTTAACCCTATTCAGAGAGAAATTTTATCAGCTTTTAATCAACACATCAAAGCATATTTATAGAAAAGAGATATATTAGGTAATCAGAAGATAATGGAAAAAGAAATCATATAACAGACTTTTTGTACAGATCAAGCAGTACTTAAGCATTAAAAATAGAGCTCTGCTCAAAATTGTTCAACATATCATTCAGGAGGAGTAGGAGGAGTTATTCTCTTCCTAGAGAATACTAAAGGGAGATCAGGTCTTTTTATAGAGGTGTGTTGCTCCTTCTTAGTAGCAAGATGTTCATTCAGCTCCCCCTGAGTCAAAGCAGTTTGCTCCCCCTGAGATAGAACTTCCTTTACACTTTCTTTTTCTGCTTCTTCAGCTTCTTTCTCAGCTCCAGCTTCAGCTATGACAGCATCTGGCTCCCCCTGAGCTTCAGCTACTTTTTCTTTTTCACTTTCAGCCACACCTTCAGCCTCAGCTTCCTTTTCAACTTCTTTCTCTACTCTACTTGCCTCCCCTTGAAAGAGAACTACTTGTTGTTCAGCTTCTCTTGCTATAGAAAGTACATATGTTATTTGTTCTGTAGTATGTAGCTCAGGTACTATTTCACTCCAAATGGTTTTAAGCAGAGCAAGACTATCAGATTTTGATGTTGGAGAGGATTTGTGTGAGTGAAATTTGTGACTGGAGAGCTGCTCTTCATCTAACTTCTCCCCCTTCTTGACCTTCTTAGCAAAGGAGGTTAAGAATGATTTAGTAACCTTAGATGAAGACACAGAGGTTTTGAGTACTTGCACAGAGGCATTTACCCCATCCAATTGGGTTTGCATGTGCCTGATAGAGGAGTGAATTTGAAGGCAGTGTCCATCCAGCTTTTCTTGAAATCTTTGGGCTGCTGACTGGATACACTGAGTGATGAGAGTTTCAGTGGATGGAGATGGTTCAGGGTGTGTTGGTGAAGGAGATAATGGTGGAGGGGATAAAGGTGGAGAAGTGATTGTTGATATATGAGGTATTATTTAAAGAGGGTGAGACGCCGAAAAGGAAACAGAAATCGAGGTATATTAGACAATCCAATCGTCAAAAGAAGAAGGAAAGATTTGTTTCCAGTTTTATCATGAAATCGACGGTCCATCAAGAAAGGATCGACGTATCCTTACCTGTAAGAAATCAATGCAAGCGTTGAGTTCCTCTCGACGGTGCGTCGATAGGTAATCGACGTATCTTCAAGTGCTTTCTTAGTTTTGTTGACCTCTTTTAGATTTGCCCAACAATGGTGTTACAAGCTTCCATCAAGCATTCCTATGGTGTTGATGAAGTAAGTATGCTTAGTTTCATCCAAGGGTTTGGTAAAAATGTCTGCTCTTTGATTGTCTGTAGGAATATATTCTAAGGTTATCTTGCCTTTTTCTACATTGTCTCCAAGAAAGTGATGTCTGATCTCTATATGTTTGGTTCTACTGTGAAGGACTGGGTTGGATGCTATGGATATAGCACTAGAACTATCACAATAGATCTTAGAGTTATTGACTTCCAATTTATAGTCAAGAAGCTGATTTTGCATCCATAGGATTTGTGAACAACAGCTTCCAGTAGCTATATATTCAGCTTCAGTTGTTAAGGTTGAGACTGAAGTTTATTTCTTACTAAACCATGATATTAGTCTGTCACCTAGGAATTGGCAAGTACCATATGTGCTCTTTCTATCAACCCTACATCCAGCATAGTCTGCATCTGAGAAACCTATCAATTCAAAGTTGGTTTCTGCTGAGTACCATAGGCTTAGTTCAGGTGTTCTCTTTAGGTATCTAAGAATCCTTTTTACAGAGGAGAGATGGGATTCTTTTGGATCAAACTGAAATCGAGCACATATGCAGGTGGCAAACATAATGTCAGGTCTGCTAGCTGTTAGATAGAGAAGGGATCCTATGCTTGCCCTATATGTCTTTTGATCTACTGATTTTCCCTTATCATCCTTTTCTACAATGACATTAGTTGCCATAGGTTTTTTCATGGTAGAAGCTGATTCCATGCCAAACTTTTTGATTAATTCTTTAGTGTATTTAGATTGTGAGATAAAGATCCCCTCACTGCTTTGTTTTACTTGTAGCCCTAAGAAATAAGAGAGTTCTCCCATACTACTCATTTCAAATTTAGATTGCATTAGATTAGCAAATCTTTTACAGAGTTTGGGATGAGTTGAGCCAAAGATGATGTCATCTACATATATTTGAACAAGAAGTAGTTGATTCTTGTGGGTTCTAGTAAAAAGTGTTTTATCTACTTTTCCTCTTTCAAAAGAGTTTTCTATAAGAAAGTTGGAGAGAGTGTCATACCAAGCTCTAGGTGCTTGCTTAATGCCATAAAGTGCTTTGTTAAGTCTATAAACACAGTTAGGAGAGGAGGGATTGATAAAACCTGGTGGTTGCTCTACATACACCTCTTCTTGAAGGTCACCATTCAGAAAAGCACTCTTGACATCCATCTGGTAGACTTTCATCTTAATGAAAGCTGCATAGGCAAGAAAAAGTCTGATTGCTTCCAATCTGGCTACTGGAGCAAAGGTTTGGTTGTAGTCTATTCCTTCTTCTTGTCTATACCCTTGTGCTACAAGTCTAGCCTTGTTCCTGATGATTACTCCAGTGGAATCTAGTTTGTTTCTGTATACCCACTTTGTACCAATAACTGGGTAGTTTCTTGGTCTCTCAACTAAGTTCCATACTTTGTTTCTCTCAAATTGGCTTAGTTCTTCTTGCATAGCTATAATCCAGTGAGGATCACAATTTGCTTCTTCAAACATCTTTGGTTCAACTTATGATAAGAAGCATTGGAGCATCATTCCACTGGAGACTTGGTGTCTTGTTCTTACTCCAGTATTGGGGTCTCCAATTACTTGGGATTGCGGATGATTTTTCATATTGATTCCTGTCCTGCTTGGATTTGTCAGTGTCTCTTCTTCCTCATTAATGATAGGATCATTTCCCACCTATTCTTCTTGAATCATGTTCTCTTGTGGGAGTTGGTTTTGATTGCTCTTTTCTGAATCTTCTTCATGTTCCTGTTCAGATTCCTCACTTGGTTCCTGTAGCTGGTTTTCTCTCCCAGTGTCTGTGTTCTCTAGAGTCAGTTGTTCAAGCTGAGTCTCTATGCAGCTGTTTTCCTGTGGAAAAGGACTGGTGGAAGTTTTCTCCCCCTTAAAAAGCATGTTAGTTTCATCAAATATAATATGCATGGATTCTTCAATTCTGAGAGTTCTCCTGTTATAGCACCTATAAGCTTTATTAGATGATGAGTACCCCAGAAATATCCCATCATCAGACTTCTTGTCAAACTTGGCAAGATGATCTTTCCCATTGTTTAATATAAAGCAAGTACATCCAAAAGTCTTAAAGTATCTAACAGTGTGTGTTTTTCCCTTCAGAAGATCATATGGAGTTTTTAGCTTAGTTTTGTGTATGAGGCTTCTATTCAGAACATAGTTTGCAGTGTTGACTGCTTCAGCCCAGAAGGTTTTTAGTAATCCTGATTCTGCAAGCAAGGTCCTTCCTGATTCAATTAAGGTTCTATTCTTTCTTTCAGCAACTCCATTTTGTTGAGGAGTTCTAGGTGCTGAGAAGCTTTGTTTGATACCTTCATCCTCACAGAAACTACAGATTAACTGATTTTCAAATTCTGTCCCATGATCACTTCTGATAATGGAAACATGAGTATTGAATTCAGATTGGATCTGTCTTATGAATCTTAAGAGAATCTTGTGGGTTTCAGACTTAGCCCTTAGAAAGAATACCAGCTATATCTAGAATAGTCATCCACAATGACTAGGGTATAAGACTTTCCACCTAAGCTCTGAGTGGATAAAGGTCCAAAGAGATCCATGTGCAGTAAGTAGAGAATCCTAGGGGAGTCATCTTTACCAATTGGTTTGAAGGATGATTTGGTCTGTTTTCATAGTTGTCAAGGTCTACATGGAGAATCCTTAGAGTACCTACCCTTTGGTAGGCCTCTGACTAGGTTATTCTTTGCTAATTCACTAATGGTTTTATTGTTCAAATGGCCCAGCCTCCTATGCCATAATTCACTTTTATCAATAATGTTGTTGAACAAACAAATCTCTGTGTGTGGAGCTAAAGTCTACTATATATGCTTTCCTTTTTCTTATTCCATTGAGTACAATGACACCAGTCATGACATCAATAACATGGTAAACTAGTTTGGTAAATTTTACCTCATACTTACCACTGTCACATATCTGACTTATACTTATCAGATTGTGTTTTAGTCCTTTGACTACTGCCACATTCTTAAAGGTTACTTTCGCTTCTTTGAAATCTCCAAAGCCCCTGGTTTGCCCACAGCTAGAGTCTCCAAAAGTCATTGGTGGTCCAAGTCTATCCTCAAACTTGGTTAATAGATTTTTGTATCCTGTCATGTGCATGGAGCATCCACTATCCAAGTACCACACCAGCCTGAAGATGTGATACACCTGCACATAAGATTTAAACATTAGTTTGGACCCTGCTAAGCTGGGGTCCCTTCCTTCCAACAGTGAAAGGTTCAATGAAAGAATAAGTGGGTCTTTCAGAGTACCCTTTCTTCTTTAGAAGTGTTGGCTTATCATACCAGCAGTCTTTGGTAATATTGCAGAAATAGTATTCATAATAAAAGGAAATGGATTGAGAAGACTTTTTGGAAAAGGAGAAATTCCTGTCAGATTGGTTGCGTTGATAGGAATTCAACGTATGTTTATAGTTGCGTCGATTGGAAGTTGACGCACTTTGGTGTTTGCGTTGATTAGAAATCGATGCATCATTTAAGTTGCGTTGAGTAGAACTCGATGCACGTTGATAATAACTCGACGTAAATTTATTTCTTTTCCGAGGATATTTACCTAGGATTCCTTCATATATAGTGAAATTATTTTTATTAAAAACAGTAGTTGTTTTTGGATTTTCTTGTGAATTTTCTCCTATCAGATTATTCTTCCTAGTGAAGTGGATAGAATGTCTCCAAACAGATTTGCTGGATGATTGAGGTCTGGGTTCTAAATCAGTATTAAACTCTAGTTGTCTAAATCTATCAGTGAGATTTTCAGAGATATTCTTGAGCTTTTGACTTCTGCCATTTAGAGAATCTTCAAAGGCTTTTGCCTTTGCTAGCTCATTTCTTAGTGTTTGATTTTCAGTATTGATTTTATCTAGTTGCTCCTCTGATCTAGAGAGTTCTTGACTGAGCTCATAGTTCTTGTATTGTGTATCCATTTGTTTGAGATTGTTCAATTCATTTCTTAGCCTTTTTATTTCTTTCTCAGATTTGACTTGATCTAAACAAAATTCTTTGAAATTACTTTTGAAATCAGTAGAAGAAAAATCTATATCATCAGATATATTTAACAGAGATTTATCTTCATGCTTCTCAGTAGCTATCAAACAGGTTTCCTCTTGCTTAGCCTCTTCTTGATCATTTTCAGATGAGGTACTTCCTTCAGATTCTGAATCACTCCATGATTGAGCAATGAATCCTTTCTCTTTCTTCTTCTTCTTTAGATCTGTTCTTTTCAGATCTTTCTTATTACTGATCTCTTTAGGACATTCAGGTGCAATGTGTCCAGGTTTCCTGCAGTAACATATGATTTCTTTAGTAGGAGTTTTGTCATACCTGGTTTTTGAATCTCTCCTTCTAGATCCTTCTGTTTTGATCCACTTCTTGAGTTTTTTAGCCAGTAGACTGATCAGCTCCTTATCACTTGTAGAGGGTTCATCTGCTGTAGCCTTTAATGCAATACTCTTTTCCTTTGAGAGTGAAGGAGTCTTTTCTTTCTCTTCTTTCTCAGATATTGTTTTCAACAACTGTTCATAAGATCTTAATTTACCCAACAGGACATCTGTTGAGATTTCTTTTTGGCTTCTGTAGTCTCTAATTGTCCAGATTCTTGAGTCCCAACAGCTAGGGAAGCAAGTCAACAATTTGTCATTTATCTCAGTGAGAGATATGTCCTTCTCAAGTGTTCTTAACTCATTTATTATGAGGCTGAATCTGGCATACATGTCAGCAACACTTTCACTATCTTTCTTCTGGAAGTTTTCATATTGAGAGATGAGTAATGCATTTTTATCCTTTCTCTCATCAACACTCCCTTCTACCATTTTAGTGAGAGCTTCCCATATTTCCTTAGCTGACCCACATTCAGCAATCTCTTGGAAGATTTCATCTGAGAGGGTTGAGACTAATATATTCATAGCCTTGACATCACATGCTTGGGCTTTCTTTTCTTCATCTGTCCACTCAGCCCTTGGAGCAAGTGTTTGAGTGACCTCTCCACTTGAGTCCTTCTTGAATGGCTTGGGAGGACCTGTCATAATAACATCAAATAGTTCTCCATCAATAGAGTTTAAATAAATTTTAATTCTTGTTTTCTAAAGTGCAAACTTTTCAAGGTTGCAAATTGGTGGTCTGGTGGAAGCATAATCTTTGATTTGTGCCATAAAAAAGTTTTTAGAAATATATATATATGTAGTAGGATCTTTTTGATCAAGGAGTTACCCCTTTTTGATCAACCTCCCTCTGATACCAATTAAAAGTGCACAATTAACCTCACTAGAATTCTCTAGAGGGGGGGGGGGGTGAATAGAGATTTAAAAATATTTTGTGCAAAGTTAATAAATATATATATGTGTAATATTCACAGATTTAAGTTTCTCACACACCAACAAGAATTAAGCAAGTAAAGAAAGAAAATAGCAAAAAGAAAAAACACAGCACAACACAAAGAAATATAGTGGTTCCCCAAACTTTGGGTAGTCCACTCTTCTACCCCCTTGGTAGGAATTCACTATCTTGCACCGAGTCTTTTGATAAGGAGACTCTTAGAACCAGCCTGAGTCTTTTGATAAGGAGACTCTTAGAACCACTACAACTGAATATTTTGAAGAGGGATTCTTAAAACTCTTTTACACAATTTGAAAATGGAATAAGAATAAGAAGAAGAAGTAGAAGAAAAACAATTGAAGTAAGAAACAATCTTCTTCCTAGCAAGAAGATTAGAAGCACAAGTATAGTGAATGAAATCTCTCTCCTATAGTGAGAAGGAGATTGAAAGCCCTTTTCTCTTTCAGTAAGAGCTTTCAGAAATGGCAGCAGTATGGCTTCAGAAGGAGGAGAAGAAGAAGGCTTTTTCTTTTCTGCAGCACACTTTCACTTTTCTCAGCTTTCTCACTTTTCACTTGAGAGCTTTTCCTCTTTTACAAATGGATGGAGTGGATCACTTGTTTTTCTTTTGCCGACCTCCTTCTGTATTTATAGCTCTGTTTATTTAAAAATATTGCTATAAGAGAATAATCAATTAGCAGTCAGAGAAATAGTAAGAAAGAAAAGTTTCCATAATCATTATATCTGTAGAAGGAAAGAGATCATTCTATTTTCAAATAATGTCCATAATAATCTTAATCAAATTAGCCAAGAATCATTTAGAAGGAAAGATTGATTCAGAATGGCTAGAAAAGAATAATATAATTCCATAAAATTCAGATCTACAGAAAGAAGGAAAGAGATCTGGCGTGTTATTGAATCTGTCACAGAAATCAACGTGCGTCGATTACTATTCGACGTAAGTGTTGATTTCAGCTTGGCTAGACGTCGAGAAGAAAATATGGATAGAGCGTTGACATAGGTGCGTCGACTTTACTGGGTGCGTCAATTACACTTCGACGCTTCGTCGATTACTATTCGACGCATATTTACTTAAACTAATTATCTCACTCTGAGAACTCATTTTCTACTCATTTCTAGGGGTTAAGATAAATCATTTCCCCAACACGATCCATGGCCAATTGGCCCCAAACCTTATGGCCAACAGAAGAAGATCTACAAACTGAGAGAGAGGAGGAAGAAAGGACATGAGTGGTGGTGGTTTGCTTCGCCGATCGTCGACTTGCCATTGTCGGCCGTGGAGCTCTCGGGGCCATGGCTTCTCTATCCCAGGGGGCTCGGGTTCTTCAGGTAAATGCTGGAAACAACTCCTCTGAGTCTAGTGAGGATGTTATTAACCTCAATTGGGAAGAGGAGGGGTCAGGCCTTGATTGCACCAATGATGAGTACTTTTTGTACTCATCTTTTAATATAATTTTTATGTAATTTTAATATGAATTTATATAAATTGTATGTTTTATCTTATAATAATCATTCCTTTTTATTTCTGCCACTAATTTAAGTTTAGTTTATGTTTTGCAGGTTTTTTGGGCACTTTGAGTAAAATTGTCAAGTACACGCCCATGGTCACGGGCGTGACCATGGGGCATGACAGCCTAGACGTGTTCCAGACTCGATTCCGCCATGCCGGGAGCATTCCATGAAGTTTCGCCAAGAACACGCCCCAGGTCACGGGCATGACCTAGGGCGTGACCCAGTGTCACGACCGGGACCCGCCACCAGCATCCCGAGCACGCCTCCACGTCATTTAAAGTTACACGCCCCTGGACACGGGCGTGACCAGGGGGCGTGACATCAAGTCACGGGCGTGACTCGCCCCGCACTTCTTCCCGCAAGAGTTTCCCGCCAGTAGCACTATTTCAAGATTACACGCCCCAGGTCACGGGGGTGACCTAGGGCGTGACACGGCCGAAACGCTCTCAATTACTCCAGAAGGCGCCCTATCCGCTGCTGCTACTATCACGCCCCTTACACGCCCCTTGGTCACGAGCGTGACCAAGGGCGTGTAACATCAAATTTCTGCCTATTTAAAGGGAGCTTCTCCAGATCTTGAGGGACCAATTTTTAGGATTAGAATTTTCATTTCTTGTCTTTATTTTCATGTTCTTAGTAGTTCTTGTAACCCTCCTTTATTTCTTGCAATTGCACTTTCAATTCAATAGTTGTAATTTCTTTTCACATAATAAAATAGTTCTTTTGTTTTCTCTTATTTCTCATTCTCCTCCTTCTTCACCTTTTTTTTCTTTTGTTACCAACTCCAAGGTTCTATTTGATACAATAATAGAGACTTTCTTGAAGTAAGAGTACTCAACCACCCCGAGTCTAATACGACCTTGTTTTAATAACCTATACTACATTCGATACGGTACACTTGCCGTTATCATTTGCAAGCATAGTTTTGCTCCACCAAGTTTTTGGCGCCGGTGCCGGGGACACGGTTGATATTCCGAAAAAAGAAATAATTATTAATTTTATCGTTCTCTTTCTTCTCCCCCTTTTTCTTTAAATTTTTAAAAAAAATTAAAAAGCGTAATCTAAATTCTCGAAAAGGACGCTTTGGGCTTGAATTCCCATCATAGCCTCTAGTACCTTGCAAACCCTTCACCGGGTAGATCTTGGGAAGTCCGGGACTAATTTAGCCCATTTTTTTTTCAAAAAAATATATAATAAAAATATTTATAAAATTCCATTCATTTAAGTAAAGGTTGTTTCTTTTTTATTTTTTTTATTATGCAATCACTTGAATTGGCCGTAAAAGTTGCCGAGCTTCAAAGCCAAGTATATCTTTTGGAAGCGGCATAAAAACGCCAAAATTGTTGTTATTATTGTAATGCGCCTCATCAAAGTGAGGAATGTTATTTACATTCATATGCTCAAAATAATTATTATGAAAATAATTTTTCTCAATATTATGCAAATAATTTTGATAATAATTATGATCATAATTTTTCCCCTTTTAATGAGAATAATTTTTCAAACTTTGATGAAAACAAATTTTCTAATTATAATGAAAACAAAATTTTGGCATTTAATAATTGTTCTTCTAGTTCCTAAGTTGATTATTCTTGGTGGCAAGCTCGCCCGGGTAATTCTCGGAGCGACGAAGATAAATCTTTAGACACAAATTTTTGTTTTTCTACTTATACTCCGCAGTCTTCGTTCTCTAATAAAGGGGAAATTTTGCAAATCCAAATAAATACTTCCACCCAAAATTTAGAGGAAAATAATTTTTCTAATTTTCACGAGAATAATTTTTCGACCTCTAATAATTTGTCTTCTAGCCCCGAAGTAGATTATTCTTGGTGGCACGGTCACCCAGATAGTCTTCGGAGCGATGAAGATAAATCTTTAGATCTGAATTCTTGGTCTTCTTTTGCGCCGCAATTTTCGTACTCTAATTTTGGGGAATATCCGCTTTTTCAGTTTGATAGTCCACCCCAGAATTTAGATGAGAATTTTCTTTCTTCTAGTGTTCTTTCCTCGTCTTTGGAAAATTTAGTTATGGAGGAACATGATTGCTCATGTACTCCCATAGTTTCTTTTCCCAATTATGAAGAAAAATTCTCTTACCAAGAAATTCTTAATGTTTTGGGCACCCCGGATGAACTAGAAGAAGAACAAGTTTCTTCCCCTACTTCACCCGGATCTTCTTTGCAATATCATGAATTTTCGCAAATCCCTTCTATTTTAATTCAACCAGAAATTCATAAAAATTTTGTGTCCGAAAATTTTATTCCGCTTGGTAATACGCTAGATTTTCCTAATGAAAATTTTATTTTAGAAAAGGAACAACCGGAGCTTAATTTTATTTTTTCACGAGCGCCTCCTCCTTGCGAAAAATTATCTGAATCGTTTATTTGTGATTCTTTATACAGTAATAATTTTCAGGTTGAAGATGAGTCGTTGCTACCCCAAATAATCGACGATCCATATGCCGCTCATCTATATAAATTCAAATCACCTTAGGTATGTATAGGTGATTTGGATTTACATATTCAATTTCAAAGACAAATAAAGAATCACATGTTAAGCAGAGGAGTTGCCGTGCGACTGACGCCGACACATTCGCCTCAGCGCAAATTAAGGGAGTTGCCTGTCCACCTCTCTTTTAAATTTCCTTTTTCCTAACACTAACCGTCTAGCTTAAAGACAGGAAAAAGAAAGCGCTCTTGGGAGGCACCACTTGCTTATCTTTAAATTTCATGCATTTTCTTTTAAAAGTTTATTTTTCAAGTGTTCTTCATACTTAGTTTTAAACATTGGGGACAATGTTTAATTTCAAGTTTGGGGGTGTAGCTTAGAATTCCCCGTATTTTGATTTGATAAAAAAATTTGATAAAATTTTTTTATAAAAATTGTAAAAATCTAATTTCTTGGAAAGGGCGCTTTGGGCTTGAACTCCCATCACAACTCCTAGTACCTTGCGAAACCTTCACCGGGTAGCCCTCGGGAAGTCCAAGAAATATTATATAAAAAAAATTATTATTATTAATAATAAATATGCCTAGCCTTGTTGTTTTTATTGTTCTAGAAATTTAGTTTGAGGTTTGATTATAAGTATTCTTTCATTTTTAATTTAGCTAATATTTTGTTTAATCAAAATTTGTTAAATTTAAATTTGAAGAAATTTGGTTTTAAGAAACATTTTATGTTTTTAATTCGATTAGAGAATTAATTTAGCACTACTTTTCCGTTTAATTTTAAATAACTTCACTTTGTGGTAAATTGGCTAAACATCTCTAGATTTCTATTATATTCTCTTTTAACTCTAAGATCTTAGGAAATTTCATTCCACTAAAAAAGTTGCTCTCAAAATAGTTTAATTTATAAACTAAAAGTATTTCGTTACCCTTGTTAAACATATGTATTTTTTCTTTTTCCCCTATTGTTAGATCATATGTCATGGGAATAAGGAGATGTTAGTTCCTTATTCTCTGGTAAACATATGCAACCCAAAAAATAAAAATGAAGAGAGAAAAAAGTGTATATGTCGTGGAAATGATAGGATAATAGTCTATCATTCTCTGGTATTACATATACTTAAAAAAGGGTTGAGAGGATAAAATTCATCACCCCAATCAAAAACCTCTTCATATCCTTTGTCTTCATTTTGCCATTCCGTTTAAACCCATCCCTAGCCAATTTCATTGTTTCTAGTCCTAAACTAAATTATTAAGAGAGCAATATTTTGGTAGGTGTCTTTTCCTTAAGTTTCTTTTATGTGAGAGTGTTTATAATTTCAATCTAATTTTGTTTGAAAATTTCTATAATTTCGGATGCTAAATAGTTATCTTGAGGAGTAGTAGCTAAACAAATTTCTCTTTTTAAATTATCAACATAACTTATGACTTAATTCTTGAATTCCTAGAATTTACTTTTAACTTACTCTTGATTTAATGAAATTCTAGTTAATTAAAAATAATATCGATGTCTTGTATTTCTTTCCTCACTCTTTTGCTCTGGAATAGCAAAAGCTCAAGTATGGGGGTGTTTGATGAGTACTTTTTGTACTCATCTTTTAATATAATTCTTATGTAATTTTAATATGAATTTATATAAATTGTATGTTTTATCTTATAATAATCATTCCTTTTTATTTCTGCCGCTAATTTAAGTTTAGTTTATGTTTTGCAGGTTTTCTGGGCACTTTGAGTAAAATTGTCAAGTACACGCCCATGGTCACGGGCATTACCATGGGGTGTGACAGCCTAGACGTGTTCTAGAGTCGATTCCGCCATCCCGGGAGCATTCCGTGAAGTTTCGCCAAGAACACGCCCCAGGTCACGGGCGTGACCTAGGGCGTGACCCAGTGTCACGACCGGGACCCACCACCAGCATCCCGAGCACGCCTCCACGTCATTTAAAGTTACACGCCCCTGGTCACAGGCGTGACCAGGGGGCGTGACATCAAGTCACGGGCGTGACTCGCCCGACACTTCTTCCCGCCAGAGTTTCCCGCCAGCATCACTATTTCAAGATTACACGCCCCAGGTCACGGGCGTGACCTAGGGCGTGACACGGCCGAAACGCTCGCAATTACTCCAGAAGGCGCCCTCTCCGCTGCTGCTACTATCACGCCCCTTGGTCACGGGCGTGACCAAGGGCGTGTAACATCAAATTTCTGCCTATTTAAAGGTTGCTTCTCCAGATCTTGAGGGACCAATTTTTAGGATTAGAATTTTTGTTTCTTGTCTTTATTTTCATGTTCTTAGTAGTTCTTGTAACCCTCCTTTATTTCTTGCAATTGCACTTTCAATTCAATAGTTGTAATTTCTTTTCACTTAATAAAATAGTTCTTTTGTTTTCTCTTATTTCTCATTCTCCTCCTTCTTCACCTTTTTTTTTTCTTTTGTTACCAACTCCAAGGTTCTATTTGATAAAATAATAGAGACTTTCTTGAAGTAAGAGTACTCACCCCCCCCCCCCCCCCCCCCCCCGAGTCTAATACGACCTTGTTTTAATAACCTCTACTACATTCGATACGGTACACTTGCCGTTATCGTTTGCAAGCATAGTTTTGCTCCACCAACCAATAATGGCCATGAAGAGGTTTTTGGCCAAATCTAAAATTCCGAGAATTCAGCCACCCAATGGCTTGGAAATGGCTGTCAATCTTCTCTAAATTGATGAGGGGAGATGAATCCATGCACAGGGAGAGGATTGGGGAGGCCCTTGGCTTTCCATGCCATGAATGGACATTTCTCTCTCCTCCATTTTGGGGGAAAATTGAGCTTTCTCTCTCCTAGTCACCATTTATAGAAATCCAATGGCAAATTATGTAATTCTCAGCCCCATGGGCTAGTGGGACACTTCAATTGGGCCTAACCCAAGTGGATTGGGCTTGATTAGGTCAAATTAGGGTAAATAGACCAAAATTAGGGTTGAGTTGACTTTGGTAAATTTGACCTTTTGGGTTGACCTCAATGGGTGGTTAGTGACTCATTGGCCTCTCCTAAGGGCTAGGAATGTTTGGGTAGGGTCAATTAGCAATTGGTAGGTCAATTGGCCCAAATTAGGCACCTTTGACCCCTTTAGGGTTAGGGTTAACTTTGGTCAATTTGACCTTTTTGGTTGACTCCAATGGGTCCTAAGTGCTCCAAGGGACCCTTTTAAGGGTCAGGGGTGCTATGGTGAGGTCAAGAAGTCAAGTTGAGTCCTAAGAGTCCAACCCTAGGCTTTGTAATTGAGAATTGCTATTTGCAGACCAATGCGGTTTTCACCTACATGCCTAGGTTCACATGGTCTCTTTGAGTTTCCTAGGATTTTTTCATGACATAGTCATGACAAAACCAACCTAGGTGTCTAACTATTTGAGGGATGTTACACCCATGCGTGGTGGTTGAGAGGGAGATGAAAAGGTGATGGCTTCCTCACCTTCTTCTCCAGCGCCGTCAGATCGCATGGTGGTGGGTCTTGTTTCTATCTGGCTTGGGCAGAGGATCTCTCAACTGAAACCGAGGAGTCCCTTAAATAACTGAGGTAATGGCCTCCTCCTTCTTACTTCGTGACTAAGAAATCCATGGTTGAGTTTTATCCAACCATGGTTGGATCAAGAGGTAGATATCCGGTATGTACTTTTGCTTGTGTTAATGGAAGGAGTGGTTAGGTTAGGAATAACTTGGGTGAGGGCTTGAGTCTAACTTAGGTCAATTGAGAGAGTTTATTTAGCTTTAAGCTTAATGATAGATTTAGATTAACCTAGGTTCACCATGAATCCAACTCACTATCTTCAGAAGAGCGTGGCTTAGCTTGGATTAGACATCAATGCATGGGATGAGTGGAGCTTGGGTCGAATTAGCCCTAGTTAAGCTTAGGTTAGGTTTGTTTTCTTAGACTTGAGAGTTCAACCCATGGTTTGGAAAAATATCTCATCCCACTTCATTTTTTTACCTTGGAATTAGTGCTAATCAGCACATGGCATGGAGGGGAGTGGAGACAGGCTAAGTGGAGCTTGAGTGGAGGGTTTTAAATGAAAATTCACATTTTTAAAGAGTCCACGACCAAAGTCAATCATAGGGTGGGTCCCCCATGTGGGTCAAAGTCATTATGGGTCCCACTCGTTGAGTGGCAGGTCATCATTGATGTGACAGGGTTAAAATAGAATGTTAACATATCTCGAGGTTTCGTATAATTTTACGAGCATTTTTTTTATTTACTTGACTAAACGACGTCGAAATTGAGGAAAACAAATTTAGTTGCACTCGTATCGACCATACGATTCTAATGCAACTGACAGACTTAAATTCATATCTCATTTACTAGATATTCTAAAATAGCATTGTTGCGATGCTCGGTTTACTCAAAATAGTCATTTTCTATAAACGACCTCGGATTGCAATGAAATGAGTTCAGTTGCACTTTTATCGACCATACCAGTCTAACTCAACTGACAGAAGTCAATTAGGAGCATGTATGCTCATTAAACTAAAATAGCATCGTCCTGACGCGCTACGGTACTCAAAATGGTCACTTTCACTAAATGACCTCGGATTGGGAAAAAACGAGCTCCATTGCACTCATATCGACCATACAAGTCTAACAGAACTAACAGAAGTAAATTTAGAGCATCTATGCTCATTAAACTAAAATAGCATTGACGTGATGTGCTATAGTACTCAAAATGGCCACTTTTACCAAATGACCTTGGATTGGAAGGAAACGAGTTCCGTTGAACTCATATCGACCATACTGTTGGATCTTTTGGCGCCCTTAGAGGGGGGGGGGGGGTGAATAAAGGTTGTATGGAATTTATATCTTATTTAAATTTATCAGAGTTTGCGACCGAAGTTACAGAATATTTTATAAGAAAATATATTTTAATATCTCAGGTAAGACTATATTGACGATTCCTTTTTAAAGAAGACGGAATTCAAATTTTCTCCACTACCGCCAGCGCTAGAGCTAACGCCTGACGTTAGTGACAAAAGCTGAATTCCATAAGTTAATGATCAAAATGAATCTTATAATATATTTTGCTTTAGTGCTTTGATGCAAATATAATTTAAAACATTTTTGAAGAGAAAATAAAATCAATTAAATGATACACTTGAAGACATGATTTTATTTCATAAGAAATTGATTTCACAAATGTTTGCTTTAATGCTTTGATGAAAATATAATTTAACACAATATTAAAGAGGAAATAAAATCAATTGAATGAAACATTAAAGGAAATGATTTTATTTCGTAAGAAATTGATTATACAAATGTTTGATTTCTATAACGCTAGAAATCAAGGCGAGAATATGAAAAACCCTTTTTTGCAATTCACCGGTCCTTCTCTCATGGACCGGTTGGCCATAGGCTATCTTAACTCAGATAAGGCCTCCAGCCACCCCTAGATCTAACCTCGACCTTGTCGCCATGCACTAGGCGGCGAATTTCCCCTAAATCTCACAAGGCCTCGCCAACAATTGCGGCGAATTCCCACGAAATCCTTCCCAGAATCCGACGTTCTCCCTGAACGATTTCTTCACACCCATTACAAATGGAATACGATCAAAGATTAAAAAATAAAATAAAGTAAGAGAAACTTCCCAAGAAATTCTGAAGGTGAAGACGAAGGCGATGTAGACGTTGGCGTTCTTGAAGCGTTCGTCCTTTGTATAGAATATGCGTTGTAGACCTTCTCCTTCAAAGTCATCTTTAGTTCTTCATGTTACCCCAAGGGAGATCTCTCAATTCAGAGAAATTAAGGAACTCGTAATAACGTTCCTCCAACTCGCTTAAGCCTCATTTAAAAGACGCAATTACAACCTATGGTCAAACTGTAATAAAAGGGCTGGATTTGGAAGAGACTTCTATTAACGGAGAAAGAATAGAACTTTCCTCCTATGAACAGAGATGGAACCGAAGCCTCCTATATATGGAGTGAAGGACTACTAACCCTTTCATTTTATTGCATTAACATTAACTCCAGTCTCGTACTGGTCCCCATTATTGCTGCTCATTATTTAGTTTCTTTTCGATACTCCAGCCTCGTACTGGTTAGATGATTGTTGCTCATTATTTAGTTTCTTTTTGATACTTCAGTCTTGTACTGGTCAGATAATTACTGCTCTTTATTTAGTATCTTCTCGATACTCCAGTCTCATACTAGTCAGATGATTGTTGCTCTTTAGTTAGTTTTCTTTCGGTACTCCAGTCTCGTACGGTTCCAGTTATTTCAGCTCTTAACTTCAGTCCTTTCTTTCAGTGCTCTTACCATTCAGCATTTCATTTCTGCAGCTTACTTTGCACCACTTTTTACCACACTCAAATACTGTAACTTATCATATCTACAATTCTAGCCCAGGTTCTGCTCTGATGCACGTTGGGGATAACCGCGAGTTGAGTATCTCCTCCAAGGGTTAGCCCGAAATAATGTGCCCTCATACACGTTGCGCCTACCAGCCAAGTATGGTACAACCGGTTAATATAATAAGGTCGTGGCAGAACCGAAGTGTAATTTCATTGTTTAATTAACTGTTTGTGAAATACTTGCGGTAAATGTGGCTGGTCGGTCATGACCACGGACCGTTCATACTGGTGCGGGAGAGTTAACGACTCATGGCGACAGGGAGATGTGTACCACAGGTGATCACCACTCCTTACCCTACTGGAATCGCTGGATGTCGCTCACTTCCAAGTAGTACATTGAGTTGTATGGGAGGGCCTAGGTGATGCGGTACGACCACACTCAAAAGTGGCAAGACTAGTCTCTGTCACCGACGGCCACATCAGTGAGGCCCGCAGGGTTTGCTACCCTACTGGAAGATAAGCGATCCAACTATGTCGACACAGGGTTTTGTGAGCGGGTTTGAACACCCACGACATGTTTGCAAATCACGGTTACTTGTGTTATTTCTGCTATTAGCTGAGCTGTTCTTTTAATTTAATTGATGATATTATTAGGGCTTCTGGATATTTACATGTTGCTAACCTCTTTTGCTTCGGCTATTTATTTACTATTTGGGCACTGAGCTCGTCCCCAGGATACGGATCCGGGGAAGAGATGTGTTTTCCACTTAGATCTGTGACTAATGGTTGTTTGTATAACCATTCACAGGAGATGGGACCGCCCGAAGCCCCCGCACCGTATGACAACATACCAACTTTTGAGATTGCCCGATAGGATACACCAGCCTCACCTCCCGTCTTTCGTGATATGAGCCCTAGGGTATAGGACTATGTAAGGAATATATAGTGGGATGTAGTAGTTAACCTTAGCCCATAAGGATAATCATGTAACCAGTTGGCTTCAGCCTTTTGCTTATAAATATATGTATGCTTGTTAGTTTTCCTTATGATTGCTTCTGCACTGTAATCTGATCCGATGTATTGATTTGCGTGCCTGACAAGGTGACCACCCAGTGCTTGAGAGGGTGGGTCGTTGCCACCCGGGAAGCACTGAGTGGCCATCTTGGTCAGTAAGACCCCTCTCTCCTGACCTGGGTTCAGTTCTAGGGGGGGTCTTACACGAGATACCTACTCCCGATCTCCTTCTTCATCCTCACAGGCACCTGGACCTTGGCCTTGGCCTTCCCCTTATCCTTCCTCTTCTGCGTGGAACCCTCCATCTCGCCAGCATCCACCGGATGCTCAGGAATCTGCGACAAGTCGATGGAGTATGATGGCAACCCATCATCATCGCATGGCAGAATCCCCACGCCCTCCCTAGAAGGAACTGTCTCTTTTTTCATGGGAAGAGGCTCGCACTGTAGAATGCGAGTAACTACAGAAGCAAGAAAATGATGATTAGTTGCCAACTAAGAAGAGCGCCCTAAAGTGCGAGTAGAACGAATACTCGCTCAACAATATACCTTCACCCGGGAAGACCCATTGAAGCTCGTTCACCCATTGTCGCCAGAACACAACGTCAAACCAACGACCTCAGAAGGCTCTGAAGAGCTTCTCCCTAGGTCCCTCCAGGAAGGGAGTGACGAAGGCAGTATCGGGTGGCTGCTGGGATCGGGGAGGAATGTCCTCAAAGTCGCCGCCCACTATGACTATCAGCTCTCCCCAGCAATCATTCTTGTTTGATGTGTCGACCAACATGCAGATGTGGCTTCATATCAAGATGACTCCCTCGTCGGTCCCCATGAAGGAGATGATTCTCCTAAATATGGAATGATCGAAGGCGATCTTCTCTTCTCTCAAAAAGCAGAGGAACCTGACGATCATAATCATGTCATTCGAGTTTATCTAGGCGGGGACTATCCCATAGTAGGGGAGATTTTGGAGAAACTATGGCCATATGGGAATTCACAGGCCAACCTCGAAGTGGTGGATCGGGAAGAAGATCTCCCCCAACAGGAAGGTGTTTAGTCACTCGCTTTGGAGACGAAGCTTGGCCGAGTATCCTTTAGGAGGGAATTTCTCCTTGAAGTCATCCAAGTCCTTTTGCACGATGATTGACTTCTTGAACATTGTTATGGCGAAGTTCCTCGCATGACCAGCCCGCTGATTAGCAGCTTTGTCAGTCATCGCTAGAAGAAAAAGGCGAGAAGAGAGAGTGAGTATCAAAAAGCGAGGAAGAAGGAAACTGAGGTTACTCGCAAGAAGAAAGTGCAAGTCGTTGATAGCTTAATAAATACGTACCCACCCCTATTTATAGACGAAGTCAAGGGAGGGGTATCAACTAGCCTGCCGAGACTAGAAAGAAGGGTATGGAGAGCATCCTAAAAAGTCTGCGTGGCAATGTTGGGTGTCAATAGTCGCTGACCCTCCATGCGTGAGGACCTGCATGAAAGAACATATAAAGCTCGTAGAGTCTACGTGATGATCGATCATCAATGCTCGCAAATAAGACACAAAAGACACATCATCACAGAAAGCAAGACAACAAATTATGGCCGAGTTCAAATACTCACCAAAAAATATTATAAATAGAATGGAAATGTCTTGTTTACATAGTCGCCTAAGGCGATCACTCAACGAGGAAAAGTTTAAAATCTATTGAGGCCCTAAAGTATGCATGTGCTGGTCCAATGGTTGAGGATCTCACCCGTCCCACCCCATGTTGCGCGTGCACTTGAAGTGATCAGAGGTCACTGACTTCGTGTCCTCTCCCTTGCAGAGCTGATCCTCGATCCTCGCCAGCCTCCCCGACGAGCCCATGCTCGCGAAGTAGAAGCGCGAGCTGCCAATAAAGAAGATGATCGAATAGTAAGTGAGAATTCCAATCAAAAGTGATAGAAGCTATAAAGAAACGATGTATTACCAGTCCGAGGAGCTTCAGTCCTCGCCTCGCGATGAGGTATGTAAGATTGACCCCGATGAGGAGACCAACCCCTACGAGGAGAAGGGATGTGATGGGTATCATCTCTCTGACCAGAAGAGGAGCCCCCCCAGGAAGATCCCTGCCTGCCGGAGCTGGGCACATCGACGACATACAAGGTCGCCTTTGAGTAACGTCGGTGTATCCTCTACCACGACCATCCTGTTGTCTCCCTCCCCCACTTGGGGCAAAGAAATTTGAGGAGCTCCCCGTCCCCCCCCCCCCCCCCCCCCCACACACACACACACTATGATGATCCCATAGGGGGATCAAAAGGGTAGGTGCTGATGGTAGAGGAGGCGGTGGTGAAAGACCTCCCATGGACAGCTGTGAAGTGCTCGCAGGAGCTGATCGTGAAGCATCCAGAGGCGGTGGAGGTGGGTTAATCGTCGGAAGGACCCCTTAATCACCCGCAGGAGGCAGAGGCAACTTGCTCATCCCAGGCTGTGAGTTATTCTTTGTAGGAGCTCGCTTGTGGCTCGTTGAAAGAACCTGCTTCCCCGCCGAGGTCTCCCAAGAGCCGTAGTTGATCCATACAGACCGAATCACTCGCGATCTCGACTAAGATTCCAACTCAACTATAGGCACTAATCGCAGAGGAGGTATGGTCAGATGCTTGCCAGGAGCTCTAGTAGTCGAGGCTTCTACAAATAGAGATAAAAGTCAAACATCACAAGCAAATCTAGAATGGCAACAATCTAGCAATGGTAGTATGAAGTCCCGACCACGCGAGGAGGAGAGCTTTGGGTGTGACTGGGTATGGGACCCTGAAAGATCCACCGTAGGAAGGACCTATTGCGCGGGTGGAAGGGAAGGATCGGGAGATGGTTGCTCGACATCGCAACCCAAACCCATCTCGTCAAGTAGTCTCTAGTTGCTTGAAGGAATCTACTGCTGATCGACGGAGAGATTGGCAACATTCTCCGCTATAGCAGGATGTGACTTCTTCTTCTTCACGAACCTCTACTTTTTCTAGGCGCGAGGAACTCTTCAACAACATTGCCATTGCGAAGAGGCTTCCGAGTATATGGCTCCAACCAACCCTCTAGCTCGGCCATACTCGCACAAAATTCTTCCTCGGCAGTGAGCGACATCTCGTGTGAGTCCAGACAGGAAGTCCAATAAAAGAGCCTCCCCCCCCCCCCTCTATATATAGAGTCCCAGAGCTAGCCAGGTTGATGTCTAGTAGGTCTGATGCTCACCAGGAGAAGATCGTTGAATAAGGGTTGGATGTTTCTTTCCGAGCACCTTCATTGCTCGCAAAGAGCGGGGATTGTGTACAACCCGTATTCTTCAAGGCTAGGACACGATTCAAGCCATGTAGGAAGAAATCAAAGTCAAAAGTCAAAGCAGAAGCCATGAGTCAAAGATCAAAGACAGCTCAGCCAGTAGGAACAGTAGAATACCTAGGCGAGTATGGGCGGGCATGTGCGAGCATCCCCTCATACTCTCTAAGTGGGTGATCATAGGCGATGCTCGCCAAAGCCAAGCGAGATCCCCTCAATAATGCATAGTCGCCGGGTTGGGCTGGGCAATAAATAAGACACCCCCCTTTGGTTTTCCTATAAATAGGACCCCATGGGTACTGGGAACTATACCATTGGTTGAGCTTTTGGAACCCCGTTTTTGAATACTTGGACCCATCATCCTTGGCCATCACTCTTGATACTCGCCAAGTTGGTGCCTTCCTAGTACCTTGTTCGACCAACTTTGGTTGTGGAGGGGAAGTCTCTTCTGAGCTTTTGGGTATGTGGTGGACCTCCCTGCCGTGACACCTGTGGTCCTGTTGTTGCTCTTTCAGCCTCTTCGTCGTTTCACATTAAGCCATCGAGTCAGATCACTAGACATGTAACCTTTGGCAGCATTGAACCAAATTTTTGGAGTCAAGAATTTCCTGGCTTCAACAGGTAGGAGCAGGAAAAATGTTTCCTGAAGGATACCGCCGGTCAGTAGTTTCTACCACTCATGGTAGATGACATACTCAATTTAATGAGCAGCTCACCTCTTTTCATTGTCCAACCATGAATATTATTTTGAGGAGTACCATCCCAGACATCAAGAAGAATCCATATAGAAATCTTGAGCATCCAAAGGAAAACTCGAAGGTGACTCAAATTGAAGATCAATAAACATGAAGCATGAATGCTACAACAACAATGATCTCTCTCGTACTTTCATCATCACCTTCAGATTTCCAATAGGGAGTCCTTTATTACATAAATTCCTTTTCATCTCTCTTGTAATATCTTCATTATTTTTGTTTACCTTTTTTATTGTTCTTAGAAGAATTCATCTCGTGTGTTTGTTAGCTAGACTGAGATTAGGTCTAGGGGAGGCTTGAGGCCTATCTAGGGAGAGATGGTCTAAGGCCAATCGATTCGAGGAGCTAGTCGATATGGAAAACAAAAAGTGTCTTAAATCATCACCTTGATCTTAGCGTTAGAGGATCTTTATCTTTGTAATCATTCTTCGTGGCTTATATATTATTGAAATTGTTTTCTTCTTCATTCAAAGTTATTTCTTATAATAAATTGGTTTAAATGTTTTGAAAGGAAAACTTATATGATTTAATTAAAATGATTAAAGTATCTTTATATTCATATTGAGTATTTTATCACTAACAATCTTATCATCATCAAAGATTGAATATATTTGTTTAAAGTGAATCCTATGAAAAGGTGGTTTAATATTTTCATTATAATATTAATCTAATTTTAATTTATAAAAGCTTTTTATTATAAAGATTATTCATTCAAACTATTTTCATTAGGTAAAAATATTAACAAAAGAATTTTTAAATACCCCTTATTCACCCCCCCCCCTCTAAGGGCGCCTCACAGTTTAGCAAGTGGCATCAGAGCTAGGTTACTCATCTTAGACTTAACAATCTACACTATTAGATGGTGATCATTAGAGATCCAATGAATAGTGATGACAAGTCTATTTTAATTACACATTTATTCATCAGAAGTCATTATGCTAAATGGAAAGATCTAATAAAAATGTTCTTATTTCTATTTGTATTGATGTGTGGAATATGAACATTAATAAATATACCGCACCATCTATTTAAAAGAACAAAATCAAAATTCCTAATCCAACAAATGATTTTAATGAAATGGAGAAAAATGGATGTATTTTAAATGTTAAAGAAATGAATTATTTATTTTGTGCTATTGACAAAATTATATTCAAACTTGTTCATACTTTTAGCACTTTTTTATATTTGGAAATTTCATGAAACTATTTATGATTCTCCATCTATAGTGAACAGACAATTATAAGAAGTTGAGACTTTGCATGCTTGCACAAATATTCAAGATACATCTTGTTCAGACGAGTCTATGACAATTAAGCACGTCAAGTGGAAGTGAAAACGAAAGTGCATCAAATGAGTCAAATGATAATCCTTCATATTGCAGTGTAAGTATAACAAAATCCTCCTTTATTGAATCCAACTCTCTTCATACATCTCATAAGTTTGATTTTGCTAAATGAAATATTGAAAACTGTTGGATCTACTGGCGCCCTTAGAGGGGGGGGGGGGGTGAATAAGGGTTTTAATGAAATTTAATTATAAGTAAAAATATTAGAGTTTATCAAAGTTTTGAAATACTTAATAAAAAAATTTATTAAAGCATCTCAGAGAAGATTATATCGAAGATTATATCGAAGATTACTTTTTGAAAAAGGAGGAGTTCAAACTTTATTCACTACTATCGACGGTAGGTGCTGTCGCCTGACATTAGATCACAGAGATTGAACTCCAAAAGTTATTCAACACAAAAGAACCTTACAATATATTTTGTGTTAAAACTTTTAGATATAATAGTGTTTAAAATATTTTAGAGTAGTAACAAAATTGAGATAATAAGATAGAAAATATGAATTTATTACATAGAAATTTGATTATAATTACAAGATTGTGATCTTTATGACGTCAGAGATTGTAGCGGCAAATAACACGATCTTAGGTTTTCTATACCGACACCCCATCCCCCCCAAGGACCAGTTGGCTCTCTCCCTTCTTCCCAGAAAGTCTTTGAGCCCTCCCTAGACCTACCAGGTCTAGATGCCCATAATAGATGATTTTCCCACGGAATCCTCCCCGAAATCCAACCTCTTCCCAGGATGATTTCTCCACGGAATCCTCCCAAGAATTGGATGTCCTCCGGGACAATTTCTTAGCTCACATGATAGAATAAAATAGAAGAAAATAATTACAGAGATGAAACAATAAACCAAGAAAGAAAAGTTTGCTCCCTCAAATATTATCTCTGGAGGTGGTGAGCGGTGGGTGCTTTTGATTCTCATTCCTTGTGTGCTCGATCGTCTTCAAATTCATGTTCACGTTCATGCTCTACGGTGATCTTCTTCCTTTCTCGAGAGGGTGAAAGTTATTTCCTCCTTTCTCTCTGGACGGTGTCTCCTTGCTCTAGAAATGGCTTGGAAACCCTATTACTCATCCCTATGTCCATGGACAAAGAAATACTCTTTTACATGGCATTTAAGTAAGCTACAATCAGTGGTATTGATACTGCAATGCAGTACCCTATAAGGCAACCGAAGGCACACAGAACATGGCAAATACGACATCTTCATTTTTGGCATTCTTCATTTTAGGCAACACCTACCACGCCGCGCTAAGCTATCATGCCACACTAGGTTCTTTCAATTTTTGCATCTTTGCTCCCGCCATTGTTGTATTCAAAACATCTTGCCAGCTATTCTTCTATATCCAAAACCTACCACCAGTGGTAGTTCTAACCATTCTATGGTAGCTCATAGTGAAGAGCATCGTCGCCCATCTTTTATCATCATTCAATGTATGCTGGTACTCATACGACCTGCACACTATACACACACAAAAGATTAGATCAAAACCACAATGTTATTTATTATTCTCAAACTAAGAGATGCAGAATGCATGTTCCAACAAATTCCCCCTTTTGATAATAACAAATACTTGTATAAGAAATTAGTGAATTGAAGATTATACTTATATTTATAGATAAGTACGGTAAAATATATGCATGAATAATAGGTATATAACGTGATATATTCAAATGTTATAATGCAAACTCTTCCTATATGGATGTTCCCCCTACATAAGTGTTCTCATATATAAGTTACTCCCCCAAGATATCTATTCCACTAGATTTCTCAATTTATTCTCGCCCTTTTGTTTTTAGCAAAAGTGGATAGGGGTGAGTGTATAATTACGGGATTAATTAGAGACCACTTGATTGAAGGATTTTCATGATAGAGCAAAGAGCAATGTACGCATCTCCTATATAGTTACTCCCCCTACATAGAATGCTTCCTATGAATTTTTGTATGTACTCCCCCTAAATTATTAGATTTATGCAATTTACGTTCCTTTCTTTTTGGTAGTATCGAAAGAGGGTAGAGGTGAGTGTATGCATTACGAATTAATGTGTTATATGTAGAGGTGAAAAATTCAATGCAATGTAAAGCTTGTTTGATACTACTTGTTAAGAAAATATAAGCATGATTGAATCTAGTACTAACGACACAGCGAAAACTATAATATAAGCATTCTTTTCTTAAGGTGCTACTTGTTGAAAAATAAATAGTCATGATACAGCTAAAGTAGTAAACACGGTGGAAATATATAATAAGCACTCTTACATGTAAACATCTATTTAGAAAATTGTAGCATGTAAAAGATAATGAGTTTTATGCTTAACAAGAAGTTGTTTTGATTAAAATTCAAGAGATGATATTTCATCAAAAAATTGCAAGCAAGAATTTGAAATATCAAAAAGACATAACAACTACAATATACATTAATTTGAATTGCAAGTAAAACTAAACATTGTAATGGTCATGTTTTGTTATTTAGTGCGTTTTCTAAAGTTTGTAGAGAAAAATGTTTTAATAAAAAATACAAGTGTATTAATCAAAATACATGACATATATAATGGAATAAACACAACATTAAAATACACAAATAACTTTACTTTCACAATATTTCAATGCACATAAAGTAAGGTACAATTACCAAGGTGCTTTGCACACACAATGCTTATTAAGACTTATCATTAGGGTGAGTAGTGCTTGGGGGATCACATTTATTCTTTTTTATTTCAATTTCATTTTTCTGTTATCTAGTGCATTAAGAGAAGTGGTGTATAATTTATTTGCACAAGACACTTTACAATTCTATCCAAGGTGCTCAACCTCACAATGCTTATTAAGGCTAATCAGGAGGGTGAGTAGTGCTTGGGGGAGTTTCCTTATCATATATTTTATTTGATTTTTATTTTCATGACTAAGGACTCTGAATTCACTTATTCTGCGAACATTGAATTTAATTTTATTCAATCACTTTTCTCTATTAAGTAAGTGCATGAAAAGACAAAAAATTGCAAGAAATAATTCAATGTTATGTAGGTAATTTATTTATGCATTTTAATTTATTATGTTATTAAACTACACAATCATGTAATACAAAGATTAAAAACACATGTCGGTTATTAAAATGAGTGAGTGAATGAATCATTATCAAACATAAAATATTACTCATACTTAAAGGCATGCTAAATAGTCCTACACATATTTTCTACAATAAATTTCATTACACATAACAAAATAGTTTTCAAAGCATGATAAAATAAAATAATGTTTTTAAGAAACTTGAAATTATATTAAACATTATATTTAATCTTTAATTGATATAATTAATCATCCTTGATATTAGCAATGAAATTTAAGCAGTTTTTATAATTTTATTTTTATAAAACAATAAAAAAAATAACAAGAAAAAAATATTTTTGTTTTTTGAAATTGTTTTGAAATTTTATATTTAATTTTTTTAAAATATTTTCAAAATAAATAGTTTTCTGAAAAAACACAGAAGTATATTAAGAGCAATCAGTATAATGATATTATATGCTAGAGAAAAATAAAAAAGAAGTGAAATTAAATTTTTAATGTTACCACCGGTGTTAGGTCCTGCTGCGCAGAGCTAGCAGACAGAGACTTGTTCTTTTACTTAGAAAATGTGTTTTTTTGATAATTTTTCATTATGATTTTTCTTGATTAATATTTTCTAAGGGGAAACCAACTACCGTAAAGAGTTTTGAAAAAAAAATGAAAAAGTTGTGTATTTAATATTTTTGCCTAAGGTGTCAAAACAATTATTTTCAAATACTTGTGTTTTTCAAAATCAAGAAAACTCAAACAAAAATTTTGCAAACACAAGATAAGCATGTTTGAACAATCCAAATATACATGAATTAAAGATCATAGTTTACAATAATGTTCATGCAGTGAGTAAGATATGAGAATGTATAAGTTTAAAACTACCCCAACTATATGTCAACACACTAGCCCCGTACTAAGTGACGGATGGGCATGAAGAGTTGCACACATGTCATAGGTTGGGGTGTTAGTCTCATATGCCCACAAAAGAGATTGCTTAACCTAGCATTCTTTCCCCCCAATGCCTAGCAAGACCCCGCTGGAACCCTCTACAATTAAGGACAAGACATATCTTAGAAGATAGGTCATCTAATGTATACACACATATGCCCCCTCTATTGTGAGACATGTAATGATGGGTGAATGATCATGGACATACAAGACATTTAAACCTAAAGATCGATTCATATATTATGGCATTATTTTTAGGATGATTACGACAATTAGGATAGTTAATTTTAAAGCAGAATCATCATGAATTTAAATTTTCATTTTTTTTCTAACTGTTAATTTAGCATGACATTATAAATGATATACCTACATATACACAAAATTGAGCATATATTATGGTGTGATGCTATGATGGTGAGTTTGGATGAATTGTTATGCTAGATATGATAATGTTCAATATATATAATTATTTCGATGATAATATTGCATGTATTCAAAAATAGAGTATTAAAATGTTTTAATAGACCAAGAATGATTTTACTACTCTTTTGATTTATTTTAATTGATTCTAGGTTCTAGATAAAAATGAGGTACATCTAATCTCAAGACATAATTCATTCATATTATGAACTAAGAACATACAAAATGAAGTTTGAAATTAATAATATAATTGCATTCATTTATTGAATTTATTGATCTTCGATTTTGCACAGAAATTCAAAATTTATGACACATGAGAAATTAGTTATATCCATTTTAATTATTTATAGTGAAGGCTAAATTGTGAAAATCTTATTGGTCATTTGGATGGTTTTGGTAAGTTTTCTTTGTTTTTGATTTTTAGCAAAAAATAACCAAAATATATATAAGGTTTTTTGAATGTAAAGAGAATGATAATTAAAGCAGTAAAATGATTTTCAGGAAATATAATTTAGAGAAAAACTAGGAAGCTTAAGAATTTCAGAATTCATTTTTAATGGTGTTGAGAGAATCTTAATCAATGGATTTTAAGCTTATAGATGCTAGAATAATAAGATAAATTGGCCACATGTAATGATATGACTATTATTCAAATTCAACCAATATAATTTATTATAAAAAAGTATTCTTATGCAATGTAATTGAGTCATATGACATTATATATCTAATGTGACCAAAGAAAGCATATTGACTCTACAAAAGCCAAAACAAACAAAATTGCACAAAGAAAAAAGAAAATGTTGTTTTTATTCTTATATTTTTGCACATTATGAGTAGAATTTTTTGTGAACTTTCTATTTAGATTCGTCCTACTTCACTTTTCAATAATTACTAATGAATGCGAGATTTAGGTATACAAAGTGGACCAAGTATGACGGTTCCTTTGGGTACCCAAATATAGCGTGATGATTTATTTAAAAGCAACGGTGAATGGGTCCATTCAAACGGGATTGATGTATCATTTTTAATTTTGGGCCTCCATTCATACCTTGGATGTTTATCTTTCAAATTCATGTAATGATTATGTAGAATCTTTTTGTGGTGATAGTTGTTTCAAAAACAATTCGTTGGGGATTTATGTTTGTTGAAATTGTTTTTCAAAATAGATTGATGTTGATAGTCATAGTGAATTTTAGAAGAGTGATGTTTATAAGAGTGATAGTCTTTAAGAATTGATTGTTGATAGAGTGGGTAGCAATGGACATTAGATGATTGGTTCTTATTTATTTGTCGTTTTTCATTTCCACTCTTTCCTTTAGACACACTCTTATATTGTGTAGTAAAACATTTGAAGTTTTGATTTTTAATTGACATGAAAGATTTATTGTTATTTGAAATTTTTTGCACAAATGTTTTTAATGAATTTAATTTATACATTAGAGCATTGTTTTCATTTATTAATGTATAACTACACTCTTTTGAAATTAGAAGCTCTTTTTCAAAAACCTTGAATTTTTCTTTTAGTTCATTGCAATCAATACAAAGTGTGGCAAGTTCAAGTAAAGAGCATGTGGGAGACGTAGGCACATCAATATTTGATTCTACATTGTGTTTTGCTTTTAAATTTTTATTTCTAAACGTAATTTAGAATTTTTTATTTTTTAACTTAGTAATCTTACGTTTAGCAATTTCAAGAATACGAAATGTAGAAATAGAAGTTGTAGTAAAAAAGGAATTTATTCTACTTGCAAAGTTCTCAGATGAGGTAAGATTTGAACATAAGGTTCCTTTGAAATTCTCTTTTGCGCATGATGTACTTGCCATGTCTCCATCCGAGCATGATATTGTAAACTTGCATTCCTCTTCCTTTGATAGTTCTTCTTCTAAGCCCAAGTCTTCATTTGTTTTCTCTCTTGGATCAATAAGAACTTACTCGGGTTCAACTTCTGTAGAAGATATTTCCAAATCTCATAAGAAGTAGGTAAAATATAAATGAGTTTGAAAATACTTTGATCAAGCGCGCAAAATAAACTATTCATAGATTTAGCGTTTAAGAAACATTCATTACTATTTAGCATGCTAGGGGGCTTTCTAATGGAAATATTCCAAATTTCAACATCTAAAGTTTTAAGAAATTTATCCATTAATATTTTCCATCCTTTATAATTTATACCTTGAAATAAACTTGGTGCTAAAGACTTTTCGTTAAATAATACGTCATCCCCTATAGTAGATGTGAGATCATGAAGCGCCTTTATTCCCGGTGGTGAAACTTGATGCTTGTTCGGCAAGTGCACCATTCGCTGTCAAGTAATAATTATGGGAATAGTTTCCCTGAATGTCGATCTCTTGAGGAATGCAGGATATGGTGAATGAATTGCGTTGTGAGTTAATTATTACGCGAGCGAAGAAAGTAAGAACAAAGGGCGTTGTGATTGGTGACCAAAGCTATTGCAGAAATACGAGAAATGCGGGTCGAAAGCACCGCTTCGCTAAGTGGAGATGAGTGCAGCGGCCGCGATGTCGTGCTTTGGAATGTGGGTGAAATGGCCACAGTGCGGGGTTTTGTGAGGGTCGTATTAACCTCTTCGCCAACATCACCACTAGCACTTGCTAGATGGCTTCACTCGCAAGCAACTCAGAATATCACAACGAAAAGTAAAACGATTCTCACAACCATAGCATCATTGCACATGAACATCACACAAAGGATCTATAACAATAGACTAGCAAGAGTTCATTATAATCAACACTAAAATAAGTACAAGCTCAAGGTTTAGAAAGGACCCAACAGAAGATGTCACCGTATCCTGGGTTCTCGGTCGGAACGAGAGGTTGTCGGTCTCTCTCCGGGCTCAGCCCTCAGATGGTGTGCGGACTCGAAGGAGGCTGTCACTTCTCCTGCGATCATCAGCGCTTCTATGGCCTCCAAGACGAAGAATGCTTGAACTCGTGGTGGAGAAAGCTTGCAAACGATCCTGGATGGAAGTATGGTGGAGGAGATCACTAGATGTGGTCTCCTATGGTGGAAAGGGTGAAAATGGCGGGCTTCCCTGGCTTTTCCTGCGAGAGGGATCGTCCTCCCCGGAATTCGCCCTAAATGCTGCAGATTTCCTGCTTTAATTACCAAACAGGTGGAATTTTAGCACGCACGGGCGAACGCACGGGCGTGCGTTGCCCGTGCGTTATTAAATGATTAAACTTGACTTGAGGGAGAAGCAGAAGTGCCCGTGCGTCGTACTCACGCACGGGCAAATCTGCCCGTGCGTAAGAACGCACGGACAAACTCAGAATAGCTAAAATCAAGAAGAAACAGGCGATCGTACATTTTACTCACGCAGGGGCAAACCGCCCGTGCGTTAAAATGCACGACCAAAGTCAGATCACCGGATTCCTTCCCAGATGAGAGCGCACGATCGCATCCGACCGTGCGTCAATAAAATGCATGACCGTGCGTTGTACACAGTCATGATTTCTGGAGAACGGGGTGATTCAACCACTTGCAAGCAAAGCAAACCAGCTGGGAATACACCTCCAGCACCAATCAAACACAGAAAAGGGATTGGGGAGCACCATGTGCTTACCCCCAATGACAAGGAGCGCAAATGCACACCAAAACAGGCCTAAGAGTGCACTTAGCATGGAATAACGAATATAAATGAAAACATACCTAAAGTGTAGTGCATAGACTCGATAATCGGCCCAGATGAACCCATAAATGCGTATATAAATGGGACTCATCACACCCCCAGACTTAACCATTTGCACGTCTCGGGCAAACTACTCAGCTCTCCTGTCGGAACAATTGGGTGTTAGAGTGAGTTTGAGCGGTAGAGACCCATGCGAAGTCGCATGCTCACGTGCATAGAAGTACGTTAGAATAGAATTTAACTCAAGATTATATTTAACTATTTCCAGAATATTAATTTGAAATCTAGTTTACTCGGATGGTGAATCCCGGTGAATCTTTCGGTCGAGCAACAAGGGAAAATAGCGTGACTAATGAGTAGAGGATTACTCGAATCAAAGCTCAGGACAATCTCCTAGGAAATCCATTAAAGTCAGTGTCCATAGGCTTGCACGTTCGCACTCTCTCCACTGCATGGGATGACTCATATCTAAAATCAATAGGACTTATAGGTTAAGATTTGGCTTAGGATGAGCTTAGGTTAGATAAGTAGAAGAATGATGGGCATCGCACTCAACATAACCTGAGCACACGAAAGCATAAAATCACCAATACAAGAGAATTAAGAACCACACAACACCCCCAGACTTCAATTGGACACTAGGTGTGTGCTAAGCCGATCACACAATGTTTTGTCGAGCGATTGCATTTGAACGTTCTTTTCGCAAAAAAAAAATCTTTTCATTTCTTTTTTTTCTCTTCTCTTCTCGACAGTATATCTTTTGTAGGCGACTCTTGAAACGATTGCGTTGAATAGCTCGTTTTAAAGTGTGATTTAGGCCGTTTCTTGATCCGTTTGTGCTTTTGAAATCCTAACCAAAGTAATCACCCTTGCAAACCCACTTGAGCATACCTTTCCTCCTTGTTTAGCTCCACTTAAATTTCACCAAAGCCATACGGCCAGCCCTAATTTCGCACCAACAAATGAATTGAAAGAAATATATATATCTTTTGAATTTTATTCTACTCTAATTGAATTTCTAGGCATGACGGGAGCACTCGACTAGAGCACTACTCGAGTCGACATTTTCTCTACCCCTCACTCCTACACTAACATTCCAATTCTCATGAGCGGGGAACCTCACAGCAATACCCAATAAGCGCGTGTGATCAAGTACGCGTGAACTAGGTGCAAATGTGTGCAACAAAATTAAAAATCCTAACTCAGCACATTCTAACATGCTATGCAGAGTGTGTCCACGTGCATAACCGATCTCTCCCCCAGACTTGATCAAAACCATATAAAATTGAGAATTCAAGAAAAAGGATACAAGGGTAGAGTGGACCTATGCTCACGAATGAGCATGCCAGAAGTGCGGCAATTCCTTCTTTAAATTTCTCCTTCCTCAACCTCCAAGCGAGTTCACACCTGCATTGTTAGCATAAAAACAAACAAACAAAACATACTAGAGATTAAATAAGCACACAGAACCGGGTGGTTCTCATGGGTTGTCTCCTAAGAAGCCCTTTTGTTTAACGTCCTTAAAGGTGGACCAAATACCTGTGTTAAAGCAGTTTATAAAGTCTAGGAATAGGCAAAAGTCAATAAATCCTAATTATTATTATAGTCTCAAAACAAATCAGCTATAAGCTGATTTGAAGTAGTAACAACTGATGAAAGAAAAAGGTCCAGGGACCTGGTAGTAGGGGTGGAAATTAAGTAGGATGCTCAGCCTCTAACCCCAAATCTACTCCTTTTTCGCTCTCTTCTTCTCCTCCAGTATTATGTATTCAAAGAAAAACCGCTTGCCCCCTTGTAACCAATCCTCAAAGGGAAGCACCAACGATGATGAGGAAACAAGATTTTCCTTCGTTGTACCTTCGTCATCCCGCCAGGCTTTCGGCCCTTCCATGCATAAGGTCTGATCAACCGGAGGAGGGGCATCCTCCATCCTTGTACATAAAGAAAGGGGGTCAGGAAATAAATTGGAAGAAAAACTAAAAGAAATCTCATCTGAGGGGATAATCCCGGCTTCATCCCCCATTGGGTGCGGCAAAGACAAACTGATGATATCATCGAAGATTTCACTAGACTCAACAACGCACGCAATGGCCTCCTCTATAACTTGGACTTCCTCGCACTGGACCGAAACGGTTGCTTCAGCACAATCGAGACTATCCTCCTCCATGAGAGTGGGCACGACACTGCGTAGGTCTGCAACATCCTGCAAATTGACCTCAATGACAATATCAGAAATAGATGTAGATTCGTGTGTAGTGGGAGAAGACGTGCTTCCTAAGAGTTCGGGCCACTCTCCACACAAGGGCACAAATCCATGCAAAGTGGTACGTGAACTGAAGAGGTATGGGGGGTGAATCAGAAACAGAGTCATGAGGGGCACTGATGCATGTGTCGATTCCAAAGGCTTCAAGCAGTGAAAGTGGAAGGGACACGTAACCAGAGGAAGGAGCTGTTCGCCGAATTCGAGGATGAGATGATCCGGATATCCATATCATCGTCATCCGCCAATTGGTGAAGATAATCCGCACAGTCCATCAAGGCATTCTCACTAGTTTTGCAAAATAAACACTGCATTACCGGCTTTGCCGGCACCCAAGGTGCGGTAGCCGTGTAATAGTGCGACAACGGAGGCGCAGTAGAGGAGACAAAAGATTTATGGGCTCCGTACGGTTTCTGAACAACACCATACTCTTTGGGACACCTATCACTAGCGTGGGATGTGTCTCCACACCAACGACATCGGATATTCAACTGTGCCCACATGATACAGAAGAAGAAAATAGCATGATAAAGAATAAATTAAAAAAGAATAAAAGACTCAATCACAAATAATCGATTCACAACCAAAATCTCATCACGCCTGCATTCCCCGGCAACGGCGCCAAAAACTTGATGCGTGTTCGACAAGTGCACCGGTCGCTGTCAAGTAATAATTATGTGAATAGTTTCCCCGAATGTCGATCTCTTGAGGAATGCAGGATATGGTGAATGAATTGCGTTGTGAGTCAATTGTTACGCGAGCGAAGAAAGTAAGAATAAACGGCATAATGATTGGTGACCTAAGCTATTGCAGAAATAAGAGAAATGCGGGTCAAAAGCACCACTTCGCAAAGTGGGGGTGAGTGCAGCGGCCACGATGCTACGCTTCGGAATATGGGTGAAATGGCCACAGTGCGGGGTTTTGTGAGGGTCGTATTCACCTCTTCGCCAACATCACCACTAGCACTTGCAAGATGGCTTCCCTCGCAAGCAACTCAGAATATCACAACGAAAAGTAAAATGATTCTCACAACCATAACATCATTGCACATGAACATCACACAAATGATCTATAACAATAGACTAGCAAGAGTTCATTACAATCAACACTAAAACAAGCACAAGCTCAAGGTTTAGAAAGGACCCAACAGAAGATGTCACCGTATCCTGGGTTCTCGGCCGGAACGAGAGGTTGTCGATCTATCTCCGAGCTCGGCCCTCAGATGGTGTGCGGACTCGAAGGAGGCTGTGTTGGGGAAATGATTTATCTTAACCCCTAGAAATGAGTAGAATATGTATTCTCAGAGTGAAAAATTAGTTTAAGTAAATATGCGTCGAATAGTAATCAACGCAACGTCGAAGTGTAGTCGACGTATCTCTCATACTGAGTCGAAGTAATTCTAAACAGAATTTGACGTAACCAAAGTCGACGTAACTCTGATTTCTAGTCGACGCACCTCTGTCAAAGCTCCTTCCATATTTTCTTCTCGACGTCAAACCAGGCTGAAATCGATGCTTACGTCGAATAGTAATCGACGCACGTCGATTTCTATGACAAATTCAAAAACACGCCAGATCTCTTTCCATCTTTCTGTAGATCTGAATTTTATGGAATTATATTATTCTTTTCTAGCCATTCCGAATCAATCTTTCCTTCTAAATGATTCTTGGCTAATTTGATTAAGATTATTATGGACATTATTTGAAAATAGAATGATCTCTTTCCTTCTACAGATATAATGATTATGGAAACTTTTCACTCTTACTATTTCTCTGACTGCTAATTGATTATTCTCCTATAGCAATATTTTGAATAAACAGAGCTATAAATACACAAGGAGGTCGGCAAAGAAAAACAACAAGTGATCCACTCCATCCATTTGAAAAGGAGTAAAAGCTCCCAAGTGAAAAGTGAGAAAGCTGAGAAAAGTGAAAGAGTGCTGCAGCAAAGAAAAAGCCTTCTTCTTCTCCTCCTTCTGAAGCCATACTGCTGCCATTTGTGAAAGCTCTCACTGAAAGAGAGAAAGGCCTACAATCTCCTTCTCACTATAGAAGAGAGATTTCATTCACTATACTTGTGCTTCTAATCTTCTTGCTAGGAAGAAGATTCTTTCTTGCTTAAATTGTTTTTCTTCTACTTCTTCTTCTCATTCTTATTTCATTTTCAAATTGTGTAAAAGAGTTTTTAGAATCTCTCTTCAAAAAATTCAGTTGTAGTGGTTCTAAGAGTCTCCTTATCAAAAGACTCAGGCTGGTTCTAAGAGTCTCCTTATCAAAAGACTCGGTGCAAGATAGTGAATTCCTACCAAGGGGGTAGAAGAGTGGACTACCCAAAGTTTGGGGAACCACTATATTTCTTTGTGGTGTGTCGTGTCTTTCTTTCTGCTATTTCTTTCTTTACTTGCTTAATTCTTGTTGGTGTGTGGGAAGCTTAAATCTGTGAATATTACACACATATATATATATATATTTATTAACTTTGCACAAAATATTTTTAAATCTCTATTCACCCCCCCCCCTAGAGAATTCTAGTGAGGTTAACTGTGCACTTTCAGGCTGTCACTTATCCAGCGATCTTCAGCGCTTCTATGGCCTCCAAGACGAAGAATGCTTGAACTCGTGGTGGAGAAAGCTTGCAAATGATCCCGGATGGAAGTATGGTGGAGGAGATCACCGGATGTGGTCTCTTATGGTGGAAAGGGTGAAAATGGCGGGCTTCCCTGGCTTTTCCCGCGAGAGGGATCATCCTTCCCGGAATCCGTCCTAAATGCTGCAGATTTCCTATTTTAAATACTAAACAGGCGGAATTTTAGTCACGCACGGGCGAACGCACGGTCGTGCGTTGCCCGTGCATTATTAAACGATTAAACTTGACTTGAGGGAGAAGCAGAAGTGCCCATGCGTCTTACTCACGCACGGGCAAATCCGCCCGTGCGTCTTACTCACGCACGGGCAAATCCGCCCGTGCGTAAGAACGCACGGACAAACCCAGAATAGCTAAAATCAAGAAGAAATAGGTGATCGTGCATTTTACTCACGCACGGGCAAACCGCCCGTGCGTTTAAACGCATGACCAAAGTCAGATCACCGGATTCCTTCCCAAATGAGAGCACACGATCTCATCCGATCGTGCGTCAATAAAACGCTTGACCATGCGTTGTACACATTCATGATTTCTGGAGAGCGGGGTGATTCAACCACCTGCAAGCAAAGCAAACAAGCTGGGAATACACCTCCAGCACCAATCAAACACAGAAAAAGGATTGGGGAGCACCATGTGCTTACCCCCAATGACAAGGAGCGCAAATGCACACCAAAATGGGCCTAAGAGTGCACTTATCATGGAAGTGCTGATGAAAGGAAAGATAGAAAGGCTCTATTGATCTCCCAATATGAGAACTTTCAAAAGAAGCATGAAGAAAGCATATCTGAGATGTATGACAGATTCAGTCTGATCATCAATCAATTAAGGAGCTTGGATAGAGAGATCTCTCTCACAGAGATCAATGACAAATTATTAATGAGCATCCCAAGTTCATGGGACTCAAGAATATGGGCAATAAGAGATACTAGAGGACAAAAGGAAATCTCAACAGATGCCCTCTTAGGAAAACTCAAATCCTATGAGCAACTACTGAAAACAAGAGAAGAGAAGGAAAGAAGGGAAAACACTCCAACCTCCTCAAAAAATAGAAACATTGCAATAAAAGCAACAGAAGAGGAAACCCCTATTACTGAAGAAGAATTATTCTGCCTCCTGGCCAGAAGATTCAAGAAATGGGTCAGGAAAGATGGGTCTAGAAGGAGAGAGTCAAAACCAAGGTATGATAAGACTCCTACTAAAGAAATTATTTGCTACTCCTGCAGGAAAACTGGACATATTGCTCCAGAATGTCCAGAAAATGCTGAGAAAAAGAAAGATCTGAAAAAGAAAGATCTCAAGAGGAAGGAGAAGAAGAAAGAAAGAGGCTTCATTGCAGAAGCTTGGAGTGAAACAGACTCTGAAGACAGCACCTCATCTAAAAGTGACAATGAAGAGTCTAAGCAAGAAGACCTATGCTTAATGGCTCTTGGAAGCTCAGAAAAAGAATGTGTTGCTGAATCATGGAGTGAAACAGGTTCAGAAGGAAGCATCTCTTCTGAAGATGAAAAAGAAGATAGCCTTATTCTCATAGAGGAATCTGAGGGTAAGGATGAGGTAAACATTTTTGATGAAATAGATTTTCTATGTGATGATTTCAAAAATGATTTTAAAGGACTCTGTTTAGATCAACTAAAAGCTAAACAAGAAATTAAGGATCTAAAAGAACAAATCAATATGAGAAAAATAGAGGATACATGTTCAAAAAATTATGAACTAAGGTGTGAAATCAATAAAACAGAAAAGGAAATACAAAGTGCTAAAATAGAAAATCAACTTCTTAAGAATAAGGTTTCCCAGGCAAAAGCTTTTGAAGAATCTATAAAAGTCAGAAGCCAAACATTTAAAGAAATCACTGAAAAACAAACAATCAAACATAAGAATCTGGGGCTAGGGGCTGATCCTTCAACCAGTTCAATACCATCTACCAAACCTGCTTGGATGAGCCCTGTTAAATTTACTAAACCCATAAAATCAACAAACTTAGAAGAAGACTCACAGAATAAAGAAGAAGACTTCACCTTCAAGGAGATAGACCATTTTGATGAAACATCATACTATTCAGATGAAGACTCTCAAACTCCTTCTAAGAAGGCTACTAGGCCAAAAAAACAATTCATATAGAAATAAATCTCTAACCAGAAAAAGGGAAAAATAAAATCTGTGAAGACACAATTGCGTCGACTTCATATCGATGTATGAATGATAGTACGTCGAATTCTACTCGACACAATCTCTCAGATGCTTCGACCTCAAATCGATGCATGAATAAAATTACGTCGACTTACAATCGACGTAACTACTTCCATGCATCGATTCCAGATCAACGCAATCTAGAGAAAGCGCCGAATACATATCGACGCAACTCTCAACATACGTCGAATAGATATCGACGCATAAAACCTCAGAACAACTTAAATACAAGACATATCTATCCTTCAGAAATTTTCTATCTTAAACCCCATTCAGGACCCATTAATCCTGATCAAAATTTCTATCCTAATCAAAACTTTTATCCTAATCAAAATTTCTATCCTAATCAACTCTATCCTAATCAACATCTCTATCCCTCTCTAAACTCAAATTCCCATAATCTAAAGACAATCAGGTGTTATATCTGTAATAAAACTGGCCACGTTGCCAAACAATGTTGGCACAATCAATCCAATTGTCTATAAAATTAGTCCAAGGCTGACTTAGAAAACCTTAGGATTAGGAAGAAATAATCTCTCAAGAAAAACTTAGAATTTTCAAGACAAAATAAAAGTCACGTCGATTTCTAAATCGACGCATCGTTGATAGGAAACCCTAATATCTCAATTCAGACTGTACCGACGCATACATCGACTTCCACTCAATGAAACGTCAACTTCATGAAAAAGAGCGGCAATACTAAAATATTTTTGGTCACATCTATTGTAGTACTGAATAAACCTTGAGTTGTGTCTCGTCTCGACGTTTCACCTGACTTAAATAAACTCTTCAGTTAGAAATCTGCACACTCTATGCATCTCTCATCCTTCTCACTTCTCAGTCCAGCCATCACTTCCTCTCTTACTGACCAAAATGGCTCCCAAGATCAACTCTGGTTTCGATATTGATCTTGACTCTTTCCAAGCCGCCGCCGAAAACTACAAGAGCGTCATAGCTCTTTTCACTGAAGCCGGTCTAAAAAAACTCATTTCAACAAGATGCAAACTCCTGGAAATCGAACTCACTGAGTCGATGAATCATGTTCAGATATCTGAACAAGGAGAGATTACAGGAACAATCCATGAAAGACCTTTCTCAATCTCTGCATAACATCTAAGGGATACCTTTGATCTTCCATCAGGTACACACAAACACTATCCTTGTTCAAATCAAAGGAAAAGCAAATTATTTTCTAAGAGTAGCTAAATGAATCTCCATCATCATTCCCTTATCAGGTAATGAACCTGTGGATCTCACTCCTGAGGAAATCAAAAACTTATTAATCACCATGAAATTCTCTAGAGATAGGCCAATCAACCTAAAGAAAATAGACTTCTCTGATGAATATAGGCTCTTGGCAGACATAGTAGGAAAAATACTACTATGCAAAATCTCTGCTCATGATGCAGTGCCCAAGCAGCAACTGAACATTATGGGGGCCCTTGTGCTGAAAAAGAAGATAGACTGGGGTAGCTGCTTACTGAAGATGATATGCCATAAATATTCTCACAAAGAGAATGCCTACATGAGGATCATGAGTCAGGTACTCCTTCACTCCTTCCCTGACCTATGTAGGTCAAAAGGAATTCCCATTCCTCCTGGAAAAAGGATGTTCATAGCCCTCTTCTCAAAATGGACCAGGCAAATCCCCAAGCCTGGTTCCATTCCTGAAAGGACTCCCTCTCCTCCAAATTCTCCTGTGCATCCATCTTCTCCACCTCCTCAGCATACAGACATCTCTTCCCTACCAACATCATCCACACCAATAGTCTCCACTACCCTCAAACCTCCTACCTTAACTACATCTTCACATACACCAATTCAATCACCACCTCTTCCTCCTCCTACTATCACATCCTCTCTACCTACATCATCTCACATACCTCATATATCAACAATCACTTCTCCACCTTTATCCCCTCCACCATTATCTCTTTCACCAACACACCCTGAACCATCTCCATCCACTGAAACTCTCATTACTCAGTGTATCCAGTCAGCAGCCCAAAGATTTCAAGAAATGCTGGATGGACACTGCCTTCAAATTCACCCCTCTATCAGGAACATGCAAACCCAGTTGGATGGGGTAAATGCCTCTGTGCAAGTACTCAAAACCTATGTGTCTTCATCTAAGGTTACTAAATCATTCTTAACCTCCTTGGCTAAGAAGGTCAAGAAGGGGGAGAAGTTAGATGAAGAACAGCTCTTCAGTCACAAATCTCACTCACACAAATCCTCTCCAACATCAAAATCTGATAGTCTTGCTCTGCTTAAGACCATTGGGAATGAAATAGTACCTGAGCTACATACTACAGAAAAGCTAACAGATGTATTTTCTATAGCAAGAGAAGCTGAACAACAAGTAGTTCTCTTTCAAGGGGAGGCAAGTAGAGTACAGAAAGAAGTTGAAAAGGAAGCTGAGGCTGAAGGTTTGGCTGAAAGTGAAAAAGAGAAAGAAGCTGAAGAAGCAGAAAAAGAAAGTATAAAGGAAGTTCTATCTCAGGAGGAGCAGACTGCTTTGACTTAGGGGGAGCTGAATGAACATCTTGCTACTGAGAAGGAACAACTCACCTCTATAAAAAGACCTGATCTCCCTTTAGTATTCTCCAGGAAGAGAAAAACTCCTCCTACTCCTCCTGAATGATATGTTGAACAATTTTGAGCAGAGCTCTATGTTCAATGCTTAATTACTGCTTGATCTGTACAAAAAGTCTGTTATATGATTATATTCTGATCACCTAATATATCTCAAAATATGCTTTGATGTGTTGATTAAAAGCTGATAAAATTTCTCTCTTAATAGGGTTAAGACAAATAGGGGAAGATTGTCGGGGAAATGATTTATCTTAACCCCTAGAAATGAGTAGAATATGTATTCTCAGAGTGAAAAATTAGTTTAAGTAAATATGCGTCGAATAGTAATCAACGCAACGTCGATGTGTAGTCGACGTATCTCTCACACTGAGTCGAAGTAATTCTAAACAGAATTCGACGTAACCAAAGTCGATGTAACTCTGATTTCTAGTCGACGCGCTCAGTAAAGTCGACGCACCACTGTCAATGCTCCTTCCATATTTTCTTCTCAACGTCTAGCCAGGCTGAAATCGACGCTCACGTCGAATAGTAATCGACGTACATCGATTTCTATGACAAATTCAAAAACACGCCAGATCTCTTTCCATCTTTCTGTAGATCTGAATTTTATGGAATTATATTATTCTTTTCTAGCCGTTCTGAATCAATCTTTCCTTCTAAATGATTCTTGGCTAATTTGATTAAGATTATTATGGACATTATTTGAAAATAGAATGATCTCTTTCCATCTACAGATATAATGATTATGGAAACTTTTCACTCTTACTATTTCTCTGTCTGCTAATTGATTATTCTCCTATAGCAATATTTTGAATAAACAGAGCTATAAATACACAAGGAGGTCGGCAAAGAAAAACAACAAGTGATCCACTCCATCCATTCGAAAAGGAGGAAAAGCTCCCAAGTGAAAAGTGAGAAAGCTGAGAAAAGTGAAAGAGTGCTGCAGCAAAGAAAAAGCCTTCTTCTTCTCCTCCTTCTGAAGCCATACTGCTGCCATTTGTGAAAGCTCTCACTGAAAGAGAGAGGCCTACAATCTCCTTCTCACTATAGAAGAGAGATTCCATTCACTATACTTTTGCTTCTAATCTTCTTGCTAGGAAGAAGATTCTTTCTTGCTTAAATTGTTTTTCTTCTACTTCTTCTTCTCATTCTTATTTCATTTTCAAATTGTGTAAAAGAGTTTTTAGAATCTCTCTTCAAAAAATTCAGTTGTAGTGGTTCTAAGAGTCTCCTTATCAAAAGACTCAGGCTGGTTCTAAGAGTCTCCTTATCAAAAGACTCAGTGCAAGATAGTGAATTCCTACCAAGGGGGTAGAAGAGTGGACTACCCAAAGTTTGGGGAACCACTATATTTCTTTGTGTTATGCTGTGTCTTTCTTTCTGCTATTTCTTTCTTTACTTGCTTAATTCTTGTTGGTGTGTGGGAAGCTTAAATCTGTGAATATTACATATATATATATTTATTAACTTTGCACAAAATATTTTTAAATCTCTATTCACCCCCCCCCCCCCTCTAGAGAATTCTAGTGAGGTTAACTGTGCACTTTCAGGCTGTAACTTCTCCAGCGATCTTCAGCGCTTCTATGGCCTCCAAGACGAAGAATGCTTGAACTCGTGGTGGAGAAAGATTGCAAACGATCCCGGATGGAAGTATGGTGGAGGAGATCGTCGGATGTGGTTTCCTATGGTGGAAAGGGTGAAAATGGCGGGCTTCCCTGGCTTTTCCCGCGAGAGGGATCATCCTCCCCGGAATCCGTCCTTAATGCTGCAGATTTCCTGCTTTAAATACTAAACAGGCAGAATTTTAGTCACGCATGGGCAAACGCACAGTCGTGCGTTGCCCGTGCATTATTAAATGATTAAACTTGACTTGAGGGAGAAGTAGAAGTGCCCGTGCATCTTACTCACGCACGGGCAAATCTGCCCGTGCATAAGAACGCGCGGACAAACCCATAATAGCTAAAATCAAGAAGAAATAGGTGATCGTGCATTTTACTCACGCACAGGCAAACTGCCTGTGCGTTAAAACGCACTACCAAAGTCAGAACACCGGATTCCATCCCAAATGAGAGCGCATGATTTCATCCGACCGTGCGTCAATAAAACGCTTGACCGTGCGTTGTACACAGTCATGATTTCTGGAGAGCGGGGTGATTCAACCACCTGCAAGCAAAGCAAACCAGCTGGGAATACACCTCCAGCACCAATCAAACACAGAAAAAGGATTGGGGAGCACCATGTGCTTACCCCCAATGACAAGGAGCGCAAATGCACACCAAAACGGGCCTAAGAGTGCACTTAGCATGGAATAACGAATATGAATGAAAACATGCCTAAAGTGTAGTGCATAGACTCGATAATCGGCCCAGATGAACCCATAAATGTGTATATAAATGGGACTCATCAAAACCATTTTTGGAATAACCTCACTCTGATACCACTTGTTGGATCTACTGGCGCCCTCAGAGGGGGTGAATAAGGATTTGTATGGAATTTAATTCAAAGGAAAAATATTGGAGTTTGTCAAAGTAGTTTCAAAATATTTAATAGAAAACATTATTAAAGCATCTTAGAGAAGATTATATTGAAGATTAATTTTCAAAAAAGGTGGAATTCAAACTCTATTCAATACCACTGACGGTAGGTGCTACCGCTAAGCGCTAGCTCACAGAGATTAGACTTCAAGAGTTATTCAGTACAAAAGAACCTTACAATATATTTTGCGTTAAACTTTGAGATACAATATTATTTAAAATATTTTAGAGTAAAATAAAATAAAGATAATAAGACAACGAAGGACATGATTTTATTACATGCAAATTTGATTGCAATCATAAGATTGTGATCTCCATGACACCGGAGATCGAAAGTAATGAATAACATGATCTTGGGTTTTCTATACCGAACCTCCCCCTGAGGACCAATTGGCTCTCTCCCTTCTTCCCTAGAAGGTCTTCAATCCCTCCCTAGACCTCCCTGGTCTAGACGACCCTAACCGATTATTTTTCCACAGAATCCTCACCGGAATTTAACGTCCTCCCCAGATGATTTCTTCACAGAATCCTCCCCAGAATCTGACATCCCCCTCGGACGATTTATCACGTCACACAAAATAATAAAGTAGAAGCAAAGAATTATAGAGATGAAATAATATATCTAGAAAGAAAATTTTCCTCCCTCAAATAGTCTTTGGAGGCAGTGAGCGGTCGACACTTTTGATTCTAGTTCCTTGTGAGATTTATCATCTTCAGATTCACGTTCACATTTGGACTCAATAGTGATCTTCTTCCTTGCTCGAGAGGCTGAAAGTTCTTTACTCCTTTCTCCTTGGACAGTGGCTATGTACAACCCTCATATTTGCTGAGCCGACGTGGCCTAGCACAGATAGCGGGCGCAACGGACAAAACCATCGAAGGTCATCAAAGATAAAAAAGAGAAGGCCCGGGGGGCAAGTTTTCTTGGGCGAGCGGACCTTGGGTCCACTCGCCTAAGGCCCCGGGCGAGTGGACTATCGGTCCACTCGCCCGAGTCGGGGGGCGAGTGGACCTTGGATCCACTCGCCCAAGGCGGGGAGTGAGTGGACTCAAGGTCCACTCGCCCCCAAGCCTGCAGGTGAGTAGAACTGTGGTCCACTCTCCCAGGGCGGGTGGACCCTCGGTCCACTTGCCCGGGCAGCTGGGCGAGTGGCCCTATGGTCCACTCGCCCGGTAAGTTGAGTGGACCATAAGGTCCACTCGCCCAGCTCAGGTGGTGGACCTTGGTCCATCCATCCGACCCCCGGTAAGGGGGGAGTGGACGTCTCATCCTCCACTCGCCCCCCTCTTGCTTCGATCATCCAGTTTTGTGGTTGAGCTGCGGATAGCCGAATTTTGGCTATCCGCAGCCCAATTTTGGGAAGTTTATAAATAGACCCCCATGGGCACCTTGGGAAGGGATGTTGGTACCCCCCTCCCTCGAGTGAGTGTTGTGAGCAAGCACTACCCCTCCCTCCCCCAGTCATGGAAGGTGGATGTTGGACCTCCATGCTGCAGCTTAAGGGGTCCATTTGCGGACTTAGGTGTTCTTCAAGGGCAAGGTTCTTCGGTTCTTAGTGATTGGTCAAGGGTCTCGCTCGGGTCAAGTAAGGGTTAGCTGCATCTCCCTTTCGAACATCGAGACCAGTTCTCTGTTTTCAACATTCTGGTGCGGTGAGCGTGGACGCAGCTGGTTCGGAAAGATCTGAGCAAGTCCCATGGCTGGAAGCGAAGGGCCAAGGAACTCACCTCCTCCCAATAGGTTGCGGCCATTGACAGGGGAAGAGGAAACAGGGAAGACAGATCAAGCACGTCGGGAAGGGAAGGAACCGGCCTCGGAGGAAGGTTTGAGCCTCCAAGCGCGAGTGCTCTTCAACAGCTCGCCCACGACCAGCTGCCCCGGTGATGGGGTTGGGAGAGTGCCCCGTCTCACCAGGGAGGGTGGCGAAGTCCCTTATACGAGCTGATTACCTCAGCTCCCATTCCAGATGGGTTGGGAGAGCCTTCCATGTCCTACTACGCAGGGAAGGACGACCCTCTCCGGCATCTCCAGTGGTTCAAAGAAATGGCCTCGATCAGGGAGATGCCGGACGCCTCCAAGTGCAGGCTCTTCGCCAGCAATTTCAAGGGAGAGGCAAAAGACTGGTTCCACCAGCTCCTATCAGGTATCATCTACAGCTTCAAGGACCTGCGCCGAAGATTCTTGCTGAGATTCTCCACCTCGAAGAAGAGGTGGGAGGGAGCAGAGGCCCTATTCTTGATTCGACAGAAGCAGGGGGAGACGCTGGGAAGCTACGCAGACCAGTTTCAGGAACAAGTCCTCCACCTCCAGGTTGACAAGGGAAGCGGGAGGGGCCAGGAGAAAGAAAAGGAATAAGAAGACAAAGAAGATGGAGGAAGTAATGAAGGAGATGGTCAGGTTGCATGTGACAAAGTAGGCCCAGAGAGGTGCGTTGTAATAAGCAGGTAACTCCTCGATGATGAATGAAAAAGGTTTAAGGTAACGCCTATGGTAAGTGGCTTGGGAAGGTGTTGAGTTCCTCTGCCTCTAGGTGAAGGTAAGCACCAAGGACGTGGATGGGTACTCCGCCCCCATTTGGTAAGATCCCCGACTAGAGACCATTCTCCGGGCTCAGTCATGCCGACAGATGGGAGACTCATCGGGTCGACTCGCTGCTTGACTAAGTGGCTTGGGAAGTTGTTGAGTTCCTCTACCTCCAAGTGAAGGTAAGCACCTAGGACGTGGATAGGTACTCTGCCCCCATTTGGTAAGATCCCCGACTAGAGACCATTCTCTGGGCTCAATAATGCCGACAGATGGGAGACTCATCGGGTCGACTCGGTTTTCGACTAAGTGGCTTGGGAAGGTCTTGAGTTCCTCTGCCTCCAGGTGAAGGTAAGCACCTAGGACGTGGATGGGTACTCCGCCCCCATTTGGTAAGATCCCCGACTAGAGACCATTCTCCAGGCTCAGTCATGCCGATAGATGGGAGACTCATCGGGTCGTCTCGCTGCTTGACTAAGTGGCTTGGGAAGGTGTTGAGTTGCTCTGCCTCTAGGTGAGGGTAAGCACCTAGGACCTGGATGGGTACTCTGCCCTATTTGGTAAGATCACCGACTAGAGACCATTCTCCAGGCTCAGTCATGCCGGCAGATGGGAGACTCATCGGGTCAACTCACTGCTTGACTATGTGGCTTGGGAAGGTGTTGAGTTCCTCTGCCTCTAGGTGATAGTAAGCACCTAGGACGTGGATGGGTACTCCGCCCCCATTTGGTAAGATCCCCGACTAGAGACCATTCTCCGGGCTCAGTCATGCCAGCAGATGGGAGACTCATCGGGTCGACTCGCTGCTTGACTAAGTGGTTTGGGAAGTTGTTGAGTTCCTCTACCTCCTGGTGAAGGTAAGTACCTAAGACGTGGATGGGTACTCCGCCCCCATTTGGTAAGATCCCCGACTAGAGACCATTCTCTGGGCTCAGTCATGCCGGCAGATGGGAGACTCATCGGGTCGACTCGTTGCTTGACTAAGTGGCTTGGGAAGGTTTTGATTTCCTCTGCCTCCAGGTGACGGTAAGCACCTAGGACGTGGATGGGTACTCCGCCCCCATTTGGTAAGATCCCCGACTAGAGACCATTCTCCGGGCTCAGTCATGCCGACAGATGGGAGACTCATCGGGTCGTCTCGCTGCTTGACTAAGGGGCTTGGGAAGGTGTTGAGTTCCTCTGCCTCTAGGTGAAGGTAAGCACCTAGGACGTGGATGGGTACTCTGCCCCCATTTGGTAAGATCCTTAACTAGAGACCATTCTCCGGGCTCAGTCATGCCGGCAGATGGGAGACTCATCGGGTCGACTCGCTGCTTGACTATGTGGCTTGGGAAGGTGTTGAGTTCCTCTGACTCCATGTGATGGTAAGCACCTAGGACGTGGATGGGTACTCCGCCCCCATTTGGTAAGATCCCCGGCTAGAGACAATTCTCCGGGCTCAGTCATGCCGGCAAATGTGAGACTCATCGGGTTGACTCGCTGCTTGACTAAGTGACTTGGAAAGATGATGAGCTCCTCCGCCTCCAGGTAAGTTAGGCCCCTAGGACGTGGATGGGTATTCCACCCCCAGTTGGATTGAAAGAGTGTTGAGTTCCTCTGCCTCCAGGTAAGATAGGCCCCTAGGCGTAGACGGGTACTCCGCCCCCAATTGGTTTGGGAAGGTGTTGGGTTCCTCTGCCTCCAGGAAAGATAAGCTCTTAGGACTTGGACGGGTACTCCGCCCCCAATTGGTTTGGAAAGGTGTTGAATTCCTCTGCCTCCAAGTAAGATAAGCCCCTAGGACGTGGACTGGTTCTCCTCTTCTGGTTGGTCTGACAAGTTGGTCTAAGGTATGACAAGATAGTAAACTCTTTCCATCAAAGGAAGAGATCTCAAACCAGACAATCATTATATTTGAACATCGAAGAGTTGAAAAAGCTAGAAGGTTCACTGAATGGTTTCACGTTCAGAGATAACATAGATTACATAGGAAAACGCTTTGTCCTTAATAGTTAGCACACTGATGAAAATACAAACTAGTCATTGCTTATGAAAAATAAAAAAGAGGGAAGGTTCCTAGCAACTCCGACATTCAAGGGTAATAGCCATCGCTAGAAGAGGACGAGCTGGGACGCGCGGGGGAGGGGTAGAGCTTGAAAAGGATATCGCTAGCAGAGACCCCCCTCCAATCATCCTGAAGGGCATCCTCCCTATGAAGGGAGACCACCAAGGCCTTGGCCGTCTTCATCGCAATCTTCCTCCGGGAGCTCTCAGCCCTAGCACGGTAAGGTGGGACGAGCGCCGCCGTCCGCAAGGATCCACCTCTCTCCCCCTCCCGCAATTGCCTCTAGGCTTCAACAAGCTGAGCCCTCAGGTCATGCACCTCTTGATCTGACTCCTCGCATCGCCTCCTGAGCGAATCAGCAGCCTCTAGTCCCTGCGGGTGAAAAAGGTAAAGAGGTTATAGCCGCTGAAGAAAGGAGAGGTGAAGAAGAAGGGAAGGGTCACCAAAGCAAGCACGAACCAGGCCCTCGGATGACTACTCCAGGTGCCTCCCAGCGGTGACTAGGAATGTGGTAAGGTCAGCAGTCCTCTCTTTGGTAGCCTGACTTGACGCATCGGCTTGCCTCAGCTTCTTCGAGAGACTAAGACCTCGGCGGTCAGTCATATGTGAGAGTTTGGCTGCATGAAGTAGGGCTTGCGAGCTCATGCAGGCAAGTTCACGCATGGACTTTTTCTTGTAGGAGGCCGCATCCTGCCAGCCATAGAGGCCAAAGGAGAGGTTATACGCTGCATCCCCGAGAGGTTCACTCTCTATCCAGGAGGGTTGCTGGGAGGTGATCGATACCCGGTTCATGACTTCATCCCACTGAAGGATAAGGTCCCCGAAAGAGCCGGCGGCGTTCACCCCATCTCGAAGTTGGGATGGTTGGCCAATGCGTTGGGATCACTCGGTTCCACCTTCTCCCTCAGCTCTACCCCTGAGTCCTCCCTGCAGAAAGCCTTCCCCCGCCGCATTGTTGGTCCTCTTGGCGGGGAAGAAGGCGTAGCCTCCTCCACCACTTGCTCCTTATCTCTCCGTTGCCTCAACACGTGGACGTTCAGGGCAGAGGCGCGTGCAGCGGCAACCTCCTTGATGAACCAGCGGGCGGATGAAGAGCTCCCCCTTGTGAAGGGAGGGTGCCGTGGAAGAGCTCGCTCACCTACAAGAATCAAGGCAAGGGTAAGTGTCCATGGGTGCGAGTGAAAAGAAATCAAAGGGGGAGAGTAAGAGACATCAGAAGGGAGGGGATACCTATCCCAGGTCAACGTAGGTAAGCCGGTCAATGTTCCTCCGGAGGTGCTCACCCTCGAAGCTCGCACCCTCAAGGTAGCTATGAAACAAAGCTGCTTCCCCACCTAAGTGAGGGGCCTTGCAGGCCTTCTCAGACCTCTGGATGGGTGAGAGGGGGATGTCACCAAGGTCACATTGGATTAACACGAAGGTGTCTCTCCAGTGATGGACCTTGTTGGAGGTCTCGCACACCTTCACATGCATACCGGTCAGGAAATATACCCCATCAGTGGTCGCTCGAAAGACGAACACTTTGCAAAACATGGTTAGGTCAAACTCAACCCGTTCCTCTCACAGGTAGCAGGTATAGGCCGTTAACATCGAGATCGCGTTCGAGTTGACCTGAGCAGGGACTACGTCGAAGTAGTTCAGGAACTCTTTCACCTTAGGCCATAAGGGAAGTCGTAGACCAGCTTCGAAGTGGGCAAGCGGGAAGGCAAGCCAGTCCTCATAGAAAGAATCAATTGCCTCGCCTAGCGATGGGCGTCGAGACGTCCACCCCTCGGGAAGGTAGGAGTTATTGAATGCCAAGAACTCCTCTTTAGATACCTTCCCTTCAGGGAAGGAGTGTTCGGAAAAATTAACCGCGCTTTGCTCCCAACCATTTCTAGTGACGGGAGGGCAGTTGGGAGCCATCTCGCAAGGTAAGGAAGAAAGAAGAGAACCGACCTAAAGAAGAATGCAAAATAAGGGAAGGGGGCGAATGTGATGGTAAAGGGGAAGAAGGTGAAAGTAACCTCTGATAGAAGTTGAAAGTGAGGTTTACATCTTAGATTTACTCTAGAGGGGGGGGGGGGTGAATAGAGTTTTAAAAGGTTTTTCACTTATTTTTATAGCAGAATTAAAATAGTGATATTTATATATGTATAATAGAGTGAGTTATAAAAACAAAACACAAAGAGATCACACAGCACAGTACAGAAAAATAAACACAAAAACAGAAGAAACAAGGATTTATAGTAGTTCCCCAATAAACCTGGGTACATCTATTCTTCTACCACCCTTGGTAGGATTCCACTAGGTTTTTGATCAGGTGCCCTATCACCAATGCAGTTTTGATCAGGTGTCCAAACATCAATGAGCTTTTGATCAGGTGCTCAAACCAACCACAGGTTTTTGATCAGGTGCCCTGCCACCAAGGGGTTAACTTTTGAAGGGAGTTAGAACCCTATACAAGATGGGATAAAGGTAAATAAAAAGGGTTATGAAGTTCTTCTCTGTCAATAATCTGAGAGAAGACTAGTGGTTTGTGTTGATGTAAAGCTCCCCCTGTCTGATAGAAATGGTTGACAGTTGAGGATGGAGCTTTCACTTGAATGAAACAAATCTTCTTTGAAGTTGATGAATCTGAGAGACAATGTTTCTCAGATTTGTTGTTGCTCTTGAAGATTATGAAACTTGCAGCAGAATACTGAGAGATTGATCTTGTTGATCTCAGAGATTGAATGAGTGCTGCTTGAGGAAGATGAACATCTGAAAGCTTTTTCTTTTTCTTCCTGTATATATTTTCTCGACTGTATCTTCCTCTTTTCTTCCTATCTTGCTGTACTGCTGTCTTCTTCTTTTATTTTTCCTTAGAGAAAAATCTCTGACCGATTTGAAATTCAAATCTTTTAATTTAAGGAATAAAATATTCTGAATAGATATTCTTGGAACTGCAATCTGATTCAGTAAATAAACTTTAACTCTTTACCATTTCCATGAAAGTGTCCTTTTCCAATATATGTCAACGACTACTTTCTCGAGAGAAGAGAATGGAAAGGAAATAAATAAAGGAACAAATCTTTTACTTATCTGGAAATGAATAGATCCAAATAAAAGAATAGATCCATTGCTGATAGTCGATCTAAGTTCAGATAATATAATATAACTGATCTTTCTGAAATAACCAATCTGAAGAGAAATTTTGTCGATCTGAGAGAAGAGTTCATCGAACTGAAATGGATTCGTCAAACACAGTCTGGAGTTCGTCGATCTCAAGCTAGAGGTCATCGAACTGAGAGATAAATCTGATAAGCTAGCTGGAATATTGAATTCGTTGAGCTGAGAAGAACTTTCATCGATCTGAACATCTTGATACTTATTCTTCGACCGCAGAGCTGAGTTCATCGAACGCAGATGTCTGTTTCTTACAAAACTAAGACACAAGCCTATCACCAAGAAACTGGCAAGTTCTTGATGTGCTTTTCCTGTCTACTCTGCATCCAGCATAATCAGAATTTGAGAATCCAGTTAATTCAAATTCTGATTCAGTTGGATACCAGAGTCCTAGATTTGGACAACCCTTTATATATCTCAAAATTCTTTTTAGTAAAATTAGGTGAGATTATTTGGGGTTAACTTGGAACCTAGCACAAATACATTTAGCAAACATTATGTCTGGTCTACTAGCTGTTAAATAAAGTAATGAGCCAACAATATCTCTATATACTTTCTGATCAACAGGTTTCCATGCTTCATCAGTATAAACAATATCATTGGAGGGCATGGGTAATTTCATGGTGGAAGCATCAGACATACCAAATCTTTTCACTAATTCCTTAGCATACTTAGAATGTGATATGGATATGCCATTTGGGGTTTGCTTCACTTGAAGACCAAGGAAGTAAGATAACTCACCCATACTACTCATTTCAATTTTAGATTGCATTAGGTCAGAAAACCTTTTGCATAGATTTGAATCAGTAGAGCCAAATATAATATCATCTACATAAATTTGAACTAGTAATGTTTTATTTTTATGTATCCTAAAAAATAAGGTTTTATCAACAGAGCCTCTACAGAATTTGTTCTCCAAAAGAAAATTAGCTAAGGTCTCATACCATGCTCTGGGAGCTTGCTTGAGACCATAGAGAGCTTTATTAAGCTAAAATACAAAAGAAGAGTGGGTTGGAGAGATGAAACCTGGTGGTTGTTCCACACAGAATTCTTCTTTGATATCTCCATTCAGAAATGCACTCTTCACATGCATCTGATATACCTTGAACTTCTTGAATGCAGCAAATGCAAGAAAAATCCCTATAGCTTCAAGTCTAGCTACAGGAGCAAAGGTTTGATCAAAATCAATTCCTTCTTCCTCAGAATATCCTTGGGCTACTAATCTTGCTTTATTTCTGATGATTATGCCTTGATCATCTAGCTTGTTCCTAAATGTTGGAGCCTATGTTTCGCATCTCTTAGTTTGAGAATAACAAATACCGTGTTGTATTTGATCTTGTATTTTGTGTGTTTATAGTGTGCAGGATTTACAGGAACTATAGCTACATGAGTAGTTTGCTGATTGGAGACGACTCTCTGGAAAGAGAGCTAACCCTCGCGTTAGTTGTTAATACCCCGCGTTAACAACCGTTGAGAAGAAAACCGCTGAGATGAAAACCGCTGAGAAGGAATCCATTGAGAAGCTAGAGACAACGCCAGCGTTAGGGCTTATCGCTGGGCGATAGCCGTTCGATGAACTTCGCTAGCCATTCGACGAAATGTGATGTCGGTCGACGAAACTGCGTTCGACGAAATCTGAAGGCGTTCGACAAAAGGAGATTCCGTTCGACGAAATGAACTTGCGCTCGATGAAATTGCGCTTGATAAAACTACGTTTGATGAAATCTGAAGGCGTTCGAGGAAAGAAGATTCCATTCGACGAAATGGACTTGTGGTCGACGAAATTGCGCTTGACGAAACTGCGTTCGATGAACGTTGAAGGCGTTCGACAAACTTTGATTCCGATCGATGAAAGCGCGTTCGACGAAATGAGTTTCATTCGATGAAATTAGTTTCTTCCACGATCCCGACTGTTTGCACAATTTCAGCCATGACAATGCACATTCACTAATGCCGGCGTTAGTGATTAATGTCATGTGTTAGCTTCCGAGGCTATTTAAAGTACAGCTCCTCTCATTCCTCATTGAGATGATTCTAGAATTCTGATACTTTGGAGAGAGGTTTGTCTACAGCACTTAAGAGATCTCCCTTGGGCTAACATGAAGATCTAAAGAATATTTTGAAGGAGAAGGTCTACAACGCATATTCCATACGAGGACGATCATTGTAAGAATGCCAACATCTACATCGTCTTTGTCTTCACCTTCAGAATTTCTTGGGGAGTTTCTCTTTACTTATCTTATAATCTTTTACTTTTTCCTTTTGTAATTTGTGTTGAGAAATCGTTTGGTGAGAACGTCAGATTCCGGGAAGGATTCTATGGGTAAATTTGCCTTGTGTTAGCGACTAGGTCCTTGTGAGGCTTAGGGGGTAATTCGCAGCCTTGTACATGGCGACTAGGTCGAGGTTAGATCTAGGGGTGGTTAGAGGCCTTATCTGGGGATAGATAGGCTATGGCCAACCGGTCCTTGGGAGAAGGACAGGTGAAACAACAAAAAGTGTTTTTACATATTCACGCCTTGATTTCTAGCGTTATTGAAATCACACATTTATGTATTCAATTTATTATGAAATAAAATCATGTCTTTTAATGATCTATTCAATTGATTTTATTTCCTCTTCAAGAATGTTCTAATTTACATTTTCATCAAAGTATTAAAATTAACATTTGTGTAATTATCTTTGAAATACAATAATCGTTTTCATTATCACTGATTTTCTGGAATTGTATTTCATTTAAGATTTCATAATTAAAATCACTGTGAAGATCTTTTTGTGTTAAGGATTATATTCTGGAGAGCTAACGCCCAGCGTTAACACTTAACGTCAGGGTTAGCAACTGTTAACAAAAAGTTTTTGTTTCTCTTATTTAAAAAGGAATCGTCAATACAATCTTTTTTGAGATATCAAAATATATTTTCTTCTAAAATATCCCTAAACTTTGATCACAAACTTTGATAAATTTAATTAAGATCTAAAATTCCATAAAGCCCTTATTCACCCCCCCCCCCCCCCTCTAAGGGCGCCGTAAGATCCAACACGTGGTATCAGAGCTAGGTTATTCCAATACGGCTTCACAACCGGGAATAATGGCGCTTCATGATCTCGCATCTTCTAGAGGTGATAATTTTTATGAAAATGAAAAATCATTATGTCCACCATTATTTATGGGTGAAAATTATAATGGGTGGAAAACACTTATGGAAAAATTTCTTAAAACTTTGGATATTGAAGTTTGGAATATTACAATTAAAATGCCTCCAATTATTCTAAATAAAGATGAAATGTTTGTAAATGCCAAATCTATGAATAGTCAATATTGTGCTCTAGATAGAAATATTTTCAAACTTATTTATACGCTTCCTAATGCTTTTGAAGTTTAGAAATTTTGTGAGAATACTTATAGTCTTCCTTCCACAGATAATGAACAAGAGGAATTGCTTATGGATCCAAGAGAAGAAATCGACGAGGACTCATGCTTGAGGAAGATCTATCTAAGAGAGAAACAATATTGAACTCAATTGATGGCAAAACATCAAGCAAAAGAGAAGACGGAAATTATAGCAAGGTAAGAAAATCTAAATCTTCTCTTTTTGTTACAAATTCTATTTCTACATTTCGTGTGCTTAAATTTGCTAAACGTAAAATTTCAAAATTGAAACATGCTAATTCCAAATTACGTTTGGAAAATAAAACTATATAAGCAAACACTAAAGTAGAATCTTATATTGATGTTTCAAATTCTCTTTCATGCTCTCTTAAAAATGCTAAACCTTGTTTTGATTATAATACTTTTAAAGAAGAACTCAAGGTTTTGGAAAAAGATCTTTTAACTTCAAAAGAGCATAATGAAAAAATGTTAAAAGAAAATGACAATTTAAAGGATAAACTAAAATCATTAAAAATGTTTATTCAAAATTTTTCATATAATAAAAAATCTTTTATTTCTAGTTTATCAAATTATCAAAAGTCTAAAAGCTTAACTTCATATTATAAGAGTATGTCTATAAGAAAGAGTGGAAATGAAAATCATCAAAATAAGAACCAATCATTTACAACATATTGTAACCCACTTTTTCAACATTCAATTCTTAAGAATGACCATCACTCTTATAAACTCTCAAAGAATCCATGTAATAAAATTCATTATGATTATCAACATCAATGTATTTTGAAAAATAATTTGAATAAACATAAATCCCAAATGAATTATTTTTCAAACAACTATCATCACAAAAAGATGTCAAATAATCATAATATGAATTTAAAAGATAAACAACCAAAGTATGAATGGAGGCCCAAAATTGAAAACGAAACACTAGCTCCACTTGTAAAGGCCCATTCATCACTATCTCTCCAAAAGCCAACACGATGTATTTGGGTACCCAAAGGAACCATCACACTTGGTCCCCTTTGGATACATAAATCTCTCATTCCCTAGGAATCATTGTATTGCATGAAGTAGAAATAAATTTAAAATGGAATATCATTACTCTACTTCATGATATGTTTAATTGCTTTTTCTTTTGTTTATTTTTTATTTTTGAGCCAACTTTTTTATGATCACTTTATATATCATGAGATATGACTTTCATTTTAAGTCTAATGTTTAACAAATCAAATTGAATTAAATTGAACATAAAGTCATAATTTTTTTAAGTGATCTATCTTTTTTTTAATGTTTTATCCTTTTTAAATCCATTGTCTATAAATGTCTTATATTATCATTATAAATTGAATGCTAAATTTGCTAAATGATATTATCAAGACTAATGAAATTACTTTCAAAACTGGATTTAAATGGACTTTTAGGGGTCTTAGGCTAAAATATTAAATGCACAACTTATTGTATATTTGTCTATTTTTCGTTGTTGCATATAATAGCCCCTATATTGAAAATCATAATCGAGAAAAATCGGAATCAAATAATATAAAAAACAATGTGTTTTAAATCAAATATTGTAACTCTGTTGCTAACGCCAGGCGTTATCACTAACACTGGCGGTAACATATTTTCATAAAAATTTTGATTTCTCTAATTATTATTTTTCTGAAAAATTATTTTACTATGTTAAGTATCATTATTTTCAAATACCTTGTATTTGTTTTGTCTAATTTCTACAAATTAAAATCAAAAAGAAAATTTACAAAAATGATGAATATGATTTCACAATCACCACCATGATCTATTAATATCCTATGCTAAAATTCACTATAATCATATATCACAATTCATGATCTATCAAGAACTATCGTAAATCAATTATTTCTATCAACCTTAGGAATTATGAAATATATGATTGCTATTGATATTATAATTTCATATCTTGTTTTGTGTGTGAGAAATGAATCTTTATTATTTGCATGTATCTCATTATATTTAGACCTAAGAATTAACTTGATATCAACAAGATGAAATCAAATAGAATTGTCACTTCTTTTTAGGTCTATGAAAATTCAAAACTCTATGTTTGAATACATGCAATTCAATTATATATTTGTCCAATTGTACTTAGCTTTGCACCTTGTTGTCGTAATTCATCAAACTAGCATCATCACTTACCATTGGTAGAAATCAATGTCCATGCTAGTTATATATCTTGTAATGCTAAAGTAAATTATATTACTAGAATATGAAAATCATAATTTCCTTTGTAGTTATTTGCATGAATAAAAATTTTCTAAATGGATTTAAAATCAACAATCTTCGATATAAGTGTAAATCCAAAACTAATAATGCAATTATACCATAGTTTATATATATATGGCTTACACGCTTAGTATGTCCATAATCATTACACCTATGACATGTGCACTAGGCGGAAAGAATGCTAGGTTGAGCATTGTCTTTTGTATGCATATGGGACTAACACCCTAACCTACGTCATGTGTGCAGCTCCTCATGACCATCCGTCGCTTAGTATGGGGCTAGAGTGTAGTCATGTTGTTAAGGTATCTTGATCTTAGATATACTTATATTATATTCATTGCATGAACATCATCTCACTCTTTATACATAAATCATGCATATTTGTTTTTTGTTCTAACATTGCATCTTGTGTTTGCATATTTTATTATTTTGAGCTTTAATGTTTTTACAAAACACAAGTATTTGAAAAATCACTAAAAACATGCTAAAGAGCCTTCAAATCTAATCAATATACTCTGAAATTTCAACTGAAGGAAGACCTCTTTATAATACAAATGAATTGTGAAAAATGTTTTTCAAAACATCAAATTTTGTAGTTCTGCCTCGGCGTTAAGAAGCTAACGCGTGGTGTTAGCTCCTTTGCTCCAAAAATTTTTTTATTGTTTTGAGAAATTTCTGGTATTATTTTAATGTTTTGTGTGTGTTTTGTTTCGCTGTTTTGTAAAAAGTTTTCAATCTTTTTATTTCCTTTAAAACAAAATTTTATTTCTTTTCATAAAAAATATATGTATTTTCTCATGCATTAATTTGGGTTTATTTCTCTGGCATAGAATATCATTTACAGATTAGGCTAAAAGACTTCTATGTTTTCCAGAGAATATATAAAAAAAACAATTACAAAATTACAAAACAATTTCAAAGAACAAAAATATGTTTTTTTTTCTTTATGTGTGTTTATTGTTTTGTGCATATATAAAATTCAAAAATTTATAAAAATTGCTTGTTATTCATTGCCATTGTCAAGGATGATTAATTATATCAATTAAAGATTAAATACAATGTTTAATTTAACCTTCAAGTTTGTTAAAAAACATTATCTTGTATTTGTCATGCCTTGAAAATTATCTTGTTATGTGCAATGAAATTGATTGTAGATAAACATGTGTAGAAATGCTTAGCATGCTTTTAAGTATGAGTAATGTATTATGTTTGATAATGATTCATTCGCTCACTTATTCTTGATAACTTACATGTGTTTACAATTTTATTCTTGCATGATTGTATAGTGTAATAACATAAGTAATTAAAATGCTTAAATAGACTACCTACACAACATTGAATTGGTTATTACAATTCTGTCTTTCATGCACTTATTCGTTAGAGAAATGTGGTTTCAAATGCTATGTTTGCAAATCAAGTGAATTCGGAGTCCTTAGTCACTAAACAAAAAAACAAATAATCAATGACAAGGAAAACTCCACCAAGCACTACTCACCCTCGTGATAAGTCTTAATGAGCATTGTGAGGTTGAGCACCTTGGCTAAGAATTATAAAGTGTCTTGTTGCAAACATTTATACATCACTTCTCTTAGTACACCGGATCACAAAAAAATGAAAATAAAGCTAAAAAGTATAAATGTGATCCCCAAGCACTACTTTGCATCCTGATAAGTCTTAATAAGCATTGTGTGTGCAGAGAATCTTGGTAGTTGTACTCTTTATTTATGTGCATTGAAATATTGTGGAAGTAATAATATTTGTGTATTTTAATGTTGTGTTATTTCATTATATATGTCATGTGTTTTTGATTGATTCACTTGTATACTTTATCAAAACACTACTTTGTACACATCATTATCTTTCATACAACTTATACTCATGAGAATTGGATCCTAATGCTCATCTACTCCAATCTCTATAAACTTAAGTAAATGCAGTAGATAACAAAGCATGATCGCTACAATGTTTATGTTTACTTGAAATGCAAATTTTATTACATTGTAGTTTTTGTATCTTTTCTTGATATTATGAAATCATGATTGCAATTTTATATTAATGAAATAACATCTCTTGAATCTATAACTCAAACGTCAACTTTTCAAATTTAAAACTCATTATCCTTTGTACGATTTTATCTTCTAAAATGATGTTTATGTTTAAGAGTGCTTATTATATTCTTCTGCTAAGTTTACCACTTATGCTCATTCATGTCTTTTTTTAAACACCGTTGTATTCTATCTTTTCTCTTTTCAACAAGAGGTATCTTAAAATAGAATGCTTACTTTATCATGTCAGCTATGTTGCTTACTACTATATGTTCCATCATGCTTATATTTTTCTCAACAAGTAGTATTTAACAAACTTTTGATTGCATCCTATTTTTCTTCTCATAAAACATATTACTCCTTATTACATACTCACTCCTAAACCCTCTTTTGATACTACCAAAAGGGGAGATTAAATTGCATAAATCTATTATTTAGGGGGAGTACATTATAATAATATTAAACTCAAAAAAGGGGTATCTTTGTAGGGGGAGTAATCATATAGGAGGTGCATACACTATCATATGCTCGATCATGACAATCCTTCAATAAGTGGTTCCTTATCTATCTTAGAAGATATACACTCATCCCTACCCACTTTTGCTAATAACAAAGGGGGAGAATAAATTGAGAAATTTAGTAAAATAGATATTTAGGGGGAGTAAATTATAAGAGAACACTTATGTAGGGGGGAGGACTTCATATCGAAAGAGTATGCATTATCGCTATTAAATCTATCTTGCTTTTAACCTGTCATTCATGCATATATTTTTACCTCACTTATCTATAAACACAAATGGTCTTAATCTCACTAATTTCTCATACAGGTATTTGTTATTATCAAAAGGGGGAGATTGTTGGAGCCTATGTTCCGCATCTCTTGGTTTGAGAATAACAAATACCATGTTGTATTTGATCTTGTATTTTGTGTGTTTATAGTGTGCAGGTTTTACAGGAACTATAGCTACATGAGTAGTTTGCTGATTAGAGATGACTCTCTGGAAAGAGATCTAATGCTCGCGTTAGTTGTTAACGCCCCGCGTTAACAACCGTTGAGAAGAAAACCGCTGAGACAAAAACCGCTGAGAAGGAATCCATCGAGAAGCCAGAGACAACGCCAGCGTTAGGGCTTATCACTGGGCGGTAGCTGTTCGACGAACTTCGCTAGTTGTTCGACGAAATGTGATGCCGGTCGACGAAACTTCATTCGACAAAATCTGAAGGCGTTCGACGAAAGGAGATTCCGTTCGATGAAATGAACTTGCGCTCGACGAAATTGTGCTTGACGAAACTGCATTCGATGAAATCTGAAGGCGTTCGACGAAAGAAGATTTCATTCGATGAAATGGACTTGCGCTCGACGAAATTGCGCTTGACGAAACTGCGTTCGACGAACGTTGAAGGCGTTCGATGAACTTTGATTCCGATCGACGAAAGCGCGTTCGACGAAATGAGTTTCGTTCGACGAAATTAGTTTATACCACGATCCCGATGATTTGCACGATTTCAGCCATGATAGTGCACGTTCACTAACACCGGCGTTAGTGATTAACGCCACGAGTTAGCTTCCGAGGCGATTTAAAGTACAGCTCCTCTCATTCCTCATTGATATGATTCCAGAATTCTGATACTTTGGAGAGAGGTTTGTCTACAACAATTAAGAGATCTCCCTTGGGCTAACATGAAGATCTAAAGAAGATTTTGATGGAGAAGGTCTACAACGCACACTACAACAAAATACACTTTTTAGTAAGGACTAAAATCGTTACAAAAGGTAACCAATACCGTTACACAAAGTTGTTGTAACGAAAATTTTTTTTACGTGACCACCGTTACCTGAAGCTCGAATCTAAAAGTTCTCGTAACAAATTTTTGTTTGTCGTTACAAATAATTTATTCGTGACAAACATTACTTCCTCACAATAAGATGAGCTATGGTAAAGAATATTTCATTACAAATGTTTGGCTTCTTCCCCACTAAAGAAATTATATTTATATATCAAATATATAAATTTTTCGTTACAAATGTTTGATTTCTTCCTCACAAAAAAATTATATTTATATATCAAATATATTGAAATTAATTTATCATTACAAATACTATTTAAAGTATAAATATTAATTTTGACATCAAATTTCTGAAAGCCTTAGCTAAAGACAAGATAAAATCCTGAAAACACATATAGATTATAATTATTAAATTTGAACTACATGTATTTATTTACAAAAAATTAATTACATAGAGTAAAGCTAGTATTATCTCATCTAGAACAATACAATATTACATAACAATAAGATCGACATGTTTTAAATATGACATCAACTTCGACACTTTTCGACTAATCAATCTTCCGTCACTTTTCGACTACTGAATCTTCCGCCACTTTATGACTAATGAATCTTCTGTCACTTTCCCACCACGGCACCAGCACCCTACAAATAAAAGAGAGCAATAGTTAATGTTTAAAAAAACATGAGAGTAGAAACCTCATACACACTCATATCCATGCATAAACAATCCACACATACACCCCATAAAACAAACATACATTAAAACACGCACACACACCATCAATACACACAAACATCCATACATACACACACACACCATAGAACGCGCACACACACACACACACCATCCAGTAGTTCATAAAAGCACACATACATTAAAATTCAGTAGTGAACTGCTTTTAGCAGTTCACTAATTTTTTAGTGAACTACTAGAGCAGTTTGCTGAATTCAATGAATTGCTAGAGTAGTTGCTAAATTTGATGAACTGCTGGAAAGTTGTTCACTGAATGATTCACCGATTTCAGTGATCTGCTCCAGCAATTCACTAATATTAGTGATGTGCACCAGTAGTTCACTAATTTTAGTGGTCTGTTGAAAGGATGAAATGTGTTAGCTATATGAGTTTGAAATTTGGTAGCTATACAATCAAGATCTTTTGAATTTGTGATCACAAGATAAGTAATTTACATTTAAAAGAAACCCATTGATCAACAATTAAATAGTCAATACCTTGTCCAATATTGTCACGGGAAGCATTTAATTCATTATGTGATTGACTTGACTTATCAACCTGAACAAAGATGATTTTGCAAACAAGTTAGCTTCATCATTCAACTAAAAGTCATTTAATCAACACTTAAAATAAAAAATTACCTCAATAAAACATCATTATTTACTTTAGATAATGTTAGTCCTTGAATATCTTGCATATCATCAATGAACATTGAAGCCATTTTGAAAGAATGTCTCACTCTACTTGCTTGGGAGGGAAACACCTAAAAAGTAGTTGGGTTAATGCAGGCAAATGGTGCAAGTACATCAGTATAAAAGTGTCTGAAATATAATTCAGATGGACTTAATTTGATAATTTTAACTTGGCATATTATCACTTGATTCATCTTTCTAGTTAGGTGAAGCGGTAAAAGCAACCTTTATAGTAACTAGACCACTCTTTGTGGCATAAGCCGCATACAAAACCAATTAATGATAATTATAGACCAAGAAAAATGTATTATAAAATCGATTAATGCAATAATTGATGATTTTTATTATGTCTGTGCAATAATTAAACCCAAAAAATACTTCCAAACTCAAACTCGTGAATCACACGACTTACAAATATTTTCATGTATAAACACTTACAAACTCAAACTAATGTGGAAGTCACCAAACAAAATTGTCCACAAAATTGAGGTATGTGAATCATAAAAGGCATACAATGGTAGTCCATATTGACTGAAATTCTTATTGTTGAGCCGGATTTTATTAGATACACAATAAAATTCTGCAAAATGAAATAGAAGTAGTTTAAAAGGTAAAAAAAGCTTGTAAAACTTTCAAGCAGCGGCTCAGAGTCTACTTGAACATGGTTTGCACATATCCTCCGCTTTGCAGCATTCCGTTGGGAATGTTGCAAAGGCAAAAGAGAGCAATTTTCCATTGGGGTGCAGGGTGAATACCCATGCACACTTGTGCCATGAATGTTGGTGAGAAGCCTATAAGCCTGCTTACCCACCACATCATTCTTCGCTTCGCCAAACATTTTAGCAAATTACCACAAAACTAAACATTATGAAGGGAATTTGATACCTGAAATGATAGCCTCCTAACCCGTGTTGGTCCTCATGCACAACTTTAATCTCCTGTCTCATGGGCATTACAACAAACAGATTATAAGCATATAAAAAAATTGTGGATTGCAGCCTACGTTTTCCTCAACCAAAACAACTATCTAAATAGATCAGATCAGAATATTATACTTGAGTTTAAGGAAAAAATATAAATTGGGGAGAGAAAATAAACCTAGGAGAACGATAGAAGGGGATAGGTCCATGCTAAAGTATGGATGGGGGATGCAGGGAAGATTGCAGCTGATGTAGATGTAGATGGGATTTATTTCCTTAAGAGCTGGTTGCAAATACTTGAGAGAAGATTAATAATGATGATTAAAAGAAATGGCGACGATGCTTGGAAGAGCAGGGAGGCGGAAGTTGAGTAATGATGATGATGATGATGATGAAAAGAAATGGCAATGTGGTTGGAAGAGCAGGGAGGCGGAAGTTGAGTGGCTTGGAAATACCTTGGAATGATGCGAAGGTTTAGGAGGAACCATCGAGGAGGATCTGTGGAGGATGAGCCGCGGAGGAGGTTGCGGAGGAAGCTCTGTGGAGGAGGAGCATTTTAGCAGTCGATGCTTTGCCGAGGAGGAAGGCCATTTTTTATGTAGAGGAGGCGTGCGTGATTTAGACCCATACGACGGGCAGCAGTCGAGGACTGAAGTGGCGGGTGCCAGTCACTTTTTGGGAGTAGCGACAAAATGAAAGGAGCGGCAAAACCTAGCGGGAAAACCAAATGACCCATTACCCCTAAGATTTTGAAATTAAGAAGTCTTTGATGAGGATGTTTTGGGTAGAGAAAGAGGCATAAATGGAGGATGAAAGTATAGGGATAGAGAGAGAGAGAGGGAGTGAGAGAGAGAGAGAGGGATAGGGAGAGAGAGATAAATTAACTTTTTTATGTTAAAATGTACATTATTTTATAAAATAAAAATTGTAAACGTGATTTATATTTTTTTACAGTTATTTTGAGTACTCATATGCATATGTTGCGGGCTCAGCCCGCACCGATGCATCGCACGGGCGAAGCCCGTGCGGAGGCGAGAGAAGCCTGCTTGGATGCGGTCGAAGACTGCCCGAGAGCATCAAGAACGTGCGAAGAGGGGGAGGGGCGAAGCCCGCCGGGGGTGGGCGAAGCCCGATGGGGGTGGGCGAAGCCCGTTTGGTTGCGGGCGAAGCCCGCTTGATTGCCAAGCGGGCGAAGCCCGCTTTGTTACGGGCGAAGCCCGCAACGACTCATCGAGAATGGGCGTAGCCCGTTCGAAGATGCTAGTATATATATATATATAGCTAGACTCACTTCGATGATTCTCATTTATATCTACATATTTCCTCTTATCAGGTCAAACACGAACATATTTCCTCTTTGTTTGTTTGTGTGTGTTTGTATGTATGTATGTCTGTTTGTCTGTGTCTGTGTCTATGTTTGTGTGTGTTTGTATGTCTATCTGTGCATCTGTGTATATGTGTACATGTATGTGTCTGTGTCTGTGTATGTCTGTATGATAGTCTGTATGTATGTGTGTGTCCGTGTCTATGTGTGTATGTGCCTGTCTGTATATATCTATGTCTATGTCCGTGTGTGTGTGTCTGTGTCTATGTATGTGTCTGTGTCTGTGTCTGTGTCTGTGTCTGTGTGTCTGTGTGTCTATCTGTCTGTGTTTGTGTGTTTGTGTGTCTATGTGTGTGTGTGTCTGTGTTTGTGTGTCTGTGTCTGTGTGTCTATGTGTGGGTGTGTCTGTGTTTGTGTGTTTGTGTCTCTGTGTCTATGTGTGTGTGTGTCTGTGTTTGTGTGTCTGTGTCTGTGTGTCTATATGTCTATGTGTCTGTGTTTGTGTTTGTGTATGTGTGTTCACGTGTGTGTGTGTGTGTGTGTCTGTGTTTTTGTGACTGTGCGTGTATGTGTTTGGGTGATTGCGTGTAATGAGATTTAAGAATAGGAGGAAATGACTAGATCAGAACACAATTTTTATCGATGAAAAATAGCGATGTAATGAGATAACATGATGGCGTGACAAAGTCGATGAAGAAAGAGAAGATGATGAAACTGTACGTGCAACTGGATTTGGTGAAACAATTAGTGATATTTTTAATGTTATGATATTTATTAGTCATATCTCACATGTCCGTAAGAAAAATACGGGCTCGGGCAAACACTTGCACCTGGATTAAAATGCGCTCTCAGGCGAAAATGTGTGCTTAAGAGACAATGCTCCTAGTCGAAAATGCATGTTAGTGCAAAACATGCGATTGGGCAAAAAACGGGTGCTCGGGCAAAAAACATGCGCCCGAGTGAAAAACACGTGCCCGGGCGAAAAATGCACTCCCGACCGGGATAAAAATGCTCTCCCGAGCCCGCGCCGTGCGTGCGCGTGTGCTCGGCGGTGGTCACGTGTGCGCGCGGGAGTGCCTTTGCATGCGCGCAGAGCCCGTGCGTGATCTTTATTTTTATTCTAAAAGTATATTAATTAATTAATGTGATATTTGAATTCATTTTTAAGTTTAATAAGTTTTTAATTTTGAATTTGTTTTTTGCAACATTTTATGGAGAGAAATTTCACTCAATATATTTCATTCATGTGAGAGAAAGAAGGATGGAGAGAGAGAAAATTTTATAAGTGATGGGATTGGCCCCAATTTATAGAGAAAGACGGCTGTAGATAGGGGTTCTTCCACTCCCCCCACTCGCATAGTGGGAAGTTACGCGCATAAATCACCGCACTCATGTGATTCGCCGCCCCCGCACGAGGTGAGGCCGCAAGGTTTTTCACTCTGATTGCAGGCAAATCTGAGAACCTTTGATTGTTTGCACGCTCGACCGCTCAGCGGGCTTGGAGGGTTCAGGAGGCCTGATCTATCAGGAGCCTCGGGTGGACCGCAACAATAAGAATGTTTTTAAGGTTTAAAAAAAAATTATATGAAGGTTTTTATAAAGTTATATATAATGTTTTATATAAAAACTTTATATAAATTTTTTATAAAAATGTTATATATATAATTTTTTATCGGTTTATATATAATTAAATTTATATTTAAATTTTATAATTACTACTTAAAACTTAAAAGTAAGTATGGAGTGGTAAAATTAATCTTAGCCATCCAATATGTGACAAGCATTTGATCTCACTCATCCATTGAAGAGAGAGAAAGAAAGAGAGAGGAGGAGAGAGGTAGAGAGAGGAGAGAGGGAGAGGGAGATGAAAGAAATTGATTTTTTAGGTAAAATATACATTTTTGTACAAAATAAAAATAACAATATTGAATAATTATTTACCGTCATTTTAAATACTCATATGTATATGTTTTGAATAAAAGTATGTCCTCTAGTGCGGGCGCAGCCAGCTCGAATGAGGGCGCCGCCAGCTCGAAGCGGGCGCAGCCAGCTTGAATGAGGGCGCAGCGCACTCAAATGAGAGCGCTGCCCGCTATTAGTCAGCGAGCACGGGCGCAACCAGCTCGAATGCAGGCGCAACCAGCTCGAATGTTGGAGCAGCCCGCTCAGAGTCAGCGAGTACGGGCGGAGTCTGCTCGAATGAGAGCGCAACCCGCTAAGAGTCAGCGAGCACGGGTGAAGCCCGTGCGGGGGTGTTCGTATATATTAATGGTTATATGTATAACTGAATTAAATTTAATATTAATTACTATTATGATTAATTAAATTAATATTAATATTCTATTTATTAAGGATTTGCAAGATCAAGAGCAAGAGCTTGATTCCACGTAGCAAGGAGTTCTGAAGCGAGTCACTGAAGGAGGCACAGAGCATTGGAAATGTTGAGCTTTGGGGTTAGAGGAGTAGCAGCCGGAAAATACCCATACCGTAATAGTACCACATGTATGTGTCTGGACTTAAAAATAATCTTATTTAAAAAGTAATTAATGTTAGCTTAATTATTGAACCACGTGTTATATTTATTGTAACAAAACTTTGGTTACACAAAATACTAATTGTAAGGAAATTCTAGTTGTTACAAATACTTTGAAGGTGTTGTTACAATTGCTACTTATTGTGAGGATATTTACTATTTGTAACGTAAAACTAGTTTTGTTACAAATACCTGCACTTATTGTAACAAACATTTAGTTATTGTAACAAAATATAAAATACTTGTTACAAAAAACTAATCTTTTGTAACGATAGCAAAATTTCGTTACCAGATGTAGTTATTATTAACAAATTTCTTCTTCGTTACAATTTAGTCCTTACTAAAGGTGCAGTTTGTTGTAGTGGCATATTCCATACGAAGGACGATCGTTTTAAGAATGCCAACATCTACAATGCCTTCGTCTTCACCTTCAAAATTTCTTGGGGAGTTTCTCTTTACATATCTTGTAATCTTTTACTTTTCCTTTTGTAATTTGTGTGGAGAAATCGTTCGGTGAGAACGTCGGATTCCGGGAAGGATTCCGTGGGTAAATTCGCCTTGTGTTGGCGACTAGGTCCTTGTGAGGCTTAGGGGGTAATTCGTCGCCTTGTGCATGGCGACTAGGTCGAGGGTAGATCTTGGGGGTGGCTAGAGGCCTTATCTGGGGATAGATAGGCTATAGCCAACCGGTCCTTGGGAGAAGGACTGGTGAAACAACAAAAAGTGTTTAATGATCTATTCAATTGATTTTATTTCCTCTTCAAGAATGTTCTAATTTACATTTTCATCAAAGTATTAAAATTAACATTTGTGTAATTATCTTTGAAATACAATAATCGTTTTCATTATCTCTGATTTTCTGGAATTGTATTTCATTTAAGATTTCATAATTAAAATCACTGTGATGATCTTTTTGTGCTAAGGATTATATTCTGGAGAGCTAACGCCCACCGTTAACACTTAACAACGGCGTTATCAACTGTTAACAAAAAGTTTTTGTTTCTCTTATTTAAAAAGGAATCTTCAATATAATCTTTTCTGAGATATCAAAATATATTTTCTTCTAAAATATCCCTAAACTTTGATCACAAACTTTGATAAATTTAATTAAGATCTAAAATTCCATAAAGCCCTTATTCACCCCCCCCCCCCCCTCTAAGGGCGCCGTAAGATCCAACACTGAAGACCCGCTTGGTGCCAATGACTGGATGGCCCTTTGGTCATGGAACCAAATCACAAACCTTGTTCCTTTCAAATTGGTTGAGCTCCTCTTGCATTGCAAGAATCTAGTTTGAATCTTGTTCTGCATCTTTTATGGTTTGAGGTTCAACTTGTGATAGAAACAAGTGTGCATCTGATTTTGGTGTACTTGATGCCTTGTTTGAACACCTGCAGAAATATCTCCAATGACTTGAGATAGTGGATGCTCTATAACTATGATGTGGTCAACAGTTGGATTTAGTTCAGCATTAGTTTCCACTTGGGGAATTTGATCAGCTGTCATTTGATTTGAATTGTCAGCAAGATCTGGATTATCCTCTTCTTCATTGTCTTCAATTATTTCATTTGATGGAAGTAGAGAATCTTTACTCTGTAGATCTAATCCATTGAGCTCTTCACATAGAACTGGTACCTGCAAAGTATTTTTGGTAGAGGTGGTGTTCCTCTCCTCATTTAACATGTTAGTTTCATCAAAAGATACATGCATGGACTCGTCTATCTTAAGAGTTTATTTGTTATAAACTCTATATGCTTTACTAGAAAGAGAATATCCAAGGAATATACCTTCAACATATTTTGCTTCAAATTTCCTTAGATACTTCTTATCATTATTATGCACATAGCATTTACAGCCAAATATCTTTAAATAGTTAACCTTAGGCTTTTTATTCTTGAGTAATTCGTAGGGATTTTTACCCTTAAGCTTATGTATCAGGCTTCTGTTCAACACATAATTTGATGTGTTCACTGCCTCTGCCCAAAAAGAGATTGGCAAGTGAGCATCAGTAAGCAATGTATTTGCTGATTCAATTAAGGTTCTATTTTTCCTTTCAGTTACCCCATATTGTTGAGGAGTTTTAGGAGCAGAGAAACATTGCCTTATCCCTTCTTTTCCACAGAATTCTCTCATCATAAGAGATTCAAACTCAGTGTCATGATCACTTCTGATCAATGCAACTAGAGTAGAGGACTTAATCTTGATGGACCTGAGAAAGTCTGTCAGAACACTGAAGGTGTCAGACTTGCTCCTAAGAAAGAACACCCAAGTGAATCTTGAGAAGTCATTACAATAACTAAAGTGTAATGCTTCCCTCCTAGACTCTGTATTGTAGTGGGTCCAAAAAGATTCAAATGTAGTAAATACAAAATCCTAGGTGAATCACTCTTAGATAAAGATTTAAAACTACTTCTAGTTTGCTTACCTAATTGATAAGCTCTGCAGAGTCCTTCCTTCTTATATGAACCAGAAGGCAGTCCTCTAACAAGATTGTCCTTAGAAATCTTAGATATAGTTTAAGGTTAATGTGTCCAAGCATTTTACGCCATAATCCATTTGTTTTACTTATTGAATTAAATAAACAAATATTTGAATTGGCAGAGTCAAAATTGACTAAATAAATGTTTCTATGTCTAATACCAAATAATATATTTATGTTTTTATTATTGGTAATAAGACATAAGGAATGGTTAAAAGTTACCTGATAACCTTCATCACATAACTGGCTTATGCTGATGAGGTTGTGCTTCTTCAGTCCTTTGACATAAGCTACATCTTTGAAGGTGACTGCTCCAACTTTGATTTGTCCATAACCTTTGGTTTACCCACAGTTGGAGTCTCCAAAGATCACTTTGGGTCCAAGCTTTGCATTGTAGTTGCTTAGGTTTGCCCTGTTTCCTGTCAAATGCTTTGAGCATCCACTATCCAAGTACCAATGTTCTTTTATTTTTGGATAGCCCTGTACCTGCAAAACAGAAAACATTCTAGTTGTTCTTGACCCAGACTACCTTGGGTCCTTTTGTTTTTCCATAAAAATCAGAAATGTAAGATATCTCAGGATGATCCTTATAGCCTTGTCGATGATATCTCTTTGGAGGAATTATCCACTCAGTAAAAGGATTTTTAGTATATTGAGAATAAGAATTCTTCAGATTTTCTGTATATTTTTCGTTCGACGAATTTGGATGAATTCGTCGATCGCTGTTCGACGAATGGACGTGATTTCATCGAGCGTCGTTCGATGGATAGATGGACTGAAACTCTGAGTTCATCTTTCGTCGAGCTCCATTCGATGAATTCATGTGATTTCGTTGAGCTCTGTTCGATGAATTCTGTTGAATTCCTTTATTCTTAATATTCTTGCTTGAAATATTCTTACTAGCATCTACAACCTCTTTGTCCTTGACAGAAATGAATTTTATTGGTGTAGAAAGAATTTTTTTCTTAATAAGATGTGGCTCACTTGATGATGCACCCAAGCCCAATCTGCTAATGAGTCTGGCATTCACTGTGCTTGTGATGTCCATCAGCTTGATACTTCTCCCATTTAAGGATTCTTCAAATTTCTTAGCTTCAGATAACTTGTTCTCAATAAGAACAATGTGTTCTCTGGAGGCAGCCAAATCTTTCTTAAGATTGACATTTTCTTCACTTAGTTGGTTCATTTCAACCAATTGATTTTTGAGAGAGATTATCTCTTTCTCAGATTTGATTAAGTCTAAACAAAGAGTTTTAAAATCATTTTTAAAATCATTTGAATTAAAATCAAAGATAGATATTACCTGATCACTGTCATTTTCAGATTCTGATTCTTCTGAATTACTTCATGAGGCATTGATAGCCATCATGCAGAAGTTTCTTTCTTCTTCTTCATCACTGGAGCTGGATGATGATGCATATTCTGACTCACTGCATGAGTCATATATAGCCATCAAGCATTGATCCTTCTCATTTGAATTTTCTTCATCTTCAGAAGAGCTGAATGAAGATTCTGATTCTATTTCACACCAAGATTCAGCTATAAAGCCTCTTCCCTTATGTTTGTGTTTGTGGGAGGAAGGCTTGCTGGAGTGCCTTTTCTCTTCTTTATCTTTTCTCTTTTCCTTCTTTTGATTCTCTGGACACTCAGGTAGAATGTGTCCAGGTTTCCTGCAACCAAAATAGGTAATTTCTTTAGAATTTGATTTGTCATACCTTGGTTTTTCTCTTGATCTGGAATCCTTCTTTCTGAAATCTTTTCTAGCCATCTTGTAGAATCTCTTGGCTAGAAGACTCATAAACTCCACTTTTCCTGGAGCTTTATCTTCCTCTTCAGTTGCTTGGAAAGCAATGCTCCTTTCCTTCTTGGATGCTGGTGAGGAAGTAGATTGTTCAGCTTCTCTGGACTTGATAAGCTGCTCATAGGATTTGAGCTTTCCTAACAAGGTCTCAGTGGAGATCTCATTGAGGCTTCTGGATTCCTTGATTGGCCAGATCCTAGAGTCCCATGTGATAGGGAAGCACATTAAGATCTTATCATTGACCTCAGTGATGGAGATCACTTTGTCTAGAGACTTCAGCTCATTGATTATGAGGCTGAGCCTGTTGTATATGTCTGCAACACCCTCAGCTTCTCCTTTCTTGAAAATCTCATACTGAGAGATGAGATATTCTATCTTTTCTCTCATCTGCAGATCCTTCAACCATGTTGTTGAGGGAGGTCCAGATTTCCCTGGCTGATGTGCATTCCACAACCTTTTGAAAAAAGTCATCTGACATTGTTTGTGCCAATATGTTCATTGCTTTGGCATCAACACTTCTCAACTTCTTTTGAGCTTTTGTCCACTCAGGAGGTGGAACAACACTATTTGTTGTTGTTTCAGTACTTGTTGTTATCGTAGGAGTAGGAGGTCCTATCAAAATAACATTGAAAATATCTTCATCAATAGAATTCATATATAATCTTATCTTTGCCTTCCATAGTGCAAACTTATTTAGATTGCACATAGGAGGTCTTGTGCTTGAGTATTCTTTGTTCTGTGCCATGGATTTTTAGCAAAAGAAACTCTAGAAGAAAATTAAGATATAATTAATCTTTTGATTCAGGTGTTAGCCTGTAAAGAATCAACCAACCTCTGATACCAATTGAAAGTAACCTCTAATAGAAGTTGAAAGTGAGGTTTAGATCTTAGACTTACTCTAGAGGGGGGGTGAATAGAGTTTTAAAAGGTTTTTCACTTATTTTTATAGCGTAATTAAAATAGTGATATTTATATGTGTATAACAGAGTGAGTTATAAAAACAAAACACGAAGAGATCACACAGCACAGTACTAAAAAATAAACACAAACACAGAAGACACAAGGATTTATAGTAGTTCACCAATAAACCTGGGTAAATCTACTCCTCTACCACCCTTGGTAGGATTCCACTAGGTTTTTGATCAGGTGCCCAATCACCAATGGAGTTTTGATCAGGTGTCCAAACACCAATGAGCTTTTGATCAGGTGCTCAAACCAACCACAGGTTTTTGATCAGGTGCCCTGCCACCAAGGGGTTAACTTTTGAAGGGAGTTAGAACCCTATACAAGATGGGATAAATGTAAATAAAAAGGGTTATGAAGTTCTTCTCTGTCAATAATCTGAGAGAAGACTGGTGGTTTGTGTTGATATAAAGCTCCCCTTGTCTGATAGAAATAGTTGACAGTTGAGGATGGAGCTTTCACTTGAATGAAACAAATCTTCTTTGAAGCTGATGAATCTGAGAAACAATGTTTCTCAGATTTATTGTTGCTCTTGAAGATTATGAAACTTGTAGCAGAATACTGAGAGATTGATCTTGTTGATCTCTGAGATTGAATGAATGCTGCTTGAGGAAGATGAACATCTGAAAGCTTTTTCTTTTTCTTCCTGTATATATTTTTCTCGATTGTATCTTCCTCTCTTCTTCCTATCTTACTGTACTGCTGTCTTCTTCTTTTATTTGTCCTTAGAGAAAAATCTCTGAAAGAATTGAAATTCAAATCTTTTAATTTAAGGAATAAAATATTCTGAATAGATATTCTTGGAACTGCAAACTGATTCAGCAAATAAACTTTAACTCTTTTTCTTTTCCATGAAAGTGTCCTTTTCCAATATATGTCAACGGCTACTTTCTCAAGAGAAGAGAATGGAAAGGAAATAAATAAAGGAACAAATCTTTTACTTATCTGGAAATGAATAGATCCAATTAAAAGAATAGATCCGTTGCTGATAGTCGATCTGAGTTCAGAGAATATAATATAATTGATCTTTCTGAAATAACCAATCTGAAGAGAAATTTCGTTGATCTGAGAGAAGAGTTCGTCGAACTGAAATGGATTCGTCGAACACAGTCTGGAGTTCGTCGATCTCAAGCAGGAGGTCATCGAACTGAGAGATAAAATCTGATAAGCTAGCTGGAATATTGAATTCGTCGAGCTGAGAAGAACTTTCGTCGATCTGAACATCTTGATACTTATTCTTCGACCGCAGAGCTGAGTTCATCGAACGCAGAATGAAGTTCGTCGAACTGAAGAGATAAACTGATGGACTAGCTGGAGAACTGAGGCCTCGAGATGGAGATAAAGTTCGTCAAACACAGAGAGAAGTTCGTCGAACGCAGAATAGAGTTCGTCAAACGCAGAACCTTGGAAAGTTCGTCGAACTAGAGTACAACATTCGTCGAACGCAGGATGGAGTTCGTCGAACGCAGTATGGAGTTCGTCAAATGCAGAAACTTAGCTTTTCCTAAATTCTAATAGCCTAAAACCTTGACCCTTAGACTATATATCGGGGTCAACTTAGTCCTAGTCAACAGATAGTGATCCTAGCCCAAATCAGTAATATGGTTGTTCCAACAAAAGGGGGGGGGGGGGGGTTTATAGGGGGATCAAAAGTGGGCTAGTGGACCACGAGGTCCACTCGCCCGGGGCACGAGCGAGTGGACCATGAGGTCCACTCGCCCGGTGCATGGGAGTGTTCCTCGTGGACCACTCGCCCGGCAGAGGTGTGCGGACCCTATGGTCCGCTCGCTTGGTTCAAGGGTGAGGACCTCGAGGTCCCTTTTCCCATGCTCCCACCTAACCCCTCTCCTCTACCTCATCTAGAGGACACCCATCTAAGTCCTCTGCCCCTCGTCCTCTGATGTACTTCCCCAGCATCGTGTCGCTTACCGAGGCATTTAATTATCAAACACACGACGACCTGCGAAGCGCGAATGAACGAAAGCAACGAATCATCATAGCAGATGCAGAGCAAGGTCAAGCATCCGGTCAAAAGGTGGACTGAACCACCATGCAAGGTTAATCCCTTTTATTACATAGCAAATAGAAGATCACAAATAAAAGCCGTTCAGCGCGACGTCCAATTCCAGAAACCTTGATCCTGGGTGCACGACGTCACGCCATGCATAGACCTGATGCATTCCTTCGTTGCAGCAACTTCCTTGCTCACGGTGTGAACGATAGCCTCAACCCGGCGTATGTGGTCTGCGAGTGGTGCAGCTATGCCTCCAGACACAAGTCGGATCTCACCCCTTAGCAGATTGAGCTCGTTTTCCAACCTCTCCATCCGCCGCTCCAGCGCGCAGACGCGGGCGAGAGGGTCAGGTCTGACAGACCATCTTCCCTCTCGTAGCTCGAGAATAAAGGCCTCCTTCCTTCGCACCATATCAGCCAGAAGATTCAGACGCTCGAGGACGTTGGGATAGTCCTCGGCAGGTTCCTCAATCATAGTAGGGGAGAGGAGTGGTGGGGAGACCTCCCTCTGGCTCGACTGGCCCATCGAGATCTTGTCCCCTCCTGCAAAAAGTATAGCTTTAGACACTGAAGCACTCAACCCGATAGAGGATCTCACAGCAGCGTTACCTTGCGAATCCTCAATCCCTTGCTTTTCGAGGAAGGGTTGTCGTGGGCAGTTGAGAGAGCAGCAAGATCCTGAACGAGAATAGCAGGACATGCTCGATCGCCCACGCCCGACATTTCCATCACACTCCGGGTCCCCTCGGGGTGGTTCAAAATAAGCTGTTAGCATTCAAGAAGCATGTCTCAATTAGCGCGGTATAATCGCGAAAAGGAGGCAAAGATAAGGAATTAGTCGATATCGCGTCTAGCTCTAGATCCCGGACAAAGTCGGTCACCCCGTGGGAGGATGACAATGCCACCTCTTTCACCAAGTCGGGTCGGAGTTTCTTCTACGGTGATCGCACCGTCGGCCAAGTAGGGGAGGGCGGAAGACCGCTAACCATGGCCCTGAGCTCTGCCAGGTCATTTCGGTCCCTCTCAGCAAGGGCTTTGAAACGGGCTCTGAAGTCGCGAGGTGGGTCCATCCAACTCAAAGGAAGGGGGAAGGCATAACCCTCATGGATGGTGTTCTCCTAACCTCCCCCTTTGGAGGCCTTTTATATCCGCCCTGCGGGGCCCTTAGTAGATTCCCCCAAGACCCCATGACTCGTCAAATAGGTGGGTTGGACTCTCTTTCCGAGCTTAAAATAAGCTCGAAAAGTGCGAGGATTATGTACAACCCTCATATTTGCCGAGTCGACGTGGCCTAGCGCAGATAGGGGGCGCAGCGGACTGAAACATCGAAGGTCGTCAAAGATCAAAAAGAGAAGGCCCAGAGGTGCAAGTTTTCTTGGGCGAGCGGACCTTGGATCCACTCGCCCAAGGCCCCGGACGAGTGAACCATCGGTCCACTCGCCCGAGTGGGGGGAGGCAAGTGGACCTTGCGTCCACTCGCCCAAGGAGGGGAGTAAGTCGACATGAAGCCTGCAGGTGAGTGGACCTATGGTCCACTCTCCCGAGGTGGGTGGACCGTAGGTCCACTTGCCCGGGCAGCTGGGCGAGTGGCCCTTTGGTCCACTCGCCCGGTAAGTTGAGTGGACCATAAGGTCTACTCGCCTAGCTCAGGTGGTGGATCATGGTCCACCCAGCCGACCCCCGGCAAGGGGGGGAGTGGATGTCTCATCCTCCACTCGCCCCCCTCTCGCTTTGATCATCCAGGTTCGTGGTTGAGCTGCGGATAGCCAAATTTTGGCTATCTGTAGCCCAATTTTGGGAAGTCTATAAATAGACCCCCATGGGCACCTTGAGAAGGGATGTTGGTACCCCCTCCCTCGAGTGAGTGTTGTGAGCAAGCACTACCCCTCCCTCCCCCTGTCTTGGAAGGTGGATAGTGAGGTTACTTTTAGTGCCCTCCAAGGTGCCCAGGCTCAGCATTGGCTTGGAAGGGGAAGTTCCTTTTGAGCTTCCGGGTGTGTGGTGGGACCTCCACGCTGCAGCTTAAGGGGTCCGTTTGGGGACTTAGGTGTTCTTCAAGGGCAAGGTTCTTCGGTTCTTAGTGACTGGTCAAGGGTCTCGCTCGGGTCAAGTAAGGGTTAGCTGCATCTCCCTTTGGAATGTCGAGACCAGTTCTCTGGTTTCAACAGGCTACTTGCTCCAGAAATGGCATGGAAACCCTATTACTCGTCCCTAGGTCCATGGAGAAAGAAACATGCATATATATCCTTTAAGTAAGCTACTGCCAGCAGTAGCACTACCATCGTGCGGTACCCTATAAATCAACCATAGGCACACAGATTGAAATTGAGGTATTAGATCTTAGATTTACTCTAGAGGGGGCGTGAATAGAGTATTAAAAAGTTTTTTTAACTTATTTTATAGCAGAATTAAAATACTGATATATATATATATATATATGTGTGTGTATAACAGAGTGGGTATAAAAACAATATCACACAACACAATACAGAAATAAAAACACAATCACAGAAGACACAAGGATCTATAGTAGTTCCCCAATCAAACTGGGTACATCTACTCTTCTACCACCCTTGGTAGGAATCCACTAGGTTTTTGATCAGGTCCCCTATCACCAATGAGATTTTTGATCAGGTGCCCAAACACCACTAAAATTTTTTATCAGGTGCCCAAACACCACTGAGCTTTTGATCAGGTGCTCAAACCAAAACACAAGTTTTTGATCAGGTGCCCTGCCACAAAAGGTTTAACTTTTGAAGGGAGTTAGAACCCTGTACAAGATGAGGTAAAAAGGGTAAACAAAAAGGTTTATGAGATTCTTCTCTGTCAACAAGCTGAGAGAAGACTGGTGGATTGTTGTTGTAAAGCTCCCCCTGTCTGATAGAAATTCTTGATAGTTGAAGGATGGAGCTTTCTATTGAATGTAAATGATCTTCCTTGATAGCAGATGAATCGGAGAGACAAAGAGTTCCTCATATTATTGTTGCACTTGAAGATTAGAACTAGCAGCTGAAAACTGAGAGAATAATATTGATGTTCTCAGAGAATGAACATGCTGCTGTTGAGGATGAACACTGAAAAGCTTTTTAACTTTCTGTATTTCTCTCTCGACTGTTACTTCTCTATTCTTTCTATCTTGTTGTAATGTTGTAAATCTTACTTCATCCTTTTTCCTTAGAGAATATCTGACTGATTTGAAATTCAAATCTTCTAATTAAGGAATATAATATTCTGAAAAGATATATCTTGGAACTGCAATCTGATTCAGCAATAAACTTCAATTCTTTTTCCTTTTCCATGAAAGTATCCTTTTCCAATATGTCAAACAGCTACTTTCTCGAAAGAAAAGAATGGAAAGGAATAATAAAAGGAAAGATCAAATCTTGACTTATCTGATAATGAATAAGTCCAAATAATAGAATAGATCCATTGCTGATTAGTCGATCTGAGTTCAGAGAAAATAGATAACTGATCCTTCAAAAATTTTGAGCTGAGGAGAAAATTCGTCGAGCTGAAAGGCTGAGTTCGTTGAACTGAAAGTTGAGTTCGTCGAACTGAATCTGGAGTTCGTCGAACTGAATCTGGAGTTCGTCGAACTGAATTAATTTGTAGAACACAATCTAGAGTTCATCGATCTCAAACTAGAGTTCATCGAACTGAGAGATAATCCGCTGAACTGGCTGGAAGATTGAATTCGTCGAGCTGAGAAAGAATTTCGTCGAACTGAACATCTTGATACTTATGTGTCGAACACAGAGCTGAGTTCGTCGATCTCAAACTGGAGTTCGTCGAACTAAGAGATAATCTGATAAACTATCTGGAGAACTGAATGCGTCGAGCTGGAGAGCAAGTTTGTCGAACTGAAGCATGACGTTCGTCGAATGCAGAATGGATTTCATCGAACGCAGAATGGAGTTCGTCGAACGCAGAATGGAGTTCGTCGAACCTAGAAACTTGGAGTTTTTACTAAGTTCTAGCTACTCAGACACACTTAAACCTTGACCCTTAGACTATACAATGGGGTCAACTTAAGTCCTAGTCACAGATAGTGATCCTAGCCCAAATCAGTAATAGGGTTGTTCAAACAATCTCCCCTATTTGGGTTAGGACACTATTTGACAAATTCAAATAATAAAACAAACAAATAGCAAACACAGAGCATATATATCTGACAGAAATTTTAAATCATTTCAGCAGATAGAAAATATAACAACCTAAGCTTAGAAATATTTACACTTTCAAATTCTTGTCTTCTGAAATCAGACATTGTAGTGAACTTAGAGAAATCCTTGCCTTCTGCTTTGGCTTTGTTTATCTGAGCTGTAAAAGGAACTATAGCTTTTGAATAATCTTCTTTAGCCTAGCAAAATTTACTGGAGTGAATCTATCACTGGAATTGGAGCTGTAACTGGAGCTTCTTCTATATCAACAACCATATCTGTATCTACATTAACTGGAGCAAAAACTGTATATGAAAGTGCATTATATGGAGCTTCTTCATAAAGCATCTCCCCCCTGCCTAGTTTCAGGGAGACCTGAATTTAGGCCCCTAGTAGAAGGGACATGGGAAGAGGAGGCTGGGAAGGATGCAAGTTTGGAAGATAGATTGCCATTATACCTGCAAAATGTCTCTGGTAGAGGTGGTGTTCCTCTCCTCATTTAACATGTTAGTTTCATCAAGAGATACATGCATGGACTCTTCTATCTTAAGAGTTGATTTGTTATAAACTCTATATGCTTTACTAGAAAGAGAGTATCAAAGGAATATACCTTCAGCAGCTTTTGCTTCAAATTTCCTTAGATATTTCTTATCATTGTTATGCACATAGCATTTACAACCAAAAATCTTAAAATAGTTAACCTTAGGCTTTTTATTCTTAAGTAATTCATAGGGTGTTTTACCCTTAAGTTTATGTATCAGACTTCTGTTCAACACATAATTTGCTGTGTTCACTGCCTCTACCCAAAAAGAGAGTGGCAAGTGAGCATCAATAAGCAATGTAGTTGTTGATTCAATTAGTGTTCTATTTTTCCTTTCAGCTACCCCATTTTGTTGAGGAGTTCTAGGAGCAGAGAAACATTGCATGATCCCTTCTTTTCCACAGAATTCTCTCATCAGAAGAGATTTAAACTCAGTGCCATGATCACTTCTGATCAATCCAACTAGAGTAGAGTACTCAATCTTGATGGACCTGAGAAAGTCTGTCAGAACACTGAACGTGTCAGACTTGTTCCTAAGAAAGAACACCCAAGTGAATCTTGAGAAATCATCTACACTAACTAAAGTGTAATGCTTCCCTCCTAGACTCTGTATTGCAGTGGGTCCAAAGAGATCCAAATGCAGTAAGTACAGAATCCTAGGTGAATCACTCTTGGATAAAGATTTAAAACTACTCTTGGTCTGCTTTCCTAGTTGACAAGCCCTACAGAGTCATTCCTTCTTGTATGAACCAGAAGGCAGTCCTCTTACTAGACTGTCCTTGGAGAGCTTAGAGATAGTTCTAAGGTTAATATGTCCTAGCCTTTTATGCCATAATTCATTTGTTTTACTTATTGATTTAAATAAACAAATATCTGAATTGGCAGAGTCAGAATTGAATAAATAAATATTTCTATGTCTAATACCAGATAACACATTAATGTTTTTATTATTGGTAATAAGACATAAGGAATGATTGAAAGTTACCTGATAACCTTCATCACATAATTGGCTTATGCTAATGAGCTTATGCTTGAGACCCTTGACATATGCTACCTCTTTGAAGGTAACTTCTCCAACTTTGATTTTTCCATAGCCTTTGGTTTGTCCACAGTTGGAGTCTCCAAAAATCACTTTGTGTCCAAGCTTTGCCTTGTAATTTCTTAAGTTGGCCTTGTTTCCTGTCATGTGCTTGGAGCACCGACTATCCAAATACCACTATTCTTTTATGCTTGGATAGCCTTGAACCTGCACAACAGAAAATAAACTAGTTGTTTTTGACCCAGACTACCTTGGGTCCTTTTGTCTTTCCACAAAAATCTGAAATGTAAGACATCTTAGGCTGATCCTTATATCCTTGTGGATGATATTTCCTTGGAGGAATGATCCACTCAGTAAAAAGATTCTTAGTATATTTAGAATGAGAATTCTTCATATGTGTAGTATGTTTTTCATTCGACGAACTTGGCTGAGTTCGTCGATCATCGTTCGATGAATTGAAGTGGTTTTGTCGAGCACCGTTCGAATAATAACTATACTAAAGGTCTGTGTTCAGCGTTCGTCGATCTCCGTTCGACGAAATGAAGTGATTTCGTCGAGCTCCGTTCGATGAATTCTGTTGAATTCCTGTATTCTTAACATCCTTGCTTGAGATGTTCTTATCAACTACTACTGCCTCTTGGCACTCGACATAAATGAATTTTACTGGAGTAGATAAAATATTTTTCTTAAGAAGATGTGGCTCACTTGATGATGGACCCAAGCCTAGTATGTCATTGAGTCTGACATTCACTGTGCTTGTGATGTCCATCAGTTTGATGTTTCTCCCATTGAAGGATTCTTCAAACTTCTTAGCCTCTGATAGTTTGTTCTCAATGATAACACAATGTTCTCTGGAGGCAGCCAGTTCTTTCTTAAGATTGGCATTATCTTCAGCCAGTAGATTCATTTCAACCAACTAATTTCCGAGGGAAATTATTTCCTTCTCAGATTTAATTAAATCTAAACAAAGAGTTTTAAATTCATCTTTAAAATCATTTGAATTAAAATCAAAGTTAGATATTACTTGATCATAGTCATTGTCAGATTTTGATTCTTCAGAATTATTTCCTGAGGCATTGATAGCCATCATGTAGAAGTTTCTTTCACCTTCATCATTTTCATCATCACTAGAGCTGGATGAGGATGCATGATCTGACTCACTGCATGAGTCATAAATAGCCATCAAGCATTGATCTTTTTCATTTGGATCATTTTCATCTTCAGAAGAGCTGGATGATGACTCTGACTCTTCTGCAAAACCTTCAACCATGTTGTTGAGAGAGATCCAGATATCCCTGGCTGAGGTGCATTCCACAACCTTTTGGAAAATGTCATCAGACATTGTCTGTGCCAAGAAATTCATTACTTTGGCATCTGCACTTCATTGTTTCTTCTGTGCATCTGTCCACTCAGGAGGTGGAACAGCAGTATTGTTGGTTGCTGCATCAGTACTTGTTGTTGCTGTATGAGTAGAGGGTCCTGTCAAAATAACATTGAAAATATCCTCATCAATAGAATTCATGTATAATCTGATACTTGCCTTCCATAATGCAAACATATTAAGATTGCACATAGGAGGTCTTGTGCTTTAGTATTCTTTGTTTTGTGCCATGAGTTTTTTAGAAAAATAAGACTCTAAAAAACTTAAGATCTAATTGATCATTTGATTCAGGTGTTAGACTGTAAATAATCAACCAACCTCTGATACCAATTGAAAGTGAGGTATTAGATCTTAGATTTACTCTAGAGGGGGGTGAATAGAGTATTAAAAAGTTTTTTTAACTTATTTTATAGCTGAATTAAAATACTGATATATATGTGTGTATAATAGAGTGAGTATAAAAACAAAATCACACAGCACAGTACAGAAAGAAAAACACAATCACAGAAGACACAAGGATTTATAGTAGTTCCCCAATCAAACTAGGTACATCTACTCTTCTACCACCCTTGGTAGGAATCCACTAGGTTTTTTATCAGGTGCCCTATCACCAATGAAATTTTTAATCAGGTGCCCAAACACCACTAGGATTTTTGATCAGGTGCCCAAACACCACTGAGCTTTTGATCAGGTGCTCAAACCAAAACACAGGTTTTTGATCAGGTGCCCTGCCACCAAAGGTTTAACTTTTGAAGGGAGTTAGAACCTTGTAAAAGAGGAGGTAAAAAGGGTAAACAAAAAGGTTTATGAGATTCTTCTCTGTCAACAAGCTGAGAGAAGACTAGTGGATTGTTGTTGTAAAGCTCCCCCTGTCTGATAGAAATTCTTGACAGTCGAAGGATGGAGCTTTCCCTTGAATGTAAATGATCTTCATTGATAGCAGATGAATCTGAGAGACAAAGAGTTCCTCAGATTATTGTTGCTCTTAAAGATTAGAACTAGCAGCTGAAAATTGAGAGAATAATGTTGATGTTCTCAGAGAATGAACATGCTGCTGTTGAGGATGAACACTGAAAAGCTTTTTGACTTTCTGTATTTCTCTCTCGACTGTTACTTCTCTATTCTTTCTATCTTGTTGTAATGCTGTAATTCTTACTTCATCCTTTTTCCTTAGAGAATATCTGACTGATTTGAAATTCAAATCTTCTAATTAAGGAATATAATATTCTGAAAAGATATATCTTGGAATTGCAATCTGATTCAGCAATAAACTTTAATTATTTTTCCTTTTCCATGAAAGTATCCTTTTCCAATATGTCAAACGGCTACTTTCTCGAAAGAAGAGAATGGAAAGGAATAATAAAAGGAAAGATCAAATCTTGACTTATCTAATAATGAATAAGTCCAAATAATAGAATAGATCCGTTGCTGATTAGTCAATCTGAGTTCAGAGAAAATAGATAACTGATCCTTCAGAAATTTTGAGCTGAGGAGAAAATTCGTCGAGCTGAAAGGTTGAGTTCGTCGAACTGAAAGTTGAGTTCGTCGAACTGAATCTAGAGTTCATCGAACTAAATTAATTCGTCGAACACAATCTGGAGTTCTTCGATCTCAAACTGGAGTTCGTCGAACTGAGAGATAATCTGCTGAACTGACTGGAAGATTGAATTTGTCGAGCTGAGAAGGAATTTTGTCGAACTGAACATCTTGTTACTTATGCATCGAACACAGAGCTGAGTTCGTCGATCTCAAACTGGAGTTCATCAAACTGAGAGATAATCTGATAAATTTTCTGGAGAACTGAATGCGTCGAGCTAGAGAGCAAGTTTGTCGAACTGAAGCATGACGTTCGTAGATGGTAGGGTGGATTTCATTGAACACAGAACGGAGTTCGTCGAACACAAAATGGAGTTCGTCGAACCCAGAAACTTGGAATTTTTCCTAAGTTCTAGCTACTCAGACACACTTAAACCTTGACCCTTAGACTATACAATGGGGTCAACTTGAGTCCTAGTCATAGATAGTGATCCTAGCCTAAATCAGTAATAGGGTTGTTCCAACACAGTTCACGGCAGATAAGGCATCTTCATTTTTGGCATTCTTCATTTTAGGCACTAGATACAGCGCCATGCTAAGTTACCGCGCCACGCTAGGTTCTTTCCATTTTTTCCTCATTACTCCCAACATTCTTACATTCAAAATATCTTGCCAGCTCTTTTCCTTCTATATTGAGAACCTACAGCCGGCGGTAGGTGCTACCATTCTATAGTAGCTCACAATGATGAGCATCGTCATCCGTCTTTTATCCTCATTCAATGTATGTTGGTACCTGTATGACATGCACACTATAAACACACAAAAATACTAGTTCAAATACATAATGTTATTTGTTATTCTCAAACCAAGAGAAGCATAATGCATGTTCCACCAAAAACTATAAATTCTATATTACGGTTAGAAAATAATACTTTAAAAGCAAAGCTTAATAAGAAATTCAATATTGATGAGTCCGCTATTTTATCTCCCTCATACTCTGCACATGAAAATATTATGCCTTGTATTAATTGTAATGAACATATAAAAATTTAAGGTGTTTGAAAAATAGCTTCTTTTTGCTAAAGAGCGTAGTGAATCATTGAATAATGAAAAGAACATTCTCACTACAAAATGAGATTCATTAAAATCGTTTGTTCAAAAGTTTTCAAGTAAGGACAAATATTTTGTCTAGTTTATAAAGTGGTTTATGCAAGGCCTCTACTAGTGTTACAAACTTATAAACCAACATACACCTAGTACAATATTTAATCATATAAGAACACCTTATATCAAGTGTATTGTATGTTCCAACTTTGGACATACATCATCTTATTGTAAGGTTAAATCTAAACCTTGCAATTCTCACCAAATTTGGGGTCCCAAAATTTCATTATCCAAAAATTTTTGGGTTCCAAAATTGTGTCTTCATGTAACTTAAGATTATTGATTAGCTAGGAGATTCCTATCATGGTATGGTTGATTTCTTCACAATGATAGAAAATTTATCAAACTCGTTTTGCTCTCAAGTCAAATCCAAAAATAAAAATGACATCCTTTTTTTCTATTAAACCATCTTGGATGCTGACATCTGCATGGGAAACACATATTATACATATTAAAACTCATATAATTTTACTATAAATTTTTATGTGCATGTTTTCTATTTTCACTATTATCGTCGGTGGTATCTCCAACCGTTGGGTGATAGGTCCCTAAAAGAGCTACGCTACACTTGTGTCTCCTCATTGTTATAGATTCTAGTGTTTAGCTAATATGTTTCATGATCTCATCTGATATATGTTATTTTATGACACATTCTCCTTGCATAAGCATGCATCATAATAAAATGAATAGGATGAATATGAATGACCATGCTTTACTTCCCTTACATCATTTAGATCATTAATCTCATGATTATAAATGCTTGATTGTCTCTAATTGTGTGTCATAGTTCTAGGTTTATCATGTCTTAATCACTTCAATCAATTCTAGGTCTATAAAAACTATATTGAAGCTCTATCTTAAATACATGCAACATTAATTCTAACTTAACTTGAACATAAATGCCATAGCATTGCATATTGTCATATTGACTCAAAATACCATGTTATGCTACAGTAACATTTGAGTGTTGAAATTTGAAAATAACTATGTCTGTGTCTTTGAAAGTATGCATGAATAATTATTAATGACTTTAAAATAGTAATCTTCACAATAATTAGTAGTCCTAAAATTCACCATACATCAAAATTATGGTTCGTGGGTCATGTACTTATTTATTAGTATGTTTATGATCACTTCCTCATATTATGGATCTCATAAATGTGGGGCATATGGTTGTGTGCATTAGAGGTGCTAACTTATAAGTCATGTCTTGTCCTTGACTGGTAAGGGTTCTAGTGGGCCTCGGGAGGCACTAGGGGAAAGAGTGTTAGGTTGAGAGAATTTATATGTATGCATATGGGGCTCACATACCAACATATAGCATGTGTGCAACTCATCATGCCCATCCATCACTTAGTACAGGGTTATTATGTTGATGTGTATTTGGGTAGTTTGGTCTTGAGCATACTTATATTATATTTATTGCATGCACTCTTTATGATTATTTTTTTTATGCATATTTGATTTGTTGGAACACGCCTATTCAATGTTATTTTAAATCTCTTGTCATGATTGATTTTATCTCATGTATTTTTTTTCTTATTATTTTTAAAGTGATGAATATAGTATTATGTTCGATATCATTTTTATTATTTCATCTTTTTGATCTTTCATAGACATGGAAAATACATTAAATTGAAAAATAAACTTTTTGCTAAACTCCTTAAGCCAAAATTTAAAATATATCTTTTTTTATTATTTTCGCGATTTATTTCTTAGATTAGGTTCTCCTCATAGTGGTCTACTAAAATATATAAAAATAAATATTTATATAAATATGTTTTTTCTGTTATTTAAAGTGTCTCTGTGTACTATCGTTGGGCGGTAAGTGTTACCACTGGCGATAGCTAATTATTCTGATTTCCTTATTTTTCTTCAAATTAATTTTATATTGTTGTCATAAAATATGTTATTACTGATCTGACCAAAAATAACTTCTATGTTTCAGTAAACATTTTCCTATTTCTTCTCTTTACTTTTGAAAACTTCAACAATCAACTAGAAAACTACAAAAGAACTTCAAAATACAAAAATATATTTTTGATTATAATTAATTGAGTTTGTATTTTGCATATGTCACTTATTTTTATTAAAATACAAATATATAAAACTACTTAAATTACATTGCTAAAGTCATGCATGAATAAATATAACATTTACAGATTCACTATAATGTGTGATTTCATTTTTGAAACTCCTTGAACATTGTCTTGATTATTCATGTCTTGCATAATATCAAATAATGTATAATGAAAATGAAAGTAGGAAAATTATGTATTAATGCTTAGTATACCTCTAAGTATGAGTGAAGCTTTATGTTAGATAATAATTCCCACACTCACCTTTTTTATTCCAACATTTGCTTATAATTGTGTTTATGCTTGTATATGTAGTGTTATGCCATCACTACTTAATATGAATGGATAAAATTACCTGCACACCATTGGATTTCCCTCATGCACTCTATAGATATTTATGCACTTACATTAGAGAAGTGTTGTTGATAATTAAAATGAATATTTGCGTACAAGTGAATTCGAAGACCTTTATCACTAAAATAAAAATCAAATAAATAAATGACAAAGATAACTCCACAAAGCAGTGCTTCTCCTCCTGATAAGTCTTCATAAGTATTATAAGGTTGACACCTTGGAAAGAATGGTAAAGTGTCTTGTGTAAACGATCTAAAAAATACCACCTAGTTATACTTCTCTTTAGTACACCGGATCACAAAAACTGAAAATCAAGTTAATGATAAGTGATTCACCAAGCAATACTTCGCTCTTTGATAAGTCAAAATGAGCATTGTGTGCGTGGAGCACCTTGGTAGATAAATAATAATAAAGTTGAAAGAGAAGAAAATCTCTTGAGAGATACTCCAGATTGAGTGGTGAATAGAGTCATTCAAATTTAAGATGATTTATTTTACTATTTTAACAGTTTCACGAAATCCTCCCACTATATGACAACCATAGAAATTTAATAGTTAATAAAAGAAGTGCGGAAAATGAAAGCATAGAGAAGAAGCAATCAACGTAGATGTCACAAGAATTTATAGTTGTTCCCCAATAAATCTGGGTATGTCTACTCTTCTCCTCTAAGCAGGATTCCACTATCTCCGTGTGGGAATTTTGATAAGGATCCCTTAGAACCAGGAGTTATTGATAAGGTCTCTCCAAACCAAATGAGCTTTTAATAAGGTCGCTCTAACCGGGAGTTATTGACAAGGTCTCTCCAAACTAAATGAGCTTTTGATAAGGTCACTCTAACCAGGAGTTCTTGATAAGCTCTCTCCAAACCAAATGAGCTTTTGATAAGGTCACTCTAACTAGGAGTTGTTGATAAGGTCTCTCCAAAACTAGCTAAAAAATTTTAAAGAGAGATTCAAGAACTCTTTCAGCAGGTTAGATTTGTGTTTCCACAATGTGTCCTTCTTCAGCAGATATCGGAAGGAACTAATTCATTGCAGTGCGGTGTGGATTCAGTCAAGAGTGAGAGCAGCTTCTTCTTATTAACCAAGATTAAGGAGGAGAAGAATGTGCCTCTGAGAAATAATAAAGATTCTGGAGAAATTATTCCTTCGGGAATAAAATGTGCCTCTGAGAAATAATCAAGATTCTGAAGAAATTATTCCTTCGTGAATAAAATATGCCTCTGAAAAATATTCCCTATGGGAATAAAATGTGCCTCCGAAAATAGTTCCTACTGGAATGAAATATGCCTTCGAGAAATCATTCCTATGGGAATAAAATGTGCCACCGAGAAGTTGTTCCTACGGGAATGAAATAAGCCATTGAGAAATAATTCCTATGGAAATAAAATGTGCCACCAAGAAGTAGTTCCTATGTGAATGAAAGATGCCTTTGAGAAATAATTCCTACAATAAAAGAATGAGCCTCCGAGAAGTGGTTCCTACGAGAATGGAATATGCCTTCGAGAAATAATTCATACGGGAATAAAATGTGCCTCTGAGAGGAAGTTCATATGAGATTGAAATATTTCTTCGAGAAATAATTCCTACAGGAATAAAATGTGCCTCCGAGAAGTAGTTTTTACGGGAATAAAATTTGCCTCTGAGAAGTAGTTCTTACAGGAATGAAACATGCGTTGAAGAAATAATTCCTGTCTGAATAAAATGTGTCTCTGAAAGGTAGTTCCTACGTGAATAAATTGTTCCTCTGAGAAATAATTCCTACGGGAATTAAATGTGCCTTCGAAAAAATTATTCCTTCGGAAATTATATGTGCCTTTGTGAAATGTGTATTGAGGAGAATATCGAATGGATAATCAGTATTACTCTGAAGCAACCCGCATGGTGGATGGTCCAAGAAGACAACCTGTGTAAAACCAATAGAACTACGTGAGTATGAGACCATATGTAGGCTGATATAGAGTACATAGGCAGTGGTCATGAGAAAACTTCATTCGCCCAATAAAAGTCCAGACACCACCCTCCTTTCAGACACTTACCACGCCTGTCAACTTTATGTGCTTGATTATAGTCATTAAAAATGCAGGTAACAGCGACGACGGAAGGAAAACAAGTGATAGGACGTTCTAATTACTGGACAAGCTGTTTTAGTATAAGTTAACTAAGTCATACTCTCCTTCTATATTCATTATGGAAGAAGCCTTAAGTGATAAGGTATATTTGGACCTAGTTTTTGTTATTGCTCATACAAGTCTTAAATATTGGGTTTCTACGATAGCTAATCTTCCACTAATATAATCATGACTTGGGCTAAGGCACAACCCATCAAGTGTTCCTTCCGCTAAATAACTATTTCCTAATTATATTTATGTGAGATGATATTCGATGAACATCACCGTTGACACGTGGCATCAAGATGACCAACGAGAGGAGCTCTAAGAGAGTTATGCCTCCACTCTCTTATTAGTCACTTTGGCATTGCGTGTTGGCGGTGGTGTGTGGTAAGATTCCCTAAATTGGACCTCTCATTTTGAGGGGTAAGGTCTTACACCTAGCTCCTGAAGGTTTTCCTTGCCGAACACTATAGAATATACTGTAAGTGCATGCGGCAGCACTGTGTCTTCCTCCCGCTAAGAAGGGAGGTCAGTGCTGATAGGGACTAATTTTCCCTCAGGATCCCACAACATAAGAGGACTGCTCGTGGCATCTAGGAGGTCCTCCCCGAGGCCTAAATAGGTTTATGCTCCACCTTCACCTGCAGGAGTCTGCACAAGCCTCCTCCTCCTCATTGAAGAGATGCTCGCATCGCCTACTGCATAAGCGGGGCCCCTTTACTTCCCATGAAGGTGCCTCTTCTCGCCCGTCATCAGGATGTTCTTAGAGGGTTAGTACTATTTCACCATCCAGACCATCAGTACCACTGCAAAGGAAAAACTTGGTCAGAACTACGAGGATTGTGCGGTTATTTAATTTGTTAAAAGCCCATAATTATAGTCCACCAAAGAGAAATTTATCACTTTCCGCACTCGCGGGATGTAGTAGTCAATGTCCAAAGTGGAGTGATGGAGGAATTCCACTATCTGCCTCCCCGGATCCATCAGCACGGGAACTTGGAAAGTGTCCTCACTGTGCAGATCTAGAATAGTATGGAGACTGCCAAATTCCCCATTAAAGAAGGCAAATCATCCCAACCAACCATGAAACTTGTTGGGAAGGTTGAGAACCCAAATCTTGTTAGAACCGAAGTATATTTGTCCGCCAGTTCTCACCCTCACATAGAAGAGGTGGCGGAAAACCTAAAGACTAAATTGTATCTGATCTATCATGTGGTATACAATGAAAGAAGTGATAGATGCATTACATTTGGTGGAAGATGGGCAGGCACTTCCCTGAAATAATTCAAGATTTCCACCATCTCAGGGAATATGGGGAAGGTCCATCCAGAGTCAAAGTGGTCAAAGGGAACAATGATCTCTTCGTTGAAAATGGTGGTCAATCTCCCCTCTCCCTCTGGTAACTACAGTAGGTAGCGAGCATCGATCGAATGTTGTGTTAAGAAGTGAGTGAATTCTTGGTTAGAGATAGCTAGAATTTTTGGCTCGTGTGACAAGAAGATAACAGCACAGTCAGTTTGCCTCAAAGTCATTGTTCATGGAATCACTATTTAGTTTGGTTCTCTCACGCATGTCAAGTGTGAAATGAATGGATGGATCCCCCTATCTATAGGTAAATTATTATACTTAGCCTCGAAAGCTGAAGTGTCACCAGCCTCAGGCTCGAGTGGTCACTCACTTAGTGACCTCCCCTTCCCATAAATCTTTTCCTTGTAAAGTAAAGTGCAAATACAAAGAAAGCATCCACATAAAGCAAACATGATCACAATAACATAAGCATCCACAATAGTAAAAGCAGGATAAAAACATGATAACATTAAAAAGAGAAGTCCAACGCATAATCGCGCTCATCAAATAAGTCGTAATTATCATAGTAATATCAAATATTCTCTATGACAACTAAAGAAAAAATTCTTGTCCCTTAAAGGAGAAGGTTCCATCCCTAAGTGGGCTAAACCATCAAAAAGGTCATTGGAAGCCTTGTGAGCGATCGCCAAACCCCGATTTTGTTGCGCACCATCATCATGCAGAGCTTTGACATCTTTTAGCACTCACCTCGTTGGTGGTGTCTGCTCCCTTCAAAATTGCCTGCGACCTCAACCCTGAAGTTGCACAATTTTGCGATGCTCCACTTCTCCAACAGAAGCACCTTGGAGGGATGTGTGTTATTTGTTCTTTATTAGCCTTGTTCTCCTTCTCTAGGTCATGGATCCTCATCTTCAAGGTCCAAAGCTCCCTTCATAGTGTGTCCAGGTTCCCAAACACTCTGTTCATTACAGTTAGCATGATCCCTATGAGGTAATTGTAACCACAAAGGTAAGAGTTGTTTGTTGTCTTTTATTTTGGAAAACTAATCAAAATGTTTGTGATAGTGGGTATACACATTGTATCCGCCACTAGTTCTTCTTCAGAAACTAGGTCAAGTTCATCGAAGGTGGCAGCACTAGCGGAGGGCATTACCTCAAGATTCCACATAGAATTCCTGCGTCAATCAGGGTCAGTTCTCTGAAGGTATTCTCTCCACGACATCTCACCCCACCTCTGCTATTCTCAAAATTGTTTATTAGTAAAATGTCATTCATTGATGTCTGGTCCCACCAAGGGAGGGATGAAAAGATACTCGCGTCTCTCAGGCGGAGGGGAATTCGAAAGCATACTAGAAGGTCATTGCATGATCTCCACATTGGTCGCATGACCTCTTGATCCACCAACCTCTCCAGCACTACTCGCGCCTTCGCGCTCACTTAGAATATCAGCAACGTCAACACTGAATACAGTTATGGTCGCTTCAGCACCAAGGCTTGAAATGGATTTACCTTTTGTCACGCACTCTGCGGTCTCATCCACTGTTTTCTCAGCGGCCTCCTACTCATGAGACTCCTTCGATTTCTTCTCCTTGGTAGTTTGTTGTTATGAAAATTGATTGATCCGAGTACGGATAAAAAATTCTCCTATTACAAATAAATTTCTAACAGCCAAACGAGGTTACGCAAAATGATAATGCACAAAAAATAAAGGAAATAAAATAAGCACCACAAAAGACAAGAACACCAAAATTTAAAGTGGTTCCCCCAAAAAATGAAATGGGTACGTCCATTGTGCAAGAAGAGATCATATATATTTCAAGTTTCTCAAACATACAATACAGCTAAAATGAAGGAGAAAGAATAAACCGAGAAGAACTCGAAACCTTCAAGATCCGGCCTTACACAATATGATGAGAAACAAAAAAAAATTGGCGATGAGAGACAAAGCCGAGGGCGAAAGAACACGGCTGCGAGAGAAGCTCGCCGGCCGAGAGGAAGATGCCGCTAAGAGAATCTAAAAAATGCTCGCCGTGAAGAAGAACTCGCTCTCAACCTTTTCTCTACACTGTGATCCTAAGATAGCCTCCTTATTTATAGATGAATAGGAGACCATCCATTAATGGCATGCATGGGAAGAAACAGAAGGAAATATGATGAAGATAAATAACTGCCTAAGAAGGCAGAGGCGATAGAAGGAAGCTGCCATCTAGGACCGGATGGAAATAAAGACTTTCTTCCAAATATAGGTCTCATCCAAATCAGGAATTACATAGGCACACGGATCGGTGGGGTGTCACCAATCCCAACAATCTCCACCTTGACGCCTCACGCAATAAATGCTCCACCTGCAGCTTGGATCTTCTCCCTCCGGAAAACTACCCCCTCTCCTTGGGCTCGCCACGATCCAAGGCCAAAGAAAAAACCAAATGAATGAATTTCGGCGGATAACAGATCACGAGAAAAGAAACACCTTCAATCCTAAGTAGCACACAAACTGGACTAACATGGTTGTCTCAAAAACGCTCCATCTTGAAGATAAATTTCAACTGCTCCACGTCCAGCGGTGGTCTCCCATAGCAAAAATGAACCTGGCAAGACTTCTGGCCATTGATGTGCGCGCGGGAGAGAAATAGATAAATGCAGACACATCAAGAAAAGAATGCAAACAACTGTCCTCAACATGTAAAGATGTAACCCTATGAGAACTAATCAGAAAGGGATTGATTAGACACACTCTAAGCCCATGTAGAACAAAGGAGTAATAATGAAAGGGATAAGGTAATAGGGGGACAAAACGCATTCAATAATGAAATCTTTGACCAGGAAAAATAACTTAGAATAAAAGTTATAAAATACACAAGCATTGATGTAGCATGACTAAGAAAAATAGATGGAAAATGATGGTTAGCAAATGAAGGGATAAAAAAACAGAATGAAAAGGATAAAAAATGCAGGAAGAAAAATACTGAAAGTGCACAGTGTACCTCTGAGAATTCTCTAGAGGGGGGTTGAATAGAGATTTAAAAAAATATTTCTATCCTAAATGTGTAATCAATAAACTAATCTGGGGATATAAGCTTAAACAAGAACTCAGACAGAATAAACTTGTGCTGAAATATAAAACACAAAACAGTAAAGTAAACTAGCTATAGAGACAGCACATAAAATTTATCCAACCAGAAGACACAGATTTTTATAGAGGTTCCCCAAAATGTGGGTACTCCCCTCATCTACCACCTGGTAGGGATGCACCAACAGTGCCTGAGTCTTTTGATAAGGAGACTCTCAGAACCACCAGATCTTTTGATAAGGAGATCTTGAACCACTGAATCCTTTGAAAGACGGATTCTCAAAACTCTCAACCAGATTTTTGATAAGGAGATCTTGAACCACTGAATCCTTTGAAGAGGGATTAATAAAACTCTTTTACATAATGAGAAAGAAAGAAGAGAAAAAAGGTTGTAGGAATTCTGTTCTCAGAATTCTTGAGAGGGTTGTACGAAGAACAACCAATTATGTTCCACAGGATCTACTCTTGATTAGCCCCTGCTTCTGATAGTGATGAGTTGCATGTGCTTTGTATGTCAGATCATTTTTACTTCTGTTGATTGAGATCTGGCTGCTATAAGATTGTGATGAAGAGTAGCTTTCAGATCCTCTGTTCTATTAGATGAGGAACAGCAAAATCTTTTTCTTCTTATTTCTCTTTTCTGTATATCAGTTCCTGAGGAAGAAAGAAGAAGAGAAAGCCCTTACAAGAAGGAGACGGCTGATTGTGATTAATGCCTTATTTGTTTCTTTATTCTCTTCTCCTTTTATTCTCTCTATTCAATTTCAAATTTGTTTCCCTTTTTGGTATGTCTTGAAAAGGTAATCTGCTGACGAAAATCTCTTTCTTTCCTCTTTAATTCTCGTCCCGACCACCTACAAGGAATATGGTTCCAAGAAACCTTTTTTGTGTCCTTCTTTAATTCTCCTTTCTATTTCAGGCAATTATTGAGCCGTTGGCGAATGGTCTTGAAGGATGTGGGCCATGAAAGAAGGATCAGAGAGACAGCTGAAAAGATTATCTTTTACAGATTGTATTCGACGTAGCGTCGAATTCATTTCTTCTTTTATCGACGTAGCTTTGAGTTCTTCTAGGAGCTGCTTCGATTTCATCTGTACTCTGACTGAACTCTACTAGTCGGCATTGCATCGATATATTATTGACGTGTACATCGTGTTGATCTGCCTGGCTCTGAGCTTCATGTTCTGCATCGAGATGAAGTCGATGTCACGTCGACTTTAGATGGCTTCGACAGATAACATCTTCTGCGTTGAATTGAAGTAGAAGCAGCGTCGACTTCACCAGTAACTCTGACAAGTCCCTGCCCTTTACGTCGATATCTATTCAACATAACGTCGACTTGATCTACTCCGACAGAAAGAGTATGTTGCTTGGACTTCTTGTCATAGTAGCGTCGACATCCATTCGATGTTGCGTCGATTTCTATTCGACGCAAATATTAACTTCACCAAATTTTTGCTTCTCTTAATATGGTCTTGACACCCTAGGTTGAGTGTGACATTCTAAGACATCTAATGACCAGATTACCCTCATTATACAATGGGTAATTTATTTCTAAAGGATAAAATCACTTTTGGTTAATTTGTTAAGTTAAATTAAGAGTTTTTCCCAACAATCTCCCCCTATTTATCATAACAAATTTTACAGATTGTTCAGAGTGATTTTATACAGTTTTTCATTTCATAAATAACAATATATGTAATATAAAATAGCACACACATTAAATGAATAACCCATATGAGATAATATCATAGATAGTACTAGATTAGTTAGAGGTTAGACATTGTTTACTCAAAAGTGAGTATCACTTCTTCTCTCTGAGGAATAGAGATAGATCTTCATATACTCTCCTGTATTTTCTTTCCACATATTTAAAATTTGCTGGAGTAGCTTTTTCTTGATTCCTCTGTATCTCCGCATGGCCTTTGAAGAGCTTATCCAGATCCATTTCTGTGTTAGGATGAACATCCTTGAGTGTAAAGCCCAGTCCAAAAACTTTAGCTGTCATCAGATTTATAATTTCTAGATTCAAGTCACCTGATTTAGGGGCCTTCTCTAATATGGTTTCAACACGCAGTACTTGTGATTCACTGACAATAACTTGTTCCTTTCCAGAAATTGAAGCTTTTGTGAACGTGATCTTTCTTTTCTCTATCTCCTCTTCAGGTGACTTCTCTTCTTTCTTTTTTTCAGGGGTAGTTGTACTGCATCCTTTGGATTACACCCAATTCCCCCTCTGTGGAGTTTCCCTGCTGCTTCTAGCATTTTAACCTGAGGATTCTTTGAAGTGTACATTGTATGATCAAATAAAGTGGATTTGATTGGGATTGCTTTGGCCAATTCTTCTTTCTCAACTACTTCTTTTCCTCTTTGTAGAATATCAATGAACCTCTTCCTCTTATCTTCAATTTCTTTTTGAGCAGCCTGAAACTCATACTTATCCTTTTCTCTATGCTCATCTAGAATCTTTTCAAGCTCTGGATTAATATACTCCTGCATAGTATTTTCAGGAAGTGCAACCTTTTCATAAGTCTTATTATATGATTTATCCTTCTTAAATTGTTTTCTTTCCTCTTTAGTATACCTTTCCCAAATAGGTAAAAATCTTCCTCTTCCTCTTCTTCTGTAAGGAGTTCTCCCCCTGAAGACAGGTGTTGGAAGAATTGGTTTAGATGTTTGACTTGGAGCAAGTATTAAAGATGAGGGCTGAGCTGGAGGTATTGATTTAATTGGGACTGGATCAGGTGAGATATGATCTTGATCAGCTGTCTTGACAGGAGATGGTGTCGTGGATGAATATTCAGAGGACATTCTGAATGAGAGAGGATCATGGGTGGATGGTTCAGTAACTTCATGAAATTCTTGAAGTGACTTGAGATACATCTGATCATCTGAAATTAAGGGAACCTCCCCCTGAGTTGATGGCTCCCCCTGAGCATAAGGCAGAGTTCTTGGAGAGATCACCTCCCCCTAATTTACTGCCTCTGAAAGCTGAAATTTGGATGAGACAGCCGTCTCTCCTTCAGTGGTTAAGGAGAGAGGGATCGATGTCGTGTAAACTGAATCTTGAGGAAGCTTTTGATGAGTTTGCTGTCTTCTGATACTGCTCTCCCATTGCTTTATATTATTGAAGAAGGATATAAAGCCATCAGCATACACTGCTTCCGATCTCACATCCCTGTCAAAGACCTCTGGGTCAGAGGTAAGGTCTTGCAATCGCTTATGTTGACGTAGTAGTTTTCTATAACAGTTCGAGGAGAAGTCCAGATAGAGCGAACAAAACTTGGATAGGACTATCTCAAGAGCTAGGTTGACTGTATCCATAATATCTTCATGGCTGGGTGGAGATGCCATTGAGACACTATGCGTACCTGCACTGAAACAAGGAAAATAGACGAAGAGAGGGAAGAATGAAGAGAGCAGGAATGGGAGGATTCGAATAGCACAATAGAACTAAACGCAAAAGTTTCTTTGAGTAGATGAATCACCGCAACTTCAGGTTTTATTCGAAGCAACATCGAGAGAAGAACAGAATTCAGCACGCCAAAATATGTCAATGCGCGTGAATTTTCAAGTCGACGGAGCGTTGAGTTGATGTCGACGTGGCTTCAAGATATAGTCATCAATAATGATGTCGACATAAGCGTCGATAAGTATTTGACGTTACATTGAATGGTATTCAAAGAATCATCCCCATAGAGCTCTCGAAGCTGACGTCGAGTAGAAGTCGACGGGACGTCGATTTGAATTCGACGCAGCTCTGATAAAATAGTTCTGTTTTTCTTTAACATTTTTTCTATTTTTCCCAACAATAATTTTCTACAGAAAATAGATCTTTATATATGATAATAGGGGACCTACAAAGCTCCATCAAGCATCCCCAGTGCATTGATGAAAAACTTGTGCTTACTTTCATCAAGGGGTTTAATGAAGATGTCAGCCCTTTGATTGTCAGTAGATATGTATTGAAGGTTGATCTTACCCTTCTCTACATTGTCTCTGAGAAAGTGGTGCCTTATCTCTATGTGCTTCGTTCTGTTGTGGAGAACATGATTGGAAGCAATTGAAATATCACTGGAGCTCTCACAATAAATTGTGGAATTGGAAAGTGTAAAGTTGTAGTCCAACAATTGATTTTGCAGCCACAAAATTTGTGAGCAGCAGCTTCCTGCAGATATATACACAGCTTCAGCTGTAGAAGTGTAGACTGTGGTTTGCTTCTTGCTAATCTAGGAGATCAGTCTAGCACCCAAAAACTGCCATGTCCCTGAGGTGCTTTTTCTATCCAGCCTGCATCGAGCATAGTCTGCATCTAAATATCCAATCAATTCAAATCCAGATTCAGCTGGATACCATAAGCCAAGCTCAGGAGTGCCCTTTAGATATCTAAGAATTCTTTTGACAGAACTCATGTGGGATTCTTTTGGGTCAACCTGAAATCTTGCACAAATTCGTGTAGCAAAGATTATATCAGGTCTGCTAGCTGTTAGGTAGAGAAGAGAGCCAATGGATGCTCTGTAAGTCTTCTGATCAAATGACTGACCTTTTTCGTCTCTATCTAGAACAGCATTAGTAGCCATGGGATTTTTCATAATAGATGCATTTTCCATTCCAAATCTCTTAATGAGTTCTTTGGTATATTTGGTTTGAGATATGAAAATGCCATCTGGACTTTGTTTAACCTAGAGTCCAAGGAAATAGGATAACTCTCCCATGCTACTCATTTCAAATCTTGACTGCATTAGGTAAGCAAACCTTTTGCATAAAGATTGATCTGTGGAACCAAATATAATATCATCCACATATATTTGTTCAAGAAGTAGCTGATTCTTGTGTGCTCTTGTGAAAAGGGTTTTATCCACTTTCCCCCTTTCAAATTTGTGTTCCAGGAGAAAAGTGGATAAGGTTTCATACCAAGCTCTTGGAGCTTGCTTGAGACCATATAGTGCTTTTTCTAGTCTAAATACAGAGGAGGGAAAGGTTAGATTGACAAAACCTGGTGGTTGTTCCACATACACTTATTCTTGTAGTTTACCACTGAGAAAAGCACTCTTGACATCCATCTGATATACCTTGATCTTCATGTGGGCAGCATATGCTAGGAACAATCTAATTGCCTCCAGTCTAGCTACTGGGGAAAAAGTCTGGTTGAAATCAATGCCTTCCTCTTGCCTTGTTTCTGGTTATGACCCCAGTTGAGTCCATTTTGTTCTTGAACAGCCACTTTGTTCCAATTACTGGGTAATTCTTTGGTCTCTCAACCAGAGTCCAGACCTTGTTCCTTTCTAACTGGGTCAGTTCCTCTTGCATAGATGATATCCAGTGAGGGTCACTTTCTGCTTCTTCAAATTTCTTGGGTTCATATTGTGACAGAAAACACTGCAGCATTATCTCACAAGTTAGTTGTTTCCTTGTCTTTACTCCTGCTGTCAAGTCTCCTATTACTTGAGTTGGAGGATGATCTTTTTGTGTCATCCTGGATCTTGTTTGATGATCTAGGAGACAGTCTTCTTCCTGAGCTACCACCTGCTCAGAGATAGTAGGAGCTTCATCCTCATTCACTTGAATGATGTCTGTGACTGGTAGCTCAGGTGCTGCAGTTTTCTCTTCTTTTGCTATATAGTCTTCACCTGAGTCAGTATCAATGTCCTGATACACAGTTAGATGATCCACTATGCTCATCCTTTCAACTATCTCTGCAAGGTGATCTTCTTCCTGCAGGATAGAACTGGTGGAAGTTTCCTTCCCCTTGTAAACCATGTTAGTTTCATCAAAGACCACATGTATAGACTCCTAAATTTTGAGAGAGCTTTTATTGAAACACCTATAGGTCTTGCTTGATGAGGAATATCCTAAGAATATCCCATCATCAGCCTTCTTGCCAAATTTGGCAAGGTGGATTTTACCATTGTTGAGGATAACACAAGTACACCCAAAGATTCTAAAATAAGTGACTACAGGTGCCTTTCCCTTCAACAACTCATAGGATGTCTTTAATTTAGTCTTGTGGATGAGACTCCTATTCAGAACATAATTAGCAGTATTTAATACCTCAGCCCAGAAGGACTTTGGCAAGTTAGATTCAGCTAACAATGTCCTTCCTAATTCAATTAGGGTTCTATTTTTCCTTTCAGCCACCCCATTCTGTTGGGGGGTTCTAGGAGCTGAAAAGCTTTGCTTGATACCTTCATCCTCACAGAATCTACACATTAACTGATTCTCGAACTCAGTGCCATAATCACTTCTGATCACAGCAACCTATGTGTTGAGTTTAGATTGAATCTGTCTAATGAATCTTGAGAGGATCTTGAAAGTGTCTGACTTGGCTTTTAGAAAGAACACCCAGTTGAACCTAGAGAAATCATCAACAATGACTAATGTGTAGGACTTTCATGCTAAGCTTTGAGTGGAGACAGGGCCAAATAGGTCCATGTGCAATAGGAATAGGATTCTTGGAGAATCATTCTTACCAATTGGTTTGAATGAAGCTTTGATCTGCTTACCTAGTTGGCAGCCTCTACAGGGGTGGTCTTTATTGAATTTACCAGTTGGTAAACCCCTGACTAGGTTGAGTTTGGAGATTTTAGCTATGGTCTTAAGGTTAAGATGACTAAGTCTCCTATGCCACAACTCACTATTTTCTAACTGAGAGTTAAACAGGCAAATCTCAGACTTGTGTACTCAAAGTCTACAACATACACCTTACCCTTTCTGAGACCAGTCAAAACTGTTTGATCAGTCTTAGAGCTGACTATATGACATAAGGACTTGGTGAACACAACTTTGTATTCACCATCACACAGATGACTAATGCTGATCAAATTATGTTGAAGTCCTTCCACATAAGCTACTTTAGCAAAAGAGATTTCTCCAATCCTGAGCAAACCATATCCTTTTGTTTGACCAAAGTGGGAGTTCCCAAAAATTACCTTGGGCCCTTCCTTGGCCTTGAAATTTTCCAGCAGATCTCTTGCTCCAGTCATATGCATGGAGCATCCACTGTCCAGATAGCACTGCTGGTTTGTGGTTGAACAGCCTTCCCTCTCCACATGTAAATTAAACATTAATAAAGACCCTCTCATGCTGGGGTCTCTTCCTTCTATCATCAAATGGAGATATGAAAGAGTGAGATGGTCTTCCATTGTTCTCCCTTGGGTGAAGAAGTGCTGCATTATTATGCCAGCAATGTTTGGCAGTATGTACTTGTTTATAGCAGCAAAGACATCTTAAGAAAGACAAAGAAGGTTTTGATGTTTGATGATTTTGTGCATGAAGTATGCGTCGAGAAGAAATCGACGAAGTTTTTGAGTTGCGTCGAGTGTAATTCGACGTATCTGCATAGTCTCGTCGATAATCATTCGAAGTAAGATATTGGTTACGTCGAATGTAGTTCGATGCACCCACATAGTTGCTTCAAGATGATGTTGACACATATGTTGGATTCCGTCGAGATGCATTCGACGTATTCCTAAAATTGCGTCGAGTTCTATTCGATGTATCATTCATATCATTCAGTGTTTGTGAGTTTGAATTTATAATTTCCTTAAGCAAGTTAATTTTTAACCTTAATTTATCATTTTTGATCATTAAGTCTTGTCTAGCTTTATAGTATGCATTTGTGCTGTTTTTAATCGTAGAAATGACAGAGTCAATGTGTGCTTGGTAATCATTTCTATATTCCTCAAAGGTTTCATCCATCTCTTCTATTTCAGTTTTATAACTTCTACATGTAGCACACTCATTCTTCAAAGCTAAATTTTCAAAGGGTTATGTGCCTAGGATTTCTAGTTCATCACTAGTGTCTACCCTATTAAATATGGTGAGTTTATTAGGATTATCTTTCTCATGTTCTTTACATGATTCTGATATATTATTTGGTCTATACCTAGGGGATGTTACTGATCTATCACAAGCAAGTTTGCTAATGAGTGATTATGAATCTGAATTAAGATGATTAAATCTCTTGGAGAGATTTTGTGAAATCTCTTTGATCTTTTGGCTCCTCCCATTGAGGGAGTCTTCAAAGGCTTTTGCCTTTGAGAGTTCATTCCTTAGGTCTGAATTTTCATTATCTAAGATATCTATTTCTTTTTCTCTCTCAAGCAGTTCACACCTCAGATCATTGTTAACTGAGGATGAGGGATCTTTACTAAGAACTTTTATTTCATATTTGATTGTTTCAAGTTCCTTTTGTTTGTTTATAAAATCTTTCAAAACTTTTGAAAGCATTCTTTGAAATCTGTTGAGGAGAAGTCAAGGTATTCAAAGATGCTTACCTCAGCATCATTAGTAGAATTTTCAAAGGCCATCAGACAGGCTTCTCCTGGTTCACCTTCTTCTTCATCATCAGATGAAGAGGAGCTTGATTCAGTGTCTGAGTCACTCCAGGTCTCAGCTATGAACCCTTTCTCTCTTCTCTTTCCCTTTCTCGTGAGGGATTTTCTCTTATGCTCCTTCTTTTGCTTGTTCTTCTTATTCTTTTCATCTTCAGGACATTCAGTAGAGATGTGTCCTGGCTTCCTGCAAGAGAAACATATAACCTCCTGGTTAGGAGTTTTATCATACCTTGGCTTGCTTGAACTCCTCTCTCTTCTCCTAGACTCTTCTATCCTAGCCCACTTTTTGAATCTCTTAGCCAGGAGATTAAACATTTCCTCTTTAGTGGAGGACTCTGCTTCTGCATTCTTTAATGCAAAAGTCCTCTCTTTAGGAGTTGGTGTCCTCTCATAGGCTTCTGACTCAGCTCTACTTTTCAGTAGAAGCTCATAGGATTTGAGCTTTCCCAAGAGAGCATCTGTTGATATCTCTCTGAGGCATCTAGAATCTCTGATTACCCAGATTCTAGAGTCATATGTGTTGGGAAAGCACAGGATAAGCTTGTCATTAATCTATGTTAGAGAGATTTCCTTGTCAAGCCCTCTCAGCTCATTTATGATGAGGCTGAATCTGTCATACATTTCTGTAATGCTTTCATCAACCTTTTTCTTGAAATTCTCATATTGAGATATGAGAAGAGCCTTTTTATCTTTCCTCTCATCAGAGCTTCCTTCAACTAGTCTGGAGAGAGATTCCCAAATCACTGTTGCAGAGTTGCAATCAGCAACTTTCTGAAATATGTCATCAGACATAGTTGAGATCAGTATGTTCATGGCCTTAGCATCACATGCCTTGACCTTCTTCTCATCATCAGTCTATTCTGCTCTGGGGGATGAAGTTTGTATAACCTTTCCACTGGTGTCCTTCCTTATTGGAACTGCGGGACCTGTGAGGATGACATTGAAGATTTCTTCATCAATAGAATTCATATATTGTTTTATTCTGGCCTTCTAGAGTGTAAACATGTTTAAGTTACACACTGGAGGTCTTGTTGAGGCATAATCCTTAGAGCTCATTTTTCTTTATGAAATATATGTGTATAAAGGAAAATAAGACTAGGAGGCCTTTTTGATCAAGGAGTTAACCTCTTAATGATCAACCTCCCTCTGATACCAATTGAAAGTGCATAGTGTGCCTCTGAGAATCCTCTAGATGGGGGTGAATAGAGATTTAAGAAATATTTCTATCCTAACTGTGTAATCAATAAACTAATCTAAGGATATATGCTAAAACAAGAACTCAGACAGAATAAACCTGTGCTGAAATATAAAACACAAAGCAGTAAAGTAAACTAGTTATAGAGACAGCACAGAAAATTTATCCAACCAGAAGACACATAAATTTTTATAGAGGTTCCCCAAAATGTGGGTACTCCCCTCTTCTAGCAACAGGTAGGAATGCACCAACAGTGCCTGAGTCTTTTGATAAGGAGACTCTCAGAACCACCAGATCTTTTGAAAAGGAGATCTTGAACCACTTAATCCTTTGAAAGAGGGATTCTCAAAACTCTCAACCAGATCTTTTGACAAGGAGATCTTGAACCACTGAATCCTTTGAAGAGGGATTAATAAAACTCTTTTACAGAATGTGAAAGAAAGAAGAGAAAGAAAGTTGTAGGAATTCTGTTCTCAGAATTCTTGAGAGGGCTGTATGAAGAACAACCATTTATGTTCCACAGGATCTGCTCTTGATTAGCCCCTGCTTCTGATAGTGATGAGTTGCAGGTGCTTTGTATGTCAGATCCTTTTTACTTCTGCTGATTGAGATCTGGCTGCTATAAGATTATGATGAAGAACAGTTTTCAGATCCTCTATTCTATTAGATGAGGAACAGCAAAAGATTTTTCTTCTTGTTTCTCTTTTCTGTATATCAGTTCCTGAGGAAGAAAGAGGAAGAGAAAGCCCTTACAAGAAGGTGACAGTTGATTGTGATTATTGTCTTATTTGTTTCTTTCTTCTCTTCTCCTTTTATTCTCTCTATTCAATTTCAAATTTGTTTCCCTTTCTAGTATGTCTTGAAAAGGTAATCTACTGATGACATTCTCTTTCTTTCCTCTTTAATTCTCATCCCGACCACCTACAAGGAATATGGTTCCAAGAAACCTTTTTTGTGTCCTTTTTTAATGCTTCTTTCTATTTCAGGCAATTATTGAGCCGTTGGGGAACGGTATTGAAGGATGTGAGCCATGAAAGAAGGATCAGAGAGACAGCTGAAAAGATTACCTCTTACAGACTGTATTCGACATAGCGTTGAATTCATTTCTTCTCTTATCGACGTAGCTTCGAGTTCTTCTAGAAGCTGCTTCGATTTCATCTGTACTCCGACTAAACTCTGCTAGTCGATGTTGTGTTGATATCTTATCGACGTGTATGTCGTGTTGATCTGCCTGGCTCTGAGCTTCATCTTCTGCATCGAGATGAAGTCAACATCACGTCTACTTTAGATGGCTTCGACAGATAACATCTTCTGCGCGAATTGAAGTAGAAGCATCGTCGACTTCACCAGTTACTCTGACAAGTCCCTACCCTTTACGTCGATATCTATTCAATGTAATGCCGACTTAATCTACTATGACAGAAAGAGTATGTTTATTGGACTTCTTGTCATAGTAGCGTCGACATCCATTCGATGTTGCGTCGATTTCTATTCGACGCAAATATTAACTTCACCAAATTTGTGCTTCTCTTGATATGGTCTTGACACCCTAGGTTAAGTGTGACATCCTAAGACATCCAATGACCAGATTACCCTCACTATACAATGGGTAATTTATTCCTAAAGGATAAAATCACTTTTGGTTAATTTGTTAAGTTAAATCAAGGGTTTTTCCCAACATATACCGATAAAGCAAGAGAAAAAGATAGGTGGGAAAAGTACTAAAGGACGTCATCATCGACATCCTTAAGTCATAGAGATGTGACAGACTTTCCCTTATCATTACCAAGGGATTTTTCTTTCTCCTTGTTCTGAAGCTTCAATCAGTCCTTGATTCCGTGACCCTTCTTTTTGCAGTAATTGCAGTGGCTATCTGAACTTTTCTTGGGCTTGCCTCCTCTTCCTGAACCAGACTGACCCCAAGAAAATAAAGCTGAGCTTTCAGCAATGCTTGAGCCAAACGACATCTTTCATATGTCATTTGAGAGTAAGGCTGTTGTGACCTCTTCCATGTCCAAAACATCTTTACTGTAGGTGAGAGTAATGACCATGCTCTCGTAGGACTTTGGAGGAGAGTTCAGTAGAATAACTGCCTTGTCCTCTTCTTCCACCTTGATATTCATGCTGAGACACTCAGATAACTGTTTGTTAAAATAGTTCAGGTAGTCATGTAGAGAGGAACCCTCCTTCATGCTGAACTTGCACAACTGCTGCTTGAGGTAGATGCGATTGGAGAGAGACTTCGTCATGTAGATACTCCCCAGCTTTGCCCAAATACCAAATGCAGTCGTCTCTGAAAGAACTCCATACAACACATCATCATGTAAGCAAAGCTGTATGGTGGAGAAGGCTCTGAGATCCAAATCCTCCCACATGCGACTAGTAACCTCAACATCCTTATTGGCCTTCCCTAATTGGACACGGTGTAATCCTTCCTTAATCAGCAGCCCTTGGACTTTGACCTGCCACATGCCAAAATTGTGCTTTCTGTCAAACTTCGTAACTTCAAACTTCGCTCCGGGTGTGGAAGTCGCCATAGAAATCAAACAGAAGAAAAAATTGTACGGAGATCGAAGGGACCGAATAAATTCATGGATCAAGATTGGGAAGATAGGGAGCGGACCAATGTCGTCACCTATCGTTGACCTAACTTGAAATGGAACGTACAAACGGTCGCCGATCGAACCTGGCTTTGATACCACTTGTTATGAAAATCGATCGATCCGAGTGCGGATAAAAATTTCTCCTGTTCCAAATAAATTTCTAACAGCCAAACGAGGTTACGCAAAATGATAATGCACAAAATAATAAAGGAAATAAAACAAGCACCACAAAAGAGAAGAACGCCAAAATTTAAATTGGTTCCCCAGAAAAATGAAATGGGTATGTCCACTGTGCAAGGAGAGATCATATATATTTCAAGTTTCACAAACATACAATACAGCTAAAATGAAGGAGAAAGAATAAACTGAGAAGAACTCAAAACCTCCAAGATCTGGTCGTACACGATGTAACGAGAAACAAAAAAATGGCGACAAAACACGAAGCCGGCGGCGAGAGAAGCTCGCCGGCCAAGAGAAAGATGCCGCTAAGAGAATCCGAAAAATGCTCACCGGGAAGAAGAACTCGCTCTCAACCTTTTCTCTGCACTGTGATCCTAAGATAGCCTCCTTATTTATAGATGAATAGGAGACCATCCATTAACAGCATGCATGGAGAAGAAACAGAAGGAAATAGGATGAAGATAAATACCCGCCTAAGAAGGCAGAGGTGATAGAAGGAAGCTGCAATCTAGGGCCGGATGGAAATAATGACTTTCTTCCAAATTTAGGTCTCCTCCAAATCAGGAATTACTTAGGCACACAGATCGGTGAGGTGTCACCAATCCCAACAGTCTGCTTCCTCTTCCTCTTCATATTCTTCTCCTACCTGTGAGAAGCTTTCGACTCCTTCTCAGCGTCTTCCCACTTGTGAGCCTCGAGATGTTCCTCCATTCATCACAACTCCTCCTTATCCATCTTTGTCCCCTCATAGTTTGATGACTCTGGATTCCTCATCACACTCCACCGCATCTCGTCAATTATGGTCAGAGTCACCTCCATCGGCAAGGTGGCCTGCTTATACACATCAGTAGATGGGTTCTCGACAATTTCTCTAGCGGGGTTCTCAGTCAGGTTCTTATCAGGTTGTTTTGACTGAGTTAATGTGCCACCTCTGGAAGTCTCTACATCAACCATCTCCTTCTCTAGGTTTGTTGGTACTTGCACTTCAGGCAAGTCCTCAGCAACGTATGGCCTCAGGGTCTCAGTTGCATCCATATCAACTAACTCTGAAGCGGGGCCCTCTCTCACAACCACTGGATTCTGGTCTTCTTCTTCAGTGTGACCACCTTCATGGAAGCTTTTCACTTTCGACACTTTTTGGGATCGTCCATCAGGACCTCTTCAGGCTCCAGCACCGACGATGGAATAGGCACCTTCCATGGATCGCCTGACACCTTTGACAAGATCTCGCATGAAGGTTTGTGAAGCTCAGGTGCTTCCTCATAATCTCGAAGGAATCTATCAAGGTTGAAGGTGTGGAAGGAAATGTTTGCACTCCCCTACAATTGTGTAGAACTTCTGTTATGGCGGTCATTCCCGGAAGACCGCCCGTCTCCCTCTTCTTCACCACTAGGAGTTTGAAGGTGCTTGCCACCCCCCTCCCCCTTGTCTCCCAGCATGGAAGGAATTTTCTTAGCTAGCATTTCCAGAATAGATTGGTTGCGACCAACCATTTTTTAGAAGTATGATCACAACAAGTAAGAAGAAATCATTACTCAGGCTATTTATTATTTTCAGCAATGCAGAAGCTGAGTCACAGTCTCCACGGTTATAAGTGTACTTTTTTGAAGTTTGCATGGACTTAAAAAGTGCAGGGATTATGTCAACCCAAAATCCTATGATAGTCGCAAGAGCCATCCTACGGCGTCTAGCGGGGTGTGTAGAGACATCTCATGCAACCACACCGGCCTAATAATGCATTTGATTACAATCTGTGTAGGCACCCCCTCTCCTCCTGCCTCAGGAGCCTTCAGCTTGGTTTGCCCAAGAAGCAGTGCATGTCGTCAGGGGTCCAGTAAAAACACTTCATGTGTCCGCCCACACTCCCATCTCCTCGTCTCATATTAGTGGGGTGGTTACAGTCAGTTGTAACTATGCATTTATTGCACCTGCCTATTCAGGCAGCACCCTATCACTATAAATACAGGGGCAGCGGTGCCCAGAAGGGGTAGTTGAACTTGAGCAGAACCTCCCTTGTAGATTGTGTGGTTACATGTTTGGGGTCACTCTCTATTGACTAGTTCTTTTGTGTCTTGTAGCTCTGCAATAGCTCTTTCTAAAGTAATAAAATCACTCGCAGGCAGTGCATTGCGCGTCTATAGGAAATATGGTATCGACCTCCTACTCACGTCAAGCTTCTTCTCTCTCTCTCTCTCTCTCTCTCTCTCTCTCTCTCTCTTTGCCCCGACCCCATATGTCTAGTAGCATGTTACTTGCAGTCCCTAATTTTCATGCTCTCAAAGGGTCCGCAACTATGTGTGGAGGTTGGGGCACTTTTATCCCCAACAACGCAATTGAAGATAAAGTCCAAGGAAGAAGGAGATTGAAGAAGGTTTTAATGTCTTATCGTTCTCTTCTCTAAATCTTCCTCTCATTGGGATTTATTTATCTTTGATTTATATATATTTATATATGTAATCATAATTTTATTGTATACTTATTTCTCTTTGAGTGTTTTAAATACTTTGAATTTTTCTTTATATTTTAATGTCTTTAATATTTTTTCATTATTCTACGGTGCTTAGATTTACGATTTGATATTTCACAAGCATTATAATTATATGTTGATTCATATATTTTTCATAGGCCTCTGTAGACTGGTATATAATTGGATCAAACATATAGCTAATAGAGTTGCATGTAAACATGAAAGAATATGACACCATAAATCTCCCGAATTAAGATCACACTTAACAATGCAGATCACAACTTGTTAAAGCGACCCTTAGGGGTTTCTACAGAGTTGGTTGGGTTCCCAAGTAGTTTAGCCTAAGATCAATTTTCGTTCAACCCACCCAATGAGTGCAGAATAATGTAGAAATCATCATAGTTTAGAAATGTATTCAAGCATTTTTAAAGTTATAAAACCCAAATATTTTAAATGATTACCTAAAAGCCATATATAAAGCTTTCTCTCCAAATGATCTCCTTACAGATTATCTTTATATTATTTTAATTTTATATATTACATATGTACAACCCCGTACCTGTCGGGTGGGACCCTCCCCAGATAGCGGGGACCCGTGGTGTCCCGTGATTGGCTAGCATTGACCGGGGTGCGGTTAGGATCCATATTCGTAAATAAACGAGAAATTGGGGTGCGAGTAGCGAGGTTTGGGTGTGCGTTTAGAGGATGGGTTGTGGATAGCCAACTTTGGCTAGGGTTTTTTATAAAACCCAAAACTAAAACCTAAAGAGGGAGATCCCTTCCCAGCCGCAAGCTCGATCCCCCCCCCCCCCTCTCTCTCGGTTCTTTAGAGCAGCCGCAAACCCCATCCCCCTTCGTTTCTCTATCTCGCGCCAGGAAGGAGGAGGCCCGACCCTCTCCCCCTTCGTCTCTCTGTCTCGCGCTAGGAAGGAGGAGACCCGACCCCCGACTCCCCCTTCGTCTCTGTCTCACGCCAGGAAGGAGGAGGCCCGACCCCCGACTCCCCCTTCATCTCTCTGTCTCGCGCCAGGAAGGAGGAGGCCCGACCCCCGAATCCCCCTTCGTCTCTCTGTCTCGCACCAGGAAGGAGGAGGCCCGACCCCTGACCCCCCTTCATCTCTCTGTCTCGCCGCCAGCAACAGTAGGAGGCCGACCCTCGCTCCGGCCGGGAGCTCCTCTCTCGTGGCCGTCCGAGGTGAGATCCGTCCAGGAGCTCCTCTCCCGTGGCCGTCCGAGGCGAGATCCGGCCGGGAGCTCCTCTCCTGTGGCCGTCCGAGGCGAGATCCGGTCGGGAGCTCCTCTTCCGTGGCCGTCCGAGGCGAGATCCGGCCGGGAGCTCCTCTCCCGTGGCCGTTCGAGGCGGAATCCGGCCGGAGCTTCTCTCCCGCGGCCTCTTGGAGCACGATCGGCCGGGAGCTTCTCTCCCGTGGCCGACTTGGGGCTAGACTCGGCATGTAGAGGCCGGATCTATGCACGGAAAGCCGCTACGGCTCCTAGACGAGGAGCCTCTGGCAAAATACACGCTACAAGGGTAACGATGTTTCTACTTGGGCAGGTGAAGCCTTCAATTCTCATACTTGCATGGAAGCTCCCCTCCACCATTAGGTGGAGGAGGTGTGCTCTCCGACGGGTTGATGTGCGCATCCCTGAAATCAACCACATTAGCGCTCGGAAGTGTGAGTACGGGTTTAGGCATTCTGTGTGAAGCCCATCCGGGTGTGTAGACCGGATTGGTGATGTTGCTGTGTGAAGCCCATCCGGGTGTGTAGACCGGATTGGTGATGTTTCTGTGTGAAGCACGTCCGGACGTGGGGGCCGGATTGGTGATGTTCTGGGAACCCCGGAGAAGACTCCGTGGAAGATATTTAGTATTTGCTCGTATTTATAAGATGTTGCCGCCTCGGGAAAGGGGCGTGTGCAATATAGCTCAGTTTGTTTCAATTGGCCGAGGTTCAGTTTGCTACCGCATGTCGAGACGTTGGCGTACAGGTGTCGTAGTACCAAACAGGGGGTTGCGGGCTGTAAACCCAAAGTTGTGCCGCCCCGAGAAGGGGTTATTTATTTATATTTGCCGGCCTGCGTGCCGAAGTATGGAGCTTATGCTCTTGTAAATTAAAATGTCTGTGATGTCCTCTTATGTAGCTTATATTTTTATCGTAGGCGAGTGGTGTTTTCACGAACCACTCGCTCCGTGGGAACCCCGAGGTGAAATTACCGGGAAGACCTTAAGGGTCAGTTAATTAACTTTCAGAACAGCAGAGTTACATTGTTGGCACCTCAATTGGGGCTGCGTATAGTCAGACTGTTTGTCGGGATTACGCTATTGGCGGCCCGGACGAGGAACGCTACAAATAGACCTAAGAGAGCACCTTTAGGAGGGGGATTCATTTTGGGATTTCCCCTTAGATGTTCTGGTTGGCCAGGAGAGTCCTCCAATGGTGCTTTGTCTCAGTCTTTGGCTTCGGAGGGGAAGTGCTTGTTAGTCTTCTGGGTATGTGGTGGGACCTCCACGCTGAGGCCTTGGGTTTGTCCTTTGAGTTCCTAGTTTTGTGCCTAGATTGTTAGCTTGAGCGAAGTAGGTGTGAGGCCACCCCTCTTTTGGGATCCCGAACTCCACAGAGACCAAGTCTTGTTCACAAGATTTCGGTTTCAACACATGGTGCGGTGAGCGTGGAGAGTGGCCAACACAGAAAAGCTCGGGCGGACATCATGGCTAGAGAAGAGGAACTGAGTGATGACCAAGGTAATCCGCTGACACCCGCGGGAGGGGTCTCGCAGTCTCAGTCCGAGGGATTCCGGCGAGAGTTTCGGCGGGAGGTCATGGAGACTTTGCGGCACACTTTCGCTGCGCGTGCCAAGTGCTCAGCACCACCTGCCCCAGTTGATCGTGACGCCATCTTGGGGCGAGTGTTCATGTTTCAGGTTTTCGTTTTCCTTAATTTCCTTCCTTCTCATGTGAAAGATACTCAATGAAATTTAATCCTTGTCAGTGGGTTGGGCAGAAGTATATAGGAAAAGGTTTAAGTACCTGCATGATGTCAAGTATATCTTTCAATCGAACTTTAAAATATCTTTTAGAATCAGAAGGCTCTTGAAATCCGAGTAACTGCTGACCCCAATATCATGAGCAAAGCCAGAATCTGTCCTAAAATCTAACCCTGTCGATCGAATCATAGAAGTCATCTCATCCTTTGATTCCAATTCAAGCCCCATGTTCTCCAGTTTCCCTGCTCTAGTCCAAAATATCAGATGAGGGTTATTTCGGTCGAAGGAGAATGAGTAATATTGTCTGATTAATGTTATTATGCCGGAAAATATTCTACGTGCCAATCTTCTTCTGAACTTTTTTCTACTTGAAGTGATCCCGAAAAATGTATATACCATTTTTTCTCCCCTACGACATTCACTTTTGCACAAGCCAAATATACGTCATAAAGAAATTCTAGACGTAAGACGAAGATATCTGGTACTAGCAACTAATGCTGTGTAGTGAATCATTGAGAGGTTTCGTGGTTCAATGTCATTGTTTAGTAAGATGGAAAATGCAAAGTCTCTTCAACCGGATAAATGCTCATTTCGGAGGAAACATTGTCATCTCAGAGTTTTCTTGTGAGCATCTATTAACATCGTGTTTAAAACTTTTATTTTCTTGTATCAGTTAAGTCTAGGAAGCTCTACGCCACGGTTGTTGCCAAATAGGGATGACATAATGTCATAGAGAGAGTCAATTTACTCAAATGGTCTACCACAACAAAGATTATTTCCTTCCAGCGAGATCTAGACACTGCATTTACTGATATAGTCATGAAAGGTGACCTTGAGCTTCTTCCAATAGTAGAGTTGCTTGGGCAATTAAGTGGTTGTTATTCCTGAATGCCCACCAATTCCAGTGTCATGATATAACTGTAATTAAAGTTTCTTAACTTCATCATCTCCAGTTACAAACATTCACTTCCTCTTCAACACTCTATTAACACCCTGATATTCGGGCTTATATGTATTATCTTCTTTCTTCTTAACTAATTCTTCTATTGTAAAATGTGACCCCAATAGCCTCATGTACGTTTGATTCTTTGCAATAGATAAGATGTCATAATTACCAGGGATGCTAGTCGTGCCTCAACTTCCTGGTGTTAACTTCCTGGTGTTGTCCTGACAAACCATTTGCACCATTGTTTTCGCTACATTTTTCATATGCAAGTCATATCCCAGAAACTTGGTGATATATTTTGGTGTTGTTGAGTGGTGTTTCTTCGCTTCATCGAATATTTTTGACCATGATGGTTTGTGCTGATATAAAAATGTGTTCCTATCAGATAATGTCTCCAACTTTATAGCTAAAGCTATTACGAGCAGTTTTTCTCATAAATTGATAATGCGGCATTTCTAGGTCTTAAAGTCTTACTGAAATGCACAATAGGATGATGATCCTGAGTTAATATTGCTGCCACTCTCAGATTTGAAGCTTGTGTCTCTACTATAAACGTCTTAGAGAAATATGGTAATGTCAGGATTGGAGGATTGCTGTCAGCTAATTTCAATTATTTGAATGCTTCTTTTGCTTCAATGGTTCACTGGAAAGATCACTTCTTCAATAGATTTGTCAGTAGTAGAGATATTAACTCATAGTTCATGAGAATTTTTTGTAATAGTAATTTAAACCTATGAAGCCTCTTAACTACCTAACTAAATTTGGAACTGGTCACTATAACATATCCTACATTTTCTTTGGATTAGCTTCCACCCCATAAGCAAATACGTAAAATAAATTAAGAATTAAGCGGTGTGATATGTTAACCTCATAACAGAGCACCTCAACGATCACACTGGTGATACCGATAATGTTAAAACGATAGTAAGTTAAATGTGCTAATCACTAGCCCAAATATTTTGTTGACCGAGTTTTTGTCGAAGAAGGGTAAAATTGCATACGCTGCTGCTAAGCTTTTTATTTAAGGTGCAAGTCCTTTTCAAAAATAAGGGTAAGAACCACACAGATTGTGTTTTACTTAATCTTATGGCCAATTTTACACGTAACATTGAAGAAAGTTATTTAAATCTCAAAATAGGCGGTGTTAGTACTTTGTACTTGGTTCAAGAATTGTGCTCTCAATAAGGCTTGGTCCGGCCTGCACTATGATTTTGGCTTCACAAGGCTTCCGATTTTGTTTATCATGTCGCTCTTGCGATTTTGCCCCATTCTGTGAGCCCCGTTCTCATGAGATTCCGGGTTATGCCTAGATTATTTTACCCTATCCATTGTCGAGAAGTTGAGAGCGTCTTAGAAGCTTGAACCCAATTGGGAAGGGCCGTATATTGTAAATGAGGCGCTCAGGTCCGGGGGAAATCATCTCCAGGATGTGAAAGGGGTACCCCTCGGCTGGGCTAGAAGTGGAGATGATTTGAAAAGGTTTTATCCTTGAAGGTTCTTTCCTTGTTTTTATATATAGCTGTTACATTCTTTGATTATTGTTTCATACGATGGCTCAGTACCAAAGAGGTTGGATATGTTGGTGCTGGAATGCCCCAGATCGATTCCGCTCCCGGGATCTCATCTAGACGGGGGGTTCAGATTGATCTCTGGAGAGGCTGGCAAGGTTGTATGTGTTGGTGCTGGAGTGCCCCAGATCGATTCCGCTCCCGGGCTCTCATCTCGATGGGGGGTTCAGGTTGATCTCTGGAGAGGCTGGCAAGGTTGGATATGTTGGTGCTGGAATGCCCCAGATCGATTCCGCTCCCGGGCTCTCATCTAGACGGGGGGTTCAGGTTGATCTCTGGAGGCTGGCAAGGTTGTATATGTTGGTGCTGGAATGCCCCGGATCGATTCCGCTCCCGGGCTCTCATCTAGACGGGGGGTTCAGGTTGATCTCTGGAGAGGCTGGCAAGGTTGTATGTGTTGGTGCTGGAGTGCCCCAGATCGATTCCGCTCCCGGGCTCTCATCTAGACGGGGGGTTCAGGTTGATCTCTGGAGAGGCTGGCAAGGTTGGATATGTTGGTGCTGGAATGCCCCAGATCGATTCTGCTCCCGGGCTCTCATCTAGACGGGGGGTTCAGGTTGATCTCTGGAGAGGCTGGCAAGGTTGTATATATTGGTGCTGGAATGCCCCAGATCGATTCTGCTCCCGGGCTCTCATCTAAACGGGGGGTTCAGGTTGATCTCTGGAGAGGCTGGCAAGGTTGTATGTGTTGGTGCTGGAGTGCCCCAGATCGATTCCGCTCCCGGGCTCTCATCTAGACGGGGGGTTCAGGTTGATCTATGGAGAGGCTGGCAAGGTTGGATATGTTGGTGCTGGAATGCCCCAGATCGATTCCGCTCCCGGGCTCTCATCTAGACGGGGGGTTCAGGTTGATCTCTGGAGAGGCTGGCAAGGTTGTATGTGTTGGTGCTGGAATGCCCCAGATCGATTCCGCTCCCGGGCTCTCATCTAGACGGGGGGTTCAGGTTGATCTCTGGAGAGGCTGGCAAGGTTGGATATGTTGGTGCTGGAATGCCGCAGATCGATTCCGCTCCCGGGCTCTCATCTAGACGGGGGTTCAGGTTGATCTCTGGAGAGGCTGGCAAGGTTGTATGTGTTGGTGCTGGAGTGCCCCAGATCGATTCCGCTCCCGGGCTCTCATCTAGACGGGGGGTTCAGGTTGATCTCTGGAGAGGCTGGCAAGGTTGGATATGTGGGTGCTGGAGTGCCCCAGATCGATTCCGCTCCCGGGCTCTCATCTAGACGGGGGGTTCAGGTTGATCTCTGGAGAGGCTGGCAAGCTAGGTACTTTTAAAGCAGCAAAATAATAGTATATGCTAAGGATAGTAGGGCCTGAATTGCTCCGAGTGATCCCGCTGTCAGACTCTTTCAGCTGGCAGGGCAGGAAGGCCTCGTGGAGATGATTTGTTTTTGCTCCGAGTGATCCCGCTGTTGGGCCCTTATCAGCTGGCAGGGAAGGAAGGCCTCGTGGAGATGAATTGTTTTTGCTTCGGGTGATCCCGCTGTCAGGCTCTCACTAGCTGGTCGGGCTGGAAGGCATTGCAGGAAAGTTTTTTTGGAAAAGTGCCCCCGAGACGGTTCCACTGACCAAGCTCTCGCTAGCCGGCAAGGTGGGTATACCTCACGGGTTGACGATTTGAGAGATGTTGATTTTTGGAAAAGTGTCCCCGATATGGTTCCACGGACCGGGCTCTCGCTAGCCGGCAGGGTGGGTATACCTCGAGGGTTGATGGTTTGAAAAGTTATTTTTGAAAAAGTGCCCCCCCCCCCCCCCCGAGCAGACCCGCTGACCAGGCTCTCACCTAGCTGGCAGAGCCATGAGCTCACTCGGTGGCAGATCCCAAAGGCTTTAGCATATAAGGAATCAGTTACGCTTGATAAATTGATAGTTTTCACTAACAATCGAAGTTCTTCAAGAATAGTTTTGAAAATAGAAGCTTAAGATAATAAATCCTGCAATGGCGCAACCTTATTTGATTAGTTTTAGAAACAAAATCAGATTCATTTTGAATTGTCAATGCATGATTGTTTATGTAATCATTGTAGATAATAGTGAGCATTCTATTCCTCAGCACCATCAATCATCCTTGAGGCCCATTCCTGAATAACACAATATGCAACAGTAAAAAGAACTGCGCTCTAAATTATGAGTCTGCTTGCTAATAGACATTAAGTGGCATGACATTCTGAGAACCTGAAGGGCATAATATCTCTACCATAGAAAAGAAGGCATAGTGTATAACCAAGGTTGTTGACAACCAAATTGATCACTTAAAGACAACAAAGGGAAAGGTTATCACATCAGGACAAATATGAGTACGAAAAAGAGAAGAATCATCGTTCATATGATTATATACCCATAATTTTTTTTTCGGGTCGGCTCCCACCCGTCGGATACTTGGGGTTGGACATTTCTTTCCGAGCGTGAGACACGCTCGCAAAGAGCGGGGATTGTGTACAACCTCGTACCTGTCGGGTGGGACCCTCCGCAGATAGCGGGGACCTGTGGTGTCCCGTGATTGGCTATCATTGACTGGGGTGCGGTTAGGATCCATATTCGTAAATAAACGAGAAATTGGGGTGCTAGTAGCGAGGTTTGGGTGTGCGTTTAGAGGATGGGTTGTGGATAGCCAACTTTGGCTAGGGTTTTTTATAAAACCCAAAACTAAAACATAAAGAGGGAGATCCCTTCCCAGTCGCAAGCTCGATCCCCCCCCCTCTATCTCGGTTCTTTAGAGCAGCCGCAAACCCCCTCCCCCTTTGTCTCTCTATCTCGCGCCAGGAAGGAGGAGGCCCGACCCCCTCCCCCTTCGTCTCTCTGTCTCGCTCCAGGAAGGAGGAGGCCCGACCCCCGACTCCCCCTTCGTCTCTCTGTCTCGCGCCAGGAAGGAGGAGGCCCGACCCCCGACTCCCCCTTCGTCTCTCTGTCTCGCACCAGGAAGGAGGAGGCCTGACCCCCGACTCCCCCTTCGTCTCTCTGTCTCGCGCCAGGAAGGAGGAGGCCCGACCCCCGACCCCCCTTCATCTCTCTATCTCGCCGCCAGCAACAGCAGGAGGCCGACCCTCGCTCCGGCCGGGAGCTCCTCTCCTGTGGCCGTCCGAGGTGAGATCCATCCAGGAGATCCTCTCTCATGGCCGTCCGAGGCGAGATCCGGCCGGGAGCTCCTCTCCCGTGGCCGTCCGAGGCGAGATCCGGTCGGGAGCTCCTCTCCCGTGGCCGTCCGAGGCGAGATCCGGCCGGGAGCTCCTCTCCCGTGGCCGTCCGAGGAGGAATCCGGCCGGGAGCTTCTCTCCCGCGGCCTCTTGGAGCACGATCAACCGGGAGCTCCTCTCCCATGGCCAACTTGGGGCTAGACTCGGCATGTAGAGGCCGGATCTATGCACGGAAAGCCGCTACGGCTCCTAGACGAGGAGCCTCTGGAAAAATACACGCTACAAGGGTAACGATGTTTCTACTTGGGCAGGTGAAGCCTTCAATTCTCATACTTGCATGGAAGCTCCCCTCCGCCATCAGGTGGAGGAGGTGTGCTCTCCAACGGGTTGATGTGCGCATCCCTGAAATCAACCACATTAGCGCTCGGAAGTGTGAGTACAGTTTAGGCATTCTGTGTGAATCCCATCTTGGTGTGTAGACCGGATTGGTGATGTTGCTGTGTGAAGCCCATCCGGGTGTGTAGACCGGATTGGTGATGTTTCTGTGTGAAGCCCGTCCGGACGTGGGGGCCGGATTGGTGATGTTCTGGGGACCCCGGAGAAGACTCCGTGGAAGATATTTAGTATTTGCTCGTATTTATAAGATGTTGCCGCCTCGGGAAAGGGGCGTGTGCAATATAGCTCAGTTTGCTTCAATTGGCCGAGGTTCAGTTTGATACCGCATGTCGAGACGTTGGCGTACAGGTGTCGCAGTACCAAGCAGGGGGTTGCGGGCTTTAAACCCAAAGTTGTGCTGCCCCGAGAAGGGGTTATTTATTTATATTTGCCGGCCTGCGTGCCGAAGTATGGATCTTATGCTCTTGTAAATTAAAATGTCTGTGATGCCCTCTTATGTAGCTTATATTTTTATCGTAGGCGAGAGGTGTTTTCACGAACCACTCACTCCGTGGGAACCCCGAGGTGAAATTACCGGGAAGACCTTAAGGGTCAGTTAATTAACTTTCAGAACAGCGGAGTTACATTATTGGCACCTCAATTGGGGCTGCGTATAGTCAGACTGTTTGTCGGGATTACGCTATTGGCGGCCCGGACGAGGAACGCTACAAATAGACCTAAGAGAGCACCTTTAGGAGGGGGATTCGGTTTGGGATTTCCCCTTAGATGTTCTGGTTGGCTAGGAGAGTCCTCCAATGGTGCTTTGTCTCAGTCTTTGGCTTCAGAGGGGAAGTGCTTGTTAGTCTTCCGGGTGTGTGGTGGGACCTCCACGCTGAGGCCTTGGGTTTGTCCTTTGAGTTCCTAGTTTTGTGCCTAGATTGTTAGCTTGAGCGAAGTAGGTGTGAGGCCACCCCTCTTTTGGGATCCCGAACTCCACAGAGACCAAGTCTTGTTCGCAAGATTTCGGTTTCAACAACATAAATATTTTGTAGATAGAAACGAAGCAGGGTAGTTAATGGCGACCCTGAAAAAATACGACTTCGATATTATGTTATCAATATACTATCAACAAAATGTGCCTTGCTTAATTTAATTTAGAGTACATAATATCTATTGCTTTGACAAGGTGTGATTTGAGCGTATAGTTGACAAATGACAGATGTGAAACATTTCGAGTAATGAAGGTTGGGGTTCACTTATGGATATTCATGCAAACTATTTTGGGTGATAAATGTTATTATTGACTTATCAAGATCAGTCTATGAAGTGAGTGTGAATGCATTGATATTTGTTATTTGTGTGATTACACATTAGCTCTACCGGATTAATGTTGATGGAGAGATTGAATTCTTTCACTATAAGAAAAATGGGCTTCTGCAGCGCGCGCTTTGCACTATCGAAAGTCATTAACAGTGTGCATTCGCATGCCACCAAGGACAGGGCTCTCAATAGTAGCAATGTATCGATGATGTGCATAGAGCATAATCGATGTGCATATTAATGGTGCACGCAGTGCACTGCAGTAAGAGGTACTAACGACACACAACAACCATTGTGGAATGTATTTTTAACTAAATTGAAATAAGTTTCCACAACGCACATAGCAGACTGCCAATTCCTATATCTTCAGTGTACCATGTAAGCCGCATATGTTTATATTAACAGCGCACCTAGTATTTTATGGATGTGGATTTGTATTAAAAAATATTAAAATAACAAATATGAACCTCAATAAAAATATATGCATACAGTAAAATTCATTCAACCTGTGCACATATGTTTCAAGTCCACAACATGCAAATTGATAGGAAAGCCACAGCAAAACATCATGAACAGAGAAATAAGTTGAAATATTATGCCATGAAGAAGGATTCATCCAAATAAGTTGAAATATCTACATAACCGAATTTGTCATTTGCATGCAATAAGAAAAGGAGATAGAATTTTAGAGTGCTATAAAATACAACAACAAAACTGTGAGTATCTATTGCCCCAAAACATGTAAAAATCTATGATAACCTATCTATCTAAACTTAATAGAAGTATGTAGGTTGTAAATTTCGATCCAACGACTATATTGCCTCAAAACTGTCAGGATCTTCGTTATACCATCAAAACCCTTCACAAAAATAAAGAAATTTAGCTGCAGCATTGATTTCAACTCCAACCATGTAGAACGAGAACTAATGGATCTTAGAACAGAGAAAAAACAAGGAATTACAAACAGACATGCAACATTTGATTTATTTTTACATAGATCTTGTCATTTTTAAAAATGAAAAAATTTATACTATTTTCAGTGAATATATTATAAATATTCCAACAGAATTTTCAGATGAGAAATTTATCTTTAACACATACACCACATCACATGCAGGGTTTTTGGACTCCAACGTTTGAATTTTTTTAAAATTTGGGTGTTATAGGAGTGACCTGTCAAGCATAGCCTTCTTTATTACAGTGTTAGAACTTGAGCATCAAAATAAATTGATTATTAGTGGAGGGACCTAGAATCTATGTTAAGTGTACATGGATACATAAGTTTTCTCACATGGGAAGTCATTTTTAACAAAGCTAAATATAATACACATATATATAAAAGCAAGAGCAACTTCAATATTCCAATGATAAACAAAAGGACTATCAAAGTTATAAAAAGACACATGAGTAACCCACCAATCGCATATCCAACTGTTATCCAAAGAAAATAACCATTGATGACTCCCTTTCTGTTTGCTTTGTCATATCTGCACAAATTCATAAGAACAATGTAGACGACTTAAATACCACTCCGATAAAACTGGAGTAATAACAATGTTATAGGGAAAATGGGATGCAATGAAATCATACCGTTCGGCATATTATAGGAAGTGAGCTAATAAAAAATTGAAAAATTTTGAAGCATATCCAACATCAATGATCAGTAAAAGATAGAAGAAATTAGAGAGCAACATAGTATGGCTACACATCAGTTGTTGGCTGCTGTGGAAATCCTGAGGCAGATGAAATTGCATTTGTAGCTGGTTGTGCAAAAAGCTCAATAAGATGAATTTAAACGGGGTTCACTAGCTAGAGGATTCGTTGCAGAAAAAACTACTTGCAATTAAAAAGAAAATGTTGATTACCTTATGTAGAACCATCAAAATATACATCAATCACACAATATGATCAATGCAGACAACCATGCATTTGTGCTTCCATTTGCATCCTCAAGGAAAATCATTTCATCATTTGGTTGAATTAGTTCCACCTTCTCTACTTAACCCTATCAACCCAAATTTTGCACCAAGATCCACCAAGAAGAATGTGATGCACTTTTGCGTTAGGATCTGTGGATGCAATTCGACCTTCTGCAACAACTCCAGCAACTGACCAATGAAGTTGTTTACATTTAGCATTCCCTGGGATATCTCTAATACGCACATATCATTGATTTGATTGTATACAAAGAATAAAAAAATTATTAATTTTACCAGTCCCTCATGCAACAACTTTGTTATTTCAATACCACACAAGTTCTAGATAATGACCAGAGGTATACGCAAATGAAATATGCTAGAAATGGTGCCAATTTAAATCAAAGAACTAAAATTTCTTAAGAAACATAGTCCACTTTTACGAGTCTTGGCATGTTCTACCCGATTTTGTTGTTTTATTATTTGGAAAAACATGGACCTTATTTCTTGCGTATCTTGTTGAAGACTATGCACCAAATTTTCAAGTTGTTTGACATTCCCATTTTGTTGAACTTGCACTCCAACTTTTGATAGCTTGACTACTAGGTTCCCCATTTTTCTTCATGTGACCTTCCTTCCAAACTTGAACCCTTGAAACTTTGGTACCTTCGGGACTTGTTTTTTTCTTGAGTATTAGACATAAATAATTATAATAAAAATTGTTAGAAACAAAAAATAAAGATATAACACTACTCAAAGAAAAAAATTTTAAAAGGGACCACGTATAAAATATATAAATGATATATACCATCTTCTCATGCAGACAAGCATAACCAGTCCTACTCATTATGTGATTGTGGTTTTTCTTTGCCCTCATTGCTCTAAATTTCACACTCTTTTCCTTCAAATACAAATATGATTTATGACAAGTTTTCAAAAAGTCTTTCTACACAAAAGGGAGGAACATATGCAACTACTAATTTCAGCAGTTATTGCTTACTTGAAAGGTAGACGATAGTGTCTTCTTCACAATTAGATAACACTGATTTTGGTCTATGAAATCGGGCTTTAAAAGAGTGAGGTCATGTGAAGCCAATCGACCATCATCTGCTTCTCGGATAAGTATTTGCAACTTGGACTTTCTACTTCGCCACAAAATCGCCAACTATTGAATGATCAATTTCTTTTCCAAATCTTCAACATTATAACTAAGTGAAGTGCACAGAGTGCCTCTGAGAATCCTCTAGAGGGGGTAAATAGAGATTTAAAATTATATTTATCCTATATGTGCAAACACAATAAAACCTAAATATTATGCTCTAACAAATACTCACACAGAATAAAACAGTGCAGAATATGAAGCAAGAAGAACAGTAAAAGTTATCTAGTTATCTAAGCTATAAGGGATAGCACAGAAAATAAGCCACGCAGAAGACACAAAGATTTTTATAGAGGTTCCCCAAAATGTGGGTACTCCCCTCTTCTACCACCTGGTAGGAATGCACCAACTGTGCCTGAGTCTTTTGGTAAGGAGACTCTTAGAACCAATGATCTTTTGATAAGGAGATCATGAACCACCAGATCTTTTGATAAGGACATCTTGAACCACCAGATCTTTTGATAAGGAGATCTTGAACCACTGAATCCTTTGGAAGAGGGATTCTCAAAACTCTGTACAGTTGGGAATGAGAAGGAGAAAGAAAGAGAAAGGAAGAAGAATTCTGTTTTCAGAATTCTTATGAAGCCTGTATAAAGAACAGCTTCTTTAATTTTTAACTGGATCTGCTAATGATGAGCTCCTGCTTATGATGGTGATAATTTGCAGGAGCTATATTTGTCAGATACTTTTTCTTCTTTCTGATAGAACTCTGGCTGCTATATGATTGTGATGATGAGCAGCCTTGTTTTGTTCTGAGGGAGAGAGGGAGAGAAGCAGTTCAATCTTCTCTGTATATGTTCTCTATTAGGGTTACTTAAGGAGGAAGAAGAAGAGGAAGCCCTAAAAGAAAGGTGTAGCCGATTATGAAGAATGCTCTAGTTTTCTCTTTCCTTTCTGCCCTTTTATTGTCCATGTTCAATTTGAATTTGTTTCCTTTTCTAGTAAGTCCTGAAAAGGTATTTTTGTCTGCACAATTACTCCTTTCCTTCCTTCTTTAATTCCCGACCCGTCCACCAATAATACGCTTTTTTCCAAGAAAGCTTTTCAATGTCCTCTATTAATTCTTGATTCTATTTGAGGTAATTAAGGAGTCATTGGGGAATGGTCTTGAGTGAGGTGGGCCATGAGAGAGGGTCCAAAAATGACAGCTAAAAAGGTTTCCTTTTTAGACTGTATTCGACATAGCATCGAGTTCTCTTCCTCTCTTATCGACGCACCTTTGAGTTCTTGTGGGAGCAGCTTCATAGTCATCCTTGCTCTGATTGAACTCTGCTAGTCGACGTTGCATCGATATCTTATCGACGTAACCGTTGAGTTGAGGACATGGCTCTGAACTCCATTATCTGCGTTGAGATGAAGTCGACGTTGCATCAACTTTAGATGACTTCGACAGATACTTCCTTCTGCGTTGAGTTGAAGTAGAAGCTGTGTTGACTTCACAAAGTACTTCGACAGGTCCATGGCTTCTATGTCGATATCTATTCGGCGTAACATCGACTTGATCTACTCCGACAGAAAGAGTGTGTTGCTTGGACTTCTTGTTAGAGTAGCGTCGACATCCATTCGATGTTGCGTCGATTTCTATTCGACGCAAATATTATCTTCACCAAATTTGTGCTTCTCTTGATATGTTCTTGACGCCCTAAGTTGAGTGTGACATCCTAAGATATCTAATGAACAGATTACCCCACTATACAATGGGTAATTGAAACCTAATAGTTAAAATCACTTTTAGATAATTTGTTAACTTAAATCTAAGGGGTTTTTCCCAACACTAAGCTGCACATTAAGTAAAAGGAGACTTATAAACTTTGTAATAGAATTGGGAAAACAAATCAATAATTGAAGACACTCTTACCTTTAGGTAGTTCCACATTCTATTCTTTATTTCATCTTCTACAATATCCAATCTATCTAATGTTTTAGTCCTTGGTGTAGGTTAACTAATGTGAAACCATCCTTCACTTTGATACCAGTTTCTGGATTGGCCCAATCACAACTAAAATGGGCACTTTGAATGAATAATAATCTAGTAAAACAATATTTCATAGAACCCCATTGTATGATAACCTTCCTCTTGTATGCGAGCCACGATTGCTGTTGGAACCTATGTTCTGCATCTCTTGGTTTGAGAATAACAAATACCGTATTGTATTTGATCTTGTATTTTGTGTGTTTATAGTGTGCAGGTTGTAGAGGAACTATAGATACACATCCATATGAGTAGTATACTGAATGGAGACGATTCTTTGGAAAGAGAGCTGACGCCCCACATTAGAGTTAATGCCCCCGCATTAATTTATCATCGATAAGGGATGCCGTCGAGAAGAGAATGGCGTCGAGAAGAAATCTGTCGAGTACCAAGTGACAACGGCCCGCGTTAGAGCTAACGCTCGCATTGAGTCCATGATCTGCCACGATCTCGATGGTTGCACGATTTCAGCGACGACAGCACGCGGTCACTAACGCTAGCGTTACCTCTTAACGCCAGACATTACCTCTCGTGCCTATTTAAAAAGCAGCCCCTCTCATTCTACACATGGGATTCTATTGCCTCAAAATCTAGAACTCTGATTCTTGTGAGAGAGGCTCATCTACATCAATTAAGAGATCTCCCTTGGGCTAACATGAAGATCTATAGAAGATTTTGAAGGAGAAGGTCTACAACGCATATTTTATACGAAGGGTGAATGCTTCAAGAAGGCCAACGTCCGCATCACCTTCGTCTTCACCTTCAGAATTTCTTGGGGATTTTTTCTTACTTTATCATGTAATCTTTTATTTTATTCCTTTTTGTAATTGGTGTGGAGAAATCGTTCGAGGAGAACGTCGGATTCTGGGAATGATTTCGTAGGTAAATTCGTCGTGATTGTTGGCGACTAGGTCCTTGTGCGGCTTAGGGGTAATTCGTTATCTTGTGCATGGCGACTAGGTCGAGGTTAGATCTATGGGGTGGCTAGAGGCCTTATCTAGGGTAAGATAGGCTATAGCCAACCTGTCCTTGGGAGAAGGACCAGTGAAACAACAAAAAAAGTGTTTTTAATATTCTCGCCTTGATTTCAGCGTTATAGAAATCAAATATTTGTGTAATCAATTTATTATGAAATAAAATCATGTCTTTTAATGTTCTATTCAATTGATTTTATTTCATTTTCAAGAATGTGTTAAATTATATTTTCATCAAAGCATTAAAACAAACATTTGTGTAATTATCCTTTTAATACAATATTCGTTTTCATTATCTCTGATTTTCTGGAATTATATTTCATTAAAGTTTTCATAAGTAAAATCACCTTTACACTTAACGCCCAGCGTTAACACTTAACGCTGGGTGTTGGCAACAGTAAGGAAAAAGTTATGTTAATCTTATCTGAGATATTAAAATATGTTTTCCTACAAAAAAAATACCGAAACTTCAGTCGCAAACTCTGATATTTTTATTTAAGATTTAAATTCCATAAAACCCTTATTCACCCCCCCCCCCCTCCTCCCCCTCTAACGGCGCCTTAAGATCCAACATGTGGTATTAGAGCATAGGTTATTCCAATATGGCTTCACAATCGGGAATAATGGCGCTTCATGATCTCGCATCTTCTAGAGGGGATAATTTTTATGAAAATGAAAAATCATTATCACCACCTTTATTTATGGGTGAAAAATATAATGTGTGGAAAACTCTTATGGAAAAATTTCTGAAATCTTTGGATATTGAAGTTTGGAATATTACAATTAAATTGCCCCCAATTATTCTAAATAAAAATGAAGTGTTTTTAAATGCCAAATATATGAATAGTCTATATTGTGCACTAGATCAAAATATTTTCAAACTTATTTTTGTTGGAACATGGTCTTCCGCATCTCCTAGGTTTGAGAATAACAAATCCTATGTGTATTTGATCTTGTGTGTTTAAGTGTGCAGGAAAACAAAGTCCATATGACTCAAGGATTAAATAAGAAGGTTGCCCCCAAATTTGAGCCATAAAATCCAACTTTCCCACTAGCGCCGGCGGTAGCACCTAGCACCCGGCGCTAGCGATGATTAGCGCAATTCTGGGAGAATATATATAAGGAGCTAGCGCCTGGTGGTAGCAGATAGCGCAGGCGGTAGCGCGGAGCACGGAAGGCAAGAGAGAAATATTTCCTCGGATTGAAGATTCTGCCGCGCAGAATATGTCCTAATATGGGATAGCGCCAGCGGTAGCACTAGCGCAGGCATTAGCACTGAGGCTATAAATAGGACCCCTCTTCTCTCATTTTGAACTGACATTAGAGATAGAGATTGAGTGCTAGATTTCCAGAGGCTGCCTTGGCCGAAAGTTGATCTCCTACCAAAGTTCTTCAAATTTCTGAAGGAGAGTCTCTTCACGCCGGATCCAAACGACGTCCACTTCTACAATGCTTATTCTACAGCGGATCTTCGTCTCCAACTTCAGAAGTTCTTCAAGAGGGAGTTTTTTATTATTATCATTTCATATTTCTTGTAAACTGTTAGAGAATTCGCCTCGTGTTGGCGACTAGGTCTGGGTAGGACTTAGGGCAGAAGTTCGTCTCGTGTTGGCGACTAGATCTAGGTTAGGTCTAGGGGGTGCTCAAGGCCATATCCCGGGTTGGATTGGCTAGAGCGGCTTGAGGCCGAATCCGGGAAGGATAGGCTAGGGCCACCGGTTCGTGGGGATGCGAGTCGGGATAGAAAACAAAAAGTGTCTACTATTTTTCGCCACAGATTTCTAGCGTTATAGAAATCAACTTTTGTAAAACCTTATTTCATATTAATAAAACATGTCTCTACTTTATTTCAATTATTTTACTTGATTTCTCATCTTCTTAATCACGCATTATTTCAAAGATAATCAACATATAACTTAAATTTTAAAAACCCTTATTCACCCCCCCCCCCCTCTAAGGGCGCCTACCGATCCAACAAGTTGTATCAGAGCGGTTTTATTCCAATCAGCTTAACAACCGGGAATAATGGCATCTCATGATCTCGCTTTTCCGGAGGGTCAAGGAGTTAGTCGACCACCTCTCTTTTCTGGGTCAGATTTCAACTATTGGAAAAACGAATGATGTGTTTTCTTATGACCATGGATGTAGAAGTATGGAATATGGTAGAAGTTCGGTACTCTCCTCCTACAACTGTAGTGGGAGAGGCAACATTACTAAAACCAAAAGATAAATGGGATGATAACGATAAACTAAGGTGTAAAAATAATGCTAAAGCAATTAACGCTTTATATTGCGCCTTAAATAGGACTGAGTTTAATAGAATTTTAGCATGCATAACTGCTTATGATATTTGGAATCAATTGGAAGTTACTCATGAAGGTACATTGCAGGTGAAAGATGCAAAGCTAGTCCAACTGGAATCTGAATATGAAAAATTCAGGATGGATACCGAAGAGGACATCAACTTGATGTACACTCGCTTCACCAAGATCGTCAGCGCTTCAAAGGCACTTGGAAATATCTACTCAGACGGGGACTTGGTGAGGAAAATTCTTCGCTCTTTACCTCCAAGGTTCAATCCAAAGGTGACAGCCATCTCAGAGTCGCACAACTTAAGAACGCTCCAGATCAAGAACCTTATTCGGAATCTCAAAACCCATGAGGTAGAACTCTAGATTCGACACGATGAATACAACAAAGAGCCAAAGAAAAAGGCGCTGGCACTAAAATCAAAGAAGGAGAGCATCAAAGATGATGATGAAGATGAAGAAGGTCTCCTGGTGAAAAACTTCAGGAAGTTCATCAGGAATCCGGAAAGAAGGAACACATTTCGGAAATACTTCCAAAAGGATGCTCGACGAAAGGGATCTTTCTCTTCATCAAGGAAAGGAAAAGGAAGCGAAGATGAAGAAGAAAGACCACCACCGGAGTGCTAACACTGCAGAAAGACCGGGCACATTCGGAGCCAGTGACCGAAGTATCAAAAGGAACAAAAGAACAATTAAAAGCAAAAGAGAAAAAAGAAAGTATTGAAAGCTGCAACTTGGGATGATTCTTCCTCTGAAGATTCAAACGAGTCTGAGTCAAGTAGCGAGGAGGAAGCAAACTTATGTTTAATGGAAAAAAGCAATGATGATGACACCAGTGTTCTTGGCGACACTGAGGTAACTCCTCCTACCTTCGAAGAACTTTATGATGAATTTGTTCTAACTTGCAAATCCTATGTTCAAAGTATAAAAGATAATATTATATTAAATCGTGAAAATGAATCTATTATCAAAGAAAATCATAAGCTCACAAAAAAATTGATTTCCTTTGAAAAGAGAAAGGTTTCATGCCAAGAGTGTGAGCACTCTTTATTTAAGACAAAAGAACTTGAAGTTTCTCTTTCTAAGGCCCTCTAACAAAACAAAACTTTTGCAGAAGAAAAGGGGGACTTAGAGAGAAAACTAAAAACCTCTCTTTTACAAAATGAAAATAACAAAAAGGGCTTTGAAAATAAATGTGTTATGATTGTACAAGAAAATACATTTCTTAAAAAACAAAATCATGACCTCAATATAGCCATAAAAAAATTCGGGATTGGTCAAAAATCCTTGGATATGATTTTGGGAAACCAATGTTATGGTTCTGGAAAATTTGGGGTCGGATATGAAAGTGAGCCCTACCGCCCGGTGCTAGCCACTAACGCCGGCGGTAGCTCAACAGTTAAAAAATCTCCTGTTTTTTCTAAAGTTCAAACATCATCCAGCAAGAGCAATGTAGAAATTCAGAAAAGTGTCTCAACCCCCTTTATTTCGTGTACAAATTGTCTTAAGTTTGGACACACGTCTAGCTCTTGCAGGAATATAAAACAACGATCGTTAAAACAAATCTAGGTACCTAAGAAATCCACTTACTCTATGGGTGGTACCTCTTGGGTATCTGGATCTTTACTCGCATCTTCTCTCTAGATTTGTAGGAAGGCTAAGGAAATGGAGGACGTGTGGTACTTGGACTCAGGCTACTCCAAGCACATGACGGGCAACAAAGCAAAATTCCTTAGCCTAGAAAAGAAGAAAGGAGGGATCATAACGTTTGGTGATAACGGTAAAGGAAGGATCATGGGAGTAGGTACAGTGGGTAACAAATCCTTTCTTATCTCAAATGTTCTTTATGTAAAAGGATTAAAACATAACTTAATATCTATAAGTCAACTGTGTGATAAAGGATTAGATGTATTATTTGAATCATTCACTAATCTATGCAAAATATTTAATCCTAAAACAAAAGATGTGTTACTAACTGCACCTAGAATTCACAATGTTTACATAGTTTCATTTCATGATCTTTCCAAATCATCTATAAAATGTTTTATAACAAAAAATGATGAATTAGAACTATGGCATAGACGTTTAGGTCACGCTAGTACAAAGCACATTTTAAAACTAGCAAAAAAGGAATTGATTAGAGGATTGCCTAAATTGAATGGAAATTTATCTTCACTATGTTCTCCATGCCAAAAAGGAAAATTTACAAAATCATCTTTTAAAAGCAAAAACAAAATTTCTACTTCAAAACCATTGCAATTAATTCATATGGATCTCTTTGGTCCCATTAACACCGCAAGTCTTAGTGGTAGAATATATACTTTTGTTCTAAAAGATGATTTCTCAAGATATTGTTGGACTTTATTTTTCTCTTCCAAATCTGATGCATTTTGCGAATTCTCAAAATTATGTACTCGTATTCAAAATGAACTAGATTTAAAAATAAAATGCATTCGCTCAGATCATGGAGGTGAATTTGAAAATGAAAATTTTAAATCTTTTTGTGAAATGTTAGGCATTAAGCTGAGTTCTCCGCTCCACGCACACCTCAACAAAACGGTGTTGTAGAAAGGAAAAATAGGACAATCCAAGAACTAGCACGCACCATATTATCTGAATATAAATTACCTAAGTCTTTTTGGGCCGAAGCCGTAAGCACATCATGCTATGTAATGAATAGAGTCATGCTTCGCCCATCACTAAATCTCACATCGTATGAACTATATTATCAAAAGAAACCTAACGTATCATATTTAAAAGTATTTGGTTGTGAATGTTTTATTCTTAATACAAAAGATTCTTTAGGAAAATTTGATGAAAAATGTGATGAAGGAATATTTTTTGGATATTCTTCAACCAGTAAAGCCTATAGAATATTTAACAAAAGATCGAGCAAGGTTGAAGACTCTATTAATGTTAAATTTGATGAATTTATTCCGTGTGCAAAAAGGCTTCCTACAGGTACAAATGATGAACCTTTGCCATCTTTGGAGCACGACGAAGAGGATTCTTCCAAAGAAGAGGAGGAGAAGTCCAAGGAAGATGAATATGTACCTCCAAGCGTTTTGAACTTCTCAAATAATCATCCAAAAGAGCTAGTCATTGGGGAACCTTCTACTGGGGTAAGAACTCCATCTTCTCTTCATGAAACGTTTTCAAATATTTGCATTGTTTTCAAAATCAAACCTAAAAACATTTCCACCGCTTTAAATGATCACGAATTTTGGTTTTTGGCTATGAATGAAGAGTTAGATCAATTTGAAAGAAATAAAGTTTGGAATCTAGTAGATAGACCATCTAATCATCCAGTTATCGGCGTAAAATGGATCTTTAAAAATAAATTAGATGGTGAATCTAGGATTATAAGAAATAAAGCACGCTTAGTTGCTCAAGGTTATTCTCAAATCGAGGGTGTAAATTTTGAAGAAACTTTTGCACCCGTTGCTCGCATAGAATCTATACGAATATTTTTGGCATTTGCGAGTTTTAAAAGAATAAAATTATTTCAAATGGATGTTAAAAGTGCATTTTTAAACGAATTCATAAAAGAAGAAGTTTATGTAGAACAACCCCCCCCCCCCCCCAGTTTTATAAATGAAAAATTTCCTAATCATGTTTACAAATTAGAAAAAGCGCTTTATGGTTTAAAACAAGCGCCCCGTGTATGGTATGATAGACTTACATCGTTTTTGTTAAAGCATGGTTATGTTATGGGAAGTGCCGACAACACACTCTTCATTAAGCATAATAATAACGATCTAATTATTTTACAAATATATGTTGATGATATCATTTTTGGAGCCACTAATGAAGAGTTGTGTAATGAAGTAGTCTTAGTAATGAAAAATAAATTTGAAATGAGTCTTGTAGGAGAACTATCATATTTTCTTGGTTTTCAAATCTCACAACGAACTGATGGTATCTTTATTTGCCAAACAAAATATGTTCAGGATATGCTTAATCGATTTGGATTTGAAAATCTTAAACAAGCTTCTACTTCTATGAGTGCTTCTTTAAAACTAGGAAAAGATGAATCTGGAATTTCCATTGATCAAACGTTATATAGAGGAATGATAGGATCTCTTCTTTACTTAAGTGCATCTCGACCAGATATAATGTTTGTCATATGTTTATGTGCTCGCTTTCAAGCCAATCCAAAAGAATCTCATTTAAAAGTGGTAAAACGTATTTTTCATTATCTATTAGGGTCATCTAAATTAGGATTATGGTACCCAACAATGATTCATTCACACTCCACGGCTATTCTGATTCGGATTACGCCGGTTGTTCACTAGATCGAAAAAGCACTAGTGGTACTTGTCACTTTTTAGGACCCTCGTTAGTTGCTTGGTCTAGTAGGAAACAATCTTCGGTTGCACTCTCCACCACGGAGGCCGAATACATCGCACTTGGTAGTTGTTGTGCACAAGCGTTATGGATGAGCCAAACTCTAGAGGATTTTGGATTTCATCTCAAAAACACTGATCTTAAATGTGACAACAAAAGTGCAATAGACCTCACATATAATGCCGTACACCACTCTAGATCCAAACACATCGATGTTCGTCATCATTTCATTAGGGATCACATTAAGAAAGAGCATGTAAAAGTAAGTTACATTGGCACGAACTCTCAACTCGCTGACATATTTACTAAACCTCTTCCCGATGCAAGATTTCGATTATTACAACTTGAGTTAGGTGTCCTAGATCTTTCGAGTTAAAACACATTCATAAATGCAATTTTGCAATTTTTAACCATCTAAAACATCTCTTAAAATTTTGAAATTTCTGCATGAAACTACTATTTGGACACTTAATCAAGATCAACAATTAAAATTTTCAAAATCATCAAAAATCATGTACTGTTTCCCGCGCTAGCGCTAACGCCGGCGCTAGCGCACCTATTTGTTTTTCTGTATTTTTAAAATTCTTAAAAATATATTAATCTATATGTACTATTTATTTGTGAACTTCTGATTTTATTTCATTTTTGAAAAATCAAACACAAAAATACAAAAGCCAAATTACAAAAAATATGTTTTTGCCTTTTTGTTTTTTGTCATTTGTATAAAGTCTATTTTTTCTGCAAAAATCCAATACAAAAATATAAAACATTAAAACTATCAAAAAAACTATATGGACCTTCCTGTGAAAATCAAGCATGATTTAATCTTTTATTTAGAACTTCAATATTGTTGCAATTTATCTTTTCAAACTACTTTGAACATTGTTTTCATCATGCTTTGATATATCTATTAATATGTGCATCAATTATATTGTAAACGTTGTGTAGAACCAAGCTTAGCATGCCTCTAAGTATGAGTAAATGTTTTATGTTTGATAATGATATTTATTCACTCACTTATTTTGGCATTGTCTACATATGTGTTTAATCTAAGAATGCTTGTGTATGTTTTGTATTATTACAATGAATTAAAATTGCACAAGTATCTTACCTACACAATCTTTATTTGCACTTTTAAAAGTTAAGAAAAGTGGTTATGTTTTCATAAATTATATTGGTTTGCAAAACAAGTGTATTCGGAGAACTTTGTACAAAACAAAAATCATAAAATAAAGTGACAAAGATAACTCCACCAAGCACTACTTGAACCTCCTGATAAGTCTTAACAAGCGTTGTGAGGTTGAGCACCTTGGAAAGAATAGTAAAGTGTCTTGTGCAAACCTTATCTTTCTTTCAAAATAAAAACAACTTACTCTTAGGTACACCGGATCACTAGTTTCAATATTAGAATAATATAAAATATGTGATCCTCAAGCACTACTTTGCACCCTGATAAGTCTTAATGAGCATTGTGTGTGCAAAGCACCTTGGTAGTTGTACTTTTTGTTTGTGCATTGAAGTGTGTGGAAGTAAAATTATTTGTGTTTTATTATGCTCTTTACTTTACATATTTCTTGTATTTTTTATTAAAACAGTTGTTTACTTTATTCAAAATACACCTATGTGCACATCATTATCTTTCATAACACTTCTTCTCATGAGTATTGGATCCTAATGCTAATTCTATACTACTCTTTATTTATGAAATGCACTAGATAACCTAGCATGCTCTCTATAATGTTTTGTATGTGTTGAATTTGTGAATTAATATAACATTGTAGTAATCTCTTTTTGATAACATTATTTCATGCTTGGTTACTTTATTGTTAAACTTAAAGATTTTAATTGAACAATGATTTACAAAAACATCTTGTTTCATTTTATGAATCATCATGTCTTACAAAAGATGTTTGATTATATTTTTTTATATGTCTTCCGCAACTTTACATTTACCTTATATTCTTTTTTATGCTTACAACTCGTATATATCGGAGAGAACTAACAAAATAATATTGATTACTTGGCAAATGTTATATTAATCATCTTTATGCTCAAAACTCTGATCTATTTCAATGAAAAGTATTCTAAAACTCCTTATCATTTCCTTCTCTCTAAAAGCTCGATCATGCATTTATCTTCTAAACAAAACTTTTCTGTGTTCTGTTTCCTTACCCACTTTTGCTAATAACAAAAGGGGGAGATCTTCCATGATAAATAAAATCCGCTATCAAAATGAAAAACTAACTAGATTAATTAAAGATGATAGCTTACATATTATGGGAGCATTCCCTTAGGGGGAGCATGTATTTAGGGGGAGCAATTCTAAAATTTTACAATCATTATTTATCCTAGTCATCACTCATACACATACACAAGTAGGTTATATCATGCTTATATTAATGCTCGGATTTATCATTAATGGATTTGTTATTATAAAAAGGGGGAGTTTATTGGAACATGGTCTTCCGCATTTCCTAGGTTTGAGAATAACAAATCCTATGTGTATTTGATCTTGTGTGTTTAAGTGTGCAGGAAAAGAAAGTCCATATGACTCAAGGATTACATAAGAAGGTTGCCCCCAAATTTGAGCCATCAAATCCAACATTCCCACTAGCGCCGGTGGTAGCACCTAGCGCTCGGCGCTAGCAGTGATTAGCGCAATTTTGGGAGCACATATAGAAGGAGCTAGCGCCTGGCGGTAGCAGATAGCGCAGGCGGTAGCACGGAGCACAGAAGGCAAGAGAGAAATGTTTCCTCGGATTGAAAATTATGCCGCGCAGAATATGTCCTAATATGGGATAGCGCCAGCGGTAGCACTAGCGCAGGCATTAGCGCTGAGGCTATAAATAGGACCCCTCTTCTCTCATTTCGAACTGACATTAAAGAGAGAGAGATTGAGTGCTAGAATTCCAGAGGCTGCCTTGGCTGAAAGTTGAAGTCCTACCAAAGTTCTGCGAATTTTTGAAGGAGAGTCTCTTCACGCTGGATCCAAACGACGTCCGCTTCTACAATGCTTATTCTACAGCGGATCTTCATCTCCAACTTCAGAAGTTCTTCAAGAGGGAGTTTTTTATTATTATCATTTCATATTTCTTGTAAACGGGTAGAGAATTCGCCTCGTGTTGGCGACTAGGTCTGGGTAGGACTTAGGGAAGAAATTTGCCTCGTGTTGGCGACTAGATCTAGGTTAGGTCTACGGGGTGCTCAAGGCCATATCCGGGGTTGGATTGGCTAGAGCGGCTTGAGGCCGAATCCGGGAAGGATAGGCTAGGGCCACTGGTTCGTGGGGATACGAGTCGGGATAGAAAACAAAAAGAGTCTACTATTATTCGTCACAGATTTCTAGCGTTATAGAAAACAACTTTTGTAAAACCTTATTTCATATTAATAAAACATGTCTCTACTTTATTTCAATTGTTTTACTTGATTTCTCATCTTCTTAATCATGCATTATTTCAAAGATAATCAACATATAACATAAATTTTAAAAACCCTTATTCACCCCCCCCCCCCCTCTAAGGGCGCCTACCGATCCAACAATTTATACGCTTTCTACTGTTTTTGAAGTTTGGAAATTTCTTGAGAATTCTTATAGTCTTTCCTCCACAGATGATGAACAAGAGCAACTCCTTATGGATCCAAGAGAAGAAATTGATGAGAACTCATGCTTGGAGGAAGATCTATCTAAGAGAAAAGAATGCATCGTCACAATATTGGACTCAAATGATGTGAACACATCAAGCAAAAGAGAAGATGGAAATTCAACTATGGAAGTGGAATGTGAAGAATATGTCAAAAGAACCTTTAGTTCAAGTCTTGCCTCATCCCATAGCAATGTAATAAAATCAAAATCTTCTATTTTGTAACAAATTCTATTTCTACATTTTGTATGCTTGAAATTGCTAAACGTAGAATTAAGAAATTGAAAAATGCAAATTCCAAATTACATTTAGAAAATAAAACTTTAAAAGCAAATGCTATAGTAGAATCTTATATTGATGTTTCAAATTCTCTTTCATGCTCTTTAATTAAAAATGTTAAACTTTGTTTTGATTATAATACTTTTAAAGAAGAACTCAAGATTTTGGAAAAAGGACTTTTAACTTCAAAAGAGCATAATGAAAATTTGATACAAGAAAATGAAAATTTGATAAAAGAAAATGATAATTTAAAGGATAAACTAGAATCATTAAAAATGTTTATTCAAAAGTTTTCATATACTAAAAAATCTCTTATTTCTAATTTATCAAATCATCAAAAGTCCAAAAGCTTAACTTCATATTATAAGAGTAGGTCGATAAGAAAGAGTGAAAATGAAAATCAACAAGTAAATAAGAACTTTTTATCTAATCACTCACTCTTTCAACATTCAATTCTTAAGAAAGACCATCACTTTTATAAACTTTCTAAGAATAATTATTCTAAAACTCTTTATGATTATCAACATCAATCTATTTTGAAAAACAATATCAATAAACATAATTCCTAAACGAATTGTTTTTCAACCAACTATCACCACAAAAAGATGTCATATAATTATAATATGAATTTGAAAGATAATCAACCAAAGTATGAATAGAGACCCATTCTTAAAAATGAAACACTTGAAATGGCTCATTCATCCTTTTCTGCTCATAAATCATCACGCTATATTTGGGTACCCAAAGGAACCATCACACTTGGTCCTCTCTGGATACCTTAATCTATTATTTATTAGTATCCAATCAAATGCATGAAGTATAATTAAATCAAAATGAAATTTTTCAATACTCTACTTCATGATATGTTTAATGTCTTTTTCTTTTGTTTGTTTTCTTATTTTTGAGCCAACGCGCTACGGTCACTTAGATATTTTATGCAATATGACTTACACTTTTTAAACCTAATGTTTAGCAAATCAAATTAAATTAAATTGAACATAAATTCATAATGTTTTTAAGTGATCTATCCTTTTTTTAAGTTTTATCCATTTTTTTAATTCATTGCCAATAAATGTCTTATTTTATCATTATAAATTGAATGATAAATTTGTTAAGTGATATTAGCAAGACTAATGAAATTACTTTCAAAAATGATTAAAATGAGCTTTTATGGGTCTTAGGCTAAAATTTTAAATGCACAAATTATTGCATATTTATCTAATTTCTTTGTTGCATATGATAGCCCGTATAATGGAAAATCTTGATCTAGAAAAATCAAAACTAAAAAATTACAAAAATGATGAATATGATTTCACACACTCCACCATGATCTATTGATATCATATGCTAAAATTCATTATTATCATATATCATAATTCATGATCTATCAAGATTTATTTTAAATCAATTATTTCTATCAACCTTAGGAATTATGAAATATATGATGGCTATTGGTATTATAGTTTCATATCTTGTTTTGTGTGTGTGATATGCATCTCTATTGTTTGCATGTAACTTATTATATTTAGACCTAAGAATTAACTTGATATCAACAAGATGAAATCAAATAGAATTGTCACTTCATTCTAGGTCTATGAAAATTTAAAACTCTATGATTGAATACATGCAACTCAATATTTCTCCAACTTTACATAGCTTTGCACCTTGTTGTTCTAACTCATCATACTAGCATCATCACTTACCATAGGTAGAAATCAATGTCAATGCTAGTTATATCTTACTATGCTAAAGTAAAATACATTACTAAAACCTGAAAATCATAATTTACATTGTAGTTGATTGCATGAATAAATTGTTTTTTAAATGGATTTAAAATCAACAATCTTCGATATAATTGTAAATCCAAAACTAATCATGCAATTATACCATAGTTCATATATTTAAGGCTTACACGCTTAGTATGTCCATAATCATTAAACCTATGACATGTCTCTCAAAATAGCGGGGGCGTAGGGTGTATGCATTAGAGAACTAACCTCTAAGTCATGTATTGTCCTTAACCGGGGAGGGTTCTAGGGGGGCCTTACGAGGCACTAGGGGGAAAGAGTGCTAGGTTGAACGTTCTCTAGGGTGTGCATATGGGATTAACACACCAACCTACAGCATGTGTGCAGCTCTTCATGCCCATCGGTCACTTAGTACGGGGCTATGGTGTAGATAGTTAGTCCGGGTAGTTTTTAATTTTAAGACATACTTATATTACTCACTGCATGAACATTTTATTTACTTACCACTTAATTCATGCATATTTTGGGTTGTTTGAAAATGTCCTCATATGTTTACATAATTTATTAGTTTGAGCTTTAATGATTTTATATAACACAAGTATTTGAAAAATCATCAAAAACATGCTTAAAAGAGCCTTCAAATCATCTCTAAAAAAATCTGAAATTTCAACTGTAAGAAGGCCTCTTTATAATACAACTGAATTAAGAATTTTTTTTCAAAAAATCAGAATTTGCAATTCTGTCTCAGCGTTAAGAAGCTAATGCCTGGCGTTAGCCCCTTTGCTCCAAATTTTTTTATTTTTTTTGGAAAAATTTCTGTATTTTTCTCATGCATTATTTTTGGTTTATTTCTCTGGCATAGAATATCATTTACTGATAGGGCATAAAAAGACTTCTATGTTTTCCAAAAAATATTTAAATTTGAATATTTAAAAACAAATACAAAATTACAAAACAATTTCAAAGAACAAAAATATGTTTTTCTCTTTATGTGTGATTATTGTTTTGTACTTATATACAAATTAAAAAATATTTAAAAATTGATTTTTATTCATTGCCAATGTCAAGGATGATTAATTATATCACTTAAAGATTAAATACAATGTATAATTTAACTTTCAGGTTTCTTAAAAACATTGTTTTGTATTTGTCATGCCTTGAAAATTATCTTGTTATGTGCAATGAAATATATTGTAGACAAACATATGTAGAAACGCTTAGCATGCCTCTAAGTATGAGTAATGTATTATGTTTGATAATGATTCATTCACTCACTTATTTTTTATAACTTACATGTGTTTACAATCTTATTCTTGCATGATTGTGTAGTGTAATAACATAAATAATTAAAATGCATAAATAGATTACCTACACAACATTGAATTGGTTATTACAATTCTTTGTCTTTCATGCACTCATTCTTTAGAGAAATGTGGTTTAAAATTGATTTGATATGTTTGCAAAACAAGTGAATTCGGAGTCCTTAGTCACTAAACTAAAAAGCAAATAATAAATGACAAGGATAACTCCACCAAGCACTACTCACCCTCCTGATAAGTCTTAATGAGCATTGTGAGGTTGAGCACCTTGGAAAGAATTGTAAAGTGTCTTGTAGCAAACAATTTATATGCCACTTCTCATAGTACACCAGATCACAAATAAAATTTGAAAATAATGCTAAAAAGTATAAAAGTGATCCCCTAAGCACTACTTAGCACCCTGATAAGTCTTAATAAGCATTGTGTGTGCAGAGCACCTTGGTAGTTGTACTATTTATTCATGTGCATTGAAATATTATGGAAGTAATAGTATTTGTGTATTTTAATGTTGTGTTATTTCATTATATATGTCATGTGTTTTTGATTGATTCACTTGTATACTTTATCAAAATACTATTTTGTACACATCATTATCTTTATAAAACTTCTACTCATGAGAATTGGATCATAATGCTCATCTACACTATTCTCTACAAACTTAAGTAAATGCACTAGATTGCAAAGCATGATCGCTACAATATTTATGTTTACTTAAAATGCAAATTTTATTACATTGTAGTTTTTGTATCTTTTCTTGATATTATGAAATCATGCTTGCAATTTTATCTTAATGGAATAGCATCTCTTCAATCTATAACTCAAACATACTCTTTTCAAATTTAAAACTCATTATCCTTTATATAATTTTATCTTCTAAAATGATGTTTATATTTAAGAGTGCTTATTATATTCTTCTGCTAAGTTTACCACTTATGCCATTCATGTCTATTATTTTTTTAACACCGTGCTATTCTTTTATCAACAAGTTGGTATCTTAAAATAAGAATGCTTACTTTATTATTTCAGTTATGTTGCTTACTACTTTATGTTCCATCATGCTTATATTTTTCTCAACAAGGAGTATTTAACAAGCTTTATATTGCATCTTATTTTCTTCTCAACATAAATCATTTAAATGTTTATTGCATACTATCATCTAAACCCTCTTTTGATACTACCAAAAGGGGAGATTAAATTGCATAAATCTAACATTTAGGGGGAGTACATTAAAATTTCATAAGTATTTATGTAGGGGAAGTAATCATATAGGAGGTGCATTCTTTATCCTGTGCTCAATCATGACAATCCTTCAATAAGTGATTCTTAACAATTTAGTAGATATACACTCATCCCTACCCACTTTTGCTGGGGGAGAAGAAATTGAGAAATCTAGTAAAATAGATATTTAGGGTGAGTAAATTATAAGAGAACAATTATGTAGGGGGAGGACTTGATATTAAAAGAGTATGCATTATCACTTTCAATTCTATCACGCTCTTAATATGTTATTCATGCATATCTTATTACCGCGCTTAGCTTTAAACACAAATTATCTTAATCTCACTAATTTCTCATACAGGTATTTGTTATTATCAAAAGGGGGAGATTGTTGGAGCATATGTTCCGCATCTCTTGGTTTGAGAATAACAAATATCGTGTTGTATTTAATCTTGTATTTTGTGTGTTTATAGTGTGCAGGTTGTACAGGAACTATAGCTACACATCCCTATGAGTAGTATACTGAATGGAGACAATTCTCTGGAAATAGAGATGATGTCCCGCATTAGAGTTAACGCCGCGCGTTAATATATCGTCAATAAGGGATGTCGTCGATAAGGGAATGGCGTCAAGAAGAAATACGTCGAGTACCAAGTGACAATGCCCCGCGTTAGAGCTAACGCTCGCATTGAGTCCACAATCTGCCATGATCTCGATGGTTGCGCAATTTTGAGCCACGACAGCATGCGGTCACTAACGATGGTGTTACCTCTTAACGCCAGGCGTTAGCTCCCGTGTCTATTTAAAAAGCAACCCCTCTCCTTCTACACATGGGATTCTATTGCCTCCAAATCCAGAACTCTGATTCTTTTGAGAGAGGATAGTCTACAACAATTAAGAGATCTCTCTTGGTCTAACATGAAGATCTAAAGTAGATTTTGAAGGAGGTCTACACCGCATATTCTATACGAAGGACGAACGCTTCAAGAATGCCAACGTCTACATCGCCTTTGTCTTCACCTTTAGAATTTCTTGGTGAGTTTTTCTTACTTTAACTTGTAATCTTTTATTTTATTCCTTTTTGTAATTGGTGTGAAGAAATCGTTCGGGGAGAACGTCGGATTCCGGGAAGGATTCCATGGGTAAATTCATCGCGGTTGTTGGCGACTAGGTCCTTGTGCAGCTTAGGGGGTAAGTCGCTACCTTATGCGTGGCGACTAGGTGGAGATTAGATCTAGGGGGTGGCTAGAGGCCTTATCTGGGGTAAGATAGGCTATAGCCAACCGGTCCTTGGGAGAAGGACCGGTGAAACAACAAAAACATGTTTTTAATATTCTCGCCTTGATTTCTAGCGTTATAGAAATCAAATATTTGTGTAATCAATTTATTATGAAATAAAATCATGTCTCTTAATGTTCTATTCAATTGATTTTATTTCATCTTCAAGAATGTGTTTAATTATATTTTCATCAAAGCATTAAAACAAACATTTGTGTAATTATCCTTGTAATACATTATTCATTTTCATTATCTCTGATTTTCTAGAATTGTATTTCATTAAAGTTTTCATAAGTAAAATCACCTTGACACTTAACGCCAGGCATTAACACTTAATGCCCAGCGTTAAGTTTTCTGAAGAGCTAACACCCAGCATTAACACTTAACACTAGGTGTTAGCAATAGTAAGGAAAAAGTTCTGTTAATCTTATCTGAGATATTAAAATATGTTTTCCTATAAAATATTCAAAAACTTCAGTCGCAAACTCTGATATTTTTAATTAAGATTTAAATTCCATAAAACCCTTATTCCCCCCCCCCCTCTAAGGGCGCCGTAAGATCCAACAATTGCCACTAGATTGACAAAGAGTATCAACTTTAATTGAAACACCACTATCTTCCGTCGACCTACCAACATCAATTGTGTGGAAGCGGTGCCCATTGATAATGTAACCTGAATAAGACAAGACATCCTTCCTTGGACCATGTGCTAGCCATTGAATTCGGCTTGGGGATCAATCACTACCATGTTTTGATAACCATAAAGCAAAGTTTTCCATATGTTGTTTTTGTAGCAATGTTTCATTACTTGATAAATGCATGTATATATGCTTGAGTTCCTCAATTTGCATCTTAAAATTATTGAAAATTGGTGTTAGGATATGCAAATAATGTAGTAGACCAAGTGTACTTAACTATGTATTTGACTATACTCACTGTATATAAGGTTCAACTTCTGCACTATTGAACAACATATAGTGATGTGTAACTTGCAACACTTGATCATCCAAAATCTTCTCTTTACCTTGAGAAATTGGACGTCCTTCTTGCACTAATCCATTCTTTAAATCCTCATTCTAACAACACTGAACACCAATATTAGCAGCCTTTTTAATATAAGCACTACAAAATTGCATTCTTTCTTCCGCGAGATAACACTCTTCTATGCAACCCTCTAGTCTTGTTTGGTTCCTTACATACCCTTTAAGCACTTTCATAAATCTAAATCATGAAATGAAGTTCATATCAAAGAAAGTGTTGAAAAGAATATCTAATTTGTATCATATCATAAAGTTGGTCGAAAAGTTAAATAAATATATATTACCTTTCAAATGGATACATCCAACGAAAATGAATTGGCCCACACAAACGAGCCACTCTTACAAAATGGATTGTCAAATGAACCAAGATAGTAAAGAAAGCAGGTGGAAAGTATCTTTCCAACATGCATTGTCTTATAGAAATATCCTCTTCGAGTTGTTCCAAGTGATTCTTATATATCACTCTTTGACACAATTCATTATAAAAAGCACCTAATAACAAATAAAGCATTGTATGGGCCTTTCGATAAAAGATCTCTCAATGCTACTGAAAGCAATTGTTGCATCAAAACATGACAATCATGAGATTTCAGCCCAATCAGCTTGCGCTCCTCTAAAGAAACATAAGTACCAATATTTGAGCAATAGCCATCGGGTATTTTTATCTTCCTTAGCCTAGTGCAAAATACATTCATTTCTCTCTTAGACATGGTGTAAGGAGTCGCAGGCAAGTGATATACGTTTTCTCTTTTTTCTTGAGGATGTAATTCTTTTTGAATTTTCAAATCTTTCAAATCCTTGTGAGCATTAACACCATCTTTGGATTTGTTCTTCAAGTTCAATAATATACCTATAATATTCTCGTGGACATTTTTCGACATGCATCATGTCCAAGTTATGGCATAGTAGAAGCCCCTAGAAGTAACCATGCACACATATGTAATGATATTAGTTCAAGATTGTCGAACAATTGATGACAAAAGTATATCCATAAAAGCTAATCAAAAAAGTGAAAAATAACTTACACTCCAATATGGCAAGTCAAAAAAATTTGACTTCTTCTTCCACATTTGAAAAGGTTTTTGTTCCTTATTAGAACTACTCCCCTGATTTTTCCTCTTCCTCTTCTAGGTATCCTTAATCTAAATATTTGGCTTTTTACCTCAGACATTTTTATTATCTTTCACTTCATTGAGAACTTCTGACCCATTTAAAGGTCCGGGTTTTCCTGATGTCTCTTTCTTTCCATCAAACCAGCTCTTTTCTGTTGAAATACATGGTCAGGAGCAAGAAATCTTCTATGGCCTAAGTATGCAAACTTTCTATTATATTAAGCCTTATAGAGCATAAGCCTACACCACATATAGGACATGCAACTTTTCCTTTGGTGGCACATCCAACTAGGTTTCCATAAGCTAGAAAATCAGTGATTGTTGATATCAAAATAGCCTTCAAATTGAACAGTGACTTGCTAAATGCATTGTACGCCTCCACACCTTTATCCCACGACTCCTTCAAATCCTCTATAATGGATTCCAAATAAATATCTATATCATTTCCTGGTTGCTTTGGCCCTGGAATTAGTAATGTAAGCATAAGATTTTCCTTTGTCATGCACATCCATGGAGGGAGGTTGTATTGACCAAGATTACTGACCAACAACTGTATCTAGAACTAAGGTCACCAAAATGGTTGAAGCCATATGTTCCAAGACCAAACTGGAGATTTCAAGAATCTGATGTGAAAGCTGGCCATTTTTTGTTTATTATATCCCATGAAACTGAATTAACTGGATGACACATCTTATGATCTTGACTTTTATGATTGGAGTGCCAAATCAAGTCTTCAGCCCTTTCTTTTGATCGAAACATTCTTCTCAATTTTGGTATGATAGGAAAATATCTTAACACCTTTACAGGAATTCCTTTCTTAATGTTGTTGTGGACTTTGTCCACCTTCCCCTTGAGTACACATTGGACACGAGTCTAAATCTTTAAGCTCCTTTCTGAATAGACAAAAATAGTGGGGCATGCATTGATCTTCTCATATCCTAAATCAAATAGTTTTAGCAGCTTTCTCACTGAATACACAGATTTTGGGAGCATGTTCTTTTCTGGAAGCATACCACCTAATATCCCAAGGAGCTCATTGAAACTACTATCAGTGTGACCATTAGTAGACTTGTAATTATACAATATGATGGATGTTGACAACTTTGTGTAAGTTGTGCATCCAGGAAAGAGAGGAATATCAGAATCTTCTAATAAATCAGCAAACTCGTGATCTCTTGCATCATCCATAGTGTGACCAACCTCTTCATCTGGAAAAAAGACATCACTATACAGGTGATATGCCTCTCTACCTTCATCCTCCTCCTCTTGAACTCCCAAACTACCTTTCGCTTGAAATTGCTAAGTAGAAGTTTCACTATGGAAGATACAAGTTGTAAGATCCCTCTCCCACACCTGGAGAGCTCCCGGATCTTATGCCCAGAACTATCATCTTATGGTGACGCTAACACATGAGTTAGCCGCCTCCGCAAGACACCAATTGTAACATCCCGACTTCGAAAAAGGGGTCTAGCCGGTTCAGTTGAACCCTTGGAGGAATCTAGGCCGGGTCATCAGACAATCACGACCCGACCTTCACCACATAGAGGTAGTCATTTAGAGAAATGACTGTTTTGGGTAGCATCGTGCTCCGCCACGACGTCAAAGTTATTTATTGAACATACGTACTCTGAATCGACTTCCGTCAGTTACGTTAGACTCGTATAGTTGACACGAGTGCAACGGAACTCGTTTCGTTTCAATCAGAGGTCATTTGGTGAAAGTGACCGTTTTGAGTATCGCAGCGCGTCACGACGACGCAGTTTTAGAATATGGAGCATACGTGCTCCGAATCGACTTCCGTCAGTTACATTAGACTCGTTTAGTTGACACGAGTGCAACGGAACTCGTTTCGTTTCAATCAGAGGTCATTTGGTGAAAGTGACCGTTTTGAGTATCGCAGCGCGTCACGACGACGCAGTTTTAGAATATGGAGCATACGTGCTCCGAATCGATTTCCGTCAGTTACGTTAGACTCGTATGGTCAATATGAGTGCAACGGAATTCGTTTCGTTCCGATCCGAGGTCGTTTGGAGAAAACGACTATTTTGAGTAATACCGAGCGCCGCAACGACGCCATTTTAGAATATTGGGTAAACAAGCCCCAATTTCACCCTAGTCAGTTGCAACAGACCCGCGTGATCAATTCTAGCACAACGCATTTTGTTTCGTTCAAATTCGATGAGATTTGAGGAAGTTATCCGAAATAACCTATTTTGAGCTGCGTACTAATTTGAGTAAATAATCAAGAGTAAACAGACACGAAACCAACTTCGGATAATTTCCTTAGCTCTGTATGGCTAACACGAACACAAAGACACACTTCGCGCATTTTTCTCATGCGTATTTGGAGAGTTATGAATATATATCTAAATATATGTATGTATATAACTATATACCTATATATGTATACATATATATAACAAAAATTAAAACAAAATCAAGGAGAGAACAAAACCAGCGGAAACCCTGTAGGCGAACCAGGGCGGAGAAACCGTGGGCGAAAACCATGGGCGAGCTCGTGGGGGCACGGGATTGGGCCTCGCCGGCTACATAGGGGGGGGGGCTTCTTCTCCTCTTCCAAGGGCGATGGTGGACGGTAAGAACGCCCTCCTCTCTCCCTCTTCCTCCTCTTCAAAGCTCTGTCCTGGCAGAGGGTTTCACGGCAAGGTATGGCAAGAAAACCATTTCCCCTTTCGATTCATTTCCTTCCTCTTCTTTTTTGATCTTTGCTTAAATCGATTCATGAGTATGGAAGTTTTTTTTTAAAAGGAACCGTGACTCATGCTTCCAGTTATTTCTTAATGGGGGCTGTATACATATAAAAATGGGGTTATATGCTTATAAACAAAACTATCAAGAATAAGGATAAGATTTTGTTGGCTATATGCTCCTCATGACGCCTCAATCAAAAGTTTGTACCTTTAGGACTTCTTTGTCATGTTTGTTATGTCTTCCCCCATTAACTTTGTTTCTCAAGTGTCTTGCTCAGCGCCAAACTCAAATTGTTTCACTTAGTGAATTTTATGCTTGTCCTAAGATCTGGCAAACTGGGACATTGCCTTCATTTTGTGATCAGAATCAAAATTTCATGAGACACTTCAGATGTTTGATCAACTGTCTGCTAACTCTGTGAGCTCAATCTTTACTTCCTTTGCATGTATATCTTCCTCCTTGATTGTTTGCATTTGGGGCTGATTCTTATGTGTGGGGGCTGCCTCATCCTTGTTGATTTAGGGGCTGCTGTCTTTAAAGTGGGGGCTGCCTTATATACTTGTGCCTATACTCTAATTGGGGCTGCTGTGTGCAAACCAGTTGGGATTCTTTTTAGAGGGCTGCATCTATTTCTGTTTTTCTTCCTTGTCTAACTAAGGGCTGCTGTTATTGTCATGTTGGGGGGCTGCTCTTATAATACCTATTATCTGGGGGCTGTTTTCATACTATCATGTTGGGGGGGCTGCTCTTATAATACCTATTAATTGGGGCTGTTTTCATGCTATCATGTTGGGGGGCTGCTCTTATAATACCTGTTAATTGGGGGTTGTTTTCATACCTTATTGTTGGGGGCTGCCTTTGCAATACCTTGAAATATGGGGGCTGTTTCCTTATACTTGTTAATTAGTAATGTGGGGGCTGCTTCTTATCTTTATTAAATGGGGGCCGCTTCTCATCATTGATAATTTGGGGCTGTAATATATATATATATATATTTCTTCTTGTTATTGGGGGCTGCCTTTGTATGTTAAGGTTGGGGGAAATCCTTTTATTAAGGCTGTTAGTTTGTTTGGGGGCCGCTCTTGCCTTTGTTAATGGGGGCTACCTTATGAGTTGAGTTGCTGGGGGCGGCACCTGTTGCTTGTGTTGCTTGGGGCTGCCCGGTTGGTTTGTTTTTCTTGAAATGGGGCTGCTCCTTCCCTTGTTGGTTTGGGGGCTGCCCCTTGTTAAGTTGGACTGCAGGTTGGTGGTTTGGGCTGCTCCTCTCCTTGTTGGTTTGGGGGCTGCTCCTCCTTTAGTTGGACTGCAGGTAGGGTGATGTGAGGCTGCTCTCTTGCCTTGTTGATTTGGAGTTGCCTCTTTTGTTGTTGCTTTGGGTTGCTCCTTTCCTTGTTAGTTTGGGGGCTGCTCCTTGTTGTTTTGGGGCTGCTCCTTGTTAACTTGGACTGCAGGTTTGTGGCTTTGAGCTGCTCTTTACCTTGTTGATTTGGGGCTGTTTGCTTTGAGCTGCTCTTACCTTATTGATTCGGGGTTGTTTTGCTGGGGCTGCTCTTTACCTCATTGATTTAGGGCTGTGTTGTTGGGCTGCTCTTTACCTGGTTGATTTGGGGCTGTTTGCTTTAAGCTGCCCTTTACCTTGTTGATTTGGGGCTGTTTGCTTTAAGCTGCCCTTTACCTTGTTGATTTGGGGCTGTTTTGTTGGGGCTGCTCTGTCTTTGTTAAATTGGGGCTGCTTATTATACTTGCTAATTGGGGGCTGCTTCCTGTCCTTGTTGAATTGGGGCTGCTCCCTTCCTTAATGATTTGGGGGCTGCCTTGTTGAATTAGGGCTGCTCCTTTCCTTAATGATTTAGGGGCTTTCCTTGTTACTTTGGGCTGCTCCCTCCCTGTTAATTACAGGCTGATTTCATGTCGTTTCTAGTCGGGGCTGCTCTTTGTCTTCTTTTCTGAAGGACTGGGGTTGTTGGTCTATCCTTCTAGGAGTCTCATTATTTGAGAATGTCCTTTGCCCATGCATTTTGGGGAAATCGGGTTGGTTTATCCTTCCAGGAAGAGGGCTGTTGGTTTACTCTTCCAGGAGCTTCACTATTAGAAGTTGAGTCGGTTGTACATGAAAGTGGCGTTTTGAATGAGGTAACGAACTCGTAAGAGAATGGAATGATTATGGAAATTGATCACCCATGGTCTACTATGATATGCACATCGTCTATCTTCCTCCTATTCCTATTTTCTCTCTTACTCTTTGATGCCACTACGTGTACCAAGGAAGGAAATAAAAGTTCACGGGAGTTTTGGGCTTGATCGCCAAACACCCAAGTAATTGGCAGAAGCCTACTGGAATACAAAATTGTGCCTCATGTGGATGGCTTGGGTTTGATTGCCAAGCAATCCAAAAGATCGACAAAGGTCGGATTAAGTTGTTTGTACCCTCTTTGATGGAAATATCATTAAGCTCATGAAGGGTTTTTTCCTTCCCCCCCTCTATAAACTCTCGGGATGGAATTATTGCTAAGCTTGGAAAGAGTTTCTTTTCTCTTCTCTTATGAAAATGAAATGTTGCCTTCGAGAAATAATTCCTACGGGAATGAAAGGTTGCCTTCGAGAAAGTAATTCCTACGGGAATGAAATGTTGCCTTCGAGAAAGTAATTCCTACGGGAATGAAATGTTGCCTTCGAGAAAGTAATTCCTACGGGAATGAAATGTTGCCTTCGAGAAAGTAATTCCTACGGGGAATAAGTTGTGCCTTCAGGAAATATTCCTACGGGAATATATCGTGCCTTGGGATAAAATCGGATGGCCTATGAGTTTTACTCTAAGGCAACCCGCGCGATGGACGGTCTGGGAGGGCAACCCGTGCGAAACTAATAGAACTACGTGGGTCTGAGGCCGTATGCAGGATGATACGGAGTACGTAGGCGGTGGTCGTGGGAAGACCGCCTCGGCCCAATAAAAGTCCAGATATCCCCTTCCTTATAATTGTTATATTATGTTTGTGTGATAGTAGGAGTTGGATTCTGTTTGTAGTTCTAATAACTTGTCTTTAGCACAGGTGACAGGTGCAGATGAGGGACAGCACCCATGTGTGGATGAAGCTATGGAGCGAACTACATCAGGTATAAGTTTGTTAAAGCCGCACCTCCTTTTTCTGTGCCCTATCTCAGGGTATATATATATAATGGCAATAAAGCCTTGAAGGATAGGATTCATTGCGGCGGCGAAATCAATATTACTCATACAGGTTTTGAAATTATGGTTTCTGTGATATTTAATCTTCCGCTATAAACCATGTCTTCCGCTAAGGGTAACAAAGCGCACTCTCTAATGATGTCTTCCGCTAAAATACTGCTTCCTTACTCTGTTGGTGTGTAGTGAATTTCGCTTAACACCACCCCTAGGCGTGACTTCGGAGTGTTCCAGGAAAAGGGTTGGAGAAGCTAGTGCCTTCACCCTTCGGAGTCGCTTCGGCGTCGTGCTAAAGGGTGGTGTGCGATAAGATCCCCCGGTCGGACCGTTGATTCTGGAGGGGGGGTCTTACACCAATCCTGTCGGCAAGAATGATCAAATAGGCCAACAAGATATAAGAAGAAAATAACAAGTCCACAATCACACATAACTGTATATATATATATCAATAATGAGTACAAGTCCATCAATGAGTACATTAAGTGAAAAAGAAAAAGGGATATGCCCAGTACATGTCCAAATAAAGTACAATGACTCTCTCACTCGATATCTATGCGGAAGCTATCAAACTTTGTCATCACGCGTCTATAGCTACTGCTGCAACAACGGGTAGTAATTGCTTTGCTTCATCCCATCCTCCTGACCCATCTCCTGAACGGGGTCATGCTGCTCCGACACACCATCCCTAAAATGATGATGTCCACCGGCCGTCAATCTATAAGACTCAGCATATTCCTCACTGCCACCACCTGTGACTCCTAGGCACCATGCGGGAGGAGGAAGCGGAGGACAACAAGGGGTAAACAAAACAAGCAGGTGATAGTGGAGCTGGGTAGCATGAGTATATATCATAAAGAATCTATTCTAGCAGTTCTACTATACAGACTATATAAGGAGTGCATTAGACAATAAAAGCTATAGTAGTAATAACAAAGAGCAACGAGCAGTTAAAATGTAAACTAGAGCAAATATAGTAGGCACTATAGCAGCTATGAAAATAACCTTAACTTATGTGTATACACACACAAACACATAAGCTAAGGGATCTGGCAAGAAGTAAACTCATTGTATAAAAGAGCCCATAATAATTTATACGATGAGGTATATATGTTTGTGCAATCATACTATGATATGTTGTGCAATGCAATGATGCAACTCACTCACATGACTCTATACGTACATACCTTTAGTTCGCACTTTTCAGAGGTTGCTAACCTCTCGGGCACCTCCCATCGTGGTCAAACGGTGGAAGAGGAGCAGGCGTCTCCTCACCTAGGTGGGTATGACACACTACCTGACCTAAGCCCTAACTTACGTTGTGATACCGGTACCCGGTACTCACGAGCTCCTGCGTACTCTTACTGGATTTGGCCAGGCAGGGTTTAGGGAATCTGCCCCGTCGGACGCGTAGTAAAACAACCTGGCCCCTTTTTTAAACCTCTAGCACTCTCGAGATAACGAACTGATGTCGGTGTGACGACTAAGCCATAACTGAAGACCCGCCACATCTTATGCATATGCATTTATTTATCATCTCTTACCATTGATCCTCCAGCTCGCAATACTAAACCGATCTTTATAAACATCGAGCCAACCGCTCGCAAGACTATCCTAGTCCTTCCTTATATCTCGAGCCTACCACTCGCAGGACCATTCCAGTCCTTATTTCATTCCATCCCAAATTTGGGAAGGGGACTATATCTCAAGTTCTCCTATTTAACTACTCTTGTCTATTGTTAGTTGAACTTAAAAGCTTGGGGTGAATCCTGGACTTCCCGTGGACTACCCGGTGAATGGCTCGCAATAGTACTAGGGAATGCGATGGTGACTGAAGCCCAAATTCCCCTTCCTAGGATATTTACTCTAATTAGTGACTACCCATTCTTATATACCTATTTGCTCTCCAATTGCTCCAAACCCTAGGGTGGATTACCATTTGACTCGGGCGGACGAGCGTCGGTGTTCAATTGGACACCAAAACTCTACCTCTCCTAGTGACCGGCTAAGTCATCGTGTTATCTCTCAATTATAACTGAAGGTCTCAATCCTTATACCATCACACCCTTACTTATTATGGTTCTGTCCCCTCATCATATTGTTGCAAACCCCGAATCGATGAATTACTAAACACACCCCAACTCTACATTATGTGTTGTCACAAATTGGGTTGACCACTAATCACTCGCTATAATGCACCCAGTGTTCTAGGAATTAATACTTGAGTGTGTGGAGACCAATTGGGGTCTAGATCAAATACTTCAGTTTTTACTATCTACATACTAAGATGGGATTGAACTAGATTTGACTCCTATGATGCAATCTTGACCATATCATGTCCAAATGAGTTCCAATTTTTACCAAAGGTTCATAATGAATAAATGGGGGTTTGACCAGAGTTTTGTCATTTTTCAAATAAATTTAACTTCTAATTAAATTCAATTAACCAATTGACATCATCCAAATTACAAAGGAAGTACTCTGACAGTATGTTAAATCTTACTAATAAAATTTCCAAAGATAGTAAATGACATAATAGCATGATTCCCAGAATTCCATAATTTTCCAGAGGATTTATAATCATAATTTCCATTTAACATAAAAGGTATGAAAATATGGCTTTGCACATCAAGTACTAGCTCATGTCTTACAAAAATTCTGAGAAAATTACTATTGCACAATAGTGATTTAAAAACTTCATATCCAAAGTTTCAAAATTTTCCAAACATGTTCCTCCATAAATATTTCATAAAATAAGAAGTATGACAAACTGAATATATGAAATTTTACCATAAATATTACATCCAAAAATTCTACCAAAAATTCCAGAGGTTCATATTCAAATTTTTAATTATTTTCCAGAGTTTCAAAAAAATTCCTCAAACATATTGCTCAGTGAAATTCCAATTATTCAAAATTGTGACCTAAGATAAATTTGATAATTTCTAAGGAAATAATCTCTGAAATTTTCTACAAAAATTTGCAGAGGTTCTAAATGGTATAACAAGTGATTCTTCAGAGTTTCACAATTTTCTATAAGGTATTAGCCATGAACATTTCACAAATACAAGAGTGTGACATAAATCATATTGATCATATACATATGCTTTTTGATCCCTCAAATCCTAAATCTCTCTGAGGTAATGTGTTATATCATAAAGAGGGTGTGACCAAAATTTCAGGAGCCAACACTAAACCATATGTGCTGAAAACACAAAATATCTCTTTTGACTATTGGCACACCATAACACCTTTTAAGTGGATACATGCAAGTGTAATTACCCTACATGCAGAGATCCAAATACTCTCAAAATTTAACCATGGTTTAATAATGTACTAATAAGTATGACACCCAAATTTGGGGTCATTTGGAATTACACAACTCCAAAAATTCCATTTACATATCACATTTTGAAAAAAAATCTTAGGAAAATTTACTACAAAAATTCTAATTTTTGGACATAAGCTAGAAATAGGGCACATGCATGCAAGGCGTAAATTTAAGCTCCATCAGATTTACCATTTAAAAGTTATACACAATTTAATTTCGGATTTTCATTATGACCAGTCTCACTAAAATGGATGCTGAGGTTTCTACAGTGCTCCAAATGAGGTGATTCAAATTTATAAATAAAGTCGACACCAAGATCTACAACTCTTATATTATTGAGTTTCACTGATTCAGCTTCTAAGCAAGGTAATTATAGAAAACCCCCAAGGCTTGAATATGTGCTATATGCACACCAATCCCTACCCTTAACCAATCTTGCATGAGAGATAGTTCAACATGCACAAATCCAAATTGCCCAAAATTTTGTCCAGAGGCCTTCCATGTCAATAAATACCATCCACCAAAGTTTTGAGTGGAATTGACTTCTCTACACCCTAGATTCATGCCATACATGAAGAATGAAATATTTTCAAAATATTAGGACCAAGTGTGTACAAAAATTCTATTTTTTGGACAGGGAGTAAGCCATGGAAGAACTCATGCATGCCTAAATTTTCAGCTCATTTGGACCAACCAAATGAGGTGGGCACCCAAAATGGTGCCTAGGGCTAAAAATGGACACCCTACACAAAAATGTGTATAGGGAGTTACAGTGCTCCAAATCACTCCAAACAAATTTCTAAATTTTGTTAAGACATTTATCTACAATTTTCATTTAGGCCGCAAATTCTATAGAGGCCTCTAAGGGCCTCAAATAATTTCTACAAAGTACTGTAATAAGTGTGACAGAATAACATTTATCTTAAATTAAAACATTTGAGGTCTGCGTGTATCAAATCAGCCCAGATCCAACGGCGCTTGTTCATCGTCCCCGATGGAATCAAGGGCTGACATTCGTTTTTCCTGGGCCATTTTGCAGGCTAATTTTGGGAGAACTCCAGTCATCTCCGGCAAAATGCCCAAGCCACCACCACCAGCCGACATAGGGCTTTCGACTGGTGGTGGCTGTTTGGCCTGGGGTGGCCTGAGGTGGGCTCCGGCATGTTGCATTTTTACGGGTAGGAACATGAAAATTAAAATATGAAATCGGCATTGCACAACTCGAATCGACAAGGGAAGAAGAGGAAATCTATCACAGATGGAAAGGGTGAGGAAACTTGCCTGAATCCTTGCCATTGCACGGGTATTCTTCTTAGGTGCCATTTGAATCTCGACGGAAATTTCCTTGGATTAACAGTCAATCAGGGCCCGATTTCCTCAGATAACAAGGGGCTTTCTTCTCTCTCCCGATTTTGAAGCTGGTGGTGTCTGGGATTTCAACTGGGGGTAGCTGTTTTGTTAGCAGCCATTAAGGGTGGCGATTTCAACAAGGTTGCACCTCTCAGCCATCCAACTACTGGCCTCCAGCTCATGGGAATTTAATTCCTGAGCTCGAGTTCCTGCGAAGGGAGGGGAGATTTGGCTCCATTGCATCAGAAATTTGGAGGTGACATTAAGGTGGACGACAAGCTTAGTTTGAAAAAACCTCCTCCCCATTGTTTCGCTGTCACCTTGCTCAATTCCTGCTAGGTTTACTTGGAATTGCTGAGAGGAGACCAGGAAAGGGGGAGTGGTGGCCATGTGGCCATCAATTCATGAATTCTTCTTGAATTCATCTAGGTGGTGGCCGGCCACCACCTTGTTGGGCCCCCTTCTTGGGCCCAATTGGGTCCAAGGTAAATCATCGCCCTTGTGGGATTGATTAGGTGGGGTTGAGCCTAATGGTTCTAGGGTTGGGTTAGGTCCAATAAGCTTGGTTTGGGTTTGAGCACACTTAATCAAAATAGACCAAATGGGGGATTTTGGGTTTGGGCTTTGTACAACCCCGGTGTCCGCCAGGGGAGGAACAGTGGCAGAGGATCCGGCAGGCAAAAGGAAGTACAAAGGCCAGCGAATCAGAGTATCGGGCGAGCTAGGCTCCCCGTCGTCGCTCGCAAAGGGGCGAGCGAGCCAGAGGCCTTGTCGGTCACTCGCAGGTCGGCGAGCGAATCGAGCCACGTGGCTCGCAAGAGAGTCTCCAGTGGGTGGCTTGCCCAGGAAGGGTCCATGAGCAATTTTACCTAAAAACCCTTGGTGGTCTGCAGTTAGCCCCTCCAAACAGCGGAGTTTGGCTGTTGGCAGACCATTCTGGGCTGCGTATAGTAAAAAAATAAAGTGAAATCCCGCTATTAGCAGACCGGACTTAAAAAACTATAAATAGACCTTGAAGGGCACCTTGGGAGAGGATTCCAACCTCAGCTTTCTGAGCTTCTTCCTCCCTTGGTTATCTTGGCTTAGCTCTCAGGCTCTCTAAGGTGCTCAGTATCAGCTTTGGCTTGGGAGGGGAAGCGCTTAAAAATCTTTCGGGTGTGTGGTGGGACCTCCTCACTGTGACCATGGGTCTTTGTTTAGTTCCGAGTCTCTAACTGGTTCCTTTCGAGGAATCAGTAAATGCTAGTCGCCCCTCATCCTTGAGGGCCCGAGCTCCACAAAGAAACCAAGTCCTGGTTTCAACATTTTTGGTGCGGTGAGCGTGGAGTGCAGCTAGCTCAAGAAAGTCCCAAGGAAGAGATGGCAGGAGACAACGAGCAAGTGAAGGACTTTGGTGGCTCGCCGCCACCTGGCGCCGCAGCAATGGTGGAGATGCTGGTCGACCTGAAAAGAGATCTGCTCGGGGCCTTCCAGTGTGCCCTCACCACGGCTCTTGGGGGTTCGCAACCCCTGCGCCCCAAGTGGCCCCTCCAGCTGGAGTGTGCGAGCACGCCCCGGGGCAGAGGTCGGGGAAGGAGGTGGCATCCCAGGAGCCGGAGCGAGATCTAGCGAGGCGGGAGCTCTTTCCCAGCCCAGTGAGTGCGGGTGGGGTTCGAGTGAGTGCCGTCCCGGGAGGAGGGATCCCGGCCAGTGGGATCCCAGTGAGTGGCCCCTCAGCGAGCATGAGACCGGGGGGAGCCGATTCTCCTGGGGAGCTCGCGGATCGAGTGGAGCAGGTCAGGGGTGCAAAGGGGGGGAGTCCTTTCTGCGAGTTGGTGCTCTCAGCACCTCTCCCCGAGGGGTTCAGCGAGCCAGCCATGACTCAGTATACCGGCAAGGATGACCCCACTCAGCACCTGCAGTGGTTCGAGGACGTGGCCTATATCAGACCTATGTCAGACGCTTTCAAGTGTCGACTCTTCGCCACCACTCTGAAGGAGAAGGCAAGGGACTGGTTCCACTAGTTGCCCTCTAGGTCAATATATGCTTTCGAGGAATTGCGTCGCGGCTTCCTGCTATGCTTCTCAACCTCGAAGAAGAGAAAGAAGGACCCTGAGGCACTCTTCAGCATCAAGCAGAGGTCGGGGGAGTCGATAGCCCATTATGTGGATCGATTCCAGGAGGAGGTCCTCCTCATTCAGGAGGTGCCAGGGTACACACTCCAGCTCGCCTTCTTAGTGGGGTTGCGAGAGGGGTTTTTCAAGATGGACCTCAAGAGGAGGGCTCCTTTGTCGTTTGAAGAGCTGATGGAGAGAGCGGCGAAAGAGATAGAGGAGGAGGCAGCAAATCCCGAGTTCACAAAAAGGTTGGCACAGCTGAGCGAGCCGGAGGTCAAGCATCCAGAGCCAAGGAGAAGAGAGGAGGCAAGAGCCCCAGAGGTGGGGTGGAGGCAACAGGACGGAGGGAGGCAGGGCCCAGGAAGGGGTTTCCACCAGGGAGAGGGGAACGTCCCCGGAGGCCAAGGAAGACCCCATCAGCTAGGGTGGAGGCAGGGCCCGAGACCACCTCACCCCCACCCGCCTCAGCAGGAAATGGCGGTCAGTCAGGGAAGACCGGGTAGGGGAAGGGGAGTCGGAGCTTGAGGGGTCGCTCCTAGAAGGAGGAACAGGGTGGGAGAGGTCGATAGAAGGGGGGCGGCGTTGCCCTTTTGTGACTTCCACGGGGAGGAAGGACACACAACGGCCACCTGCCCTGAGTTCTTAGAGATGAAGGAAGCCAGAGCACCGGCACCATGAGAGCAGCGGGGGGTGAGGATTGAGGAGGTCCTGTCTCAGGACGAGGAGAACGAGAGGTGTGAAGACCGGGTCGATGTAGGGAACCGAGGGGGATCGGGATGATCCATGGGGGGGTAGGGATTGAGGCGACCTGGAAGGTGAGCCTTCATACCATCTACCATCGTAGCGTGGCTTTGACATCCCTAGCCCCTCCCCGGTGGAGAAGATCTCGTTTACTCAAAAGGATATGTCGTGTCATGAGGACCCTTTCTGCGATGCACTGGTCATTCAGACAGCGGTCGAGGGCTTCACCGTCTCACAGATCCTTGTGGATAACGGGAGCTCGGTCAACATCATCTTTAAGAAGTCATTTGATGATATGAAGGTGGAGAGCAGGAGGGTGTTGGCCTCGGACTGTAACATCCCGATTCGCCCCGCTCTGTTCGTTCGAATGTGAAAGGGGGAAGTGCACATTTGGCTTATCACCTGGACAAAATATTGATAACTAGCCATTAAATATAAAGGTAAAAAAGATAGATATGCTAAGATGTCCCTGGTTTATATGCTTGGTTCATTGGGCTAGTTCCTAATCATTTCATTTTATGAGCAGAGATCTGGATGGATAAAAATATATATATGTATGATTATTCTGTGCATTCCATTAGCAAATTCCTGTATGGATATAATAGGTATGTTAATTTCTGCATTATTAGAAATCTCCTTCCGTTCGACTAAGCTGAAGCCGTTCGACGAAATTCTCTGAATTCGTCGATCTCAGTTTTTATCCGTCGTTCGATGAAATCCTCTGAATTCGTCGATCGCATAATTTAACCGCAGAAAGTTTGCCGCCGTTCGACTAAATTATAATAGCCAGCGCTCGACGATATTGAAAATCCCAGCGTTCGATGAAATATTTTATTTCAGCGGTCGACGGAATTGAAAGTGTAGCAGCGCCGTTCGACAAAAATCCCAGCGCTCGACGAAATGACTGTTCCCGTTCGACGATTCTAGGCATTTTTCTTCCCGTCGCCCGATAAAGCTTATATGCTTATTTTATGCTTATTTTTAGACCAGAAGTGGATACCTTGTCCAATAAGAAGTCGACACCTAACTTTGGAGTTCCAACGCTTATTAATGCAAACCCTATTCTCCCTTAATACAAGGGCTGAGCATTTCTCCCGAGGAAAAATCTGGCTCTTCATCTTCTTCTTCTTCTTCTTCCTCTTCATCTCCTCCCCTCCCAAGTTAAGGTTTTAGCTTAGGGTTCTTGAAGGAGCAAGCTTAGAGAGGGATTTCGAGCTTGGCCGGCCACCACCCGGCTGCCATGAAGATGAGCTCCATTCATGCCGAAAAATAAGGTGACTTCCTCCCCTCTCCCTTGGTGCTAGCCTCTTAGATCACAATAGGAGAGATGAAGGCTCAAGAGAGCTTCTCGTGTGAGCTTTAATGGAGTTTCCTTAGGAAGACCAAGTCGGAACCTCAAATTTAGGGCACCGTTCACCGCGAGGTTCTTAGAATCATTTCTTCTCTTCAAGAGGAAGAGATGGGATTTGATTTGGTGCAAACCCATGGTCATTGAGGGAGGGTGAGGGGAATGATTATTTAGGGATTTTCTAGAAGTTGAAATGACCTAATTTTGTTTGGGGAAGATGATGAATAATCATCTGTTAATAGGGTTGTTAATTACATAATTGTGTGATAAATGTGATGATAGCCCCCTAGCTAAAGAAGTTTTCAATTTATAACTTTGCACTTGGTTATTAAGGAAAATTGTGCGTAGCTGGGTTCATGCCAATTTTTAGGCTTGACCCCACTGGAATTAGGCTTCGGGCTCAACATAAAAGTTGTAGCCCTCAGAAAGAGCTTTCCAACGATAGTTTACCCGTTTTCTGAAGTGTCCTGTAGCTCCCTAAAAGTCCAATCGAGTGGACTGTCCAAAAAGTTGGGAGGTGGTCAATGCATGCTGTTTTGCTGTCCAGATTTCTGCAGTTGACTTCAGAGCAGATTTTTGATAGGACACACTTGGATCTGGGTTTAGGGCTCAACATGAAAGTTGTAGCCCTCGGAAAGAGCTTTCCGACGATAGGTTACCCGTTTTCTGAAGTGACCTGTAGCTCCCTAAAAGCCCAGTCGAGTGGACTGTCCAGAAAGGTGGGAGGTGGTCAATGCATGCTGTTTTGCTGTCCAGATTTCTTCAGTTGACTTCAGAGCAGATTTTTGATAGGACCCTCTTGGATCTGGGTTTAGAAATCAACACGAATGTTGTAGCCCTTGAGGTTAGCTTTTCAAAATGGTGTGGCACATAAATATGGGTGGTCTGTAGCCCCCAGAAATCATGTTTTAGTAAACATCGCTGGTTTTGTACAAATTTTGATGTTTTACTGATTTTCACGTAAGATACTCATCGGATGCTTACGAAAGTTGATAGAGATGAACTTGATGATATTGTGATCACTTCTAGTTAGCTTCAGAATTTTTGGATACAAATTTACGGTAATATGGCTAGTCTCTTCTTATAAATTTATGGTGTCGTAAAAAGCTTTGGTAAACATAAATGAGGCTTAAATTGGTTGAAATTATTCCAAGGTGATGATTATGTGATGTCATAGAAATTTCACAGGATTTGGTTTGAAATAAGCCTTGATTAAATGTTCTGTTATGAATTAGTTTGAAGAATGAATCTTGGTGATGTGTAATTGAATAAGATTTTGGAGGGTATGCTTATATATATTAACATTCATATCACTTGATAATCCATTGGATGATGTGGATTTAGATAACCTCTCCATAAGCTTGATAGCTTTAATTGTGTTGAATCACGTTGTGATTTGTACTTAAGACGATTGAATATTGGTGATATGTTGGGGCTTGCATATTTAGTAAAATATGAATATGACACCGTACACACAAGTAGTCTACAGAATTTTGTTGAGTAATTTCCATGTGATACACACGCTACTGCTTAGAGTCGTGACAACTCGATATGAGTAGCATTGATGGCTTTGTGTGGATTATAAGATATTGATATATCTTGTGGTGAAATGTTAAGGACCCGGTTGTTGGGGGTCTTGGATGCTAATTAGCATCGGTTGAACTGGTATGATGTGAAAGGTAAGAAGGCTCCATTGGTGAGTCCCTGGGTGCTTGATAGCACGGGTTATGCATGGAATTACATGAATGTGCATGGTTTACCCTTGGAGGTGTGATGACACTGGTTGTAGGATTACTTGTGGCGGGTCTACGGGCTTGCTAGTCGTGACACCGACAGAAGCTGGCAGTTAGAATCTAAACCGGTTGGGTTGGACTCTTGGTGCTCACCTACCCAAGTCCACTTCTGTGTCCTTGATGGCTCCGCTGTGTGTTCTTAGCATCGAGCAGTACGTAGGGTCTCCGCTGTGTGTTCTTAGCGTTGAGGCGTACAGAGGCCTAGGACTGGTAGTGTTCATACCCTTCTAGTAGTGGAGGAGCTCGTTCCACTGTCTCCGTCTGGCCACGACGGGAGATGCCTGAGCGGTTAGATACCACTCAAAAAGTGAGAACTAAAGGTCTGTGTCGACATAGAAAAATGCATGGGTGAGTTCATCATATCATAATAATTGCATTGCATTCATCCTTCATAATTATAGCATTGCACCGCATCGGGTCCATCATATAAATTAGTATGGGCTCTTTTATATGATGGGTCCCAAATTGGAAACCTTAACTTATAAGTTTGTGTGGGCATTCATATTAGTTAAGGTACGATATGCACTGCTTACTTCTGTACTTTTTCAGTACTTGCTTACATTGTGTCATTGCCTTATACTAGTTAGTTGTGCTTATTATACCTGTTACTAGTACTTGCATTTATAACCATTGCTACTTATATAATTATGAACAACGTAGTTAGTTCCATTGCAAGTACTTGGGTACTTTTACACCTCGACATATATGAACAATCATTCCTGTCACCTGCTTGTATATATTATTGCTTATATTGCAGCTTTTCTTCCTTTCCTTCCGCCCGGTGCCTTGGAGTCGCTGGGGGAGCGGATGTGAAGCCACTTAGTCTTTATGACTAACGGTTGCTACGTCCCTCTTTTTAGGAGTGTTCCTTAGAGCAACAGTGCACGGTGCTGGAGGAGGATGGTCAGGTCAGGATGATAGGGCCGAAGACCATGATACCTTGGCTACCGTCAGTGACAGAGGCGAGTGAGTGTTTTGAGATGTAGCCCTTGGGGCATTTAGCTTGATACTCTGATGATTTGCAGGAGCTTGTATAGCTTTCTGTCTTTCTTGTACTTACTATTTGGACATTATTACTTATTGTGAACCTATGGATTTTAATGCTTCTTTTATTGATGGGTTGGCGCTGTTTAGTTGGTTTGGCCAGTAGGATAGGCGTCTTGTGGGGGAGGATAGCTCGTGTGCTGGCGCTCCGCAAGGCGGTTGTCCTGGGCATAAGACTCCCCTCGGCCGTGTCTTGTGTTCCGGGAGGGGGGTCTTACAAATGGTATCAGCTGCAACGATCCTGAGATAAAGAAGTCCATTACCCACTAGGCCACACCTGCTAGCTAAATCAGTTTGAGGACAAACTGATGCAGCGGAAGCGGTGGTGTGCCCATGTGTGATTCACGTTAAGTATGTCCTCTTTTTCCTATAGAAAGTGCCAACCTAAGCCAAACTCGTACCCTTACATACAAATGTTGGCTCACTCCGAGACAGTAATTGGTATTCCCATTCCAACCATTAGAGTTGGTTTGGCATAAGATTGATGCCAACCTAACTAGGATACCATTTTTGGTCGACTTATCAGGATATGTCGTGGCATACCCTAACCTTATACTGATCTTGGGGATGATTAGACCAAGCAATAAGTGACCTTGATTGACTAAGGGAAGAGTTTAACGTGAGTGTGGATGCTAGAGACTCACACCCTGAGATTTTTATCTCGGATATGGAGTAATATTATCACCTTACCCAAAATATTAGGACAATCTCAATGAGATTGGTGCCTGTACTCTATTGTCAGCTTAGTAAGAGACCACCAAGCTTGTCTTTGATACTCTATGTGGATACCTCACACTTCTATTTATGTAGAAGGTTGCATATGGAGAAGTTATGATAAGAATTCGGATACAGAGAAGGCTCATTTTGGGACGAATGTGTTATATTGGTGGCAGAAGAAACTCAGTCGAAGAGATATGGGGGCTTATCTCTTCGTTTATTGGGCTAGTTATGTACTGTCTTGGATCCCTTGAGGAGTTAGAATCTTTGTAATTTTTGACATTGGATGTTTTGATCCTTGAGAGTTAATTCACCTTAAGCAAAGCAGACTGCTAAGGCCTGTTGGGTTTTCTATACCCCTAACGGGATGACATATCGAATATGCCCAGCGGAAATAAAGACAAGAACAACCCAAAAGAGACTAACAGATCTTGCGGTGTCACAACCCGTATTTTCCCGAAATAAATTATAATATCAGAGTAAAGGGGAAAACACGCGTCATGATGCCACGTCCTGTAGGGGACAACTACAGACGTTCAGGCGAGCACTCAAACGAACATTTTTACGAGAAAAGATATGAATTAATAAAAGCATTATCTTTTAAGATTATTTTCATTAGGTTAGGAAGCCGTGCCCCTCGGCCCTGCGGGTTTACATAGCCGCTCTTTACCAAAAATATGCGTACACAACGGAAGAAAATAAGTTCATTTTATCCCTAACGGCGCTGAAGACCAGAGGCGTCTCCAGGGCGATCGCTGGTCTAAATTTAGTGTATAATAAAGAAGTATCATTATATTCTGTTTTACGCTTTGCAAATAGGTGATACTTAATAATAAATGCGACAAACAGTTAAAAGAACAAATTTTTATCTGCTAAAAAAACTGCATTAAAATTCAGCAAAAATAGGCTTTTTCCAGAGTGTACGAGTACAAAATAACTAAGCAGCAGTAAAGGAAGCTAGCAGCAGCAGCAGCAAGTAAACCAAACAAAAGCCATACGGGCGTCAAGAACTGACACGAACCCGCAGGAAAAGAGTCAACAGCCAAAAGAAACGCTACTACAAGAGAACTGAATCCTTACCTACAAGAGAGGAAGGCCTCGACAGGGAACTGATCGACCCCGCTCAAACTCCGGCGGCAGCTACAAACCTGAATCTGAGGCATCCAAAAGAAAAGAATGCCTCATCCCAAAGGGTGCAAGAAAACAACATAGCTAAAAGTAAGAGAAGGAGAAGTAACAAGTGACATATCCAAGCTGAAAGGGGTATATAAATACATATATATATATGTATATATATACACATATATATATATAACTATATATATACGCTTATATAAAGATTTCAGTAATAGAAGGTTAAGAAGATCCCGCATAGAACCAGCCCGATAAGCAAGAGCATGACTAAACTTGGCATATAATGCAAAAATGGACCAGTGGTGGCGGACCCAAACAATGTCACTAACCACTCACATAAAGGGGATGTTCAAAACGAACCAGTGGTGGCGGACCCAAACAATGTCACTAACCACGCACATAAAGGGGATGTTCACCCCAAATAAAAAGGCGTCGTGGTGGTGGTCTCATCGCCCTACCAACCACTATTAACAGAACTATGATGGGGGAACCCAGTGTTCCCTATACCCATCCTTCCAGTGCAAACAAGTCCATCAATATTTAGCCAAGTAAATATGTAGAAGTAGCCAAGTAAAACATGATCCGGAACAAAATCAACCAGAATACCATCAAGGATTAGCCCAGGATCGGAACAAAGCTAAACATATAGCAGCTAGCATATAAAAGAGGGATAGAAGGGTTCACCCAACCATAGCAGCTAGCATATAATAAAACAAGACCAATTAAGTGTGCCGAGGAGTTAGCAAACGGGACTACCATAATATTGACAATTTCTAGCTACTTGTAATCGAAGCGCGCAGAATTATTTTGCAAGTAATGAAACCCAACAAGAATGATACAAAGCAGCCCAAAAGAACAAAAATATCCCAAGGATCCAACTTCAGCCGCCCCAAACCAAATTTTAAAAGGCAGCCCCCATTAGACAAGGAAAGAGGGTAACAGCAGCCCCCAATTAGCGAGTATAATAAGCAGCCCTGATTTAACAAAGACAGGAAGCAGCCCCCCAATTAGCAAGTATAATAAGCAGCCCCAATTTAACAAAGACAGGAAGCAGCCCCCAAAGTAAAATCCTATAGCAATAGCCCATAGGAACAAAACAGAAAAAGGAAAACAGCAGCAGCCCTCTAATCAACAAGGAAAGGAGCCTCCAAACAAAAGCATAACAGCACCCCCAATTCAACATGGAAAGGATCCCCCAAACAAAAGCATAACAGCACACCCAATTCAACATGGAAAGGAGCCCCCAAACAAAAACAAGTCCAAAACCGACAGCTCCCAAAAAGCAGCCCCTTAATAGACGAACTCAAGGAGAAGCCTCCAGGAAAAGAAAACAAGGCCAACAGTTCCAACAGCAACCCCCCCCCCCCCCCCCCCAAATAAAACAATTCAAGGGGCAGCCCCATATAAAGCTTAAGACAGCAGCCCCACATAAAGCATAATACAGCAGCCCCATATAGAGCATAAGACAACAGTCCCCATAGAAAGCATAACAATTGGAATCATCAGCGTACAGCAGCCCCCAACAAAGATCAAAAGAAAAGTAAATTGATTTTTTTTGCATATAGCAGCCCCAACTATAACCCAAAATTTTGCTAACCCAAGCAGAAGGAAATTCCATGAATAAACCAAGAATTTTGCCCACAAAATTAGAGGATCGAGCCCTAATTGATCCAGAAAAATTTTGTTAACAAGATCAGTGGTTCTGCCCTTGAAGATTTCGGGAACTACCAACAAGAGAAGAGATCCAGCACAAGAGATGGAGGGGGAAAGGAAAGGAAGAGTTTTCTTGCCTCCAAATGAACCGGAAGACCACCGGATCGCGACGAGCTCGCAGAAGACCTAGCCCCGGCGACGAAGACAAGCCCCGACAACGAAGATGCTTCCTCCTTCAACCGCTCCGGTGCCTTGCGCCACTCGCCGACGGAGAACCCTAAGCTCGCCTCTCCTCCTCTCTCGAAACGACTGGAACCAACGGGGGAGGGGAAAACCAAATGTCGGCAATTCCAAAGGATCAGCTGATATATGTATATACATATATAAAAAAAATATAATTTTTTTTTGTACAGTTATATATATATAATTATGTACATATATAACCTGTATACATATATATATGTTATGTGTGATTGCATACCACTATATATGTCCACCTACATATACCTATATTTGTATAAATTTACCGGTATCTGAATTTTTTTTTTACATGAATTTATATATATATGTGTGTCTGCATATATGCCTTAACCTAGAATCAAACTCGTTGGACGATGACGGCGCAACGATAACGTCCCTTCGTATCGACGCCCTGAATCAATATCTCGTTTTCAAATAATTATTATTAATTTCATATGTTTTATTAAAATAATTATAAGAAAAATCCGGGGCGTTACATGCGGTTTTCATGATTCAAGAGAATAATCAAATCAAAATACAAGGTACCTTTGCGGGATTGAGTCAACACTCAACCAACGTGCTCCAAAGAGAAATCCAAAATCTGCCTTTGAGTTCTTCAAGAATCGAAATGGATCGATCCCTCTATAGAAGTCCACACAAGCGAAGGAGAACCCTAGCTTCTTGTCGTACAAGAACTAGGTAGGAGAAGGAAGCTCTCAACGTCCCCATGGACTGCTAGATCTGATCCAGGGGAGGTGGCGACCGACGGCGGCGACTAGCGGCGGTGGAAAACGATCGGCGGACGGAAAGAACGAGATGCCCTCGCGCGCAACAGTTCCGGTCGGTCGTTCTCATCTAAATCGCGAAATAGATTAAGTCTTCGTAAACCTAGAATCGCAAGCCCTTTTATACTTAAACGCATAAATTAGGCTATCCGCAGACCAGAACATTTCTGTCCAGATTTACATTCGCCGAATTCGACTAATCACTAAAACCGAATTAGACTCAGATTCGGCTAAACCATTTCGACGAATTCGTCTATATGCTATAGCCAATTCAACTATATAAATTCGGTTATATCATTTCGTCGAAACCATTCGTCGAACTGACATATTTCGGCTAAACCCTTTAGTCGAATCTGTTACAATTCGGTTAATCACATTAGCTGAATCGATATAGCCGAATTCCATTAGTCGAATCAACATAATTTGGTCAAACCCTTTAGCCGAATTTGACACAGTTTGGTTAAACCCTTTACCCGAATTTGTCTAGCATAAATCCATTCGTTTAAACCCTTTAAACGATTTCCCTTTGAGACATTCTCAAGTTAATGCCAAGCAGTCATAGGATTGGTCCTCCACTCATATCCAATATGAGTAAGGCCAACACAATCCTTTCTCCAACTTCTCCAAACGCTTTTATGTGTGACCTTATAGGCTCATATTGAGTTGGCAGCAAGACTACTGTTGGAGTTTTTGAGATCACCTCAGAAACTCCAACAGTCTCCCACTTGATCACAAAGTATCAACAAAAGTCTCACAAACAATGAGCGGCATCTAGCAATACATCATTGCTACCCAAGCAATAAGAGTTCATAACTCAACAAGCCTGTCATGACCAATGTATCAGTGTTGTCATGTCCCTTTGTCCTTTACATCCGGATAGAACTAGAGGCATGGACCGTGTCACCCTCATAATTGTTCAATCCCAATTTCCTGATCTAGAATAGACTGTCTGAAAATGGTGAGCTCAATATCATATATTGACTCAACCAAGCATGGCCATGCATTTCTCAGTCTCATTCCATCAAGGGGCCCATGGATGCAACTCATGTCATAAAGGAGGACAAATCCCATATTTGTCCACACACAAACACCCAAATGAATCGTAACATACCCAATAACCACCCTTATCATCAACCTTTCTCAAGGAAGACTTTAGATGGCATCAAAGTACGCTCTTCCTCACTTGATGAATGTTGTGACCTCAGGTCAAAGAACTACAAACATCATTGTCATATGAGAACTACTTGTGACACGTTCATATAACTACCCACAAAGTAGTCTCATGGGGGGTCTGTCCAGTACAACTTGTTCTCAACATGTACCATGTGATGACTTGATATCACAATATCATGACCTGTGAGAACCGGTCATCAGTCAACGCACATGCTGGTCTTATGGTCTCATCCTCGCCCTAAATTTCTAGGATGATAAACCGACCAGGGACCATTTAAGAATGAAGCTCCTTATAAACATAGGCTCTCACATTCAAGTCACGTACTTGAATTCCTATGGAAGCAAACACTCTAAGGGCATTTATTATGCAAATTAATCTTATCAGACAGATATAAATGACATAATAAAAGAACTTGCCATAAATATAAAATGAAATACATAGTACATTTTACAATTCATCCAATGAACAAACAACCAACAAATATGCAATCCACAAGGCTCCCACTAAAGATAATCATTCAGGTATCTAATACCCATTGATCTAACATGACCATCATGCTTCTTTTGCGCAAGAGGCTTTGTCAGTGGATCCGCTATATTTTCTTCAGTCGGTACTCTGCATATGCTCACATCTCCTCGATCGACAATCTCTCGAATAAGATGGAAGCGCCGAAGTTTGTGCTTGGAGCGCTGATGAGATCTAGGTTACTTAGCTTGTGCAATTGCACCGTTGTTGTCACAGTAGAGAACTACGGGATCAACAATGTTAGGAACTACATCAAGCTCGCTGATGAATTTCCTAATCCATACAGCCTCCTTCGCCGCATTCGCTGCAGCGATATACTCGGCCTCAGTCGTAGAATCAGTAACTGTCTCTTGCTTGGAACTCTTCCAGCTTACAGCTCCTCCGTTAAGGTAAAACACAAAACCTGACTGTGACTTTGAGTCATCTCTGTCAGTCTGGAAGCTTGCATCTGTGTAACCCTTTACAACGAGCTCTTCCTCTCCACCAAACACCAAGAATGTATCCTTAGTCCTTCTCAAGTACTTTAGGATATTCTTGACTGCTATCCAGTGACCATCACCCGGATCAGACTGATACCTGCTAGTCATGCTTAAAGCATATGAGACATCTGGTCGAGTACATAACATTGCATACATGATTGATCCAATTGCCGAAGCATATGGAATCAACTTCATGCGGTCCTTATCTTCCAAAGATTTTGGACATTGGTCCTTAGAGAGACTCACACCATGAGACATGGGTAAGAATCCCTTCTTGGACTCAAGCATGTTGAACCATTTCAACACCTTCTCAATGTATGTACTTTGGGTCAAACCCAGCAACTTCTTCGATCTATCTCTATAGATCTTAATACCAAGTATATAAGTCGCTTCGCCCAAGTCATTCATAGAAAAGCACTTCCCTAGGTTGTTCTTAACAACTTGCAGGGTCGGAATGTCATTCCCGATCAGCAGTATGTCATCTACATACAATATCAGGAAGACAACAATGCTCCCATTAATCTTCTTGTAAACACAAGGCTCATCTTCGTTCTTGATGAAACCAAACTCTTTGATCTTCTCATCAAAACGCAGATTCCAACTTCGAGAAGCTTGTTTCAATCCATAAATGGATCGATTCAACTTGCATATTTTAGTGGCTTCACTTGGAGATACAAAACCCTCGGGTTGTGTCATATACACTTCCTCAAGGAGGTTTCCATTAAGGAAAGCCGTTTTGACATCTATTTGCCAGATCTCGTGGTCATAATACGCAACAATAGCAAGTAGAATTCTGATGGACTTGACCATTGCTATAGGGGAAAAGGTTTCATCATAGTCAACACCATGAATTTGCCTGAAACCTTTAGCCACCAGCCGGCCTTTGAATGTCTGTACATTCTCATCCATGTCGGTCTTCTTCTTGAAGACCCATTTGCACCCTATGGGTCGTACCCCTTCAGGTGGTTCCACCAAGGTCCAAACTTGGTTTGTGTACATTGAGTCCATTTCAGATTTCATGGCCTCAAGCCACTTCTCGGAGTCAGGTCCATTCATAGCCTCTTGGTTGGTTGCAGGCTCATCATCATGATCCATAAGCAACACATTACCTATTTGAGTCATGAGAAATCCATATCTCTCAGGCTCAAATCTTGGTCTACCAGATCTACGTAGGACTTGTGTTTCTTGAGCAGGCTCTCCATCTACAACTTCTTGTAGTCCTTGCTCAGGTTCCAGTTCCGGTTCGTTCATTGTTTGTGGCTCTTGAACTTCTTCAAGTTCTACCTTTGCAGTCTTTATGGATAAGAACGCTTTCTCCAAAAAGACGCCAGTCCTTGCGACAAACACTTTGCCCTCAAACGGCAAGTAGAAGTAGTATCCTTTGGTTTCCCTAGATACCCCACGAGATAAAATTTATCCAATTTGGGTTCCAACTTGTCAGGCATTTGACGTCACACGTATGCCTCACAGCCCCAAATCTTGATGAACGACATACTAGGACACTTCCCAGTCCATATCTCATATGGTGTCTTTAGAACCGTTTTTGTTGGAACTCGATTTAGTGTGAAAGCAGCAGTCTCTAAAGCAAAACCCCAAAAGGAAATGGCCAAATCTGCATGACTCATCATCGATCGCACCATGTCTAACAAGGTACGATTCCTCCTCTCAGAAACACCATTATGTTGAGGTGTTCCGGGCGGAGTGAGCTGTGATACAATACCACACTCTTTCAGATGATCACGAAACTCATGATTCAGATATTCGCCACCTCGATCAGATCGGAGTGCTTTTATCCTTTTTCCCAGTTGGTTCTATACTTTATTTTTAAACACTTTGAACTTTTCAAAGGTCTCAGATTTGTTCTTCATAAGAAACACGTATCCGTATCTACTGAGATCATCAGTAATGTAACGAAGTAGTAGAACCCACCTCTAGCCATAGAACTCATGGGTCCGCATACATCACTATGTATTATCCCCAAGAGATCATCAGCTCTCTCATTATAACTAGTGAAAGGAGCTTTCGTCATCTTGCCTAATAAACATGACTCGCATCTCTCAAATGATTCATAATCAAATGAGTCCAGTAGTCCATCTTTATGGAGCTTGGATATGCATTTCTCGTTTATATGGCCTAAACAGCAATGCCAAAGGTACGTAGGATTCGAATCATTTGTTTTTAGTCTTTTAGTATTTTCTACATTATAGATCAGATGGTCTAAGTTCAAAACATATAAACCATTAAACAATTGAGCTACACCATAACAAACATCATTCATAAAAATCGAACAACAATTGTTCTTAATTATAAATGAAAAGCCTTTCATGTCAAGACATGATATGGATATAATATTTCTAGTTATGGCTTGAACAAAATAACAGTTATCTAATTCTATTACAAGCTCAGTGGGCAAAGAAAGACAATAGACACCAATGGCGACGGCAGCAACTCTTGCTCCATTCCCGATGTGCAGATCTACCTCCCCTTTACCCAGCATTCTTCTCCTTCTCAGTTCCTGCACATTTGTACAAATGTGAGAACCGCATCTGGTATCCAATACCCAAGATGAAGGAGCAGAAAGGTTTATCTCTATAAAATAAATACCTGAAGTGGAAGTCACACTTCTTTTCTTCTTTTGCAGATCCTCAATATAGAGGGGACAGTTCCGCCTCCAATGCCCAGCCTTACCGCAGTGGTGGCACTTTCCTTCCTTCGCCAGACCTTTCTTTTTCAGTGCAGAAGATTTGGGATCAAGATGAGACTTAGATCCTATCTTCGTTTTCTTGAATCCCTTAGTCTTGCCCTTACTTTTATGCACCATCAGTATGGCGCTAGCAGGCTTGACCTTCTTCATATTATTTTCAGCAGTTCGCAACATGCCTAGGAGCTCGGGCAGTGTCTTGTCTATTTCATTCATGTTATAGTTCAAGACGAACTGCTCATAACTGTCCAACAACGATTGCAGGATCAGATCGGAGGCCAACTCTTGGCCCATGGGAAATCCCAGTCTTTCAAGGTTCTCTATATACCCAATCATTTTGAGTGTGTGAGTCCCTACTGAGTCTCAAGCTCCCATTTTGCACTGAAATAATGCCTTGGATATGTCAAACCTCTCTAGCCGGGCTTGCCCCTCGAATATTTTCTTGTGGTGTCCGATTATCTCATAACCACACATGCTCTCGTGTTGCTTCTGAATCTCAGAGGACATTATAGCAAGCATGAGGCATTCCACATCCAAGGTATCATATTGATACTTCTTGTAAGCATCTTTATCTGCTCTCAGAGCATTTCCGGTCGGCTCTGTGGGGGCTTCACCTTCCAAGACATAGAGTTTGCGCTCTTGCCTGAGAACAATTCTCAGGTTTCTGTACCAGTCAAGGAAGTTCGTCCCGTTGAGCTTGTCCTTCTCAAGAATAGTTCTCAGGGACAGGGTGGAGTGAGATCCACTTGCCATGGAAATTCTACAATGAATTCGCAAAACTTTTAGTACTGTGTTTCGAAATACATTTTATATTAATAAGGACTTTTATTAAAAGCTCCCACTATTTTTAATCAAATTGACAACCCTTAATCTCGATTCAGAGAGTTTATGCGAGCTACTCTCTTAGTGGATAAGATCCGTATTTCACCAACACAATGAATCCGCTTTGGCGTTCCTCTCATAATGCGGTTATTTAGGTAGACAACATTTGTCAAATTGCATCACTATGCAACTCTTGTATGGTTGGTGAATAACTCTTTATTCGCATCCATCATATGGAGCATGCCAACCCTATGCCTCTAGGCACTCAACCTTTGAGGTCACCTAGTTAAGTTAGACCCGATGTCGACTGTGGGATATCATAATTATCTGCTCGCACCCTTACCAAGATAGATTAATGCACCTTGCTTTGGCAAGCCCACACTTCATCGATCGAGGCAGGAAGAGTGTCATCCATCGGAAGGCATCCATATACTTAATATTAGATAAGAGATTTTATCTTTCAATTGATGAACATTTCATCGTGATTAACATTTAATCACCATGCACATAAACAAAACAGATGCATCCCCTATGTGCACATAAAAGGATTATCAACATTTTGATAAAAGGGGGTTAAATCCGAATACTTAGAACACTTTTAAATCTCAAGATTTACATGCATTGAACACAAGCAAAGCAACTCCACTTATACAGTAGACAAGCCCGTCTCTCAATGTCAGATTCAAAATCCACGACATTTGGTTTCACAAACCATATCGAGGGACGGTTACTGCAAAGAAGAGACAATCTCTGAAACAATGAAATCGCAAAGCAATCACATGCGTTCCTGGCGGGGTTCCAAGGTGCAGCGCCCCTGGCGACCAAATTTTGAAATCCCACCACCAGAAAACACACAAAACCACATCAATTGTGATGTTCCAAGAAGAAATCTATACATTTAGAACGCTTCCAAATTTCTAGATTTGCACGCACTTGATCGGAACCTATCTCTGATACCACTGTTGGGTTTTCTATACCCCTAACGGGATGACATATCGAATATGCGCAGCGGAAATAAAGACTAGAACAACCCAAAAGGGACTAACGAATCTTGCGGTTTTCATGATTCAAGAGAATAATCAAATCGAAATACAAGGTACCTTTGCGGGATTGAGTCAACACTCAACCAAGGTGGTCCAAAGAGAAATCTGAAATCTGCCTTTGAGTTCTTCAAGAATCGAAATGGATCGATCCCTCTATAGAAGTCCACACAAGCGAAGGAGAACCCTAGCTTCTTGTCGTACAAGAACTAGGTCGGAGAAGGAAGCTCTCAACGTCCCCACGGACTGCTAGATCCGATCCAGGGGAGGTGGCGACCGACGACGGCGACTAGCGGCGGCGGAAAACGATCGGCGGATGGAAAGAACGAGACGCCCTCACGCGGAACAGTTCCGGTCGGCCGTTCTCATATAAATCGCGAAATAGATTAAGTCTCCGTAAACCTAGAATCGCAAGCCCTTTTATACTTAAGCGCATAAATCAGGCTATCCGCAGACCAGAACATTTCTGTCCAGATTTACATTCGCCGAATTTGACTAATCACTATAACCGAATTTGACTCAGATTTGGCTAAACCATTTCGACGAATTCATCTATATGCTATAGCCGATTCGACTATATAAATTCGGTTATATCATTTCGTCGAAACCATTTCGTCGAACTGACATATTTTGGCTAAACTCTTTAGTCGAATCTGTTACAATTCGGTTAATCACATTAGCCGAATCGATATAGCCGAATTCCATTAGTCGAATCAACATAATTCGGTCAAACCCTTTAGCCGAATTTGACACAGTTTGGTTAAACCCTTTACCCGAATTTGTCTAGCATAAATCCATTCGTTTAACCCTTTAAACGATTTCCCTTTGAGACATTCTCAAGTTAATGCCAAGCAGTCACAGGATTGGTCCTCCACTCATATCCAATATGAGTAAGGCCAACACAATCCTTTCTCCAACTTCTCCAAACGCTTTTATGTGCGACCCTATATGCCATATTGCGTTGGCAGCAAGACTAACTATTGATTGCTTTGAGATCACCTCAGAAACTCCAACAATGCCATATTTGGGTTGATAGGAATTTTATTAGCGGAGTAGGAGAGGAAAGCATTTTGAAGATGATAATTTTCTCTATATTATTCTAAAATTATGTGGATAAGTAACGAGGAGAGTAGTAAATTTACACTTTGGGGATATGCAGCGATGTTGTGATAACATTATAACTGGGGAGTAATGAAATTTTGTGCATGCATTGCGGGTATGATGATACACTACCCCTCTTGGTGAACATTCCCTTAGTGTTGTAATTACTTGACATTGGGAAATTAATAAGAGTTAGGCGGTGGAGTCAACAAGATTAATACGACTTGATTGATGTTCTAAAATTCAAAAGGGTTTTATAAAATAAACATGCATGCCATGGATGATCGTTGGCAGGAATGGTAGGGCGCTTGTAATGGAATTGATTTAGTTTATCACATTGTGAAGTATGCCCTACTTTTTGGTAGTCTGCATATCTCGTGTCGAAGGGAAAATCATCCCGATCCTTGCACCTTGGTTCATGATTAAGTTCAAACATATATAAATGTACCGGGTGATTGGATGTTAATTGTTCATGATCTCATTACAATGAGTTGCAGCTCGGTCGTCGCCGTAAATCTTAAATTTCTACATCATGGCTGATATATAAGTGCGTCGATACGGGGATCTATATGGTAAGAACTCTAGTCAAGGAGGATATGCCCCTAAGGTTTGTGCTCATACATAAGATGAATGTACCATATGGGCGGTGGAAGAAATTTAGTCCAAAAACATTCGGGGGCTTGTCCCTTCGTTTATTGGCCTATTTACGTGCCGACTTCGTTTTCCCGTGGATCCTGTTTATTCGAATAGTACGTGAACGATGATGATTGGATTCATGATAACCTCTCGATACGGGTGAGAGCGTCAATGGTGTTGAGACACGCCGTGAATTGAACACGTGAATTGAATATTGAGGATAAGTTGAATTTACTTATTTAAAAAGATATGAATATGTCTCTATACGTATAGGTAGGTGTACGTGTAATTGTATTAACTCGACAAGGCAGTCCTCTAAAGGCTCTGTACCGAAATCCAACCATTGGATAAGGTTTATGTTCACGATTTCGGAGTCCTTAAATGAAATAAATTAAATCACGAGATAAAAGTAGCACCAATTTTTGAATCCGGAGCAATCTAAGTAGAACCGGGAGTAGAAAAAGTAACACTTGACTCGAGGTCATGTGTTATTAGAAGGGAATGATGTGATTATAATCCATGCGAGGTATAGAGTCTTGGATTCACCTTACTTTGAGCCACGATAGCGATTCATAATATCACCAGAACCAATTGATAAGCATTATCGGATGATCATGTGCGGAATTTGGAAACTATTTGGAAACATAAAAGCTTCCTGAGCTTAAACTCTTGAGCTAGTAACATCATTTTTGGTAGTTGATGGATTGAAAGGGCATAATGTCATGGCAAGTGCGGTGGGGTGATTGCAAGACTTGACTATTATATGGATTTCAAGTCAAGCGGTAAACATCCATGATGTTTAACCATTGTAATTATCTTGCCATAACTAGATACTGAACTTGATTGGTGGCTTTTGCAAGAATTATTATAAGGTGATCTTAACGATTGTTGAAACTTAATATCAAGTGATTGTCGTGCTAAGAGTAAAAGATGTGTGATGTATGAATAGTGTCCTCGGGCGAGATGGCATTGATAGAAGCAATTGGTAATGAAGTAGATGATGATGGTTGTACGAGAAGACGAGATTGAGGCTTGCTTCTACATTTTTAATACATAAGAGAGACGATCTTGCGGGTACAATAACCGTTTGGGTATTTGAGGTTTGACCCAAGGATATGACACCGCGAATTTTATGGTTGATCACCCATTTGACTTTGAGGCTATCAGCTATCTATTTTATGTTGGAGTTTTCCTTGGACTATATGTTATTGGCTAAGTTTTGATGTTTTGGCGGGCTAAACCTCCTGGAAATTATGCTTAATAATTCTTGATGGGTCGGGGGAAATTGGATCTTAATTTCCCCAGAAATTTTGTTTTCTAATTCTTGGCACTTTCGAGAATTAGATTCTGCATTTTCTAGGAGGTTATTCATAGTATTCTCCTTGTATAGTGGCTGTTTGGGCTTATACTCCAGGAAATTTTTGGGGAAATATGTTGGTGGCTGTCAGGTTTTAGTGTTAGAGATTTTATTTTACTGGGGATTCAGGGTTGGTGCTGCTTGGTTTCTCCTTACAGGTTTGATAAATTATTTTGTTGGCTTATTACTAGCTGCCAAGGTTTATGATGAGGGGAGTTTGGAAAATTTATTTTTGTTCTTGGATTATTAACTGGCAGCTATTTGTTTCTTTGTTTCCATTGGATTTGATTGGCAGCTAGTATGTCCCTTGGGTTAGGATAATGGCTGCTTAGAAATTCTTGTTCTAGGCTAGCTGCTACTTGGTAATTTTCTTTCCTTGGCCTCATGATTGGCAGTCATTGAATTCCTTCCATAGTATCATAATTAGCAACTATGTTCATCATGTTGGAAGTTTTAGTAAGTTCACTTGATATATGAAATACTGCATCCATATGCTAGGGATTTACTTGGGTATTTGCTAAGATTGGTGTTGTGCAAGAACTTCCTTCCAGACCTTAGGTTTTACTTTTCCCAATTTTGGGGGGTTTGCTCCTGAAGGTTTCCTCCAGACTTCTATTTTCCTTCTGTTATGCTGAAATGTTAGGCTGCTTTATTTTGGGGTCTGCTAGCAGTGTTCCTAGCTCCTGTTATCATATTGTTTTGGGTTTATCTTGGTTATATGCTTGAATTTATATTACTTTGGGACTGCTTTGTACTCATATGGTCCTATAAGCTATATAACAATTTTTCCATCCTGTTAGGTTTTGTTTTGGTGTTGCATAAAGTTCTATCAGGTTTATTTTTGTTTATGACTGTATACGGTGAGTATGTTTCAATCCCATCCGGAAGGCCCCCTAACCTCAACTTAAATTTCGGGGACGAAATTATTTATTCATTTATTGGATTTGTAACATCCCGATTCGCGCCGCTCTGTTCGTTCGAATGTGAAAGGAGGAAGTGCACATTTGGCTTATCACCTGGACAAAATATTGATAACTAGCCATTAAATATCTATACTATTATATAAAGTTCTTTGCGCCTATCTACAGTGCCCAGCTGTGTCGCAAATAAAGAATTTGAACGGTAACGTCGGTCGCAAGTAAAGAATTTCCGCAGCCTATGTATTTTGCATCCCTCCTGTGCCCGTGCCCTGCATTTCTCCCTGGACATCGCGAGAGGCGTGATCCGGCGGTGTTTGACATCACGTGAGGCGGGAGTCGAGAGGCGGGACGCGGTGTTTGACATCCTCTCCACCTCCTTCGCTGCCCTACCGCGATTTGTTCATCCTCTCCACCTCGCTGCTCCACCTCGCTCGCCTGCGTCGTCGGTGTTAAATTCCCTAATTAGCGATCGCACTTCACGCTTCGCACTTCGCCTTCCCCGCTCCCTCTCACTCCTTCTCCCGCGAAGACCCTAAACACCGGCAAGTGAAGACCCTAAACACCGGTAAGAGTTTCTTTCTCCGTCGTCTCCGTCGACATTTCGCCTCATCTCTCGCTCCCTCTAACCTCATCTATGAACAGTAGCTCCTGTCTGTCGCAAACAAAGATCGCAAACAAAGATCGCGGTTCTGCTCCCCCTTTCGGCGAGCTGCACCTTTTCCTTCGCCTCTCCACCTTCGACACAATCCTCTCATGGAAATCCTTGCTGCTCCTCGCCGCGCCCTAAGTTCTCCTTGGCGCATGTCGCAGTGCACGGCGTGTGCAACTCCTCCTCGGCGAGCTCCCGAGCCCAGTCGCCCAAAGCCTCTACCGAAATGCCCAAGGGTTCTTCTTCGCCTTTCTCCAGTCGCAGTGCATGGCGAGTGAACCTCCTCTTCGGCAATCTCCCCTCCAGAATCTAGATCATCCTCAAGCCATCTACCGAGGTACATCTTCTCCTCACGATGATTCAGAATGCACGCACACTGCTACACGCCTGTTTTTCCTTATTCTTTTCTTCCTCCTCCAGGTTCCGTTCTCTGTTGGAATGGATTTTATTTTTTCAGCTGCTCACGCATAGGTGAAATCATCACTCCTACAGCCCCTCCATTGCCCATCAACCTGCACAATATTTTGGAATTTAAGGATTCAAATTTTCACTTGCCTTATATTCAGAGGTAGGCTATTCAATCTATGGCGGTTTCCCCATTCACCTACTATTATTTTTTTGTCCTGCTTAAGGTTTCCCCCTTTCTATATTATTGAACTTAATAAGAAAATGTGGTTTTTCTCTTACCTTGGATTCAGAGTTACGCTAATCAATCTATGGCAGTTTCCCCATTCAACCATCCATGTGGATCTATGAGCCTAAAAGAACTCTATCACATTGCAAGTTCCATAACTGATCTAAACTTGGTCAATTCTTATTTAAGTCACTTGGCTTTGCAGGTATACCATGTCGCTTAGTCATCGGCGCCAGGAAGAAGGTAAGCATCATGTATTTCCCATGCCACCGAGGTGCCAAACGGACCCTAAGTCTCCCTTTGTTCGAGTGTTTCATCTCCATTTCGGTGGACAAAGACGTTGCTGTAGAAGTTGGTGTTTAAGTAAATCTTTTGGAGGTCCAATGCGGCGGGAGAGAGGCCAAAACTTCATTTTGAGCTCCAGTTTCTACCAAATAGCCATTATGAATTTGCTTATAAATTTTTTGAACCAATTTTCTTTTCAATGTGCAGTTTTGTTTCAAACAGCAAACTGAAGTAGACAACGAATACTTATCCTGTATGAGCAATTAAACACATTGTGTTGTCTCTTGAGCCAGCTACTTATCCAGTATATGCTAAAAATTGTTCTAATTTTTTTGAAAATCGAATGAACGAAGACAATTTATAAGGAAGGGGTTCGGAAGATTCATTGTGAAATTCCCAGTTAAAGTAGATCCATTGTGAAGATTCATTGTGAAGTTCCCAGTTTATATAAGAAAGTAGATCAAGGTATTGCATAGCTTGCGACAGGTGCCTATTAAATTGTGAAGCTGCAATTTTTACTTATTTTTCTGCACAAAGAAAAATAAATAACGTATGTATTAGAATTAGGGCTATTATATCCCCTGATATGTATATTGTGACATATTATAAAATGCATTTACAACTTCAAGCCAATGAAAACTCCAGTATCAGGTCACCTTTGCAAGTACCATCAGCTCAAGATTTAAACCTATTTCACAATTTGGTTTCAGTGTTTTGATTCATAGCAAATCAGTTCAGCTGCTACTTATATTTATTCAGATAATCCTAAACATGGCTTTGCAGAAGACGCCGTCGAAGCTTTGCATTAGACGCAGCCGCAGAAAAATAGGTACATTTTCCCATGCCTTTGATTCCTTTTGGTAGGGAGGAAGGTGATGCCGGCGCTGTCGCCAATCGCAGAGCCGCCGATGATGCCGCTGCATGAGTTGAGCCGCTCGATCTCAATCTACTTCTTTGATTTTGATTAGCATGTATTTTGAACAATTTCTCTGTTTAAAATATTAGCAGTGTGGTTATCTTTGATACACTATGTTCAAAATTATTTAATGAGCAATCGTGCATGGGACTCCAGTGTTGCTGCAACAATTCCTTTTGTCGTGCCCCACATGCGCCGCAACAGTGCTTCCGACTAGGTGTTCTTTCGTGTGGAGCATGAACTACCAGCATTCGTGCACGATGATGTTATTGTTTTTTCCCTGAATAGCTCTACTCTTCAATTTTAACAATATTCATAATTGCATCTGATAAAAGCTAAATTATAAATTTTTCCTGGAATATGTGCCTGTTCTCTCAAATATTCATTTCTGAAAATTAATTTTGCCTGCAAAATGTGTCTGTTCTATTATGCGTTTACTTCAGGCTGCCATATTCCTTGCCAAAAAATCAAATTACTGCTCAATTCTTATTTCAGTGTGTTTACTTTGCAGGTAGACATCACTTCATTGATCAAATTTTGTAAGTTCTCTCACAATTTCTATTGCAATATCGTCTTCTCTATAATTCAGGCATGCACAGAGATTGTTGTTTGCCTCTATCGCCTTCTCTATAATATTTGCAAGAGGAAATGTGAGTGCTCACACTACTCATCTGGCGAGTGCGACAATTTTTTGCTTTCTAATGCATTTCGGTCCAATCCTTTTATGATTATTTCATATTATGGGATCACATATTATATGCATATTTTTTTTATATTTTGTTTTTACCATTTTGTGTGCTCATAACTTAAAATACAACCGTGCTTAGCTTTATCTTTCATTTCATTTGCACCCATTTTGTCCACGTGTGTTGATCTATCTGAGAAGATGTTTCAGATTGATAACTTCTTCCATAGATTTTTATTGAAATCCAGCATCGAACTGCTATATAAAATCATGGAGTATCCAATAATTTTCTCAATCAACATTTGTGCAGGACTGGGATTTCCGTACATATATTTTGTGGAGAAGTCGAGAATATGGTAGTCGAAAATATGCAACATTGGAAAACATCGGATATCCATAATTGAAAATATGCATTTTTGGTAAGTGAGAGCCGAAATTAGCAATTTTTAATTTATGTATTTTTCTCTTTTTAAGCCCAGAATAATATGGTTGAATTATGAATTGCATGAAATTTGAAACCAAGAGTGGCAATGTTAATTTTTTGTACATGCTTTATGTGTAATTTTTTGTACATGCTTTATGTGTAATTTTTTGTACATGCTTTATGTGTAATTTTTTGTACATGTTTTATGTGTACTTTTTTGTACATGCTTTAGATTTATTTGCTGATTAAAATTACATTATTCATAATAATTTATATGATCTACTTAGGCTTTATTTTATTTATATTGTCTATATACTACATATGAGCTCTCTGCTGTAATGCTTGACATATGAGATCGAGAAATGCTACAATGCTCTACCCTATATATGTTTACTCTGCCACCAAATATTTTGCTGCACTTCTCTGGTTATTTTGGCTGCAGCTGCTTATTAATTAATTGTGCTATTTATTAGAATATGCGCCGCCGTTAGTTGCATATACTTTCTATCCTCATCACTTTTGTCCCATTTTATTTGGTAGAAAGATTTATAGTTTTTCTTTCAGTTGGTTTTATGATTTTTCACAAGTCATTTGGAACCGTGGGTTTATTTTTTTACTTCTCAATTACTTTTGTTTGTGTGTATATATATATATTCTAAATAAGTAATTGGAATAACAGATCATTTGGAGTTTTGGTATAATATGACTATGTAGATGTGCATTTTATAATGATATTAATGATTGGGCTTGAGTACATAATTTATTATTTTCTTAATATTAAAAAATTTAATAGATTCAAGGCCAAATACCACAATTTGGCAAAACCAACATGCAATGAAATATTTTCTCAGAAGATTTCATTTCATTGGTTGCATAGCAAATGTCAACTAAACCCTAAAAAGGCATTTCAGTGCTAAAACTTTGGCTGGAAAAAAATGTAATCAAGGGGTTGGTAAAGCTCAAAGTGTTGAGAAATCACGTGTAAATATTCTGGCTATGCAACAACTCTATAGCAGCACATTCATGTCAAGCCCGGGGTCTTCAATTTTCCTCTCAATTACTTTTATTTGTGTGTATATATATATTCTATGAACATTTGTGTGTATATATTCTATGAACAGGACAGGAAATTCATTGTGACAAATTTGCTCATGCAAATTAATTCTGATAGATTTGCTCAAACCCTCATTTGAAACTATTCTCGATATCTATTATCAATGATTCCAGGTTGAGCATTTGAGCGACGAAGTGGCAACAAATGTTACTGGAGGGGACATTCTATGTTGGCAAAGCCCGGCAATATGCGGGCTAAGCCCACTCATATCATTAATTTTCAGAGAATTCCAGGCATTTTCTTCCATATAATGGTCTTTTAGTATTGTTGTGTTTGATTGCAATTGTGTTTTAAAAATATCAAAATTTCGGAAATTTTTATACTTCGCCCATTATTACTGCATTCTTTGCTCTCGAATGGATTGCAGAAATTTGTTTGCTGGTTAAATGCTCATATTAATGTCTTATTTTCATTTCAGGGGTGGCTAAAAAGTTACTCTTTCAGACGATATGTACAAGCAAATCACCAGATTGAGGAAGCATGGAAAATTCTGTACCATACAATATACAATTGCACTGATGGAATTGCTGTATGGTTCTTACTGGACTTTTCATTATTTCATCATGAAGTTTGTCAAGATTATATGATTTGCTTATCATCAATGCCTCCAGGCTTTTCTTCTGTATTGTATTAAAATACAGAACAAAATTTGAAAATGGAGTTTCTGCTGAAAAATATTTTGTCCATGCATTTGTTTAAAATGAAGAAAAATTGAAGCCAACTTTCTCTATGTTCACTTATCGTTATTTTTTTTTACGTTTTTTAATAAAATACAAACTATATAAAGTACGCATATTTGGCATCTCAAAGCTAAACCCTGCTTCATTTGATACATAATGGCCTATGTAATGCTTGGACACTAAATATGGGGATTCTATTTATTAAGTAATCAAACTATATATACGAGCATCTTCGCACGGGCTACGCCCGTGCTCGATGCTCTCCGCATCGACAGTACTCCAGCAGTGACAGTACCTCCGCCCAAACTCGCCCGCTGTAGAACGCTCATTCAATTGACAGCGCATATATAGCCCCCGTGCCCCACGCGATAATACCCCCCCGCCTCGACATTGTCCCGGCGCGACGCCGCTCCCGCCGCTCGCGAACTCCCGTGCGTATGACAAAATCGAGATGGGGGACAAAATCGGGGGTTCGCGAGCGGCGGGAGCGCCGTCGCGCTGGGACAATGTCGAGGCGGGGGTACTGTCGCGTGGGGCACGGGGCTACATATGCGCTGTCAATTGAATGAGCGTTCTACAGCGGGCGAGTTTGGGCGGAGGTACTGTCACTGCTGGAGTACTGTCGATGCGGAGAGCATCGAGCACGGGCGTAGCCCGTGCGAAGATGCTCGTAAAGGTAAAAAAGATAGATATGCTAAGATGTCCCTGGTTTATATGCTTGGTTCATTGGGCTAGTTCCTAATCATTTCATTTTATGAGCAGAGATCTGGATGGATAAAAATATATATATGTATGATTATTCTGTGCATTCCATTAGCAAATTCCTGTATGGATATAATAGGTATGTTAATTTCTGCATTATTAGAAATCTCCTTCCGTTCGACTAAGCTGAAGCCGTTCGACGAAATTCTCTGAATTCGTCGATCTCAGTTTTTAGCCGTCGTTCGACGAAATCCTCTGAATTCGTCGATCGCAGAATTTAGCCGCAGAAAGTTTGCCGTCGTTCGACTAAATTATAATAGCCAGCGCTCGACGATATTGAAAATCCCAGTGTTCGACGAAATATTTTAATTCAGCGGTCGACGGAATTGAAAGTGTAGCAGCGCCGTTCGACGAAAATCCCAGCGCTCGACGAAATGACTGTTCCCTTTCGACGATTCTGGGCATTTTTCTTCCCGTCGCCCGATAAAGATTATATGCTTATTTTATGCTTATTTTTAGACCAGAAGTGGATACCTTGTCCAATAAGAAGCTGACACCTAACTTTGGAGTTCCAAGGCTTATTAATGCAAACCCTATTCTCTCTTAATACAAGGGCTGAGCATTTCTCCCGAGGAAAAATCTTGCTCTTCATCTTCTTCTTCTTCTTCCTCTTCATCTCCTCGCCTCCCACCTTAAGGTTTTAGCTTAGGGTTCTTGAAGGAGCAAGCTTAGAGAGGGATTTGGAGCTTGTCCGGCCACCACCCAGCTGCAATGAAAATGAGCTCCATTCATGCCAAAAAATAAGGTGACTTCCTCCCCTCTCCCTTGGTGCTAGCCTCTTAGATCACAATAGGAGAGATGAAGGCTCAAGAGAGCTTCTCGTGTGAGCTTTAATGGAGTTTCCTTAGGAAGACCAAGTCGGAACCTCAAATTTAGGGCACCATTCGCCGCGAGGTTCTTGGAATCATTTCTTCTCTTCAAGAGGAAGAGATGGGATTTGATTTGGTGCAAACCCATGGTCATTGAGGGAGGGTGATGGGAATGATTATTTAGGGATTTTCTAGAAGTTGAAATGTCCTAATTTTGTTTGGGGAAGATGATGAATAATCCTTTGTTAATTAGGGTTGTTAATTACATAATTGTGTGATAAATGTGATGATAGCCCCCTTACTAAAGAAGTTTTCAATTTCTAACTTTGCACTTGGTTATTAAGGAAAATTGTGCGTAGCTGGGTTCAAGCCAATTTTTAGGCTTGACCCCACTGGAATTAGACTTCGGGCTCAACATAAAAGTTGTAGCCCTCGGAAAGAGCTTTCCGACGATAGGTTATCTGTTTTCTGAAGTGACCTGTAGCTCCCTAAAAGCCCAGTCGAGTGGACTATCCAGAAAGTTGGGAGGTGGTCAATGCATGCTGTTTTGCTGTCCAGATTTCTGCAGTTGACTTCAGAGCAGATTTTTGATAGGACACACTTGGATTTGGGTTTAGGACTCAACATGAAAGTTGTATCCCTCGGAAAGAGCTTTCCGACGATAGATTACCCGTTTTCTGAAGTGACATGTAGCTCCCTAAAAGCCCAGTCGAGTGGACTGTCCAGAAAGCTGGGAAGTGGTCAATGCATGCTGTTTTGCTGTCCAGATTTCTGCAGTTGACTTCAGAGCAGATTTTTTATAGGACCCTCTTGGATCTGGGTTTAGAAATCAACACGAATGTTGTAGCCCTTGAGGTTAGCTTTTCAAAATGGTGTGGCACATAAATATGGGTGGTCTATAGCTCCCAGAAATCCTGTTTTAGTAAACATCGCTGGTTTTGTACAAATTTTGATGTTTTACTGATTTTCTCGTAAAATACTCATCGGATGCTTACGAAAGTTGGTAGAGATGAACTTGATGATATTGTGATCACTTCTGGTTAGCTTCAGAATTTTTGGATACAAATTTACGGTAATATGACTAGTCTCTTCTTATAAATTTATGGTGTCGTAAATAGCTTTGGTAAACATAAATGAGGCTTAAATTGGTTGAAATTATTCAAAGTGATGATTTTGTGTGTCATAGAAATTTCATAGGATTTGGTTTGAAATAAGCCTTGATTAAATGTTCTGTTATGAATTAGTTTGAAGAATGAATCATGGGGATGTGTAATTGAATAAGATTTTGGAGGGTATGCTTATATATATTAACATTCATATCACTTGATAATCCATTGGATGATGTGGATTTAGATAACCTCTCCATAAGCTTGATAACTTTAATTGTGTTGAATCACATTGTGATTTGTACTTAAGACGATTGAATATTGGTGATATTTTGGGGCTTGCATATTTAGTAAAATATGAATATGACACCGTACACACAAGTAGTCCTACAGGATTTTGTTGAGTAATTTCCATGTGATGCACACGCTACTGCTTAGAGTCGTGACAACTCGATATGAGTAGCATTGATGGCTTGGTGTGGATTATAAGATATTGATATATCTTGTGGTGAAATCTTAAGGACCCGGTTGTTGGGGGTTTTGGATGCTAATTAGCATCGGTTGAACTGGTATGATGTGAAAGGTTAGAAGGCTCCATTGGTGAGTCCCTGGGTGCTTGATAGCACGGGTTATGCATGGAATTACATGAATGTACATGGTTTACACTTGGAGGTGTGAAGACACTGGTTGGAGGATTACTTGTGGCGGGTCTACGGGCTTGCTAGTCATGACACCGACAGAAGCTGGCAGTTAGACTCTAGACCGGTTGGGTTGGACTCTTGGTGCTCACCTACCCAAGTCCCCTTCTGTGTTCTTGATGGCTCCGCTGTGTGTTCTTAGCGTCGAGCAGTACGCAGGGTCTCCGCTGTGTGTTCTTAGCGTCGAGGCGTACAGAGGCCTAGGACTGGTAGTGTTCATACCCTCCTAGTAGTGGAGGAGCTCGTTCTACTGTCTCCGTCTGGCCACGACGGTAGATGCCTGAGCTGATTTGCTTACTAGAATCTCTAATGTTTGGATCCTAATGCAAGTTTAATGGTATTACGAATTAGGTAGTATTGCATATTCCTCTGAACATGGTAGTCAGGTACTCCCTGAATATTTTATTAAAAAGGTATTTCATTAAACTTAACAGACTTTAGAAATATGTTACCAAATAGCTGGAATAGAAGATGCCAGCTGGGGACTTTTTAATTATAAGTATTTTCCTTCTATTTCTCTTTAGTTAATGAGACGAGAATTCCTGAGGAAGATTATGTTTTGTTCTTCTTCTTAAAACTTTACTTATCCTTTTCACTTCCTCCTTTTGTGTGATAATAATTTGTAAACCCTATGAAACATCTAAACCTTAGAGTGAATGCTTTAAGGATGAGAGCATCCAATCCATTGATAACTAGCAAATACTTGCTCAAAATGTGTCCTCATTAATACCTTTTTCACTGCTATGCCTCTTTGATTTTAATAATTGATGGCTTTGTGTTGGTAAATAAAAGTAGATGAAATTGAATTTCCCTATTGGGTAGTTATTGTTATTTCAATTTAACCTCTAGTTAATATATCTGTAAAAAAAGGAGTTATTTAGGTTATTTCAACTATGCAGTGAATTTAGAGGACAAGTCCTATAAAGCATCCTTCATAGGATTTCTATGAAGAATGTTGTGAGAGGACTTTTTCAATTTAATTTATGCATTTGTACAAATTTATATCTACTGATTATTAATATTTTCAGATGAAATCCTAAGCAAATGTTTTTTTTAATCAAGTAGTACGCATTTACAATTTTACCTGAACAATTATCAACGAAGTTAGAATTATTTATCTGGCATGTGCTCAAAATATAGTGGTCTGGAATACTAAGATAGTAGTTGTGGATTAAAGTTCATATGAAGGCTAATTCTCTTGCGTACTAAGGTTTAATTTCACTATTTGACCTTCAGCCAACTGGCGCCCAAATAGAATTTTTAAAATGAAAACAAGAGGAACTGAATGTTGATATTATTATTGTTTGGAAATTTTCATCACTTTGATTAGTTTCCTTGTCCTTGTTTTTGTAATGTTGAGAAGGATGGTGACAAAATTTTAGAGATGAGACAGGAAGTTGTCTTTTGAATGACAGAAAGTTAGAGATGTATGCATGCTGCCTCTTTTCCATGTTGTTTTTTATGCCTGTTTGTGGCAAATTCGCAAAAAAATTCCTGACTTCGCCCACGCAGCGGCGATGGCTGGATGGTTTCTGTGGCCTGAACAGTTATTTTCTAGTCTTCATGGTTAACATTTTAAGTAGTTTCAGTTTTTGTAAAGCTAAGTTACTAGTTTATCAAGATAATATGCATTACTTCGACAGTTTCGTGACTTCACCATTTTGTTTTATAGAGTTTGAATTAACTTTCTTGGTCTTAGATGACCAATTTTTGCATCCAAGAGTACTATTTATTTCTTGATTGCATGTTCTAAATCTGAACTTCAAGCTATTTTCCATTGATGTTCTGCATGAATTTATGAGTCAGTTTTATCCTTTATTCATCAGGTGATGATCAACATGTTGAATCATGTTCTGTTGATGAACAGGCTGTTCTGGTCATTTGGCCAAAGTCACCTATAATAGCTTTAATGATGTCTGATGGAGACAAGTGACTGCTTCTAGCTGCTTGGAAGATAGAGAATATGAGTGGCAGGTACTTACGTAGTAATAACCGGTCAAACTATACTGAAGTGCCCATTGAATGTATGGTTATTATGCCGGTCCAGAGATTCAAGCTTGGAGAAATTTTATGGTGCAGGAGCAATTTCTGATTTCATCCAAACATAAGTTAAAGGAATGCAATTTAGAAGATAGGGAAAAATAAACTCAAAAATAGTCATATGTTTATTTATGCTCCCAAAGAAGTATTATTTAGGAATCACTCAAATCTTACGTTAAGTCGCAATAAATTGATGTTGGAATGTGTACAGAAGCCATGATTATACTTCTATGAGTATTATTATGGAGACATTTTGTTATCCATCCTTTTTCCCTGGAAAATGCCAGCCAGGAGGAAATTGTGCCTCTCAACTCTCAAGCTTTGTCGACGGAGAGAGAGATTTGTGTGGTTTTATTGCTAAATTTTGGGGGGTTTCTTCTTGATAAATAATGTAATTCAGTTTGATCTTGTCTAAATTGAAGGATTCTGATGGAAGGGACACATGAGGCCAAAGAAAGTGTGACTTTCTATCTTTTATTTGCAATTGGTTAAGTAGATTTTTAACACCACTAATTATTCATAAGATCTGTTGTTTGTGATTCTGAAATAAATCACTAACTCAAATTTCTTCGTAATTTGTGTAACTGTAGAGTAATACGGTGTTGATGCATTAAGCGTTTCTCATTCCTTCTCTAAATTTGGAATTCCCACTGCACAAGGCATTCATGCAATGGCTCGATATGGTCAGGTAAGTGTGGATGTTCTACACTTTTCAACATCATTTCTTGCAAATAGCTGTAATGAACTTGCAAATAGCTGCTTATTAAGACTGTTATTAGTCCAAATAGAGCCTATGAACTTATAAGAAGCTAACCCCAAAACAGGCAGTGACAATTTGGCCGACATCTAGTTGAAGTTGTTAGCACCATTGACACTAAAAGAGCCTCCATTCAGCTCAGAATGCGCATTGTGTGCCGGCGTGTGATGAATATCCTATAGTGTTTGTTGATGTGCTTGATTAAACCATGATAATTTGTTATTTCTGCGTAACGTAATGTTTGCTAACATTGTGTGCCAGCGTGGGATGAATCATTTAGTGGCATCTCAGAATTTTTAGACTAGTTTTTTCATTTGTGCTTGTTGTGTTTATGTCTGCATCCCTCATGTAGTGAGCTTGTGCACGATCAAAAGGTGAATCCCTCTGCTGGTTTTTTGTGCTTGATGAGAAGCAGAAAAATTTAACTTTCATTTCTGGTTAAATAATGATATAGTAAAAAAATTAACTTCTTTTTCTGGATATGGAAAGTATGTAGGCACATATTACTTATCCACTGCCTTCGGCATGTCCACAGAGTATCTGACATCGTTGAATGTGATTGAAAGAGGAGCAAATATTAGTGCCATTCCATGCTTCTTTTTCTCGTTGGAAACATATCCTTTAAGTGATCACATTATTTTATGAGATGTAAAATTCATACTTCTGCTTATTGACATTAATATGAATTGAGTATTCTTTGAGCATATGTTATTTACCATCATGGCCTGCAACCATAGAAGAGCCAGCCCTTGTAGTTAATAATTCATCCGTTGAATGTAAAAGATCAAGATTTGCTCCTGTTCTATGGCACTATTTAGGGCACCAAGGACTGAAGGATAGCAACTAGGGCTGCGGTCATTGGACTTGATCACGAGGTTGAAGATAGCAACTAGGGTCCGTTTGTTTGGGCGGTGAGAGTGGGAGCGGTGTGAATGAACGCGATGAGAGACAAGGTTTGAAAATGGTCGATGCTGCTTAAATGGGTAGTTGGCAGAAGAGAGACAAGATTTTTTTCCTTTCTTTTTGGTGTTTCCCTACCTGAAATTTATTTTCAAGTTATTGTTGGGGGTGATTAGATTATAGTACATAAAAAATATGGCATTTTTTGTTGTTGTTTTTTGTTAACTTAAGCTTGTGTTATATCATTTGACTATTTGTCTAATATTATTTCATGGTTTACCAAACAAATTCTGTTTTAATTTTCCCAGATGTTCCAATATTTTATTATGTGGCTAAAATTAGTGATTGACACAATGATTAGTGAAAAAAAATAGTGATTTACAATGATTACAAGAAGAATTAGTATTGCTTGTTTGCAATAAATCTAATAAAAATTATTAAATTCTTAAGGAAGGTGATCATTGCTTTTTCATAAGATAGCTAAAAGAACCAATTTTGAGAAGAGAGTGAAGTAGAAAGTGATCTAGGTTTCAAAGCTGTGTTGGACAAGGTATGCAACTATAAAGTATTTTAGATTTGAGTTCAATATAGATATTCAAATCCATTGCTTTTTCATTTCCATTGTTCCCAGTTTTTGAAATTGACATCAGAATGCTATTTAGAAATGCAGAGGGTTAATACAGAGCTTACACATGTTATTTTCATTTATTTTTCATTTAAACACAGATATCATATCAAGACATGAATATTTACCAGAGAATAAATATTTTCATTAAGACGCAGAGGGTTAATACAGTGCCCCGTGAAGGGATAGTTTATTTCACCGTGAGTTCCCAGAACTGATTAGATCTCACTTTTAGTTGTATGCTCAAGTGTTTGTTTTAATCTTGAAGGCTAGGAAGTCATCTTAAAATTTAGTTAATTCATGTATATGAATGAATTAATTTCCTTTTAATACTCACTGCAGGGGTTTTCTATCAACTGTTTACAAGATACATCGGATCCATTAGCAAATACTCTTTTGCAGAACACTCTTTCTTAAACTTGATTATGCAATATCAATTTTCCCTGTTTTGTCTTAGTTGGATTGTATTTTATGGAAGAACTTGTACACTGATTTATTTTCTTCAGATTATTGTCCTGGAAAATGGGAAGGTTGTAGAACAAGGAGCCCATTAAGTTCTTTTACTGAGAGCTGGAAGATACGCCCAGTTATGGCTGGCAGCAGAACAACACTAATACTACTATGGATGCATCAATTAAAGTTGGAGCTTAAATTCTTGTTGAATATTCGTTTATTTAGGCATTGCATCATAGATGGAATTGTTGTTGAATATTCGTTTATTTGCATATTGTGTTCATAAGGTTATATGCTTTGATATTTACCTGAGAATAATTATGTATGATGTTATTCTTGGGTTGAATGTGTATGATGTTATTCTTGGGTTGAATGTGTATGAGTAGTATTTATGCATATTTTAATTATAGTATTTAGTTTAGTTTTAATTTAAAAATTGCAAATATTATTTATATTTTAGTTTAAAATCACTTCTTTTATAATTTCTGTTCTAAATATAGTTTACTTTTATTTTTGCAGAATTTTGGGGAAAATTGGAGAAATTCACAAGTCACGCCCTCAGTCACGCCCGTGACCAAGGGCGTGTAACCTATAGATCTGCGTTCGACGAAATTGCCCCTGCGTTCGATGAAATTTGAGCTGCGTTCGACGAAAGTTCTCTGCCGCTGCGTTCGACGAAATCTGAGCTCCGTTCGACGAACGCTCTCCGTCCCTGCGTTCGACGAAATCTGAGCTGAGCTCGACGAACACGCTCTGCCGCGCCGAATTCATGCCCAGGTACACGCCCAGGTACACGCCCGTGACCCGAAATGTCACGCCCGTGACTTTCCCGCGTGATCCCTGCTCTGCCGCGCCGAATTCCAGCCCACGCTGCATTTAATGAAGCCGTCCAAAGTCACGCTCGTGACCAAAGTTACATGGGCGTGTAATGTCCGAATTTCTCCCGCCGCCACGCAAAGTCCACGCCACTGTCAGATCCAATGTCAGCAATGTTTACACGCCCTAGGTCACGCCCGTGACCGAGGGCGTGTAACTTGAAAATTTCTGCTATAAATTCAGAGGCTCCCCTTGAGTCGAGGGTTCAGAATTTTGGAGTGGGGGAGGTGTTGCTAGAGCTGTTAGTGAAGTTTTTCAATGCTTGTTCATGTCTCTTTAAGCTTTCATGTTCTCTTTTCCTTATCATGCAATGTACTAGTTTTTCTTCTTTCAACGCAATAGTTTAGTAAGCTTGTAATCTTTTCCTTCCTAGCCTTGTAATCTCTTCTTAAGCTTGTAATCGTTTTGGTTTTCAATAAAATTAAGTTTGCTTCCTTTTATGTTCTCTTTCTCCTTAAGCACTCTTCCTTTCATGCAATGTTAATTTTTCTTTCCTTTTCCCCCTCCACTATGTTTGAGCATTAAGTGTTTTTATTTTCGTTTAATCTTTTCATTTAGCTTGCATTTTGTCTTTTTTTACTTAAGTAAAACAAACCTCAAAATTTCGTCGATAAGATAATGGTGATTTTTCTCGAAGTAGAAGTAATCAACGCGCCCCGTGGAATACGACCTTGATATTCCTAAATATCCTATAGTATAGACGATAAGGTACACTTGTCTTAGTCGGATATAGTTTTGGAGAAAATCTTCAAACCTTCACTTAATTTCAAAACACGAAATTTCTATATCAGTGTATGATGTTATTCTTGGGTTGAATGTGTATATGATGTTATTCCTAGGTTTCATAAAGTGTACGTTGTTAATGAAACTTGTTCGTAAGGAATGCCTTTGACATGTTATTGTTGCTCATATCATTGAGAATTTAGAAAATAGATTGTTAGTGTGGGCGCATAAACTTGATGCATTTCGATAAATTGATGAGTACAATTTCTGCATGTTCTCGTGTGATCGGTTCGAAAATGATGCTCAAGATGACAAATCAGCTATTGGAGTCTTGAACAATATATTGGACGTGTAATTTTTTTTTTTAAATTCATAATTTATTATTTGCCACGGTTTGAAACTGTGGCAAATAGTTTTTAAAAATTTTGAACGTATTTTTTGCCAGGGACTAAAACTGTGGCTAATAGTCAGTTATTTGCCACGGCCGAAAGCCCTGACAAAAACTCTATTTTAACGTTATTGATAAGTTTTTGCCAGGGCCTAAAACATGGCTAATAGTCAGTTATTTGCCACGACAGATTTTTTATGGCCAATACTATTTGCCACGGCCAATCCGTGGCTGAAAATCTTTCGCCACGCGACCTTTAGCCACGAATTTTTTCCGTGGTTAGACCGTGGCAAAAGATCTTTAGCGACGGTTTTAGACCTTTTGCCAGGGCAAATTGCCCTGGCCAAAAATCTATTTCCTTGTAGTGTTTTTTGGTGCTGGAGTGCCCCAGATCGATTCCGCTGTCGGGCTCTCATAGACGGTGGGACCGGTTGATCTCTGGAGGGCTGCAAGGTGAAAAGTTTTTGGTGCTGGTGTGCCCCAGATCGATTCCGCTACCGGGCTCTCATAGACGGTGAGACAGGTTGATCTCTGGAGAGGCTGGCAAGGTAAAAAGTTTTTTGGTGGTGGAGTGCCCCAGATCGATTCCGCTGTCGGGCTCTCATGGACGGTGGGACAGGTTGATCTCTGGAGAGGCTGGCAAGGTGAAAAGTTTTTGGTGCTGGAGTGGCCCAGATCGATTCCGCTGTCGGGCTCTCATAGAAGGTGGGACAGGTTGATCTCTGAAGAGGCTGGCAATGTGAAAGGTTTTTGGTGCTGGAGTGTCCCATATCGATTCCGCTGCCGGGCTCTCATAGACAGTGGGACAGGTTGATCTCTAGAGAGGCTGGCAAGGTGAAAGGTTTTTGGTGCTGGAGTGCCCCAGATCGATTCCGCAGTTGGGCTCTCATAGACGGTGGGACAGGTTGATCTCTGGAGAGGCTAGCAAGGTGAAAGGTTTTTGGTCTTGGAGTTCCCCAGATCGATTCCGCTGCCGGGCTCTCATAGACGGTAGGACAGGTTGATGTCTGGAGAGGCTGGCAAGGTGAAAAGGTTTTGGTGCTGGAGTGCGCCATATCGATTCCGCTGCTGGGCTCTCATAGACGGTGGGACAGGTTGATCTCTGGAGAGGCGGGCAAGTAGGTTATTCATATTAAGGGGTTCGAATCGCCAAACCTCTCAGGACCTTGACAGGGTGAACCCTAGGGCTCGCTCGCGAGGAATACGAAGCCGCCATTGATGTAAGACACCAAGTCCAAGGGTAACCACGAGACGGTTGGACACGGTGGCCGCACGGCTCTTCGGGCCGGGTCCTAGCTTACAAAAGACACATGGAGTGTAACATCCCCGTGCGCGCTAAACCCCTATGATGAAAATATAGTTTACATTTTGATTGGGGTACATTTATGTTGATGGGAGACTTATAAATATACCAGTGCATTGAGGTTGTGCACATTGGTGTGCGGATAGCGGAAATTATGAGCAGAGATCTGGATGGATAAAATATATATAAGTACATATATATGTATGATATTCTGTGAATTTTATTAGTGATTTGGATAGAAACTTATGACAGAAAAATATAGCAAACTAGCAGGTAGAAAATGAGAGCTGGTTCGGCCAACTTAATTACGCTCGACGAAATTCCCTAATTTCGTCGAACTCAGAACTCTGCAGCCGCCGCTCGACGAAATACTACTGCAATGGCGGTCGACGAACAACATCCTTCAGCCGCTCGACGAAATATCTTGCATAGCATCCGCTCGACTAAAATATTGCATGTAGCCGATCGACGATCGACGAAAATTAAACCGTTCGACGAAATCCTCTGAATTCGTCGATCGCAGAAATATAGCCGCAGAAGTCTGCCTGCGTTCGACGAAATTCGTCGAACGGCGTTCGACGAAAATCGTCGAACGACGCTCGACAAATTGATTTAGCAGCAGATCGACGAAATGTATTAAATTCAGCGGTCGACGAAATCTTCCAGTTCGACGAAATTTGGGCAATTTCTGCTGCCTTCCTGACAGAGCTTGGGTGCTTATTTTCTTTATGATTATTTGAGGCCAACAGTTTATTTACTGTCCAATAAGTAGCTGACAGCTAACTTTGGGGTCCCGAGGCTAATTAATGCAAATCCTCTTCTCTCTTAACCCAAGGGCCGAGCCATTATTCTCTCTGGCTCATTTCTCTCCTTCTTCTTCATCTCCTTCCATCCCACCTGATGGTTTCAACTTAGGGTTTTATCCATGGAGTTTTGGAGGAGCAAAGTTTGGAGAGGCACTTGAAGCTTGGCCGATCACCACCATGCTTCCACCAAGATGAGCTCCAACCATGGCCATAAAATCAGGTGACTTCCTCCCCTCTCCCTTGGTGCTAGTTTTCTTAGATCCGCTAGGCGAGATATCGAACTCAATTGAGTCGATTTGCGAGCGTGATGAAGCTCCGTAGGAAAAAGGCCGCGTTAGGGTTTTCGCCGTAGGGCGCCGATCGCCGCGAAAATACCCTCATTCAACTCCCCGCTTCAATACGAACGTGGGACGTTGGTTTCGTGAGACGTGGTGGCCTCGTGAGGGTGCATGGGAGGAGAGTAAGGTGGCTGCCCTAAACTTTCCATATGGGATTTCAATTTTAGTTCCCTGTAGGGGTGGAATTCAATATATATATACATATATATATATGATGATCATTTAAGGCTTGAGAATGAGAAATAGTTCACTGTTAAGGGATTTCTCAATTGTAAATACATATATCTAATTTGGTTCATAAGCTTTCTTGAGAAATGAGGGAGTTCCCCGTTAAATTGGATTTCAATCTTATATATATATATATACGTTAATTGGCTGCTTGAGAAATAAGCCCCTGTGAATGGATCTCAATTATAAATACATCAATATATATATATATATATATATTGGTTCATAAGCTTGCTTGAGAAAAGAGATAGTTTCCTGTTATAGGATTTGTTAATTATAACTTGCATAAATGTGATGAATAATCCTCTGATTATTAGGATTGATAATTATATGTGATAAATGTATTCATAACTTGCACTTGGTTATTAAGGAAATTGTGCGCAGCTGGGTTCGAGCCAGTTTTTAGGCTTGAGCCCACTGGAATTAGACTTCGGGCTCAACGAGGAAGTTGTAGCCCTCGGAAAGAGCTTTCCAACGATAGGTTACCCGTTTCCTGTAGTGACCTGTAGCTCCCTAAAGGTCCAGTCGAGTGGGCTGTCCAGAAAGCGGGAAATTGTTAAAGTGCGTGCTGTTTTTGCTGTCCAGGTTTCTGCAGTTGATTTTGGAGCAGATTTTAGGTAGGATCCACTTGGATCTGGGTTTAGGACTCAACATGAATGTTGTAGCCCTTGGAGAGAGCTTTCCAAAATGGGGTGGCACATAATTTGGGGTGGAGTAAAACTCCCAGAATCTCAGTTTTGTTAATCAGCGTCGTTGTAGTTTGAATTGCGATAATCTTTGGGGATATCTCTTATAATACTTGTCCGACGCTCTTAATAGTGGTAGAAATCGAATTGATGATATTGTGCTGATCCTTGGTTGAATTTCATGAGTTGTGGGAGGGTACTTGTTGTGATTTCGCCAACCGTAGTTCGTTCTCGCTTCGCTCTGGGAATAATAACTAGGAATGCCGACGTGGCTATTGTTTGGAGAAAAATCTATATTCTCCAATTTAATGAGGAAATGAGTGCCCAGATTTACGAGTCAATTGGGCGGAGCCTACGGGCAGAACGTGTTAATATGATGAGTGCTTGTGAGCACCGGTTGTGAATGAGCCTACGGGCAGAACGTGTTAATATGATGAGTGCTTGTGAGCACCGGTTGTGGACGGAGCCTACGGGCAGAACGTGTTAGTATGATGAGTGCTTATGAGCACCGGTTGTGAATGGGCCTACGGGCATGACGTGATAGTATGAATGTGCAGGTTTTCACACATGGTGGTGTAGTGATCCTCGGTAGAGGATAGTTGGTGGCGGGTCTACGGGCTCGCTAGTCGTGACACCGACAGGAGCCGGCAGTTAGACTCAGACCGGTTGGGTTGGAATGTCTTGGTGTCCATCTACCCAATAGATCCCCTCCGCGTCTTGAAGACCCCGCATGAATGCGGGTAGTACGCAGGGTCTCCGCTATGAACAAGAGCGTTGAGGCGTACATAGGCCTAGGACCGGTAGTGTTCATACCCTCCTAGTAGTGGCGAAGCCTGTGCCACTGCCACCGTCTGGCCACGATGGGGGGTGCCTGAGTGGTTAGCTACCCTCGAAAAGTGGGAACTAAAGGTCTATGCAGCATAGCAAATCATATCATAATCATTGCACCACATTCATATCATAATCATTGCACCGCATTCATATCATAATCATTGCATTGCACAGCAATGGATACTCATCATATAAACTTGTATGGGCATCTTTATATGATGAGTTACCTTTATATGCAGACCCTTAACTTATAAGTTTGTATGGGCATCCTTATAAGTAAGTTCAATTCAGCTCTGTGATACTTTATCTATGTCCTGTTACTAGTACGATTTTGATACTCTGCTTATGCTTTCTGTTTCCAGTACTTGCATTTATAACTGCTGCTACTTATATATAAACTTATGAACAGCTTTGTTAGTGCCATAACAAGTACTTGGGTACTTATACAATCGACACATATGAACAACCCTTCCTGTCACCTGTTTGGTATACTATTGCTAATATTGCAGCTTTCTTTCAATTCTCCGCCCGGTGCCTTGGAGTCGCCGGGGGAGCGGATGTGAAGCCACTTAGTCTTATGACTAACGGTTGCTACGACCCTCTTTTAGGAGTGCGCCCTGGAGCCGCAGCGCACGACGCAGGAGGAGGACAGTCAGGTCAGGGCGGCAGGGCCGGAGACAGCGATACCTACAGTACCGGCAGTGACATACGTGAGTAGTAGTTTTGAGATGTAGCCCCTTTGGGCATCTTTTGTGATACTCTGATATATTTTGCAGGAGCTCGTGGAGCTACCTATTGTATAATTATGGACTCTTACTTATGCGAATTATATAGATCTATATGTGGCTTCTTGTTTTAGTTTATTGATGGGTTGGCGCTGTTGAGTTGATTTAGCCGGCGGGATAGGCGTCTTGTGGAGGTAGCTAGCCCGTGAGCTGGCGCTTCCGCAAGGCGGCTGTCCTGGGCATAAGACTCCCTCGGCCGTGTTTTGTGTTCCGGGGGGGGGGGGGGGGGGTCTTACAAATGGTATCAGCTTGCAACGATCCTGAGATAAAGAAGTCCATTAGACCACTAGGCCACCCCTGCTAGCTAAATCAGTTTGAGGACAAACTGATGCAGCGGAAGCGGTGGTGTGCCCATGTGTGATTCACATTAAGTATGTCCTCTTTTTCCTATAGAAAGTGCCAACCTAAGCCAACTCGTACCCTTTCATACAAATGCTGGCTCACTCCGAAACAGTAATTGGTATTCCCATTCCAACCATTTGAGTTGGTTTGGCATAAGATTGATGCCAACCTAACTAGGATACCATTTTTGGTCGACTTAGCAGGATATGTCGTGACATACCCTAACCTTATACTGACCTTGGGGATGATTAGACCAAGCAAAAAGTGACATTGATTGACTAAGGGAAGAGTTTAACGTGAGTTTAGATGCTAGAGACTCACACCCTGAGATTCCTATCTCAAATATGGAGTTATATTATCACCTTACCCAAAACATTAGGGCAATCTCAATGAGATTGGCGCCTGTAGTCTTTTATCAGCTTAGTAAGAGACCACTAAACGTGTCTTTTATACTGTATGTGGATACCTCTCACTTCTATTTATGTAGAAGGTTTCATATGGAGAAGTTACGATAAGAATTCGGACCCAGAGAAGGCTCATTTTGGGAAGAATGTGTTATATTGGTGGTAGAGGAAACTCAGTCGAAGAGAGATGGGGGCTTATCTCTTCGTTTATTGGGCTAGTTATGTACCGTCTTGGATCCCTTGAGGAGTTAGAATCTTTGTAATTTTTGACATTGGAAGTTTTGATCCTTGAGAGTTAATTCACCTTAAGCAAAGCAGACTGCTATGACCGTGTTTGGGTTGATAGAAATTTTATTAGCGGAATAAGAGAGGAAAAGCATTTTTGAAGATGATCATTTTCTCTATATTGTCCCAAAATTATGTGGATAAGTTACGAGGGGAGTAGAAAATTTACACTTTGGGGATATGCAGCGATGTTGTGATAACATTATAACTGGGGAGTTAATGAAATTTTGTGCATGCATTGCGGGTATGATGATACACTACCCCTCTTGGTGAACATTCCCTTAGTGTTGCAATTACTTGACAGTGGGAAATTAATAAATGTTAAGCGATGGAGTCAACAAGATTAATATGACTTGATTGATGATCTAAAATCCTAAAAGTTTTTATAAAATAAACATGCATGCCATGGATGATCGTTGGCAGGGATGGTAGGTCGCTTGGAATGGATTTGATTTAGTTTATCATATTGTGAAGTATGCCCTACTTTTGGTAGTCTACATAACCCGTGTCGAAGGAAAATCACCCCGAGCCTTGCACCTTGGCTCTTGTTAAGTTCAAACATATGTAAATGTACCGGGTGATTGGATGTTATTTGCACATGCTCTCCTTACAACGAGATGCAGCTTGGTCGCCGCCGCAAAATTTAAATTTCTACATCACGACTGGTATATGAGTTCGTCGATACGGGGATCTATAGGGTAAGAACTCTAAGTCGAGGAAGATATGTCCTTAAGGGTTGTGTCTATACGTGAGATGAATGTACCATATGGGCGGTGGAAGAAATTTAGTCCAAAAACGTACGGGGGCTTGTCCCTTCGTTTATTGGCCTATTTTCGTTCCGACTTCGCTTTCCCTTAGATCCTGTTCATTTAAATAGTAGGCGAACGATGATGATTGGATTTGTGATAACCTCTCAGTGCGGGTGAGAGCGTCAAGGGTGTTGAGACACGTCGTGAAGTGAACACGTGAATTGAATTGTGAGGATAAGTTGCTTTGCTTATTTAAGAAGATATGAATATGCATACGTACAGGTAGGTATACGTGTAATTGTATTGCCTCGACAAGGCAGTCCTCTAAAGACTCTGTGCCGAGAGCCAATCATTGGATAAGGTTTATGTTCACGGCTTAGGAGCCCTTAAATGAAATGAATTAAATCACGAGATAAAAGTTGCGCAATTTTTTGAATCCGGTGCAAATCTAAGTAGAACTGGGAGTAGATAAAAGTAACAATTGACTCGAGGTCATGTGCTATTAGAAGGGAATGATGTGATTATAACCCATGCGAGGTGTAGAGTCATGGATTCACCTTACTTTGAGCCTCGATAGCGATTTATAATATCGCCAGAGTCAATTGATATGCATTATCGGATGATCATGTGCGGAATTTGGAAACTATTTGAAAACATAAAAGCTTCCCGAGCTTAAGCTCTTGAGCTAGTAACATCATTTTTGGTAGTTGATGGATTGAAAGGGCATAATGTCATGGCAAGTATGGTGGTGTGATTGCAGGACTTGACTGTTATACGGATTTCAAGTAAAGCGGTAAACATCCATGATGTTTGACCATTGTAATTATCTTGCTATAACTAGATACTGAACTTGGTTGGTGGCTTTTGCATGAATTATTTTGAGGTGATCATAATGATTATTGAAACTTAATATCAAGTGGAGGATGTGCTAAGTGCAAAAGATGCGTGATGTATGAATGGTTGTCTTGGTTGTACGAGAAGATGAGATTGATGCTTTCTTCTACAATTTTAATACAAAAGAGAGACGATCTTGCGGGTGCAATAACTGTTTGGGTATTTGAGGTTTGACCGAAGGATATGATGTATTGAATTTTATGGTTGATCATCCGTTTGACTTTGAGGCTATCAGCTATCTATAAGATGTTGATCAAGAAATCTCATTCTCCTATTAGTGGTTGGTTGGGTTTGCTCCAGGAAATTTATTTCATGGAAATCTTCTTATAGTGGTTGTTATATTGGGTGTTTGGAATTTCCTCAAAAAAAAAAAATCTCATCATTTTGGGTGGTGTTGGCCGTTAGTGGTGGTTGATTTACCCTCGCAGAATTTCATTTCTATAATCATGTTCGGGAGGGGTGGCTGCTTGCTTTGTTCTTTTCCTTTGGGGAATGAGGGGCTGGTGGCCGCTTGGTTTATGTTAGAGCTCTATTGGTCATGTCTTCTTATGCTAGCGCTGGTGGCCGCTTTGTTTATGTTAGAGCTCTATTGGTCATGTCTTCTTATGCTAGCTGCCTATTAAATTCTTGGTTAGGCCTTGAAGGTTCTGTCCTATCTTGGGCTAATTCGGGAAGATTAAATCTAGATATCTTCATTCCTGGATATAATTGTATGGCTCAACCTTGGACAGTTCTATTTCTGATTCTATAATCTGAGTTGGGGCTGCCTTGTATTTGTTCTAATTGGGGCTGTTGTTGAATATGTTCTAATTGGGGCTGTTGTTGAATATGTTCTAATTGGGGATGTTGTTTGCTTATATTAGGGGCTGCCATGGTTGGGTGAATCCTTCAATCCCTCTTTTATATGCTAGCTGTTATATGTTTGGGGTAACTCCAGGAATTTGTTGTCCAGGAAATTTCATTCATTATAAATTTCATCAAATTTTGGCTGATAACTGCTGCTGCAATTGTATTCCTTTTCCCTTCCTCTTTCCTGTTGGTGTGCTGTTGGGAGACTTGAGCTAAGGCTTTTAGTTTGGGTAATGTTGACTAAATATACGATGGATAGTCATGTGGATCTTAACCCCCTAGCTTCAACTTAAATTTCGGGGACGAAATTGTTTCTTCGTTTATTGGATTTGTAACATCCCCGTGCGCGCTAAACCCCTATGATGAAAATATAGTTTACATTTTGATTGGGGTACATTTATGTTGATGGGAGACTTATAAATATACCAGTGCATTGAGGTTGTGCACATTGGTGTGCGGATAGCGGAAATTATGAGCAGAGATCTGGATGGATAAAATATATATAAGTACATATATATGTATGATATTCTGTGAATTTTATTAGTGATTTGGATAGAAACTTATGACAGAAAAATATAGCAAACTAGCAGGTAGAAAATGAGAGTTGGTTCGGCCAACTTAATTACGTTTGACGAAATTCCCTAATTTCGTCGAACTCACAACTCTGCAGCCGCCGCTCGACGAAATACTACTGCAATGGCGGTCGACGAACAACATCCTTCAGCCGCTCGACGAAATATCTTGCATAGCATCCGCTCGACTAAAATATTGCATGTAGCCGATCGACGATCGACGAAAATTAAACCGTTCGACGAAATCCTCTGAATTCGTCGATCGCAGAAATATAGCCGCAGAAGTCTGCCTGCGTTCGACGAAAATCATCGAACGGCGCTCGACAAATTGATTTAGCAGCAGATCGACGAAATGTATTAAATTCAGCGGTCGACGAAATCTTCCAGTTCGACGAAATTTGGGCAATTTCTACTGCCTTCCTGACAGAGCTTGGGTGCTTATTTTCTTTATGATTATTTGAGGCCAACAGTTTATTTACTGTCCAATAAGTAGCTGACAGCTAACTTTGGGGTCCCAAGGCTAATTAATGCAAATCCTCTTCTCTCTTAACCCAAGGGCCGAGCCATTATTCTCTCTGGCTCATTTCTCTCCTTCTTCTTCATCTCCTTCCATCCCACCTGATGGTTTCAACTTAGGGTTTTATCCATGGAGTTTTGGAGGAGCAAATTTTGGAGAGGCACTTGAAGCTTGGCCGACCACCACCATGCTTCCACCAAGATGAGCTCCAACCATGGCCATAAAATCAGGTGACTTCCTCCCCTCTCCCTTGGTGCTAGTTTTCTTAGATCCGCTAGGCGAGATATCGAACTCAATTGAGTCGATTTGCGAGCGTGATGAAGCTCCGTAGGAAAAAGGCCGCGTTAGGGTTTTCGACGTAGGGCGCCGATCGCCGCGAAAATACCCTCATTCAACTCCCCGCTTCAATACGAACGTGGGACGTTGGTTTCGTGAGACGTGGTGGCCTCGTGAGGGTGCATGGGAGGAGAGAAAGGTGGCTGCCCTAAACTTTCCATATGGGATTTCAATTTTAGTTCCCTGTAGGGGGGGAATTCAATATATATATACATATATATATATATATATATATATATATATATATATATATATATGATCATTTAAGGCTTGAGAATGAGAAATAGTTCTCTGTTAAGGGATTTCTCAATTGTAAATACATATATCTAATTTGGTTCATAAGCTTGCTTGAGAAATGAGGGAGTTCCCCGTTAAATTGTATTTCAATCTTATATATATATACGTTAATTGGTTGCTTGAGAAATAAGCCCCTGTGAATGGATCTCAATTATAAATACATCAATATATATATTGGTTCATAAGCTTGTTTGAGAAAAGAGATAGTTTCCTGTTATAGGATTTGTTAATTATAACTTGCATAAATGTGATGAATAATCCTCTGATTATTAGGATTGATAATTATATGTGATAAATGTATTCATAACTTGCACTTGGTTATTAAGGAAATTGTGCGCAGCTGGGTTCGAGCCAGTTTTTAGGCTTGACCCCGCTGGAATTAGACTTCGGGCTCAACAAGGAAGTTGTAGCCCTCGGAAAGAGCTTTCCAACGATAGGTTACCCGTTTCCTGTAGTGACCTGTAGCTCCCTAAAGGTCCAGTCGAGTGGGCTGTCCAGAAAGCGGGAAATTGTTTAAGTGCGTGCTGTTTTTGCTGTCCAGGTTTCTGCAGTTGACTTTGGAGCAGATTTTAGGTAGGATCCACTTGGATCTAGGTTTAGGACTCAACATGAATGTTGTAGCCCTTGTAGAGAGCTTTCCAAAATGGGGTGGCACATAATTTGGGGTGGAGTAAAACTCCCAGAATCTCAGTTTTGTTAATCAGCGTCGTTGTAGTTTGAATTGCGATAATCTTTGGGGATATCTTTTATAATACTTGTCCGACGCTCTTAATAGTGGTAGAAATCGAATTGATGATATTGTGCCGATCCTTGGTTGAATTTCATGAGTTGTGGGAGGGTACTTGTTGTGATTTCGCCAACCGTAGTTCGTTCTCGCTTCGCTCTGGGAATAATAACTAGGAATGCCGACGTGGCTATTGTTTGGAGAAAAATCTATATTCTCCAATTTAATGAGGAAATGAGTGCCCAGATTTACGTGTCAATTGGGCGGAGCCTATGGGCAGAACGTGTTAATATGATGAGTGCTTGTGAGCACCGATTGTGAATGAGCCTACGGGCAGAACGTGTTAATATGATGAGTGCTTGTGAGCACCGGTTGTGGACGGAGCCTACGGGCAGAACGTGTTAGTATGATGAGTGCTTGTGAGCACCGGTTGTGAATGGGCCTACGGGCATGACGTGATAGTATGAATGTGCAGGTTTTCACACATGGTGGTGTAGTGATCCTCGGTAGAGGATAGTTGGTGGCGGGTCTACGGGCTCGCTAGTCCTGACACCGACAGGAGCCGACAGTTAGACTCAGACCGGTTGGGTTGGAATGTCTTGGTGTCCATCTACCCAATAGATCCCCTCCGCGTCTTGAAGACCCCGCATGAATGCGGGTAGTACGCAGGGTCTCCGCTATGAACAAGAGCGTCGAGGCGTACATAGGCCTAGGACCGGTAGTGTTCATACCCTCCTAGTAGTGGCGAAGCCCGTGCCACTGCCACCGTCTGGCCACGACGGGGGGTGCCTGAGTGGTTAGCTACCCTCGAAAAGTGGGAACTAAAGGTCTATGCAGCATAGCAAATCATATCATAATCATTGCACCGCATTCATATCATAATCATTGCACCGCATTCATATCATAATCATTGCATTGCACAGCAATGGATACTCATCATATAAACTTGCATGGGCATCTTTATATGATGAGTTACCTTTATATGCAGACCCTTAACTTATAAGCTTGTATGGGCATCCTTATAAGTTAAGTTCAATTCAGCTCTGTGATACTTTATCTATGTCCTGTTACTAGTACGATTTTGATACTCTGCTTATGCTTTCTGTTTCCAGTACTTGCTTTTATAACTGCTGCTACTTATATATAAACTTATGAACAGCTTTGTTAGTGCCATAGCAAGTACTTGGGTACTTATACAACCGACACATATGAACAACCCTTCCTGTCACCTATTTGGTATACTATTGCTAATATTGCAGCTTTCTTTCAATTCTCCGCCCGGTGCCTTGGAGTCGCCGGGGGAGCGGATGTGAAGCCACTTAGTCTTATGACTAACGGTTGCTACGTCCCTCTTTTAGGAGTGCGCCCTGGAGCTGCAGCGCACGGCGCAGGAGGAGGACAGTCAGGTCAGGGCGGCAGGGCCGGAGACAGCGATACCTATAGTACCGGCAGTGACAGACGTGAGTAGTAGTTTTGAGATGTAGCCCCTTTGGGCATCTTGTGTGATACTCTGATATATTTCGCAGGAGCTCGTGGAGCTACCTATTGTATAATTATGGACTCTTACTTATGCGAATTATATAGATCTATATGTGGCTTCTTGTTTTAGTTTATTGATGGGTTGGCGCTGTTGAGTTGGTTTAGCCGGCGGGATAGGCGTCTTGTGGAGGTGGCTAGCCCGTGAACTGGCGCTTCCGCTAGGCGGTTGTCCTGGGCATAAGACTCCCTCGGCCGTGTTTTGTGTTCCGGGGGGGGGGGGGGTCTTACATGGAGGATCCCTGTGCAATGCCTAAAACCAGCGAGTTGGGAGGTCTGCCGGTGCGACGAATAACGAGCAATGCTGGTCGCTCAAAGTGGGCAGGTGAGCGAGGCAAGGTAATGTTGATCCCGCTCGCGAGAGTCCAGCTGGGCGAGCCAGAGGCCGGAAGAGGGCCACGCTTAGCACAAGAAAACAGATGGTCCACCTAAAGATATTCCTAAGTGGAAGAGGCCACACGAGCACCCTCATAGGTAAGCGTGAGATAAGGTGGCGAGTCCAAAGGAAAACACTATGAAGAGTGTGAACGCGAGCATGAACAACAACATTGAAAGGTACGAGCGCGGATAAAAGTAAGAGCACAAGCATATCACAAACATATTTGCGCGAGCATAAAAAAAACATTTATGAGAGCAAGATAGAAAGACAATCATAAGATAGAAAAATATTTCACGTTTTCTTTTCTCAAAAATGTTACAGCATAACGGCGAGCTCGCCGGGTAAAAACAAAAATTTTACATAGAAAATTAAAAAAAGCTAATGCGGGCCGCTGGACGGCTCTTCCTCCTCCCGCGGACATCGGGCTCCAGGATCGGCGCGAACAGGTCCGGGACGACGTCATCGATGCCGAGCTCCAAGGCATCCGGGGAAAGCAGACTGGCTCCTTTAAGGGTCTCGAAGACGAGAGCGGCTACACCAAAGGAATTCTTGCGGGTTGCCTCCTGTTCACCTTGAGACATCTGGCGAGTGCCAGCTCGCGGTGGGGATGGAGGAAGCGCAGCTCTGGTCAGCTTGCAGACGTGCGCTTTGAGGAACGCGACCTCTGCTTCTAGGCCAGCATTCCGTGAGAGCAGCTGGCTCGCTATCTCGACATCCTGAAGAAGAAAAATATGAGTTCGGAAAGGTACCTGTAGTGAGCAAAATGGTAGTTGAGTAGAGAACTTACCATTCCGCCCTGAAGGCTGGCGAGGAGACCTTCCGATATGGCCTCCCTCCCTTTGAGGCTTGCAATCTCATCGGTGTTGAAACCGATTTCTCGGTCTCTTGTGAAGCTCGGGACCTCAACAAGTTGAGGGGAAGCTAGCCCTTACTAATCCCTTGAAAGGAGCAGACCGGAGACTTGGAAACGGACTAAGACCTTAGTCACAGCGAGGAGGTCCCACCATAAACCCGGAAGATCGTTGAGCGCTTCCCCTCCCAAGCCAAAGCTGAGACTTGGGCACCTTGGAGAGCTAGAGAGCTGAACCAAAGCAACCAAGGAAGAAGAAGAAGCTCAGAGATCTGAGATTGGACCTCTCTCCCAAGGTGCCCTTTAAGGTCTATTTATAGTTTTTTGCTCATGGTTTGTCAATAGCAGAATTCCGCCTTTTGGTTTTACTAAACGCACCCCAATTTGGCCTGCTAACAGCCAACTCCGCTGCTTGGAGGGGCTACCTGCAGACCACCAGGGGCAGAGGAGTAACTCCACCTCTTTAGTCTATGGACAAGTGGTTTATGAGAGCATCACTCGCGAGAGAGGCGAATTCGTCGAACGGAAAGATGAGTTCGTCGAATGGGTTTCGTCGAACGGGGAGATGGGTTCGTCGAACGGGTTTCGTCGAACGGGGAACGGAATTCGTCGAACGCTGAACTGAGTTCAACGATCCCAACAAATGCTCGGCGTTCATCGAACGCAGGATGGATCTCGTCGAACCCTAAGACTTGGAAGGGATCCGACTCGCTGGCCTTCTTGCGAGAAGCCGGCGAGTACCCGACTCGCTCGCCTTCTTGCGAGTTGACCTTGAAACTTGGGCTAGCAGAGATATGACTCGCGCGCCTTCCTGCGAGTGACCCTAGAAGTTTTGGCTCGCCTTCTGTAACATCCCCAATCCTCCTAGACCCTTTGGAAATGTTAGGGCATAGGGGTGAGGTGAGTGGCCTCAAGGGCCTTAGGCTAGGGTAGAAATTGCTATGTGCACACCAAAGCTCAAAAACTAACCTAACCCTAAGCCCCTCAACTAAGTCAATTGACCCTCAATTGTCCAAGTTGACCTCACTTATGATTCCCTAACCACCAAGGGAGACCTATAGGATGAGAAGTGCACTTGGGTGGGACCCAATTGCATGAAATTGACCAAAGTCAACAATAGGTCAACATTAACCAAACTAAGTCAATTAGGATTCATTCGACCCTCGAATGTTCAAATTGACCTTACCACCACACTCTAAACACGTTAAGAAACTCATTGGACCCAAAAGCCCCATCCCATGGTCAACCAATTGACCAATTTGACCAAAGTCAACTCTAGCTCAATTTAGGTCAAAATCACACCTTAAGGCTAAATTGGACCAATTGGAGCCCCACCATGGACCAACCTATGTTGGGTGATGTTAAGGGACCCATGACCCCCAAGTGGGGTCAACCCACTCACCTTGTTTGACCAAAGTCAACCATGTTCAACATAGCCCATTAAAGGTTAATTTCAAGCCTAAATTGAAATGAATCCCAACACCAATCAAGTAACCATTTGATCATGGACATAGGTCTTGCCCATCATCCTTAAACTGAACCCTAATTTATGGCTTGATTAATCAAATGGAGGGGGGGGGGACCAAAAGTTAATCAAAAAGGGTTAAAGCATAAAGCAAAAAGCTAAAAGCATTCCCTTCCTCTACACTCCTCCCCAAATCAGCCTTGGACCCTTCCCTGATTGCTGGGGGTCTGACCTTGACCCAGATGGAAGCAAGGAGGCTGGCAGCTATAGGAGGGTGGCATCCATGGGAGAACCGAGGAGGCCAAGGTTCAAAACAGCATGTAGAGGCCTCCCCACCCCAATCCGACCTCACCATTAGCTTCAGGAGGTAGAGAGCAGTCGATAACGACACCTGGAGCGAAGCTCTAGCCGGAGAAACAAGTTCGGGAGCAGGATCGCCGGAGCTCAGCTTTTCCATGGCAAACCGCCGCCGGAGCCTCCACCACGCACCAACAACGATTCGTTTCTCCTCCCCTCCCCTCGTGCTAGCTTCCCATCAATAAACGAGGAAGGATCGGGCTCAATTGAACCCGGATCTACCTCTGAAATCCAAGGATTTCGCCGCAAAATGAGACCCCTGGGATCGCCGGAAACCGCCACCACCGGCCGCCAGTCGCCGGTGGATGACAGCCCCGACCACCACGAAGGTGTCGGTGGTGTTGGCCGGTGGTGGTGGTGGCTGGATCGCCGACGACTCCCCTCGAAACATCGCCCAACACAGTTGAATCTCGACCGTTGGCTGGAGGAGGAAGATGACGCGCTGCCGCCGGATTTACTTCAAGATTCGTGCGCAGCTCCTTTTATTTAATTAAGTTAATTCAATGAATGGATTTTCTGGCTCTATTATTCAGTCAACTTCAAATAAAAATTAAGGCCACTTAATGGCTGATTTAGAAAAAGTGCCAACATGAAAGTTTCCTTGGTCTTAACTTTCATTTGGCCTTGAGTTTAGGTCATTTGGTGACTTAAAGCTCCCTAGGGAGCTGTTTTACTAGGACTGGTCCTACACTAGGTCAGTCCATTAGAAAAATTACCTAGGTCAAACCCTTCAAGCTTTGGAGCTGTGCTTTTAACCATGGGTTGGTATACCCTAGGGTCACTCCCTGTTAAAGGGGCTGCCCTTGGTGGACACTTTTACCTAGGGTTTTTGTGGTAGTTAGGATATTTAAATTAAGTTGATTTTTGGAGCATATGATGTCCAAATGGCACCAAACTTTGGTGGCATACTCTTTTGTACATGAGTAGTGCCTACCTAAAATTTCACTCTATTTGGAGTTGATTTAGTATGGAAAATTGGAAACCCTAATGAGGGCCTTTAAGGGTCAAATTAGGGTTTAGGTCATTTTGAGGAGATGAGTGTGTTAGTCTCCTCCCATCATGATGGATATGTGGGTATGGATATGCAAATGCTTGGGTCACACCCTAATGGTCCATTTGGAGCCATTAGGGTGGTGTGACCTAAAACCCTAAGGGTTAACCTTAAGGGTGCAATGTTGAGATTTGTGAAGGTCATAGGACCAAATGTTCAAGCCTTGGCTCAGAACTTTGTAGTTATGTTGGTATGGGCATAAAATGTCTTAGATAATTTAATGGGAATTTTTAAAGGCTTTTAAGTTATTTTCCTCTTAATAAATGAAATTACCACCCTTTTCCTTAATAAAATGAAATGCATGGTCATATGACTTTGTATGACTTTGATATGATATCCGTGGCTGGAATAGGGTGAAATAAGGTTATGGTAATTTTGTCCTGAGTTATGGAAGTGTTATTCCTTGTATAGGAAATTTTAAGTGCTTGCTAGCTTAAGAGAATTTAATTTTGAAAAATGTCAGATCATATGGCAAAATTGTGATACTTGGTTAACTGTGGTTTTAGGTTAATATATGCCCATGATAATTGTTTGGAAGCTTGTAGATTTATATTTCATGTACCTCATGTAGAAATTGGAATTTACAAGACTTGAGTATTAAATCATTTTAAAATATCAAATCATGGGGAAATATTATGATACTTTGTTAACTCTAGTTTTATGTTAATTTATGCCCATGACAACAGTTTGGAAGCTTGTAGATTTATAATTCAAGTACCTCATGTAGAAATTGGTAATTGCTACCTTTGGGTGTTTAATCATTGTAAAATATCAAATCACATGGTAATGACACAATAATTTGGCAGAGGGCTCTAGTACCCATATAGATACGTGATAATTTTTGTAGAATTTTCAGAAGTGAAATACTATTTTTTCCTAATTATATTGGCATTTTGGTAATTATACAATTATGATGATATAGTAGGCTAAATGGCATCCTAGGGTCATGATACTCAGTGAACCACCATGATATAGAATGTTGTCTTACTAATAATTTTCATGTAGCATGAAAAGTCTTTTTGAGGGTAGTTCATGTGTAATTTGACTTAAGGACTTAACTACTTTAAATTAAAATAAATACCAAATTAATATGGAAAATTATGGAACTTGGACCATACCTTATTAAGGTCAGTAGAAGACTAGGATAATTATACCAGACCCTGGTGATGAATTTTTAGAAGGGTTCCCTTATGGGGTTGATGGATAGTTCAAATGTGTGGTCTGCGTTTAGCAAAAACAGAATTTTGAGTTTTAGACAATTCAGACCCCTATGTAGAGTTTAGGAAGTATATTCAATCAGTAAATGGGTTGTAGCACACCATCATTCAAGGAGGGTCGATCCTAGGGTTACTTGTGGGGTCGTGCTAGAGTCAATGTAGAAGGAATGAAGGTACGTCCAACCCGATTGGGTGGAACAGGAGATGAGCTAAATCACTTTAACTATATGAAATGATGAAGGGTGAACCAAATGTTAACCACCAACTAAAGTAATTGTCTTGAGGAGGATGGTGGGGTTGAGCCAATTGATCCGTAGTACCGTTTGGGGCCCCTTATGGAGTACACCGCAGGAAGTCCAAGACTCACCCTAAATATATCACTAACTGAATTGTAGGCAAGAGTTGCCTAAGTAGGGATGCAAACTGGTATGGATCTCCTCCGGGAAGGAGATGAGTTGGGTCAGCTTGTGTGATAGTCCCTGAGCCGGAAGCTCGGGGGGACATTGTTAACACCTGTTACTTATTCAAATAGTGGCGAGTCTTCGGTACTAGGCTAGTCGTGTCACTGGCGGTAGTACGTTGACTCAGGTGAGGGTGAGGTTTAGAGGGCCGGTAAGTTTGAGTACCACGGTCTGGAGGACAATCCCTAATAACCCACCCTGACCTTAAAGTCTGGTGGATTCCAGCAAGAGTACGCAGGAGCTCCGCTGTTGTGTTCTTAGCGTTGAGGCGTACATGAGGTCTAGGCTTGGTAGTGACTATACCCGCCTAGGATGTGGAGTGCCCGATCCACTACCACCGTGAGCCACGACGGTCGGTGCCCGAAAGGTTGGCTTCCTTTCAAACAAATTGGGAACTATAAAGGTCTGTGCGCATAGAGTCGTGTGGGTGAGTCACATTGCATAAACTCATTAAAACATCATAACCATAGCATAGCATAACATACACATTAGCATACCCCCATCATATAAATTAGTATGGGCTCTTTTATATGATGGGTTACCTGGACATCTTAACTTATATGTCGTGTGGGCGTTCATATAAGTTAAGGTACCAATCTGTGATGGTAGCTTAGATTTATTTACAGCACTGCATTTTCTTCATATTTACTGCTTATTTCATTGCTCTACTTTACTGCCTTATACCTGCACTATACTGCTAGCTAGATTTTATTGCTTTACTTATACCTGCTAGAATAGTGCCATGTCACCACCTTCTTGTTTACCCGTTGTTTGTCCTCCGCTTCTTCCTCCCGCTCGGTGCCTAGGAGTCGTGGAGGGAGGCGAGGACAAAACGACTTAGTCTTTATGACTAACGGTCGGTGTGACCGCAGGAGTCCGAGGAGACGGAGTTGTCCCGCGCGCAGCAGGACGTGATGGCAGGACCTGAGCAGCAGATGCAGCGCACTACCACGACGCCACAGGTTGATGATTAGATAGCTAGTCTTCCGCACTTTTGAGAGTTTTGATGTAGTCTACCGCATGTTGTAGTGAGAGAGAGATAGTAATTTATTTTGGATATGTATCGGGCATAAGCCCCCTTTTTGCTTGTACTTCTCTTTTGGACTTTCTGTTCTCATTATATATTTATATATGATGCTGTGATTGTGGACGTGCCTTCTTTTATGTACTTACGTTTTGGCATAATTTACTTATTATCGTAAAGTCGGCAGGGTTGGTGCTGAGCTATGTTAGCCGACCCGAATGTCGGTTACACCGCAAGGCAGCGATTCTGGGCGAAGATCCACCTCAACCGTGCGATGCGGGAGAGGTTCGAGTTTTCAAGTACCCGAACGGGTTTTGGAAAAAGAGATCCTACAAATGGTATCACTGAACGAACGATCATAAGAGAACAGTCCACAGCATACTGGGTCACCCCGCTCGAGCTTAGTTTGCGGACAAACTAGCCAGCGGAAGCTATGGTGTGCCCATGTATGGAATCACATAAAACAGTCCATAACCAATAAGTAAGGCCAAAAATTTTGACTAAACCCCTATCTTGTACAGGCCCCAGTGAGCACGGAGCCTCATGTCAGCATCCCTCCCCCTCCGACTACCACTACTTTTCAGCAGTCGGAGCTGGGACAGACGTTAGGAGCCATTCTAGAGACCTTAAGGGCCCAGTCCGTCCCGGCACCACTGCCAAACCCAGGAGCGAACTGGCTGAGCACCTTCAGAGGTCTCTCCCCACCGACCTACCGAGGGACAGAGGATGCAGTGAAGACTGAGGAGTGGTTGGACACCATTCAGGAGATGCTGGCCGACATCGGTTGCCCGATCGGCAAGGCAGTATTTTTGGCAGTATCAGCTCTGGAGGCACATGCCAAGAGGTGGTGGAAGTCGCTACTGGAGACCACTTTCAGAGATAGGGAGTACTCAGATATCTCTTGGGACGAGTTTAGTACCACATTCCTGGAGCACTTCATATCCAGCACGGACAGGGACGAGCTGGAGGAGAGGTTTCTACGCCTCACTCAGGGGACACGCTTGGTGATTGAGTACCAAAGAGAGTTTTCCCATTTAGCCAGGTTTGCGAGGTCTCATGCCCCAGATGATCGTGCCCTTGCGAAGAGATTCTACAAGGGACTTCGAGACCCGATGAGGCATGCACTATTGTTTGTTTCCGAGGGCAGCCTGACTCAGATCATCGAGACAGCGAAGAAGCTAGAGGCAGATAAGATCGGTGTGCAGGGCAGAGTGAAGAGGCCAGCTGAGGCCATGTACCGAGGGGAGAGCAGCAGAGGCTCACAGCGGGGCAGAGTTATGAGACACCAGAGGGGTGGGGGACGTCCTCGTCCGCAGATTGCACCAGTACAGCAGCAGCCCCAGCCCTTACTAGCCCCACAACCCCTACGTACCTGGGGGCCCCAGAGATTTGATGACCGGGGATGCGCTCCAGTGGTGTGCTATGAGTGCAACCAGCCAGGTCACATCAAGGCCCATTGCCCTCGACGATTCCCTCCACCTCTAGCAGCACCTCCGACAGCCCCTCCAGCACAGCGGGGCCGAGGCCGAGGACGGGGTAGAGGCAGGGGAAATCACGGCAGAGGAAGGCATCAGGAGCAGGCTTACGCCTTGGATCTTGCACAACCGAGGAACCCGGAGGAGGTTATTGCAGGTAATTTAATGCTTTCGGTATTTTGATTGCTTAAATTCTCCTGCATTTCTAATCTTCTAGTTTAGAAAATTAAACAAACAACCCAATTTCCCCAGGCACTATAGTGGTGTGCGGCAAGCCCGCCCACACCCTATTCGATACTGGTGCCGCGCATAACTTTGTCTCCGAAGACTTTGTTAAGGGCTTGGAGCAGATCCATTATTACACAGGACCCATCAGGAGAGTGCGCCTCCCCAATGGATCAGAGATCGAGACGGAGGCCAAGTGCACCTTGAAGGTGACCATCGACGACCTAACGCTCGATGCTCCAGCTTCGGTGCTGAAGCTCGCGGACTTCGACCTTATCTTGGGCATGACGTGGCTCACGGAGAACCACGCCCAGATAGATTGCCAAGCAAAGAGAGTGGTGGTGCGGCACGATACCACCTCCGCGACGTTCGAAGGTATTGAGCCGATCTCCCGCTCTTCTTTATCTTCTTTCCAGGTAGTCAAGGCCCACGAGCAGGGCGACGAGGTATATTTGGTGTGCTTCGAGATGGCGGAGGCGGAGGCCTCCTTATCAGACATCCCTATACTATGGGACTTCTCCGACGTATTCCCGGAGAAGTTGCCCGGACTGCCACCGCATCGAGAGATAGATTTTCCGATTCATTTGGTGCCGGGAGCGAGGCCCGTGTCTCGGGCAACATACCGCATGGCACCCAGGGAGCTGGCAGAGTTTAGGGTGCAGTTGAGAGAGCTGGTAGATGCAGGTTTCGTCAGGCCGAGCTCTTCACCTTCGGGAGCGCCGGTGTTATTTGTGAAGAAGAAGGATGGGACGCTCAGATTGTGTATAGATTATCGGGAGCTCAACAGACTGACGGTGCGGAAAACCTATCCATTGCCGAGGATTGACGAGCTCTTCGATCAGTTGCAGGGAGCTCACTGGTTCTCCAAGCTTGACTTGAGATCAGGGTACTATCAGCTACGGATCCGAGAGGAGGACATACCGAAGACAACCTTCAGTTCCCGGTATGGATTGTACGAGTTCACGGTGATGCCTTTCGGGCTCACTAATGCCCCCTCAGCTTTCATGAGCATGATGAATAGGGTGTTCGAGGCCTTTCTCGACATCTTCATTATCGTGTTCATCGACGACATTCTAGTATATTCCAGGACGGAGGAGGAGCATGTTGGGCATCTGACCCTAGTATTGAGGAAGCTGAGAGAACATCAGATGTATGCGAAGTTCTCCAAGTGCCAGTTTTGGCTAAGGGAGGTGGCTTTTCTGGGACACATCATCAGTGGAGCAGGTCTGGCAGTGGATCCGGCCAAGGTGCGGGCCGTTCAGGAGTGGCCTCGACTACAGTCAGCTTCAGATGTGCGGAGCTTTCTAGAATCGGCGGGCTATTATCGGAAGTTTGTGGAAGGGTTCTCCAGGATTGCCCTTCCGCTCACTTCTTTGACCAAGAAGGATGCCCCATTCGTTTGGACTCCGCAGTGTGAGGCGGCCTACTTGGAGCTGAAGGGCCGACTCACCTCTTCCCCCATCCTTGCACTTCCATCTGGGAAGGAAGGATTTCAGGTTTACACGGACGCATCATACCAGGGGTTGGGAGCAGTGTTGATGCAGCACGGTCACATGATCGCGTACGCTTCCCGTTAGTTGAAGGTTCACGAGAGGAACTACCCAGTGCATGACCTCGAGCTCAGAGCGGTCATCTTTGCCTTGAAGACCTGGAGGCACTATCTTTATGGGGTTCATTGTGAGATCTTCTCAGACCACAAGAACCTCAAGTATATTGATACGCAGAAGGACTTGAACCTACGTCAACAGAGGTGGTTAGAGTTCTTGTGCGACTACACGTACACACTGCATTACCATCCAGGCAAGGCCAACACCGTAGCGGATGCTTTGAGCAGGAGAGGAGGTGCATCAGGAGCAGAGAGCCGCGTGACGGCTATGGAGTTGATTCAGGCTTTGGAGGACATGCACATCACAGTTGTATCCAGGGCTGACCCCGAGACGTACATGGAGTATCTAGCGTCCTTGAATATTGTCTGCGATATTCAGGACCGCATTCGGGAGGCACAGTTGCAGGACCCTGCCTTGGCGCCAGTATTCAGATCGTTGGTGGACGGCATGGCAGGGGCTATACATTGAGAGATGATCTTATTCACCATCGAGACCGAGTCTACATCCCAGCTGGAGGAGGTATTAGAGAGGAGGTGCTTAGGGAGGCTCATTGCTCCCAGTACTCAGTGCATCCAGGGATCACGAAGATGGCAGCAGACCTTCGGAAGGTTATGTTTTGGACAGGGATGAAAAGAGATATTATACAATATGTGACGCACTGCGAGGGCTGCCAACGAGTGAAGGCGGAGTGCAGGAGCCCGGGAGGAATGTTGCAGCCTTTACCAGTACCTGAGTGGAAGTTTGAGGATATATCGATGGATTTTGTGCATGGCCTACCTCGCTCCCGCTCTGGGAATGACTCGATATGGGTGATAGTGGACAGGCTGACGAAGGTAGCTCGGTTTATTCCGGTATAGTAGGGGGGCCCAGTCGGTGACCTAGTCAGGGTGTTTGTGGAGCAGGTGGTTAGATATCACGGGGTGCCCAAGATGATTGTTTCAGATAGAGACGGACGCTTCACTTCGAGGGAGTGGAAGGCGGTCCAGGCTTACTTGGGATCCCGGTTGACATTTAGCATGGCGTTCCATCCACATACTGACGGTCAGACTGAGCGCACCAACCGGACTATGGAGGACCTACTGCGTTTGTGCATCCTAGATACCGGCAAGCCCTGGGAGAGACTGTTGCCTTTGATAGAGTTTTCCTATAACAACAGTCACCAGACTAGCATTGGGATGACACCTTATGCCGCACTGTATGGGAGGAAGTGTCGCACACCACTTTCTTGGATCCAGAACGAGGACCCGAAGTCGTTGGGTTCATATTACATTGAGGAGACGGATGCACAGGTGAGACTGATCGGGGAGCGGATGCTGGAGGCCCAGAGCAGAAAGGCGAAGTACTATGATGCGATGCATCGTATGGTGGAGTTCCAGGTAGGAGAGCGCGTGTTCTTGAAGATTCGTCCTATGTACGGGGTTTCTCGAGTGCGGGGGCACAAGAAGCTCAGTCCTCGGTACGTGGGGCCTTATTTGATCCTGGAGCGGATCGGTCCTTTGGCATACAGGTTGGAGCTACCGCCAGAGTTGGAGAACCTGCACGACGTCTTCCACGTCTCTTCGCTTCAGAGAGCACTGCTTCGTCCTGAGCAGCATGTTACATCTACTTCAGGCCCGATGGCGCCCGATCGGTCAGTCCTACTAGAGCCCATCCGGATCGACGATATTGAGGTCCGAGTCCTGCGGCGGAAGAGTGTACCGTTGGTGAAGGTGTTCTGGTCCAACCACGGGCGAGAGGAGCACACATGGGAGCCCATGGACCTCATGCAACAACGCTACCAGGAACTCTTCACTTCGGGTACAACCTAAACATCCTTGCAAATTTCTTTTATCTTACATTGCGTAGAACCCGTAGACCGGATCTTAAATTTCGGGGACGAAATATTTTTTTGTTTATTAGGATTTGTAACATCCCCAATCCTCCTAGACCCTTTGGAAATGTTAGGGCATAGGGGTGAGGTGAGTGGCCTCAAGGGCCTTAGGCTAGGGTAGAAATTGCTAAGTGCACACCAAAGCTCAAAAACTAACCTAACCCTAAGCCCCTCAACTAAGTCAATTGACCCTCAATTGTCCAAGTTGGCCTCACTTATGATTCCCTAACCACCAAGGGAGACCTATAGGATGAGAAGTGCACTTGGGTGGGACCCAATTGCATAAAATTGACCAAAGTCAACAATAGGTCAACATTATCCAAACTAAGTCAATTAGGATTCAATTGACCCTCAAATGTTCAAATTGACCTTACCACCACACTCTAAACACTTTAAGGAACTCATTGGACCCAAAAGCCCCATCCCATGGTCAACCAATTGACCAATTTGACCAAAGTCAACTCTAGCTCAATTTAGGTCAAAATCACACCTTACGGCTAAATTGGACCAATTGGAGCCCCACCATGGACCAACCTATGTTGGGTGATGTTAAGGGACCCATGAACCCCAAGTGGGGTCAACCCACTCACCTTGGTTGACCAAAGTCAACCATGGTCGACATAGCCCATTAAAGGTTAATTTCAAGCCTAAATTGAAATGAATCCCAACACCAATCAAGTAACCAATTGATCATGGACATAGGTCTTGCACATTAGCCTTAGACTGAACCCTAATCTATGGCTTGATTAATCAAATGGAGGGGGGGGGGGGGGGGGGCTGTTGAAACCTTCAACAGGTCTCTTGAGTTCGGACCCACTGGGGGTGTAGCCGATGCTTACTTCTCCCTCACTAGACTCTCTTGACGGTGGATGCGAGAATATGAATAGACCCAAGGCTGAAGCGAGGAGGTCCCGCCACACACCCGAAAGATCTTAGAGAGCTTCTCCTCCCAAACCAGAGCTCAACCGGGCACCTTGGAGGGCACTAGCAGCCGACCAAAAACTAGCCTGGAGGAGAGGATTCTCTGAAATCGGATCTCCTCCAAGGTGCCCTTAAGGGTCTATTTATAGATTTTTCTAGGCTGGTCTGCAAATAACATGAATCCGCCTTTTAATTTTACTAACAACACCCCAAATTGGTCTGCTAACAGCCTAACTCCGCTGTTCCGAAGGGCTATTTGCAGCCCACCAGGGGTATTAGGGTCATTTCCCCCTCAAATCATCCTGGGCGAGTGGTCCGTGAGGGCACCACTCGCTGGGCACCCGCCTAGCTGGGCGAGTGCCCACGCTTCCGGGCGAGTGGTCCGTGAGAGCACCACTCGCCTAGCTCCTTCTCTTCTGCACCTTACCCCCACCAAACCGGGGGTACTTCCACCTCCTAGCCGGGGCGAATGATCGGGCTGATCCAGGTCTCTCCACTTGGCTTCAGGGGCCCACTCGGCGAATACGGGTTGTACAGGGGGGGGGGACCAAAAGTTAATCAAAAAGGGTTAAAGCATAAAGCAAAAAGCTAAAAGCATTCCCCTCCTCTACACTCCTCCCCCAATCAGCCTTGGACCCTTCCCTGATTGCTGGGGGTCTGACCTTGATCCAGATGGAAGCAAGGAGGCTGGAAGCTGCAGGAGGGTGGCATCCATGGGAGAACCGAGGAGGCCAAGGTTCAAAACAGCATGTAGAGGCCTCCCCACCCCAATCCTGCCTCACCATTAGCTTCAGGAGGTAGAGAGCAGTCGAGAACGACACCTGGAGCGAAGCTCTAGCCGGAGAAACAAGTTCGGGAGCAGTATCGCCGGAGCTCAGCTTTTCCATGGCAAACCGCCGCCGGAGGCGCCGCCACGCACCAACAACGGTTCGTTTCTCCTCCCCTCCCCTCGTGCTAGCTTCCCATTAATAAACGAAGAAGGATCGGGCTCAAATGAGCCCTGATCTACCTCTGAAATCCAAGGATTTTGCCGCAAAACGAGACCCCTGGGATCGCCGGAAACCGCCAGTCGCCGGTGGATGACAGCCCCGACCACCACGAAGGTGTCGGTGGTGGTGGTGGCTGGATCGCCGGCGACTCCCCTCGAAACATTGCCCAGCACGGTTGAATCTCGACCGTTGGCTGGAGGAGCAAGATGACGCGCTGCCGCCGGATTTACTTCAAGATTCGTGCGCAGCTCCTTTTATTTAATTAAGTTAATTCAATGAATGGATTTTCTGGCTCTATTATTCAGTCAACTTCAAATAAAAATTAAGGCCACTTAATTGCTGATTTAGAAAAAGTGCCCAACATAAAAGTTGTAGGCCTTGGTCTTAAATTTTATTTGGCCTTGAGTTTAGGTCATTTGGTTACCTACAGCTCCCTAGGGAGCTGTTTTACTAGGACTGGTTCTACACTAGGCCAGTCCATTAGAAAAAATACCTAGGTCAAACCCTTCAATATTTGGAGCTGTGCTTTTAACCATGGGTTGGTATACCCTAGGGGCACCCCCTGTTAAAGGAGCAGACCTTGGTGGACACTTTTACCTAGGGTTTTTGTGGTAGTTAGGATATTTAAATTAAGTTGATTTTTGGAGCATATGATGTCCAAATGGAACCAAACTTTGGTGGCATACTCTTTTTTACATGAGTGGTGCCTACCTAAAATTTTACTATATTTGGAGTTGATTTAGTATGGAAAATTGGAAACCCTAATGAGGGCCTTTACGGGTCAAATTAGGGTTTAGGTCATTTTGAGGAGATGAGTGTGTTAGTCTCCTCCCATCATGATGGATATGTGGGTATGCATATGCAAATGCTTGGGTCACACCCTAATGGTCCATTTGGAGCCATTAGGGTGGTGTGACCTAAAACCCTAAGGGTTAACCTTAAGGGTGCAATGTTGAGATTTGTGAAGTTCATAGGACCAAATGTTCAAGCCTTGGCTCAGAACTTTGTAGTTATGTTGGTATGGGCATAGAATGTCTTAGATAATTTAATGGGAATTTTTAGAGGCTTTTAAGTAATTTTCCTCTTAATAAATGAAATTACCACCCTTTCCTTAATAAAATGAAATGCATGGTCATATGACTTTGTATGACTTTGATATGATATCCGTGGCTGGAATAGGGTGAAATAAGGCTATGGTAATTTTGTCCTGAGTTATGGAAGTGTTATTCCTTGTATAGGAAATTTTAAGTGCTTGCTAGCTTAAGAGAATTTAATTTTGAAAACTGTCAGATCATAGGGCAAAATTGTGATACTTGGTTAACTGTGGTTTTAGGTTAATATATGCCCATGATAATTGTTTGGAAGCTTGTAGATTTATATTTCATGTACCTCATGTAGAAATTGGAATTTACAAGACTTGAGTATTAAATCATTTTAAAATATCAAATCATGGGGCAATATTATGATACTTTGTTAACTCTAGTTTTATGTTAATTTATGCCCATGACAACAGTTTGGAAGCTTGTAGATTTATAATTCAAGTACCTCATGTAGAAATTGGTAATTGCTACCTTTGGGTGTTTAATAATTTTAAAATATCAAATCACATGGTAATGACACAATAATTTGACAGAGGACTCTAGGTACCCATATTGACACGTGGTAATTTTGGAGAATTTTGAGAAGTGAAATACTATTTTTTCCTAATTAAAGTGGCATTTTGGTAATTATACAATTATGATGATATAGTAGGCCAACTGGCATCCTAGGGTCATGATACTAAGTGAACCACAATGATATAGAATGTTGTCTTACTGATAATTTTCATGTAGCATGAAGAGTCTTTTTGAGGGTAGTTCATGTGTAATTTGACTTAAGGCCTTAACTACTTTAAATTAAAATAAATACCAAATTAATATGGAAAATTATGGAACTTGGACCATACCTTATTAAGGTCAGTAGGAGCCTTGGATAATTATAACAGACCCTGGTGATGAATTTTTAGAAGGGTTCCCTTATGGGGTTGATGGATAGTTCAAATGTGTGGTCTGCGTTTAGCAAAAACAGAATTTTGAGTTTTAGACAATTCAGACCCCTAAGTAGAGTTTAGGAAGTATATCCAATTAGTAAATGGGTTGTAGCACACCATCATTCAAGGAGGGTCGATCCTAGGGTTACTTGTGGGGTGGTGCTAGAGTCAATGTAGAAAGAATGAAGGTACATCCAACCCGATTGGGTGGAACAGGAGATGAGCTAAATCACTTTAACTATATGAAATGATGAAGGGTGAACCAAATGTTAACCACCAACTAAAGTAATTGTCTTGAGGAGGATGGTGGGGTTGAGCCCATTGATCCGTAGTACCGTTAGGGGCCCCTTATGGAGTACACCGCGGGAAGTCCAAGACTCACCCTAAATATATCACTAACTGAATTGTAGGCAAGAGTAGCCTAAGTAGGGATGCAAACTGGTATGGATCTCCTCCGGGAAGGAGATGGGTTGGGTCAGCTTGTGTGATAGTCCCTGAGCCGGAAGCTCAGGTGGACATTGTTAACACCTGTTACTTATTCAAATAGTGGCGAGTCTTCGGTACTAGGCTAGTCGTGTCCATAGCATATCATACACATTAGCATACCCCCATCATATAAATTAGTATGGGCTCTTTTATATGATGGGTTACCTGGACATCTTAACTTATATGTCGTATGGGCGTTCATATAAGTTAAGGTACGAATCTGTGATGGTAGCTTAGATTTACTTACTGCACTGCATTTTCTTCCTATTTACTGCTTATTTCATTACTCTACCTTAATGCCTTATACCTGCACTATACTGCTAGCTAGATTTTATTGCTTTACTTATACCTGCTAGAATAGTTCCATGTCACCACCTTCTTGTTTACCCCTTGTTTGTCCTCCGCTTCTTCCTCCCGCTCGGTGCCTAGGAGTCGTTGAGGGAGGCGAGGACAAAACGACTTTGTCTTTATGATTAACGGTCGGTGTGACCGCAAGAGTCCGAGGAGACGGAGTTGTCCCGCGTGCAGCAGGACATGATGGCAGGACCTGAGCAGCAGATGCAGCGCACTACCACGACGCCACAGGTTGATGATTAGATAGCTAGTCTTCCGCACTTTTGAGAGTTTTGATGTAGTCTTCTGCATGTTGTAGTGAGAGAGAGATAGTACTTTATTTTGGATATGTATCGGGCATAAGCCCCCTTTTTGCTTGCACTTCTCTTTTGGACTTTCTGTTCTCATTATATATTTATATATGATGCTGTGATTGTGGACATGCCTTCTATTATGTACTTACTTTTTGGCATAATTTACTTATGATCGTAAAGTCGGCAGGGTTGGTGCTGAGCGGTGTTAGCCGACCCGAATGTCGGTGACACCGCAAGGCAGCGATTCTGGGCGAAGATCCACCTTAACCGTGCGATGCGGGAGAGGTTCGAGTTTTCAAGTACCCGAACGGGTTTTGGAAAAAGAGATCTTACACCTTCTTTGTTACCTCTTCAACCTGTTAGATCTGAAGCCCCCCTCGGGCGACCGGCCTACGAAGATCTCGCTCGCACTCCTATCGGCGACATCCACCGATGCCGGGTCTCGCGCTTCATCCTGCGAGTTCTTCCGCTGAGACAAGCGCTCGTCCCAGCGGGTCCGCTGGGACGGGATAGATTTTTTGGAGACCGCCGTCGGAGCTGAAGCTGGACGTTCGTCGAACTGAGAAGCGAATTCGTCGAACGGATTTTGTCGAACGGAGAACGGAATTCATCAAACCCAGGATGGATTTCGTCGAACGGAGAACGGAACTCATCGAACTCAGGAGCAGATCGCGAGGATCTGGCTCGCCCACCTTCATCACGATCGGTCGGCGATCGCTCGACTCGCCCGCCTTCACGCGGGCTCGCCAATTTGAAGTGCGACGTTCGTCGAACTGAGAAGCAAGTTCGTCGAACGTCAAAACTCGGAAAGGGTATGGTTGGCCTAGAACATCACTGTAAGCGGATCGCCGCGCCCTGGCTCGCTCCTCTCCCCCGCCAGCGGTCGGCGGGTGGCTAGCTCGTCTTCCACATTACTTTTGATTGTTAGTTACTCCTCAGTCTTCGTTCACCTCTAGGCGAATAGCGGGGTTGTACACAATCCCCGCTCTTCGCGAGGCTTTTTAAGCTCGTGAAGATCAGTCGAACCCCTGGTATTCGCCGATCCCGTGGTGATGTGGCGAGAACCTTTCGGTGGACTCCATGCCCGCCACTATAAATACCACTCTTCCCGACCGGCATTCGAACTTTTTATTCTTTGCTCCCTTTTCTTACTCGCCGCGAGCCCCAACGTGATGTCAAAAAAAGACGAAATGTTGGCTCGCCTAAAGGCCTCGCAAGCGGCCCAGAAGGGGAAAGTCATCGCCATCGCCTCCTGGACTTCTCCGCGGCGCTCTCCGCCTCCACCCTCGTTCAAAACGGCAAAGGTTGTTCGGCGCCCGGCCGGCGAGGGTGGGTCCTCTCCTTCGCCGCACTCCCCCCATGATGGGCTCGCCTCGCAGGTACTATCGTCAAGCTCGCTGGTTTAATATCTTCCTCTTTCAACCTTACTTATCCTACTCGCAGAACGCTCCCCCGGGTGAGAATGCCTTGGGGAGGCCAATCACAGAGACCCACATCCATTCTATGGGCGGGGCTGATGATCTTCTCGTAAATGCGAGGGCCGCCGACCTACGGGACTCGCCTTCACAATGAGGTGAGTGATTTACCATGTCTTCCTTCATATCTCTTCACTTGCCAAATCACACCTACTCCTTGTGCAGTGTCCCCTCTCGCAGACCTGGAGGAGCAAGTTCCTCCTCCCGCGGACTCACCTACCCCGCCGAACCAGACCATCATCACTCCTGGATTCAGCCTCCTGGGACAAAGGAGCCCTGGAGGGACGTTGATTGCCGAGCCCGAGCTCGGTTCTAGACCCGCTCTCGCTCCCAGTCTGGGTAAGGCTTTCACCCCTGCCTTCGTTGAAGCATTCCGAGGCCAGCCAAGCACCTCTCGCCAGCGGCCCAGTACTCAAATTCCTCCACTAGGTCAGACTGTCGCTATTGAGTGTCATTTTCCACCTTCTTGTTGATTTCTACTTCGCAGGTGATTCCATGACCCTGCTCACCGAGTCGGAGTCTAGAGCGTTGGAGATATCTCCACCCCCCTCGCCGAGTCAGGTCGCAGATTTTCTGGGGGACCCCAGTGATCCGGCGCGAATGAAGAGGCGGGTCACCGAGATATTCCAGAAGCATACCGCCCTGCTGAGGGATCTACACGAATAGAATAGGCTGGACCGGCTCGCAAATGAGGAAAGGTTAGCCGCGATGGAGGACGTGAACGCGTGCATCCTCGCCGAGGTGCGACCGACCGATCACGGCGACGCGACCTCCCCCGGGGTGTACATTGCTCGGATTGACGATTACATGCGGCTGACGAACCAGGCGAACCAGTCACTTCGCGAGTATCACAACCCGTGAGTCCCCCCTCCCTCTGGTGTACGGGGTCGCGGTCGCTGGAAGTGGTTACGATATTAAGAACTCTCGCTTTGCATTTTATTATTTTTCTTCCCCCTCCCCTTCGTAGGGAGGGGTCGCGAACAATTTTACAAGTCTGTAGTAATGATACTTTGACTAGCTGGCGAGCCCTTATTTTCCATGTTTATTACCTTTTCTTTCGCCATGCCTGGCTCGCTCATTCGTTGGTTACTTTTATGTCTCTATTACTCGCACTCGCGTCCTGCCCTCGCGTTTTGCTTTATTTCATTGTCCAGCGCTAGCTCGCCGACGATTAACGGGAGGAAGTTCGGCAAGGTGTCGACTCGCCGGGAGCGAATAGGAACCCTGGAGGCAGAAGAATACCGCGCGAATCCGCTACCCGCAGACACCGGCGCTTCGACTTCTTCCCACCTTTTTTATTTCTATAAATAGTCGGTCTTTTTTTTCTTTTCAACCACCGCATTTACTATTCTTCCTTCGCGCTCCTCCTCTTTCTAACTCTATCGCAAACCTAGCTCGCTCTCGTGACTTTTGTGATTCGCAGCTTCAAAACATCATGGTAGGCGACGCGGAAGCTGAGGGGCGGGCCAAGTGCTCAGGGGCCTTCCTTGAGGGCCTTTTCTTCCGCGCCAACCTCACGAAGGAGGAATACCAAGCTACCGTCGATCAATACATCCAATCCGGGTTCGTGGCTCGCTGCCCTACTGAGTGAGACACATTCAGCGACCCGCATCCCGACGAGCTCGCTATCCCCATCGCTCATTTCGAGAATGGGCTGCGACTCCCTCTTTGGCCGGAAGTGCGCCAAGCATGTTTGTTTCTTGACCCTTATATTTCTGACTCGCATTGCGAATGACGCTCTAACCCCTGTTGACTTTTCTAGGTGCTCAAGTACTTCGGCGTTCTGCCGAGCCAGCTGAAGCCGAACGCGATCGCCGTGGTGGTCGCGTTCGCCAGTTACCTTAGGGCGGAGAAGATCGAGTTCAGCCTTCTCGTCTTCCGCAAGGTGTTCTTGTTTCGCGCGTACAAGGATGGGACTGCTCATTTTGCGAGCCAGCATGTCACCGTCTGCGAGACGGTGAACAAGTCCCACTATTGGATGCAGAAGTTCATCCTGGTGAAGGGACCTTTCGGCAATATCTCTTACACCCCCACCCAGCGAGACGAGGCCGCTTATCGCCCTCCGGCCTCGCTAGGTGGTTGTGATGCGAGCTTGTACCAGTACCTCAAAGGAAAGAACTTTGAGGTCGCCTTCCTACGAGAGCGGGTGGACTTGTTGCCGCCTATCCCCTAAGGAGAAGTTTTGACTCGCGCTCGCCGATCTCCCCACTCCCCTCTCCTTCGATTAGCTAACGCTCTTAGTTATCTTTGCAGGAGAGCGTGAACTTCCACTCAACCCTCCGCACGCGCCTCCTTCCTCCCTCACCTCTGACCCACTCGCGAGCGTGGCCGCCGAGGCCTTCCGCGACGTCCCGAGCTCCTCGTCGGGGAAGAAGCGATCCCTTCCTCCACGCCGGCTCGCCTCGCAGGGAGCGGCGAAGAAGACCAAGAAATCCCCCTCCGCCGCCAAGGCGAAGGAGGTCGTGGACCTCTCCGAATCCGACCTCCCCTCTTCTCCTGCAGCGAATCAGGAGCCCGTCAAAGAGGGTGGCGAGCCGGGGAAGGCGGGCCCAAGCCGACGAGCCACACAAACTTCGGGCTCAACGTGAAGCTTGCGGACGCGGTTGGCGAGCCGGTGCTCGAGTGGAACCCTGATCAGAAGAAGATCGTCTGCTCCTCCCTCCTCCCTTCCTGGGTGGAGGGTGACAAAATCAGAGTTGAGGCGTTCGCCCTCGCCTTAGGGCTTTATGGTCGCGAGGAAGCCTCCCTCTTCCGGGCCTATACCCAGAAAGGGCTCGTGTACGAGGCCATGCGGGCCCAGTTCCGGGCGATGGAGCTTACCCATATGGTGGGTCGCCGCTACTTCACTGCGGACAAGGAAATCAAAGAACTCAACGTTGAGCTCCAGAAATCCACTATCGAGGTCGCGGAACTTAAAGGGAACGAGGCCTTCTCTGAGGGCATCCTCGCTAGCCTTCAAGGCGGACTGGTAAGCAATGCTTTGCAAAAATATTTTCCTGTCTCGCTTCGCTTTTCCTTTACTAACCCGCTTTTCGCAGGATGCCCAGTCCGTCAGGCAGCTTCACGCGAGGATCGCCGACCTGGAAATGGAGAATACTTGCCTCAATGCCTAGGTTCGTGATCTGACCCTTGCAATGCTTCCCCCCTCCTCCGCGAGCTGGAGCTCGCGGTCAGTCGCGAGAGGAAAAGGAAGCCGATCGCAAAAGGTCGATGGAGATCGCGGAGCTCATCCTCGACACTCTTAAAGGGGAGGACATGATCGTTCCCGATGCCATGGAGTTCACTGCGGAAGAAGTCATCCCTGACTTGTTCGCGCCAATCTCCGAGGCAGAGGATCGCGAGAGTGATTAAAGAGCTACCTGGCGAGCTGCCTCAATCTTTTGCTGTTTATAATGTAAAAACCTTTCTTTTTGCTGGCGAGCCTGCCGTTGGACTGTAATCTTTTGTGAGGAATGAAAAGAAACATTTTGTCTATCTTTCCAATGTTATTGCCTTACTTCTTATTCGCATGCGCCCTTTCATTCGTGCTCGTGTGATCCTGATTTTCTTATGCTCGTGCCTTTAAAACTTTCGTTTGATGCTCGCGCCCACGTCTCTTTAATTGACAATTCTCCCTTCACCGTATTGTACCTAGGTCGCTCTCGCCTCCTTCTCTTCTGCGGCGACGGTAAGACTCAGGTTATAGAACCTTATCCTTGCTTGGGATGTACCCTGTTGGGGAACCTTGCGAGCGGGGCCAGTATTAGCCTGCCTCGCCCGCACTCGCCTTTTGCGAGCTCTTATCGTTATCCATGGAACACCGCGAAGATGGGCCCTTTCTGGCTCGCCATCTTTACTCACGCCACTGAAATTCACTAGTAACTTTGCGAACAACGGACTCAGTCGCTCTGTCGCGATCTATTCCCATATGCGAACGGGCCCCTAGTCTTGCCTTGCCCGGGCTTTGAGGTCGCTTGCGAGCCAAGTCTCTCACTATGAGTAACCTATTTGCCTGCCTCCCCAGAGATCAACCTGACCCACCGTCTATGAGAGCCCGACAGCGGAATTGATCTGGGGCATTCCAACACCGAACCATTTGAAACATTGCCAGCCTCTCTTGAGATCAACCTGATCCACCGTCTATGAGAGCCCGGCAGCGGAATCAATCTGGGGCATTCCAGCACCAAAACCACTTGAAACATTGCCAGCCTCTCTAGAGATCAACCTGACCCACCGTCTATGAGAGCCCGGCAGCGGAATCGATCTGGGGCATTCCAGCACCAAACCACTTGAAACATTGCCAGCCTCTCCAGAGATCAACCTGACCCACCGTCTTTGAGAGTCCGGCAGCGGAATCGATCTGGGGCATTCCAGCACCAAACCACTTGAAACATTGCCAGCCTCTCCAGAATCAACCTGACCCAATGTCTATGAGAGCCCGACAGCGGAATCGATCTGGGGCATTCCAGCACCAAACCACTTGAAACATTGCCAGCCTCTCCAGAGATCAACCTGACCCACCGTGTATGAGAGCCCGGCAGCGGAATCGATCTGGGGCATTCCAGCACCAAACCACTTGAAACATTGCCAGCCTCTCCAGAGATCAACCTGACCCACCGTCTATGAGAGCCCGACAGCGGAATCGATCTGGGGCATTCCAGCACCAAACCACTTGAAACATTGCCAGCCTCTCCAGAGATCAACCTGACCCACCGTCTATGAGAGCCCGACAGTGGAATCGATCTGGGGCATTCCAGCACCAAACCACTTGAAACATTGCCATCCTCTCCAGAGATCAACATGACCCGCCGTCTATGAGAGCCCGATAGCGGAATCGATCGGGGGCATTCCAGCACCAAACCACTTGAAACATTGCCAGCCTCTCCAGAGATCAACCTGACCCACCGTCTATGAGAGTCCGGAAGCGGAATCGATCTGGGGCATTCCAGCACCAAACCACTTGAAACATTGCCAGCCTCTCCAGAGATCAACCTGACCCACCATCTATGAGAGCCCGACAGCGGAATCGATCTGGGGCATTCCAGCACCAAACCACTTGAAACATTGCTAGCCTCTCCAGAGATCAACCTGACCCACCGTCTATGAGAGCCCGACAGCGAAATCGATCTGGGGCATTCCAGCACCAAACCACTTGAAACCTACCATAGAGTTATTCCAAAATGCATGCATTGAGTAGGAAATATTCAAATTCAGTTACAAAAAATTGCTAAGGATAAAACCTCTTCAAATCATCCCCACTCCTGGCTCGGCCGAGAGATACCCCTTCCACATCCCGGAGGTTGTACCCTCCTGACTTGAGCACTTCACTTACAATGTAAGGCCCTTCCCATTGGGCTCTAGCTTGCCAACCGCGGCTCCTCTTCCGGCCGCGTCAACCTTCTTTAGTACTAGATCTCCCTTTTCAAAGTGTTTTATCCTGATGTGCTGGTCAAAGTATCTGGCCATCCGCCTCTTAACTTCCTCCTGTCTGACAGTAGCGAGGTCTCGGAGCTCTTCTACCAGGTCCAGGGAAAACCTTTTCTCTGCATCATTTTCTATCAACCATTCTCCATCTCCTTCACCTGCGGTGATCACCCTGAGGGTTTTGACTTTGAACTCTATCGGGAGAATGGCCTCGGTCCTGTGGGATAGTTTGAAGGGGGTCTCCCCAGTGGTCGTGCTCAGAGTGGTTCTCAAAGCCATAGGACCGAAGGTAGCTGCTCCACCCAATTGCCTCTGAGATTCTCTACCTTCTTCTTTAGTAGGTTGACGATTATCTTGTTTGCCACCTCCACCTGGCCATTGCTCCTCGGGTGATGGACCGACGCGAACCTGAGGTCTATGCCGAGTTGGGTGCAAAAACTAACCAATTCCTCACTGGCAACTAGGGTCCGTTATTTGTCACGATGGCTAGGGGGAGCCCATGCCTGCAAATGATTTCACCCCAAACGAAATTTCTCACTACCTGGGATGTTACCTTGGCCAGCGCCTTCACCTCGACCCATTTGGAAATATAATCTATCATCACCAGTAGGAACTTCCTTTGGCCGCTTGCCCGGGGGAAGGGGCCCACCAAATCCAATCCCCATATAGCGAAGGGCCACGGATCTGTGATGGTCTGCAACCTTTGAGCTGTGAGGAGTTGGAGTAGAGCATAGAGTTGGCACTTTGAACACTTCCTTGCGAATTCCACTGCATCCTTGCTGAGGGTAGGCCAGAAGTAGCCTTGCCTCATCACTCTCCCCTCCAAAGTCCGGCTCCCGGAGTGACTGCCACACTCCCCCGAGTGGATTTCTTGAAGGACCCTCGGGACCTCCTCCTCAGACACGCAACGAGCCAGGAGCCCCGAGAGTGTTTTTCGGTATAGAAACCCTGCATATAAGGAATAATATGCAGATTTGTACCTGAACTGCCGCTTGTCAACATCTCCCTCGGGGAACTTTCCCGATGTTTGGAAGGTGACGAAGGGATCCATCCATGATGCTCGCTGATCCACCGCCATCAGCCCCCCTTCTTAAATTGAAGGTCGAAAGAGTTCCGACACTGTTCCCCCTGCTCGAGGACCGAACTTGGCTAGTAGGTCCATCGGGGTGCTCTCCTCCCTTGGCACATGTGTGATGGAAAAAGTGCGAAATTGGCCGATGATCCCCTTGGCCTTCTCTAGATAGCGTTGGAGGGTCGGCTCCCTTGCTTCGAATTCTCCCCTGATTTGGCATGCCACCACCATGGAGTCCGTTGAGACCTCCACGTCCTGCACCCCTAGCTCATTATCCACCCGCAGGCCCGCTATCACTGCCTCGTAGTCGGCTTGGTTGTTGGTAATGGGGAAACGGATGCTCAGGGCCTGCTCAATCTTTATTCCCTGGGGGCTTATCAGGACGATTCCTCCTCCATAGGAATGCTTCACTGACGCACCATCCACTAGCATCTTCCAGGCGACCGGGGGAGGTGATTCATGTTCCCCTACTTTAGTTGTGTAGTCCACCATGAAATCCGCCACCGCTTGTGCCTTGATTGACGTCCTAGGCACAAATGTGATGTCGAACTCACTTAGCTCCACGTACCATTTGTCTAGCCTCCCCGAATGCTCCAGTCCCTCCATAACTTTGCGAAGCGGGTGGTCGGTCACCACTTTGATCGAGTGTGCTTGGAAGTATGGCCTGAGCTTCCGGGTCGATACCACCAAGGAGAACGCTAACTTCTCCAAAATCGGGTATCGGAGCTCTGCGTTTCTCAGCACTCGGCTGATGTAGAAGATGGGGAACTGCCTTCTCCCTTCCTCTCGGACCAACACCGAACTGACTGCCTCTGATCCTACCCCTAAGTATAGGGATAGGTTCTCCCCTTGCCTTGGACCCTGGAGTAGTGGGGTCTGGGTGAGTTGCCCTTTCAAAGCTTTGAAAGCTTCCACACATTCTGAGGTCCATTTGAACTTCTTGTTTCCCCGTAGCACCTTGAAGAAGGGGGCACAATTCTCACCCGCCTTGGAGAGGAACCTGCTGAGCCCGGCCAATTTTCCCGTGAGGCGTTGAACTTCCTTCGCGTTTCTTGGCGACCCCAACTCCAAGATTGCTTTACCCTTATCGGGGTTAGGCTCCACCCCTGCCGGGGTGAGCAAGTGGCCTAGGAATTTTCCCCTGCTAGCCCCGAAGACACACTTCAGGGGGTTGAGCTTCATCTTGTACTTTCGCAAAGTCCCAAAAGTCTCTTCAAGATCTCGGAGGTGAGACTTGAGGTCCCGACTCATTACCATGAGGTCATCAACATAGACCTCCAGGTTCCTTCCCTTTTACTCTCGGAAGACCCTGTCCATCATCCGTTGGTATGTAGCCCCTGCATTCTTGAGTCCAAAAGGCATAATCTTATAACAATAGCATCCATCACCCGCGATGAAGGAGACATCTTTGATGTCGAGAGGGTGTATGCGAATTTGGTGATAAATTGAAAAAGCATCTAGAAAAGACATTACAGAGAAACCGACGGCTGAGTCAACCATCGCGTTGATTCTACCCAAGGGGTAACAATCCTTGGGGCATGATTTATTAAGCAAGGAAAAATCTACACACATTCTCCATTTACCATCCCCTTTTTTCACCATCACTACGTTGGAGACCCAGCCGGGGTATTGGATCTCCGATACAAAACCAGATTTAATGAGCTTGTCCACCTCCTCCCGAATTGGTGCCCCCAGCTTGTCAGCAGTGGACCTCTTCTTTTGGCGGATGGGGCGAGTGCCGGGATCGAGGTTAAGGCGATGGCACGCCACATCTGCGTCGATCCCCGGCATCTCTGCAGCACTCCATGCAAAGACATTCACGTTGTCTTGGACGCAAGCCGAGACCTTCCTCCGGTCCTCCGGGCTGAGCTCCCCGCCGATCCTGATCTTTTCAATTGTTCCGGCCTTTGTGGTCACCTCCACCTCTACCACCTCCTCCACAGCTTCCAACCTGGATTGCTCCCCCCAGGTATTGTTCTCCTTGCCGCCATACGCGAGCCCCCTGGCTCCTTCTTCCATCTCTTCCTCTTCCACCACCATCAACTCTTCCGCTCCTTCTCCCGAGGCCTCTTCTTCCTTCTCTCCCTCTTTCCCCTCCTCCGCCCTAGGCCTTTCAACGACCCCTTCCTCGGCATGAACTACTCCTTCCCCCCTCCTTCCTTCAAACCTCTCCTCTTCTTCGGCCTCGGCCACCTCTTCCATCACCTTGTCCAACTACTCCGCTTCTCCCATCCAAGAGACGGTGTTGACGACAGTCACATATCACTGCCTCGCCACCTTAGGGTCTCCCTGGACACGAATCTGGATTCCTCCTGTGCTAAATTTGAGACACTGGTGGAAGGTGGATGGGACGCATCAGAATGCGCTGATGAGAGGCCTTCCGAAGATGGCGCTGTAGCTGCTGGGGGCATCCACTATCACGAAGCGGTAGTTCCGAGACTGCCCCCCCAAGGTCACATGGAGTCCCACTCCGCCTTCCACTTCTTTCCTCTCTCCCGAAAACCCAAACAGAGGGCCATCTGAGGCCAACACCCTTCTGGCCTCCACCTTCATTTCATCAAACACCCTCTTGAAGATGACGTTGACCGAGATCCCATTGTCCACGAGAATTCGAGACACCGTGAAGTTCTCGATGGTAGTTTGGATAACCAATGTGTCGCAAAAAGGGTCCTCATGACCCGGCATATCCCTTTGGGAGAAAGTGATTTTTTCGGCGATGGGTGGAGCTGTGGATGTTGAAGCCACGCTCCGACGGTAGATGGTATGAAGGCTTGCCTTGCGGGTTGCCTCTACCCCCACTCCCCCGTGGATCACCCCGATCCCTCCTCGGGTCCCCAGATCGACCCTGTCTTCACACCTCTCCTCCTCGTCCTCCCGAGGCAGGACTTCCTCGATCCTCACCTGCTGTTACTGCCGCGGCACCGACACTCTAGCTCTTTTTGTCTCCAAGAATTCGGGACAGGTGGCCATTGCGTGACTGATGAGTGCCATTTATATACACTTTTATGGACTCATTTGGGCTAGTTTTCACGCACTTGCACTTCATTTTTAGTTCATTAATGCTTATATTTCACTTGTTCACTCTTCTCACACTAAGTGCACTTTTAGGCCCGTTGTGGTGTGTAATTGCATGCTTTGTGATGAGTCCTGATCATATACACATTTATGGACTCATCCGGGCCGTTATTTAGTCATTTCTCCGCACTTTAGCCTTGTTTTAGTTTATATTTGATAATCCATGCTAGGTGCACATCTTGGCCCACTTTGGTGTGATTTTCGTGTTTTTTGTCTTTAGTAGTATTCTTGTGCTGTTAGGTGCCACTTTCAGTGGCTAGATCTGTGGTTATGCTGGAATAGGAGTCGTGCAAGTGTTCCCGGTGCAATTCTGCACAGGAACACTGCGCACGATCACCGGTTCTATTGCGCACGACCACTGGTCGTGCGCCACTGATCGTGTGCACTTAACCCTTTTTCACGAGTTCTGTTTGGTGCAGTGCGCACGACCACCAACGCCAGTGCGCACGACCACCGGTCGTGCGCCACTGCTCGTGCGCACTGATCATTTATTTTCCGAGTTCTGTTTGCTGTAGTGCGCACGACCATCGACTCCAGTGCGCACGACCACCGGTCGTGCGCGACTGGTCGTGCGAACATTATCTTCTATAAACTCCATTTCTTGCAGGTTCTACCCAGACAGGCGCACGATCACAGGATTCTAGTGCGCACGACCACTGGTCGTGCACCAATGACCGTGCGCACTGTTTAATTCAGCGCCTATATAATGACCTGTTCGCGAATTAGGTCGGGAGGAGGCATTTGGACTCCGTTCCGTCCGCCGTTTTCGCCATTTTCAGAGGGTTTTCATCCCCTAGGCCTCCTCCATCATCCAAGGGCTTGCAAGAAGGGATCCTACACTCATTTTGATCGCTAAGGAAGAAGTTCTTCGCATTAGACGTGGCCGGATGGTAAATCGCTGGAGAAGACGGGTCCATTGGGAGGTGTGACAGCCCTCCTCTACCCCGGACGCAGTTGGGACCGAGCTAGGATGCGGAATGACAACCCGGTGCTTCCTACCGTGAATCTACAACGAGACTCCGGATTCGGTCGTATTTCTTGCCTTTTTCTTCTACTTGTGTGGTTATATTTGTTGTAATCTCTTTATTTAGATGATGAATGCTATGAACCATGTGTATTATTGCTTATTTCATGATTTTGGAATTATCTAGTTCATTTGTGTTATTGAGGTGCGCCCTATTCCATCTCCCACTCCACCACCGTGACTGGTGCCGCACTAGCAATTGCTTGTGGCGTGCTTATTGTGACGAGGTGCTTGCGACCCTCATTCCGCATGCCTTCTCGCCCATCCGCCCTTTCGACGCAGCGCGCTCAAGGCCTGCTTAGTCTCCATCTCGCCAATCGAAGCATTGCATAGCGGCATTGCATAGGAGTAGGCGTAGTATTTTATTTTATTATTCGCAAACCAAACCAACCATCCATTGTAACACCGACCAAGGACTTCGATCTCAAGTCCTTCCTCGATATTAAATTCCACCTTACTGTGTTCCTCAAGAGACCGACACTCGGGGATTTTCCCCATTATTATTACTTGCGCGACCGGTGCACTTGCCGAAAATATCACATCAAGTTTTTAGCGCCGTTGCCGGGGAACACAGACGTGTGAGTTTTCTTGAGAGGGAGAGCTGAGAGAGAGAAGTTTCTTCCAGTGTTTATAGCCGCCTTTTTATTTTTGTTTGCTTTTTAAATTTATATTGTTTGTTTTTATTTCTTCTCTCCTATTTTAAAGTTTTAAGCAAGTTTAATCCAAGGAGTTTTATTAGTTTGTGTAGATTTCCTTGCAAAGAATTTCAGCCTCTTTATATCTGCTTTTATTATTGAAAATGTCTTCATGGGATATTTCTCCTGGCACTTACGACATGATGGACTATTATTTAGACCAAATGAATGAATTAAATGCTAGGCAGTGTAGGAACATTGTTTGCTTGCTGTGTCGAGAAGAGGGTCATGAATTGAAGGACTGTCCTAGTCTTGTCAAGCCTGACCGCCGCTCCTCCACTCAGGACGACATTGTCCCTATCACTCATTCTTTACCCATGGAGGTTGTTGTACCTTCTACCCCAGAGCCTGTTTCGTGCATGGACTCCTCACTCCCTGTGTTTGGCTTCACGCCCAGTGATGATGATCACTCATCCGTTTGTCAACAGGGAGAGGAATGGGAGATCCTAAATGCACCTGAGTTTGACGAGGAAAGTATTCTTTCCATCGGGGAGGCTTTAGCAGATCTTTTTGCTGAGGAACCAAACCTTCTCGTTCCTCCAGTTTCTTTGCATACTTTTTCTACGCACATTCTTTATGATCCTATCGAAGTAAAGGAGCTGGGTGATGCTTCTGACTCGAAGGGTGCTCCAAAGTGGGTTGAGGAGGATACTATCTCTGATGAGGAGGTTTACACTTCTTCATGGGACGAGGAGGTCCAAACCACCACTGAGGACCCTGAGTTCTTGAGTTCTCCTCACCATGATACTTACGATGATGATAGCGATCTATCCTTGGATCCTGCTGGGAGTGAGACCGGGACCACTCCCCCGCTGTTTGATTATTTATGTCATTCTTCTCTTTTATTTCCTAACCCCCCTTCTCCATCTGAGCCTGTGCAGGTTGAGTCTTCACAGGTACTTCAGGAGGACTTGGAGATTCTTGCCCGAGTCAATGATGATTGCATCCTCATATGCGAGGAGGTTGACCCCTCCTCCGTTAAGGAAGCCTCATTCGTTGCCTCCTCCTCCTGTAAACTTGCTGTGGACGATACCTTGCTAGGCAAGGATGTGTTTTGTGAGTTGAGTAAGGACCAGGCTGCATCCTTTTCTTACATTCTCTACCCTCTACCTGTGAGGAGCAGGTATCATTATTTAGGTAGAGGGGTGACTATTCTATCACCGTATCAGTACCCGCAACCGAAATGGATATTGGAACAGTTACCTGTGCATTTTCTCTTCCATAGGCCCATTAGTTAGAACCCTTATGTTTTTCAAATAAGTCGTGCTGGGATGACAGTAACCCCAGTAGTTATCTTTATTTACCCTGAAATTTTATTTTGTCTGGTTTAGTTGAGTTTGTGTTAAGGCTATGAATGTCTCGCTGCGTGTGCTGACTCCTGGTTGTGCGTAAATTGCACGATGGATGGAGTTTTTACTAAAATTTTGGCCGCTTGGAAAATTCCTAAGGCGCACGATCACTGGTCGTGCGCACTACTTATCGCGCACGACCACTGGTCGTGCGATCGGCCCAGATTTTTATAAAAAGCCCGTCCGCCCGAGCCTTTCGCGCACGATCTAGGGTTTTCGTTCTCCGACGTCCGTGCGCCGTTTCTGCCTGCTTGCCGCCGATCGTGCGCCTCCTTCCCTTCCGGTGAGCCCATTCCCTATTTCTCCTCCTTCCTTTGCCCTCCTACCACCATGAGCTCCAGAGATCGCCAAAATGTCTACCAACGCTCCGGCCGCACTTCCGCCTCTCCCGCTCAGATCCTCGCTAGGATGGCTACCTTTTCCAAAGATTCGCACACGAGGCGATTCAACTCTCTTAAGGAGAAGCCATTCCTATCACAGCGCCTAGTGGATTGGAATGAGTTGAACTCTATCGGCGATAATGGGGAGTTGGGTGAGGCCGTCCGCCAACGGTATTCTTTCAATCACTGGAGTGGGGTGCTTGGGTGCAATGATCTCGGGTACCGGGAGCTCACCTTGGAATTTCTTGCTACGTTTGAGTGGGAAGTGTTGCCCTCCGGTCAACGTCCGGGAAAGTGCTCTTTCCGAATTTTGGGCAAGGTTTTCACTCTCTCCTTATCCGAGTTGGCGGTGCACGCTGGATTTTACACCGAAGCCGAGGCCACGACGATCCCTTTTCTGGATTTGGATGTCTCCTTCCCTGATGGTGTTACCCCGCGTGCCGCGTGGTGTGCCCTCACGGGTCGTGATGAAGAATATGTGGCCAGAAAAAGCAAATCCACATGGATCGTCGCGCCTGCTCTCCGATACCTGCAGCACGTCCTTAGCCACTCTCTTGTCGCCCGTGCCCTTAGTCAGAATGTAGTGGGGTGGCAAGATCTGATCTCCCTCTATAGTATGGAATTTCGGCAGCCTTTGCATCTTGGCTACATGCTAGCTTTCTTCTTCCACCACGAGGCCACTTACGGTCTCACAGGTGCCATTGGTGGTGCCTACTATATTACCCGCATTGCCAAAAGCCTGGGGGTTTGGAGTCATCTGCCTCCGATGGTGCAGGTGACTGCGCCCTCCTTCATCACTCGGGCCACCATGGTGAGCTTCCATCTATTACGGGTCGTGGGGAAGAAGAGTAGTAGACGCTTTGTGGTCGTGATGCCGGGAGATGCGCCCAGGGAGAGGCAAGGCGACGAGGAGCACGGAGAGCCGGCTGAGCCGCCAAATACTCACCGCGAGGTAGCCCTTCTGCAGCCGCGAAGGCATTCATTTCAGCAGGAGCGGAGAGCCAAGGAGGAGGGCAGTTCGTCAAGAGCGCCAGAGGTGCCAAGTTTCGATCGGCGCCTCTCCGATTTGGAGGCAAACCAGTACTGGCTTACGGATTTCGTCTATCAGCAAGCACTGCGGGGAGGGCTAAACATCCCCCCACCTCCGGGTCGGGCCGCATCATCTTCCAGACGGTCGCCGTCCGTTGTGGTGTTAGATAGCGACAGCGACGACGAGTGATCTTCCTCCCTGCATGCGAGATATTCTAAGCCGTGCTTTCTGTTTAGTTTCTTTTGTTGAGTCGTTTGAACTCCTTCTCTTTTGATGTTTGTAATAATAACATTTTGCTTGTGGAATGCTCTTCTGGGCATAGTTTTATTTATTCAGCTTTTTCTGTTCCCTTATTTTGTGTGCGAGTGCTCAATATTTATTGCAGGAACAAGTTCACTCCCATGGGTGATAACTTAGAATTCTTGATTTTTTTTTGTGCTCTCACATGTTTAGTCCAGTTTTTACTATTTTTGTTGCTCTAGTGTATAACTTTCAGGTGGCCTTTGTTTCTCATGAGAGCGGATGCTGCGGACTATTCTTGATCATTTACGCCAATCGTCTGGTATGCTCATTTCTGAGCATTGGGTAACACTTCCTCCCCTCTTTTTGCTTCAATTTCTAGATATATCGCTTAGCTTAAGTCTGGGGGAGCGGTTGTTGTTATCCAATGTGCACATGCTGCATTGCATACTAGAAGGTTGCTTTTTATTTATCATTTTCATTATCATCGTTGCATTCTTCTCACACCACTTCACCCACTTGAGTGCGTGCTTGTCTTTTTGTTGTTCCGTTTAAACTAGTTTGGTTGGAATGTGAAATAGGTTGTTAACGCAGGAATTATTATTTGGAGTGCGATGTTGACTCATGTAGTGTTCTAGTCACTTCGCATGCTATGGTAGAATTTGTGTAGAACTAGATTTTCTTTATGCATCTAATTTATGTTTAGTATTTCTGCGTAAATTTAGATTTAATATACTCAAGTGGTGAATTCGAATGAAATCGACGATAACCCGGTGTTGTGTGTGTGCGGTTGCTAGTCGTGTGTTGCTCGAGTCGGGAGGAAGGTTTATCTTTCTCGTGGGCTAAGAACTTGCCCCAAGCGACTCTCGAAGCATGGGTGAGAGCTACTCGTTGAGTCAAGCATGATGTAGGCCACCCTTTGGCTAGTTTGAGCTTTGTTATTCCATGTCCATTTCATTCACCGTTGCAAGCCCATTTTGTGCCTACCATTCCTTTGTACAGCCCCTCTTCATCCACCAAAGCCTGAAGCCTATCCTACTCCCGCAACCAAATTGTTTTTAACTGCGCTCATAATTCTAAACTTGTGTGGAGTGTGGAATCCTTGTGTTATGAAGGGAAAATAAATTCTGTCTGCTGATTTTAAACCAACCGGGGGTTCAATAAAAGAAGTAAAATATGTAAAAGAAAAAAAAAAGAGTATTTTGAAAAAAAAATCCTCCCTAGCTAAAAACAGAAAATCTGTTGGTATTTTTGAAGTAGGCCGTGTGCACACCTGGTTTTCAGGATAAGTCTGGGGGTGTGTCACACGAGCATAGTTTGTTGGTCTTGTGTGGTGCAGCGTTCCGTTAGCTCACTTGGGTTGCGTAGCCACCGCGTTTAACTTTGAATATCATACCGTAACCTAAGCCCCGTTCTAATCCAATAAGTCCTACTGATTTGATTTGCGAGTTTGCTAGCGTCGTGGAGAGAGTGTGACCGGGCAAGCGTATGGTTCACGACGGTGATGGATTTCAGCGGAGTTATTCTTAAGCCCCGATCTTTTGCAACACCCGCCTCAGTGTCTCGTCACTTTCATACCGGGCATGATCGTCAAATTCTTCATAATTCACCAATTGAGTACATCTAAATATTTAATTACGCTTTAATACTCTTGTAAATTATTTAGCATATTTAGAATCTCCTTCTACTAAATTCTCTACTTGCATGCGTATGTTACTTCGCACCGTACTCCTTTGTGTAATTATCTATGTTAATTATCGTTTTCACGCTCCGCCGGATTCGTTTGCTCGGGACGCGCAAACAGTTAAGTCTGGGGGTGTGATGAGTCCTGATCATATACACATTTATGGACTCATCCGGGCCGTTATTTAGTCATTTCTCCGCACTTTAGCCTTGTTTTAGTTTATATTTGATAATCCATGCTAGGTGCACATCTTGGCCCACTTTGGTGTGATTTTCGTGTTTTTTGTCTTTAGTAGTATTCTTGTGCTGTTAGGTGCCACTTTCAGTGGCTAGATCTGTGGTTATGCTGGAATAGGAGTCGTGCAAGTGTTCCCGGTGCAATTCTGCACAGGAACACTGCGCACGATCACCGGTTCTATTGCGCACGACCACTGGTCGTGCGCCACTGATCGTGTGCACTTAACCCTTTTTCACGAGTTCTGTTTGGTGCAGTGCGCACGACCACCAACGCCAGTGCGCACGACCACCGGTCGTGCGCCACTGCTCGTGCGCACTGATCATTTATTTTCCGAGTTCTGTTTGCTGTAGTGCGCACGACCATCGACTCCAGTGCGCACGACCACCGGTCATGCGCGACTGGTCGTGCGAACATTATCTTCTATAAACTCCGTTTCTTGCAGGTTCTACCCAGACAGGCGCACGATCACAGGATTCTAGTGCGCACGACCACTGGTCGTGCGCCAATGACCGTGCGCACTGTTTAATTCAGCGCCTATATAATGACCTGTTCGCGAATTAGGTCGGGAGGAGGCATTTGGACTCCGTTCCGTCCGCCATTTTCGCCATTTTCAGAGGGTTTTCATCCCCTAGGCCTCCTCCATCATCCAAGGGCTTGCAAGAAGGGATCCTACACTCATTTTGATCGCTAAGGAAGAAGTTCTTCGCATTAGACATGGCCGGATGGTAAATCGCTGGAGAAGACGGGTCCATTGGGAGGTGTGACAGCCCTCCTCTACCCCGGACGCAGTTGGGACCGAGCTAGGACGCGGAATGACAACCCGGTGCTTCCTACCGTGAATCTACAATGAGACTCCGGATTCGGTCGTATTTCTTGCCTTTTTATTCTACTTGTGTGGTTATATTTGTTGTAATCTCTTTATTTAGATGATGAATGCTATGAACCATGTGTATTATTGCTTATTTCATGATTTTGGAATTATCTAGTTCATTTGTGTTATTGAGGTGCGCCCTATTCCATCTCCCACTCCACCACCGTGACCGGTGCCGCACTAGCAATTGCTTGTGGCGTGCTTATTGTGACGAGGTGCTTGCGACCCTCATTCCGCATGCCTTCTCGCCCATCCGCCCTTTCGACGCAGCGCGCTCAAGGCCTGCTTAGTCTCCATCTCGCCAATCGAAGCATTGCATAGCGGCATTGCATAGGAGTAGGCGTAGTATTTTATTTTATTATTCGCAAACCAAACCAACCATCCATTGTAACACCGACCAAGGACTTCGATCTCAAGTCCTTCCTCGATATTAAATTCCACCTTACTGTGTTCCTCAAGAGACCGACACTCGGGGATTTTCCCCATTATTATTACTTGCGCGACCGGTGCACTTGCCGAAAATATCGCATCACTTTGTTGTTGGGGGCAAGCACAATGTGCTCCCCATTCTTTTTCTGTGTTTATCTAGTGCTGCTGGTATTTTCCAAGCTGTTTTATCTTGTATACAGGTGGTCGGATCATCCAATTTTCCCCCAGAATTCATGATTGTGTGCAACGCATGATCGTGCATTTCCTTGACACACGGACGATTGCGGTCGTGCGTTCTCGTCTGGGCAGAAAACAGGATATCTGAGTTTGGTCGTGCGTTTTGACGTACGGGCGAAATTGCCCGTGCGTGAGTAAAACACACGGTCCCCCGTTTCTTCCCATTTTTAGCTTTTTTGAATTTACCCGTGCGTTTTGACGCACGGGCGGATTTGCCCGTGCATGAGTAAATCGCACGGGCGGCGCAGCTTCGTCTTCACGCCAGTTTTTATCATTTATTATCGCACGGTCCACGCACGGTCGTGCGTTCGACCGTGCGTGACCAATTTCTGACTATTTTTCTATATAAGCTGCAGATTCCGCCCTAATGAATCGAACTTCTTTCCCGCATCCAAGAGCTCCAGTTTCGCCCATTTTGCCGCTCCATCGCCGCCCACCATCTGGAGGTGCTCCGGATATATTCTTCACGCCAATCTCGAGTCGGAGTATCCTCTCGGCCTCCTCCATCATTCAGAAGCTTCCAAGCTCCATTTCAACTGATTTTGCACTATATCCTTGGAGTTCTCCGACAAGATCGTGGCTGAAGGCTATTGACGAAGAAGACAGGTCCATTGGGAGGTAGTGACAACCCACTTCTACCCCGGACGACATTTGAAGACCGAGCCCGGACGAGGATTGACAACCCTAAATTCCGGCCGTGAATCTCCGACGAGTCTTCATGCTTCGGTTGTAATCTTACCCCCTCCTTGTTATTTTTGCTGATTCAATTTGATGTGTGTGGTTGTATGTTTCTATATGAATGATGTCCATAAACCATAAATATTATTAGTGTAATTTTCCATGGTTTTGTGGTTATGTTTGTGGTTTATGTGATTTGAGGAGCGCCCCATTCCATCCTCCATCCCGCCGTCATGTTCGTGTGCCGCACTAGCAATTACTAGTGGTGTGCTTGTCGATGAGGTGCTTGTGACCCTCATTCCGTAAGACTACTCGTCCATCCACCTAGTGAAGCGTGGCATAGGTAATCCAGTCGCCTAATGAAGCAGCGCACTCAAGGCTTGCACAGTTCGATTCCGTTTGCCTACTCGTCCTTCCGCCCTTTCGAAGCAGCGCGCTCAAGGCCTGACTAGTCTCCATCCCTCCAAGCGAAGCATTGCATAGCGGCATTGCATAGGAGTAGTTATAGCTCTTTTACTTTATTTTCCACAAACCAAATCACTCCCCTTTCGCATCCATCCGACATAAAGGACTTCAATCTCAAGTCCTGCCTCAATAGTAAACTCCACCTTACTGTGTTCCTTGAGAGATTCGATACTTGGGGATTTACTTCCTCATATTATTACTTGAACGATCGGTACACTGCCGTTTCGTGCCGCAGTCTTGCTACCGCCTATAGCGGTATGCTAAGATTTGCGCATCAAGTTTTTGGCGCCGTTGTCGGGGATCACAGACGTGTGAGTTGTTGTAGAGGGAGACAAGAGATAGTAGTTCTTCCAGTGTGTATAGCCGCCTTATTATTATTATTTTGCTTTTTAATTATATAGTGTTTGTTATTATTTCTTCCTCTTCTGTTTTTAAGTTTTAGGCAAGTTTAATCCAAGTAGTTTTATCAGTTTGCGAAAATTTCCTGGCAAAGAATTTCAGTTTCGTTTTATCTGCTTTAAGTATTGAAAATGTCTTCATGGGATATTTCTCCTAGCACTTACGACATGATGATCTATTATATAGACCAAATGAAGGAGTTAAATGCTAGGCAATGTAGGAACTTTATTTGTTTGTTGTGTCGAGGAGAGGGTCATGAATTGAAGGACTGTCCGAGTCTTTTCAATCCTGACCGCTGCTCCTCCACTCATGACAACATTGTCCTGATCACTCATTCTTTACCCATGGAGGCAATCGTGCCCTCTACCCCCGAGCTTATTTTGTGCATGGACTCCTCACTCCCTGTGTATGGCTTCACTCCTAGTGATGACGATCACTCATCTGTTGGCCAACAAGGAGAGGAATGGGAGCTCCTAGAAGCACCTGAGTGGGATGAGGAAAGTATTCTTTCCATCGGGGAGGCTCTAGCAGATCTTTTTGCGGAGGAACCAAATGTTTTTGTTCCTCCAGTTTCTTTGCAAGATTTTTCTACACACATTATTTATGATCTTATCAAAGTGAAGGAGTGGGGTGATGCTTCTGACTCGGAGGGTGCTCCAAAGTGGGATGAGGATGTCATTTTCCCTGAAGGGGAGAATGAATACTTTGAACACGATGGTGCACCTCGGTGGGATGAGGAGGACACTCTCTCTGATGAGGAGGTTTGCATTTCTTCATGGGACGAGGAGGTCCAAACCACCACTGAGGCCCCTGAGCTCTCAAGTTCCCCTCGCTATGATACTTACGATGATGATATTGATCTATCCTTGGATCCTGCCGGGAGTGAAACCGGGATCACTCCCATAATTACAGATTATTTATGTTGATGAGTACTTTTTGTACTCATCTTTTAGTATAATTCTAATGTAATTATAATATGAATTTGTATAAATTGTATGTTTTATCTTATAATAATCATTCCTTTTTATTTCTACCACTAATTTAAGTTTAGTTTATGTTTTGCAGGTTTTCTGGGCACTTTGAGTAAAATTGTCAAGTACACGCCCAAGGTCACGGGCGTGACCAAGGGGTGTGACAGCCTAGATGTGTTCCAGACCCGATGCCGCCACCCTAGGAGCATTCCGTGAAAATTCGCCAAGTACACGCCCCAGGTCACGGGCGTGACCTCGGGCGTGACCCAGTGTCACGGCCGGGACCCGCCACCAGCATCCCGAGCACGCCTCCACGTCATTTAAAGTTACACGCCCCTGGTCACGGGCGTGACCAGGGGGCGTGACATCAAGCCACGGGCATGACTCGCCCCGCATTTCTTCCCGCCAGAGTTTCCCGCCAGCAGCACTATTTCAAGATTACACGCCCCAGGTCACGGGCGTGACCTAGGGCGTGACATGGCTGAAACGCCCGCATTTACTCCAGAAGACGCCCTCTCCGCTGCTGCTTCGATCACGCCCCTTACACGCCCTTGGTCACGGGCATGACCAAGGGCGTGTAACCTCAACTTTTCAGCTATATAAAGCCAGCTCCAGCAGATGTTCAGGGACCGAATTTTTTAGGACTTAGACTTTTCTTTTCATGTTTTAATTTCATGTTTAGTAGTTCTTGTATGTCCTTTTTCTTATTAGCATTTGTAGTTTTCAATTCTGTAGTTATAATTTTCAATTCCTAACTTGTAATTTTCTTTAGCAATTTAATAAAATAGTTGTTTTCTTCTCTCATTCCCCTTTCTTATTTTATCATGCACTTCTTTTTATTTTTTTTGTTAAATTCCTTCATCTCCATGAGTAGCTAAAATATTATTAGTACTCGATCAAGGTGATCCAAGGAATGATATAAGTCATGAAATAATATATAGTTGCTATTTATCTTTTCGAAAATGCTTAAGATTTACCCTTGATTTCAAGATAACAAGATTAGATTTTCGATATATAATTCTTGTTCTTGTTTTCATTCTTTAGTTAGCCGAGAGGCTCATAAGACGAATCGATCACTCAAGGATAAAAAAGAGTAGAATGCAATCCTCGAGAGAGGACGACGTTACCCTTCTGGATTGGAGTAAAAGCTAATAGCGGGATTCAATTCGATAAGGTGAGTTTTAGGGGTTTCGATTCTAGAACGAGAGTTCGATTGATCAACCTAAACTCAGGTGAGCGCATCCTCGAGAGAGGTGCGTTCATACTTCGGGAATCTCCACGGTCAAAGCTATTTTGTTAAGAGAATGCATTTTTATTCTTTGTTCTTATTTTTATCTCCAAGGTGATTCAAAGATCGAGTGCTAATCGTTCTTCTAATTCTTATTTTTATTTTCTTTTTGCAAAATCAACCTCAAGTTTTAATTGATAAAATAATAGAGATTTTCTTGAAGTAAGAGTACTTGATGATTACTTGGGCTTCTTCTTTTTGTTTTATAAATAAAAGATAACCTTTATATTAAGAGTTTAGAATTGGCGGATATTTTCGAAGAGTCTCGCAAGTACTCCTACTTTGAGAAATTAACCGTTATCCTATCGAAGGATAGAAGTAACGATCTTTTTCTTCTTTCGGAATATTGACAATTACGCTTCGGCTACAATGCCGAATTCTATTGAATGGAATAGTAGAAAAGGAGAGTTTTGCACTAAATGAGTTTGAAAAGCTGTGTTTGAATTTTTAGTCCAAATTAATCATTTGATAAAGGCAAGTATACCTTATCGCAAGTAATACAGGATATTTTTAGAAAATATCGGGATCGTATATTTCCGCGGGTCGTGTTGATTATGCTACTTCGAGGGACGAACTATTATTTTATCGGAGTAATATTTTTAGTTGGTTTAACTAGAGTTCTAAATGATAAAATGCGAAAGATGATTTAAGCGATTTACTAGAGTTCTAAGTGATGAGAAATATAGCGCGCGACGTCGAATTACCTTGAGACGAAAATAGATTTTTCGTAGAATTAAAAGTGATGACTTTTCAAAATATTAAGATGACTTGGCCGTGGAGGTTCCATAATTATGAACGCTCCTCTCTCGAGGGTACGCCCACCTGAGATTATGAATATTCGACCGAACTCTCGTTCTACAATCGAATGTTCTTAATACTCGCTTTATGTTGCGAACCCCGCTATTGGGTTTTTATTTCCAATTCGGGAGAGTTACCTCGTCCTCTCTCGAGGGTAGAGCGCACTTCTCTTTACCCGTGAGTGATCAGTCCGTACACACGAGCCTCTCGGCTAACTAGGTACGAAAACGGAAATGAAAACCACACATCGATTATGTGGCTCCACTCAACGTGATTCTCGGGTAAACCTTAAGCGTTAATTATTTTAGAAAGAGATATTTTAATTTTTATAGAAAAACTATTTTTGTGTCCCAATGCTCTTCGACGTCGTGCGCTAAAGGAAATTAGCCACTCATCGGAATGGAGACGGCATTATCGGTTGAAAAATACATGTTTGATAATTAAAGCGGATATAAGCGGATAAAAAGGAAATAAAAAGACTTATATAAAAACAGTAATAATATCCGTCCCAACCACCTTAAACAAGTGCTAAAAAGTTCTTAGCCTCTTATTTAAGAAGGGGGTGGTATAGAAATGAAAAGACTTATAAAGGTGCAGAAATAATATCCATCCCAACCGACTTAAATAAGTGCTAAAGTAAATTAGCCTCTTATTTGAGAAGGGGGTGGTATATAGCAGTTATATAAAGACTGAAATAAAAACTAAGCTACAAAAAAGGAAAATACTATCTCATACACGCACACACTCTAAAAGAAACTGAAAAAGAAAGCGTTTAAAATGAAAGCGATAAAATAAGGCGAAAAAGAAAACGATAAAACTATTTTATGAAAGCTTGTAAATCTAAGCTATGAAAACAGTAAACCTAGATTATGAAAGCAATAAAACTAACTATAAAAGCAATAAAACTAAATTATGAAAGCAATAAAGCTAAACTCATACACGCACACACACTAACATTAATAAAAAGAAGATGATCCAAATGAGAAAAACATCATTTTATTTCTGAAATCAGCATTACAACTAGACTAGGAAGACGAAAAAAAACTACAAACGAACTTAAACTGAATTGCAGAAGAGAAGCTCACAATCACTCAAAAGAACTCACAATACAACAAAAACCACTCAAAATTTGGATGAAAATTACTTCAGCCGAGCCCCTCTATTTATAGGGAAAATTTGAGTTTTACACGCCCTAGGTCACGGGCGTGACTTGAATGTCACGGCCGTGACTTAGGGCGTGACATTTGCTCGGCTGTATTCGCCGCCTTCTGGAAGGTCTGGCCGTCAAACATGGCTGCACACGGGCGTGACTTGGTATGTCACGGGCGTGACTTGGTGAGTCACGGGCGTGACTATGGGTGGCTGATGTCGGCAGCATGGGTGCGGCTTCGAGACGTGACGCGCTGGCGGCTCACGGGCGTGACTCTGCTGGAACACGGGCGTGACTTGTAGAGTCACGGGCGTGACTTGATCAACTCTTCGAGATTTCACCTGAAAACGGCTGCCAGCTGGAAATTTGGCTTTTAAAATTACACGCCCTTGGTCACGGGCGTGTCTGAGGGCGTGACCTGTGAAAATTTTGCAAAAAATTGCAAAAACAAAAATAAAACTAAGTTAGAAACCAGAAATAATAAAGAAGCAATTTATTCATTAATTTACATAGAAAATTCACAATATTAATTAAAACTATACTAATACTTATACCAAAAATACATATATTTTATTACTTATCAAATACCCCCATACTTAAGCTTTTGCTATTCCAGGGCAAAAGTAAGAGAGATCTATACGGGTTTAACATAAGTTCTAATTTTTGGCTATCGTTTTATTTTAATCATAAGAGACTGAAAAATAAAAATTCGGAGTAATAAGAGTTAAGTCCTAAATTATGCAAATGATTTAAGTAGAAGAAATGTCCTGGCCAAAAGACTTCTTAATTAACCAAATAGCAAACAAAATTGCAATCATTAGTAAACGAGATTAGATCGAAATTATAATAACCTTTGTTTAAAGAAACATAAAGGAAAAATATAAGTTACTAATTATGCTCTCAAATGATTTTTTGAATTAAAACTAGAAACAATAATTTGGTTAAGGGAAAAGGGGGTAAAAAGCCTTGGCAAATAGAAGAGTACTTGGATTAGGGGTGATGAATTGTATCATCTCACCCCTCTTATAAAGTTTCCTTTGACTCCCATCGTTGGTGTACGAGGGACGAGGGAAAATTGACCTTTTTAATTAACCCAATGCCTGTGTTTACGGAATTTGCAATTCCCATTGACATAGGATTTCTTTTAACAAATATTGGGTGCCTATGTTTACGGAATTTTTGTATTCCCATTGACATAAGATCTTTTTTTTTTCTTCTTTTTGTGTTTTTGCCATGCTAAATTGGTGTATACAAGGGGTTTTCAAGAGAAATTCTAGAATAATAAAAAAAAGTTTTGAGAGCAACCTTAGTAAGTTGAATATTCCTAGATTCCTGAAGACATAAAGTAGGGATAATTGCAGTCTAAAGTTGTTTTGCTAACATAATACACATGTCTCTATTTTAGCTAGTAGAAGTAGTGCTTGATAACAAAGCCTCTATTTAAATTAAAAACACAAGATATTCTTTAAAACTTAACCCCGAACGTTTAAATCTATCGATCTTAGATAAACAAACAAATAGTAAAACGAGCGATTATGAAAATCCACAAACATATACTCTCGAAACTAAATGCTTTAAGAATAAAAGTAAAGTAGGGTTTATTATTTTTGGAGTTTTTTGCTTTTATTTTTTTTTTTGTTTTTATTTTTTTTTTTTTGTTATTTTTTTTTTTTTTTTTTCAACTACAAAAAATACATATTATTTTTTTTTTTGTTTTTGTTTTTTTTTTTGAAAACGGGAAATACACCCCCATACGTAAAACCCAACATTGTCCCCAATGTTGTAATGTAAGTATGAAGAAGAGAAAATATCAATGCAATATATACAAAAGGAAAAAAGGAAGCAAAAAGGCATCCCTGAAGTAAAGTTGGCGGGGTCGGAAGAAACCCTGCAAAAATAGAGAAAAAGCATAATAAAAATATTAGATAAATATGAGGTGCCTCCCACGAGCGCTTTGTTTACCGTCGCGTAGCTTGACGCATTTGGCGTGGTGAGATTATAAATTGGGGAGGGTTAAAGATTCTGTGTGTCCGTCCACCGGATCGCCCGCAAGATATAGTTTTAAACGGTGGCCGTTGACTTTAAAATCGCCTTTTTCGGGGTGAGAGATAAGAACGGTCCCATACGGCCAAACCGCTTTGACTGCAAAGGGGCCGGACCAGCGGGATTTGAGCTTACCCGGAAAAAGACGAAGACGTGAATTATAAAGAAGGACAAGATCGCCCGGCGCGAAAGTTTTTGGAAATTTAATTTTTCAATCGTGGTAGAACTTAGAACGCTCCTTATAAAATTTATTACTCTCATAAGCGTTCGCACGCCATTCATCGAGTTCATTGAGTTGGAATTTCCTATTCTCGGAGGCTAAGTTCGAATCGAGATTTAAAAATTTTAAGGCCCAAAAAGCGCGGTGTTCTAATTCTACCGGTAAATGGCACGCTTTGCCGTAGACTAATCGATAGGGCGTACAACCGATAGCGGTCTTGTATGCCGTACGATACGCCCATAACGCGTCGTCGAGTTTTGAGGACCAATCCTTCCTATTTAAAGAGACGGTTTTTTCCAGAATGCGTTTTATCTCGCGATTTACTACCTCTACTTGGCCGCTCGTTTGGGGGTGATAGGCGGTGGCGAGCTTATGCGTGACGCCGTATTTAGATAAAATTTTTGAAAACTGGGCATTGCAGAAGTGCGTGCCCCTATCACTTACTATTGCACGGGGCGTGCCAAAGCGAGAAAATAATTTTTTTAGAAAATGGACGACGACTCGCGCATCATTGGTGGGCAGAGCTTGCGCTTCCGCCCACCTAGATACATAGTCGACCGCCACTAAGATATAGCGATTATTAAAAGAAGGAGGTAGGGGGCCTACAAAGTCTATGCCCCACAAATCGAAAATTTCGCATTCTAAATAAAAATTTTGGGGCATCTCGTCACGACGGGAGATGTTACCCGACCGCTGGCAGCTATCGCATATACTCACAAAAGTGTGAGCATCCTTAAAGAGAGTGGGCCAATAAAAGCCTGACTCTAACGCTTTCCGCGCGGTCCGGTTGGCTTGATAATGCCCTCCAGCCGGCCCCTCATGGCAGTGTCGCAATATTTGCGCACCCTCCTCGCTGGAAACACATCTTCGTATCACTTGGTCTGCGCAGACTCGAAAGAGAAAGGGGTCCTCCCAAAAGTAGTTTTTTAAGTCAGAGAAGAATTTCTTCTTCTGCTGAGTCGAAAAATCTTTTGGAAGGACCCGCGCGACTAAATAGTTCGCGTAATCTGCGAACCAAGGGGTAGAGGAAGTTTTGGTATTATTTATGATTAAAAGTCGCTCCTCAGGAAATCGATCGTCTATTTCGGGTTCGACGAGCGCTTCTGCGACGGGGTGTTCTAAACGTGAGAGGTGGTCGGCTGCTAAATTTTCAGCCCCCTTCTTATCCCGGATCTCTAAGTCAAATTCCTGTAAAAGGAGGATCCATCGAAGTAAGCGAGGCTTAGCATCAACTTTGGCCAAAAGATATTTCAAGGCGGAGTGATCAGTGAAAACGATTACATGTGAAAGGGTTACGTAGGGTCGGAATTTATCAAAAGCAAAGATGACGGCGAGAAGTTCCTTTTCCGTTGTGGTGTAGTTAGCCTGTGCGGCATTGAGTGTGCGAGAAGCGTAATATATTGGATGAAAATATTTATTTACGCGTTGGCCTAAGACAGCTCCTACTGCGATATCGCTCGCGTCGCACATAATTTCAAACGGAAGAGACCAATCTGGCGCCACCAGAATTGGAGAATTGATAAGTTGCTTTTTAATAAAATTAAACGCCTCTACGCAGGCCGTGTCAAAAATGAATGGGGAATCTTTTTCCAGGAGGTGAGTTAGCGGTTTGGTTATTTTTGAAAAATCTTGAATGAACCGCCGATAAAAACCTGCGTGGCCAAGAAAACTTCTAATTGATTTGACGTTCGAAGGAACAGGAAGTTGTTCAATTATAGTTACTTTGGCCTTATCGACCTCCATCCCCTTGGAAGAAATTTTATGGCCGAGGACTAAACCCTCTCGGACCATGAAGTTGCATTTCTCCCAGTTCAAGACTAAGTTCGTCTCCTCGCACCGTTGGAGGACTCTATCTAAATTTTTTAAACAATTTTTAAAAGAGTTTCCAAAGACGGAGAAGTCATCCATGAAGACTTCCATTATGTCTTCTACTAGCTCGCCAAATATTGCCAGCATACATCTTTGGAATGTAGCTGGCGCGTTACAGAGGCCAAACGGCATCCTCCGATATGCGAAGGTGCCGAAAGGGCAAGTAAAAGTCGTTTTTTCTTGGTCCTCGGGTGAAATAGGGATTTGGAAAAATCCCGAGAGACCATCAAGGAAGCAATAAAAAGGGTGACCGGAGAGACGCTCTAAGATTTGATCAATAAACGGTAACGGAAAGTGGTCTTTTCTGGTGGCATCGTTTAGTTTTCTGTAGTCGATGCACACCCTCCAACCCGTAACAGTACGAGTTGGGCTTAATTCGTTATTCGTGTTTGCCACGACCGTTATACCGCCCTTTTTCGGGACGACTTGTACGGGGCTTACCCATGTACTGTCGGAAATAGGATAGATAATCCCCGCATCAAGGAGTTTAATAATTTCAGTCTTAACGACTTCCCGCATGTTCGGGTTAAGTCGTCGTTGAGGCTGAATTGTTTTGCGGGGGTTTTCTTCGAGAAAAATTTTGTGGGAGCAGAATGAGGGGTTAATTCCCCTGATATCGGAAATTTGCCATGCAATTGCACGGCGATGTTTAGATAAAACTTCAACCAATTCGGATGTTTCTGAATCAGTTAAAGTAGAAGATATTATAACCGGAAGCTTTAAGTTCGCGGCTAGAAAAGCATATTTTAGATGGTCGGGGAGTTGCTTAAGCTCCAAGACCGGAGGTTCTTCGTAGGAAGTGGAGATTTTTAAATCTTTCGAGTCGAAAGGCTCGAAAGGCGAATCTGGCGGTAATTCTTCTAAAGGAGGTTGATTCGCCAGATCCGAATCGTCTATCATTAAGGATAGCAATTCTGAAAGAGAAGAACACTCGTCCACAAACGCGGATTCCAAATTGAAACAGGAATCATCATTCGATAGTGAGTTCCGCATGGAGGGGTTGATATGTAAAGTAACTTCGTCGTCTCCAACTCGAAGGAGGAGGCGACCGTTACTGACATCGATTAACGCACGGGAGGTTGCGAGAAAGGGGCGACCGAGGATGATGGGTACCTCGACGTCCTCCTCTATGTCCAGGATGACAAAGTCTACCGGGAAGATAAACTTGTCAACCATGACCAGAACATCTTCCGCTACCCCGATTGGGTACTTTACCGAGCGATCCGCGAGTTGGATGCTCATTTTTGTCGGACTCGGGACGCCTAAATTGAGTTTTTTGAAAAGAGAAAAAGGCATCAAATTGATGCTGGCGCCTAAGTCTGCAAGAGCGTACTTTATTAACATATTGCCAAAGAGACACGGGATGGAGAACCGTCCCGGGTCGTTTAGTTTTGGCGGCAATTTGTTAAGGAGAACTGCCGAACATTCCGCATTAAGGGAAACACGCGAAACATCCTCGAGTCGCTTTTTATTAGAAAGCAACTCTTTAAGATATTTCGCATATTTCGGCATTTGGGAGAGTGCCTCGCAGAAGGGGACGTTTATTTGAATTTGTTTTAAAATAGGCAAAAATTTTTGATAATTTTCGTCCTCCTTCTCTTTATTAATTTTAGACGGGTAAAGAATTCGAGGACTCGAAACATTTGGCACAACCGGAGAAGCTGGAGCAATTAGAATCGAAGAAGAGGGTGGAGGGGTCGGAGGCGAAATGCATACCTTAGGCTCAACCCGCAATGGGGAGACGACCTCTTTGCCGCTTCGAAGGGTTATAGCGTTGGCATTTTCCCTTGGGTTTGGCTCTGTATTCCCTGGTAAAGCTCCGTATGGCCGCTCGGAGACCATCTTTGCAAGTTGTCCAACCTGGTTTTCCAAGCTTTTAATCGATCCGGTAAGATTCCGGATATTTGAATCGTTGGACGCGATGTATTTAGACAAAATATCTTCGAGCGGCGAAGGTTTTGGAGGAGGAGGCTGGAATCCCTGCGGAAATCCTTGCGGAAATCCCTGAGGATTCATATTTTGGGGCCTCTGAGCATTGTTAGGATTGCTCCAGGAGAAATTAGGGTGGCTCCTCCAACCTGGATTATAAGTATTACTATACGGGTTGTTATTAGGGTTGAAGGGGGGCCTAACCGGATTACCGAGGTAATCCACCGATTCTTCGATTACGTTATTATTATTATTATTATTATTCCAAGCGGGAGTGGAGGAGGAAACAGTCATCTCCGCCACCTGCTTACTTAGCCGCTCTACCTGTGAGGCTAAGAAAGTAGTGGCGTCCACTTCAAAAAGACCAGCCGGTTTAGTAGGACGCGACCTTGGCACGTTCCATTGGTACGCATTCATGGCCATTTCGTCGATCAGAGCTTGAGCGGTCTCTGGGGTTTTGTTGTTTAACGTTCCCCCGGAAGCCGCATCAATCATCTGCCGTGTAGAAAAATTTAAACCATTATAAAACGTTTGGACCTGTAGCCAAGTTGGTAGCGCGTGATGAGGACACCTACGCAAATATTCCTTAAAACGCTCCCAAGTCTCATAAAGAGACTCGGAATCGAATTGCACAAAGGATGTGATATCCGTGCGTAGTTTTGCAGTTTTTGACGGAGGAAAATACTTAGTTAAGAAAAATTCCGTCAATTGGGCCCACGTGGTTATGGACCCTCTCGGAAGAGATGTCAACCATGATTTGGCCTTTGACCGTAGCGAAAATGGAAATAAGCGTAAACGAATGGCGTCATCAGTGACGCCATTAATTTTAAAGGTGTCGCATATTTCTAAAAAGTTTGAAAGGTGCTGATTTGGGTCCTCATCTGGCAAACCGTCGAACTGAATCGACTGTTGTACCATTTGAATTATGCTGGATTTTATTTCAAAATTATTATTATTAACTGTCGGGCGAGTAATACTGGATCCTGTATCTTCCAAATTCGGCCGGGCATAATATGCCATGGTCCGGGCCGGGGCCGCATTTGGAATTGGATCGCCCATATTTACAGTATCTCTGATTGACTCTTCGGGGGTTTCGAGTAAGTTTTGATCACGAGATCGGATGCGCTCACGAAGAGTGCGCTCGATTTCGGGGTCAAAAGGAATAGTCGAATCGTCCGAGGAGTTTCCTCGGGTCATAAACTAAAAAATAATATTTTTGGATTTTCTGTTTTATTATTATTATATATATATATATTTTTTTTAATATAAGTTTTTATATTTATATAATTTTTTTTTTATTAGTTTTGTAACCTCTTTTTTTTTTGTGCCTTTTTTTTTTGTAATATATAGATAAGGAATAAAATTAATAGCAGTTCCTACTTTCAAATAACAACACAAAGGTCCCCGGCAACGGCGCCAAAAACTTGATGATTACTTGGGCTTCTTCTTTTTGTTTTATAAATAAAAGATAACCTTTATATTAAGAGTTTAGAATTGGCGGATATTTTCGAAGAGTCTCGCAAGTACTCCTACTTTGAGAAATTAACCGTTATCCTATCGAAGGATAGAAGTAACGATCTTTTTCTTCTTTCGGAATATTGACAATTACGCTTCGGCTACAATGCCGAATTCTATTGAATTGAATAGTAGAAAAGGAGAGTTTTGCACTAAATGAGTTTGAAAAGCTGTGTTTGAATTTTTAGTCCAAATTAATCATTTGATAAAGGCAAGTATACCTTATCGCAAGTAATACAGGATATTTTTAGAAAATATCGGGATCGTATATTTCCGCGGGTCGTGTTGATTATGCTACTTCGAGGGACGAACTATTATTTTATCGGAGTAATATTTTTAGTTGGTTTAACTAGAGTTCTAAATGATAAAATGCGAAAGATGATTTAAGCGATTTACTAGAGTTCTAAGTGATGAGAAATATAGCGCGCGACGTCGAATTACCTTGAGACGAAAATAGATTTTTCGTAGAATTAAAAGTGATGACTTTTCAAAATATTAAGATGACTTGGCCGTGGAGGTTCCATAATTATGAACGCTCCTCTCTCGAGGGTACGCCCACCTGAGATTATGAATATTCGACCGAACTCTCGTTCTACAATCGAATGTTCTTAATACTCGCTTTATGTTGCGAACCCCGCTATTGGGTTTTTATTTCTAATTCGGGAGAGTTACCTCGTCCTCTCTCGAGGGTAGAGCGCACTTCTCTTTACCCGTGAGTGATCAGTCCGTACACACGAGCCTCTCGGCTAACTAGGTACGAAAACGGAAATGAAAACCACACATCGATTATGTGGCTCCACTCAACGTGATTCTCGGGTAAACCTTAAGCGTTAATTATTTTAGAAAGAGATGTTTTAATTTTTATAGAAAAACCATTTTTGTGTCCCAATGCTCTTCGACGTCGTGCGCTAAAGGAAATTAGCCACTCATCGGAATGGAGACGGCATTATCGGTTGAAAAATACATGTTTGATAATTAAAGCGGATATAAGCGGATAAAAAGGAAATAAAAAGACTTATATAAAAACAGTAATAATATCCGTCCCAACCACCTTAAACAAGTGCTAAAAAGTTCTTAGCCTCTTATTTAAGAAGGGGGTGGTATAGAAATGAAAAGACTTATAAAGGTGCAGAAATAATATCCATCCCAACCGACTTAAATAAGTGCTAAAGTAAATTAGCCTCTTATTTGAGAAGGGGGTGGTATATAGCAGTTATATAAAGACTGAAATAAAAACTAAGCTACAAAAAAGGAAAATACTATCTCATACACGCACACACTCTAAAAGAAACTGAAAAAGAAAGCGTTTAAAATGAAAGCGATAAAATAAGGCGAAAAAGAAAACGATAAAACTATTTTATGAAAGCTTGTAAATCTAAGCTATGAAAACAGTAAACCTAGATTATGAAAGCAATAAAACTAACTATAAAAGCAATAAAACTAAATTATGAAAGCAATAAAGCTAAACTCATACACGCACACACACTAACATTAATAAAAAGAAGATGATCCAAATGAGAAAAACATCATTTTATTTCTGAAATCAGCATTACAACTAGACTAGGAAGACGAAAAAAAACTACAAACGAACTTAAACTGAATTGCAGAAGAGAAGCTCACAATCACTCAAAAGAACTCACAATACAACAAAAACCACTCAAAATTTGGATGAAAATTACTTCAGCCGAGCCCCTCTATTTATAGGGAAAATTTGAGTTTTACACGCCCTAGGTCACGGGCGTGACTTGAATGTCACGGCCGTGACTTAGGGCGTGACATTTGCTCGGCTGTATTCGCCGCCTTCTGGAAGGTCTGGCCGTCAAACATGGCTGCACACGGGCGTGACTTGGTATGTCACAGGCGTGACTTGGTGAGTCACGGGCGTGACTATGGGTGGCTGATGTCGGCAGCATGGGTGCGGCTTCGAGACGTGACGCGCTGGCGGCTCACGGGCGTGACTCTGCTGGAACACGGGCGTGACTTGTAGAGTCACGGGCGTGACTTGATCAACTCTTCGAGATTTCACCTGAAAACGGCTGCCAGCTGGAAATTTGGCTTTTAAAATTACACGCCCTTGGTCACGGGCGTGTCTGAGGGCGTGACCTGTGAAAATTTTGCAAAAAATTGCAAAAACAAAAATAAAACTAAGTTAGAAACCAGAAATAATAAAGAAGCAATTTATTCATTAATTTACATAGAAAATTCACAATATTAATTAAAACTATACTAATACTTATACCAAAAATACATATATTTTATTACTTATCAGTACTCAACTGCCCCGAGTCTAATACGACCTTGGTTTCTTACAACCTATACTACATTCGATACGGTACACTTGCCGTTGTCGTTTGCAAGTATAGTTTTGCCCCCACCAAGTTTTTGGCGCCGTTGTCGGGGACACGGTTGATATTTCGAAAAAAGAAATATTTATTAATTTTATCGTTCTCTTTCTTCTCCCCCTTCTCAATAATTTTTTTTATAAAAAAAAAATCCTAAAAAGCGCAATCTAAATTCTCGGAAAGGACGCTTTGGGCTTGAATTCCCATCATAGCCTCTAGTACCTTGCAAACCCTTCAACGGGTAGATCTTGGGAAGTCCGGGACTAATTTAACCCGCTTTTTGAAAAAAGATATATATATAATAAAAATATTTCTTAAAATTCCATTCATTTAAGTGAAAGTTGTTTCTTTTTTTATTCTTATTATGAAATTAGTAGAGGCGGTCGTTAAAATTACTGTGCTTCGTAACCAAATTGAACTCTTGCAAGCCGCTCGAAGGTGCTGGTTTAGTTGTTATTATTGTGGTGCGCCTCATTAAAGTGAGGAATGTTATTTACATTCCTATTATCAAAATAATTATTATGAAAATAAATTTCCTCAATATTATGCAAATAATTTTGATAATAATTACGATCATAATTTTTCATCTTTTAATGAAAATAATTTTTCAAACTTTGATGAAATTGTTTTTCCTAATTTTAATGAGAATAAATTTCCGGCATTTAATAATTGTTCTTCTAGGTCCGAAGTTGATTATTCCTCGTGGCAACCTCACCCGGATAGTTCCCGGAGCAACGAAGATAAATCTTTAGATCCGAATTTTTGTTTTTCTTCTTATACACCGCAGTCTTCGTTTTCTAATTAGGGGGAAATTTCGCAGATCCAAATAGATAATTTAGAGGAAAATAATTTTTCTAATTTTCACGAGAATAATTTTTCGGCCTCTAATAATTTATCTTCTAGCCCCGAAGTAGATTATTCTTGGTGGCACGGTCACCCGGATAGTCTTCGGGGTGATGAAGATAAATCTTTAGATCCGAATTCTTGTTCTTCTTTTGCGCCGGAATTTTCGTACTCTAATTTTGGGGAATATCCGCTTTTTCAATTTGATACTCCACCCCAGAATTTAGATGAGAATTTTCTTTCTTCTAGTGTTTTTTCCTCGTCTTTGGAAAATTTAGTTATGGAAGAACATGATTGCTCATGTACTCCCATAGTTTCTTTTCTCAATTATGAAGAAAAATTCTCTTACCAAGAAATTCTTAATGTTTTGGGCACCCCAGATGAACTAGAGGAAGAACAAGTTTCTTCCCCTACTTCACCCGGATCTTCTTTTCTTTATCATGAATTTTCGCAAATCTCTTTTATTTTAAGTCAACAAGAATTCATGAAATTTTTGTGTCCGAAAATTTAATTTCGCTTGGTAATACGCTAGATTTTCCTAATGAAAATTTTATCTTAGAAAAGGAACAACCAGAGCTTAATTTTATATTTTCGCGAGCGCCTCCTCCTTGGGAAAAATTATCTGAATGGTTTATTTGTGATTCTTTATACACTAACAATTCTCAGGTTGAAGATGAGTCGTTGCTACCCCAAATAATCGACGATCCATATGCCGCTCATCTACATAAATTCAAATCGCCTCAGGTATGTATAGGTGATTTGGATTTACATATTCAAATTCAAAGACAAACTAAGAATCACATGTTAAGCGGAGGAGTAGCCGGGCGACTGACACCGGCACATTCGCCTCAGCGCAAATTAAGGGAGTTGCCTGTCCACCTCTCTTTTCAATTTCCTTTTTCCTAACACTAACCGTCTAGCTTAAAGACGGGAAAAAGAAAGCGCTCTTGGGAGGCACCCCTTGCTTATCTTTAATTTTTATGCATTTTTTTTTCTTTTAAAAGTTTATTTTTCAGTATTCTTCATACTGAGTTTTAAACATTGGGGACAATGTTTAATTTTAAGTGTGGGGGTGTAGCTTCGCATTCCCTGTACTTATATAAAAAAAATTATTATTAATAATAATAAATATGCCTAGCCTTGTTGTTTTTATTGTTCTAGAAATTTAGTTTGAGGTTTGATTATAAGTATTCTTTCATTTTTTTAGCTAATATTTTGTTTAATCAAAATTTGTTAATTTTAAATTTGAAGAAATTTGGTTTTAAGAAACATTTTATGTTTTTAATTCGATTAGAGAATTAATTTAGCACTACTTCTCCGTTTAATTTTAAATAGCTTCACTTTGTGGTAAATTGGCTAAACATCTCTAGATTTCTATTATATTCTCTTTTAACTTTAAGATCTTAGGAAATTTCATTCCACTAAAAAGGGTTGCTCTCAAAATAGTTTAATTTATAAACTAGAAGTATTCCTTTACCCTTGGTAGACATATGTATTTTTTTTATTTTCCCCTATTGTTAGATCATATGTCATGGGAATAAGGAGATGTTAGTTCTTTATTCTCTGGTAAACATATGCAACCCAAAAATAAAAATGAAGAGAGAAAAAAAGTGTATATGTCGTGGAAATGATAGGATAATAATCTATCATTCTCTGGTATTACATATACTAAAAAAATGAAAAAAGGGGTTGAGAGGATAAAATTCATCACCCCAATCAAAAACCTCTTCTTATCCTTTGTCTTCATTTTGCCATTCCGTTTAAACCCATCCCAGCCAATTTCATTGTTTCTAGTCCTAAACTAAATTATTAAGAGAGAAATATTTTGGTAGGTGTCTTTTCCTTGAGATTCTTTTATGTTAGAGTGTTTATAATTTCAATCTATTCTTGTTTGAAAATTTCTATAATTTTGTTTGCTAAATAGTTATCTTGAGAAGTAGTCAGTTAAACAAATTTCTCTTTTTAAATTATCAACATAACTTATGACTTAATTCTTGAATTTCTAGAATTTACTTTTAACTTACTCTTGGTTTAATGAAATTTTAGTTAATTAAAAAATAATATCGATGTCTTGTAATTCTTTCCTCACTCTTTTGCTCTGGAATAGCAAAAATTCAAGTATGGGGGTGTTTGATGAGTACTTTTTGTACTCATCTTTTAGTATAATTCTAATGTAATTTTAATATGAATTTGTATAAATTGTATGTTTTATCTTATAATAATCATTCCTTTTTATTTCTACCACTAATTTAAGCTTAGTTTATGTTTTGCAGGTTTTCTGGGCACTTTGAGTAAAATTGTCAAGTACACGCCCAAGGTCACGGGCGTGACCAAGGGGCGTGACAGCCTAGATGTGTTCCAGACCCGATGCCGCCACCCCGGGAGCATTCCGTGAAAATTCGCCAAGTACACGCCCCAGGTCACAGGCCTGACCTCGGGCATGACCCAGTGTCACGGCCGGGACCCGCCACCAGCATCCCGAGCACGCCTCCACGTCATTTAAAGTTACATGCCCCTGGTCACGGGCGTGACCAGGGGGCGTGACATCAAGTCATGGGCGTGACTCGCCCCGCACTTCTTCCCGCCAAAGTTTCCCGCCAGCAGCACTATTTTAAGATTACACGCCCCAGGTCACGGGCGTGACCTAGGGCGTGACACGGCTGAAACGCCTACATTTACTCCAGAAGACGCCCTCTCCGCTGCTGCTTCGATCACGCCCCTTACACGCCCTTGGTCACGGGCGTGACCAAGGGCGTGCAACCTCAACTTTTCAGCTATATAAAGCCAGCTCCAACAGATGTTCAGGGACCGAATTTTTTAGGACTTAGACTTTTCTTTTCATGTTTTAATTTCATGTTTAGTAGTTCTTGTATGTCCTTTTTCTTATTAGCATTTGTAGTTTTCAATTCTATAGTTGAAATTTTCAATTCCTAGCTTGTAATTTTCTTTAGCAATTTAATAAAATAGTTGTTTTCTTCTCTCATTCCCCTCTCTTATTTTATCATGCACTTCTTATTATTTTTTTTGTTAAATTCCTTCATCTCCATGAGTAGCTAAAATATTATTAGTACTCGATCAAGGTGATCCAAGGAATGATATAAGTCATGAAATAATATATAGTTGTTATTTCTCTTTTCGAAAATGCTTAAGATTTACCCTTGATTTCAAGATAACAAGATTATATTTTCGATATATAATTCTTGTTCTTGTTTTCGTTCTTTAATTAGCCGAGAGGCTCGTAAGACGAATCGATCACTCAAGGATAAAAAAGAGTAGAATGCAATCCTCGAGAGAGGACGACGTTACCCTTCCGGATTGGAGTAAAAGCCAATAGCGGGATTCAATTCGATAAGGCGGGTTTTAGGTGTTTCGATTCTAGAACGAGAGTTCGATTGATCAACCTAAACTCAGGTGAGCGCATCCTCGAGAGAGGTGCATTCATACTTCGGGAATCTCCACGGTCAAAGCTATTTTGTTAAGAGAATGCATTTTTATTCTTATTTTTATCTCCAAGGTGATTCAAAGATCGAGTGCTAATCGTTCTTCTAATTCTTATTTTTATTTTCTTTTTGCAAAATCAACCTCAAGTTTTAATTGATAAAATAATTAAGATTTTCTTGAAGTAAGAGTACTCAACCGCCCCGAGTCTAATACGACCTTGGTTTCTTACAACCTATACTACATTCGATACGGTACACTTGCCGTTGTCGTTTGCAAGCATAGTTTTTCCCCCACCATATGTCTTTCTTCTATTTTGTTTCCTGACCACCCTTCTTGGCTTGAACACATATAGGGGGATTCAGTAGTGGTAAATCATTTGGAAGCTGAATATGAAATGCCCTCCACTGCCGATCCACCTCTACCTCTTCCTGATACTCCTAATGCTTCTTCTTTTCCATCCCTACAGGATTTTGAGTATGTTTACCCATTTTTGGGTAATGTTGAAAATCAATTCTGGCGGGGGAAATACAGTGCAGTGACGGTGTCTCCCTTGAAGGATTGGCTGCAGGGAGGCAAAAGATATTCATATCCTGAGCTAATGTCGGAAGAGAAGAAGAAGGCGAAAAAGAAAGAGATTTTAGGATGGAGGATAAATCCTTCTTTCTGCTCCTACTGCTGGGTCTTCGGACCCATTTCTTTCATTTCTAGTTATCACTTTAAATCAACATATAGTTGATTTCTCTGCTAGTTGTATAATAATAATTAGTAGACTTGATTAACTTTTGCTTTATGCTTAGACTTTTATTAAAACTGCATAATACAGGTATTTAGTCCAGCTTAAGGACGGTAAACAAAAGCGCTGCTGGGACACAACCCAAGTTATTGTTGTTTTTATTTTTTCTCTAACATGCTAATAGTTTAGTTTTACATATATTGTGCGTGGAGTCTTTTGCCTGCAGGTGTGCGGCAATTTCTTTGGTGGCAGACTCTTGGAGCTAAATATACAGATTTTAACGCCAAATCTTCTGGTATGCTCATTTCTGAGCATGGGGTAACCTCTCCTCTTTTCATTGTCTTACACTCATGTTGTTATTTCAGCTGATCTTAGTGCGTAGATTAAGTCTGGGGGAGAGATGTTTGGTACCCGCAGTGCACACACATGTTGGATTGCATACTAGAAGTAATTTTATTTAAGCTTTGTAATAAATTTGTTCATATGCTTCACACACAATTTCACCAGCACAAGCGCGCACTCACTTGTTTGTGTGCTTCCGTACACGCTATCTTGGTTTGGAATGTGAAATAGGAAGTTAGCTTAGGAATTGCAAATCGGAGTGCGATGTTGACTCTTGTAGTGTTCTAGTCGCATCCGCATGCTTCCATAGAAATTTGAGTAAAATTAGATTATCTCTATGTTTTTAATTTACAATTAGTGTTCTTGCGTAGTTTTTGATTTATTTTACTCATTTGATGAATGTGACTGAAATTTGCTGTAGCACGGTGTTGTGTGTAAGCGAGCGCTAGTTGTGTGTTGCTCGAGTCGGAAGGAAGGTTTACCTTTCTCGTGGGCTAAGAACTTGCCCCAAGCGACTCTTGAAGCATGGGTGAGAGCGACTCACAAAGTTGAGTGTGATGTAGGCCATCTAGTTGGCTAGTTTGAGCTTTGATTTCCATGACCTACACGCTTACCTTTGCAAGCCAATTTGTGCCTACCCCTCCTTTGTTTCAGCTCTTCTTTCAATCACCAAAACCTGAAGCTTATCCTAAAATCGAAACCAAGTAGCGAGTTAACTGAAATCATATCTCTTGATTTGGTGTGATGTATGGAACCTTTGTGATGTGAAAGAAAAAATTGTATTATTTGCTGAACTCATTATTGTGAACCAACCGGGGGATAAAAGGAAAAAAAGAAAAAGAAAAATGAAGTTAAGAGAAAAAAATCTGAAAAGAATTGGAATGAAAAGAAATCCCTTAGAGCGTAATAGAAAATTCAGTTGGTATTTGTTGGAGTAGGCTGTGTGCACACCCAGTTTTAAAGCTAAGTCTGGGGGTGTGTCACACTAGCATTGTTCTTGGTCTTGTTTTGGTACATCGATATCTTTTGACTCAATTGGGTTGCGTAGCCGTCTCGTTTATCATTGAATATCATACCGTAACCTAAGCCCCATTATAACCTGAAAGTCCTATTGATTTAACTTGTGAGTTTGCTAGCGCCGTGGAGAGAGTGTAACCGGGCAAGCTTATGGCTCTCGTCGTTGATGGATTTCCGCGGAGTTATCCCTGAATTCCGGTCTTTTGCAAAACCCTCCTGAGTGGCTTGTTTACTTTCACATCGGGCATGACCGCACAAATTCTTCATGATTCACCATCTGAGTATAACTAAATCTTCATTAATGCTTTAACACTTTTGTAAATTAGTTAGCATAGTTAGAATCTCCTTTTACTGAATTTCTATTTACATGCGTGTGATACTTCACACCGTACTCCTATTTTGCAATTCCTTTCACTAACTACCGTTTTAATACTCCGCCGGATTGGTTTTCTCGGGACGTGCAAACAGGTAAGTCTGGGGGTGTGATGAGTCCCATTTATATACACTTTTATGGACTCATCTGGGCTAGTTTTCACGCACTTGCACTTCATTTTTAGTTCATTAATGCTTATATTTCACTTGTTCACTCTTCTCACACTAAGTGCACTTTTAGGCCTGTTGTGTTGTGAAATTGCATGCTTTGTTGTTGGGGGCAAGCACAATGTGCTCCCCATTCTTTTCTGTGTTTATCTAGTGCTGGTGGTGTTTTCCCAGCTGTTTTATCTTGTATACAAGTGGTCGGATCATCCAGTTTTCCCCCAGAATTCATGATTGTGTGCAACGCACGATCATGCATTTCCTTGACGCACGGACGGTTGCGGTCGTGCGTTCTCGTTTGGGCAGAAAACGGGAGATCTGAGTTTGGTCGTGCGTTTTGACGCACGGGCGGAATTGCCCGTGCGTGAGTAAAACGCATGGTCGCCTGTTTCTTCCTGTTTTTTAGCTTTTCTGAATTTACTATGCATTTTGACGCACAGGCGGATTTGCCCATGCATGAGTAAATCGCACGGGCGGCGCAGCTTCGTCTTCACGCCAGTTTTTATCATTAATTATCGCACGGTCCACGCACGGTCGTGCGTTCAGCCGTGCGTGACCAATTTCTGACTATTTTTCTATATAAGCTGCAGATTCCGCCCTAATGAATCGATCTTCTTTCCCGCGTCCAAGATCTCCAGTTTCGCCCATTTCGCCGCTTCATCGCCGCCCACCATCTGGAGGTGCTCCGGACATATTCTTCATGCCAATCTCGAGCCGGAGTATCCTCTCGGCCTCCTCCATCATTCAGAAGCTTCCAAGCTCCATTTCAACAGATTTTGCACTATATCCTTGGAGTTCTCCGGCAAGATCGTGGCTGAAGGCTATTGCCGAAGAAGACGGGTCCATTGGGAGGTAGTGATAACCCTCTTCTACCCCGGACGACAGTTGAAGACCGAGCCCGGACGAGGATTGACAACCCTAGATTCCGGCCGTGAATCTCCGACGAGTCTTCGTGCTTCGGTTGTAATCTTACCTCCTCCTTGTTATTTTTGCTGATTCTATTTGATGTGTGTGGTTGTATGTTTCTATATGAATGATGTCCATAAACCCTAAATATTATTAGTGTAATTTTCCATGGTTTTGTGGTTATGTTTGTGGTTTATGTGATTTGAGGAGCGCCCCATTCCATCCTCCATCCCACCGTCATGTTCGTGTGCCGCAGTAGTAATTGCTAGTGGCATGCTTGTCGATGAGGTGCTTGCGACTCTCATTCCGTAAGACTACTCGTCCATCCGCCTAGTGAAGCGTGGCATAGCGGCCCGTGTAATCCAGTCGCCTAACGAAGCAGCGCGCTCAAGGCCTGCACAGTTCGATTCTGTTTGCCTACTCGTCCATCCGCCCTTTTGAAGCAGTGCGCTCAAGGCCTGCCTAGTCTCCATCCCGCCAAGCGAAGCATTGCATAGTGGCATTGCATAGGAGTAGTTGTAGCTCTTTTACTTTATTTTCCACAAACCAAATCACCCCCTTTCGCACCCATCCGACATAAAGGACTTCAATCTCAAGTCCTGCCTCAATAGTAAACTCCACCTTACTGTGTTCCTTGAGAGATTCGATACTTGGGGATTTACTTCCTCATATTATTACTTGAACGATCGGTACACTGCCATTTTGTGCCGCAGTATTGCTACCGCCTATAGCAGTGTGCTAAGATTTGCACATCAGTGAACTTCCTCATCATGGAAGTCACAGTACGACAACGCCGCCTATCCCCTCTCAGCCTCTGCCGCCCTGTTTCCTCTTCTCCTCCCCACTCCTACTTCCACTACTTCTCTCCTTCCTCTTCCTACTCTTCCTCCTCTTCCTCTTCTGATCTCCATAGCCTGCTGAGGCGGGGTAGGCATCTGCCTCGGACCATACCTCCACCCTAACTGTTGAGGTCTTCCTTGCCCCCCATAGAAGTTACCCCCTCCTGGGGCGTAGCCTCTTCCCTGACCTTGCATCCCCCCCATGCTGCCTCCATCCCCCTTCGGGGCCCGGGGCTCTTCCCTTCTTCTTATTTCCTGCCGCCTGACCTCCGGCTCAGTGAGCTTTGCTAGCCTCTTGGTGAGCTCCGGATTGGCCTCCTCACTCTCAGCCTCCTCCGCCACTCTCTCCATCAACTCTTCGTAGGATACAGGGGCTTTCCTCTTCAGGTCCATCTTAAAGAAACTCTCCTTCAGCCCCAACGTGAAGGCGAGCTGAAGAGCAAACCCGGGCATCTCCTGGGTGAGCAGAACTTCCTCCTGGAACCAATCTGCATAATGAGCCAACGACTCCTTAGGCTCCTGCTTCACTTTGAAGAGGGACTCAGCGTCCTTCTTCCTCTTCTTCGAAGTTGAAAACCGTAACAAGAAACTTCTACGCAGATCCTCGAAAGCGTAGATCGATCTGACAGGAAGTTGGTGGAACCACTCCCTTCTCCTTCTCCTTCAGGGTGACAGTGAAGAGCCGACACTTGAAGGCGCCCAACATTGGCCTGATAGAGACCGAGTCCTCGAACGACTGCAGGTGCTGGTGTAATGTCTAGTTGCTAACCTAAATCACCTAGAGGGGGGTGAATAGGTGATAACTGCGTCTTTTGCGGAATAAAAATCTTGATAATAAAGAACACACAGAATGCAAATCACAATCACAGACGACGCAAGAAATTTATAGTGGTTCCCCGTTCTTGGGTACTCCACTTGTCGACCTTTCCAATCTAGCACCACAGCTAGAAATGACTATTTCACTATATCTCGGATCAAGAAAGATCCTACAATCTCGGAGACAAAACTCCTACAACTCAGAGACAAATCTCCTACAATCTCAAAGAATACATCTCTTACAACTCGGAGAACACCTCTCCTACAACTCAGAGAAAAACCTCTCCTAAAATCAAATTATAATTAAAGAATGATACAATACTTATCAAGTCATGATCAGATCTGAAAAATCCTTAGGGATCTTCTTCCTTCTTGAGATAGGAACGGCTTTGACTTGATGTTGAAGAGGAAGAATCAAAATGACTCAAATCTGATCTTCTAAGATTCAGATCGATCCAATAGATACAGAGCGGATGGAGCAACGATCGATCGAACCTTTTCCTTCCACTTGGAGATGATAACTCAGAACTTCAGATCGGTCTCCAACGATGGCGATGTTCGCGACACTTTACGACTTTCTTGAATCGGATTAGGTTGCGGAAGAAATAAGAACTCTGATTTTCTTATGTTATGATCTGTAATGTTATGTCCTTCTTAAGAGAGAGAGAGCCTTTTATAGATGAAGGCTTAATGAAAAGGATTAACCTTAAACGAAGAAGGGCGTCACGTCAAACAGACGGAAAGGACTTGTCGTAAAAAAGAATTAAAGATCACGAGAAACACGAGAATCAAATTTCTCGAGAAATGCAAGACTTCTCGAGAGATGACTGCTTGATCTCGAAAAATAACTTGCAAGAGAATCTCAAGGGCTTAGAAAAGACTTCTCGAGAAATAATAGACTTTTCGAGAAATGAGAAAGATAAACTCTTCGAAAGAAAAGGACTGAGTTCTCGGGAGAACTGATTTCTCGAGAGAACAAAATACTTCTCGCGAACTCCTTGACTTCTCGAGAAACACCCTTAGAGAAAAGCCTTACTGGAAATACAAGAAAGCTTTACGAGAGAAACATAAACTTCTCGAGAGATCAAATTAACTTCTCGAGAGGAAAGACTTCTCGAGAACTCCGGCTGAGATAAACTTCGAAAATAATCGTTGAGAAGCTTACTCGACCGCTGAGAGGACTTTTCGAGATATCACAAGGATTTATCGAAAGCTCATAATGACTTCTCGAGAAATATCTAAAGGTCTCGAAAATTAAACTTAAGAAATTCTTTCTTTTCCTCTTGCACAACAGCTGCACCTCCAAGCCTTGAGCTTCAAATGTCTTGAACATGAAGTGTATCCCAATAGAGAGATCACACATGAGTTAACCCCATATCCCACACAATGAGGAATTACATTGTATGAGACTGTGCTTATTGACCCATTGTGACCTGACATTGGTCTACACTTAGCAATGTGAACCTGCAAGAACAATACTAGAGAAGCATATCAAATACACAAGCACTTCAATCTTGGTTCAAGGATGACTTCCTACAAATCAAGGTTATTGTGGATACAATACACAACAATCTCCCCCTATTTGTAGAAGTCAGAACCCTACTTACTAAGATGAATTGTATCAATATAAAACACAAAAGGATATACTACTGATTAAGTAGAAACAAGTAGAAAGAACATCAAAAACAATATCTATATATATAAAGGATTGTCTCATCAAAATCAAAACTATATATAGATTTAAGATTGTCTTATGAATTAATGTTCACACAATCATATAGAAAGAAGGTTCTGATGGTCTTCATAGACTTGTCTTCAGACATTGGCACTTCTCTTTCTCTTCAGTTCTTGTCTATCAAAGTAGGCATAAGGCTTGGGATGGTACTTTGGAGGAGCTGCTGGAGCTGTGGGCTTGTTGTAACCATAATTCTTGAAGTGAATTCTTCTCTTAGTCTTGCTTGTCTCATACTTCTTCCATTCAGATGAACTTAAAAGTTCAGAAACTTTCACATTACCTTCATCTACTAGCATGAGAGAGTCAAGAATAATAATCTTAGAAACTGGGCTTGAAACCTCTGGATAAATTTTAGGTTCAGTAGCAACTGCTTTTCCAGAGCCTGCAGAACTAGAACCAGGAACTGACCTACTGGCAGAAGGTCCTTCACCATATTCCTTTTCTTTGAGCTAGGCATAGTGGAATGAGCCTCTACAGAAGGAGTATCATATGACAGCCCTGCTGGCCTTGGAGGGAACTGAGGGAACTGAGGAGCATCAGACTGTGAAGGAACAAACTGAGGAGGGGGCTGAGCAGGGTCAATACCAAATTCAAGAAATATCTCATGGTGGAGCCAAACAGCAGTATTAGTGGTGAAATCCTTTATATCAGCTACCTGCTTTTGGACACCATGGGACAACTGCTCAAACTTGTTACTTAAGTGCTTGTGAAAATCAAATAAAGTTTGATCTAACAACTCTACCATCTTGTCCTCCCCCTTTCTGACTTCTACAGTTAGGGTTTGGATAACAGATTCCTTAAACTGGCCTACCTCATCAATGATCTTGAAAGTGTGCTCTTCAGCCTTTTCAGGCATGAATCCCTGTGTTTTCCTGACCTGGATAACTTCTTCAAGAACTTTTCCTACACCTAGAATGGTGTGATCAATGGCCTTGCCACCCTGAATAACAACATCCTTAAGTTGATCTGAACTTTCTTGAATTCTTTTAGCTTCTTATCCACCTCTCTTTCAATATTAGTTAGTCTAGAATGAACTTCTTTGAAAGAATAATCAATTTTAGCACTTTGCCTTTGAAGCAAAAATTCTATTTTACCAATCAAAGAATTTTCATGAAATAAAGATGGGGGGATAGGGGCAGGATGAACATCTTCTGGAAGTTCTTCAAGAAGTACAGAACTTATTACCTTAGGAGAAGAAATGTTGAGCTTCTCACCTTCTCCATCAACAGGCTCTCCTTGAGCATTCTTGTTGGATTCCAAATAGGATTCTTGCTCCCCCTCAGCATGTACTGGGGGAGAAGATAAACTATGCACTGATACATCATCTGCTTCCTGATTAAATTCAAAGTTAGCACCTGATCCAGCCATGTGATCACTAGTGCTATGCTCATCAACAACATCTTTTTGAATGTCACTAACAACATCTACAATGGTGGAGTCAACAAATCCTGCATCATTAGCTGGAGGAGGGAGAGGAAGAGCTACATCATCTTGTAAGAGTGGAGTGTCTTCTACATGAGTAGCTGGAGTATCCGAAATAACTGTGTCAGAAGGAAATTGATCTGCTAGAAGTTGATCTGATGGAGGAGGAAGAACTGTTTCTGCTGAGGAAATGAGATCTTGTTGAACTGAAGATTGAGGTGGATCTGGGGCTTGATACTGTACTGGTGTATCTGGAATGTGTTGCTGAGCTGGTGGTGGAGCTGGGGTTGTGGAGACATCTGGAGGAGGAGAAGCTAAGGGAGTAGCTGGAGTCACATTCTCAGGTTCAGAATAACTAGGCTCCCCCTGGGGACTTGCACCTGCAGTTGGCTGTATAATTCTAATGTTCCACCTTTTTATTGTGGAGACATCTACCTTCTTCAGATGGTGAATTATAGCTCCTTTGGACATGTCAAATACTTCTTGGTTGAGCTGATTGAGATAAAGTGATAATATCCTTGCAAAATTGGGACTCAGAATACTATCTTTAATCTTAGAGAAGAGAAGATTTGCCCAGTTGCACTTCTTCCCACAAATTACTGCTGTCACCAAGGTGAAAACATCTGTTGAGACATAACCCAGGTTTCCTGTATTACACAGCAATACTTTAGAAATGATGTCCACCAACAATTTTCCAACATCATTCATTTTCTGTCTTCGAATGGTTGTAACTGCTTTATCTAAACCACAGAAAGTTACTACATGAATCCAATCAGCATCATCTAGGGTATCCTCAGATTCTACCATTTAAAGCCTCAAATATTTGGAAAGAGACTTAGGACTGATCTTGATCTTGAAATTTCCGAAGGTAGATTTCATCCTTTTCCCGTCTTTGTGAACCTTGATGTTGATAAATAAGTCCTCTACCTATTTGAATAAGATTCGACATGGATGTTCAAGAACAAAGGATAAACCTGCTACATCTAAAAGATAAAATAAGTTCTGAAACTCATCTGAAATCGAACTGAGACCTGCACGCACCAGTTCACTGCCCACGCCGACCTTAGGTTTTGTCGAAGGCGCCATAGATCGAGAGGAGATCGCAGAATGAGAGTTGAAAAGTGAGAAAATGCGTCTAGGGACGAACCAGAAATCCAATTTCGTGAGAGGGGAAGATGAACAGTCGGCAGCGTTTCAAGAGGAACGGAAAGTGACCTCGTGTGAACATTAATTCATTTCGATTGTCTATTTATAGTCTAATTTTATGGGACAATTTTAAATGAATTATATAAAGAAAATAAATATGCGCGTACCTGACTTTTCGAATTCTCGAAATTGAAATATAGAATTCCGAAACGTATAATCTATTTCTCGAGAAGTAAACTGATTTCTCGAGAAATCCCAGAATTCTGCCGATCTATTATAGAAAGCACATTTCTCGAGGGATAACCCATTTCTCGAGAAGTGCAATCTCATTTCGCGAGAAGTAAAGTCATTTTTCGAAAAATTATATATTCATCCATTTTCACAAGAGGCAAATCATTTCTCGAGAGGTCAACTACATTTCTCGAGAAATCCAATGAAGACTTAGATTTTTCTACTTCATAAATGACAGACCTCTGCTTCCCTTAGAATTTATAAATTTGACAACTTATCTATCTTCTTGTCTTCTTCTTTGCTTGAGCATTATTCCATGTTGAGCATTCCAAGTTCTGTCTTGAAGAAGGAAAACTTGGTCTCATCCAGCGGCTTTGTGAATATATCTGCAACTTGCTTATCCGTTGGGACATAGCTTAGGTTGATGTCCCCATTCTCCACATGTTCTCGGATGAAATGATACCTTAGTTCGATATGCTTTGTCCGGTTGTGGGAGACTGGATTGTTTGGGATAGCAATTGCACTGGAGGAGTCGCAAAACATCAGAATATTCTTGATCTTCATATTGTAATATTGAAGATGATTCCTTATCCATAGAAGTTTTGCGCAACAACTGCCTGCAGAATATATTCTGACTCGGCGGTTGAAATTCCAACACAATTCTGCTTCTTGCTGCTCCAGGATATAAGTCTTCTTCCGAGAAATTGGCATGTTCCAGAAGTGCTTTTCCTGTCGTCTCTACTACCTGCAAAATCTGCATCTGAATAACCTATTAGCTCGCTATCATTACTTCTTGGGTACCATAAGCCAAGATTTGGTGTACCCTTATGATATCTCAAAATTTGCTTTGCAGCGGTATAGTGAGATTCCTTAGAATTCACATGATATCTAGCACATACACATGTTGAAAACATTATATCAGGCCTACTAGCAGTAAGGTAGAGCAGAGAGCCAATTATGCTTCTGTACTTGGTTTCATCGAAAGATTTCCCTTTCTCATCCTTATCCAGAGACATAGCTGAGCTCATTGGAGTCCTCAAAGAGGTTGCACTCTCCATTCCAAATTTCTTAATCAACTCCTTGGTGAATTTCGTCTGTGAGATGAAAATTCCATCTTCAGATTGTTTCACTTGAAGTTCTAAGAAATATTTCAGCTCACCCATACTGCTCATTTCAAACTTCCCTTGCATAAGTTTTGAAAACTTTTTGCAAAGGTTGTCGTCAGTGGAGCCAAAAATAATGTCATCGACATAGATTTGCACTAGCAAAATCTTGCCTTTTACTTCCCTAAGAAATAATGTCTTATCTATCTTTCCCCTTGTGAACTTGTTCTCAAGAAGAAAGTTAGACAACATCTCATACCAAGCTCGAGGAGCTTGTTTCAATCCATACAAAGCTTTTTGCAGTAAATAAACATAATCAGGATGTTCAGAATCTACAAAACCTGGAGGTTGTTCAACGTATACTTCTTCTTTTATATTACCATTCAGAAAAGATGACTTGACGTCCATTTGGTATACGGTGAATCCTTTGAATGCAGCATAGGCTAAAAACAGTCTGATCGCTTCGAGTCTTGCTACTGGAGCATAAGTTTGATCGAAGTCGATCCCTTCTTCCTATCTGTAACCTTTTGCTACAAGTCTGGATTTGTTCTTTATAATTGTTCCGTCTTCATCCAACTTGTTTCTGTAGACCCACTTCGTTCCAATTATATTTTTATCCTTGGGTTTTGGAACTAGTGTCCACACCTTGCAACGCTTGAATTGATTCAACTCTTCTTCCATTGCAATTATCCAGTGGGGGTCTTTATTTGCTTCTTGAAACTTCTTCGGTTCAACCTGTGAAAGAAAACTTAAATGCATGTTTTCGTTAGTAGTACCTCTTCTCGTTCTTATGCCGAATTGAGGATCTCCTATGATTTGATCAATAGGATGGTCCCTCATATGTCTGAACTCAAGGTTCCTTGCATCAGTTTGGACATCTGGAACATCTTCTACTACTGGAATGTCTTCTTCCACTTGTATTAGTTCTTCATCAATATGATCTTCTTCTTCATTTGAGGTTGGGGGAGAGATCTTGACGAAGGTTTGAACATCATCTTTGACTGGCTCATCCAAGCTTGTATCTTGTACCTTTGAACCTGCAACTTCAATAGAAGCACTAGAAGAGCTGCTATGTAGCAAGCTCATTTCATCGAATACAACATTGATAAACTCTTCTACCACCAGGGTTTTCTTATTAAATACTCTATAAGCTCCACTATGGCTGCTATAGCCTACAAAAATACCTTCAAAACGCTTTTCGCTAAACTTGGTTTTGTAATGCTTTCCATTATTAAGTACAAAGAATTTGCTACCAAAGATTCTAAAATAAGAGATGGTTGGTCTCTTGCCTTTTAGTAGTTCATAAGGAGTCTTTTCATTGTTTTTATTTATGAGTGCTCTATTTTGCACGTGACATGCAGTGTTGACGGCTTCAGCCAAAGGTATTCGGGTAGTGAAGTGTCACTCAACATTGTTCTACAAGCCTCAATGAGTGTTCTATTCCTTCTCTCAGTTACCCCATTCTGTTGTGGAGTTCGAGGAGAGGAAAACTCATGAAAGATTCCAAGACTTTCACAAAATTTTGTCATGGCCCCAGATTCAAATTCTGTTCCATGGTCACTTCTGATTTTGACCACCGAACATTCAAATTCATTCTGGATTTGCTTGACAAACTTAGTGAAAACATCAAATGTATCTGACTTGTGTTTTAGAAAGAATACCCATGCAAAATGTAAGTAATCATCTACAATAACTAATGTGTAAGACTTACCTCCTAAACTTCTAATTTGCAAAGGAACAAACAAGTCCATATGAAGTAGGTATAAACACCTAGTTGAATCTTTGCCAATTATGCTCTTAAAGGTAGCTCTTGTTTGCTTGCCTTTTACACAAGCATGACAAGGTCTATCTTTAACGCACTTAATATTTGGTGCATCACGCACTAAGTTTTGTGAAAATAATTTATTTATAGTTTTGAAATTTATATGTGCTTATCTCTTATGCCATTGGTCAGCAAGAGATGCACTATCTTTTGCTAAAAGGCACACTGGTGTAGAAGATGATAAGCAAAGAAAATTCAAACAGAACATATTTCTACAACGAGTTCCTGATAAAATCATTTCTAGATTATCAGCCGATTTTATCAAACACTTATCTTTATGAAAATCAACTATGTATCCTTTATCACAATGTTGACTTATGCTTATCAGATTATGTTCTAATCCTTCCACATAAGCTACATCTGAAAAGGATACATTACCGTTAGAAATCATACCGTAGCCTTTTGTTATTCCTCTATCAGATCCGCCAAAAATAACTTTTGGACCGTTCTCAACTGGAATAAAATTTTGCAAAACGCTTCTTGTTCCGGTCATATGCCGAGAACAACCACTGTCCAAATACCAGATAGGATTTTTGTTGGCCTTTGGACATACCTGCAAAAACAAATTATTTTGCCTTAGGAGCCCAAACAAATTTGGGACCTTGGTCCCGTGTTAGTTGAGCACCACGCTGAACATTAACATTGCGAGCGGTCTTTTTTGTAGTGTTAACTTGTGGTCTCTTGGAATAAGTGGAATTGAATCAACAATCTACGGCAAAGTGACCTATTTTGCCGCAACACCAATAGTTAAACCTGTTGTACCTTCTCTTAGTATTCTCCTGCTTAACTTTTTGAACATTAGTTTTGGCAGGAGCAATCCTTCTAGATGAGGATGCCTCATGATTACAGCACACACATGGTAGTGCTTTCTCCTTAGGCTTGGGTGCAACGGTCTTTACTATTGGTTCTCTCATAGCACTCAGACCATAAACATAAGGACCATAATCTCTCAGATTTATTTCTTCATAAGGTGCTTTGAAAGCACTTTGACCGAGGTTTTGAGGACGAGCTCACCCCTTATAGTCATTGACAGGTGCAAAATTAATTGGTCGTGTCAAGTGACCATAAGTCGTTCTGGCAGGCGTGCTTGGTCGTGCTCCACTAGCTGGTGTGATGCAACGGGGTGCGGCGGGGCCCCGACGTCCTGCATCATCTTCCCCCTTGAGAATTTATTCTTAAGAAGGAAGGTAGACAAGGTCTCAAACTAAGCCCTCGGGGCATATTTTAAGCCATATAAAGTTTTCTAAGATAATAAACATAATCAGGAAAAGTTGGATTGACAAAACCTGATGGTTGTTATACATATACTTCTTCTTTAAGGTCACCATTCAGGAAGGCTGACTTCACATCCATTTGGTAGATCTTAAATCGTTTATGGGCAGCATATGCAAAGAATAATCTGATGGCTTCTAGTCTTGCGACTGGTACAAAAGTCTGATCAAAAGTAATGCCCTCTTCTTGTCTATATCCTTTTGCTACAAGTCTTACCTTATTTTTCACAATTACTCCATTCTCATCCATCTTGTTCCTGTAGACCCATTTAGTTCCAATAATGTTCTGTCCTTTGGGTCTTGGAACCAACATCCACACTTTGCATCTTTTGAACTAATTCAGTTGTTCCTGCATTGCCATTATCCAGAATGGATCTCCATTTGCAAATTCAAATTTCTTTGGCTCTACCAGAGAGAGGAAACTCAGGAACATTACCTCATTGTGAGTTTTGCTCTTGGTTGTGACTCCTTATTTTGCATCCCCAATGATCAGATTCTTGAGATGGTCTCTCAGGTGTCTGATAGCAATTGACAGCCTTTCAATATTTCCTTGTGCACCACCTCCAGCTTCCTGTTCAGTAGGTTGAATTCCATGTTGCTCTTCTTCCCCAACTTATTATGTTTCTCCTGAAGATTGTCCTTCTTCTCTTACTATTGCATCAAATGAGGTGATCTCATTGGCAGCTAGCTTGTCCACTATAGAAAGCTCTTTCATTTTCAGTTCAGTCTCTGCAACATTAGAAGAACTAGACTAGCCCTTATAGATCAGGCTGGTCTCATCAAATACAACATGTATAGACTCATCTACAACTTCAGTATTTTTATTGAACACTCTATAGGCTCTGTTATGGGAGATGTATCTAACAAGAATACCCTCACTGCTCTTCCCTGCAAACTTAGTTAAATAAGATTTGTCATTACTCAAAATGAAGCACTTATTCCCAAAAATTCTAAAGTAGGATAAAGTGAGTTTTCTGCCATTCAACCGTTCATTGAGAGTTTTCTTGTGATGTTTGGTTATTGATGCTCTATTCAGCACATGACATGCTGTTTAGACAGCCTCAACCTAGAAATATTCTAGCAAGGAGGAGTCACTCAGCAATGTTCTTCCAGCCTCAATAAGAGTTCTATTCTTTCTCTCAACCACCCCATTTTATTGTGGGGTTCTATAGAAGAGAATTCTTGTGAGATACCTTATTCTGGACAGAAGTTTATCATAGCCCCATATTAGAATTCTATTCCATGGTCACTTCTCATTTTAACCACTGAACAGTCCATCTCATTCTGGATAGACTTGACAAATGTTATCAAGATTTCAATAGTATCTAACATCTTTTTGAGGAAGAAAACACATGTGAATCTAGAGTGATCATCAACTATCATAAGGGTATATAACTTTCCTCCTAAACTCTGAATAGGCATTGGACCAAAAGGATCCATGCGCAGTAAATACAAGCACCTTATAGAATCCTTGTGAGTTATGCCCTTAATGGTTGTCCTAGTTTGCTTGCCCATCTGACAAGCATGACATGGACCATATTTAATGTATTTTAAATTAGGTGCATCTCTAACTAGATTCTCAGAGAATAGCTAACTAATTGTTTTATAATTAAGATGAGCTAATCTCTTGTGTCATTGTACATAAAGAGACTCTCTCTCATTAGCTACAAGACAAATAGGCATGGAGGAAGTAGAACAAATGAAATTTATACAATACACATTTTTCACTCCTAATGCCTGATAAGATTGTCTCCAAGTCAATTGACTTTTTGATAAGTCACTTATCCTTCTGGAACTCAATCACATAGCCAAAGTCACATAGTTGGCTTATATTTATAGGGTTGAGTTTCAACCCCTCTACATAAGCTACTTTTGTAAAGGAGACTATGTCATTGGAGAATATAACATAGCCTTTTGTAACCCCTCTATCTGAACCTCCAAAGATGACTTTAGGTCCTTTTTTCACTGGGCAAACTCCTTTAGAAGGATTCTTGTTCCAGTCATGTGTCTATAACATCCACTGTCCAAATACCATATTGGCATGTCATTGGCCTTTGGACATACCTGCAAGAAAGAACTAATTTACCTTTGGAACCCAACCAACTTTGGGTCCTTGGTTCTTGTTAGCTGTTGCGATAGAGTTTCGACTGAAAAATTCACTAACTGAACTGGCTCTCTTAGCATGTGGCACAGTAGGATTATACCAACAGTCCAAGGCAAAGTGACATACCTTTCCACAGCACCAGCACTCATACCTATTATATCTTCTTTTCTGAACAACATTGGGTGCTTGCTGTGCAAGCTCATTTTTAGTAATGGAGATATTAGCAATCTTTGCATTCCTCTGAAGGATCTTATGGCTATGTGCATGATGTGGAATGGATTACATAGCCACATGATTCTTCTTGGGGGCAGGCCTTTTTAGAGTGGCCTTTCCTTTGCCTTTAGCTACTGGTGTTGGTGCCGTTGGGCCAAATAAAAATGACCTATGATACTTCATTTCTATTTCATGTGGAGCCTTAAGTACACTAGACTTAAGGTCTTTTCTTCCTTTCCAGTATGGAGCATTGTTGGCCTCACTGGAAGAACATCCATTTTTAAAGTGACCATACATGCTGTCATGGCCATAGTTGTTGGATGCAAGGACCACCTTTTTGAAGATGGTCTGTTGTACTTTCTCTTTTCCACCATTTCCTTTCTTTGCCTCAAACTCCTTGTTATAGCCTAAGCCACTCCTATACTGGGCAGAAAAACTATCAATGATAGGCAATATAGCCAGTGGCTTGGAGAACTTAGCCGTTAGCATCCTCTCATTGAGGAGCTTCTTCTCCAGATCTATAATGATCTTGTTCTTATTGCTTATGGTCCCAACCTGGATTATTGATAGACCTCTCAACTTGCTAATCTCTTTGCTCATTTGAGTTAGCCTTTCAGCTGTCTCATCGCAGACAGAAATAACAAGTTTTAGGGTTTCAATTTCCACTGTTTGCTTCTTAGCAAGCTTCTTGCTCTTCTTGAGTGCTTCCAATAGAGAACGATATTGGTTGACCATATCATTGAAGTCACTTCTAGATTCATATTCACCGTATTCAACATATGATGAGGATGCTTCTGAATATACACCAGTCTTATACTCAGAATCAGATAAAGAAAGGGGTTCATAGTGATTACCTCATCAGGATGAGCTTCATCCTGATCTTCCTCATTTGACATGGCCATTAGACCACAACATTCTTCATCTTCAATCTCACAGTCTGACAATGATAAGGGAGACCTGATGCGCACCTTGGAAGCAGGGTAGATGTCTTCCTCAGCAATAGCAACCAACCCAATGAGGGCCTCTTCAACTTCTGAGTCTGAAGAGCTAGAGTCACTATCAATCCAACTCTTCTTCTTCTTCTTTGCCAGGAGACTCTTCTCAGATCATTGGCCTTGTAATGTTTTTTCTCCTCGACTTCCTTTCTCTCCTTTCTTCTGACTAGGCAGTCAGTAGTGACATGTCCAGACTTGTTGCAACATTAGCAAACAATATCAATATTAAAATGTTTGTTATGTTTGGAGTCATACATTTCCCCTTCGGGTCTCTTATTTGTCTGTCAGTGTTGCTGTATGGCTTCCTTGAGTTGGAGGCAGAGGAAGACTTGTTCTTCCATTGTCTATTTCTACTCAACATCTTCTTGAACTACTTGGAGAATAGGGTGAGTTCTCCATCAATTAGCTCATCTTCAGATGATGAGGGCTCTGAGTTGTCTGTATCAGCCTTTCTCCTTGGAAGAGAGGGGGTCTTTTCTCTGCATCTTCTGGAGCCCTCAGCTTTGAAAGCCACAGACTTATCCTTGCTGTTCCCTCCCCATAGTTTTTCTGGTGTTCTGTTGCTGCTCATGTGAGAGCAAATTTCCAAACAGATTCTGGGGATGGATTTCATCCAAATTTCCCATTTCCCCTATGGCACATATCTTCATATCTCATTCCATGTTGAGGGATCTAAGGAATTTATCATTTAAATCATAATTTGTGAAGAGCCTGCCATAGGTCCTCGACCCATTGACAATCTTGAAGAACCTTTCATAACATTCAGCTATGGAGTCCTTCCCTTGCTTGAAGGCTTCATACTCCTAGTTTTGTAAGGATTTTCTGTAATTCCTTACTTTAGTTGTGCCCTCCATATAGATAATCAGTGTATCCAATATTTCCTTGGTAGTTTGGCAGTGGATCAGATTTTGAAATGTAGAATCATCTATGGCACTGACTATAATATTTTTGGCCCTTTTGTCCATAGTGGCCCGAATTACCTCGTCCTTGGTCATCTTAGTCACCTTCTTTGGCACTTGTAGATTTGCATCTATTGTAGAAGCCTTCATGGGGATGAAGGGTCCCTCTTCAACTGTGACAAAGATCCTTGGGTGAGAGGCTTCCATAAATAGCCTCACCCTTTGATTCCAGATAATGAAGTTCTTCTTTCTGCAGATGGACAACTTCATTGAACTAAGCTCTCTATAACTTTCACATGAAGTCATGGTGAAACGACTAAAGATTTTCTTGAGGAACTTATTCAGACTGTTAAGTCCTTTTTGAACAACCTCCCTCTGATATCACTTGAAAGTCTGATCTGTAGTCAAATCACCTAGAGGGGTGAATAGGTGCTTCAATGATGTTTTAGTCTTTTTAAGTTGTTAACTATTTTAGCTCAGAAATATTAAGACAAAAAAGCACAACACAGAAAACACACCAAGATTTATAGTGGTTCTTTAGATGATGGGTACTTCACTGTCCCTCTTCACTTATCTAACAGTGTGCTAGACTCGGCCAACTCCTCCAAAATCATAAATCTACCATATCTTACAGCTCAGGAACTCAGCAAGTTTCCTACCTCAGATTCCCTACTGGAATCCTACCTCAGGTGCCGGCAACAACCCTACCTCAAGCTCAGATCCCCAACAAGGATCCTACAACTCAGATTTTCTAAGAAATCATACAGCTCAGGCCTTCACAGACCCTACCTCGGACTTTCAGTAAAGTCCTACAACTCAGGCCATTTTACAGACCTTACACTAAATTTGTCAACACATCCCTACAACTCAAATCTCAAAGAGAGACTACAGAAGATGATTAGAAGAAAATATTGCAGACTTAGACTCTGAAAGATAGAGCTTTGAATAGATTGAGTCTTCTTAGTCTGTTCTGAATAGAATGCCTTTTCATTGGCAGCATCACGAGATCTTTAATAGATGAACCCTCTGATCAGGATCAGTGCTGAGCTTTCTTGAATGAGGAGGTCTTCTTTCTCTCAATGGTGAGAGATTTCTTTTTGAAGCTTTTCTTCTTCTTCTTTCTTTCTTCGAAAAGAGCTTTCTTGTTACTGTTCTATTGCTTTTCAATTTCTCACTGATATGTGCTCACAAAGTTAGGGTTAGCTGACCCTCTCTTATCCTTTTTATATCACTGTTTCTACTAACGGTTGATATCTGAAAAGGTTTTATCTCATATCGCTTTTCAAACATGATTGATTTGGTATTTTCTTCTGTCGCTTCTATCGATTTGAAATCACACCTTCTGACCTTGATAAGATGATATTGTTGGATCGATAGGCGCCCTTAGAGGGGGCTGAATAAGGGAATAAACATTCTTTTTATATATTTCAGCAAATTACTAAATTATTTTATGATGAAAGAGATTGAAATAAACAATTTAGATAAAGTGATTAGAATTGAAAACTTAGTAACCAATATAGTAGAGAATATGCCAAAAGAGAGAAATCAAGTAAACACAAATAGAGACATGATTATATATATTTAAAAGATATTACAAATACTTGATTTCAATAACGCTAGAAATTGGAGGCGACAAATATGTAAATTATTTTTCCTTTTTCTATACCGACTCGTATCCCCACGAACCGGTTGGCTTTAGCCAATCCTTCCCCGGATATGGCCTCAAGCCGTTCTAGCCAATCCTAACCCTGGATATGGCCTCGATCACCCCTTAGATCTAATCTCCTAGACCTAGTCGCCAACTCACGCGGTGAATTACCCCCTAAGCCGCGCAAGGACCTAGTCGCCAACACAAGCCGAATTATCTATACGGTTACAAAATGGAATGAAATGAAAATAATGATAACAACAATAAAAACTCCCTATATGAGATCTTCTGAAGTCGGAGATGAAGTATCGCTGTAGTATGAGCGTGGTCGAGGCGATCGTCCTTCGGATGTAGCGTGACGTAGTCCTCCTCCAGAATTCTCCTTAAGCTTTCTGTGGGAGATCCATCTTCGGCAGCATAACAACAATGGAATTTTGGCACTTGTATTCTCTCTGGGATCACTTAACAAAACGAGAGAACATCCATCAATTTATAGAACTTGGAGATAGCGCCTGCGGTAGCATTCGTGTGAAGCGGTTACGAAACCGTCGCGATGTGGTGTTGTGCGCATGAACTTTAGCTAGCGCCAGGTGGTAGCGCTAGAGATGGCGGTAGTGCTAGCGCCAGGCGGTGTCCCTAGTGCTGGCGGTAGCTCTCCTTCAGAGAATTTGATTTGAAGATGCTAGCTACCTGTGGAGTATTGCACATATAGTTCCTGCACACTATAAACACACAACAAGCAAGATCAAATACAATATGGGATTTGTTATTCTCTAACAAAGGGATGTGACACACATGTCCAACAGATATCGTCGTGTGAAGATAGCTCACACGATGAGAAAAGACTTAGCAAGCTTTCTTGAATCTTCACAATGATATCATCGTGTGATACTTGTTATCACAATGATATATACTTAGCCATCCTTCCTTACTTCTTCACAATGATATCGTCATGTGATACTTGTTGTCATGATGATATATAACTTAGACAGCCTTCCTTGAGTCTTCACACTGATATCGATGTATGATACTTGTTGTCACGATGATATATGACTTAGCCAGCCTTTCTTGAGTCTTCACAATGTCATATGCCTTAGCTGATTGTTCTTGAGTTCTTACAACAATATCATCATGTGTAACTTGTTGATACAACGATATCGTAGTGTTGTTCATATTGTCACCTTGATTCTTGACTGACTTCTTCTCCTGCCTTCTATGAGTGATCACAATGATATCATTGTGTGTACCTTGTTGACACGACGATATATTCCTTAAACATTTTTTCTTGATCTTAAACCATTATACTTATGATGTCCTACCCTGCTCATATCACTTCAAATATATATCAAATACAAATTGTACTTATCATTAACTTAGGAACTTCTCCAAATCTAGAACATTGTGGGCAGCGTTCCCAACACTTATTTGTTGTTTTTTTATTATATTAGTCACTAAATTGTATGCAACATGATTGTAGGTGACTAGGAGTTGTACGGGGTAGTCCCAACCCTATCACTCTGCAGAGAGTAGTGCTTTTGCTAAGGTGCCTACAACCCCTCCTTTTGCTGAAACGATATGGTTGATTGTTGAAGATGTGTTTTCTATGAACAATACACAACCAGGAAGACATGAACAACCTCCTACCCTTGGGTGGCCCCTGAGCCGGTTGGTGAAGTTGAGTCAATTGTTGTGAGATGAGAGCCTAAAGATTCGGTAGTGGTGAAATGTGTGGTGAACCAACAGTTGAAGCACTTTCTGGGCTTCCATCCTCCATCATTCTCGGGGACAGAATCCCAAACTTGTGCTGAAGATTGGCTCTCTAGGATGAAGCGAACCTTGACAACATTGAAGATTGAAGAAGCAAAGAGTTACTTTATCAACTTTCCTTCTGAACGGGGAAGCAAGGCTTTGGTGGGAAGAGGTGGAACTTCATAAGTTTGCAGGAAAGGACATTATTGATATCTCATGGAGAGAATTCATAGAGATTTTCCTACAGTGATATGTCCCTTCTGCCCAGCGCATCGTGTTAGTAAACCAATTCCTGAGTCTGAGTCAAGGTGATCATTTGGTAGATGATTACTTCTATGAGCTTACTAGGCTTAGCCGCAGTGCTGGAGAGATGCTGGAGTACGAGGAGAAGAAAACAAACAAGTTCTATGAAGGTCTGCACGACGACCCGAGGCTACTCCTAGCATGCCCGATGACTTTTGGTTTTCTCAACTTGGTCAATACTGCCAAATCTCTGGAACTGGATATGAATAAGGTGCAAAGCAAGAAGGACCAAAGTTTGAAGAAATCAGAATTCAAGGAGTCGAGCTCTACAAAGTCTGGGTACCAAAGGTACAAGAGGATGTCTAGATTTTTGAAGCCAACTCCCTCTGCTGTGTCGGGAGCAAATACTAGGCGAGGTCCGCTCACTTGCTACACTTGCGACAAGGTGGGATTTTTTCCCGAGAGTGTTGCAGTGGTCATCCGAAGGTGGACAAAAAGGTGGGTGCTTCTTATGCGGAGAAAGGAAAAACAGTGGAGTCATCTGCATCCTAGTATCCTTCAACTCAACCGAGAGTGTTCTCTATTGATCAACAAGAAGTCATCCGTCAGTGCGATGTCATGACAGGTATGAGTTAGTAACTTTCATTGTGTGTTGTACTTTATACCTTGAGTGTGATTGCTTATTTGACTTGTTTGTATTAGGCTTTGTGATAATACTTAACTATCCTGCGAGAGCTCTCTTTGACACTAGAGCTTCTCACTCCTTTCTATCTGAGGACTTCTTACTGCATATCGGAGTGCCTTCTTTCATAACAAAAGATAGATTGGATGGAGTGCTACCAAATGGGTGCAGGATGAGTGCAGATAAGAGTTGTTATGTGAAAGTGCGGATAGGAAGTCATGACCAAAGGGATGCGGAAAACCCTTTTCCAACACAATTGTGTTGGGAAAAACACATAATCTTGCGATTTATCTAATAAATTATCTTAAAGTGATTTCATAATCTAGGATGTATTGCCCATATTGTATAGAGAGGGTAATCTGTTCATTAGATGTCCTAGGATATCATACTAACACTAGAGTGTCAAGACCTGTCCAAAATAAGCACCAAATCCAGTTGATTTAAACTTGCATCGAATAGAAGTTGACGTAACTTCGACTAAAAGTTGAAGCAACTTCGAATACAAATAGATGTAACTCAGACTAAAGTTAAAGTATAGTTGAAGTCGACGCAACGTTGAGATGAACTCGACGCAGAAGAAGAATCTGTCAAAGCAATATCAAAAGTCGACGTAACTTCGACTTGAACTCGACGCATAAGAAGAGTCTGTCAAAGCAGTATCAAAAGTCGGCGCAACTTTGATTTGAATTTGACGTAGAAGATGAAGTTCAAGTCCAAGTCTACAACTTGACGGATACGTCGATAAGGATTCGTCGCAGCGTTGACATCTGAGTTCAGTCAGAGCTAAAGAAGATTTCAAAGCTGCTTCTATAAGAACTCAGAGGTGCGTCAAAAAGAGGGAAAAAGAAGTAGGCGGTAGATCGAATACATTCAGAAATGGAAAGTTTTCTGCTATTTTTTTTTTGATGATATTCGAGAAGGTATCCATGGTTGTAGTCTGACTTCTAACGACTTATTTATTGCCAAGAATGGAATGGAGTACTCTAGAGAGACAACAAAGACATTTTTGGAAGTTATTCAAATCAGATAGATAGGTCGGGAAATAGAAATAGAAGGAAAAACTTAATATCCAATGGATATTCCTTATAAGGACAGAACAGAAGAGGAAAGAAATTCAAATATTATTCGACAAAGAATAAGTGTACACAGGAAGGAAGAAAAACATAACCAAGATTATTATTCTATCTTCTTCTTCTTCCTCAAGCTCTCTCAGATATAGAATCAGAACAACTCTGTACAGGAAAACAAGGCTGCTTCTTCTTCTTCATATCTTACAGTAGGAAGCAAACTAGAGTACAGAGATAATCAGGATCACAAGCAAAACAAATCTTGCACTCTTCTCTATCTTAAGCAAGAGTTCATTATATACAGATCCTGAAGAACATCAAAAGCCAGCATCCTGTGTGATAGTTGTAGAAAGATTCATTCAGCATAATCCTATTCTTCTTCTCCTTCTTTACTTTTTTTTCTCTATACTGTAACTAAGAAAGAGTCCTAAGAATCCATCTTTGAAGGATTTAGTTGGTTCTAAGAGTCTCCATATCAAAAGACTCAGTGTTTCTAAAAGTCTCCTTGCCAAAAGACTTAGTGTGTGGTTCTAAGAGTCTCCTTATCAAAAGACTCAGTGTTGGTTCTGAGAGTCTTCTTAGCAAAAGACTCAGGCATATATAGTGCAATCCTACCAAGGTGGTAGAAGAGTGGACTACCCACATTTTGGGGAACCACTATAAAAATTTTTTCTTCTCTGTTGTCCCTTTATAGTTTACTACTTTCTATTTTCTGTGCTTATTTTATTCTGAGTTGGTTGTGCTGATTGCATAGTTGTTAGAGCAGCTTTACTGTGTGTGCATATTTAAGGTAAAAAAATTTAAAACTCTATTCACCCCCTCTAGAGAATACTCAGAGGTTACACTGTGCACTTTCAAATTGGATGCTCATCTTCTAGAAACCAAAAATCATATCTCTGATGGAGTGAACTATCTTCATAGGAAGATCTCTAAGAGCACAACTGAAATATGATCCCACCTATCTGAAGAAGTTAGAAAGGGGGAGGAAAACCTCAGGAAGTCTCAAGCAGATCAAGCCATATGGGTGGTCAATGAAGCAAGGACTGCTTTGAATCTACCAAGTTTAAATTATGAACCCTAATATGATGATGATGGAAGCTATGCACCCCCTGAGCAATATTATAACATCCCTCCAAGAATGGAATCTAGCTCATTTCACTCTCAAAATAGAAAAGCAGAGAGTGCTGAAGAGGATTGGCAGACAAGGCAAAGAAGGAGAGATGAAATTAGGCAAATGCCAAGCTATGAAGAATGGAGCCCTGTCTCCAAGGAAATCATTCTCTCAACCTGGAGAGATTTTGGAAGCAAAGGACTGCACATGGAAAGATTTTACAGCTTAGTTGAATTAAAGAAGCATGAAGATCAAGAGACTAGGAGAAGGCTTCACTGGAAAAACAAATATCAAGGCCCAACTACTCTAAGGTATATTCCAAAGCCAAGAAACTACTTCACCAGGCAGAAAAAGAAGGATGCTAGAGAGAGTGATTAAACATCTGAAATTTATATGTGGATTTTGTGATTGTTGTTATAACATTATTATCTTAAGCCCCTAAACTCTAGCTTTTAATATTTATCTGAGTGCTCATCTTATATCAATTTGCTCTCTAATTTATTTTAAAAAAGGTTATTATTATATGAGGTTCCGACTTCTTCAAATAGGGGGAGATTGTTGGGAATTTGATCCCCAAGATTCCTGATTTGAAGAAGAACATTAACATAATAATAATCCTACTGTGTTTGATGATTTCTTGGTTATACTTGAGACAGGTACTCAAACACTATGTTTGATTAAACATATAAATATTGTTGAGGGTCACTTAGACCAAGAAATTTCTTATGCTATATTACATCAAGAGTATAATTTAAAGTCATACTGGTATCTATCTTGAAGTTACTACTTGGAAAGGTCAAGAAAAATTATTGAATTCAGAATGCAGAGAAGTCTGAATATTGTTAAGTAAAAATCAATTGGACAGTCTGTCGATCGAACTTGTATTATCGATGGGAAGATAAGTCGACAAAATTAATCGGCTTGACAGACTATCTATGCTAAGCTTAAATGCTTTCTTCCAAGGCAAAATCAACGAGACAGACTATCGATTCAGCAAGTCCACTGAACAAGAATCGACTAGATCAATGTCGATCGACATGATTATTCCAATATCGACGGGACAGTCAGTAGTTTATTCAGAATTATTCTAAGTGCCTACACAGCGCATTTCATCATTATATTCCCAATCTTTTCATGTTAATCAAGGCGCAAATTACTGACTCATCTGTGGAAGTCTTTAACAGATTGAATTTGTTGGAGAATTGATTAAGGAATGAAATAATCAATTATCATTTCTAGTATATCTGCCATAATTCTATATTCCTTCCTGACCTTAATTACTATATATGGAATATTCCAAATTGAGACAAATTTGAATAATTCCCTTATTGATCAAATTTAAAAGTTCAAATTTTCTGATACTTATTACATTCCCTAATCTTCCTCATTTCCTTTTGAAGGCTTACAACATTATAAAAAGGAGAGAATGTCGTTCTATTATGACTAATGATCTGAAGCATCCAAATTCGACAGCAAAGAATCCTAAGTCATTTTGCCATCAACAGCAAGATCACTGTAAATTCTCTAGAGTGCTAATTGACTCATTTTCTGAAGAAATTTCAACTTCTCATCCACTTAAGGATTATTGATGTTGTTGTTCATTCCCTAGATTCATATTTACAATTCAAGTTATACTATATTATCTATCAAGGAAGAAGGAGACTACTGAAAATCTTCTACTCAAGACTCAAGATCTGAACTTCAAATTTTTACTGAGTCAATCATTGTAAAACTGTAATTCTATAAACGGTGTTGAAAGATCTTTGCGATCTAAGTGTAGGATTCCTGTGAGAATCTGAGGTAGGATCCTTGAGATCTGAGTGTAGGATTCCTGTGAGAATCTGAGTGTAAGACCTTTGTGTTCTAAGGTAGGATCTATCTGTAGATCTGAGTGTAAGTCTTATATTATAAAAGACTGAGGTAGGAACTCTATTTGAGTTCTGAGTTTCGAAGGAGATTGCCTAGTCTAGAACATTGCTAGATAGGTGAAGGGGGAAAGTAGATGTACCAAATTCTTGGGGAACCACTATAAATCCTTGTTTCTTCTGTGATTGTTTGCTTTGTATTTCTATTTCTCAAAAGATAGCAAGAATCACCCAGCATAGAATTCATCCCCTCCCCCTCTAGGTGTGATCTTAGAAACTCTTTAAGAATAACACTTTTATCTCAACAGATGCGTCAAAAAGAATTTGACGCAACGTCGACTGCAAAGTTCATTTCTAAGCTAAGGAGGATTTCGAAGCAGCTTCTATTAGAACACAAAGGTGCGTCGATAATAAGGCAAATGTATTCGATGCTATGTTGAATACAAACATAATTAGAATACTTTCTAGATTCTTTTCTAAAGCTTATTCAAAAGTCATAAATGGAAATGATTTGATTTCAAACGGGTCGCTCATAACCAAGAATGGAAAGAAAGACTCCAGAGACACAATAAAGACATTCTTGGAAGATATTCAAAAAGTGATTGACGGGTAGTCAACAAAATAGAAAGAGAATATTATTATCCCTTGGACATTCCTACTAAGGATACAATAGAAGAGGAAAGGAATTCAAATACTATTCGACAGAAGAATAAGTATACTCAGAAATATTTAGAACCATAGCAATTCCATTATTCTATCTTGTTCTTCCTGAAGCTATCTCTTAGACAGCACTACAATAATTCTCTGTATATGAAATAGTAAAAGGCTTCTTCTTCTCTTATAGAAAGAAGCCTACATGTATACAGATATTTGTAGGATCAAAGCTATCACAATCCTTGCATCTCTCTCTATCAAGCAAGGATTCATCTACTGAACAGAGTTCCATCAACACCACTAAGTGCATGAATCCCCAATGATTGTTACCGGAGGATTCAAACAGAAGAATAATCATCATCTTTCTTCTTCTCTTTTAGTCTTTCTTTCTTTATTGTAATCTAAGTAAAGAGTCCTTAGAATCCCTCTCCAAAGGATTCAGTTGGTTCAAGATCTCCTTGATCTAGTCTTGGTTCTAAGAGTCTCCTTAACAAAAGACTCAGTCTTGGTTCTAAGAGTCTCCTTATCAAAAGGCTCAGTGAATGGTTCTATGACTCTCCTTATCAAAAGACTCAGTGGTTCTAAAAGTCTCCTTATCAAAAGACTCAGGTACTGGATAGTGTATTCCTACCAAGGTGGTAGAAGAGTGGAGTAACCCATATTTTGGGGAACCACTATAGATCTTGTCTCATCTATGTTGTGATAATTTTCTGTGTTGTCCCTATTTATTTTTGCATTTCTGTGCTTACTTTATTCTAGTTGGATTTCTTAATGCATAGTTAGTAGAATCATTTTATTGTTCTGCACACTTATAGTGAAAAGTTTTTTACAACTCTATTCACCCCCCTCCCCCTCTAGAGAATACTCAGAGGACTTAATGTGCACTTTCAATTGGTATCAAAGGGAAGTTGATCATAAAGAGGTTAACACATTGATCAAAAGATCCTCTCAATCAAAATTTATATTTTAAAATTATTTTCAGAAAATGAGTTCTAAGGACTATGCATCTACAAGACCATGAGTGTGTAATTTGAATAAGTTTACACTCTGGAAGGCCAGAATAGAACTCTACATGAACTTTATTGATTAAGACAATTTTGATATCATAATTTCAGGTCCTCCAGTTCCATTCAGAAAAGATGCAAGAGGGACTGTGATACATGGACTTGTCCCTAGAGAAGAATGGACTGATGTTGAGAAGAAGCTGAAGGCATGTGATTCCAAGGCCATGAACATTCTGGTGCCAACTATGTTAGATGACATATTCTAGAAGGTGGCTGACTGCAACTCAGTAAAAAGGACTCTAGAATCTTTAACCAGATTGGTTGAGGGTAGCTCAGATGAAAGAAAGGACAGAAAGTCCCTTCTCATATCACAATATGAGAACTTTCAAAAGAAGGCTGAAGAAAATGTTGCTGAGATGTATGAGAGATTCAACATCATTATTAATGAGCTCAGGGGACTGGACAAGGAGATCTCATTGACACAGATAAATGACAAGCTCTCATATGCTTCCCAAGCACATGGGACTCAAAGATCTGGGTCATCAAAGAGTCTAGATGCCATAGGGAAAAATCCACAAATGCTCTACTAGGCAAGCTCAAGTCCTATGAGCTACTACTAAAGAATAGAGCTGAGATAGAAGCCAAGGAGAAAGTCTCAACTCCTAAATAAAGGACTATTGCTCTGAAGGCTGATGAAGGAGAGCCTTCCGCTTCTGAAGAAGAGATGTTCAATCTCTTGGCTAGAAGATTCAGAAGATGTGTCAAATCTGAAGACTCCAGAAAGAAGGAAAGGAGCTCAAATAAACCTAAGTTTGAAAAGACTCCAAAGCAGGAGATAATCTGCTTTGCATGCAGAAAACCAGGGCACATTGCCCCTGAATGTCCTGAATAACAAAAGGACAGAATCATCAACAAGAAGGAGCATAAGAATAAGTCCTTCAGAAAGAAGGACAAGAAGAAGAGAAAAAGGTTTCATAGCTGAAGCCTGGAGTGACTCAGAATCTGAGTCAAGCTCCTCTTTATCTGAAAGTGATGAAGAAGGTGCTGCTGAAGAAGCCTGTCTGATGGCTTTAGAATACTCAACTGAAGAAGATCATGTATATCTATTTGAAGAATTTGATTTCTCTTAAGAGGATTTTAAAAATTGTTTCAAAGAATTTTGAAAGGATTATCTTATTCTTCAAAAAGAAATAGAAACAGTTAGCAAAGAATTAGAAGACCATAAGAAAGACAATCTGTATTCTGTTAATTCTGACTTAAGAAATCAGATATATAGGAAAGAAACAGAAATAGATAACCTAACTAATGAAAATTCAAACTTAAAAAAAAGCTTACAAAGGCAAATGCCTTTGAGGACTCACTCAATGAGAGGAGTCAAAAGCTTAAGGATATTACATAGAATCTCTCCATAAGATTCAAGCACCTTAGTTTAGGACTAGATCCATCCACCAGCATAGTAATCCCTAGCAAGCCTGCCTGGGAAAATCCTATAGTGTTCATTAGATCAAATGAGAATCAATCTAATAACAACTTAGAATCTAATGAAGAATTGAATAACAACCCTAATAAGATCACTATATTCAATAGAGTAATTATTGCTGATAAAAAAGGAATTCTACGTAAACACCCCTCAGAGAATTCAATCAAAGATTATCAAATTATTAATACAAGGGATTATGCGTCGAATAGAACTCGACACAATTTTAAAGATGCGTCTAATGCAACTCAAAGGAGTTTTGCATATGCTTCAACATCAACTCGAAGCAGGTATGAAGGTGCGTCGAATTACACTCTACGTAACCACTATTCTGCATCGACTTATTATCGACGCAAGTATGCAGACACGTCGAATTACACTTGACGCAACTCTACAAATGCGTCGAATTCTTCTAGATGCATGTTTCCAGCAAGTAATTATAAAACATCTAGACCTCTCTCTCCTATTTTTCACTATAATTCAAGATGCTTCTACTGTTCTAAAGTTGGGCACAAGGCTAAACATTGCTGACATAATAAACCAACACTTATACAACATAAGGGGTATCCTTAAAGACCAACTTGTTCTTTCATAACCCCATATGATATTAGAAGAAAGGGACCCCAGCAAGTCAGGGTCTATACTAAAGTTTAAATTCATGCATAGAGAGGAGACTGTTCTATCACAAACCAGTAGTGGTACCTGGACAGTGGATTCTCCATGCATATGACTGGAACAAAAGAGGTGTTGGAAAACTACATGGCCAAGGAAGGTCCTAAGGTAATTTTTGTTAACTCCTACTCTGGACAGACCAGAGGATATGGTGTGCTCAGAGTTGGAGAAATCTCCTTTTCTAAGGTAGCTTATGTTGAAGGACTTCAACATAACCTAATCATTATTAGCCAATTATGTGATGGTGAATACAAAGTTGTATTCATTAAGTCCTTATGTCATATAGTTAGCTCTGCAACTAATTAAATAGTAATAACAGGACTTAGAAAAGGTAAGGTATATGTATTAGACTTTGACTACACTAAGTCTGAACTCTGTCTGTTTAATTCAAACCTAAAAAATAATGATTTATAGCATAGGAGACTTAGTCACTTAAATTTTATAACAATAGTTAAGCTATCCAAGCATAACCTAGTAAGTGGCTACTAATTGGTAAGTTTAAGAAAGACCATCCCTATAGAGTCTGCCAACTAGGAAAACAAACCAAATCATCATTCAAACCAATTGGTAAGAAAGATTCCCCTAGAACCCCTTTATCTATTACACATGGATCTATTTGGTCCCATCTCCACTCAAAGCTTAGCAGAAATGTCTTATACATTAGTCATTGTAGATGATTTTTCTAGATTCAGCTGGGTGTTCTTTCTAAAAGCTAAGTCAGAAACCTTCAAGATCCTCTCAAAGTTCATTAGACAGATTCAATCTAAATTTGTTGGAAATAGTGCCCTGCAATGTTCCTGATTTGAAGAAGTGCTCAGGTCAATGATAAAAGCACTATGTATTTGATGGTATGTCCAATTTATGACTGCAGAGTATAGATTATAAGTCCAGTACTTCTTTAATCTCTCTAAGTACAGAATCATTGAGAAGGACTGGACATATCGTTGATATGATACACATATCATTTAATAAGTATAAATCTCTTTGGGGAGAAAGTTTAGTCTTATCATTTGAATAGTCAAAGCTTATCGTCGAGAATGTAAGGTTGTCGTTGGAAAGAATGCCTTGCAGAAGTTCTTCAGCAATCTTGAGTTAAATATCCGGCTAAGTCATCAATATCGTCGTAAAGTAGCTTTATCGTCGAGAAGACTAAGTCAGAAATCATGGAGAAAGGTTGCAGCTGAAGTGTTCAGTGTCGTCTGGATGATCTCGATGATATCGACAAGAAGTCAAGATGTTCACGACGATATCGACGTGATGACTTCATATCATCGTGACTGCAAGTGTGGCTGAGTTATTTCTTATCGTCGATATATCTTTCTCTGAAGAAGATTTAAGAAGACTTGAATATTTGTCCAAGTCCAAGATGGATCGCCGAGACGACAAGCTCTATCGTCGAGATGTTGCTCATATCATCGAGACAGACCGAGATTTTTTGAAATGCATTGTATGCATTTAATGTCGCCTCCTGATGGTCCAATCAATGGATGTCGTTAAGGAACGGGCCTCTGACACTTAATGGACCTCTGAGTAGACCGTTAGATGGTCCCCCAGTCATATAAAAAGGAATAGCGTCTTCCCTAATTTCTTATAGAGAATAATTGAATCAATCAAACAGTAAAAATGGGTGTGTGAAGAAGGAACAATCTCTCGAGAACAATACACTCTTGATTTCTGTTCTCCAAGTCTCAGTCAAGCAACATCGACTATCAAGCTATGTTCCAAATTGAAGAAAGGATAGAAGAGAAGCATGTGTTCTGCAAGAAAAGATCTTTATAGTTTTCTCTTCAAGTCCAGAGGATGTCAACATCTGTCATCAGAAGAACTCTCCAGTATTTTCTTTACTATGTGAAATGTTCTTCATTCTTGTATTTTATACATTCTCTGTAGGACTTTTATAAGTTTGAGTTGTAGGGTTCTGTGAGAACCTGAGTTTGTATGTGAGATAGATCTGAGTTGTAAGGCCTAGTGTGCCTGAGTTGTTGGGTTCCTAGAAGCTGAGGTAGGATCTTAGAAGGATCTGAGTTGTAGCGCCTGCAGTGCCTGAGCTGTAAGATCTGTGGAGAAGATCTGAGATTTGGTGAAGTTTGCTGACTCTATCACACTACTAGATAGGCGCAGAGGGACAGTGGATTACTCAAGACACATTATCATGAGGGACCACAATAAATCTGGTGTCCTTGTGTGTTGTGCTTCGTGTTTGTTTATTGTGCTGTCATCTATTCTATTTGCTTTTGTGCATAAATTTCAAAATAGTCATATCACCTATCCCCCCTTCTAGGTGATAGTTCCATATATATCAAGTGGTATCAGAGGGAGGTTGATCATAAAGTGACTTCACAGTCAGATATAGATCTTGGAACTATTTCCTATGGCTGGAAGTTATAACTGTAGAGAAATGAGATCTATGAACCTCCCAACTTACACTAAAGAAAATTTCCCCATTTGGAAAGAAAGGGTCAGACTGTTCATGGAAGTTGCTGATCACTGAGTTTTTGTGGCTGTTCAAGAGGGACCCTTCATACCTATGACTGTATCTACCATTGATCATAACTTAAGAGTTCCAAAGAAATATTCTGACATGAGCAAGGATGAACTTGCTCTGGTGGCCCTTGATAAGGGGGCATTGTACATTATTGTGAGTGTTATTGATGACTCAACCCTCCAAAACCTAATTCACTATAAAACTGCCAATGAGATGTGGAACTCCCTGGTTGTCTACATGGAGGGGACTGAAGAAGTAAGGGGTGACAGGAAGTCCCTCCTAAATCAGGAATATGAGGCCTTCAAACAAGGCAAGAATGAAAATATCTCCAACTGCTATGAGAGATTTTTTTAAGATTGTGAATGGTCTGAAAAATTATGGAAGGGAGTTTAAAACTCAGACCTAAATGATAAATCCCTTAGATCCCTCAATAAGGAACGGGATATCAAAATTTGTGTCATCATGGAAATGGGTCAAATGGGCAACATGGAGCACAAGAATCTGTATGGGAAACTACTATCTCATGAGCTTCAGCTTAACACTAGAAAAGATGAAGAAGAAAGCTCAAGGGGGAGCACCAGAGAAAGGTCCATGTCCCTTAAGGCTGAAATCTTGAGTAGAACCAAGGACAAGACTCCTGTAATTCAGGATATCTCTAAGAGCAGTGAATCTTCTGATGACAGCACATCAAAATCTGATAACACTGATAAAGAACTGGACCTCTTCTCTAAGCAATTCAAAAAGATGATGACTAGATGGAGAAGTGACAGTCATAGATCATCCTCTTCAAGCTCCAAAAGATCTGGTCAACATGATAGACCTAAATCTTCAAGGGAGGAAACATATAAATCTAAATCTAGTAAATTTGATTTAATTAACATAGTTTGTTATTACTACACGAGGATAGTACACATGATTGCTGATTGCCCCTCCAAGAAGAGGGAATCAAAGAAATATGAAGATATAAGAAATCCAAGGGACAAAAAGAAATCGGAGAAACGATTCATTGCAAAGAAAATCAGAACCCTAAGTGATTCTGATTCAAGCTCATCAGAAACTGAGGAGGGAGCTCTTATTGGCCTTATGACCATAAATGAAGAAATCCAGGATGAGAATACCTCTCCTGGGAAGGTACTTATCAGAGCTCCTTTGTCTGCCTCTGATTCTGAATCAGAGGCAGATTCTATGCATGATGATGAGTGTGAGTCTGCTCACAACAACACATCCTCAAGATCCCCACATGAGGATGAATCTGAATTAATGCATCAATATGAAGCTCTGTGGGAAGCTTTTAAGAAAAGTAAGAAACTCGTTAGAGTTCATTCTTAGGAGTTAGCATCCCTGAAAATTACCCACTCTGAGATCCAGGAGTCAGCTGAGAAGGTTACTGATATGAGCAAAGAAGTGGACAAATTCAAGGATGCCACAAAGCTCAAAAATGATGAATTGGCTTAGAAGAACAAGGTCATCAAGGACCTTGAGGTAATGTTGTGGCTGAAAAGAGAATTGTTGCCAGGTTTTCAAAGCCCAAGACTTTCATTCCTATTATTGATAGTTTTTCTGCACCATTCAGAGGTGGTGTAGGATTTGTTAAGGGGACAGTCAAGGGCATGGCTTCTTAAGCCCAACCTTCTTTCAAGAAGGTGCTACTGGCAACAAATCCCTTTGACCAAGAATCTGCATATGGTAATCTGACCAATGCTTGCTCTATAAGTGGTAGTAAGCCCTCTAACACATACAAAAGAGCAGGCTTTGGGCTGAGTGCTTTTAAAGCACCCCATGAAGAGATTCAAATGAAGAATCCAGGTCTTTTTTTGCATGGACCTACAACAAAAGCACCCAAAAGTAAGGGAAAGATAGTTCCTACCAAGCTTGTTCCCAAGAAGGTGAACCAAAAGGTGGTGAGAAAAGCTTCACTACACACTCACACTTGTGAGGTCCACCAAAGACCTGTTAGGTCAGCTGTCTTCACTCCTACCCACCAACATTGCCACCCTACCCAGATGGTGAGGCAAAAGAGAAGATACAACAGGTATGAGTGCTGGTGTTGTGGGAAAATTGTTCATTTTTCCTTGGACTGTTGGTTCAACCCAACAATGCCTAGTGCAAAAAGAGTGAAGACCATGCAGAGGTGTGGTTTTCTAGTTTATCCCAAAAGAAATCACTAGAAGACTGCCAGCTGCTCTTAGACATATCATGCATCATCCACAAGAAAAAATTATAAGATATGTTAGTCAAGGAGTGCTGACAAGCAGCAGGGCATTGAATGAAGCATTGTACTTAAGTTTTCTCTCAAAAATTGAACCCACAAAATTTGAGGAAGCAAATCAGGACCCATTCTGGATTGCAACAATGCAGGAGAAACCAAATCAATTCAAGAGATGTAATGTGTGGAAGTTAGTTCCCAGACCCCAAGGACACAATATTATTGGAACCAAATGAGTCTACAGAAATAAGTTAGATGAGAATGGAGTAATTACAAAGAACAAGAGTAGGCTAGTTGCAAAGGGTTATAGACAGGAGGAGGGCCTTGATTTTGACCAAACCTTTGCTCCTGTTGCATGATTGGAAGAAATCAGAATATTCTTAGCCTATGCAACCCATAAAGGATTCAAAGTCTTTCAGATGGATGTCAAGTCAGCTTTTTGGAATGGAGATCTCAAAGAAGAAGAAGTGTATGTAGAACAACCCTCAGGTTCTGTTGATTCTGAACACCCTAATTTTGTTTACTTTCTTAGAAAAGTTGTATACGGTTTAAAACAGGCTCTTAGAGCCTGGTATGAGACCTTGTCAAGCTTTCTCATTGAGAATAAGTTCTCAAGGGGAAAGATTGACAATACATTGTTCTTAAGGGAAGTAAAGGGAAAGATCTTGCTTGTGGAGATCTATGTGTATGACATTATTTTTGGCTCTACAGATGACAATCTCTGCAAAAAGTTTGCTAAATTGATGCAGGGAAAGTTTGAAATGAGCAATATGGTAGGCTCAAATACTTCCTAGGTATCCAAGTGAAACAATCTGAAGATGGTATATTAATCTCACAGACCAAATTTACTAGAGAGCTAGTCAAGAAATTTGGATTGGAGAGTGCTTCTTCTATGAAGACACCCATTGGAACCAATGTGTCTCTGGACAAGGATGAAAAGGGAATACCCTTTGATGAAACCAAGTACAGATGCATGTTTGGGTCTTTGCTTTACCTAACTGCTAGTAGGCCTGACATAATGTTTGTCACATATGTTTGTGCTAGATATCAGGTGAACCCCAAGCAATCTTATCACACCTATATCAAGAGGATCTTAAGATACCTTAAGGGTACACCCAATCTTGGCCTATGGTACCCTAGGAACAATGGTTGTGAACTAATTGGTTATTCAGATGTAGACTATGCAGGATGTAAGGAAGATAGAAAGAGTACTTCAGGGACTTGCCAATTCCTTGCAGGAAGGCTTATTTCATGGAGCAACAAGAAGCAAATCAGTATAGCAATCTCTATAGCAGAATCCGAATACATATCAGCTGGGAGTTGTTATGCTCAGTTACTGTGGATTCAGCATCAACTTCAAGACTACAGCTTGAAGATGACCAAAACACCCTTATTTTATGACTCTTCCAGTGCTATGTCAATTGCTCAGAACTCTATCTCTCATAGTAGGACTAAGCACATTGAGAACAGGTATCATTTCTTTAGGGAGCATGTGGAGAGTGAGGATATCATCCTTGAGTTTGTCCCCATAGACAAACTAGTGGCTGATATATTCACCAAGCCTCTAGATAAAACTAAGTTTAACTTCTTCAAGTTCCAATTGGGGATGTTAAACTTAGAGTAGATCCTAACTCTTATTTTATTTGTTATCACTGATAACATTCATGCTGAGTGCTGCAGGAACCTCTTAAGAAGTGATGAAAATTTCCCAAGTTAGACAAATATCTGATGGTTGTCTCAACGACACAGATGGCTTCTCAGTGATACATAGTGAAATTTCTCAACGACATAATCAGATGTCCCAATGACATTGCACAAATCTCAAGACATATGGACTCAGTTGGAAGGATGCATGGCAGCAACGGGTTTCGATGACAAAAATGTGTATCGTCGAAATAGAATCCAACTACTTAACGCAATATTGGATCCTTCAATAAGAGTCGTCAGATGATTTATTAATCAATTCATTAATACAAAAAGGTATGCACCACTTCATTTAACCCTACTATAAATAGGATGAATGTTTAGGACAAAATTACACCTTCGTTTTCCCTAAGTCATCTCCACAGGAAACCCCCCATTTTGTCTCTGACACTCGTTCATTCCCGCCATTCTGCTTCCATGGCTCCAAAGAAGGAAGAAGTATCTGTCATTTCTGGTTGTGAGCTTCAAAGAGGAGACTTCAACTCCTATTCTGAAGAAATTAGGTCAGTTATCGGTCTGCTGGAATCGACCGGGATGGAGTATCTTCTTTATGAACCATGTGTTTTAATGAACAGAGAGCTCCTAGAGTTCTTTAAAGGAGCTAGAGTTAACCATTCTAAAACCTCATTAAAATCGATGGTTGCTGGAAAGAAGATAAAAGTGTCAGCCAAAAGCTTGGGAAAAGCCTTGAGACTGGAGGTAGAAGATGAAGAGGAAGTGTTGATGCTGAAAATGCACGTCCACGATCAATGTTAGGAAATGAGGAAAAAAGGAGACTGTGAGTTGTCAGTTACTACTGATTTAAAGGGTATAGATCACCAAGACCGCTTGGCAGCGGTCGAAACCAGACTTCGCCCATCACGGCGAAAGCCACTCTTATGACGGGCTATTCCTTTGACTCGGGAAGATCGGTTACAGTGAGTTATAGGGAAAGCATATTAGAAGACGACCAGGTAACAACTTGCAAAGCACAAGACTCGAGACCATAGCTCTTATAAGCGAGCTCCAGGATACGAGTCCCTGTCCCTTGGGAATGCCACCCTCTCCTCTATTCATAGGCTCGAGGGCCTGCCCAAAAGGGTAAGGCTAAAAAAACCGCCTGCCCGGATATGGGATAATCAGGCAGGGGGTTGCGGGATTTAATAGGATAAATAATGGGGAAGCCGTGCGGCGTGGCGGCTTGAATCCTAGGCTATGCTAGGCTTGGATTGGAACAAATCATGACTTAAGAAGAGAGCCACCTCGTGCGGTCTGTGATCCAAAACTGTGACATATTTTTTGGACTTGACCCCTGATTGCTATCAATCCCTGATGACTATCTGGTTTAACTAGACCACCCGACTTGTCCTTGATGAGTCGGGAGACCAGTATACAAACAATCAATGGAAACAGATGGTTAGGCTTGATAAGTCGTCCAGTATGAGAGAGTTATTACTTTGATAGCGGTCTTCTGGGTAAACATGATCCCCGTACATTTTCAAATTTTTGAGGAAATTTCGAAAATGTGAGTTCTAGCCGAAGACCACGCTTACCTTGCCCTGGAAGCTATAAAACTCCCTGAAAGCTTTCTATTCTGTATAATTTTATCACAATTATCGGACGCTACTCACCACTAGTGATTAGCTTTTTTTGAGTCGGCGGTCATTTGGTCAAGATGGATGATCTTATGTCTAAAATCAATAGACCGACAAGAGAAAGAGTTAAACCGGCCGAAGAAGAAGAAAATATGTCGGTCTAAGAAAACTGAACACACTGCTGTTAAAACTAATACAGGGAAAAAGGTTATCCTGAATACTTCTGTGGTTGACGAGACCGCTGCTAAACTCACTGCGGGTTGTCTCAATCCTTCTCAGGTCGCACTATCTGCGCCATTAGACAAAATGACCTCTAGTACCGTCCCCTTAAAAATTATAGGGGGTACCCCCTTTGATATTATATACTCCTCCTCTGGAGTTCCTCTGTTGGATCTTACGGTGCCCTTAGAGGGGGGGGGGGGGGGGATGAATAAGGGAATAAAATTCTTTCTTATAATGTTATGATTATTACTAAATCATTTTATAATACGAGAAAGGCAAAATGACAAATTAGCTAATTTGTGAAAATATTATAATTTTCAAGTTTAGAAATAAGTACTAAATTGTTTTATGATTAAGAGATTGAAATAAACAATTTAGATAAAGTAATTTGAATTGAAAACTTTGTAACCAATATTTTACAGATAACGCCAAAGGAGAGAAATCAAGTAAACACAAATAGAGACATGATTGTATTTATATATAAAAAAGGTGTTTACATAAATTTGATTTCAATATCGCTAGAAATCGAAGGCGTATAAAGTAATACAACTTTTCCTTTTCTATACCGACTTGTATCCCCACAAACCGGTTGGCTTTAGCCAATCCTTCCCCGGATAAGGCCTCAAGCCGCTCTAGCCAACACTTCCCTGGATATGGCCTCGAGCCCCTAGATCTAATCACCTAGAACTAGTCGCCAACACAAGGAGAATTTCCCCCTAAGTCCTACCTCGACCTAGTCGCCAATACAAGGCGAATTAACTAAACGGTTACAAAAAAAGTATGGAATGAAAAATAAAGATAACAATAATAAAACTCCCTATATGAGATCTCTGGAGCTGAGGATGAAGGATCGCTGTAGCATAAGCGAGTTTGCAGCGATCGTCCTTCGGATAGCGTGATGTTTGATGCGATATTTTCGGCAAGTGCACCGGTCGCGCAAGTAATAAAAATGGGGAAAATCCCCGAGTGTCGGTCTCTTGAGGAACACAGTAAGGTGGAATTTAATATCGAGGAAGGACTTGAGATCGAAGTCCTTGGTCGGTGTTACAATGGATGGTTGGTTTGGTTTGCGAATAATAAAATCAAATACTACGCCTACTCCTATGCAATGCCGCTATGCAATGCTTCGATTGGCGAGATGGAGACTGAGCAGGCCTTGAGCGCACTGCGTCGAAAGGGCGGATGGGCGAGAAGGCAAGCGGAATGAGGGTCGCAAGCACCTCGTCAACAATAAGCACGCCACAAGCAATTGCTAGTGCGGCACCGGTCACGGTGGTGGAGTGGGAGATGGAATAGGGCGCACCTCAATAACACAAATGAACTAGATAATTCCAAAATCATGAAATAAGCAATAATACACATGGTTCATAGCATTCATCATCTAAATAAAGAGATTACAACAAATATAACCACACAAGTAGAAGAAAAAGGCAAGAAATACGACCGAATCCGGAGTCTCATTGTAGATTCACGGTAGGAAGCACCGGGTTGTCAATCCGCGTCCTAGCTCGGTCCCAACTGCGTCCGGGGTAGAGGAGGGCTGTCACAACTCCCAATGGACCCGTCTTCTCCAGCGATTTACCATCCGATCACGTCTAGTGCGAAGAACTTCTTCCTTAGCGATCAAAATGAGTGTAGGATCCCTTCTTGCAAGCCCTTGGATGATGGAGGAGGCCTAGGGGATGAAAACCCTCTGAAAATGGCGAAAACGGCGGAAGGAACGGAGTCCAAATGTGTTCTCCCGACCTAATTCGCGATCAGGTCATTATATAGGCGCTGAATTAAACAGCGCGCACGGTCATTGGCGCACGACCAGTGGTCGTGCGCACTAGAATCCTGTGATCGTGCGCCTGTCTGGGTAGAACCTGCAAGAAACGAAGTTTATAGAAGATAATGTTCGCACGACCAGTCGCGCACGACCGGTGGTCGTGCGCACTGGAGTCGATGGTCGTGCGCACTACAACAAACAGAACTCGGAAATTAAATGGTAAGTGCGCACGAGCAGTGGCGCACGACCGGTGGTCGTGCGCACTGTCGTTGATGGTCGTGCGCACTGCACCAAACAGAACTCGTGAAAAAGGGTTAAGTGCACACGATCAGTGGCGCACGACCAGTGGTCGTGCGCAATAGAACCGGTGATCGTGCGCAGTGTTCCTGTGCAGAATTGCACCGGGAACACTTGCACGACTCCTATTCCCGCACAACCACAGATCTAGCCACTGAAAGTGGCACTTATCAGCACAAGAATATACTAAAGACAATAAACACGAAAATCACACCAAAGTGGGCCAAGATGTGCACCTAGCATGGATTATCAAATATAAACTATAACAAGGCTATAGTGCGTAGAATTGACTAAATAACGGCCCGGATGAGTCCAAAAAATGTGTATATGATCAGGACTCATCACACCCCCAGACTTAACTGTTTGCGCGTCCCGAGCAAACGAATCCGGCGGAGCGCGAAAACGATAGTTAACATAGAGAATTACACAATGGAGTACGGTGCGAAGTAACGTACGCATGCGAGTAGAAATTCTAGTAGAAGAAGATTCTAATTATGCTAACTAATTTACATAAGTATTAAAGCGTAAGTAAAGATTTAGTCCTACTCAGTTGGTGAATTATGAAGAATTTGATGATCATGCCCAGTATGACAGTGACGAGACACTGAGGCGGGTGTTGCAAAAGATCGGGGCTTAGGAATAACTCCGCTGAAATCCATCAACGTCGTGAACCATACGCTCGCCCGGTCACACTCTCTCCACGACGCTAGCAAACTCGCAAATCAAATCAGTAGGACTTATAGGACTAAAACGAGGCTTAGGTTACGGTGTGATATTCAAAGTTAAACACGGTGGCTACGCAACCCAAGTGAGCTAACGGAACGCTGCACCATACAAGACCAACGAACAATGCTCGTGTGACACACCCCCAGACTTATCATGAAAACCAGGTGTGCACACGGCCTACTTCACAAAAACCAACAGATTTTCTGTTTTTAGCTCGGGAGGATTTTTTTTTCAAAATACTCTTTTTTTTCTTTTACATATTTTACTTCTTTTATGTAACCCCCGGTTGGTTCAAAATCAGCAGACAGAATTTATTTTTCCTTCATAACACAAGGATTCCACACTCCACACAAGTTTAGAATTATGAGCGCAGTTAAAAACATTTTGGTTGCGGGAGTAGGATAGGCTTCAGGCTTTGGTGGATGAAGAGGAGCTGAACAAAGGATTGGTAGGCACAAAATTGGCTTGCAAAGGTGAATGAAATGGACATGGAATAACAAAGCTCAAACTAGCCAAAGGGTGGCCTACATCATGCTTGACTCAACGAGTAGCTCTCACCCATGCTTCGAGAGTCGCTTGGGGCAAGTTCTTAGCCCACGAGAAAGATAAACCTTCCTCCCGACTCGAGCAACACACGACTAGCAACCGCACACACACAACACCGGGTTATCGTCAATTCCATACAAATTCACCACTTGAGTATATTAAATCTAAATTTACGCAGAAATACTAAACATAAATTAGATGCATAAAGAAAATCTAGTTCTACACAAATTCTACCATAGCATGCGAAGTGACTAGAACACTACATGAGTCAACATCGCACTCCAAATAATAATTCCTGCGTTAACAACCTATTTCACATTCCAACCAAACTAGTTTAAATGGAACAACAACAAAAAGACAAGCACGCACTCAAGTGGGAGAAGTGGTGTGAGAAGAATGCAACGATGATAATGAAAATGATAAATAAAAAGCAACCTTCTAGTATGCGGTGCAGCATGTGCACATTGGATAACAACAACCGCTCCCCCAGACTTAAGCTAAGCGGTATATCTAGAAATTGAAGCAAAAAGAGGGGAGGAAGTGTTACCCAATGCTCAGAAATGAGCATACCAGACGATTGGCGTAAATGATCAAGAATAGTCCGCAGCATCCGCTCTCATGAGAAACAAAGGCCACCTGAAAGTTATACACTAGAGGAACAAAAATAGTAAAAACTGGACTAAACATGTGAGAGCACAAAAAATCAAGAATTCTAAGTTATCACCCATGGGAGTGAACTTGTTCCTGCACTAAATATTGAGCACTCGCACACAAAATAAGGGAACAGAAAAAGATGAATAAATAAAACTATGCCCAGAAGAGCATTCCACAAACAAAATATTATTATTACAAACATCAAAAGAGAAGGAGTTCAAACGACTCAACAAAAGAAACTAAACAGAAAGCACGGCTTAGAATATCTCGCATGCAGGGAGGAAGATCACTCGTCATCGCTGTCGCTATCTAACACCACAACGGACGGCGACCGTCTGGAAGATGACGCGGCCCGACCCGGAGGTGGGGGGATGTTTAGCCCTCCCCGCAGTGCTTGCTGATAGACGAAATCCGTAAGCCAGTACTGGTTTGCCTCCAAATCGGAGAGGCGCCGATTGAAACTTGGCACCTCCGGCGCTCTTGACGAACTGCCCTCCTCCTTGGCTCTCCGCTCCTGCTGAAATGAATGCCTTCGCGGCTGCAGAAGGGCTACCTCGCGGTGAGTATTTGGCGGCTCAGCCGGCTCTCCGTGCTCCTCGTCGCCTTGCCTCTCCCTAGGCGCATCTCCCGGCATCACGACCACAAAGCGTCTACTACTCTTCTTCCCCACGACCCGTAATAGATGGAAACTCACCATGGTGGCCCGCGTGATGAATGAGGGTGCAGTCACCTGCACCATCGGAGGCAGATGACTCCAGACCCCCAAGCTTTTGGCAATGCGGGTGATATAGTAGGCACCACCAATGGCGCCTGTGAGACCGTAGGTAGCCTCGTGATGGAAGAAGAAGGCCAACATGTAGCCGAGATGCAAGGGCTGCCGAAATTCCATACTATAGAGGGAGATCAGATCCTGCCACCCCACTACATTCTGACTAAGGGCACGGGCGACAAGAGAGTGGCTAAGGACGTGCTGTAGGTATCAGAGAGCAGGCGCGACGATCCATGTGGATTTGCTTTTTCTGGCCACATATTCTTCATCACGACCCGTGAGGGCACACCACGCGGCACGCGGGGTAACACCATCAGGGAAGGAGACATCCAAATCCAGAAAAGGGATCGTCGTGGCCTCGGCTTCGGTGTAAAATCCAGCGCACACCGCCAACTTGGATAAGGAGAGAGTGAAAACCTTGCCCAAAATTCGGAAAGAGCACTTTCCCGGACGTTGACCGGAGGGCAACACTTCCCACTCAAACGTAGCAAGAAATTCCAAGGTGAGCTCCCGGTAGCCGAGGTCATTGCACTCGAACACCCCGCTCCAATGATCGAAATAATAGCGTTGGCGGACGGCCTCTCCCAACTCCCCATTGTCGCCGATAGAGTTCAACTCGTTCCAATCCACGAGACGCTGTGATAGGAATGGCTTCTCCTTAAGAGAATTGAATCGCCGCGTATGCGAATCCTTGGAAAAAGTCGCCATCCTAGCGAGGATCTGAGCAGGAGAGGCGGAAGAGCGGCCGGAGCGTTGGTAGACCTTTTGACGATCTCTGGAGCTCATGGTGGTAGGAGGGCAAAGGAAGGAGGAGAAATAGGGAATGGGCTCACCGGAAGGGAAGGAGGCGCACGATCGGCGGCAAGCAGGCAGAAACGGCGCACGGACGTCGGCGAACGAAAACCCTAGATCGTGCGCGAAAGGCTCGGGCGGACGGGCTTTTTATAAAAATCTGGGCCGATCGCACGACCAGTGGTCGTGCGCGATAAGTAGTGCGCACGACCAGTGATCGTGCACCTTAGGAATTTTCCAAGCGGCCAAAATTTTAGTAAAAACTCCATCCACCGTGCAATTTACGCACAACCAGGAGTTAGCACACGCAGCGAGGCATTCATAGCCTTAACAAAAACTTAACTAAACCAGACAATAAAATTTCAGGGTAAATAAAGATAACTACTGGGTTTACTGTCATCCCAGCACGACTTATTTGAAAACAAAAAGGTCCTAGCTAATGGGTCTATGAAAAGAGAAGTGCACAGGTAACTGTTCTAATATGCGTGTCGGTAGCGGGTACCGATACGGCAACAGAACAGTCACGCCTCTACCCGAATATAAATAATACCTGCTCGTCACAGGTAGAGGGAATAAAAAATAAGAAGAAGAGGAATCCTCACTCAACTCACCAAAACTATCCTTGCCCAGCAAGGTATCATCTCCAGGGAGGCAGCATGAGGAGAAGGAAATGAGTGGAGCTTCCTCTACGAAGGGGGGATCAACCTCCTCGCATATGAGGATACACTCATCATTGACTTGAGCATCATGCTCCAAGTCCTCCTGAGGTATCTGTGAAGACTCAACATGCACAGGCTCAGATAGAGAAAGGGGATCAAGAAATAAAAAAGAAGAAGAACATGAATAAAAATCAATCGGGGGAGTGATCCCGGTCTCACTCCCATCAGGTTGGGTAAGTAAAATAATGTTTGCATTGTCATCAATGCTACAAGGTTCGGCGGGATCGACAGTGGCCATGCCCAAGATTTGGACTTCCTACACCGGTGTTGAGAAAAGCTCCTCTTCACCTAGAAGGTTGTCCTCCTCCATAGGAGTAAGCACAATACTTAGATCGTCAGCCTCATCCTGCGACACATCCTCAACAATGTCGTCGGAGACGAGTATAGTATGCACAACAGGGGGAAGAATAGTGCTCGGATAAAAGTCGAGCACCGATTCCTCACAAAGAATCGAATCCACTAGAGGTGGTGGATGCACTGGGAGAATAGACTCAGCACTATCGGTGCATAGATCGGTCGCACATCCGGTGACCGTATCCATGCCATTCCCTTCAAGATGTGAAGGTGACAAAGACACATAACCGGATGTTGAAGGCGTGCCGCCAGAGTTAGGAGTTGGGACGATCCGGATATCCGGCTCGTCATCCTCATCCAATTGGTGAAGATACTCGGCACAGTCCTTCAAGACATGATCAGTGCTCCGGCAAAACCGGCACTGCCTAGCGGGCTTCTTTGGCACAGCGGGTGCTGAAGCCGAAAAGAAGTACGACGGTAAAGGCTCAGCAGAGTAGCCATAAGACTTACGCGCACCATATGGAGTACCAGACGAAGTCGGTGCTCCATATGTTGGGCTATAAGAATTATGCCTACTATTCTCCGTAGGGCATTCATCACTAGAGTTGGAGGTAGCTCCACACCAACGGCAATGAAAATTGAGATGTGCCCACATAGTGTGAAGATAAAATGATTCAAAAAGAAGAACACTATTGTGCGAAATACTACACCTAACAAAAATTTACTAAAGCAACCTACTATAAAACAAGAAAATGGAATAAAGAGAACAGAAATAAAATAAAAGATGCGATAGACAAATGGGAAGGGCTTCTCTCTCAGATTCTCCCTCTCCAGAAAACTCACACGACTGTGTTCCCCGGCAACGGCGCCAAAAACTTGATGCGATATTTTCGGCAAGTGCACCGGTCGCGCAAGTAATAAAAATGGGGAAAATCCCCGAGTGTCGGTCTCTTGAGGAACACAGTAAGGTGGAATTTAATATCGAGGAAGGACTTGAGATCGAAGTCCTTGGTCGGTGTTACAATGGATGGTTGGTTTGGTTTGCGAATAATAAAATCAAATACTACGCCTACTCCTATGCAATGCCGCTATGCAATGCTTCGATTGGCGAGATGGAGACTGAGCAGGCCTTGAGCGCACTGCGTCGAAAGGGCGGATGGGCGAGAAGGCAAGCGGAATGAGGGTCGCAAGCACCTCGTCAACAATAAGCACGCCACAAGCAATTGCTAGTGCGACACCGGTCATGGTGGTGGAGTGGGAGATGGAATAGGGCGCACCTCAATAACACAAATGAACTAGATAATTCCAAAATCATGAAATAAGCAATAATACACATGGTTCATAGCATTCATCATCTAAATAAAGAGATTACAACAAATATAACCACACAAGTAGAAGAAAAAGGCAAGAAATACGACCGAATCCGGAGTCTCGTTGTAGATTCACGGTAGGAAGCACTGGGTTGTCAATCCGCGTCCTAGCTCGGTCCCAACTGCGTCCGGGGTAGAGGAGGGCTGTCACAACTCCCAATGGACCCGTCTTCTCCAGCGATTTACCATCCGGTCACGTCTAGTGCGAAGAACTTCTTCCTTAGCGATCAAAATGAGTGTAGGATCCCTTCTTGCAAGCCCTTGGATGATGGAGGAGGCCTAGGGGATGAAAACCCTCTGAAAATGGCGAAAACGGCGGAAGGAACGGAGTCCAAATGTGTTCTCCCGACCTAATTCGCGATCAGGTCATTATATAGGCGCTGAATTAAACAGCGCGCACGGTCATTGGCGCACGACCAGTGGTCGTGCGCACTAGAATCCTGTGATCGTGCGCCTGTCAGGGTAGAACCTGCAAGAAACAAAGTTTATAGAAGATAATGTTCGCACGACCAGTCGCGCACGACCGGTGGTCGTGCGCACTGGAGTCGATGGTCGTGCGCACTACAGCAAACAGAACTCGGAAATTAAATGGTAAGTGCGCACGACCGGTGGTCGTGCGCACTGTCGTTGATGGTCGTGCGCACTGTCGTTGATGGTCGTGCGCACTGCACCAAACAGAACTCGTGAAAAAGGGTTAAGTGCACACGATCAGTGGCGCACGACCAGTGGTCGTGTGCAATAGAACCTGTGATCGTGCGCAGTGTTCCTGTGCAGAATTGCACCGGGATCACTTGCACGACTCCTATTCCCGCACAACCACAGATCTAGCCACTGAAAGTGGCACTTATCAGCACAAGAATATACTAAAGACAATAAACACGAAAATCACACCAAAGTGGGCCAAGATGTGCACCTAGCATGGATTATCAAATATAAACTATAACAAGGCTATAGTGCGTAGAATTGACTAAATAACGGCCCGGATGAGTCCAAAAAATGTGTATATGATCAGGACTCATCAATGTTGTCCTCCTCCAGAATTCTCCTTAAGCGTTTAGTGGGAGATCCATCTTCGGCAGCATAACAACTCTGGAAATTTGGCACTTGCAATCTCTCTGGGATAGATAGCCAAAATGATCGAAGTTGGCTCATTTTATAGAACTTGGAGATAGCGCCTGCGGTAGCTCCTAGCGCCTGCGGTAGCGTTTGTGTGGAGCGGTTGCGAAACCGTCGACGGCGTGGCGCTGTGCACGAACTTGAGATGGTGCCTGGCGGTAGCGATTGCGAAACCGTCAGTCGTCGTGGCAGAACAAATTTTTGTTGAATGGAATTCGTCGAACGAAATTTTCGTCGAGCGGAGATCGAAGTTCGTCGAACGGAAATGTTTGCGATGAAAATTTTGTCGAACGCAGCTCGAAGTTCATCGAATGGAACTTTTTGTCGAACGAAAATTTCGTCGAACGCAGCTCGAAGTTCATCGAACGGAACCTGAGCTAGCGCCTGGCGGTAGCGATAGCGCTGGCGTTAGTGCTGCTCCTTTCAAAAGTTTGATTCCATGCTGCCTTCTACCTGTGGAGTATTGCACCTATAGTTTCTGCACACTATAAACACACTACAAGCAATATCAAATACAATATGGGATTTGTTATTCTCAAACAAAGGGATGTGACACACACATGTCCAACAATCTCCCCCTTTTTATAATAACAAATCCTCTAAGCAAGAAATCAACAATAGTGTTTATGGTATATGATAAGCAAGATAATAGTGCAACTATAGTAAATGATAAGCATGATAATGTGCATACTCCCCCTATCTTAATGCTCTCCCTACATAAATGCAATTTATGTTTTACTCCCCCTAAATGATAGATTACATGAATTATTCTCCCCTTAATCTTCTATATTTCTCCTATATAGATTACATGTCTATATTTCTCCTATATAGATTACATGAATTATTCTCCCCTTAATCTTCTATATTTCTCCTATATAGATTTCTTCAATTAATCTCCCCCTTTTGGTATTATCAAAAGAAGGTGGGGTGAGGGTAGTAAGGAGGCATTTCGTATAAATGATAAAGCATGATTGAGCTTTTTTAATATAGATAATGATAAAGATTTTAAGCATAGTATATATAATGATAAAGATTTTAAGCATAGTATATAAGAGATTTCAAATAAAAGATAAGAGTTGTAAGCAAGCGGAAGATTATAAGAAACATCTTTTTGTAAGCATGAAAAGCAAAGTAAAAATATGAGTTTTAGTTCAAAATTGAAAGATGTTTAAACCTTTGAAATCTCAAAGTTTTTCATAAAGATACCAAGCATGAAATGAACATATCAAAGAAGGATTATACTACAATGTTACTTGATTTTAAGTTCAAAAAATACCAAAAAATATTGTAGAGATCATGCTAGGTTATCTAGTGCATTTCTTATATAAAGAGTAGTATAGATAAAGCATTAGAATCCAATTCTCATGAGAAGAAGTGTTATGAAAGATAATGATGTGCACATAAGTGTATTTTGGGTAATGTTAACAATTGATTTAAATCAACAAAATACAAGACATATGTAAAGTAAAGTGCACAATAAAACACAAGTAAATTACTTTCACATACTTTTAATGCACATAATTTTTAACAAAGTGGTGTAATAACCAAGGTTTGCACAAGACACTTTACTATTCTTTCCAAGGTGCTCAACCTCACAATGCTTATGAAGACTTATCAGGAGGTTCAAGTAGTGCTTGGTGGAGTTATATTTGTCTACATATATAATTTTTTTGTTCACATTTGTGAGACAACATTCTCCAAATACACTTGTTTTGCAAACCCCAAATTTTTAACTTAACCACTTTTCTAAATTTTATAAGTGCAATTCAAATGTAGTGTAGGCAATAAACGTATGCAAGTTTTAATTCATTGTACAAATACAATACACAAGCAAGCATTTTAGATTTAAACACACATGTTGATTACCAAAATATGTGAGTGAAATGTATCATTATCAATCATAAAACATTTACTCATACTTAGAGGCATGCTAAGCTTGGTTCTACACATTTTTTTCAATACAATTGATGCACTTTAAATAGATATATCAATGCATGATAAACAAAATAATGTTCATAGTAATTTCAAGGAATAAATTTTAATATTGTAAATAATTCTAAATAATTGAATTCATACATGCTTGATATTGACAATAGATCATACATTATTTTTTGTAGTTTTATCATTTTTTAAAGAAATAAAAACAGAAAAAATCACACAAACATATTTTTGTATTTTTGATTTTTTGTAGTTGATTTTTCATAATGCAAATAAAACAAAAATAAAATAGACAGAAACACAAAAATAAATTTGTACATATAAACTAACATATTTTTGTTGATTTTTAGAAATGTTAACAAACAGAAAAATCACAAACCCATGCTAGCGCCGGCGCTAGTGCTAGTGCGGCAAACAGTACTTGATTTTTTTAGAATTTTAAAAATCTGATTTTTGATTTTGATTAAGTGTCCTTAGAGTAGTTCCATGCTGAAATATCAGAAATTTAGGAGATCTCTAGGTGGATGAAATTTGCATGAAACTTTGGCTTTTTCAAATTCTTGTGTTTTACAAAACCATTTAATCATGAAAAGATAAATTATGAAGACACAAGAGGACATTTTTTTTATTAAACAACCCAAAATATGCATGATTTAAGTGATAAGTAAATAAAATGATCATGCATAGAGTAATATAAGTATGTCCTAAGATTAAAGATTACCCCGACTAAATGTCTACACCCTAGCCCCGTACTAAGTGACGGATGGGCATGAGGAGCTGCACACATACCGTAGGTTGGGGTGTTAATCCCATATGCACGCACTAGAGAACGCTCAACCTAGCACTCTTTCCCCCCAGTGCCTCGCAAGGCCCCACTGGAACCCTCCTCGGTTAAGGACAAGACATGATTTAGAGGTTAGGTCTCTAATGCATACAACCCTACGCCCCCGCTATTGTGAGATATGAAATCATAGGTGAATAATCCGTGGACAACGTATTCTTTTAAACTATGGGTTGATTTACAAACTATGAGTTTTGTTTAATGTGATGAGTTATATATTGTCGCATAGTTTTTCTACTATTATGAGATGACGATATGAGATAACTAGCACAATTACTAATATTCAATAAGTGACAATGCTAGTATGATGAGTTTTGGGTTTAATGTCATGTCATAAAATTAATATTAATGTTGCATGTATTCCAAAATAGAGTTTCAAAATATAGATCTAGAATAGAGTGATGATAATGTTTGATTTATACTTTCATTACAGAGTTAATTCTAGAGTCTACCAATATGAGAGATACATGCAATCACTAGCAAAGCAAATCAATACATCAAATAATGTAAAGAAAACATTATTCATATTTTTATCATAAGATTCATAATTCCTAGGTGATAGACATCATTGATTTGAGATATTTCTTGTTAGAACATGAATTATGAATTATGATTATAGAGAATTTTGCATAGAATATATGTTAGATCATCATGATGTATAAGAAATCTAATCCTTCTAGACTTGTGATATAGTGATATAGTGATTTTCTTTGAATAAGCATGTTTGATTTTTTAAGCTAGAAAAAATGATGATCATCCAATCATAAAAGACAAAGATCACATATATAACGTTTTGAAATTTATAATAAAATTGCATTGGATAATTAGATTTATTGATCTTCGGTTTTGCACGATGATATATAGTTTCATGATATATATACTAATGATCAAACCATAAACTATGTGTTTGTTGGAATTTTTAGTATTCTATTATAATTTCAAATCACATAGTTATCATCAAATTTAAATAACATTGTACATGTTATACCTAGCATAAATATATAAGCATAGACCAAAAAGTGATGCTAGGATGATGAGTTTGAATGCAATGTTATTACATAGGATTAACGGAGATAATGTTGCATGTAATATGAGAAGTTTTCAAATTAATTTTCCTTTATACCTAGAATGAAATGATTAAACTTTTGAATTTAATGATACAAGATGATTTTAAGGTCTAAAATACATGCAAACATTGGTAACACGCATCACACACATAATAAGATATGAAACTATAATACCATTGCCATCATATATTTCATAATTCCTAAGGTTAATAGAAATAGTTGATTTAAAATAATTCTTGATAGATCATGAATTATGATATATGATAATAGTGAATTTTAGCATAGGATATCAATAGATCATGGTGGTGTGTGAATAGTTCATATTCATCCTTTTAAAGAGACAAACACAATTGTTTTGATTTTCTGAAAGTAGAAGACAATGATACTTAACATAGTAAAATAATTTTTCAGAAAATAATAAATAGAGAAATCAGAATTTTTAGGAAACTATGCTACCGCCAGCGTTAGTGATAATGCCTGGCGTTAGCAACAGAGTTACTATTTTTGCTTTAAAACACATAGTTTTTTATATTATTTGATTCTGATTTTTCTCGATTCTGATTTTCAATATAGGGGCTATTATATGCAGCAACGAAAAATAGACAAATATGCAATTAGTTGCGCATTTAATATTTTAGCCTAAGACCCCTAAAAGTCCATTTAAATCCAATTTTGAAAGTAATTTCATTAGTCTTGATAATATCATTTAAAAAATTTAGCATTCAATTTATAATGATAATATAAGACATTTATAGGCAATGGATTTAAAAATGATAAAATATATAAAAAGGAAAGATAGATCACTTAAAAATTTTATGACTTTATATTTAGTTTAATTCAATTCTGATTTGATAAACATTAAGCTTAAAATGTAAAAGTCACATTTCATAATATATCTAAGTGACCTTAGCGTGTTTGTTCAAAAAATAATAAAAATAAACAAAAGAAAAGAGACAATAAACTTATCATGAAGTAGAGTATTGATATTTCATTTTTAATTGTTTCTACTTCATGCAAATGATAGGATACTAATGAATAAGAGATTTAGGTATCCAAAGGGGACCAAGTGGGATGGTTCCTTTGGGTACCCAAATACATCGGGGTGGCTTTTGGGAAGATAATGATGAATGGGCTTTTTCAAGTAAAGATGATATGTCATTTTTCTTTATGGGTCTCCATTCATACATTGGTTGTTTATCACTTAAATCCATATAATGATTATATGACATCTTTTTGTGATGATTTGTTTGAAAAATAATTCATTTGAGATTTATGTTTATTCAAATTATTTTTCAAAATAGCTTGATGTTGATAATCATCATATATTTTATTATATGGATTCTTTGAAAGTTGATAAGAGTGATTGTCTTTCTTTAGAAGTGATTGTTGAAAGAGTGGGTTACAATATATTTTAAAAGATTGATTATTATTTTGATGATTTTCATTTCCACTCTTTCTTATAGACATACTCTTATAATATGAAGGATAATATTTTGTAGTTTGATTTTCATAAAAAGGAGTTTTTAAATTTAAGTCATGATTGAAAATATATTGAGACTTATAATAGTGACTCTTAAGAATTTTGTGAGGGTCAAAACTCTTTTTGAAACTAAACTCCTTTTGAGTTGATGTATGAAAATGGTCTTTTTTAGAAATGATTTTGTAAGTTAATTTATCTTTGTTATTCAAAATCTTATGATGAAAGTCATTACTAGAAATTAGAACATTTTCAACAAAAGCTTTTAATTGTCTTAACTTACAAGTTAAAGCATCATTTTCAATTATCAATTTTTCATTATGCTTTTTAGAAACTAAGAGGCCTTTTCAATATCCTTGAATTTTCTTTTAATAGATTGCAATCAAAACAAGGAGTAGGAATTTCAACTAAAGAGCAAGACGGAGAAGCCACATCATAATTAGATTCTACATTAACATAAGCTTTTAACCTTTTATTTTCTAAACGTAATTTATCATTTGTAATTTTCAATTTCTTAATTTTATGTTTAGCAACTTGTAACATATGTAATGTGGAAATAGAATTAGTCACAAGGATAGAAGAATTTGATTTACTTACATTGCTATCGGGAGAGGCAAGATTTGAACATAAAGTTCCTTTAACATCTTTTTGGCACTCCTCTTCCAAAGACAGCATTTCTTCTTCCTTCCACTTGATGTGCTCTCCATGGTTTCATCCTGAGAGATTCTTTCTTGATTGCTTGTGCCAGTTTGAATGTTTTCCAAATGTTGTGCATGCTCCAAACCTACACACAGAAGATCAAACATTTCATCAAGAAATTTCCAAACTTTGTAAGCATTAGTAAAACACAAAATAAAGTATTCATAGCCTTCGCATTTAAATGACATTCCAATTTATTTGATTCATCCGCTGGTCTTATAATTGATGTATTCCAAATTTTGATATCATATGAGTTAAAAAAAGATTCCATTAATATTTTCCACCCTTTATAATTTTTGCCTTCAAATAAAGGTGGTGCCAGAGATTTTTCATTTATAAGAAAATTTTCCCCACTAGTAGAAGTGAGATCATGAGACGCCATTATTCCTGGTTTTTAAACCGTTTGGAATAACCTCGCTTTGATACCACTTGTTGGATCTTACGGCGCCCTTAGAGAGGGGGGGGGGGGGGGGGTGAATAAGGGAATAAAATTCTTTCTTATAAAGTTATGATTATTACTAAATTGTTTTATAATACGAGAAAGGCAAAATGACAATTTTGCTAATTTGTGAAAATATTATAATTTTCAAGTTTAGAAATAAGTACTGAATTGTTTTATGATTAAGAGAATGAAATAAACAATTTAGATAAAGTAATTTGAATTGAAAACTTTGTAACCAATATTTTAGAAATAACGCCAAAGGAGAGAAATCAAGTAAACACAAATAGAGACATGATTGTATTTATATATAAGAAATGGTGTTTACATAAATTTGATTTCAATATCGCTAGAAATCGGAGGCGTATAAAGTAATATAATTTTTCATTTTCTATACCGACTTGTATCCCCACAAACCGGTTGGCTTTAGCCAATCCTTCCCCGGATATGGCCTCGAGCCACCTAGATCTAATCACCTAGAACTAGTTGCCAACACAAGGCGAATTTCCCCCTAAGTCCTACCCAGACCTAGTCGCCAACACAAGGCGAATTAACTAAATGGTTACAAAGAAAGTATGGAATGAAAAATAAAGATAACAATAATAAAACTCCCAATTTGAGATCTCTGGAGCTGAGGATGATGGATCGTTGTAGCATAAGCGAGGTTGGAGCGATCGTCCTTCGGATGTAGCGTGACGTTGTCCTCCTCCAGAATTCTCCTTAAGCTTTTAGTGGGAGATCCATCTTCGGCAGCATAACAACTCTGGAAATTTGGCACTTGCAATCTCTCTGGGATAGATAGCCAAAATGATCGAAGTTGGCTCATTTTATAGAACTTGGAGATAGCGCCTGCGGTAGCTCCTAGCGCCTGCGGTAGCTTTTGTGTGGAGCTGTTGCAAAACCGTCGGCGGCGTGGCACTGTGCACGAACTGGAGATAGTGTCTGGCGGTAGCTCTAGCGCTGGCGGTAGCGATTGCGAAACCGTCGATCATCGTGTTAGAACAAACTTTTGTCGAATGGAATTCGTCGAACAAAATTTTTGTCGAGCGGAGATCAAATTTCGTCGAACGGAATTGTTTGTCGAACGAAAATTTTGTCGAACGCAGCTCGAAGTTCGTCGAACGGAACTTTTTTTCGAACGAAAATTTCATCAAACGCAGCTCGAAGTTCGTCGAACGAAACCTGAGCTAGCGCCTGGCGGTAGCGATAGCGCTGGCGTTAGTGTTGCTCCTTTCAAAAGTTTGATTCCATGTTGCCTTCTACCTGTGGAGTATTGCACCTATAGTTCCTGCACACTATAAACACACTACAAGCAATATCAAATACAATATGGGATTTGTTATTCTCAAACAAAGGGATGTGACACACACATGTCCAACAACCTCTTCTTAAAGTAGATGACAAGGAGGAAGAGATTGTGGATTCCCGAAGGTTGGGCGAACCGAATGTTTCTGCATCGGTGGTGGATATAGACGGTGATTCTGGTCAATCACAACAGGTCAAATTGACTTTGGTTAAGAAAAGAAGGAAGGCTGAATCGGTGGCGGACAGGGCGATAAGGAAGGCCAAAAAACTGAAGGCCCGGAACAGAGATATTTCTGAGAGATCTGGTGCATGCGGCTAGTCTTCAACATAAACAGCACGAGAGAGAAGTTGTTGAGGGCCTTACTACTCCTCCTAACAGACCGAATGAACCTCCATCTAATTTCTTCACTAACGTAACCTTAAGATAAATCTTCAAGGACATGGAAACTCTTGAGAAGCAAGATGGGCTTCTGGATACCCCCGTGTCTATTAACGAAGTTGAGCATGAGGATGCGGTTAGATCTGAGAAAGCCGCACCAAACCCAGAGATCTCTAAAGAGACTAGGTTGTGGAAGATAAAGGAGAAAGTAGAGGAATTAAGACGATCTTTACACTAGCCTAAACCACCGAGCACCATGGCCAAAGGTAAACAAGGTGCGATCTTTCGTTATGCTCTCTTTTTTAAGACGCGGCAATGGAAAAGACAAACAAATTTGATTTTGAACCCCCCATCGAACTTTTTTCGGTCGGCGGCTCAAACTTCTATTGTCAAATGGAAACAAAATGAAAGACTTTGGAGAGAACAACGTCGAAAGATGGACCCTGAACAATCAAGGCGACCTGTATTTCCAGGCCTTAATTTTGTTGAGGCGGTCAACGGGCGAGAAAGTATTGAAATTAGCGGTCTTGATTCCATGATATTCCCTTTGTAATGATTCATTCACGTTTTACTGTCTTAACCGCATCTTTTCTATTGTAGATGGATTAGAGCTGCCTATGAAGCCGGGTGACCTGACCGCCAGTCTTCCTCAACTACCACCACCTGTACTAAGTTTTTCATTAAATATAGATGCTAGAGAGAAGCACAGGTCGACCCCAAGGATTCACTTTTCATTTTGCAGGAAAAGGTGGAGAACCTTGAAGAAACCAACTGAATGAGGATGCTTGAGTGGAGCAGTGCGATGGAAAACCCAGCGGAGGTTACACGGGTTAAGGAGCAGGTCATGCGGTTTGCATTGAATGCTAAGAGAAAGGAAAGGCTGGAAAGAGAGAAGACGTTGCATGACCAAATTGCCATCCTGGTCGTTAGGCTCGACAGGGAGAGGAAAGCAAGTCGAAAGTTTAAAGATGACAACAAATATTATCGAGGAAAGTACTTACATCTGACTCAGGAATTCGGTGGGAATCAGCGACCTATTAATATAAGCGATGAGAGACCGCGTACATCAAGTTACTTGGCCGCTCGGGAGACTTCAAATCCCCCAGTGATCGGGGAAGACAAACAGGCACTATTCCCAGAGAGACCGTTGCGGCATTGTCTTTACGCACTATCCCTGCAGTTCGGGTAGAGCGTGATGCGTTGCAGCTTCATAGCACTCTCAACTATCTTCACTGAAATGTGAGTCAAATGCACGTACTTCTCTTACAAACCGGCGACCAGATCGCGCGCCTTCATCGTGAGGATCCTCCTTCAGATCATCAGCTTTAGGCGGTTTATATTTGATATGTTGTAGTATTATTCGTCTAATCTTTCGGACAATCTTCGAACACTTTAAGCTTTCCCAACGATGTTTCATCGCTTAATGACTTTGAATATTTGATGATATCTCTGATTTGTTCTGTAACTCGTGCGGTTAGCGTTGTATGCTTGTGATTTATGTTGTAGAATTCTTTGAAAATATAGATTTCTGGCGGCGTGGTTAGGTTGGCTAGCCGCGATTTGATTTTGCTATGTGCAGGTCATGGGATTCTATAAATAGCAGACATTCCAGAGACTTTTTTTTAACGATGCTTAAGATGCGGGCTAAGAGAAAGTCCATGCGGTCTGACAAAGTTTCAGCCGTCTGGACTGATGCGGCTTCAGCATTCCACTCAGCAGATCATAAAGAATGTTGCCTCACTGTGACTGAGTTAAGCGAATTTACTAGTAAACATATGGCGGGGAACCACCTATTCGCGCAACTTCCACTTCGCGATGAGCGAATTAATTCTTCTAATCCATCCCAGTTGCAATCCCTATAGACCATTTCGACAATGGTTTCAAATTTCTGGTGCTTCTACAAGTCATTGCAATTTTTGACCATTATGGAGTTGTTCCTGGGCAACTTCCACCGAATTCCATAGCTGCCAAATACAGTTTTATATCTTACTTGTGGTCTGAAGGAGTTCGCTTCTCTATTAGCTTGTTCAAAAGATTTTTCTCCGTGCAATCTATCCCAGATGTTGGAACAAAAATATTTAGAGGGTACTTATATTTCGGATGTAGGGGATTGAAGGTGGTAAACCTGGAGAATAAAATTTCGAATTGGTCAGAAAGATATTTGATCTTTGAAGGCCAGCTTTGATTGCTGCAAGTCAACCCGCAAATTTGAGAAGAAGTGGCCTTTCAACAATGTGACCTTGAAGGAGTCGAGCAGGAAATTTATAGATTCATCAAGGATGAGCGACTTGATGTAAATTATTACATCCCGCTGCTCTCTGTGTTAGAAAATACCAAGCCTGAGAATAGTAAGTTTCCAATAACTTGCTACTTCTGACTGCGCGGCTTGTGTTTTAATATCTCGTTCTTGCTTTAGAGCTGTCGTAATAGTTCCAAAAAACAAGTCGCTATGTCTGGGCGGTCTAGTTTTGACCTGAAGAGAGAGAAGACAGAAGAGAAACATGCCATAAATATCTGAAGGGGAGGAAGACTCGTATTCTTCTGATGAGTTCACCTCCCCCCCTTAACTTTTGTGGCAATCCAAGAGACCTACAAGGCCGCCCGACCTTACGATGGCATCTTGAGGGTGAATGAGTCCAGGTATCTACTGCGCTTCCCTATTGGGGAAATGAAAAAATAAGCCGCCACGCAACAGCTGTTGGTACCACTCTTTATGGCCAACAAAATTTGAAAAAGCTTAAAGAAATTCCCGAGGAAGAATTGTTGCATCTAGCTGCGCAGGTTAGCGCGAGGAGTTTTATAATGAACCATTTTATGGGAATATCCTATAAAAGGTTAATTGCATCTCACATCAATTTGGAGAAAAAATATGCTGACCTGGCGCTAGAGAACGCGCGACTAAGGGAAGCAGTGTCGGTAAGTTATCACCTTATATGAAAATCCAAAATATTCTGACCGTGCGGTCTAACCTTTATTTTTTTGGCAGAAAGCATACGATATAGACAAACCGGTTTTCCAAGACGTGGTTTTTCCCCATGTTGCTAAAGGAATTGATGGGACACTTGACCTTCTAAGAGATCTTGGTGGTTGGCACCAGATTTTGGTAAATCCACTTTCTCTAATATCTATCTGTCCCTGAAAAAGAAACTAGATGCCATTACCCGTAAAGCCAAAGGTAAGAGTAAGGTTGGCGAAGAGGATCCAGAGGAAGAAGAAGAAGATGATGATGATGATGAGATGAAGAAAATGATGCGGTAGAAGGAGAAAAAGATGGCGATGCTGCGGTTGATGGCGAGAAAAATGATGATGCGGCTTCTAAAGCTAGTGATGCTGAAGATGAAACCGGGCGAGTTGAAAGCGGAGAAGCAGAGAGTTCGAATAGCTCCAATAGTGGATCGACAAGTTCTTCGTCGAGTGGTGGGACTTACTCGCCATATGATGTCATTGTTGAGGGTGGTGGAGACTCAAACTCTCCTGCGGCCAAGGGACTCAAGTCGAAGGATTAGTTGATTTTGTGTTCATGTTTTAATTTATTTTCCATACCCGACGACTTAGATATAGCCGGTCGGTTTGAACAAATGTAAATATATTTTTGAGACTTCCAAGGAAATCATAATTACCTGTTCTGATGTGTATCTTTGCAATTTTTACTTGTTGATATTCATATGTTGTCCTCAATCTTTGCATTGTTCTTTTCAAACCGCAAATCCTTTTTCTGAAGTCGCCAGAGAAAGTATTTTTATAAGTCCAGATAATAATCATCAAGTCGCACGGTCAACATTCAGTCTGGGCGACTAACAGTTTGAGTTCAGAACATATAAGAGTTCAAAAAGAATAACCATTTTGATGCCATGAAATATTACTCGGGCGGTTTATTGATTAAGTTCTAAAATAGATTTTAATTCTGCAAGGATAAATCACGACCCGTTCCAAAGAATGATTAAGACATACTTCAATTTTGTAATTAACTTGTTGCAAATGACTTGACTTTAACAATTATTGCCATTGAGATAGCATGGCCCATCGTATAATAATTTTGAGTTGAGACTATAATAGCTCAAGTTGGACGAGTTATGCTGATCCATAATTTCCCATAAATAAATTAATTCTGACTGAGCGAATAATACTAGCTCACAACTATTATAACTGGAATGGTCCAAGTCGATCGAATAATACTATCATCAACAACATTTTTAGTCGGAAAAAATGGTTGTCCATAAGAGAGAAAACATTGACTTGATTTGAGTCGAAAACACCATCTTGGGGCTTCTTATAATAACCTGTTTTTTGGCTTTAAAGCCAAACACATTTATCTGTCTGGTTTGCGTATTTATACTGCCGCTTTTTCCAACCTGTGACATTCTTATTCAAGTCGTCCGGCTTAAGAGGCTAAAACCGCCCGGTCTTTAAGAAAAAGCTACAGACCTTAAGTGACCAAGTGGGCAGGTATGCCTACATAGCAAGCATTGCTTTCCTCAAATGGTCTCAAAGGCTGTAAGAGGGAAAGAACTATCTGTAAAGAAAAAAGATCATTACAAACTTAGGTGACCAAGTGGGTAAGTGTGCATATATAGCAAGCATTGCTTTCCTCAAGTGGTCACCGAAGCTGTTAAAAATCTCAACGAATCAACTGCTCTCTTGCCTAGGGATTCAAACTAAGTTGATCAATTGGACAGGTGTTCATATATAGCAAACATTGCTTTTCTCAAAGAGATCAACTCAGTTGTGGGTCCCTTATAGGAATCATTTGAGAGTACCTAGGAGTATTCGATGGTCATAGACTAGGATGATCAGTTGGTCACGTGCGCATATATAGCAAGCATTGCTTTCCTCAGAAAGATCATCAAAGCTATAACTATATCCCTTTCTGGGCACGGTAGTGCTAACAGTCACCTGAACCCCCCTTGATGCAGAGGTGTGTTAGATACCGGCTGGGATCTAACATCCTGAAGACTACCGCACAGGAATTGGCAAGCTTCCACTACACGTGTGCGAAAACTCCCCGCTACACGTGGTCTTTGTGGTATTATGCTAATGACTACAATCTATGGGGGTTCAAGCAGAACTTGGCGACGTCTCCATGGTTTAGTGAAAATATAGAGAGGACAAGTTACTAGAAAAGGAAAAGTGTCAATATGGAGCTCTTTATTTAATATCAAAATGCAAATAAGCGACGAGAGAGATAACATTTTAAGGATAGAATCATTTCAAATCGTCATCGCTCCAGGTATGTAAAATATTTTCTTCATCATAAGTCTGAAGGCGATATGCTCCATTTTTCAGCACTTCCTTGAAGACGAATGGACCTGCCCAGTTGGGATTCAATTTTCCAACGACACCTGTTATGGTTGCAACATCCACTTTTTTCAGTACCATATCCCCAACTGCGAACTGCTTGACTCTAACATTTTTATCAAAATATCTATCCATTCTCCTTTTCGCTTCCTCCTGTATGATAGTTTCTTCATCTTGGAGCTCTTCAATTAAATCCAAACTATATTTTATCTCTTCATTATTGGCTTCCATACATTCTTCGCCTCCCTATTTTGCAAACATAACTCTGGGACTGGCCACTTCAAACTCTATTGGAACAAGTGCCTCTGATCCATAAGATAGTTTGAATGGCATTTCCCCTGTGGCCAAAGTTAGTGTAGTACAAAGAGCCCAAAGGATGGAAGGGAGTGTTCTGCCCAGTTTCCTTTATGATTCAAAACCCTCTTCTTTAAAAGATATAGTGTTTGCTTATTCACAGCCTCTACCTATCCATTACTTCTGGGATGATGTACTGGGGAGAATCATAGCTCAATCCCAATGTGATCACAGAAATTAATCATTTATGGATTGTTAAACTGAGGACCATTATCGTTAACAATAGCCAATGGAATTCCACGCCGGCAGACAATTTCTCCCTAGATGAAATTTTTGACAATCTGCGTGGTAATTTTTGCCAATGCCTTTGCTTCAATCTATTTGCTGAAATAGTCAATCATGACGATTATAAAGTGATGTTAACCACTAGCAGTTGAGAATGATCTAATAAGGTCCATTCACCAAACTGCGCATGGCCAAGGCGTTGCTATTGATCTGAGCATCTGGGCTGGTCGGAGTTGAAGAGTAGCAAACTTTTGACACTGAACGCTTCGCTTGGCGAATGTTTCTGTGTCTTTTCTCATTGTTGGCCAGAAATACCCTTGTCTCAGGATTCTCTTCTCTAAAGTTCTTGCCCCTGAATTACTTCCACATTATCCTGAATGGACTTCATGAAGTATTATGGGAACTTCCTCCTCTGAGACACACCTTGCTAGAGGGGAATTGAAGGTTTTCTTAAGAATTATCCTACTGGCTAGATGGAGCAACTTGAGGTGAAGGCGCAGTATATTGTGGCAGATACACAGGCATTGTTTATGGAATTGGCACGAATGGAGTGGAAGCGGCGGGTAACGGTAGTTTCTGCTCCTGAAACTGTTGATGGCTGAAGGAAGGTTGCTTGTGCCTAAAATTTCTCCCCCTCTGAGCTCGGGGTTCAAAATTTGGGTGAGGCGGATGATGATATTGTTGATGATTAGCAGAAGAAGAACTGGATGGGTCTTTATCACTGAGCAGCTTTGCGACATAACCGGGGTTGCTCTTCTTATGCCTGATAAACATATTTGTTAGGCTGATCATTTCTTGGTAAGTTTTTGGTTCCATGATGTTAGCTTCAAACTTGAGTGGACCCTCTTTTAGGCCATTGATTAGGGCAACTCTATACAGCTCCGGATCAACATTATGGATCTCCATGATTTCTTTCTAAAATTGATCCACAAAATGAGCCCATGTCTCATCCTCATGCTGCTTGATTTTAAATAGGGCCGTCGGGCCACTTTTTCTCTTCTTCAAGGTAGAGAATTTCAAAAGGAACTCTCTACACAGCTCAGCAAAACAATTGATGGATTGGGGATGCAATACATAAAACTGGTCCCTCGCTTTCCTATCAAAGGACGTCACGAGGAGTTTACACTTTGTAGCGTCGGTAAGGGTTTTTAGGGAAACAGCTGATTCAAAGGCCTGAAGATGTGCCGCTGGATCTGATTCTCCATTATATGTTGGCAAGCGAGGTTCCCTAAAATTATTTGGAGCCGACTCTCCTCAGACTTTTTCAGTGAATGGGGTAGGCTCCTCTATATCCTCATAAACAGGAGGTATAGGGTAACAAGCCGCAGCAGTTGCGACTACCGAAGGACAAGCCGCTGGATAGGAGAAGCGGGCTGCGATAGAAGTCGCACCGTGGATGTCGAGAGCCCATGCCAGAACGTCATGGGCGGCCTCTCAGAAGAAGGCCTGCCGAGTTATAAAATCGGCTTGGGATGGTTGAGAATTGGCGACTTGAGGTAGAGGATTTGGAGGTGGAGGAGGGACCGAAGTAACCGCTGGGCTAACTGTGGTTTGCTGAGAGGTTAGCCGCTCGGCAAGCGTGGCTAAGGCCTGATCGATCACATCCAATCATTGATTAGTCAGCTTTCAAGCCCGCTTGGCTTCTTGCCTTGACTGCTCCAACGCCTCCCACAGGGTGTCATCACTATGATCAGAACGATCTCTCTGGGTGAATGGGCGATCTGACATTTTGTCGAGGAATTCACCAACAACTTTATCAATCCCTGATGACGATCTAATTTAACTAGATAGCCCAACTTGTTCTTGATGAGTCGGGAGACTATTATACAAACAATCGATGGAACCATACAGTTAAGCTTGTTAAGTCGTCCGGTCTGAGGGAGTTATTACTTTGATATCGGTCTTCTCGGTAAATAGGAAGTGCTGACTGTTAAAGACCTTTCTAGAGGATATGTCTGGTGTGGGTGTTGGAACATGGTCTTCCACATCTCCTAGGTTTGAGAATAACAAATCCTATGTGTATTTGATCTTATGTGTTTAAGTGTGCAGGAAACAATGCCATAAGACTCAAGGATAACATAAGGAAGTTACCCCTAAGTTTGAAGCCAAAATTACAGCATGTCCACCAGCATCGATGGTAGCCAACAGTGTGGGCGCTAGCCCTGATTAGAGCAATTTTGGGAGGCAGTTATAGAAGGCGCTAGCGCAGGCGGTAGCTCGATGCATAAGAGGAATTTCGACAAGGTTTCCTTGGAATGAAAGATTTTCACACGCAGGATATTTCCTAAACTGGGATAGCACCGACGGTAGCGATAGCGCCAGGGGTAGCTCCAAGGCTATAAAAAGGACCCCTTGGCTTCGTCTTCTTCATCCTCTCACACCCCTAAATTCCAGAGCTTCGTGCCACATCATATAGAGGATGTTTTAGAGAGATACTCCCACAAATCCATGAAGGCTTAAGGAGATCCGTGGAGAAGATTTCAATACGCTTCATCTTCGTGACAAAAGACCGCATCGACTACGATCATACTCTGCGGGACTTTGTCTACTTCTTCAGGAGATCCACATAGGGAGTTTTTAGATTGTTGTTGTTTCATTTCTTTACTCTTTCGTACTCATTCATTAAATTCGCCTCGTATTGGCGACTAGGTCTATGGTGTAAATCTAGGGGTGCTCGAGGATATATCCAGGGGAGGATTTGCTAGAGCGGCTTGAGGCCATATCCGGGGAGGATATGCTAAGCCATCGGTTCCTGTGGATAAGAGTCGGGATAGAAAAAAAAGACTTTTTTTACTTTTTGCCTTCGATTTCTAGCGTCATAAGAAATCAAGTTTTGTAATCGTATATTTCAAGTTAATAAAATCAAGTCTCTATATTATTTCACTTAATTTGTTTGAGTGTTCACTATTTTGATCAACTAAGTTTTCAAGTCATTAAAAATATAATAAAAGTTTTTAAAACACTTACACCCCCCTCTAAGGGCGCCTACAGATCCAACAAGTGATATCAGAGCTAGGTTATTCCAAATTGGCTTAACAACCAGGAATAATGACGTCTCATGATCTCGCTTCTATTAGTGGGGGAAACTTTTATGAAGATGGAAAATCTCTTGCACCACCTTTATTTGAAGGAAAATTTATAAAGGGTGGAAAATTTCAATGGAAAAGTTAATTAAAACTTTAGATATCGAAGCATGGAATATAGCAATAGTAAGACCAGCGGATGAATCAAACAAAAAAGAATGTCACATAAATACAAAGGCTTTGAATAGTATTTTTTGTGCTTTATCTCAAGATATTTTCAAATTGATATATTGTTTTTCTAGTGTATACAAAGTATGTAAATTTCTTGAAGAAATATATGAGCTTCCTCTCACAGGTATGGAACAAATGCAAGAAATTGGGAACATACATGCTTGCATAAATGGTCAAGAAAGCTCCTCTCATGATGGATCAATGGAGTGCACATCAAGTAGAATAGAAGAAGAATTTTTATCTTTAGAAGAGGAGTGCCACAAAGATGAAGATAACAAAGGAACTCTATGCTCAAATCTCACCACATCCAAAAGTACTGTAAGGAAATCAAATTCCCTTATTGTTTGCAATTCTATCTCTACTTTCCATATACTAAAAATGGCTAAACGTAAAATTAAGAAATTGAAAATTGCTAATAAAAATTTATGTTTAGAAAATAAAAGGTTAAAAGCTAATGTTAATTCAGAATCTAATTGTGATATGGCTTCTCCATCTTGCTCTCTAATCTCAAAGCCTTGTTTTGATTGTAATGATATTAAAGAAAAATTCAAGGATTTTGAAAAAGAACTTTTAATTTCAAAAGAGCATAATGAAAAATTAGTAAATGAAAATAATATTTTATCTAATAAACTAGAATCATTAAAACTATTTGTGCAAAAAAAATTCAAGTAATAAATTTTTTTTTATTTATAGTTTATCATCAAACATGTGTAAAACTTATACTAGTATTTTAAAATATATTAAACATGCACCTAGTAGAATGTTTAATCACATAAGCATAATGAATTCTAACCCTCATTATGTATCTCCCAAATTAAATTCAAATGTGCAAAAATTTCCTATGATTTTTTTTTTCAAAAGTCATTATCATTTTAAGCCTAAGTTTAATGAATATGGAAATTTGATGCATAATTATAACACTAAATCTATGTATGAGTGGAGACCCAAAATTAAAGATGAAACATTAACTCCACTTGAAAGGGTTCATTCGTTCTCATCTACCCAAAAGTCACCTCGCTATATTTGGGCACCCAAAGGAACCGTTACACTTGGTTCCCTTTGTATACCTAAATCTCTTATTCATTAGGTATCATCAAATGCATGAAGTAGAATCTTTTCAAAATGAAATATACAAATTTCTACTTTATGATATGTTTAAATGTCTTTTTGTTTTCTTATTTTTTAAGCTATCATGTCATGGTCATCTTATATATTATTGGAAATATGATTTTATCTCTTAAAGCTTAATGAGTTTATAAATCAAATTGATTTAAATTCAAAGTCATATTTTATTATTGGTGACCAATCTATCTTTCTTAAATTCATTGCCTATAAATATCTTATATTATCCATATAAATCTAATTCTAAATTTGTTATGAGATATTTATCTAGATTAATGAAATCATGAACTTCAATTTTTCTCTTTCGGAAATCTTGAGAAAGCGAGATTTTGTTGGATTGATTGGCGCCCTTAGAGGGGGGGGGGGGGGGGGGGTGAATAAGGGAATAAAATTTTTCTTATAATTTTATGAAAATGACTAAATTGTTTTTTGTGAGAAAGAGCAAAATAACAATTTAGCAAAAGTAATTTGCAAAAATAAATTTTATGCCAAATGAAAGAAATCAAGTAAACACAAATAAAGACATGATTATATTATATAAAAGGTGTTTACATAAATTTGATTTCAATATCGCTAGAAATCGGAGGCGTACAAAGTAAAACAATTTTTCCTTTTCTATACCGACTCGTATCCCCACGAACCGGTTGGCTTTAGCCAATCCTTCCTCGTATATGGCCTCAAGCCGCTCTAGCCAATCCTTACCAGGATATGTCCTCAAGCACCCTTAGATCTAATCTCCTAGACCTAGTCGCCAACTCACATGGCGAATTACCCCCTAAGCTGTGCATGGACCTAGTCGTCAACACAAGGTGAATTCTACTACAAAAATTACAATAATGAAATAAAGCAAATAACAAGAACTCCCTCTATGAGATTTCTGAAGTTGAGGATGAAGGATCAATGTAGCACAAGCGAGGTTGAAGTGATCATTCTTCGGATGCAGCGTGGGGGCTTTTTTCTTCAGAAATCTTCTTTGGCTTTGAGTGGGAGATGAACTTTCTGCAGAGTAGCATCACTGGAAATTTGGCACAAGTAATCTCACTGGAAGCTCTAACCAAAACGAGAGAGAACCCATCAATTTATAGACCTTGGAGATAGCGCCTGCGGTAGCTCCTAGCGCCTGTGGTAGCATTCGTGTAGAGCGGTTGCGAAACCGTCGGCGGCGTGGCACTGTGCACGAACTTGAGCTACCGCCAGTCGATAGCGCTAGCGCCTGCGTTAACCCCTAATGCTGGCGGTAGTGCTTCAGCTCAGTTTGTTGGTTCCAAGCTGCTTTCTACCTGTGGAGTATTACACCTATAGTTCCTGCACACTATAAACACGCGACAAGCAATATCAAATACAATTTGGGATTTGTTATTCTCAAACAAACGGATGTGACACACATGTCCAACAATCTCCCCCTTTTGATAATAACAAATCCTCTTAGCAAGAAATCAACAAAGGTGTTTAAGGTAAATTATAAGCGAGATAAAAGTGCAACTATAGTATATGATAAGCATGAGAATAGTGCATACTCCCCCCTATCTTAATGCTCCCCCTACATAAATGCAATTTATGTTTTACTCCCCATAAATTACAAGAATTAGTCTTCCCTTAATTTTCTAGATTTCTCCTCTAGATTTCTTCAATTAATCTCCCCCTTATGGTATTATCAAAAGAAGGTGGGGTGAGGGTAGTAAGGAAGCACTCCTTATAAATTATAAAGCATGATCGAGCTTTTGTAATATAGATAATGATAAAGATTTTAAGCATAGTATATATAAGATATTTCAAATAAAAAGATAAGAGTTGTAAGCAAGCAGAAGATTATATGAAACATCTTTTTATAAGCATGAAAAGCATAAGTAAAAAATATGATTTTTTGTTCAAAATTGAAAGATGTTTTAACCTTTTTGAAATCTCAAAGTTATTCATAAAGATACCAAGCATGAAATGAACATATCAAAGAGAGATAATACTACAATGTTACTTAATTTCAAGTTTAAGAGATACCAAACATTGTAGAGATCATGCAAGGTTATCTAAAGCATTTCTTATATAAAGAGTAGTATAGATAAAGCATTAGAATCCAATACTCATGAGAAGAAGTGTTATGAAAGATAATGAAGTGCACATAATTGTATTTTGAGCAATATTAATAAATGATTTAAATCACAAAATACAAGACATATGTAGAGTAAAGTGCACAATAAAACACAAGTATATTACATTCACACACTTTTAATGCACATAATTTTTAACAAAGTGGTGTAATAACCAAGATTTGCACAAGACACTTTACTATTCTTTCAAAGGTGCTCAACCTCACAATGGTTCTAAAGACTTATCAGGATGTTCAAGTAGTGCTTGGTGGAGTTATATTTGTCTATATAATTTTTTGTTCACTTTTGTGAGACAACATTCTCCGAATACACTTGTTTTGCAAACCTAACAAAATTTTTAAATCCAACCACTTTTCTTAATTTGTAAGTGCAATTCAAATGTAGTGTAGATAATAAACTTATGCAAATTTTAATTCATTGTACAATTACAATACACAAGCAATCATTTTTAGATTTAAACACACATGTACATTACCAAACATAAGTGAGTGTAAAAGTATCATTATCAATCACAATACATTTACTCATACTTAGAGGCATGCTAAGCTTGGTTCTACACATATTTTTAAATACAATTGATGCACTTTAAATAGAAATATCAAAGCATGATAAACAAAACAATGTTCATAGTAATTTGAAGTAATAAACTTTAATATTGTAGATAATTCTAAATGATAGAATTCATACATGCTTGATATTAGCAATAAAGATCATACAGTTTTTTATGAAAATTTTAATGAATGGAAAAACAGAAAAACACAAAAACATATTTTTGTATTTTTGAATTTTGAAATTTTATAGTTGATTTTCAATAAAATAAATAAAACAAAGATAATAAAAATCAGAAGTACATAATTAAAGTAGTAAATATGAACTAAAATATTTTTGTAGATTTTTAGAAATTTTGAGAAACATAAAATTCAAACACTCACGCTAGCGCCGGCGCTAGCACTAGCGCGGGAAACAGTAAGTGAAATATTGAAGATTTTAAAATTTTGTTTTTTGATATTGATTAGGGGTCTTAAGAGTAGTCTTATGCAGAAATTTTGTAATTTTTAGAGATGTCTTGATTGCTTAAATTGCATAAAACATTAGCGTTTTTAAAGTGCACAGTTAACCTCACTAGAATTCTCTAGAGGGGGGGGGGGGGGGGTGAATAGAGATTTAAAAGTGCTTTGTGCAAAGTTAACCAATATATATATATATGTGTAATAATCTCAGAGTTAAGCTTCCCACACACACTAACAAGAATTAAGTAAATAAATAAGGAAAATAGCAAGAAGAAAATCATAACACAACACAAAGAAATATAGTGGTTCCCCAAACTTTGGGTATTCCACTCTTCTACCCCCTTGGTAGGAATTCACTATCTTGCACTGAGTCTTTTGATAAGGAGACTCTTAGAACCAGCCTGAGTCTTTTGACAAGGAGACTCTTAGAACCAGTACAACTGAATTTTTTGAAGAGAGATTCTAAAAACTCTTTTACATTGTTTGAAAATGAAATGAAGATAAGAAGAAGAAGTAGAAGAAGTAATTTAAACAAGAAAGAATCTTCTTCCTAGCAAGAAGATTAGAAGCACAAGAATAGTGAATGTAATCTCTCTTCTATAGTGAGAAGGAGATTGTAAGCTTTTCTCTCTTTTGTGAGAGCTTTCAGAATTTACAGCAGAATGGCTTCAGAAGGAGGAGAAGATGAAGGCTTTTTCTTTGCTGCAGCACACTATCTCTTTTCTCAGCTTTCTCACTCTTCACTTGGGAGCTCTTCCTCTTTTTCAAATGTATATGGTGGATTGCTAGTTATTATTCTCTGTCGACCTCCTCTTTATTTATAGCTCTGTTTAAAAAGATATTGCTAAAGGAGAATAATCAATTAGCAGACAGAGAATTAGAAAGAGATAAAAGTTTCCATAATCAATATTTCTGTAGAAGGAAATAGATATTTTTGATTTCAAATAATATCCATAATAAACTTAATCAAATTATCCAAGAATCAAATAGAAGGAAAGACTGATTCAGAACGGCTATAAAAGAATAATATCATTCCATAAAAATCAGATCTACAGAAAGAAGGAAAGAGATCTGGCGTGTTTTTGAATTTCTTATAGAAATCGACGTGCGTCGATTACTATTCAACGTGAACGTCGATTTCATGCTGGCTGAACGTCGAGAGGAGAATAAGGAAGGCGCGTCAACTAAGGTGCGTCAACTTTATAAAATGCGTCGACTAGAAGTCAGAGGTACGTCGACAAATATTACGTCGAATTCTTCTTAGGGTTACTTCGACTCATTCTGAGAGAAACGTCGACTACATTTTGACGTTGCGTCGATGCCTATTCGACACATATTTACTTAGCCTAATTTTTCATTCTTAGAATTTATATTCTACTCAATTCTAGGGGTTAAGATAAATCATTTCCCCAACAATCTCCCCCTATTTGTCTTAACCCTATTTAGAGAGAAATTGTATCAGCTTTTAATCAACACAGCAAAGCATTTATATAGAGAAGAAATATGCTAAGTAATCAGTAGAAGATATAATCAGACATCATAAACATTATTTAATCATAGAGGAAAGTGTATAGAGTATATCAATCATTGTTCAACACATCACTCAGGAGGGGTAGGAGGAGTTTTTCTTTTCCTAATGAATACTAAAGTTTTTGGAGAAGTGAGTTGCTCCTTCTCAGTAGCAGGTAGTTCACTCAGCTCCCCCTGAGTCACAGCAGGTTGCTCCTCCTGGGATGGAACTTCCTTTGAGCCTTCTACTTCTTCTTCAGTTTCTTTCTCATCTCTTCTTTCAGGTATAACAGCATCTGGCTCCCCTGAGCTTCAGCTTCCTCTTCAGCTTCCTCTTCAGCTTCATTCTCCGCTCTACTTGCCTCCCCTTGCAATAGATCCATTTGTTGTGCATTTTCTCTTGCTATAATCAGTACATCTGATATCTGCTCTTCAGTATGTAGCTCTGGTACTACTTCACTCCCAATGTTCTTGAGTAGAGCTAAACTGTCAGATTTTGAAGAATGAGGGGTTTTGTGAGAGGGAGTTTTGTGACTGGAGAGCTGCTCTTCATCTAACTTCTCCCCCTTCTTGACCTTCTTAGCCAAGGAGGTTAAGAAAGACTTGGTGACCCTAGATGAAGAGATAGAGGATTTCAGGCTTTGCACAGAGGCATTGACCCCATCTATTTGGGTTTGCATGTGCATGATGGAGGAGTGAATTTGAGAGTAGTGTCCATCCAGCATGTCCTGAAATTTTTGGGCTGCTGACTGGATACATTGGGTGATGAGGTTGTCAGTGGATGGAGATGGTTCATGTTGTGTTAGAGGAGGAGGAGTCAATGGAGGAGGAGTTGTATGTGATGAAGGTGGAGAGGGGACTGTATCATTTTGATGAGGTGTATTTGATGGAGGAGGTGGAGGAATAGAGGAGGTTTGAGCAGGTGATTGAGTTGGTATTTGTAAAGGTGTGGATGATGGTGGTACAGAAGAGATGTCTGTATGAGGAGGAAGAGGAGGTGAAGATGGATGAGCAGTAGAGTTAGGAGGAGATGGAGTCCTTTCAGGAATGGCACCAGACTTGGGGATTTGCCTGGTCCATTTTGAGAAGAGAGCAATGGACATCCTTTTGCCAGGAGGGATGGGAATTCCTTTTGACCTGCATAGGTCAGGGAAGGAGTGGAAGAGGACTTGACTCATAATCCTCATGTAGGCATTCTCTTTGTGAGAATATTTGTAGCCTATTATTTTGAGTAAGCAGCTGCCCCAGTCTACTTTCTTCTTCAGCACAAGGGCCCCTATGAGATTCAGTTGCTGCCTGGGCACTGCATCATGGGCAGAGATCTTACATAGTAGTACTTTTCCTACTATGTCTGCCAGTAGCCTATACTCATCAGAAAAATCTATTTTCTTCAGATGGATTGGTCTATCTTTTGAGAACTTCATTGTGATTAGTAAATTCTTGATTTCATCATGGGTGAGTTCCACAGGTTCATCACCTGATAAGGGAATGGTAAAGGAGATTTATTTAGTTACTGTTGTAGAAAATAACTTGCTTTCCCTATTTGATTTGAGCAAGGATAATATTGGAATGTACCTGATGAAAGATCAAAGGTGTCCCTAATGTGTTCAGCAGAGATTGAGACAGGTGTCTCATATATTATTCCAGTGATTTCTCCTTGTTCAAATATCTGAACATGAGCCATTAGCTCTGTGAGTTCTGTCTCCAGGAGCTTGCATCTTGTGGAGATGAGCTTATCTAGGCCATCTTCAGTGAAGAGAGCTATGATGCTCTTATAATTTTCGGCGGCGGCCTGGAAGGATTCGAGGTCAATGTCAAAACCAGAGTTTATCTTGGGAGCCATTTTAGGTCAGTGAGAGAGAGGAAGAGATGGCTGGACTGAGAGGTAAGAAGGATGAAAAATGCAGAGTGCGAGAGGATTTCTAACGGAAGAGTTTATTTAAGTCAGGTGAAATATCGAAATGAGACACAATTCGAGGCTTATTAGGTACTTTAGTAGATGCGACCGAAAAAAAAAATTTAGTGTTGCCGCTCTTTTTCATGAAGTCGACGTTACGTCGAGTGGGATTCGACGTAAGCGTCGATATAGTTTGAGATGAGAAGATAGAGTCTCCTATCGACGTATGCGTCGATTTAAGAAATCGACGTGACTTTTACTTTGTCTGAAGATTCCATATTTTTCTTGAGGGATTCTTTCTTCCTAATCCTAAAGTTTTCTAAGTTACCCTAGGACTAATTTTATGAGCAATTTGATTGATTATGCCAACACTGTTTGGCAGTGTGGCCAATTTTATTGCAAATATAACACCTAATTTTCTTTTGACTAAGGAAATTTGAGTTTAGGGAGGAATAGGGATGTTGATTGGGATAGAAATTTTGATTAGGATAGAAATTTTGGTTAGGATAGAAGTTTTGATTAGGATAGAAATTATGATCAGGATGATTGGGTCCTGAATGGGGGTTAAGAGGGAAAGTTTTTGGAGAATAGACATGTCCTGTAATTATGTTGCTCTGAGTTTTTATGCGTCGATATCTATTCGACGTATGTTGATAGTTGCGCCGATTTATATTCGGCGCTTTCTCCAGATTGTGTTGATCTAAAATCGTCGCATGTAAGAAGTTGCGTCGATTGGAAGTCGACGTACTTTTATTCAAGCGTCGAGTTGAGGTCGAAGCATCTGAGAGATTGCGTCGAGTAGAATTCGACACACTATTATTCATGCGTCGATATGAAGTCGACGCAATTGTGTTTTCACAAATTTTATTTTTCCCTTTTTTCTGATTTTATTTCTTTATGAGTCGTTTCTTTTGGCTTAGTTTCCTTCTTAGAAGTAGTTTGAGAGTCTTCATCTGTATAGTATGATGTTTCCTCAAAGTGGTTTAACTCATTGAGGGAGTCTTCTTCCTTATTTTGTGAGTCTTCTTCTTGGTTTATTGATTTAGTGGGTTTAGTGAATTTAACAAGGCTCATCCAAGCAGGTTTGTTGGATGGAATTAGACTAGCTGAGGGATCAGCTCCTAGCCCAAGATTTTTATGTCTTCTTGTTTGTTTTTCTGGGATTTCTTTAAGTGTTTGGCTTCTCATTTTTATTGATTCTTCAAAAGCTTTTGCTTGGGATACCTTATTCTTAAGGAGCTAGTTTTCTATTTTAGCCCTCTCTATTTCTTTTTCTCTGATGTTAGCCCTTAACTCATAATTTTTAGAACAAGTATCCTCTATATTTCTCTGTTTTTTAATGACATTAATTTGTTCTTTTAGATTCTTAATTTCTTGTTTAGCTTTTAGTTGATCTAAACATAATCCTTTAAAATCATTTTTGAAATCATCACACAGAAAATCTATGTCATCAAAAATGCTTACCTCATCCTTATCCTCAGATTCCTCTATGAGAATAAGGCTATTTTCTTTATCATCTTCAGAAGAGATGCTTCCTTCTGATTCTGTCTCACTCCATGATTTAGCACCATGTTCTTCCTTTGAGCTTTCAAGAGCCATTAAGCATAGGTCTTCTTGCTTAGACTCTTCATTGTCACTTTTGGATGAGGTGTTGTCCTCAGAATCTGTTTCACTCCAAGCTTCTGCAATGAAGCATCTTTCTTTCTTCTTCCCCTGTTTCACACCATGTTCTTCCTTTGAGTATTTTCTGGACATTCTGGTGCAATGTGTCCAGTTTTCCTGCAGGAATAACAAATGATTTCTTTAGTAGGAGTTTTATTATACCTTGGTTTTGATTCTCTCCTTCTAGACCCATCTGTCCTGACCCATTTCTTGAATCTTCTGGCCAGGAGGCTGAATAATTCTTCTCCAGTGACAGGTGTCTCTTCTTTTATTGCTTTCAAAGCAATGTTTCTATCTTTTGAGGAGGTTGAAGTGCTTCATCTTCTTTCCTTCTCTTCTTTGGTTTTCAGCAGTTGCTCATAGGATATGAGTTTCCCTAAAAGGGCATCTGTTGAGATTTCCTTTTGTCCTCTTGTATCTCTTATTGCCCATATTCTTGAGTCCCATAAACTTGGGAGACTCATTAACAGTTTGTCATTGATCTCTGTGAGAGAGATCTCTCTATCCAGGCTCCTTAATTGATTGATGATCAGACTGAATCTATCATACATCTCAGATATGCTTTCTTCATGCTTCTTTTGAAAGTTCTCATATTGGGAGATCAATAGAGCCTTTCTATCTTTCCTTTCATCAGCACTTCCTTCTACCATCTTGGTAAGAGCCTCCCAGATTTCTTTGGCTGATTCACAGTCAACAACCTTTTGAAAGATTTCATCTGAGAGGGTTGAGACAAGAATGTTCACAGCTTTTGCATCACATGTTCCTGCCTTCTTCTCTTCAACTGTCCACTCAGCCCTTGGGACAAGTGTTTGAGTCACTTCACCACTTGAGTCTCTTCTATAAGGCTTGGGAGGACCTGTCAAAATAACATTAAATAATTCTTCATCAATAGAATTCATATAGATCATAATTCTTGTTTTCCAAATTGCAAACTTTTCAAGATTGCACATTGGTGGTCTGGTGGAAGCATAATCTTTGATTTGTGCCATGTGAAAAATAGTTTTTAGAAATATATATATATAAAAGGTAGGAACTTTTTGATCAAGGAGTTAACCTATTTAGATCAACCTCGCTTTGATACCAATTCAAAGTGCACAGTTAACCTCACTAGAATTCTCTAGAGGGGGGTGAATAGAGATTTAAAAGTGCTCTGTGCAAAGTTAACCAATATATATATGTGTGTAATAATCTCAGAGTTAAGCTTCCCACACACACTAATAAGAATTAAGTAAATAAAGAAGGAAAATAGCAAGAAGAAAATCACAGCACAACAAACAGAAATATAGTGGTTCCCCAAACTTTGGGTAGTCCACTCTTCTACCCCCTTGGTAGGAATTCACTATCTTGCACTGAGTTTTTTGATAAGGAGACTCTTAGAACCAGCCTGAGTCTTTTGACAAGGAGACTCTTAGAACAAGTACAACTGAATTTTTTGAAGAGAGATTCTAAAAACTCTTTTACACTGTTTGAAAATGAAATGAAGATAAGAAGAAGAAGTAATTTAAACAAGAAAGAATCTTCTTCCTAGCAAGAAGATTAGAAGCACAAGAATAGTGAATGTAATCTCTCTTCTATAGTGAGAAGGAGATTGTAAGCTTTTCTCTCTTTTGTGAGAGCTTTCAGAATTTGCAGCAGAATGGCTTCAGAAGGAGGAGAAGATGAAGGTTTTTCTTTGCTGCAGCACACTATCTCTTTTCTTAGCTTTCTCACTCTTCACTTGGGAGCTCTTCCTCTTTTTCAAATGTATATGGTGGATCGCTAGTTATTATTCTCTGCCGACCTCCTCTTTATTTATAGCTCTGTTTAAAAAGATATTGCTAAAGGAGAATAATCAATTAGCAGACAGAGAATTACAAAGAGATAAAAGTTTCCATAATCAATATTTCTGTAGAAGGAAATAGATCTTTTTGATTTCAAATAATATCCATAATAAACTTAATCAAATTAGCCAAGAATCAAATAGAAGGAAAGACTGATTCATAACTGCTATAAAAGAATAATATCATTCCATAAAAATCAGATCTACAGAAAGAAGGAAAGAGATCTGGCGTGTTTTTGAATTTCTTATAGAAATCGACGTGCGTCGATTACTATTCAACATGAACGTCGATTTCATCCTGGCTGAACGTCGAGAGGAGAATAAGGAAGGTGCGTCGACTAAGGTGCGTCGACTTTATAAAATGCGTCGACTAGAAGTAAGAGGTACGTCGATAAATATTACGTCGAATTCTTCTTAGGGTTACTTTGACTCATTCTGAGAGAAACATCGACTACATTTCAACGTTGCGTCGAATACTATTCGACGTATATTTACTTAGCCTAATTTTTCATTCTTAGAATTTATATTCTACTCAATTCTAGGGGTTAAGATAAATCATTTCCCCAACACGTTTTACATGTTATTCATTCTAAGATGTCTAAGACTCCTAATTCCAACCATAACATTTGAAACCTTGCATCGGGAAGAGGTTTAGTGAAAATATCAGCAAGTTGAGAGTCTGTGCCAATGAAACTTATTCTAACATTTTCCTTCTTAATGTGATCCCGTATGAAATGATGACGTACATCTATATGTTTAGATCTGGAATGGTGTACCGGATTATTTGTAAGATCAATGGCACTCTTGTTATCACATTTTAATTCTATATGTTTCAGATGAAAACCAAAGTCCTTTAAAGTTTGGCTCATCCATAGTGCTTGTGCACAACAACTCCCTAGTGCAATGTATTCGGCCTCCGTGGTGGAGAGTGCAACCGAATTTTGCTTCCTACTAGACTATGTAACTAATGAAGGTCCTAGAAAATGGCAAGTATCGCTAGTACTTTTTCTATCAATTGAGCAACCGGCGCAGTCCGAATCAGAAAAGCCGTGAAGTGTAAATGTATTATTATATGGGTACCATAATCCTAATCTAGTTGACCCAATTAGATACCTAAAAATTCGTTTAACCGCTTTTAAATGAGATTCTTTTGGATTGGCTTGAAATCTAGCACATAAGCAAACGACAAACATAATATCGGGTCTAGTTGCACTTAGATAAAGTAGTGATCCTATCATACCTCTATATAAAGTTTGATCTATAGCAATTCCCGATTCATCGTTTCCAAATTTTAGTGATGCACTCATAGAAGTAGAAGCTTGTTTAAGGTTTTCAAATCCAAAGCGCTTAAGCATATCAAAGACATATTTGGTTTGACATATACAAATGCCATCATTTCTTTGTGATATTTGAAAACCAAGGAAATAAGAAAGGTCTCCTACTAGACTAATTTCAAATTCATTTTTCATCACTAAAATAACTTCATTACACAACTCTTGATTAGTAGATCCAAAGATTATATCATCAACATATATTTGCAAAATAATTAAATCATCATTATTATGCTTAATGAAGAGAGTATTATCGGCACTTCCCATAATATAACCGTGCTTTAATAAAAATGATGTAAGTTTTTCATACCATGCACGGGGAGCTTGTTTTAAACCATAAAGCTCTTTTTTTAGTTTATAAACATGATTGGGAAATTTTTCATTAATAAAACCGGGGGGTTGTTCAACTTAAACTTCTTCTTTTACAAACCCGTTGAGAAAAGCACTTTTAACATCCATTTGAAATAGTTTTATTCTTTTAAAGCTTGCAAATGCCAGAAAATTTTTAATGGATTCTGATGGCGCAAGTCTCACACACCGCTATAGGCGGTAGCTCGACTGCGACACGAAACGGCAGTGTACCGATCGTTCAAGTAATAAATGTTGGGAATAAATCCCCGAGTGTCGGTCTCTTGAGGAACACAATAAGGTGGAGTTTACTATTGAGGCAGGACTTGAGATCGAAGTCCTTAAATCGGATGGAATGCGGAGGAGTTGGGTTGGCTTTTGGAAAACAAAATAAAAGCTATCAACTACTCCTATGCAATGCCGCTATGCAAAGCTTCGCTTGGCGGGATGGAGACTAGGCAGGCCTTGAGCGCGCTGCGTCGAAAGGGCGGATGGACGAGTAGGCTAACGGAGTCGAACTATGCAGGCCTTGAGCGCGCTGCTTCGTTAGGCGAATGGAATACGGGCCGCGATGCCACGCTTCGGTAGGCGGATGGGCGAGTAGGCTTACGGATTGAGGGTCGCAAGCACCTCTTCACCAAGCACGCCACTAGCAATTGCTAGTGCGGCACCGGACAACCAACAAACCACACCATAAGGCGCACCTCAATAATATAAACAAAAATACTCAATCACATAGACATAATCAAGTAAAAATGCTATTTAATCAAAATACACTTCATCATAATGTTAGATCTAGTTGCAAATACATCAATAAAAGGAGAACAAGGCAAGAAATCGACCGAATCCGAAGGCTCGTTGAAGATTCACGGTTGGAATCGCCGGGTTGTCAATCCGCGTCCAAGCTCGGTCCACAACTACGTCCGGGGTAGAGAGAGCTGTCACTACTCTCCAATGGACCCGTCTTCTTCGTGTCACGATCCGGTAGAGGTTGCAACACTTCCTCTTGCTCGATGGAGATAGCGGCTAGGTCTACCTTTGGAGCTCGTGGATGAAGGAGGAGGCCGAGAGGAAACTCCGGCACAAGATAGGCGTGAAGAGCAAGCCCGGAGCACCTCCATATGGTGGGCGACGGTGGAGGGGCGAAATCGGGCGGAAAACGGCGGCTGGAAGCGAGATGATCTGACCTAAATCGCGAGCAGCGGATTTATAGGCGCTGGAATTAAACAGTGCGCACGGTCAGTGGCGCACGACCAGTGGTCGTGCGCACTAGAATCCTGTGATCGTGCGCTCTGCCTGGACGGAACCTGCAAAGACAGAAATTATAAAATAAAATGTTCGCACGACCAGTGGCGCACGACCGGTGGTCGTGCGCACTAGCGTCGGTGGTCGTGCGCAATAGATGAAACAGAACTCAAAAATTTAATGGTCAATGCGCACGAGCAGTGGCGCACGACCGGTGGTCGTGCGCACTGGCATTGGTGGTCGTGCGCACTGCACCAAACAGAACTCGTGAAAAAGGCGTTAAGTGCACACGATCAGTGGCGCACGACCAGTGGTCGTGCGCAATAGAACCAGTGATCGTGCGCAGTGTTCCTGTGCAGAATTGCACCGGAAACACCTGCACGACTCCTGTTCTAGCGTACAACCACAAATCCAGCCACTAAAAGTGGCACCTAACAGTGCATGAAAACCACTAATGAAAATAAACATGAAATCACACCAAAATGGGCCAAAAGGTGCACCTAGCATGGATTAACAAATATGAACTAAAACAGGGCTAAAGTGCAGTGAAATGACTAACTAAACGGCCCAGATGAGTCCATAAAAGTGTATATGATCAGGACTCATCACACCCCCAGACTTAACTGTTTGCGCGTCCCGAGCAAACAAATTCTAAGCGAACGGGGAAAGAAAAGTAGATGGCTTAAAACTACAATACAGAGTACCATGCGAAGTCGCATGCTCACGTGCATAAGAAGAATAGTAGAGAAGATTTCTGATTATATAAACAGTTTATATATTTCTAAAAGAGTAAAAGCATATTACAACTACTCAAAATGGTGAACAACGGTGAATCATTTAGTCTTGCACACGGAGAAAGTAAACTAAACGCTGAGATGAGCATTGCTCAAGATCGGGGTACGGGACAAACTCCACTGAAATCCATCAGTGTCGGTGACCATAAGCTTGCCCGGTCACATTCTCTCCACGGCACTGGTTTGACTCAAATGCGTGAATCAATAGGACTTTAGGTTTTAATTGGGGCTTGGGTTTAGGTGAGGATAAACAAAGATAAAAACGACGGCTCAAGCACTAAACCCAAATGAGCTAATGCAGGATACAATCCTCATTCGCCACACAAACACGCGGGTACACAACACCCCCAGACTTGAACTTAACAACATAGGTGCGTGCACCGCCTACTCCCAAACATAAATCTATACATAAATTTTTCATTAAAGCTCATCTTTTTCTTTTCTTTTCACTTCTCTTCTTTTTCTCATTTTCTTTCCTTTTCTTTTCAAAACATTTTCAGCAAATCTATCAATGAGGCACATCCACATTTTCACAAAAGTACCACAACATCAACAACCCAACTCATGAAAATAATAAACAGCTAAAGCTCCGATTTGGGTGTGCGACTAGGATTGGCGTTTGGGCTTTGGTGAAATAAAAGTGGGGCTGAATCAAAGAACGGGTAGGCACAACTGGGCTAGCGAGGATATAGCGGTAGGGATAGGCACAAAGGCTCAACCGGGCCAAAATGATGGCCTATATCACATTCACACAAATGACTAACCATATACCCATGCTTCAAGAATCGCTTGGGGCAAGTTCTAGCCACCGAGAAAGATTCTCCTTTCTCCCGACTCAAGCAATACGAATCTAGCGATCGTTTACACACATCCCTATGCTACCGTTTGATTCCACCGAATTCACCATTTGAGTAGAGTAAACAACATTTACACTAATAAGAAAAATATAAAACCATAAGCATAAAAAGAAGTCTAATCTACACAAATTTCTATGCAACCGAGCACTCGACTAGGAGCACTAATAGAGTCAACATTTTACTCTGCTACATAGTCCTAAGCCATCACCTAGATTTTCCCAAATAAGCAAAAGAATTAAATTCACAACAGAGCAAGCAAACAGATGAGTGCGCGCTCAAGTGGGTGAAGTGGTGTGTAATGATAAAAATATACTTCTGATATGCAAAAACGTGTACACGTGTAGTGAACACTCGGTACACTCCCCCCTCAGACTTAAACTAAACAATATGCGCAAAATGCAGCTATAAAATTCAGAATAATGCTAGGGAAAGAGAGTACCCAGTGCTCAGAAATGAGCACACCAGAAGATTGGCGTGTAAACCTGGACTAAGCTGCAGCGTCCGTCATCCAGAAGAGATACCTGCAGGGGGTCAGCTCCGCAAAAACAAAAGAAAATAGAAAACTGAAAAAGAAATACTACTAGCTAAACATGATTAGGTGGAATGAAAATGCAGAAAAGAAAGATAACTACTGGGGTTATTGTCCTCCCAGCACGACTTATTCTAAATAAAAACGGTTCTAGCTAATGGGCCTATGAAAGGAGAAGTGGACAGGTAATTGGCCTAATATGCGTGTCGGTAGCGGGTACCGATACGGCGAAAGAACAGTCACGCCTCTACCCGAATATAAATAATACCTGCTTGACACAGGTAGAGGGAAAAGAAAGTAAGAAGAGCAGGAGGCCTGGTCCTCACTCATCTCACAAAACACCTCCTTGCCTAGCAAGGTATCGTCAACAGGGGGGCAACAGGAGGCAAAGGCAATGAGTGGGGCTTCCTCTACGGAGGGAGGATCAACCTCCTCACATGAGAGGATGCTCTCATCATTGACTTGAGCATCATGCTCCAAGTCCTCCTGATGTACCTGTGAAGACTCAACCTGCACAGGCTCAGATGAAGAAGGGGGGGTCAGGAAATAAAAAGGAAGAATGACATAAATAATCAACAATCGGGGGAGTGGTCCCGGTCTCACTCCCATTAGGTTGGGGAAGTAAAATAATGTTTGCATTGTCATCAATGCTACAAGATTCGGTGGGATCAACGGTGGCCAGGCTTAGGATTTGGACTTCCTCCACCGGTGCTGAGGAAAATTCCTCTTCACCTAGAAGGTTGTCCTCCTCCATAGGAATAGGCACAACACTCAGATCAACCGCCTCCTCCTGCGACACATCATCAACAATGTCGTCTGAGACGAGTGTAGTATGCACAACAGGGAGAGGAATAGTGCTCGGATAAAAGTCGAGCACCGATTCCTCACAAAGAATCGAATCCACTAGAGGTGGTGGAGGCACATGGAGAATTGGCTCAGCAATGTCGGTGCATAGATCAGCCGCACATCCGGTGACCGTATCCATGCCATACCCTTCAAAATGTGAAGGTGACAAAGACACATAGCCGGATGTTGAAGGTGTGCTGCCAGAGCTAGGAGTTGGGACGATCCGAATATCCGGCTCGTCATCCTCATCCAATTGGCGAAGATAAGCAACACAATCCTTCAGGGCATGATCTGTGCCCCGACAAAACTGGCACTGCCTAGCAGGCTTCTTTGGCACAGCGGGGGCTGGAGCCGAAAAGAAGTATGACGGTAATGGCTCAGCAGAGTAGCCATAAGACTTACGCGCACCATATGGAGTATCAGACGGAGTCGATGCTCTATATGCTGGGCGAGAGGAATTATGCCTACTATTCTCCGTAGGGCATTCAACACTAGAGTGGGAGGTAGCTCCACACCAACGGCAACGGAAATTTAGATGTGCCCACATAGTGTGAAGATAAAACGATTCAAAAAGACAAACACTATTGTGCGAAATACTACACCTAACAAAAATTTACTAAAGCAACCTACTATAAAACAAGAAAATGGAATAAAAAGAACAGAAATAAAATAACAGAAAATGCAATTTACAAATGGAAGGGCTTTTCTCTCAGGTTCTCCCTCTCCAGAAAACTCACACGACTGTGTTCCCCGGCAACGGCGCCAAAAACTTGATGCGATGATTCGGCAAGTGCACCGGTCGCGCAAGTAATAATAATGGGGAAAATCCCCGAGTGTCGGTCTCTTGAGGAACACAGTAAGGTGGAGTTAAATGTCGAGGAAGGACTTGAGATTGAAGTCCTTAACGTCGGATGGAATGCGGAAATGGGGTGATTGGGCTTTTGGAAAATAAAATAAGAGCTATCAACTACTCCTATGCAATGCCGCTATGCAAAGCTTCGCTTGGCGGGATGGAGACTAGGCAGGCCTTGAGCGCGCTGCGTCGCAAGGGCGGATGGACGAGAAGGCTAATGGAATCGAACTATGCAGGCCTTGAGCGCGCTGCTTCGATAGGCGAATGGATTACGGGCCGCGATGCCACGCTTCGGTAGGCGAATGGGCGAGTAGGCTTACGGATTGAGGGTCGCAAGCACCTCTTCACCAAGCACGCCACTAGCAATTGCTAGTGCGGCACCGGACAACCAACAAACCACACCACAAGGCGCACCTCAATAATATAAACAAAAATACTCAATCACATAGACATAATCAAGTAAAAATGCTATTTAATCAAAATACACTTCATCATAATGTTAGATCTAGTTGCAAATACATCAATAAAAGGAGAACAAGGCAAGAAATCGACCGAATCCGAAGGCTCGTTGAAGATTCACGGTTGGAATCGCCGGGTTGTCAATCCGCGTCCAAGCTCGGTCCACAACTACGTCCGGGGTAGAGAGAGCTGTCACTACTCTCCAATGGACCCGTCTTCTTCGTGTCACGATCCGGTAGAGGTTGCAACACTTCCTCTTGCTCGATGGAGATAGCGGCTAGGTCTACCTTTGGAGCTCTTGGATGAAGGAGGAGGCCGAGAGGAAACTCCGGCGAAGATTTGGCGTTGAAAGCTTGCCCGGAGATCCTCCCTAAGGTGGGCGGCGATGGAGGGGCGAAGTCGGGCGGAATCGGGCGGAAAACGGCGGCTGGAAGCGATGGATCCGACCTAAATCGCGAGCAGGGCTTTTATAGGCGCTGGAATTAAACAGTGCGCACGGTCAGTGGCGCACGACCAGTGGTCGTGCGCACTGGAATCCTGTGATCGTGCGCTCTGCCTGGACAGAACCTGCAAAGACAGAAATTACAAAATAACATGTTCGCACGACCAGTGGCGCACGTCCGATGGTCGTGCGCACTAGCGTCAGTGGTCGTGCGCAATAGATGAAACAGAACTTAAAAATTAATGGTCAATGCGCACGAGCAGTGGCGCACGACCGGTGGTCGTGCGCACTGGCATTGGTGGTCGTGCGCACTGCACCAAACAGAACTCGTGAAAAAGGCGTTAAGTGCACACGATCAGTGGCGCACGACCAGTGGTCGTGCGCAATAGAACCAGTGATCGTGCGCAGTGTTCCTGTGCAGAATTGCACCGGAAACACCTGCACGACTCCTGTTCTAGCGTACAACCACCAATCCGGCCACTAAAAGTGGCACCGAACAATGCATGAAAACTACTAATGAAAATCAACATGAAATCACGCCAAAATGGGCCAAAAGGTGCACCTAGCATGGGATATCAAATATGAACTAAAACAGGGCTAAAGTGCAGTGAAATGACTAACTAAACGGCCCAGATGAGTCCATAAAAGTGTATGTGATCAGGACTCATCAGATTCCAACCTAGCAACGGGTGCAAAAGTTTCATCAAAATCTATCCCCTCGATTTGTGAATATCCTTGTGCTACTAAGCCTGCCTTATTCCTAGTGATTCTAGACTCACCATCTAATTTATTTTTAAAAATCCATTTTACACCTACAACTGGGTGATTAGATGGTTTTTCTACTAATTTCCAAACATTATGTCGCTCAAATTGTTCTAACTCTTCAGTCATAGCCAAAAACCAAAATTCATCATTTAAAGCGGTAGAAATGGTTTTTGGTTCAATTTCGGAAACAAAATAGATATTTGAATAAGATTTATGAAGAGAAGAGCGAGTTCTTACCCCAATGGATGGTTCACCAATTATTAATTCTCGTGGATGATCCTTTGTGAATTTCAAGGCATTTGGAGGTACATATTCATCTTCCTTGGCCTCCTCTTCTTCTTCTTTGGAAGGTTCCTCATCACCATGCTCCAAAGGTTGTAAGAGATCGTCCTCATTGCCTGCGGAAAGTTTTTCTATACAAGGAACAAACTCATCAAATTTCACATTTATTGACTCTTCAACTCTACTTGTTCTTTTATTAAAAATTCTACAAGCTTTACTAGTTGAAGAGTACCAAAGAAAAGTTCCTTCATCACATTTTTCATCAAACATTCCCAAGCTATCTTTTGTATTCAAAATAAAACATTTACAACCAAAAACTCCTCCATGATCCGAGCGAATGCAAAAAATATCACAAGAGGATGTAAATTTTTCATTTTCAAATTCTCCTCCATGATCCGAGCGAATGCATTTATTTTTTAAATCACTTTCATTTTGAATACGAGTACATAATTTTGCAAATTCGCAAAACGCATCGGATTTGGAAGAGAGAAATAATGTCCAACAATATCTTGAAAAATCATCTATTAAAACATATGTATATAATCTACCACCAAGACTTGCAGTGCTAATGGGACCAAAAAGATCCATATGAATTATTTGCAAGGGTCTTGTAGTAGAAATGAAATTTTTACTTTTGAAAGAGGATCTAGAAAATTTACCTTTTTGACATGGTGAACAAAGTGAATGTAAAGTACCATTTATCCTAGGCAATCCTTTAATTAAATTACTTTTGGCAAGTTTTACAATGAGCTTTGTGCTAGCATGCCCTAGTCTTCTAGGCCAAAGTTCTAATTAATCATTTTTAGTGATAAAACATTTTATAGATGATTTAGAAAGATCATGAAAAGAAACTATATAGACATTATGTATTCTTGGTGCAGTTAGTAAAGTATCTTTTGTAGTAGGATTAGATATTTTGCATAGATTAGTAGAAGATACAAATAACACATCTAATCCTTTATCACATAATTGGCTAATAGAAATTAAATTGTGTTTTAATACTTTCACATAAATAACATTCGATATAGTAAAGGATTCGTTACCAACTGTACCAATTCACATGATCCTTTCTTTTCCGTTATCGCCAAATGTCACAATCCCTCCCTTCTTCTTCTCTAGGCTAAGGAACTTTGCTTTATTGCCCGTCATGTGCTTGGAGCATCCAGAATCCAAGTACCACACGTCTTTATTGTCCTTAGCCTGCCTGCACATCTAGAAAGAAGATGAGAGTAAAGATCCGGATACCCAAGTGGAACCACCCATAGAATAAGTGGAAGCCTTAGGTACCCAGATTTGCTTTAAAGTATTTTGTTTTATTTTCCTGCAAGAACTAGATGTGTGACCTAACCTATAACAGTTTGCACATGAAATAAAGGGGGTTAAGACCCTTTTCTGGAATATTTTATTGCTGGAAGAAATTGGATTTACAGAAGAAAAACATTTTGAAAAAGAAAATTCAGGCTTCTTGTATGAGGTGCTAGCGTCGGCGTTAGTGGCTAGCGCCGTGCAATAGCCCTCATCTCGATATCCAAGCCCAAATTTTCCAAAACCATTGCACTGGTTCCCTAAAACCGGTTCCCTAAAACCATTTCCAGTGATTTTTGGCCTATTCCAAATTTTTTAATGGCCATGGTGAGATCATGAACTTGTGCTTTAAGTGAAGAATTTTCTTTCACAAGCATGACACACCTATTTTCAAAACCTTTTTTATTATTTTTGATTTGCAAAAGAGAGGCTTCTAATTTCCTTTCTAATTCCCCCTTCTCTTTTGTTAGAGTTTTGGCATGAGATAGGGATTTAGAAAGTGACTCTTCAATATCTTTTGCCAATTTAGTAGAATGATCAAACTCTTGGCAAGAAACCTTTCTCTTTTCTAAAATAATTAATTGTTTGGAAAGCTTTTGATTTTCTTTAATAAGAGATTCATTTTCACAATTCAATAAAATACTATCTTTCATATTTTTACCAAAGGCTTTGCAAGTTTCAAGAAATTCATTACAGAGTTCATCATAAGTGGGAGGAGTTACCTCAGTGTCGCTAAGAACACTGGTGTCATCGCGGTCGTTTCCATGTCCCATGAGGCACATGTTTGCTTCCTCATCTTCACTTGATGAAGACCCGCTTGATTCTTCGGAGGAGGAGGAGGAGTCATTCCATGTTCTAGCTTTTAACACCTTCCTCTTCTCCTTCCCTTTGTGCCGCTTGTCCTTCTTCTCCTTCAAGAACTTTGGGCACTGGATCTAAATATGCCTGGTCTTCCTACAATGAAAGCATTCTGGTGGAGGTCTTTCTTCTTCATCATCGCTCTCCTTTTCCTTCTTTGTAGATGACCCTTTCCATCTTGCTTCCTTTTGGATAAATTTCCGGAAAGTGTTTCTCCTTTCCGGATTTCGCATGAACTTTCAGAAGTTCTTAACCAAAAGGCTTTTTTTCATCTTCATCCTCATCCTCTTGGCCCTCCTTCTTTGATTTTAGTGCCAACGCCTTCTTCTTTGGTTCCTTGTTGTATTCATCATATTGGATTTTGAGTTCTACCTCATGGGTTTTGAGATTCCAAATGAGGCTCTCAACTTGGAGCGTTCTTAGATTGTGCGATTCTGAAATGGCCGTCACCTTCGGGTTGAATTTTGGAGGAAGGGAACAAAGGATCTTTTTGACCAAGTCTTCGTTGGAGAAGGTCTTTTCCAAGAGCATTGGAGACATTGATGATCTTGCTGAAGCGCGTGTACATTGTTGACCCTCTAAAATGCGTATGTTTTGATGATAACAAACTAAGGATTATTTGTTCTAATATTTTGATTGAGTGTTTGTGATATGCAGGCACAATTTTGTGAAGTCTGTTCGTCGCAAGATTTGGATTGGGTTAGCTTAGCTGTGTGACCCATAGTTTTGAATTGTAAAATCTTTCAAGTTCATTTTCTTAATTAAATCATTTGCCATATGCTCTTAGGATCATGCATTGCATTTACTTTCCTTAATAAATTCATTCATTTATACATATATATTAATAAATATTTTTTTAACTGTTGAGCTTTGTCGAAAGTTTTACTACATCTTCTTCTAATAATCAGATTTTTGTTTGTTGTTTTGTCTAAATTTAATTTTTTTTTTGTTTTTTTTGTTTTTCTTTTTCTTTTCTAGTTTTTTTTATTATTTTATTTATTCACGTGGCTTGCCTAATTCTTTTAAATCCCTCTTCTCCTAAACCTTCTGCCTAAATCCTTTCCTCCCTATAAATATAACTGGTAGGGGATGTTGATTCAGGGTTCATTATCTAGCCAAATAATTTAGGGTTACGTTTTGGAGTTTCCTATAGCCAGATTTTTTTTCGCCCCTTTCGTGTTTCTTCACCGCACAGAACGATCTCGCCCTCAGTATCCGATCAGCATCCGATCAAGGTTATCTCGCCATCAGCATCCGATCAGATCAGAGTTATCTCGGCGGATCGTCATCATCTTGTCGGCGTCCTGCAGATTTCCTCCGCTGATCTGTTCTTCATCTCATGGTTTTATTCCTCTATCACATTCTTGATTTATCTCTGCTTTCGATCAATTGCTTTTCTATTATCAGATTCATACGGATCTGTTCATCATAGGGTAAGCGCTGTTTTCGATTACCAGATTCCTATAAAATTTCTGCCGTATTTTTTTTTATCAGTTCTGTTTGGCTATTAGTTTTTTCTCGGATCCGCTTATCATCTATGATTTTGCTTTTCTATCTCAGTCTTGATTCATCTCAGTTCTAGATCAAATTTTTTTTTTGGGGATTCATATAGATCTGTTCATCATAGATTCAGATATGTTCATCTTTGGTTAGTGTGGTCTTGTTTACCAGATCTGTTCATCTTTGGTTATCTCTATCGCAGTTTTAGACCACTCTGTTCTCAGTTTTTTTTGGGTTCTTTTATTTGATTTTCAGTTCTTAGTTATCTCTCGAGTCTTAATTAATTCTTTTGGTTGAGGAAATCTATAGAAAGTTATGGATTTAATTTCTTTGAATAATTTCTATAATTTTTATAATAAGTTCTGGAGTTAATTTCTTATAGTGATGTTCTGTAGATAATTTCTTGAGTTCATTTCTTATAGAAAGTTATGGAGGTTGTTTATGAAGTTTATTTTTCTTGCTGAGTAGAGACCACGTTGACAAACCTTGCATATAATAAAATAGTTCTGGAGTTAACTTCATTTCTATGTTTTATCTACAGTTTTTTTAATTCTATTTCATACATTTTCTTGTATTCTTAAAACTGATTCTGCTCATATCACATCCACAAGTTTGCAAACATTTATCAAATATTCTTCATTCAATTTCTTATAATCTGTTTTTCTCTTTCAGACATTTAACTTTTATAATAAGTGTTTATAAAACATTATTTCATTTATTTACATACATCATTCTAGAAGAGCAAATAGATCTTTCGAAGTTGGCAAAATGTTTTAATTAAGTTTTAATTGAATCTTGAAGATTATAGGATAATTGTTGTAATTCCTTTTATTGTATTTTGTTTCAAGAACCTATTCATCTACTTGTGCGGGCCTCGGATGTCCCACTGGCCTTTGGGAAAAAGGTCGGTAAAATTCTATTCTAGTAAGATTTTTTTGGGGGGTGCTAAGGTGAGCGGGAGGCCTCTTAGCAAGTGAGTAGGATCCTGGGGGATCCGAACACTTTATATCCTGGTGTCCCTTAATTCTTTAGAATTTCATTTCTTGTTGATTTTATAATCTTGGTGTACCTATTATACTTATCAATATTTTTATTATTATAAAAACTGGTACTCTCTCACCAAAGCTTTCATTAAAGAATCAATAATATTTAAAGTATACAAATAAAATTTAAATTTTATTTAATCCCAATTCACCCCCCCCCCCCCCTCTTGGGATTATTGTGTCATTTCAACCAACAATTGGTATCAGAGATAGGTTACTATTTCTTTATTATTATTAGACTAATCTCCTTAGAAAAGATCCTATATATATAAATGGCACATAATTTTGTGATTGCTTTATCTGAGGGTCAATCTACTTCTAGGCCTCCTTTATTTGATAATGTTCCTTTTGATTATTGGAAAAATAGAATGCGAATTTATTTACAATCTATAAATTTTACTATGTGGAATTTAATTCAAAAAGGTTATAAGTCACCTATTACGGTAGTGGAAGGAGTTACATTAGAAACCTCATTTGAGAAATGGTCAACTACTCAAAAAGAATTAGCTGAATTAAATGCTAAAGGGATGAATATTCTTTTTTGTGCTTTAAAACCGGATGATTATATGCGAGTTTGCAACTTGTCCACAGGAAAAGAAATTTGGGATAAATTAATACCCACATATGAAGGTACAAATGAAGTAAGAGAATGTAGAATTAATAATCTTGTTCATCAATATGAATTATTTTGTATGCTACCTTCTGAATCTATTTCAGAGATGTTTACTAGATTTACTAAGATTGTAAATGGATTATATTCTTTAGGAAAGGAATATACTAATCAAGAAAAGTTAAATAAAATACTTAAAAGTTTACCTAGACTGCAATTCAAAAATCAAAAGATTTATCTACTTATTCACTTGATCATTTACTTGGTTCTTTACTTGCATATGAGCTAACCTTATCTGATAGAAAAGAAGAAGTGAATGCATCTCGAAAGACAAAAGATATAGCCTTGAATGTTCAGGATTCAGGATCTTCATCATCCGAATCTCTAAATGAAGAAGATCTTGTACACTTCATCAAAAGGCATCTTAAATTCAAGGGTAAAGCGAAAGGTAAAAAATTCAATAAGTTTAATAACTATAAGTATAAGAAAGCTGTTTCAGGTGATAAGCCACAAGCAGTATGTTTTGGATGTGGAAAGCCCGGTCACATGATAGCAGATTGCTTTTCAAGAAAGGACACAAATGAAAAGAAAGCAAATATTGAAAGAAAGAAGGATGGAACACAATTCGAGAAGAAGAAAAAGAAAAAGGTTTACATAGCAAATTGGGAGGATTCAGAGGAAGCAACGTCAGGTGCGGAATCTAGTTCTGAATAAGAAGCTAAATGCTTGATGGCCCACACTGATAGCGAGCAATCGTCTGATTCCGATAAGGAGGTACAACATTCTTATGAAGAGTTATATTCAAACTTTCAAAAATTATTACATATATTCAATAAAGTAAAAAGAAAGCATAAAGAATTAAAAATAGAACATGATAATAATATTTCTTTACTAACAAATGCTAAATCTGATATTCTTTCAATTTCTGAACGGCTTAATAATGTCTTGCCAACTGTAGAGAAATATAAAATATTATCGAATGACTTTGAAATTTTACAAGAAGAAAAATAAATTTTAGAAAAACAACTAAATGAACAAAAAATAGTTTATCATGCTTATCTTCTATCTCACAAGAATATGATCAAGATCTTGAAAAGAATTTTTATGTTATAAAAGAGCAAAATGAGTCTTTACTTCAAGAAAAAAATGTACTTGATAGATTATCTTCTCTTTTATGTGATGAATTAATTAAAGTTAAAAATGAATGTAAGATGCTTAGATCTCAAAATATTAAATTAAATGAAAGATCAATTTTATGTGTGTCTCTTGAAAGAGAGATTATCATTTTAAAAGCTAAGCTTAAATTACTTCAAAAATCACATATGTCAAATTCACATTATTCATCAAATCTTGATAAATCTTATATACGAAATTCTAGTGCTCAAAATTACCGTCGCATTCATTCATTTCATGATAGCTCGTTAAATATATTTTGCAATTATTGTAAGCAAAAAGGGCATGTATCTTTTGATTGTTATGCAAAGAATGGTATGTCACGTAGTTTACAATTAGCACACACGGTTCCCTCTCATACACATCTTTACCATTTCAAACTAACATGTATGGATCCAACTTTGTTTGGGTACCAAAAGTTTGAAAATAATTCTTTGTGTATAGGTTTGTCTTCATAATGATGGCAATGAAGGCAAACGGTATCTAGATAGTGGGTGCTCAAAACATATGACAGGTGATAAATCTATATTTGTTTCTTTTAAAGAAAAAGCTAAAGGTGTTGTTTCTTTTGGAGACAATACTAAAAGAAAGGTTCTTGGCAAAGGTAAAATTCAAATTCCAAATTCAATTCTAATTATTAAAAATGTGTTATATGTAGATAGTTTGAAACATAGTTTACTTTCCATTAGTCAATTATGTGATGTTGGCTTTAGTGTAGAATTTCTTTCTTAGAAATGTTATATTAAAAAGGAAAATGTCACTATAATTATGGGTTATAGGTTTGAAAATGTCTATATTGTTTAGATTTATTTGCAAATAAGAATGCATCAATCATTTGTCTTAAATCTTGCTTAGATGATCCGTGGTTATGGCATAGGAGACTTTGTCATGCTAGCATGGATACCATAGAAAGATTAAAATCAAAAGATTTAGTTTCTGGTTTACCAAAATTAGTATATGAAAAAGACCATGTTTGTTCTTCATGTCAAAAGGGTAAGCAAGTTAAAACTTCTTTTTCTAGCAAGAAAGAAATTTCTACATCTAGGCCTTTAGAAATGTTGCATATGGATCTTTTTGGGCCAATTAATATTGCTAGTCTAGGTGGTAAAAATTATTATTTTGTCATAGCAGATGACTTTTCAAGATATACTTGGACTTTATTTTTATCCAATAAAAATGAGGCTTTTGATAATTTTAAGATTCTTATTTCTCGTATTCAAAATGAAAAATCACTTTCTGTTATTTTTATTCGTAGTGATAATGGTGGAGAATTTAAGAATGAATTATTTGAATCTTTTTGTAATATAAATGGTATTATTCATACTTTTTCTGCTCCTCGTACTCCTCAACAAAATGGAGTTGTTGAGCGTAAAAATAGAAGTTTAGTAGAGATGGGTAGAACTATGCTAAATGAATATAAATTGCCAAAATATTTTTGGGCGGAAGCCATTAGCATTGCTTGTTTTGTTCTTAATAGAATTTCCATTAGACCTATTTTAAAGAAAACCCATATGAATTATATAAAGGAAGAAAACATTCTATAAAAAATTTCCATGTTTTTGGTTGTAGGTGTTTTATTTTAAATAATGGTAAGGAAAATTTGGGTAAATTTGATGCTAAAGCTGATGTTGGTATTTTTCTTGGATATAGTTTAAATAAAAAGGCTTATCGTGTTTTTAATAAAAGAACATCATCCGTTGAGGAATCTATTCATGTTACTTTTGATGAAGTTTATAAAGATTTTGAAAAACCTTTGGATGATGATTTAGAAAAATTAGATGATTTAAATATTAATATTGTTTCTTCAAAAAATCATGATTTGCCTAAAGAATTGAAATTTAGTGATTCTCATCCAAAAGAATTATTTATTGGTGATCCTTCAATAGGTATTAGAACTAGAAGTCAAGTTATGGATGAAATTAATCATAGTGTGTTTATTTCTCTTATTGAACCTAACAATCTTAAAGAAGCTCTTCTTGATCCTGATTGGGTAATTGATATGCATGATGAATTGAATGAATTTAAAAGAAATAATGTTTGGAAATTAGTTCCTAAACTGAAGATAAATCTATTATTGGAACAAAATGGATTTTCAAAAATAAATCGGATGATCAAGGTAACATAATTAGAAATAAAGCTAGACTGGTTGCTCAAGGATTCAAACAAATTGAAGGTATTGATTTTGAAGAATCATTTGCTCCTGTTGCTAGATTAGAAGCTATTCGTTTGTTTCTAGCTTTTGCGTGTCATATGGATTTTATTGTATATAAAATGGATGTTAAGTCAGCATTTTTAAATGGTTATATTCATGAAGATGTTTATGTATGTCAACCCCCTGGTTTTGAAAATCATTTGCAAATCCTAAAGAATCTCAACTTATAGTAGTAAAACATATTTTTAGATATCTTTCTGGCCCTGTTAACTTAGGTTTATGGTATCCAAAGAATTATGGTTTATGTTCATTAATTGGTTATACTGATGCTGACTATGCTGGTGGTACTATTGATCACAAAAGTACGTCTGGGACTTGTCAATTTTTTGGACAGTCTTTAATTTCTTGGTCTAGTCACAAACAACATTCAGTTGCTCTTTCTACAACCGAGGATGAATACATAGCGGCAGGTAGTTGTGTTGCTCAAATTCTTTGGTTAAAATAATAACTTCTTGATTATGGTTTAACATGTGATAAAATTCCAATCTATTGTGATAATAATTCTGCTATTTGCATATCTAAAAATTATTCTAATCATTCACGTACCAAACATATTGATATTCGTCATCACTTTATTAGAGATCATATTACTCGTGGTGATGTTGTTATTTCTCAGGTTGAGACCGAAAATCAATTAGCAGATATTTTTACAAAACCTCTCAGTAGTGAGCGTTTCCTTTATCTTCGAATGAATATAGGAATGCTAGATCCGTCTTTATAATTGCTTATGCACATTTTGATTATCCATATTCGAATCTTGTGTCTTATACACATTTTGATTATAGGAATGTTGAATCTTTGTATGATTGATGTTTACAAAAAAACTTTTGTATAAATTGTTGTATATTTATACACCTTCTATATTTTTGATATGAATTTAGGATTAAGTCTGAATGACACCATCAATTACATGTAAGATAATAAACTATGAATTGAATTATCCTGTTAAACATTGTTTAGGGATATTACTTGCATAATTTGAGATCAAATGTTGAATTGATTATACACCTTTTTGATTATGTCAAAATAGGGGGAGAAATTTCTAGAGATTATGGAGTTCTTGTCATCTTTTATAGTGTTTATATGTTCATATATTTAGGGGGAGTTTATAGTTTTTATTTGTTATTCATGCTATATTTTTTTATTTTCCCCTCCATAATCAATAGTTTGTCATCATCAAAAAAGGGGAGATTGTTGACCCTCTAAAATGCGTATGTTTTGATGATAACAAACTAAGGATTATTTGTTCTAATATTTTGATTGAGTGTTTGTGATATGCAGGCACAATTTTGTGAAGTCCGTTCGTCGCAAGATTTGGATTAGGTTAGCTTAGCTGTATGACCCATAGTTTTGAATTGTAAAATCTTTCAAGTTCACTTTCTTAATTAAATCATTTTCCATATGCTCTTAGGATCATGCATTGCATTTACTTTCCTTAATAAATTCATTCATTTATACATATATATTAATAAATATTTTTTTTAACTGTTGAGCTTTGTCGAAAGTTTTACTACATCTTCTTCTAATAATCAGATTTTTTTTGTTGTTTTGTCTAAATTTAATTTGTTTTTTTTTTGTTTTTGTTGTTTCTCTTTTTCTTTTCTAGTTTTTTTATTATTTTATTTATTCACGTGGCTTGCCTAATTCTTTTAAATCCCTCTTCTCCTAAACCTTCTGCCTAAATCCTTTCCTCCCTATAAATATAACTAGTAGGGGATGTTGATTCAGGGTTCATTATCTAGCCAAATATTTTAGGTTTACGTTTTGGAGTTTCCTGTAGCCAGATTTTTTTTCGCCCCTTTCGTGTTTCTTCACCACACAGAATGATCTCGTCATCAGTATCCGATCAGCATCCGATCAAGGTTATCTCGCCATCAGCATCCGCTCAGATCAGAGTTATCTCGCCGGATCGTCGTCATCTTATCGGCGTCCTGCAAATTTCCGCCGCTGATCTGTTCTTCATCTCGTGGTTTTATTCCTCTATCATATTCTTGATTTATCTCTACTTTCGATCAATTGCTTTTCTATTATCAGATTCATACAGATCTGTTCATCATAGGGTAAGCGCTGTTTTCGATTACCAGATCCTACATAAGTTCTGCCGCAATTTTTTTATCAGTTCTGTTTGGCTATTAGTTTTTTCTCAGATCTGCTTATCATCTATGGTTTTGCTTTTCTATCTCAGTCTTGATTCATCTCAGTTCTAGATCAAATCAGTTTTTTGGGGGATTCATATAGATCTGTTCATCATAGATTCAGATCTGTTCATCTTTGGTTAGTGTGGTCTTGTTTACCAGATCTGTTCATCTTTGGTTATCTCTATCGCAGATTTACACCACTCTGTTCTAAGTTTTTTTGGGGTTCTTTTATTTGATTTTCAGTTCTTAGTTATCTCTCGAGTCTTAATTAATTATTTTGGTTGAGGAAATCTATAGAAAGTTTTGGATTTAATTTCTTAGAATAATTTCTATAATTTCTATAATAAGTTCTGGAGTTAATTTCTTTAATTTGTTATAGTGATGTTCTGGAGATAATTTCTTGATTTCATTTCTTATAGAAAGTTCTGGAGGTTTTTTAGGAAGTTTATTTTTCTTGCTGAGTAGAGACCAAGTTGACAGACCTTGCATATAATAAAATAGTTCTGGAGTTAACTTCATTTCAATGTTTTATCTACAGTTTTTTTAATTCTATTTCATACATTTTCTTGTATTCTTAAAACTCATTCTGCTCATATCACATCCACAAGTTTGCAAACATTTATCAAATTTTCTTCATTCAATTTCTTATAATCTGTTTTTCTCTTTCAGACATTTAACTTTTATTATAAGTGTTTATAAAACATTATTTCATTTATTTACATACATCATTCTAGAAGAGCAAATAGATCTTTCGAAGTTGGCAAAATGTTTTAATTAAGTTTTAATTGAATCTTGAAGATTATAGGATAATTATTGTAATTCCTTTTATTGTATTTTTTTCAAGAACCTATTCAGCTACTTGTGTGGGTCTCGGATGTCCCACTGGCCTTTGGGAAAAAGGTCGGTAAAATTCTTTTCTAGTAAGATTTTTTTTTGGGTGCTAAGGTGAGTGGGAGGCCTCTTAGCAAGTGAGTAGGATCCTGGGGGATCCGAACACTTTATATCCTGGTGTCCCTTAATTCTTTAGCATTTCATTTCTTGTTGATTTTATAATCTTGGTGTACCTATTATACTTATCAATATTTTTATTATTATAAAAATTGGTACTCTCTCACCAAAGCTTTCATTAAAGAATCAATAATATTTAAATTATACAAATAAAATTTAAATTTTATTTAATCCCAATTCACCCCCCTCTTGGGATTATTGTGTCATTTCAACCAACATACATGTCATCAACATCTTCACTTTCATCCATCCAAAAATTTTCATATTCCGACTCCAGTTGGAAAAGCTTTGAATCTTTAACCTGCGATGTACCTTCATGAGTAACTTCCAAATGATTCCAAATTTCATATGTAGTAGTACATGCGGAAATTCTATTAAATTCATTTATATCTAACGCACAAAATAAAGCATTCATGGCCTTGGCGTTATTTTTGCATTTTAGCTTATCACTATCATCCCATTTATCTTTTGGTTTTTCTAAAGTTATATCTCCAACTACAATTGTAGGAGGAGAGTATTCCTCTTCTACCATATTCCATACCTCAATATCTAGGGTCATAAGAAAACATCTCATCCTATTTTTCCAATAATTATAATCTGACCCGGTAAATAGTGGAGGTCTACTAATTCCCTGACCCTCAGAAAAAGCGAGATCATAAGACGCCATTATTCCTGTTTTAAACCATTTGGAATAACCTCCTCTGATACAACTTGTTGGATCGATTGGCACCCTTAGAGGGGGGGGGGGGGGGGGGGGTGAATAAGGGAATAAAATTTTTCTTATGATTTTATGAAAATAACTAAATTGTTTTTTGTGAGAAAGAGCAAAATAACAATTTAGCAAAAGTAATTTGCAAAAATAAATTTTATGCCAAATGAAAGAAATCAATTAAACACAAATAGAGATATGATTATATTATATAAAAGGTGTTTGCATAAATTTGATTTCAATATCGCTAGAAATTGGAGGCGTACAAAGTAAAGCAATTTTTCCTTTTCTATACCGACTCGTATCCCCACGAACCGGTTGGCTTTACCCAATCCTTCCCCGGATATGGCATCAAGCCACTCTAGCCAATCCTTCTCTGGATATGGCCTCAAGCACCCCCTAGATCTAATCTCCTAGACCTAGTCGCCAACTCACGCGGCGAATTAACCCCTAAGCCGCGCAAGGACCTAGTCGCCAACACAAGGCGAATTCTACTACAAAAATTACAATAATGCAAATAACAAGAACTCCCTCTATGAGATTTCTAAAGTTGAGGATGAAGGATAGCTGTAGCACAAGCGAGGTTGAAGCAATCGTTCTTCGGATGCAGCGTGGTGGCTTCCTTCTTTAGAATTCTTCTTTGGCTTTGAGTGGGAGATGAACTTTCTGCAGAGTAGTAACACTGGAAATTTGGCACAAGTAATCTCTCTGGAAGATCTAACCAAAACGAGAGAGAACCCATCAATTTATAGACCTTGGAGATAGCGCCTACGGTAGCTCCTAGCGCCTGCGGTAGCATTTGTGTAGAGCAGTTGCGAAATCGTCGGCGGTGTGGCGGTGTGCACGAACTTGAGTTAGCGCCAGGCGGTAGCGCTAGCGCCAGGCGGTAGCGCTAGCGCCTGCATTAACCCCTAACATTGGCAATAGTGCTTCAGCTCATTTTGTTGGTTCCAAGCTGCTTTCTACCTGTGGAGTATTGCACTTATAGTTCCTGCACATTATAAACACACGACAAGCAACATCAACGACAATTTGGGATTTGTTATTCTCAAACAAAGGGGTGTGATACACATGTCCAACAGATTTGGGATGTCACCCCATCACATATCCTAGTACCAGTGTGAACCCTTCACATGCTAGATCTTGGGAAGTCCAAGATCCACTCCAAATTGCTAAGTCCAACTAATGTCTAGCAAAGATCAAATTAATTATAGACTCATGCGTACTCTTGCAATAACCGAAAAAGAAAATTATCAATATCTTGCCCTTCAGAAAAGTATATATTTTCATAATTTGTGATTAAAAATAAAATCACAAAAGTCATATTGAACAAATGTATTATCATACTAACATTGTATCCTAATGAATATTATTAGTTATCATTCTAATCTCATACACTGTTAATTATTATATGTTTGTTTAGATATAAAAATAGAAAATTTGGAACTTAGAATTCATGATAACTATGAGGTTTTATATTATCATTCTAGAAATTCAAATAAACTCATAGTCTATAAATCATTCATAAACTTAGAACGCTTTGTATGCCCATGATCATATACCAATATTGTATGTCTCATAATAGCGGGGGCGTAGGATTAGATGCAATAGAGACCTGACCTCTAAGTCATGTCTTGTCCTTAACCAGGGAGGGTTCCAATGGGGCCTTGCGAGGCACTGGGAGGAATGAGTGCTAGGTTGAGAGTTCTCTAGTGTATGCATATGGGAGTAACACCCCAGCCTACGGCATGTGTGCAGCTCATCATGCACATCTGTCACTTAGTACGGGGCTAGGGTGTAGACATATAGTCTGGGTATTTTTATCTAGGGCATACCTATTATTATTTTATGCATGAACATTATTTTTATATAATCAATAAAATCATATATATTTGATTTGTTCAATCATGTCTTCTTTGTTTGCATATCTTATCATATTAAGCTTAAATGATTGTGCAAAACTTAAGTTGTTTAAAAAAATTGAATTAAAGTTTTTTGTTGGAGCTCATGGTCTAAAATTTTAACTTCTGTAACTTTTTGCAATTTCTTATCGTCTTTTCACTTCATTAGACAGGTCTTACTTTGCACAAACATAATTGAGCAAAATTAGACGGAAATCGATGAAAATACGGACTATACAATTAAAATAAGCACTCTTTGTGAGCTAACACATGCGCTAGGACCTACCGCCAGTGCTAGCTCCATGATTCAAAACTCAGTGCTTCAAATTTCTAAAAAAATTTGTAAAAATATGATCTTATAATTTTTCTACTTATTTTTGTATTTTGGCATTTCTTTATTTTATGAAAAATCAAATTCAAAATTCAAAAATGCAAAAAATTATCTATTTACTTTTTGTTTATGCAAAAATTATTTTTTTAAAAAGAAGCTTATTACAAAATTTATGAGATTTGTTTTGTTTGTTTTCCTCATATAATGAAAAATCAAAATATAAAATGTCAAAATATCAAAAAAAACTATATGGAATTTCTTGTTCATATCAAGCATGGAATAATCTATCATTTAGACCTTTTACAATGTTGACATTCCTCTTTTCAAACTACTTTCAACATTGTTTTGCTTCTTATCATGCTTTGATATATCTAAACATATGTGCATCAATTGTATTGTACAAGTTGTGTAGAACCAAGCTTAGCATGTCTCTAAGTATGAGTAAATGTTTTATGATTGATAATGATATTTCTTCACTCACTTATTTTGGCAAGTCTACATGTGCTTTTAATCTAAGAATGCTTGCTTGCATATTGTAATTGTATAATAAATTAAAATTGCACAAGTATCTTACCTACACTACATTTATTTGCACTCTTAAAAATTAAGAAAAGTGGTTGTGCTTTCAAAATTTCATTAGTTTGCAAAATAAGTGTATTCGGAGAACTTTGTACAAAACATAATCATGAAATAAATCGACAAAGATAACTCCACCAAGCACAAATTGAACCTCCTGATAAGCCTTAATAAGCATTGTGAGGTTGAGCACCTTGAAAAGAATAGTAAAGTGTCTTGTGCAAACCTTAGCTTTTATTCTTTACATCATTTATTCTTAAGCACACTGGATCACAAAATTATCAATATTGAAAAATAAAGTGTGTGATCCCCCAAGCACTACTTTGCACCCTGATAAGTCTTAATGAGCATTGTGTGTGTAGAGCACCTTGGTAGTTGTACATTTTTTCGATGTGCATTGAAGTGTGTGGAAGTAAAATTATTTGGGTTTTATTATGCACTTTACTCTACATATGTCTTGTATTTTTGATTAAGTCATTTGTTTACTCTCTTCAAAATACACTCATGTGCACATCATTATCTTCCATAACACTTCTTCTCATGAGTATTGAATCCTAATGCTAATTCTATACTATTCTTTATATAAAAATGCACTAGTTAACCTACCATGCTCTATACAATGTTTGGTATGTCTTGAATTTGTGAATTAAAATAACATTGTTGTAGTCTCTTTTTGATATCTTTTCATGCTTGGTTACTTTATTGTAAAACTTAAATGATTTTAAAAGAAAAGGTTATTGTACTCATCCGCAATATTAACTTATCACTTTTACCTTGCACTTTCATGTTTGTTAAGTCTTAAATCTCAATATTCTTTTTCTTCAACAAGTGGTAGACTTGCTTAGTAAAGGTTATTGTAAGTTGTTCTGACATGCATACTTTCTAAAAAAACTCTGATCTATTTCTGTGAAATTATTTTTATGCTAAAAACTCCTTATCATTTCATTTTCTCTAAAAGCTCGATCATGCCTTATCTTTTTATTAAAAATCCTCGTTTTATGTCTTTTGCTTCCTTAACCCATTTTTGCTAATAACAAAAAGGGGAGAACTAACATGATAAATAATAAACGATATCAAATGGGAACACTAACATGATTAATGATTAAGATGATAGCCTACACATAAGGGGGGCATTCACATAAGGGGAGCATGCATTTAGGGTGAGAAATTCTAAATACCAAAATCGACAATTATCCTAAGTCATCACTCATACACACACACAAGTAGGTTTCATCATGCTTTATGTATTTATGCTCTGATTTATCATTAATAGATTTGTTATTATCAAAAGGGGGAGTTTGTTGGAACATGGTGTTCCGCATCTCCTAGGTTTGAAAATAACAAATCCTATGTGTATTTGATCTTGTGTGTTTAAGCGTGCAGGAAACAATGTCATATGACTCAAGGATAACATAAGATGGTTTCCCTCATGTTTGAAGCCAAAATTCCAGCATGCCCACTAGCGTCGGTGGCAGGCTCTAGCGCGGGCGCTAGCCCTGATTAGAGCAATTTTAGGAGGCAGTTACAGAAGGCGCTAGCGCATGCGGTAGCGGCTAGCGTATGTGGTAGCTCGACGCACAAGAGGAATTTTGGCAAGGTTTCCTTGGAATGAAAGATTCTCACACGCAGGATATTTCCTAAACTGGGATAGCACCGGCGGTAGTGATAGCGCCGACGATAGCTCCAAGGCTATAAAAAGGACCCCTTGGATTTGTCTTCTTCATCCTCTCACACCCCTAAATTCCTGAGCTTTCTGCCGCATCATATAGAGGAAGTTTTAGAGAGATACTCCCACAAATCCATGAAGGCTTAAGGAGATCCGTGAAGAATATTTCAACACGCTTCATCATCGTGCTGAAAGAACGCATCGACTATAATCATACTCTGTGGGACTTCGTCTACTTCTTCAAGAGATCCATATAGGGAGTTTTTATATTATTTTTATTTCATTTCTTTACTCTTTCGTACTCATGCAGTAAATTCGCCTCGTGTTGGCGACTTGGTCTAGGTAGGACTTAGGGCAGAAATTCGCCTCCTGTTGGCGACTAGGTCTAGGGTATAGATCTAGGGGGTACTAAAGGCCATATCCAGGGGAGGATTGGCTAGAGCGGCTTGAGGCCGTATCCGGGGAGGATAGGCTAAAGCCATCCGTTCATGGGGATACGAGTCGGGATAGAAAACAAAAAGACATTTTACTTTTCGCCTTCGATTTCTAGCGTCATAAGAAATCAAGTTTTGTCGTATATTCCAATTTAATAAAATCATTTCTCTATTTTATTTCACTTGATTTGTTTGGATTTTCACTATTTTGATCTACTAAGTTTTCAAGTCATTCAAAATATAATAAAAGTTATTAAAACCCTTATTCACCCCCCCCCCCCCCCCCCCTCTAAGGGCGCCTACATATCCATCAATGGGAATAGTGGAAAGACCTATGGGTCTATAAAAAGGGCAGAGTTTAATCAGAAAGGGAAACTTCTAACTGATATTGTGGGGAAGGTTCTGTTGTGCAAGCCTGGTTCTTATGACAAGATTTCTAAGGAGATGTTCAAGATTTTGTGTAGAACTACTCTCTCAAATAAGACATACTGGAGATAATTTTTGTTTCAAAGGATAAAAAGCAATCTCAAGACCCCCTCTTTTGGAAGAGTTTTGTCTCTCTTCCTTTTGAACTCTCTTGGCGAGGTGCTAAAATGGAAGATGGGAGTGCCTCTGCATTACTCTAAGAGTTTGGACTCTAAAATGTTGGACAGGTGGGATAGAGTCATATCCAAATCACCTACAAATGCTCTATTAATTCTGAAAGAGAAGAAGAAAGTTACGCATATTGTTGACTTGGAAGAGGAGGAGTCTTCAAGTAGTTCTGAAGAAGGAGGATCCCCATCCGTACCAAACCCTATTCTGACAGAGGGGCGGGGTATCTTTTGTCCAAGTAATTCCAGAAATTTCTGTGGATGAACATGCTATCACAAAGGTTGTTTTAGAGAGAAGAAGCCCTATTCAGGGAGATGATCCAGTTAAGGGGGAGTCCCTACTTGGGAACTCAGCACAATATACTGAGGATGTTGAGGGGAGACCCATCTGGGGTACTCTACCCTAGTTGATTAGGGTGAAGGTCATGCTACTAATAATGTTGGAAGTTCAGTTATGGAAGAAGTCCAGGAGAAGATTGTCCCAGAGGTTGAGGAGATTGCATGCAAAGGGACAGAAAAGGATGAAAGTGTAGAACCCCAAATTGGGCTTGACCTAGTTCTTTCCAAAGGAAAGGAAGTGCTGCTAGAAGGAGAGCATATGCAGATAGACTCTCCTGACTTTCAGGGTAATGACAATAATCATGAAAGTACTCCAGTGGTGAATGCTGCTGAAACATCTACTAAACAGTCATGTTCATTGTTCCATATGATATCAGCACTGTTGAATGCTCAAAGGGAGAAGATGAAAAGTTTTATTTTGACGATACTAGATGGTCTAAGGAAGGAGATGAAGGCTACGATGCAAAGTGTGAAGGGAGATATGCATCATCTAAACACACAACATACTCATTTTCTTCACATAGTAGCTCCAACCATGGATAATCTTGGTGAGCAGATAAACTTATCCAGGCAGCCAACTCAACAAATAATTCAGAATCAGGTCACTATATCAGGTGATATTGAGCATGCTTTTCAACATCTGGCCAATTTCATGAATAAAGATACAGAGCTTATTATGAACAAAGTGTACTTGAATACTCAAACTCTAGATGGTCATTTGCTTGAAGTCAGAAACAATCTGGATGAGGTTGAACAACATTTGTTTGAAAGGATCACTTTGGTGCAATTGGCCTTAGATGATCATATAGCTGAAGAAGTCCTAAAGGGGGAGCGAGCAATAATAAATGCAGGCTCCAACTAGGCTATGTGGACTATAAATCAAGTAAAGCAAGCTTTACAAAAGCCTCCCTCTGTATTTGATTTGGCAGAACCCTCTGAAAGCACTGCTTCAGAAGAGTATGGTGTTGAAGCTGGAGAATCTTCTACCTAAAGGAAAAGGAAAAGAATTCAGAACAAGAAGTACAGACAAAAGTGACTAAGGGAAATTGAGCAGGATCCACAATCAGGCAGGTGGAGTCCCAACTTTAGGACCCTTATCTCAGATTCATGGATTGAATTTGGATATCCCCAAGATAGATCAGAGAGAGTATATTATTCTGCTGATTGAAATCATCACCTAAGTCAAATGGAGAAAAGGAGGAATTACAAGCTAGCATTTCCTCATGGTCCTCCTCCTTCTCCAAAGAAGATACCCAAGCCAATCAGTTTCTATGAAAGACAAAGAAGGAAAGGAAAAGGAAGCAGCGAGAGGAACGAAGGATCGTATCTTTAGAATGTTTGTCTAGAAAATGATTTGGGCAAATGACTGTGAAAAAATTTGTTTAAAACATTATATCTATTTATATAATGTTGGTAGTTGAATCATTTTGTATTGCCTGAGTATCTTTAATTTTGATTTTATTTTTGTTTCGCATTTATCATTGAGGTGAGGTATGACTTCTTCAAATAGGGGGAGATTGTTGGGAGCAGTGCCCAATAATGTTCTTGATTTGAAGAAGTGTTCAGGTCAATGATAAAAGTACTATGTATTTGATGGTATGTCCTATTTATGACTGCAGAGTATAGACTGTATGTCTAGTACTTCTCTAAACCCTCTAAGTCAAAAATTGTTGAGAAGGACTGGATATATCGTTGATATGATACACATATCATTGAATAAGTATAAATCTCTCTAGCGAGAAAGTTTAGTCTTATCGTTGAAATAGTCAAGGCTTATCGTCGAGAATGTAAGGGTGTCATTGGAAAGAATGCCTTGTAGATTTTCTTCAGGAATCTTGAGTTAAATATTCGTCTAAGTCGATGATATCGTCGTAAAGTAGCTTTATCGTCGAGAAGACTAAGTCAGAATTCGTGGAGAAAGGTTACAGCTGAAGTGTTCAGTGTCGTCTGGATGATTCCAACGATATTGACGAGAAGTCAAGATGTTCACGACGATATCGACGTGATGACTTCATATCATCAAGACTGCAAGTGTGGCTAAGTTATTCCTTATCGTCAATATATCTTTCTCTGAAGAAGATTTAAGAAGATTTGAATATTTGTCTCTAAGTCCAAGATGGATCATCAAGGAGGCAAGATCTGTCGTCGAGATGTTCCTCATATCATCGAGATAGACCAAGATTTTTCAAAATGCGATGTCTGCATTTAATGTTGTCTTCTGATGGTCCAATCAATGGATGCCTTTAAGGATGGGCCTCTGACACTTGAAGGACCTCTGAGTAGACCGTTAGAAGGCCCCACAATCATATAAAAAGGAATAGTGTCTGCCCTAATTTCTTATAGAGAATAATTGAATCAATCGAATAGTAAAAATGGATGTGTGAAGAAGGAACAATCTATCGAGAACAATACACTCTTGCTTTCTGTTCTCCAAGTCTTAGTTAAGCAAAATCGACTATCAAGTTGTGTTCCAGATTGATGAAAGGATAAAAGAGAAGCCTGTTTTCTGCAAGAAAAGATCTTTATAGTTTTCTCTTCAAGTCCAGAGGCTGTTAGAAGAACTCTCTAGTATTTTCTTTACTGTGCGAAGTGTTCTTCATGCTTGTATTTTTTACATTCTCTGTAGGACTTTTATAAGTCTGAGCTGTATGGTTTTGTGAGAACCTGAGGTAGGATCTGAGATAGATCTGTATTGTAAAGCCTGGTGTGTCTGGGTTGTAGGGTTCCTGAAACTTGAGGTAGATTCTAGAATGATCTGAGTTGTAGGGCATGCAGTGCCTGAGCTATAAGATTTGTGGAGAAGATCTGAGATTTGGTGGAGTTTGTTGACTCTATCATACTGCTAGATAGGTGATGAGGGACAATGGACTGCCCAAGACACATTGTCTTGAGGAACCACTATAAATCTGGTGTCCTTGTGTGATGTGCTTTATGTTTGTTTGTTGTGATGTGATCTGTTCTATTTGCTTTTGTGTATAAATTTCAAAACATGCATATCACCTAATCTCCCACCCCATAGGTGATAGTTCCATATATAATAGAATTCAATACTCAGGCTTCTATGATCAAGAGTGATCATGGTACTGAGTTTTAAAACAAGTTAATCTGTAGATTCTGTGAGCATGAAGGGATAAGACAAAGCTTTTCAGCCCCTAGATCTCCCTAACAAAATGGGGTGGCTGAAAGGAAAAATAGAAACCTAATTGAATCAGGAAGGACATTATTGGCTGAATCTAATTTGCCAAAGTCCATCTGGGCTGAGGTAGTGAATACATCCAACTATGTTCTGAATAGAAATCTCATCCACAAAACTAAGTTAAAGACTCCTAATGAGTTATTGAAAGGAAAGACACATATAGTCACATACTTTTGGATTTTTGGGTGTACTTGATTCATTGTGAACAACGGAAAGAGCCAACTTGACAAATTCTACAAGAAGGCTGATGTTGGGATATTCTTGGGATACTCTGCATCAAGCAAGGCCAATAGGTGTTATAATAAGAGCCCTCTCAAAATTGAGGAGTCAATGCATGTAGTGTTTGATGAGACTAACATGTTTTCCAAGGGGAAGGAAACTTCCACCAATGTCATATTGCAGGAATAAGACCAACTAGCAGGTCAAGTTGAAAGACTCAGCATCATAGATCACTCATCAGGTTGCCAAGACAAAGGCAAACAGCAAACTGATAATGAATCAGATGAAAACTCTACCTCAGATGATAATAACATTTAGGCACCCGCTCTGCCAAACAAAAATATTTCTCTAGATAATGAAAATGGTGCTCCCACAATCAATGAGGAAGAAGAAATTCATGAGGATGTCACTCCACTGAATAATTTAGCAAGAAATAGGATGACCCTAAAGGATTATCCTCCAACTCAAGTTATAAGAGATATGAAAGTTGGAGTGAAGATAAGAAACCAGGTCATAAATAAGACTATGATGCAGTTCTTCCTATCACATTATGAGACAAAGAAGTTTGAAGAAGCAGATATTGATCCCCACTGAATAGTTCTCATGCAAAAGGAACATGCACAGTTTGAAAGAAACGAAGTCTGGTCTCTAGTTGAAAGGCCAAGAAATTACCTGATCATAGGAACAAAATGGGTATATAAAAATAAGATGGACTCAAATGGAGTCATGGTCAGGAATAAAACTAGACTTGTTACTCAAGGATATAGGCAAAAGGAGGGTATTGACTACAATGAGACATTTGCTCTAGTGGCTAGACTGGAAGCAATCAGAATGTTCTTTGCTTATGCTGCACATATGAATATATAGGTATATCAAATGGATGTGAAGAGTGCTTTCCTAAATGGAACTCTTCAGAAAGAAGTATATGTGGAGTAATCCACAGGTTTTGTCAATCCAACCCATCCCTCCTTTGTTTATAGATTAGATAAAGCATTGTATGGTCTCAAGCAAGCTCCAAGAACTTGGTATGTGACTTTATCCACTTTTCTTCTAGAACACTCTTATGTAAGAGGTCGGGTGGATAAAACACTTTTCATTAGAGCACATAAAAATCAGCTACTCCTAGTACAAATTTATGTAGATGATATAATATTTGGCTCAACAATCCAAAGAATTTGCAAAAGGTTTGTTGACCTAATGAAGTCTAAGTTTGAGATGAGTAGCATGGGGAATTGTCCTACTTTATTGGTCTCCAAGTAAAGCAAAATCCAGATGGCATTTTCATATCTTAATCCAAATATACCAAAGAGCTTATCAAAAGGTTTGGGATGGAAAATATCTCTGTCATGAAAACCCCCATGGCTACCAATACTGTACTTAAGAGAGATGAAAAGGGTAAGTCATTTGATTAGAAGACTTACAGAGCAGCCATTGGATCACTCCTCTATCTAACAGCTAGTATACTAGATATCATGTTTGCTACATGTATATGTGCTAGATTTCAGGTTGACCCCAAAGAATCCTACATGAGTTATGTAAAAAGAATACTCAGATATCTAAAGGGTACACATGAACTTGGCTTTTGGTATCCCACAGAATCTGGATTGGATTTAGTAGGCTATTCAGATGCAGATTATGATGGATGTAGGCCTAATAGAAAGAGCACCTCAGGAACTTGTCAATTCCTAGATGCGAGATTGATCTCTTGGTTTTTCAAAAAGCAAACCTTAGTCTCCACTTCTACAGCTGAAGCTAAGTATATAGCTGCATGAAGCTAATGCTCACAAATATTGTAGATGCAAAGTCAGTTGTTAGACTACAACTTTATTCTTGAAAACTCCAGAATATTCTGTGACAGTTCTAGTGCTATTTCTATAGATTCAATCTTGTTCTCCACAGTAGAACTAAGCACATAGTGATAAGGCACCACTTTCTCAGGGACAATTTAGAGAAGTGTAAGATCAATCTTCAATACATTTCCACTAATAATCAAAGGGCTGACATATTCACTAAGCCACTTGATGAAATCAAGCACAATTTCTTCACCAATGCATTGGGAATGCTTGATGGAACACTTTAGGACACATTTATTATGTAATAAGATGTATTTTCTATAGAAAGGTACTGTTGGGAAAAACAGCAAAAAATTTGAGAAAAACATAACTGTTTATTCAGAGTTACATCGAATACAAATCGACGTATCGTCAATTTCTACTCGACGCTAGCTTCGAGAGCTTTCTTGGATAGTTCATTCAAATGGCACTAGGCATAGCGTCGACTTCATATCGATGCTTACATCGACATAAAAGTTGTTGATTTCATTCGAAGCCACATTGACTTCCACTCGATGCCACATCGACTTCTCAAAGCGCGCGCAAACTTGATTTCTAGAAGCTGCTTCAACAAGTTTTGGCGCGTTGAATCCACTCTTTTTCGATGTTGCTTCGAATACAACCCTAAGTTACGACGATTTTTCTTCTCAAAGTAACACAGTCATTAGACATTATTGTGCATTCAAATTCTCTCACTTTCGGTCTCCTCCTTTTCTGCCTCTCTACCTCTATCTTTTTTCCTTTCCTTGCAGGTATACGCCGATAATCAATGGGTCTAACTAAATATCAAAGAGACATTCTCGATGCAGTTGATTTGTCCTTAGAAACATTGTTGTCTAAGTTCCCTTCCCTATATATAGAATTCAAAGAAGATTGCAATCGTAAATTGTGTGCTCAACATTATATGCTACGGAACATCACTGCCCAGATGAAAGCCATTGAAGAGGAGCTAAGATCGTTAGTGTTGTCTGCTGAGGTCTTTATATCCTTCTTCAATGATATAAAGCAGGGGGAGAAGTGCGATAGCAAGCCCTTCCAGATTCAATATATACTGTCAATCTCCCTTCTCCTTATGTTTCTAAAGAAGAACCAGCTATCACCTCCAAGTTCTCTCTGACACCTGCACCATCCTCTACTTCCAGAACTATGCTTGCAATCCAGGGGGAGTCATCAAAACAGGGGAGTATGGTCTATTTTCCTATGATGAGGGTTATTGGAGAAGTCTAAAGGAGTTTTCAGAATGGGTTGATTCACCCATTCCTGAGTCAGCAAACATCAAGCCTTATTCTGAAGATTCAACAATAGCACCACCTGTAGTTCCTTCTCTTGCCACTGATTCTATTCTTCCTTCTCCTGATTCTACTCTATCACATCCTCCTCCTACATCTATTCCAATAGTACCAGCACCAGCTCCCAGACAAAGGGACACATTCAGAGGAAGGGGATATGGGAGAAACGGGCCTATTTGGGAGAGATACACAAAGGAACAGAGAAAATAATTCAAAAAGGATAGGTCATACAACAAGACCTATGAGGAAATTAAAATACCTGAAAATCAGATGAAATTATACACTGACTCAATTCTTGAGAAAGCATTTGAAGAGGTTAGAGAAAGAAAATAATATGAGTATGAGGCTTCTCAAAGAGAAATTGAAGAAAAGAGAAAGAAATTCATTGAAAAACTGAAAAAGGGCAAAGATGATGTGAAAGAAGAGCAAATAAAAGAGGCAATTCAAATTCCAAGCACTCTATTTGACTCTTCAAAATATACTGCCAAAAACCCTCAAGCTAAAATCCTGAAATACAAAGGATAACTTAACAAAAGGGGTCTTAGATGTAATCAAGGCGTGGAAGATCAGCCATATAAAAAGAAGAAGAAGATTATGTTCAAGACAGCTCCAACTTCTGGTAATTCACTGTCAACATTCATAGTGCCAGACCTAGATTCAAAAGAGCTTGATCTAGTTGAACAAAGTGAAATGACTGCAAAAATCATTAGCCTTGGATTCAAGATTAATGATGTCTATCCTGATGCAGAATCTGACCTGGAGAAATTATTCAAATGACGTGACAAAATCCAGCAGAACCCTGAGAAGGCCAAACTAGCAAATTTCAAAAATATTAAAAGGAAGTTGAGAAAAGTTTATGAAGCCTTATCTATGTTTCTCAAAAAGAGAAAGTAGAACAATTCTTTCGGTAACTAAATTCTAATGAACCTTCATTTATATTAATAAGAAATTTAGTTTGGTGTCATTCTTATTTATTGTATATTTATCTGTACTCAACTTTATTTTAACAATATGATTAAAATAACTTAAAATATTTGTAAAATTTTGTTAAGATAAATAGGGAGAGATTGTTGGGAAAAACATCCTCTGATTTATCTTACAAATTATGTAAAAGTCATTTCATCATCTAGGATTCATTACTCATATTGTATAGAGAGGGTAATTTGGTCATTAGATGTCCTAGAAAGTGTTGGGTTTTCCTCAAGGGTGTACACATCAGTATCTGCACAGCGGAATATATAAGAACAACCCAAAAAAGGCATATGGATCTTACTAAAATCATAAATCAAGAAATTGCAACAATAGTAAAATTACCTTCACGGAATTGAGTCAATACTCAACCGGATGCTCCAAAGAAATTCTTCTTGAAATCAGAATCATATTCCGAGTTCTTCCATTGTGCTTCCTTCGTCTCTATCAAGATTGGACTGCTCGTCGGAGGAGTTAGTGTAGAAATAAGTCCGCACCTCTATAGTAGTCCACATGAGCAAAGGAGAACCCTAAGCCTCTTGTCCAATAAGAGCTAGGTCGCAGGAGTGCCCTCTACGTCACCATGGATTGCTAGATCCGACTAAGGAGAGGCAGTGACGAGACTTCTGGAACAGCGGCAAGATCGATAGGAACACTTCCTCTTCGATCTCCAAGAATGGATTCCGATTGACGCATGGATACGGGTTCGCACTCGCGCTTGGGGTCGCACTGGATCGCCTATCAGTTCTGGGATTTCTATCGCATAAAGGTCTCGCAAAACTTAGTGCCTCTTGCCCTTTTATACCCACGGTAATAGGACAGAGAAAAGCTTCGCTATCCGCAGACCAAAACAAAAAATATAGTTTTCATCGGGTCCATTTATTCATTGAGACATCTCGACAAATTCATCGATACATTTCGACGAATTCGTTGAGACAGTCCGTCGAAAGATCTCGACAAAAATAATCATTCATCGAGAAAGTCTCAACGAAATGACCAGTGACAGTGCTTCGTCGAGACAGTCTTAACAAACTCGTCGAGACATCTTGATGAACTCGTCGAGACATCTCGATGAAATTGTCAAGACACTCTCGATGAACTCGTCGAGGCATCTCGACGAAATCGTCAAGACACACTCGATGAGCTTCCCGAGACCTTCTCAACGAATTCACTGTTAGTCTATGCAATCGAGACAATCTCGATGACATTGTTCACGAGTCAATATTCATAATATTGGCTTGTGATCCTTACAACGGGCCATCTGTCATGACGACATTCATAATGTCGTTTTGAAGTCTTCCCAACATTATTCAAAATATCGTCTTGAAACTATTTCAACATGCACCATACAATATCTATAATATCTAGGGCAGTCTTCCCAAACCAACTATACTCCAAATAGTCATAGGATTGGTCTTATCCCTCATATCCAATATGAGCAAGGCCAACACAATCCTTTCTTTAATTTCTCTAAACGCTCTTAGGTGCGACCCTATAAGCTCATATCGCGCTGGCAGTAAGACTAACTGCATGATTACTTTCAGATCACGGTAGAAACTCCAACAGTCTCCCACTTCATCTAGAAGCTATCAATCATAAGTCTCACAAACAATGAGCGGCATCTAGCAATGCATCATTGCTACCCAAGCAATAAGAGTCCATAACTCAAACAAGCCTGTCCGTGACCAATGTATCAGCGTTGTAATGTCCCTTTGTCCCTAACATCCGGATTGAACTAGAGGCATGGATCGTGTCACCCTTGATGAGTCCCATTTTATACACATTTTTGGACTCATCTGGGCCGGTATTTTAGTCAAAGCACTACATTTTAGATCCATGATCACTCATATTTGTTCTCTATACTTCATTCCATGCTAAGTGCACTTTTAGGCCCTTCTTGGTATGCTTTTGTGCCTTATTGTTGGGGGCAAGCACAATGTGCTCCCCATTCTTGTTTTGCATTTATGCTTGAGCTGGAAGGGTATTCCTAGCTGTGTTGTGGCTGATGCAGGTGGATGGTTCATCCATTTCTATCCAGAATTCATGTCTGCGCATGTCGCACGGTCGTGCGTTTTCCTTGACGCACGGTCATAGGTGATCGTGCGTTCTCTTCTGGGGTGGAATATGATGTTCTGTCATTGATCGTGTGTTTCTACGCACGGGCAGTGCCTGTGCGTGAAGGAATCGCACGATCGACCTGTTTAGCCTGGTTTTTTTTGTCTTTTCTGAATTTACCCGTGCATTTTTATGCACTGACGACTTCGACCGTGCGTGAGTAAAACGCACGGGCGCTCTGGGTCATCTTCCTACTATTATTCATGATTAATATCGCACGGTTCACGCACGGTTCATGCACGGTCGTGCGTTCGACCGTGCGTGACCAATTTTCTGATTCTTTTCTATAAAAGACGCAGATTTCAACCTAAAAAGGGGGTCCATACAATCCGCTTTTCTTTCGGCCGCCAAGGGAGTTCCAGCTCCATGTGTGAGCTTTGTTACGAGGCGCTTGCGACCCTCAATCCGTCGGTGCGATTTAATCCATTCGCAAGCCTTATCGTCCATCCGCCTTGTGAAGCAGCACGCTCAAGGCCTGCCTAGTTTCCATCTCCCGAAGCGAAGCATTGCATAGCGGCATTGCATAGGAGTAGTTGTAGTTATTTTCTTTTATTTTCCATAATCCAAATCCCCCTTTTCCGGAATCCACTCGACCTAAAGGACTTCAATCTCAAGTCCCTCCTCAATAGATAACTCCAACTTACTGTCTTCCTTCGAGATCGATACTTGGGGATTCACTCCCACATTTTATATTACTTGAACGATCGGTACACTGCCATTTTGTGCCGCAGTCTCGCTACCGCCTATAACGGTGTGCTAGATTTGCACATCAAGTTTTTGGCGCCATTGCCGGGGAACACAGACGTGTGATTTTCTTGAGAGGGAGAATCTGAGAGAGAAGCCCTTCCATTTGTAAATTGCATCCTAAATTTTATTTCAGTTCTTCTTATTCCATTTCCTGTTTTATATTAGGTTGCTTTAGTAATTATTGTCAGTTGTAGTATTTTGAACAATTGTGTTTTTATTTTGAATCTAGTCATCTTCACACAATGTGGGCTTCATTTAATATTCGATGCCATTTGTGTGGAGATATTTCTCATGCTAGTGATAGATGTCCATCGGGAGACAGTAGCCCTAGCACTCAAGGCCCAGTATATGGAGCACCGACTTCGTTTGGTACTCCATATGGTGCGCGTAAGTCCTATGGCTACTCTTCCGCTCCGCACATGCCCTTTTGCATTCATCTCCGGTCCAATTTGAGCCGAAGAAAAATTCAAAATAGTGCTTGTTTTGTCGGAGCATGGATCATGCCTTGAAGGATTGTGCTGCATTTCTTCGCCAATTGGACGAGGATGATGAGCCGGATATCCGGATCGTCCCAACTCCTAACTCTGACATCACATCTTCCACCTCTGATTACGTCGATGTATCACCTTCAAGTTTTGAAGGGAATGATGCAGACATGCTTATCAGAGCTGTGGGTGATCTAGGCTCTGACATGGCTGAGCCCATCTCCCCTGTCCACATATCACCATGCATGTACTTGATTCTTTGTGAGGAATCGGTGCTCGACTTTTATCCAAACACTATTCCTCCCCCTGTTGTGCATACTACATTCGTCTCTGACGACATTGTTGAGGATGTGTCGCAGGATGAGGCTGGCGATCTATGTGATATGCCTACTCCTATGGAGGAGGATAACCTTCTAGGTGAAGAGGAGCTTTCCTCAGCACCGGTGGAGGAAGTCCAAATCTTGGGCATGGCCACTGTTGATCCCGCCGAACCTTGTAGCATTGATGACAATGCAAACATTATTTTACTTCCCCAACCTGATGGGAGTGAGACCGGGACCACTCCTCCGATTTTGGATCATTTGTGTTTTTCTTCTCTTTTATTCCTTGACCCGCCTTCTTCTTCTTCTGAGCCTATGCAGGTTGAGTCTTCACAGGTAATGCAGGAGGACTTTTTGCAGTTTTCCCAATTCAATGATGCACACATCTTCTTGTGTGAGGAGGTTGATTCCCCCTCCACAGATGACCTGCCATGTATTGTATTCCCCTCCTGCTGCCCCCTGAAGACGACACCTTGCTGGGCAAGGATATTTATTTTGGTGAAAGTAGTGAGGACTCTTCCTCCACTTCTTTCTTTCTCTTCCCTCTACCTGTGACGAGCAGGTATTATTACTATTTAGGTAGAGGGGTACTGTTCTGTCGCCGTATCGATGCCCGCTACCGACACGCATATTAGAACAGTTACCTGTTCATTTCCTTTTTCATACGCCCATTAGCTAGAACTATTATATTTTTAAATAAGTCGTGCTGGGTGAACAATAACCCCAGTACTTATCTTTTTTTTTTGTCTTTTAATGTATCTCTGTCAAAAATTAGTTAGTTATATTTTGCTTTAGTGTTTTTGCGGAGCTCACCCCCTTGCAGGTATTTTCTATTTGTGAAGACGGTGATTGTGATTCTTCGTATGGCGGCTTTGCCGAGGTTTTACACGCCAGTCTTCTGGTATGCTCATTACTGAGCATTGGGTACTCTCCTCCCCTAGCTCTTTTCTGAATTTCATAGATATATATTGTGTGTATTGTCTAGTTTAAGTCTGGGGGAGAGTAGTTCTATGTGCCCATGCACGTGCACATGACACTGCATACTAGAAGTACATTTTTGTTCAGTTTTATAAGTGTTGTTTCATATGCACCACACACCACTACACCCACTTGAGCGTGCACTTAACCATAGGCGCATAATGAGTCTAACTCATTTCCTTTGTGTGATGGGAAATTCAATGTGCTGGCTTAAGATTGTGAGTCGGAGTAAAATGTCGACTTCTATAGTGCTCCTAGTCAAGTGCTCATGTCTCGCATAGAAATTCGTGTAGATTCAATTTCTTCTTATGCTTTTAGATTATTATTTTTATTAGCGTGGATATTGTTTACTTTACTCAGAAATTGGTGAATCCTGTCTGAATCAAACGGTAGCATAGGAATGTGTGTAGACATTCGTTAGCCTCGTATTGCCCGAGTCGGGAGAAAGGATTATCTTTCTCGGAGGCTAAGAACTTGCCCCAAGCGACTCTTGAAGCATGGGTATATGGTTAGTCAAACGCGTGAATGTGATATAGGCCATCATTTTGGCCCGGTTGAGCTTTTTGTGCCCATTCCTATCGCCCTATCCTCGTTAGACCAGTTGTGCCTACCCGTTCTTTGATTCAGCCCCAATTTTATCTCGCCAAAGCCTAAAGCCAATCCTAGTCGCACACCCAAATTTGAGCTTTAGTTGTTTATTATTTTCATGATTGGGGTGTTGATGTTGTGTTTTTTTGTGAAAATGTGGATGCTCTTCATTGCTCATCTTGCTGAAAATGTTTTGAAAAGAAAAGAAAAGAAAAAAATGAGAAAAAGAAAAAGAAAGAAAAAAGAGAAGAAGTGCTTAATTGAATTTTTTTTCAGATTTATGATTGGGAGTAGGCGGTGCACACACCCATGTAGTCAAGTCCAAGTCTGGGGGTGTGGTGTACCCGCGTGTCTTTTTATGGTGCTTGAGGAAAGTTTTCTGTGCTAGCTTATTTGGGTTTAGTGCTTGAGCCGTCATTTTTATCATTGTATACCTCACCTAAACCTAAGCCTCATCTAAAACCCAAAGTCCTATTAATTCATGCATTTGAGTCAAACTTGTGCCGTGGAGAGAGTGCGAACAAGCAAGCTTATGGTCACCGACATTGATGGATTTCAATGGAGGTTGTCTCGAGCCCCGATCTTTGGAAATGCTCGCCTCAGCGTTCAGTTTACTTTCTTCCTATGTACGACCTTATAATTCACCGTGATTCACTTTTTGAGTAAATGTAATATATAAATACGCTCCTAGAAAAGTATTAACTAATATGTATAATTAGAAATTTTGTCTACTGTCTTTCTACGCGCATGAGCATGTGACTTTGCATGGTACTCCGCTTTACAATCTCTATGTCAGCTTATGTTTTTCTTGTCCGCGTAAGAGATGGTTTGCTCGGGACGCGCAAGCAGGTAAGTCTGGGGGTGTGATGAGTCCCATTTTTATACACATTTTTGGAATCATCTGGGCCGGTATTTTAGTCAAAGCACTACATTTTAGATCCATGATCACTCATATTTGTTCTCTATACTTCATTACATGCTAAGTGCACTTTTAGGCCCTTCTTGGTATGCTTTTGTGCCTTATTGTTGGGGGCAAGCACAATGTGCTCCCCATTCTTGTTGTGCATTTATGCTTGAGCTGGAAGGGTATTCCTAGTTGTGTTGTGACTGATGCAGGTGGACGGTTCATCCATTTCTATCGAGAATTCATGTCTGCGCATATCGCACGGTCGTGCATTTTCCTTGATGCACGGTCATATGTGATCGTGCATTCTCTTCTGAGGTGGAATACGATGTTCTGTCGTTGATCGTGCATCTCTACGCACGGGCAGTGCCCGTGCGTGAAGGAATCGCACGATCGACCTGTTTAGCCTTGTTTTTTTGGATTTTCTGAATTTACCCGTGCGTTTTTACGCACAGACGGCTTCGACCGTGCGTGAGTAAAACTCATGGGCGCTCTGGGTCGTCTTCCTACTGTCATTCACAATTAATATTGCACGGTTCACGCACGGTCATGCGTTCGACCGTGCGTGACAAATTTTCTGATTCTTTTCTATAAAAGCCGCAGATTTCAACCTAAAATGGGGGTCCGTACAGTCCGCTTTTCTTTCGGCCGCCAAGGGAGTTCCAACTACGTTTTTGTCTCCTTCTTCCTCCACCTTTTTCCCAAGGCCACATCCATCATCCAAGTGCTTCAAGGAGAGGAGGCTACACTCATCTTCATCACTAAGCTAGGAGTTCTTCGCAGCTGACGTGGCCGGATTGTAGTTTACCGGAGAAGACGGGTCCATTGGGAGGAAGTGACAGCCCTCCTCTACCCCGGAAGATAGCTGGGACCGAGCTAGGATGCGGATTGACAACCCGACGACTCCTACCGAGAATCTACAGCAAGCCTCCGGATTCGGTCGTATCTCTTGCATTTTTCTCTTCTTAGGTTATTGTTGCTTGCAGTGTAATCTTCTATTTTATGATTATGTTTGTACTCTGCACTTGATTTGATCTTCATTACATTGTTATGCAATGATATTTTTTGTGTATGAGTACTTGAGGTGAGCTCTTGTGTTAATTATGGTGTGAGCAATTTGGGTTGGCTACACTAGCAATTGCTAGGTGTGAGCTTTGTGACGAGGTGTTTGCGACCCTCATTCCGCTAGTGTGATTCACTCCATCCGCAAGCCTTCTCGCCCATCCGCCTTGTGAAGCAGCGCGCTCAAGGCCTGCCTAGTTTCCATCTCGCCAAGCGAAGCATTGTATAGCGGCATTGCATAGAAGTAGTTGTAGTTATTTTCTTTATTTTCCATAATCCAAAACCCCCCTTTCCGCAATCCACTCGACTTAAAGGACTTCAATCTCAAGTCCCTCCTCAATAGATAACTCCACCTTACTGTGTTCCTTCGAGATCGATACTTGGGGATTCACTCCCACAATTTATATTACTTGAACGATCGGTACACTGCCGTTTCGTGTCGCAGTCTCGCTACCGCCTATAGCGGTGTGCTAGATTTGCGCATCAACCCTCATGATTGTTCAACCCTTGCTTTCTTGATCTAGAATAGACCTTTAGAGAGTGGTGAGCTCAATATCACATATTGGCTCAACTTAGTATGGCCATGCATTTCTCGGTCTCATTGATGAGTCCCATTTCTACACACTTTTATGGACTCATCCGGGCTAGTTTTCACTTTCATGTACGTCATTCTCGAGCTATTATTGCATCTATCTCTCTTATTCTCATTCATGCGCACTTGCGTGCTTCGCGCTCCTTTTAGGCCCATTTTGGTGTGCGTTTGCGCTTCATGTTATTGGGGGTAAGCACAGGGAGCTCCCCAATCCTTTTTCTCTGTCTGATTGGTGCTGGAGGTGTATTCCCAGCTGGATTGATGTGCTTGCAGGTGGTTGGATCATCTCCTTTTGCCCAGAAATCATGATTGTGTATATCGCACGGTTGTGCATTTTCTTGACGCACGAACGGCTGCGGTCATGCGCCTTCATCTGGGTAGAAAGCCGGTGATCTCAATTTATTCGTGCAGTTTTACGCACGAGCGGATTCGCTCATGCCCGAAGGAAACGCACGATCGCCTATTTCGACTATTTTTTTAGCCAATCTTAATTTGTTCGTGTGTTTGTACGCACGGGCGGATTCGCCCGTGCTTTAATCCGCCCATGCTTAAGTAAAATGCACGGGCGCTGCTGCTTCTTCCTCAAGCCATTTTGATCGTTAAATAACACACGGGCAACGCACGGTCGTGCGTTCGCCCATGCGTGACTAAATTTCTGACCCTTTAGTATTTAAGGCAGGAAATCTGCCGCAATCGAGATACCCCGTGGGAAAAGCTTCAAAACCCGCCATTTTCTCCTAGTTCGCCTCTCCACCACCGTTCGACCTAAGAGGAGCTCCGACAACCATCGTCTTGCAAATCTTCCGCCGAAGCTCCATCCTTGGCCTCCTCCATTATCCTTGAGCTCAAGAACGCCATGGATGGAGAACTTCGACTGCATTCAAGGTGTCGAACAAGAGTTACCTCGAGCTAGACCACGAAGAAGACGGGTAATAGTAGAGGAAGGTGACAGCTCCTCCGGACCCCGGACGCAACTGAAGACCGAGCAAGGATGAGGCTTGACAACCCTACGATTCCGGCCGAGAATCTTCAGCATAGTGTTCGAGCTTCGGTTTTATCTTTTCCCCTATGCTTTGCTTCAGAGTTTTCCTTGTATGTGTTTGTTATTGTGGATGATGTTCATAAACTCTGTGTTTTAGTTAATATGATTTCATGTTTTTGAGATCTTTTGTGGTTTATGAGATTTGAGGAGCGTCGTACTCCCCCATCCACTCCACTGCTTTGTAGTGCTCTGCACTAGCAATTGCTAGTTGCGTGTTCCGCGACGAGGTGCCTACGACCCTCATTCGCCAGCCTTCTCGTCCACAAGCTCACCGAAGCATGGCATCGCGGCCGTTGCATCTATCCCGCCTTGCGAAGCGGAGTTTTGACCCGCATTTCTCTTATTTCCGCAATAGCTTAGGACACCAATAACAACGCCCTTGTTTTTACGTTCTTTTATTCGTCGTAACAATTGCCTCACTCTATTTTCTTGTCACCACAAACTGCATTCCCTGAGATATTGATATCTGGGGAGTTGCCTCCCAACTATTACTTGCACGCGACCGGTGCACTTGCTGAAATCGGATCAAGTTTTTGGCACCGTTGCCGGGGAATGCAGGCGTGATGAGATTTTGGTTGTGAATCGATTATTTTCGATTGAGTCTTTTATGCTTTTTAATTTATTCTTTATCATGTTATTTTCTCCTTCTGTATCATGTGGGCGCATTTGAACATCCGATGTCGTTGGTGTGGGGACACATCCCACACCAGTGATAGGTGTCCCAAAGAGTATGGTGTTGTTCAGAAACTGTACAGAGCCCATAAATCTTTTGGCTCCTCTACTGCGCCTCTGTTGTCGCACTTCTACGCGGCTGCCGCACCTTTGGTGCCGGTGAAGCTGGTAAAGCAGTGTTTATTTTGCAAAAATAGAGAGCATGCCTTGAAGGACTGTGCTGATTATCTTCGCCAATTGGCGGATGACGATGAGCCGGATATCCGGATCGTCCCATCTTCAAATTCTGCAAGCACAGCCCCTTCCTCTGATTACGTGTCACTTCCACCTTCACTTCTTGAATGCTCTGGAATTGACAAGTGCATCAGTGTCCCTCATGTCTCTATTTCTGATGCGACCCCCCATACCTCTTCGGTTCATGTACCACTTTGCAAGGATTTGTGCCCTTGTGTGGAGAGTGAGCCCGAACTCTTAAGAAGCATATCTTCTCCCACTACACACGAAACTACATCTATTTCTGATGTTATCATTGAGGTCAATTTGCAGGATGTTGCAGACCTGCGCAATGTCGTGCCCACTATCATGGAGGAAGACAGTCTCGATTGTGCTGAAGCAACCATTTCGGTCTAGTGCGAGGAAGTCCAAGTTATAGAGTAGACCATTGCGTGCGCTGTTGAGTCTAGTTAAATCTTCGATGATATCATCATTTTGTCATTGCCGCACCCTATGGGGGATGAACCTGGGATTATCCCCTCAGATGAGATTTCTTTTAGTTTTTCTTCTAATTTATTTCCTGAACCCCTTTCTTTATGTACAAGGATGCAGGATGCCCCTCCTCCGGTTGATCAGACCTTATGCATGGAGGAGCCGAAAGCCTGGCGGGATGAGGAAGGTACATTGAAGGAACATCTTGTTTCCTCATCATCGTTGGTGCTTTCCCTTGAGGATTGGTTACAAGGGGGCAAGCGGTTCTTCTTTGAAGACATAATACTGGAGGAGAAGAAGAGGGCGAAAAAGGAGGAGATTTGGGGTTGGAGGCTGAGCATCCTACTTAATTTCCACCCCTACTACCAGGTCCCCGGACCTTTTTCTTTCATCAGTTGTTACTACTTCAAATCAGCTTATAGCTGATTTGTTTTGAGCTTGTAATAATAATTAGGATTTATTGACTTTTGCTTATTCCTAGACTTTATAAACTGCTTTAATATAGGTGTTTGGTCCACCTTTAAGGACGGTAAACAAAAGGGCTTCTTGGGAGACAACCCATGGGGGAACCATTCGGTTCCGAACTTTCGTTCAGATTTTTGTTATTATGTTTTGTTATTTGCTTTATGCTAACATCGCAGGTTTAAGCTCTCGCTTGGGGGATGAGGAAGGAGAAATTTAAAGAAAGAATTGCCGCACTTCTGGCATGCTCATTCGTGAGCATAGGTCCACTCTACCCCTATTTTCCTTATTCATGAATCCTTTATTTTATATAGCTTTGATCAAGTCTGGGGGAGAGATCGAGCTATGCACATGCACGCACTTTGCATAGCATGTTAGAATGTGTTGAGTTAGGATTTTCAATTTTGTTGCACACATTGCATACATTTGCACCTAGTTCACGCGTACTTGATCGCACGCGCTTATTGGGTATTGCTGCGAGGTTCCCCACTCATAAGAATTAGGTTGTTATTGTAGGAGTGAGGGGTGGAGAAAAAGGTTGACTCGAGTAGTACTCTAGTCGAGTGCTCCCGTTACGCCTAGAAATTCAATTAGAGTAGAATAAAATTCAATGTTATAATTTAATTATTTCTATTACAGTAGTTGCAATTTATTTTACTCTAGTGGTGAATCTGGTGAATCCAAAGGTAGTATAGGGTCGAGTGTAGCAGGATTAGTAGTAGCTTATTACTAGGGTCGGAAGGAAGGATAACCTTTCTCGGTGGCTAGAACTTGCACTACGCGACTCTTGAAACGATTGCGTTGAATAACTCGTTATAAAGTGTGATGTAGGCCGTTTCTTGATCCGTTTGTGCTTTTGAAATCCTAACCAATGTAATCACCCTTGCAAGCCCACTTGAGCCTACCTATCCTTCTTGTTTAGCTCCACTTAAATTTCACCAAAGCCATACAGCCAAACCTATATTCGCACCAACAAATGAGTTTGAAAGAAATTTATATATCTATCACGTTTGGTGTTATCTCTGATGTGTATGGTAGTTTTGAGAAAGCTAAAGGAGAGGTTTATAAAGTGCTCACAAAAGATATATATATATGTCGAGAGGAGAAAAAAAATTTGTGCAAGAAGAACTTTCAAATACAATCTCTCGATAAAACAATGTATGGTCGGCTTATCACATACCTAGTGTCAAGTTGAAATCTGGGGGTGTTGTGTGGTTCTTGAATTTGTTGTATTGGTGATTTTATACTCTTGAGTACTCAGGTTATGTTGAGTGCGATGCCCATCGTTCTTCTACTTATCTAACCTAAACTCAACCTAAGCCAAATCTTAACCTATAGGTCCTATTGATTTTAGATATGAGTCATCTCATGCAGTGGAGAGAGTGCGAACGTGCAAGCCTATGGACATCGACTTTGATGGATTTCTTAGGAGATTTGTCCCGTGTTTTGATTCGAGTAATACTCTACTCATTAGTCACGATATTTTCCCTTGTGCGCGACCGAAAGATTCACCGGGATTCACCATCCGAGTAAACTAGATTTCAAATTACTGTTCTAGAAATAGTTAAATACAATCTTGAGTTAAATTCTATTCTAACGTATTTCTACGCACGTGAGCATGCGCCTTCGCATGGGTCTCCACCGCTCAAACTCACTCTAACACCCAATTGTTCTGACGGGGGAGCTGAGTAGTTTGCCCGAGACGTGCAAACGGTTAAGTCTGGGGGTGTGATGAGCCCCATTTATACACACTTTTATGGACTCATCCGGGCTAGTTTTCACTCTCATGTGCGTCATTCTCGAGCTATTATTGCATCTATCTCTCTTATGCTCATTCATGCGCACTTGCGTGCTTCGCGCTCCTTTTAGGCCCGTTTTTGTTTGCGTTTGCGCTTCATGTTATTGGGGGTAAGCACATGGTGCTCCCCAATCCTTTTCTCCATCTGATTGGTGTTGGAGGTGTATTCCCAGTTGGATTGTTGTGCTTGCAGGTGGTTGGATCATCTCCATTTGCCCAGAAATCATGATTGTGTATCTCGCATGGTCGTGCATTTTCTTGACACACGGACGGATGCAGTCGTGTGCCTTCATCTGGGTAGAAAGCTGGTGATCTGAATTTATTCGTGCGTTTTTACGCACGGGCGGATTCGCCCATGCGCGAAGGAAACGCGCGATCGCCTGTTTTGACAATTTTTTTAGCCAATCTGAATTTGTTCGTGCGTTTTTACGCACGGGCGGATTCGCCCGTGCGTGAGTAAAACGCACGGGCGCTGTTGCTTCTTCCTCAATCCATTTTAATCGTTAAATGATGCACGGACAACGCACGTTCGTGCGTTCGCCCGTGCGTGACTAAATTTCTGACCCTTTAGTATTTAAGGCAGGAAATCTGCCGCAATCGAGATCTTCGCGGGAAAAGCTTCAGAAGCCCGCCTTTTTCTCACAGTTTCCCTCTCCACCACTGTTCGACCTAGGAGGAGCTCTGACAACCATCGTCTTGTAAATCTTCCGCTGAAGCTCCCTCCTTGGCCTCCTCCATCATCCTTGAGCTCAAGAACGCCATAGACGGATAGCTTCCGCTGCATTCAAGGTGTCGAACAAGAGTTACCTCGAGCTAGACCACGAAGAAGACGGGTAATAGTAGAGGAAGGTGACAGCTCCTCCGGGCCCCGGACGCAACTGAAGACCGAGCACGGATGAGGCTTGACAACCCTACGATTCTGGCCGAGAATCTTCAGCATAGTCTTCGAGCTTCGGTTTTCTCTTTTCCCCTATGCTTTGCTTCAGAGTTTTCCTTGTATGTGTTTGTTATTGTGGATGATGTTCATAAACTCTGTGTTTTCGTTAATATGATTTCATGTTTGTGAGATATTTTGTGGTTTATGAGATTTGAGGACAGTCGTAGTCCCCCATCCACTCCACCGCTTTGTAGTGCTCTACACTAGCAATTGCTAGTTGCGTGTTCCGCGACGAGGTGCCTACGACCCTCATCTGCCAGCCTTCTCATCCACCCGCTCACCGAAGCACGGCATCGCGGCCGTTGCATCCATCCCGCTTTGCGAAGTGGAGTTTTGACCCGCATTTCTCTTATTTCTGCAATAGCTTAGGACACCAATCACAACGCCCTTGTTTTTACGTTCTTTTACTCGTCGTAACAATCGCCTCACTCTATTTTCTTGTCACCACAACCTGCATTCCCTGAGATATCGATATCTTGGAGTTGCCTCCCAACTATTACTTGCACGCGACCGGTGCACTTGCTGAAATCGCATCAGTCATTCTATCAAGGGGCCCATGGATGTAGCTCCTGTCATATAGGAGGACAAATTCAATTTCTATCCACACACAAACACATAAATGATTTGTAACATACCCAATAACCACCCTTATCATCAACCTTTCACAAGGAAGACTTTCGATGGCACCAAAGTATGCTCTTCCTCACCCGATGAATGTTGTGACTTCAGGTCAAAGAACCACAAACATCATTGTCACTTGAGACCTACTTGTGACACGTTCATATAACAATCCACAAAGTTGTATCATGGTGGGTCTGTCCAGTACAACTTGTTCCTAACAAGTACCCATGTGATGACTTGATATCACAATATCATGACCTGTGATAACCGTTCATCAGTCAACGCACATGCTAGTCTTATGGTCTCATCCTCGCCCTAATTTCTAGGATGATACCTCAACCAGGGACCATTTAAAAATAAAGCTTCATTTAAACATAGGCCCTCACATTCAAGTCACGCACTTGAATTCCTATAGAAGTAAACACTCTAAGGGCATTCATTATGTTAATTAATCTATCATATAGAAACAGTTGACATAACAAAAGAACTTGCCATAAATATAGAATGAAATACATAGTATAAATCATAATTCATCATATGAATACACAACGAACAAACATACAATCCACAAGGCTCCCACAAAAGATGATCATTCAGGTATCTAATACCCATTGATCTAACATGACCATCATGCTTCCTTTGCGCAAGAGGATTTGTCGGTGGATTTGATATGTTTTCTTCAGTCGGTACTTTGCAAATGTTCACATCTCCTCGATCGATAATCTCTCGAATAAGATGGAACCACTGAAGTATGTGCTTGGAGCGCTGATGAGATCTAGGTTCCTTAACTTGGGTAATTATATGGTCCTTAACTTTGAATCGTCCCTATCAGTTTGGAAGTTAATATCTGTGTAACCATTTACAACGAGCTCTTCCTCTCCACCAAACACCAAGAACGTATCCTTAGTTCTTCTCAAGTACTTTAGGATATTCTTGACGGCTATCCAGTGACCATCACCAGGATCAGACTGATACTGCTAGTCATGCTCAAAGCATATGAGACATTGGGTCGAGTACACAACATTGTGAGTCTCTCTAAGGACTAGTATCCTAAATCTTTGGAAGATAAGGACCGCATTAAGTTGATTTCATATGCCTCGGCAATTAAATCAATTATGTATGCAATGTTATGTACTCAACCCGATGTCTCATATGCTTTGAGCATGACGAGCAGGTATCAGTCTGATCCAGGTGATGGTCATTGGATAGCTATCAAGAATATCCTAAAGTACTTGAGAAGGACAAAGGACGTATTCTTGGTGTATGGTGGAGAGGAAGAGCTCGTTGTAAAGGTTTACACGGATGCCAGCTTCAAGCCTGATAGGGACAATTCAAAGTCCCAATCAGGTTTTGTATTTTGCCTAAATGGAGGAGTTGTAAGCTTGAAGAGTTCCAAGCAAGAGATAGTTGTTGATTCTACAACTGAGGCCGAGTGTACAACCCCGGTATTCGCCAGGAGGTGAGCGGAGTCTAAGGAATCGGCAGGCGAGAGGAGTAAGAAGAAGGGCAAGCCAGAATCCTAGAGGAGGCTCGCAGCCAGTAGGAGAGCCAGGTTCTCGCCGGCTGCTTGCGAGAAGTGGGCGAGCCAGGTTCTCGCCAGCTGCTCGCAGGTGGGCGAGCGAGTCGGGCCTCTCAGTTCATGAGAGGGGCCCTTGTGGGCAGCTTGCCTAGTAGGGGTCCAGAGGTGTTTTTACCTGGGAGCCCCTGGTGGTCTGCAATTAGCCCCTCCAAACAGCGAAGTTTGTCTGTTGGCAGACCATTTTGGGTTGCGTATAGTAAAAGAGTACGGCGGAATCCCGCAATTAGCAGACCGGACTAGAAAAACTATAAATAGACCTTGAAGGGCACCTTTGGAGAAGAATCCAATCTCAGTATTCTGAGCTTATTTCTCTCTAGGTTATCTTGGCTTAGCTCTCAGGCTCTCCAAGGCGCCCAATCTCAGCTTTGGCTTGGGAGGGGAAGTGCTCAACGATCTTCCGGGTGTGTGGTGGGGCCTCCTCATTGCGACCAAAGGTCTGTGTCTAGTTCCAAGTCTCCGGTCTGTTTCTTCCGAAGAATCAGTAAGGGTTAGCTGCCCCTCATCCTTGAGGGCCCGAGCTCCACAAGAGACCAAGTCTTGGTTTCAACATTTTTAGTACGGTGAGCGTGGAGTGCAGCTAGTTCAAGAAAACTCTAAGGAAGAGACATGGAGGGAGACGAAGAGCAAGAGGCAGACTTCGGCGGTTCGCCCCCACTCGGAGTGCCATCAACGGTGGAGATGCTGGCCGACCTCAAGAGGGACCTACTCGGGACTTTCCAGTGTGCCCTCTCCACGTCCCTTGGGGGTCTCGCAACCCCTGCGCCCCAAGTGGCCCATCTAGCTGGAGTAGGCGAGCAGAGGCCAGGGAAGGAGGCGATGTCCCAAATGCTGGAGCGAGACCCCGCGGGGCGGGAGCTTTTCCCTAGGCCGGTGAGCGTGGGTGGGGTCCAGGAGAGCGCCATCCTGGGAGGAGGGATCCCGGCCAGTGGGATCCCGACGAGTGTTCCCTCGTCGTGTGCGAGGACGGGAGGAGCCAGTTCACCTGGGGAGCTCTCGGGGCGAGTGGAGCTGGTCAGGTGTGTGAAGGGGGGAGTCCATTCTACGAGTTGTTGCTGTCGCCACCACTCCCTGAGGGGATCAACGAGCCGGCCATGACTCAGTATACCGGCAAGGATGACCCACTCAGCACCTGCAGTGGTTCGAAGACATGGTCTCTATCAGACCTATGTCGGACGCTTTCAAGTCCTGACTCTTCGCCACCACCCTAAAAGAGAAAGCAAGGGGATGGTTCAACCAGTTGCCCTCAGGGTCGATCTAATCCTTCGAGGATCTGCGTCGCGGATTCCTGCTGTGTTTCTCCACCTCAAAGAATAGGAAGAAAGACCCTGAGGCGCTCTTCAACATCAAGCAGAGACAGGGGGAGTCGCTAGCTCACTATGTGGATCGGTTCCAGTAGGAGGTCCTCCTCATCCAGGAGGTGCCAGGGTACACTCTCCAGCTCACCTTCATAGTGGTGCTGTGAGAGGGGTTCTTCAAGATGGACCTCAAGAGGAGGGCTCCTTTGTCTTTTGAGGACCTTATGGAGAGAGCGACAGAGGAGATAGAGGGGGAGGCAGAAATTCCCGAGTTCACGAGGAGGTTGGCGCGGCTGAGCGAGCCGGAGGTCAAACATCCAGAAGCAAGGAGAAGAGAACAGGCCAGGGCCCCGGAGGTGGGGTGGAGGCAGCAAGAAGGGGGGAGGCATGGCCCGGGAAGGGGTTTCCACCATGGAGGGGAAACTTCCAAGGAGGCCAAGGAAGACCACACCAGCTAGGATGGAGGCAGGGCCCGAGGCCGCCTCATCCCCACTCTCCTCAGCAGGCAATGGCAGTCGGTTGAGGGAGACCAGGAAGGGGAAGAGGAGAAGGAGACGGAGGAGCCGGTCCTAGGAGCAGGAATAGAGGGGTAGAGGCCGAGGGGAGGGGGGCGGCGTTGCCCTATTGTGACTTCCACGGGGAGGAAGGTCACGCAATGGACACCTGCCTGGAGTTCTTGGGGGTAAAGGAAGCCAGAGCGTCGGCGCTGCGGGAGCAGCGGACGGTGAGGATTGAGGAGGTCTTATCTTAGGACGAGGAGGACGAGAGGTGTGAATACTGGGTCGACGTGGGGACCCGAGGAGAGATCAGGGTGATCCTTGGGGGGTGTGAAAATTTTCCGTAGATCTAGGAGTGAGCAGAAATAGTGTAACTCAAAGTTCAATCCAACAACCAGAAGCACATGAAAAACAACTTCAATCTTTATTGATGCTAGCAGGAAAATTCATTACAAGGCGAGGTATGCATGGCGAGACATGATTTCGCCAGTACACAAAACACAGGAGAAAAAAACAATGCTGAAAGATAACCAGCGGTCTGGCTTCCGGAGACCGCCTGACCGCCCGACCTGCAAGTTTGAGCGACTAGGAAACGAGACCGCCCGAACTGTCTGCCGGTGACTTGAACAACACCAACTGAGCACCCCGCGATCTGCCGCTGATCCTCCCGATCTCCAACAACCCGCAGTGCAAGCCGCAAGAACGCCTGAACACCTTCAGAAGAGGAGGTGGCCGCTGCTACCCGCATAATCCGCAGAAGCTGCACAAGACAAGTTCGATCAGCAAACCGCCCTGTCACAAAAAGAGACCGCAAGAATATAACGCGAGCTCAGCTTACACTTGGTGCGTTATTTTTGCTGCTACAGTGGCTCCTATTTATAGGCGTGAGACCTGATCCAGTCACCACTCTAAGAGATAGGGTCACCACCCTTGATCGCGCGACCAGACCGGTCAACCAACGTGATCAGCAAAAGATCATTCTGCTTAGTGAGCTCGCCGATTTCAACAGAAAGATGCGCGGTCATGACAACTCACCCGATCATGATGCTCACCACCTGTGTTCGCCACCCGACCTCCTCCAGAAACCACGAACACACCAGGACGACTAGGGCAACAGCCCGCCAAGTCGACCAAACACCAGTGACTGCAAATACCAGCTGATCACAGAAGGACCCGCTATGCGAACACACACCGGAGACCGCGCGATTAAGAATACCTTAGTCCGCGCGCACCAATAAGAGACCGGATAGCCACCAGACTGGACTGTCCGTACCACGCGGTCACGCAAACCAGACCGCGCGGTCTCACCATGGAGAAACCTGCTCCACCACGCGGTCACACGACCAGACCGCGCAGCCACACGACCAGACCGCACGGCCACACCTCGACACCTTGGACAGAAGAACAGCGATCATGCCGAAGAGACCTGCAGCTAGACCAGAGAGATCAGGTCGCAGAGGGAGACCGCAAGTCCTCGCGGTTTGCCAGACCACTCGACCTGCCCCCCAGACCGCCAACTTCCACTAACTTCCACTTCAACAATTTCAACACTCCCCCTTGAAGTGGGAAGATGAAAACAGCCCAAGTAAAGTCCTTAGCCGAGTAAACGGCCCCTTTGCCAACGCCTTTGTGAATATGTCAGCAATGTTGTCCTGACTCCGAACATGCTCGACCGAAAGAGACCCCTCCAACACCTTCTCACGAATGAAATGATGCTCGATCTCGATATGCTTGGTCCTCGCGTGACAAACTGGATTAGTAACCAGCTTGAGAGCACTCTCGTTGTCACCGTGGAGTAGTTTCGGACCCCGAACCTCCTTATGGACGTCTCCCACCAACCTCCTAAGCCAGATGGCTTCTTGAGCTGCCAAGGCCGAAGCCTTGTATTTCGCTTCCGTGGTAGAGATAGACACAGAATCCTGCTTCTTGCTGCACCATGATATAGCCGTAGGGCCCGCCATGAAGACGAATCCAGACGTCGACTTCCGATCATCCGAATCTCCCCCGTAATCAGCATCCATGTACCCATGCACCTCGAAGCCCGCATCCCTCCTGTAAAGGAGACCCATATCCGAGGTCGCCTTGACGTACTTCAATATATTCATGGCCGCTAGAAGATGAGGCATCTGTGGTTCCCCCATATACCGACACACCCTGCCAACTGCATATGCAATATCCGGCCTAGTGATCGTCAGATAAATCAAGCTCCCAATCAGAGCCCGGAACACCAGCGGATCTTCCAGAATCCTCCCCTCATCCTTCCGAAGTTTCATGGACTTCTCCAGAGGTGTAGAGATGCACTTCCCTTCCTTCATGCTGAATCACTCCACGATTCGCTCCGCATATCCAGCCTGGGACACCAGCACTCCACTTCCCTTCCTCTGCACTTCGAGTCCAAGGAAATGGTGAATTTCACCCAAGTCCTTCATCTCAAACCTGATGGATAGCTCAGCCCGAAGCTTTACTACTTCCTCCTTCGAATTCCCCGTCACGATCATATCGTCGACGTGAAGCAGCACGATGACTTGAAGCTCCCCGCTCTTCTTGACGAACAAGCTCGAGTCTGAGTCTGAAGCACCAAATACACAGAATAAGAGATATTCTGCTATCTTTCCCTACCACATCCTCGGCGCTTGCTCCAACCCATACAGGGCCTTCTTCAACTTGCAGACATAGTCAGGAAAATCTTCAGATACGAAGCCTGGCGGTTGAACCATGAAGATGTCCTTGTCAATCTCGTCGTACAAGAACGAATTCTTTACGTCGAGCTGCCAAATCTCCCACCCCAAAACGCCGCCAAGGCAATCACAAACCGAACTGAAGTCATTTTTGCCACCGGACTGAATGTCTCTTCATAGTCCTCATCGTATTGCTGCGAGAATCCCCGATCCATAAGGCGAGCCTTGTATCGCTCGATACTACTGTTGGGTATATCGCCCTCAATAGTACCTTGATTTGAAGAGGCATCACTCTCAATGCTAAGGACATATTGTATTTGATGAACTTTACTTGAGTAAGATATACAGGTGCAGGTGACTCGAAAGAAAGGGCCAAACATGCCCTTAAATGTGGAGAAATCATCTCCCATAAATGATGTAGTCTCAGCAGAACCGCTGAGACGAGGGTTCAAAACTGCTGAGACGAGGAGTCGTCTCAGCGTATCCGCTGAGAAGAAGGTGCCTCCGCTGATAAGTTCATTATACGCTGAGAATCAGCGTGTTCGTCGAACGCTGAACGCCGTTCGTCGACCGCTGAGACGGGATCAAAGAAGGAGCCGCTGCGAAGACACACAAGGCAAGATCGTCGAACTCTGAACGCCGTTCGACAAACGCTGAGATAAGGAGCCGTCTCAGCGGAGCCGCTGAGAAGACACACAAGGCAAGATCGTCGAACGTTGAATGTCGTTCGACAAACGCTGAGACAAGGAGCCGTCTCAGCGGAGCCGCTGAGAAGACACACAAGGCAAGTTTGTCGAGCGCTGAGCTGGCAAGATCGTCGAACGCAGGGGACAGCTGGTTCGTCGAACGCAGAGTGTTCCGCGTTCATCGAGCGCAGTCCTTCTCTACGAAAAAGTAGGGCGGCGGGACCTGCGGCGAGGACTAGTTACAGAAAAGCTGTGTGGGGTCCACTAGCTTCTCCCATACTTCTCAGCAGATCAGCTAAGAGCCGTTGAAGATCAGAGATGTATAAAAGGAAGAGTTAGGGCACATTTGAAACTCTCTCCGTGGGGTGCAATCTAGATCAACCGTTACTTTGATGGCTGAACCTCTCGTCTTCTTCCTCCTGCTCACTTAACAAGAAGAAGAAGAAGAAGAAAACAGAGAAAGAAAGTTAGCTCCTTTGCAAGAAGGAGCAAGGTGATCTTCCATCACTATGTCGAAGAGGAAGATCAAGTTAGTAGCTGGCATCGACATCTTCAGCTACAGGAAGCACAGACGGTGATGGATCTACAGGAGAGTACCTCTACTGTAGAATATTTCTAAATCATTTTTCTGTAGGGCATTTTGCCTGAGCTGTAAGACCTTTTGGTCTGAGATTGTAGGAACCAGAGGGTTCTGAGTTGTAGGGCTGAAGGACTGAATGTAGGATCTGGAGCAGATCTGAGGTAGGGCTTAACAGCCTGAGGTAGGACCAGGAGATGGCCTGAGCTGTAGGAGGAGGAGTCCTCTGAGTGGTAGGACCTGGGAAAGGTCTGAGCTGTAGGATCTGGAGCAGATCTGAGGTAGGGCTTAACAGCCTGAGTTGTAGGACATTATTGTCTGAGCTGTAGGAGGTGTTATCCTCTGAGTTTATAGGGCAGTTGTGCCTGAGGTAGGAGCTGGAGATAGCTCTGAGTTGTAGGGACTTGTGTCCTGAGGAAGGATCATTCTTGATCTGAGAAGTTCTGAGGAACTTGTGCTGTAAGCTCTTTGAGCCGAGACTGGAGAAGTTGGCCCTGTCTAACACACTGTTAGAAGTGTGGAGGGGGAAAGTGGACTACCCATAGACACACTGTCTTTGGGGAACCACTATAAATTATTGTGTGCTTTCTGTGTTTGTTGATTTGCTTGAACTAATTCTGAAATCAGCTAAAGCTAATGAAGAAAAATTCAAAAGACCCCCCCCCCCCCCCCCCCCCCTCTAGGTGATTTAGACTACAAACCTTATATTATTTCAAGTGGTATCAGAGTGAGGTTGGTCAAAAAGGACTTAACAGTCTGACCAGATCCTAAAAGGTTTAGTCAAATCAAATCCCAATGGCTTCCTCTGGATTGCAAAAGGAAATGAGGTCCATGAAGTTGCCCATATGCAACAAAGAGAATTTTGGCATTTGGAAGCAAAGGATCAGATTGTGTATGGAAGCATCTGATCCAAGGATCTTCATTACAGTTGAAGAAGGACATTTCACCTTTCACACTGCATCCACAATTGATCCAACAAGAAGAGTGGCCAAACTATTCAAAGATCTGACCAAGGATGAACTTGAGTTGTTCACCATGGACAAGAGGGCCCAAAACATCATTGTCAATGCTATTGATGATTCCACCTTTCAAAACTTGGTACACTGCACTTCTGCCAAGGAAATGTGGGATACTCTGATAATATATATGGAAGGGACAGCTGAAGTTAGCGATGACAGGAAGTCACTCCTAAATCAAGAGTATGAAGCCTTCAGGCAGCAGAGCCAGGAAAGCATATCCATGTGCTATGAGAGGTTCTTCAGGATAGTCAATGAGCTGAGAACCTATGAGAGGGCTTTCACCAACTATGAGCTGAATGACAAGTTCCTTAGATCTCTCACAAGAGACTGGGACACAAAGATATGTGCCATCAGGGAAGTGGCCAAGCTTGGTGAGACCCCAACTCACACTCTGTTTGGGAAGCTGCTTTCCTATGAGATGCAGCTGTCTGCAAGGAAGGAAGGGGACACCTCTTCAAAGGCAAAAGCAATGGAGAATTCTGTAGCTCTCAAAGCTGACAGCTCCAAGAGAAGCAAGGGAAGGATAGTGTCTCCTCCAAGGAGAAGAGCTGAACCTGAAGTCAGCACCTCGGGAGGCTCTTCCTCTGATGAATAATTTGCTGCCTTCTCTAGGCAGTTCAAGAAGATGATGAAGAGGAAGCCATGGAGAAACATGTCCTCCTCATCATCACACTACAAAAAGAACAGCAGCAAATCTAAAAGACAGCACCCAAAGGGTGACAGGTATGAATCAAAACCCAGTAAACATTCTACTATTAATATAATCTGTTATAGCTGCAGTAATCCTGGACATGTCATAGCTGACTGTCCAGTCAAAAGAAAGGATAGTGGTGAAACGAAGCATCATCACCACAAGGATAGGAAGGGAGAAAAATCACTCCTAGCAAAGAAAGAAAGAAGCTGGAGTGAGTCTGATCCTTCAACATCAGGTTCAGACAATGAAGAAGAAGCCAACATTGGGTTATATGCAGCAGAAGAGGATGAAGACTATCCAGCTGCAAAGGTTGGAATCAGGGCCCCTCTATCACACTCAGATAGTGATGAAGAGAAGGATGAAGAAGACACTACTCAGCTAGGCTTTATGGCCTTCACTGATGAGGAAGGGAGTCAGAATGCTTCTGACAAGGTTCAGGTACTATTTCATTCCACTTCATTTTCTGATTGTGAGACTAGACCAGAATCTGTTGCACCTTCATAAATTTATGGAAGGGGCATGGAAGCTAAGGAAGAACTCAATCAATTGATTGATAAATATGGTGTTCTTTTGGAGGCTCTGAAGAAGAGCAAGAAGCTTGCCAAGAGGCAAGCCCGGGAAATTGTTGCTCTCAAAGTGACTAAGGATGTCATCACTGAACCTACCACCCTAGTGGCTCAGATGAGCAGACAAATTAGTCATTTACAGGGGTTAACTATTGTGCAATTAAGCATTTTTTCCCTGAAGAACAAGGTCATCAAGGACCTTGAGGAAAAGCTTGAGAAGGAGAAGAGCCTGGTGGCTCAATTCTCCAAGCCCAGATCTGTGCTTCCTATCATTGACACCTTCTCCTCTCAAACCAATAGGAGAGGACTAGGATTCAAGAAAATGGAAGTAGGAGAAGGGAGTGGAGTTAAGAGCAAGGAGAAGGCTAAGCCTCAACCCACCTTTCAAAAGGTGATACTTCCCTCCAACAGGTATGACCATGAAAGCATTTATGGTCACTGGAAGAATGAGAGGTGCTATAGAAAGGAAAATGCTCCTTCATATAGTGGAAGAATGGGAATGGGATTGAGTGTCATGAAGGCTCCCCGTGAGGAAATTCAAATGGCCCAACATGGACCATTTTTTTTGGTACTTCAGCCACTTCAATCAAGAATGAGAAGGCAGGCCCTTCTAAGGTTGGATCTGTCAAGAATATGACTGGTGCCAATTATGTAAACATGTCTGAGTACTTAGTGTCAGATGCCATCAAATCTTGTATGACTGCCAAGTCATTGCAAGCTGATGCCATCAGGACAAAGAGCATCAAGACAGCTCACAGAATGACATTCAGTCAAATAATTGATGAGAGGAACAAGAAGAATGCTGCTGTATCTATTCCTGAACATGAGGACTGTGCTGCACAATCCTCAAGAAATGTTCAGAAAAGAAGATACAACATTCATGAATGTTGGTGCTGTGGTAAAGTGGGACACTTTGCCATAGATTGTTGGTACAACCCCAATGTACCTAATGCAAAGAAGTGCCTTCCTGTAAAGGGAGCAGCTAGAGTTAGATCATTTGATCATGCTAACAAGAACCTAAGACCGAAGTCACCTTGGGTTCCTAAGGGATATTAAACTCTGTTTTGCAGGATAGTTCAAGTACCAGCCTCATACATAAGTGGTACTTGGACAGTGAGTGCCCATGGCACATGAAAGGAAAGAAGTTGACTTCATAAAGTCAACATCAGCAGAGGACTAAATCCTCAAGGTAAGTATCTCTCCTCCTTATTGTGAATTTATCATCAAATACTATCTATAATAGTGTTAAAATAGGATGATAGAATTAACCAGTACAATCTGCATTAGCTAAGCTTCAAATTTCGCCTAAAATCTGGGTAAAGTCTGGGTTTGACAAATGTCGAGCTCAGTTCGACGAACTTACTCCTTAAAACATTAGCTTTTATCGACCAACTCAGCCCTAGGTTGAAGCATTAGTTGAACCGTCTCAGCTGAACCGCTGAGTCAATTAGGTAAACACTCTGGCCCACTATATAAACCCTCGGCGGCATTAAATGACCCTTCACATTCTCACGCACCACCCCAGCCGCCGAGACGAAACCTCTACTCTTCCATCCCAGCGTCTTCATTTTTTTCTCATTAGACTAAGATGGCGCCCAAGATTGCGAAGGAATTGCAAGAAGGTTGTGAGTTGGTGAGGGATGGGTTTCTCCATGCCTCACCAGAGATTCTGAGTGTTATATCGTTGATTTCTGATGCTGGACTAGACTTCTTGCTGTCTGAACCCTCTCAGATATTCAAGAAAGAAGTGCTAGAGTTCTTTGCAAATGCAAAACAGTCGTCTTCTATGGATGGCTTAACATCTAAGATTGGAGAAATTAGGGTGAAACTGTCCCTTAAGAGACTAGAAGAAGTACTGCACCTTCTTAGAGTTGAAGAAGACGAAATATCTGCAGAAGACAAGGAGCATGCCTTGAAGTGGTGTGAATACAATGCTCCCCAGACTTCTTCACTGAAGAAGAAATTCTTCAATCAAAAAGGGAAGTTGTTATGTGACATTGTGGGAAAGGCACTCCTGTGCAAGCCAGGCTCACATGACACAATCTCTAACCCATTTTGAGCTGATTGTAAGGATCATTTTAAAGAAAAGGACATGCTGGGGAAATATCCTATACCAAAGGATTAAGCAATGCCTGCAGGCTCTTAACCTAGGAAGGATCATTTCTCTCTGCCTACTGAAGGCATATCCTGGAGAATTCTCCTCAATCAAAGGTATTAATATCCACTACCTGAAAAGGTTGGATATTAAGACTCTAGATAGATCCACAAGGGTTCTCCCCATGAGCCAACCCTATGTGTTGGCAGAGTTGAAGGAGAAGAAGAAGAAAGCTCTGAAGAGTGGAGAAGGAGGTGCTGAATCCTCCAAGAAGAAAGGTGATCCTCAAGAGCACATGGAAGATGAAGAAGGAGAAGATGTCCCCAGGACTGGTGAAGATGGTGCTCTCCAAGGAAGAGTTGATTCTACTGAGCCAACTAAGATTGATACTGATCCAGCTATTCCCTCTGCTGAAGATGAACCAATGAACTCACCTATCCATGGTAATTTAGATTCTCAGTTAGGCCTCTCCCCTATAACAATAATCTAGTCTAGGTGTCTAACAAAACCATCAATCATGTTCCAGGTTCTCCTAATCAAAATTCTCCATATAGGGATGCTCCAAGTGAGGGGTAGCATACCCCTCTCTTTGGTGATATTGGTGGGGGTGCTATTGAAGGGGAGCACAACCCAAGTGCTGAATATCTGCATAGACCAGAACTGGAATGGAGAAAGAAATGGCCCGGGAAAGGCCAGCTACTTTGCTAGACACATCTGATCTGCTGAACTCAATTAAATCTTTCATTGAGGGTCAGATGTTGTCTATGAAAGAGATAGTTGCTGAAAAGGTCCATGATGTCTCTGCTCAAATAAGGGATGAGTTGTATGCAACAAGAGCTGCATTGGCTTAGGAGATCCAGGCCAGTGAGCAAAGAATGGAGTCAAGAGTGGCTGCAGTGAGGACTGAGCTTAATACCCAGGTTAATGATGTCAAAACTGCATCAGATCATATCCTCCTGCAAATGACAAGATGGTTTGAAATGGCCAAAGACACAGTTGGTGCTCAGCACACTGTACTGAAGCAAATTTCTAATCATCAAGGGGTCTCCACCAAAGACATCACATATATAAAGAATCATCTTTACAAAAAACCAAAATGTCATGACCCACATTGACAAGGTCAAGGAAAGTATTTTGGATGATGTGGATAGCACTTTTAAAACTCTCTCCCAATCCATAATACATCAACACTCTGAAATAGAGAAGAAGATAATGGAAAATGGCAAAGAGGGGGAGGAGAAGGTTACCAATCTACATGCTAAGATGAAAGGAGCTCACATAAAGCTGTATAACAACATGGAGTCTGCCCATAAGCTGATACTCTCCAATCAAGCAGAAGCCATCAAGCAAGTGGTGGAAGTGGTCAACAATGCTTCCAATGCTATTCAAGAAATTATCCTAACCATGGTCAAAAAGGTTACTGATAATCAGTGGGACTCAAGCTTGAAAGTACTGCAAGGAACAAGAATTGCTTTGAATCTTCCAATCTTGAACCCAAGCAGAAATGAAAACTTTGACTTCCAAAGTCAATCAAATCTGATTGAAGATGAGAGAGCAGCAAAGAGGAGAAGGGCAGAGGGCATTCAAACTGCTGAAGAATATATGGCCCAGAAAAGAATGGAAAGATTAGAGGATCCACTCCATGAAGATGACAATCTGGAGTTGGACACAATTGTTGTCAATACTTGGGTGAGCCATGGCAATCAAATGAAGGACATTGACCATGTCTATTCAGCTGCTGAATGGATTAAGCACCTTGAGAGGGAATCCTTAAGGGAAAGGATTCTCAAAGAAAACATGGTGAGAAGGGAAACTCCTGTAAGGATTCCCACAAGATATCTTCCCAAGCCTCTTCTATACTTCAAAGTAAAGGAGAAGATCAAGGATGCTGCTGAAGCTAGGAAGAGGAAGTCCAAAGATGGAGAATGCTCTTCCAAGGGTCCATCTAAGAAGAACCTGCCTTGAAATTTTTTTAATGAACAATCATCAGTTGAATTGTTTTAAATATTTGTACTGAACATTTAAATTGAAATGATATTTCATCTTCTGATCATTATGCTGTGTTTGTTACTATTGGTATATGTACTTTGTACCTTTATCTTTAGTATTCAGGAGCTAGAATGGGATGTTCAATTTGAACAGGTTCAGCTATTACAGAAAATTACTCTCCAATAAGGGGGGAGCAAATTCCCTACTCAGATTGAGGGGGAGATGGCAAATGCCTAGAATGTATAGGTTGACCTATAAGTTGATCCAAAGGGATCTATAGATGTTGCCTCCCAATCCCTAATGGGATAAATAGTTGAAGAAACCAGAAAGGGGGAGAAAGGGCCAATGCTAAGTAAGAACCTATGCTTAGGATGTTAGAAAGAGGGAGATAGGGCCTATGCTACACAGATCATTTTTGTGATATGGTTTTTATTGTTAATGTACCTTAGCATTGGGGATGTTCTGCCTTCTTCAAATAGGGGGAGATTGTTGGGTATATTGCCCTCAATAGTACCTTGATTTGAAGAGGCATCACTCTTAATGCTAAGGACATATTGTATTTGATGAACTTTACTTGTGTAAGATATACAAGTGCAGGTGACTCAAAAGGAAAGGCCAAACATGCCCTTAAATGTGGAGAAATCATCCCCCATAAATGATGTAGTCTCAGCAGAACCGCTGAGACGAGGGGTCAAAACCGCTGAGACGAGGAGCCGTCACATCGTATCCGCTGAGAAGAAGGTGCCTCCGCTGATAAGTTCATTATACGCTGAGAATCAGCGTGTTCGCCAAACGCTGAACGCCATTCGTCGACCACTGAGACGGGATCAAAGAAGGATCCGCTGAGAGGACACACAAGGCAAGATCGTCGAATGTTGAACGTCGTTCGACAAACGCTGATATGAGGAGCCATCTCAGCGGAGCCACTGAGAAGACACACAAGGCAAGATCGTCGAACGCTGAACGCCGTTCGACAAACACTGAGACGAGGAGCCGTGTCAGCGGAGCAGCTGAGAAGACACACAAGGCAAGTTTGTCGAGCGCTGAGCTGGCAATATCATCGAATGCAGGGGACGGCTGGTTCGTCGAACGCAGAATGTTCCGCTTTCGTCGAGCGCAGTCCTTCTCTACGGAAAAGTAGGGCGGTGGGACCTGCGGCTAGGACTAGTTGCAGAAAAGTTGTGTGGGGTCCACCAGCTTCTCCCATACTTCTCAGCAGATCAGCTAAGAGCCGTTGAAGATCAGATATGTATACAAGGAAGAGTTAGGGCACATTTGAAACTCTCTCCGTGGGGTGCAATCTAGATCAACCGTTACTTTGACGGCTGAAGCTCTCGTCTTCTTCCTCCTGCTCACTGAACAAGAAGAAGAAGAAAACAGAGAAAGAAAGTTAGCTCCTTTGCAAGAAGGAGCAAGGTGATTTTCCATCACTCTGTCGAAGAGGAAGATCAAGTTAGTAGCTGGCATCGACATCTTCAGCTACAGGAAGCACAGACGGTGCAGGATCTACAGGAGAGTACCTCTACTATAGAATATTTCTAAATCATTTTTCTGTAGTGCATTTTGCCTGAGCTATAAGATCTTTTTGTCTGAGATTGTAGGAACCAGAGGGTTCTGAGTTGTAGGGCTATAGGCCTGAGTGTAGGATCTGGAGCAGATCTGAGGTAGGGCTTAACAGCCTGAGGTAGGACCGGGAGGTGGTCTGAGCTGTAGGAGGAAAGTCCTCTGAGTGGTTGGACCTGGGAAATGTCTGAGCTGTAGGATCTGGAGCAGATCTGAGGTAGGGCTTAACAGCCTAAGTTTTAGGACATTATTGTCTGAGCTGTAGGAGGTGTTATCCTCTGAGTTTGTAGGGCAGCTGTGCCTGAGGTAGGAGTTGGAGATAGCTCTGAGTTGTAGGGACTTGTGTCCTGAGGTAGGATCATTCTTGATCTGAGAAGTTCTGAGGAACTTGTGTTGTAAGCTCTTTGAGCCGAGACTGGAGAAGTTGGCCCTGTCTAACACACTGTTAGAAGGGTGGAGGAGGAAAGTGGACTACCCATAGGCACACTGTCTTTTGGGAACCACTATAAATTATTGTGTGCTTTCTGTGTTTGTTGATTTGCTTGAACTAATTCTGAAATCAGCTAAAGCTAATCAAGTAAAATTCAAAAGACCTATTCACCCCCCCCCCCCCCCCCCCCCCCCTCTAGGTGATTTAGACTACAAACCTTATATTCTTTCAACTACCGTCAGCCTTCTTTTTGAGCATATTGACCCACTTGCATGCCACATGGGTGATACCCTTAGGCTTGGGCACTAGAGACAAAGTCTCATTCTTCTCAAGAGCACTCATCTCTTCCTGCATAGTTGAATCCCACTATTCCATGCCTTTGGCCTTCTCAAAGCTCACTGGTTCTCGCTCATCCAAAGGACCAGCAAAGAAACATGAGACAAAGCTCACCATGTTTCCTCCTATATAGCGATCAGGGGCAATGATCGTTCGCTTCGATCTCCTCAGCTCCTTCCCCTGACTCGCAACATCCTCAACAACTTCTTCCCTAGCTCCCCTTCCAGACATACTAGGAGCATCGCTCCCCCTGCTTCCTGATCCAAAAGCCTCCATCCAAGAACTAGAAGTAGATGGACCACCTGGTGACACAGGCAGCTCCACCTGAAGATTTTCCACAGCTTTCACCGGCTCCTCCAACCTGCTTTCTGGTAGCTCAACACCAGAACTTCCATTGTAAGATGTCACCTCGTCAAACATGACGTCTCGAGATACAACGAATCTCCATTTCTCCGGGTCCATGCATTTCCATCCCTTCTTCCGATCATCATATCCCACGAAGACTAGCTTCCTTGCTTTCACATCTAGCTTCGTCCGAAGCGCATCTGGAACGTGCACATAGCAGGTGGAACCAAACACCCGAAGATGTGCCACCCTTGGTTTTTCCTTGAACATCATCTCATGCGGGGTCACCATGTTGATGGGACTGAGAGGCATCCTATTGATGACGTAGGCAGCACAAGACATTCCCTCTGCCCAGAAGGACCATGGGATACTCTTGGCATGCAGCCAACACTTGCAGGTCTCCGTTAGATGATGGATCTTCCGCTCTGCAACTCCGTTTTGCTGTGGAGTATGTGCACAAGTAAGCTCCCTCCGGATGCCCGCCTTCCTGCAAAAACTAGAGAACTCACCAGAGGTGAACTCCCCCCCCCCATTGTCAGTCCTCAGCTTCTTGACCCGCAGGCCTAGCCGACCCTCCACAAGCTCCTTGAACTCCACGAACTTGGTAAACGCCTCCGCCTTCTCCTTCAAAAAAAAAACCAGACATATCTGGTGTGATCATCGATCAACACCAGCATATACTTGTTGCCTCCGAGGTTTGGGGTAGCAGTTGGTCCCATCAAGTCACCGTGGATGCACTCCAATGGCACACTACTCCTTGTTTCGACTTATCAAATGGTAGTCGATGAGACTTGCCGAAATGACATCCTACGCAAATATGACCATCTCTGTAGGAAGACAGACTAGGCAGACCCTTGACCAGACCTTTCACCGCCATAGCCTTCAGCTTGTCCATCCCTACATGCCCCAACCTCTCATGCCATATGACGGCACTATCATTGGTCCTCATCTTGTCAACATAAGAACTTGTCGATAAGACGAACAAGTCTTTTGCCCTTCTCTCCACATGAACGACCTCCGCCTTCACGGCTTCAACATTTCGAAGAAACTTCACTTCTGTTGGGCCGAACAGAACATGATACCCAGCTTCTATAGCGTTGGTCACGGAGAAGAGGTTATTCCTCATTCCAGGCACATGATAGACACTCTTCAACGTTAGTGGCCCTCTATCACTGCCCAAGGAGACAACCCCCACCTTCTCGACACTATGCACGGTATTATCAGCATTTATGATGACATCATTACCTTAGAAAGGATGCACTGAAGTAAGCTTCGACTCGTCCCCTGTGAGGTGATGACCACACCCCGAGTCCACGATCCAGTCCCCCTGATAGTTGATAGGAGCCGCAGCTCCAACAGAAGCTGAGAAGGCTCCACCCCATCCTCCATCAATCTGCCTAGCTTCAGCTTCCTCCTTTCCTGCAGCAGCATGCCCTGGCTGAAGATTCACCAGACAATCCTTCCTGATGTGACCAAGATTCCCGCACCTGAAGCACTTGGGACCTTCTCCCTTCTTCTTCCCTTCTGCCTTGGGAGCATAGCCCCTCTCCTGCTGTCCAGAATTTGAAGGCCCATTGCCTCCTCCAGCGGTCTTATTCTTCTTATCCCACTTATTCTTCTTCCCCGTGAAGAGAACCTCGCCATGTCCCCCAAACACGGACACCCCCGCCATCTGCCTTGCCAGACTCTCCTGCGAAGTAAGCAGATTTTCCAGCTCCAGCAGAGATGGCTGATTTGCCCAACCCTGCACCGACGTCACAAAGGCCACATACTCCTTCCGCAAGCCACGGATGATGTGCCTCTTCAGCTTCACCTTAGAAATTGGCTCATCAGGATCCAAAGCTGAAATCTCAGCGCACGGGTTCTTCATCTTCAGGAAGAACGTAGAAATAAAAAGATCACCCTGAGCTGACCTAGCCAGCTCATTCTCCAGGAACTGAGTCTAGCCACATTCTTCTTATTAAACAGCCCATCCAGGGCTCTCCAGATCTTAGCAGCTGATCCATACTCCCAAGATGTTATCAAACAGGTCAGGTGATATTGCCCTTTTTAGAGCGAACTCTGCCTTAGCATTAATCCGTCTCCAATTTCACACCTCATGGCCATTGTCCCCAATCAAGATAACTTCCTCCGTGCTCTCTCCTCCAACCACCTCCCAGAGGTCCTCACCCAGAAGATAACTCTGCATACACGACTTCCACTTCTTGAAGTTAGTCGAGTTGAGCATCTCAATCCCAGGACCTCTTGCTTCCATGGCTCTACCACTGGTCCCTTCTTCACAAAGGCGATGGCAACTTTGAGTTATAAATTGCTCTAACCACTCCAACCTAGCTCTGATACTATGTGAAAAATTTTCGTAGATCTAAGAGTGAGCAGAAATAGTGTAACTCAAAGTTCAATCCAACAACCAGAAGCACATGAAAAACAACTTCAATCTTTTTTGATGCTAGCAGAAAACTTCATTACAAGGCGAGGTATACATGGCGAGACATGATTTCGCTAGTACACAAAACACAGGAGAAAAAAATAATGCTGAAAGATAACCAGTGGTCTGGCTTCTGGAGACCGCCTGACCGCCCGACCTGCAAGTTTGAGCGACTAGGAAACGAGACCGCCCGAACTGTCTGCCGATGACTTGAACAAAACCAACTGAGCACCCCGCGATCTGCCGCTGATCCTCCCAAACTCCAACAACCCGCACTGCAAGCCGCAAGAACGCCTGAACACCTTCAAAAGAGGAGGTGGCCGCTGCTACCCGCATAATCCGCAGAAGCTGCACAAGACAAGTTCGTTCAGCAAACCGCCCTGTCACAAAAAGAGACCGCAAGAATATAACGCGAGCTCAGCTTACACTTGGTGCGTTATTTTTGCTGCTACAGTGGCTCCTATTTATAGGCGTGAGACCTGATCCAGTCATCACTCTAAGAGATAGGGTCACCACCCTTGATCGCGCGACCAGAACGGTCAACCCACGTGATCAGCAAAAGATCATTCTGCTTAGTGAGCTCACCGATTTCAACAGAAAGACGGGCGGTCATGACAACTCACCCGGTCATGATGCTCACCACCTGTGTTCACCACCCGACCTCCTCCAGAGACCGCGAACACACCAGGACGACTAGGGAAATAGCCCGCCAAGTCGACCAAACACCAGTGACCACAAATACCAGCTGATCACAGAAGGACCCGCTATGCGAACACACACCGGAGACCGCGCGATTAAGAATACCTTAGTCCGCGCGCACCAATAAGAGACCGGATAGCCACCAGACTGGACTGTCCGTACCACGTGGTCACACAAACCAGACCGCGCGGTCTCACCATGGAGAAACCTGCTCCACCACGCGGTCACACGACCAGACCGCGCGGCCACACCTCGGCACCTTGGACAGAAGAACAACGATCACGCCGAAGAGACCTGCGGCTAGACTAAAGAGATTAGACCGCAGAGGGAGACCGCAAGTCCGCGCAGTTTGCCAGACCGCGCAACCTACCCCCCAGACCGCCAACTTCCACTAACTTCCACTTCAACAATTTCAACAGGGGGTAAGGATCGAGGCGACTCAGAAGGCAAGCCTCCATACCATCTATCGTCGCAGTGTAGCTTTGACGTCCCTAGCCCCGCCCCCAGTAGAGAAGATCTCATTTACTTAGAAGGACATGTCGAGTCATGAATGTTGAAAATTTTTGGCGGTCTGGGGGGAGACCGCGCGGTCTGGTCTGACCGCACGGTCTTGTGGTCTCCTCTATCGGTCTGACCTCTGTGGTCTAGCCGCGGGCTATTTGGCGTGACCGCCGTTCTTCTGTCCAAGGGTGCCGAGGTGAGTCCGCGCGGTCTGGTTGTATGATCGCGTGGCGAGTCGTTCTTTTGTTCGGTGTGACCACGCGATCTGGTGCTTCTGTTTGCATGGTGTGGGGGCAGCCTGGTCTGGTGGCTGTCCGGTTTCTTTATGGTGCGCGCGGACTAAGGTCATCTTAGTCGCGTGGTCTCTGGTTTGTGTTTGCATATCTGGTCCTTTGGCGATCAGCTGGTATATGTGGTCACTGTTGTTTGGTCGACTTGGTGGGCTACTTCCCTAGTCAGCCTGGTGTGTTCGTGATCTCTAGAGGAGGTCGGGTGGCGAACACAGGTGGTGAGCGTCATGGCCGGGCGAGTTGTCATGATTGCGCGGCTTCTGTTAAAGTTGGCGAGCTCACTAAGCAGGAGGATCGTTTGCTGATCGCGCAGGTTGACCGGTCTGGTCGCGCGATCAAGGGTGGTGACTCTATCTCATAGGGAGGTGACTGGATCAGGTCGCCCACCTATAAATAGGAGTCACTTTAGCAGCAAAATTAATCGCACTAAGTGTAAGTTGAGCTCGCGTCCTGTTCTTGCGGTCTCTTTTTGTGACCGGCCGGTTAACTAATCGAACTTGTTATGTGCAGCTTCTGTAGATTGTGCGGGCAGCAGCGGTCACCTCCACTTTTGAAGGTGTTCAGGCAGTCTCGCAGCTTGCAGTGCGAGTTGCTGGAGTTCGGGAGGATCAGTGGAGTTTGGGAGTTCGCGAGGTTCTCAGTTGGTGTTGTTCAAGGCGCAGGCAGGCAGTTCGGGCGGTCTTATTTTCTAGCCGAGCGGACTGTCAGGTCGAGCGGTCAGGTGGTCTCAGTTGGCAGACCGCTGGTTATCCTTTCAGCTTGTTTTTTCTCTTCTGTTTTGTGTGTACTGGCGAAATCATCTCTCGCCATGTATACCTCACCCTGTAATGAAGAATTTTGCTTGATCAATAAAGATTGTGTTTACTTCATGTGCTTCTGGTTGTTGGCTTGAACTTTGAGTTATACTATTCCTGCTCACTCCTAAATCTACGGAAAATTTCACATGGTATCTGAGCTAGGTTGGAGTGGATAGAGCAGTGATTAACTCATAAGTTGCCATCACCTTTGTGAAGAAGGAACCAGTGGTAGAGCCATGGAAGCAAGGGGTCTTGGAATTGAGATGCTCAACTCGACCAACTTTAAGAAGTGGAGGTCTTGTATGCAGAGTTATCTTCTAGGTGAGGACCTCTGGGAGGTAGTTGGAGGAGAGAGCACGGAAGAAGTTATTCTGATTGGGGATAACGGTCATGAGGTGAGAAACTGGAGGCCGATTAATGCCAAAGCAGAGTTCGCCCTGAAAAGGGAAATATCACCTGATTTGTTTGATCACATCTTGGGGTGTGGATCAGCTGCTGAGATCTGGAGAGCCCTGGATGGGCTATTTAACAAGAAGAATGTGGCAAGACTTCAATTCCTGGATAATGAGCTGGCTAGGTCAGCTCAGGGTGATCTTTCTATTTCTAAGTTCTTCTTGAAGATGAAGAACCTGTGCACTGAGATTTCAGCACTGGATCCCGATGAGCCAATTTCTGAGGCGAAGCTAAAGAGGCACATCATCCGTGGCTTGCAGAAGGAGTATGTGGCCTTTGTGATGTCGGTGTAGGGTTGGGCAAATCAGCCGTCTCTGCTGGAGCTGGAAAATCTGCTTGCATCGCAGGAGAGTCTGGCAAGGCAGATGGCGGGGGTGTCAGTGTCTGGGGGAGATGGTGAGGTTCTCTTCACGGGGAAGAAGAAGTAGTGGGATAAGAAGAAGAAGACCGCTGCAGGAGGCAATGGGCCTTCAACTTCTGGACAGCAGGACAGGGACTATGCTCCCAAGGCTGAAGGGAAGAAGAAGGGAGAAGGTCCCAAGTGCTTCAGATGCAGGAAGCTTGGTCACATAAGGAAGGATTGCCGGGTGAATCTTCATCCGGGGCATGCTGCTTCATGAAAGGAGGAAGCTGAGGCCAGGCAGATTGATGGAGGATGGGGAGGAGCCTTTTCGGCTTCTGTTGGAGCTGCAGATCCTATCAACTATCAGGAGGACTGGATTGTGGACTCGGGGTGTGATCATCACCTCATCGGGGACGAGTCGAAGCTTACTTCAGCGTAGCCTTACTCAGGTAACGATACCATCATAACTGCTGATAATACCATGCATAGTGTCGAGAAGGTGGGGGTTGTTTCCTTGGACAGTGATAGAGGGCTACTAACCTTGAAGAGTGTCTATCATATGTCTGGAATGAGGAAAAACCTCTTCTCCATGACCAACGCTGTAGACGCTGGGTATCACGTTCTGTTTGGCCCAACAGAAGTGAGGTTTCTTCGAAATATTGAAGCGGTGAAAGCGGAGGTCGTTCATGTGGGGAGAAGGGAAAAAGACTTGTTCGTCTTATCGACAAGTTCTTATGTCGACAAGATGAAGACGAATGATAGTGCCATCATATGGAACGAGAGGTTGGGGCATGTAGGGATGGACAAGCTGAAGGCTATGGCGGTGAAAGGTCTAGTCAAGGGCCTGCTTAGTCTATCTTCCTACGGTGACGGTCACATTTGTGCGCGATGTCAGTTCGGTAAGTCTCATTGACTGCCGTTTGATAAGTCGCAGACAAGGAGTAGTGTGCCGTTGGAGTGCATCCAAGGTGACTTGATGGGACCGACTGCTACCCCAAGCCTCGGAGGCAGCAGGTATATGCTGGTGTTGATCGATGATCACACCAGATATGTCTGGGTTTATTTCCTGAAGGAGAAGGCGGAGGAGTTTGCCAAGTTTGTGGAGTTCAAGGAGCTCGTGGAGGGTCGGCTTGGTCTGCTGGTTAAGAAAGTGAGGACTGACAATGGAGGGGAGTTCACCTCTGGTGAGTTCTCTAGTTTTTGTAGGAAGGCAGGCATCCAGAGGGAGCTTACTTGTGCACATACTCCACAACAAAATGGAGTTGCAGAGCGGAAGATCCGTCATCTGATGGAGACCTGCAAGTGTTGGCTGCATGCCAAGAGTATTGATGCGTGTCGGCAAGTGCACCGGTCGCTGTCAAGTAATAAATGTGGAGAGTGGACTCCCCGAATGTCGGTCTCTTGAGGAATACAGGTTGGGTGAACGAAACGCGTAGCGTGACTCTTGTTACACAAGAAAAACACACATGAAAAAGGGGGGGTTCTTGGTTGGGTTTCCTAATCTTAACAACAACAACAAAAAGATGCGGGTCGAAAACACCGCTTCGCAAGGTGAGATGGATGCAACGGCCGCGATGCCGTGCTTCGTGAGGCAGAATGGAGTGTGTTCTAGCGCGAAAGGGTGAGGGTCGTAAACACCTCTTCACAACCGTCGTTAGCTCTTGCTAACACGGAACAAACACCTTGCGTGCGTGTGCGAGTGAGTGAGTGATAACGGAGTGAATCACAAGCAAACCATGAAGAACAACAAGGAAACATTCATTTCAACAAACATCATCATAATATTCGAGTTTACACGGTTCAACGAGTACAATGGAGGAAAGAGGAAAGAAATAACCGATGGTGAAGACTAGCGGCCGTTCACGGCCGGAATGGTAGGTTGTCGGGCTACCTCCGGACTCGGGCGGACTATGCTTCCGGCGTAGAGAGCTGTCACGATCTCCCTACGTAGCTCCGTCGTCTTCGACTTCAGGTTCCTTCTTCTTCTCACCGGGCGGAATGAGAGAATGGTTGCTTGGAGGCTTGCGGACGATGGAGAACACTCACGGACAATGGAGGAAGTCTTGGAATGGGTGGAGGAGGCTTCCCCTTGCGTAGAAGATGAAGTGGAGGCGTCCCACGGTGGAGGTCGGCGCGTACGGAACAGGAACTCCGCTCCCGGCATCTGATAATACCCTAAAAATTGCAACAGGCGTTTAAATAGGCGCTGGAATAAATACTGCGCACGGTCATTGGCGCACGACCAGTGGTCGTGCGCACTGGAATTCTGCGATCGTGCGCGCTGCCTGGGTGGAACCTGCAAGATACGAAATTATAAAATAAAATGTTCGCACGACCAGTAGCGCACGACCGGTGGTCGTGCGCATTATCGTCGGTGGTCGTGCGCATTAGATGAAACAGAACTCATAAAATAAATGTTAAGTGCGCACGGACAGTGGCGCACGACCGGTGGTCGTGCGCACTGGAGTTGATGGTCGTGCGCACTTCAGCAAACAGAACTCAGAAATTTAATGGCAAATGCGCACGAGCAGTGGCGCATGACCGGTGGTTGTGCGCGCTGGCATTGGTGGTCATGCGCACTGCACCAAACAGAACTCGTGAAAAGAAGGTTAAGTGCACACGATCAGTGGCGCATGACCAGTGGTCGTGCGCAATAGAACCGGCGATCGTGCGCAGTGTTCCTGTGCAGAATTGCACCGGGAACACTTGCACGACTCCTATTCCAGCACAACGACAGATCTAGCCACTGAAAGTGGCACTTGACAGCACATGAATACTACTAATGACAATAAGCACGAAAATCACACCAAAGTGGGCCTAGATGTGCACCTAGCATGGATTATCAAATATAAGCTATAACAAGGCTATAGTGCGGTGAATTGACTAAATAACGGCCCGGATGAGTCCATAAATGTGTATATGATCAGGACTCATCACACCCCCAGACTAAACTGTTTGCGCATCCCGAGCAAACGAATTCGGCAGAGTATGAAAACGATAATTAACATAGAGAAGTACACAAGGGAGTACGGTGCGAAGTAACATACGCATGCGAGTAGAGATTCTAGCAGAAGGAGATTCTAACTGTGCTAACTAATTTACATGAGTATTAAAGTGTAAGTAAAGATTTAGTTATACTCAGCTGGAGAATTATGAAGAATTTGACGATCATGCCCGGTGTGAAAGTGACAAGATACTGAGGCGGGTGTTGCAAAAGATCGGGGCTTAGGAATAACTCCGCTGAAATCCATCAACGTCGTGAACCATACGCTTGCCCGGTCACACTCTCTCCACGGCGCTAGCAAACTCGCAAATCAAATCAGTAGGACTTATAGGATTAAAACGGGGCTTAGGTTACGGTATGATATTCAAAGTTAAACACGGCGGCTACGCAACCCTAGTGAGCTAACGGAACGCTGCACCACGCAAGACCAACAACTATGCTCGTGTGACACACCCCCAGACTTATCATGAAAACCAGGTGTGCACACGGCCTACTTCACAAATACCAACAGATTGTCTTTTTTAGCTCGGAAGGATTTTTTTTCAAAATACTCTCTTTTTTTCTTTTAACATATTTTACTTCTTTTATGTAACCTCCGGTTGGTTCAAAATCAGCAGATAGACTTTATTTTCTCTTCATAACACAATGATTCTACACACCACACAAGTTGAGAATTATGAGCGTAGTTTAAAACAATTTGGTCGCGGGGGTAGGATAGGCTTCAGGCTTTGGTTGATGAAGAGGAGCTGAACAAAGGATTGGTAGGCACAAATTTGGCTTGCAACGGTGAACGAAATGGAAATGGAATAACAAAGCTCAAACTAGCCAAAGGGTGGCCTACATCATGTTTAACTCGACGAGTCGCTCTCACCCATGCTTCGAGAGTCGCTTGGGGCAAGTTCTTAGCTCACGAGAAAGGTAAACCTTCTTCCCGACTCGAGCAACACACGACTAGTAATCGCACACACACAACACCGGGTTATCGTCAATTTCATTCAAATTCACCAATTGAGTATAACAAATCTAAATCTACGCAGAAATACTAAACATAAATTAGATGCATAGAGAAAATCTAGTTCTACTAAAATTCTACCATAACATGCGAAGTGACTAGAACACTACATGAGTCAACATCGCACTCCAAATAATAATTCCTACGTTAACAACCTATTTCATACTCCAACCAAGATAGTTTACAACGGAACAACAACAAAAAGATAAGCGCGCACTCAAGGGGGTGAAATGGTGTGTGAAACATGGAAAACAACGATAATGATAAGATAAATAAGAATCAACCTTCTAGTATGCAGTGCAACTCGTGCACAATGGATAACAACAACCGCTCCCCCAGACTTAGTCTAAACAATATATCTAGCAATTGGAAGCAAAAAGAGGGGAGAAAATGTTACCCAATGCTCAGAATTGAGCACACCAGACGATTGGCGTTTATGAACAGGAATAGTCCGCAGCATCCGCACCATCGAACACAAAACCTGCAAGCACAAACTCAAAACAACACAAGCATATGCAAAAGCTGAACTAAAAGAAGTTAGATAAGGAGAAATACGAAATCAGGAAATCTGGGTTGTCTCCCAGTAGTGCTTTCATTTAACATCCTTAAGCTGGACCAAATACCTGTATTAGCAGTGTTTAAAGAGTGCAAAACTTAAAAAGAGGAGTTCTCAAAAATAGAGTTTCGCAAAAATAAGAAACAAGAAGGGAAAATCAGCTGCCGGTGCTTGTATGATGTCCATCTCCCAATGTCAGCAACTGACACTCCTTGTTTATAGTGGCGCCATCGTATAACTTCAGCCGATGTCCATTGACCTTAAACTTGTCCCCCTTATCTCCAGATATTTCTATGGCACCGAAGGGGGAGACATCGGTCACGGAGAAAGGACCACTCCACCTCGATTTTAACTTCCCTGGGAAGAGGCGGAGACGAGAGTTGTAGAGCAGCACTTGGTCCCCAATTTTGAACTCCTTAGGAATGATATGCCGATCGTGCCATTTCTTCGTTTTCTCCTTGTAGATACGAGCGTTTTCATAAGCGAAATGACGGAGCTCCTCTAACTCGTTGAGTTGGGAACGACGCACCTCGGCCGCGGCTCCAATGTCCATGTTCAACAGTTTGGTTGCCCATAATGCTTTATGCTCCAGCTCCACAGGGAGGTGGCATGCCTTGCCATAGACCAATTGAAACGGAGTCATGCCGATGGGTGTTTTGAACGCAGTCCGGTAAGCCCATAATGCATCGTCGACCTTTTTAGCCCACTCCTTCTTATTTGAGTGTATTGACTTCTCAATTATTCGCTTGAGCTCGCGGTTGGAAACTTCGACTTGCCCGCATGTTTGGGGGTGGTATGCCAAAGAAATCTTATGATGGACCCCAAACTTTTTCATTAGCTGCACAAACTGCTTATTGCAAAAATGACTACCGCCGTCGCTGATGATAGTTCTCGGCGTCCCAAACCTGGAGAAGATATTCTTGTGGATATAATGTAGCACTGTGTTGGCATCATTCGTGGCAACCGCCTCAGCTTCCACCCATTTTGAGACATAATCAACTGCCACAATAATGTAATGCTTACAATGAGACATCGGGAAGGGACCCATGAAGTCTATTCCCCAAACATCAAAGGGTTCGCAGACCAGCATGTTATTAAGGGGCATCTCGTCACGCCGGGAAATATTTCCGGTCCTCTGGCATTCGTCGCACTTGGTAACATAGGCATGGGCGTCCCGGAAGAGGGTCGGCCAAAACAATCCACATTGCAGGATTTTTCGTGCTGTTCGAACGGCCCCGAAGTGCCCGCCAGCTTCTCTGTCATGGCAGTGCTGTAATATAGAATGAAACTCAGCTTCCGGAATGCAGCGCCTAATAATCCCATCGCTGCACGTGTGGAATAAGAGCGGATCTTCCCAAAAATAGTATTTTGAGTCAGAGGCAAGCTTCCATCTTTGCTGAGGAGACAGACTCGGGGAGAACGTTTTGCAAGCCAAGTAATTAGCAATATCTGCGTACCAAGGTGCGGTTGGGGGGGACGTAGTAATTGCGAATAACTTTTCATCCGGGAAATAGTCGTCCGTTTCCTCCACAACGCTGTTGGGAGTGTCGTACTCCAAACGCGAGAGATGATCAGCAATCACATTCTCCACCCCCTTCTTGTCTTTGATTTCCAGATTGTATTCCTGCAAAAGTAAAATCCAACGAATCAGACGCGATTTGGATTCTTTCTTACTGAAAAGATACCTGAGAGCGGCGTGGTCCGTGTACACGATCACTTCGGAAAGTACCAAATATGAGTGAAACTTTTCAAAGGCGAAGACCATGGCTAGCATTTCTTTCTCCGTGGTGGTATAATTTGCTTGTGCGCTGTTGAGAGTTTGACTGGCATACGCAATAGTGTGAAAGGTCTTATCTTTCTTTTGACCGAGCACAGCACCTACGGCCACATCACTTGCGTCGCACATGATAATAAAAGCTAAAGTCCAGTCGGGTGCCACCAAAATTGGGGCTGAGATGAGTTGTCCCCGTAAAGTTTCGAAGGCTTGCATGCATGCTTCGTCGAAGTGGAAGGGGACGTCCTTAACCAGCAGGCGAGATAAGGGCTTTGAAATGGAGGAAAAGTCCTTGATGAACCTTCGATAGAAGCCCACATGACCAAGAAAACTTCGAATGCCTTTCACTGACATGGGTGGAGGGAGGTTTCTGATGACACTTACCTTCGCTTGATCTACTTCGAGCCCTTTGCGGGAAACTTTATGCCCCAACACAATTCCTTCGCGCACCATAAAGTGGCATTTCTCCCAGTTCAAGACAAGATTGGTGTCTTCACACCGCTTCAAGGTCTTGGCCAAATTCGCCAGGCAAATGTCGAAACTACTGCCAAATAGAGTAAAATCATCCATGAAGACTTCGAGGAAGTCCCCCACCATGTCAGCAAAAATAGCGAGCATACAACGTTGGAAGGTTGCGGGGGCATTACACAGTCCGAATGGCATTCTTTTGAACGCGAAGGTACCGGAGGGACATGTGAATGTCGTCTTGTCTTGATCAGATGGGTCAATTAAAATCTGATTGTACCCAGAGTACCCATCCAAAAAACAGTAGTAATCCTGCCCCGCTAACTTTTCTAGCATCTGATCAATAAAGGGGAGCGGAAAATGGTCCTTGCGCGTCGCATCGTTCAGCTTGCGATAGTCGATGCAGACTCTCCACCCGGTGATCATTCGGGTCGGTAGCAGCTCGTTCTTTTCATTGGCAACGACAGTAATCCCTCCCTTCTTCGGTACCACCTGGACTGGACTGACCCATTTGCTATCGCTGATTGGGTAAATGATGCCAGCGTCTAAAAGCTTTATCACTTCAGCCTTTACTACCTCTTGCATTTTCGGGTTCAGCCGCCTTTGGGGCTGTGCTGTCGGTTTGTACTGATCTTCAAGGAGGATCTTATGCATGCAGACCGTGGGGCTGATTCCCTTAATGTCAGCAAGAGAACGTCCGAAGACCTTGTGGTACCTTCTCAGCACGCCCACTAATGCAGTTTCGTTGGCGGCGGACAGGGCTGCGAAAATAATCACCGGATGTGTGTTTTTTTCCAAGAAACACGTACTTTAGAGAATTCGGAAGTTGTTTGAGAGCCGGACATGGGTTTGGATTAGCCGAATCGTTGGAGGGCTCTCCGCTTGAATGTGACAAATCAGGGTGATTTGAGTGTGCACCCCCTTCTTCCTCGTCTTCGTGCTGCCAGCACACCTCGCGGTCATCCAACTCCACATCGTTCTGACCATCGAATTCTTCAAGCGCCTCTGCTGGTTCACACTCTGTAATTTCAAAGAGTTGCGACGGGTTGTGGACGTTGAAAGATATAGCATCCTCCCCCAGTCTTAGTGTGAGCTCCCCCTGCTCCACATTAATAATAGCACGAGCAGTAGCGAGAAAGGGCCGCCCCAAGATAATGGGAACATTTGTATCGACCTTCATGTCGAGAATGATAAAATCAGCTGGAAAGGTGAGACCGTTTACAACTATTGTGAGGTCCTCGACGATTCCCGACGGCTTCTTGATCGACCGATCAGCAAGCTGCAGCATTACCTGCGTTGGCTTCAAGATCCCAGCACCGAGTTCACGAAAGATAGAGAGCGGCATCAAGTTGATTGATGCCCCCAAATCACAGAGTGCCTGGCTGAAATGGTGATGGCCGATCCTGCAGGGAATCGTAAAACTGCCCGGATCCTTGCACTTAGTGGGCATATTGGAAATGATGGCGGAGCACTCCTCGGTGAGGTCGATAGTTTTGAGACCCTCCAACTGCTTCCGCTTTGAGATCAAATCTTTCAAAAATTTGGAGTAGCCCGGCATTTGAGAGATAGCTTCAATCAGTGGTATGCTCACTTGCGCTCCTTTCATTATTTCCAAAAATCTGCGGAATTGCTTCTCGGATTTCTCGTTTCGCAGCCTGTGGGGGAATGGGGGGTGAACAACACTTTTCGAGGTTTGTGCCTCGCTCACGGGATGCGGCTCAATATGAATCTGAGTCAGCTTCTCGGGAGTGTATTCATTATGCTTGTCAGTGGAACACGCAAGAGGTTCCTGTCGAGGAGGATTGTCTACACTTCTCCCACTTCTCAATCGCATGGTGTTCACTGACTCAGGATGCTGACTTGCAAGCCCAGAAACGACATCGGACAGAGTCCCTATAGTAGAGCGAAGCTGTTGGATTGCGTCCGATTGGTCATTCATTTTGTTCAATACCCCGACCACCAAAGTTGCTAACTGTTCTGGTTGCTCTGGCGGCGAAAAATCCGCTGCTCCTTTGAATGTCACGGCATTAACTGCAGCAGTACTTGGGGAGCGAATGATATGACTCCAGTGCTGACTGGTGTGAACAACATTCACGACCACTTCCCACGCGTCTTTCCCCGATTTATTAAACAGGGCCCCTCCAGCTGCCATATCAAATAGAAGACGAAAATTATCCCGCACTCCGAAATAAAAAATCTGAATATAGAAAGCTTCTGAAAGATCTTCACGGTAGCATCCCCTATGCAAGGATTGGAAACGCTCCCAAGCATCAACTAACGTCTCCTCCTTCCCCTGTCCAAAGGTTACAAGTTCCCTGTACTTGTCCAAGGCTTGGGTACGATGTTGAAACTCTTGCAAAAATCTCCCTTCGAATTGTTTCCATGTGATCACCTCTCTTTTCCGGATATCCCAATACCAGCTTTTGGCTTTTTTATGCAAGGAGAATGAAAATGCCAGAATCTTTTGCAGGTCGTTTTCAACTCCACTGAATACACATGTGTAATAGATTGCTAAAAAGTCCTGCATGTGTTGCACCGCGTCTTCATGCTCATCCCCGCTGAACTTGCAGTTCCCAGACATGTACTCAATGACGTCGGGGGAGATCCTGAAGTCATGATTGTTTCTTTCTGCTTGATCCCTTAAATCATTTAAGCTTCCCTGATAGATGCATTCCTGAATGGAGGTCATGCTGCGACTGCTTGCAAACAAAACGATTAGCGAACGATGGAAAAGGCAAAAGTAATCAGAAGCGCGAATCGAAAAGAAACGGAGATACCAGGGGTGAACAAGAGAGGTGAAAGAAAAGAAAATTCTCGTGCAACAAATCTTCACGCAGACGAATTCATCACATCTGCATTCCCCGGCAACGGCGCCAAAAACTTGATGCGTGTCGGCAAGTGCACCGGTCGCTGTCAAGTAATAAATGTGGAGAGTGGACTCCCCGAATGTCGGTCTCTTGAGGAATGCAGGTTGGGTGAACGAAACGCGTAGCGTGACTCTTGTTACACAAGCAAAACACACATGAAAAAGGGGGGGTTCTTGGTTGGGTTTCCTAATCTTAACAACAACAAAAAAAAAGATGCGGGTCGAAAACACCGCTTCGCAAGGTGAGATGGATGCAACAGCCACGATGCCGTGCTTCGTGAGGCGGAATGGAGTGTGTTCTAGCGCGAAAGGGTGAGGGTCGTAAACACCTCTTCACAACCGTCGTTAGCTCTTGCTAACACGGAACAAACACCTTGCGTGCGTGTGCGAGTGAGTAAGTGAGAACGGAGTGAATCACAAGCAAACCATGAAGAACAACAAGGAAACATTCATTTCAACAAACATCATCATAATATTCGAGTTTACACGGCTCAACGAGTACAATGGAGGAAAGAGGAAAGAAATAACCGATGGTGAAGACTAGCGGCCGTTCACGGCCGGAATGGTAGGTTGTCGGGCTACCTCCGGACTCGGGCGGACTATGCTTCCGGCGTAGAGAGCTGTCACGATCTCCCTACGAAGCTCCGTCGTCTTCGACTTCAGGTTCCTTCTTCTTCTCACCGGGCGGAATGAGAGAATGGTTGCTTGGAGGCTTGCGGACGATGGAGAACACTAACGGACAATGGAGGAAGTCTTGGAATTGGTGGAGGAGGCTTCCCCTTGCGTAGAAGATGAAGTGGAGGCATCCCACGGTGGAGGTCGGCGGCGTACGGAACAGGAACTCTGCTCCCGGCGGCTGATAATACCCTAAAAATCGCAACAGGCGTTTAAATAGGCGCTGGAATAAATACTGCGCACGGTCATTGGCGCACGACCAGTGGTCGTGCGCACTGGAATTCTGCGATCGTGCGCGCTGCCTGGGTGGAACCTGCAAGATACAAAATTATAAAATAAAATGTTCGCACGACCAGTAGCGCACGACCGGTGGTCGTGCGCATTATCGTCGGTGGTCGTGCGCATTAGATGAAACAGAACTCATAAAATAAATGTTAAGTGCGCACGGACAGTGGCGCACGACCGGTGGTCGTGCGCACTGGAGTTGATGGTCATGCGCACTTCAGCAAACAGAACTCAAAAATTTAATGGAAAATGCGCACGAGCAGTGGCGCACGACCGGTGGTCGTGCGCACTGGCATTGGTGGTCGTGCGCACTGCACCAAACAGAACTCGTGAAAAGAAGGTTAAGTGCACACGATCAGTGGCGCACGACCAGTGGTCGTGCGCAATAGAACCGGCGATCGTGCGCAGTGTTCCTGTGCAGAATTGCACCGGGAACACTTGCACGACTCCTATTCCAGCACAACCACAGATCTAGCCACTGAAAGTGGCACTTGACAGCACATGAATACTACTAATGACAATAAGCACGAAAATCACACCAAAGTGGGCCTAGATGTGCACCTAGCATGGATTATCAAATATAAGCTATAACAAGGCTATAGTGCGGTGAATTGACTAAATAACGGCCCGGATGAGTCCATAAATGTGTATATGATCAGGACTCATCAAGTATCGAGATCAAGCATATTTTCATTCGTGAGAAGGTGCTGGAGGGGTCTCTTTCGGTCGAGCATGTCCGGAGTCAGGACAACATTGCTGACATTTTCACAAAGGCGCTGGCGAAGGGGCCGTTTACTCGGCTAAGGAGTTTACTTGGGCTGTTTTCAACTTCCCACTTCAAGGGGGAGTGTTGAAAATGTTGATGTGGAAGTTTGTGAAGTTGGCATTCTGGGGGGAGACCGCGCAGTCTGGTCTGACTGCACGGTCTTATGGTCTCCTCTAGCGGTCTGACCTCTGTGGTCTAGCCGTGGTCTATTCGGTGTGACCGACGTTCTTCTGTCCAAGGGTGCCGAGGTGAGGCCGCGCGGTCTGGTCGTGTGACCGCGTGGCGAGCTGTTCGTCTATTCGGTGTGACCGCATGATCTGGTGCTTGTGATCGCGTGGTGTGGGGGCAGCCCAGTCTGGTGGCTATCCAGTTTCTTTGTGGTGCGCGCAGACTAAGGTTTTCTTAGTCGCGCAGTCTCCGGTTTGTGTTTGCATAGCTGGTCCTTCGGCGTTCAGCTGGTATATGCGGTCACTGTTGTTTGGTCGACTTGGTGGGCTATTGCCCTAGTAGTCTTGGTGTGTTCGTGATCTCTGGAGGAGGTCGGGTGGCGAACACAGGTTGTGAGCATCATGACCGGGCGAGTTGTCATGATCGCGCGGCTTCTGTTAAAGTCAGCGAGCTCACTAAGCAGGAGGATCTTTTGCTGATCGCGCAGGTTGACCAGTCTGGTCGCGCGATCAAGGGTGGTGACTCTATCTCATAGGGAGGTGACTGGATCAGGTCGCCCGCCTATAAATAGGAGTCACTGTAGCAGCAAAATTAATCGCACCAAGTGTAAGCTGAGCTCGCGTCCTGTTCTTGCGGTCTCTTTTTGTGACCTGCCAGCTAACTGATCGAACTTGTCTTGTGCAGCTTCTGTGGATTGTGCAGGCAGTAGCGGTCACCTCCTCTTCTGAAGGTGTTCGGGCGGTCTCGCGGCTTGCAGTGCGGGTTGCTGGAGTTCGGGAGGATCAGTGGAGTTCGGGAGTTCGCGGGGTTCCCAGTTGGTGTTATTCAAGGCGCAAGCAGGTAGTTCGGGCGGTCTTGTTTTCTAGCCGAGTGGACTGTCAGGTCGAGCGGTCAGGCGGTCTCAGTTGGCAGGCCGCTGGTTATCCTTTCAGCTTGTTTTTCTCTTCTGTTTTTTGTGTACAGGCGAAATCATGTCTCGCCATGTATACCTCGCCCTGTAATGAAGAATTTTGCTTGATCAATAAAGATTGTGTTTGCTTCATGTCCTTTTGGTTGTTGTCTTGAACTTTGAGTTATACTATTCCTCCTCACTCCTAGATCTACAGAAAATTTCACAATGAATACCCATTCTGCGATGTGTTGGTCATTCAGATGGCGATCGAGAACTTCACCGTCTCCCAGATCCTTGTGGATAACGGGAGCTCGGTCAACGTCATCTTCAAGAAGTTGTTTGACGAGATACAGGTTAAGGCACGGAGGGTGTTAGCCTCGGATGGCCCGTTGTTTGGGTTCTCCGGGGAGAGGAAGGAGGTAGAAGGGGGAGTGGGACTCCATGTAATCTTGGGAGGGCAGTCCAAGAATTCCCGCTTTGTCATAGTGGATGCCCCCAGCAACTACAATGCCAACTTTGGACGGCCGCTCATTAGTGTGTTTCGCTCCGTCCCCTCCACCTTCCATCAATGCCTTAAGTTCAACGCGGGAGGAGTCCAAGTTCGGATAAGGGGAGATCTGATGGTGGCCAGGCAGTGCTATGTGACTACCGTGAACACCATCTCTTGGATGGCCGAGGCAGAAGAATGGGATCAGGAGATGGAGGAGTTGGTAAGGCTCGAGGAGGCAGGGGAGGAAGAAAGGAGAGGAGAGGAAGGGGAGGCCCAGGAAGGAGGGGCGAAAGTGCTGATGGTGGTGGAGGAGGAGAAGGAGAGGAAAGAAGAAGACGACGAGGCCTGGGAAGGAGGGGCGGAAGATTTGATGGAAGTTCGGGAAGGGAGAAAGGAGGAGGAGGCTGAAGTGCTAGCTCACGGCGAGGAGAAAAAGGGTGATTGTGGGGAGCAGTCCCGGCTGGAGGTCGTGGATGAGGTTGTGGAGCTCGAGGTCACCACCCGAGCAGGGGTGGTGGAAAAGTCAAGATTAGCAGGGAGCTCAGCCCAGAGTAGCAGAAGCAAATCCTGGCCTGCGTGCAGGAGAATGTGGATGTCTTCGCCTGGAGCGTGGCAGAGATGCCCGGGATCGATACAGATGTGGCTTGTCATCACCTTGACCCCTGTGCCCGACCCATCTGTCAAAAAAAGAGAGTCGTTGCTGACAAGCTGGAAGGGCCCATCCGAGATGAGGTGGGCAAGCTCCTCCAAGCGGGGTTTGTATCGGAGATCCAGTACCCAGGCTGGGTCTCCAATGTGGTTATGGTAAAGAAGGGGGAGGTAAGTGGAGAATGTGCATTGACTTTTCTTTACTTAATAAATCATGCCCCAAGGATTGCTACCCCTTGCCCCGAATCGATGCTTTTACAGGTTATCATAATATCTGCATGCACCCCCCCCCCCCCCCCCCCGACGTCAAGGATGTCTCTTTCATCACGGGGTATGGATGCTATTGTTACAAAATGATGCCCTTCGGGTTGAAAAACGCAGGGGCGACATACCAACGGATGATGGACAGGGTCTTCCAAGAACAGAGGGAGAGGAACCTGGAGGTCTATATTGATGATCTCATGATAAAGAGTCGAGACCTCGAGTCCCACCTCCGTGACCTTGAAGAAACTTTTGGGACATTGAGAAAATTCAAGATGAAACTCAACCCCCAGAAGTGTGTCTTCGGGGCTAGCCATGGAAAGTTTCTAGGCCACATGCTCACCCCGGCGGGAGTGGAGCCTAATCCAGACAAAGTTAAGGTCATCATAGAGTTGGGGTCACCAAGGAATGCGAAGGAGGTTCAACGCCTCACGAGGAAGTTTGTTGGGCTTAGTAGGTACCTTTCCAAGGCGGGAGAGAAGTGTGCACCCTTCTTCAAGGTGTTGCGGGGGAACCAAAAGTTTTAATGGACCCTTGAGTGTGAGAAGGCTTTTCAAGCGCTAAATGAACAATTGACCCAAGCTCCATTGATGCAAGGGTCGATACAGGGAGAGGACTTGTCCCTATACCTGGGGGTAGGCCCCGAGGCAGTAAGTTCAGTGCTTGTCTGGGAAGAAGGTAGGAGGCAACTCCCAATCTACTATGTTAGCCGAGTACTGAGGAAGGCGGAGTTTTGGTACCCCATCCTAGAGAAGCTGGCCTTCGACTTGGTGGTATTGGCCCGGAAGCTCCGACCTTATTTCCAAGCGCATCTGATCAAGGTGGTGACCGACCACCCCCTTCGCAAAATCATGGAAGGGTGGAGCACTCCAGAAGGCTGGCCAAGTGGTCAGTGGAACTAAGTGAATTCGATATCGCATACGTGCCCAGGTTGTCCATAAAGGCCCAAGCGGTGGCGGACTTTTTGGAGGACTATGTGGCCGAGGTGGAGGAGTCCGAGCTACCCAACCCAATGGCCTGGAGGATGTTGGTCGACGTGGCCCCAGGAAAGCATTCCTTTGGGGGAGGGGTGGTTTTGGTAAGCCCCCAAGGGATGAGGATCGAGCAGGCAATCAATATTCACTTCCCCCTCACCAACAACCAGGCTGAGTGCGAGGCAGTGATAGCAAGCTTGCGGCTAGCCCAGGAGTTGGGAGTGCAAGAGGTGGAGGTTTCGACAGACTCCATGGTGGTGGCTTTCCAGGTTAGGGGGAGTTCGAGGTAAAGGAGTCGACTCTTCAGCGGTACTTGGAAAAGGTCAAGGGGCTCATAGGGCAATTCCGGACCTTCTCGATCCGTCACGTGATGAGAGAGGAGAATGTTGCGGTGGACCTCCTGGCCAAGTTCGGTCCCAGGGCAGGGGGAACGGTGTCGGACCTCTTCCAGCCATCCATTGGGGAGGGGGAGCTGATGGAGGTGGACCAGTGGGCGTCATGGATGGGCCCCTTCATCACCTTCCTGACATCGGGGAAGTTCCCCGAGGGGGATGTGGATAAGTGGTGCTTCAGGTATAAATCAGCATATTATTCCTTGCATGCAGGAGGACTATACAAGAAAACGCTCTCGGGACTCCTAGCCCATTGTGTAGCAGAGGAGGAAGTCCCAAGGGTCCTGGAGGAAATCCACCCGGGAGAATGTGGCAGCCAGAGTGTTGAGGCAAGGCTACTTTTAGCCTACCTGTTGTATCGGTAGGCGCCCTTATAGGGGGGGGGGGGGGGGGGGGTGAATAAGGGTTTTAAAAATTTATATTATATTTAGAAATACTTGCTTATGATAAGAGATCAAAATAGTGATTTTGAATAAAGATCTAAATTGTTTTATAATGAAGGAGAGGATAGTAAACAATTTATAGAAATGAAGATCAAATCAATTTTATTACACAAAGATAGACATGATTATTATTAATAAAATTGATTACAAAATTAGATTTCAATGACGCTAGAAATCAAAGAGAAATATGAAAGACTCTTTTTGTTTTCTATACCGACTCGTATCTCCACGAACCGGTTGGCTTTAGCCGTTCCTTCCCCGGATACAGCCTCAAGCCGCTCTAGCCAACCCTTCCTCGGATATGGCCTCGAGCACCCCCTAGACCTAACCTAGATCTACTCGCCAACACGAGGTGAATTTCTGCCCTAAGTCCTACCCAGACCTAGTCGCCAACACGAGGCGAATTCTCTAACGGTTACAAATGATATGAAATTAAATAGCAACAACAATATTAAAAACTCCCTCTAAGAAACTTATGAAATCGGAGATGAACGATCGTTGTAGAATAAGCGAGGTTGAAGCGATCCCTCTTCGGATGTAGCGTGACGAAGTCCTCCTTCAAAAACTCTCTAAGCGTTTGGTGGGAGATCAACTCTCGGCCATATAAGGCTTTGGAACTCTGGCACAAGACTTCTCTCAGGAATCAGAAAGCCAAACGAGAAGAGAAGGGTCCATTTTATAGCCTTAGCGCTAGCGCCTGCGCTAGTGCAACCACCAGCGCTATCCCATATTAGGACATATTCTGCGCGGCAGAATCTTCAATCCGAGGAAACATTTCTCTCTTGCCTTCTGTGCTCCGCGCTACTGCATGCGCTATCGGCTACCGCCAGGCGCTAGATCCTTCGATATGTGCTCCCAGAATTACGCTAATCATTGCTAGCATCGGGCGCTAGGTGCTACCGCCGGCGCTAGTGGGACTGTTGGATTTGATGGCTCAAATTTGGGGGAAACCTTCTTATGTAATCCTTGAGTCATATGGACTTTGTTTTCCTGCACACTTAAACACACAAGATCAAATACACATAGGATTTGTTATTCTCAAACCTAGGAGATGCGGAAGACCATGTTCCAACAAATTCCCCTTTTTGATAATAACAAATCCATTAATGATAAATCAGAGCGTTAATATAAGCATGATGTAACCTACTTGTGTGTGTGTGTGTGTGAGTGATGACTTAAGACAAATAGTGATATTAAATTTTAGAATTGCTCCCCCTAAATACATGCTCCCCCTAAGTGAATGCTCCCTAATAGGTAAGCTATCATCTTTAATTAATCAAGTTAGTTTTTCATTTTGATAGCGGATTTTATTTATCATGGAAGATCTCCCCCTTTTGTTATTAGCAAAAGTGGGTAAGGAAACAAAACACAGAACAGTTTTGATTAGAGGATAAAGGCATGATCGATCTTTTAGAGAGAATGAAATGATAAGGAGTTTTAGAATAATTTTTATAGAGATAGATCAGAGTTTTTAGCTTAAAGATGAACAATATAACATTTGCCAAGTAATCAATATTATAATGTTAGTTTTCCCCTTTATATAAGAGTTTTAAGCATAAAAAGGTAATGATTTCCAAATAGCCAATCTACCCAGACAATCTTTCTACACCCTATCCCCGTACTAAGTGACTAATGGGCATGAGGAGCTGCATACATGCCGTAGGTTGGGGTGTTAGTCCCATATGCAAACACTAGACAAAACTTATCCTAGCACTCTTTCCCCCCAGTGCCTCGCAAGGCCCCACTGGAACCCTCCCCGGTTAAGGACAAGACATGACTTAGAGGTCAGGTAATCTAATGTCTACAACCCTACGCCCCCGTTATGGTGAGATATGAAGTTATGGATAATTATTATTGGAAACATTTAAGCATTTTAAATCTAATGATAGGTACATAGCCTATGGATTTTTATTTTTATTTGAATTTTTTTTGAAACAAACAACTCACGTAGCTATTTTGAAATCCATTAATGAATCAGAGTTTTAGCATTATAATATTTGTGTTAGAATAACCAATATAAATTCTACCAAGCAAGTCTACCATTTGTTGAAAAAGGAATTTTGGTATTTAAGACTTTGATATAAGCACGAAAGCGTAAGGTAGAAATTTATGGTGATGATGCGGAAGACTTATAGAAACACAAGAAAACATCTTTTTATAAACATGATAATTCATAAGAAGATATATGAGTTAAATTCCAAAGATGAAGATGTTTTTTGTAAATCATTTTGCATTTAAAATCTTTAATTTTGACAATAAAATAACCAAGCATGAAATAATGTTTTCAAAAAATAAATTACTGCAACGTTATATTAATTCACAAATTCAACACATACAAAACATTGTAGAGAGCATGCTAGGTTATCTAGTGCATTTTATAAATAAAGAGTAGTATAGAATTAGCATTAGGATCCAATACTCATGAGAAGAAGTGTTATGAAAGATAATGATGTGCACATAGGTGTATTTTGAATAAAGTAAACAAATGTTTTAATCAAAAATACAAGAAATATGTAAAGTAAATAGCACAATAAAACACAAATAATTTTACTTCCACACACTTCAGTGCACAAACAGAATGTACAACTACTAAGGTGCTTTGCACACACAATGCTCATTAAGACTTATCAGGGTGCAAAGTAGTGTTTGGGGGATCACATATTTTATTTTATTTTAATATTGAAACTAGTGATCCGGTGTACTTAAGAGTAAGTAGTTTTTATTTTGAAAGAAAGATAAGGTTTGCACAAGACACTTTACTATTCTTTCCAAGGTGCTCAACCTCACAACGCTTATTAAGACTTATCAGGAGGTTCAAGCAGTGCTTGGTGGAGTTATCTTTGTCACTTTATTTTATGATTTTTTTTGTACAAAGTTCTCCGAATACACTTGTTTTGCAAACCAATATAATTTATGAAAACATAACCACTTTTCTTAACTTTTAAAAGTGCAAACAAAGGTTGTGTAGGTAAGATACTTGTGCAATTTTAATTCATTGTACTATTACAAAACATATACAAGCATTCTTAGATTGATACCATATGTAGACAATGCCAAAATAAGTGAGTGAATAAATACCATTATCAAACATAAAACACTTACTCATACTTAGAGGCATGCTAAGCTTAGTTCTATACAACTTTTACAATACAATTTTATGTACAAATGAGTAGAAATATCAAAGCATGATAAAAACAATGTTCATCGTAGTTTGAAGGAATGAATTGTAACATTATAGAAGGTCTAAATGATGGGTTAAATAATGCTTGATTTTCAATGAAGTCCATACAGTATTTTTGATATTTTGAAGAATAATTTTGATTTAAGGTTTGAACTCATAAGATTTATCTTGGACTTCCCGAGGACTACCTTATGAGGGGTTCGCCCTGTACTAGGAGATGTGATGTGATGGTAGCCCAAATCTCCCTTTCACTATAAGATACATGTAAATAGAAAAGTTAAGTTCAAAAGATAACTTTTTATACTTGTTTTTGTTTTATATTTTTGTATTTGATTTTTGCATATAGAAATAGAAATCAAAGAAATAACCAAAGAAAGGAAGTAAGAAAAATATTTTTTGTAATTTGGCTTTTGTAATTTTGTATTTTAATTTTTCAAAAATCAATTATAAGCATAGATGCAAAAATGAGTAGTAGATATAAAATAATATATTTTTAGTGATTTTTCAGAATTTTAAAATTACAGAAAATCGGACACTCGAGCTAGCGCCGATGATATGTCTTAGCGCCTGCGTTAGCTCACAGAGAGTGCTTATTGTGTGTATTTGGCCCAAATTTTCTTCGATTTTATTTCCGATTTCACTTAATTATGACTGAGCAATATAAGACCTATCTATTACAGTGAAATTTTTTGAAGAAAATGCAAAACTTTGCGGAAGTTAAATTTTAACTCATGAGGTCAAAACCCAAATTATGATTCATGTGTTTTAAAGAGTTTTTGAGAGATGTCCACACGTTGTTACATGTTAATTCTCCAAATTTGTCGATGAAGTCTAACGTACTTAATAGCCTAATAACATGATTTAATTAAAATATCTTATAGCAAATTTATAGTTCAATTTATATGAATACTATATGATAATTAAAGGTAATGATTTAAATAGTAATAGATTGGTCATCAAAATAAAATATGATTTTGAATTTTGATTTATTTGATTTATAAACTCATTAAGTTTTAAGAGATAAGATCATATTTCCAATAATATATAAGATGACCATAACATGATAGCTTAAAAAAATAGGAAAACGAAAAGAAAAATAAAGAGACATTAAAGCATATCATGAAGTAGAAAATTTGTATATTTCATTTTTGAAAATATTCTACTTCATACATTTGGTGATACCTAATGAATAAGAGATTTAGGTATCCAAAGGGGACCAAGTGTGGTGGTTCCTTTGGGTACCCAAATATACCGTGTAGGTTTGTGGGTAGATATTGATGAATGGGTCCTTTCATGTGAAGTTAATGTTTCAGTTTTAATTTTGAGCCTCCATTCAAATCTTGGTTTATTGTTATTCTTATGCATCAAATTTCTATTTTGATTATCTTTATTTTGAAAATTATAATTGGAAGTATGATTCATAGGAAATTTTTGTTTTATTTTAAAGTTGGGAGAAACATGATTTTGTAAATAATGGTGATTTTGATTTTGATTTACAAATCCTTTGTGTTCCTTACTCCCATTATTAAACTTAGTTAAGATGTTCATATTCATATTCAACTTGTTTTTAGATATAGTTTATATTGTGAATTTGTATTTATAATTTTCATAAGCAAGTTGAGTTTTTCGATTTTAATTCATCATTCTTGATCTTTAGATTATGCCTAGCTTTATTATAAGCTATTGTCCTATTTTTAAGAGTAGAAACAATAGAGTCAATATGATTTTGATAGTCATTTCTAAATTCCTCAAATGTTTCGTCCATCTCTTTGATTTCAATTTTATAACTTTTGCATGTAGCACAATCACTTTTTAAAGATGGATTTTCTAAAGATAATTTTTCATTTTGTTCTTTTACAATTAATAGTTCTTTCTCAAAATCCTTGAATATTTCTTTAATATTATTACAAACAAAACACGGTTTTATATTTTCAATTAAAGTGCAAGGTGGAGAATAATCAAACACATCAATCTTTGTTTTTACATTAATTTTAGCTTTTAAGTTTTTATTTTCTAAACGTAATTTTGAATTTAAATTTTTTAATTTCTTAATTTTACGCTTAGAAGTTTGTAGCAATTGTAATGCAGAAACAGAATTGCAAAAGATAGAGTTTGATTTCCTTACATCGCTTTTGGACGCAATGAGATTTGAGCATAGAGTTCCTTTGTTATCTTTATCTTTTTGGCATTCGTCTTCCAAAGACACGATTTCTTCTTTTCCACTTGATGTGCTCTCCATTGATTCATCATGAGAGGAGCTTTCTTGAACATCTTTGTATGCTTTTATGTTCTCCAATTCTTGCGTTTGTTTTATACCTGTAGAGGGAGAATCATAAGTTATTTCAAGAAAATTCCACATCTCGTATGCAGTAGGAAAAGTATGAATGGGTTTGGAAATATTTTTATCTAACGCACAAAATTGACTATTCATAGATTTTGCATTTAAAACCATTTTGTTTTTATTTAATACGCTAGGTGGCTTTTTAATAGTAATATTCCAAACTTTTTCATCTAATGCTTAAAGAAAATTTTTCACTACTATTTTCCATCCTTTATAATTTCTTGCTTCAAATAAAGGTGGTTTAAGAGATTTTTCTTCTTCATAAAAATTTACCCCACTAGTAGAAGCGAGATCATGAGACGCCATTATTCCTGGTTGTTAAGCCGATTGGAATAAAACCGCTTTGATACCACTTGTTGGATCGGTAGGCGCCCTTAGAGGGGGGTGAATAAGGGTTTTAAAAACTTATATTATATTTTGAAATACTTGCTTATGATAAGAGATCAAAATAGTGATTTTGAATAAATATCTAAATTGTTTTATAATGAAGGAGAGGATAGTAAACAATTTAGAGAAATGAAGATCAAATCAATTTTATTACACAAAGATAGACATGATTATTATTAATAAAATTAATTACAAAATTAGATTTCAATGACGCTAGAAATCAAAGCGAAATATAAAAGACTCTTTTTGTTTTCTATACTGACTCGCATCCCCACGAACCGGTTAGCTTTAGCTGTTCCTTCCCCGGATATGGCCTCAAGCCGCTCTAGCCAACCCTTCCCCGGATATTGCCTCGAGCACCCCCTAGACCTAACTGAAAGTATCTAGTTGCGACCTAAATCACCTAGAGGGGGTGAATAGGTGGTTTCTATAGCTTTTTGCAGAATTAAAAATATAAGAAGTAAGGCACACAGAAAACCAAAGAGCACAGATTTATAGTGGTTCCCCGTTCTTGGGTAGTCCACTTTGCACCTCACCTATCTTGAACGACCGGCTAGACTAGGCTACTTCACTATTCTCGGATTAAAAATAATCCTACAACTCGGAGTCAAACTCCTACAATCTCGGAGAACAAAATCTCCTACAAACTCGGAGAACAAACTCTCCTACAAATCGGAGCAAACCACTCCTACAACTCGGAATAGAATTCCTACAACTCGGAGGCAAACCTCCTACAAAAATAATGAAGGGTTTTACAAAATATAATAAAACTTTAGATGAAGTTTTATTTTTTCAGATCAAAGAGAAATAAATCTCTTGAAGAGGTTCTTCTTTCAAATCAACAAGAAATGAATTTCTTGAGGATGTGCTGCTTTCAGATCAAAGAGAAATAAATCTCTTGAAGAGGTTCTTCTTTCAAATCAATAAGAAATGAATTTCTTGAGGATGTGCTTCTTTCAGATCAAAGAGAAATAAATCTCTTGAAGAGGTTCTTCTTTCAAATCAACAAGAAATGAATTTCTTGAGGATGTGCTGCTTTCAGATCAGAGAGAAGTAGATCTCTTCTTCCAAAATAAATAATATCAGTCATTTTAGAATGCAGGAAGAAGGAAGCTTGAAGTCGACTGAGGCTTGATCTGAAACTGTCAAATGCTCTTAGCAAGGAAGAGCAGCAGAAGTTCTTTCTATCGAAGAGAGAAACTTGTATCTTGAAAGAATGGCTGACTGTCAACTGGAAGGAGAGAAATATTTTTTTACGATCAATCTTGGACGGGGAGAATAGAAGAGAATAAATATCCTCTGTAATCAACAGCTGTACACAAGAGAAAGAATAGAATCTCTTCCAATGGCTATAAGCATTAATTAGGGAAGATTAATTCTCCAACAGTTGGAAGCAAGAATTAAGGAAGATCTCTTTCCACGGCTATCAGCAGGAATTAATGAAAATTAATCTCTAACAGCTGCATGCAGAAATTAAGGAAAACATTCCTTAAATCCGATCGGGTTTGAATTATCTTGAATATTTGAAACAGCACTAGCAAAATGTCGATCTGGGAAGATTTCGTCGAACGGAACAGTGTTCGATGAAATTTAAATAAATTAGTCGAACGGTGGTCGACAAAATCTGTTCAGCTATCAGCACACCTGATATCGAATAATAACAGCAATCGACGAATTATAACCAAACAGCGCTCGACGAAATGCTGATAAACTGTGTTCGACGAAATACTAAAAAGCTGCGTTCGACGAAATGTCTTCAGCTAACAGCAAGCCAGTGAACTAAGAAATCCATATTTCGTCGAACAGCGATCGACGAATTTTGTTCGACCAATCTGCGTCCGACAAAAATTTCAGTTCGTCGAACTGAGTTCGACGAATTTTCCATAATTCGTCGAACGAAATTTTCTTAAGAAATTTTTCCAATTTCTTTCCTTTCTTCCAATTTTCAATATCAGCAGCAACTCCCTCTTAGCTCTTCCTTTGTGTTTGAATATGAAGTACATCCCAATAGAGAGATTCCACATGAGTCAACACTTTGGTCCATACAATGAGGAATTACATTGCATAGGCATGTGTTTAGTGACTCATTGAAACCTGACATTGGTTTGTACTTAACCATTTAGAACCTGCAAACACATAACTGAAAATACCATCAAATACAAAATCAATTCATCTTAGTTTAAGGGATACTTCTTCAAATCAAGGTTATTGTGGTTACAATACCCAACAATCTCCCCCTATTTGAAGAAGTCAGAACCCTATCTACTAAGATGAATTTCACACAAAAAACTAATAAACACAAGCAAAGATAATTATCAAAGAGAAAGGAATAGCAAAATTTTATACAGAAATAATATAAAAAGATTTTAAAAGTTAACAAGCAGTCACAACACATTTCTCAAGGCATCTTGTCCTTCTCCAACTTGGCCTTCTCTAACTTGCTCTTCTTCAACTGCCTGACAAAATAAGCCTTGGGCTTTGGGTAATACTTTGGAGGAGGAGGAGGAGCATCTGGGTTGTTGTAGCCATGCTCATTAAAATGAATTTTTCTTTTCAGCTTTGATGCTTTCAGCTTGTTGATTTCTTCTTGATCATAATAGTTCTGAGGAATTTCATTTGAAATCTCTATCAGATTATATGTGTCTAGGATAGATTTTTTGGAAATTGGACTCCAGTTTCTATTAATATTTCTTCTTTCCTTCCTTGGCTCTCTAATAGCTACGTCAGCTCCCTTTCTTTTCCTTCCAGCCTTTGGCTTTAAATCTGGAATCTTTGATGATTTTGCACTTTCCTCCTGGACAGGCTTCACATCTGGATGCTTTGAGGATTTTTCAATCTCCACCTGATCAGACTTTATAGGAGGAACAAAAGGTGGCTGATTTTCAAAGACTTGCTCAGGATAATCTTCTTGAGTTTGAGCATATTGCTTTCCTGTGAAGACATTATGAAGCCATCCAGCATTTTGAGATTGATACTTGTTGCTTTCCTGAAATCTGGTCTCTACTGTACTGTTTAAATCAACCAGCTTGGCTGCCATAAATTCCTCCCCCTTTCTAACTTCTTCATGAAGGGTTTGGATAACCTTTTCAGAGAAACTTTTAATAGTAGAGTAGAGTATTTGATTATTTGCCTCTTGTGATCTCAGCAACATATCTTGACCTCTGTCTACCTTATTAGCTTGTTCATATAGAGAGAACATTCCTTGTGCAGAGAGATTCATAGCCTCATCAACTTTGTCAATTTTTTCATCAAGTGCTCTTCTTAGAACACCCATATTATGATTGACAGTTGCCAGACCATTATTGACATCCTTTTAAACTTCTGAAATTTTGTTGTAAACAAGCTTGAGAGAAAACTTTATGTGATCTGCTTGAGTCCTGAGCAAATCCTCAATAGAGTGCAGCAAATCACTTGGAGAAAGTGCTGCAGGAATAGGTCTTGAAGAATTGATATCCTTGAGGGATTCTTGTTCTGGAGAAATAGGATGATGCACAGAAAGCTTATTCTTAAGAGAGACATATGGAGAAACTGCTATGGACTTACTCTCTTCTTGATCTAAATCCACTGTTCTGCTATTCTCCCCCTCAGACCTTGCAATTTCTTCAGTAGAAAAAGATTCAGAAGCATGAAGTTCACCATTACCACCATTATATGGAGCAGAGCCAAAACCTGCACTCTTAATCTCTCCCCCGACATCAAAAAACCCATGACTGTTCTGCTTTGACATGTCGAGAGAGATGAAGGAGAGCAGCAACAGTTTGCGGCTAGAATACAGAGCTTTGTAGTGTTCGGCTACGAAGCAGGTGTTGTGATGCGTTAACACTTAAACCTTTTTTACAAATATTTAAAAAATTTGAGAGATATGGGCGCGTACCTGATTTATGAAATAAATCTTTGGATCCAATATAGGTGAGAGAAATAGAAATTTCTGTTCGAGAAGATTTTGAAATATCTGATACAAAAAAAATGCAAGCTCGTCGACGGGAAGATAGAAGAGACCGACAAAATTTGTTTTGAAAGATCTTTGAGATCGACGAAAAAAAATTTCAGGAGCGTTCGACTAAATTTGATTTGAATAATATTCTGGTCGACGAAATTTAAGAGCAGGAGGGGTCGACGAATCATGAGGTCGACAAAAATGATTCAGCTGATTTCCGATTAGTCTGACTTTGAGATCGACAAAGTTGAGGTCGACGAAATTGATGTAAATTGAGATGAAAACCCGAGAATATTGTCATTGCCTTTACTGATTCTGATTACATGATATCTTTGCCTTCAGTTTAAGATCCTTTGTCCAGCAAGCAGTCCTCCCCCCTCAATCTTTTTGTTTTCTAAAATTTTCAGTTTCTGAACTGATTGCCTAAGCATTTTTTTATTTTCTTCCTAACTTGAAGATTCCTCAATGTTGAGCATTCCAAGTTCCATTTTGAAGTAATTAAACTTTGTCTTGTCAAGTGGCTTCGTGAAGATATATGCAACTTGCTTATCTGTCCGAACATAACTGAGGTTGATGTTCTTGTTCTCCTCATGTTCTCGGATGAAGTGATAACGAATTTCAATGTGCTTTGTCCTGTTGTGAGATACTGGATTGTGAGCAATTGCAATAGCACTTGACGAATCACAATACATTGGAATTTCTTTTAACTTCATATTGTAGTCTTCCAATTGATTCTTTATCCACAATAATTGTGCACAGCAACTGCCTGCGGAGATGTATTCCAACTCAGCGGTTGATATTGCTACACAATTCTGTTTCTTGCTACTCCAGGAAATTAGCCTTCTTCCTAGGAATTGACAAGTCCCGGAAGTGCTTTTCCTATCGTCCTTGCTACCTGCAAAATCTGCATCTGAAAAGCCCGTTAGCTCGAAGTCATTACTTCTGGGGTACCATAAGCCAAGATTCGGTGTGCCTTTAAGATTTCTCAAAATCCTCTTTGCAGCGGCATAGTGAGATTCCTTAGTGTTCACCTGAAATCTAGCGCATACACATGTTGAAAACATAATGTCCGGTCTACTAGCAGTGAGGTAGAGCAAGGATCCAATTATGCTTCTATACTTGGTTTCATCAAAAGGTTTCCCTTTCTCATCCTTGTCTAGAGACATAGCTGATCCCATTGGAGTCCTCATAGAGGTTGCATTCTCCATTCCGAATTTCTTAATTAACTCTTTGGTAAACTTCGTCTGAGAGATGAAAATTCCATCTTCAGATTGCTTTACCTGAAGTCCTAAGAAATACTTCAGCTCTCCCATACTACTCATTTCAAATTTCCCTTGCATCAAGTTAGAAAACTTTTTGCAGAGGTTATTATCAGTAGATCCGAAGATAATGTCGTCGACATAGATTTGCACTAGCAAAATCTTGTCTTTTACTTCCCTAAAAAATAATGTCTTATCTATCTTTCCTCTTGTGAACTTGTTCTCAAGAAGAAAGCTAGAGAGCGTCTCATACCAAGCTCGGGGAGCTTGTTTGAGACCATATAAAGCTTTCTGTAAGTAATATACATAATCAGGTAGAGAGGAGTCAACAAAACTTGGGGGTTGTTCTACGTATACTTCTTCCTTTAGATCACCATTAAGGAAGGCTGACTTCACGTCCATTTGATATACCTTGAAACCTTTGTGAGCAGCATATGCTAGAAATAACCTGATTGCTTCGATTCTTGCCACGGGAGCAAAAGTTTGATCGAAGTCAATCACTTCTTCTTGTCTGTAGCCTTGAGCAACAAGTCTGGCCTTGTTCTTGATGATTACTCCTTCTTCATCCAACTTGTTTCTGAAGACCCATTTTGTTCCAATGATGTTTTGTCCTTTGGGTCTGGGTACTAGCTTCCATACTTTGCATCTTTTGAATTGATTGAGTTCCTCTTGCATAGCAATGATCCATGAGGCATCGTTCTTTGCTTCATCGAACTTTTTGGCTCAATCTGAGAAAGAAAGCTCAAGTGCAAGACTTGGTTAGCAGTACCTCCTCTGGTTCTAACCCCAGCATTAGGTTCTCCAATGATTTGATCAATAGGATGATTTCTTTGATGTCTGATCACCCAGTTTCTTCCAGGTACATTGTCAACTGGTACATCTGCTTGAGGCACTTCTTCCACTTCTTGGAGCTCTTCCTCTTGAGATTCTTCCTCATGTGGAATTTGAATTTCTACTTTTGTAGACCTTGAAGTATCTTTATTGGGTGCTTCTTCCAAATTGAGTTCTTTGAATTTTGAACCTGCATCTTCAACAAATACACTAGAGGAGCTGTTGTGAAGCATACCCGTCTCATCAAAAATAACATTGCAAGTTTCTTCTACAACTAGGGTTTTCTTGTTGAAAATCCTATATGCCTTACTATGGCTACTATAGCCTACAAAAATACCTTCAAAACATTTTTCACTAAATTTAGTTTTGTAATGTTTCCCATTGTTAAGTACAAAGCACTTACTACCAAAAATTCTAAAATAAGACAAGGTTGGTTTCTTTCCCTTTAGAAGTTCATAAGGTGTCTTATGATGGTTCTTGTTGATTATTGCTCTGTTTTGCACGTGGCAAGCAGTGTTGATACCTTCAGCCCAGAAGTATTCCGGTAATGAAGAATCACTCAACATTGTCCTGCAGGCCTCTATGAGTGTTCTATTCTTTCTCTCGGCAACTCTGTTTTGTTGTGGAGTACGAGGAGAGGAAAACTCATGAAAGATACCTAGGCTTTCATAAAATTAGGTCATGGCCCCAGACTTGAATTATGTGCCATGGTCACTTCTGATTTTGACCACAGAACATTCCAGTTCATTCTGAATTTTCCTGACGAATGCTGTGAAAGAATCGAAGGTGTCTGACTTGTGTTTCAGAAAGAATACCCAAGCAAAACGTGAGTAGTCATCAACTATAACCAAAGTATAAGCTTTGCCTCCTAATCTTTTGACTGGCATGGGACCAAACAAGTCCATATGGAGAAGATATAAACATCTGGTAGAAACTTTTCCAATGATGCTCTTAAAGGTAGCCCGAGTCTCCTTACCCATTTGGCATGCATGACAAGGTCTCTCTTTAATGCACTTAACATCAGGAGCATCACAAACTAAATTGTGAGAAAATAGCATACTAATAGTTTTGAAATTAATATGTGCTAGTCTCTTGTGCCATTGGTCACAAAGAAATGCACTATCTTTTGCTAAAAAGCACACTGGTGTAGAAGAGTCTAAACATAGAAAATTCAAGCAGAAAATATTTCTACTCCGAGTGCCTGTTAAATTAGTTTCTGACGAATCAGACGACTTTATCAAACAATTGTCCTTGTAGAATTCTACCATATAGCCTTTGTCACATAGTTGACTTATGCTAATGAGATTATGTTGTAATCCTTTAACATAAGCCACGTCTGTGAAAGAGACTATACCGTTAGAAATCATACCGTAGCCTTTAGTAACTCCCCGATCAGATCCGCCAAAGATAACCTTTGGACCATCTTCTACTGGAGTATATTCTTGTAATAAGCTTCTTGTTCCGGTCATGTGTCGTGAACATCCACTGTCCAAGTACCATATAGGATTTGAATTGGCCTTTGGACATACCTGCAATTAACAATCAATTGCCCTTAGGAACCCAAACCGATTTGGGTCCTTGGCTTCTAGTTAGATGACCGCCACTAGGAATGTTAACATTGCGAGGGGTCATTCTTGCATTGTTAACTCGTGGAGTCTTGGAATTTCTTGGATTAAACCAGCAATCTATGGCAAAGTGACCAACCTTGCCACAGCACCAACAATCGAATCGATTGTACCTTCTTCTTGTCTCCTGTTTTACTTTTTGGATGTGGGGTACAACAGTAGCAGCTTTCTTGTAAGTAGCTTTCTTAGAAGTAGGGGCCTCATGGTTACAACACACACGTGGCTCCAACTTCTTCTCAACAGATTTGGGTACAGTCGATTTGATTTTTGGTGCTTTCTTTGCAGCTGATCCATGAACAAATGGACCATGATCCTTGAGGATTACTTCTTCATGAGGAGCTTTGAATGGAGACACGTCAAAGTTCCGGGGTCTGGTCCATCCTTGATATCTGTTCCTAGATTCAACATGTGTTGGTCTAGCAAAGTGACCATAGGATGCTTCAAAGTCAAATGGGTTTGTCGGAAAAAACTACCTTCCTGAATGAAGGTTGACTTTGATCAGCCTTTCCCTTTCCTTTCACGGCTCTTTTCTCAGCAGCCTTACTACTTTCATCCTCATGACCAAGGCCACTACCCTTCGCAGGAGCAGAAAATCTGTCAATGAGTGGAAGAATAGTCTTTGGCTTCGAGAAGCTTTCTACGAGCTTCCTTTCCACCATTAACTTATCTTCCAGTTCATTTATCATTTTCTCCTTCAGAGTTAATAATTCAGTGGAGCCATTTAGTTCATCTTTCAAGTTTTGAACTTCTTCTCTGAAGGGAGTCAATCTTTCGATTTCCTCCTTCAGTTCCGATTCCAAAGTCTTAAGAGATGCAATCTCTTTTGACTGGGATCTGACGACCTTGCGGCACCTGTCGAATTCCTTCAAAAGGGCTTTGTACTGAGTCGTTAAATCTGATTCCACCTCTGATGAATAGCCTTCATTTGCGATGGATGCAGTCTCATTATCAGAAGCGGAAAGAGGAGTGTTAGAGTTTACATTCCCCTTGTATGAGGAGACGCTTCCTTCCTCATCTGATTGTGCCATTAGCCCAAAATAGGCTTCTTCATCTGAGCTTGACTGATCTGAGTCGCTGTCGCTCAGAGTTTTATACTTCTTAGCGAGGAAGCTCTTTTCTTTCTTCTTTCCTTTGAAAGATCTCTTTTCTTCCTTCCTTGATCCTTCCTTCTTTTTGTATGGACACTCGACTATTACGTGTCCTGGCTTATTGCAATAATAACAAATAATGTCTGTAGAAACCTGTTTGTTCGGTTTTGATTTGTACCTGTCATTAGTGTAATCTATCTTGTGATGTTCACCATCACGTCTTGATCTTCTGTGATCAGAAGTGGAGGATTGGCCTCTCTTCTGCCTTCTCTTATTTAGAATCCTCTTGAATTGCTTTGATAGAAGAGAGAGCTCTCCATCGGATATTTCTGAGTTTGACGAGCTAGTTACGGATTCATTATCCTCTTTTGATGACGGAGTTCTTACTGGTGTTATGACCTTGATTTTCTTAGATCCTTCAGCCTTCAGAGCCACGGATCTTTCCTTCTCGGATGTCCTGATGCCCTCTTCCTCAGCTTTCCTGATGCTGAGCTTAAGCTAGTTTGATAAGAGCTTTCCAAATAATATCTGTGTCTCCATAGTAGCCAACTTTCCGAATTCCCGGATAGCAATTGCCTTGGTATCCCATTCTTTCGTCAGGGATCTCAAGAACTTGTCATTCAATTCTCCGACGGTGAATTCCCGATCATAATTTCTAAGACCGTTTACGATCTTGAAGAACTTTTCATAAGTGTCTGAGATGGAGTCTCTCGGATCTTGCTTAAATGCTTCATACTCTTGATTCAGCAAAGATCGTTGATCATCTCGCACTTCTTCTGTACCTTCCATAAGAACCACAAAGGAATCCCACATTTCTTTTGCAGATTTGCAATGTATCAGATTTTGCAACATAAAATCACCCACTGCACCGGCAATGATGTTCTTGGCCTTTTTATCCAAAGCGACGAGAGCAATCTCATCCTTGGTCAATTCCAGCATTTTCTTGGCTATTTGAATATTAGAGTTTATTGAAGAAGGTTTCATGGGTACATGAGGGCCTTCTTCCACAATCTAAAAGATTCTTGGATCTGCAACTTCCATGAAGAATTTTACTCTTTCTTTCCACATCGGAAAATTCTCTTTAGTGCAGACTGGCAGCTTGACGGAATCCTTGGATTTATCCATTCCGGACATACAGTCTCTTGCAATCTAGATTTAGAGATCTTGTTCAATGTTAGCCTTTTAATGAACAACCTCCCTCTTGTTGAAACCGATTTCTCGGTCTCTGTGGAGTTCGGGGCCCTCAGCAAGCTGAGGGGCGACCAACCCTTACTTCCCCCAAGGGAGAGCTATAGGTTGAAGGTTGAGGAACTATGGACTGGACCAAGGGCTTAGTGGGGAGGTCCCGCCACATACCCGGAATCCCCTTAGGAACTTCCCCTCCCAAGCCACTACTAAGCTTGGGCACCACTGGAGGCTCTCCTCACCCAATAGAGAGAGAAGGTGGGGAGAGAGAGAGGGAGAGAGAGCTAGCCTAGCCATGAACCTCCCCCCAAATGGTGCCCCCTTGGTCCTATTTATAGGAATTTTGGATTCGGGCTGCGAATAACCAAAAACTGCCTGCAAAGTTACCAAAATGCCCCCGGATTTGGCCTGCGAATAGCCAAATCCCGTTGTTCCGCAGCGCTAAACGCAGACCAAACCCTCCCCCCAGAACTAGGCGAGAGAGGGTACCTCGCGGGGCTCGGCGAGCCGCCTAATTGGGGTGGGGCGAGAGCCGGGAGTCGGCCCCCTGCTGGTCTCGCCCCCCCTGCTGGGGCTGGGCGAGACCTAGCCAGGGTCGGCCCCCTGCTGCTGGGGACGTGGGCGGCGAGAGGAGCTCGCCCCCCTAGAGGGGGTGGGGGCGAGAGGAGCTCGCCCCCTTTGCCTTGGGGCGGGGCGAGAGGAGCTCGCCCCCCTAGGGGGGATGGGGGCAAGAGGAGCTCGCCCCCCCTAGGGTCTCGCCTCCCTACTGCTGGGGGCGCAGGGGGCGAGAGGAGCTCGCCCCCATGGAGGGGATGGGGGCGAAAGGAGCTCGCCCCCTTTGCCTTGGTGCGAGGAGAGAGGAGCTCGCCCCCCCCCCCCCCCCCCCCCCCCCCCCGGGGGGGATGGGGGCGAGAGGAGCGCGCCCCCCTTTGCCTTTGGGCGGGGCGAGAGGAGCTCGCCCCCCCCTGGGGTCTCGCCTCCCTGCTGTTGGGGGCACGGGGAGGCGAGAGGAACTCGCCCCCCTGGAGGGGATGGGGGCAAGAGGAGCTCGCCCCCCTTTGCCTTGGGGCGGGGCGAGAGGAGCTCCCCCCCCCCCCCTGGTGGATGGGGGCGAGAGGAGCTCGCCCCCCTTTGCCTTGGGGAGGGGTGAGAGGAGCTCGCCCCCCTGGGGTCTCGCCTCCCAGCTGCTGGGGGCGCGGGGGGCGAGAGGAGCTCGCCCCCCTTTGCCTTGGGGCGGGGCGAGAGGAGCCCCCCCCCCCCCCCCCCATTCTTGTCCTCAACCATTGTAGGAAAACAAGTCTTAAAGACCTCTCGGGTCCCGGGGGTTCGCTCGGTGAATTCATGGTTGTACACAATCCCCACTCTTTTCGAGCGAGGTATGCGCTCGGAAAGAAACGTCCAACCCTGCATATTCGACGATCGTCGCTGGGAACCCGGCTAGTGGTTCTACCTCAGAAAAAACATATAACCTCCCCGAGAGGTCTTCCTACCCTGCTGGCTAGCGAGACCACCTCGGGGGAAAAATACATAGACTCCCTGTACAACCCCGATATTCGCCAAGCAAGGAAACCGAGCGAGACAGGAGTTGCGAGATCCAGACCTCGCCGAGATCAGCCCCCGGCCGATGAGACCTCGGCAGACCGCCAAAATGGGCCAGCGAGGTCCTCGCAAGGCGACCCTCTAGAAGAGGCGCCGCGAGCAGTGTTTGCGAGAAGACCCGCGGGAGCTCCGTCAGCGAGGTCCTCGCAAGGCGACCCTCTAGAAGAGGCGTCGCGAGCAATGTTTGCGAGAAGACCCGCGGGAGCTCCGTCAGCGGGGTTCTCGCAAGGCGACCCTCTAAAAGAGACACCACGGGCAGGGTCCGCGAGGAGACATGCGAGAGCTCCGACAGTAAGGTTCTCGCAATCCTTCATCCCTAAATCATTAGGGTCAATTTACCCTTCTACCCTTGGTGGTCTGCCCTTAGCCTCTCCGAACAGCGGAGCTTGGCTGTTAGCAGACCCATTTGGGGTGCGGATAGTAAAATCAAAAGGCGGAATCCTGTTATTTGCAGACCAGATCAGAAAATCTATAAATAGGACCTTAAGGGCACCTTTGGAGAAAAGTCACTTCAGCTTCCCTCTCCTTAGGCTTTCTTTGGTTAGCATTTCCAGAGCTCTCCAAGGTGCCTAAGTCTCAGCTTTGGCTTGGGAGGGGAAGCGCTCAACGATCTTCCGGGTTAGTGGAGGGACCTCCTCGCTGTGACTAAGGTCTTAGTCAATTTCTTAATCTTCCGTTTACCCTCCTCGAGGGATCAGTAAGGGCTAGCCGCCCCTCATTTCGGTGAGGGCCCCGAACTCTACGAGAGACCGAGAAATCGGTTTCAACATTTTGGTGCGGTGAGCGTGGAGTGTTGCTGGTTCAAGAAAGTTCCGGAGAAGGGACATGGCGGGCGATGAAGAGCAAGGCGAGGAGTTCGGTGAGACACCTCAGGAGGCGATGGCCAGAATGCTCGCAGATTTCAGAAAGGATGTGCTCGACACCTTGGGGTTCACGGTCACAGCTCTGCGAAGCGAGTTTGCGACCCCAGCCCCTCGGGCGCCACCTCCCCCCACAACAGTCGGCGAGGAGGCACAAGGGGGGGATGGAAAGGAAGTTGTCGTTGGTCTAGGTCAGGGCAAGGAAGGGCGAGTGTTGTTCGCCAGTCCGGCGAGCTCCGTGCCGGCGAGCTCAGTGCTGGGGAGCTCCGCCCCAGCGAGCACGATGCAGGCGAGTGCGCGCCAAGAGGAAGCGGCGACGGTCGGGGTGGTTCAGGCGAGCACCTCCCTCGCGAGCACAGTCCCGGCGAGCTCAAGTTTGGCGAGCGAGCTCGGGGGACGAGTGGAGCCAGGAAGAGTGACAGGAGGGGGAAGCCCCTTTTGCGAGTTGGTGCTTTCCGCACCCATCCCGGGGGGATTTGGAGAATGGGACCGGGTGTACTACAACGGTAGAGATGACCCTGTCCAGCACCTGCAGAGTTTCGAAGACTCGGTCTCCATCAGGCCGATGTCAGATGCCTTCAAGTGTCGGCTCTTTGCCGTCACCCTCAAGGAGAAGTCCAGGGACTGGTTCCATCATCTCCCTGCAGGGTCAATCTACTCGTTCAAGGATTTGTGCCGAAGTTTTTTGCTGAGGTTCTCGACCTCAAAAAAGAGGAAGAAGGACGCTGATTCCCTCTTCGCAGTGAAGCAGGGACCCAGAGAGTCGCTGGCTCAGTATGCCGATCGGTTCCAGGAGGAAGTACAGCTCACTCAGGAGATGCCTGGGTTTGCACTCCAACTCGCCTTCATGGTCGGGTTGAAAGAGAGTTTCTTCAAGATGGCGTTGAAGAGAAAAGCCCCCGTCTCCTTTGAAGAGCTGATGGAGAGGGTGTCGGAGGAAGTCGCGAGTGAGGAAGCCAATCCGGAGCTCACCAAGAGGCTAGCAAAGCTCAGTGAGCCGGAGGTGAGGCAGCAGGAGGTCAGGAGAAGGGAAGAGCCCCGGGCCCCGGAGGAATGGAGGCCGCAAGGTGGAGGAATACAAGGGCAGGGAAGGGGTTACGGCCCAGGAAGGGGTAACCATGTCGGAGGTCAATGGAGGCCCCCCCCCCCCAGTTAGGGTGGAGGCAAGGTCCGATGCAAATGCCTCCCCCTCCCCAACAGGCCATGGCAATTGGAAGAGGAAGAGGAAGAGGAAGATGAAGGGGAGGAGAGGTGGAAACGGCAGCCGCTAGGAGGAGAAGGAATAGGGTGGCAGAGGCCGATGCAGGGGAAGTGACGTTGCCATATTGTATCTTTCATGATGTGGAAGGTCACTCGACAGACACCTGTCCGGAGTTCCTGGAAGTAAAGAGGGGCAGAGCGCCCGCGCCACCGCAGCAGCAGCCAGTAAGGATCGTGGAGGTCAAACCTCGAGAGGAGGATGAGGAAAGGTGTGAGGATAGAGCCGATATGGGAAGTAGAAGAGGGATCGGGGTGATCCATGGGGGGTTAGGGGTAGAGGCGACCCACAAGGCTAGCCTCCATACCATCTACCGCCGGAGCGTGGCTTCGACCTCCACCACTCCGCCCCCGGCCAAAAAAATCATTTTCACCCAGAAAGACATGTCGGGCTATGAGGACCCGTTCTGCGACGCGCTGGTTATTCAGACGGCGATCGAGAACTTCACCATCTCCCGAATCCTGGTGGACAACGGGAGTTCGGTCAACGTCATCTTCAAGAAGGCGTTTGACAAGATGGAGGTGGAACCCAGAAGGGTGTTGGCCTCGGATGGCCCTCTGTTTGGATTCTCGGGGGAGAGGAAAGAAGTAGAAGGGGGAGTAGGACTTCATGTCACCCTGGGTGGGCAGTCCAGAAACTGCCGTTTTGTCATAGTGGACGCCCCAAGCAGCTACAGCGCCATCTTCGGACGGCCGCTCATCAGCGCGTTCCGCTGTGTCCCCTCCACCTTTCATCAATGCCTTAAGTTCAACGACAGAGGGGTTCAGGTGCGAATCAGAGGGGATCCCAAGATGGCGAGGCAGTGCTACGTGACGGCTGTCAACACCATCTCCTGGATGGGAGAAGCGGAGGAATGGGATAAGATGATGGAGGAAGCGGCCGAGGCCGGTGGTAAAGAGGTATCCGAGGAAAGGTTGGCGGGAGATGAAGTCCGTGCCCAAGAAGGGGTAGATGAGGGACCCCGGGCGGAAGGAGAGGAAGAAGGAGAGAAGGCCCAGGAGGGAGGGGCGGAGGAGCTGATGCTGGTAGAGAAGGAGGTCGAGGAAGGAACCCAGGCTCTCACTCGTGCCGAGGAGGAGAGGGCTTGGGGAGAACAGTCCCGGTTCGAGGCTGTGGACGAAGTCGTGGAGCTCGAGGTCACCACCCGACTGGGGGTGGTGGAGAAGGTCCGGGTCAGCGGAGGTCTCAACCCGGAAGATCAAGCGGAGATTCTGGCTTGCGTACAAAAGAACGTAGACGTCTTCGCTTGGAGCGCCGCGGAAATGCCCGGGATCGACGCGGATGTGGCTTTCCATCGCCTTAACCTCGACCCTGGCACCCGCCCCATCCGCCAGAAGAGGAGGGCCATCGCCGACAAGTTGGAAGGACCCATCCGCGAGGAGGTGGGCAAGCTCCTACAGTCAGGCTTTGTATCGGAGATCCAGTATCCGGGCTGGGTCTCCAACGTCGTTATGGTGAAAAAGGGAGGAGGTAAATGGAGGATGTGTATCGACTTTTCTTTACTTAATAAATCATTCCCTAAGGATTGTTACCCCCTGCCTAGAATCGACGCGTTGGTTGACTCAGCCGTCGATTTTCCTGTGATGACTTTTTTAGATGCTTTTTTAGGTTACCATCAAATACGCATGCACCCCCCGGACATCAAAGATGTCTCCTTCATCACGGGGGATGGGTGATACTGTTATAAGATGATGCCGTTCGGGCTCAAGAATGCAGGGGGCACATACCAAAGGATGATGGACAGAGTCTTCCGCGAGCAGAAGGGAAGAAACTTGGAGGTTTATGTTGATGACCTCATGGTGAAGAGCAGAGACCTTGGGTCTCACCTCCAAGACCCTGAGGAGATGTTCGGGACCCTGCGGCGGTACAAGATGAAACTCAATCCCTTGAAGTGCGTCTTCGGAGCGAGCCGAGGAAAGTTCCTAGGCCACTTGCTCACCCCCGCGGGAGTGGAGCCTAACCCGGACAAGGTTAGGGCGGTGATGGTGTTGGGGTCGCCAAGGAATCCGAAGGAGGTTCAGAGCCTTACAGGGAAGTTGGCTGGGCTCAGTAGGTTCCTCTCCAAGGCGGGAGAAAAGTGTGCACCTTTTTTCAAGGTGCTGCGGGGAAACAAGAAGTTTGAATGGACCCCGGAGTGCGAGAAGGCCTTCCAGGCTCTGAAAGAACAGCTCACCCAAACCCCTCTGCACCAGGGACCGAGGCCAGGAGAAGACCTATCCCTGTACCTGGGGGTAGGGTCCGAAGTAGTAAGTTCCGTGTTGATCCGGGAGGAGGGGAAGAAACAGTTCCCTATCTACTACGTCAGCCGAGTGCTGAAGAAGGCAGAGCTCCGGTACCCGATCTTGGAAAAGTTGGCCTTCGCATTGGTGGTGTCAGCCCGGAGGCTCCGGCCTTACTTTCAAGCCCATTCAAACAAGGTAGTGACGGACCACCCGCTCCATAAAATCATGGAAGGGGTGGAGCACTCAGGAAGGTTGGCAAAGTGGTCCGTGGAGTTAAGTGAATTCAATATCACGTTCGTGCCCAGGATGTCCATCAGGGCTCAGGCGGTGGCAGACTTCATGGCCGACTATGCGGCCGAAGTGGGGGAGCACGAGCCACCTCCCCCAGAGGCATGGAAGATGTTGGTGGACGGAGCGTCAGGAAAATACTCCTATGGAGGGGGAATAGTCCTGGTAAGTCCTCAGGGGACTCGGATTGAGCAAGCCTTAAACATCCATTTCCCAATTACCAACAACCAGGCTGAGTACGAGGCAGTGATAGCGGGCCTTCGTCTGGCCCGAGAACTAGGAGTGCAGGACGTGGAGGTCTCCACGGACTCCATGGTAGTAGCATGCCAGATCAAGGGAGAGTTTGAAGCGAAGGACCCGACCCTCCTACTATACCTGGAGAAGGTCAAGGGGATCATCGGGCAGTTCCGCACCTTCTCCATCAAGCACGTGCCGAGGGAGGAGAGCATCCAGGCGGACCTCTTAGCCAAGTTCGGTCCCCGAGCGGGAGGGACGGCTTCGGAACTCTTCCGGCCCTCCATCGAAGAAGGGGAGTTGATGGAGGTGGACCGACGAGCCTCGTGGATGGATCCATTCATTACCTTCTTGTCCTCCGGGAGGTTCCCTGGAGAGGACGTGAACAAGAGACGCTTCAGGTATAAGTCCGCCTATTACTCCTTGCATGCAGGAGGGCTATATAGAAAGACCCTCTCGGGACTCCTGGCCCGTTGTGTCTCCGAGGAGGAGGTTCTGAGAGTGCTGGAAGAAATCCACTCCGGGGAGTGCGGCAGTCACTCCGGGAGTCGGACCCTGGAAGGGATGGTGTTGAGGCAAGGCTACTTCTGGCCCACTCTCAGCAAGGATGCGGCAGAGTTCGCGAGAAAGTGTCCGAAGTGCCAACTCTATGCTCCGCTCCAACTCCTCCCAGCTCAAAGGCTCTGGACCATCACGGCCCCCTGGCCCTTCGCCATATGGGGGCTGGACCTGGTCGGTCCCTTTCCCCAAGCCAGCGGCCAAAGGAAGTTCCTGCTGGTCATGATCGACTACTTCTCCAAGTGGGTAGAAGTGAAAGCACTCGCTAAGGTAACCTCTCAGGTTGTAAGGAATTTTGTGTGGGGGGAGATAATTTGTAGGCACGGACTCCCTCTAGCTATAGTGACGGACAATGGGCCGCAGTTTGCTAGTGAAGAGTTTGTTGGCTTCTGCGCTCAGCTCGGCATTGACCTCAGGTTCGCATCGGTCCACCACCCGGGAGAAATGGGCAGGTGGAGGCGGCGAACAAAATAATCGTTAACCTATTAAAAAAGAAAGTGGAGAACCTTCGGGGAAACTGGGTGGAACAGCTACCCTCCGTCCTCTGGGCCATGAGGACTACTCCGAATACCGCCACCGGGGAGACTCCATTCAAGCTCTCTCACGGGTCCGAGGCCGTTCTCCCCATAGAGTTTGAGGTAAAGACCCCACGGGTGATCGCTGCGAGCGAGGGGGATGAAGAGTGGCTAGAAGGTAACAATGCAGAGCAGAGGCTGTCTTTGGACCTGGTGGAAGAACTCCGGGACTTGGCCACCATCAGGCAGGAATTGTTCAAGCGGCGGATGGCTCGATATTTTGACAAACATATCCGGATAAAACACTTTCAGAAAGGAGATCTAGTCCTGAAGAAGGTCGATGCGGCCGGCAGAGGGGCCACAGTGGGTAAGCTTAACCCCAACTGGGAGGGTCCATATATTGTAAGCGGGGTGCTCAAGTCGGGAGGGTATCACCTCCAGGATGTGGAAGGGGTACCCCTCGACTGAGCCCGAAGTGGGGATGATTTGAAAAGGTTTTACCCTTCAGAGCTTTATTGTGTTGTTTAATTAATGTCTTACTCCTTTTTTATGATGCTTATAACTACTGTCGTACCGGCATGACAAAGGTTGGATATGTTGGCGCTGGAATGCCCCAGATCGATTCTGCTCCCGGGTTCTCACCTAGACGGGGGGTTCAGGTTGATCTCTGGAGAGGCTGGCGAGGTTGGATATGTTGGCGCTGGAATGCCCCAGATCGATTCCGCTCCCGGGCTCTCACCAAGACGGGGGGTTCAGGTTGATCTCTGGAGAGGCTGGCGAGGTCTGATATGTTGGCGCTGGAATGCCCCAGATCAATTCCGCTCCCGGGCTCTCACCTAGACGGGGGGTTCAGGTTGATCTCTGGAGAGGCTGGCGAGGTTGGATATGTTGGCACTGGAATGCCCCAGATCAATTCCGCTCTCGGGCTCTCACCTAGACGGGGGGTTCAGGTTGATCTCTGGAGAGGCTGGCGAGGTTGGATATGTTGGCGCTGGAATGCCCCAGATCGATTCCGCTCCCGGGCTCTCACCTAGACGGGGGGTTCAGGTTGATCTCTGGAGAGGCTGGCGAGGTTGGATATGTTGGCGCTGGAATGCCCCAGATCGATTCCGCTCCCGGGCTCTCACCTAGACGGGGGGTTCAGGTTGATCTCTGGAGAGGATGGCGAGGTTGGATATGTTGGCGTTGGAATGCCCCAGATCGATTTCGCTCCCGGGCTCTCACCTAGACGGGGGGTTCAGGTTGATCTCTGGAGAGGTTGGCGAGGTTGGATATGTTGGCGCTGGAATGCCCCAGATCGATTCCGCTCCCGGGCTCTCACCTAGACGGGGGGTTCAGGTTGATCTCTGGAGAGGCTGGCGAGGTTGGATATGTTGGTGCTGGAATGCCCCAGATCGATTCCGCTCCTGGGCTCTCACCTAGACGGGGGGTTCAGGTTGATCTCTGGAGAGGCTGGCGAGGTTGGATATGTTGGCGCTGGAATGCCCCAGATCGATTCTGTTCCCGAGCTCTCACCTAGACGGGGGGTTCAGGTTGATCTCTGGAGAGGCTGGCGAGGTTGGATATGTTGGCGCTGGAATGCCCCAGATCGATTCCGCTCCCAGGCTCTCACCTAGACGGGGGGTTCAGGTTGATCTCTGGAGAGGCTGGCGAGGTTGGATATGTTGGCGCTGGAATGCCCCAGATCGATTCCGCTCCCGGGCTCTCACCTAGACGGGGGGTTCAGGTTGATCTCTGGAGAGGCTTGCAAGGTTGGATATGTTGGTGCTGGAATGCCCCAGATCGATTCCGCTCCTGGTCTCTTACCTAGACGGGGGGTTCTGGTTGATCTCTGGAGAGGCTGGCAAGGATGACAGGTCTTTATACTGGAAGGTTCCGTCTCGCTCGGCGGACAGGCCCGCTCGGCAAAGAGAAATTTCGCACACCATGCGAGTGGCGAGAATCAATCTTAGGCGATCCAGAACAACCGGTCCTCGGCAGAAAGGTTGCCGGCACCGGGTAAGAGGCGAGCTCTCGCCAAGAGGAAAATGCCTTGCGAAACCTAGAGAAAATACGCATAACTAAAAGGGTAGTAATCCCAAGGCAAACGGCGAAAGGTCCAAGCAACCAAAGTATCCTATACCTATCTATTCAATAACGCGTGGAGCGAGAACAATCATCGCGAGAATAGCCTCCGCGAAGGCGGATATCGAGAAGAAGCGAGAGCTCTGAAATAGAGGAAGAAGAAGGTCGAGAGTAAATGCGGTGGTTGACTCAGTTAAAACCGCCTATTTATAGCCAAAGCAAAAGGGCGGGAAGAAGTCCAAGCGCCGGCGAGCGCGGGTAGCAGTAAAAACATCACATCATGGCCATGGGCGAGATGGACCTGCAAGGTTAGTATAAACATTTTTGCGGGATACGTCTAGCGAGAATAGAGGGCCTTCGCGAGCACAATATAACAATTAAAATAGATCTATAGACAGCGAGCGAGAAACCATAAAAATAACGGTAATTGTCAGAAGCCAGCATCAGTGGCAATTACGCGAGCCACGAAACATATCGAGATAGTTCAAAAACAGCGACACCTATTACAAGTAATTCCATAACATAGCAGTTAGCGAGAATCACGGGGTAGCCATTTCCACCGGCCCCCACCCCGCGATCCGGACCTTGGCGGTACCCTAGAATTATAATAGTCCTCCGCCAAACGACCCTCCCTGTCCGTGAGGAAGGCGTAGTCTCTCATCCTAGCTATTGCACCTCCGGCGTCATGGCGCTCTCATCCTGGTCACGCTGTCTCGCCTGCCGGAGCCTCGCACATTCTTCCATTAAAACCGTGTGCCTGTCCTCGGCGGCTTCTCGGTCTCGTCCCGCCTGCATGTTGAGATCCATTAGCATCCTCCCGTGTTTCCTCAGCAACTCCGCGGTTCGCTGCTTCAACCTCTCGGGGTCTCGCAGATCCCCTAAGAAGTCCTCCACCTGGTCCGGAAGGGGGGACATCTCGTCGTCGCCCAGCTCGGAATCGGTAGGCGGATTTTTGGCATTGTCTGCAAGATATTACGAAGAGGTCAGATGGCGTGCGTGAGTTCGCGCAGGGTTCCGGCGAGGTCAGAATACTTACCAAGCGGGAGGCGAGAGCTCGAGGGATGACCCTGGAACACTTTGCCGTAGTGAGGATAGAGAGATTTGCCCAAACCAGCGGGGTAGGCTGCACTGTTGGTAGGAGGGATCTTCGGCGGCGCGGAACCCCCGGTCTCCTCGCTCGTCAAGAGCTGGAATCCAGGCTTGTCTATGATTTTGTCAGGCGGAAGCGGAGACGGAGTCTGCGACGACTGGCGGACCGGAGACTTCAGGGGCGAGACTGTAAGAAAAGAGTAACGGAGGTCATATATGGTTGACAGAAATATTACGATATGCGAGATTCAGATCGTACCGGTGGTGTTTTTCCCAGCGAGGTTCGTATTCACCTGCGGGCTTCTCCGAGACCCCTCAGCAAGTTCTCCAACGATCTCGCTCGGCAAAGTATCCTGCGAGTAGAAATGAATGAGGAGCAATTTATTGACGTAAGTTCGAGTAGCTCATACCTTCTCGGGGCGGCGATCGTCCGGGGAGGAGTCCAGCATCACAGAGTCGTCTCCGGTGCGACGAGCCGCCTTCGCCTTCTTGACTTTCGGCGACTGGGCGGGGGACGGCCGGTTCATCCAGGCGGGGACCTTGGTCGTGGAAGGTATCCCGCCAGCTCTCATCGCCCTCAGGCGAGCCTCTGCTTCTTCGGAAATCGGCATCTCCAGGCAACTAAAGTAAGAAAAGGAAGATAAGTAACGGCGCGCGCCAATGGGGGTTCGGGACGATATTTATAGCCCACAGGGTGGGTCTCACCAAATATTCCTGACAGGTCATCCGGGAGCGGGCGAATATCAGGGGTTGGATGATTCTTCGCGAGGACATTTGTCTTCGCGAAGAGCGGGGATTGTGTACAACCCCGATATTCGCCAAGCAAGGAAACCGAGCAAGACAGGAGTTGCGAGATCCAGACCTCGCCGAGATCAGCCCCCGGCCGATGAGACCTCGGTAGACCGCCAAAATGGGCCAGCGAGGTCCTCGCAAGGTGACCCTCTAGAAGAGGCGCCGCGAGCAGTGTTTGTGAGAAGACCCGCGGGAGCTCCGTCAGCAAGGTCCTCGCAAGGCGAGCGTCTAGAAGAGGCGCTGCGAGCAGTGTTTGCGAGAAGACCCGCGGGAGCTCCATCAGCGGGGTTCTCACAAGGCAACCCTCTAAAAGAGACACCACGGGCAGGGTCCGTGAGGAGACATGCGAGAGCTCCGACAGTAAGGTTCTCGCAATCCTTCATCCCTAAATTATTAGGGTCAATTTAACCTTCTACCCTTGGTGGTCTGCCCTTAGCCTCTCCGAACAGCGGAGCTTGGCTGTTAGCAGACCCATTTGGGGTGCGGATAGTAAAATCAAAAGGCGGAATCCTGTTATTTGCAGACCAGATCAGAAAAATCTATAAATAGGACCTTAAGGGCACCTTTGGAGAAAAGTCACTTCAGCTTCCCTCTCCTTAGGCTTTCTTTGGTTAGCATTTCCAGAGCTCTCCAAGGTGCCCAAGTCTCAGCTTTGGCTTGGGAGGGGAAGCGCTCAACGATCTTCCGGGTTAGAGGAGGGACCTCCTCGCTGTGACTAAGGTCTTAGTCAATTTCTTAATCTTCCGTTTACCCTCCTCGAGGGATCAGTAAGGGCTAGCCGCCCCTCATTTCGGTGAGGGCCCCGAGCTCTACGAGAGACCGAGAAATCGGTTTCAACACTCCCCGAGAGGTCTTCCAACCCTGCTGTCTAGCGAGACCACCTCGGGGGAAAAATACATAGCCTCCCCGAGAGGTCTTCCAACCCTGTTGGCTAGCGAGACCACCTCGGGGGAAAAATACATAGCATCCCCGAGAGGTCTTCCAACCCTGCTGGCTAGCGAAACCACCTCAGGGGAAAAATACATAGAGACCTTCCATCCACCGGGCGGTTCCCGGCCCTGCCAGCAAGGTGGGGCCTGGTCAGCGGGCCAGCGTCGGGGCTAAGTGCCTTTGAAACATTCGGCCACTGAGCGGTTCCCGGCCTTGCCAGCTTGATGGGAGCCTGGTCAGCGGGCCAGCATCGGGGCTAAGTACCTTTGAAACATTCGGCCACCGAGTGGTTCCCGGCCCTGCCAGTTTGATGGGAGCCTAGTCAGCGGGCCAGCATCGGGGATAAGTGCCTTTGAAACATTCGGCCACCGAGCGGTTCCCGGCCCTGCCAGCTTGATGGGAGCCTGGTCAGCGGGCCAGCATCGGGGCTAAGTACCTTTGAAACATTCGGCCAGCGAGCGCTTCCCGGCCCTGCCAGCTTGATGGGAGCCTGGTCAGCGGGCCAGCATCGGGGCTAAGTACCTTTAAAACATTCGGCAACCGAGCGATTTCCGGCCCTGCCAGCTTGATGGGAGCCTGGTCAGCGGGCCAGCATCGGGGCTAAGGACCTTTGATACATCCGGCAACCAAGCGGTTCCCGGCCCTGCCAGCTTGATGGGAGCCTGGTCAGCGGGCCAGCATCGGGGCTAAGTACCTTTGAAACATTCGGCCACCGAGCGGTTCCCGGCCCTGCCAACTTGATGGGAGCCTAGTCAACGGGCCAGCATCGGGGCTAAATGCCTTTGAAACATTCGGCCACCGAGCAGTTCCCGGCCCTGCCAGCTTGATGGGAGCCTGGTCATCGGGCCAGCATCGGGGCTAAGTACCTTTGAAACATTCGGCCACCGAGCGGTTCCCGACCCTGCCAGCTTGATGGGAGCCTGGTCAGCAGGCCAGCATCGGGGCTAAGTACCTTTGAAACATCCGACCACCGAGCGGTTCCCGGCCCTGCCAGCTTGATGGGAGCCTGGTCAGCGGGCCAGCATCGGGGCTAAGTACCTTTACAACATTCATCCATCGAGCGGTTCCCGGCCCTGCCAGCTTGATGGGAGCCTGGTCAGCGGGCCAGCATCGGGGCTAAGTACCTTTGAAACATCCGGCCACCGAGCGGTTCCGGGCCCTGCCAGCTTGATGGGAGCCTGGTCAGCGGGCCAGCATCGGGGCTAAGTACCTTTGAAACATTCGGCCACCGAGCGGTTCCCGGCCCTTCCAGCTTGATGGGAGCCTGGTCAGCGGGCCAGCATCGGGGCTAAGTACCTTTAAAACATTCGGCCACCGAGCGGTTCCCGGCCCTGCCAGCATGATGGGAGCCTGGTCAGCGGGCCAGCATCGGGGCTAAGTACCTTTGAAACATCCGGCCACCGAGCGGTTCCCGGCCCTGCCAGCTTGATGGGAGCCTGGTCAGCGGGCCAGCATCGGGGCTAAGTACCTTTGAAACATTCGGCCACCGAGCGGTTCCCGACCCTGCCAGCTTGATAGAAGCCTGGTCAGCGGGCCAGCATCGGGGCTAAGTGCCTTTGAAACATTCGATCACTGAGTGGTTCCCGGCCCTGCCAGCTTGATGGGAGCCTGGTCAGTGGGCCAGCATCGGGGCTAAGTACCTTTGAAACATTCGGCCACCGAGCGGTTCTCGGCCCTGCCAGCTCGATGGGAGACTGGTCAGCGGGCCAGCATCGGGGCTAAGTACCTTTGAAACATCCGGCCACCGAGCTGTTCCCGACCCTGCCAGCTTGATTGGAGCCTGTTCAACGTTCAAGCATCGGGGCTAAGTACCTTTAAAACATTCGGACACCGAGCGGTTCCCGGCCCTGCCAGCTTGATGGGAGCCTGGTCAGCGGGCCAGCATCGGGGCTAAGTACCTTTGAAACATCCGGCCACCGAGCGGTTCCCAGCCCTGCCAGCTTGATGGGAGCCTTGTCAGCGGGCCAGCATCGGGGCTAAGTACCTTTGAAATATTCGGCCACTGAGCGGTTCCCGGCCCTGCCAGCTTGATGGGAGCCTGGTCAGCGGGCCAGCATCGGGGCTAAGTACCTTGAGAAACATTGGGCCACCGAGCGGTTCCCGGCCCTGCCAGCTTGATGGGAGCCTGGTCAGCGGGCCAGCATCGGGGCTAAGTACCTGAAAAACTTTCATAACTTTGACTGTCATATTACATGCAAGAAAAACTATGTCTGAAAGTAGACCCTCATACTACATTGGCTTAAAGAAAAAGGTAAGCAATAAAGCTAAAACTTGGTCTCCTACTCCCAAGTCTGGTCTTCCTCGACCTCTTCTGGTTGTTGTTGTTGTTGCTTCCTCGGACCCCTCGCCTCCCTTAGTTCCAAGAATTCAGGGCAGGCGGAAGTCGCGTGACCCTCCTTATCGTGGAAGTTGCAGTAAGGTAACGCAACCATACCCCTTCTTTTTCCTCTTCTTTCTGCCTTCCTGGCTCTCCTCCTTCTCCCCCAACCGATTGTCATGGTTTGCTGAGGTGGTGGAGAGGGTGCCTTCGGTCCCTGCCTCCACCCTGGGAGGTCGGACTCTTCTTCCTCGAAGTTGTCTTCCTCTTGGTCGAACTTCCTCTTGGGGGCCCCTACCCTTCCCCCCTGCTGCCTTGCCTCCGCCTCACTCAGCTTGGCCAACCTTCTCGCGAATTCCGGGTTGGCCTCCTCACTCTCAACTTCTTCTGCCACCCTTTCCATCAACTCCTCAAAGGACAAAGGAGCTCTCCTCTTGAGGTCCATCTTGAAGAAGCCCTCCCGCAACCCCAACGTGAAGGCAAGCTTGAGGGTGTACCCGGGCACTTCTTGGACGAGGAGAACCTCTTCCCTGAACCGCTCCAGATAGTGAGCCAGCGACTCCCCTGGCTCTTGCTTGATTTGGAAAAGTGCTTCGGCATGTTTCATCCTCTTCCTTGATGTCGTGAAGCGTAGCAGGAAAACTCGGCGCAAGTCTTCGAAGGCATAGATGGATCCCGCAGGGAGTTGGTGGAACCAATCCCTTGCCTTTTCCTTCAGAGTTGTTGCGAAGAGTTGGCACTTGAAAGCGTCCGACATGGGCACGATGGAGACCATGTCCTCAAACCACTGTAGGTACAGGACGGGGTCACCCTTGCCGAAGTAGTGAGACATCTCCGTCCCCTTGAACCCCTCCAGAATCGGGGCTGAGAGGATCAGCTCACAAAAAGGACCTCCTTTGCTCGCCCCCCCTTGGGGCTGGGCGAGTGGGGGTTGGCCGCCTTCCCACTCGTCCACTTGCTGGGACTGGGACGGGGCGAGATGGGAGGGCGCCCCCCTCCAGGTCTCGCCCCCCTGCTGGGACTGGGGCGGGACGAGATGGGAGGGAGCCCCCCTCCAGATCTCGCCCCCCTGCTGGGACTGGGGCGGGGCGAGATGGGAGGGCGCCCCCCTCCAGATCTCGCCCCCTGCTGGGACTGGGGCGGGGCGAGATGGGAGGGCGCCCCCATCCAGATCTCGCCCCCCTGCTGGGACTGGGGCGGGGCGAGATGGGAGGGCGCCCCCCTCCAGATCTCGCCCCCTGCTGGGACTGGGGCAGGGCGAGATGGGAGGGCGCCCCCCTCCAGATCTCGCCCCCCTGCTGGGACAGGACCTCCTGACCATCTCCTCTCCCGCCTTCACGTATCGTGGCGAAAGCAAATTACAAGGTCTGCATGACCTCCCGCTTGAGATTTTCAAACATCTCCAACGTCACCCCAGCCACCGAGGGCTGCGAGTGACCCGGGTCGGAACTTCCTCCACCTCCGTCCATGGAGCTCATCTTGAGAGTTTCTTGAATCGGTCACACTCCACGCTCACCGCACCATAATGTTGAAACCGATTTCTCAGTCTATGTGGAGTTCGGGGCCCTCAGCAAGCTGAGGGGCGACCAGCCCTTACTTCCCCCAAGGAAGGCGGGCGAGCCAGGTACTCACTGACCGCTCGCGAGAAGCCGTACAGGCCGGATTTGTTCCAACTGTCCGTGTTCGACGAAATCCGTTCCGCGTCCGACGAACTCGCATCATATTCTCGGTTCGACGAATTGGTTTCTCAGCTCGGCGAACTCGATCGTCCCACCGGTTCAGCAGATTTACACAAGGTCAAGGGGAGCTCGCAGGAAGGCACGCAAGCCGTATCCCTGCGAACCTGAGCCTCAAGGTCAGCTCGCAAGAAGGCAGGCGAGTCGGGCACTCGCCGGTCGCTCAAAGGAAGGCGGAGCTCCCATCCGCATCCGACGAACTTCAATCTGCGGTAGATGAAATCCATTCCGCGTTCGACCAAGCTTCAGTTAAGATCGGCGAACTCAGCTCAGGGTTGGACGAACTCTGTTCTGCGTTCGACGAACGCCGAGCTTAAGTTAAGATCGACGAACTCAGCTCGGCGTTCGATGAAATTTGTCCCGCGTCCGACGAACGACACCTTTGGATCCGTCTCAACGGTTGGGCTGAGAGGATCAGCGGTCTCAGTGGTCACTTCTGTCCCGTCTCGGCGGATCCGTTGGGACAGAGTTGTCGCAGCGGTTTTCCTCCATTTGTAGCTCAGCTCGACAGGAAGCAAAATTACCCTTCTACCCCCAATGGTCTGCAGTTAGCCCGTCCAAACAACGGAGTTTGGCTGCTAGCAGTCCAAATTGGGGTGCGTTTAGTAAAACCAAAAGGCGGAATTCCGCTATTAACAAACCACGGACAAAAAACTATAAATAGACCTCAAAGGGCACCTTGGGAGAGGATTCCAATCTCAGTTCTCTGAGCTTCTTTTTCCTCAGTTATTTTGGTATTAGCTCTCTAGCTCTCCAAGGTGCCCAAGTCTCAGCTTTGGCTTGGGAGGGGAACCGCTCAATGATCTTCCGGGTTTGTGGTGGGACCTTCTCGCTGTGACTAAGGTCTTAGTCTGTTTTCGAGTCCCCGGTCTGCTCCTTTTGAGGGACTAGTAAGGGCTAGTTGCCCCTCAACTTGTTGAGGGACCGAGCTTCACAAGTGACCGAGAAATCGGTTTCAACATCGCAGACAGTAACGTGATAGCTCGCAAAATGGGTGGTCCCATCTATGTAAGCCCGAAAGGAGAAGACTTTGCGGAAGACGAGCAGGCTGAACTCAATCTTCTCCTCCCGCAGGTAGCTGGCGAATGCGACCACCACGGTGATCGCGTTCGGCGTCATCTGTCCCGGCAGAACGTCGTAGTACTTGTGTACCGGAAAAATTCACTAAAGAACAATTAGCACGCTCCTTGCGAGGCGAGAAAGGAATGCAAGGGTTGAGTAGAGTACCTGGCGTACTTCCGGCAAGAGAGGAAGTCGCAGCCCATTCTCAAAAATGATCAATGGGGATGGCGAGCTCTTCGGTGGACGGATTGTTGATGGTGGCAGTGTTCGGCGGGCGGCGAGCTACAAACCCCGAAGGGATGTATTTATCCACCGTGGCGTTGGAACTCATCATCGGTGAGGGAGGAGAAAAAGAAAGGGTGTTCGCGAAAGCCTCCGACGCACCGGGCTCGCCCCTCAGATAATCCCTCGGCAACCATGGCGTTGCTAGCAGCGAGTCGAAAAAGCGTGAGTGCGAGCTAAGATCTGCGAGAGAGCCTAGAAGAGAGAAGAAAGGCTGGAGAACAGTTAATGCGGTGGTTAGAAAGTAAAAGCCGTCGGCTATTTATAGAAATGAAAAGGACGGGAAGGATTCGAAGCGTCGGGGGGTGCGGATAGCGGAACCGCGTGGTGATTTTCCAGCTTCCTAGGGCCTTATCCGCTCCAAGTGGGTTGGCGTCCTGGCGACGTCTATTGACTCGACACGGGCGAGCCCAGCTGCCGAGAAAGAAGTAAAACTCGCAAAGGAGGGTCGATAGCCCGCAAGGCTCAAAGCGAGACAGTAATCCAAACATAAAGTCAATAGCATGCGAGCATAAGAGCATAAGAAATTGAAAGCTAAATAAAAAGCTCGAGAGCGAGCAAAAATTATCCTTATTACAAATTCCTGAAATGTTCAAAGCCCCTAAAAGCGGTATCTCAGCAACAAAGAAAGATAAAAGATAGTTGTTCAATAGTTGATCCACTTCCAGCGACCGCGAACTCGCACATCCGAGCGCAGAGGAACCCTTGGGTAGTGGTACTCGCTGACCGATTGGACCTTGCGCTGCATCAGCCGCATGTAATCCTCAATTCGCGCGAGGTGCACCCCAGGTGAGGTGGCCTTGCTGCGAGCGACCTGTTGTATCTCAGCAAGGACGCGCGCGTTTGTATCCTCCATAGCGGAGGAGCTCTCCTCATTGGAGGCCCTATTCATCCGGTCCTGATCGTATAGCTCTCGCAGCATTAGGGTGTGCTTCTGAAATATCTTGGCAACTCGCCTTTTCATCTGTTCCAGGTTGCCGGGGTCCCCCAAGAAATCATCGACCTGGCTCGGTGAGGGTGGTGGCGAAATCTCCACCTCCCCGTGCTTTGACTTGATAGGCGGGGTCGGTGGAACACCTGCGAATGAAAGAAAATCAGCATAAGAGGCAGCGAAAGAGGCAATCGGCAGAAATTATTTAACCTGGCGAGATGAGAATGGTACGGGGTCGCGGGTGAGAGGAGCTTGGCTGGCCTTTGATGGCCTCAGTAAAGGCCGTGGTAATGGATTTTCACAGGCCAGGGCGGTGCGTCGTCTCGTCAGCAACCCGGGGTTCGGCAAGTAGTGAGGCACCCGGGCTCCGTTGGCCCAGAGTGCCAAATACAGGGGTGATGAGGTTCATTTTCGGTGGGACCGGCGAGCCCACCAGAGTGGGGACTTGCCTCTCTGGGGTCGCGAGAGGAGACTCTACAAAAGGAATGAGGTGGTCCAGCGGTCAAAGAAGAGCGAGAGATGGCAAGATGAATGTCTTACCGGGACGCGGGGGTGAGGGTCGCAAGTTAGTGGTCCTCACATCAAGGGGGATCAGTCCTCCCTGGGGACGGGGGACGGCGGGCGAGACCCCGTTGGAGATGCACTGATAAGATTTTCCTCTGCGGGAGGGTCCTGCGGGCAAGGAAACAGAGTTAAGCAAATGATATTTAGAATATCAAATCCTTTTTAGCAGAACCTGCGAGGCGAGCTCGTGGCGGGGAGATGGAGACAGCGGAGATGACTCATCCTCCCCGGACGGCCGTAGGACGGTCTTAGCCCTCTTAACCTGAGGCGGGGGGGAGCAGGTTGTGGAGAGATCCAGGGGGCGAGCTCGGTAGCTTTGGCCTTTTGGACCACCTGCGAGGCCTTGAGGCGAGAAAGTATCTCCTCCTTCTTGGAGATCTCGCAGGGAACAGTCGCGAGCCGGGAAAGAAGTGAGAGGGAAGAAAAAGTTAATGCACTGGCCGGAAGGAATGGTATTTATAGTTGTGGTCATGGGTCCCACCAAAAGATTCTCACCACGTCATCAAAGGGTCGGTGAACACCAGGGGTTAGATGTTTCTTCGCGTGCCTAGGGTATCCTCGCGAAGAGCGGGGATTGTGTACAACCCCGGTATTTGCCATGAGGTGAGCGGAGACTAAGAAATCGGCAGGCGAGAGGATTAAAAAGAAGGGCAAGCAAGAATCCTAGAGGAGGCTCACAGGAAGTAGGCGAGTCGGGCTCTCGCCGGCTGCTCGTGAGAAGCGGGCAAGCCGGGTTCTCGCCAGCTACTCGCACGATGGCGAGAGATCCGGGTCCCTCAGTTCGCGAGAGGGGACCTTGTGGTCGGCTATCCCAGTAGGGGTCCATTGGTGTTTTTACCTGGGTTCTCCTGGTGGTCTGTAATTAGCCCCTCCAAACAGCAGAGTTTGGTTGTTGGCAGACCATTTTGGGTTGCGTATAGTAAAAGAGTAAGGAGGAATCACTCTATTAGCAGATCGGACTGGAAAAACTATAAATAGACCTTGAAGGGCACCTTTGGAGAAGATTCCAATCTCAGTATTCTGAGCTTCTTTCTCCCTAGTTTATCTTGGCTTAGCTCTCAGGCTCTCCAAGGCGCCCAGTCTCAGCTTTGGCTTGGGAGGGGAAGCGCTCAACGATCTTTTGGGTGTGTGGTGGGACCTCCTCGCTGCGACCAAAGGTCTGTGTCTAGTTCCATGTCTCCGGTCTGTTCCTTCTAAGGAATCAGTAAGGGTTACTTGCCCCTCATCCTTGAGGGCCCGAGCTCCACAAGAGACCAATTCTTGGTTTCAACACCGAGTATATCGCTGCTGCAAATGCGGAGAAGGAGGCTATGTGGATTAGGAAATTCATCCGCGAGCTTGGTGTAGTTCCTAGCATTATTGATCTCGTAGTTCTCTACTATGACAACAGCGGTGCTATTGCACAAGCTAAGGAACCTAGATCTCATCAGCGCTCCAAGCACATACTTCGGTGATTCCATCTTATATGAGAGATTGTTGATCGAGGAGATGTGAGCATATGCAGAGTACAGACTGAAGATAATATTGTCGATCCACTGACGAATCCTCTTGCACAGAGAAAGCATGATGGTCATACTAGATCAATGGGTAATAGATACCTGAATGATCATCTCTAGTGGGAGTCTTGTGGATTAATTTATATATTTGTCAGTTGATGTTTATTCATGTGATGAATATAGTACTTAATATTTTATTTATGGCATGTTCTTATTATTATGTTGATGAGTCCCATTTATATACACATTTATGGACTCATCTGGGTCGTATTTCTAGTCGATGCACTACACTTTAGGCATGTTTTTGATCATATTTGTTATTCCTTGCTAGGTGCACTCTTAGGCCCGTTTCGGTGTGCATTTGCGCTCCTTGTTATTGGGGGTAAGCACATGGTGCTCCCCATCCCTTTCTCTATGTTTATCTAGTGCTGGAGGTGTTTTCCCAGCTGTTTTATCTTGTATACAGGTGGTCGGATCATCCAGTTTTCCCCCAGAATTCATGATTGTGTGCAATGCATAATCGCGCGTTTCCTTGACGCAAGGACGGTTGCGGTCGTGCGTTCTCATCTGGGTAGAAAACGGGAGATCTGAGTTTGGTCGTGCGTTTTGACGCACGGGCGGAATTGCCCGTGCGTGAGTAAAACGCACGGTCGCCTGTTTCTTCCTATTTTTTTAGCTTTTCTGAATTTACCCGTGTGTTTTGACGCACGGGCGGATTTGCCCGTGCGTGAGTAAATCGAACGGGCGGCGCAGCTTTGTCTTCACGCCAGTTTTTATCATTAATTATCGCACGGGCAGCGCACGATAGTGCGTTCGCCCGTGCGTGACCAAAACTCGGCCTGTTTAGTATTTAAAGCAGGAAATGTTGCTACCAAAGGAGCCTGATTCCCCTCGCGATAAAAGCCAGGAATCCCGCCATTTTCGCCCTTTCCATCGGAGGAGACAAGAGGAGACCATTTCCAGCAATCTCCTTCGCCATTCCTCCATCCGGGAGCATTTGCAAGCATTCTCCGGCACTAGTTCAAGCATTCTTCGCCGAGGAGACCATAGAAGCGCTGAAGATCGTTGGAGCGGTGACAGACACCTTCGAGTCCGCACACCATCTAAGGGCCGAGCCCGGAGAGAGCCCGACAACCTCTCACTCCGGCCGAGAACCCAAGACGCGGTGACATCTTCTATGTGGTCCTTTCTAAACTTTGATGCTTGTGCTTTCTCTTTGTATAGTTGTACGAACGCTTATTAGGTTAATGTTATGGATCCTTGCTTGTGTTCATGTGTAATGATGATGTGGTGGTGAGAATAGCTTTCGTTGTTGTTGTGATAGTCTAGGTTGTTTGTGTGTGAAGCCATCTAGTAATTGCTAGTGGTGATGTTGGCGAAGAGGTGAGTACGACCCTCACAAAACCTCACACTTTGGCCACTCCATCCGCTAACTGAAGCGCGGCATCGCGGCCGCTGCACTCACCCACACCTTGCGAAGTGGTGCTTTTCGACCCGCATTTCTCTTATTTCTGCAATAGCTTAGGAATCCAATCACAACCCCCTTTGTTATTACTTAGTAATCCTTTTAACTAATTTCCGGGTAGAGCGAATCATACTACCCAACTTGCGGTCCTTTGAGATCGACATTCGGGGAGTTCCTCCCTATTTTATTACTTGAGCGACCGGTGCACTGCCGTCGTATCGCATTTCACGCTTGCTAATTAGCGGTGCTGAAATCGCGCATCAAGTTTTTTGCGCCGTTGTCGGGGAGTGTAGGCGTGATGAGATGTTGGTTGTGAATTGATTGTTTTCGATTGAGTCTTTTATTTTCTTATTTATTCTTTAGTATGTTATTTTCTTCTTCTATGTCATGTGGGCGCATTTGAATATCCGATGTCGTTGGAGTGGGGACACATCCTACGCTAGTGATAGGTGTCCCAAAGAGTATGGTGTCGTTCAGAAACTGTACGGAGCCCATAAATCTTTTGGCAACTCTACTGCGCCTTTGTTGTCGCACTTTTACTCGGCTGCCGCACCTTGGGTGTCGGCGAAGCCGGTGAAGCAGTGTTTATTTTGCAAAAGTAGAGAGCATGCCTTGAAGGACTGTGCTGATTACCTTCGCCAACTGGAGGATGACGATGAGCCGGATATCCGGATCGTCCCATCTTCGAATTCTGCGAGCACAGCCCCTTCCTCTGGTTACCTGTCACTTCCACCTTCACTTTTTGAAGGCTCTGGAATCGACACGTGCATCAGTGTCCCTCATGACTCTGTCTCTAATGCGACCCCCCATACCTCTTCAGTTCATGTACCAGTTTGCGTGGATTTGTGCCCTTGTGTGGAGAGTGAGCCCGAACTCTCAAGTGGCACATTTTCTCCCACTACACACGACACTGCATTTATTTCTGATGTTATCATTGAGGTCAATTTGCAGGATGTTGCATACCTGTGTAGTGTCGTGCCCACTCTCATGGAGGAGGACAGACTCGAGTGTGCTGAAGCAACCGTTTCGGTCCAGAGCGAGGAATTCCAAGTTATAGAGGAGGCCATTGCGTGCACTGTTGAGTCTAGTGAAATCTTCGATGATATCATCAGTTTGTCATTGCCACACCCTATGGGGGATGAAGCCGGGATTATCCCCTCAGATGAGATTTCTTTTAGTTTTTCTTCCAATTTATTTCCTGACCCCCTTTCTTTATGTACAAGGATGCAGGATGCCCCTCCTCCGGTTGACCAGACCTTATGCATGGAGGAGCCGAAAGCCTGGCGGGATGAGGAAGGTACTGTGAAGAAACATCTTGTTTCCTCATCATCGTTGGTGCTTCCCTTTGAGGATTGGTTACAAGGGGGCAAGCGGTTCTTCTTTGAAGACATAATACTGGAGGAGAAGAAGAGAGCGAAAAAGGAGGAGATTTGGGGTTGGAGGCTCAACATCCTACTTAATTTCCACCCCTACTACCAGGTCCCGGACCTTTTTCTTTCATCAGTTGTTACTACTTTAAATCAGCTTATAGCTGATTTGTTTTGAGCTTGTAATAATAATTAGGATTTATTAGTTTTTGCTTATTCCTAGACTTTATGAACTATGCTTTAATACAGGTATTTAGTCCACCTTAAGGACGTTAAACAAAAGGGCTTCTTGGGAGACAACTCATGGGAACCACCCGGTTCCGTTTGCTTGCTTTAATTTCTATTATGTTTTGTTTGTTTTTGCTTTTGTGCTAACAATGCAGGTGTGAACTCGATTGGATGAAGAGGAGGAGATCTTTAAAGAAGGATTATACCGCACTTCTGGCATGCTCTTTTATGAGCATAGGTCCTCTCTACCCCTATTTTCCCTATTCCTGAATTGTCTATTTTATTGCGTTTTGATCAAGTCTGGGGGAGAGAGTGAGCTGTGCACGTGCACACACTTTGCATGGCATGTTAGAATGTGGTGAGTTAGGATTTATTATTTTGTTGCACACATTGCATACACTTGCACCTAGTTCACGCGCACTTGATCACGCGCGCTTATTGGATATTGCTGCGAGGTTCCCCGCTCGTAAGAATTGGATTGTTAGTGTAGGAGTGAGAAGTAGAGAAAAATGTTGACTCGAGTAGTGCTCTAGTCAAATGCTCCCGTCATGCCTAGAAATTCAATTAAAGTAGAATAAAATTCAAAGTTATAATTTAATTATTTCTATTATAGTAGCTACAATTTATTTTACTTTAGTGGTGAATCCGGTGAATTCAACGGTAGCATAAGGTCGAGTGTAGCTGGACTAATAGTAGCTTATTACTAGGGTCGGAAAGAAGGACAACCTTTCTCGGTGGCTAGAACTTGCACTAGGCTACTCTTGAAACGATTGCGTTGAAAGTACTCATTATAAAATGTGATATAGGCCATTTCTTGATCCGTTTGTGCTTTTGATATCCTTACCAACGTAATCACCTTTGCAAGCCCAATTGAGCCTACCTTTCCTCCATGTTTAGCTCCACTAAAATTTCACCAAAGCCATACGGCCAAACCTATTTTCGCACCAACTTTTGAGCTGAAAGAAATTTATTTATCGATCGCATTTGGTGTTATCTCTGTGGTGTATGACAGCTTTGAATTAGCTAAAGGAGCCGTTTTTATTGTGCCTACAAAGTTATTCTGTCGAGAAGAGAAAAGAAAAGAAGAAAAAAAAGGGGTTGTTCAAAATGAATATTCTCTCGACAAATTCAATTTATATTTGGCTTAGCACGCACCTAGTGTTCAGTTGAAGTCTGGGGGTGTTGTGTAATTCTTGAAAATGTTGTATTGGTGATTGTAATTCTCTTGAGTGCTCAGTTTATGTTGAATGCGATTCCCATCGTCCTTCTACTTATCTAGCCTAAACTCAACCTAAGCCCAATCCTAACCCATAAGTCCTATTGTTTTAGATACGAGTCATCTCATGCAGTAGAGAGAGTGCGAACGTGCAAGCCTATGGACACCGACTTTGATGGATTTCTTAGGAGTTTGTCCCAAGCTTTGATTCGAGTAATACTCTACTCATTAGTCACGCTATTTTCACTTTTGCGCGACCGAAAGATTCACCGGGATTCACCATCCAAGTAAAGTAAATTTCAAATCACTGTTCTAGAAATAGTTAGATATAATCTTAAGTTTAATTCTATTCTAATGTATTTCTATGCATGTGTGCATGCGACTTCGCATAGGTCTCTACCGCTCAAACTAACTCTAACATCCAATTTTTCCGACAGGAGAGCTGAGTAGTTTGCCCGAGACGTGCAAATGGTTAAGTCTGGGGGTGTGATGAGTCCAATTTATATACACATTTATGGACTCATCTGGGTCGTATTTCTAGTCGATGCACTACACTTTAGGCATGTTTTCGATCATATTTGTTATTCCTTGCTAGGTGCACTCTTAGGCCCATTTAGGTGTGCATTTGCTCTCCTTGTTATTGGGGGTAAGCACATGGTGCTCCCCATCCCTTTCTCTATGTTTATCTAGTGCTGAAGGTGTTTTCCCAGCTGTTTTATCTTGTATACAGGTGGTCGGATCATCCAGTTTTCCCCCAGAATTCATGATTGTGTGCAACGCATGATCGTGCGTCTCCTTGATGCAAGAACGGTTGCGGTCGTGTGTTCTCATCTGGGCAGAAAACGGGAGATCTGAGTTTGGTCGTGCATTTTTACGCACGGGCGGAATTGCCCGTGCGTGACGGAATTGCCCGTGCGTGAGTAATACGCACGGTCGCCTGTTTCTTCCTATTTTTTTAGCTTTTCTGAATTTACCTGTGCGTTTTGACGCATGGGCAGATTTGCCCGTGCGTGAGTAAATCACACGGGCGGCACAGCTTCGTCTTCACGCCAGTTTTTATCATTAACTATCGCACGGGCAGTGCACGATCGTGCGTTCGCCCGTGCGTGACCAAAACTCTGCCAGTTTAGTATTTAAAGCAGGAAATGCTACTACCAAAGGAGCCCGATTCCCCTCACGGGAAAAGCCAGGAATCCCGCCATTTTCTCCCTTTCCACTGGAGGAGACAAGAGGAGACCATTTCCAGCGATCTCCTTCGACATTCCTCCATCCGGGAGCATTTGCAAGCATTCTCCGCCACTAGTTCAAGCATTCTTCTCCGAGGAGACCATAGAAGCGCTGAAGATCGTTGGATCTGTGACAGCCTCCTTCGAGTCCGCACACCATCTGAGGGCTGAGCCCAGAGAGAGCCCGACAACCTCTCACTTCGGCCGAGAACCTAAGACGCGGTGACATCTTCTATGTGGTCATTTCTAAACTTTGATGCTTGTGCTTTCTCTTTGTATTGTTGTACGAACGCTTGTTAGGTTAATGTTATGGATCCTTGCTTGTGTTCATGTGCAATGATGATGTGGTGGTGAGAATAGCTTTCGTTGTTGTTGTGATAGCCATCTAGCAATTGCTAGTGGTGATGTTGGCGAAGAGGTGAGTACGACCCTCACAAAACCTTGCACTGTGGCCACTCCATCCGCTTACCGAAGCGCAGCATCATGGCCGCTGCACTCACCCACACCTTGCGAAGCGGTGCTTTTCGACCCGCATTTCTCTTATTTCCGCAATAGCTTAGGAATCCAATCACAACCCCTTTATTATTACTTAGTAATCCTTTTAACTAATTTCTGGGCAGAGCGAATCATACTACCCAACTTGCGGTCCTTTGAGATCGACATTTGGGGAGTTCCTCCCTATATTATTACTTGAGCGACCGGTGCACTGTCGTCGTATCGAATTTCGTGCTTGCTAATTAGCGGTGCTGAAATTGCGCATCATATGTCAACTGCTTCTATATGATAGAATAATTAGCATAATATATGCCCTTAGAATGTTTGCTTCCATAGGAATTCAAGTGCGTGACTTGAATGTGAGGGCCTATGTTTAATTAGAAGCTTCATTCTTAATTGGTCCCTGGTCGGAGTATCATCTTAGAAGTTGAAGGGCGATGATGATACATTAAGACTAGCATATGCATTGACTGATGACCGGTTCTCACAGGTCATGATATTGTGATATCAAGTCAACACATGGGTACTTGTTAGTGAACAAGTTGTACTGGACAGACCCACCTTGAGACTACTTTGTGGATCATTATATGAACGTGTCATAAGTAGGTCTCAACTGACAATGGTGTTTTAGTTCTTTGACCTGAAGTCACAGCATTCATCAAGTGAGGAAGAGAATACTTTGATGCCATCTAAAGTCTTCCTTGAGAAAGGTTGATGATAAGGGTGGTTATTGGGTATGTTGTGAATCATTTGGGTGTTTGTGTATGGACAATAATGGAATTTGTCCTCCTATATGACAGGAGTTACATCCAAGGGCCCCTTGATGGAATGAGACTGAGAAATGCATGGCCATGCTTGGTTGAGTCAATATATGATATTGAGCTTACCAATTTCAGACAGTCCATTCTAGATCAGAAAATTAGGATTGAACAATTATGAGGGTGACACGGTCCATGCCTCTAGTTCTATCCGGATGTAAGGGACAAAGGGACATGACAACACTGATACATTGGTCAAGATAGGCTTGTTAAGTTGTGAACTCTTATTGCTTGGGTAGCAATGATGTATTGCTAGATGTCGCTCATTGTTTGTGAGACTTTTGTTTGATACGTTCAAGATCAAGTGGGAGACTGTTGGTGTTTCCAAGGTGATCTGGAAGTCATCACGCATTTAGTCTGACTGCCAACGCGATATGAGCCTCTGGGGTCAGACACAAGGGTGTTTGGAGAAGTTGGAGGAAGAATTGTGTTGGCCTTACTCATACAGGATATGAGTGAAGTACCAATCCTATGACTTATTGGAGTTGGGTCGAGTCAACTGAATGCTCCACATGTATTGTGAATATTGTATGGAGCGTGTTGGCAAGTTTTCGAGAAGAGTTGTCAAGAATGTTTCGACGACTCTTACCTCAGTTCGTCGAATGTTCGAATCCATGTTGACTCAACGAATCCATGTTGACTCGACGAATCCATGTTGACTCGACAAACCCGACGAATTCATGACTCGACGAATCCATGTTGACTCGACGAATTCATGGCTCGGCGAATTCATGGTGTCTCGATGAATTCATGATCACTCGACGAATTCTGTATTTACCCGACGAATTCATGATCTCTCGACAAATTCTGTTTACTTCATTTCTGGTCGTGGGTGTGTGATGAGTCCAATTTATATACTGATTTTCGGACTCATCCGGGCTATTTTTCCTACATTTGTACTTCAGTTTTTGTTAGTATTTGTTTATATTCACCATGTTCATGCTTTTACTTGAAGTGCATGTTTAGGCCCATTTTAGTGTGTAATTGCACGCTATATTGCTGGGGGTAAGCACACTGTGCTCCCCATCATATTTCTATTTTCATGTTGGAGCTGGAAGGGTATTCTCAGTTGTGTTGTGGCTGATGCAGGTGGACGGTTCATCCATTTCTATCCAGAATTAATGACTGCGCATATCGCACGGTCGTGCATTTTCCTTATGCACGGTCATAGGTGATTGTGCATTCTCTTCTGGGATGGAATACGTTGTTTTGTCGTTGATCATGCGTCTCTACGCACGGGCAGTGCCCATGATGAAGGAATCGCACGATCGATCTGTTTAGCCTTACTTTTTGGCTTTTTTGAATTTACCCGTGCGTTTTTGCGCACGGGCGGTTTCGACCGTGCGTGAGTAAAATGCATGAGCGATCTGGGTCGCCTTCCTTCTTTTATTTACGATTAATATCGCATGGTTCACGCACGGTCGTGCGTTCGACCGTGCGTGACCAAATTTCTGATTATTTTGTATAAAAGCTACAGCTCTTGCCCTATTCTGGATTGATCTTCTTCCCCACGTCCATGAGCTCCAGTTTCGCCCATTTCGCCGCTCCATCACCACCCACCTTCGGGAGGAGCTCCGTCCGCCATTCTCTTGCAAATCTCAAGCTGGAGCATCCTCTAGGCCTCCTCCATTGTTCGTGCACCTCCAAATCTCCATTGTGAGTGATTTTCTGCTGCATAAATGAAGTTCTCCGGTGAGATCGTGGCCAAAGAAGATTAACGGAGAAGACGGGTATAATAGAAGAAGGTGACAGCGCTTCCAGACCCCGGACGGCAGTTGGAGCCCGAGCTCGGACAAGGATTGACAACCCTAGATTCCGGCCGTGAACCTCCGATGATTCTTTGTGCTTTGGTTGTAATCTCAACCTCCTTTACATTGTAGTGTGTTATTCCATAATTATTTGGGTGTATGAACAATGTTTGCTAAACCTTGTTTTGTCATTTAATATTTCATGTCTATGTGAAATCGTTATGTGTGGTTTATGCAAGTGAGGAGCGCCCCATTCCATCCTCCATCCCGCCGTCATGTTCGTGTGCCGCACTAGCAATTGCTAGTGGCGTGCTTGTCCACGAGGTGCTTGCGACCCTCATTCCGTAAGACTACTCTTCCATCCGCCTAGCGAAGCGTGGCATAGCGGCCCGTGTAATCCATTCGCCTAACGAAGCAGCGCGCTCAAGGCCTGCACAGTTCGATTCCGCTTGCCTACTCATCCATCCGCCCTTGTGAAGCAGCGCGCTCAAGGCCTTCCTAGTTTCCATCCCGCCAAGCGAAGCATTGCATAGCGGCATTGCATAGGAGTAGTTGTAGTTGTTTTCTTTTATTTTCCACAATCCAAAAATCGCCCTTATCCACAACCCATTCGACCTTAAGGACTTCAATCTCAAGTTCTTCCTCGATAGTAAACTCCACCTTACTGTGTTCCTTTGAGATTCGATACTTGGGGATCACTCCCACATTTTTTATTACTTGAACGATCGGTACACTGTCGTTTCATGTCGTAGTCTAGCTACCGCCTATAGCGGTGTGCTAGATTTGCGCATCAAGTTTTTGGCGCCATTGCCGGGGAACACAGATGTGTGAGTTTGTTGTAGAGGGAGACAAGAGATAGTAGTTCCTCCTGTGTGTATAGCCGCTTTATTTTTATTCTTTTTTGCTTTATATATATATATATATTTTTTGTTTGTTATTAATTCTTCCTCTCCTGTTTTAAAGTTTTAGGCAAGTTTAATCCAAGGAGTTTTATTAGTTTGTGTAAATTTCCATGCAAAGAATTTCAGTTTCATTATATCTGCTTTAATTGTTGAAACTGTCTTCATGGGATATTTCTCCTATCACTTACGACAAGATGGTCTATTATATAGACCAAATGAAGGAGTTAAATGATAGGCAGTGTAGGAACTTTGTTTGCTTGATGTGTCGAGAAGAGGTTCATGAATTGAAGGACTGTCCTAGTCTTTTCAATCCTGACCGCCGCTCCTCCACTCATGACAACATCGTCCCTATCACACATTCTTTACCCATGGAGGCAATCGTGCCCTCTATCCCCGAGTTTATCTCGTGCATGGACTCCTCACTCCCTATGTATGGCTTCACTCCTAGTGATGATGATCACTCATCTGTTGGCCAACAAGGAGAGTAATGGGAGCTCCTAGATGCTCCTGAGTGGGATGTGGAAAGTATTCTTTCCATCGGGGAGGCATTAGCAGATCTTTTTGCGGAGGAACCAAATCTTTTTTTTCCTCCAGTTTCTTTGCAAGATTTTTCTACACACATTCTTTATGATCCTATCAAAGTGAAGGAGTGGGGTGATGCTTCTGACTCGGAGGATGCTCCAAAGTTAGATGAGGAGTTTGTTTTCCCCAAAGGGGAGAATGAATACTTTGAACACGATGGTGCACCTCGGTGGGATGAGGAGGATACTCTCTCTGATGAGGAGGTTTGCACTTCCTCATGGGACGAGGAGGTCCAACTCACCACCGAGGCCCTTGAGTTCTTGGGTTCCCATCGCTATGATACTTACGATGATGATAGTGATCTATCCTTGGATCCTGTTGGGAGTGAGACCGGGACCACTCCCCCGATTGATTTTTATTTATGTTCTTCCTCTTCTTTATTCCTTGACCCCTCTTCATCATCTGAGCCTGTGTGGGTTGAGTCTTCACAGGTACTTCAGGAGGACTTTGAGCATTTTGCTCAAGTTAATGATGATTGTATCCTCTCTTGTGAGGAGGTTGATCCCTCCTCCATAGAGTAAGCCTCATTCATTGCCTTCTCCTCCTGCCGCCTCCCTGAAGATGACACCTTGCTGGGCAAGGATGTTTTTTGTGAGATTTGTGAGGAGTACTCCTCCTCCTTTTCTTACATTCTCTACCCTCTACCTGTGAGGAGCAGGTATTATTATTATTTAGGTAGAGGGGTGACTGTTCTATCTTCGTATCGGTACCCACTACCGACACGGATATTAGGCCAGTTGCCTGTCCACTTCTCCTTCCATACTCCCATTAGCTAGATATTTTCAGGCTTGAATAAGTTGTGCTGGGATGACAATAACCCCAGTAGTTATCTTACTTTTCCTGCATTTTTATTTTTATCTAGTTTATTTTGGTTAATGATATTTCATTTTAGTATGTACATTTTCTTTTGTTTTTGCGGAGCTCACCCCTGCAGGTCCTTTTTCTGGATAGCGCATACTGCAGCTTTGTCTTGGTACACGCGTCTTCTGGTATGCTCACTTGCTGAGCATTGGGTACTCTCTTCCCCTAGCTTCCATTTTAGTCTGTATTGTTATATCCAGTGTTGGAATGCTTAGTTTAAGTCTGGGGGAGAGCTATTTTTTGTGCCCGCTCACGTGCACTATTGCATAGCATACTAGAAGCTTCTATTTAAGTTATTGTTCATTTTCATTGCACTTCACTGCACCCACTATGCACGCACTTACTTGTGAGTGCTACCGTGCCAAATTTCCTTTTGGAATGGAGTCGGGAAGTCAATTGTGTTAGCTAAGAATTGTGGTTTGGAGTACGATGTTGACCCCAGTAGTGTTCTAATCGAATACTCATGTTTTGCATAGAATTTTGTGTAGAAGTTATCTCTATGTTCATGCTTTGTACCTTTATTCTTATCTAATCTAGTAATTAGAGTTTTATTTTACTCAAATCATGAACCTGTGCCGATCTACCGGTAGTGTAGGTGAGTTGGTATCGAACGCTAGATTCGTATTTCTCGAGTCGGGAGAAAGAGTTATCTTCCTCGGTGGCTAAGAACTCGCCCCTAGCGACTCTCGAAGCATAGGCATCGGGTAGTTCTAATGCATTAGCATGATGTAGGCCATTCTTTGGACCGTTTGAGCTTTGAGCCAAAACCAGAAATTCACCCTTGCTAACCAATTTTGAGCATATCCCTCATTTTCTATTTAGCTCCACCGCTCCCGCTTAAGCCAAGATTACCAAACATGTATGCGCACATGTTTCGATATTTATAGTATAACTGATTATTGTGCGGTGCTGTTATTTATGGATACACATTTGGATTGCTTAAGTTAAAAAAAAAAAGGTATTAGTGAGCTGAAAATTGAAAAGATTAGCGCATCAAAAGAAAAAAAAAACTGAGCTTTATATTCTAATTCAGAAATTCTGAATTGTTTGATAGGAATTACTTTATATTGGGTGTTGGCGATGAACAAATCAGCCTTATTTGTTGCCGGGGTTTACAAATTGTATTGCTCAAATGTGTTAGGTGTGTTAGCCTCCGAGTTTATCATTGTATATCCTACCGCAACCTAAGCCACATATTTACCTGAAAGCACTATTGACTTGTGTGTAGTTTTACCTAATTATGTGGAGAGAGTGTGAAAGTGCGAGCTTATGGTTCCGTCATCGATGGATTTCGGTGGAGTTAGTTCTGTATCCCGTATTTTTCGAAATACTCATCTGAGCGCGTCTCTACATTCTTCCTACACGCGACTGGCAGATCACACTTGGTTCAGCTTTTGAGTAAATTAATCTCTTATTTACTATTTTCGATATTTGTAAATTACTTTGCATAGTAGAAATTTCTTCTACGAGATTTTATGCACATGATTATTTGATTTCGCATATTACTCCTAGCCACAATCACCTTTCTAACCCTTGTTTTTTCCATCCGCCTAGAGTAGTTTGCTCGGGACGTGCAAACAGGTAAGTCTGGGGGTGTGATGAGTCCAATTTATATACTGATTTTCGGACTCATACGGGCTATTTTTCCTGCATTTGTACTTCAGTTTTTGTTAGTATTTGTTTATATTCACCATGTTCATGCTTTTACTTGAAGTGCATGTTTAGGCCCCATTTTGGTGTGTAATTGCACGCTACATTGCTGGGGGTAAGCACATTGTTCTCCCCATCGTATTTCTATTTTCATGTTGGAGCTGGAAGGGTATTCCCAGCTGTGTTGTGGCTGATGCAGGTGGACGGTTCATCCATTTCTATCCAGAATTCATGACTGTGCATATCGCACAGTCGTACGTTTTCCTTACGCACGGTCATAGGTGATCGCGCGTTCTCTTCTGGGGTGGAATACGATGTTCTGTCGTTGATCGTGTGTCTCTACGCACGGGCAGTGCCCGTGCGTGAAGGAATCGCACGATCGATCTGTTTAGCCTTGCTTTTTGGCTTTTCTGAATTTACCCGTGCATTTTTGCGCACGGAAGGTTTCGACCGTACGTGAGTAATACGCACGAGCGATCTGGGTCGCCTTCCTTCTTTTATTTATGATTAATATCGCACGGTTCGCGCACGGTCGTGCGTTCGACCGTGCGTGACCAAATTTCTGATTATTTTGTATAAAAGTTGCAGCTCTTGCCCTATTCTGGATCGATCTTCTTCCCCGCGTCCAAGAGCTCCAATTTCGCACATTTCTCCGCTCCATCGCCACCCACCTTCAGGAGGAGCTCCGGCCGCCATTCTCTTGTGAATCTCAAGCTGGAGCAATCTCTAGGCCTCCTCCATTGTTCGTGCACCTCCAAAGCTCCATTGTGAGGGATTTTCTGCTGCATATATGAAGTTCTCTGGTGAGATCGTGGCCAAAGAAGATTGACGGAGAAGACTGGTATAATAGAAGAAGGTGACAGCTCTTCCAGACCCTGGACGGCAGTTGGAGCCCGAGCTCGGACAAGGATTGACAACCCCAGATTCCGGCCGTGAACCTCCGATGAGTCTCCGTGCTTTGGTTGTAATCTCAACCTCCTTTACATTGTAGTGTGTTATTCCATAATTATTTGGGTGTCTGAACAATGTTTGCTAAACCTTGTTTTGTCATTTAATATTTCATGTCTATGTGAAATCGTTATGTGTGGTTTATGCAAGTGAGGAGCGCCCCATTCCATCCTCCATCTCGTCGTCATGTTCGTGTGTCGCACTAGCAATTGCTAGTGGTGTGCTTGTCGACGAGGTGCTTGCGACCCTCATTCCGTAAGACTACTCTTCCATCCGCCTAGCAAAGCGTGGCATAGCGGCCCGTGTAATCCATTCGCCTAATGAAGCAGTGCGCTCAAGGCCTGCACAGTTTGATTCCGCTTGCCTACTCGTCCATCCGCCCTTGCGAAGCAGCGCGCTCAAGGCCTGCCTAGTCTCCATCACGCCAAGCAAAACATTGCATAGCGTCATTGCATAGGAGTAGTTTAGTTATTTTCTTTTATTTCCACAAACCAAATCACCCCCTTTCGCACCCATCCGACCTAAAGGACTTCGATCTCAAGTCCCTCCTCGAAATTTAACTCCACCTTAATGTGTTCCTTCGAGATCGATACTTGGGGATTCATTCCCACATTTTATATTACTTGAACGATCAGTACACTGCCGTTTCATATCGCAGTCTCGCTACCGCCTATAGCGGTGTGCTAGATTTGCGCATTAAGTTTTTGGCGCCGTTGCGGATAGCATCTCTCTCCCTGAGGTATAAATAGATCACAGTTTACTTATGCCCTAGGTGTGCGATCACTTTTGCGAATCAGAGAGAGCGACAGAAGAGTTCCGCGAAGTTCCAACGGAAGAGTTCCGACCGGTCGATCCCGCCACCGCCGCCGCCTCTCCCTGTCATCGAACCTAGCAGTTCATGGGAGACATTGAGGACTCTTCTTCTCCGACCTAGTTCTTGTGCGACAAGAATCTAGGGTTCTTCAACACTCGTGTGGACTTCCGTAGAGGCGTCGATCGATTTCTGCGCTTGAGACTCAGAGTTTGTCTTCGAGATTACTTCTTGGAGCATCTTGGTTGAGTATTGACTCAATCCCCTAAAGGTATGTCACTATTGTCACCTTTCCTATTTCTTGATTCATGAAATAGCAAGTTCCTTGAACTGTTTAGGGTTGTTCTCGTTCTTTATTTCTAATGCGCATATGTGATATGCTATCTACATATGATGTATAGAAAACCCAACATATTCTGCAGCGGTCTTTCCTCTCCAACTTCAGAAGTTCTTCAAGAGGGAGTTTTAATATTATTGTTGCTTATTTCACATCTTTATTCTAGTAATCGTTTAGTGAATTTGCCTCGTGCTGGTGACTAGGTCTGGGTAGGACTTCGGGAGGAATTCGCCTCGTGTTGGTGACTAGGTTTAGGGTGTAGATCTACGGGGTGCTCGAGGCCGTATCCAAGGGAGGAGTGGCTAGAGAGGATTAAGGACATATCCAGGAAGGATAGGCTAAAGCCACCTGTTCGTGGAGATATGAGTCGGGATAGAAAACAAAAAAGTCATTTTATTATTCGCCTTCGATTTCTAGCGTTATAAGAAATCAAATTTGTAATAATTTATTTCATATTAATAAAATCATGTCTCTATTTGATTTCAATGGTTTTACTTGATTTATCTCTGTTTTAATCTCTTATTATTCAAGTACTTCAAATTATACTAAAAGTATGAGTTTACAAAGGATGTAGTCTAAATCACCTAGAGGGGGTGAATAGGTTTCTTTTATTTTCTTTTTATTAGTATATCTGTTTTGTGGTTTAGAGCAAGCAAAAGATCAAACACACAGAAAGCACACAAGCATCTATAGTGGTTCCCCAAGACAGTGTGTCTATGGGTAGTCAACTTTCCCCCTTCACCCTTCTAACAGTGTGTTAGAAATGGCTAACTCCTCCAATCTCAGCTCCAAAAGCTTACAACACAGATCCCTCAGGATCTCTTAGGTTTTCCCAACCCTACCTCAAGCACAGCAGACCTACCTCAGATCAGCCACTGATCCTACAACTCAGACCCCAGCAGGTCCTAGAACCTCAGGCTAATAAGCCCTACCTCAGAGGAATCCACCTCCAACACCTCAGTCAATAAATCCCTACAACTCAGAACAACAGATCCTACTCAGGCCTTCAGCCCTACAACTCAGAACCCAAAGGTTCCTACAATCTCAGACCAAATGGTCCTACAAACTCAGGCAGACTGTCATACTAACTCAGGCAAAAGGCCCTATAGTAAAAGAGTATTTGAACTTACTACAGCTAACAGTACAGTAAAGATGTCTCCTGTAGTTTCTGCACAGCTTGTGCTATCTTGTAGCTTGTGATGATAATGGCTGCTACAACTTCATCTTCCTCTTCAGTTGAAGGGTCGAAGATCACCTTGCTCCTTCTTGCAAAGGAGCTAACTTTATCTCTCAGATTCTTCTTGCTTGTTCAGTGAGCAGAAGGAGAATAAGAAGATCTTTTTGGCCGTCAATGGAACAGCAATTGTTAAGCACTCCACCACCTCTTATAAAGTTGCCCTAACATCTTCTATTATACTAATCATATCTTCAACGGCTCTTAGCTGACCTCCCGTCAGGTATGTGAGTGATTGGTGGTCCCCACAATGCATTCATGCAGCTTGCGCCAAAAGCAAAACCCGACAGATCATGTTTGAACTGTCTCAGCGGTTGGACTGAGATGGTCAGCCGTCTCAGCGGATTTCTTCTATCCCATTCCAGCGGATCCGCTGAGACAGACAGCTGTCTCAGCGGTTTTCTTCTATCTGCAGCTGAACTGGCCCAAACACCTTCTCAGCGGCTCTTGGCCTTGTCTCAGCGATTCAGCTGAGACTGAGAGCTTGTCTCAACGGTTTTGTCAGTAAACAAACTGAACAACCCTTGCACCTTGTTAAGTCCTAACCTTGCATGCTTATGAGATATAAATAGGGTTTATCAAATACAACTTATACTTAGTATTGAGTGTGAGGCCTCTTCAAATCAAGGGAACATTGAGGGTCAATTTCCCAACAATCTCCCCCTATTTGAAGAAGGCAGAACATTCCCAATGCTAAGGTACATACCCAAATAAAAACATATCATGAAAATGAACTATGTAGCATTCATGATAACATTGCTTAAGATAACATTGTTTAAGCATGCTTTGATACCTCATGATAGATTATGTAAAGCTTTGACTAGCTCATAGGTTATCTCCCCCTTTCTAACTCAGATTATATTAAGCTTATTCATAATAACTACCTCTGATAACTTTATCAGAGGACTAACTCTGATTTAGTCATAGCATTGGCCATCTCCCCCTTTCTGGTTTCTTCAATTATTTTTCCCTTAGGAATTGGGAGGGAACCACTAGAGCATTTGCCAACTCCCAATCTGAGCAGGAACTTGCTCCCCCTCAATTTGAAAACTATTAAATTTAATAGCTGTCTTTTTCATTTTGAACAACCCATTTTAGCTCCCCCCTCATTTGGAGTATATCTATTGATCTTATGATTTAAGGGAACCTGAAGCTCAACTGATCCAAATTTTTCTGATTCAGCTGATCATTCTACTATATACTATCCTACATTCAACATTCTTAGGGAGATTGTCTACCCTATCATATGGCATATGCCTACTATAAATTTGATCAGTTCAGATGTCAGTATATCATAACAGTACAGTTTATCATAACAGATGATGAAGGTCATATTACCACAGAGATTAATCAATACATCAGTGTGATTTGATAATCATGACAATGCAACAGAAATTAATTTAACCAATAATACCAAGGTAAAATTTAGCTAAATCTCAGTTTGCACAAAACAGTTATAGTAGTAATTTAAACAGATATATTAGTAATTTAAAACTCAGTTTTGCACAAAACAATTCAGACAAACTATAGTTCACTCATTGTCCATCCATTCATAGGAAATTTATACATTCATTCAAAATTTCCTTTTCTTAGAGGAGGAACATTCAGGAAAATCAGCAGCTGCTTCTTTTCCCTTGGCTGAGACCAGTTGATTTGCAGTAGCATCTATACTTTCAGCACCAATTTCCTCTTGGACTATAGGCTCCTTGTTTTTAGCAGGTATAGCAATGTCTTCAGTCAGATTTGTAGATGTGTCCTTTTGAGCATTGGTTGCTTCAATCTCAGCTATCTTCCTCTTGTTCTCTTGCCTTCTAAAATACATGAATGGTTTTGGGATGTATTTAGATGGCATTCTTCTTGGGTTATTTTTCCTAACAAGATTTTCTTTGAATACCTTATCTCTTTTTGTGTTCCTTTCAAGATGCTTTATCCATTCCTCAGATGGATATAATTTATCAATATCTTTGCATATTTGACCATGGCTTAGCCAGGCATTTAGGATTATCTCCTTGGAATCATCACTCCAGTATTTGATGAGTCCCAAATATATACACATTTATGGACTCATCTGGGCCGATTTTCTAGTCTATGCACTTCACTTTAGACATGTTTTCACTCATATTTGATACTCCATGCTAAGTGCACCTCTAGGCCCGTTTTGGTGTTATTTCATGTTCTTCTTCTTTAGTAGTTTTCATGCATTGTTAAGTGCCACTTTCAGTGTCTGGATTCGTGGTTGTGCTGGAACAGGAGTCGTGCAGGTGTTCCTGGTACAATTCTGTACAGGAACACTACGCACGATCGCTGGTTCTATTGCGCACGACCACTGGTCGTGCGCCGCTGTTCGTGCGCACTTAACACCAATTTGATGAGTTCTGTCTCGGACAGTGCGCACGATCACCTACGATAGTGCGCACGACCACCGGTCGTGCGCCACTATTCGTGCGCACTTAACATCAATTTTATGAGTTCTGTTTCGACCAGTGCGCACGACCACCTACGATAGTGCGCACGACCACCAGTCGTGCGCCACTGGTCGTGCGAACATTTTATTTTATAAATTTCTTATATTGCAGGCTCCCCCCAGGCAGGCGCACGATCACAGGATTCTAGCGCGCATGACCACTGGTCGTGCGCCAATGACCGTGCGCACTGTTTATTCCAGCGCCTATAAATTTTCCTGCTTGCGATTTAGGTCAAAAATCTACGATTTTCTTCGGCCCGAGTCCGCCGTTTCCTGCTCCGTTCCGCCCGATTTCGCCCCTCCATCGCCGCCCACCATCGGGAGGTGCTTCGGGCTTGTTCTTCACGCCATTCTTGAGCCGGAGCTTCCTCTCGGCCTCCTCCTTCATCCAAGAGCTTCAAGGAAGGTTTAGCCGCCATCGCCATCAAGCAAGAGGAAGTTTGCAACCTCTGCCGGATCGTGACACGAAGAAGACGGACTCATTGGAGAGTAGTGACAGCTCTCTCTACCCCGGACGTAGTTGCGGACCGAGCTTGGACGCGGATTGATAACCCGGCGATTCCAACCGTGAATCTACAATGAGACTTCGGATTCGGTCGATTTCTTGCCTTATTCTTCTCTTATTGATGTATATGTAGCTAGAACTAACATTTTGATGAAGTATACTTTTACTTCTTAACATTAATATGAAATCATGTCTATGTGATTGAGTAATCTTGTTATATTTTCATTTGAGGTGTGCTCTGTGGTGTGGATTGTTTGTTGTGTTGTGCCGCCCTAACAATTATTAGTGGTGTGCTTTGCGAAGAGGTGCTTGCGACCCTCATTCCGATGTTCTCTCCATTCCATTCGTATGCCTACTCATCCATCCGCCTAGCGAAGCGTGGCATAGCGGCCCGTGTAATCCATTCGCCCTACGAAGCAGTGCGCTCAAGGCCTGCACAGTTCGATTCCGCATGCCTACTCGTCCATCCGCCCTTACGACGCAGCGCGCTCAAGGCCTGCCTAGTCTCCATCCCGCCAAGCGAAGCATTGCATAGCGGCATTGCATAGGAGTAGTTGATAGCTTTTATTTTATTTCCACAATCCAAAACCCCCCCGTTTCCGCATCCATCCGCTCGAAAGGACTTCAATCTCAAGTCCTTCCTCGATAATAAACTCCACCTTACTGTGTTCCTTTGAGATCGATACTTGGGGATTCATTCCCATTTTATATTACTTGAACGATCGGTACACTGCCGTTTCGTGCCGCAGTTTTACTACCGCCTATAGTGGTGTGCTAAGATTTGTGCCATCAAGTTTTTGGCGCCGTTGTCGGGGAACACAGTCGTGTGAGTTTTCTGGAGAGGGAGAACCTGAGAGAGAAGTCCTTCCATTTATGAATTGCATTTCTTTGTTTTATTTCTTTTTATTCCATTTTCCTGTTTTAATTAGGTTGCTTTAGTAATTTTTGTTAGGTGTGGTATTTCGCACAATAGTGTTTTTCTATTTGAATCGTTTTATCTTCGCACTATGTGGGCACATCTTAATATCCGTTGCCGTTGGTGTGGAGCTACCTCCCACTCTAGTGATGAATTCCCTATGGAGAATGGTAGGCATAATTCTTCTAGCCCAGCATATAGAGCATCGACTTCGTCTGATACTCCATATGGTGTGTGTAAGTCTTATGGCTACTCTGCCGAGCCTTTACCGTCTTACTTCTTTTCGGCTTCAGCACCCGCTGTGCCAAAGAAGCCCGCAAGGCAGTGCAAGTTTTGTCGGAGCACAGATTATGCCCTGAAGGATTGTGCTGCTTTTCGTCGCCAATTGGATGAGGATGACGAGCCGGATATCCGGATCGTCCCGAATTCTAACTCTGGCGGCACACCTTCAACATCCGGTTTTGTGTCTTTGCCACCTTCACATCTTGAAGGGTATGGCGTTGACACAGTCACCAGATGTGTGGTTGATCTAGGCACCGATATTGCTGAGCCTATTCTCCCGGTGCATCCACCACCCCTAGTGGATTCGATTCTTTGTGAGGAATCGGTGCTCGACTTTTATCTGAGCACTATTCTTCCCCCTGTTGTGCATACTACATTCGTCTCTGACGACATTGTCGATGATGTGTCATAAGAGGAGGCGGTTGATCTTAGTATTGTGCCTACTCCTATGGAGGAGGACAACCTTCTAGGTGAAGAGGAGTTTTCCTCAGCACCGGTGGAGGAAGTCCAAATCTTAGGCATGGCCACTGTTGATCCCGCCGAACATTGTAGCATTGATGACAATGCAAACATTATTTTACTTACCCAACCTGATGGGAGTGAGACCGGGACCACTTCCCCGATGTTTGATTATTTATGTTCTTCGTCTTGTTTATTTCTCGATCCCCCCTCTTCATCCGAGTCTGTGCAGGTTGAGTCTTCACAGGTACCCCAGGAGGATTTGGTGCATATGGCCCAAGTCAATGATGAGAGCATCCTCTTATGTGAGGAGGTTGATTCCCCCTCCGTAGAGGAAGCTCCACTCATTGCCTTTTCCTCCTACCACCTCCCTGTTGACGACACCTTGCTAGGCAAGGATGTGTTTTGTGAGATGAATGAGGACCAGGCCTACTCCTCTTCTTACATTCTGTTTCCTCTACCTGCGGTTTGTGGGTATTATTATACAGGTAGAGGGGTGACTGCTCTGTCTCCGTATTGGTACCCGCTATCGATGCGCATATTAGAACAGTTACCTGTGCATTTTCTTTTTCATAGGCCTATAAGCTAGAACTGTACAAAACATGAATAAGTCGTGCTGGGATGACAATAACCCCAGTAGTTATCTTACTTTTATTGCATTTTCATTTTCCTAGTTAGAATAGTTAGTTAATTTATGTTCAGTTTTAGCATTTCTGCTTTCTTCTGTTTTTGTGGAGCTCACCCCTGCAGGTACTTATTGCAAATTCTGAATGGCAGGTTTGCTTCAGTTTTTCACGCGTCTTCTGGTATGCTCACTTCTGAGCATTGGGTAATCTCTTTCCCTAGACTTCATTTTCAATTTTCATGGTTACATCATTTATGTCTATTGCTTAGATTTAGTCTGGGGGAGAGCCGCTATATGTTACCCACTACACGTGCACATCTCATTTGCATACTAGAAGTATTTTAATTTCAGATATTTAGTTATGTTCAATTGCATTGCACACCACTACACCCACTCGAGCATGCACTTAGCTGTTGGCACGTCTTGAGCTGAACTCATTTCTTTTTGTGTGATTTGGAAAATCATTGTGCTGGCTTAGGATTATGAGGCGGAGTAAAATGTTGACTCCTGTAGTGCTCCTAGTCGAGTGCTCATGTCTCGTTTAGAAATTCGTGTAGATTCAATTTCTTTTTATGCTTTTAGTTTATATTTCTTTTCTATTAGCGTAAATATTGTTTACTCTACTCAAAATTGGTGAATCCGGTGTGAATCAAACGGTAGCATAGGAATGTGTGTAGATGTTTGTTAGCCTCATATTTCTCGAGTCGGGAGAAAGGATTATCTTTCTCGGTGGATAGAACTTGCCCCAAGCGATTCTTGAAGCATGGGTATACGGTTAGTCAATTGCGTGAATGTGATATAGGCCATCATTTTGGCCCGGTTGAGCCTTTGTGCCCACTCCTATCACTTTATCCTCGTCAGCCCAGTTGTGCCTACCCTTTCTTTGATTCAGCCCCACTGTTGTCTCACCAAAGCCTAAATGCCAATCCTAGTCGCACACCCAAATATGAGCTTCAGCTGTTTATTATTTTCATGAGTTGGGTTGTTGATTTGGTGATATGTTTGTGAAGATGTGGATGTGTTTTATTGTTTAGCTGCTGAAAATGATAAGAAAAGAAAAGAAGAAAATGAGAGAAAGAAAAGAAGTGAAAAGAAAAGGATACGAGCTTTAATGAAAAATCTGTGTAAAAATATATGTTTTGGAGTAGGCGGTGCACACACCCATGTTGTTAAGTCTAAGTCTGGGGGTGTGGTGCATCCACATGTTTTATGGCTACTTGGATAATGTTATGCATTTGCTCATTTGGGTTTTTGTGTTCTAAGCCTTCATGTTTATATTTGTTTACCTCACCTAAACCCAAGCCTCATCTAAAACCTTAAGTCCTATTGATTCACGCATTTGAGTCAAACCAGTGTCGTGGAGAGAGTGCGAACGGGAAAGCTTATGGTCACCGACATTGATGGATTTCAATGAAGGTTGTCTCGAGCCCCGATCTTGGGCAATGCTCGCCTCAGCGTTCAGTTTACTTTCTTCCTATGTACGACCCTATGATTCACCGTGATTCACTTTTTGAGTAAATGTAATATATAAATATGCTCCTAGGAAATTATAAACTAATATGCATAATTAGGAATTTTATCTATTGTATTTCTACGCGTATGAGCATGCGACTTCGCATGGTACTCCGCTTGATAATTTCTTTGTCAACTATGTTTTTCCTATCCGCGAGAGATGGTTTGCTCGGGACGCGCAAACAGGTAAGTCTGGGGGTGTGATGAGTCCCAAATATATACACATTTATGGACTCATCTGGGCCGATTTTCTAGTCTATGCACTTCACTTTAGACATGTTTTCACTCATATTTGATACTCCATGCTAAGTGCACCTCTAGGCCCGTTTTTGGTGTTATTTCATGTTCTTCTTCTTTAGTAGTTTTCATGCATTGTTAAGTGCCACTTTCAGTGGCTGGATTCGTGGTTGTGCTGGAACATGAGTCGTGCAGGTGTTCCCGGTACAATTCTGTACAGGAACACTGCGCACGATCGCTGGTTCTATTGCGCACGACCACTGGTCGTGCGCCGCTATTCATGCGCACTTAACACCAATTTGATGAGTTCTGTCTCGGACAGTGCGCACAATCACCTACGATAGTGCGCACGACCACCGGTCGTGCGCCACTGTTCGTGCGCACTTAACATAAATTTTAGGAGTTCTGTTTCGACCAGTGCGCACGACCACCTACGATAGTGCGCACGACCACCGGTCGTGCGCCACTGGTCGTGCGAACATTTTATTTTATAAATTTCTTACATTGCAGGCTCCCCCCAGGCAGGCCCACGATCACAGGATTCTAGCGCGCACGACCACCGGTCGTGCGCCAATGACTGTGCGCACTGTTTATTCCAGCGCCTATAAATTTTCCTGCTTGCGATTTAGGTCAAAAATCTCCGATTTTCTTCGGCCCGAGTCCGCCGTTTCCTGCTCCGTTCCACCCGATTTCGCCCCTCCATCGCCGCCCACCATCGGGAGGTGCTCCGGGCTTGTCTTCACGCCATTCTTGAGCCGGAGCTTCCTCTCGGCCTCCTCCTTCATCCAAGAGCTTCAAGGAAGGTTTAGCCGCCATCGCCATCAAGCAAGAGGAAGTTTGCAACCTCTACCGGATCGTGACACGAAGAAAACGGGCTCATTGGAGAGTATTGATAGCTCTTTCTACCCCGGATGTAGTTGCGGACCGAGCTTGGACGCGAATTGACAACCCGGCGATTCCAACCGTGAATCTACAACGAGACTTCGGATTCGGTCGATTTCTTGCCTTATTCTTCTCTTATTGATGTATATGTAGCTAGAACTAACATTTTGATGAAGTATACTTTTACTTCTTAACAATAATATGAAATCATGTCTATGTGATTGAGTAATCTTGTTATATTTTCATTTGAGGTGTGCTCTGTGGTGTGGATTGTTTGTTGTGTTGTGCCACCCTAACAATTGTTAGTGGTGTGCTTTGCGAAGAGGTGCTTGCGACCCTCATTCCGCCGTTCTCTCCATTCCATTCGTATGCCTACTCATCCATCCGCCTAGCGAAGCGTGGCATAGCGGCCCGTGTAATCCATTCGCCCTACGAAGCAGTGCGCTCAAGGCCTGCACAGTTCGATTCCGCCTGCCTACTCGTCCATCCGCCCTTGCGACGCAGCGCGCTCAAGGCCTGCCTAGTCTCCATCCCGCCAAGCGAAGCATTGCATAGCGGCATTGCATAGGAGTAGTTGATAGCTTTTATTTTATTTCCACAATCCAACCCCCCCCCCCCCGTTTCCGCATCCATCCGCTCGAAAGGACTTCAATCTCAAGTCCTTCCTCGATAATAAACTCCACCTTATTGTGTTCCTTTGAGATCGATACTTGAGGATTCATTCCCATTTTATATTACTTGAACGATCGGTACACTGTCGTTTCGTACCGCAGTTTTACTACCGCCTATAGCGGTGTGCTAAGATTTGCGCCATCAGTATTCAAAGTCAGGGTCTCTACTATTTTCATCCCTTTGTTTGGCCATGAATTCCTCAGTGAGCAACACATGCTCTCTTTCCCTTTTCATTTTCAATCTCTGATTTTGTGCTAGGGCCTCTTGATGAGGGAAATCCCAGTCTTCTACCCTATTAGCATCTAGTATGGGCAGATTGAGAGCAATCCTTGTGCCTTGTAGGACTTTTAGTGTGAGGTCAGAATTGATGAGTGCATTTGTATCCTCCCCTTTCTGGCTTCTTCATAAATCTGGTGATGGAGGTCTTGCTTAGCTGTTGAGATTGTGCCAGAGAGAGACTGGAAGACATTCTCAAAGCCAGCTTGAAGAACATCTTTTAACTTGCCAAATTCTTCATTTAGATGGGAGGAGGTGGCTCTTGTATCAAGGGATTGGGACATGGTTGCAAGTTCTGCTCTCAGCTCTTCCTTGTAGCTGTCAGCTGCTTCATTTAACTTCATTGCAGTAGAATAGACATACTCTTGGAGATGATTTGTTGACTTCTCTATGACTTCATCTATTTTACTGACATAGTTCTTGACATATCTTATGTCCTGTTCAGATAGCTGGAGTTGTTTGTCCATAGATCTTAAAATTGTATTCTGAGATATAACAGATTTTTTATCCAGATCAAACCATGTTGTCATCTGCTTGTTGAGAATTGCAGTGGTCTCCTTTATTTCCTTGACTTTAGACATGACTTCAGCCTTCACATTTCTGATGGACTGATCAACATAATCCCTGACTAAGGTGGCTGATTGATCTATATGGGATTGCATGGAGGAGAGGTGGGACTGTAGTAGCAGATTGATGGCATTGAGAAGAGCCTCATTGGGTGAGGTGGAACTAGAGGCTTGCTGAATAGGTGACACTGGGGCTGGTGGTCTTGGTGAGCTTGGAGTATTGAGGATATTGATGACTAATTGGACTGGAGGTTCATGCAGGGCTGCAGCTGGGGCATCCACCAGCTCAGCACATGCTGCCATGGCATCAATATGATCAAGATGGAGCTGATCATCATCCATCCCATCTTCAGAATCATCATCTTGATGATCATCCAAATTGTCTTCATCATCAAGAACTTGCTTCTCCCCCTCAGAGAGTGCATCCTTGTCAGATGAATCCAGGAAGGCTGAGACATATATTTGAAGTTAGATTCAACTACCTAGGTATTCTAATGGTAAGATGGTTAGATTTACCTATAACTTCATCTTTCTCTGAAGGTGGCTCTTCTTGCACTTCCCCTTCAGATAGGTCAACTTGTATGGATGAGTCCATGAAGTCAAGAGCATGGTCTTTTAGTGTTGATGACCCTTGTGGTTCCTCCCCCTCAGATGGAGCACCAAATGAACCTTGTGTAGGGATGGACCAAAGGGCTGGTTCATTATCAGGATTAAGTCTAATTCTTTCTTCAAGGTTGAAAATGAGTCTGTCAAGCTGACCTTGCATATCTTGGGTTGATGGCATGATGTCTTCATCAGCATCATTGATGGTGGTTAGATCAGTGGGGGCTCGTTCTTGTTGATGCTCCCACTCAGTTAGGTCATTCATTTGTCCTTGGGGAGCTAAGGTCCACATTAGCTAAATATCAGAATAGACAACTGAATTGATTTGCTATGAGTTATTGATTAAATGTGTAGGATGAAGGTTTAGAGAGTAGTTACTTGGAGGTTTGTTTGTAACTAGCTCCTGTGGATGGAGAATATTTGTGTCATCCTGTAGAGCATTCTTGGCAAGAGAATGTGATCTAGAGTCAGCAACAGCATCATCATTCTTATCTGAGGGGTCAGACTCAGAACTTGATAGTATCAGCCTTGATTTCTTAGAGGGTTTGGTAGTTAAATTCTCTTTTCCTTTAGACTCAGTGGTCTGACTCATTGGAAGGACCCTTGTGAATCTGTCCCTTGATATCCATCCTCTTGAAGTAATGAAGGCTTGATCCTTTGGAATTATTGAACTTGTCAGGGTGTGATTGCAGTAGATATAAGGAGAGAATTCTTCCCATGTTGGGTGCCTGAAGGCATTCCTTTATTCTTTGAAAGATTACTACTCCCCAGGAGGTTTTCTTTTTCAGAATAATCCTAGTCATGAGGTCAAATATGTACTAGGAGATAGTATCATGTGAGCCAGGTTTGCAGAGGATAGTTTTTCCCACAATGTCTGATAATAGCTTCCCCTTCTAATTGAAGAACTTCCTTTTTAATGATCCAACCTTGGCATCATTATATTCAGTCCATTTCAATGCCCTCTTCTTATCGTTCAAAGATATTTCTTCTTCCTCACTTGTGCTGCAGGATGGAAGATGAAGGGCTTTCTCTATCTTTGTTGGGGTTACTTTTATCCTTACTTCATTTATCTTGGATTTGATAGAGGACTTGGAGGAGGATAATCTGGCATTATTGAACCATTCCAGAACTCAGTTCTGAAAATGGGGCTTGGTTCAGAGAGAAGGTATTCCAGTCCTTGATCTTCAAAGAGTTGAATTTCTCCCTTGATATCTTCAGAAGCATGAGCAAAACCATTCCTTACTATTTCATAACCCTCAAGAAGATCTTTCGAGCTTTTGGGAGCCATTACTATAGGTGATGAAAGCGCTGGGATGGAAGAGAAGGTGTTTCGTCTCGGCGGCTGGAAGAGAAGGGTTGTGTGCCTTTCACTAAGAAAATGTCCTATTTATATGGCTTTAGACTTGGGTGAAATTAAACCTAGTAAATTAAATTTAATTGCTCTTATGATTAAGAGAAAAATGGGTCAACTAGGGTTGCAATTAGACAACTTATGATAGATCCAACCCGTCTCAGCGGAACCGCTGGGATGGTGACCTATCCGCTGGGACAGAATGCAATAAGCCGCTGGGACAGTTTTAGCCGTCTCAACGACTCAGTTGAAACAGACTGATCTGTTTAAGCTGATCTTACTACTTAACCATCATTCAGTGTCTTTGCAGCCAATGCCCTTAAAGGTAGACCTTGTTTGCTTACCCATTTGGCAAGCATGACAGGGACTACTTTTAATATATTTTGAATTATGACTATTCCTAACAAGATTTTTGGAGAATAGTCTATAGATTGTCTTGTAGTTAATGTGAGCAAGTATGTTGTGTCATTGAACACAAAGAGACTCATTCTCATTAGCTACAAGGCAAACAGATGTAAGAGAGTTACTGCAAATAAAGTCTAAGCAATAAACATTCCCACTCCTAGTGCCTGAGAGAATGGTCTCCAAGTCATTAGACTTTTTGATCAAGCACTAGTCATTGTGGAATTCAATGACATAGCCTAGATCACATAGTTGACTTATGCTTACAAGGTTGTGTTGCAACCCTTCAACATAAGCTACCCTTGTGATGGAGACTATGCCATTGGTTATCATACCATATCCATTGGTGATTCCTCTTTCAGATCCACCAAAGATAACCTTGGGTCCATTCTTCACAGGCTTGTAGTCCTGCAGAAGACTCCTTGTTCCTGTCATGTGCCTTGAGCACCCACTATCCAAGTACCAAATTTGGTTTAGGCTGGTACTTGAACTAACCTGCAAGAGGAAGTTTAGTTATCCTTAGGAGCCCAAGTAGCTTTGGGTCCTAGGTTCTTGTTAGCATGATAAAATGACCTTACACTAGATGCACCCTTTGCAGGAAGGCTCATCTTTGCATATGGCACATTAGGGTTGTGCCAACAATCTATGGCAAAGTGTCCCACTTTACCACAGCACCAACATTCATGAATGTTGTATCTCCTCTTCTGAACATTTCTTGAGGGATGTGCAGCACAGTCCACATGTTCATGAGGAGAAACATCAGCTTTTCTCATGTTTCTTTCAGCAAGGATTTGGCTGAATGTCAATCTGTGTACAGTCTTGGTGGTCTTTGTATTAATGGCATCAGCTTTCTTTGGCTTTTGGGCAATGCAAGTTTTGATGGCATTTGACACTGAGCACTTAGACAAGTCCACTGATTTGACAACAGTCATGTTCTTGGCTGAATTAACCTTAGAAGCATTTGCTTTCTTATTCATGTATAAAGGGGCTGATGTACCAAATACAAATGGTCTAGGTTGGGCCATTTGAATTTCCTCATGGGGAACCTTCAAGGCACTCAATCCCATTCCCTTTTTTCTACTATATGAAGGAGTGTTTTCCTTCCTATAGGTACTTCCATTCTTCCAGTGACCATACATGCTCTCATGGTCATACCTGTTGGAGGGAAATAATACCCTTTGAAAGGTGGAATGAGGCTTAGCCTTATCCCAGCTCTTTTCTCCACTCCCTTCACCTACTTCCATTTTATTGAATCCTAGTCCTCTCCTGTTGGTTTGAGAAGAAAAGGAGTCAATAATAGGAAGCACAGATTTTGGCTTGGAGAATTGAGCCACTAGGCTTCTTTCTTTCACAAGCTTCTCCTCAAGATCCTTGATGATCTTATTCTTCAGGGATATGGTGCTCAGATGGGTGATAATTATCCCCTTCAGATGGCTAATTTTCCTATACATCTGATTCATCTTGGTAGTAGATTCAGTGCATTCTTGTTTTTCCATTTTAAGGGAATCTATCTCTTGGGCTTGCCTCTTGGCTAGCTTTTTGCTCCTTTTTAGAGCTTCCAAGAGAGCATCATATTTGTCAATCAATTGACTGACATCTTCCTCAGCTTCTAAACCACTTCCACTAATTGATGAAGGTGCTTCAGATTCTGGACATGCAACATGATCAGAAAGAGAAATGGAGGAAATTAATACCTAATCTTTGTCAGAACTATTCTGACTGTCTTCCTCATCAGTAAAGTCCATAAGACCTATCTGAACATTGTCTTCATTATCCTCCTCTATTTCACTATCTGAGTGTGATAGAGGGGCCCTGATTCCAACCTTTACTACTGGGTAGTCTTCATCTTCTTCTGCTGCAAATAGCCCAATGTAGGCATCTTCTTTATTTTCAGAATCTGATGTTGAGGAATCAGATTCACTCCAGCTTCTTTCTTTCATTGCTAGGAGGGATTTTTCACCCTTCCTATCTTTTTGGTGATGATGCTTCTTATCACCATTCTCCTTTCTTTTGGCTGGACAGTCAGCTATGACATGTCCAAGTTTGTTGCATCTATAGCAAATAATGTTATTAGAAACCTGTTTACTAAGTTTGGAATCATACCTGTCACCCTTTGGGTGACGTTCGGCTTCAGAATCAGTCTTGGGTGAGGTGGAAAGACTGCAATGAAAGGCGTAACGATTCGTGCACTGTATCCACTTTTTTAAAATCTCTGTCGTACCTCTTTCCCGGTCTTTCAGATTTCCTGCTTTCCATCGTGTAGTGTGATGATGAGGAGTTCATGTTCTTCCATTGCCTCCTCTTCATAATTTTCTTGAACTGCCTTGAAAAGGAAGCAAATTCTTCATCAGAGGAAGAGCTTCCTGAGGTGCTGATTTCAGGTTCAGCACTTCTCCTTGGAGGAGACACCATCCTGCTCTTGCTTCTCTTGGGGCTGTCAGGTTTGAGAGTTACAGATTTCTCCCTTGGCTGGGCACTTATAGAGGTGTCCTCTTCCTTCCTTGCAGACAGCTGCATCTCATAGGAGAGAAGTTTTCCAAACAGTGTGTGAGTTGGGGTCTCACCAAGCTTGGCCACTTCCCTGATGGCACAGATTTTTGTGTCCCAGTCCCTTGTTAGAGATCTAAGGAACTTGTCATTCAGCTCATATTTGGTGAATGCTCTAGTATAGGTTCTCAGCTCATTAACTATTCTGAAGAACCTCTCATAGCATATGGAGATGCTTTCCTGGCTTTGTTGCCTGAAGGCTTCATACTCTTGATTACGAAGTGACTTCCTATCATCCCTTACTTCAGCTGTCCCTTCCATATATACTACCAATATATCCCACATTTCCTTGGCAGAAGTGCAGTGTACCAAGTTTTGAAATGTGGAGTCATCAATAGCATTAACTATGATGTTCTGGGCCCTTTTATCCATGGTGAACAACTCAAGTTCATCCTTGGTCAAATCTTTGAATAATTTGGCCACTCTTCTTGTTGGATCTATAGTGGAGGTAGTTTGAAAAGTGAAAGGTCCTTTGCTTTCATATGCCAAAATTTTCTTTGTTGCATATGGGCAACTACATAGATCTCATTTCCTTCTGCAATCCAGAGGAAGCCATTGGATTGTGATGTGACTATACCTTTATGGGATCTGGTCAGACAGTTATGTCCTTCTTGACCAACCTAGCTTTGAGACCACTTGTGAGTTTATAAAGGATGTAGTCTAAATCACCTAGAGGGGGTGAATAGGTATCTTTTATTTTCTTTTTATTAGTCTATCTGTTTTGTGGTTTAGAGCAAGCAAAAGATCAAACACACAGAAAGCACACAAGCATCTATAGTGGTTCCCCAAGACAGTGTGTCTATGGGTAGTCCACTTTCCCCTTCACCCCTCTAATAGTTTGTTAGAAAGGTCTAACTCCTCCAATCTCAGCTCCAAGAGCTTACAACACATATCCCTCAGGATCTCTCAGGTTTTCCCAACCCTATCTCAGGCACAGCTGCCCTACCTCAGATCAGCCACTGATCCTACAACTCAGACCCCAGCAGGTCCTACAACCTCAGGCTAATAAGCCCTACCTCAGAGGAATCCACCTCCTACAGCTCAGGCAATAAAGCCCTATAACTCAGATCTACATATCCTACAACTCAGGAGATCATCCCTACAACTCAGAACCTAACGGTTCCTACAGTCTCAGACCAAATGGTCCTACAAACTCAGGCAGACTGCCCTACTAACTCAGGCAAAATGCCCTACAGTAAAAGAGTATTTGAACTTACTACAGCTGACAGCACAGTAAAGATGTCTCCTGTAGTTTCTGCACAGCTTGTGCTATCTTGTAGCTGGTGATGATAATGGCAGCTACAACTTGATCTTCCTCTTCAGTTAAAGGGTGGAAGATCACCTTGCTCCTTCTTGCAAAGGAGCTAACTTTATCTCTCAGATTCTTCTTGCTTGTTCAGTGAGCGGGAGGAGAATGAGAAGATCTTTTTGGCCGTCAATGGAATAGTAATTGTTAAGCACTCCACCACCTCTCTCAAAGTTTCCCTAACATCTTCTTTTATACTAAGCATATCTTCAACGGCTCTTAGCTGATCTCCCGTCAGGTATGGGAGTGATTGGTGGTCCCCACAATGCATTCCTTCAGCTTGGGCCAAAAGCAGAACCCGCCAGATCATGTTTGAACTGTCTCAGTGGTTGGGCTGAGATGGTCAGCCGTCTCAGCGGATTTCTTCTATCCCGTTCCAGCGAATCCGCTGAGACAGACAGCTGTCTCAGCGGTTTTCTTCTATCTGTAGCTCAACTGGCCCAGACACCTTCTCAGCGGCTCCTGGCCTTGTCTCAGCGGTTCAGCTGAGACTGAGAGCTTGTCTCAGCGGTTTTGTCAGTAAACAAACTGAACAACCCTTGCACCTTGTTAAGTCCTAACCCTGCATACTTATGAGATAGAAATTGGGTTTATCAAATACAACTTATACTTAGTATTGAGTGTGAGGCCTCTTCAAATCAAGGGAACATTGAGGGTCAATTTCCCAACAAAAAGTTTTACAACCCTTATTCACCCCCCCCCCCCTCTAAGGGCGCCTACAGATCCAACAAGTGGTATCAGTGCGGTTTTATTCCAAAATGGTCTAACAACCGGGAATAATGACGTCTCATGATCTCGCTTTTCCCAAGGGTCAGGGTGTTAGTAGACCACCTCTTTTTACTGGGTCAGATTTCAACTACTAGAAATCTAGGATGATGTGTTTTCTTATGACCATGGATATATAAGTATGGAACATGGTAGAAGTTTGGTACTCTCCTCCTACAATTGTAGTAGGAGAGGCTACCTTAGAAAAACCAAAGGATAAATGGGATAATAACGGTAAACTTAAATGAAAAATAATTCAAAGGCAATGAACTCTTTATATTGTGCTTTAAATCGAACTGAATTTAATCAAATTTCTGCATGTGTAACTGCTTATGATATTTGGAACCAATTAGAAGTTACTCATGATGGTACATCGTATGTGAAATATGCAAAGCTATTCCAACTAGAATCGGAATATGAAAAATTCAGGATGGATGTTGAAGAAGACATCAACTCGATGTACACACGCTTCACCAAGATCGTCAACGCATCAAAAGCTCTTGGAAAGATCTACTTCGATGGAGACTTGGTCAGAAAGATTCTTCGCTCTCTACCTCCAAGGTTCAATCCAAAGGTGACGGTCATCTCGGAGTCACACAACCTTAGAATGCTCCAGATTAAGAACCTCATTGGGAATCTCAAAACCCATGAGGTAGAACTCCAGATTAACCTTGAAGAGTACAATATGGAGCCGAAAATGAAAGCATTGGTGCTGACTAAGGCCGACGACGAAGAAGACGGTAATGAAGAAGGTCTCTTGGTGAAGAACTTCATTAGATTCAAGTGGGATCCCGAAAGAAGAAAAACTTTTAGCAAATACCTCACCAAAGGGTCCAACAAGCAAGGGTCATGGAAGAACAAAGCAAGCCATGATGATGTGGAGAAATCTCTTCCAGAGTGCTTCAACTGCAGGACGATCGGACACGTCCAAACTGAGTGTCCAAAAATTCTAGAGAAGGAGAAGGAGAAGAGGCACAAAAAGAAGGACAAGAAGAAAAAGTATACGTCTTCCGAGGAGTCAAGCACAGCAACTTCAAGCGACAATGAGGAAGCAAATATATGCTTCATAACAAAAGGCAACGATGACGACACCGGTGTTCTTAGTGACACTGAGGTAACTCCTCCCACCTTCGAAGAACTTTTTGATGAATTTGTTCAAACTTGCAAAGCCTACCATAAAAGTATAGAAGATAATAATATTTTAAATCGTGAAATTGAATCTCTCATCAAAGAAAATCATAAGCTTACCAAAAACTTAATTTCTTTATAAAAGAGAAAGGTTTCATGCCAAGAGTGTGATCACTCCTTATGTAAGGCAAAAAATCTTGATGTTTCTTTGTTGGAACAGGCCTATTTCTGATTTGGGCTAGGATCACTATATGTTGACTGAGAACAAAGTTGACCCCAATGTATAGCTCATGGGTCATGAGTTTTGGCTGTTAGAACTAGAGATTTCTTTCAGATTCTGCGTTCGACAAACTCCACACTGCGTTCGATGAACGGCTATCTGCGTTCGACGATCGGCAAGCTCTCTGCGTTCGATGAACAGACTTGTTCTCAGCGGTCGAAGAATTTGTCTAAGTGCAGCGCTCGACTAATTATATTCTGCGGTCGATGAATTTATCCAGGCTCAGCGGTCGACGAATACTTCTGTTCGACGAACTCCAGTCTGCGTTCGACGAACACATTCAGATCAACGAAAGTTCTCACAGATCAACAAAATTAATTATTCCAGCAAGATTCAATTGAGGTCGATGAAGTAAATTTTGTGTTCGACGAAAATCTTGAGGTCGACGAATCTGCATTCGATGAATTTTGTTCAGATCAAAGAATTCTTATTTAATCTCAGAAATTTCAGAAGGATTATATTCATTTCATTCTCTGAACTCAGATCGACTAACAGCAACGGCTCTTTCTATCAGATCAAGTAAGGAAAATATATTTATTTTATTTATTCAAGTTATAGTCGTTGACATTCCAGCCGAAAAGGATATTTCGTGGAAAAGGAAAAGATAAACGGCGCTGCAGCTATACTGTTCCCAGAATATCTTCTCACCAGATCATTACATTCAGTTTTACACGACAAGAGAAGTACAGAATACTTTACAGTTTTACTGTACAGGAAAATACAGAGAAAAAGAAAAAGAAAAGGAGACAGGAAGAACAAGAAGAACATATAGCTAACAGATCTTCTTCTTCCTCCTCCCTCTCCAGCAGTACATTTTTCTGAGAACTTCTTCAACACCACCTCTCAGGATTTCTGTTGCAAGCATCTGAAAAGAAAGAAGAAGAAGAACAAGCATAGATAGAGAAAACAATTTTCAGTCTTCTTCTTCCTCAAAGCAGCACTTTCATTTTCTGAGAACAACTTCATCAAGATCAATCTCTCAGATCTCTGCTGCAAGCTTTCATATCTTCAAAAGAGCAACAATAAATTGGAGAACTTGTTCTCTCTAATTTATCATCTACAGGAAGATCATTTCTTTCAAAGAAAAGCTCCAGCAAAATCAACTGTCAAACATATCATATCAGACAGAGGAGTTCTTTTCTACATCAACATCCACTAGAGTCTTCTCTCAGCATCTTGATAGAGAAGAACATCTAAACCCCTCTCTATCTCATCTTTTACAGGGTAAAAACTCTCTTCAAAAGTTGACCTCATTGGTGGCAAGACACCTGATCAAAAAATCCTGTTGGTTTTGAGCACCTGATCAAAAGCTCTGTGGTGTGTGGACACCTGAACAAAATCACCTTGGTGTGAGGGCACCTGATCAAACCTCCTAGTGGATCCTACCAAGTGTGGTAGAAGAGTAGACGTACCCAGGTTATTGGGGAACTACTATAAAATTCCTTGTGTCTTCTGTGCTTTGAATTTCTGTGTTTTGTTGTTGTGCTGATTTCTTTATTTGTTGTTATTTAGTTTTTATAAATCACTCTCTACACATATACTTATATCAGTATTTTTAATTCCGCAATAAAACTAAGGGAAAAAAGTTTTAATACTCTATTCACCCCCCCCCCCCCCCCCCTAGAGTTAATTTAAGATCTAACCTCACTTTCATTCTCTTTCTAAGGCTCTCTCTCAAATCAAAACTCTTACAAAAGAAAATGGGGACTTAGAGAGAAAACTAAAAACCTCCCTCTTACAAATTGAAAATAACAAAAAGAGTTTTGAAAATAAATGTGTAATGCTTGTAAAAGAAAATTCATCTCTTAAAAAACAAACTCATGACCTCAATATGACCATCAAAAAATTTGGAATTGGTCAAAAATCTCTGGACATAATTTTAGGGAACCAATGTTACGGTTCAGGAAAATGTGGAATCGGATATCAAAGTAATAGCTACCGCCCAATGCTAGCCACTAACGCCGGTGGCAGCCCATCAAATAAAAAATCTTCTATTTATTCCAAAAATCAAACCTCATCCAATAAGAGCAATGTAGAATTTCAGAAAAGGGTCTCAACCACCTATATTTCGTGTGCAAACTATCATAGCTTTGGACACACGTCTAGCTGTTGCCGGAAAATAAAACAGGGATCTCTAAAGCAAATCTGGGTACCTAAGGCATCCACTTATTCTATGGGTGGTACCACTTGGGTATCCGGATCTTTGCCCTCATCCTCTTTCTAGATTTGCAGGAAGGCTAAGGACAAGGAGGATGTATGGTACTTTGACTCGGGCTGCTCCAAGTACTTGATGGACAACAATGCAAAGCTCCTTAGCCTAGAAAAGAGGAAGTGATAAATAATTAGACATTTTATTTAAGTCACATCCATAAACACAATCGTTTCATGCATTTTTTTCTAAACATCTTCAAATTTTTGTATTTTTAAATTTTCAAAAAAACACTAAAAATATACTCTTTTATATGTACTACTTTTTTAAAATTTCTGCCTTTAATTGATTTTTGAAAAATAAAAATACAAAATTACAAATTACAAAAAATATTTGTTTTCTCTTCCTTTCTTTGCTTATTTGTTTAATTTCTATTTCAATATGCAAAAATCAAATACAAAAATTTAAAACATCAAAAATTATTTTTTGAACTTAACTTTTCTATTTAAATGTATCTTGCGAAAGGGAAATTTGGGATGTCACCCCATCACATCTCCGAGTACCGGTGCGAACCCCTCACAGGGTAGACCTCGGGAAGTCCAAGATCAATTTTAAGAGTTCAAATTTTAAACAAAATTATTTTTCAAAATATCAAAAAAACTGTATGGACGTTATTGTGAATATCAAGCATAGTTTAATCTATCATTTAGACCTTCTACAATATTGCAATTCATCCTTTTCAAACTACTTTAAATATTGTTTTTATCATCCTTTGATATATCTAATCACATGTGCATCAATTATTTTGAAATAGTTGTGTAGAACCAAGCTTAGCATGCCTCTAAGTATGAGTAAATGTTTTATGGTTGATAATGAATTCTATTCACTCATGTATTTTGGTAAAGTCTACATATGTTTTTAATCTAAGAATGCTTACTTGTTTATTATAAATTGTATAATAAATTAAAATTTCACAAGCATCTTACCTACACTACATATATTTGTACTATTAAAAATTAAGAAAAGTGATTGTGCTTTCAAAAATTCATTGGTTTGCAAAATAAGTGTATTCGGAGAACTTTGTACAAAACAGAAAAAATCATGAAATAAATTGACAAAGATAACTCCACCAAGCACTACTTGAACCTCCTTATACGTCTTTATGAGCATTGTGAGGTTGAGCACCTTGGAAAGAATAGTAAAGTGTCTTGTGCAAACCATAAGCATTTTCTTTACACCACTAATTCTTTTCTATGTGCATTGAAGTGTGTGGAAGTAAAATTACTTGTGTTTTATTGTGCACTTTACTCTACATATGTCTTATATTTTTGATTAAATCATTTGTTTACTCTCTTCAAATTAAACTTAGGTGCACATCGTTATCTTTCATAACACTTCTTCTCATGAGTATTGGATCTTAATGCTAATTCTATACTCTATTTATATATATAAAATGCAGTAGATAACCTAGCATGCTCTCTACAATATTTGGTATGTTTTGGATTTGTGAATTATAATAACATTGTAGTAGTTTCTTTTTGATATCTTTCTTTCATGCTTGGTTTCTTTATTGCCAAACTTAAAGATTTTAAATGAATAATGATTTACAAAAACATCTTGCGTTTTGGAACTTAAACTCATATTTTCTTCTTATGAATCATCATGATTACAAAAAGATGTTTCTTGTATTTCTATAAGTCTTCCGCATCATTACCATATATTTTTTACCTTGCGCTTTCATGCTTATTTAAAGTCTTCTCTTTTGTGTGCATCATCACTTGAATCTTAAAATTCCTTTCCTTCAACAAGTGGTAGACTTGCTTGGTAAACTTTATATTGGTTTTTGCTAAACATGAATAATATTTTTATGCTAAAAACTCCGATCTATTTCTATGAAAATTCTTATGTTAAAAACTCCTTATCATTTCATTTCCTCTAAAAAGCTCGATCATGCCTTATCTTTTTATCAAAAAACCTCTTGCTATGTCTCTTGCTACCTTAACCAACTTTTGCTAATAACAAAAGGGGGAGAACTAACATGATAAATAAAATCGCTATCAAATGAGAAAACTAACATGATTAATGACTAAGATGATAGCTTACATATAAGGGGAGCATTCACATAGGGGGAGCAATTCTAAATACTAAAAATGACAATTATCCCAAGTCATCACTCTCTCACACACACAAGTAGGTTTCATCATGCTTATATATTAATGCTCTGATTTATCATTAATGGATTTGTTATTATCAAAAGGGGGAGTTTGTTGGAACATGGTCTTCCGCATCTCCTAGGTTTGAGAATAACAAATCCTATGTGTATTTGATCTTGTGTGTTTAAGTGTGTAGGAAATCAAGCCATATGACTCAAGGATAACATAAGAAGGTTGCCCCCAAGTTTGAAGCCAGAATTCCAACATGTCCACTAGCACCGGCGGTAGCACCTAGCGTGGGAGCTAGCTCTGATTAGAGTAATTTCGGGAGCTATTTTAGAAGGCAATAGCGCCAGGCGGTAGTGGATAGCGCTGGCGGTAGCTCGGAATTTTTAGAAAGGTTTCCTTGGAATGAAGATATCCATGCGGAGGATGTTTCCTAATCCAGGATAGCTGATGCGCGTCGGCAATTGCACCGGTCGCTGTCAAGTAATAATTGTGGAGAATAAATTCCCCGGATGTCGGTCTCTTGAGGAATGCAGGATGGGTGAACGAATCGTGCAGTGATTATTGTTACACAAGCGTTTCACAAACACAAAGAGGGGTTTTTGGTTGGTTTTCCTAATTTTAACAACACAACAGAGATGCGGGTCGAGAACACCGCTTCGCAAAGTGAGGTGGATGCAACGGCTGCGATGCCGTGCTTCGTGAGGCGGATGAAGTGAACTCAAGTGCGAAAGGGTGAGGGTCGCAAACACCTCTTCACAATCGTCGTTAGCTCTTGCTAACACGGAGCAAACACCTTGCGTGCGTGTGCGAGTGAGTGAGTGAGAACGGAATGAATCATGAGCAAACCATGGAGAAAAACAAAGAAATATTCATTTTCATCAAAGTAAATATTACAATATTCATCTAGTACATGGTTCAAAGAGTGCAATGAAGGGAAAGAAGAAAGAAATAACCGGCGGTGAAGACTAGCGGCCGTTCACGGCCGGAATGGTAGGTTGTCGGGCTACCTCCGGACTCGGACGGGCAATGCTTCCGGCGTAGAGAGCTGTCACAATCTCCCTACGTGCTCCGTCGTCTTCGACTCAAGGTCTCTTCTTCTTCTCACCGGGCGGAAAGCGAAAATGGTTGCTTGGAGGCTTGCGGACGATGGAGAACACTCACGGACGATGGAGGAAGGCTTGGAATGGATGGAGGAGGCTTCCCCTTGGGTTGAAGATGAAGTAGGGGCATTCCAGGGCGGTGGTCGGCGGCGTACGGAACAGGAACCTCGCTCCCGGAATGATCGATCTGCCCTAAAATCGCAACAGGCGTTTAAATAGGCGCTGGATTGAATACTGCGCACGATCATTGTCGCACGACCAGTGGTCGTGCGCACTGGAATTCTGCGATCGTGCGCACTGCCTGGACAGAACCTGCAAGAGACGAGATTATAAAATACAATATTCGCACGACCAGTGGCGCACGACCGGTGGTCGTGCGCACTGGAGTTGATGGTCGTGCGCACTACAGCAAACAGAACTCAGAAATTTAATGGTCAATGCGCACGAGCAGTGGCGCACGACCGATGGTCGTGCGCACTGGAGTCGATGGTCGTGCGCACTGCACCAGACAGAACTCGTGAAAAAGGGTTAAGTGCGCACGATTAGTGGCGCACGACCGGTGGTCGTGCGCACTAGAATAAGTGATCGTGCGCAGTGTTCCTGTGCAGAATTGCACCGGAAACACTTGCACGCCTCCTATTCCAGCACAAACACAGATCTAGCCACTGAAAGTGGCACTTAACAACATATGAATACTACTAAAGATAATACACACGAAAACACACCAAAGTGGGCCTAAATGTGCACCTAGCATGGGTTATCAAATATAGACTATAATAAGGCTAAAGTGCGTGATATTGACAAAATAACGGCCCGGATGAGTCCATAAATGTATATATGATCAGGACTCATCACACCCCCAGACTTAACTGTTTGCGCGTCCCGAGCAAACGAATCCGGTGGAATGTGAAAACGATAGCTAACATAGAGAATTACACAAGGGAGTACGGTGCGAAGTAACGTACGCATGCGAGTAGAAATTCTAGTAGAAGAAGATTCTAATTATGCTAACTAATTTACATAAGTATTAAAGCGTAAGTAAAGATTTAGTCCTACTCAGTTGGTGAATTATGAAGAATTTGACGATCATGCCCAGTATGAAAGTGACGAGACACTGAGGCGGGTGTTGCAAAAGATCGGGGCTTAGGAATAACTCCGCTGAAATCCATCAACGTCGTGAACCATACGCTCGCCCGGTCACACTCTCTCCACGGCGCTAGCAAACTCGCAAATCAAACCAGTAGGACTTTGTAGGATTAAAACGAGGCTTAGGTTACGGTATGATATTCAAAGTTAAACACGATGGCTGCGCAACCCAAGTGAGCTATCGGAACGCTGCACCCCACAAAACCACAAACTACGCTCGTGTGACACACCCCCAGACTTATCATGAAAACCAGGTGTGCACACGGCCTACTTCACAAACACCAACAGATTTTCTGTTTTTAGCTCGGGAGGACTTTTTTTTTTCAAACAACTGTTTTTTTTTTCTTTTACATATTTTTTTCTTCTTTTATGTATCCTCCGGTTGGTTCAAAGTCAGCGGATAGACAATATTTTCCCTTCATAACAAAATGATTCCACACGACACGCATATTGAGACTTATGAGCGCAGTTAAAAACAATTTGGTTGCGGGTGTAGGATAGGCTTCAGGCTTTGGTGGATGAAGAGGAGCTGAACAAAGGATTGGTAGGCACAAATTTGGCTCGCAAAGGTGAATGAAATGGACATGGAACAACAAAGCTCAAACTAGCCAAATGGTGGCCTACGTCATTTTTAACTCGACGAGTCGCTCTCACCAATGCTTCGAGAGTCGCTTGGGGCAAGTTCTTAGCCCACGAGAAAGATAAACCATCCTCCCGACTCGAGCAACACACGAATAGCAATCGTGCGCACACAATACCGGGTTATCGTCAATTTCATACAGATTCAGCATTTGAGTATACTAAATCTAAATTTACGCAGAAATACTAAATATAAATTAGATGCATAAAGAAAATCTAGTTCTACTCAAATTCTACCATAACATGCGACGTGACTAGTACACTACATGAGTCGACATCGTGCTCCAAATAATAATTCCTATGTGAACAAACTATTTCACATTCCAACCAAACTAATTTTAAACGGAACAACAAAAAGAAAAGCACGCACTCAAGTGGGTGAAGTGGTGTGTAAGGAATGCAACAATGATAATGATAATGAAAAATAAAAAGCAACCTTCTAGTATGCAATGCAGCTCGTGCACAGTGGATAATAACAACCGTTCCCCCAGACTTAAGCTAAACACGATATCTAGAAATTTGAAGCTGAAAGAGGGGAGGAAGTGTTACCCAATGCTCAGAAATGAGCATACCAGACGATTGGCGTTTACGATCAAGAATAGTCCGCAGCATCCGCCATCGAACACGAAACCTGCAAGCACAAACTCAAGGCAACAAAAGCAAATACAAAAGCTGAACTAAAAAAAAAATACGAAAACGGAAATCTGGGTTGTCTCCCAGTAGCGCTTTCATTTAACGTCCTTAAGCTGGACCAAATACCTGTATTAACAGTGTTTATAAAGAGTGCAGGAATTAAAAAGGAATACTCAAAAATAGAGTTTTGCAACAATAAGAAACAAGAAGGGAAAATCAGCTGCCGGTGCTTGAATGATGTCTATCTCCCAATGTCAACAACTGACATTCCTTATTTATAGTGGCACCATCGTATAACTTCAGCCGATGTCCATTGACCTTAAACTTGTCCCCCTTATCTCCAGATATTTCTATGGCACCAAAGGGGGAGACGGCGGTCACGGAGAAAGGACCACTCCACCTCGATTTTAACTTCCCAGGGAAGAGGCGGAGACGAGAGTTGTAGAGCAGCACTTGGTCTCCAATTTTGAACTCCTTAGGAATGATATGCCGATCGTGCCATTTCTTCGTTTTCTCCTTGTAAATACGAGCGTTTTCATAAGCGAAATGACGGAGCTCCTCTAACTCGTTGAGTTGAGAACGACGCACCTCGGCCGCGGCTCCAAAGTCCATGTTCAACAATTTGGTTGCCCATAATGCTTTATGCTCCAGCTCCACCGGAAGGTGGCATGCCTTGCCATATACCAATTGAAACGGAGTCATGCCTATGGGTGTTTTGAACGCAGTCCGGTAAGCCCATAATGCATCGTCGACCTTTTTAGCCCACTCCTTCCTATTTGAATGTATTGCTTTCTCAATTATTCGCTTGAGCTCGCGGTTGGAAACATCGACTTGCCCACATGTTTGGGGATGGTATGCCAAAGAAATCTTATGATGGACCCCGAACTTTTTCATTAGTTGCACAAACTGCTTATTGCAAAAGTGACTACCGCTGTCGCTGATGATCGTTCTCGGCGTCCCAAACCTGGAAAAGATATTCTTGTGGATGAAATGTAGCACAGTGTTGGCATCATTCGTGGCCACCGCTTCAGCTTCCACCCACTTTGAGACATAATCAACTGCCACAATAATGTAATGCTTACCATGAGACATCGGGAAGGGACCCATGAAGTCTATTCCCCAGACATCAAAGGGTTCGCAGACCAGCATGTTATTAAGGGGCATCTCGTCACGCCGGGAAATATTTCCGGTCCTTTGGCATTCATCGCACTTGGTAACATAGGTATGGGCGTCCCGGAAGAGGGTCGGCCAAAACAATCCACATTGCAGGATTTTTCGTGCTGTTCGAACGGCCCCGAAGTGCCCGCCAGCTTCTCTGTCATGACAGTGCTGTAATATAGAATGAAACTCAGCTTCCGGAATGCAACGCCTAATAATCCCATCGCTGCACGTGTGGAATAAGAGCGGGTCTTCCCAAAAATAGTATTTTGAGTCAGAGGCAAGCTTCCGTCTTTGCTGGGGGGACAGATACGGGGAGAACGTTTTGCAAGCCAAGTAATTAGCAATATCTGCGTACCAAGGTGCGGTTGGAGAAGACGTAGTAATTGCGAATAACTTCTCATCCGGGAAATAGTCGTCCGTTTCCTCCGCAACGCTGTTGGGAGTGTCGTACTCCAAACGCGAGAGATGATCAGCAATCACATTCTCCACCCCCTTCTTGTCTTTGATTTCCAGATTGTATTCCTGCAAAAGTAAAATCCAACGAATCAGACGCGATTTGGATTCTTTCTTACTGAAAAGATACCTGAGAGCGGCATGGTCCGTGTACACGATCACTTCGGAAAGTACCAAATATGAGTGAAACTTTTCACAGGCGAAGACCACGGCTAGCATTTCTTTCTCTGTAGTGGTATAATTTGCTTGTGCACTGTTGAGAGTTCGACTGGCATACGCAATAGTGTGAAAAGTCTTATCTTTCTTTTGACCGAGCACAGCACCTACGGCCACATCACTTGCGTCGCACATGATGATAAAAGGTAAAGTCCAGTCGGGTGCCACCAAAATTGGGGCAGAGATGAGTTGTCCCCGTAAAGTTTCGAAGGCTTGCATGCATGCTTCGTTGAAGTGGAAGGGAACATCCTTAACCAGCAGGCGAGATAACGGCTTTGAAATGGAGGAAAAGTCCTTGATGAACCTTCGATAGAAGCCCACATGACCAAGAAAACTTCGAATACCTTTCACTGACATGGGTGGAGGGAGGTTTCTGATGACACTTACCTTTGCTTGATCCACTTCGAGCCCTTTGCGGGAAACTTTATGTCCCAACACAATTCCTTCGCGCACCATAAAGTGGCATTTCTCCCAGTTCAAGACAAGATTGGTGTCTTCACACCGCTTCAAGGTCTTGGCCAAATTCGCCAGGCAAATGTCGAAGCTACTGCCAAATAGAGTAAAATCATCCATGAAAACTTCGAGGAAGTCCCCCACCATGTCAGCAAAGATGGCGAGCATACAACGTTGGAAGGTTGCGGGGGCATTACACAGTCCGAATGGCATTCTTTTGAACGCAAATGTACCAGAGGGACATGTGAATGTCGTCTTGTCTTGATCAGATGGGTCAATTAGAATCTAATTGTACCCTGAGTATCCATCCAAAAAGCAGTAGTAATCCTGCCCCGCTAACCTTTCTAGCATCTGATCAATAAAGGGGAGCGGAAAGTGGTCCTTGCGCGTCGCGTCGTTCAGCTTGCGATAGTCGATGCAGACTCTCCACCCGGTGATCATTCGGGTCGGTAGCAGCTCGTTCTTTTCATTGGCAACGACAGTAATCCCTCCCTTCTTCGGTACCACCTGAACTGGACTGACCCATTTGCTATCGCTGATTGGGTAAATGATGCCAGCGTCCAACAGCTTTATCACTTCAGCCTTTACTACCTCTTGCATTTTCGGGTTCAGCCGCCTTTGGGGTTGTGCTGTCGGTTTGTACTGATCTTCAAGGAGGATCTTATGCATGCAGACCGTGGGGCTGATTCCCTTAATGTCAGCAAGAGAACGTCCGAAGACCTTGTGATACCTTCTCAGCACGCCCAATAATGCAGTTTCATTAGCGGCGGACAGGGCTGCAGAAATAATCACCGGATGTGTGTTTTTTTCTCCAAGAAACACGTACTTTAGAGAGTCCGGAAGTTGTTTGAGAGCCGGACATGGGTTTGGGCTAGCCGAATCGTTGGAGAGCTCTCCACTTGAATGTGACAAATCAGGGTGATTTGAGTGTGCACCCTCTTCTTCCTCGTCTTCGTGATGCCGGTACATCACGCGGTCGTCCAACTCCACACCGTTCTGACCATCGAATTCTTCAAGCGCTTCTGCTGGTTCATACTCTGTAATTTCAAAAAGTTGCGACGGGCTGTGGACGTTGAAAGATATAGCATCCTCCCCCAGTCTTAGTGTGAGCTCCCCCTGCTCCACATTGATAATAGCACGAGCAGTAGCGAGAAAGGGCCGCCCCAAAATAATGGGAACATTTGTATCGACCTTCATGTCGAGAATGATAAAATCAGCTGGAAAAGCGAGACCGTTTACAACTATTGTGAGGTCCTCGACGATTCCCGACGGCTTCTTGATCGACCGATCAGCAAGCTGCAGCATTACTTGTGTTGGCTTCAGGATCCCAGCACCGAGTTCACGAAAGATAGAGAGCGGCATCAAGTTGATTGATGCCCCCAAATCACAGAGTGCCTGGCTGAAACGGTGATGACCGATCCTGCAGGGAATCGTAAAGCTGCCCGGGTCCTTGCACTTAGTGGGTAAATTGGAAATGATGGCAGAGCACTCCTCAGTGAGGTCGATGGTTTTGAGATCCTCCAACTGCTTCCGCTTTGAGATCAAATCTTTCAAAAACTTGGAGTAGCTCGGTATTTGAGAAATAGCTTCGATCAGCGGTATGCTCACCTGCACTCCTTTCATTATTTCCAAAAATCTGCGGAATTGCTGCTCAGTTTTCTCGTTTCGCAGTCTGTGAGGGAATGGGGGGTGAACAGCACTTTTCGAGGGTTGTGCCTCGCTCACAGGATGCGGCTCAATATGACTTTGAGCCAGCTTCTCGGGGGTTTCTTCATTATGCCTGTCAGTCGAACACGTAGGAGGTTCCTGTCGAGGAGAATTGTCTACACTTCTCCCACTTCTCAATCGCATGGTGTTCACTGACTCAGGAGGCTGACTTGCAAGCTCAGAAACAACATCGGACAGCGTCCCAATGGTAGAGCGAAGCTGTTGGATTGCGACTGATTGGTCATTCATTTTGTTCAATACCCCGACCACCAAAGTCGCTAACTGTTCTGGTTGCTCTGGCGGCAAAAAGTCCGCTACTCCTTTGAATGTCACGGCATTAACTGCAGCAGTAAATGGGGGGCGAATAACATGACTCCAGTGCTGACTGGTGTGAACAATATTCACGACTACGTCCCACGCGTCCTTTCCTGATTTATTAAACAGGGCCCCTCCAGCTGCCATATCAAATAGAAGACGGAAATTATCCAGCACTCCAAAGTAGAAAATCTGAATCAAGAAAGCTTCCGAAAGATCTTCACGGTAGCATCCCCTATACAGGGACTGGAAACGCTCCCAAGCATCGACTAACGTCTCCTCCTTCCCCTGTCCAAAGGTTACGAGTTCCCTGTACTTATTCAAAGCTTGGGTGCGATGTTGAAACTCTTGCAAAAATCTCCCTTCGAGTTGTTTCCAAGTGAGCACCTCTCTTTTCCGGATATCCCAATACCATCTTTTGGCTTTTTCATGCAAGGAGAATGAAAATGCCAGAGTCTTTTGCAGGTCACTTTCAACTCCACTAAATATACATGTATAATAGATTGCTAAGAAGTCCTGCATGTGTTGCACTGCGTCTTCATGCTCATCCCCGCTGAACTTGCAATTCCCAGACATGTACTCAATGACGTCGGAGGAGATCCCGAGGTCATGATTGTTTCTTTCTGCTTGATCTCTTAAATCTTTTAAGCTTTCCTGGTAGATGCATTCCTGAATTGAGCTCATGTCGCAAATACTTGCAAACAAAACGATTAGCAAACGATGGGAAAGGCGAAAGTAATCAGAAGTGCGGATCGAAAAGAAACGGAGATACCAGGGGTGAACAAGAGAAGTGAGAGAAAAGAAAATTCTCGTGCAACAAATCCTCACGCAGACGAATTCATCACGTCTGCATTCCCCGGCAACGGCGCCAAAAACTTGATGCGCGTCGGCAAGTGCACCGGTCGCTGTCAAGTAATAATTGTGGAGAATAAATTCCCCGGATGTCGGTCTCTTGAGGAATGCAGGATGGGTGAACGAATCGTGCAGTGATTATTGTTACACAAGCGTTTCACAACCACAAAGAGGGGTTTTTGGTTGGTTTTCCTAATTTTAACAACACAACAGAGATGCGGGTCGAGAACACCGCTTCGCAAAGTGAGGTGGATGCAACGACTGCGATGCCGTGCTTCGTGAGGCGGATGAAGTGAACTCAAGTGCGAAAGGGTGAGGGTCGCAAACACCTCTTCACAATCGTCGTTAGCTCTTGCTAACACGGAGCAAACACCTTGCGTGCGTGTGCGAGTGAGTGAGTGAGAACGGAATGAATCATGAGCAAACCATGGAGAAAAACAAAGAAATATTCATTTTCATCAAAGTAAATATTACAATATTCATCTAGTACATGGTTCAAAGAGTGCAATGAAGGGAAAGAAGAAAGAAATAACCGGCGGTGAAGACTAGCGGCCGTTCACGGCCGGAATGGTAGGTTGTCGGGCTACCTCCGGACTCGGACGGGCAATGCTTCCGGCGTAGAGAGCTGTCACAATCTCCCTACGTGCTCCGTCGTCTTCGACTCAAGGTCTCTTCTTCTTCTCACCGGGCGGAAAGCGAAAATGGTTGCTTGGAGGCTTGCGGACGATGGAGAACACTCACGGACGATGGAGGAAGGCTTGGAATGGATGGAGGAGGCTTCCCCTTGGGTTGAAGATGAAGTAGGGGCGTTCCAGGGCGGTGGTCGGCGGCGTACGGAACAGGAACCTCGCTCCCGGAATGATCGATCTGCCCTAAAATCGCAACAGGCGTTTAAATAGGCGCTGGATTGAATACTGCGCACGATCATTGGCGCACGACCAGTGGTCGTGCGCACTGGAATTCTGCGATCGTGCGCACTGCCTGGACAGAACCTGCAAGAGACGAGATTATAAAATACAATGTTCGCACGACCAGTGGCGCACGACCGGTGGTCGTGCGCACTGGAGTTGATGGTCGTGCGCACTACAGCAAACAGAACTCAGAAATTTAATGGTCAATGCGCACGAGCAGTGGCGCACGACCGATGGTCGTGCGCACTGGAGTCGATGGTCGTGCGCACTGCACCAGACAGAACTCGTGAAAAAGGGTTAAGTGCGCATGATTAGTGGCGCACGACCGGTGGTCGTGCGCACTAGAACAAGTGATCGTGCGCAGTGTTCCTGTGCAGAATTGCACCGGAAACACTTGCACGCCTCCTATTCCAGCACAAACACAGATCTAGCCACTGAAAGTGGCACTTAACAACATATGAATACTACTAAAGATAATACACACGAAAACACACCAAAGTGGGCCTAAATGTGCACCTAGCATGGGTTATCAAATATAGACTATAATAAGGCTAAAGTGCGTGATATTGACAAAATAACGGCCCGGATGAGTCCATAAATGTATATATGATCAGGACTCATCAATAGCGTCGGCGGTAATGCTAGCGCGGGCGCTAGCTCCAAGGCTATAAAAAGGACCCCACTTCTCTCATTTTCAACACAAAAGTTTGAGAGAGGTTGAGTGCTAAAATTTTAGAGCCTTACTCTGCCGAAAAGTGATCTCCCACCAAAGTTCTGTGAATTTCTGAAGGAGGATTTCTTCACTCCGGATCCGAACGATTATCGCTTCATCAATGCTTATTATATAGCGGTCTTTCGTCTCCAACCTCAGAAGTTCTTAAAGAGGGAGTTTTAATATTATTGTTGCTTATTTCACATCTTTATTCTTGTAATCATTTAGTGAATTCTCCTCGTGTTGGCGACTAGGTCTGGTAGGACTTAGGGAGGAATTTTCCTCATTTTGGCGACTAGGTCTAGGGTGTAGATCTAGGGGGTGCTCAAGGTCGTATAAAGGGAGGAGTGGCTAAAGCGGCTTGAGGTCGTATCCGAGAAGGATAGGCTAAAGCTACTGGTTCGTGGGGATACGAGTCGAGATAGAAAATGAAAAAGCCATTTTATTATTCGCCTTCGATTTCTAGCGTTGTAAGAAATCCAGTTTTGTAATACTATATTTCATATAAATTAAATCATGTCTTTATTTGATTTCAATTGTTTTACTTGATTTCTCTCTATTTTAATCTCTTATTATTTCAAGTACATCAAAATATATTAATGTTTTAAAACCCTTATTCGCCCCCCCCCCCCCCCCCCCTCAAAGGGCGCCTACAGATCCAACAAGAACCGCATCTGGTATCCAATACCCAAGATGAATGAGCAGAAAGGTTTATTTCTATAACAAAAATACCTGAAGCGGAAGTCATACTTCCCTTCTATTTTTGCAGATACTCAACATAGAGGGGAGAGTTCCTCCTCCAATGTCCTGCAACCGCAGTGGTGGCACTTTCCTTACTTTGCAAGACCTTTCCTTTTCAGTGCAGAAGATTTGGGATCAAGATGAGACTTAGATCCTATCTTCGTCTTCTTTGATCCCTTGGCCTTGCCCTTGCCTTTATGCACCATCAGTATGGGGTAGCAGGCTTGGCCTTATTCATATTGTTTTTGGAAGTTCTTAACATACCTAGGAGCTCGGGTAGTGTCTTGTCTATTTCATTCTTGTTATAGTTCAAGACAAACTGCTCATAACTGTCCGACAATGATTGCAGGATCAGATTAGTGGCCAACTCTTGGCCCAAGGGAAAACCCAGTCTTTCAAGGTTCTCTATATACCCAATCATTTTGAGTACGTGAGTCCCTACTAAGTCTCGAGCTCCCATTTTACACTGAATAATGCCTTTGATATGTCAAACCTCTCTTGACGAGCTTGCCCCTCGAATATTTTCTTAAGGTGATCGATTATCTCGTAACCACACATGCTCTCATATTGCTTCTGAAGCTCAGAGGACATGGTAGCAAGCACGAGGCATTCCACATCCAGGGTATCATCCTGATACTTCTTAAAGGCATTTGTGTCTGCTAGGGGAGCATTTCTAGTTGGCTTTGTGGGGGCTTCCCCTTCTAAGACATAGAGCTTGCGCTCTTGCCTAAGGACAATCCTCAGGTTCCTATAACAGTCTAGGAAGTTCGTCTCGTTGATCTTATCCTTCTCAAGGATGGCTCTCAAGGACAAAGTGGAGTGTGATGTGCTTGTAATGGAAATTCTACAATAAATTTGTAAAATATTTTCAGTACTATATTTCAAAATACATTTTATATTAATAAGGACTTTTATTAAAAGCTACCATTATATTATTCAAATTGATAACCCTTAATATCAATTCAGAGAGTTTATGCGAGCTACTCTCTTAGTGGACAAGATCTGTATTTCACCGCCATCGTAAGTCAGCTTTGGTTGATAACCCATAATGTGGCTATTTAGGTAGACAACATTTGTCAATTGCATCACTACGCAACTCTTGTATGGTTGGTGAATAACTCTTTATTCGCATCAATCATATGATGCATGTCAACCCTATGCCTCTAGGCACTCAACCTTTGAGGTCACCTAGTTAAGATGGACCCGATGTCGACAGTGGGATATCATAATTATCCGCTCGCATCCTTACCAAGATAGATTAATGCACCTTGCTTTGGCAAGCCCACATTTCATCGATCGAGGCAGGAAGAGTGTCACCCATCGTAAGGCATCTGAATACTTAGTATTTAATTTAAGGGATTTTCATGATGTTTGATTAACAATTAATCTAGATTAACATTTAATCAATGTGCACACTTTTCACAATCATGAAAGAAATAACAAGCATAACCCGGATACATTCCAGATGCACAAAACCATCAACATTTGAAGATATGGATTAAATCTGAATATCTAGAACATTTCTAAATCTTTGGATTTACATGTACCGGATGCTAGCACAGGCAAACACCATTAATAGTAGTAGACAAACTCGTCTCCCTATGCCTTTAGTTTCATAAACTAACATAGAGATGGACGGTTACTGTGAAGGGAACAATTTCTGAAACATGGGAATAGCAGAAACCTAGCTCTGATACCACTGTTGGGTTTTCCTCAAGGTTATACACAGCAGTATGTGTGCAATCGAATATACGAGAACAACCCAAAAGAGACATATGGATCTTGCTAAAACCATGAATCAATAAATTGCAGCAATAGTAAAATTACCTTCACGGAATTGAGTCAATACTCAATCGGATGCTCCAAGAAAATTATTCTAGAAATCGGAATCCTATTCCGAGTTCTTCCTTTGTGCTTCCTTCGTCTCTGTCAAGATTGGAATGCTCTTCGGAGGAGTTAGTGTAGAAATAAGTCCACACCTCTACAGAAGTCCACACGAGTGATGGAGAACCCTAAGCCTCTTGTCCAACAAGAGCTAGGTCGAAGAAGAAGTGCCCTCTACGTCTCTACGGATTGCTAGATCCGACTAAGGAGAGGCGGTGAAGAGTCTTCTGGAACAGCGGCAAGATCGATAAGAACACTTCCTCTTTGATCTCCAAAAATGGCTTCTAATATACGCATAGGTACGGGTTCGCACTCGCACTTGGGGTCACACGGGATCGCTTATCAGTTCTCGAGATTTCTATCACATAAAGGTCTCGCAAAACCTAATGCCTCTTGCCATTTTATACCCACAGTAATAAGGCAGACAAAAGCTTTGCTATCCGCAGACCAGAACAAAACATATAGTTTTCATTGGGTCCATTTATTCGTCGAGACATCTCGACGAATTCATCGATACATTTCGACGAATTCATCGAGATAGTTTCAAAGAAACCGTCGAGACAGTCTCGGCGGATTCGTCGAGACATCTCAATAAAAATAATCATTCGTAGAGACAGTCTCGATGAAATGACCAGTGACAGTCCTTCATCGAGACAGTCTCGACGAACTCATCGAGACATCTCGACGAACTCGTCGAGACATCTCGACGAACTCGTCAAGAAATTTCAACAAAATCATCGAGACACTCTGGACGAATTCATCTAGACATCTCAACAAAATCGTCGAGACACTCTCGACGAACTTCCGGAGACCTTCTCGATGAATTCCCTGTTATTCCATGCAATCGAGACAATCTCAATGACATTGTTCACGAGTCAATATTCACAATATCGGCTTATGATTCTGACAACACGCAATCTGTCATGACAACATTCATAATGTCGTTTTGAAGTCTTCTCGACAATATTCACAATATCATCTTGAAATTATTCCAACATGCTCCATACAATATTCATAATATCTTGGAGCACTCTTCCCGAACCAACTATATTCCAAATAGTCTTTGGATTGGTCCTATCACTCATATCCAATATGAGCAAGGCTAATACAATCCTTTCTCCAATTTCTCTAAACGCTCTTATGTGTGACCCTATAGGCTCATATCGCAATGGCAGTAAGACTAACTGCTTGATGACTTTCGGATCACCATAGAAACTCCAACAGTCTCCCACTTGATCTAGAAGCAATCAATCATAAGTCTCACAAATAATGAGCGTCATCTATCAATGCATCATTACTACCCAAGCAATAAGAGTTCATAACTCAAACAAGCCTGACCGTGACCAATGTATCAGCGTTGTCATGCTCTTTTGTCCCTTACATCTGGATTGAAATAGAGGCATGGACCGTGTCACCCTCATGATTATTCAAACCTTGCTTTCTTGATCTAGACTATACCTTTAGAGAGTGGTGAGCTCAATATCACATATTGGCTCAGCCCAGCAGGGCCATGCATTTCTCAGTCTCATTCCATCAAGGGGCCCATGGATGTAACTCCTGTCATATAGGAGGACAACTTCCATTTCTATCCACACACAAACACACAAATGATTCGTAACATACCCAATAACCACCCTTATCATCAACCTTTCTCAAGGAAGACTTTAGATGACATCAAAGTATGCTCTTCCTCACCTGATGAATGATGTGACTTCAGGTCAAAGAACCATAAATTCCATTATCACTTGAGACCTACTTATGACACGTTCATATAACAATAAACCAAAGTAGTCTTACGGTGGGTATGTCCAGTACAACTTATTACTAACAAGTACCCACGTGATGACTTGATTTCACAATATCATGACCTGTGAGAACCGGACATCAGTGAACGCACATGCTAGTCTTATGGTCTCATCCTCGCCCTAATTTCTAGGATGATACCTTGACCAGGGACCATTTAAGAATAAAGCTTCATTTAAACATAGGCCCGCACATTCAAGTCGCGCACTTGAATTCCTATGGAAGAAAACACTCTAAGGGCATTCATTATGTTAATTAATCTATCATATAGAAACAGTTGACATAATAAACGAACTTGCCATAAATGTAGAATGAAATACATAGTACAAATCACAATTCACCATATGAATAAACAACCAACAAACATACAATCCACAAGGCTCCCACTAAATATGATCACTCAGGTATCTAATACTCATAGATCTAACACGATCATCATGCTTCCTTTGGGCAAGAGGCTTTGTTAGTGGATCCGCTATGTTTTCTTTAGTCAGCACGCTGCAAATGTTTTCTCGAATAAGATGGAACTGCCGAAGTATGTGCTTGGAGCGCTGATGAGATCTAGGTTCCTTAGCATGGGCAATTACATCATTGTTGTCACAGTAGAGAACTACGGGATCAACAATGATAGGAACTACATTTAGCTCGTCAATGAATTTCCTAATCCAAACAGCCTCCTTTGCTGTATTTGCTGCAGTAATATACTCGGCTTCTGTCGTAGAATCGGTAACTATCTCTTGCTTGGAACTCTTCCAGCTTACAACTCCTCCATTAAGGCAAAATACAAAACCTGACTGGGACTTTGAATCGTCCCTATCAGTTTGGAAGCTAGCATCCGTGTAACCATTTACAGCGAGCTCTTCCTCTCCACCAAACACCAAGAACGTATCCTTACTTATTTTGAAGTACTTTAGGATATTCTTGATGGTTATCCAGTGACCATCTCCATGATCAGAGTGATACCAGCTAGTCATGCTCATAACATATGAGACATCGAGTCGAGTACACAACATTGCATACATGAGTGATCCAATTGCCGAAGCATATGGAATCAACTTCATGCAGTCCTTATCATCCAAAGATTTAGGACACTAGTCCTCAGAGAGACTTACACCGTGTTACATGGGTAAGAATCCCTTCTTGTACTTAAGCATGTTGAACCATTTCAAAACCTTCTCAATGTATGTACTCTGGGTCAAACTCAGTAACTTCTTCGATCTATCTCTATAGATCTTAATACCAAGTATATAAGTCGCTTCACACAAGTCATTTACAGAAAAGTAGTCCCCTGGCATGTTCTTAACAGATTGCATGGTTGGAATGTCATTCCCGATCAGTAGTATGTCATCCACATACAATATCAGGAAAATGACAATGTTCCCACTAATTCTCTTGTAAACACAAGTCTCATCCTCATTCTTGATGAAACCAAACTCTTTGATCTTCTCGTCAAAATGCAGATTCCAACTTCGAGAAGCTTGTTTCAATCCATAAATGGATCGATTTAACTTGCATATTTTAGTGGCTTCTGTGAATGTTTGTTTTGTATTTTTATTTCTCAAAAGATAGCAAGAATTACCCATCACATTATTCACATCCCCCTCTAGGTGTGATCTTAGACACTCTTTAAGAATAACACATTTGTCTCGACAGATACGTCGATAAGTATTCGACGCAAAGTCAACTGCAGAGTTCATTTCTAAGCTAAGGAGGATTTTGAGGCAGCTTCTATTAGAACTCATAGGTGCATCGATAAGAAGGAAAATGTATTTGACGCCATATTGAATATAGACAGAATTAGAATACTTTCTGGATTCTTTTCTAAAGCTGATTCAGAATTCATAGATGGAAATGATTTGATTTCTAACGGGTCGCTCATAACCAAGAATGGAAAGAAGGACTCCAGAGACACAATAAATACATTTCTTGAAGATATTCGAAAAGAGATTGACGGGAAGTCAACAGAAGTAGAAAGAGAATATTATTATTCCTTGGACATTTCTACTAAGGATACAACAGAAGAGGAATGGAATTCAAATATTGTTCGACAGAAGAATAAGTATACTCAAGAAGATTTAGAACCATAGAAATTCCATTATTCTGTCATCTTCTTCTTGAAGCTTTCTCTCAGACAGCACTACAACAACTCTCTATACAGGAAATATTAAAAGGCTTCTTCTTCTCTCACAGCAAGAAGCCTACAGATATATAGAGATTTTCAGGATCAAAGCTATCATAATCCTTGCATCTCTCATTATTAAGCAAGGTTTCATCTACTAAACAGATATCCATCTACAATACTAAGTGCATGAATCCTCAGTGATTGTTGCAGGAGGATTCAACCAGAAGAATAATCTTCATCTTTCTTCCTCTCTTTTACTCTTTCTTTCTTCCTTGTAATCTGAGTAAATAGTCGTTAGAATCCCTCTCCAAAGGATTCAGTTGGTTCAAGATCTCCTTATCAAATGATCTAGTCTTGGTTCTAAGAGTCTCCTTAATAAAAGACTCAGTCGTGGTTCTAAGAGACTGCCTATCAAAAAAACTCAGTGGTTGGTTCTAAGAGTTTCCTTATCAAAAGACTCAGTGGTTATAAGAGTCTCCTTATCAAAATACTCAGGCACTGGATAGTGTATTCCTACCAAGGTGGTAGAAGAGTGGAGTACCCATATTTTGGGGAACCACTATAGATCTTGCCTCATCTGTGCTGTGATAATTTTATGTATTGACCGTGTTTATTTGTGCATTTTTGTGCTTACTTTATTCTGGTTGGATTTTTGAATGCATAGTTAGTAGAATCATTTTATTGTTCTTCACACTTATAATAAAAAGTTTTTAAAACTCTATTCACTCCCCCTCTAGAGAATACTCAGAGGACTCACTATGCACTTTTAGAGAGGATCTTTCGTGGGAGAGAGAGCAAACCGTGCTTAGGAATTCCCCGAGTTGTTCCGTTGAGGTGCAATTTAAATTTTGTATCTTTTAGTGCTTTATTAGTTCTGGAATTTTTGGACAAAATTTCTTTAAGTGGAGGACAATTGTAATACCCCATTTCCCGATGGTAATAAAGTCAGCAAAATAGTCTTGAAGAAGGTCAGCCAAGGTCTAGACGACATGGGTTGTTTATCATCGAGATATCAAGATGATATTGATAATATCATCTTGACAGCTTAAGCCTTGTCGTCAAGACCTCAAGACGATATAGATAATATCATCTTGACAGCTTAAGTCTTGTCATCGAGACATCAGGATGATATAAAAAATATCTTCTTGAGGCTTAAGTCTTTTCATCAAGACATCAAGATGATATAGAGAAGATCGTCTTAATGGCTTAGTCTTGTCGGCGAAACCTCAAGCCGATATAGCCAATATCGACTAGAAGAGCTCTTCGTCCTGCGTCTGGAACTCTCAGCTTTGTCGTCAAGAGTTCTAGTCGACATGAACAGTAAACATGCGAAATGTTGTTTCGTCTTTACGGTCACGGAGCTGTAATATCTTCTTAAAACTTCTATCTTTTTGGATAGGACTTATCCCCAAGATTTTATATGGCTGTTGATAAGGATTTAACTAATATTGCCTTAGTCATTCTCTCTCCAAGCCCGAGAAAGAGGAATTCAGATAAGAAAGAGGAAGAAGGAGAGTCTTAGATTGCCATTGTTGGAGCTTCGGAGCTCCGATTTGCAAGCAAATTTTAGATCCACGGAGAGCAGACCGGTGCGGTTCTTTCCAGTCGATTATATTCCTGATTCATGGCGCCAAAGTGATCGTCAAGGGTAATGATCCTTCTCTCTAGTCTTAGGATGATATTTTCATATTTTATGTTACTATTTTTGCATATGGAAGCGTCTGCTCTATTGATAGCAGAAGGCTTGACCTCCACCGGGTTGATTGTGTCTGTCCCCGGCATATATTCCATATAGAAATCCGATTGGTTTGCAGATTTTGGCATGGTGTGTGAATCCCATCTGCGACTATTGGTCAGGATTGGTGATGCTTGATTTGTGTGTCTGAGAGGACTCCGAGAAATGTGTTATTGCATTTCGAGAAGTTGGGTTAAGGGAGATTTTGAAGCACTTAGTAGAAACCCGGTTGGGTGGTAGTAAAATGCAAAACTTCTCCATATATCCATATTGGAGTGTACTTGGACCTCCTACGATGGTTGTGATTGTGAAGCTTGTGTCCTCTCAATTGGATTAGGTGTGTAGCATGTTTTTAATGAACGGGCTGAGGTAAAGCGATACTCGCACTGCGTTTGACTAAATAAGGTGAATTTGAACAATGGGCAGTTGTTGATCCAAACCCGCACCATGTGGTTCAGCTTGAGGAAAGCCTTGTAAAAGCTATTAGCATGGGAGAGATTGAGTCGGAGCTGGCGTGCTTGACCAGTAAAATATTTAAACAGAATCTAAGTTGGCAATACTTGAATTTGTGGAACTTCTCGTGCGAGGGTTCACTTAAACATGCCTTGAGAGCATGAAGACGTGTGGTCGTGCATACCAATGTTTGTGATTGATTTTTGTTAGCCTCATGCTTAGGAAGTTGAAGTAACCTTTGGATAGACCAAACAACATCATGTGCTTATCTATGTTTGCTTATTTTGAAGCTCAACCTAGACGAATTGAATGTGCTTAAAACTTCACTCTGTTTAGAGTAGTTGTACTTTTATTTGATATATATATACTACTTGTACAACATACATGCAGGAGTGGGCTAGAATAGATGGGGGTGGGATCGTTACATGGTTTGTTGTCAGCTCATAGCTGGCCATTGTTTACCATTTATTTTTGTATGGTACAGTTACTGGCGAGCCGAGCAGGAAATAGTAAACTGCACCCCAGTGCTGAGCTGGCCCTCGAAGGCCAAGTCAATTTTATAGCTTTCATGCATTGTCGACCTGCATGCCGAAGTATGTAAACCATATAGACTACTATATACACTTTTATTCAAAAGCTTGTAAGTACTTAAGGCCAAAACATTGGATGTGTGAACACTCCTAGTGATATTGTGGACATTCTTGTTAAGTAATTAAAATGCTTTCGTTGGCTTTTATCTCTGTGGTGCATAGTTTTAATTGCTAATTTTCATTACGTAACTCTTTGTTTGTGTGTTCGATATGGCGTGGGGTCCCGGCCAAACCTACTAGTATATTATGTATTACATTCAGGGTGTTACAAATTTGGTATTAGCTTACGGGTTGGTTCGTTGTCTTCCAAATTCGTAGTCAAATTCTTTTAAGAGGTGGAGAGCACGTGTAGTGTGTCACCTTAATACGATAACATACAATGAATGCCCAGTTAGGAATGAAACTACAACATGTTTTGCTTATTGATTGCAGAACCTGAGCAGACAGTAGTGCATTTGTTGAGGTGCCTACAACCCCTCCTTCTGTATAAATGATACAGTTGATTGTTGAAACCGTGTTTGTAATAATCAATGCACAACCAAGAAGGCATTTGCAGCCTCCTACCCTTGGAGTGGCCCTAGAGCTGGTAGGTGCAGTTGAGCTAGATGCTGTGAGATGAGAGTCTGAAGAGCCGGTAGTGGAAAAATGCGTGGCGGACTAACAGTTGAAGCACTTTCTGGACTTCCATCCTCCATCATTCTCGGGGACAGAATCTCCAACTAAAGCTGAAGATTGGTTCTCTAGGATGAAGAGAACCTTGACAGCTACGGAGACGGAATAAGCAAAGAAAGTTACCATAGCAACTTTCCTTTTGAACGGTGAAGAGAGGCTTTGATGTGAAGATGTGGAACTTCATAAGTTTGCGGGTAAGGACATTACTGATATCTCGTGGAGAGAATTCGCAGAGATTTTCCTACAATGATATGTCCCTTCTTACCAGTGCATCGCATTGCTAAGCCAATTCCTGAGTCTAACTCAAGGAGATCGTTTGGTAGATGATTACTTCTATTAATTTACTAGGCTTAGACGCTATGTTGAAGATATGTTGGAGGACGAGGAGAAGAAAACAAACAATTTCTATGAAGGTCTGTGAGATGACCTGAGGTTGCTCCTAGCATGTCGATGACATTTGGTTTTCTCACCTTGGTCAATAATGCCAGATCTCTAGAACTGAATATGAAAAGGGTCCAAAGGCAGAAGGACCTAAGTGCAAAGAAACTATAATTCAAGGAGCCGAGCTCTGCAAAGTCTGGGAACCAAAGATACAAGATGTACAACCCTCATATTTTTTGAGTCGGTGTGACTCGACACGGATGAGGTCGTGACGGAAAAGGTGACCGCGGCGCAGCAAACCGACCAGCGGAGGTCGTCAAGATTAAAAAGAGAGGGCACGGGGGGGGGCAAATTACCTTGGTCGAGTGGACCTTGGGTCCACTCGCCCAAGGGTGTGGGCAAGTGGACCCTTGGTCCACTCGCCCCCTGTAGTTGGGCGAGTGGACCAAGGTTCCACTCGCCCAAGGATGTGGGCGAGTGGACCCTTGTTACACTCGCCCCACGTAATTGGGCGAGTAGACCAAGGGTCCACTCGCCCAAGGATATGGGCGAGTGGACCCTTGGTCCACTCACCCCACGTAATTGGGCGAGTGGACAAAGGGTCCACTCGCCCAAGGATGTGGGCGAGTGGACCAAGAGTTGGGCGAGTGGACCAAGGGTCCACTCGCCCGAAAAGTGGAGTGGACCGTGAGGTCCACTCACCCAGTTAGGGCGGTGGACATCGATCCACTTGTTCAACCCCCGGCAAGGGGGGGGGGAGTGGACGTCTCATCCTACACTCGCCCCCTCTCTTTTTTTGATCGTCCAGGTTTGTGGTTGAGCTGCGGATAGCAGAATTTTGGCTATCCGCAGCCCAATTTTGGGAAGTCTATAAATAGACCCTCATGGGCACCTTGGGAAGGGTTGTTGGTACCCCCCCCCCCCCTCCCTCGCGAGCGAGCAAGCACTACCCCTCCCCTCCCCCTGCCATTGAAGGTGGACGGTAAGGTGATCCTTAGTGCCCTCCAAGGTGCCCAGGCTCAGCATTGGCATAGGAGGGGAAGTTCCTTGAGAGCTTCTGGGTATGTGGTGGGACCTCCACGCTGCAGCTTAAGGGGTTCGTTTGTGGACTTAAAAGTTTTCCAAGGGTTAGCTTCATTGGTTCTTAGTGACTGGTCAAGGGTCTATGATGGTTTAAAATTCGGATTGCTTCTTGTTTCTTTTGGTTAACCTTTATTTGATGAGATTAGATTTTGACGGGTGTTTCCAAAGAGTCTCGCAAGTACTCCTACTTTGAGAAATTAACTGTTATCCTATCGAAAGATAGAAGTAACGGTTTTTTTCTGCTTTCGAAATATTGATGATTACACCTTGGTTACAACGTCGAATTCTATTGATTTTAAAAAAATAGCAAAGGAGAGTTTTGCAGTAAATTGGTTTGAAAAGCTTTTGTTTAATTTTTTAATCCGAACTAACCATATAATAAAGGCAAGTATACCTTATCGTGAGTAATACAAGATATTTTGCTTTAGAAAATATCGAGGTCGTATATTTCTGCGGATCATGTTGATTAACCTACTTTGAGGAACGAACTATTATTTTATCGGAATAAGTTTTTAGTTGGGTTTTTAAAAGAAAACGATAATAAGCGTATAACTAGAGTTCTAAACGATGATAATAATAGCACCTGATGTCAAATTACCTTGAGACAAAAATAGTCTTTTTTTAGAAGTAAAAGAGATGACTTTTTAAAACATTAAAACGGCTTGGCCATGGAGGTTCCATAATTATGAACGCCCCTCTCTCGAGGGTACGCCCACCTGAGATTATGAATTTTCGACCATCGAATCTTCTTAATACTCGCCTTATGTTGTGAACCCCGCTATTGGGTTTTTACTTTCAATTCGGGAGACTTAGCTCATCCTCTCTCGAGGGTAGAGCGCACTTCTCTTTACCCGTGAGCGATCAGTCCGTACGCATGAGCCTCTCGGCTAACTAGTGTACGGAGACAGAAATGAAAACCACACATCGATTATGTGGCTTCACTCAACATTATTCTCGGGTAAACCTTAAGCGTTAATTATTTTAGAAAGAGATGTTTTATTTTTAGAAAAACTATTTTTGTGTCCCAATGCTCTTCGACATCGTGCGCTAAAGGAAATTAGCCACTCATCGGAATGGAGACGGCATGATTAAGAAAATACATGTTTAATTATTTAAGCGGATATAAGCGGATAAAAAGGAAATAAAAAGACTTATATAAAAGCAGAAATAGTATCTGTTCCAACCGTCTTAAACAAGCGCTAAAGGAAATTAGCCTCTTATTCAAGATGGGGGTGGTATAGAAATAAAAGACATATAAAGGTGCAGAAATAATATTCATCCCAACTGACTTAAATAAGTGCTAAAGTAAATTAACCTCTTAATCAAGATGGGGGTGGTATATAGCAGTTATATAAAGACTGAAATAAAGCTAAGTTACAAAAAAGAAAAACACTATCTCATAAACTCACGCACTCTACTTGTAATAAAAAGACTGAATCGAAAGAAAGCGTTTAAACGAAAGTGATAAATAAAGCGATAAAGAAAGCGATAAACTATTTTTATGAAAGCAATAAACCTAAATTATGAAAGCAATAAACTAAGTTATGAAAGCAATAAAATTATTCTCATACACACACACACACACACACTAACATAAATGAAAAAGGAAGATGATCCAAATGAGAAAACAACATTTTATTTCTAAAAGCAGAAAATTACAAACGAACATAAACTTAATTGCATAAAGAGAACTCACAATCACTCAAAAGAACTCAATATAACATTACAACACTCAAAATTTGGATGGGAAATGCTTCAGCCGAGCCCCTCTATTTATAGGCAAAATTTTATTTTTACACGCCCTAGGTCACGGGCGTGACTTGGATGTCACGTCGTGACTTAGGGCGTGACATTTGCACGTGCTTTAGGGGTCGCATCCGCCATCTTCTGGAAGGTCTGCGGTAAAACTTGGCTGCACACAGGCGTGACCTGCAGTGTCACGGGCGTGATAGTGGGCGGCACATATCTTCTTTAACTGGGGTGTGGCGGCTGGCGTGTGCGCTGGATTCTTTGAACGCCTGGACAGAGAGAGTTCGCCGAACGCAGATCGACGTTCGTCGAACGCTGGACGCTGAGAAGGATTCGTCGAACGCTGGACGCCGTTTGTCGAACGTTGGGGCAGAGGGAGTTCGTCGAACGCAACTTGGAAAGCTTTCGTCGAACGCAGCTCAGAGAGCTTTCGTCGAACACAGCTTGTAGAGCTTTTGTCGAATGCAGGGCAGAGCGCTTTCGTCGAACGCAGCTTGGAGAGCTTTCGTCGAACGCAGGGGCAAAGCGCTTTCGTCAAACACAAATCGACTTTCGTCGAACGCAGATTACACGCCCTTGGGTCACGGGCGTGACTCAGGGCGTGACTTGACAAAAATTGCCAAAATCTGCAAAAATAAAACTAAGTTAGTAAGGAAAATAATAAAACAAGCAATTTATTCATTAATTTACATAGAAAATTTACAATATTAATTAAAACTATACTAATAACTTTACTAAAAATGCATATATTTTATTACTTATCAAATACCCCCATACTTAAGCTTTTGCTATTCCAGAGCAAAAGTAAGAGAGATCTATACGGGATTAACATAAGTTCTAATTTTTAGCTATCGTTTTATTTTAATCATAAGAGACTGAAAAATAAAAATTCGGAGTAATAAGAGTTAAGTCCTAAATTATGCAAATGATTTAAGTAGAAAGAAATGTCCTAGCCAAAAGACTTCTTAATTAACCAAATAGCAAACAAAATTATAATCATTAGTAAACGAGATTAGGTCGAAATTATAATAACCTTTGTTTAAAGAAACATGAGGAAAAATATAAGTTACTAATTATGCTCTCAAATGATTTTTTGAATTAAAACTAGAAACAATAATTTGGCTAAGGGAAAAAGGGCAAAAAGCCTTGGCAAAAAGAAGAGTACTTGAATTAGGGGTGATGAATTTTATCCTCTCACCCCTCTTCATAGCTTCCTTTGACTGCCATCATTGGTTTACGAGGGAAAATTGACCTTTTTAATTAACCCAATGTCTGTGTTTACGGAATTTTGTAATTCTCATTGACATAGGATCTCTTTTAACAATATTGGGTGCCTATGTTTACGGAATTTTTTTATTCCCATTGACATAAGATCTTTTTCTTCTTTTAATTCTTTATTTGTCATGTTAAATTGGTGTATATAAAGGGTTTTCAAGAGAAATTCTAGAATAATAATAAAAAGTTTTGAGAGCAACCTTAGTAATTTGAATATTCCTAGATTCCTGAAGACATAAAGTAGGGATAATAATATTGCAGTCTAAAGTTGTTTTGCCAACATAATACACATGTCTCTATTTTAGCTAGTAGAAGTAGTGTTTGATAATAAAGCCTCTATTTAAATTAAAAACACAATAAATTCTTTAAAACTTAACCCCGAACGTTTAAATCTATCGATCTTAGATAAATAAACAAATAGTAAAACTAGCAATTATGAAAATCCACAAACATTTACTCTCGAAACTAAATGCTTTAAGAATAAAAGTAAAGTTGGGTTTTATTATTTTTTTTGTGTTTTGTTTGTTTTTCAACTACTATATAGTTATATATATATATTTTTTTTTTTTTGGAAAAGTTTTGGGCTTTTGCTAAAATTTTTTTGGATTTTGTAATTTTTTGTACTATGACAAAGTTAAAAAAAATACATATTTTTTTGATTTTTTTTGTTTTAAACCTTTTTTTTATTTTTTTTGTATTATGGCAGTTAAAAAAGAGAAAAACATGTTTTTTTTTGTAATTTTTTGAACATTTTTTTCCTTTTTCAAGCTTATATTTACAAAAGTAGGCAAGATGAAATAAAACCTTTTTTTTAAAAAAAAATTGTTTGTTTAAATGAAAATGGTAAAACACCCTCATACTTAAAACCCAACATTGTCCCCAATGTTGTAATGTAAGTATGAAGAAGAGAAAATAAAAGTGCAATTCATACAAAAGGAAAGAGGGAGCAAAAAGGTTTCCCTGAATTAAAGTTGGCGGGGCCGTAAGAAACCCTGCAAAAGAAAAAAGAACAAAGCATAATAAAAGGTTAGATAAATATGAGGTGCCTCCCACAAGCGCTTTGTTTACCGTCGCGTAGCTTGACGCATTTGGCGTGGTGAGATTATAAGTTGGGGAGGGTTAAGGATTCGGTATTTTCGTCCACTGGATCGCCCGCAAGATAAAGTTTTAAACGATGCCCGTTTACTTTAAATTCGCCTCTTTCAGGGTGAGAGATAAGAACGGTCTCATACGGCCAAACCTCTTTAACCTTAAAGGGGCCGGACCATCGGGATTTCAACTTACCCGGAAAAAGACAAAGGCGTGAATTATAAAGAAGGACAAGATCGCCCGGAGAAAATGTTTTGGGAAATTTTATTTTACGGTCATGGTAGAACTTAGAACGCTCCTTATAAAATTTATTACTCTCATAAGCATTCGCAGGCCATTCATCGAGTTCATTTAGTTGGAATTTTCTATTCTCGGAGGCTAAGTTCAAATCGAGATTTAAAAATTTTAAAGCCCAAAAAGCGTGGTGCTCTAACTCTACAGGTAAATGGCACGCTTTTCTGTAGACTATTCGATAGGGCATACAACCGATAGCGGTCTTGTATGCCGTACGATATGCCCACAACGCGTCGTCGAGTTTGACGGGCCAATCTTTCATATTTAAAGAAACGATTTTCTCCAAAATGCGTTTAATCTCTTGATTTACTACCTCTACTTGGCCGCTTATTTGGGGGTGATAGGCGGTGGAGAGCTTGTGCGTGACGCCGTATTTAGATAAAATTTTTGAAAACTGGGCATTGCAGAAGTGCGTACCCCTATCACTTACTATTGCACGGGGCGTGCAAAAGCGAGAAAATAATTTTTTTAGAAAATGGACGACGACTCGTGCATCATTGGTGGGCAGAGCTTGCGCTTCCGCCCGCCTAGATACGTAGTCAACCGCCACTAAAATATAACGATTATTAAAATAAGAAGGTAGGGGGCCTACAAAAGCTATGCCCCACAGATCGAAGATTTCGCACTCGAGAAAAAAGTTTTGGGGCATCTCGTCACGACGAGAGATGTTACCCGACCGCTGGCAGCTATCGCATTTACTCACAAAAGTGTGAGCATCCTTAAAGAGAGTGGGCCAATAAAAGCCCGCCTCTAACGCTTTCCGCGCGGTCCGGTTGGCTTGATAATTCCCTCCAACCGGCCCCTCGTGGCAGTGTCGCAAAATTTGCGCACCCTCCTCGCTTAAAACACATCTTCGCACCACTTGGTCTGCGCATACTCGAAAGAGAAAGGGGTCCTCCCAAAAATAGTTTTTCAAATTAGAAAAGAATTTCTTCTTTTGCTGAGTCGAAAAATCTTTTGGAAAGACCCGTGCGACTAGATAGTTCGCATAATCTGCGAACCTTGGGGTGGAAGAAGTTTTTATTTCATTTAAAATTAAAAGGCGCTCTTCAGGAAATCGATCGTCTATTTCGGATTCGACGAGCGCTTCTGCGAAGGGTTGTTCTAAACGTGAGAGGTGGTCGGCTGCTAAATTTTCAGCCCCCTTCTTATCCCGGATCTCTAAGTCAAATTCCTGTGAAAGGAGGATCCATCGAAGCAAGCGGGGTTTGGCATCAACTTTGGCCAAAAGATATTTTAGGGCGGAGTGATCAGTGAAAATGATTATGTGTGAAAGTGTTACGTAGGGCCTGAATTTATCAAAAGCAAAGACGACGGCAAGAAGTTACTTTTCCGTTGTCGTGTAGTTAGCCTGTGCGGCATTGAGTGTGCGAGAAGCGTAATATATTGGATGAAAATATTTATTTACGCGTTGGCCTAAGACGGCTCCTACCGCGATATCGCTCGCGTTACACATAATCTCGAACGGAAGGGACCAATCTGGCACCACCAGAATTGGAGAATTGATAAGTTGCTGTTTTATAAAATTAAATGCCTCTACGCAGGTCGTGTCAAAAATAAATGGGGAATCCTTTTCCAGGAGGTGAGTTAGCGGTTTTATTATTTTTGAAAAATCTTGAATAAATCACTGATAAAAACCCGCGTGGCCGAGAAAACTTCGAATAGATTTGACGTTCGAAGGAATAGGAAGTTGTTCAATTATAGCGACTTTGGCCTTATCGACCTCCATCCCCTTGGAAGAAATTTTATGGTCGAGGACTACACCCTCTCGGACCATAAAATTGCATTTCTCCCAGTTCAAGACTAAGTTCGTCTCTTCACACCGCTGGAGGTCTCTATCTAAATTTTTTAGACAATTTGCAAAAGAGCTTCCAAAGACGGAGAAGTCATCCATGAAGACTTCCATTATATCTTCTACTAGCTCGTCAAATATTGCCAGCATACATCGTTGGAATGTAGCTGGCGCTTTGCAGAGGCCAAACGGCATCCGTCGATATGCAAAGGTGTCGAAAGGGCAAGTAAAAGTGGGTTTTTCTTAGTCCTCGGGGGAAATAGGGATTTGGAAAAATCTTGAGAGACCATCAAGAAAGCAATAGAAAGGATGACCAGAGAGACGCTCCAGGATTTGATCAATAAATGGCAATGGGAAGTGGTCTTTTCTGGTGGCATCATTTAATTTTCTGTAATCGATGCACACCCTCCAACCCGTAATAGTACGAGTTGGGATTAATTCGTTATTCGTGTTTGCCACGACCGTTATACAACCTTTTTTAGGGATGACTTGTACGGGGCTTACCCACGTACTGTCGGATATAGGATAGATAATCCCCGCATCGAGGAGTTTAATAATTTCAATCTTAACGACTTCCCGCATATTCGGGTTAAGTCGTCGTTGAGGCTGAATAGTTTTGCGGGGGTTTTATTCGAGAAAAATTTTGTGGGAGCAGAATGAGGGGTTAATTCCCCTGATATCAGAAATTTGTCATGCAATTGCACGGCGATGTTAAGACAAAACCTCAACCAATTCGGATGTTTCCAAATCGGTTAAAGTAGATGATATTATAACCGGAAGTTTTAAGTTCGCGGCTAGAAAAGCATATTTTAAATGGTCGGGGAGTTGCTTAAGCTCCAAGATCGGGGGTTCTTCATAAGATGTGGAGATTTTTAACTCTTTCGAATCGAAAGGCTCGAAGGGCGAATCTGGCGGCAATTCATCTAAAGGAGGTTGATTTGCCAGATCCGAATCTTTTATCATTAAAAATAACAATTCCGAAAGAGAAGAACACTCATCCTCAAACGCGGATTCCAAATTAAAGCAGGAATCATCATTCGATAGTGAGTTCCGCATGGAGGGGTTGATATGCAAAGTAACTTCATCGTCTCCAACCCGAAGGAGGAGGCGACCGTTACTAACATTGATTAACGTGTGGGAGGTTGTGAGGAACGGGCGACCGAGAATGATAGGCACCTCAGCGTCTTCCTCTATGTCCAGGATGACAAAGTCTACCGGGAAGATAAATTTGTCGACCTTGACCAGAACATCCTCCACTACCCCTATCGGGTACTTTACCGAGCGATCCGCGAGTTGGATGCTCATCTTAGTTGGGCTTGGGATGCCCAAATCAAGTTTTTTGAAAAGGGAGAAAGGCATAAAGTTGATGCTAGCTCCCAAGTCCGCTAGAGAGTACTTTATTAACATATTGCCGAAGAGGCACGGGATGGAGAATCGTTCCGGGTCATTCAGTTTTGGCGGCAATTTGTTAAGGAGGATAGTCGAGCATTCCGCGTTAAGAGAAACACGCGAAACATCTTCGAGTCGCTTTTTATTAGAAAGCAACTCTTTAAGATATTTCGCATATTTCGGCATTTGGGAGAGTGCCTCGCAAAAAGGAACGTTTATGTGGATTTGTTTTAAAATTTGTAGAAACTTTTTATAATGCTCGTAGTCCTTCCGCTCGTTGTTTATTTTCGAGGGATAAGGAGGGACGGGCTAAAAACGATTGACACAGTCGGAATACTCGTTGTATTATCTATCGAGAGAGGTGGTGGAGGGGTCGGTGTCGAAACATGTACCTTGGGCTCAACCCATTTTGGGGAGGTTACCTCCTTGCCGCTGCAAAGGTTTGTGGCGTTGGCATTTTCTCGGGGGTTTGGCTCCGTGTTCCCTGGTAGAGCTCCATATGGCCGCTCGGAGACCATCTTTGCCAGCTATCCCACCTAATTTTCCAAGTTCTTAATCGATCCGGTAATATTCCGGATATTTGATTCGGTGGACGCAACGTATTTAGAAAAAAATATCTTCTAGCGGTGAAGGTTTTGGAGGTGGAGGCTGAAATCCGTTTGGAAATCCTTGCGGGTTCACATTTGGGGGCCTCTGAGCATTATTAGGATTGCTCCAAGAAAAATTTGGGTGGTTCCTCCAACCCAGATTATAATTATTACTATATGGATTGTTATTAGGGTTGAAGGGGGGTCTAACTGGGTTGCCTAGGTAATCTACGGTTTATTCGACAAAAATATTATTATTATTATTATTATTATTATTATTATTATTATTATTATTAAGCCAAGCGGGAGTGGAGGAGGAAGCAGTCATCTCCGCCACTTGCTTACTTAACCTTTCGACTTGAGAGGCTAAGTGAGAAGTGGCATCCACTTCATATATCCTAGTTGGTTTAGTAGGGCATGATCTAGGCGCATTCCATTGATAGGCGTTCATGGACATTTCCTCGAACAGAGCTTGGGTGGCCGCCGGGGTTTTGTTGTTTAACATTCCCCCGGCGGCTGCATCGATCATCTGTCGCGTGTAAAAATTTAGGCCATTATAAAACATCTGGACCTGCAGCCAGGACGGCAGCGCGTGATGAGGACATCTACGCAGGAACTCTTTAAAACGCTCCCAGGTCTCATAGAGAGACTCAGAATCGTATTGAATGAAAGAGGCGATATCCGTACGTAACTTAGCGGTTTTTGACGGGGGGAAATATTTAGTTAAAAAGTGTTCCGTCAATTGGGCCCACGTGGTTATGGAACCTCTGGGAAGAGAAGTTAACCACGCTTTTGCCTTCGTCCGCAACGAAAATGGAAATAAATGTAAACGAATGGCGTCGTCAGTAACGCCATTAATTTTAAAAGTATCGCAGATTTCCAAAAAATTTGAAAGATGTAAGTTTGGATCCTCATCTGGCAAACCGTCAAATTGGACTAACTGTTGTACCATTTGAATGATGCTAGATTTTATTTCAAAGTTATTATTAGCCACTGTTGGGCGTGTTATGCTCGATCCGGTATCTTCCAGATTTGGCCTGGCATAATATGCCATGGTCCGAGGCGGGGCCACATCTGGAATTTGATCGGCCATAGGTTCAGTGTAAGTATCTCTGACTGACTCTTCGGGAAATTCGAGTAAGTTTTGATCATGAAGTCGGAGGCGCTCGTGAAGAGTGCGCTCGATTTCGGGGTCAAAAGGGATATTCAAATCATCCGAGGAGTTTCCTCGGGTCATATACTAATAATAAAAATGATTTTTTTTTTGGGCTTTTTGTAATAAAATTTTTGTTTTTTTTTGTATATTTTTTTTTGTAGATATATATATATATATATTTATATATTTTTAATATATATGATAAAAGTAATAGTAATTCCTTGTTTCAAATAACAACACTAATTGGTCCCCGGCAACGGCGCCAAAAACTTGATGGTTTAAAATTCGGATTGGTTCTTGTTTCTTTTGGTTAACCTTTATTTGATGAGATTAGATTTCGACGGGTGTTTCCAAAGAGTCTCGCAAGTACTAAGATAGAAGTAACGATCTTTTTCTGCTTTCGAAATATTGACGATTACACCTCGGCTACAACGTCGAATTCTATTGATTTTAAAAATAGCAAAGGAGAGTTTTGCACTAAATTGGTTTAAAAAGCATTTGTTTAATTTTTTAATCCGAACTAACCATATAATAAAGGCAAGTATACCTTGTCGTGAGTAATGCAGGATATTTTGTTTTAGAAAATATCGAGGTCATATATTTCCGCGGATCGTGTTGATTAACCTACTTTGAGGAACGAACTATTATTTTATCGGAATAAGTTTTTAGTTGGGTTTTTAAAAGAAAATGATAATAAGCGTATAACTAGAGTTCTAAACGATGATAATAATAGCGCCCGATGTCGAATTACCTTGAGACGAAAATAGTCTTTTTTTAGAAGTAAAAGAGATGACTTTTTAAAACATTAAAACGGCTTGGCCGTGGAGGTTCCATAATTATGAACGCCCCTCTCTCGAGGGTACGCCCACCTGAGATTATGTATTTTCCACCATCGAATCTTCTTAATACTCGCCTTATGTTGTGAACCCCGCTATTGGGTTTTTACTTCCAATTCGGGAGACTTGCCTCATCCTCTCTCGAGGGTAGAGCGCACTTCTCTTTATCCGTGAGCGATCAGTCCGTACGCACGAGCCTCTCGGCTAACTAGTGTACGGAGACGGAAATGAAAACCACACATCGATTATGTGGCTTCACTCAACGTTATTCTCGGGTAAACCTTAAGCGTTAATTATTTTAGAAATAGATGTTTTATTTTTAGAAAAACTATTTTTGTGTCCCAATGCTCTTCGACATCGTGCGCTAAAGGAAATTAGCCACTCATCGGAATGGAGACGGCATGATTAAGAAAATACATGTTTAATTATTTAAGCGGATATAAGCGGATAAAAAGGAAATAAAAAGACTTATATAAAAGCAGTAATAGTATCAGTCCCAACCGTCTTAAACAAGCGCTAAAGGAAATTTGCCTTTTATTCAAGATGGGGGTGGTATAGAAATAAAAGACATATAAAGGTGCGGAAATAATATCCGTCCCAACCGACTTAAATAAGTGCTAAAGTAAATTAGCCTCTTATTCAAGATGGGGGTGGTATATAGCAGTTATATAAAGACTGAAATAAAGCTAAGTGACAAAAAAGAAAAACACTATCTCATAAACTCACGCACTCTACTTTTAATAAAAAGACTGAATCGAAAGAATGCGTTTAAACGAAAGCGATAAATAAAGCGATAAAGAATGCGATAAACTATTTTTATGAAAACAATAAACCTAAATTATGAAAGCAATAAACTAAGTTATGAAAGCAATAAAACTATTCTCATACACACACACTAACATAAATGAAAAAGGAAGATGATCCAAATGAGAAAACAACATTTTATTTCTAAAAGGCGAAAATTACAAACGAACATAAACTTAATTGCATAAAGAGAACTCACAATCACTCAAAAGAACTCAATATAACATTACAACACTCAAAATTTTGATGGGAAATGCTTCAGCCGAGCCCCTTTATTTATAGGCAAAATTTTATTTTTACACGCCCTAGGTCACGGGCGTGACTTGGATGTCACGGCAGTGACTTAGGGCGTGACATTTGCGCGTGATTTAGGGGTCGCATCCATCGTCTTCTGGAAGGTCTGCGATCAAACTTGGCTGCACACGGGCGTGACCTGCAGTGTCACGGGCGTGACAGTGGGCGGCACATATCTGCTTTAACTAGGGCGTGACGGTTGGCGTGTGCGCTGGATTCTTCGAACGCCTGGACAGAGAGAGTTCGTCGAACGCAGATCGATGTTCGTTGAACGCTGGACGCTGAGAAGGATTCGTCAAACGTTGGACGCCGTTTGTCGAACGCTGGGGAAGAGGGAGTTCGTCGAACGCAGCTTGGAAAGCTTTCGTCGAACGCAGCTCGGAGAGCTTTCATCGAACGCAGCTTGTAGAGCTTTCGTCGAGCGCAGGGCAGAGCGCTTTCGTCGAACGCAGCTTGGAGAGCTTTCGTCGAACGCAGGGGCAGAGCGCTTTCATCGAACGCAGATCGACTTTCGTCGAACGCAGATTACACGCCCTTGGGTCACGGGCGTGACATGTTGTCACGGGCGTGACTTGACAAAAATTGCCGAAATCTGCAAAAACAAAAATAAAACTAAGTTAGTAAGGAAAATAATAAAACAAGCAATTTATTCATTAATTTACATATAAAATTTACAATATTAATTAAAACTATACTAATAACTATACTAAAAATGCATATATTTTATTACTTATCAGTCTAGCTCATGTCAAGTAAGGGTTAGCTGCATCCCCCTTTCGAACGTCGAGACCGGTTCTCTGGTTTCAACATTATGGTGCGGTGAGCGTGGGAGCAGCTAGTTCGGAAAGCTCTGGGAAAGTCTCATGGCTGGAAGCAATGAGTAGGGGGACTCACCCCTGCCGGCGAGTGCATGAAGAAAGGTGACTTCGAGGAGTTCAGGAAGTCAATCCAGGAAGTCTTGCGGGTCGCACTCCCCCCTCAGGGCGAGTTCTCGGCATCGCAAACACCTGTGCTCGCCTCGCCATCTTTGATGGAGATAGAGCAAGCATGTCGGCAAGGGAAGGGGCCAGCCTCTGAGGAAGGCTTGAGCCTCCAAGAGCAATCGCTCTTCAACAGCTCTCCTGGGGCTAGTTGCCCTGAGAGAGGGGGTAGGAAGGATGCCTCCATCTCACCTGGAAGGGGGCGGGGTCCCTGTTCCTGATTCAACAAAAGCACGGGGAGGTGCAGGGAAGCTATGCAGATCAGTTCCGGGGGCAAGTATTCCACCTCCAGGTTGACCAGGGAAGCTGGAAGGACCAGGGGAAAGAGAAGGAAGGAGAAGGCAGAGAAAGTGGAGGAGGTGATAAAAGGGATGGCCGAGATGCATGTGGTCGAGTAGGCGCAAGAAGGCGCGTTGTAATAGATATGTAACCTCCCCGTGATTGAATGAAAAGTAGGTAGAGATAGAACCTTAGGAAAAGCCTGGGGAAGGTGTTGAGTTCCTCTGCCTCCAGGTGAAGGTAAGCACATAGGACGTGGATGGGTACTCCACTCACATTTGGTAAGATCCCCGACTAGAGACCATTCTCCGGGCTCAGTCATGCCGGCAGATGGGAGACTCATCGGGTCGACTGACTGATAAACTCCCCGACTAGAGACCATTCTCCGGGCTCATTCATGCCGGCAGATGGGAGACTCATCGGGTCGACTGATTGGTAAAATCCCCGACTAGATACCATTCTCCGGGCTCAGTCATGTCGGTAGATGGGAGACTCATCGGGTCGACTGATTGGTAAAATCCCCGACTAAAGACCATTCTCTGGGCTCAGTCATGCGGGCAGATGGGAGACTCAACGGGTCGACTCGCTACTTATCTAAATGGCTTGGGGAAGGTGTTGAGTTCCTCTGGATCCAGGTGAAGGTAAGCACCTAGGACGTGGATGGGTACTCCGCTCCCATTTGGTAAGATCCCCGACTAGAGACCATTCTCCGGGCTCAGTCATGTCGGCAGATGGGAGACTCATCGTGTCGACTCGCTACTTACCTAAGCAACATGGAAAGATGATGAGCTCCTCCACCTCCAGGTAAGCTAGGCCCCTAGGACGTGGATGGGTATTCCACCTCTAGTTGGTTTGAAAAGTGTTGAGTTCCTCTGCCTCCAAGTAAGCTAGGCCCCTAGGACGTGGACCGGTACTCCGCCCCCAATTGGTTTGGAAAGGCGTTGGGTTCCTCTGCCTCCAGGAAAGCTAAGCCCCTAGGACGTGGACGGGTACTCCGCCCCCAATTGGTTCGGAAAGGTGTTGAATTCCTCTACCTCCAGGTAAGCTAAGCACCTAGGACGTGGATTGGATCTATGCCTCAGTTGCTTTGATAAGATGGTAGAGTTCCTCTGCCTCTAGGTGAAGGTAAGCACCAAAGACGTGGATTGGATCTCTGCCTCAGTTACTTTGATAAGATGGTAGAGTTCCTCTGCCTCTAGGTGAAGGTAAGCACCTAAGACGTGGATTGGATCTCTGCCTCAGTTTCTTTGATAAGATGGTAGAGTTCCTCTGCCTCTAGGTGAAGGTAAGCACCTAAGACGTAGATTGGATCTCTGCCTCAGTTGCTTCGATAAGTTGGTAGAGTTCCTCTGCCTCTAGGTGAAGGTAAGCACCTAAGACGTGGATTGGATCTCTGCCTAAGTTTCTTTGATAAGATGGTAGAGTTCCCCTGCCTCTAGGTGAAGGTAAGCACCTAAGACGTGGGTTGGATCTCTGCCCCAGTTGGTTTGGTAAGATGGCTGAATCCCTTCGTCCCTCGGAGAGGGTAAGCACCTAGGACATGGACTAGTTCTCCGCCCCCGGATAGTTCGGAAAATTGTTGATTCCCTCCCCCTCCAAGAGAGCTCGGCTCCCTGGTAGGTGTGGAGTCCCCTCCCCCTCCAAGTGAGCTCGGCTCCCTGGTAGGTGTGGAGTTCCAGTCTTCCACCTCAGGTCAAGTTCAATTCGACCTAAGGTGTTGAGCTTTCTCCACCTCCAGTTGAGCTCGGCTCATAGGAGGGTGGTTAAGTGGAGAAAGGTTTGCCTTCCACCTCAGGTCAAGTTCAGCTCGACTAGAGGTGTTGAGTTTGTCTTCCACCTCAGGTCGAGTTTGGCTCGACTAGAGGTGTTGAGTTTCCTTCTGCCTCAGGTCGAGCTCGGCTCGACTAAGGGTGTTGACTTTTTCTTCCACCTCAGGTCAAGTTTAATTTGACCTAAGGTATTAAGCTTTCTCCACCTCCTGTTGAGCTCGGCTCAAAGGAGGGTGGTTAAGTGGAGAAAGGTTTGCCTTCCACCTCAGGTCGAGTTCGGCTCGACTAGCGGTGTTGAGTTTACCTTTCACCTCAGGTCGAGTTCGGCTCGACTAGAGGTGTTGAGTTGCCTTCCACCTTAGGTCGAGCTCGGCTCAACTAAGGGTGTTGACTTTTTCTTCCACCTCAGGTCAAGTTCAATTCGACCTAAGGTGTTGAGATTTCTCCACCTCCAGTTGAGCTCGGCTCATAGGAGGATGGTTAAGTGGAGAAAGGTTTGCCTTCCACCTCAGGTCGAGTTCGGCTCGACTAGAGGTGTTGAGTTTGCCTTCCACCTCAGGTCGAGTTCGGCTCGACTAGAGGTGTTGAGTTACCCTCCGCCTCAGGTCGAGCTCGGCTCGACTAAGGGTGTTGAGTTTTTCTTCCACCTCAGGTCAATTTCAATTCGACCTAAGGTGTTGAGCTTTCTCCAACTCCCGTCGAGCTCGACTCATAGGAGGGTGGTTAAGTGGAGAAAGGTTTGCGTTCCGCCCCAAGTTAGGTTCAGTTAAAAAACTCGGCAGGAGCATCCCGTTGGTAGGGCCCTTCGTGGACCACTCTAGGGTCCCACCTACTCGTCAAATAGGTGGGATGGACTTTCTTTCCGAGCTTAAGGCAAGCTCAAAAAGAGCGGGGTTTGTGTACAACCCTCATATTTTCCGAGTCGGTGTGACCCGACACGGATGAGGTCGTGACGGAAAAGGTGACCGTGACGCAGCAAACCGAACCAGGGAGGTCGTCAAGACCAAAAATAGAGGGCCCGGGGGGCAAATTCCCTTGGTTGAGTGGACCTTGGGTCCACTCGCCCAAGGGTGTGGGCGAGTGGACCCTTGGTCCACTCGCCCCCTGTAGTTGGGAGAGTGGACCAAGGGTCCACTCGCCCAAGGATGTGGGCAAGTGGACCCTTGGACCACTCGCCCCATGAAGTTGGGCGAGTGGACCAAGGGTCCACTCGCCCAAGGATGTAGGCGAAGGATGTGGGCGAGTGGACCCTTGGTCCACTCGCCCCACGTAATTGGGAGAGTGGACCAAGGGTCGACTCACCCAAGGATGTGGGAGAGTGGACCCTTGGTCCACTCGCCCCACGTATTTGGGCGAGTGGACTGATAGAGAAATTTGTATTCTCCAATCTATACTCGAATAAGGCAAGTGTACCTATCGAAATATAGCATAGGATATAAAATATATCAAGGTCGTATAAAAACTCGGGTCTGGCAAGTACTATTACTCACAACGACTCTATTATCCTACCGAACGATTGATTGGGTTTTGAAAATAAAAATAAACTAAGCTTAATTAAAAGAGAAATAAACTATTACGAAAAGAGTACTCGATCGACGATTCACTTTGAAATAAAATAACGGAATAAATTAGTTTGACATTTGCAATTTTATAAAGACCGTGGCGGATCCGAAAATAAGAAATAATCTCGCTAGAGCATTAAATCTCCTAACTTCTAGACGTTTTGACCGAAATCTCTTTGCAAATCAAAAGGGCTAAAGTCGCATTATCGAAGTGAACCGCGCTATTGGATTTGACTCCAATCCGGAGGATTTATGTCATCCTATCTCTAGGGGTGCGTGCAACTCCTTCCTTCCTTGAGTGATCTTTCACATTCACGAGCCTCTCGGCTACTCAAATATGAGATCGGAATCTACTACCGTATACATGAAATACGGAGTCGATACGAAATTAATCAAGGTCGGATCAAAAATAAAAATACAAATGCAAACATAAAATGAAGGAAATGTTATTTCATTGCAAAGATTATCGCGATCGGGCACCAACAAAATTAGCTACGCATTATTTAAAAAGGAAACAACAACGAAATAAAGAGAAAACATTTTCATTGATTATATAAAAAAGGGAACTACAACGATAGAAAGAGCACAAGATTACTACTAAAGCAGATTACAACAATGGAAAGAAATTACAACTAGGAAGAGAAATTACAACAAGGAAAAACAAGATTACCACTAGCACTATACTTCCTCTCTAACTTCTAACCTCCCAAATGCTTGGGCCAAGGGGTCCTTTTATAGATGAGGGGGAAGGTTCTAGAAATGAGAAGGGTTCATGAATGAGATTTATGAGGGAGAGAGAGAAGGGTCATGCATGAATGGAAGAATGCATGCATGGGTTTAATGAGGAGGAGAGAGAGGGTGAAAATGCAATGAATATTATTTAAAGAAATATAAAATAAAATATAAAATTAAAATGGATGAAAGAGGGGGGGGTGGATGAGTAATAAAGTGGAGAGAGAAGTGCATGCATGGAGAAGAGAGAGGATAGGAAAGAGAGATGATTCGGCCATGCATGTAATAATGAGAATGAAATTGCATGCATGAATTAATGCAAAGGTGGCAGCTAGGCTTTAGGAGATGGAGCTCACGGTTTGGATTTTGATTGGAGGTGGGCTGCATTGAATATGTTAAAGAGGTAGTGGGTCGGCTATGCATGGATTAATGAAATGGAGTGGCCTGTATGGTGGAATGGTTGTTCACGGTTTTATCACAAATGGGCTGCTCCAAATGGGGCTGAGCTGCAATGAAGGAAAACCGGGCTGCATGGAATAAATTAAGTGGTCGGCTGCATGGTTGCTTTAATGAAGAGCTGCACCGACAATAAGTTGATGGGCTGCTACACTTGGTCAAGGTGGTCGGCTGCAATTCTTCAAACAAAATAAAAATAAAACATTAGCATTAGTTAAGAAAATATAAAAATATAAAACTAAAACATAACATAAAATAAAACATTACATAAAATTAGCTTAAGAAATATAAAAATATGAAATTAAAACATAACATAAAATAAAACATTAGTTTTTGAAAATAGGAAAATAACAAAATAACAAAAACATGCATAAAAATAACAAAAGATAAAAATAAAAACGCAAATAACGTAATAAATTAACCTAAAAACGATGACTAAAAACTAATTATCAAACTCCCCCATGCTTAAGAGTTTGCTTGTCTTCAAGCAAATGGAAATCAAAACAGAGGGGAAACAAAAAGGAAAATAATTTTTAAGTTGCATAATAAAGAAAACCAAAATATGGAAAATTAAACTATCCTAATTTCTATGCTAGCAACTAGTGAGGTGAGATATCCAAAATAGAAAACTTGAAAAGAGGAGACCTAAAAATATTATTAAAACATAAAGAAGGATTACACATTTCTAAATCCCTAAAACAAGACATCCAAAAGTTTAGGAAAATAAGAAAAACAAAAATATAGAGTTTCTAAATAAACTGTGCATTAGACGAATTACTAGGTTGCTAAAATAGCGACTACCCCTAAATCACCTCAAAATAACCTCCAAAGAAATCCATCAATGATGGTGTCCATAGGCTTGTCCGTTCACACTCTCTCCACTACGCAGATTTGTAACTTTTTCTAAAGATCACTAGGACTTAATAGGCGTAATAATTTGGTTTAGGTAAATGATTAGGAGTGATAATTCAAAGATAAAAAGGAAAACTAAACACACTAAACCAAAGTTGAGCACAAAAACAAGAATTGAGAGATACAACATTTTTCATTTCTAAAATAAAAACAAGGCCATGCAATTTTTTCTTTTCATAACTGGCCACGAATAAACTTCATTTTTTTTTCTTTTGATTTCACACAATTTTTTTTTATGATGATCTTCTTCTTTTTGGTACTACTTTTTCTAAATGGGAGCTCCAAATGTAAGCTTTCAGGTTTCTTTTCATTTTTCAAACATAAACCCCATCACAAAAAAATGAGTAAACACAAAGCTCAAGGTTTAGTGCGGAAAAAGGGTTAGGCATTTTTGCTTTGGTGAAAAAGTGAAAAGTGGAGCTTAGACAAAGAAAAAGGGAAAGACCCAAAATAGTTTGCAATGGTGTAATGTTTAGGTGGGCAAAAAGGCTCAAACGGGTCAAAGGGTGGCCTAGATCATTTCTAAAGTTCGTGAAAATCAAAAACTACGCACATGCTTCGAGAGTAGCTTGGGACAAGTTCTAGACACCAAGAAAGAATTATTCCTAAATGAAAAAGTGATAACGCTATTTAGCAACCGTTCCTAGGCAATAACACCGAATAAAAAGAAAAACTACAATTTGCTAACTTATAGTCCTTAAAGGACTGATGTCTATATTTAGAGATTAGATAATCGTAAAACTAAAATATGTTAAACTAATAAGTTTAGAAAACCTATTCAAGAAAATTCTACCTAGGACAAAAGAACCGCTCGGGCATACACATCACTAGAAGACGCATAAAAATAAAGATAGAAAATAATTTTTTGACTTTGATTTTCAAATAGATTTTATATATATTTTTTTTAAATTTTTTGGATTTTTTCATAAGGCTAAAGAAACAAAATAGTACTATAATAAAAAAAATTTTGATTTTGTTTTGTTTTCAAATTTTTTTGTGTTTTTTAAAAGACTTAAAAATAAAGGGAAAACACTCCCCCATGCTTAAAGTTCAACATTGTCCCCAATGTTGAATAGTAAGTATGAGGAAAAAAAAGGGGGGGTGCAATAAAGTAAATAATTAAAAAAATGACTTCCCCGAATTCGTGAGGCCGAATGCTGATGTCGCTCCCCCATGATTAAGCTGGACACCGGCTCGGGCCTAAGGGAGAGAAAGAATGATGGAGCCAAACAAACCGCCGGGGGTTTTATTCCTGCAAAACAAAATAAAAAAGCAAAAACAAAAAGAAAGAAAAGGATAAGCAAGGGGTGCCTCCCAAGAGCGCTCTTTGTTTAACATCGTCTGAGCCCGACGTTATTGGTTAGCTAAATGGAAAATAAAAACTGAAGTGAAGAGGTAACTCTCTAAGTATGCGCTTAGGAGAGTAAATAAGAAAAAAGAAGAAATGAAGAATCGCACCGACATGCGGTGGAATCTTCAAAGGAATGACGCCCGAGAATGTACGGACGGAGTTATTGAAGAACTCCGCCGTATGCGGAACGGGGAAGAAGGGGTCGTCAAAAGAAGAAGAGATAAAAGAAGAAGAAATAGAAAGAGGAATAAAAGAAGGTGAAAAAGAAATTTCATCAACAGAAATTTCACAAGGAGAAAGAGAATCATGTGAAATTTCGGGAGAAGAAGGGGTAGAAAGAACTAAAGATGGATTATCTAAAATAAAAGAAGGAGAATTATCTAAAATAGAAGAAGAAGAAAAAGAAGATTCGCTAAAAATAGAAAAATTTGGAACAGATGAATTTAAGACTGAAATGGAATCACCAACGTCATCGGAAAAAGAAAGAGAATTATGAGACGTCTCGTCATCCTCAAGAGGTAAGAAGCACGCCGGAATATCCATATGTGTGTCATCCAAAGAAGGAAGGAAACAATCTGGAACATCCGAATAGTTATCTTTCTCGAGAGGAATAAGACAAGTCGGGATATCCGGTGACTCATTACATAAAGAAATTGGAGGAGACAGAGAAGAAGACGAAGAATAAGATGCAGCCTCACGAGAAAAATAATCGATAATGGTCTTAAAATGCGAATTGATATTATTTAAAGAAGTTTGCAATTCAAGATACCCATTATCGATAAAATTAAAAATTTGAGGCGCGGTGCTTTGCGGGGCAAAATTATGCGAAAAATAAGATGGGTTGCCCATCTCCCAAGTAGGATAAAAATTAGAGTAAGGGTCAAATTGGCCACTTTGACTTACTCCAGAAAAATTGAAATCATATGAGGGAGGGGTTCCCAAAAAACATGCAAAATTAAAGTGGTCGGGCGACCCGCAAAGAGCGCAAAAAGAAGATGATTCCATGATAAAAAAAGTTGTTACCAAAAAAGAAAGAGAAAATTAAATTTGTTTTTTTGATTGATTTTTTTTTGGCGGATTATGTTAGTCATAGACTTCCCGAGATCTGCCCTGTGAGGGGTTTGCAGCGGTACTAGAGGCTGTGATGGGAATTCAAGCCCAAAGCGTCCTTTCCAGGAATTTAGGTGGAATAGAAATACGATGATGTGGGTTAATTATATTTTATAATAATAATAATAATATTTTTTTTTTGAATTTTAGTAGAAGTAATAAACCCGATGCTTTCGTAATATTGCCAAAAATATCCCTGGCAACGGCGCCAAAAACTTGATAGAGAAATTTGTATTCTCCAATCTATACTCGAATAAGGCAAGTGTACCTATCGAAATATAGCATAGGATATAAAATATATCAAGGTCATATAAAAACTCAGGTCTGGCAAGTACTATTACTCACAACGACTCTATTATCCTACCGAACGATTGATTGGGTTTTGAAAAAAAAAAAAAACTAAGCTTAATTAAAAGAGAAATAAACTATTACGAAAAGAGTGCTCGATCGACGATTCACTTTGAAATAAAATAACGGAATAAATTAGTTTGACATTTGCAATTTTATAAAGACCGTGGCGGATCCGAAAATAAGAAATAATCTCGCTAGAGCATTTAATCTCCTAACTTCTAGACGTTTTGACCGAAATCTCTTTGCAAATCAAAAGGGCTAAAGTCACATTATCGAAGTGAACCGCGCTATTGGATTTGACTCCAATCCGGAGGATTTATGTCATCCTATCTCTAGGGGTGCGTGCAACTCCTTCCTTCCTTGAGTGATCTTTCACATTCACGAGCCTCTCGGCTACTCAAATATGAGATCGGAATCTACTACCGAATACATGAAATACAGAGTCGATACGAAATTAATCAAGGTCGGATCAAAAATAAAAATACAAATGCAAACATAAAATGAAGGAAATGTTATTTCATTGCAAAGATTATCGCGATCGGGCACCAACAAAATTAGCTACGCATTATTTAAAAAGGAAACAACAACAAAATAAAGAGAAAACATTTTCATTGATTATATAAAAAAGGGAACTACAACGATAGAAAGAGCACAAGATTACTACTAAAGCAGATTACAACAATGGAAAGAAATTACAACTAGGAAGAGAAATTAGAATAAGGAAAAACAAGATTACCACTAGCACTATACTTCCTCTCTAACTTCTAACCTCCCAAATGCTTGGGCCAAGGGGTCCTTTTATAGATGAGGGGGAAGGTTCTAGAAATGAGAAGGGTTCATGAATGAGATTTATGAGGGAGAGAGAGAAGGGTCATGCATGAATGGAAGAATGCATGCATGGGTTTAATGAGGAGGAGAGAGAGGGTGAAAATGCAATGAATATTATTTAAAGAAATATAAAATAAAATATATAATTAAAATGGATGAAAGAGGGGGGATGGATGAGTAATAAAGTGGAGAGAGAAGTGCATGCATGGAGAAGAGAGAGGATAGGAAAGAGAGATGATTCGGCCATGCATGTAATAATGAGAATGAAATTGCATGCATGAATTAATGCAAAGGTGGCAGCTAGGCTTTAGGAGATGGAGCTCACGGTTTGGATTTTGATTGGAGGTGGGCTGCATTGAATATGTTAAAGAGGTAGTGGGCCGGCTATGCATGGATTAATGAAATGAAGTGGCCTGTATGGTGGAAAGGTTGTTCACGGTTTTATCACAAATGGGCTGCTCCAAATGGGGCTGAGCTGCAATGAAGGAAAACCGGGCTGCATGGAATAAATTAAGTGGCCGGCTGCATGGTTGCTTTAATGAAGAGCTGCACCGACAATAAGTTGATGGGCTGCTACACTTGGTCAAGGTGGTCGGCTGCAATTCTTCAAACAAAATAAAAATAAAACATTAGTATTAGTTAAGAAAATATAAAAATATAAAACTAAAACATAACATAAAATAAAACATTACATAAAATTAGCTTAAGAAATATAAAAATATGAAATTAAAACATAACATAAAATAAAACATTAGTTTTTGAAAATAGGAAAATAACAAAATAACAAAAACATGCATAAAAAATAACAAAAGATAAAAATAAAAATACAAATAACGTAATAAACTAACCTAAAAACGATGACTAAAAACTAATTATCATGGACCAAGGGTCCACTCGCCCAAGGATGTGGGAGAGTGTACCCTTGGTCCACTCACCCCATGTAGTTGGGCGAGTGGACCAAGGGTCCACTCGCCCGAAAAGTGGAGTGGCCTGTGAGGTCCACTCGCCCAGTTAGGGAGGTGGACCTCGATCCACTTGATCGACCCCCGGCAAGGGGGGGAGTGGACGTCTCGTCCTCCACTCGCCCCCTCTCTCATTTTGATCGTCCAGGTTCGTAGTTGAGCTGCGGATAGCAGAATTTTGTCTATCCGCAGCCCAATTTTGGGAAGTCAATAAATAGACTCCCATGGGCACCTTGGGAAGGGTTGTTGGTACCCCCCCCCCCCCCCCTCGCGAGTGAGCAAGCACTACCCCTCCCATCCCCTGTCATTGAAGGTGGACGGTGAGGTGATCCTTAGTGCCCTCCAAGGTGCCCAGGCTCAGCATTGGCTTGGGAGGGGAAGTTCCTTGAGAGCTTTTAGTTATGTGGTGGGACCTCCATGCTACAGCTTAAGTGGTTCGTTTGTGGACTTAGAAGTTTTCCAAGGGTTAGGTTCTTCGGTTCTTAGTGACTGGTCAAGGGTCTAGCTCAGGTCAAGTAAGGGTTAGCTGCATCCCCCTTTCGAACGTCGAGACCGGTTCTCTGGTTTCAACACAATAGGGTGTCTAGATTTTTTAGGCCAACTACCTCTACTATGTCGGGAGCAACTACTGGTCAAGGTCCACTCACTTATTATACTTGCAGCAAGGGGAACATTTTACCCGAGAGTGTCGCAGTGGTTTTCCAAAGGCGGATAAAAAGGCGGGTGCTTCTTATACTGAGAAAGGGAAAGCAGCGGAGTCATTTGCACCCCAGTATCCTCCAACTCAACCGAGAGTGTTCTCTCTTGATCAACAAGAAGTCATCTGTCAAAGCGATGTCGTGATACGTATGAATTAGTAGCTTTCATAGCTTATTGTACTGTATACCTTGAGTGTGATTGCTTGTTTGACTTGTTTGTATTAGGCTTTGTGCTAATACTTAACTATCCGACGAGAGCTCTCTTCGACACTGGAGCATCTCACTCCTTTCTATCTGAGGACTTTGTACTGCATATCGGAGTGACTTTTGTCATATCGAAAGATAGATTGGATGTAGTTCTGCCAAATGGGTGCAGGATTAGTGTAGATTGGAGTTGTTATATCAATGTGTGGATAGGAAGTCATGGCTTTGACTTAGAAGTGTCAATGCTACCGATATCTGATCTTGATGTGATTTTTGGCATGAACTGGCTCTCAAAATGACAGGCATGCATCAATTGCAGTCTGAAAAAAGTCACACTGGGGCAAAATACTGAACGCAGGACAACATTTCTGGTATGTGAGGATTGAGCAAGATACTGATGTCTACTCTTCAAGTTGTCAAGGCAGTTCAGAAAGGCGCAGAGTTATTCTTCACATTATTGGAGGCTTCGGAACCCAAGCCCAGTTTGAGTGATATTCCAATCATATCAGAGTTTGTTCATGTGTTTCCAAAAACATCTCCCTGGTGCTCCGCCTCAGCGAAAGATCGACTTCTCTATTGAGTTGGTGCTAGTGCCAAATTTGTGTCACGCTCATTGTACGAAATAGTGCTAAAAGAGATGGCAGAACTAAAAGTTCAGTTGCAAGAGCTACTAGAGCAAGGCTATGTGCGTCCGAGTTTATCCCCTTTGAATGCACTGGTCCTTTTTGTGAGGAAGAAGGATGGATGCTTGCATCTATGTATAGACTATCGTGAACTGAATAAGCTGACAGTGAAGAATAAATATCTGATTCCCAGAATTGATGATTTGTTTGATCAACTAGTTGGATCAACTGTGTATTCAAAGCTGGATCTGAAGTCCAGTTACTACCAGTTGAGAATCAGGGAATATGATATTGCCAAAATGGAATTCAGCACCGTTATGAGCACTACGAACTTACGGTGATGTCGTTCGGCCAAACAACTTGTCATCGTATTCATGGACTTGATGAACAGCCCGTTCAGAGAGTACTTTGACCAATTTGTGATTGTCTTCATCGATGATATACTAGTGTACTCTCAGTCGAAGGAAGAGCATGCAGATCTCTACGAGCAGTGTTGAGCACCCTGAGGAGGAGTCAGTTGTTTGCCAAGTTCTCTAAATATGATTTTTGGCTATCATCAGTGGCATTCTTAGGTCATGTGCTAAGTGGAGAGGGTATTGTAGTGGATCCGGCGAAGATAGTTGCTATACGATTGTGACCTGTGTTGACTAATGTGGTGAAATTCTGAAGTTTCTTAGGACTTGTTGGCTACTATAGGCGCTTCATAGAGAACTTTTCGAGGATAGCACTATCTTTCACTACGTTGACTAGGAAAGAGTAGAAGTTCGTTTGGTCTCCAATCTGTGTGCAAGCTTTTGAGGAATTAATGGGTCGTCTGACCACAACACAATTTTGTGTTCTCCATATGGTACAGATGGCTATAAAGTCTACAGTGACGCCTCAGGGAGTGGCTTATGTTGCATTCTTCTTTAGTCTGGAAAGGTTATTATTTATGGCTCTCGCCAATTGAAAGTGCATGAGAGAAATTATCGGGTCCATGACTTGGAGTTGGCAGGCGTGATATTCTCTCTTAAGCTATGGCGATATTATTTATATGGTGTGAAGATTGACAACTTTACGGACCATAAGAGCCTAAAATATCTGTTAAATCAAATGGAGTTGAATATGCGACAGAGGAGGTGACTGGAGTTCCTTGGGAACTACACCTTCTATATTCATTACACTCACAGAAAGGAAAATATTGTCGTGGATGCATTAATTCGGAGGGCTTCTGCGCAAGAAAACTGGATTCATAAGCATGGTGAGCGTCTAATCAGTGACTTAGAGCCTCTTTCGATTACTTGTGTCGATAGGAGGATAACTTTTAATGCGTGCTTGAACTGGACTGAGGTGAAGCGCAACCTTACGGATTCGTCAGTCCTTGGAGGTTGATGAAAGCATGAAGCGTTATGTTACAGAGCCTGTAGGTGGGTCAAATGGTGATTTTTCCTTCGACAATGGTCTTCTGTAGAAAGACAGACGATTGTGCGTCCCAAATTTCAAAAAATTACGGGAGGAGTTGATGCACGAGGCTCATTTTTCCAAATACTCAATCCACCCGGGGAGCACAAAGATTTATATGGACATGAAGAAACTTTTTTGGTGACCGGGTTTGAAGAAAGACATAGTCATCTACCTAGCGAAGTGTCACATTTATGCACTTGTGAAGGCCGAATGTCAAAAACCTGGTGGCTTTCTGAAGTCTATGTCGATTCCAAAATAGAAGTTCGATGATATATCAATGTGCATGGATTGATGAGATCGCAGCAAGGTAACGACGCCATCTGTGTGATCGTAGACCATTTGACTAAAGTATCTCACTTCATACCGAACTGAAAAGATGATTTTGTGGAAAAGTTGGCAAAACATTATGTCGACAATATTGTACGATTGCACGGTGTTCCCCATAGCATCTTAAGCGACTGAGATGGGTGTTTTACCTCGAATTATTAGAGGATAATTCACCAACTCTTGGGTACCAAGCTAAAGTTTAGCATGACCTTCCATCCGCAAACGAATGGGCAAACCGAAAGGACTAATAGAATCATGGAGGATATGATCTAAATGTGCGCCTTAGATTTTGGAAGGAGGTGGGAAGACCATCTCTATATGATCGAGTTCGCCTACAATAGCAGTTACCAAGCGAGTATTCAAATGGCGGCCTTCGAGGCTCTATATCGTAGAAATTGTCGTACTCCCTTGGTTAGAGCAGAAATGGACAACACAAAGTTGTTCAAGCGAAAAGATGTCGATATGCAAGAAAAATACTACAACACCAAACACCAAAATATCGAGTTCATTGTTGGAGACTGGGTATACTTGAAGATCAAATCATTCAAGGGTGTATCGAGGATTCGACGCTTGAAAAAGCTAAGTCCGAGATACCTTGGATCGTTTGTGATCTTGGAGCATGTTGGTGAAGCTGCCTACCGGCTTGCTCTTTCGATCGAGTTAAGCGGTTTACACAATTTGTTTCACAAATCTATGTTGAGGAAGGCATTGCAAGAGCCTACTCAGTTGGTTGTTGATGATAAGGTGTCAGTTGATGGTGGGCTAAAGATGAATGTCAAGCTCATTCGCATCGATGACACTAAATTCAAGCAGTTACGGGACAAAGTGATCGGGATTGGTCAAGGTTCGCTGGGACAATTGCGGTCGAGAGGAGCTTTCATGGGAGCAAGAGCAAACCATGCTTGAGGAATTCCCCGAGTTGTTCTGTTGAGGTACAATTTAAATTTTGTATCTTTAAGTGCTTTCTTAGTTCTTGAATTTCGGGACGAAAATTTCTTTAAGGGGAGGAGAATTGTAGTACCCCGTTTCCCGATGGTAAGGAAGTCAGCAAAATCGTCTTCAAAAAGGTCAGCCAAGATCTAGACAACATGGCTTATTTAACATCGAGATATTAAGACGATATAGAGAATATCAACTTGACAGCTTAAGCCTTGTCGTCGAGACATCAAGAAGATATAGAGAATATCGTCTTGACGGATTGAGTCTTGTCATCGAGACATCAAGACGATATAGAGAATATATTCTTGACGGCTTAAGTCTTGTCGTCGAGACATCAAGACGATATAGAGAATATCTTCTTGACGGCTTAAGTCTTGTCATCGAGATATCACGACGATATAGAGAAGATCTTCTTGATGACTTAGTCTTGTCAACGAGACCTCAAGCCAATATAGCCAATATCGACTAGAAGAGCTCTCTGCCCTGTCGTCTGGAAGTCTCAGCTTTGTCATCGAGAGTTCTAGTCGACATGAACAGTAAACAGGCGGAATGTTGTTTCATCTTTACGGTCACTGAGCTTTCATATATTTTTGGAACTTATGCCTTTTTGGATATGACTTATCCCCAAGATTTTATACGGCTGTTGATAAGGCTTTAACTCATATTGCCTTAGTCTTTCTCTCTCCAAGCTCGAGAAAGAGGAATACAGAGAAGAAAGAAGAAGAATGAGAGCTTTAGATTGCCATTGTTGGAGCTTCGGTGCTCCGATTTGCAAGTTGATTTCAGATTCACGAAGAGCTTCACAGAGCAGTTCTCTCCAGGAGATTGGATTCTTGATTCATGGCGCCAAAGCGATCGTCAAGGGTAATGATTCTTCTCTCCAGTCTTAGGACGTGCATATCCTACTTTATGTTGTTATGTTTGCATATGGAAGCGTCTCCTCTGCTGATTAGCAAAATGCTTGACCTCTAATGAATCGATTGTGTCCATCCCCAGAATATATTTCATATAAAAATATGATTGGTTTGCAGATTTAGGCATGATGTGTGAAACCCTTCTGCGATTGTTGGTCCGTATTGGTGATGCTTGATTTGCGTGCTAGAGAAGACTCTGAAAAATACGTTATTGTGTTGCGAGAGGTTGGACTAAGGGAGCTCTTAAAGCACTTAGTAGAATCCCCAGTGTGTGGTGGTAGAATGCAAACTTTCTCCACATATCCGTAGTGGAATGTACTTGGACCTCCTACGATGGTTGCGATCGTGAAACCTATATCCCCTCGAGTGGATTAGGTGTGTAGCGTGTTTTCGATGAATGGGCTGAGGTAAAGAGATACTCGCACTGCATTTGACTAAACAAGGTGATTTGAACAACGGGCAGTTGCTGATCTGAACCCGCACCATGTTGTTCAACTTGAGAGAAGCATGGGAGAGACTGAGTCAAAGCTGACGTGCTTGACAGTAAAATGTTCAAACAGAATCTGAGCTGGCAATACTTGGATTGGTGGAACTGCTCGTGCGAGAGTTCACCTAAACATGCCTTGGAGTATGAAGACGTGTGGCCGTGCGTACCAACATTTGTGATTGATATTTGTTAGCCTCAAGCATAGGCAGTTGAAGCAACTTTCGAGTAGACCAACCAACATCATGTGCACATCTAGGTTCACTTATTTTGAAGCTCAACCTAGACGAAATTAATATGCTTGAAACTTCATTCTGTTTAGAGTAGTTGCTCAACCTAGACATATATATATACACACACACACATATATACATACATATATATACTGCTTGTACGGCTTGCTTACAGGAGTGCGGTACCACCACCCTGGAGTCGACTAGAATGGAAAGGGGGTGAGATCGTTATACGGTTTGGTGTCAGCTCATAGCTGACCCTTGTTTACCACTTATTTGTGGATGGTACAGTTACTGGCGACCCGAGCAGGAAATAGCGGGTTGAAGCTCGGTGTTGAGTTGGTCCTCAAAGGTCAAGTGTGTTTTATAGTTTTCATGTATTGTTGGTCTGCGTGTCCAAGTATGTAAATCATGTAGACTACTATATACACTTTTGTTCAAAAGCATGTAAGGCCTTAAAGCCAAAACATTGGTTGTGTGGACATTCCTAGTGATAATGTGGACATTCTTATAAAATTAAAAAAAAAACTTTTGTTGTCTTTTATCTCTATGGTGCGTAGTTTTAATTGTGGATTTTCAATACGTAACTTTTTGTTTGTGCGTTCGATATGGCGTCGGGGCCCATTCGGACCTACTGTTATATTGTTTGTTACATTCAGGGTGTTACAGTGTGTGTTTGCAGGTACACCTTCCTAATACTTACTGCAGGATTGACTCATCCCTCCTTAATGCTCGGGGAAGGAATGAAGTTACTTAGTCCTTTTATGACTAACTTGTAAGTTGATGCCCCCCTTTTATTTGTAGTTGGCAGAGTAGGATATGAGACTCTCGGACGAGGACCGGGTAATTTATCTAAAGAGTTCCTTAGTTGTTAGCTAGCTTCACTTCTTATTACCCGATCACGTGTGTTGTAAGTCCTTGGGTTGTACTTTCTTTTATATGCATTGTGTTAGGACTATTGGGTGTTTGTGCCCAAACTCTGTGTTTTATCTTTCTCTCTGTTCTTTATTTTTCTTTCTGTGATGCTACTGCATTTATAGATGTTAGACTTGCATCTTTATTTCACTAACTCTTGATTATAAATGAAGATAAATTATGATGTGATGCTTATTCGTTGAATACTCGTACATTACTTATTGTGATTCACTAACTCTTAATACCACCGTTGTTTTGTAGTATTGGAAGTGGTTGGCGGGTGTGAAATAAATGCTCTCTGTTTGGGATAACTCTGGCGGATGAAAAATCTATTTTTCAACCGCCAGAGCTGTTTTTTAACTGTTTGGGACAACTCTTTAGTCCAGTTTTTTGAAAAGAACTTCTTCAAATAAGCTGTTTTAGAGGCTCTTTGAGAAGTCAGTCCAACATAGCTTTCTAAAAACCGTTTTTCTGTTTTAAGCTTTTTCTCTTTTATTAACTCCACCTCGTTGCATACCCTCCAGTATTTTCGTCCGAGCGCGCATTTTCGGTCGGACACTCGTTTTCGGCCGTGCACTCATTTTTCGCCCGTGCGGCCATTTTTCGCCCGGCTCTCGTTATTTTAGCCCGGGCACGCATTTTTCGCCCGTAGTCATTTTTCGCCCGGACAGTCGTTTTTCGCCAGGGCGCGCGTTTTTTCGCCCGTGCGACCGTTTTTTTGCTCGGGCGCGCGTTTTTCGCCCACGCGGCCATTTTTCGCCCGCGCGGGCAATTTTTGCTCGGGCGTGCGTTTTTCGCCCGAGTGGTCGTTTTTTGCCCGAGCGGCCGTTTTTCGCTCAGGAGGCCTTATTTTGCCCGGGCACGGATTTTTCGCCCGAGCGCTTGTTTTTCACCCGGGCGGCCGTATTTCACCCAGGCGGACGTATTTCGCCCGGGCGCGCGTTTTTCGCCCGGGCAGGAGTTTTTCGCCCGGGTGAACTTTTTTCACCCGCGTGGCGATTTTTCTCCCGGGAGGCGGATTTTCTCCTGTGCGCGCGTTTTCCAACTTGCGGCCGTTTTTCACCCGTGCGGCTGTTTTTCGCCCTGACGTCCATTTTCGCCCGGACGCGCATTTTTTGCACGGGCGCGGGTTTTTTGCCCGGCGCGCGTTTTTCGACCGTGCGACTGTTTTTCGCCCTAGCGGCTGTTTTTCGCCCGGATGCGCATCTTCCGCCCGGACGCGCATTTTTTGCCCGAGCGGCTATTGTTCTCCCGAATGGCCGTTTTTGCCCGGGGCGCGCGTTTTTCGTCCGAGCGCTCTTTTTTTGCCCGAGCGCGCGTTTTTTGCCCTGGCGCGCGTTTTTCGACCGTGCGACCATTTTTCTCTAGGGCGGCAGTTTTTCGCCCGGATGCGCATTTTTCTCTTGGACGCGCATTTTTCGCCCGACGGCTATTGTTTTCCCGGACGGCGCATTTTTTCCCGGGGCCCGTGTTTTTTCTCCCGAGCGCGCATTTTTCACCCGGGTGCCCGTGTTTTGCCCATGTGGCCGTTTTTTACACGAGCGAGCGTTTTTCGACCGGTCGGCCGTTTTTCACCCAGCCATCCATTTTTTGTCCGGGCGGCCGTTTTTTCGCCAGAGCGATCATTTTTTGACCGGACACGCGTGTTTGCCTGGGCGCAAGTTTTCACGATAATTATATTTCAATATTTTTATTGAAAAAAACAATTTTCAAACAGTTGCTCTACCGAACAACTTAAATGAAAAAGCTATATTCGATCATCACTTATGCAAAGACTCTCCAAACAGTCTGCAGCTCTCTCATAAAAGTTTTTCTGAAAGCTCTATTCTAAAAGCTCTATTCAATCAACAGATTTTTCATCCGCCAGAGCTGTCCCAAACAGAGCTAAAATGTCCATACATCAGCTTTTCCATCATCCGCTTCAGCATCGCAGGTTGGTGGATGTGTGCAATTAGATCCTCTCGCCATTGTCTAAATCCTGAGTGGGTTTTATAACATGAGTCTGAGGAATCATCACGCATGATTCCGTTCAATGACGTGTCATTCATGAGTATGATTGTGTGAGTGATAGTGTGATAGAGGTTGTGTTGTCATCTGGTTTGCTACGGGCAACCCTGAAACCCTCGGGTACCCAATTTTGTCTCAATATATGTATGAATAAAGAACAAGACCTTTGGAGTAGAGTGCTAAAATCATATGATAAAAAAAAGTTGCTCAATGTATTTTTGCATACAGAGTTGAAAATATATGCTAAAAATACTTTTGATGAATGAATCCAATGATCTAGCACTAAAGCTGGTGGAAGGGATTACCTTAGAGGGGCGATTACATCTGGAGTGTTGAAACATCGCCAAAAATGTGAAAAACGGCTTGGAATGGGACCAAAACTCGCTCTCACACTTGACACTGCCATCACGTGACAACGACACCGCCATTGAAGTATGGAGGAGGGAGAAGGAATAATTTTTAGGTACGCCCCGCGCACGGCACTGTAGCAGTGCGCGAGAATATCCAGTCGTGCACTTGCACATCAAATCAGACGCACAGTTTTTTTATGTGCGAGTGCACAGCTGAATGTTCCCGCGCACGACACTGTAGCCGTGCGCAGTGAGTACCCAAAAATTGTTCGTGGAGGAGGAGCGAGTGTAATCGACACAATCACCGTGGGGCTGCTCATACACAATTGAGCTGAGCAAATCCGGACTTGTTTGTGTGCATGTCGTGGGGCTGGTCACACCCAATTGAGCTGAGCAAATCCGGACTTGTTTGTGTGCATGCTTGATCGATTATGATAAAATTGACATAATTCGGTCAAGCATAGTTATTAAAAATATTATGAATAATGTTAATTCGGAATGCGTCGGGTCCAAACGGATTATGAACATTACCAAAACACGTGCTCGTAGATGATTAGTAACTTCCCTGCCTAAATTTCTGAAATTGGTCAAAATGCCCTAGAAATGTCAACATTAACCATATAAATTATTTTGAACACATTGTGGTATTCAGAATTATCAAAAGTCTTGATTACGCTATTCAGGTCAAACATTTGTCAAATTGACATGTTTAGTTAAATCACAAAGTCGGACCAAATGCAAATCTAAAAACATTTATAAAGCCATCAAAGGGTAATTACAAACTTTTGCGATGAAGAGGACTCATCAAAAATCACTATTTATTCGGTCCAATATTATTAATCTGATGTCACAAAACATACTAATTAAAAAGACATGTTTGATCATTAAACAGGTAAAATGACACTCCAAGTTGACCATCTCAGGTACTACTCATTAGGGTATCCACAAAAAGTTGTGTGACACACAATTAATTATATGAAATGTGGGATGCTGCAATGTGCTACTGCTTTACTTCCACTTTCTCTTGTTTATTCATGTCAAGATCGTAGTGTGATGGTTATTCGCGGAATACGTACCATGCTTGGCTTGTAGTGTTGGAAGTAGGTGATGTGAGCATGTGGAGACATTCATACATACGCAATTTCATTGGCCACTTCACCATTGCGGGCTAGTAATAGTGTGCGGTAAGATCCACTAGTTGATGCATGCTTTTTGAGGGGGGTCTTGCACACATGATCTCTGCTATGCAAGCTAGTTCATGAGTCTGTATGCATGGTAGTGTAACCTTCACGTGATGACTATTTATGTGGCTATCTTAACATTATATCAGTGTAAGGATACTGGGTGCGTGAACTACGTCCTACATATGAGAATTGTGTGGACAACATGAGTAGTGAGTATTGCGATCTAATAGCGAGGACTGCGTGAAGAGATCGTGCCACGGGAACTGCAAGGACTGCCACGAGGTGGGACACTTGTCACAGTCATTCTACAAAATATATGGTTTATTTTTTTTACATGTGGCACGTTGTTGTCGGATCCCGTAAAGAGGACACATCATACCAAATATGGAGATTCAAAAATCATTAAGGGTCCGTTCGGATCGCAGGAATTGAAATTATTCAACTCCAAATTCAAATGCAGTTGTCAGATGTTGGATGGTTTTCTAGAATTGGAATTGGAATTACTTTTTTTTTCTCATGGCTGCAGGATCAGGCGCCGGTGACATTTGGAAGTAGTAGTCTCGAGTCAATCAAGATGAAGTTATTGAAGTAAAACCAAGTGATGGAGGGAATTATGTCATTACGATCTCCCGGAAAATGTAGAAGTTGACAAAAAAAAGAACACAATGCCAGAGAAATTAACTTCGGGTAGTCAACGAACAACTAATTACGATAAGCTTGTTGAAAACACACCATATGGAGTAGGAAAACATGATAATGATATCTTGCAAAAGTCCATTTCAGAAAGGAAAATATTGCGATATCTGAGTAATCTTATTCAGAAGTTGGTATCAAGAACCCGAACCCCTATTGAAAATTTAACACCCAGCCCCAATTCCTACCCCCAATTCCGTCCAAACGCACAGACCATAGGAGTAATCGCTTAGTTTTTTCCCGTAAGTAATCGGGTAAGGTGCCTAATCAAATGGGTGTCCACATATTGATTGTTTATATTCTATTTTATTCATTTTTTACTTAACATTTTCACAAAATTGGGCCATAAAGCGCCTACAATCATTTTTTGGATTTTCTCTCTTTTCAACAAGCCCAAATGTGCTCATGGTATTTTCTCACATTTAATGTCCCGACAAATGATAATTTATTTTTATCGCTTATTACTCTTATTTAGATCATCTTTTTGGAAGATAATCTCATATTTAGATGATAAGTGTATTATATTATGCATTTTATACCATAAGTTAATATTTCCTAGCAATTCCTGGCAATGCTTGCGATTTGTTGAGCCCTTCGTCATTATAGTTTTTTTCGTTCTGGGCTCATCGCCCCTATAAATAATCCGATGCGACTGAGAAGTGACAGATCGTCTGAGATTCATGAATTACAAGAGATATGTGGAAGTACATGAAGGAAGCTCTTTTTGAACTCTCACATGCAAGGCGGGACCTCGTGCGATCCGTCGTCATCGTTTTTGCGAGAAGTAAAATCTTCTTGCATCCACGATTGGAGTGCAATTCGGCTTGGATCCAACTAAAGCCAAAGCAATGCGCATCGGTCTCAGTTCGATTTTTGGTTATTTTTCGCTCGTTCTCTCTTTTTTTATTATTTAAATAATTTTAACATAAATTTCTCAATTAATGAATTAATAACACTTTTCATTATTGAATTTATCTTCTGTCTTTTTTAGCTGATAATTTATAGTTAACAATTCACATTACATGAAAAAATATGATTAAATATTTTTGTTGCGGTCCACTTATGGCTCCGGTAGACCGGACTAAATTGAACCGTCTTAGCCCGGGAGCGTTCGAGCGTGCAAACAGTCACAGAAAAAAGAAAGCTTACAAGACAATTTTTTAACGTGGAAAACCCGTCAACTTGGTGAAAAAACCACGCGATCGGGTATGTGCCGACAAAAACTTCCACTATTTGGTGGTTGTTGTACAGAGTTGTTTTGAAGAACTTGAGGGCGACCGGCCGCCTCTCGTTACAATTGTTGAGAGAGAGGTGCTCGGATGGTGAGAAGTCATCACTCACGGAGCTAAGTCTTTTGTCTGCTGCAGAGGGGAATGTTGAGCTCTGAAGATTTTGACTGCTGCTTGAAGGTTGGATCGATGTGTTCTGTGCGTCTTTGTCTCTACGGCTTGTCTCCTACCGCGCGAGAGGAGCTCAGAGTACTGGTCTTGATGGTGGCTTGCACGCTTGTTCTTAATTGAGCGCGCGGTTACGCGCTTGCTCTTGAGCGCACGGAGGCGCGCTTGTTCTTGAGAGCAAAGAGGAGTGCTTAAAGCAGAGCGTGCGGAGGCGCGCTTAGAGCGGAGCGTACGGAGGCGCGCTTGGAGCGGAGCACACGGAGGCACGCTTGTTCTTGAGCGCACGGAGGCACGCTTGTTCTTGAGCGCACGGAGGCGCGCTTCGAGCGGAGTGTACGGAGGCGCGCTTCGAGCGGAGCACATGGAGGCACGCTTGGAGCGGAGCGCACAGAGGCGCGCTTGGAGCGATCTGGAGAGTGAAGCGCACGAAAGCAGGCTTGGTGCGGTCTTGAGAGCGGAGCGCACGGAGGCGCGCTTGGTGACGTCTTGAGAGCGGAGCGCACGGATGCGCACTTGGAGCGGAGCGTAGGGAGGCGCGCTTGGAGCGGAGCGCCCGGAGGCGCGCTTGGAGCGGCTTTGAGAGCGGAGCGCGCGGAGGCGCGCTTGGATCAGAGCACGCGGAGGCGCGCTTGGAGCAGAGCACACGGAGGCGCGCTTGGAGCGGATTTGAGAGCGGAGCGCACAGAGGTGAGCTTGGAGCGGCTCTGAGAGCGGAGCGCGCTTGGAGCGGAGCGCGCGGAGGCGCGCTTGGAGCGGAGCGCGCGGAGGCGTGCTTGGAGTGGAGCGCACGAGTAAGAAGCGCGCGCAAGAGCGCGCACGGAAGAGGCGCGCGCAGGAGCACGCAAGACAGAGGCGCGCGCGGGAGCACGCAAGACAATGGCGCGTGTGGGAGCGTGCGAGAGCGCGCAAGGGCGAGGCGCGTGCGGGAGCACACAAGGAAGAGGCAATGGAGTGAGGAAATCGTAGGAGGAGGATGAGAGAAAAAATCGTAGGAGGAGAGAGAAAATCCGTTGGAGGAGGAGAGAGAAAATTTGTAGGAGGAGGAGAGAGAAAATCTGTAGGAGGGGAGAGAAAATCCGTAGGATGATTTTCACTGGTCGACTAAGATCCTCTAAATGAAGGGGAATTGGGTCTATTTATAGATTTTAAGAGGGTTATCCTGATAAATTCCCCGGGTAACTACCGGACGAACGAATTGGAACACTATGTTTAGAGCACGCAGATCACCAATTTTACGCAAATGACGAGACCGCCCCCGGGAGGTTACGGGCTCAACGGAAGAGAAATTGAAAGTGCACAGTGTGCCTCTGAGAATCCTCTAGAGTGGGTGAATAGAGATTTAAATTTATTTCTAACATAGCTGTGCAAGTACAATAAAAACCTAAGTGTTATGCTTCAACAAATACTTATCCAGAATAAAACAGTTCTGAAATATAAAGCAAAAAAATAGTACAGTAATCTAAACTATGAGGGACAGCACAGAAAATAAACAATCCAGAAGACACACAAATTTTTATAGAGGTTCCCCAAAATGTGGGTACTCCCATCTTCTACCACCTGGTAGGGATGCACCAACTGTGCCTGAGTCGACTTTTGGTAAGGAGACTCTTAGAAACACTGATCTTTTGACAAGGAGATCATGAACCACCAGATCGTTTGATAAGGAGATCTTGAACCACCAGATCTTTTGATAAGGAGATCTTGAACCATTGAATCCTTTGGAAGAGGGATTCTCAAAACTCTTTTACAGGGAATGAGAAGGAGAAAGGAAGAAGGGGAGGAGAGTATGAATTCTATTTTCAGAATTCTTAAGAAGGCTGTATGAAGAACAACTTCTTGGATCTTTCACTGGATCTGCTATTGATTAACTCATGCTTATGATAGTATTGTATTGTAGGAGCTATGGATGTCAGATCCTATTTGTTTCCACTGATTGAGATCTTTGCTGCTATATGATTGTGATGAAGAGCAGCTTTCAGATCCTCTGTTCTATGAGATAGAGAGCAATAGTTGTTTCTTCTCTATGTGTACTCTATTAGGGTTCTTGAGGAAGAAGAACAAGAAGAGGAAACCCAATAGAACAATATTTTCGATTGTGATAAGTGCTCTGTCCTTCTCTTTCCTCTCTTGCCTTTTATTGTACACACACATATTTGAATTTGTTTCCCTTTCTAGTAAAACCTAAAAAGGTATTCTGCTCTGGACAATCTCTTTCTTCCCTTCTTTAATACCCGACCCGTTCACCAACATTAAGCATGTTTCCAAGAATGTTTTTTGCCCTCTTTTTGTTCTTCTTTCTATTTGAGGCAATAAATGAGCCGTTGTAGAACAGTCTTGAGTGAGGTGGGCCATGAGAGAGGGTCCAAAATGACAGCTGAAAAGGTTTCCCTTTTCAGACTGTATTCGACGTAGTGTCGAGTTCTCTTCCTCTCTTATCGACGCACCTTCGAGTTCTTGTAGGAGTAGCTTTGAATTCATCCTTGTTCTGATTGAACTCTGCTAGTCGACCTTGTGTCGATACCTTATCGACGTAACCGTCGAGTTGATGACATGGCTCTGAACTTCATTATCTGCGTCGAGATGAAGTCGACGTTGCGTCGACTTTAGATGGCTTCGATAGATACTTCCTTCTGCGCTGAGTTGAAGTAGAAGTTGCGTCGACTTCGCAAAGTACTTCGATAGGTTTATAGTCTCTACGTCGATATCTATTCAACATAATGTCGACTTGAATTAATTCGACAGAAGGGTGAGCCAGTTGAACTTCTAGTGTAACATCCCCAATCCTTCTAGACCCCTAGATGGTGTTAGGGCATGGGTGGTGTGCAGAATGGCCACTAAGGCCCTTGGGCCAAGTGGAGTGTGCTAAGTGCACACCAAGGGCACAAAATCAACATAGCCCAATACCACTCCCTTAGGCCAATTGACCCTCAATTCACCAAATTGACCTCCCCCATACCACCCTAACCACTAAGGAAGACCATAACCATGGAAATTGCACTTGGGTGGGACCCAATTGCATGAAATTGACCAAAGTCAACATTAGGTCAACATTAACCAAACCAAGTCAATTAGGGTTCAATTGACCCTCAAATGTTCAAATTGACCTTACCACCACACTCTAAACACCTTAAGGAACCCAATGGACCAAAAAGCCACATCATGGTGGGACCAATTGACCCCAATTGACCAAAGTCAAACTTTACCCAATTTTGGTCAAATCTACACCCTTTGATTAAATTGAACCAATTGGAGCCCCACCATGGACCAACCTATGTTGGGTGATGTTAAGGGACCCATGACCCCCAAGTGGGGTCAACCCACTCACCTTGGTTGACCAAAGTCAACCATGGTCAACATAGCCCATTAAAGGTGAATTTCAAGCCTAAAGTGAAATGAACCCCAACACCAATTAATTAACCAATTAATCATGGACATAGGTCTTGCCATCAGCCCTAGACTGAACTACACAATGAGCTTGATTAAATCAATGGAGGGGGGGACCAAAAGTTGATCAAAAAGCATAAAGCTTAAAGAGAAAGCAAAAGGTGAATTTCTCCTTAACACACTCCACCTCAGCCACCTAGAGACTTAGATGATTGCTAGGAACACCTGGAAAGGGCTGAAAAGCAGAGGTGGCAGCAAGGGGGTGGCAGCCCAAGAGAAATTCGTGAGCCTCCTTTTGAATACTCCCTATACAAGCCACCCCACCTCAAAACAACTCTCCCATCAGCTTCAGAGGTAGGAAAGCAGTTGGAATCGACTCCTGGATCAAGGAAAACGATGGAAAAACGAAGTCTTGGGCAAGCTCGCCGGAGAGAGGTGCATCCATGGCAAACCATCGCCGCCGCCGTGCCCCCTTTAAGGTTCGTTTCTCCTCCTCTCCCTCTATGCTAGCTTCCCCTCTATTTTATTTGAAGGTTCGGGCTCAATTGGGCCGGAATCGAAAGCTCAAATCCATGTAAAATGGAGATTTTCGGCCATGCTAGGATCGCCGGAAAACACCACCTCCGGCCGCCATGTCGCCGGGAATCCATAGCCCCGACCACCACGAAGGTGTTGGTGGTGGTGGTTGGCCGGGGAGGAGCTGGGATGGACGGGAAATAGGAGAGCAAGTTTGCCCAGCTCTAGCTGATCTCAGCCATTGGATGGAGGAAGAAGATGAAGGGGGATTCTCGGATCTGCTTTAAGATTCGTGCAGAATCATTATTCCATGCTTTTATTTAATTCATTACACTTGTTTTTCTGCCTCAAAAACTCAGTGCACTTCAAATAAAAATTAAGGCCTCTTAGAGGCCGATCTAGAAAAAGTGCCCAACATGAAAGTTGTAGGCCTTGGTCTTAAATTTCATTTGGCTTTAAGTTTAGGTCATTTGGTGACCTACAGCTCCCTAGGGAGCTGTTTTACTAGGACTGGTCCTACACTAGGTCAGTCCATTAGAAAAATTGCCTAGGTCAAACCCCTCCATCTTTGGAGCTGTGCTTTTAACCATGGGTTGGTATACCCTAGGGACACCCCCTTCCAAAGGGGCAGCCCTTGGTGGACACTTTTGCATAGGGTTTTTGTGGTAATTAGATTATTTAAATTATGTTGATTTTTGGAGCATATGATGTCCAAATGACACCAAACTTTGGTGGCATACTCTTTTGTAAATGAGTAGTGCCTACCTAAAATATCACTCCATTTGGAGTTGATTTGATATGGAAAATTGGAAACCCTAATGAGGGCCTTTAAGGGTCAAATTAGGCTTAGGTCATTTTGAGGAGTTGAGTGTGTTAGCCTCCTCCTATCATGTTGGCTATGTGGGTATGTATATACAAATGCTGGTGTCACACCCTAATGGTATATTTGGAGCCATTAGGGTGGTGTGACCTAAAACCCTAAGGGTGAATCCTTAAGGGTGCAAAGTGGGGATTTGTGAAGAACATAGGATCAAATGTTCTTGCCATGGCTTGGGACTGTGTAAATATGTTTGTAGGATCATAAATTGACTTAGTAAATTAAATGAGAATTTTTAGGGGTATTTAGGTGTATTTCTTCCTAATAAATGAAAGTGCCCCCTTTCCTTAATAAAATAATATGCAAGGTCATATGACCTTGTATGACTTTGTTATACTATTAGTGGATGTATTAGGGATGAAATTGTGCTATAGTAATTTTGTTATAATTTATTGAAGTTTCATTCCTTGTGTAGGAATTTTTAAGTACTTGCTAGCTTATGGGAATTTAATTTTGAAAAATATCAAATCATGGGGAAAAAATGTGATATTTGGTTAACTGTCATTCAATGCTATTATATACCCATGATAATTGTTTGGAAGCTATTGAAATTGTATTTCATATACTTCATGTAGAAATTGAGATTTACATCACTTAAGTTTTTAATCTTTTTAAAATATTAAATCATAGGGATTTGCCATGATATTTGGTGATCTGTGATTTTAGGTCAATCTATACCCATGATAATTGTTTGGAAGCTATTGAAATTGTATTTCATATACTTCATGTAGAAATTGAGATTTACATCACTTAAGTTTTTAATCTTTTTAAAATATCAAATCATAGGGATTTGTCATGATATTTGGTGATCTGTGATTTTAGGTTAATCTATACCCATGATAATTGTTTGGAAGCTATTGGAATTGTATTTCGTATACTTCATGTAGAAATTGAGATTTACATTACTTGAGTATTTAATCCTTTTAAAATACCAAATCATAAGGCAATGTTATGATACTTGGGAATCTGTCATTTTATGTTAATATGTGCCCATGACAATAGTTTGGAAGCTTGTAGATGTGTAATTCAAGTACCTCATGTATAAATTGGTAATTGCTACCTTTGAATGTTTAATCATTGTAAAATATCAAATCACATGTTAATGACAAAATAATTTGTCAGAGGACTCTAGGACCCCATTTGGACACTTGATAATTTTTGGAGAATTTTCAGAAATGAAATACTATTTTTCCTAATTAAAGTGGCATTTTGATAATTATACAATTATGATGATATAGTAGGTCAAATGACATCCTAGGGTCATGATACTCAGTTAACCACCTTGATATAAGATATTAGTTTACTGATAATTTTCATGTATCTTGTATAGTCATTTTGAGGGTAGTTCATGTGTAATTTGGCTTAAGGCCTTAAATACTTTAAATTATATTAAATACCAATTTAATATGGAAAATTATGGAAATTGGAGCATACCCTATTAAGGTCAGTGGGAACCTTGGATAATTATTAGAGACCCTGGTGATGAATTTGTAGAAGGGTTCCCTTATGGGATTGATGGATAGTTCAAATTTGTGGTCTGCGTTTAGTAAAAACAGAATTTTGAGTTCTAGACAATTCAGAGCCCTAAGTGAGGTTTAGGAGGTATATCCAATCAGTAAATGAGATGTAGCACACCATGATTCAAGGAGGGTCAATCCTAGGGATACTTGTGGGGTGGTGCTGGAGTTAACGTAGAAGGAATGAAGGTACGTCCAACCCGATTGGGTGGGACGGGGGATGAGCTAAGTCACTTTAACTATATGTAATGATGAAGGGTGAAATAAGCATTGATCACCAACTAAAGTAATTGTCTTGAAGAGGATTGTGGGGTTGAGCCCATTGATCTGTAGTACCGTTAGGGGCCCCTTATGGAGTACACCGCGGGAAGTCCAAGATTCACCCTAAATATAACACGAACTAAATTGTAGGCAAGAGTAGCCTAAGTGGATATGCAGACTGGTATGGATCTCCTCCGGGAAGGAGGTGGGTTGGATCAGCTGGTGTGTTAGTCCCTGAGCTGGAAGCTCGGGTGGGCATGTTAATACCTATTACTTATTCAATTAGTGGCGAGTCTTCGGAACTAGGCTAGTCGTGTCACCGACAGTAGTACGTTGATTCGGGTGAGGGTGTGGTTTAGAGGGCCGGTAAGTTTGAGTACTGCGGTCTGGAGGACAATCCCTAATAACCCACCCCGACCTTAAAGTCTGGTGGATTCCAACAAGAGTACGCAGGAGCTCCGCTGTTGTGTTCTTAGCGTTGAGGCGTACATGAGGTCTAGGCTTGGTAGTGACCATACCCGCCTAGGATGTGGAGTGCCCGATCCACTGCCACCGTGAGCCATGACGGTCGGTACCCGGAAGGTTGGCTTCCTTTCAAACAAATGGGAACTATAAAGGTCTGTGCGCATAGAGTCGTGTGGGTGAGTCACATTGCATAATTTCATTAAAACATCATAATCATAGCATAACATAACATACACATAGCAAACCCCCATCATATAAATTAGTATGGGCTCTTTTATATGATGGGTTACCTGGACATCTTAACTTATATGTCGTATGGGCGTTCATATAAGTTAAGGTACGAATCTGTGATGATAGTTTAGATTTCTTACTGCACTGCGTTTCCTTTCTACTTACTGCTTACTTCATTACTCTACTTTACTGCCTTATACCTGCACTATACTGCTAGCTAGATTTTACTGCTTTACTTATACCTGCTAGAGTAGTGCCATGTCACCACCTTCTTGTTTACCCCTTGTTTGTCCTCCGCTTCTTCCTCCCGCTCGGTGCCTAGGAGTCGTGGAGGGAGGCGAGGACAAAACGGCTTAGTCTTTATGACTAACGGTCGGTGTGACCGCAGGAGTCCGAGGAGGCAGAGTTGTCCCGCGCGCAGCAGGATGAGATGGCAAGACCTGAGCAGCAGATGCAACGCACTACCACGACGCCACAGGTTGATGATTAGATAGTTAGATTTCCGGTTTTTGAGAGCTTTTGTTGTAGACTTCCGCATGTTGTAGAGAGAGAGATAGTACATTACTTTGCACATGTATTGGGTTTAAGTCCCTTTAATTGTACTTCTCTTATGGACTTTCTGTTTTCATTATTTATGATGCTGTGATTGTGGATATGCCTTCTTTTATGTACTTACTTTTTGGCATATTTTACTTATGATCGTATAGCCGGCAGGGTTGGTGCTGAGCGGTGTTAGTCAACCCGAGTGTTGGTGACACCGCAAGGCAGCGATTCTGGGCGAAGGTTCACCTCAACAGTGCGATGCGGGAGAGGCTCGAGTTTTCAAGTACCCGAGCGGGTTTTGGAAAAAGAGACCTTACATCTAGTCAGAGTAGCATCGACATTAACTCGATGTTGCGTCGAATTCTATTCGACGCAAATGTTAACTTTGCCCAATTTTTCTTCTCTTGATGTGGTCTTGACACCCTAGGTTGAGTGTGACATCCTAAGACATCTAATGACCAGATTACTCTTATTATACAATGGGTAATTTATCCTAAGAGATAAAATCACATTGTAGGTAATTTGTCAAGTTAAATCAAAGGGGTTTTTCCCAACAATCTTCCCCTATTTATCTTAACAAATTTTACAGATTGAATAAAGTGATTTTACTTAGTTCTTTGCATAAACAAAAATACATACAAGACAATATATATACATTAAATGAACAAGCTAGATGAGCTAAAAAGTAGAGAAGGTACCTGATTAATGATCAACAGAAGATTATCATAGATTGCCAAAGAAAATATCATTTCCTTTCTTTGAGAAAGATGAATAAGTCCTCATATACCATTCTGTATTTCTTTTCCACATATCTGAAGTTTGTTGGGGTAGCTTTCTCTGGATTCTTCTGTATTCTTCCATGACCTTTGAACAGTTTTTCCAGGTCCATTTCAGTATTAGGATGAACATCCTTTTGGTGTGAACCCAAGACCCAAGACTTCGATTGTCATCAGATATATGACTTCTAGGTTCAGATCATCTTATTCAGGTTCTTTGTCAGGATTTGATTCATCAGCCATTGCTTGTAATTTATCAATAGTTGCTTGTTCCTTCCCAGAAGTTGAGGCTTTTGTAAACATGATCTTCTTTTTCTCTATCTCCTCCTCATGTGACTTTCCTCCTTTCTTTCTTTTCAGGGGAAGCTGTACTGCATCCTTTGGATTGCACCCAATACCTTCTCTGTGGAGTTGCCCTATTTCTTCTAGCATTTTGGCTTGGGGATTCTTTGTATTATACATTGAATGATCAAACAAAGTAGATTTGATTGGAATTGCTCTGGCCAGCTCCTCCTTTTCAACAACATCTTTTCCTCTTTTCAGAATGTCAATGAACCTATTTTTCTTACCTTCAAGCCCCTTTTGGGTTGTCTCATATTCATACATTTCTCTATCAGCAATCTCCTCAAATACTTTGTCAAGTTCTGGATTGGTGTAAGTCTTCATTGTGTTCTCAGGAATTTCAACCCTTGCATGCTTTTTGTAATAAGATTTATCTTTTATGTACTCCTTCCTCTGTTCTTTTGTGTACCTCTCCCAAACAGGCAATCTCTCTCTTCCTCTTCCTCTTCCACTTCCTCCACCTCTATATGGGTGTATTCCCCTGAAAACAGGTGTTGGAAGAATGGAATGGTGAATTGGAGCAGGTGAAACCTGAGCTGAAGGTGGAAATTGAACTGGAGGTATTGGTTGAGCAAGTGCTGGACCAGGTGAAACAGGATCTTGACCAGCCATCTTGACTGGAGAGAGTGTTGTGGATGAATCTTCAGAGGACACTCTGAAAGAAAGAGGATCGGGGATAAATGGTACAGTGTCTTCATGAAATTCTTGTAGAGACTTGAGGTAGGCCTCATCATCTGAAATTAGAGGGATCTCCCCCTGAGTGTATGACTCCCCCTGAGCAAAGGGCAGGATTCTTGGATAGGATGACTCCCCCTGAATGGCTACATCTGGAAACTGTAGTTTAGATGAAACAACTGGCTCTCCTTCAGTGATGAAGGAGAGAGGGATTGCTATTGTGTAGATAGAATCTTGGAGAGGTTGCTGCCTGCTGGTACAATTCTCCCCCTGCTTTATATCATTGAAGAAAGATATAAAGCCTTTAGCAGGCACGGCTGCCGATCGCATTTCCTTATCAAAAGCCGTGAGTTCAGATGTAAGGTCTTGCAACCTTTTGTGTTGGCGGCGTAGCTTGTGATAACAATTCTTTGAGAAGTCAAGATAAAGTGAACCGAACTTGGATAACATAGTCTCGAGGGCAAGATCGACAGCCTCAATAATATCTCGCTGAATTGACGGAGATGCCATTGTGATGCTGCGAGAACCTGCACTGAAACAAAGAGAAGAGACGAAGAGAGGGAAGAAGGAAGAGAGCAAGAGGGAGAGAATTCGAATAGCACAATGAAATTAAACGCAAAAGTTGATTTGAGTAGATGAGTCATCGCAACTTAGGGTTTTATTCAAACCAACGTCGAGAAGAGCGGAATTCAGCGTGCCACAATATGTCAATACGCGCGATCTATCAAATCGACGGAGCCTCGAGTTGATGTCAACATGGCTTTGAAATATAGTCATCGATGATATTGTCGACGTAAGCGTCGACAAGTATTCAACGTTACGTCGAGTGGTATTTGAAGGATCCGTCCCAGAGAGCTATCAAAGTTGGCGTCAAGTTGATGTCGACGGTACGTCGATTTGAATTCGACGTAGCTTTGATGAAACAGCTATGATTTTCTTTAAGATTTTTGATGTTTTTCCCAGCAATAATTATCTATAGAAAATAGATCTTTATACATAATACAAGGGGACCTACAAAGCTCCATCAAGCATCCCCAGTGCATTGATGAAGAACTTGTTCTTACTTTCATCAAGAGGCTTAGTGAAGATATCAGCTCTTTGAGTGTCAGTAGATATGTATTGAAGGTTGATCTTACCCTTCTCTACATTGTCTCTGAGAAAGTGGTGCCTTATCTCTATGTGCTTAGTTCTGCTATGGAGAACAAGATTGGAAGCAATTGAAATTGCACTAGAGCTATCACAATAAATTATTTAATTGGCAAGGGAAAAGTTGTAGTCTAACAACTAATTTTGCATCCACAAAATTTATGAACAGCAGCTTCCTGCAGCTATATACTGAGCTTCAGCTGAAGAAGTGGAGACAATGGTCTGCTTCTTGCTAAACCATGATATCAATCTAGCACCCAGAAAATGACATGTTCCTGAAGTGCTTTTTCTATCAAGCCTGCATCCAGCATAGTCTGCATCTGAATATCCAATCAATTCAAATCCACATTCAGCTGGATACCATAAGCCAAGCTCAGGAGTACCCTTCAGATATCTGAGAATTCTTTTGACAGAACTCATGTGGGATTCTTTTTGGTCAACCTGAAATCTTGCACAAATACATGTAGCAAACATTATATCAGGTCTGCTAGCTGTTAGGTAGAGAAGAGTGTCAATGGCTGCTCTGTAAGTTTTCTGATCAAATGACTTACATTGTTCATCTCTATCTAAAACAGCATTAGTAGTCATGGGGGTTTTCATAACAGATGCATTCTCCATCCCAAACCTTTTAATGAGTTCTCTGGTATATTTGGATTGGGATATGAAAATGCCATCTGGATTTTGTCTAACTTGGATACCAAGGAAATAAGATAATTCCCACATGCTACTCATCTCAAATCTTAACTGCATTAGGTAAGCAAACCTTTTGCATAAAGATTGATCAGTGGATCCAAATATAATATCATCTACATATATTTGCACAAGTAGTAGCTGATTCTTATGTGCTCTTGTGAAAAATGTTTTATCAACCTTTCCTCTTTCAAAGTTGTGTTCCAGGAGAAAGGTGGATAAGGTCTCATACCAAGCTCTTGGAGCTTGCTTTAGACCATATAGTGCTTTATCTAATCTATATACATAAGAGGGAAAAGTTGGATTGACAAAACCTGGTGGCTGCTCCACATATACCTCTTCTTGTAGTATCCCATTCAGAAATGCACTCTTGACATCCATCTGGTATACCTTGGTCTTCATGTGGGCAGCATATGCCAGGAACATTCTGATTGCCTCCAACCTTGCTACTGGGGCAAATTTTTGGTTGAACTCAATGCCTTCCTCTTGCCTATACCCTTGGGCCACTAGTCTAGCCTTGTTTCTGATTATGACCCCAGTTGAGTCCATTTTATTTTTGAACACCCATTTGGTGCCAATCACTTGGTAATTCTTTGGTCTTTCAACCAAAGTCCAGACCTTGTTCCTTTCAAACTGGGTCAATTCCTCTTGCATAGTAGATATTCAGTGAGGGTCACTGTCAACTTCTTCAAACTTCTTTGGTTCATATTGTGACAGGAAGCACTGCAGTATTGTCTCACTTGTGAGTTAGTTCCTTATTTTGACTCCTGATGTCAAGTTTCCTATTACTTGAGTTGGAGGATGATCTTTTTGAGTCATCCTGGATATTGTTGAGTGATCAAGGATTTGCTCTTCTTCCTGAGCTATCACTTGCTCAGAGATATTGGGAACTTCAGCCTCATGTACTGGAATAATGTCTGTGGCTGGTAGTCCAGGTGCTGCTGTTTCCTCTTCATCTGCTGCAGAATCCTCACCAGAGTCAGTTTCAATATCCTGTTGTCCTTTTTTCTGACACACAGATGGATGGTCCACTATGCTCATCCTTTCAACTTGTTCTGCTAGTTGGTCTTCTTCCTGCAGAGTAGAACTGGTGGAAGTTCCCTTCGCCTTGTAAACCATGTTAGTTTCATCAAAGACCACATGCATAGACTCCTCAATTTGGAGAGAGCTTTTATTGAAGCACATATAGGCCTTGCTTGATGAGGAATATCCTAAGAATATCCCATCATCAGCCTTCTTGTCAAATTTGGTAAGATGGCTTTTCCCATTATTGAGGATAAAGCAAGTACACCCAAAAATTCTAAAATAAATGACAATAGGTGCATTTCCCTTCAACAACTCATAGGGAGTTTTCAACTTAGTCTTGTGGATGAGACTTCTATTCAGAACATAATTTGCAGTATTTACTGCCTCAGCCCAGAAGGACTTTGGCAAGTTAGATTCAGCTAATAATGTCCTTCCTGATTCAATTAGTGTTCTTTTTTTTTCTTTCAGCCACCCCATTTTGTTGGGGGGTTCTAGGAGCTGAAAAGCTTTGCCTGATACCTTCATTCTCACAGAATCAACACATTAACTGGTTCTCAAATTCAGTGTCATGATCACTTTGATAGTTTGTTAGGATGTAGTTTGATGAGTAGTAAAATATGTGTATTTTTAGTATAATTATTAGTATAGTTTTAATTAATATTGTAAATTTTCTATGTAAATTAATAAACAAATTGCTTATTTTATTATTTTTGTTACTAACTTAGCTTTATTTTTCTTTTTCAGATTTTTCACAAATTTTCTCATGTCACGCTCCCAAGTCACGCCCGTGACCAAGGGCGTGTAAATTTAAAGTGCAATCTCGACGGTCCCGGCCAAATTCGGACCAAATCCCGATGAATCGACCAAGTCACGCCCGTGACTCTCCAAGTCACGCCCGTGATCCAGCAAAGTCACGCCCGTGAATTGCTCTTTTCGATGGATAAGTGTGTCGTCCCATCGTCTCGATAGATTTTCTACAAGTCATGCCCGTGCTCTAGCAAAGTCACGCCCGTGTACCACCATCGCGTCACGCCCCAAAGTCGCGCCCATGCTGCTAACATCTGCTGCCCATAGTCACGCCCGTGACTCGATGAGTCACGCCCGTGACAATCCAAGCCACGCCCTTATACAGCCTTATTTTGATGGCGGATCCTTTGAGAAGGCGGTCGTTAAGCCGGAGCAAATGTCACGCCCCAGGGTCACGCCCGTGACCACAAGACACGTCCGTGACCCAGGGGCGTGTAAAAATAAAATTTTGGCTATAAATAGAGGGGCTCGGCTGAAGGAATTTTCATCTAAATTTTGAGTTCTTGTTAGTGGTTTTTGAGTTCTTTTGAGTGAATGTGAGTTTTGTTTATGCAATTAAGTTTAAGTTCGTTCGTAATTTTTGACTTCCTAGTCAAGTTGTAATGCTTGTTTTAGAAATAAAATTTTGTTTTTCTCATTTGGATCATCTTCTTTTTCAATTTATGTTTGTGTGTGTTTGTGTATGAGAATAGTTTATTGCTTTCATAACTTAGAATTACTGCTTTCATAATTTAGGTTAAAAGCTTTCATAAAAATAGTTTATTGCTTTTCTTTCAACGCTTTATTTATCTCTTTCGTTTAAACGCTTTCTTTCGTGTTTTTCCTTTTTTCCCTTTTTTTGTAACATAGCTTAATTTTCAGTCTTTATATAACTGTTATATACCACCCCCATCTCAAATGAGAGGCTAAGTACTTTTAGCGCTTGTTTAAGACGGTTGGGATGGATATTATTTCTGCACTTTTATAAGTATTTCATTTCTATACCACCCCCATTCTGGATAAGAGGCTAAGAACTTTTTAGCGCTTGTTTAAGACGGTTGGGACGGATATTATTTTAGCTTTTATATAAGTCTTTTATTTCTTTCTTTCACGCATATATCCGCTTATAATATTAACATGTATTTTCTAATTATTAATGTCGTCTCCATTCCGATTAGTGACTAATTTCCTTTACCACATGATGTCGAAGAGCATTGGGACAAGTAAATAGTTTTCTAAAAAAATAAAACATCTCTTTCTACAAATAATTAAATGAGCTTAAGGTTTACCCGAGAATAACGTTGTGTGGAGCCACATAATCGATGTGGGGTTTTTATTTCTATTTCTGTACACTAGTTAGCCGAGAGGCTCGTGCGTATGGACTGATCGCTCATGGGTAAAGAGAAGTGCGCTCTACCCTCGACAGAAGATGAGGTATGTCTCTCGAATTGGAAGTAAAAACCCAATAGCGGGGTTCACAACATAAAGCGAGTATTAAGGAGATTCGATTAAAGAACGAGAGTTCGGTCGAATATTCATAATCTCAGGTGGGCGTACCCTCGAAAGAGGAGTGTTCATAATTATGGAACCTCCATGGCCAAGCCATTTTAATGTTTTGAAAAGTCATCTCTTTTATTTCTAAAAAAAGACTATTTTCGTCTCAAGGTAATTCGACATCGGGCGCTATTTATTATCATCATTTAGAACTCTAGTTATACGCTTATTATCATTCGCTTTTAAAAACCCACACTAAAAACTTATTTCTGATAGAATAATAGTTCATTCCTCAAAGTAACTATAATCAACACGATCCGCGGAAATATAGGACCCCAATATTTTCTAAAACAAAATATCCTGTATTACTCACGATATGGTATACTTGTCTTTATCAAATGATTAGTTTGGATTAAAATTTAAACAAAAGCTTTTCAAACCAATTTAGTGCAAAACTCTCCTTTTCTATTTTAAAAATCAATAGAATTCGGCGTTGTAGTCGGGGTGTAATCGTCAATACTTCGAAAGAAGAAAAAGATTGTTACTTCTATCTTTCGATAGGATAACAGTTAGTTTCTCAAAGTAGGAGTACTTGCAAAACTCTTCAAAAACACCCGCCTAATTCTAATCTCGTCATATAAAGGTTGCGCAAACCATAAAAAAGAAAACAATCCGAATTCAACTCATCATACTCTAAGTCACCTAGAGGTGGGGGGGGGGGGTGAATAGGTCCCTTTTAGTTTTAGGCTTTAACCTAGTTGTTTTCTGATTTCAGGTTAGTTATATATGAAGCACACAGAAAACACACAATGGTTTATAGAGGTTCCTCAAGATAGGGTGTCTTGAGTCATCCTCTTTCCCCCTTCACCTCTCTAACAATGAGTTAGATAAGGACAACACCTCCAAACTCAGCTTCAAGAGCTTACAACATAGATCCCTCAGGATGTCTCAGGTTTTCCCAAACCCTACCTCAGACTCAACAGCCCTACCTCAGGCTCAACAGCCCTACCTCAGGCACAATAGCCCTACCTCAGATCTACCAAAGATCCTACACTCAAGCTTACCTCTCAGCTCTACTACTCAGGCCAAATAGCCCTACACCCTCAAGCAAAGATGCCCTACAATCTCAGAACTGTTAAGTTCCTACATAAGTTATAATAGATGATTACAATCAGAAGATAAAAGAGGTCAAGCATTGGTCTTCTGTTGCTGAACAATTGATGTTGCAGTCTTGAAGCAGGGAGGAGTGTAATGGCCTCAACATTAATTCTTCTGATCCTTTCCTTCAGGTGATGGATAAGGATCAACTTGCTCTATCTTGAGTTGATCAAGAGGAGCAATCTTCTTTCTCCTTGTAGCTTTAGGAAGTAGGTAATGAAAGCTTTCTTGGCTGCCGTCAATGGAACAGTAGTATGTTCTTCTTCAGTGAGTGAGAGTTGGAGAGAGTGCTTTTACAAAGCCCTAATTTATTCTTTTATACTCCACTGATCTTCAACAGCTATCAGATGTACTCTAACACAGCATGGACGAGATTGGAATACCATATCTTGCTTTTCTGTAGCTTGCGCCAAAAGTAAAACCCGCCAGTCCTTTTGAATATGTTTCAGCGGTTGGGCTGAGATAGCTTCCAGCCTCTGCAGCTTCTTCAGTCCCATCTCAGCGGATCCGCTGAGACAGATAGTTGTCTCAGCGGTTTTCTTCTATATGCATCTCAGCTGGCCCAGACACCTTCTTAGCGGCTCCTTTGCCTTGTCTCAGCAGTTCTGCTGAGACTGAGAGCTTGTCTCAGCAGTTTTGGCAGTAAACCTACTGAGCTTAATTCACACCTTGGTATGACCTAACACTGCATGGTCATGAGATGAAATAGGGTTTATCAAATACAACTTGAACTTAGCATTTAGTGTGAGGCTTCTTCAAATCAAGGAAACATTGAGGGTAATATTCCCAACAATCTCCCCCTATTTGAAGAAGACAGAACACCCTCAAATGCTAAAGTACATAACACATAAATATTTGTCATGTTACTTCATATCATGATAATCATTATAACATACTCATGCAAACATGATTATGATATTTAGAATAAGATTGTAACAAGTGATATTCATGCCAGGTATGTTACTAACAAAGTCTAACAAATCAATAATATGATTAGATAAACATGATAATGCATCACATATTAACTCAACCGATATCACAGGGTAACATTAAGCTAGTGCTCAGATTAGCTTATGACTCAAGGTGATTAGTTCAACAATTCATTCATTAGAATTTCAGATAAAGTAATGAATCATAGTTCAATTTACATTCAGAAATCCATAATACATTCATTTAAAGTTTTCTTTTCTTAGAAGAGGCTGAGCACTCAGGAATGTCAGCAACCACTTCTTTTTCTTTAGCTGAAGCATCTTGGTCTGCTGCAGCATTCACACTTTCAGCAGCTACTCCTTCTTCTTTAGCTGGGATCTCCTTATCTTCAGCATCCACAATCATATTTTCAGGGAGATGGGTGGTTGTGGCTTTTTCAGCATTGGCAGCCTCAATTTCAGCTATTTTTCTTTTGTTCTCTTGCCTTTGGAAATATTGAAATGTCTTTGGGATATATCTAGAAGGCATTCTTCTTGGGTTATCCCATCTTACTAGATTGGCTTTGAAAACTTTTTCTCTTTTTGTGTTTCTTTCTAAGTGCTTTATCCACACTTCAGATGGATATAACTTGTCAATATCTTTACCAATTTGACCATGGCTTAGCTAGGCATTCAGTATTATTTCCTTGGAGTCATCACTTCAATACTCATAGTCAGGGTCTCTATTCTGCACATCCCTTTGCCTGGCCATGTATTCTTCAGTCAGCAGTACATGTTCTCTTTCTCTTCTCTTTTTCAATCTCTCATTTTGGGCAATGGCTTCTAGATGTGGGAAGTCCCAATCTTCTGCCCTATTTACATCCAGTAGTGGAAGGTTTAGGGCAATCCTTGTACCTTGCAACACCTTAAGAGTTAGGTCAGAATTTATGATGGCATTTGTATCCTCCCCCTTTCTGGCTTCTTCAAACACTTGTTGATGTAGGTCCTGTTTAGTTGTTGTTATAGTGCCAGATCAAGTTTGGAAAACATTTTCAAAATCTTCTTGGAGCACATCATGGAGTTTGACTACCTTAGTATTTAGTTGGGTAGCAGTGACTATTTCAGCAATTGATTGAAAGACATTGGCAATATCTGCTTTCAGCTCTTCCTTGTTCCTGTCAGCTTCCTCATTCAATTGCATAGCAGTGGAGTATACATATTCTTGGATGTGATTGGCTGATTTCTCTATCACCTCATCTGTCTTGCTGGCATACCTTTTGACATATGTTATATCATGTTCAGACAGCTGGAGGTGTTTGCCCAAAGATCTTAGATTGGTATTCTGAGAGATCACTGTCTTTTGTGCTAGGTCAAACCATTTAGTCATTTGCTTGTTCAGGATGCTAGTGTCTTCCTTGATCTCCTTGACCTTATCCATTACTTCAGTTTTCACATCCAGGATGGACTGATCTATATATGTTTTGACTGTTGAGACTGACTGGTCAACATAATTCTTTATGGATGTGAGATGAGTCTCTAGCATGAGTTGAATTGCATTTAGAATGCACTCATTTGAGGAAGTGGAGGTGGAAGCTTGTTGATCAGGGATGATTGGGTCTGGGAGCCTTAGTGGACTTGGAGGAGGGACTACTTGAGGTGTATTCTGCACTGCAGCTGCAGGCATCACTTGAGCTGGATCTTCCATGTCAGCATCAACATTGTCTGGTTCCTCCCCTCAGAAAGATCACCATGATCTGATGAGTCCAGGAATTCTGGGACAAGAATTTTGGAGTTAGATTTAATTATTTAGCAATACTAAGGCTGGGTTTGTAGGTCTTACCAAGAACATCATCTTTATCAGCTGATGGCTCTTTTGGCTTCTCCCCCTCAGATGGGGCATCAGATAGTCCTTGTTGTGGTAAGTCCCAGAGAGCTGGGGAGTCATCAATGTCATTTGTATTATTCTTTCAAAATCTAGTATTATTGTATCAATCTTACTTTGTAAGTCCTTAGGAGAAGGAACTTTATCCTTGTCAGATTTATCTCCTTCACTTCCATTTTGATCATTGATATCATCCATGGGGGATGGCTCTTGTTGATGATCCCCCTCTTATGGAGCATTCAGCTTGCCTTAGGGAGTTGTGGTCCACATAATTTAAGTGTCATTAGTGACTAACTTAGTTGGTTAGCTATGGTAAAATAATATTATGAGTAATGTGGAGTTTAAGGATTAATTACCAGGTGTACTGTCTATGTCCAACTTCTGTGGATGGACACTATTAGGAGCCAAGTCATCCTTAACAGGAATACTGTGTGATCCAAGATCAGCACCAGCATCTTCATTTTTATCTGAGTGGTCAGACTCAGAACTTGATAAAACCATTCTTGGCTTTTTCACTGCTTTGGATTTCTTTTTGCCTTTGTCTTTTGACTCAGTGGGCTGGCTCATTTGGAGTACCCTTGTGAACCTATCTAATGTCTTTACATCCATTCTTTTCAAGTAATGAATGTTTGACCTTTTAATCCCTTGAACCTCTCAGGATATGTCTGGATCAGATATATGGATAGTATTCTACCCATGTTTGGTGATTGCAGACATTCCTTCAGTCTCTGAAATATGACTTCTCCCCAGTTGGTTCTCTTTATCAAAATGATCCTGGCCATGATATCAAACATGGATTGGGAGATGGTATCATGAGATCCAGGCTTGCAGAGGAGTGCTTTGCCCACTATATCTGATAGTAATTTTCCTCTTGGATTGAAAAATTTCCTTTTTAGAGAGCCAATCTTGGCATCACTATATTCAGTCCATTTCAAGGATTGCATCTTATCCTTTTCAAAAATCTCTTCCTCCTCATCCTTATTGCATGAGGGAATGTGTAAAGCTTGCTCAATTCTTGCTGAGGAGATTTTCACTCTTTCTCCTCCTATTTTAGACTTTAATATGGACTGGGAAGAAGAGAGCTTGGCATTAGTAAACCATTCCAGAACTTTAGTTCTGAGAATGACTATTGGTTCTGACAGAAGGTATTCCAGGCTTTGTGCTTCTAGGAGTAGAATCGCTCTTTTTATGTCTTCTTGTGCATGGGCAAAGCCATTTCTAAGAAACTTATACCCCTCCAGAAGGTCCTTTAAGCTCTTAGGTGCCATTGTTGTTGTAGAAGAATGCACTGGGACGGAAGAGAAGGTGACTCGTCTCGGCGGCTAGGAAGGAAGGGTTGTGTACCTTACACTAATTAATGATTGTCTAATAATTAGAGTTAATTGAACTTATAGTTGTGAGTAGAATGTGGGTCAATTGGGCTGCATTTAAACAAACTGTAATGAGACCATCCCATCTCAGCGGAACTGCTAAGACGCCGACCTACCCGCTGGGACAGAGCACTGTCATCCGCTGGGACAATTTTAGCAGTCTCAGCGGTTCAGCTGAGACTTTTCCCAGTTGTCTCAGCGGCTCAGCTGAAACAGACTTTTCTGTTTTAGCTGACCTTACAATCTAACCATTAGTCCTTGGGGTTTTGATTGAGTTATGCTTTAACCATGTCACTAGGATTATTGATGTGATAATATGATGACTACCAGTAACATTATGAATCATAACACAGCACTTTAAATGTATAATGTGACAATACTTTGACTACATAGCATCATAGATGATTGAGAACAAAGATGTGACATTATTCAACATTTAACATTCCTAGTTCAATCTTGAAAGTATTAAATTTGGCCTCATACAATGGCTTTGTAAGAATATCAACAACTTGATTGTCAGTGGGGACAAATTCAAGGCAGATGTCTTTACATTCAACATGTTCTCTTATAAAATGATATCTTATCTCTATATCCTTAGTCCTGCTATGAGAGACAGAATTCTTAGCAATAGAGATATCACTGGATGAGTCACAATAAAGAGGAGACTCACTTACCTTGAGGTTGTAGTCCTTTAACTGATGTTGAATCCATAATAGTTGTGCACAACAACTTCCTGCAACAATGTATTCAGACTCAATAGTGGAAATTGCTACACTTGTCTGCTTTTTGCTGCTCCAAGATACCAAACTCCTTCCTAGGAATTGACAAGTGCCACTTGTGCTTTTCCTGTCTTCTTTGCAGCCTGCTAAATCTGCATCTGAAAATCCAGTTAGTTTAAAGTCATTTTTCTTAGGGTACCAAAGGCCAAGATGTAGGCTGCCTTTAAGGTATCTCAAAATTCTCTTTGCAGCTGAGTAGTGAGATTCCTTAAGGCATGCCTGGTACCTAGCACAAACACATATAGCATACATAATGTCTGGTCTACTAGCAGTTAGATATAATATGGATCCAATAATGCACATGTACATGGATTCATCAAAGGCCTTGCCCTTCTCATCCTTGTCCAGGGAAATGTTGGACCCCATGGGAGTTTTCATGGTGGAAGTTGATTCCATCCCAAACTTCTTGATAAGCTCCCTAGTGTACTTGGTCTGAGAGATGAATATACCCTCATCATAATGTTTCACTTGGAGGCCTAAAAAGTACTTGAGCTCTCACATACTGCTCATCTCAAACTCCCCCTGCATAAGGTTGGCAAACCTTGTGCAGAGGTTGTCATCAGTAGACCCAAATATTATGTCATCAACATATATTTGGACTAGAATACATTTGACCCTTGTTTCCCTAAGAAACATTGTATTATCTATGTTTCCCCTCAAGAACTTGTTTTTGATGAGAAAGCTAGACAATGTATCTTACCAAGCCCTAGGGGCTTGCTTTAGTCCTAAGTAAATATACGTGATTAGAGAGGGTTGGATGCACAAAACCTGATGGCTATTCAACATATACCTCTTCCTTCAAGTCACCATTGAGGAAGGCTGATTTGACATCCATTTGATATACCATGAACCCCTTGTGGGCAGCATAGGCAAGGAATAGCCTAATTGTTTCTAACCTTGCAACATGGGCAAAGGTTTGATCAAAGTCTATTCCCTATTCTTGTTTGTAACCCTTGGCTACCAATCTTTCCTTATTTTTGATGATTATACCATTTTCATCCAACTTGTTCCTATAAATCCATTTGGTGCCAATAATATTGTGTCCTTAAGGTTTTGGCACCAGCTTTCATACCTTGCATCTTTTGAATTGAAGAAGTTCTTCTTGCATTGCTTGAATCCAATAAGTGTCTTGGTTGGCTTCTTCAAACTTCTTGGGCTCCATTTGTGATAAGAAGCTCAAGAATAGGGCCTCATTATGAGCCCTGCTTCTAGTCAGTACACCTTGGTTCTGATCTCCAATAATTTGTTCACTTGGATGATCCCTTAGGTGTCTTACAGCTGCAGGCAATCTGTCCTCAGCTTGTTGTAATACTTCTGCTGGCTCAACAGTGTCTTCAGCACCCTGGACCTCTTCCTCTTCAGGAATTGCTGCATCTGAATATGCCTTGCTACTGCTGGGTATGTCTTACACAGACATATTTTCGATGCCCTTTTTATTTCCTATCAAAATAGAAGAACTAGACCAGCCCTTATAGATTAGGTTGGTCTCATCAAATACCACATGCATAGACTCTTCTACAATATGAGTTTTCTTATTATAAACTCTATAAGCTCTACTATATGAGCTATATAGCCAACAAGAACCCCATATTGCATTTCTCTGCAAACTTGGTTAATTGAGATATTCCATTGTTTAATATATAGCATTTTGAACCAAATATTCTAAAGTATGAAATTGTTGGTTGTTTGCCTTTCAGAATCTCATAGGGAGTAATTCCTTGAACCTTATTGATAGAAGCCCTATTGAGAACATAACATGCAGTATTGACTGCCTCAGCCCAAAAGAATTCTGGGAGTGAGGAGTCACTAAGCAATGTTCTTCCAATTTCTATCAAGGTTCTATTCCTCCTCTCAGCCACTCCATTTTGTTGTGGAGTCCTTGGGGAGGAGAACTCTTGGGTGATAGCACATTCTTGAGAAAACCTTGTCATGGCTTCAGATTGAAATTTTGTGCCATGGACAGTCCTAGTCCTGACCACAGCACATTGTAAGTCATTCTGAATAGCCTTGACATGATTTATAAAGACATTCAATGTATCTGATTTCTTCTTAAGGAAGAATACCCATGTATATTTTGAGTGATCATCAACAATTACCAAAGTATACAACTTCCCACCAAGGCTCTGAATTGGCAAAGGTCCAAACAAGTCCATGTGCAACAGATATAGACATTTTTCAGTGTCTTTGGAGACAATACTTTTAAAGGTGGCCCTTGTTGCTTACCCATTTGGCAAGCATGATAGGGACCACTTTTAATACATTTTAAATTAGGACTATTCCTAACAAGGTTTTTAGAGAATAGTCTATACATTGTCTTGTAGTTAATGTGGGAAAGTCTTTTGTGCCATTGAACACAAAGAGACTCATTTTCATTAGCTACAAGACATACAGATGAAAGAGAATTACTGCATATAAAATCTAAGCAATAAACATTCCCACTCCTAGTGCCTGAGAGAATGGTCTCTAAGTCATTAGACTTTTTGATCAAGCACTTGTCATTGTGGAATTCAATGACATAGCCTAGATCACATAGTTGACTTATGCTCACTAGGTTGTGTTGCAACCCTTCAACATAAGCTACCCTTATGATTGAAAACTATGCCATTGGAGATCATACCATATCCCTTGGTGATTCCTCTTTTAGATCCACCAAAGAAGACTTTAGGCCCATTCTTCACAGCTGTGTAGTCCTGTAGAAGATTTCTGGTTCCTATCATGTGCCTTGAGCACCCACTGTCCAAGTACCATATTTGGTTGACGCTGGTACTTGAACTAACCTGCAAGAATGAGTTTAGTTACCCTTAGGAGCCCAAATAATTTTGGGTCCTAAGTCCTTGTTAGCATGATGAAATGACCTCACACCAGTTGTACCCTTTGCAGGAAAACTCTTCTTTGCACTTGGCACATTGGGATTGTGCCAACAATCTATGGCAAATTGTCCCACTTTACCACAACACCAACATTCATGAATATTGTATCTCCTCTTCTGAACATTTCTTAAGGAAAGAGCATCACTATGCTTATGTTCAGGAGGGGATGCAGCAGCATTTTTCATATTCCTTTCAGCAATGATCTGGCTGAATGTTAACCTTTGTACAATCTTGGCACCCTTTGTCTTAATGGCATCAGCTTGCTTTGTCTTGGAGGCCAGGCAAGATTGGATGACATCAAACACTGAGCAATAGGACTTGTCTACAGGTTGGACATCAGCCATGTTCTTTGCTGGACAGAGCTTGGATGAACTAGCTTCCATACTCCTGAATGATGGGGCTGAAGTACCAAATACAAATGGTCCAGGTTGGACCATTTGAATTTCTTCATGGGGAGCCTTCATGTCACTTATTCCCATGCCCTTTCTTCCACTATAGGAGGGAGTGTTTTCCTTCCTATAGGAGCTTCCATTCTTCCAGTGACCATAAATGCGGTCATGATCATATCTGTTAGAAGGAAGCAACACTTTATGAAAGGTGGTATGAGGCTTAGCCTTGTCCTTGCTCTTTTCCCCACTCCCTTCTCCTACTTCCACTTTATTGAACCACAGTCCTCTTCTATTGGTTTGAGAGGAAAAGGTGTCAATAAGAGGAAGTATAGATTTGGGCTTGGAGAATTGAGCCACTAGGCTCTTTTATTTCACAAGCTTTTCCTCAAGGCCCTTGATGACCTTGTTCTTTTGGGATATGGTGTTTAAGTGCACAATTGCTATTCCACTTAGATGGCTTATTTGTCTACTCATCTGAGCCACCATGGAGGGTGACTCAGTGCACTCTTTCTTGTCCATCTTAAGGGAAGCAATTTCTTGGGCTTGCCTCTTGGCCAACTTCTTGCACTTTTTAAGATCTTCCAAGAGAGCACCATACTTGTCAATCAATTGATTGACATCTTCCTCAGATTCAGAATCACTTCTACCAATTGATGAAGGTGCTTTAGATTCTGGGCTTGTCTCATAATCAGAAGAGGAGATGGAATGAATTAATACCTGTTCATTGTCAGAGTTGTTTTGACTGTCCTCCTCATTAGTGATGGCCACAAGGCCTAGATGAACTATGTCCTCTTCATCCTCCTCTATGTCACTGTCTGAATGTGATAGAGGGGCCCTAATTCCAATTTTGGCAGTAGGACAGACATCATCTTTATCTACTGCAAACAGCCCAATGAAGGCTTCTTCTTCAACATCTGAATCTAAAGATGAGGATTCAGATTCACTCCAGCTCTTTCCTTTCTTTGCTAGGAAGGATTTTCCCCCTTCCTATCCTTATGGTGGTGATGTTTCTTATCACCCTTTTCCTTCCTTTTGACTGGACAGTCAGCTATGACATGTCCAGGCTTGCTGCAGCAATAGCAAATGTTGTTATTTGAAATATGTTTACTAGATTTAGAATCATACCTGTCACCCTTGGGGTGCTGTCTTTCAGATCTGATGTGGTCTTTCTTGGAGTGTGAGGAGGAGGGCTTGTTCTTCCGCTGCTTCCTCCTCATCATCTTCTTGAACTGCCTTAAGAAGGCAGCAAACTCCTCATCAGATGAAGAGTTGTCTGAAGTACTGTTCTCAGACTTATCTGATTCAACACTCCTTCTTGGAGGAGACACCATCCTTGCCTTGCTCTTCTTGGAGCTGTCAGCCTTGAGAGCCACAAATATCTCCCTTGCATGAGCCCTTGTTGAAGTGTCCTCTTCCTTTCTTGCAGATAACTGCATCTCATAAGAGTGCAGCTTCCCAAATAGAGTGTGAGTAGGAGTTTCACCAAGCTTGGCCACTTCCCTGATGGCACATATTTTTGTGTCCCAGTCTCTAGTTATAGATCTTAGGAACTTGTCATTAAGCTCATAGTCACTGAACACTCTTTCATAAGTTCTTAGTTCATTGACTATCCTATAGAACCTTTCATAACAAATTGAAATGCTTTCCTGGCTCAGCTGCCTGAAAGCTTCGTATTCTAGGTTGAGGAGTGATTTTCTATCATCCCTCACCTTAGTTGTCCCTTCCATATACACAACCAGTGTATCCCACATTTCCTTGGCAGTTGTGCAGTGCACCAAGTTCTGAAATGTAGAGTCATCTATTGCATTAACAATTATGTTTTGGGCTCTTTTATCCATAGTGAATAATGCAAGTTCATCCTTGGTCAAGTCATTGAAAGCCTTGGCCAATCTCCTAGTTGGATCTATAGTGGAGGCAGTTTGAAAAGTGAAGGGCCCTTGTTTTACAGTGATGTAAATCCTTGGGTCTGATGCTTCTATAAACAATCTAACCCATTGCCTCCATATGCCAAAGTTTTCTTTGTTGCATATGGGCAACTTCATGGATCCCATCTCCTTCTGCAATCCAGTGGAGGCCATTGGATTGAGATAAGACTATTCCTTTATAGGATCTGGTCAGAAAGTTGTGTCCTTCTTGACCAACCTCCCTCTGATACCACTTGATAGCTTGTTAGGATGTAGTTTATGTCACCTAGAGGGGGGTGAATAGGTCCCTTTTAGTTTAGGCTTTAACCTAGTTTTTTTTTTCTGATTTTAGGTTAGTTATATATGAAGCACACATAAAACACACAATGGCTTATAGAGGTTCTTTAAGAAAGGGTGTCTTGAGTAGTCCTCTTTCCCCCTTCACCCATCTAACAATGAGTTAGATAAGGCCAACACCTTCAAACTCAGCTCCAAAATCTTACAACACAGATCCCTCAGGATCTCTCAGGTTTTCCCAAACCCTACCTCAGGCTCAACAGCCCTACCTCAGGCTCAACAGCCCTACCTTAGGCAAAATAGCCCTACCTCAGATCTCCCAAAGATCCTACACTCTAGCTGACCTCTCAGCTCTACTACTCAGGCCAAATAGCCCTACACCCTCAGGCAAAGATGCCCTACAATATCAGAACTGTTAAGTTCCTACAGAAGTTATAATAGATGATTACAATCAGAAGATAAAAGAGGTCAAGCCTTGGTCTTCTATTGCTGAACAACTGTTGTTGCAGTCTTAAAGCAGGGAGGAGTGAAATGGCCTCAACACTGATTCTTCTGATCCTTTCCTTCAGATGATGGATGAGGATCAACTTGCTCTATCTTGAATTGATCAAGAGGAGTAATCTTCTTTCTCCTTGCAGCTTCAGGAAGCAGGTAATGAAAGCTTTCTTGGTTGTCGTCAAAGGAACAGTAGTATGTTCTTCTTCATTGAGTGAGAGTTGGAGAGAGTGCTTTTACAAAGCCCTAATTTATTCTGTAATACTCCACTGATCTTCAACGGCTATCATATGTACTCCGAAACAACATGGACGAGATTGGAATACCATATCTTGCTTTTCTGCAGCTTGCGCCAAAAGCAAAACCCGCCGGTTCTTTTGAATCTGTCTCAGTGTTTGGGCTGAGACAGCTTCCAGTCTCAGTGGCTTCTTCAGTCCCATCTCAGCAGATCCGCTGAGACAAACAGTTGTCTCAGCGGTTTTCTTTTATCTGTAGCTCAGCTGGCCCAGACACCTTCTCAGCGGCTCCTGGCCTTGTCTCAGCGGTTCTGCTGAGACTGAGAGCTTGTCTCAGCGGTTTTGGCAGTAAACCTACTGAGCTTACTTCACACCTTGGTATGACCTAACCCTGCATGTTCATGAGATGAAATAGGGTTTATCAAATACAACATGTACTTAATATTTAGTGTGAGGCTTCTTCAAATCAAGGGAACATTGAGGGTAATATTCCCAACACACTTCTGATCACAGCACCCTGTGTGTTGAGTTCAGATTGAATCTGTCTGATGAATCTTGAGAGGATCTTGAAGGTGTCTGACTTAGCTTTTAGAAAGAACAATGACTAAGGTGTAGGACTTTCCTGCTAAGCTTTGAGTGGAGATAGGGCCAAACAGGTCCATGTGCAACAGGAAAAGGATTCTAGGAGAATCATTCTTACCAAGTGGTTTGAATGAAGCTTTGGTCTGCTTACCTAGTTGGTAGGCTCTACAGGGTGGTCTTTATTGAATTTACCAGTTGGTAAACCCCTAACTAGGTTGAGTTTGGAGAGTTTAGCTATGGTCTTAAGGTTAAGGTGACTAAGTCTCCTATGCCACATCTCACTATTTTCTAACTAGGAGTTAAACAAGCAGATCTCAGACTTTATGTACTCAAAGTCTACAACATATACCTTATCTTTTCTAAGACCAGTCAAAACTGTTTGATCAGTCTTAGAGCTAACTATATGACACAAAGACTTAGTGAATATAACATTGTATTCACCATCACACAGCTGACTAATGTTGATCAGATTATGTTGAAGTCCTTCAACATAAGCTACTTTAGAAAAGGAGATTTCCCCAATCCTAAGCAAACCATATCCTTTGGTTTGACCAGAGTGGGAGTGCCCAAAAATTACCTTGGGCCCTTCCTTGGCCTTGAAATTTTCCAGCAAATCTTTTGCTCCAGTCATATGCATGGAGCATCCACTGTCTAAATACCACTGCTGGTTTGTGGTTGAATAGTCTTCCCTCTGTACATTGAATTTAAACATTAGTAAAGACCCTCTCATGCTGGGGTCTCTTTCTTCTATCATCATATTAAGATATGAAAGAATGAGATGGTCTTCCATTGTTCTCCCTTAGGTGAAGAAGTGTTGCATTGTTATGCAGATAATATTTGGCAATATGTCCTTATTTGGAGCAGCAAAAACATCTTGGAATAGAGACAAAAGAAGGTTTTGATGTTTGGTGATTTTGTGCAGAAAATATGCATCGAGAAGAAATCGACGCAATTTTAGAGTTGCATCAAGAGCAATTCGATGTGCCTGCAAAGTCCCGTCGATAATCATTCGAAGTATGGTATTGGTTGCATTGAGTGTAATTCGACGCACCCACATAGTTGCTTCGATGTGATATCGACGCATATGCTGGAGTCTGTCGAGATGCATTCGACGCATTCCCAAAATTGTGTCGAGTTCTACTCGACGTATAATTCATATCATTCAGTGTTTGTGAATTTGAATTTATAATTTTCTTAAGTAAGTTGATTTCTGATCTTAATTCATCATTCTTGATCATTAAATTATGTATAGCATTATTGTAGGCATTTTTGCTACTTTTAGGAGTGGAAATGACAGAGTCAATATGAGCTTGGTAATCATTTCTATACTCCTCAAAAGTTTCATCCATCTCTTCTATTTCAATTTTATAACTGTTAGGGATGGAACGTTCACCTAGAGGGGGGTGTTAGGTGATCTTGGTATTTTTTGAACTATTAGTGTGAGTTATCGATATTCAAGCAATTCACAAAGTTAACACACAAATAAGTCAAACCAGATGACACAAGATCTATAGAGGTTCCTCAAGACAGGGTGTCTTGAGTAGTCCTCTTTCCCTCTACGCCTACCCAGCAGTGTGCTAGGCTCAGCAAACTCCGCCAAAAGCTTTAGGCCCTCAAGCCTTACAACACGGACCCGCAAGTCCCAACAGCCTAAGACCTCAAGCCCTTACTGCCCCCAAGCCCGCAAGCTCGACACTCAGGCCCTCAAGCCCAACACAACACAGACCCGCAAGTCCTGTGCCTACAGCCTAGACCCGCAAGCCCCTACTGCACCCGAGCCATCAAGCTCGACAAGTCGCACCCGCAAGTGCACTGCCCTGGCCCTCAAGCCTCACAGTTCTCCAGCCCTCAAGCTAGACAATTTGGCTCGCAAGCCTTACAAGAAAATACAATAATAAAATGTTTCTTCTGCCGGATGAAGATCGGCACCTTTAGCCTGTTGAAGATCGGCTCCTTAAGATTGAAGAAGATTGTTCAGAATCAGATCTTGAGCGCACGGTTATTCTTCAAATCTTTTCTTAGCCAGATGAGGATTGGCTTCTTAGCAGTCGATGAAGATGGCTGCTCCTTACTTTTCTCTTTCTTTCTTGCAGCGGTTGTGTTTTTCGATTCGCTATATGCGCAAGTTCTTTCTTGATGATTAACTTTTTAGGGCATCCTCATGTATCCTTTTATAAGACTGCGATGTCTCCCAACGGTCTTCTAAAAAGTTTCTTTATGTGTCAGACCTCCATTCCTTTTTAGCACGCGCTGATATCTTTTTCTATTTGGTGTACGCGCTAATACCTCGATTCATTAAGTACACGCGATGATTGGACAATCAGGCGGAGGCATTAACTGCTGATAGTACGTCCGCACGATTTGAATTTGTCTCGACAATATTTCCATTGTTATGACGACATGGATAATATCTCGACGACAGCCCTTTGTCGATGCCATGAACTCTGGTAGACCTTCATGTCTTCTTTCTTCCGCCTCTGATGCTGGCATCACGACAATACGAGACATCCTGGCGATTCTTCATATACGACAATATGTCGTTTCTGACAGTGTCGATGAGATCCTCTTTCTTGCAATATGTCGTCCTAATCATGTTGTTTACTCGACGACATTCCTTCCTTCGATATCTTTGATTCTTCTCTGCGTTCGACGATCTCGCCACGTCTCAGCATTCGTCGATCAGCCTTCTTCGTTCGACGATCTCGCCATGTCTCAGCATTCGACGATCGGCATTCTTCGTTCGACGATCAAGCCATGTCTTAGCGTTTGACGATCGACATTCTTCATTCGATGATCTCGCCATGTCTCAGCGGTCGACGAATACTTTGCTTCTCAGCGGCTGTTGCTTTGCCCGTCATTACGATGACAAGCACACATTGTCGACAATATCGCATGTGCTTCTCGACGATATAGTACTTATATTTTCCTTAGATTATGAACTAGATGTATGATCAAATACAAAGTGAAGTACTCTTGAAATGATGACTTCTTCAAATCAGGAATCATGTGGGAATGATTCCCAACAATCTCCCCGTATTTAAAGAAGTCAGAATCTCAATTCAAGCCTACATTCACTTGATATTAAATATCATAATCTTAGATGAAACAGTTTAAAGATTTAACTTATCTTTTACAGAACTCTTGGAGTACATCAAGCTTGTAGCTCCCCCTTGATTTGATGCCTCTTCCTTTCTCCCCCTGCATTTAAGGTCTTCTTGAGCACCACTTGAGCACCATTTCTCCCCCTTTCTGACTTCTTGTCTTCTGCTTTTCTAACTAAGGAGTAGCACAAGCTCCCCCTTGCTCAGGTATGATTCTTCAAGGTCCTGTGAGATTTTCTGACCACTCATCTAGAAAGGCATTAGTAAATAGTAAAGTTGAGGGTTACTCTAAGTTTAACATTCCCAATTGGAATTTGAAGAAGTTAAACTTAGCTTCATCTAGGGGCTTTGTAAAGATATCAGCCACTTGTTTGTCTGTTGGGACAAATTCAAGGGTGATATCTTCATTTTCCACATGCTCCCTGATGAAGTGATACCTGATCTCAATATGCTTAGTCCTGCTGTGAGACACAGGGTTCTTAGCAATTGATATGGCACTTGAAGAGTCACAAAACAGGGGTGTTTTGGTCATCTTTAGATTGTAGTCTTCAAGTTGATGCTGAATCCATAGCAGTTGGGCACAGCAGCTCCCAGCAGATATATACTCTGATTCTGTTGTCGAGATTGCCACACTGGTCTGCTTCTTACTGCTCCAGGAGATCAGTCTTCCACCAAGGAATTGGCATGTTCCTGAGGTACTCTTTCCATCTTCCTTGCACCCTGCATAATCTGCATCTGAATAACCAGTCAGTTCACACTCATTGTTCCTAGGGTACCATAGGCCAAGATTTGATGTACCCTTTAGGTATCTTAAGATTCTCTTAACAGGGACATAATGAGATTCCTTAGGATTCACCTGATATCTAGCACAGACACATGTAGCAAACATTATGTCAGGCCAACTTGCAGTTAGATAGAGCAAGGATCCAATCATGCATCTGTACTTGGTTTCGTCAAAGGGTGTGCCCTTCTCATCCTTGTCAGAGACATATTGGTTCCCATTGGAGTTTTCGTTGAAGAAGCACTCTCCAATCCAAATTTCTTGACTAGCTCCCTAGTGAATTTGGTCTGAGAGATGAAGATCTCATATTCAGATTGTTTCACTTGGAGACCTAGGAAGTATTTGAGCTCACCCATACTGCTCATCTCAAACTTTCCCTGCATCAGGTTGGCAAACTTTTTGCAGAGATTGTTATCTGTAGAGCCAAAGATGATGTCATCTACATAGATCTGTACCAGCAAGATCTTGCCCTTCGATTCCCTTAGGAACAATGTCTTATCAATCTTTCCCCTTGAGAACTTGTTCTCAATTAGAAAGCTTGACAGAGTCTCATACCAGGCCCTAGGTGCCTGCTTTAAGCCATAAAGTGCTTTTCTAAGAAAGTAAACATAATCAGGATGAGTAGAGTCAACAAAACCTGAAGGTTGCTCTACATATACTTCCTCTCTGAGGTCACCATTTAGGAAGGCTGACTTCACATTCATTTGGTAGACCTTGAAACCTTTGTGTGCTACATAGGCGGGGAACAGTCTTATTGCTTCCAGTCTGGCTACTGGAGCGAATGTCTGATCAAAATCTATCCCCTCCTCTTGTATGTAGCCTTTTGCTACCAGTCTTGCTTTATTCTTGGTGATGATTCCATTTTCATCCAGCTTGTTCCTGTAGACCCATTTGGTTCCTATGATGTTGTGCCCTTGGGTTCTTGGAACCAATTTCCATACTTTGCATCTTTTAAATTGGTTCAGTTCCTCCTGCATTGCAGCAATCCAAAATGGATCCTGATTTGCTTCCTCAAATTTCTTGGGTTCAATTTTAGAGAGAAAACTCAGGTACAATGCTTGATTTGCAGCTCTACTCCTTGTCAGCACCCCTTGGTTGACATTTCCTATTATCTGTTCTTGGGGATGATCTCTTACTTGTCTTAAGGCAGTTGGAAGTATTCTGGGTATTTCTGCAGGAGTTGCTTCTGTAGGCTACAATTCTTCTGCCGTTTCTGTATCTTCTGCAGGTTCTACCTCTATTTCAACCATCACTGGATGATTCTTGTTATTGAATGAGGTATCAGCATTGTCTTTAATGGATAGCTTCTCTAATCTTTCCACTGTGCCCATTAGTTACATTGTCGTAGCCCCTGGTCACTCCCTTTTCTGAACCTCCAAAGATAACAGTCGGTCCATTCTCCACAAGGATGAATTCTTTCAAATACTTTCTGACTCCAGTCATATGCCTAGAGCAGCCACTGTCCAAATACCAAATTGGAGATCGGTTGGTATTTGGATCTACTTGCAAAACAAATCACTTCCCCTCAGGTACCCAATAGGGATTTGGTCCTTGGTTTCTGTTAGGGTGATAGAATGGAATCGCAAACCTCGGAGGATTCTGCACTCTTCTTGCATTGAGCCCAGTTGGGTTGAACCAACAGTCCAATGCAAAGTGACCTACTTTCCCGCAGCACCAACATTCATATCTATTATATCTTCTCTTCTGCTTCATCATCTGAATAGGATGACAGTGTTGATGAGCAGGAGAGAAGGCTTCTTGTCTAACAGGTTTAGGGTGAACCTCATGTGTGTGAGCCGGGGGAGGAATTAGCTTCACCACTTTTTGGTTCACCTTCTTGGGAGCAGGCTTTGTAGGAACAGCCTTTCCCATTCTCTTATCTGTTGTTGCTGCAGGCCTGTGGGCTGAAGGACTTGCTAACATCACCTTCTTGTAAGAGGGTCTAGCTTCAGAATCTTTGCCCATGACTGGCTCCTGATTCAAACTGATACCAACTCTGAACTATCCAGAGAAGGCGTCAGTTGCTGGCAGGAAACTTTTGGGCATTGAGAGGCTGGAAGCAAGTTTCTTCTCAGCCAACAGCATTTCCTCAAGGTCCCTAATGACCTTATTTTTCTGTCCTAACTCAGCATTCTTAAGCCTTATGGCTTCCTTAAGCTTGTCCACTTCTTTGCACATAGAAGTTAGCTTCCCAGCTGTCTCCTGGAGCTTGGATTGGACAGGCTTCAAGGATTCTAACTCCTTGGTTTGTACCTTGAGGAGTTTCTTACTGTTTTTGAAGGCTTTCCATAAGGCTTTATATTGCCTTATTAGTTCAGATTCAACTTCATACTGAGATCTTGAGGCTGTGATGTTGGCAGCAGACACCTCCTCATCATCATGCAAAGAATCTGCCACTGATCCAGAATCAGAGGCAGATAGAGAAGTTTTGTGCTTTACCTTTCCAGGAGAGTTGTCATCCTGGTTACCTTCATTGATGGCCATCAGTCCAATGAGTGCTTCATCCTCAGTCCCAGAGGAGCTTGAGTCAGAATCACTCAATGTTTTGGTCTTCTTTGCCACGAACCCCTTTTCAGAGGTTCTCTTGCTCCTAGAGCTTCTTCTCTCTTCGTGGTTCCTTGACTCCTTTTTCTTGGAGGGGCAGTCTGCAGCCACATGACCTGTTTTGCTGCAAGAATAGCAAACAGTATTATTTAAATCATATTTACTGTAGTTGGATTTATACATGTCCTCCCTGGGAGCCCTGGATCTGTCCCGATGGTCAGATCTTTTGGAGCTTGAGGAGGAGCTTCTGCTGTTGTCCCTCCTCCTTCTGTGTAGCAGTTTTTTGAATTGTTTTGAGAGGAGGGCCACCTCTCTATCAGTATCATCAGAGTCAGAGGAGCTGGCTTCTGATTCCTCACTGTTCTCAGTTCTATTCTGAGAAGCAGAGGTCTTGCCCTTGAATCTTCTGGTGCTCTCAGCCTTTAGAGCCACCGACCTTTCTCTTGAGCTCACCTTTGAGCTTTCTTCTTCTTCAGCTTTCCTTGTATTAAGCTGAAGTTCATGAGACAGCAACTTCCCATATTGGTTCTTGGGCTCCATGTTGCCCAGTTGGCCCATCTCTCTGATGGCACATATCTTGATATCCTAATCCTTTGTGAGGGATCTGAGAAATTTGTCATTTAGATCAGAGTTTGTGAACTCTCTGTCGTAGTTTATCAGTCCATTCACGATCTTGAAAAATCTCTCATAGCAGTTGGAGATTATTTCATTCTTGCCTTGTTTGAAGGCTTCATATTCCTGGTTGAGGAGAGATTTCCTGTCATCCCTTACCTCTTCAGTACCCTCCATGTATACGATCAAGGAGTCCCACATCTCCTTGGTCGTTTTGCAGTGAATTAGATTTTGGAGGGTTGAGTCATCTATGGCACTTACGATGATGTTTTGTGCCCTCTTGTCTAGACCGGCCAAGGCTAGCTCGTCCTTGGTCATGTCTTCATATTTCTTTATCACCTGCCTGGTTGGATCAATAGTGGAGGCAGTGGTATGGATGAAGGGACCCTACTTGATTGTCAGGTAGATTCTTGGGTCAGCTGCCTCCATAAAGAGTCTTACTCTTTCCTTCCAAATGGGGAAATTCTCTTTTGTGCAGATGGGAAGCTTCATGGCTCTCATTTCGCGATTCGGATCTCCAACGGCCATGGTGAGTCGTTCCTGATCTAGATCGGACTGTTAAGTCTCCTTTTGATCAACCTCCCTCTGATACCACTTGTTAGGGATGGAACGTTCACCTAGAGGGGGGGGGTGTTAGGTGATCTTGGTATTTTTTGAACTATTAGTGTGAGTTATCGATATTCAAGCAATGCACAAAGTTAACACACAAATAAGTCAAACCAGACGACACAAGATCTATAGAGGTTCCTCAAGGCGGGGTGTCTTGAGTAGTCCTCTTTCCCTCTACGCCTACCCAGCAGTGTGCTAGGCTCGGCAAACTCCGCCAAAAGCTTCAGGCCCTCAAGCCTTACAACACGGACCCACAAGTCCCAACATCCTAAGCCCTCAAGCCCTTACTGCCCCCGAGCCCGCAAGCTCGACACTCAGACCCTCAAGCCCAACACAACACATGTTAAAATTTTTGAAAGACCGTTTAGGAGTAAGCAGGAGTTGTATCAACAAGAGTTATAGCCAAACAACCACAATGCCAAAACAGCAACACAAGAAATCTTTATTGAAATAGAACTGCTTTACACTTCGAGGTATACATGGCGAGACATGATTCATAAGAATCACGGAGATGAGAAGAACAAAGACACCAAAACAGAAACTGGCGGTCTGCCAAAGCAGAGACCGCATGGACCGCAAAAAAGGGCTCAAGCCGGCCGACTTGCTCTGCTTTACTCCCAGACCGCTTGCACAGTCAGACCGCAGAAACACCTTGAGACCGCGCGAACAGAAGCAGAGAAGCTGCACTGCCAGACAACAATCCCAGACCGCACGAACTGAAGCTTATTGGAACAAAGAACTGAAGTTGTCGCCAGACTGCAACTCAGACCACCTAACCGCTGAAGGTCACCTGATCACTGAGTCCGCTGCGAACAGCACAAGAACACAATAAACTAGTTCGCTGACAGACCGCAGACGAACTGTTTATTCAAGCCGCCGGAAATCACCAAGGAAGGAGACTGCAACCTGCTGACCGCAAACCTGCGAACACAACAACCGGTTAGCTCACTTCTGAGGCCGCGCGACTTCAAACTTGAGGCCGCAAGAAACAATCCGGGCTCTTCTTCTTACAGTTCTTGTTGGGAATGACGGGCCCTGCACCCCTATTTATAGGCGGATAGATGGATGTCGTCACCGCACAAACCGGGATACAATAACCGCCCATCAGATCGCGAGCGGTCTTATATAATAGAGCGCGCGGACACAACACTTGGACAAGATCCAGCCCAAGTCCGCAAGACAGCAGCAGTCCGCGCACAAGCCACGCGGACACAGCGACCACCCTTCCTGAGATCGCCAAGACAAGGACGAACATCTGGCCGACATGAGCCAAGTCGCCAGAACAACCCAAACAAGCCGCCCGGTCACTGCGGTCAACCAAGAACAGGCCACCCAGAACAAGACCGGAAGAACTCGCAACAGGTCGCCAAAACCAACGACCAAACCAAGAAGCAAACTGGCCGATCACAGCAGATCGCCAGAACAGCAGGGAGAGATCGCAGAACCAAACCGCCAGAGCACCAGCGCAGGCCGCGCGGTCTCTGCGGTCTCCAGCCTTCAGACCGGCCGGACTCCCTTCCACTTCACTTCAACAATTTCAACACTCCCCCTTGAAGTGGGAAGTGGAAACTAGACCGAGCAACTCCCTTAACCGTGTAAACTGTCCCTTCGCCAGCGGCTTTGTGAAGATGTCTGCGACATTGTCTACACTCCGAACATGGTCGACCATAACAGATCCTCACAACACCTTTTCACGAATGACAGACTGGATTGTTGACCAGCTTGAGAGCACTCTCATTGTCCCCGCGTAGCATAGTGGGACCTCGAACCTCCTGATGAACGTCCTCTACCAACCTCCTGAGCCAAACGGCTTCCTGAGCTGCCAAGGCCGAAGCCTTGTACTCCGCTTCCGTGGTAGATACGGACACCGAGTCTTGCTTCTTGCTGCACCAAGAGATAGCTGTGGGACCCGTCATAAAGACATAACCAGACGTTGATCTCCGATCATCCACGTCTCCCCCATAATCAGTATCCATGTATGCAACTCCAAGTTTGACCCTCTCCTATATAGGAGACCCAAATCAGAGGTCGACTTCACATACTTCAAGATGCCTCTTGCCGCCAGAAGATGAGGTTTTCGTGGTTCCGCCATGTACCGACTCACCTTGCCAACTGCATAAGCAATATCTGGCCTTGTGATCGTCAAGTAGATCAAACTCCCAACCAGAGCTCGGAACACCAACGGTTCAGATAAAACTCTCCCCTCATCCTTCCGAAGTTTATGATGTTGCTCCAGAGGTATTGAGCTGCTCTTCCCTTTCTCCATGTCGAATCGCTGAACAATACGCTCTGCATAGCCAGCCTGAGAAATGAGCACTCCGCTCTCCCGCCTCTGCACCTCGAGTCCAAGGAAATGGTGGAGCTCCCCCAGATCCTTCATCTCGAATCTGATAGCAAGCTCAGCCCTGAGTCTTGCAATAGCTTCCTTCAAGTTCCCGGTGACAATCATGTCATCCACATACAGCAGCACAATTACCCGAAGCACCCCCTCTTTCTTGATGAACAAGCTAGAATCAGAGTCTGAAGCAAGGAATCCGCAGAATAAGAGATACTCTGCAATCTTCCCATACCACGCTCGAGGCTCTTGCTTCAACCCATACAGGGCCTTCTTCAACTTACAGACGTAGTCCGGATACTCCTTCGAGATGAAGCCTTGCGGTTGGATCATGAAGATATCCTTGTCAATCTCGCCGTATAAGAAGGCATTCTTCACGTCGAGTTGCCAAATCTCCCAACCATGTGAAGCCGCCAAGGCAATAATAAATCAAACCGAAGTCATCTTTGCCACTGGACTGAACATCTCATCATAATCTTCTCTGTACTGCTGTGAGAACCCGCGAGCTACAAGGCAAGCCTTGTACCGCTCGATACTGCCGTCAGCTTTCTTCTTCAGCTTGAAGACCCACTTGTAAGTGACAGGAGTGGTGCCCTTGGGCTTGGGCACCAGAGACCAAGTCTCGTTCTTCTCGAGAGCTGACATCTCTTCTTGCATCGCAACGTCCCACTCTTTCACGCCTCTGGCCTTCTCAAAGCTCAATGGCTCCCTTTCATCCAAGGAACCAGCAAAGAAACATGAAACAAAGTTCACCATGTTTCCTCCTGTGTATCGGTCTGGTGGTTGAATAGTCCTCTTCGACCTCCTAAGAGGTTGCCCCTGACTAACCACCTCCTCAGCTGCTTCTTCAGAACTAGCTCATCTTCCAGGCAAAATTGGAGCATCGCTCCCCTGCTTCCAGAACCTGAAGCTTCCGCCTCTGAGCTAGACACAGCTGGAGCTCCTGGTGAAACAGGCAACTCCACTTGAAGATCTTCAGCAGCCTTCCCTCTTATATCAACCCTGCCCTATGGTAGATCAACTCCTGAACTCCCCTTGTAGGAAGTCATTTCATCGAACACCACATCCCGAGAAACAATTGACCTCCGTGTCTCAGGATCCATGCATCTCCATCCCTTCTTTCGCTCATCATACCCAACAAAGACTAGCTTCCTTGCTTTCTCATCTAGCTTTGTTCGAAGAGCATCAGGAATATGCACATAGCAGGTTGATCCAAACACCTGAAGGTGTGCAACACTCGGCTTCTCCTTGAACATCAATTCGTGAGGGGTCTTCATGTTGATAGGACTTAAAGGCAACCTGTTGATGACATAAGCCGCACAAGACATTCCCTCCGCCCAGAAGGACTTTGGGATATTCTTGGCATGAAGCCAGCATTTGCAAGTTTCCGTCAAATGATGAATCTTCCTCTCGGCAATGCCATTCTGTTGTGGAGTATGGGCACAAGTGAGCTCTCTCCTGATGTCATGCATCCTGTAAAAACTTGAGAACTCACCAGAGGTGAACTCCCCACCATTGTCAGTTCTAAGTTTTTTAACCCGCAGGCCAAGCCGGCCTTCAACCAGCTCCTTGAACTCCACAAATTTTGCAAATGCTTCCGACTTCTCCTTCAAAAAATACACCCAGACATATCTGGTGTAATCGTCAATCAACACCAACATGTATATGTTGCCTCCAAGGCTTGGGGTGGCAGTCGGTCCCATCGAATCACCGTGGATGCACTCCAACGGCACTTTGCACCTTGTTTGCGATTTGTCAAATGGAAGTCGATGAGACTTACCAAACTGACATCCTTCGCAGACATGACCATCTCCATAGGAGGACAAGCTAGGCAAGCCATTGACAAGGCCCCTTACCGCCATAGCCTTCAATTTGTCCATGCCTACATGCCCCAACCTTTCATGCCAGATGGTTGCGCCATCATTGGTCCTCATCTTATCAACATAGGTACTTGTCGATAAAACAAACAAGTCCTTCACCCGCTTGCCGACTTGAACAACATCTCCTTTTATCTCCGGTTGAGTTTTAAGAAACTTCACTTCGTTTGGGCCAAACAGAACGTGATAACCGGCATCGACCGCATTGGTCACAGAGAAGAGATTCTTCTTCATACCAGGCACGTGATAAACACTCCTCAACGTGAGTGGACCCTTATCACTGCTCAATGAGACAACACCTTCATGTTCTACTGGATGAATAGAATTATCAGTCGTAATGATAGCATTGTTACCTGAGTAAGGCGCCAAAGAAGAGAACTTTGATCCATCCCCGTTGAGGTGATGCCCACACCCTGAATCAACAATCCAGTCCTCATCATAGTTGATGGAAGCCAAGGCCTTAACGGGCATCGCCGTTATATTAGACACAAAGGTTCCTCCCCATCCAACTTCACCAGACTTTGGCATCTCCTTCTCCACTGCATGTGCCGGCTGAAGATTCACCCGGCAATCTTTCTTGAAGTGCCCGGTCTTATTGCATCTAAAGCACCTCAGTCCCTCTCCTTTCTTCTTCCCATCAGACTTAGGAGCATAGCCCCTATCTTGCTGACCTGAAGTGGAGGGTCCATCATGACCCGGCTTCTTCTTCTCCCATTTCTTCTTCTTCTTCCCAGAGAACATCACATCACTTTCTCCCCCGGAGATAGAAACCCCCGCCATCTGTCTTGCTAAACTTTCTTGCGAAGCAAGAAGGTTCTCCAGCTCCAACAACGACGGTTGATTTGCCCAACCCTGAACTGAAGTCACAAAGGCAAGATACTCCTTCCGCAACCCGCGGATGATATGCCTCTTCAGTTTTGCCTCAGAGATTGGCTCATCAGGGTCCAATGCAGAAATCTCTGCCGTGAGATTCTTCATCTTGAGGAAGATGGTAGAAACAGAAAGATCACCTTGAGAGGCTTTCGCCAACTCATTTTCAAGATACTGTAGCCTCGCTACATTCTTCTTATTGAACAACCCATCCAAGGATGTCCAAATCTTAGCAGCAGATTTACATCCAATGATGTGATCAAACAGCTCCGGTGAGATAGCCCTCTTGAGAGTGAACTCTGTCTTAGCATTCTTCCTCCTCCAAAGTCTCACCTCTGCCATATTATCTCCTGCTGGAAACACCTCAAGTGTGTCTTCTCCTCCAACTACCTCCCATAGATCCTCGCCAAGCAAGTAACTCTCCATACACGACTTCCCCTTTTTAAAGTTAGTCGATGTGAGAAGTTCAATACCAAGACCTCTTGCGTATCCACCTTCCATGGCAATCTATGTGGTCTCTTCTTCACAAAGACGATGGCAACTCTAGTTGATCACTGCTTATCCACTCCAGGAACCTCCCTCTGATACCATGTTAAAATTTTTGAAAGACCGTTTAGGAGTAAGCAGGAGTTGTATCAACAAGAGTTATAGCCAAACAACCACAATGCCAAAACAGCAACACAAGAAGTCTTTATTGAAACAGAACTGCTTTACACTTCGAGGTATACATGGCGAGACATGATTCATAAGAATCACGGAGATGAGAAGAACAAAGACACCAAAACAGAAACTGGCAGTCTGCCAAAGCAGAGACTGCACGGACCGCAAAAAAGGGCTCAAGCTGCCCGGCTTGCTCTGCTTTACTCCCAGACCGCTTGCACAGTCAGACCGCAGAAACACCTTGAGACCGCGCGAATAGAAGCAGACAAGCTGCACTGCCAGACCGCAATCCCAGACCGTACGAACTAAAGCTTATTGGAACAAAGAACTGAAGCTGTTGCCAGACCGCAACTCAGACCACCTAACCGCTGAAGGTCGCCTGATCACTGAGTCCGCTGCGAACAGCACAAGAACACAATAAACCAGTTCGCTGACAGACCGCAGACGAACTGTTTATTCAAGCCGCCGGAAATCACCAAGGAAGGAGACCGCAACCTGCTGACCGCAAACCTGCGAACACAACAACCGGTTAGCTCACTTCCAAGACTGCGCGACTTCAAACTTGGGGCCGCAAGAAACAATCCGGGCTCTTGTTCTTACAGTTCTTGTTGGGAATGACGGGCCCTGCACCCCTATTTATAGGCGGATAGACGGATGTCGTCACCGCACAAACCGGGATACAATAACCGCCCATCAGATCGCGAGCGGTCTTATATAACAGACCGCGCGGACACAACACTTGGACAAGATCCAGCCCAAGTCCACAAGACAGCAGCAGTCCGTGCACAAGCTGCGCGGACACAACGACCACACTTCCTGAGATCGCCAAGACAAGGACGAACATCTGGCCTACTTGAGCCAAGTTGCCAGAACAACCCAAACAAGCCGCCCAGTCACTGCGGTCAACCAAGAACAGGCCGCCCAGAACAAGACCGGAAGAACTCGCAACAGGTCGCCAAAACCAACGACCAAACCAAGAAGCAAACTGGCCGATCACAGCAGATCGCCAGAACAACAGGGAGAGATCGCAGAACCAAACCGCCAGAGCACCAGCGCAGGTCGCGTGGTCTCTGCGGTCTCCAGCCTTTAGACCGGCCGGACTCCCTTCCACTTCACTTCAACAATTTCAACAACACAGACCCGCAAGTCCTGTGCCTACAACCTAGGCCCGCAAGCCCCTACTGCACCCAAGCCCTCAAGCTCGACATGTCGCACCCGCAAGTGCACTGCCCTAGCCCTCAAGCCTCACAGTTCTCCAGCCCTCAAGCTAGACAATTTGGCCCGCAAGCCTTACAAGAAAATACAATAATAAAATGTTTCTTCTGCCAGATGAAGATCGGCACCTTTAGCCTGTTGAAGATCGGCTCCTTAATATTGAAGAAGATTGTTCAGAATCAGATCTTGAGTGCATGGTTCTTCTTCAAATCTTTTCTTAGCCAGATGAGGATTTGCTTCTTAGCAGTCGAAGAAGATGACTGCTCCTTCCTTTTCCCTTTCTTTCTTGCGGCACTTATGTTTTTCGATTCGCTATGTGCGCAAGTTCTTTCTTGATGATTAACTTTTTAGGGCAGCCTCATGTATCCTTTTATAAGACTGCAATGACTCCAAACGGTCTTCTAAAAAGTTTCTGTATGTGTCAGACCTCCATTTCTTTTTAGCACACGCTGATATCTTTTTCTTTTTGGAGTACGCGCTAATACCTCGATTCATTAAGTGCACGCGCTGATTGGACAATCAGGCGACGGCATTAACTGCTGACAGTATGTCCGCACGATTTGAATTTGTCTCGACGATATTTCCATTGTTATGACGACATGGATAATATCTCGATGACAGCCCTTTGTCGATGCCATGAACTCTGGTAGACCTTCATGTCTTCTTTCTTCCGCCTCTGATGCTGGCATCACGACAATATGAGACATCGTGGCGATTCTTCATATACGACGATATGCTGTTTCTGACAATGTCGATGAGATCATCTTTCTTACAATATGTCATCGTAATCATGTTGTTTACTCGACGACATTCCTTCCTTCGATATCTTTGATTCTTCTCTGTGTTCGACGATCTCGCCACGTCTTAGCGTTCGTCGATCAGCCTTCTTCGTTCGACAATCTCGCCATTTCTCAGCGTTCGACGATCGACATTCTTCGTTCGACGATCAAGCCATGTCTCAGCGTTTGATGATCGACATTCTTCGTTCGACGATCTCGCCATGTCTCAGCGGTCGACGAATACTTTGCTTCTCAGCAGCTGCTGCTCTGCCCGTCATTACGACGACAAGCACGAATTGTCGACGATATCGCCTGTGCTTCTCGATGATATAGTACTTATATTTTCTTGAGATTATGAACTAGATGTACAATCAAATACAAAGTGAAGTACTCTTGAAATGATGACTTCTTCAAATCAGGAATCATGTGGGCAAGATTCCCAACAATAACTTCTATAGGTAGTACACTCATTCTTCAAATCTAAATTTTCCATGGGTTGTTTGCCTAGGATTTCTGGTACATCACTAGTGTCTACCCTATTAAATGTGGTGAGTTTATTAGGGTTATTAATCTCATGTTCTTCATATGATTTTGGAAAATTATTTGGTCTAGACCTAAATGATGCTACTGGTTTATCACAGGCATGTTTGCCAGTGAGTGATTGTGATTCCTGATCTAGATGATCAAATATCTTGGATAGATTTTGTGAGATATCTTTTATCTTTTGGCTCCTTCCATTGAGGGAGTCCTCAAAGGCTTTTGCCTTTGAGAGTTCTTTCCTTAGGTCTGAATTTTCATTATCTAAGGAATTTATTTCTTTTTCTTTCTTAAACAGTTCATATTTCAGATCATAGTTAACTGAGGATAGAGGATCTTTACTAAGAGCTTCTAATTCAGATTTGATTGTCTCAAGTTCCTTTTGATTGTTAATGTAATGTTGGCAAAACTCTTTAAAGCATTCCTTAAAATCTTTTGAAGAAAAGTCAAAATCTTCAAAGATGTTTACCTCAGTTTCATTAGTGGAATCTTCCAAAGCCATTAAGCAGACTTCCTCTGGTCCACCATCTTCATCATCATTAGATGTGGAGGAGCTTGATTCTGAATCTGAATCACTCCAGGTCTCAGCTATGAAACCTCTCTCTCCTTTCTTATCCTTTATGAAAGTGAGGTTAGATCTTAAAGTCACTCTAGAGGGGGGGGGGGGGTGAATAGAGTATTAAAAAGTTTTTCACTTATTTTTATAGCGGAATTAAAATAGTGATATATATGTGTACTGAGTGAGTAATAAAAACAAACACAAAGAGAGCACACAACACAATACAGAAAATCACACAAACACAGAGGACACAAGGATTTTATAGTAGTTCCCCAATAAACATGGGTACATCTACTCTTCTACCACCCTTGGTAGGATTCCACTAGGTTTTTGTTCAGGTGCCCTATCACCAATGGGGTTTTGATCAGGTGCCCAAAACACCACTTGAGCTTTTGATCAGGTGCTCAAACCAAACTACAGGTTTTTGTTCAGGTGCCCTGCCACCAAGGGGTTAACTTTTGAAGGGAGTTATAACCCTATACAGAATGGGATAAAGAGGGTTTAGATGTTCTTCTCTGTCAATAATCTGAGAGAAGACTAGTGGAATGTGTTGATGTTGTAAAGCTCCCCCTGTCTGATAGAAAATAGTTGACAATTGAGGATTGAGCTTTCAGTTGAAACAGATATCTTCCTTGATAGCTGATGAATCTGAGAGACAGAAGTTTCTCAAATTTGTTGTTGCTCTTGAAGATCTGATCTAGCAACAGAAACTGAGTGAAGGTGTTGATGTTCTCAGAGAATGAAAGGTGCTGCTTGAGGAAGATGAAGATGATCTGTGAATGCTTTCTTTCTATCTTTTCTTCCTGTTACTTTTCTCGACTGTATTCTTATTCTCTTTTTCCTGTCTTGCTATTCTGTAATAATGTCCTGTAAATCTTCTTTCTTATTCCTTTTTGAAATCTCTGACTGATTTTAAATTCAAATCCCTTAGTTTAAGGAATAAAATAATCTAGAGGATTATTTATTGGAACTGCAAGCAAGACTTTAATTCCTTTTCCTTTTCCAATAAATGATATCCTTTTCAAGTAAAATGTCAATGGCTATATTCTCGAAATAATAAAAGGAAAGATATAATCCATACTTATCTGATAGGAATAGATCCGTTGTTGATGATCTGAGTTCGGAGAATAGAATAAAATTGATCTATCTGAAATAATGAACTAAGGAGAAATTTCGTTGACCTAAATACTGAATTCGTCGAACAGAATGTTGAGTTCATCGACCTCAACTGAATCTGGCTGGAAGAATTGAATTAGTCGATCTGAATGATATTTCGTCGAACGCAAAGATTTGGCAAATTCGTCGACCGCTGAACTGAGCAAATTCGTCGACCGCTGAGACTGAGCAAATCGTCGACCGCTGAGACTGAGAAAATTAATTATCAGCTGAGACTGAACAATTTCGTGGACCGCTGAGACTGAGCAATTTCGTTGACCGCTGAGACTGGGCAAGATCATCGACTGCTGAGACTGAGCAATTTCGTCGAACGCTGAGACTTAGGGTCTGTTTGGGAGAGCTGTTGCGGATTGAAAAGCTGCTGATTGAACAGAGCTCTTTAGACAGAGCTCTTTGAGGAGCTGTTTTGAAAAGCTGCAGGCTGTTTGGATGGCCAGTGTATAATCACTAATTGAACATAGCTTTTTCAAATATACTGTTTGGTAGAACAGCTTTTTGAGAGCTGTTTTTTTCTAAACAAAAAACATATTCACAATCATGATGCATAAATCACAGAAGATAATCACATCGGTTGATTCCCACCATTTTTTTATTTTCCACAATCATAAACATATCTCTATGATGCATTATTGATTACTACTTCAAAATAAAATTGCATGCCTACGACATTAAATAAAAAATTCTTTTTGGATACTATGGATCCCCTGCCAAAATCCTTCCTCCTACATAGATCTGGAAGAACAAATTTTTGTTCTTCCAGATCTTAAAGAACAACTTTTTAGAGCAAGTTACTTGCTCTTCCAGATCTTGAAACCTGGAATGAAGGAGAACAAAAAAACCTAGAAGAAGCACGCCCTAGGTGCGGCGAGCAAATCTGGAGCGCGATCGGGAAGGCTACCTCGTTCCGTCGTAAGATCGGGAGGAGGAAGAAATCGCGAGCAGTTTGGAGCAAGTTACTTGTTCTTCCAGATCTTGAAACCTGGAATGAAGGAGAACAAAAAAACCTAGAAATGTCGTGGGAGAAGGAAGAAGAAGCACGCCCTAGGTGCGGCGAGCAGATCTGGAGCGCGATCGGGAAGGCTGCCTCATTCCGTCGTGAGATCGGGAGGAGGAAGAAATCGCGTGGAATAGGGACGAGAACAGGACAGAGAGGCAGGATCGGGAGCGAGCGCGGTCTCGGGGAGCGATTTTTGAAGCGCAAAAGTGGTCCTAAAGCAGATTCTCCAACAGCTCTAAAATTGGGTATTTAAAATAAGTGCTTTCAAAAGAGCACTTTAAGAGAGCTCTTTCAAACACCTAAATAATAGATCTGGCGGTTGAAAAATCACTTCTCAATCCGCCAGAGCTGTCCCAAACAGACCCTTAGTCAACTGCTGAGACAGTTCGTCAACCGCTAATACAGTTCGTCGACCGCTGAGCCACTGAGACGCTGAGATGCTGAGACTGAAGCAAGCCATTCGTCGAACATAGAATGCAAGACGTTCGTCGAACGCAGATAGCATTTCGTCGAACGCAGTATTGAATTTGTCGAACGCATAAACTGAATCTTTTCTTTAGTTCTAACAGCCTAAACCCTTGACCCATAGACTATACATTGGGGTCAACTTGATCCTACTCAACAGATAGTGATCCTAGCCCAAATCAGTAATAGAGTTGTTCCAACAATCTCCCCCTATTTGGGTTAGGATACTATTTGACAAAAATTAAAACAAACAAAACACAGAGTATATATATCTGACAGATTATAAACATTTCAGCAGATATATAAGAAATATAATACTCTGAGTTTAGAAACATTACATTTGAAAACAGAAATAATAATAACAAACAATCAGAACCTTTTGTCTTTCTGAATTCTTGCTTTCTGACTTTCTAAATTCTGATATTGTCTTTCTCTTAGTTTTTGGTTTGATAAACTGAGTTGTAGCAATAACTGATTATCTGAATCTGTATCTGTTGCTTCTTCTATATCAAAAGTTGTATCTGAATCTGCCTTAAGCTAGAGCAAACACTGCATCTGAAATTGCAACATATGTAGCTTCTTCATGCATCATCTCCCTCTTTCATAAAACATCTCCCCCTGAGAGCATCTCCCCCTGAGACTAGAGATTCTTCAGCTTTCTCCCCCGGCCTAGTTCATAGAACATCTCCCCCTGAACAAAAACTGCATCATATGGAGCTTCTTCATAGAACTTCTCCCCCTTCCTAGTTTCAGGAAGGCCTGAAGCTAGGCTCCTAGAAGAAGGGACAGATGAGGAGGTAGGGAAGGATGCAATCTTCTTGAATAAATATTGTTATTGTTCCTGCAAAATGAAAAAGAGAGATCAAGTGCAAAGGAACTGGAAAGAGAAGCAATTCTGTAGGCATACAGTTAAAAAGAAATAAAAGATTTGATTATAAAGATAGATCAGAAACATAGGCTTCATCGAAACTGGGTTCGACAAAAAATAAATTTTCGTCGATCTCAGTTCGATGATCTAGATGACTTCATCGATCTCCGTTCGACGAACGACTAGATTTCATCGATCTCAGTTTGATGAAAATATGGGATAAGTAGGAAATTTAATTTTTTAGTTGATTGAATCTCCATCTATCATTCCTAGCTGATTTATAAAGAAGATATGTTTCTTCTCATCCAAGGGTTTGGTGAAAATATCAGCCCTTTGTAAATCAGTAGAAATGAATTGTAGACAAATTTTATTTTTATCCACATTATCTCAAATAATGTGGTGCCTAATTTCTATATGTTTAGTCCTACTATGTATTACTGGATTTTGTGCTATAGATATTGCACTAGTGTTGTCACAAAATATAATTAATTTATTTAGATTGATACCATAGTCTAGAAGTTGATTTTGTATCCACAATATTTGTGAGCAGCAACTGCCAGCAGCAATATATTCTGCTTCAGCTGTTGATGTAGACACAGATGTTTGTTTCTTATAAAACCAAGACAAAAGCATATCACCAAGAAACTGACAAGTTCCTGATGTTCTTTTCCTGTCTACTCTACATCCAACATAATCAGAATCTGAGAATCCAGTTAATTCAAATTCTGATGTTGTTGTATACCAGAGTCCTAGATTTGGACAACCCTTTATATATCTCAAAATTCTTTTTAGTAAAATTAGGTGAGATTCTTTGGGGTTAACTTGGAAACTAGCACAAATACATGTAGCAAACATTATGTCAGGTCTACTAGCTGTTAAGTAAAGTAGTGAGCCAACAATTGCTCTATATACTTTCTGATCAATAGGTTTCCCTGATTCATCATTGTCAACAACAACATTGGAGGGCATGGGTGTTTTCATGGTGGAAGCATCAGACATACCAAATCTTTTCACTAATTCCTTAGCATACTTAGATTGTGATATGAATATGCCATTTGGAGTTTGCATCACTTAAAGACCACAGAAGTAAGATAACTCACCCATACTACTCATTTCAAATTTAGATTGCATTAGGTTAGAAAACCTTTTGCATAGATTTGAATCAGTAGAGCCAAATATGATATCATGTACATATATTTGAATTGGTAAAGTTTGATTTTTATGTATCCTGAAAAATTGGGTTTTATCAACAATGCCTCTACAGAATTTGTTCTCCAAAAGAAAATTAGCTAAGGTCTCATACCATGCTCTGGGAGCTTACTTGAGACCATAGAGAGCTTTATTAAGCTTAAATACATAAGAAGAGTGAGTTGGAGAGATGAAACCTGGTGGTTGTTCCACATAGACTTCTTCTTTGATGTCTCCATTCAAGAATGCACTCTTCACATCCATCTGATAAACTTTGAACTTCTTGAATGTAGCAAAGGAAAGAAAAATCTTTATAGCTTCAAGTCTAGCAGCAGGAGCAAAGGTTTGATCAAAATCAATTCCTTCTTCCTGAGAATATCCTTGGGCTACTAATCTTCTTTTTTTCTGATGATTATGCATTGATCATCTAGCTTGTTCCTGAAGACCCATTTAGTGCCAATGACTGGATGGCCTTTTGGTCTTGGAACCAAATCCCAAACCTTGTTCCTTTCAAATTGGTTGAGCTCCTCTTGCATTGCAAGAATCCAGTTTGGATCTTGTTCTGCATCTTTTATGGTTTGAGGTTCAACTTATGATAGGAAACAAGTGTGCATCTGATTTTAGTGTAGTTGATGCCTTGTTTGAACACCTGCTGAAATATCTCCAATGATTTGAGATATTAGATGATCTCTAACTATGATGTGATCAACAGTTAGAGTTGGTTCAGCAATAGTTTCTTCTTGAGGGATATGATCAGCTGTCACTTGATTTGAATGATCAGCAAGGTCTGGAGTATCCTCTTCTTCACTGTCTTCAATAGGTTGAGTTGATGGAAGTAGAGAATCTTTACTATGTAGATTTAGTCCATTGAGTTCTTCACATAGAACTGGTACCTGCAAAATATTTTTGGTAGAGGTGGTATTCCTCTCCTCATTTAACATATTAGTTTCATCAAAAGAAACATGCATGGACTCTTCTATCTTAAGAGTTGATTTGCTATAAACTCTACATGCTTTACTAGAAAGAGAATATCCAAGGAATATACCTTCAGCAGATTTTGCTTCAAATTTCCTGAGATACTTCTTATCATTGTTATGCACATAGCATGTACATCCGAATATCTTAAAATAGTTAACCTTAGGCTTTTTATTCTTGAGTAATTCATAGGGAGTTTTACCCTTAATCTTATGTATCAGGCTTCTGTTCAACACATAATTAGCTGTGTTCACTACCTCTGCCCAAAAAGAGATTGGCAAGTGAGCATCAGCAAGCAATGTAATTGCTGATTCAATATTTTTCCTTTCAGCTATCCCATTTTGTTGAGGAGTTCTAGGAGCAGAGAAACACTACCTGATCCTTTCTTTTCCACAGAATTCCCTCATTAGAAGAGATTCAAACTCAGTGCCATGATCACTTCTGATCAATGCAACTAGAGTAGAGTACTCAATCTTGATGGACCTGAGAAAGTCTGTCAGAACACTGAAGGTGTCATACTTGTTCCTAAGAAAGAACACCCAAGTGAATCTTGAGAAGTCATCTACAATAACTAAAGAATAATGCTTCCCTCCTAGACTCTGTTGAAAATGTTGAAGTGTGAAAATGGCGGTCTGGGAGGAGGTCGCGCGGTCTGGTCTAACCGCGCGATCTTGCGGTCTCCTCAACGGTCTGACCTATTCGGTCTAGTCGCAGCTTATTCGGCCTGACCATCGTTCTATCTATCCAAGGCTGCCGAGATGAGGCTGTGCGGTCTGGTTCGTGTGACTGTGTGGTGAGCTATTCTCTGTACTATGCGGGTTAAGCTATTGACCGCACAGGGTTGTTGTTCTGGTATCCGGCAGTCCGTTCTGGTGACTGTCCAGGTTCTTGATGGTGCGCGCCGACTAAGGTTCTCTTAGTCACGTGGTCTCCCTTTGTGTTCGCATAAGTTGTGTTGTACATGTGTATCACATCTCTTTGTTTGAGAATAACAAATCCCAAATTGTATTTGATCTTGCTTGTCGTGTTTTTATAGTGTGCAGGAACTATAGGTGCAATACTCCACAAGAAGAAAGCAGCTGAATTCAAAAATCTGGAAGAATGCACTGCCGCCGGCATTAGCGATACCGCCAGGCGCTAGCTCAGGTTCCGTTCAACGAAAACTCCGTTCGACAAAAATTTCCGTTCTACGAACTTGAGGCTTCCTTCGACAAAAATTTTTCGTTCGACGAAAAGTTCCGTTCGACGAACTTGAGGCTCCGTTCAACAAAAATTTTCGTTCGACGAAAAGTTTCATTCGACGAACTTGAAGCTCCGCTCGACGAAAATTTCGTTCGACGAATTCCGTTCGATGAAAGTTTATTCTGCCACGCCGCCGACATTTTTGCAACTGCTACCGCCAGGCGCTATCTCAAGTTCGTACTCAGCGCCACGCCGTCGACGGTTTCGCAACTGCTCCACACGAATGCTACTGCAGGCGCTAGGAGCTACCACAGGCGCTAGCGAGAAGTTCTATATATTGGAGCTTTGCTTCTCGTTTTGGCTATTCCATCCCAGAGAGAGTGCTTGTGCCACAATTATATTGCTGCTATGCTGCCGAAGATGGATCTCCCACTAAAAGCTTAAGGAGAATTCTGGAGGAGGACAACGTCACGCTACATCCGAAGGACGATCGCTTCGACCTCGCTTATACTACAGCGATCCTTCATCTCCGACTTCAGAAGATCTCATATAGGGAGTTTTATTAATTGTTATCATTATTTTCATTCCATACTTTTTGTAACCGTTTAGAGAATTCGCCTTGTGTTGGCGACTAGGTCTGGGTAGGACTTAGGGAGGAATTCGCTTTGTGTTGGCGACTAGGTCTGGGTAGGACTTAGGGGGAAATTCGCCTTGTGTTGGCGCCTAGTTCTAGGTGATTAGATCTAGGGGGCTTGAGGCCATATCCGGGGAAGGATTGGCTAGAGCGGCTTGAGGCCTTATCCGGGGAAGGATAGGCTAAAGCCAACCGGTTTGTGGGGATACAAGTCGGTATAGAAAAGGAAAAGAACTTTACTTTTGTACGCCTCCGATTTCTAGCGATATTGAAATCAAATTTATGTAAACACCTTTCTTTTATATAAATACAATCATGTCTCTATTTGTGTTTACTTGATTTCTCTCCTTTGGCGTTATCTCTAAAATATTGGTTACAAAGTTTTTCAATTCAAAATTCTTTATCTAAATTGTTTATTTCAATCTCTTTAATCATAACACAATTTAGCAATTATTTTTAAACTTGAAAATTATGATATTCTCACATATTAACTAAATTGTTATTTTTCCCTTTTCATATTATAAAACAATTTAGTCATTTTCATAAAATTATAAAGAAGAATTTTTATTCCCTTATTCACCCCCCCCCCCCCCCCCCCTCTAAGGGCGCCTATCGATCCAACAAGTGGTATCAGAGTAAGGTTATTCCAAATCGGTTTTAAAACCAGGAATAATGGCGTCTCATGATCTCGCTTCTACTAGTGGGGGAAATTTTCTTACAAATGAAAAATCTTTAGCACCACCTTTATTTGAAGGCAAAAATTATAATGGGTGGAAATTTCTCATGGACAAATTTCTTAAATCTTTGGATATTTAAGTATGGAATATTACAATTAAAATGCCCCAAGTATTCTTAGTAAAAATGAAATGTTTTTAAATGCCAAATCAATGAATAGTCTATATTGTGCATTAGATCAAAATATTTTCAAACTTATTTATACATTTCCTACTGCTTATGAAGTTTGGAAATTTCTTGAGAATTCTTATAGTCTTCCTTCCACATATGATGAACAAGAGGAATTTCTTATGGATCCAAGAGAAGAAATCGACAAGGACTCATTCTTGGAGGAAGATAAATCTAAGAGAGAAATCGACGAGGAATTCCTCATGGATCCAAGAGAAGAAATCGATGAGGACTCATGCTTGGAGGAAGAAGAACACAACGTCACAATATTGGACTCATTTGTTGGCAACACATCAAGCAAAAGAGAAGACGTAAATGCAACTATGGAAGAGGAATGCAGAGAAGATGTCAAAGGAATCGTTGGTCCAAATCTTGCCTCATCCCATAGCAATGTAAGAAAATCAAAAACTCCTCTTTTTGTAACAAATTCTATTTCTACTTCTCGTATGCTTAAAATTGCTAAATGTAAAATTTTAAAGTTAAAAATTGCTAATTCCAAATTACGTTTAGAAAATAAATCTTTAAAAGCAAACAATAATGTAGAATCAAATATTTATGTGTTAAATACTCTCCCTTGCTCTTTAGTTAAAATTTCTATTCCTTGTTTTGATTGCAATTTATTAAAAGAAAAATTCAAGGAAATTGAAAAAGGGCTCTTAATTTCTAAAAGGCATAATGAAAAATTGATAAATGAAAATGATGCTTTATCTTGTAAGTTAGTACAATTAAAATCTTTTGTTGAAAAATTTCAAATATCATGTAATGAATTTCAACATAAGATTGTGAATAACAAGGATAAATTAACTTACAACATCATTTCTAAGAAGGACCATTTTCATATATCAACTCAAAAGGAGTTTAGTTTCAAAAAGAATTATGACCCTCACAAAATTCTTAAGAGTCACTATTATAAGTCTCAATATATTTTCAATCATGACTCAAATTTAAAACTCCTTTACATGAAAATCAAAGTACAAAATATTATCCTTCATATTATAAGAGTATGTCTATAAGAAAGAGTGGAAATGAAAATCATAAAAATAATAATCAATCTTTTACAACATATTGTAACCCACTCTTTCAACAATCACTTCTGAAGAAAGACAATCACTCTTATAAACTTTCAAAGAATCCATATAATAAAATTCATTATGATTATCAACATCAAGCTATTTTGAAAAATAATTTGAATAAACATAAATCACAAATGAATTATTTTTCAAACAAATATAATCATATAAAGATGTCACATAATCATAATATGAATTTAAAAGATAAACAACCAAGGTATGAATGGAGACCTTTAAAGAAAAATGACACATCAACTTTAATTGAAAGGGCTCATTTATCCTTGTCTCCTAAAAAGCCACCACGATGTATTTGGGTACCCAAAGGAACCATCCCATTTGTTCACCTTTGGATACCTAAATCTCTCATTCATTAATATCCATTCATTTACATGAAGTAGAAACAAATAAAAATGAAATATCACTACTCTACTTCATGATATGCTTATTGTCTCTTTTCTTTTGTTTTTTTTTATTTTTGAACAAACATGCTATGATCACTTTATATATTATGAAATATGACTTTCTATATTAAGCCTAATGTTTATCAAATCAAATTTGAATTAAAATTGAACATTAAGTCATATATTTTTCAAAGTGATCTATCTCTCATCTTTGATTGTTCTTTATCCTTTTAAATCCTTTACCCTTAATTGTCTTGAATTATCATTAGAAATTGAATATTGAAATTATTATCAAGACTATTGAAACTATTTTAAAGATTGGATTTAAATGGTTTATTAAAGGGCTTAAACTAAAAATTAAAATGCGCAACATTTTTTGATACTTTTCTATTTTTGTTTGCTGCATATGATAGCCCTTATAATGAAGAATATTATCTAGAAAAATTGAAAACATAAATTCATCTAAACGCATGTTTAATCTTTCAAAAATGTGAGTTTACGATCAAAACTTCAAATAGCCATATCTTGTGATCCGCTCACCGATTTTCGCGTTTAATATATTTTTGGAAAGAGCACAGAAATCTCCATCTAACGGCAAACTAGGCTTGCCCATTTGAGTTTGTTTGGTGCTGTCAATTTGCCCAATTTCAACTCCATTTTAAAAGCTATCTTAGTTTGCTTGATTTGGAAATTTCTATGTTTATGGATTTTTCATCACATGTTATCCTTAGTATAATTGTTTCATATATTAATTTAGATATTATGTGTGTGATGTGTGTCACCAATGTTTGCATGTAATTTAGACCTTAGAATCATCTTGTATCATTAAGATCAAATCAAAAGTTTAATCATTTCATTCTAGGTCTAAAGAAAATTAATTTGCAAACTTCTCATATTACATGCAACATTATCTTCATTAATCCTATGTAATAACATTGCATTCAAACTCATCATCCTAGCATCACTTCTTGGTCTATGCTTATATATTTATGTTAGGTATAACACTTACAATGTTATTCGAATTTCATGATAACTATGTGATTTGAAATCATAAATAGAATACTAAAATTCCATCAAACACATAGTTTATGGTTTGATCATTAGTATATATATCATGAAACTATATATCATCATGCAAAACCAAAGATCAATAAATCTAATTATCCAATGCAATTTTATTATAAATTTCAAAACATTATATATGTGATCTTTGTCTTTGGTATGATTGGATGATCATCATTTTTTTTCTAGACTTACAAATCAAACATGCTCATTCAAAAGAAAATCATCAAATCATAATTGCCATAAGTCTGGAAGGAGTAGAATTTACATACATCTTGATGATCTAAGATATATTCTAAAAATTCTCTATAATCATAATTCATAATTCATGTTCTATCAAGAAATATCTCAAATCAATGATGTCTATCACCTAGGAATTATGAATCTTATGATAAAAATATGAATAATGTTTTCTTTACATTATTTGATGTATTGATATGCTTTGCTAGTGATTGCATGTATCTCTCATATTTGCAGACTCTAGAATCAACTTTGTAATGAAAGTATAAATCAAACTAAATCATCACTCTATTCTAGATCTATACTTTGAAACTCTATTTTGGAATACATGCAACATTAATATTAATCTTATGACATGACATTAAACCCAAAACTCATCATACTAGCTTTATCACTTATTGAATATTAGTAATTGTATTAGTTATCTCATATCGTCATCTCATAAAAGTAGAAAAACTATGCGGCTTTATATAACTCATCACATTAAACAAAACCCATAGTTTATATATCAACCCATAGTTTAAAAGCTTAGGTTGTCCAAAGATTATTCACTTATGACTTCATATCTCACAATAGCGGGGGCGTAGGGTTGTATGCATTAGAAACCTAACCTCTAAGTCATGTCTTGTCCTTAACCGGGGAGGGTTCCAGTGGGGCCTTGCGAGGCACTGGGGGGAAAGAGTACTAGGTTGAGCGTTCTCTAGTGTGTGCATATGGGACTAACACCCCAACCTACGGCATGTGTGCAGCACCTCATGCTCATCCGTCACTTAGTACGGGGCTAGGGTGTAAACATTTAGTCCGGGTAGTCTTTAATCTTAGGACATACTTATATTACTCTTCGCATGATCATTTTATTTACTTATCACTTAAATCATGCATATTTTGGGTTGTTTAATAAAAAATGTGTCCTCTTGTGTTTGCATAATTTATATTTTTGAGCTTAAATGTTTTTGTAAAACACATGTATTTGAAAATGCTAATGTTTTATGCAAATTTGAGCAATAAAGACATCTCCAAAAATTACAAAATTTCTGCATAAGACTACTCTAAGGACACTTAATCAAAATCAAAAATCAAAAATTTAAAATTCTCAAAAAATCACGTACTGTTTGTCGCGCTATCACTAGCGCCGGCGCTAGCGTGGGTGTTTGATTTTGCTGATTTTTAAAAATTTCTAAAAATCTATAAAAATATTTTAGTTCATATGTACTACTTATTTGTTGTGTTTCTGACTTTTGTTATTTGTGTTTTATTCATATTATAAAAAAAAACAACTAAAAAAGTTCAAAATTCAAAAATACAAAAATATGTTTTATGGTTTTCTGTTTTTATTCATATTATGAAAAATCAACTACAAAAATTCAAAATTCAAAAATACAAAAATATGTTTTTGATATTTGTGTTTTATTCATATTATGAAAAATCTACTACAAAAATTCAAAATTCAAAAATTACAAAAATATGTTCTTGTGATTTTCTATTTTTAATTGATTTAAAAAAGATAAAACAAAAAAAACTGTATGATCTTTATTGCCAATATCAAGCATGTATGAATTCTACTATTTAGAATTATTTACAATGTTAAAATTTATTCCTTGAAATTTCTATGAACATTGTTTTGTTTATCATGCTTTGATATATCTATTTAAAGTGCATCAATTGTATTGAAAAATGTGTAGAACCAAGCTTAGCATGCCTCTAAGTATGAGTAAATGTTTTATGATTGATAATGATACATTTCACTCACTTATTTTGGTAATCAACATGTGTGTTTAAATCTAAAATGCTTGCTTGTGTATTGTATTTGTACAATGAATTAAAACTTGCATAAGTTTATTGCCTACACTACATTTGAATTGCACTTATAAAATTTAGAAAAGTGGTTAAGTTAAAAATTTGGGGTTTGCAAAACAAGTGTATTCAGAGAATGTTGTCTCACAAATATGAACAAAAAAAATTATATATGTAGACAAATATAACTCCACCAAGCACTACTTGAACCTCCTGATAAGTCTTCATAAGCATTGTGAGGTTGAGCACCTTGGAAAGAATAGTAAAGTGTCTTGTACAAACCTTGGTTATTACACCACTTTGTTAAAAAATGTGTGCATTAAAGTGTGTGAAAGTAATATACTTGTGTGTTATTGTGCACTTTACTCTACATATGTCTTGTATTTTGTGATTTAAATCAATTGTTAACATTGCTCAAAATACACTTTTGTGCACATCATTATCTTTCATAACACTTCTTCTCATGAGTATTGGATTCTAATGCTTTATCTATACTACTCTTTATATAAGAAATGCACTAGATAACCTAGCATGATCTCTACAATGTTTTGGTATCTCTTGAACTTAAAATTAAGTAACATTGTAGTATAATCTCTCTTTAATATGTTCATTTCATGTTTGGTATCTTTATGAAAAACTTTGAGATTTCAAAAAGGTTAAAACATCTTTCAATCTTGAACTAAAACTCATATTTTTACTTATGCTTGTCATGCTTACAAAAAGATGTTTCTTATAATCTTCCGCTTGCTTACAACTCTTATCTTTTGAAATCTCTTATATATACTATGCTTAAACTCTTTATCATTTCATATATTACAAAAGCTCGATCATGATTTATACTATGCTTAAACTCTTTATCATTTCATATATTACAAAAGCTCGATCACGATTTATAACTAGCCTAAAGAATGCCTCCTTACTACCCTCACCCCACCTTCTTTTGATAATACCAAAAGGGGGAGATTAATTGAAGAAATCTATATAGGAGAAATATAGAAGATTAAGGGGAGAATAATTCATGTAATCTATCATTTAGGGGGAGTAAAACATAAATTGCATTTATGTAGGGGGAGCATTAAGATAGGGGGAGTATGCACATTATCATGCTTATCATATACTATAGTTGCACTATCATCTTGCTTATCCTATACTATAATCACTATTGTTGATTTCTTGCTAAGTGGATTTGTTATTATCAAAAGGGGGAGATTGTTGAACATGTGTGTCACATCCCTTTGTTTGAGAATAACAAATCCCAAATTGTATTTGATCTTGCTTGTCGTGTGCTTATAGTGTGCAGGAACTATAGGTGCAATACTCCACCGGAAGAAAGCAGCTGAATTCAAAAATCTGGAAAAATGCACTACCGCCGGCGTTAGCGATACCGCCAGGCGCTAGCTCAGGTTCCGTTCGACGAAAACTCCGTTTGACAAAAATTTCGGTTCGACGAACTTGAGGCTCCGTTCGACAAAAATTTTCGTTCGACGAAAATTTCATTCGACGAAAAGTTCCGTTCGACGAACTTGAGGCTCCGTTCGACAAAAATTTTTGTTTGACGACTTTCGTTCGATGATTTTCGTTCGACGAAAAGTTTTGTTCAACGAACTTGAAGCTCCGCTCGACGAAAATTTTGTTCGACGAATTCCGTTCGACGAAAGTTTATTCTGCCACGCCGCCGACATTTTCGCAACCGGTACCGACAGCGCTAGTGCTAGTGCCAGGCGCTATCTCAAGTTCGTGCTCAGTGCCATGCCGCCGACGGTTTCGCAACCACTCCACACGAACGCTACCGCAGGCGCTAGGAGCTACCGCAGGCGCTAGCGAGAAGTTCTATATATTGGAGCTTTGCTTCTCGTTTTGGCTAATCCATCCCAGAGAGAGTGCTTGTGCCACAATTCTATTGCTGCTATGCTGCCGAAGATGGATCTCCCACTAAAAGCTTAAGGAGAATTCTGGAGGAGGACAACGTCACGCTACATCTGAAGGACGATCGCTTCTACCTCGCTTATACTACAGCGATCCTTCATCTCCGACTTCAGAAGATCTCATATAGGGAGTTTTATTAATTGTTATCATTATTTTCATTCCATACTTTTTGTAACCGTTTAGAGAATTCGCCTGTGTTGGCGACTAGGTCTGGGTAGGACTTAGGGAGGAATTCGCCTTGTGTCAGCGACTAGGTCTGGGTAGGACTTAGGGGGAAATTCGCCCTATGTTGGCGACTAGTTCTAGGTGATTAGATCTAGGGGTCTCGAGGCCAAATCTGGGGATGGGTTGGCTAGAGCAGCTTGAGGCCTTATCCGGGGAAGGATAGGCTAAAGCCAACCGGTTTGTGGGGATACAAGTCGGTATAGAAAAGGAAAAGAACTTTACTTTTGTACGCCTCCGATTTCTAGCGATATTGAAATCAAATTTATGTAAACACCTTTCTTTTATATAAATACAATCATGTATCTATTTGTGTTTACTTGATTTCTCTCCTTTGGCGTTATCTCTAAAATATTGGTTACAAAGTTTTCAATTCAAATTTTTTTATCTAAGTTGTTTATTTCAATCTCTTTAATCATAACACAATTTAGCAATTATTTTTAAATTTGAAAATTATGATATTCTCACATATTAACTAAATTGTTATTTTTCCCTTTTCATATTATAAAACAATTTAGTCATTTTCATAAAATTATAAAGAAGAATTTGTATTCCCTTATTCACCCCCCCCCCCCCCCCTCTAAGGGCGCCTATCGATCCAACAAGCTGGTCCCTTGGCGGTCTGCTTATGTATGCGGACACTGGTGTTGGTAGACTTGGCGGCCTGTTTCCTTAGTTGACTTAACTGTGTTCGCAGTCTCTGGAGGAGGTCTCGTATATGCGAACACTGGTGGTGGGCGTCATGACCGTGCGGGTTGTCATGACCGCATGGCTTCTTGAAGGAGTGGCGATCTCCTGGTCACGTTTGAAGTCGGCGAGCTCACTAAGCGCAGAGCGATCTTCTACTGACCGCGCGGGTTGGCCGATCTTGGTCGCGCGGTCAGGGCGGTGACTCTATCTCATAGGGTGGTGACTGGATCTGGTCCCATGCCTATAAATAGGCGTCACTGTAGCAGCAATATCAATCACACCAAGTGTAAGCTGAACTCACACCTTGAGCTTGCGGTCTCTTTTTTGTGACCGCTCGATTTGCTGATTGAACTTTCCTTGTGCAGCTTCTGCGGATTGTGCGGACAGCAGCGGTCACCTCTTCTTCTAAAGTGTCTGGGCGGTCTTGCGGCTTGAATTGTGGGTTGCTGGATTTCGGGAGAATCAGTGGAGTTCGGGAGATCGCGGAGCTTCAGTGGTGTTGTTCAAGTCGCAGGCAGTCTATTCGCGCGGTCTCCTTTTCTAGTCGCGCGAACACCCAAGCCGCACGGTTTGGCGGCTTCTGTGTTCAGACCGCCAGTTATCTTTCTTCAGCATTGTACTTCTCTTTTTGGTTTGTGTACTGGCGAAATCATGTCTCACCATGTATACCTCACTCTATAATGAAGATTTCTGATGTTATCAATAGAGATTGCTTTGTTTCATGTGCTTCTGGTTGTTGGCTGTAACTTTGAGTTGTACGATTCCTGCTCACTCCTAGATTTATGGAAAATTTCACATGGTATCAGAGCTAGGTTGGAGTGGATAGAGCAGTGAACAACTTAAAATTGCTATCGCCTTTGTGAAGAAGGAACCAGTGGTAGAGCCATGGAAGCAGGTTTTGCAAGAGGTCTTGGAATTGAGATGCTCACGTAGACTAACTTCAAAAAGTGGAAGTCGTGCATGCAGAGTTATCTTTTGGGCGAAGACCTCTGGGAGGTTGTTGGAGGAGATAGTACGCAGGAAGTTGTCCCAGTTGGGGATAATGGTCATGAGGTGAGGAATTGGAGGAGGATTAATGCGAAAGCAGAGTTCACTCTGAAAAGGGTAATATCACCTGACCTATTCGATCACATCTTAGGGTGTGGATCAGCTGCCGAGATCTGGAGAGCCCTGGACGGGCTGTTTAACAAGAAGAATGTAGCGAGGCTACAGTTCCTAGAAAATGAGCTGGCTAGGTCGGCTCAGGGAGACATGTCTATCTCTACGTTCTTCCTGAAGATGAAGAACCTGTGCGCTGAGATTTCAGCACTGGATCCTGATGAGCCAATTTCTGAGGCGAAGCTGAAGAGATGCATCATCCGCGGCTTGCGGAAGGAGTATGTGGCCTTTGTGACGTCGGTGTATGGTTGGGCAAATCAGCCGTCTCTACTAGAGCTGGAGAATCTGCTTGCGTCGCAGGAGACCTAAGCAAGGCAGATGGCGGGGTGTCAGTGTCTGGGGGAAAAGGCGAGGTGCTTTTCAAAGGGAATAAGAAGAGATGGGATAAGAAGAAGAAGACCGCTAGAGGCAATGGGCCTTCAACTTTTGGACAGCAGGAGAGGGGCTATGCTCCCAAGGCTGAAGGGAAGAAGAAGAGAAAAGGACCCAAATGCTTTAAGTACGGAAAGTTTGGTCACATCAGGAAGGATTGCCGGGTGAATCTTTAGCCAGGGCATGCTGCTGCAGGGAAGGAGGAAACTGAGGCCAGGCCAAATGATGGAGGATGGGGAGGAGCCTTCTCGGCTTCTGTCGGAGCTACGGCTCCTATCAACTATCAGGAGGACTGGATCGTGGACTTGGGGTGTGTTCATCACCTCACCGGGGATGAGTCGAAGCTTTCTTCAGCGCAGCCTTACTCAAGTAATGATGCTATCATAACTGCTGATGATACTGCGCATACTTTTGAGAAGGTGGGGGTTGTTTCCTTGGGCAGTGATAGGGGGCCACTAACGTTGAAGAGTGTCTATCATGTGCCCATAATGAGGAAAAATCTCTTCTCCGTGACCAATGCTGTAGATGATGGGTATCACGTTCTGTTCGGTCCAACAGAAGTGAGGTTTCTACGAAATGTTGAGGCGGTAAAGGCCGATGCCTTTCATGTCGGGAGAAGGTCAAATGACTTGTTCGTTTTATCGACAAGTTCTTATGTTGATAAGATGAGGACAAATGATAGTGTTGTTATATGACACGAGAGGTTGGGGCATGTAGGGATGGATAAGCTGAAGGCTATGGCGATAAAAGGTCTAGTCAAGGGCCTGCGTAGTCTATCTTCCTACGGTGATGGTCATGTTTGCGTGGGATGTCAGTTCGGCAAGTCTCATCGACTGTCGTTTGATAAGTCGCAGACAAGGAGTAGTGTGCTATTGGAGTGCATCCACAGTGACTTAATGGGACCGACTGCTACCCTAAGCCTCGTAGGCAGTAGGTATATATTGGTGTTGATCGACGATTACACAGATATATCTGGGTCTATTTCCTGAAGGAGAAGGCGGAGGCGTTTGCCAAGTTTGTGGAGTTCAATGAGCTAGTGGAGGGTCGGCTAGGCCTGCGGATAAAGAAGTTGAGAGCTGATAACGGGGGGGGGGGAGTTCACCTCTGGTGAGTTCTCTAGTTTTTGCAGGAAGGCGGGCATCCGGAGGGAGCTTACTTGTGCGCATACTCCACAACAAAATTGAGTTGCAGAGCGAAAGATTCGTCATTTGACGGAGACCTGCAAGTGTTGGCTGCATGCCAAGAGTATCCCAAGGTCCTTCTGGGCGGAGGGAATGTCTTGTGCCGACTACGTCATCAACAGGATGCCTCTCAGTCCCATCAACATGTTGACCCCGCATGAAATGATGTTCAAGGAAAAGCCAAGCATGGCGTACCTTTGGGTGTTTGGTTCCACCTGCTATGTGCACTTTCCAGATGTGCTTTGGACGAAGCTAGATGCAAAAGCAATGAAGCTAGTCTTCGTGGGATATGATGATCGGAAGAAGGGCTAGAAGTGCATGGACCCGGAGACGCGGAGATTTGTTGTATCTCGCGACATCGTGTTTGACGAGGTGACGTCGTATAAGGGAAGTTCTGGTGTTGAGTTACCAGAAAGCAGGGTGGAGGAGCCGAAGAGAGCTGTGGAAAAGCTTCAGGTGGAGCTGCCTTTGTCACCAGGTGGTCCATCCATTTCTAGTTCTGAGATGGAGGCTTCTGGATCAGGAAGCAGGGGGAGCGATGTTCCTAGTACGTCTGAAAGTGGAGCTAGAGAAAAAGCAGCTGAGGATAATGCGAGTCAGGGGAAGGTGTTGAGGAGATCGAAGCGAATGATCATTGCCCCTGATCGCTATACAGGAGGAAACATGGTGAGCTTTGTCTCGTGTTTCTTCGCTGGTCCCCTGGATGAGCAGGAACCAGTGAGCTTTGAAAAGGCCAAAGGCGTGGAACAGTGAGATTCAGCTACGAAAGAACAGATGACAGCTCTTGATAAGAATGAGACCTGGTCTTTGGTGCCCATGCCCAAGGGTATCACCCATGTGACATAAAAATGGGTCTATAAGCTCAAGAAGAAGACAGACGGCAGTATCGAGCGATACAAGTCTCTCCTTGTGGCTCGTGGATTCTCGCAGCAATATGGTGAAGATTATGAAGAGACATTTAGTCTGGTGGCGAAGATGACTTCAGTTCGGTTCATCATTGCCTTGGAGGCATTTTATGGGTGGGAGATATGACAACTCGACGTAAAGAATGCTTTCTTGTACAACGAGATTGACAAGGATATTTTCATGATCTAGCCGCCAGGCTTTGTATCTGATGATTTTCTAGACTATGTTTGTAAGCTGAAGAAGGCCCTGTATGGGTTGAAGCATGCGCTGAGGGCGTGGACAGGAAGATTGCAGAATATCTCCTATTCTATAGATTCAGTGCTTTAGACTCTGACTCGAGCTTGTTTGTCAAGAAGAACGGGGAGCTTCAAGTCATCGTGCTGCTTTATGTCGATGATATGATCATGATGGGGAATTCGAAGGAGGAGATAGCAAAGCTTCGGGCTGAGCTATCTATCAGATTTGAGATGAAGGACTTGGGTGAACTCCACCATTTCCTTGGACTCAAAGTGCAGAGGAAAGAAAGTAGAATGTTGGTGTCCCATGCTAGATATGCAGAGCGAATCGTGGAGCGATTCGGCATGAAGGAAGGGAAATGCATTTCTACACCTCTGGAGAAGGCCATGAAACTTAGGAAGGATGAGGGGAGGATTCTGGAAGATCTGATTGTGTTCCAAGCTCTGGTTGAGAGCTTGATTTATCTGACAATCACTAGTTAGGCCAGATATTGCGTATGTAGTTGGCAGTGTGAGTCGTTATATGGCGGAACCATGGATGCCTCATCTACTAGCGGCCAAGAATATTTTGAAGTATATCAAGGCAACTTTGGATATGGGTCTCCTATACAGGAGGGATGCGGGCTTCGAGGTGCATGGGTACATGGATGCTGATTACGGGGGAGATTCGGATGATCGGAAATCGACGTCTGGATTCGTCTTCATGGCGGGCCATACGGCTATATCATGGTGCAACAAGAAGCAGGATTTCGTGTATGTCTCTACCATGGAAGCGGAATACAAGGCTTCGGCCTTGGCAGCTCAAGAAGCCATCTGGCTTAGGAGGTTGGTGGGAGATGTCCATAAGGAGATTCGGGGTCCAACTCTGCTCCGCGGCGACAATGAGAGTGCACTCAAACTGGTTACTAATCCAGTGTGTCACGCGAGGACCAAACATATCGAGATCGAGCATCATTTCATTCGTGAGAAGGTGCTGGAGGGGTCTCTTTCAGTCGAGCAAGTTCGGAGTATGGACAACGTTGCTGACATATTCACAAAGGCGCTGGCGAAGGGGCCGTTCACTCGGCTGAGGAGTTTACTTGGGCTGTTTTCAACTTCCCACTTCAAGGGGGAGTGTTGAAAATGTTGAAGTGTGAAGTTGGCGGTCTGGGAGGAGGTCGCGCGGTCTGGTCTAACTGTGCGATCTTGTGGTCTCCTCTGCGGTCTGACCTATTCGGTCTAGTCGCATCTTATTCAGCCTGACCGCCGTTCTCTCTATCCAAGGCTGCCGAGGTGAGGCCGCGCGGTCTGGTTCGTGTGACCGTGTGGCAAGCTGTTCTCTGTACTGTACGGGTTAAGCTGTTGACCGCACAAGGTTGTTGTTCTGGTATCTGGCAGTCTGGTCTGGTGACTATCCAGGTTCTTGATGGTGCGCGCCGACTAAGGTTCTCTTAGTCGCGCGGTCTCCCTTTGTGTTCGCATAAGATGGTCCCTTAGCGGTCTGTTGATGTATGCGGACACTGGTGTTGGTCGACTTGGCGGGCTATTGCCTTAGTCGACTTAACTGTGTTCGCTTTCTCTGGAGGAGGTCTCGTATATGCGAACACTGGTGGTGGGCGTCATGACCGTGCGGGTTGTCATGATTGCGCGGCTTCTTGAAGGAGTTGCGATCTCCTGGTTAGGTTTCAAGTCGGCGAGATCACTAAGCGCATAGCAATCTTTTGTTGACCGTGCGAGTTGACCGATCTTGGTCGCGCAGTCAGGGAGGTGACTCTATCTCATAGGGTGGTGACTGGATCTGGTCCCACACCTATAAATAGGCATCACTGTAGTAATATCAATCACACCAAGTGTAAGCTGAACTCGCGCCTTGATCTTGCGGTCTCTTTTTTGTGACCGCTCGGTTTGCTGATTGAACTTTCCTTGTGCAACTTCTGCGGATTGTGCGGACAGCAGTGGTCACCTCTTCTTCTAAAGTGCCCGGGCGGTCTTGCGGCTTGCAGTGTGGGTTACTGGAGTTTGAGAGAATCAGTAGAGTTCGGGAGGTTGTGGAGCTTCAGTGGTGTTGTTCAAGTCGTCGGCAGTCTGTTCGCGCGGTCTCCTTTTCTAGTCGCGCGAACACCTAGGACGCACAGTTTGGCGGCTTCTGTGTTCAGACTGCCAGTGATCTTTCTTCGGCATTGTACTTCTCTTTTTTGGCTTGTGTACTGGCGAAATCATGTCTCGTCATGTATACCTTGCTCTGTAATGAAGATTTCTGATGTTATCAATAAATATTGCTTTGTTTCATGTGCTTCTGGTTGTTGGCTGTAACTTTAAGTTGTACGATTCCTGCTCACTCCTAGATGTACGAAAAATTTCACAGACTTTGTATTGCAGTGGGTCCAAAAAGGTCCAAATGCAGTAAATACAAAATCCTAGGTGAATCACTCTTGGATAAAGATTTAAAACTAATTCTAGTCTGCTTACCTAATTGACAAGCCCTGCAGAGTCCTTCCTTCTTGTATTAACCAGAAGGAAGTCCTCTAACAAGATTGTCCTTAGAGAGCTTAGATATAGTTCTAAGGTTAATATGTCCAAGCCTTTTATGCCATAATTCATTTGTTTTACTTATAGAATTAAATAAGCAAATATCTGAATTGGCAGAGTCAAAGTTGACTAAATAAATATTTCCATGTCTAATACCAGATAACACATTAATGTTTTTATTATTGGTAATATGACATAAGGAATGGTTAAAAGTTACCTGATAACCTTCATCACATAACTGGCTTAAGCTGATGAGATTGTGCTTCAGACCCTTGACATAAGCTACCTCTTTGAAGGTGACTGCTCCAACTTTGACTTTTCCATATCCTTTTGTCTGTCCACAGTAGGAGTCTCCAAAAATCACTTTGGGTCCAAACTTTGCCTTATAGTTTGTTAGATTAGCCTTGTTTCCTGTCATGTGCTTTAAACAGCCACTGTCCAGATACCAATATTCTTTTATCTTTGGATAGCTATGTGCCTACAAAAACAGAAAACAGTCTAGTTGTTCTTGACCCAGACTACCTTGGGTCCTTTTGTTTTTCCACAAAATTCTGGAATGAAAGACATCTCGGGCTGATCCTTATAACCTTGTGGATGATATCTCCTTGGAGGAATTATCCACTCAGTGAAAGGATTGAAAGTATGTGAAGAATAAGAATTCTTTTGATATTCAGTAAATTTTCCGTTCGACGAATTTGGATGAATTCGTCGATCGTCGTTCGACGAAGTGAAGTGCTTTCGTCGAGCGCCGTTCGAATAATAACTATACTGAAAATCTATGTTCAGCTTTCGTCGATCTTCGTTCGACGAAATGAATTGATTTCGTCGAGCTCCGTTCGACGAATTCTGCTGAATTCCTTTATTCTTAACAGACTTGCTTGAAATATTCTCATCTATTTCTACTACCTCTTTGCCCTTGGCAGAAACGAATTTTGCTGGTGTAGAAAGAATGTTTTTCTTAATAAGATAAGGTTCACTTGATGATGCACCCAAGCCCAGTTTGCCACTTAGTCTGGCATTCACTGTGCTTGTGATGTCCATCAGTTTGATACTTCTCCCATTGAGGGATTCTTCAAACTTCTTGGCTTCAGATAACTTGTTCTCAATGAGAACAATGTGTTCTATGGAGGCATCCAAATCTTTCTTAAGATTGACATTTTCTTCACTTAGTTGGTTCATTTCAGCCAACTGATTTCTGAGAGAGATTATTTCCTTCTCAGATTTGATTAAATCTAAGCAAAGAACTTTGAATTCATCTTTGAATTCATTTGAATTGAAATCAAAGTTTGAGATTACCTGATCAGCATCATTGTCTGACTCTGATTCATCTGAGTTGTTTGTTGAGGCATTGATAGCCATCATGTATAAGCTTCTTTCTTCTTTATCATCCTCATCATCACTGGAGCTGGATGAAGATGCATTTTCTGACTCACTGCTTGAGTCATAAATAGCCATCAAGCTTTGGTCTTTTTCCTTTGATTCTTCTTCATCTTCAGAAGAACTGGATGAAGACTCTAAATCAGTTTCACTCCATGATTCTGCTACAAACCCTCTTCCCTTATTCTTGTGTTTGTGGGATGATGGCTTGCTGGAGTGTCTTTTATCTTCTTTGTATTTTCTTTTATCCTTCTTTTGGTTCTATGGACACTCAGGTAGAATGTGTCCAGGTTTTCTGCAGCCAAAACAAATTATTTCTTTAGAATTAGATTTATCATACCTTGGCTTTTCTCTTGATCTTGAGTCCTTCTTTCTGATGTCCTTCTTAGTCATCTTGTAGAACCTTTTGGCTAGAAGGCTCATGAACTTCACATCTCTTGGAGCTTTTTCTTCCTCTTCAGTAGCTTGGAAAGCTATGCTTCTCTCCTTCTTGGATGTTGGAGATGAGGCAGATTGTTCAGCTTCTCTAGTTTTGATAAGCTGCTCATAGGATTTAAGTTTGCCTAACAAGCTCTTAGTCGAGATCTCATTAAGGCTTTTGGCTTCCTTAATTGGCCAGATCCTAGAGTCCCATGTGTTGGGGAAGCACATTAGGATCTTATCATTGACCTCAGTGATGGAGATCACTTTGTCCAAAGTCTTCAGCTCATTGATTATGAGGTTGAGCCTGTTGTACATATCAGCTACTATTTCATTTTCTACTTTCTTGAAGTTTTCATACTGAGAAATAAGGTGGGATTTTCTATCTTTTCTTTCATATGCTGATCCTTCAACCATGTTGTTGAGTGAGATCCAGATTTCCCTTGCTGAAGTGCATTCCACAACTTTTTGGAAAATGTCATCTGGCATTGTTTGTGCCAAAATATTCATTGCTTTGGCATCTGCACTTCTCTGCTTCTTTTGAGCATCTGTCCACTCAGGAGGTGGAACAACATTATTTGTTGTTGTGGTTTCAACACTTGTTGTTGCATTAGTAGTAGGAGGTCCTGTCAAAATAACATTAAAAATATCTTCATCAATAGAATTCATGTACAATCTGATCCTTGCCTTCTATAGTGCAAACTTATTTAGATTGCACATAGGAGGTCTTGTGCTTGAGTATTCTTTGTTCTGTGCCATGAGTTTTTAGCAAAAGAAAAACTCTAGAAAAACTTAAGATCTAATTGATCTTTTGGTTCAGGTGTTAGCCTGTAAAGAATCAACCAACCTCTGATACCAATAGAAAGTGAGGTTAGAACTTAAAGACACTCTAGAGGGGAGGTGAATAGAGTATTAAAAAGTTTTTCACTTATTTTTTATAGCGGAATTAAAATAGTGATATATATATGTGTACAGAGTGAGTAATAAAAATAAACACAAAGAGAGCACACAGCACAATACAGAAAATCACACAAACACGGAGGACACAAGGATTTTATAGTAGTTCCCCAATAAACCTGGGTACGTCTACTCTTCTACCACCCTTGGTAGGATTCCACTAGGTTTTTGTTCATGTGCCCTATCACCAATGGGGTTTGATTAGGTGCCCAAAACACCACTTGAGCTTTTGATCAGGTGCTCAAACCAAACTACAGGTTTTTGTTCAGGTGCCCTGCCACCAAGGGGTTAACTTTTGAAGGGAGTTATAACCCTGTACATAATGGGATAAAGAGGGTTTAGATGTTCTTCTCTGTCAATAATCTGAGAGAAGACTAGTGGAATGTGTTGATGTTGTAAAGCTCCCCCTGTCTGATAGAAAATAGTTGACAGTTGAGGATGGAGCTTTCACTTGAAACAGATATCTTCCTTGATAGCTGATGAATCTAAGAGACAGAAGTTTCTCAGATTTGTTGTTGCTCTTGAAGATCTAATCTAGCAACAGAAACTGAGAGAAGGTGTTGATGTTCTCAGAGAATGAAAGGTGCTGCTTGAGGAAGATGAAGATGATCTGTGAATGCTTTCTTTCTTTCTTTTCTTCCTGTTACTTTTCTCGACTGTATTCTTCTTCTCTTTTTCCTGTCTTGGTATTCTGTAATAATGTCCTGTAAATCTTCTTTCTTGTTCCTTTTTGAAATCTCTGACTGATTTTAAATTCAAATCCCTTAGTTTAAGGAATAAAATAATCTGGAGGATTATTTCTTGGAACTGCAAGCAAGACTTTAATTCCTTTTCCATTAAATGATATCTTTTTCAAGTAAAATGTCAACGACTATATTCTCAAAATAATAAATGGAAAGATATAATCCTTACTTATCTGATAAGAATTGATCCGTTGCTGATGATCTGAGTTCGGAGAATAAAATAAAATTGATCTGTCTGAAATAATGAACTAAGGAGAAATTTCGTCGACCTGAATACTAAATTCGTCGAACAGAATGTTGAGTTTGTCGACCTCAACTGAATCTGGCTGGAAAAATTGAATTAGTCGATCTGAAAGATATTTCGTCGAACGCAGAGATTTGGCAAATTCGCCGATCGCTGAACTGAGCAAATTCGTCGACCGCTGAGACTGAGCAAATCGTCAACCGCTGAGACTGAGCAAAATCATCGTCCGCTGAGACTGAACAATTTCGTTGACCGCTGAGACTGAGCAATTTCGTCGACCGCTGAGACTGTGCAAGATCATCGACCGCTGAGACTGAGCAATTTCGTCGAACGTTGAGACTTAGTCAACTACTGAGATAGTTCGTCAACCGCTGAGATAGTTCGTCGACTGTTGAGCCGATGAGACACTGAGATGTTGAGACTGAAGCAAGCCATTTGTCGAACACAGAATGCAAGACGTTCATCGAATGCAGAAAGCATTTCATCGAATGTAGTATTGAATTCGTCGAACGCAGAAACTTAATCTTTTATTTAGTTCTAACAGCCTAAACCTTTGACCCATAGACTATACATTGGGGTCAACTTGATCCTAGTCAACAGATAGTGATCCTAGCCCAAATCAGTAATAGGGTTGTTCTAACACTTTCTCATGATGGATTTCTTCATGTGCTCCTTCCTCTGCTTATTTTTCTTGTTCTTTTCTTCCTCAGGACATTCAGTAGAAATATGTCCTGGCTTTCTGCAAGAAAACAAATAATCTCCTGTTTAGGAGTTTTATCATACCTTGGCTTGCTTGAGCTCCTTTCTCTCCTCCTTGAGTCTTCAGTCTTAACCCATTTCTTGAATCTCCTAGCTAGCAGACTGAACATTTCATCTGCAGGAGTAGAGGGCTCTCCTTTAGTAGCTTTCAAAGCAAGGCTCCTTTGGATAGGAGCTGGAGTAATTTCCCTTTTCTTCTGATTCAGCCCTATTCTTCAGCAACATCTCATAAGACTTAAGCTTTCCTAGCAAAGCTTCAGTTGAGATCTCTCTGCGGCACCTGGACTCTCTAGTTGCCCAGATCCTGGAATCCCATGAGCTAGGGAAGTACATGAGGATTTAATCATTAATTTCAATTAAGGATATCTCCTTGTCTAAGCCTTTGAGCTCATTAATGATAATTTTGAATCTGTCACACATATCTGCAACAGATTTTTCAGCTTTCTTTTGAAACTTCTCATACTGGGATATGAGAAGGGACTTTCTGTCCTTTCTTTCATCAGCACTTCCTTCCACCATTGTGGTGAGTGAATCCCAGATCTCTTTTGATAATTGACTTTCAGCAACCTTCTGAAAAATGTCATCAAACATTATTGAAACCATAATGTTCATGGCCTTTGCATCACATGGCTTGACCTTCTTCTCAGCCTCTGTCCAATCCTTTCTAGGGACAGCCTCAGTTGTTGAGGATTCTCCTACCTTTTTTCTAACTGGAGCTGGAGGACCTGTGAGAAGAACATTATAGATGTCTTCATCAATGGAATTCATATAAAGCCTTATTCTGGTCTTCCAGAGTGTGAACTTATTTAAGTTACACACTGGGGGTCTTGTGAAAATGATGAATACTTTTTGTACTCATCTTTTAGTATATTTTTAATATAGTTTTAATATGAATTTATATAATTTTTATGTAGTTTCTCAATTAATTCATTCATTTTTATTTTTTCAACTAATTTAAGCTTTGTTTATATTTTTCAGGTTTTCTGGGCACTTTTAGCAAAAATGTCAAGTACACGCCCAAGGTCACGGGCGTGACCAAGGGGCGTGACAGCCTAGATGTGTTCCAGACCCGATTCTGCCACCCCGGGTTCATCCCGTGAAGATTCGTCAAGTACGCGCCCCAGGTCACGGGCGTGACCAAGGGCGTGACATCCAAGTCAAGGTCGGGACCCCGTCACCAGCTGCCAGCACGCCTGCCATGTCATTTAAAGTTGCACGCCCAAGGTCACGGGCATGACCAGGGCGCGTGACATAAGGTCACGAGCGTGACTCGCCCCGCACTCCTTCCCATCGAAGTTTCCCTCCAGCAGCAGATTTTAGAGATTACACGCCCTAGGTCACGGCGTGACCAAGGGCGTGACACGGCCGAAACGCTCGCAATAAAGCCAAAAGGCGTCCTCTCCGCTCCCGCTTCGATCACGCCTGTTACACGCCCCTTGGTCATGGGCATGACTAAGGGCGTGTAACATCAATTTTCCAGCTATTTAAAGGGAGCTTCTCCAGATGTTTGGAGACGGATTTTTAGGACTTAGACTCTTCTTTTCATGTTTTATTTTCATGTTTTAGTAGTTCTTGTATGTCCTTTTCTTATTAGCATTTGTAGTTTTCAATTCAATAGTTATAACATTCAATTCCTGTCTTGTAACTTTTCTTTAGCAATTTAATAAAAATAGTTCCTTTGTTTTCTCATTTTCCCTCTTTTATTTTATCATGTACTCTTTTATTTTTGTTAATTCCTTAATCTCAATGAGTAGGTAAATTTCTATTAGTACTCGATCGAGATGATCCAAGGAAAATATAAATCATGATTTGAATTAAAGCTTCTCTTTCTCTTCTTTAGATCGCTTAAGATTTATCCTTGAATTTTAATTGATTGAGATTATATTTTCGATATATAATTCTCATTCGTCTTTTTGTAATCTAATAACCGAGAGGTTTTGAATTCGAATCGATCACTTCAAGGATAAAGAGAGTTGAATGCACTCCTCGAGAGAGGATAACATAACTCTCCCGGATTGGATTCAAATCCAATAGAGGGGTTCACTACGATAAAGCGGGTTTTAGGGATTTTGATTCTAGAGCGAAAGTTTGATTGATCAACCTAGACTCGGTTGAGCGTATCCTCGAGAAAGGTGTGTTCATAAATCGGGAACCTCCACGGTCAAGTAATTTCTTAAGAGAATTAGAAGTTTTATTTCTTATATTTATTTTCCAAGGTGATTCAAGGTTGAGTACTAATCTTTTAATTCATAGTTCTTTTAAATAAGTTATCTCTCTTTCTTGCAAACCAACTCCAAAGTATTGTTGATAGAATAATAGAGATTTTCTTGAAGTAAGAGTACTCAACCGCTCCGAGTCTAATACGACCTTGGTTTTTATAACCTATACTACATTCGATACGGTACACTTGTCGTTGTCGTTTGCGAATATAGTTTTGCGCATCAAATTTTTGGCGTCGTTGCCGGGGACACAGTTGATATTTCGAAAAAAGAAATATTTATTAATTTTATCGTTCTCTTTCTTCTCCCCCTTCTCTTTAAATTTTTTTTATAAAAAAACAAATCTTAAAAAGCCTAATCTAAATTCTCGGAAAGGATGTTTTGGGCTTGAATTCCCAACACAGCCTCTAGTACCTTACGAGCCCTTCACCGGGTTGACCTTGGGAAGTCCGGGACTAACTTAACCCGCTTTTTGAAGAAAAAAATATATAATAAAAATATTTTCAAAACTCCATTCATTTAAGTGAAAGTTGTTTCCTTTTTATTTTTTATTATGAAATTATCTGAATTGGCCGTTAAAGTTGTCGAGCTTCGAAACCAACTTTATCTCTTACAAGCCGCATGAGGACGCCAATTTATTTGTCATTATTGTAATGCTCCTCATCAAAGTGAGGAATGATATTTACATTCTTATTATCAAAATTATTATTATGAAAATAATTTTCCTCAATATTATGCAAATAATTTTGATTATAATTATGATCATAATTTTTCCTCTTTTCATGAAAATAATTTTTCAAACTTTGATGAAAATGTTTTTTCTAATGAGAATAATTTTTTGGAGTTTAATAATTATTCTTCTAGCTCCGAAGTAGATTATTCCTCGTGGCAAGCTCACCCGGATAGTTCTCGGAGCAATGAAGATAAATCTTTAGATCCGAATTTTTGTTTTTCTTCTTGTACACCGCAATTTTCGTTCTCTAATTTTGGGGAAATTCCGCAGATCCAAATAGATACTTCCCCCCAAAATTTAGAGGAAAATATTATTTCGTCTAGTGTTTTTTCTAATTTTCACGAGAATAATTTTTCGACTTCTAATAATTTTTCTTCTAGCCCCGAAGTAGATTATTCTTGGTGGCAAGGTCACCCGGATAGCTCTCGGAGCGATGAAGATAAATCTTTCGATCCGAATTCTTGTTCATCTTCTTTTGCGCCGCAATTTTCTTTCTCTAATTTTGGGGAATCTCCACCGAATCAATTTGATACTTCCCCCCAAAATTTAGAGAAGAATTTTATTTCTTCTAGTGTTTTTTCTTCATCTTTGGATAATTTAGTTATGGAGGAACATGTGGTTTCATGTAAACCCATAACTTCTTTTACCAAAGATGAAGAAAACTTATTATACCAAGAATTTCTTAAAGTTATGGGCACCCCGGATGAAATAGAAGAAGAACAAGTTTCTTCCCCTACTCGACCCGGATTTTATTTTCTTTGTCATGAATATTCGCGAATTTCTTCTATCCGGAGCTTAATTTTATATTTTCGCAGAATAAAATTTTCTTTGTCCTAATGAAAATTTTATTTTAGAAAAGGAACAACCGGAACTTAATTTTATATTTTCGCAAGCGCCTCCTCCTTACGAAAAATTATCTGAATCATTTACTTATGATTTCTTAGAAACTAATAATTTTCATGTTGAAGATGAGTCGTTGCTACCCCCAAATAATCGACGATCCATATGCCGCTCATCTGTATAAATTCAAATCACCTCAGGCATGCATAGGTGATTTGGATTTGCATATTCAAGATCAAAGACAAATGAAGAATCACATGTTAAGCGGAGGAGTAGCCGGGCGACTAACGCCAGCACATTCACCTACGTGTGAATTAGGGGAGTTGTCTGTCCACTTCTCTTTTAATTTTCCTTTTTCCTAACACTAACCGTCTAGCTTAAAGACGGGAAAAAGAAAGCACTCTTGAGAGGCACCCCTTGCTTATCTTTAATTTTATGTATTTTTCTTAAAGTTTTCTTTCAAGTGTTCTTCATACTTAGTTTTAAACATTGGGGACAATGTTTAATTTTAAGTATGGGGGTGTAGCTTTGCGTTCATAGTATTTTTATTTGAAAAAGAAAAAAAATTATAAAAAAAATTAAATTATAAAAATCTAAATTCTCGGAAAGGACGCTTTGGGCTTGAATTCCCATCACAGCCTCTAGTACCTTGCGAGCCCTTCACCGAGTTGACCTTGGGAACTCCAGGAATTTTTCAAAAAAATATATATTAATCCTTACTTGTTGTTTTTATTGTTCTAGAAATTTAGTTTGAGGTTTGATTATAAGTATTCTTACATTTTTAATTTAGCTAATATTTTGCTTTGTCAGAATTTGTTAAACTTAAATTTGAAGTAATTTAGTTTTAAGAAACATTTTATGTTTTTAATTTGATTAGAGAATCTTTTTAGCACTACTTTTCCTTTTAATTTTAAATAGCTTCACTTTGTGGTAAATTGGCTAAACATCTTTAGATTTTTATCATATTCTCTTTTAACTTTAAGATCTTAGGAAATTTCATTCCACTAAAAATTTGCTCTCAAAATAGTTTAATTTATAAACTAGAAGTATTTTTTCCCCCTCACCCTTTGTTGCAAATAAAAAAAATGTAGAAAAAGATCATATGTCATGGGAATAAGAGGATAAAATTAATTATTTCCTAAACATATGTACCCAAAATCATTTAAAAGATTATATGTCATGATGTAAGAGGATAAAATTAATTACATCTAAAACATATACATTTTGGGTTTTTGATTGGAGAGAAATTTTAAAAGATTATATGGCATGGAAAATAAGAGGATAAAATTCATTATTTTCCTAAACATATACAAATTCGTTTTCAAATAAGGTGAGAGGATAAAATTCATCACCTTTATTTAAGTATCTCTTCATTTTGCCATTTCGTTTAAACCCATCCCTAGCCAAGTTCACTGTTTCTAGTCCTAAACTAAATTATTAAGAGAGCAATATTTTGGTAGGTGTCTTTTCCTTAAGTTTCTTTTATGTTAGAGTGTTTATAATTTCAATCTAATTTTGTTTAAAAAATTCTATAATTTCGATTGCTAAATAGTTATCTTGAGAACTAGTCAGCTAAACAAATTTCTCATTTTAAGTTATCAACATAACTTATGACTTAATTCTTGAATTCCTAAAATTTGCTTTTGACTTACTCTTGGTTTAACAAAATTTTAGTTAATTAGAAATAATATCGATGTCTTGTAATTCTTTCCTAACTCTTTAGCTCTGGAATAGCAAAAGCTCAAGTATGGGTGTGTTTGATGAGTACTTTTTAAACTCATCTTTTCGTATATTTTTAATATAGTTTTAATATGAATTTATATAATTTTTATGTAGTTTCTCAATTAATTCATTCCTTTTTATTTTTTCAACTAATTTAAGCTTAGTTTATGTTTTTCAGGTTTTCTGGGCACTTTGAGCAAAAATGTCAAGTACACGCCCAAGGTCACAGGCGTGACCAAGGGGCATGACAGCCTAGATGTGTTCCAGACCCAATTCTGCCACCCCGAGTTCATCCCGTAAAGATTCGTCAAGTACACGCCCCAGGTCACGGGCGTGACCAAGGGCGTGACATCCAAGTCACGATCGGGACCCCGCCACCAGCTGCCAGCACGCCTACCATATCATTTAAAGTTGCACGCCCTAGGTCACGGGCGTGACCAGGGGGCGTGACATAAGGTCACGGGCGTGACTCGCCCGAACTCCTTCCCGCCGAAGTTTCCCGCCAGCAGCAGATTTTAGAGATTACACGCCCTAGGTCACGGGCGTGACCTAGGGCGTGACACGGTCGAAATGCTCGCGATAAAGCCAGAAGGCGTCCTCTCCGCTCCAGCTTCGATCACGCCTGTTACACGCCCCTTGGTCACGGGCGTGACTAAGGGCGTGTAACATCAATTTTCCAGCTATTTAATGGGAGCTTCTCCAAATGTTTGGAGACAAATTTTTAGGACTTAGACTCTTCTTTTCATGTTTTATTTTCATATTTTAGTAGTTCTTGTATGTCCTTTTCTTATTAGCATTTATAGTTTTCAATTCAATAGTTGTAACTTTCAATTTCTGTCTTCTAACTTTTCTTTAGCAATTTAATTTAAAAATAGTTCCTTTGTTCTCTCATTTTCCCTCTCTTATTTTATCATGTACTCTTTTATTTTTGTTACTTCCTTAATCTCAGTGAGTAGCTAAATTTCTATTAGTACTCGATCGAGATGATCCAAGGAAAATATAAATCATGATTTGAATTAAAGCTTCTCTTTCTCTTCCTTAGATCGCTTAAGATTTATCCTTGAATTTTAATTGATTGAGATTATATTTTTGATATATAATTCTCATTCGTGTTTTCGTAATCAAATAACCGAGAGGTTTTGAATTCGAATCGATCACTTCAAGGATAAAGAGAGTTGAATGTACTCTTCGAGAGAGGATAACATAACTCTCCCGGATTGGAGTTAAATCTAATAGAGCGGTTCACTACGATAAAGCGGGTTTTAGGGATTTTGATTCTAGAGCGAAAGTTCGATTAATCAACCTAAACTCAGTTGAGCATATCCTCGAGAGAGGTGTGTTCATAAATCGGGAATCTCCACGGTCAAGTAATTTCTTAAGAGAATTAGAAGTTTTATTTCTTATATTTATTTTCCAAGGTGATTCAAGGTTGAGTACTAATCTTTTAATTCACAGTTCTTTTAAATAAGTTATCTCTCTTTCTTGCAAACCAACTCCAAAGTATTGTTGATAGAATAATAGAGATTTTCTTGAAGTAAGAGTACTCAACCGCCCCGAGTCTAATACGACATTAGTTTTTATAACCTATACTACATTCGATACGGTACACTTGTCGTTGTCGTTTGCGGATATAGTTTTGCGCATCAGGAAACATAATCCTTAGTATTCATTTTCTTTATAAAATATGTTTGTAATAAAGAAGAAAGTGTAGGAGGTCTTTTTGATCAAGGTCTTAACCTTTTAATGATCAACCTCCCTCTGATACCAATTGAAAGTGCACAGTGTGCCTCTGAGAATCCTCTAGAGGGGGTGAATAGAGATTTAAATTTATTTCTAACTTAGCTGTGCAAGTACAATAAAAACTTAAGTGTTATGCTTCAACAAATACATATCCAGAATAAAACTGTGCTGAAATATAAAGCAGAAAAATAGTAAAGTAATATAAACTCTTAGGGACAGCACAGAAAATAAATAATCCAGAAGACACACAGATTTTTATAGAGGTTCCCTAAAATATGGGTACTCCCCTCTTCTACCACCTGGTAGGGATGCACCAACTGTGCCTGAATCTTTTGGTAAGGAGACTCTTAGAACCACTGATCTTTTGACAAGGAGATCATGAACCACCAGATCTTTTGATAAAGAGATCTTGAACCACCAGATCTTTTGATAAGGAGATCTTGAACCACTGAATCCTTTGGAAGAAGGATTCTCAAAACTCTTTTACAGGGAATGAGAAGGAGAAAGAAAGAAGGGGAGGAGAGTATGAATTCTGTTTTCAGAATTCTTATGAAGGTTGTATGAAGAACAGCTTCATGGATCTTTCACTGGATCTGCTCTTGATTAACTCCTGCTTGTGATAGTGTTGAATTATAGGAGCTATGGATGTCAGATCCTATTTGTTTTCACTGATTGAGATCTTTGCTGTTATATGATTGTGATGAAGAGCTGATAATAAAAAAATGAAGTTCTGCAAAATCCTTTCTCGATGCGATAAGAATTCGACGGGCGTTCGAGGCGTCCCGCGAGTACTCCTACTTCGAGGAACTGAACATTATCCTACCTATCGAGATGATAAAAGTAATAGTGTTTCCTTTTTTCGGAATATCAATGTTTACGCCGCGGCGGCGGTGCCGAAATTCTTTAAATAAATTAAAAAGAAGAGGAGAAAGTTTTTGCAAGTTTTTGTTAATATAATCCAAACTACTCATTCGAAAAGGCAAGTATACCTTATCGCGTATAATATAGGATATTTAAAAGAAAATATCAAGGTCGTATTAGACTCGGGGCTGTCGAGTACTTCTACTTCGAGAAAGCTAACTATTATTTTATCGGTAATAAAATTTGATTAGAGGGCGTAATTAAAATTAACTAAAAAGAGAACAATGAAAAGAGGAAAACAAAACTTGAAATAGCTTGCTAAAAATTAAGGTTAAATTCAATTCAAAGCTTGCGAAAATCGAGAACAACTAAATATTTGATAAAGGAAGGAATAAGAAAAAGAGAAAAGGAGAGAAGAAGAGATTTTTGCATAAGTGAAAGGAAAATTAACATTTCATTACCATGAAAAAGAGAACATTACATAAATTGAAAACTAAATTACATTGCATGAAATTAAATCTAAGCTGCCTTGCATGGAAGAGAAAAACAAGACATTAAAAAGGAAATAAGAAAATTACATGAAATTAAATCTAACCCTAAAATATGAAGAAATAAGGAAAACTATACAAGAACAACCCAAATGGGTAGGGGGAAGGGAGAGGAATGCTGGAGGGGAGCCTCTGAATTTATAGGAAAAATTTCCGGGTTACACGCCCTCGGTCACGGGCGTGACCTAGGGCGTGTAATATTTGTTCTGCACGGTTGCGACATCGGTGTGGGTTTGCGTGACTGTGTCGCGAAAACTGACATTACACGCCCGTGTAACTTTGGTCACGGGCGTGTACCTGGGCGGCGCCATCAATGCGTCGTGGGCTTGAGTGCTGCGCTGCAGCAAAAAGTGATCACGCGCGAAAGGTCACGGGTGTGACTCATGGGTCACGGGCGTGACTGCAGTCAACTCCATTACTGCAGCATGGGCTTGAATTCGGCGCGGTAGGGAGCAGGGACCACGCGGGAAGTCACGGGCGTGACTCTTTGGTCACGGCGTGACTTGGGCGTGTACTTGGGCGGCTTCATCAATGCGGCGTGTCAGAGCACGTTTGTCGAACTCAGCTCAGATTTTGTTGACACACAGGGACGGAGAGCGTTCGTCGAACGGATCTCATATTTCATCGAACGCAGCGGCAGAGAACTTTCGTCGAACGCGGCTCAAATTTCGTCTAACGCAGTGGCAGAGAACTTTCGTCGAACGCAGCTCAAATTTCGTCGAACGCAGTGGCAATTTCGTCGAACGCAGATCTTTAGGTTACACGCCCTTGGTCACAGGCGTGACTGAGGGCGTGACTTGTGATTTTCTCCAATTTTTCCCAAAATTCGGCAAAAAATAAAAGTAAACTATATTTAGAACAGAAATTATAAAAGAAGTGATTTTAAACTAAAATATAAATAATATTTGCAATTTTAAATTAAAACTAAACTAAATACTATAATTAACATACGCATAAATACTACTCATCAAATACCCCCATACTTGAGGTTTTGCTATTCCAGAGCAAAAGTGTGAGACATAATTTATAAGACATCCTTAAAAAATTTGTAATTTTAAACTAAAATTTCATTTAAACCAAAAGTTAAGTTAAGAGTAAATTCAAGGAGGAGTTAAGTCCTAAATTATGTTAATGATTTGAAAAGAGGGAAAAATGTTTAGGCAAGGACTTCTCAAGAAAATTAATTAGTTTAACAATATTGTAGAAATTATAAAACGAGATTAAATTAAAATTATAAGAACTCTATCTTAAAAGAAACTTAAGGAAAAGTAACTTACTAAATATTGCTCTCTCCATAATCTTAAACTAAATCTAGAACAATGATAATTGGCTAAGGGGGATTTCATAAAATTTGGCATAAGAAGAGATCTTTGATTTGAGGTGATGAATTTTATCCTCATCATGAATATTTTTTTCTTTTTTTTTCGTTTTCTCTTCTAATAAAAACCCAAAATGTATATGTTTAGGAGTAATGAATTTATCCTCTTACTCCATGCCATATAATCTTTTAAATGATTTTGGGTGCATATGTTTAGGTATTAATGAATTTTATCCTCTTATTCCCATGACATATGATCTTTTAAAATACTTTTTTTAAATGCCATCAAAGGGGGTAAGGAAGGAAATTAAATCTAGCTAGCTTTAAATTATATTGAGAGCAAATTCTAGTAAAATTAAATTTCCTAAGATCTAAAAAGTTAGAAGAAAATATAATTGAAATCTAAAAAGGTTTACAAATTCACTACAAAATGAAGCCATTTAAAAATAAAAAGAGAAGTCATGCTAAATAAATTCTCTAATCAAGTTAAAATCATAAGATGATTCTTAAATCAAGATTACCTCAAATTTAAAATTAACAAACTATGATAAGCAAAATTTTAGCCAATTAAAAACTTAAACATGCTTATATACATTCTCAACTAGATTTCTAAGAAATCACAAAAACAACAAATACACGAGGTATAAGATTTAAATTTTTTTGTATTTTAAGTTTTTTCATATATATATACATATTTTTTGAATTTTGATATTATCTTTTTTTTGGATTTTTTTTTTTTGATAAGAAATAAACAACAAAAACATATACTAAAAAGCTTAAATTTTTTTGTTAATTCTTGGACTTCTCGAGGTATACCCCGTGAAGGGTTCTCACGATACTAGGAGGTGAGATAGGGTGAGGTCCCAAATGTCCCTTTCCAAGATTTAAATTTTTGATTATCTAATTTTTTTGAATATTTTTGGTTTTTCTAATTTTTTTGAAAAGGCTAATTTTTATTTTGTAAAAGACAATAAAAAGGAAATAAACTATTTACAAAATGAAAAATAAACTATGTACACAGTAAATATTTTTGGAATTTTGGGATTTTAAATTTTTTTTGGAAATTTTCTACGATTTTATAATTTAAGAGAAAGAGAAATACAACCTCATACTTAAAATTCAACATTGTCCCCAATGTTGAAAGCTAGGTATGGAGAACAATAAAATAGAAAATACAAGAGCATGATTTTGAAAGAAAAAGAACAAGGAGAGGAAAAAGAAGTACGTCCCTGATTTGGAGATGGACGACCACCACGATCACCTGCAGAATTACTTTTAAAACAATAAAACAAAACACGAAATAAAAAAAAATGAAACATAAAAGCTAAATATTTTTATTTTATTTTTTTTTATTAGTTTTATAATGTTTTTGTGTTTTTAAAAAAAAAACTTTTTTCAAAGGGAAATTTTTTTTTTATTGATTTTTTTTTAAAATTGCTAAAAAAAAGAAGAAAAGAAAGGAATTTTTTCTTTTAGATAAACATAAAGGAAGAAGAAAAAAGATAAAAGTAATAGCGCTCTCTCTTTTCAAAATATCGACAAAAATATTCCCCGGCAACGGCGCCAAAAACTTGATAATAAAAAAATGAAGTTCTGCAAAATCCTTTCTCTATGCGATAAGAATTCAACGGGCGTTCGAGGCATCCCGCGAGTACTCCTACTTCGAGGAACTGACCATTATCCTACCTATCGAGATAATAAAAGTAATAGTGTTTCCTTTTTTCGGAATATCGACGTTTACGCCGCGGCGGCGGCGCCGAAATTCTTTAAATAAATTAAAAAGAAGAGGAGAAAGTTTTTGCAAGTTTTTGTTAATATAATCCAAACTACTCATTTGAAAAGGCAAGTATACCTTATCGCGTATAATATAGGATATTTAAAAGAAAATATCAAGGTCGTATTATACTCAGGGCTGTCGAGTACTTCTACTTCGAGAAAGCTAACTTTTATTTTATCGGTAATAAAATTTGATTAGAGAGCGTTATTGCGATCCACTCAAGGCTCCGGTAGATCGGACTAGATTAGACCGTCTTAGCCCGGGAGCGTTTGAGCGCGCAAACAGTCACAGAAAAAGAGAAAGCTAACAAGACAATTTTTTTAACGTGGAAAACCCATCAACTGGGTGAAAAACCACGCGGTCGGGTCTGTGCCGGCCAAAACCTCCACTATTTGTTGGTTGTTGTACAAAGCTACTTTAAAGAACTCGAAGGCGACAGGCCGCCTCTCATTACAATTATTGAGAGAGAGATACTCGGAGGGTGACAAGCCACCGCTCCTGGAGCTAAGACTTTTGTCTGATGCAGAGGGGGATGCTGCGCTCTAAGCGCTTTGGAGACTTTGACTACTGCTTGAAGGTTGGATCGATGTGTTCTGTGCGACTTTGTTTCTGCGGCTTGCCTCTTGTTGCGCAGGAGGAGTCTGGAGTGATGATCTTGAGTGCGCGGAGTGCTTGGATCGGTCTTGAGAGCGAAGCGCACGTAGGCGCGCTTGGAGCGGTCTTGAGAGCGGAGCGCACGGAGGCACGCTTGGAGCGGTCTTGAGAGCGGAGCGCACGGAGGCGAGCTTGGAGCGGTCTTGAGAGCGGAGAGCACGGAGGCGCGCTTGGAACGGTCTTAAGAGCGGAGCGCACGGAGGCGCGCTTGGAATGGTCTTGAGAGCGGAGCGCACGGAGGCGCGCTTGGAGCGGTCTTGGGAGCGGAGCGCACGGAGGTGCGCTTGGAGCGGTCTTACGAGCGGAGCGCACGGAGGCGCGCTTGGAACGGTCTTGAGAGCGGGGCGCATGGAGGCGCGCTTGGAGCGGTCTTGGGAGCGCAGCGTACGGAGGTGCGCTTGGAGCGGTCTTGCGAGCGGAGCGCACGGAGGTGCGCTTGGAGCGATCTTGAGAGCGGAGCGCACGGAGGTGCGCTTGGAGCGATCTTGAAAGCGGAGCGCGCGGAGGCGCGCTTGGAGCGGTCTTGGGAACGGAGTGCACGGAGGCGCGCTTGGAGCGGTCTTGGGAGCGCAGCGCACGGAGGCGCGCTTGGAACGGTCTTGCGAGCGGAGCGCACAGAGGCACGCTTGGAGCGGTCTTGAGAGCGGAGCGCACGGAGGCGCGCTTGGAGCAGTCTTGAGAGTAGAGCGCACGGAGGCGCGCTTGGAGCGGTCTTGAGAGCGGAGCGCACGGAGGCGCGCTTGGAGCGGTCTTGAGAGCGGAGCGCACGGAGGCGCGCTTGGAGCAGTCTTGAGAGCGGAGCGCACGGAGGCGCGCTTGGAGCGGTCTTGAGAGCGTAACGCACGGAGGCGCGCTTGGAGCGGTCTTGAGAGCGGAGCGCACGGAGGCGCGCTTGGAGCGGTCTTGAGAGCGGAGCGCACAGAGGCGCGCTTGGAGCGGTCTTGAGAGCGGAGCGCACGGTGGCGCGCTTGGAGCGTTCTTGAGAGCGGAGCATACAGAGGCGCGCTTGTGAGCGCGCAAGAACAAGGCGCGCTTGTGAGAGCGCAAGGAAGAGGCGCGCAAGAAAGAGGCGCGCTTGTGAGCGCGCTAGGAAGAGGCGCGTAAGAAAGAGGCGCGCTTGTGAGCTCGCTTGGAAGAGGCGCGCAAGAAAGAGGCGCGCTTGTGAGCGCGCTAGGAAGAGGCGCGCTTGTGTGCGCGCAAGGAAGAGGCGCGCTTGTGAGCGTGCAAGAAGGAGGCACGCTTGGGAGCGCGCAAGGAGGAGGCGCGCTTGGGAGCGCGCAAGGAGGAGGCACGCAAGGAGGAGGCGCGCTTGGGAGCGCGCAAGGAGGAGGCACGCAAGGAGGAGGCGCGCTTGGGAGCGCGCAAGGAGGAGGCACGCTTGGGAGCGCGCAAGGAGGAGGCGCACTTGGGAGCGCGCAAGGAGGAGGCGCGCAAGGAGGAGGTGCGCTTGGGAGCGCGCAAGGAGGAGGCGCGCTTGTGAGCGTGCAAGGACGAGGCGCGCTTGTGAGCGCGCAAGGAAGGAGGAGATAGAAAATCCGTAGGAGGATTTCTCCGGGAGAGAAGAGGATCCAAAAAGAGAAGCTCTGGGGTCTTATTTATAGCTTTTGAGGGTGGCACTTTCGTAATTAAATGGGTGGTTAGGGTGGTTATGGTGGTTATCCGGCTACCCGCACACCATAACCAATTTATGTGATATACACATAATCATTATGAATATGGTTATGCGCACACCAGTTTGTATAGTTTTGTGGTGATATGTATTCATATGACGGATATAGTTATGTGCACACCTTAACCATATTATTTGCTATACGCAGACCGTATTGAAGGATTTTACTATTTACACCCCCATATTGTAGGATCTTATTATTTGCACCTCATGATAAGGGATTTTACTATTTGCACCTCATAATGGGGGATTTGTACTATTTGCACCCACATGTTGGATGATTTTACTATTTGCAACCCCATGATGGGGGAATTAACTATTTGCACCCCCATGCTGGAGGATCTTGCTATTTGCACCTCATGATGAGGGATTTTACTATTTGCACCTCACAATGGGGGATTTTTACTATTTGCACCCACATGTTGGAGGATTTTACTATTTGCAACCCCATATTGGAGGATTTTACTATTTGCAACCCCATATTGGCGGATTTTACTATTTGCACCCCATGATGGGGGAATCAACTATTTGCACCCCCATGCTTGAGGATTTTACTATTTGCACCCACACGTTGGGTGGTTACGGGGCTAGTGAGGTTTCTTTTGATAACCACACACCCATGAATGTGGTGTGATTAGCGCCTTCAAGGAGACCCTATCATTTGCCCCCCAAGTCCCCGGAGTTCAGAGCCGGGGCGAGAGAGGTTCGGGGACTTTTTGTGTGAAATAGTTGTGACGATTGTGGCGGAGCCGGGTAACGTGGTACAGAAGGAGGTACACGAAGAGTCTCGGAAATGGCTTCCTGTAGCGGAGCGGTGTGAGAAAGGTGCTCTCGCATGCTTTGCACAAGTAGGAGTGGCGCCCACATGTGGTAAGTGCGCGGGGAGCGCGCAAGCGCGTTGTGTATGTGCGGGGAGCACGCGGGGAGCGCGCCCGCATGTTGTGAGCATACGAGGAGTGCACCCGCGTGCCGTGAGCATGCGCGGAGCGTACCCGAGCGTCGTGAGTGCGCGGGGAGCGCACCCGCGAGTTGTGAGCGCGCGGGGATTCCACCCGAGCACTATGAGCGCGTGGGGAGTGCGCCCCCTTGTTATGCGTGCGCGGGAAGGGCGCCCGTGTGCTGTGCGCGCGCAGGGAGGTCGCCTGCGTGCTGTGGCTCGTACCTGCGGGCCTTTGCTCATGAAGACTTGGGAGACTCCTTGGCCTTTCAAGGAGCAAGGCGTTGTTCTCGGGGGAAGTTAATGTAGTGGCGCCCGTCATTAGTTGTGGAGCATGTTGATGTTTGAAAGTGACAGTATGGGATACCTGCAAGGCAGGGGTGAAGTTCCACTGTACGACGGCGTTGTCGAATTGTTGAGATGTAGTCGAGTTTGATATCAAAGATCTCTTCAAGAGTGAGAGAGGGGCTCCAGTGTTGATGTGGACGAGGCGTGGCTCCGCCTTTATTGTTTCTTTGCAAATTTGCATTGTGCAGCAGCTTGGTACTTTGCTTACAGAGCTTTGGTAGCTCCTTGAGCGTTGCTTGAGTGTTTGTTTACTGTTCCAGCCTTGAGCTCTCACTTGTGATGATGGTTAAGCATTTATGGTGTTGTAACCATCTTGAGCGGTCAACTGCATTTTTGTAACGCCTTAATTTTAAAGAAAATGATTTTGGTCTGTGAATAGCGGTTTTGGGGTGCGGTTAGAGGGTGCGGTGTGCGGATAGGGAAGTGGGTCTGCGGATAGCAGGAATAGGTTAGGGTTTTGATAAAACCCCTAAAATCCATTCTCCCCTCTCCCGATCTCCCTCCCCCTCCTGATCCCTCTCGCTCTCGTTCGCACAAGGCGCCGCTCCCCCTCTTCCCGATCTCCCTCCCCCTCCCGATCTCCCCTCCTCTCTCTCGATCCCTCTCTCACTGTCGGCCTGGAGTAAGGAGGAGAAGCCCCCGAGCCCCCTTCTCACTCTCTCGCCCTCGGCCTGGAGTAAGGAGGAGCAGCCCCCGAGCCCCCTTTTTCCCTCTCCCCGTCGGCCTGGAGCAAGGGCACCCGAACATCCCTCTCCCTCTTCTCGGCTTCTCTTTCTTGTTCTGCTGCTGGAAGGAGAAGCCCGAGGAGACCTCTCCTCTCCTCCCCTCTCTTTGTCCCAGCCGCAGCCGGCTAGGAGAAGGCCGACCCCTTTTGGTCGGGTATCGTTGTGTGCACGACTGTGGAGTTGGAGCTTGGCCAGCCAAGTGCGGGGAAGAACTCACGTGGTCATTTTGGAGATCGGACCGGTGTGCGGTCCTTTCCCTCTGTGTAAAATCTCAGATCCATGGCTTCGAAGCGACGTCTAAGGGTAACGATCTCTTCTACCCTCATTTGGACGCGTCCTAGTCCTTTTCCATGCATCGTTGAGGCCCCTACCCAAAAGGGTGAGGTCGTGGCCTCCGACGGGTCGATTCGTGTTATCCCCGCCAAATCTTGCATATATGTAGAGTCCATGCGTGAAATGGAAGTAGGCGCGCTGTGTGAAGCCCATCTGAGATGGTTCGTCCAGATTGGTGATGCTTTTTGATATTATGCGTGCCGGGGAAAACTCCGTGTTGATATCCTGCTTCGTAGGACTAGAGGGTGCTACTGTATGCGCAGCAACGCCTGGGGGTGTGCCCCGGGAAGCACCCAAAGTTAGAACAGAAATGGAGTTTCTGTTCACTACCGTCGGCGTTAGCGTTATCGCCGGGCGGTAGCTCCCAGACTTGGTTCTGGTGATTTTGTGCGTTCTGAGGCAGTGGGAGTGCTACTGCATGTGCAGCAATGCCTGGGGGTGTGCCCCGGGAAGCACCCACAGCTAGAAGCCAAAATGGGGTTTCTGTGCGCTATCGCCAGGCGTTAGCGTTAACGCCGACGATAGCTCCCAGACTGAGTTCTAGTGATGTTGTTGTACCCACCTGTTGAGAGGACCTGAGGCCTGTGTGCCCGACCTGTGAGGGTGTCCTGGTGGATGACTTAGCGTCCCGTAGAGCCGGCTAATTGAGAATACCTGGGCTGAGGGGACGCCATACCCGCTTTTCGTGTTGTACAATGAGAGCTGTGAACAACGGGCATTTGGCGAACCTGAAACCGCACCATTGCAGCACCTGATTAGTGAGTCTCATACAACATGTCGGGAAGCAATGGTAAAGAGTCTTCGGACTACGGGATGTTCACAATTAAAAGCACAGGAGAGCCCTGGTATTCGGGCCACCGACTTTAGCCTCGAAGGGCAAAGCCATCGAGAATGGATGGTGGTGGAAGGCGGAGTACACCAAAGAGTGCCTAAGAGCACGAGACGTGGAGGCCATTCCCACGTTTATGATTGTTGCATATGTATGAACTGTTGTGGGCTTTGCTAGTCGCACTCTTATATATATATATGCTGCTGAGGTTGTTTTGCAGGGATGGTTAGAACTGCCATCCCCTCGAAGGGGTGGGGTCGTTATAATTTGGTCAGCTTTAGCTGACCATTGCCCTGTTTTGCCACCGTTTTTGGTGGGCTTGTTGTACAGGTGATGGACCGAGCGGGAACATAGCGGGCTCATAGCGGGCTGAAGCCCTTGTGCTGCTGCGGCCCTTGAAGGCCTTTTGATGTTCTTTTGCTTTTTATGTATGGCCGGCCTGCGCGCCGATGTTGGTAAATTGTAAGGCCGTCGTGCCTCTTTTGTTGTGTAAAACATTTTATTCCTATTAATAGAAGTGGACATACCCGGGTTCGGGTTTTGGTGGTTTATATATCTTGGCTCTCTCTTTTGCTTCCGCATAGAATGCTCTGAGTTAGGTTCGTTGTTTAGAGTTGAATGATATTCCTTATTGTGACGTTCCCGTTCGTTTTGTTGTATATGGCGTGGGGCCCCGGCCGGACCTTCTGTCATATGCTTCTTAACGGATGGGGGTGTTACAAAATTGGTATCAGCTTCTAGGGTTCCGTGTCCTTCTAAGGAATTCGTGGACGAATTCTTTTAAGGGGTGGTGAGCACGTGTGTGCGCTACCGTCGAGACATAAAATAAACCCAAAAATGTCCACTTAGGAATAAAATGTAACAACAAACCAACAATTATTGCATGATTTTGGAACCTGAGTGTTCCTTTTGTTGTTAGTTGCGACTGTGATGTCGACTAACTGTGTGTTGCACTCGTGTAGGGCACTCGAAGTGCAGCGGGACCATCGCGTCCCCGTGACGTGGTTGAGAGTAGCGGGTCTGCTGAGGCTCTTACACCTCCGTCTGCTGAGATGGTTCGGCTAGTTACAGAAGTTGTTCTAGCTGAGTTGAATGGCCAGCCTGGAAGGCAAGGTCAACCGCCGGTGCAGGAAGTGGCCCCAGAGCCACTAAGAGTGGAGCAAGTCCCCGTGAGGCGTGCTGCTGAGCAACAGTTGAAGCACTTCCTGGGATTTCGACCTCCCCCATTTACCGGGGTTGAATCCCCAGCTGAGGTCGAGGACTGGCTGTCGTATATGGAGCGAATTCTGACAGCGACGCAGTCGGATGAAGCGCAGAAAGTGACCTTCGCTACTTTCTTGTTGGAAACGGAAGCCAGGCGGTGGTGGGATGAGGTAGAGAGGCGCCAGTTTGCGGGAAGGCGACTGGTTGATGTGCCGATGGAAGAGTTCTCGAGAATCTTCCTGGCAAGGTATGTGCCTCCGTCGCAGCAGATCGCAATGGAGAACCAGTTTCTGGCTCTGACGCAGGGTAATAGGCTGGTTGATGACTACCTGTACGAGTTCACCCGCCTCGGGCGTTACGCTGGAACTTCTTTCGATGACGAGGGGAGAAGGGTGAATAGGTTCTACGGAGGCTTGCGTAGTGAGTTGTGGTACCTTCTGACAGGGCCGTTGATGCAGGGTTTCACGACCCTCGTTAGTTCAGCCAGAGCGCTTGAGTAGGACATGCTCAGGGAGAAGGGCAAGGTGGTTGTGGTCGAGGCAGTGCCGGAGGGCAAGGCGCCGAGTGCGACGAAGTTGCGGAGGTTGAATCGCTGGAAGAAGGCTCAATTATCTGGGACAGCTCCCTCTGCTTCGGACGCGACGTCTGGACGTGGCCCTCTTATTTGTTTTACTTGTGGCAAGCCTGGCCATATCTCTCGGGATTGCCGCAGTGGGCTTCCAAGGTCAGAGAAGAAGACTGGGCCATCTTATTCTAAGAAGGGGAAGGCGGCTGAGTCCACTGCTTCCCGTATGGCTCCCCCGCAGCCCAGAGTCTTCAGTCTTAGTCAGCAGGAGGCTATCAAAGCCAAGGACGTCGTGACAGGTATAATTTAAGATACAGTCTTTACTGTTTTATATACCTGTTTTAGTGTTCATGCTAACCTTGTTTTGCGGCGTAGGCTTTGTAAATGTTTTAGGCGTTCCTGCGAGAGCGCTTTTCATTACTGGAGCTTCGCACTCCTTCTTATCGTCGGACTTCGTCCAACGTATTGGTGCGCCGTCGATTGCTTCTGCAGATGGACTGGAGGTCCTACTGCCGAATGGATATTCGATGCGTGTGGAGAGGAGTTGCTGCGTGAAGGTTCTAGTTGGGAGCCAGGTGTATGACCTGAAAGCATCGTTACTCCCCCTAGTTGAGTTCGATGTAATCTTCGGCATGGACTGGCTGTCGGAACAGCGTGCGTGCATCGATTGCACCACCAAGGAGGTGAGGTTTGGGAAGTGTGCCGATCGTGAGACGGTCTTTGCGGGCATGCGTGGATCGAGCAAGATGCTGATGTCTGCTCTCCAGGTGTCCAAGGCAGTGCGTCAGGGAGCAGAGTTATTCTTTGCTCTAGTGGAGGCTTCAACACCGAGGCCCATCCTAGTGGATGTTCCGATAGTTTCAGAGTTCCCCGATGTGTTCCCGAGCAATCTCCCCGGTGCTCCACTGCAGCGGGAGATAGATTTCACGATTGAGTTGGTGCCAGGCGCTAAGCCTGTGGCCCGCTCGCCGTATCGTATGGATCCGAAGGAGTTGGCGGAGTTGAAGCTACAGTTGCAGGAGCTGCTTGAGCAGGGCTACGTGCGTCCGAGTTCCTCACCTTGGAGTGCACCGGTCCTCTTTGTCAAAAAAAAGGATGGTAGCCTGCGGCTTTGCATCGATTATCGGGAGCTGAACAAGCTGACCGAGAAGAACAAGTATCCTCTTCCGAGGATAGATGACTTGTTCGACCAGCTCGTTGGTTCGACAGTATACTCGTAGTTGGACTTGAAGTCCGGCTATTATCAGGTGCGGATTAGGGAATGCGACATCCCGAAGACTGTCTTCAGTACAAGGTACGGGCAGTATGAGTTCACCGTGATGCCGTTTGGGCTGTCTAATGCGCCTTCGGTGTTTATGGACTTGATGCACCGGACTTTCCGAGAGTACCTCGACTGGTTTGTGGTCGTCTTCCTTGACGACATACTGGTCTACTCTCAGTCCGAGGAGGAGCATGGTGATCACCTGCGAGTAGTCTTGGGGGTTCTGAGGAGGAACCAGCTGCATGCCAAGTTCTCGAAGTGCGAGTTCTGGCTACCTTCCGTGGCGTTCTTAGGCCATGTGGTTAGTGGAGCGGGTGTGGCGGTAGATCCGGTGAAGGTTGCGGCCATTAGGGAGTGGCCTATCCTTTCTTCTGTAGCGGAGGTCCGTAGCTTTCTCGGGCTGGCCGGCTATTACAGGCGCTGTTGGAAATTGCATTCACAATTACCTTGATTTGTGAGAAGTCACCCTTAAACTAAGATTGAATTGCTTTTGTATTTGATATGCTTTTCTAGTATTGTCTTGCAGATTATCATGGCTAAGTGTAAGCCAATGTCAGGTCACAATGGGTCTGCAAACACAGTTTCATAAAATGTAATCCCTCATTATATGAAACATGGTGATGACTCATGTGTGATCTCACTATTGGGGTACACTTCTTTTTCAAGACTATTGAAGACTTTGGAGTGCGGCTGCTGCATGTGTTCAAGAGAAGAAAAGAAATTTTTGTGAAAAAAAAAAAATTTTTCCTAAGGATATGTCTCGAGAGATCAGACATGTCTCGAGAGATCGTGTTTGTCTCGAGAGATCTTAAGTCTGAAATTTTTGTAATGTCTCGAGAGATCATTTAGTTCTCGAGACATCTCTTTCCTGCTTTCTCCGTTTCATGTCTCGAGAGATCCCTTATGTCTCGAGAGATCCCTCATGTCTCGAGACATCTGTCCGTAAATTTCTAATTTCGTTTTCTCTGTTCTGACGGATCGTGATCGCCCCTCTTCGTTTCTAACGGCTATTTTGAGTACGTTTAAGACCGATTTAACCTAAATCGCTCCTCTCCATATATAGAGTTGCTCTTGGGTTATTTAAAAAGAAGTTTTTGAAAATCGTTCTAGACCTAATCTCTCTCCCGATCAAAAAGAACGTGAAAAATGCCGCTCGCCGTCGTCTACGATTGGAGATCGTTCTTCTCATTGGAGTTGGCGATTTCTATCAAGAAGGGTTCGATTGATCCATACTCAGGTTCTACAATCTCTATTGGATCGTTTCGGATTGCCAAAGACAGATTTGAAGGATCGTTGTTCTTCCTCATCGTTCTCAAAAGCCATTCAAGAAGAAGGAAGAAAACGCCTCTGTTATTCAGATCTGGTTTAGTATTGTTCAAACCCTGTTCAATCTATTGTAGGAGTTGTTATCTCCGAGTTGTAGGAGTTGTTATCTCCGAGTTGTAGGAGAGGTTGTTCTCCGAGTTGTAGGAGAAGTTTTCTCCGAGTTGTAAGAGAGGTTCTCTCTGAGTTTGTAGGAGTTTGACTCCGAGACTGTAGGATCGCTCTTGATCCGAGATTTAGTGAGTAGTCAAGTCTAGCTGTGGTGCTAGATTGGCGAGGCCGGCAGTGGAGTACCCAAGTACGGGGAACCACTATATATTCCTGGTGTTATCTGTGGCTGTGATTAATTTTGTGTGCTGTGCTTTACGTTTATTTTTAATTCCGCAAAAGACGTAGAGATCACCTATTCACCCCCCTCTAGGTGATTTAGGTAGGCAACTAGATACTTCAATTGGTATCAGAGGGTCGATGTTCGTTGCTAGGTTAACACCTTGAACAGGATCCATCCTTCTAGTTGCTAGCAAGCCATGGATAGAGTCAAGGAATCCTCTCTGAAATTGCCCATCTGCACCAAGGCCAACTTTCCTATGTGGAAGGAAAGAGTCCGTTTTTATATGGAAGCTGCAGATCCCAGAATCTTCCAAGTCGTGGAAGAAGGTCCCCATGTGCCAATGACTGCTTCGTCAACAAATCCTACTGTTCAGATACCTAAGAAAATGATGGATTTGACTAAGGATGAGATAGCTCTTGTTGCTCTTGACAAGAAGGCTAAAAACATAATTGCAAGTGCAGTGGACGATTCCATGTTGCAAAACTTAATCCACTGCAAATCAGCCAAAGAGATGTGGACATCCTTAATTGTTCTAATGGAAGGTACTGACGAGGTAAGAGAAGATAGAAGATCTCTACTTAATCAAGAGTACGAGGCGTTCAAGCAGAATAAGAAGGAGTGCATTGCTGATGCGTACGAAAGATTCTTCAAGATAGTCAATGGTTTGAGGAACTACGACAGGGAGTTCACAAACGGTGAACTAAATGACAAATTCTTGCGTTCCCTGACAAAAGACTGGGATAGCAAGATTGTTGCTATTAGAGAGTTTGGAAAGCTGCCAAGTCTAGAACCTCAAAATCTGTTCGGGAAGCTGTTGTCTCATGAATTACAAATGAACATCCGAAAGTCTGAAGAGGATGTAAATCGAGCTTCAAGCAAAGAAAGAACCTTAGCTTTGAAGGCAGAGAATTCAAAGAAGAGCAAAGCAGTGATACCGATCAGAGAAAAGGAATCTGATATTGAAGAAGAATCGGAAGCCAGCTCCTCCTGTTCCGAACTGTCTGATGGGGAGTTCTCTTTAATCTCCCGTCAGTTTAAGAAACTGCTGAACAAGCGGAGGCACATGAACAACAAGCCGTCCTCCTCGGATCATAAATATTCTCGTCGTGATGGCGAATATCACAGGAAGGGCTCAAGCAATAATGACAGGTATAAATCCAAACAGAACAAACACATTTCTTCTGACATTATTTGCTATTGTTGTAATAAGCCAGGGCACATGATTGCTGAGTGTCCCTATAAGAAGAAAGAAGGTGGAAGAAAAGAAGACAAGAAATCCACTCATGGAAAGAAGAAATCAGATAGAAGCTTCGTCGCTAAGAACGCCAAAACTCTGAGCGACAGTGACTCCGATGAGTCAAGTGATGAAGAAGAAGCTTACTTCGGTCTGATGGCTATGTCTGATGATGAAGAAGCACCCCCGTACACCGGAAAGGTAAATGATCACACTATCCTATCTGATTCTGATTATGCTTCGGCTGAACAAAAGGATAACCTCTCAGACGATGAATCTGAGCTCATGTCTCAATATACCAAAATGCTCCAAAGCTTTGACAAGTGCCGAAAGGTTGTCAAAACTCAGGGTAAGGAGATCATGGCTCTCAAGGAGGTGGAATCTAACTTGAGAAAAGAAGTTGAAGAACTTTCTTCTCTCAAAGAGGAAGTCCAAGCCTTGAAAGACAAGATCAAAAGCTCGGAAGAGACTCTTGCCTTGAGAGATAATTCGATAAAAGTCTTAGAGGAACAGCTTGCGGCTGAGAAGAAGTTGGTTGAAGCATTCTCTCAACCTAAAACTGTTCTGCCAATTATTGGTACTTTTACCACTAAGGCAAAAGGAAGCGGTATAGGGCATGAAGCTAGTACTAGCAATTCTTCAAAAAATACAATTGCTAAGAAGAATGGTCTGGTTGCTAAGAAAGCTACCGCCAAAGAAAAAGGGAAAGCTCATCAAGAGCCTGTAGCATTCAAGAAAGTCATATTCCCTACGAATGCTTATGATATGGAGAGTTCCTATGGTCATTTCACACGACCAATTCCTTTTTCACCTGTGAATGATCATAAGGAATGGGCTCCTCCCCGAAACTTTGGTGATAGTGCTTTTCAAGCACCCTATCAAGAGATTAATCGGAAAGGGTACGGTCCATTTGTTCATGGTCCGAGTGCTAAGAAAGCACCAAAAGTGAATGCTTTTGCACCAAAGCCGAAGAGGACAGTACCACCTTGTGTGTGTTGCCCCCATGAGGCATCCTCATCTAAAAGGGCTGCTCCTGCAAGAGCTAACGTTCAAAAAATTAAGCAGGAGAGTGTAAAGAGAAGGTACAACAGATTCGACTGTTGGTGCTGCGGTAAAATTGGTCACTTTGCCGTTGATTGTTGGTTTAATACAACGTATACTAGGAGACCACAAGTGAACGTTGCAAGGCAGACCACTCGCAATGTTAACATTCATCGTGGTGCTCAACTGACACGGGACCAAGGACCCAAATCTGTTTGGGCTCCTAAGGCGAAATGATTTGTTTTTGCAGGTATGTCCAAAGGCCAATAAAAATCCAATCTGGTACTTGGACAGTGGATGCTCTCGGCATATGACCGGGACAAGAAGCCTTTTGCAAAACTACATTCCAGTTGCGAATGGTCCAAAAGTTATTTTTGGCGCTTCAGACAGAGGAATAACTAAAGGCTATGGTATGATTTCTAATGGAAATGTATCTTTTTCCGATGTAGCTTATGTGGAAGGATTACAACATAATCTGATAAGCATAAGTCAACTTTGTGATAAAGGATACATTGTTGATTTTCATAAAGATAAATGTTTGATAAAGTCGGCTGAAAATCATGAAACGATTTTATCAGGCATTCGCTGTAGAAACATATTTTGTTTAAATTTTCTTTGTATATCATCTTCTACACCAGTATGTCTTTTGGCAAAAGATAGTGCATCTCTTGTTGACCAATGGCACAAGAGATTAGCACATATAAATCTCACAACTATTAATAAATTGTTTTCTCAAAACTTAGTGCGAGATGCACCAGATGTTAAGTGCATTAAAGATAGACCTTGTCATGCATGTGTAAAAGGCAAGCAAACAAGAGCTACCTTTAAGAGCATTATTGGCAAAGATTCAACCAGGTGTTTATACCTACTTCGTATGGATTTGTTTGGTCCTTTGCAAATTAGAAGTTTAGGAGGAAAATCCTACACATTGGTTATTGTAGATGACTACTCTCGTTTTGCCTGGGTATTCTTTCTGAAACATAAGTCAGATACCTTTGACACTTTCACTAGTTTTGTCAGGCAGGTCCAGAATGAATTTAACTGTTCAGTGGTCAAAATCAGAAGTGACCATGGTACAGAATTTGAATCTGGAGCCATGACAGAATTCTGTGAAAGCCTCGGTATCTTTCATGAGTTTTCCTCTCCTCGAACTCCACAACAAAATGGAGTAGCTGAGAGAAAGAATAGAACACTTATTGAGGCTTGCAGAACCATGTTGAGTGACTCTTCACTACCTGAATATTTCTGGGCTGAAGCTGTCAATACTGCATGCCATGTGCAAAACAGAGCACTCATAAACAAAAACCATGAAAAGACTCCTTATGAACTTCTAAAAGGCAAGAAACCGACCATTTCTTACTTTTGAATCTTTGGTAGTAAATGCTTTGTGCTAAACAATGGAAAGCATTACAAAACTAAGTTTAGTGAAAAGAGCTTTGAAGGTATTTTTGTAGGATATAGTGGCCATAGTATGGCATATAGAGTTTTTAATAAGAAAACCCTGGTGGTAGAAGAATCTATTAATGTTGTATTTGATGAGACGAGCATGCTTCAAAGCAGCTCCTCTAGCATTTCTTCTGTAGACACAGGTTCAAAGCTGCAGGACTTAAGTTTGGATCAGCCAGTTGAAGAAAATTCTCAAAACTTCATCAAGTTTCCCCCAATAACAATCTATGAAGAAGATCATCCTGATGAAGAGCCACTCCAAGTGGAGGAAAATACTCCAACAGCAGAAGAAACTCATATTGGTCCAAATCATGCAAGAAACCTCGGGCTACGACACATGAGGGATCATCCAGTTGATCAAATCATAGGAGATCCTCATGACGGGATAAGAACAAGACGAGGTACCATTAACGAAAATATGCATTTAAGTTTTCTTTCGCAGGTCGAACCAAAGAAATTCCAAGAGGCAAATGAAGATCCATCCTGGATAATTGCTATGGAAGAAGAATTGAATCAGTTCAAACGATGTAAAGTATGGACACTTGTTCCAAAACCAAAAGACAAAAATGTCATTGGAACAAAGTGGGTGTTTAGAAACAAGCTGGATGAAGAAGGAACAATCATAAAGAACAAAGCCAGACTTGTAGCTAAAGGATACAGACAAGAGGAAGGCATCGACTTCGATCAGACGTACGCTCCAGTAGCAAGGCTCGAAGCGATCAGACTCTTCCTTGCTTATGCTGCTTTCAAGGGTTTCACCGTATATCAAATGGATGTCAAATTCGCGTTCCTAAACGGAGACATTAAAGAGGAAGTATACGTTGAACAACCCCCAGGTTTTGTTAATCCTGATCATCCCAATCATGTTTATTTATTACAAAAAGCTTTATATGGTTTGAAACAAGCTCCTCGAGCTTGGTATGAGACGCTGTCTAACTTTCTTCTTGAGAACAAGTTCACAAGAGGAAAGATAGATAAGACATTATTTCTTAGGGAAGTAAAAGGCAAGATTTTGCTAGTGCAAATCTATGTCGATGACATCATATTTGGTTCTACGGATGATAACCTTTGCAAAAAGTTTTCTAAACTTATGCAAGGGAAATTTGAAATGAGCAGTATGGGTGAGCTGAAATATTTCTTAGGACTTCAAGTGAAACAGTCTGAAGATGGAATCTTCATTTCTCAGACAAAGTTCACTAAGGAGTTGATTAAGAAATTTGGAATGGAGAGTGCAACCTCTATGAGGACTCCAATGAGCTCAGCTACGTCTCTGGACAAGGATGAGAAAGGGAAACCTTTTGATGAAACCAAGTACAGAAGCATAATTGGCTCATTGCTCTACCTTACTGCCAGTAGACCTGATATAATGTTCTCTACATGTGTTTGTGCTAGATATCAGGTGAACTCTAAGGAATCCCACTATACCGCTGCAAAGCGAATTTTGAGATATCTTAAAGGCACACCAAATCTTGGCTTATGGTACCCAAGAAGTAATGATAGTGAACTAATTGGTTTTTCAGATGCAGACTTTGCAGGTAGCAAAGATGACAGGAAAAGCACTTCTGGGACGTGTCAATTCCTCGGAAGGAGACTTATTTCCTGGAGTAGCAAGAAGCAGAATTGTGTTGCAATATCAACCGCCGAGTCGGAATACATTTCTGCTGGCAGTTGTTGCGCACAACTTCTCTGGATAAGAAATCAACTTCAAGACTACAACATGAAGCTCAAAGACATTCCTATGTTTTGCGACTCTTCCAGTGCAATCGCTATCACAAATAATCCAGTCTCTCACAGTCGGACAAAGCACATCGAGCTACGATATCACTTTATCCGGGAGCATGTGGAGAAGGGTGACATAAATTTGAGTTATGTCCCCACGGATAAGCAAGTTGCAGACATCTTCACGAAGCCACTGGATGAGACCAAGTTCTCTTTCTTCAAGACGGAACTTGGAATGCTCAACATGGAGTAATGGTCAAGTCAATCAAGACCTTGGCGACAGGAAGTTCTCTTTTGACAGGTCATGTCTCGAGACATAGGTCATCACTCGAGATAAGAAGCAGATTTCGAAATAAAGTGATGTCTCGAGACACGGTGTATCTCTCGAGACATAGGTTATTTTTTTTTGGAATCCAACCGTCAGGTACGCGCTATTTCCCTTTTATAATTTTCGAATTTCCGTAAAATCAAAAATATATATATATACGAAATCGGAAAACTTGATGTTCACGCGAGTCATCTCCCGAGACCTCCTCGAACTTTCGTCTCCCTCTCGAGCGACGATCGTCTGCGACCGGTCTCAGTGCTGCGGTGGTTCTCGGTGATTCTTCGTTCAACATTCCTCCCTCCATCTTGCTGCAATGGCTCCCTCTCCTCATCCGAAAATCGGAGTCGGCAACGAGGTAATTCGGTTAGGTCTTGCAAGTTTATCCGATGAGTTCCATACTCTGTTTTGTATGCTTGATGCCGCTGGTCTCACCTTCGTTCTCGAGCATCCTTGCCGGATACTGTTTGAAGAGGTTGAAGAATTCTTCATCAATGTGAAGCCAATCAAGGAAGGAAGTATGTTGATCTCCTTCGTTAAGGGTATCAAAATCAAAGTCTCTCCAGAGACTCTCGCTAAGTATTTGCAGTTGTCTGAAGTGGAAGCTGAAGAAGAGCTAGTTGACACTGATTGGTTGACTACAACAAGGTTCTGTGGTCTAGATTCAGATTTCTCTACAGTTAAGAGGAATAAGTTGAATGCTGTAGGGAAGCTCCTGCTGGACATTATCTCAAAGGCACTTTTCTGCAAGACAGGCTCTCAAGGACATGTGTCTGAAGAGATGTTTCTGTTGATGATTGGCATTGTTACTGGAAATAAGAGAGATTGGGCCTCAATCTTATTCTCAAATATCAAAGCTTGCATAAACACTCCTAACTTTGCCCGGATTATCTCACTGTTTCTAAATCAGTTTAACCCTGCTATTTTCAACATGTCCAAAGGTACAGTTATCCATCACCTTAAGAAGATAGATGTCAGCTCCTTGCAGAGATGGGACATTCGTATCAAGAAGCCGGAAATGGCTGGTGCTCCTTCTGAGGGGGAGACTCTTAAATCTGCAGTTGCAAGAGAAGCGGAAACTCCAGCTCCTTCTTCTGAAGATCAAGCACCCTTGGTAAGATCATTGCCACTTTCCTCTCGAACTCGCTCTAAAGCTTCAGGTCGTGCCAAGCTGCCAATCCGTTCAAAAGCCAAAGGTAAATCCTCATCAGCTCCAACAGAATCCCTTCCAGTATCTGAAGAGCACAGTCCCAGTGGCCAACAGGCAGGGTCTGGTGCTGATTTTGTTTTTAACATAGATGATGATGATGTCATGTCAGTTCATGAATTATCACCTCCCCTAGTACATGTTGAGGGGGAGTCAGAGTTTGACACAACCAAGAATGCTCCAGATGAGCTAGGTTGTGCAGAAGATTCTCTTCTAGGTAAGATTGAAGCACTGCTCAAGAAGCAGAGTGCACAGTTTGAAAATTCTTTGACAACTGTTCACAGGAAAATTGCCTCAGTTGAAAGTGAACTAGGCAGAGAGTTAGCTAAGATAAAATCCAATTATGAAAATCTCTCTGATTTGATGAGCCTAGGGAGCAAGCAAATTGATCATGCAACTGAAGGTGTAGGCACAGTGTTGACTCAGACTGTTATACTGACAAAGCTTCAAGAATCAGTGTCTGACAAGGCTGAAGCCAATACATTCAGAATTGTTGATGAAGTCGGAAAGTTCAAAGATGATACTCTCCAAACCCTATCTGTAGAAGTCAGAAAGGGGGAGGAAAATATAGTAGCTAAAATGACAGACTTGATTGAAAGCTCTGTTTCTGCTCTTCAAAGCTCATGGAATTCTCAGTTTGAGCAGTTCTCTTCCAGGATGTTGAAGCAAGTTGCTGATATTAATGCTTATTCATTCAAAACAGCAACGTGGCTTCATAATCAGATATTTCCTGAGTTGGCAATTGATCCAGATGTTCCTGTTCCTCAGTTTTCTCCCAGGCCAGAAGAACTACTTGGGAAGGCTCTTATAGTTGAAGAACAATCAGATAGGGCTGGGACCAAAGGAAAAAGAAAATTTGGTGAAGGTTCTTCTGCCAGTCGATCAGTTCCTAGTTCTAGCTCTACAGGTCAGTGCAAAGCTAAGGTTGAGAAAAGTTATCCAGAAATCTGGAGCCCCGTCTCAAAAGACATTATTCTTGAAACCTACAAGCTAGTTCATGAAGGTAAAATGAACAGATCTGAATGCTACAGCTCTCAAGAATGGGAAAAACATGAGACAGCTCAAAGGAAGCGAAGGATTCATTTCAGAGCGTTTGGTTATAATAATGTTGATGCTCCGGAACCTCCTCCGTTTTACCATCCCAAGCCTCATGCCTTTTTCTCCAGACAAGAAGAAAAGAGGAAAAGGAGGTCTTGAAGGATGATGATGATGATGCTGACAAGACATATTTTGTTTTCATTATGATTTAGTGAACATCAAGTCTTCTGAACAATTCAATTTAGATATATATATATATTTGATGTTTTGATGTTCTTTACTTTTTCATTTCTATATCTTTGTGTAGTGTAGCATATTTATTCCTTAACTGCTGTAATTCAACTTAGTGTACAGGGTTCTGACTTCTACAAATAGGGGGAGATTGTTGGAAATTGCATTCACAATTACCTTGATTTGTGAGAAGTCACCCTTAAACTAAGATTGAATTGCTTTTGTATTTGATATGCTTTTCTAGTATTGTCTTGCAGATTATCATGGCTAAGTGTAAGCCAATGTCAGGTCACAATGGGTCTGCAAACACAGTTTCATAAAATGTAATCCCTCATTATATGAAACATGGTGATGACTCATGTGTGATCTCACTATTGGGGTACACTTCTTTTTCAAGACTATTGAAGACTTTGGAGTGCGGCTGTTGCATGTGTTCAAGAGAAGAAAAGAAATTTTTGTGAAAAAAAAAATTTCCTAAGGATATGTCTCGAGAGATCAGACATGTCTCGAGAGATCGTGTTTGTCTCGAGAGATCTTAAGTCTGAAATTTTTGTAATGTCTCGAGAGATCATTTAGTTCTCGAGACATCTCTTTCCTGCTTTCTCCGTTTCATGTCTCGAGAGATCGCTTATGTCTCGAGAGATCCCTCATGTCTCGAGACATCTGTCCGTAAATTTCTAATTTCGTTTTCTCTGTTCTGACGGATCGTGATCGCCCCTCTTCATTTCTAACGGCTATTTTGAGTACGTTTAAGACCGATTTAACCTAAATCGCTCCTCTCCATATATAGAGTTGCTCTTGGGTTATTTAAAAAGAAGTTTTTGAAAATCGTTCTAGACCTAATCTCTCTCCCGAACAAAAAGAACGTGAAAAACGCCGCTCGCCGTCGTCTACGATTGGAGATCGTTCTTCTCATTGGAGTTGGTGATTTCTATCAAGAAGGGTTCGATTGATCCATACTCAGGTTCTACAATCTCTATTGGATCGTTTCGGATTGCCAAAGACAGATTTGAAGAATCGTTGTTCTTCCTCATCGTTCTCAAAAGCCATTCAAGAAGAAGGAAGAAAACGCCTCTGTTATTCAGATCTGGTTTAGTATTGTTCAAACCCTGTTCAATCTATTGTAGGAGTTGTTATCTCCGAGTTGTAGGAGTTGTTATCTCCGAGTTGTAGGAGAGGTTGTTCTCCGAGTTGTAGGAGAAGTTTTCTCCGAGTTGTAAGAGAGGTTCTCTCTGAGTTTGTAGGAGTTTGACTCCGAGACTGTAGGATCGCTCTTGATCCGAGATTTAGTGAGTAGTCAAGTCTAGCTGTGGTGCTAGATTGGCGAGGCCGGCAGTGGAGTACCCAAGTACGGGGAACCACTATAAATTCCTGGTGTTATCTGTGGCTGTGATTAATTTTGTGTGATGTGCTTTACGTTTATTTTTAATTCCGCAAAAGACGTAGAGATCACCTATTCACCCCCCTCTAGGTGATTTAGGTAGGCAACTAGATACTTCAGGCGCTTCGTGGAGAACTTCTCATGGATCGCGCTGCCTCTTACGACGCTGACACGGAAGTTGCAGGAGTTTATTTGGACGCCCGCGTGTGCGCAGGATTTCGAGGAGTTGAAGCGGCGGCTTACCACGGCTCCGATCTTATGTTTGCCTTGCGGCACGGAAGGCTACGAGATCTACACCGACGCTTCAGGGAGCGGCCTTGGCTGTGTTCTGCAGCAGCATGGCAAGGTAATAGCGTACGGCTCTCGCCAGCTGAAGGTGCACGAGCGGAACTATCCGGTCCACGACTTGGAGTTGGCGGCCGTGATATTTGCCCTGAAGCTTTGGCGGCATTATGTGTATGGCTTGAAGATCGACATCTTCACGGACCACAAGAGCCTGAAATACCTTCTGACGTGGAAGGGGCTGAATATGCGGCAGCAGAGGTGGATGGAGTTCCTTGGGGACTACACCTTCGAGATCCACTACACTCCCGGGAAGGGGAATGTTGTCGCAGATGCACTCAGTCGCAGGGCTCCAGCGCAGGCCAACTGGATTCAGATGTATGATGAGCACCTGATGCGTGACCTGGAGGCCTTGGGTATTTCTTGCATGGAGAAGCGGAGCAGTGCCGGTGCCTGTTTGAGTTGGACTGAGGTGCAGTACGACCTCGCAGATAGAGTCCGCCAGGCTTTAGAACTCGATCCGGGTTTGAAGCGCTACGCGGAGGAGGCTGGTGGTGGGTCGGATGCCCAGTTTCAGGTGCATGACGGGTTGCTGTGGAGGGGAGACCGTTTGTGTGTCCCCAAGGTGGGTGAGCTGCGCGATGAGTTGATGTATGAGGCGCATCGTACTAGGTATTCAGTTCATCCGGGGAGCACGAAGATGTACAAGGACATGAAGGTCCTTTTCTGGCGGCTGGGTATGAAGAGGGACATCGCTCACTACGTGGCCAAGTGCCACACTTGTGCGCTAGTGAAGGCGGAATGTCAGAAGCCCGGTGGCTTTTTGAAGTCATTACCGGTTCTAGAGTGGAAATTCGATGACGTTTCCATGGATTTCGTGCATGGGCTGCCGAGATCGCAGTGCGGGAACGATGCCATCTGGGTAGTCGTAGACTGGCTGACGAAGGTGGCGCACTTTATCCCCAACCGGAGGGATGACTTGGTGGAGAAGTTGGCGAAGCTGTATGTTGATACAATAGTACGATTGCACGGTGTTCCCCGTAGCATCGTCAGTGATCGAGATGGACGCTTTACTTCGAGCGACTGGAGGCTAGTCAACCGTCTATTGGGTACGAAGCTGCAGTTTAGCACGGCCTTTCATCCTCAGACGGATGGCCAAACTGAGCGTACCAATAGGACGATGGAGGACATGCTCCGGATGTGCGTCCTGGATTTCGGCAAGGGGTGGAAAGATCACCTCTTTCTTGTTGAGTTCGCGTACAACAACAGCTACCAGGCAAGTATTCAGATGGCGCCTTTCGAGGCCCTCTATGGCAGGAAGTGCCGCACTCCCTTAGCTTGGGCGGAAATGGGCGAGATGAAGCTCTTCAAGAGGAAAGACGTCGAATAGGCGACTTCAACGGTACGTATGATCCGGGAGAGGCTTTTGGTTGCGCAGGATAGGCAGGCGAAGTACTATAACGCCAAACACCGGAACGTGGAGTTCGCGGTTGGTGATTGGGTGTATTTGAAGATAAAGCCTTTCAAAGGAGTGTCGAGGATCTGACGCTTGAAGAAGCTGAGTCCGAGGTATGTAGGGCCATTCGAGATCACCGAGCGCATCGGCCAAGCAGCTTACCGACTTGCTTTGTCGACGGAGCTGAGTAGGCTGCATGACGCCTTCCATATCTCTGTGTTGAGGAAGGCGGTGCAAGAGCCCGATTCTGTGTTGGAGGCCATTAGTGTGCCAGTGGAGAATAGCCTAACTACCAAGGTGACTCCGGTTTGCATTATTGATGCCGACTTTCGGCAGTTGCGGAGAAAGACCATCAAGATGGTGAGAGTCTGTTGGGACAATTGTGGCCGCGAGGAACTCTCTTGGGAGCCAGAAGAGATCATGCGCGAGGAGTACCCTGACTTGTTTACTTAGGTATGACGAATTTCATTTCGTTGTTTGTGCTTTAAATTTCGGGACGAAATTTCTTTAAGGGGGAGAGAATTGTAACGCCTTAATTTTACAGAAAATGATTTTGGTCTGCGAATAGCGGTTTTGGGGTGCGGTTAGAGAGTGCGGTGTGCGGTTACGGAAGTGGGTCTGCGGATAGAAGGAATGGGTTAGGGTTTTGATAAAACCCCTAAAATCCATTCTCCCCTCTCCCGATCTCCCTTTCCCTCCTGATCCCTCTCGCTCTCATTCGCACAGGGCGCCGCTCCTCCTCTTCCCGATCTCCCTCCCCCTCCCGATCTCCCCTCCTCTCTCTCGATCCCTCTCTCGCCGTCGGCCTGGAGTAAGGAGGAGCAGCCCCCGAGCCCCCTTCTCCCTCTCTCGCCGTCGGCCTGGAGTAAGGAGGAGCAGCCCCCGAGCCCCCTTTTTCCCTCTCCCCGTCGGCCTGGAGCAAGGGCACCCGAATAGCCCTCTCCCTCTTCTCCCCTTCTCTTTCTTGTTCTGCTGCTGGAAGGAGAAGCCCGAGGAGACCTCTCCTCTCCCCCCCTCTCTTTTTCCCAGCCGCAGCCGGCTAGGAGAAGGCCGACCCCTTTTGGTCGGGTGTCGTTGTGTGCACGACTGTGGAGTTGGAGCTTGGCCGGCCAAGTGCGGGGACGAACTCACGTGGTCATTTCAGAACTCGTACCGGTGTGCGGTCCTTTCCCTCCGTGTAAAATCTCAGATCCATGGCTTCGAAGCGACGTCTAAGGGTAACGATCTCTTCTACCCTCATTTGGACGTGTCCTAGTCCTTTTTCGTGCATCGTTGAGGCCCCTACCCAAAAGGGTGAGGTCGTGGCCTCCGACAGGTCGATTCGTGTTATCCCCATCAAATCTTGCATACATGTAGAGTCCATGCGTGAAATGGACGTAGGTGCGCTGTGTGAAGCCCATCGGAGACGGTTCGTCCAGATTGGTGATGCTTTTTGATATTATGCGTGCCGGGGGAAACTCCGTGTTGATATCCTGCTTCGTAGGACTAGAGGGTGCTACTGCATGCGCATCAACGCCTGGGGGTGTGCCCCGGGAAGCACCCAAAGTTAGAACAGAAATGGAGTTTCTGTTCACTACCGTCGGCGTTAGCGTTATCGCCGGGCGGTAGCTCCCAGACTTGGTTCTGGTGATTTTGTGCGTTCTGAGGCAGTGGGAGTGCTACTGCATGTGCAGCAATGCCTGGGGGTGTGCCCCGGGAAGCACCCACAGCTAGAAGCCAAAATGGGGTTTCTGTGCGCTATCGCCAGGCGTTAGCGTTAACGTCGGCGATAGCTCCCAGACTGAGTTCTGGTGATGTTGTTGTGCCCACCTGTTGAGAGGACCTGAGGCCTGTGTGCCCGACCTGTGAGGGTGTCCTGGTGGATGACTTAGCGGCCCGTAGAGCCGGCTAATTGAGAATACCTGGGCTAAGGGGATGCCATACCCGCTTTTCGTGTTGTGCAACGAGAGCTGTGAACAACGGGCATTTGGCGAACCTGAAACCGCACCATTGCAGCACCTGATTAGTGAGTCTCGTACAACATGTCGGGAAGCAATGGGAAAGAGTCTTCGGACTACAGGATGTTCACAATTAAAAGCACGGGAGAGCCCTGGTATTCGGGCCACCGACTTTAGCCTCGAAGGGCAAAGCCATCGAGAATGGATGGTGGTGGAAGGCGGAGTACACCAAAGAGTGCCTGAGAGCATGAGACGTGGAGGCCATTCCCACGTTTGTGATTGTTGCATATGTATGAACTGTTGTGGGCTTTGCTAGTCGCACTCTTATATATATATATATATATATATATGCTGCTGAGGTTGTTTTGCAGGGATGGTTAGAACTGCCACCCCCTCGAAGGGGTGGGGTCGTTAAAATTTGGTCAGCTTTAGTTGACCGTTGCCCTGTTTTGCCACCGTTTTTGGTGGGCTTGTTGTACAGGTGCTGGACCGAGCAGGAACATAGCGGGCTCATAGCGGGCTGAAGCCCTTGTGCTGCTGCGGCCCTTGAAGGCCTTTTGATGTTCTTTTGCTTTTCATGTATGGCCGGCCTGCGCGCCGATGTTGGTAAATTGTAAGGTCGCCGTGCCTCTTTTATTGTGTAAAACATTTTATTCCTATTAATAGAAGTGGACATACCCGGGTTCGGGTTTTGGTGGTTTATATATCTTGTCTCTCTCTTTTGCTTCCGCATAGAATGCTCTGAGTTAGGTTCGTTGTTTAGAGTTGAATGATATTCCTTATTGTGACGTTCCCGTTCGTTTTGTTGTATATGGCGTGGGGCCCCGGCCGGACCTTCTGTCATATGCTTCTTAACGGATGGGGGTGATACAATTTTTCTTCTTGGATGTTGGCGTTTGGAGGACGAGACACAAGTGGTGCTGGAACTTACTACGTGGGCGAATGGAGGGCGATTTGAGCCGAGTAGTGAGAGGTTCACGTTACCGACCTAGGGGATGTCGTTGATAGTCGCAGTGAAAGGCAGGCGCTTCGAACCATTTGTGAGCCCGAGGGGGCAGAGCATGGAGACGCTGCAACCTACTGCGGGTAGAAGGGCAGACCCATTGTAACTTTGCTTGGCCGATCATCAAGGGGGGCAGGCCCCTGACGATGGCAGGCGGAGGTCTGGCGACCTTACCTATTGTAACTTGGCAGGGACCGATCGTCAAGGGGGGCAGGCCCCTGACGATGGCAGGCGGAGGTCTGGCGACCTTACCTATTGTAACTTGGCGGGGACCGATCGTCAAGGGGGGCAGGCCCCTGACGATGGCAGGCGGAGGTCTGGCGACCTTACCTATTGTAACTTGGCGGGGACCGGTCGTCAAGGGGGGTAGGCCCTTGAAGATGGCAGGCGGAGGTCTGGCGACCTTACCTATTGAAACTTGGCAGGGACTGATTGTCAAGGGGGGCAGGCCTCTGACGATGGCAGGCGGAGGTCTGGCGACCTTACCTATTGTAACTTGGCAGGGACCGATCGTCAAGGGGGGCAGGCCCCTGACGATGGCAGGAGGAGGTCTGGCGACCTTACCTATTGTAACTTGGCGGGGACCGGTCGTCAAGGGGGGCAGGCCCTTGAAGATGGCAGGCGGAGGTCTAGCGACCTTACCTATTGAAACTTGGCAGGGACCGATCGTCAAGGGGGCAGGCCCCTGACGATGGCAGGCGGAGGTCTGGCGACCTTACCTATTATAACTTGGCAGGGACCGATCGTCAAGGGGGGCAGGACCCTGACGATGGCAGGCGGAGGTCTGGAGACCTTACCTATTGAAACTATGTTATCTGAAATATATGAAGTTAATGAAATCAGAAAGTAATTCGCAGGAACCACGTGTAGAAGTTAAATCACACGTCTTTATTGAATGCTGATATAGCCGGCATGAAGGAGAGGAGGTCCAAGTACAACTTGGTGAACAGGGAGGGAGCTTTCTCCTGGTGCGATTACTTGTAGGGGTTGCCCCCCAGTCTTTCTAGGCAAGCGGGCGGCCGATCTCTCGCTCTCCCAGGTGTCATCAACCGATTTAATGTTTTGCTTCACAAGAATCTTTTCAGAAGTCCTTGTCGAATAAGACGTTCGATTTCCTTCTTTAGCTTTGTGCAATCTTCTGTGTCATGCCCGCATCCGCGGTCGAACTCATAGTATTGTGATTGGTCTCCTTTGTTTGGAGCGATCGACTTAGGCCTATGAAGCGCCACCTTATCTTCGATTGCGTAAAGTATGTTTGTTCTGGAGGTATTGAGGGGCGTGTTTCTCTGGCGCTGCCGAGGTTGTGGGTTGACGTGACGTTCATTGCTCCTCCCGAAGGCTGATGAAGCCTCTTGTTCCCTTTGCCTTTTCATGCCTCTGTCAAACTGCAGTTTATGTGCTTCGATTGCTTCGTCGGCAGTGATCTGAGCGTCGATCCGTTGAATGAGATCGGGGTAGCTGGGTGCAGTCTCCCGTATTAATGCAGAGTGGAAGCCACCAGGGCGGAGCCCTGCGAGTAAAAACCCTCGCAGGAGCTCTGGTTTTGCTCCAGGAATTTGTCGTGCCTCAGCGGTGAAACGACGGAAGAAATCTTTAAGGGTTTCCCCTTCGCTTTGACGGATCCCGGACAGGTGGGAGGGATCTTTAACTATCCGTCGGCTAGCGATGAACTGGTCTGTGAATTATTGAGTCAGCTCTGCGAAATCCCTGATTACTCCCTCCCCCAAGGATAGGAACCAGGTGCGAGCATGTCCTTTCAAAGTTGCCGGGAATGCCTGACACAGCAGTGAATCTGTGGCATTACAGAGTTGCATCATGATCGTGAAGTGTCTAACGTGCTCTGATGGGTCGCTCGCTCTGTCGTATGTCTCAATCTTTGGGAGCTTGAAGCCAGGGGGATTGGATGTGCCAGAACCTCAGGTACAAATGGTGAGCGACAATGGAGAGGGCGAGGGGCCAAAGCGGCACGCTGCGTTGCTCGTTCGTGCTCTTCAAATATTATGTGACAGACTTCTTCACGTGTGAGCCTCCCATCTGCAGGCTCATGGCCTGTCGCTTCAGGGAAGTTGCGGTGATACTGAGTTTCTGGACTTCTATCAGGATGGGCCACACGGTCTTGGGCATTCGTACTGGAGAGCTCTCCTTCGGGTTTGCTGATAAGCGAGTGGAGGGGAGCCAAATCAGCATGCCCCCCCCCCCCCCCGGATTGATTCTTCACTTGTGCGGATGGCTTTTCCTGCCATGATCTCTAGTCACAAGTACCGTTGTGCAACAGATACTGTCTTCATAGTCTTCTTCAAGCTTTGGGGGAACTCGATTCCCACAGACGGCGCCAAACTGTTGTGGTCCACTCAAGGCTCCGGTAGATCGGTCTAGATTGGACCGTCTTAGCCCGGGAGCGTTTGAGCGCGCAAATAGTCACAGAAAAAGAGAAAGCTAACAAGACAATTTGTTTAACGTGGAAAACCCGTCAACTGGGTGAAAAACCACGCGGCCGGGTCTGTGCCGACCGAAACCTCCACAATTTGTTGGTTGTTGTACAAAGCTACTTTAAGGGACTCGAGGGCGACAGGCCGCCTCTCGTTACAATTGTTGAGAGAGAGATTATCGGAGGGTGACAAGCCACCGCTCCTGGAGCTAAGACTTTTGTCTGATGCAGAGGGGGATGCTGCGCTCTAAGCGCTCTGGAGACTTTGACTACTGCTTGAAGGTTGGATTGATGTGTTCTGTGCGACTTTGTTTCTGCGGCTTGCCTCTTGTTGCGCGGGAGGAGCCTGGAGTGATGATCTTGAGTGCACGGAGTGCTTGGATCGGTCTTGAGAGCGAAGTGCACGTAGGCGCGCTTGGAGCGGTCTTGAGAGCGGAGCGCACGGAGGCACACTTGGAGCGGTCTTGAAAGCGGAGCGCACGGAGGCGAGCTTGGAGCGGTCTTGAGAGCGGAGAGCACGAAGGCGCGCTTGGAATGGTCTTGAGAGCGGAGCGCACGAAGGCGCGCTTGGAATGGTCTTGTGAGCGGAGCGCACGGAGGCGCGCTTGGAGCAGTCTTGGGAGCGGAGCGCATGGAGGCGCGCTTGGAGCGGTCTTGCGAGCGGATAGCACGGAGGCGCGCTTGGAACGGTCTTGAGAGCGGGGCGCGCGGAGGCGCTCTTGGAGCAGTCTTGGGAGCGCAGCGGACGGAGGTGCGCTTGGAGCGGTCTTGCGAGCGGAGCGCACGGAGGTGCCCTTGGAGAGATCTTGAGAACGGAGCGCATGGAGGCGCGCTTGGAGCGGTCTTGAGAGAGGAGCGCACGGAGGCGCGCTTGGAGCGGTCTTGGGAACGGGGCGCACGGAGGCGCGCTTGGAGCGGACTTGGGAGCTCAGCGCACGGAGGCGCGCTTGGAGCGGTCTTGCGAGCAGAGCGCACGGAGGCACGCTTAGAGCGGTCTTGAGAGCGCAGCGCACAGAGGCGCGCTTGGAGCGGTCTTGAGAGCGGAGCGCACGGAGGCGCGCTTGGAGCAGTCTTGAGAGCGGAGCGCACGGAGGCGCGCTTGGAGAGGTCTTGAGAGCGGAGCGCACGGAGGCGCGCTTGAGCGGTCTTGAGAGCGGAGCGCACGGAGGCGCGCTTGGAGCAGTCTTGAGAGCGGAGCGCACGGAGGCGCGCTTGGAGCGGTCTTGAGAGCGGAGCGCACGGAGACGCGCTTGGAGCGGTCTTGAGAGCGGAGCGCACGGAGGCGCGCTTGGAGCGGTCTTGAGAGCGGAGCGCACGGAGGCGCGCTTGGAGCGGTCTTGAGAGCGGAGCGCACGGAGGCGCGCTTGGAGCGGTCTTGAGAGCGGAGCGCACGGAGGCGCGCTTGGAGCGTTCTTGAAAGCGGAGCGCACGGAGGCGCGCTTGTGAGCGCGGAAGAAAGAGGCGCGCTTGTGAGCGCGCTAGGAAGAGGTGCGCAAGAAAGAGGCGCGCTTGTGAGCGCGCTTGGAAGTGGCGCGCAAGAAAGAGGCGCGCTTGTGAGCGCGCTAGGAAGAGGCGCGCAAGAAAGAGGCGCCCTTGTGAGCGCGCTAGGAAGAGGCGCGCTTGTGTGCGCGCAAGGACGAGGCGCGCTGGTGAGCGCGCAAGGAGGAGGCACGCTTGGGAGCGCGCAAGGAGGAGGCGCGCTTGGGAGCGCGCAAGGAGGAGGCGCGCTTGGGAGCGCGCAAGGAGGAGGCGAGCTTGGGAGCGCGCAAGGAGGAGGCGCGCTTGGGAGCGCGCAAGGAGGAGGCGCGCTTGGGAGCGCGCAAGGAGGAGGCGCGCTTGGGAGCGCGCAAGGAGGAGGCGCGCTTGTGAGCGCGCAAGGAAGGAGGAGAGAGAAAATCCGTAGCAGGATTTCTCCGGGAGAGAAGAGGATCCAAAAAGAGAAGCCCTGGGGTCTTATTTATAGCTTTTGAGGGTGGCACTTTCGTAATTAAATGGGTTGTTAGGGTGGTTATGGTGGTTATCCGGCTACCCGCACACCATAACCAATTTATGTGATATACACATAATCATTATGAATATAGTTATGCGCACACCAGTTTGTATAGTTTTGTGGTGATATGTATTCGTATGACGGATATAGTTATGTGCACACCATAACCATATTATTTGCTATAAGCAGACCGTATTGAAGGATTTTACTATTTACACCCCCCCCCCCCATATTGTAGGATCTTACTATTTGCACCTCATGATAAGGGATTTTACTATTTGCACCTCATAATGGGGGATTTTTACTATTTGCACCCACAAGTTGGAGGATTTTACTATTTGCAACCCCATGATGGGGGAATTAAATATTAGCACCCCCATGCTGGAGGATCTTGCTATTTGCACCTCATGATGAGGGATTTTACTATTTGCACCTCATAATGGGGGATTTTTACTATTTGCACCCACATGTTGGAGGATTTTACTATTTGCAACCCCATATTGGAGGATTTTACTATTTGCAACCCCATATTGAAGGATTTTACTATTTGCACCCCATGATGGGGGAATTAACTATTTGCACCCCCATGCTGGAGGATTTTACTATTTGCACCCACATGTTGGGTGGTTACGGGGCTAGTGAGGTTTCTTTTGATAACCACACACCCATGAATGTGGTGTGATTAGCGCCTTCAAGGAGACCCTATCAAGCGTAATTAAAATTAACTAAAAAGAGAACATTGAAAAGAGGAAAACAAAACTTGAAATAGCTTGCTAAAAATTAAGGTTAAATTCAATTCAAAGCTTGCGAAAATCGAGAACAACTAAATATTTGATAAAGGAAGGAATAAGAAAAAGAGAAAAGGAGAGAAGAAGAGATTTTTGCATAAGTGAAAGGAAAATTAACATTTCATTACCATGAAAAAGAGAACATTACATAAATTGAAAACTAAATTACATTGCATGAAATTAAAGCTAAGCTACCTTGCATGGAAGAGAAAAACAAGACATTAAAAAGGAAATAAGAAAATTACATGAAATTAAATCTAACCCTAAAACATGAAGAAATAAGGAAAACTATACAAGAACAACCCAAATGGGCAGGGGGAAGGGAGAGGAATGTTGGAGGGGAGCCTCTGAATTTATAGGAAAAATTTCCAGGTTACACGCCCTCGGTCACGGGCGTGACCTAGGGCGTGTAATATTTGTTCTGCACGGCTGCGACATCGGCGTGGGTCTTGCGTGACTGTGTCGCAAAAACTGACATTACACGCCCGTGTAACTTTGGTCACGGGCATGTACCTGGGCGGTGCCATCAATGCGTCGTGGGCTTGAGTGCGGCGCTGCAGCAAAAAGTGATCACGCGCAAAAGGTCACGGGTGTGACTCATGGGTCACGGGCGTGACTGCAGTCAACTCCATTAATGAGGCATGGGCTTGAATTCGGCGCAGCAGGGAGCAGGGATCACGCGGGAAGTCACGGGCGTGACTCTTTGGTCACGGGCGTGACTTGGGCGTGTACTTGGGCGGCTTCATCAATGCGGCGTGTCAGAGCACGTTCGTCGAACTCAGCTCAGATTTCGTTGAATGCAGGGACGGAGAGCGTTCGTCGAACGGAGCTCAGATTTCGTCGAACGCAGCGGCAAAGAACTTTCGTCGAACGCAGCTCAAATTTTGTCAAACGCGGTGGCAGAGAACTTTCGTCGAACGCAGCTCAAATTTCATCGAACGCAGTGGCAATTTTGTCGAACGCAGATCTTTAGGTTACATGCCCTTGGTCACGGGCGTGACTGAGGTCGTGACTTGTGATTTTCTCCAATCTTTCCCAAAATTCTGCAAAAATAAAAGTAAACTATATTTAGAATAGAAATTATAAAAGAAGTGATTTTAAACTAAAATATAAATAATATTTGCAATTTTAAATTAAAACTAAACTAAATACTATAATTAAAATAAGCATAAATACTACTCATCAAGAGCAGCTTTCAGATCCTCTGTTCTATGAGATGGAGAGCAGTAGTTGTTTCTTCTCTATGTGTGCTCTATTAGGGTTCCTTAGGAAGAAGAAGAAGAGGAAACTCAATAGAACAATATTTTCGATTGTGATAAGTGATCTGTCCTTCTCTTTCTTCTCTTGCCTTTTATTGTACACAAATAGATTTGAATTTGTTTCCATTTCTAGTAAGACTTGAAAAGGTATTCTGCTCTGGACAATCTCTTTCTTCCCTTCTTTAATTCCCGACCCGTTCACCAACATTATGCATATTTCCAAGAAAGTTTTTGTCCTCTTTAGTTCTTCTTTCTATTTGAGGCAAATAATGAGTCATTGGAGAACGGTCTTGAGTGAGGTGGGCCATGAGAGAGGGTCCAAAATGACAGTTGAAAAGGTTTCCCTTTTCAGACTGTATTCGACGTAGCATTGAGTTCTCTTCCTCTCTTATCAACGCACCTTTGAGTTCTTATAGGAGTAGCTTCGAATCATCCTTGCTCTGATTGAACTCTGCTAATCGACGTTGCGTCGATACCTTATCGACGTAACCGTCGAGTTGATAGCATGGCTCTGAACTTCATTATCTGCGTTGAGATGAAGTCGACGTTGCGTCGACTTTAGATGGCTTCGACAGATACTTCCTTCTGCGCTGAGTTGAAGTAGAAGCTGCATCGACTTCTCAAAGAACTTCGACAGGTTTATAGTCTCTACGTCGATATCTATTCGACGTAACATTGACTTGAATTACTTCGACAGAAGGGTGAGCCACTTGAAATTCTAGCCAGAGTAGCATTGACATTAACTCGATGTTGCGTCGAATTCTATTCGACACAAATGTTAACTTTGCCCAATTTTGCTTTTCGTGATGTGGTCTTGCACCCTAGGTTGAGGGTGACATCCGAAGACATCTAATGACCAGATAACCCTTACTATACAATGGGTAATTTTTTCTAAGAGATAAAATCACTTTGTAGGTAATTTGTTAAGTTAAATCAAAGGGGGTTTTCCCAACAGAAATTGCTCCTCCCGTGAGGGGAGGAGCGGCCGGTGAGGCCGGCGGCCGGGAAGAGGGCTCCCGGTTGGTGGTTGGGTGGCCAAATGGTCGCCCAACCTTGGCAGTGGGGAGGACGCCCCCGGAGGGGCGGAGACCGAGATCCGGCAGCCAAATGGCCACCCTATCTGGGTGAGCTGGAGGCTGCCCAGACGAGTGCGGCGGCTGAGATCGGGCGGCCAAGTGGCTGCCCGACCTGGGTGAGAGGGAGGTCGCCCCCGGCGGGGGAGGCGACTGATATCGGGCGACCAAATGGTCGCCCGACCTTGGCGAGAGGGAGGCCGCCCCCTGCAGGGATGACTGCTGAGATCGGGCGGCCAAGTGGCCGCCCGATTTGGGTGAGAGGGAGGTCGCCCCCGGCGGGGGCGGAGGCAGAGATCGGGCTGCCAAATGGCCGCCCGATCTGGGAGAGTGGGAGGCCGCCCCCGGTGGGGGCGGTGGCCAAGATCGGGCGGCCAAGTGGCTGCCCGATCTGGGGGAAGGGGAGGCTGCCCCCAGCGGGGGCGGCGGCGATGGCTGTGATAGCGGCGATGGCTGCGATGGCGGCAATGGCTGCGATGGCGGCGATGGTGGCGATAGCGGCGACGGTTATGTTACAGGTAGTTATGTCGTTTGTGGGGGATCTTTAGATAACTGACTCCTCATGGATGAGGTGGGGTTAGCGCCTCTAAAGAGGCCCAATCATTTGCCCCCAAGTCCCCGCAGCTTCGAGCTGAAGCAAATGGATGGCGGGAACTTCTACTTAAAATCTGGACACCTTTTGTTCGTGAAGAATCGAGCAACTCCTTGACCCTTCAGGTAGCGAGGCATTGTTCTCAGGGTAAGTTGATGCAGTGGTGCTCCTCATTAGTTGTGGAGCATGTTGATGTTTGAAAGTGACAGTATAGGATACCGGAAGGTCAGAGGGTGGAGTTCCCCTGTACGGCGGCGTTGACGCATTGTTGAGATATAGCCGAGTTTGATATTGGAGGTCTTTTCAAGAGTGAGAGAGGGGCTCTGGTGTTGATGTGGATGAGGCGTGGCTCCGCGTTTGTTGTTTCTTTGCAAATTGTACTTTATTTGCGGAGCTTTGGTCGCCCCTTGAGCGTTGCTTGATTGTTTGTCTACTATTTTAGTTTTGAGTACTTGCTTGTGATAGTAGAGCTTTCGTGGTGTTGGGACCGACGTTTGGCGCGGTGAACTATCTTTTGCTTCTTTTAATATTGGCGGTTGGAGGACGAGTCCCAGGTGGTGCTGGAACCTACTAGGCGGGCGAAGGGTGGACGCTTCGAGCCGAGTAGTGAGAGGTCCAGATTACCAAACTGGGGGATGTCGTTGATCGTGGCGGTGAAGGGAGGACCTTTGAACCTGGGCGACCGTGAGTGGGGCAGGCCCTGGCGGCTTCATGACCTACTGCGAGGAGAAGGACTGACCTTCGATCGACGACTGAGATCGGGCAGCCACATGGCCGCCCAATCTGGGAGGTTGTTGTGAGCGTGCTGCCCGGAGCCAGTTGCTGATGGAGGATGTTGATTTGACCTTACCCATCGTAATTTGGCAGGGGTTGACCGCCAAAGGGGGAAGGCCCTTGGCGATGGTAGGCAGAGGTCTGACAACCTTACCTATTGTAACTTTGTTATAACTCGGTGAATGGGGAGGTAGATTTATCCTGGCGAATCTACTTTTAGGGGTTGCCACCAGTCTTTCCTGGCAAGCAGTCGGCTGATTTCTCGGCGGCCCCGGTGGCGTCAACTGATTTAATGCTTTGCTTCACAAGAACCTTCTCAGAAGCCTATGTCGGATAAGACGCTCGATTTTTTACTTTAGCTTGGTGCAATCTTCTATCTCGAGCCCGCGTCAGCGGTGGAACTCACAGTGTTGTGATTGGTCTCCTTTGTTTGGAGCGATCAGCTTGGGCCTATGAAGCACCACCTTATCTTGGATGGCGTAAAGTATGTTGACCCTGGAAGTGTTGAGGTGGTGTGATTCTGATGTTGTTGTTGAGGAGTAGATTTACCCTTATTATACCTCTGTATATCCATGCTTTGCAGTATTTGTACTTTTGCATTTGTATTGACGTTGCATGCAACTGTTGCGGCGCTCTGAACGCTTTCTTGTGCTTTGAGTGTCATAGATTACTCTATTTTTGGAGTGTTGCTCATGTTGCTCTTTTGGCTTTTGTATTTTTGGTACTTTGACCTTGTTTGTTACTTAGATTCCAGCGTCGCTATCGTGCAGCAGGCTGCGTATAACCGGTGGATCTGATCCCTGACGGCGTCATAACCTACTACGAGGGTGAAGGAAGGACCCTTCAAGCCGAGGTAGTGTGGTCAAGTCTGTCATGCTACTGTTTCTACGTGACCAGGGGATCTGATCCCTGACGACGTTGTAACCTACTACAAGGGCGAAGGGCGGACCCTTCGAACTGAGGTAGTGTGGTCAAGTCCGTCGTACTGCGGCTTAATGGTAGCGGAGCAGGCTGTCCCTGGACGGCGTCGTACCCTACTGCGTGGGGGAAGGGCGCAACTATGAGCCGAGGAATTGAGGGCAAGGCCACCGCGCTGCGGGTTGCGCATGACCGGGGGATCTGATCCCTGACGACGTCATAACCTACTACAGGGGAGAAGGGCGGACCCTTCGAGCCGAGGTAGAGTGGTCAAGTCCAGCGTGTTGTGGTCTGCGCATAACTGGGGGATCTGATCCATGACGACGTCGTAACCTACTACGAGGGCGAAGGGCGGACCCTTCGAGCTGAGGTAGTGTGGTCAAGTTCGTCGTGCTGCGGTTTCTGCATGACCAGGGGATCTGATCCCTGACGACGTCGTAACCAACTACAAGGGTGAAGGGCAGACCCTTCGAACTGAGGTAGTATGGTTAAGTTCGTCGTGCTGCGGCTTGATGGTAGTGGAGCAGGCTGTCCCCGGATGGTGTCGTACCCTATTGTGTGGGCGAAGGGCGGAACTTCGAGCAGGGGCATTGAGGGAAAGGCCACTGCGCTGCGAGTTGCGCATGACCAGGGGATCTGATCCCTGACGACATCGTAACCTACTACAGTGGCGAAGGGTGGACCCTTCGAGCTGAGGTAGTGTGGTCAAGTCCGTCGTGATGCGGGCTTGATGGTTGTGGAGCAGGCTGTCCCTGGACGACATCATACCCTACTAAGCAGGCGAAGGGCGGACCTTTGAGCCGGGGCAATAAGGGCAAGACCACCGCGCTACAGGGTTGCACATGACCGGGGGATCTGATCCCTGACGACATTGTTACCTACTACTTGGGCGAAGGGCGGACCCTTCGAGCCGAGGTAGTGTGGTCAAGTACGTCATGCTGCGGTCTGTGCATAATCGGGGGATCTGATCCCTGACGACGTCGTAACCTACTACGAGGGAGAAGGGCGGACCATTCGAGCCGAGGTAGTGTTGCAAAGTCCGTCGTGCTGCGGTTTCTGCGTGACCGGGGGATCTAATTCCTGACGACATTGTAACCTACTACAAGGGAGAATGGTGGACCATTCGAACTGAGGTAGTGTGGTCAAGTCCGTCGTATTGTGGCTTGATGGTAGCAGAGTAGGCTGTCCCTGGACGGAGCCGTACCCTACTGCGCGGGAGAAGGGCAAACCTTCGAGCCGGACATTGAGGGAAAGGCCACCACGTTGTGGGTTGCGCATGACTGGGGGATCTGATCCCTGATGATGTCATAACCTACTAACGGGGCGAAGGGAGGACCCTTTGAGCCGAGGTGGTGTGGTCAAGTCCGCTGTGATGCGGTCTGCGCATGCCCAGGGGAACATGACGATGGAGTGGGTTGTACTTGCTGCTGATGAGAACTCGGGGTCCTCTTCTTGGTTGTCTTCTGGGGCTTGACGCGGAGGCGGAGGAGGTGCACTAACTGGTGCAATGGGTTCTACAGGATCCCTAGCCGCCCCAATGTTCCTTATGAGGTTCAGCATTTCAACTTATTGTTCCTCTTTTTGAACCATTCGTCATGCCAACGTGATCGCCGGTGCGACTACCGTTTCTTCCAACTGGGGGTGCGGTGATGAGGGAATGAGAAGAATCGGGTCCATCGTGCCCTTCGCGGGCCGATCCTTGGGTGGTATGAATGCTTGTCCTTGCCATGTCTCTAGTCACGAGTATCGCTGGGTGAATGATACTGTCTTCCGAATCTTTAGAGTTTTGGGGAACTCGTTCCCACAGACGGCGCCAAACTATTGCGGTCCAATCAAGGCTCCGATAGATTGGACAAAATTGAACCGTCTTAGCTCGGGAGCATTCGAGCGTGCAAATAGTCACAGAAAAGGGATAGCTGGTAAGACAATTTTTTTAACGTGAAAAACCCGTCAACTGGGTGAAAAATCACGCGGTCAGGTCTGTGCCGACCAAAGCTTCCACTATTTGTTGGTTGTTGTACATAATTATTTTGAAGAACTCGAGTGCGACAGACCGCCTCTCATTACAATTGTTGAGAGAGAGGTGCTCGGAGGGTGAGAAGCCACCACTCACAGAGCCAAGTCTTTTGTCTACTGCAGAGGGGAATGTTGCGCTCTTAGTGCTTTAAAGATTTTTACTACAGATGAAGGTTGGATCGATGTGCTATGTGCGCTTTTGTCTCTACGGCTTGTCTCCTGCAGCGCGATAAGAGTTTAGAGTACTGTTCTTGATGGTGGCTGGCATGCTAATTCTTGAGTGCATGGAGGCGCGCTAGTTCTTGAGCGCACAGAGGCGCGCTTGGAGCGGAGCGCACGGAGGTGCGCTTGGAGCGGAGCGTACGGAGGTGCGCTTGGAGCGGAGCGTATGGAGGCGCGCTTGGAGCAGAGCGCATAGAGGCGCTCTTGGAGCGGAGCACGCGGAGGCACGCTTGGAGCGGAGCGCACAGAGGCGCTATTGGAGCGGAGCACACGGAGGCACGCTTGGAGCGGAGCGCACAGAGGCGCTCTTGGAGCGGAGCACACGGAGGCCCGCTTGTAGCGGAGCGCACAGAGGTGAGCTTGGAGCGATCTTGAGAGTGAAGCGCACGGAAGCGTGCTTGGTGCATTTTTTAGAGCGGAGCGCACGGAGGCGCGCTTGGAGCGGGGCGCAGGGAGGCGCTCTTGGAGCGGAGCACACGGAGGCGCGCTCGAAGCGTAGCGTAGGGAGGCACGCTTGGAGCAGCGTGCATGGAGGCGCGCATGGAGAGGAGCGCATGGAGGCGCGCTTGGAGCTGCTTTAAGAGAGGAGCGCGTGGAGGCGCTCTTGGTGCAGAGTAGGTGGATGCGCGCTTGGAGTTGCTTTAAGAGCGGAGCGCACGGAGGCGCTCTTGGAGCGGCTTTGAGTGCGGAGCGTGCAGAGGCGCTCTTGGAGCGGCTTTGAGAGCAGAGCGCGTAGAGGCCCACTTGGAGCGGAGCGAGCGGAAACGTGCTTGGAGTGGAGCTCGCGGAGGTGCGCTTGGATCGGAGCGCCTGGAGGCGCCCTTCTAGCAGCTTTGAGAGCGGAGCGCACATAGGCGCCCGTGGAGCAGCTTTGAGAGCGGAGCGCACGGAGGTGCGCTTGGAGCGGCTTTGAGAGCGCAGCGGGCGGATGCGCTCTTGGAGAGGCTTTGAGAGGGCAGCGTGCGGAGGCGCGCTTCGAAGCACTGAGGCGCGCTTGGAGCGGAGCGCACGAGGAAGAGGCGCGCGCGAGAGCGCGCACAGAAGAGGCGCGCGCGGGAGCGCGCACAGAAGAGGCGCGCGCGGGGGAGCGCAAGGTAGAGGCGCGCACGGGAGCGCGAAAAGGTAGAGGCGCGCGCGGGAGTGCGAAAAGGCAGAGGCGCGCAAGGGAGAGGCGCGCGCGGGAGCGCGCAAGAGAGAGGCGCGCACGGGAGCGCGCAAGGCAGTGGCGCGCGCGGTAGTGCGCAAGGCAGAGGCGCGTGTAGGAGAACGCAAGGCAAAGGCGCGTGCGGGAGCGCGCAAGGCAGAGGCGCGTGCGGGAGCGTGCAAGGGCGAGGCGCGTGCGGGAGCGCGAAAAGAAGAGGCAATGGAGAGAGGAAATCTTAGGAGGGGCAAATAGAAAATTCGTAGGAGGAGAGAGAAAATGTGCAAGAGTATTTTCCCGAACCCACTAAGATCCTCTAAATGAAGGGGAATGAGGTCTATTTATAGATTTTATGAGGGTTATCCTGGTAAATTCCTCGGGTAATTACCGGACGGATGCATAGGAACACTCCGTTTAGAGCACGCGGATCACCAATTTTAAACAAATGACAAGACCGCACTCGGACGATTTGGGCTAAACGGAAGAGAAACCGGTCCGCCGCGAGGGGAGGAGCGGCCGGCGTGGCCGGCGGCCGGGAAGAGGGCTCCCGGCCGGTGGTTGGGCCGCACAACTTTGGTAGCGGGGAGGCCGCCCCCGGAGGGGCGGCGGCCGAGATCGGGCGCCCAATCTAGGCGAGAGGGAGGCCGACCCCGGCGGGGGCTGCGGCCAAGATCAGACGAAGGATATCTTTATATTTATTTTTACTGTGTAATACGCATACAATGAAAGATTTATTTAGATTTAAGTAGTATTGAATTATTTTGATAATATAATTTGTTTGCTTTATTTAGTTAATAAAATCAGACGAAGGATATCATTTTTTGATAGAATTCTATGTATTAATTGTTGGTTCAGTCTAGGCGATCTCAACTATTTTTCAATTTTGTATGCACTCTCCATCTGACACTGCCACCGCCGACTAAAAATGCCATTAGTTATCATTGCAGTTTTATGCACAACCTACATCAGTGTTTACTCCCAAATTCTTGTTCACAACACATGCTGATCCTGATAAATTGAGCTTTAAGATAAAGAAAATAATTTGTGACATTTCACCCAACTTTTCCAACTGCCACCAATTCTAGCAACGTTGTAGATAATGACAAAAGAACGGTTGTCCGCTGTGATGGCTTTCCGACGCTGGATCATGGCTATCGAATTTAAAATCTGGCCTACCGACAACCACGCGGCCTCCGAATCTTGGGCGTGAATTAATTAAGGTAATTGATAATCATGCACCTTATACGGCTATTTGTACCTCTTTTATTTTAAAAAATAAGACATTATTATTGTTGCGGGTCGCTTAGGGCTCTTGGTAAACCGGTTTACTTGAAGCACCTTAGCTCGGGAGCGAACCAAGCGCGCAAACAGTCAATTTGAGATTTGTTGATTACACTGGGACTTTTTAGCGTGGAAAACCCGGAAAGGGTAAAAAACCACGTGGCCGGAGCTGTGCCGACCAAACTTCCACTATCTTCTGAGGGGTTACAATTAGAGATTTAGAAGTCGAGCGCGACAGGCCGCTGCTCGTTACAATATCAGAGAGAGAAAGAGAGAGAGAGAGAGAGAGAGAGAGAGAGAACGCTCCGAGGGCGACAGGCCACCTCTCGGGAAAAACTAAGTCTTTTCCTTTCGAGAACGGTAGAGAACGAAAGTGAGAAAGCCTTGTCCGCTTTCGTGGAAATGAAAGTGAGAAAGCCTTGTCCGCTTTCGTGGAGACGAAAGTGAGAAAGCCTTGTCCGCTTTCGTGGAGACGAAAGGGAGAAAGTCTTGTCCGCTTTCGTGAAGACGGAAAACTTCAAGTCCGCGAAGGAGATCTTCAAGCGCCGAAGGAGAAATCCGTGGAAATCTTCAAGGAGCTTTCTCTGAGCATTCAGGCCGGATCCCCTCAAATGAAGCCCAGGGGGTCCTTTTATAGCTTTGGCCGGGGTAGCCCGGTAATTTTGCCGTTGTAACCACCATAACCACCTGGGAGGACGAATCATATTTTCCGGTTCAGAGCCCACGGATCACCATTTTTCGTAAATGACTATCCTGCCCTTCGAGGAAAGGCGACAAGCTGTTCCTGAAAAGTGAGAAACTGAAAAGACAAAAAGTGAGCGAGCCGAGTCGGAAAAGTGAGCGTGCCCGAAATGTGAGCATGCTAGAAAGACAAAAAGTGAGCGAGCCGAGTCGGAAATATGAGAATGCTCCGAGCGGAACCCGGAGCCCGAAAAGCGGGCGGCGAGCCGGAAGAGGGGGGACTCCCCCCAACTTAGCTACGGGGGAGAGCGGTTCGACCGCCCCTGAAGGCGGGCGCGGCGCGGCCGCGCCCGAGGGAGGGGGGGCGACTCCCCTTGGCCGCACCCCAAAGGGGGGGGGGGGGGGGGGGGAAGCCCTCGTCCGACCTTGTACCCGTGCTCCGACTTCTTGACACTGCCAGTCGACTGAGCTCCTCAATAGCAACGATGATGGGGTTGGCGCACTGTATGACATCTGATAAAAGGGAGTCGGTGGTGGCGGAGACGAGCACCTCCGCCCAAGTGTTTCCGGGTACGTCATCTATGCGGTGGAGACGAAGGTGTTGAGGGCTTCAATAAAGAAAGCGTGGTGCCGAATGGTAACTCCGATCTTTAGGTACTGCTTCCAGGGACAACATAAGCTGTTTTTGTTAGATGACAAGCTCAGCAATGACGTTTGGTCCACCTCGCCACCCCACCCGTTGTCGTCGCCGCTCTCTTATTTCTCCTTCACCGGATTAGTCTCCAATACTGAGTCAAAGCAGAGTAAAAATGGGAACTCGCCGGCCGGAAATGCACGTAGAGGCGGGGTAGTGGGCTGTCAAAACCTTCGCAAGTCACGGCTGGGGGCGTGAACAAGAGAGGGGAGAGTTGCGTCTGTGGGGTTACATTTAGGAATTTTTTTGAGTTATAAAAACATTTTTTTTTTTTTGAAATGTAGAGATAGAAATAGCCATTATCAATCACCTTAATTAATATGTGAAAATACAATAATTTTAGTAGCTACCTTCCTCACCAACTACCTCACCAGCCACAGAAAATACGTGCTTGGATTTGATTGGGTCCCACAAGAGCTCGTAAATTTTCAAAGCGGGCTCCACGCGCAAGTTTGTTGGCCACGGAGGAGTGGGCCCAAGACCGAGACGATGCATAAACATAAATAAGCGCTGGAAAGGCACGTGTGGCAGGAAGCCGAGGCGTATGACTCCCTAGTCGGCACCGCTTGACGACAGCTGTCAACCTCTGCAATCTTCCCGTGTCTCTCGTGGAATCCGCTTATCCGTCCATAAGCCTCTGTTTGGGACAGCTTATGCTGATGAACAAGCTGCTGATTGAAAAGTGATGATTAAATATAGATTTTATAAAAGCAATTATCAATAAGCAGTGAACTGTTTGGATAGTTTGTCTATAAGTGCTTATATAAAGTTTCATTCAACCATAAGGACCCGTTTGTTTGGACGAGTTTTTTTCAACCGAGCGGGATTTTTTTGACGGGCATGATTATTTTGCCCGGGCGTAATTTTTTCACCCGGGCGCAATTTTTCAGCCGAGCGCAATTTTTCAGGTATGCTTGATTTTTCCGTCGTTAATGGCGAAAAATTCGCGCCCGGGTGAAAAATTCTCGCCCGACCGAAAATTTCTCGTCTGTGCGAAAATTTCGCGCCCGCGGGAAAAATTCACGACCGGGCGAAAAAATCCCGTCCGGGCGAAAAATTCGAGCCTGGGCGAAAATTTCGCGCCCGCGGAGAAAAATCGTGCGCGAGCGAAAAATTCGCGACTGGGCAAAAAATTCTCGCTGGAGCGAAAAATTCACGCCCGAGCGAAAAATTCGCTCCCGGACAAAAAAATTTGCGCCCGGGCGAAAAAATGCTCGCCGGGGAGAAAAAATCATTCCCGGGCATAAAAAGCGCGCCCGAGCGAAAAAAGCGTGCCCGGATAAAAAACCTGTGCCCGGGCGAAAAAAGCGCGCCTGGGCGAAAAAATTGCGCCTGGGCAAAAAAATCGCGCCCGGGCAAAAAAATTGCGCCCCGGCGAAAAAAATCGCGCCCGGACGAAAAAAAACCGTCTGGGCGAAAAAAACGTGCCCGGGCAAAAAAATAATGCCCGGGAGAAAAAAAACACGCTCGGATAAAAAAATCAACTTATGGTTTTTTAAGAGATAAGCACTTTTGAGAAGCCATAAACTGGACCCGAGCAGCTTATGAAAAATCAACTTATCATCTATTTTAAAATAAGTGGTTTTCTAAAAGCTGCACAAGCAAACAGCTGTAAAACTACGTTTGCGTTTTGAATAGAGATTATTCATCAGCATAAGCTGTCCCAAACAGAGCTTATTTTAATATGGGTGATTGTTATCCGCACTTTTTATCTCCCATCGCCATCAACCGGTCTCCGACGGCATTCGCAGTCCAATTCTTGCTATTCAGTGTCCAATTTCTATGAGTTAATATGGGTGATTGTTATCCGCACTACAGTTTTGGATATCTGCACTTTTTTTATGAGTTATTACGCGCCTTTTGAAATACGTCTTGTACATGTATTTTTAGGAAAAGTGATCAACACAAAAGTTGTAGATCTCATCTAGATCTACAACTTTCGTGTTGAACACTTTTCCTAAAAATGCACGCACAAGACGTATTGCCGCCCTGATTGAAATTGTGCGTAATTATATCAATTTTTTTGGAATACTGTACATGCATTTTTAGGAAAAATGTTCAACACAAAAGTTGTAGATCTCGTCGAGATCTACAACTTTCGTGTTGAACATTTTTCCTAAAAATACTTGTACAAGGCGTATTTTCAAAAGGCGCGTAATAACTCATACAAAAAAAGTGTGGATATCCAAAACTGTAGTGCAGATAACAATCACCTTAATATGCGCTTTTTGAAAATATGTTCTGTACATGAATTTTTAGGAAAATTGTTAACATGAAAATTGTAGATCTCGTCGAGATCTACAACTTTCGTGTTAAACATTTTTCCTAAAAATGTATGTACAGGACATATTTATAAAAATTACGCCAATGTTTCAATCAGGGCGGCGATACACCTTGTGCGTACATTTGTAAGAAAAATATTTAACACGAAAATTGTAGATGTCGACACGAGAATTGAACTGCTACTAATAACTCTCTTAATTATCCTTTTATTACCATTTCATTTCATTACCCATGCGGGCCATGCATGAAGCCTTGTTGCTTCTGCTCGTGATGAATTAATATTGTATATTGACTTTGATTATTGAAAAGAAGAGAATCTGATGAATGTATATTGTATATTGGCTATGTTAGCAAAGCTGTTTGGCTATTTGCAGATCAAGATGGTCTGTGAATAACGGGCAGCACAAAATTATTTGGTTATTTGCAGATCATCTCGATGGTAAAATAGGAAAGATCAATGATTAATCAAATGAGATTATTATACTTTTAATGTAATATAGATACGAAGAGAGACGGAGGGTAGAGTAGTCCTGAACAAAAAAACCGGGCCTGCCGGGCCGGCCCGAGCCCGGCCCGGTCAAGGCGCGGTCAAGCCCGGCCCGGTTCAGGCCCGAACCGGGCCCTAGTTTGGCCGCACTACCCGGCCCGGTCCGGGCCGGGTAAAGCCCGATAATCGGGCTAGCCCGAGACCGGGCCGGGCAAAGCCCGATCCGGGACTCGGGCTAGCCCGATAGAGCCTAACGGCTCTTATTAGAGCCGTTAGGCTCATTGCCAGCATGGCTGCCATGTGGCAGCCATGCTGGCACTCATGGCAGCCAACGACTCTTCTTAGAGCCGTTGGCTGCCATAATATATTATAATAATATAATATATTTTTTTAATTAAAAAAAAACAAAAAAAACCTATAAATACCCCCCCCCCCTCCCCTCTCACTTTTCTCACACCTCTCTCTCTCTCTCTCTCTCTCTCTCTCTCTCTCTTAGCTCTCTCAATGGCGTCGTCCTCCTCAGCTCCAGCGTCGTCTTCCCAAAGTACGGCTTCGGTGGTGGAGCACAATCGTAGAGCGGGTATTTGGGAGCATTTCGACATGGTCCAAGTCGGCACCGAAAGAAAAGCGCGCTGCAAGATGTGCTCGAAGTTGCTATCCATCAGCGGCAACTCGACGCTCGTTCGACACCAAAAATCTTGCGAGTCGAAACAAGCTCCTCCCGAGTCAAGTCAAGCTCAAATTTCTGGAGCAGGACAGATTTGGACGTACGATCAAATGCGACAGCGAGAGATATGCAGACGAAGTTCGTCATCAAACGTGGGCTGTCATTCAGCGTCTTCGACAATGACGACGGCACAGAGTACATACATGGGGGGCTTCAGCCCAAATACCAAAAGGTTAGTAGAATTACTTTAAGGCGCGACACGATTAGGTTATATTTAGAAGCAAAACAAGAATTAATTACGTATTTTGAAAATTTCGAAGGACGTGTGAGTCTAACGAGCGACGTTTGGACGAGTAATTTAAATTTAGGATTAGCTTATCTTTGCATCACTTGTCATTGGATTGATCCCATTTCGTGGGAGCTAAATAAACGCGTAATATGTTTTACGGATTTTGAATTCCCACACACGGCTATAGCTTTATATAAGGTTATTATGAAATATGTAACATCCCCCAGGCAGCTAGACCCCCCAGGTGAATGTGTCATGACAAGGCCTTGGTAGTATAGAAACCCCTTTAACTTAGGCAAGATTAGGGTTGAAAGTGCCTTGGACTGCAATTAGCAATTTCCTGTGACCAAGCTTAGGGTTGAACTTTAGGGCCTCATCTTGATCAATTGACCCCACCATAGTATCTCTAACCCTTTAGGGGCCCCCTTAGGGCACCAAGGGCACATTGGGGTCAACCAAAGAGGCCAAATTGACCAAGTCAACCCTAACCCTAAATTGGTCAAAGTAGCCTATTTAGAGCCAATTAACCTTCACCATGACAAATTGATCACTCATCTAGGTCTAGAATACCATAAGAGACCTAGTAGACCTAAAAGCCCTATCATGGGACCCCCAGTGGTGCAAATTGACCAAAATGCCCTTTTTAGGTCAAAATGACAATTCTTCACAAAGTACCCAAATTGACCATCACCATGCTAAATTGACCTTACCCATAGTGTTATCATGTCATAGGGGACCCAGTGGACCAAAAAGCCCCATGACTGGGTCAACCCTAGGGCTCAATTTGACCAAAGTCAACTTAGCCTATTTTGGTCAAATCAGCTCAATTTGGGTCAACTAAGGCTCAAGTGACCAAATTGACCCCACCAATAGTTTCTAGACTTAATTTGGAATCCAATGGACCCAAAAGCCCCATCCTAGGGTCACCCAATTGGCCAATTTGACCAAAAGTCAAAATTGCCCAAATTAGGTCAAATCTCTTAAACCTAGCCCAATTCCTTTGGGTTAAGCCCAAATTGACCATCTGACCGGCCTAGTAGACTGATATTAAGCATGAGAGAGAGAGAAATTTCGGCCATGGTGATTAGGAGAGAGAAATGGGGGTTTTGGAGGAAAGAGGAAGAGAGAGAAAGGTGGCCATTAATGGCCAAAGGAGACCAAGGGCCACCCTTTCCTCTCCCAATGGATTGGTGCATCTCCTCCCTTCAGTTTGGAGTAGATGGACAGTCATGCAAGGCCATAGAGGGGCTGAATTTCGTGGAGTTTCATGGTGGCCGAAATTCCCCATTCATGGCCATTGATGGCATTGAAGCCATGGCTATTCCCCTCCCTCAATTGAAGCCTTTAAAAGCTTCACCAGGCAGAGAGGAGCTGTTTCCCCCACTTACCCAAAGGAATCGGGCTCCTCTATGTGGTGGTTGCAGAACTCGGAAACCATGGAGGTCGGCCATGGCAATCCCCCTAACGGCAAGACTTCAAGCCCTAAATCAGGTCCAATTCTCTTCTCCTCTCTCAGTGGATAGATCCCCTCAATCGGCGGCAAGGTTCGAGCCCTAACGGCTCTGGATCGGCCAGGCCAAGAAGCTCAAAATCGAGCTTTTCTTTCCGACCTAAACGCCCTATTCCGGCCACTTCCGGCCGGCCAACCACCGCGATTCGCCGGCCACCACCTCAACGAAGGTGGTGGCGGCATTGGCTGGCCGGGGCGGCGCCTAGGTGGCCGGGAAAACGGGGATCAAGGTGGCCCAGGCGCGGGCGATCCTGGCCGTTGGCCAGAGGAAGAAGACGACCAGGCGCGGTTGGATTTGCTTTAGGATTCGTGCAGCCTTTAGCTTTAATCCTCCATTTCTGTGATTAAAAATGCAGCTCCTTATTAATTCTGGTACAAATAGTTAGATGCTGACTCAGAAAAAGTGGTAAACATATAAAATGTAGCCCTTGATGTCTAGTTTAATACAAAATTAAAATCACTCAATTTGAAGTCCTGGTTAGGGCACAACACTCATTTTAGTGGGGACTGTCCATATGGCTATCCAGAACTTGTTTTTGATGCCCACACCAATCTAGAACTCCAAATGACTTGAAATTTGGAGGGTAGGCTACTCTTATATACAGCTAACACATGTCCAAAAATCAGAATGATTGGAGAAGTTTTCCCCATAATTTTTGGGAAAGTTCAATAATCCTTGTGTAACCTAATTAGGTACCCTAAACACCCCAAAACCATTCCAAACTTGGATGGGTTGTCTTAGGGAGTATGTATAGGCCCTGGTTAAGATATCATGATTTATGGAGTTGATTTGGTGGGGTAATTCACCAAAACAACCTTAGGCTCCCTAGGTTTAGGCAAAACTTTGGGTGAGTGCCCCCACACTTCCACAAAGCCAAATGGCTTCATATTTGGGGTGCACCTCACCCTACCTCATGCCAACCTCTGGTCCAAATTTGGTGGCCATTGGTGGAGGTTTGCCCTAGTAAATCAAAAAGGGGCTAAATTGCTATTTGCACCCCAAATAGGTACCCATTGGAATCCCACTCCTCACCAAATGTTGGTAGGATCTTGGTCGATCTTTTACTGACCCATGGTCAGTATAGTGAGTAGTATGGACTTGGGCAAGGTAGGGAGTTCTCTTGAGAATAGTTTGCTTAAAGGTTATGTTTAGGGCAAAAGTAAACCTAAGCTAATTTTTGGAGTGTGGAGGGGCTTCCTCCCACTGATTGTTGGGGTGACCTTGGTCACTGCCTTGGGAGGTAGGAGACACCCCAAGGAGTAATTTTGGATGAGTTAGGGCCTAGTGTGCCCCTAAGCCCTAGTGGTGAAGTGTATGGTGCCCTTTAGGGTTTGTGAAGGATGTAGGAGTAAATGTCCATGGAGAGAAGTGCAATAGCCCTCTCTGGGTTCTAAGAGTGTTTTAACACCCTCATAAAAGGTTTGGGTGAATTTGGAGAAGTTTAGACCCTAACCCTAGGCTAAACCCTAATGGGGTGCAATTAGAGGCTAATGAAGGAGGAGGGGTCAAACCTCAATGGTTTGACTTGAAATTTTGGGGTAGTGATCTTAGGGACCAGAGATTGCTACTGTGAGAATTTGGAGGGATTTGGAGTTGCCAATCCTAAGTAATAAATCCTTGGGTAGATTTGCAAATAATTAGGGTTTTGGATTTTAGGATGAAATAACACTTAATGTTTAACCATCTTCTGTCACAATCTTATTTTTAATGTTATTAATCCATGGAAAATTCTGTTAAACCAGGAGAAAACTTTTGGAGGTCCAAATTGTAATATTTCATAATGTTGGCAATTTTTGGGATGATCAATTGTAGGGTGTTAGATTTCTGTAATTACATGAAACTTAGCTGGATGCCATTTCATACCAATATGTACCCACTGTATTTTTCTCATAATTTTTGGGTTAATATTTTTGGTACCTCTAGTTCATTTTGGAATAAATTGCAAATATATCCTCTGTGGAAATTACAAATGTACCCTCTGTGGAACTTGGTCAAACTTTGTAGGACTGAATATTTTAGTATGAATCACCTCTGTATTAAATTTCATAAGGTTTGGAGATCATATGAGGGTACCTCCTTTGGAATTTACTGGTAATAAATGAGTTTTGGAATTTTGAAAAATAGTAAATCTTGCTGGTTTTTCCTAAGAACTCATATCCACTGATTTTTAGGTACCCTTTATTTATGTAAAAATTTAGGCAGGCATTGGATGTCAGGAAAGCATACTTGCAGTTCAAACCTTAGGAAGTGGTATTTTGGGAAAAATGATTTAAATACTATTATTACTTGGAAAATTATGAAACCCTGGGTTTGGCCTTAAATATGTAGTATGGAACTCCAATAAAACTGTTGGATCATAGGATTGAGTATTTAGTGTACTCCCCTTCATGAGCATCAAAGCGTTGAGGATGGTCTGCGTTTAGCAAATTGGCAATTTTGGGGTTGTAGGCCAAATTGGATTATATTGATTGGAGAGTGAGGGCCTCATGGTAATTATATGGATATGAGAGGACCCTTGGAGAGAATTAAAGTTTGATGAGTCCTAGGGTGGTGGGGTGCCATCCTTGGGGTAGGTCGTCCTGTGGTTGACGAAAGATCATCTTTTGTCTATTAGGACCTAAAAGCACTTAGGTTTAGACCGGGTGAAATGTTAAGAGGGTTTCTTATGGGTAGTAACTAATAACATTAAGCGTCTTGGGAATGGGAACTTTGGGGTGTCATCCCGTAGTGGTTCCTAGTACCGTAGCGAGCCCCTCACGGGGTAACCCTCGGGAAGTCCAAGACTAACCCTAACTCATAGGAGTAAGACATGGTACAAGATTAACTAATAACACACTCATCCACACCCTGTGGTTTCGGAAGTTTAGTTGGATTGGTTGTCCGAGCGGTGGGCTCGGTGGCTGTTGCAGCAGACTAGTTAGTCTGGTGAGCTTATGGCTCGGAAGGTTACTGATGACGGGCAGGTTAGCCCGGGGAGCTTTTGGCTCGGAAGGTTATTGATGGCGGGCTGGTTAGCCCGGGGAGCTTATGGCTCGTAAGGTTATTAATGGCGGGCTGGTTAGCCCGGGGAGCTCATGGCTCAGAGATAGGAAGTAGAACATGTTGCATGTGCACTGAAGGTGGTGGGTCTTCGGTATTGGACGGTCGTTCACACCGACGTCAATACGTTGACTCGGCGAGTGTGGTTTTACACTTAGCCTTGATAGTCTGGCGGTCCAGTCAGCAAGAGTACGCAGACGCTCCGCGGGTATAGTGGAGGCGTACAATAGGTCTAGGTTGGGTAGTGTGAATACCAACCTAGAGGTGGGCGAGGCCCAACCCACCGCTTCCGTTTGCCACTACGGGAGTATCCTGGGAGTCTAGCTCGCTCCAAAAAGGGGGAACTAAAGGTCTATGCGCATAGAGTCGAAGTGTGTGAGTTGCACTTATATGATCATAGCATACTTGCATGTCATGGCATAAACATTGCATTCAACCCCTGACACCTAACGTATAAGTCGGTTATGGGACTTCTTATACGGTAGGCCCTGCTAAACGACCCCTTGGTCTATAGGTTTGTATGGGCATTCCTATAAATCAATGGTTACTTTTGTATTATTTTACCTGTCATTATATATACTGCTTACTATTCTTTACATGTTCTTGACTATGCCTACTTACTGCTTCATATATATAAACACCTGTTCAGTTGTAGATCCGCCGTCATCTGCTCTTGTATTTACCCCTTGAATGTCCTCCGCTTCCTCCTCCCATACGGTGCCTAGGAGCCATTGGGGGAGGGGTGGGGAATTGGCTGAGTCATTTTGACTGACGGTCGGTGGACCTTATCATTTTAGGAGTTCGAGGAGACACAGCAACCTCTGAGAAACAGGTACAGCAGGATCCGACATGGTGGACCCCACGGCCATGCTACCATTGTCACCAGCCGGGACATACTCGGGTCAGATGTCGCATGATGAGTGGAACCCCTCCAGCACAGCGACCAGGAGACCGACGGCGAAGACGTAGATGTGGATTGCGAGGCAGCAACCGCAGGTCAAAAGAGAAGAAGCATCCAGTGTTACAGCACCATTGGAGCCCGGAGTCTGCAGGGATGGGTCAGTCAGGTCAGGGTGCTCCGGTTTCAGTGTCGGTGTCGTTTAGCTTTAGTTTTACTTAGGAGTTAGCTTCCGCGAGTGATCTTGTAGTGAGGAAATGATGTATAGGGCAAGAGCCCTTTCTATTGTAACCTTTGTAATCTTTTATTCAGTTATTGTTAGTGGACATTTACCTCTATGGTTTTAATTCAAGTGATTATGTGGACTTGTCTTCTCTTTATTGTACTTTTCTTCGTGATCGATTTGGCCGGCAGGATCGGCGTTTTGTAGTGGCGACCTTCCCGAGTGAAGGTGTCACCGCAAAGCGGCGGTTCTGGGCCTAAGACCCAGTGGTTTTTGCAAAAAAAAAGGGGGGTCTTACAAAATGTGCGCGGGAATTTAAAATTAACGATAAAATACTTAGTTTTTCTCTTGATAACGCCTCCAATAATGGCGCCGCAATTGAATTGTTAAAACGAGATTTAAAACCATTTCTCAACGGCGCGTTTTTTCATACTAGATGTGTTTGTCACGTCCTAAATTTAGTGGTACAGGATAGTTTAAAGGCAATGTCAACATATATTAATAAAATTCGCGACATGTTAAAAACAATTTATTGTACTAAACAACGAGCTCAAGATTTTAGAAAATTTTGTAAAGCACAAAATCAAAAATATTTGAAACCTCAATTCGATATGCCTATTAGATGGAACTCAACCTATAAAATGTTAAAAAGAGTCCTTCAACAAAAAGCACTTCTAATGGAATATTATAGTTTGCTTAATATTGAACACGGTTTAGGTGAAACTGATTGGACCATAATAGAATATTATGTAGATTTACTAAAGTGTTTTTATAGGGCCACCGTTTCTTTATCTGGAGTATATTATCCAACGAGCGCATTAGTAATTGAACATTTCGTACATATCACAGAAAAATTTAGTTATTATAGGAAACACCAAGGTTGGGCTCCTTTAATTAAAGTAATGGAAGAAAAAATTTTAAAATATTATAGAGAAATACCGCCTATGTTTTCGTGCGCCGGCGCTTTAAATCCGCTACTTAACGTAGAAGGCGTAGAAAATTTGATCGACGAAATCAATACTAATCTAACCTTAAATATAAATTATGATGATGCGGATGACCCCGTTAGTACTTCAAGTTTTACTACTTTTTTTACGCAAAGTTATAATTATTACAATAACTTATACGGGTCACGACCCCGCGAAGAAATAACGCAACCCAAAACGAAGGATAGTCTTAAAAATAAAATTTTAGATTTAGCTTCTAGGAAAAAAGCGCGCACATCTAGTAGTTTAGATGAATTAGGATTATACACAAAAACTCAATTTAGCTATTTTATGAGTTCGGAAGAGATCGAAAACTTCGATATCTTAAATTGGTGGAAAGGTAAAGCTAATACCTATCCTGTTTTGGCCTATATGGCCCATGATTTATTAACTATCCATGTTGGAACCCGGATACCGGTCCAACTTGTTCGAGACTTGGGGAGTAGCTTGAGTTACTTCTCTCTTCGTCGGATCCTTAGGACTAAGTGTTCCGAGCTAGGAACTGGCCCTCACCGGTTGGTAGGTAGCTCCCTAAGAATGACCCACTGGCTGCAGCGAGGAGGTCCCGCCACTAACCCGGAAATCTAACTTGATTTCCCCTCCCAGAAAACCAGAAGCTGAGCCTGTCTCAGACAGCACAAGGAAGAAAGCACAGGCTCTCTCTAGGGGGGTGGATCTGTGCTGATCTGAGACACCATGGGTCCTATTTATAGGGAAAGACTTCCCAGGGGTAGAATGGTCCGGATGGCCTGTGGATAGCGTAACTCCGCCTTACTATTTGTTAAACGCACTCCAAATTGGTCTGCAGGTAGCCAAACTCCGCTGTCCCGAAGGGCTATAGGCAGACCACCAGGGGTACCCGGACGATTCTATTCCCCAGAATCTGACTCTAATCGTTGAGGGAGGCACTGGCCTACTCGCCAGGTACCTTCGGCTCTACTCGCCGAATACAACACCGGCTTACTCGCCAGGTACCTTCGGCTCTACTCGCCGAATACGACATCGGCTTACTCGCCAGGTACCTTCGGCTCTACTCGCCGAATACGACACCGGCTTACTCGCCAGGTACCTTCGGCTCTACTCGCCGAATACAACACCGGCTTACTCGCCAGGTACCTTCGGCTCTACTCGCCGAATACGGGTTGTACACAATCCCCGCTCTTTGCGAGCTCGCGAGAGGTCGGAAAGAAAAGTCCAACCCCTATTCGGCGGACCTGCGCGCTGACCGGATCCCCCTCTATAAATAGGGTGAGGATGTACCACGGTTCTCTCATTCCAAGATGTCTTCTGGGGTGGGTTCTTCTCGGGCTGATAACAGGGTTCTCGCGGACGACGAACCCGAGGCGGCCGCGGTCCTAGACATCCTTGGCGAGTTCTCGACGCCCTGCCTCCCGGGTTCCGCGAGAAAGAGGAAGCACAAGAGAAAGAGGGCGGAACCCCGGCTGCGTGAGGAGTCTTCTACCGATCCCGACTCTACGGCCCAGTGCGATCCCCTACTTAAGAGGTCCACTGCTTCGCCCATCCCTGAAGAGCCCCAAGCTGACGTTCCTCGCCGAGAGAATGAGGGCGGGGCCGAAGCCACCACCGGTGTGATTGTGGACGCGAGGGCGCCTCCAATCCTTGCGACCGGCCTGTTGCTTCTTCCTGCCCCTACCGTCCTGGCGTCGGGTAAGGCTACGATTTTCTTCCGATTATATCTACTAGGTCTTAATTTCATGCTCCGTGCAGCGCTCTCTACTCGCCTTCCCTCACAGGGCCAACTTGTTGTGGCGCCCTCAACGGATTTAGCGACCGCGTCGTCTTCAATTTTGGGGCGGGTTGGTTCGACTCCGGCTCCTCCCTTGCAACAGCCCCTGTCTCCGTCTCGAATAGGTCAGCCCGCCCGCCTAACTTCTGGAGGGAAGTCGCTGACGATAAGCTCCTTGCCGGGGAGGACGGGCGTGGTTCTTCGCCTATCCCCCTCCACCGGAGGGTTGCGGATAGATCCACCTCGGCTTCCGGGAGAGGACAACACGTTGGGGGGTACTCGCCTTGCTTACCCCATTTTTATTCTCCTTTTCGTCTTATCCTTCTCGCCTGACTTCTCTTCTTCAGGCAGCCACGAATCCCTCCTATCTAGTCGTCTACCGTCTTCTGACTCGATTTTGGGGTCGCCGCCACCAGTGGCGTCCACTCCCCTGAGGGAGTTTCTCGCGGACCCCCCCCCCCCCCCCCCCCCCCCCCCCCGCCTTCAACGAGGAGTCATGGACTCGCCTGATGGCCGTTCTTCGGGCCCATGATTCCTTCTTGATGACTATGCCGCCGGCCGAGGTGAAAGCTCAATTGGTCACCCTTGGTGATCGCCTCGCCGAAGTGGAGGGACTTCACGACAACCTGCAGGGTGAGGACGGCTTATTTGGCCGGATGGATGATGCGGAGGCGAGGCTATATGAGGTGGAGACTCGCCAGAAGGCTACCGACGACGATCTTCACCGCTTTGCTCAGGTGGCGGGCACCGTGGGGGAGGCCTCCCTTTTGGAGGAGCACATTAGGCGAGGCGAGGAACAAATCCGCCAAAGCGAAGGGATCTTGGAGAGGGCTCGCGAAGACTTGCGCGCGGCACAAGGCATCGCCTGGAGAGCTCGCCACCCCCAACGTCCTCGTCGTCGGGGCCGCGGCCCGGTGCATCGTGGTTGAGGTCTCCAGGGATAGTCTTTGTTCTTTCTTTTGATTTTTTGAGAGCCTGTTTAGCAATCCAACTCGCGGCCCACGGGTCCTTGTAATCCTCAGGTGTACTTTTATGTATCTTTACTCGTACTTGCGCTGGGCGCCCCAAGAATGTTTTATCATATATTTACGTGTTCCTTTTGTGCTTGTATGGTGTGCTTCTTTCGTTCGTTATTTTTCCTTTTTCTGATGGGCATGCACTCTTTCTATACCTACTCGCTGCTTAGGACCTACTCGCCACTCTAGATGATCTGTTCTCGCGCGATTAGGCCGGGGGGCAGGGTCTATAAATAGTAGGTCCTCCTGCGCTGGAAGGCACGCTTCCCTACCCCTCCCAGGCATCCTATCTCTGAACCTCCCTCACCTAACTCCCTTGCTTCTACTCGCGGCCCGCTATGGGGAAAGAACCATCCGAGGAGGGGCGTGCCTTCTGCGTCCGTAATTTCAGGGTGCATAACTTTCCCAGCTCGCAGACCCTCGGCGAGGAGTTGGTAGATGTCGAGAAGCGTTACCTGCCTCCGGACTACACCGCGAGGCGGCCAGGGCCGGGCGAGTTTCTCAACTCGCTGTATAATGGGGAGCTCGCCATTCCTTTGGCCCATTTCCAGGTAGGGTTGAGGCTGCCCCTGTGGCCTGAGGTCCGTCAAGTCTTCCGGTATTACGGAATGATCCCCGTGCAGGTCAACCCTAACGCGATCAGCGTCTTGGTCGCTTACGCCTGCTATCTCCGCGGAGAGAAGATAGAGTTCAACCTCTCCATCTTCCGCAAAGTGTTAACCCTGAAGGCGACCAGCGACGGTACCTTATTCTTCACCAGCGTGTGCGTCAAGGTTGCCGAGACTTTCAATAAGGTCCACCATTGGACGGATAAATTCGTCCTGGTGCGAGGCGACTTTGGCAACCTTCCCTTCGCCCCTATCCAGAAGACGGAGGCAGAGTACCGACCGCCTCGCCTGAGGGGAGACGCGCTCGAACTTTATCGTTTCCTGAAGGACCAGGCCTTAGACGTCGTTTTCCTGCGGCAGGGCGTGGATCAGCTTGCCTTCGTTAACCCGGGAGCAGGTAAATCTTTCTCGCCTCGCGATGTCGGTTATCTGTTCCTGATGGGGTGGCTACTAACTGCCTCGTGTTATAACTGTAGGAGAACGCACCGTCCCCCTCTTACCCCCTCACGATGCTTCTCGGCAACGGTCCAGTGGGCCTTCTAAGGAGGGGTCCCTCGCCGGGGCGGTGGTCACGGTGGACAGCGGGCCGGCTTCGCCGGTGGATAAGGGCAAGGGGCAGGTGGATCCTGAAATCGCCTCGGCGAGCGAGCCGAGGCCAAAAAGGCAGAAGACAGGGGGTTCTTCATCCCGCCTTCCGGCGAGTCCCCCTCCCGACCCTTCCACTCACCCGCATTACGGGCTGGGGATGCGAAGTAAGGACTCACGGGGTGATCCCCTCATGATATGGGATCACGAGGCGAACCGGGTTTCCGTGAGTTCGCTCCTCCCCTCTTGGGAGGACTTCGAGGAGGTCGGCGACCATGCGTTCAATCTGATCTTTGGGTTGTACGGGCGAGATGACGCCGAGGTACTCGCGGAGGTTCCTATCCGCGAGTTAGCCAACTTGAGTTGCCGCTCCGCCCTCCGGACAGCTAAGTTGATTCATCAGACCGCGCGGCGGGGGATTCAGTCAAACAGGCGGCTTCGCGACCTGGGCGCTGCCCACGCGGAGTTAGAGAAGAAGATGATCGAGAAGGATAGGGAGATAGCCGAGTTCCAGGCCAAGGATGTTCCCCCTCCCGAGGTATTTAGCCCGCCTCGCCTCCGTCCTACTTGCTTAACCTGGGGTTATCTAATATCTCGTTTCTCAGGAGGCCGCGGTGTCTTTAGTGACGCGGATATCCGAACTAGAGGAGCAACTCCTCGCCTCGCAGCGTCAGGTCGATTACCTCGGCAATCGCCTCGCCGAAGCCGAGTCTGAAATAGAGGAACTTCGCCACCCCAGCCGGGGGGAGTCGTCGAACGCGCCAACCCTCCTTCAATTCACCCCTGCTCAAATCGCCGAGACGCGTCGGAAGCTGGCGATCGCGACCGCGGTGTTCGTGCGGGAGCGCCTCCGACGCCGCTTCATGCTTACTGCCGACGGGATCCAGGTTGATCTCGCCACCCTTCTTCCAGAGTTATACCGCGAGGCGGTGAGTCCTGCTCCCCTCGAGGCCCAGGGTGAGGACTCCTCTAGCGGGTCAGAGGAAGAGGGTCCTGACGTCTAAACTTTTCGGCTTTGTAATAACAAACTTATTTTGGTGTGTTTATTTTGGGTGTATTCGCCCTTCTTCTTGTATCTGCCTTAACGCGTTTTACTTCATTTTATTCCACGGTAGCCGTTCAGGCTTAGGATCAATTTCTACGCATACGCATTTTCTATTCGCCCTTAGGTTGTACTCGTGTATGATTGTGACTCGCACTGGGGGCTCTTTTTTGATCCGACGTCCAGGCCCCCCTTTCCTGGCCATCAACGCGAGGAGGCTAGCGGAAGACTCGCCGCGCAGGTTGCCTACGTGCTCGCACTGGGACTTCCCGCGAGGCGGTAAGATGGCGGTGGTGTCGAGCTCGCCTCGGAGGGATGTCGACACCCTTCGCCTCGCCCACCTGTTTGTCCTCTCTTGAGGCGGTAACGAGATTCTAGTACCCTATAGGGCACAACTCTCACTCGAGGGGGCAAGTAACCAGCCTGCAGGGGAGGAGCCCAGTGCTACGGCCTGGTCTACGGCAACAACACATCTCGAGAACTTAGAAATCACTCGAGGAGGCAAGTAGCCAGCATGCAGGGGAGGAGCCCAGTGCTACGGCCTGGACTACGTCAACTCTCTGCTCGAGGACATAGAACTCACTCGAGGGGGCAAGTAGCCAGCCTGCAGGGGAGGAGCCCAGTGCTATGGCCTGGTCTACGGCAACTCTCTGCTCGAGGATATAGAACTCACTCGAGGGGGCAAGTAGCCATCCTGCAGGGGAGGAGCCCAGTGCTACGGCCTGGTCTACGGCAACTCTCTGCTCGAGGATATAGAACTCACTCGAGGGGGCAAGTAGCCAGCCTGCAGGGGAGGAGCCCAGTGCTACGGCCTGGTCTACGGCAACTCTCTGCTCGAGGACATAGAACTCACTCGAGGGGGCAAGTAGCCAGCCTGCAGGGGAGGAGCCCAGTGCTACGGCCTGGTATACGGCAACTCTCTGCTCGAGGATATAGAACTCACTCGAGGGGGCAAGTAGCCAGCCTGCAGGGGAGGAGCCCAGTGCTGCAGCCTGGTCTACGGCAACTCTCTGCTCGAGGACATAGAAGGTGCCCATTGTCCGGTACCTACCGTCCAAGTGGTGAAGCGCTACCAGTTTATGACGGAAAATGTTATCGTTTTGTTTTATCATAACAAAAATGAACCAGGCATTACAGTGATATTAGGAGTAGAAACGTTTCAAGTCGTCTCCACTCCAAGTGTTTCCTAGGAGTTCCCCCTTGACGTTCTGTAGGCGGTACCCACCTGTTTTTAGTGCTTCAGAAACTATGTAGGGGCCCTCCCAATTAGGATGAAGTTTACCCACCGTGGCGGATCTTCCGGCGGCATCCACCTTCTTGAGAACCATGTCTCCCTTGATGAACTGCTTGACTCGGACCTGTTTGTCAAAATGCTTCGCCATCCTTCGCTTGATCTCTTCCTGTCGGATCGTGGCCTGGTCGCGAAGTTCCTCCACGAAATCCAAGGCGAGTCGTTGCGCCTCTTCGTTCTCGAGTCTCCACCCTTCATCCTCATCTTCTTCCGCCACCACCCTGGGACTCCGGACCTCGAACTCTATCGGGATGAGAGCCTCCGAGCCGTGTGATAGCTTGAACGGCGTTTCGCCGGTTGCCGTGGTGGGGCTAATCCTCAGGGCCCAGAGGACCGAGGGGAGCTGTTCCACCCAATTTCCCTTCAGGTTCTCCACCTTCTTCTTGAGCAGGTTGAGGATGACTTTGTTGGCTACTTCGACCTGGCCGTTGCTTCGTGGGTGATGAACTGAGGCGAAGCGGAGATCGATGCCAAGTTGGCTACAGAAATCGGCGAGCTCAAGGCTTGCGAATTGTGGACCGTTGTCGGTGACGATGGCGAGGGGTAGACCATGTCTGCACACGATCTCCCCCCAAATGAAGTTCTTCACCACCAGGGAGGTCGTTTTTGCCAGGGCCTTCACCTCCATCCACTTGGAGAAATAATCGATCATCACCAGGAGATATCTCCTTTGCCCACTTGCCGGGGGGAATGGTCCCACCAGATCCATTCCCCAAATGGCGAAGGGCCAGGGGGTGGTGATTGACCGAAGACGCTGGGATGGCTGCAACTGGAGCGGAGCATAGAGTTGGCACTTTGAGCATCTCCTCGCGAACTCCTCCGCGTCTTTCCGGATGGTGGGCCAAAAGTATCCTGCTCGGAGTACCCTCTTCTCCAGGGTTCTGCTTCCCGAATGACTGGCGCACTCGCCTGTGTGAATCTCCTCCAAGACCCGGGAGGCATCCTCCTCGGACAGGCACCTGGCCAAGGGACCTGATAGAGTCTTCCTGTAGAGCACCCCGTCAGTTAGTAAATAATAAGTGGACTTGTACCTGAACCGCCTCTTGTCCTGAACCTCCGCAGGCAAGCACCCTGTGGTTAAGAAAGTGATCAGGGGGTCCATCCACGAAGCGGGTTGGTCGATGTCCATCACTTCTCCTTCCTCGATCGAAGGCCGAAACAACTCGGTGACCGTTCCCCCGACCAGGGGGCCATATTTGGCCAGTCGATCTGCTCGGGCGTTCTCCTCCCTTGGCACATGTTGTATGGAGAAGGACTTAAAGGCGCCCACCAAGTCTTTGACCTTTACCAGATAGCGCTGCAGTACCGGCTCTCTTGCTTCATACTCTCCTCGGATTTGGGAGGTGACCACCAGTGAGTCGGAGTGGACTCTGATGTCGTGGATCCCCAGCTCCTGGGCTAGGCGTAGTCCCGCGATTACAGCCTCATATTCTGCCTGATTGTTGGTAACGGGGAAGTGAATGCTGACGGCTTGCTCAATTCTAGTGCTCTGAGGGCTGATCAGGATGATGCCTCCTCCACATGAGTTCCTCCCCGACGCTCCATCCACGAACACTTCCCACGCCACCTGCTGGGGTATCTCCTCCTTGCCTACTTCTGTGGTATAGTCGACTAGGAAGTCTGCCACCGCTTGGGCCTTCATGGCCAGTCGGGGCACGGGGGGAATGGTCAAACTCGCTGAGTTCTACTGACCACTTTGCCATTCTGCCAGAATGCTCTACCCCTTCTAGGACATTGCGGAGAGGGTGGTCAGTCACTACCTTAATCGGGTGGGCCTGGAAGTAAGGTCGTAGTCTCCACGCCGATACAATCAAGGCGAACGCCAATTTTTCCAGGATGGGGTATCGTAATTCTGTCTTCCGTAGGACTCGACTTACGTAGTAAATGGGGAGTTGGCACTTCCCCTCCTCGCGTACCAAGACCGAGCTTACCGCTTCCGACCCCACCCCTATGTATAGGAAGAGATCTTCTCCCTCTCTAGGCCCTTGTAACAGGGGTACCTGGGCCAACTGGAGTTTTAGGCTTTCAAAGGCTCCCTGACACTCTGCCGACCACTCGAACTTTTTATTGTCTCGGAGGGTTTTGAAGAAAGGTGAGCATTTCTCTCCTGCTCTGGAGAGGAACCTGCTCAGCCCGGCTAGGCGACCTGTCAGGCGCTGAACTTCCTTGACGTTCCTGGGTGCTTCCATCTCCATGATTGCCTTCACCTTGTCCGGGTTCGGTTCTACTCCAGCCGGAGTCAAGAGGTGTCCCAAGAACTTCCCCTTTCCAGCCCCAAACACGCACTTGGCCGGATTTAGTCTCATCTTAAACTTTCGCAGCGTGGCGAAGGTCTCCTCCAAGTCATGGAGGTGCTCCCCGACGCTCTTGCTTTTAACCATGATATCATCGACGTATACTTCCAAGTTTCGCCCCTTCTGCTCTTTGAACACCCTGTCCATCATGCGCTGATAGGTTGCTCCTGCGTTTTTAAGCCCGAAAGGCATCATTTTATAACAATAGCATCCGTCGTTGGTAATGAAGGATACGTGCTTCACGTCGGGTGGATGCATGCGGATTTGGTGGTAACCAGAAAATGCATCTAAAAAACTCATGACAGGGAATCCGACGGCCGAATCTACTAGCTCGTCGATTCTAGGCAAAGGGTAACAATCCTTGGGGCAAGCTTTATTAAGGATAGAAAAATCGATACACATGCGCCACTTCGCCTCTCCCTTCCTCACCATTACAACGTTGGAGACCCAGCCTAGGTACTGGATCTCCGACACAAACCCTGCTTCCAGCAGCTTCCTGACCTCCTCCCTGATGGGCTCGGCTAGGGTGGTGGCGGTTGCCCTCTTCTTCTGTTGGATGGGATGGACTCCTTTATCCAAGTTGAGATGATGGCAGGCGACGTCTGCGTCGACACCTGGCATATCGGCTGCGCTCCACGCAAAGATGTCCGCATTCTTCTGGATGCAGGACATGATCCTCTCCTTGTCTTCCTCTTCCAGCTCCCTGCTGACCTTCACCCTTCCTGGCCTTCAGCCTTCTGCTAGGATCTCCTTCTCCTCTACTTCCTCAGCTGCCTCCAGCCTCGCCGTCTCCTCTGCTTCTTCGGCCGCTTCCTGCCTCGCCATCTCCTCCATCACCAGGTCTACTGCCACTGCCTCCTCCTTCCAGCTGATCATGTTGACAGCGTTAAGATAACACTGCCTCGCCACCTTGGGATCGCTCCGGATCCGGATCTGCACGCCTCCCTGGTTGTACTTCAGGCATTGATGGTAGGAGGAGGGCACACACTTGTAGGCACTGATGAGTGGTCTGCCGAAGATGGCATTGTAACTGCTGGGGGCGTCTACAATGACAAACCTACAACACTTGGTGGTTCCTCCCAGCGTCACCACCAGCTCCACACCTCCCTCTACTTCCTTTCTTTCTCCCGCGAACCCAAAGAGCGGCCCTTCCGTCGAGGTAACCCTCTTCTCTTCTACCTTCATGGCATCAAACGCCTTCTTGAACACGACATTGACGGAGCTCCCGTTATCCACCAGGATGCGAGAGACCGTATAGTTCTCCACCGCGGCCTTGATCACCACCGCGTCGTAGAAAGGGTTTTCGTTCCCCAACATGTCTTCCTCCGAGAAAGTGATTTCTCCTGACGGTGGCGGAACCTGGGAGGTAGAGGCCACGCTCTTCCGATACACGGCGGCGTTGAGGCTCCCCTTCCGGGTCGCCTCCAACCCCGCTCCTCCGTGGATGACCCCTATCCCCCCATGGGCTCCAAGATCCCCTCTGTCCTCACACCTCCTTGGGGCGGGGACTCCTCCCCCTTCGATCCTTAACATGTCTCCTTCTCGCCTCTCATGCCCTTCCTGGGCTCCTCCAGCCCCCCTTCTTAACTCCAAGAACTCAGGGCACGTGGCCGTCGCGTGGCCCTCCAACTGATGGAAATCGCAGTAGGGCATCGCCCGACGCTCCTCTCCACCTCGAGGCTGTCGCGGCCTTCCTCCTCTTCCTCGTCCTCGTCCTCTCCTGATCACATTAGCTTCTCTGGGCGGCGCTTGGTTTTGCCTCCACTGTCCTTGCCTCCGCTCGGGTGAGCGACAGCGGTCTCGTCGTTCCGGAGAGTACCTCCCTCCTGGTCTCCCTTGGTAGCCTCCTCCAGCAGGCCTCCAGGCCGGCCGGCGAGGCGGAGCCTGGAACCTTCTCTCCTGATCTCGCTGATCCCTGTTCTCCCGGGACCCTCCCTCTTCTCGCCTTCTCGGCTCACCTCTCTTCTTGGACTCGTGTCGGCCGCTCCCCTCTCCTTCTTTCTCCCCTCCCTCCAATCTGGCTAACTTGGCCACGAACTCTAGGCTGGTTGCCTCCCCCGCGATCTGCCTCCCGGCCCGATCGACTAACTCCTCGAACGATAGGGGAGGATTGCGAGTGATCTCCATCTTAAAAAACCCTGGCTGCAACCCCAGCTTGAATGCCAAGATCAGGGTATGTCCAGGGACCTCTTGGACCAGGAGGATCTCCTCCTGAAAGCGATCCAAATACGACCCGAGCATCTCCTGGGGTCTCTGCTTGATAAGGAAAAGATCTTCTGAACCCTTCCTCCTCTTCTTGGACGTGGAGAAGCGGAGCAAATAACTTCTGCGCAGGTCATCGAACCCGTAGACGCTACCCGCCGGTAACTGGTGGAACCAATCTCTGGCTTTTTCCTGGAAGGTTATGGCGAACAACCGACATTTGAAGGGATCCGTCATCGGCTTGATGGAGACCATATCTTCAAACCACTGCAGATGCTTGACGGGATCTTCTTTCCCGGAGTAGAAACTCATGGCGGACTCTGTGAATCCTGCAGGAATGGGAGCAGACAGCACCAACTCGCAGAAAGGACTGCACGGGGCGAGTTGGCGGATGGGACGAACTTGGTCGTACTCGCCCTCTGACTGGCGAGTCTCCGTCGGGCTAGCAAAGAGCACTCGCGCGCGGAGCGGCTGGTCTTCCTCCCCTAGGAGCGCTTCCTTGCCGAGGCGCTGACTAGGACCTGCTTCCGTGGGCGAGGCGACTGCGACAGGGGGGGATACTCCCACCTCGGCACGAGGTGTGAGTAACCTCCGGATGGTATCCTCCATCGCCTTCATCCCCTGCTCGAAGACACTCTTGGTCACGAACTCGCCCAAAGGCGGCGAGTTCCCCTGGTCGGTTCCCAGCTCGTCACGTTCAGTCATGGGATCGTCAGATGAGATTTTCTTCTCTCGCTACAGTCCACGCTCACCGCACCAAAAATGTTGGAACCCGGATACCGGTCCAACTTGTTCGAGACTTGGGGAGTAGCTTGAGTTACTTCTCTCTTCGTCGGATCCTTAGGACTAAGTGTTCCGAGCTAGGAACTGACCCTCACCGGTTGGTAGGTAGCTCCCTAGGAATGACCCACTGGCTGCAGCGAGGAGGTCCCGCCACTAACCCGGAAATCTAACTTGATTTCCCCTCCCAGAAAACCAGAAGCTGAGCCTGTCTCAGACAGCACAAGGAAGAAAGCACAGGCTCTCTCTAGGGGGGGTGGATCTGTGCTGATCTGAGACACCATGGGTCCTATTTATAGGGAAAGACTTCCCAGGGGTAGAATGGTCCGGATGGCCTGTGGATAGCGTAACTCCGCCTTACTATTTGTTAAACGCACTCCAAATTGGTCTGCAGGTAGCCAGACTCCGCTGTCCCGAAGGGCTATAGGCAGACCACCAGGGGTACCCGGACGATTCTATTCCCCAGAATCTGACTCTAATCGTTGAGGGAGGCACTGGCCTACTCGCCAGGTACCTTCGGCTCTACTCGCCGAATACAACACCGGCTTACTCGCCAGGTACCTTCGGCTCTACTCGCCGAATACGGCACCGGCTTACTCGCCAGGTACCTTCGGCTCTACTCGCCGAATACGACACCGGCTTACTCGCCAGGTACCTTCGACTCACGCCGAATACAACACCGACTTACTCGCCAGGTACCTTCGGCTCTACTCGCCGAATACGGGTTGTACAGTCCAAGCTAGTACAGTAGCTTCGGAGTCCGCTTTTTCTCTTAGTGGCAGGGTTTTGAACGAGCGAAGGAGCCGGCTTAACGAAGATTCGCTGGAGGTTTGCATATGCTACAAGGACTATTTGGACAGCGTAAAGAGGAAGCAACACATAACAGCTTTGGAGGATAGCTCGGAGGAGATAGAAGACGAAATAGACGCGTTGAACTTGAATCTACAGGATGATTAAATCCGCAGTCCAATCTAAATGTACTTTTTTTAAAATATGTAAATTTTTTAATTAAATTTTATAAGAATCATAGCTTTTATAGGTTTGTATTTTCAATTTTGTATTTTGTACAAATGTACGACTTAAATTTTGTAATATTTTAAATTTTTTGTACCAAATTTTCAATATTAATAAAATTTTTTGTTCCAAATTTTCGTTCAAATTTTTGTTCAATATTAATAAAATGTCATTATTTATTATTTATAAAATTAAAAAATTAAAAAAATTATAATTTAATTTAAAAAAAGAAAAAAACGGGCCGGCCCGGATCGGGCCCGAGACCGGCCCGGTCCTGCCCGGCCCGGCCTGAAGGGCCGGAGCAGGCAGCATATCATTGCTGCCTGCCCGGCCCGGGCCGGCCCGATTCCAGGGGAAGATCGGGCCGGCCTGGCCCGATACAGTAAAAAGCCCGATCGGGCCCGGTCCAGGCCGGCCCGATCGGGCTTTATGTTTAGGACTAGGGTAGAGTCATAATAATCGACTACATAATTAAAATTGTTAACTAAAATAATTAGAATCGAATGAAAACATAAAATTTGAGAAAATTTGAGAAAATCTAAACACACGAGAAAAATATAAAAAATATATATTAAAAAGTAAATTATTAAAAGTATATAAAATATAATACCTATAGAAATTTAAAGCCGAAGGAAAATGTACAACAGTTAAATGCTTAAAGCTCCTCTTTTTACCGTCAAAATAAATTAAGACTATTTGATTAAATCATAAAACAAAGTAAAATAGCAATAAATTGTAACACAAAAACGTTGCATAAATTAAAATAATATTGATATGCACTCATATTATTGGCTCTCATCTATATATAAAAATCGGGTGACAGTTATTCAAAAACCTCACTCCTCCACTAAGATAATGTGGAATGAGTGGGAAAGTGGACCAAACCCACCATCTCCGCAGCTAACCGCCCGTGCAACCACGCGCACAGTACGCGTCGTGGGGCCACACAAAACCGCGCGCGACAGCAACAAGCACGGTTGTGCCCCGCATGCGCTGCCGCGCACGATGCGCGTGGCGGTACCGCTTAGCGGTACCACGAGCGATAGCGCGCGCGGTAGCGCGCGCGGTAGCGCCAAACCACCGCATAAGGGGTGCGGCCTAACCGCACCTGTTGGGAAAATGATTTCTCTTAACCCCTGAAAAAGAGTTAAATATGAATTCTAAGAATGAAAAATAAGGCTAAGTAAATATGCGTCGAATGGTATTCGACGCAACGTCGAAATGTAGTCGACGTTTCCTTCAGAATGAGTCGAAGTAACTTTAGGAAGACTTCGACGTATGTGTTGTCGACGCTACTCTGATTTCCAGTCGACGCATCTAATGTAGTCGACGCACCTTTGTCGTCGCACCTTCCTTATTCTCCTCTCGACGTCCAGACAGGATGTATTCGACGCTTGCGTGCGTCGAATAGTAATCGACGCACGTCGATCTTTATGACAGAATTCAAAATCGCCAGATCTCTTTCCTTATCTTATAGATCTGATTTATATGGAATCAATTTATGTCTTATAGCCGTTCTGAATCTTTCTTTTCCTCTATTAGATTCTTGGCTAATTTGGTAAAATTCATTATGAACATTATTTGAAATTGGAATGAATTCTTTCCTTCTATTGGTATGCTAACTATGGAAATGTTTCTATCCTTCTAATTCTCTGTCTGATAATTAATTTTCCTCATATGAGTATTATTTGAATGAACAGAGCTATATATATATATATATGAAGGAGGTCGACAGAAAAGAGAAGGAGGGATCCACCATTTTTACTCATTGAAAAAGAGGAAAAGCTCCCAAGTGATAAAGAGAGAATTGAGAAATAGCCCTTCAGCAATATTCAAGTATTCTTCTTCTCCTGCTTCTGAAGTCACTATGCTGCAAATTCTGACAGCTCTCACATAAGAGGGAAAAGCTACAAATCTTTTTCTCTCTATAGAAGAAACATATAATTCACTTCTTGTGCTTCTAATCTTCTTGCTAGGAAGAAAATTCATTCTTGTTCTTATTTCTTTCTTCTTTCTTATTCTTACTTAAACATTGTAAAAGAGTTTTTAGAATCTCTCTTCAAAAAATTCAGTGTACTAGTTCTAAGAGTCTCCTTTTCAAAAGACTCAGTTGGTTCTAAGAGTCTCCTTGTCAAAAGACTCAGGGTGGTTCTAAGAGTCTCCTTATCAAAAGACTCAGTACAAGATAGTGAATTTCCTACCAAGGGGGTAGAAGAGTGGACTACCCAAAGTTTGGGGAACCACTGTATCTCTTTGTGTTGTGCTGTGCTGTGATTTCTTTTCTTGCATTTACTTTCTTTATTTGTTTAATTCTTGCTGGTGTGTGGGGGAAGCTCTAATCTGTGATCATACACATATATATTAACTTTGCACAAAATATTTTTAATCTTTATTCACCCCCCCCCCCCTCTAGAGAATTCTAGTGAGGTTAACTGTGCACTTTCAATTGGTATCAGAGGGAGGTTGATCTAAAAAGGATAACTCCTTGATCAAAAAGGTCCTACCTTTCATATATATATATATTTAACTATCTTTCACATGGCACAAATCAAAGATTATGCTTCCACCAGACCACCAATGTGCAATCTTGAAAAATTTGCAGTTTGGAAAACAAGAATTAGAATTTATATGAATTCTATTGATGATAACTTGTTTAATATTACTGTGACAGGTCCCCCAAAGCCTTATAGAAGGGATGCAAATGGCAATGTCACACAAACACTTGTTCCAAGATCTGAATGGACAGAAGATGAGAAGAAGGCAAGAACATGTGATCTAAAGGCCATGAACATACTTGTCTCAACCCTCTCAGATGACATCTTTCAAAGGGTTGTTGACTGTTAATCAACCAAAGAAATTTGGGATGCTCTTACAAAGATGGTGGAAGGAAGTGTTGATGAAAAGAAAGATAAGAAGGCTCTATTGATCTCCCAATATGAGAACTTCCAAAAGAAAAATGAAGAGAGTATCTCTGAGATGTATGACAGATTCAGTCTAATCATCAATCAATTGAAAAACTTGGATAGAGAGATCTCTCTCACTGAGATTAATGACAAATTGCTAATGAGTCTCCATAGTTCATGGGACTCAAGAACATGGGCAATAAGAGACACAATAGGACAAAAGGAAATCTCAACAGATGCTCTCTTAGGAAAACTCAAATTCTATGAGCAACTGCTGAAAACTAGAGAAGAGAAGAAGAGAAGAGAAAACACTCCAATCTCCTCAAAAGATAGGAACATAGCTTTAAAGGCAACAGAAGAAAGGACTCCTGTCACTGAAGAAGAACTATTCAGTTTCCTGGCCAGAAGATTTAAGAAATGGGTCAAGACAGAGGGATCAAGAAGAAGGGAGTCAAAACCAAGGTATGACAAAACTCCCACTAAAGAAATTGTGTGTTATTCTTGCAGGAAATCTGGCCATATTGCCCCAGAATGTCCAGAGAATGCTGAGACAAAGAAAGTTTTGAAAAAGAAAGATCCCAAAAAAAGGAGAAGAAGAAAGAAAGAGGCTTTATTGCAGAAGCCTGGAGTGAAATAGACTCTGAGGACAGTTCCTCTTCCAAGAGTGACAATGAAGAATCTAAGCAAGAAGATCTATGCTTGATGGCCCTTGAAGGATCAAAGAATAATGATAGTGCTAAATCATGGAGTGAGACAGGATCAGAAGAAAGCATATCTTCTGAAGATGAAAAAGAAGATAGCCTTATTCTCATAGAGGAATCTGAGAATAAGGATGAGGTAAGCATGTTTGATAAAATAGATTTTCAAAGTGATAACTTCAGAAATGATTTTATGGGAATGTGTCTAGATCAATTAAAAGCAACACAAGAAATTAAAGATCTAAAAGAACAAATCAATGTAGCTAAAAACCAGAGAAATAGAGAAGTTAAATGCTCTAAAGATTATGAATTAAGGGCTAACATCATAGAAAAGGAGGTAGAAAATGCTAAAATAGAAAATCAGTTCCTTAAGGATAAGGTATCCCAGGCAAAGGCCTTTGAAGAATCAATAAAAATGAGAAGCCAAACTCTTAAGGAAATCACAGAAAAACAAAAAATAAGACACAAGAATCTTGGGCTAGGGGCTGATCCATTAATCAGCATAATTCCATCCAACAAACCTGCTTGGATGAGCCCTGTAAAATTCACTAAACCTGTCAAATGGACAAACCAAGAAAAAGACCCACAAGATAAGGAAGAAAACTCCTTCAAAGAAATAAAGGAATTTGATGAGACATCATATTATTCAGCTGATGATTCACAAACTTCATCTGAAGAAACAACTAATCCAAGAAAAACAACACATAAAGGTGTAAAAACAGAAAAAGGTAAAATGAAAATTGAAGATACAATTGCGTCGACTTCATATCGACGTATAAATGATAGTGCGTCGACTTATACTCAACGCAACCTCTCAGATGCCTCGACCTCTTCTAGACGCTTGAACAAAAGCACGTCGACTTCCAATCGACGCAATTTTCTCTATGCGTTGAAATCAGATCGACGCCATCTGGAGAAAGCGCCGAATACAAATCGACGCGACTATCAACATGCGTCGAATATATATCGACGCACAAAAGTTCAGAGCAACTTAAATACCTTTTCTCCAAAAGCCTTTCATCCTAACCCATATTCAGGACCCATTCATCCCAATCATGATTTTTATCCAAATCAACACCTCTATCCTAACCAAAATGTTTATCCTAACCAAAATTCCCATCTTAATCAAACCTTCTATTCTAATCAACACTTCCATCCCTCTCTAAACTTAAATTCTCACAATACTAAGATAATCAAATGCTATATATGTATTAAAACTGGACACCTTGCCAAACATTGTTGGCACAATCAATCAAACTATCTGTAGAAAGTTGTCCAAGACTGACTTAGACATCTTTAGGGCTAGGAAGAGATGAAAAGAAATAAAACACCGAAAACTTTTCAGGAAAAATAAAAGTCACATCGACTTATAATCGACGCACCGTCGAGAAGACCTCGACGCTGGCACTGATCTCCTTCAGTCAAAGTAACGTCGATCCCCTATCGATGTAACGTCGACTTCATAAAAACGAGCGACAATAATTTCTTTTCTTGCATTCTCATCCTGCAACTCCCATCTTTTGTTCGTGTACACCATTCACTGCCCAACACTCAGAATCGTAAAGCATTGCTGGTCTAATTGCAGTACGATAAAACTTGCCTTTAAGTTTTAATGGTACTTTACGATCACATAAGATCTCAGACGCGCCTCTCCACTTCAACCAACCTGCTTGGATTCTATGTATCACATCTTTATCTACACCTCCATCTTTTTGAATTATTGATCCCAGATATTTAAAGTACTCACTGCGGGAAATATATTAGTCATCCAATTTAATGAAGAAGTCATACGACCTTCTTGGACTACTAAATTTAAGCTTATATACTTCATCTTTGTCCTGCTCAACCTAAAACACTTCTTTTCTAAAGCGTCTCGCCAAGATTCACGTTTCGCGTTTACACCCTCATGCGTCTCATCGGTCAAAACAATATCATTTGCAAATAGTAAACACCAAGGTATTGCTTGTTGGATATGTCTGGTGAGCACATCTAAGATAAGGGTAAAGAGATAAGGGCTTAAAGTTGACCCTTGATGTAAGCCAACAGCGCTAAGGAATTCTTGTGTTAATCCTCCAGATGTCCTCACCCTGGTCACTGAATTTGTGTACATATCTTTGATTACGTCAATGTATGATACATTTACACCTTTCTTTTCTAAGACTCTCCACAAGACCTCTCTTGGAACCCTCATCATAAGCCTTCTCCAGATCGATGAACAGTATATGCAAATCTTTTTGTCTTTCCTGATAGTTGTCAATGAGTCTCCTGAAAAGATGTATAGCTTCCATGGTTGACCTCCCTGACATTAATCCAAATTGATTCTCTGAGATGCTTGTCTCTCGTCTAACTCTTCTCTCTATTACTGGTTATAAAGATCAAATTTTGTAATTTGATTTGAGCATAATAAAATCATGTCACTCTTTTTATTTATAAATGTATGATTGTTGAATTTTAAGATTAACTTATTTTAAGTATTTCATTAAATTAAAAGAATTATTAAAGATTTTTAAAATCTCTTGGGTACCTTTGTTTGGACGGAATTAAGATCCTGGAATTGTAATTAAAGGTCTAATCTTAATTTTGTCGTTCGATTGCACGCTTAACGCTGGAATTGGATTTTTAATAAATTATGTGGAATTCATTTTGAACTATAGACAATTCTTTCCAATCTATGTAGGAATTGGATAAATCCGGTCGAGCCGCATTTTTTTAAAAGGGGCGTTGATTTTTGACATGGGGGCGCGTTTTTCGCCCGGGCGCTTATATTTCGTCCGGGTGCGCACTTTTTTGCCCTGGCGCGCATATTTTTGCACGGTCGAATGTTTTTAGCCCGGATGCGCATTTTTGCAAGGGCGCATGTTTTTCTATATGGCGCACACTTTTTGCATGTTGCGTGTTTTTTACCGGGCGCACGCTTTTCACTCGGGGCGCGTTTTTCACCAGGGGGCTCATTTTTCGCCCGGGCGCTGATTTTCGCTCGGGAGCGCACATTTTCGCCTGGGCACTGAAATTTTCGCCAGGGCGCTCATTTTTCGCCTGGGCGCGCACTATCTCGCCCGGGTGCACTTTTTTGCCCGAGCGCACATTTTCTCCCGGGAACGCATTTTTTGCCCGACTGTGAGTTTTTCGCCAGAGCACGCAAATATCACCCATGGCGAGATTTTCGCCCGAGCGCACGTTTTTACGGCCGGTCACGCTTTTTTTTCTCCTGGCGTGCCTTTTTCCCTGGGCGCGCATTTTTTCACCCATGAGCGCGATTTTTGCGCGGGCGCACCTTTTTCGCACGGGCGCGCGTTTTTCGTCCGAGCGCACTTTTTTCGCCCATGTGCACTTTTTTCGTCAAAGAATGCGTTTTTCGCCACAACGCGCATTTTTCGCCAACACCCGCATTTTCTCCCGGTCGCTCATTTTCACGCGGGCGCGCACTTGTCCGCCTGGGCACAAACTTTTTGGTCGGGCACACTTTTTCATCCAGGCACGGGCGCAATTTTTTCACCCGAGTGCGTGTTTTTCGCAAAACTCATTTTCCCCCCGAGCGCGTGTTTTTCCCCCGGGCGTGCATTTTTCACCAGGGCGCGCATTTTTTGCTCGGGACGCGTTTTTCACCCGGGAGCGCTAGTCATTACATTTAAGCATGCAAAAAATTAATGTTAGGTTCTTAATAATGCGTTAATTATTGTCAGTACATGTGATAGAATGTTAGGTTTTTTATAATATGTGATATAGAATGTTAGCTTCTTCATAATATTTTTCAATTCTTAGATTGAATTTTATCTAACAAACGAACAAAAGAATTGATTAATTCTACAATATTCACCAATATTGATTGTTTATTAGGCGAACGCTAGAATTAGAATTAAACCAATTACAATTCTGAATATCGAATCTCAATATCAAATTCCAATATCAAATTTCAAATCTGTCCAAACGAACGTACCCTTATTTCATCCCCTCTCTAAATGTGCTTCTCAATCCAACAAAAACAACCAAACGATCACAAAAATTTCTTATCACAATATTGCATGGAACTGGAAGTCGGCACAAAATATTCCTGTTTTGAACTCAACAAACCAACTACTTGCTCATTCTGTCATGCTAAGATATTTCAGAGGGAAACATTGAATATATGTTATAAAAGAGGACAGAGTGCTCATTCCGTCAATAACATCACCACCATAGCTAACTTCCTTATTGCCGCGGAAACAACAAAAGGCCGAACGCTCAGACAACACATCCAATCGCATAATCATGTATTTTCATTCACTTCTATGGGAATCTACACATTTAGAGCGCATGATGTTGTATATCATAGAATCAGATCTCTTCGGCCTACACCCGGCACACAACAAAGACATAACAAATATTTATTTACAACACAAATATGAGGTGAAAATCATGTGCAAGAAAGCTCGGGATTGAATGCTGATTTGATCGACAGGATGACAAATATATTCAATGCAAGTAACCCCTTTGTTCATGTATTTCGATAACTATCAAGACGTTCAGAAGTACAAGATTGTAGCTTACTTATAAGAGAAATATATTCTTCGAACACATAATACACATAGCAACTGCTTCACAAGTAGCGACAATACTGGTTAGTGGAGATGATTTACTGGACGTGCAGGACAGGGACATATTAATACTCAGCGACAAACTTATTATTATCAAAGAGTTCTCTGGCTTTTGTGACCCGATCCAATACCCATTATTACTTCCTAACAGGACATACAGACGGTTCAAAAATTAGTTGTACATATTACTACTCAGACATTCTACAATTCTTGCATAATGACTTCATGCAGATTACTACAGTTTTCTTCTTCCAAATATTTGTTATTTTTAAGTAGGTTCGCACAAATCAAATCTCCCTCATTCATTATGGTGGAATTTTATACTAACAACATATCGTTGATAACTACATAAATACCGACTCAGAAGTTACAATGGACAAGATTCAACCAAAGTAAATTTCGCGCAGAGTCGTATGATGGTTTGCAAGATTACTTACATGCCAGGGAAAATAACGCAAGTTTGCTACTACATTTTATCATTATAATATATTACATTTGCTTTTACCATTTCAGAGCTACTACTTTAATGCCCTCTTACTTCACTTTCTTTTCCAGAAAATATTGGTCAATGCACTATTTTGTTATATCCGGAGTCCTAAAGAGATGAATGGACGGTATTAAGACGCTGTGTATACAACACTTTGGCAAACCAGGTTTATTTATACCAATGACTTACAATCCAGCATGGTTAGAAATGAAAAATAAACTATTTTCCAAAAAAACTCGACTATATCATCTAGAAATGCTAACACGAATATTTCATGCTAAATACGAGGAATTAAAAAAAAAAGGTTATACTCCACGGAGGAATTCTAGGTAAAATAATAGGACGTGTGCATGAGTTTCAGTAAGGTGATTTTCAATTCTCTGAATTCTTTAGTTAGAGTTGGTAACAGTGAAGAGCTGAAAATAAAAGATGTTATGATTTGAATACCAAATTGCATGAATACCTTGGGAGGGCAAACACTCATTAAAAGAGTTGATCAACACAATATTTCTTGATATGTGTTTAAATGACATGGGCAAAATTTATTTTGAGAGCAGACTGCAGAGCAATGCTATAACCCCATTGAATGATGTGAACGAACTAAATCCTCGCGAAAAAAGTCACTTACTATTCAAATGACTCTGTGCAAGATGACAGACTAACATTGTACCAACAAGAATTTTTTAACTCAATTTCACTGAAAATCTGCTCATAAGCTCACTATGCAGAAAGGTTCCCTGGTACGCATATCAGGTGACAATGCAGAATATCTAAAGATGCGTTTTGAGCTAACTCGCAAGAAATTCCCATTTCAACTAAGTTTCACTTTAACAAACAACAAAGCTCAAGAATAAACATTAGCAAACGTTAAAATATATCTCCCTAATCACGTTTCCTGACACATACCACTCTATGTTGCACTATCAAAAGGAATTTTAGAGAACAAGATAAAGGTTTTGATCAAGAATGACAACATCCAGCGTCTACATTGAAAATCATTTTGTGAAATCACTTTGATGATCTCTACAACGGTCTAAGGTAATCTAAATACTCAATTTTCATTGCCAAAATAAATTCAATTGATGTACTCTCAATGACCAATTCTTTTTGGGCAATGTTATAAGCAGTCCTATAATCGCTAAACGCAATTCATTGATATTCACAGTCCAATGAATTTAAGTGTTTTTAGGACTGTGAATAGCCTTTTTAAGTGTTTTTAAGACTGCAAATAGTCATCGTAGGATTGCTAATAACATCGCCCTTCTTTTTTCTACTGTGTTAGGTATTCTTGACTTTTTATACTCGGGTGCATTCTCAATCATCCTACACAACTTTTGTTTGACGACCACATATATTGCAAGGTCCAAATTTCCTCTCCAACATTTTATAATCATAATTTTATATATTGCATATGCTCACATGATTCAATCTTTATGCAAACTTTTTTGAAGGGGTTGGTTTCATTTCTGCTCCATTTCATCCACAAAAAATCTGCCTAAGCGACCAATTAAGGTAGAACTAAATTGACAACACTTTTAATTTAAATTGGACTTATTTAATTAATAAGTTGCTAGGCATTAGCTTGTTGATCTACTTGACTAAAATTACTTTTGTGAAGGTTTGCATCAAGTTGAATTTAAAAATTACTTCCTTCACACTAATTTTTAGATAAATTATAAATCAAACCCAAAACCTTTTAGCATGTTTCCACTGATTTCATTTCCGAAATACAATTCTATAGATCAGCTCCAATGAAGTGCAACCTGTAGATTTTATGGAACTGAAGTCTGCATTTCTTATGGAACTGCAACAACTGCATTTCTTAACGAACTGCTGCCGCTGCAGTTCGTAGCAAGCTTCAGCACCTACAGTTCATAACAAACTGCAGCACATGCAGTACTGCAGTTCGTGAGGAACCAACTGCAGCCATTGCGACTTACAGCTGTACAACCCCGATATTCGCCGAGAGGACGGGCAACCAAAGGCGAGCGAGCCAGAAGGGCCGGCGAGTCAAGAACTCGCCAAGTGCTCGCTAGGAAGCCGGCGAGTCAAGAACTCGCCAAGTGCTCGCTAGGAAGCGAGCGAGTCAAGAACTCGCCAAGTGCTCGCTAGGAAGCCGGCGAGTCAAGAACTCGCCAAGTGCTCGCTAGGAAGCCGGCGAGTCAAGAACTCGCCAAGAGCTCGCTAGGAAGCGAGCGAGTCAAAAACTCGCCAAGTGCTCGCAAGGAGGCGAGCGGGTCAAGTGAATCGCTAGGAATCGGCCAAATTACCCTGTCACCCTTGGTGGTCTGCCTTTAGCCTCTCCAAACAGCGGAGTTTGGCTGTTAGCAGACCCATTTAGGGTGCGGATAGTAAAATCAAGAGGCGGAATCCTGCTATTTGCAGGCCAGATCAGAAAATCTATAAATAGGACCTCAAGGGCACCTTTGGAGAGGATCTCACCCCAGCTTCCCTCTCCTTAGGCATTCTTTGGTTAGCATTCCCAGAGCTCTCCAAGGTGCCCGAGTCTCAGCTTTGGCTTGGGAGGGGAAGCGCTCAACGATCTTCCGGGTTAGTGGAGGGACCTCCTCGCTGTGACTAAGGTCTTAGCCAGTTTCCTAATCTTCCGCCCACCCTCCTCAAGGGATTAGTAAGGATTAGCCGCCCCTCATCTCGGTGAGGGCCCCGAGCTCTACGAGAGACCGAGAAATCGGTTTCAACATTTTGGTGCGGTGAGCGTGGAGCGTGGCTGGTTCAAGAAAATTCCAGCGAAGGGTTATGGCGGGAGATGAGGAGCAGGGCGAGGAGTTCGGCGAGACTCCTCAGGAGGCGATGGCTAGGATGCTCGCAGATTTCAGAAAGGAGGTGCTCGACACCTTGGGGTTCACGGTGTCGGCCCTGCGAAACGAGTTTGCGACCCCAGCCCCTCGGGCGCCCCCTCCCCCCACAACAGTCGGCGAGGAGGCACCAGGGGGAAGGGCTGGAAAGGAAGTTGTCGTTGGTCTAGGTCAGAGCAGGGAAGGGCGAGTGTTGTTCGCCAGTCCGGCGAGCTCCGTGCCGGCGAGCTCAGTGTTGGCGAGCTCCGCCCCAGCGGGCGCGACGCAGACGAGTGCGCGCCAAGAGGAAGCGGCGACGGTCGGGGTGGTTCCGGCGAGCACCGCCCTCGCGAGCACAGTCCCGGCGAGTTCAAGTTTGGTGAGCGAGCTCGGGGGGCGAGTGGAGCCTAGGAGGGTGTTGGCCTCAGATGGCCCTTTGTTTGGATTCTCGGGGGAGAGGAAGGAAGTAGAAGGGGGAGTAGGGCTTCATGTGACCCTGGGTGGACAGTCCCGAAACTGTCGTTTTGTCATTGTGGACGCCCCAAGCAGTTACAGCGCTATCTTCGGACGGCCACTCATCAGCGCGTTCCGCTGTGTCCCTTCCACCTTTCATCAGTGCCTCAAGTTCAACGACGGAGGGGTTCAGGTGCGGATCAGAGGGGATCCCAAGGTGGCAAGACAGTGCTACGTAACGGCTGTCAACACCATCTCCTGGATGGGAGAAGCTGAGAAGTGGGATAGGATGATGGAGGAGGCGACCGAAGTCGGAAGCATGGAGGTAGCCGAAGAGAAGACGGAGGGAGATGAAATCCATGCCCAAGAAGGGGTAGCTGAAGTACCCCGGGCGGAAGGAGAGGGAGAAGAAGAGAAGGCCCAGGAGGGAGGGGCGGAAGAGCTGATGGTGATAGAGAAGGAAGTCGAGGAGGACACCCAGGCTCCCACTTGTGCCGAAGAGGAGAGGGCTTGGGGAGAGCAGTCCCGGTTGGAGGCTGTGGACGAGATCGTGGAACTCGAGGTCACCACCCGGCTGGGGGTGGTGGAAAAAGTTCGGGTCAGCGGAGAACTCAGCCCGGAAGATCAAGCGGAGATTCTGGCTTGCGTACAGAAGAACGTGGACGTCTTCGCTTGGAGCGCCGCGGAAATGCCCGGGATCGACGCGGATGTGGCTTGCCATCGCCTCAACCTCGACCCCGGCGCCCGCCCCATCCGCCAGAAGAGGAGGGTCGTCGCAGACAAGCTGGAAGGGCCCATCCGCGAAGAGGTAGGCAAACTCCTGCAGGCAGGCTTTGTATCGGAGATCCAGTATCCAGGCTGGGTCTCCAACGTCGCTATGGTGAAAAAAAGGGGAGGTAAGTGGAGGATGTGTATCGACTTTTCATTGCTTAATAAATCGTGCCCTAAGGATTGTTACCCCCTGCCTAGAATCGACGCGCTGGTTGACTCAGCCGTCGGTTTTCCTGTAATGTCTTTCCTAGATGCTTTTTCAGGTTACCATCAAATCCGCATGCATCCCCCAGACATCAAAGATGTCTCCTTCATCACGGGGGATGGATGCTACTGTTATAAAATGATGCCGTTCGGGCTCAAGAATGCAGGTGCCACATACCAAAGGATGATGGACAGGGTCTTCCGCGAGCAGAAGAGAAGAAACTTAGAGGTTTATGTAGATGACCTCATGGTAAAGAGCCGGGACCTCGGATCTCACCTCCGAGACCTTGAAAAGACGTTCGGGACTCTGCGGAGATACAAGATGAAACTCAACCCGTTGAAGTGTGTCTTCGGGGCGAGCCGAGGGAAGTTCCTGGGCCACCTGCTCACCCCAGCGGGAGTGGAACCTAACCCAGACAAGGTTAAAGCGGTGATGGAGTTGGGGTCGCCGAGAAATCCGAAGGAGGTTCAGAGCCTTACAGGGAAGTTGGCTGGGCTCAGCAGGTTCCTCTCCAAGGCGGGAGAGAAGTGTGCACCTTTTTTCAAAGTACTGCGGGGAAACAAGAAGTTTGAATGGACCCCGGAGTGCGAGAAGGCCTTCCAGGCTCTGAAAGAACAGCTCACCCAAACCCCTCTGCTCCAGGGACCGAGGCCAGGAGAAGACCTATCCCTGTACCTGGGGGTAGGGTCCGAAGCAGTAAGTTCCGTGTTAATCCGGGAAGAGGGGAAGAAACAGTTCCCTATCTACTACGTCAGCCGAGTGCTGAAGAAGGCAGAGCTCCGGTACCCGATCTTGGAAAAGTTGGCCTTCGCATTGGTGGTGTCAGCCCGGAGGCTCCGGCCTTACTTTCAAGCTCATTCAATCAAGGTAGTGACGGACCACCCGCTCCGTAAAATCATGGAAGGGGTGGAGCATTCAGGAAGGTTGGCAAAGTGGTCTGTGGAGTTAAGTGAATTCAATATCACGTTCGTGCCCAGGACGTCCATCAGGGCTCAAGCGGTGGCAGACTTCATGGCCGACTACGCAGCCGAAGTGGGAGAGCACGAGACACCTCCCTCAGAGGCATGGAAGATGTTGGTGGACGGAGCGTCGGGAAAATACTCCTATGGAGGGGGAATAGTCCTGGTAAGTCCTCAGGGGACTCGGATTGAGCAAGCCTTAAACATCCATTTCCCAATCACCAACAACCAGGCTGAGTACGAAGCAGTGATAGCGGGCCTTCGGCTGGCCCGGGAACTGGGTGTGCAGGACGTGGAGGTCTCCACGGACTCCATGGTGGTAGCATGCCAGATCAAGGGAGAATTCGAAGCAAAGGACCCGACCCTCCTACTATACCTGGAAAAGGTTAAGGGGGTCATCGGGCAGTTCCGCACCTTCTCCATCAAGCACGTGCCGAGGGAGGAGAGCACCCAGGCGGACCTCTTAGCCAAGTTTGGTCCTCGAGCGGGAGGGACGACTTCGGAACTCTTCCGGCCCTCCATCGAGGAAGGAGAATTGATGGAGGTGGATCGACGAGCCTCGTGGATGGATCCGTTCATCACCTTCCTATCCTCCGGGCAGTTCCCTGGAGAGGACGTGGACAAGAGACGCTTCAGGTATAAGTCCGTCTATTACTCCTTGCATGCAGGGGGGCTATATAGAAAGACCCTCTCGGGACTCCTGGCCCGTTGTGTCTCCGAGGAGGTCCCGAGAGTGCTGGAAGAAATCCACTCCGGGGAGTGCGGCAGTCATTCCGGGAGTCGGACCCTGGAAGGGAGGGTATTGAGGCAAGGCTACTTCTGGCCCACTCTCAGCAAGGATGCGGCAGAGTTCGCAAGAAAGTGTCCGAAATGCCAGCTCTACGCTCCGCTCCAGCTCCTCCCAGCCCAAAGACTCCGGACCATCACGGCTCCTTGGCCCTTCGCCATATGGGGGCTGGACCTGGTCGGTCCCTTTCCCCAAGCCAGCGGCCAGAGGAAGTTCCTGCTGGTCATGATCGACTACTTCTCCAAGTGGGTAGAGGTGAAAGCACTTGCTAAGGTAACCTCTCAGGTTATAAGGAATTTTGTGTGGGGGGAAAGAATTTGCAGGCATGGACTCCCTCTAGCTATAGTGACGGACAATGGGCCGCAGTTTGCGAGTGAAGAGTTTGTTGGCTTCTGCACTCAGCTCGGCATTGACCTCAGGTTCGCTTCGGTCCACCACCCGAGGAGCAATGGGCAGGTGGAGGCGGCGAACAAAATAATCGTTAACCTATTAAAAAAAGAAAGTGGAGAACCCTCCGTCCTCTGGGCCATGAGGACTACTCCGAATACCGCCACCGGGGAGACTCCATTCAAGCTCTCTCACGGGTCCGAGGCCGTTCTCCCCATAGAGTTTGAGGTAAAAACCCCCCGGGTGATTGCTGCGAGCGAGGGGGATGAAGAGTGGCTAGGAGGTAACGATGCGGAGCAGAGGCTGTCCTTGGACCTGGTGGAAGAACTCCGGGACTTGGCCACCGTCAGATAGGAAGAGGTCAAGCGGCGGATGGCTCGATATTTTGACAAACATATCCGGATAAAACACTTTCAGAAAGGAGATCTAGTCCTGAAGAAGGTCGACGCGGCCGGCAGAGGGGCCACGGTGGGTAAGCTTAACCCCAACTGGGAGGGTCCATATATTGTAAGCAGGGTACTCAAGTCGGGAGGGTATCATCTCCAGGATGTGGAAGGGGTACCCCTCGACCGAGCCCGAAGTGGGGATGATTTGAAAAGGTTTTACCCTTGAGTGTTTTATTACGTTGTTTAATTAACGCCTTGCTCCTTTCTTATGACGCTTATAACTACTGTCGTGCCGACGTGACAAAGGTTGGGTATGATGGTGCTGGAATGCCCCAGATCGATTCCGCTCCCGGACTCTCACTAGACGGAGGGTTCAGGTTGATCTCTGGAGAGGCTGGCAAAGTAACAAGTGTTGGTGCTGGAATGCCCCAGATCGATTCCGCTCCCGGGCTCTCACTAGACGGGGGGTTCAGGTTGATCTCTGGAGAGGCTGGCAAAGTAACAAGTGTGGGTGCTGGAATGCCCCAGATCAATTCCGCTCCCGGGCTCTCACTAGACGGGGGGTTCAGGTTGATCTCTGGAGAGGCTGGCAAAGTAACAAGTGTGGGTGCTGGAATGCCCCAGATCGATTCCGCTCCCGGGCTCTCACTAGACGGGGGGTTCAGGTTGATCTCTGGAGAGGCTGGCAAAGTAACAAGTGTTGGTGCTGGAATGCCCCAGATCGATTCCGCTCCCGGGCTCTCACTAGACGGGGGGTTCAGGTTGATCTCTGGAGAGGCTGGCAAAGTAACAAGTGTTGGTGCTGGAATGCCCCAGATCGATTCCGCTCCCGGGCTCTCACTAGACGGGGGGTTCAGGTTGATCTCTGGAGAGGCTGGCAAGGTGACAAGTATTGGTGCTAGAATGCCCCAGATCGATTCCGCTCCCGGGCTCTCACTAGACGGGGGGTTCCGGTTGATCTCTGGAGAAGCCGGCGAAGTCGTACGTGGGTTGAGCAGGTAAGACAAGATACTCATGCCGGGGGATCCTGGCTCGCGAGCGACCCCATGACCCGGGCAAGGCGAGACCAGAGGTCCGCTCGCGCACGAGGATCATTCGCGGCAGGATAATAGAGTCGATGGCTCGCAAGGTCACTCGCAAAAGGTATCGAAGCGAATAAGGAAAATGACCCGAGAGGAGTCCGTTCTCGCGACGAACCGCGGATATCGGCGGGAACCCGTCAGTGGCAAGTGCGAAGGAGGTAGGCGAGAGCGACCCAGATATAATACAACGAGAAAAGGCCGCCAACAAAATAGGGGCGAGCGCGAGCGCTAAATGAAGATTCACATAAACGAACATAAAAAGATAGGGGCCTCGCGGGCACAATGGAAAAGACTGCGTGCGAACCATGAATAAAACATAACACAGAAAAAGATTGATAAAATGTTCCCTTTCATTCCTCACAAAAGATTACAATTCGGCGGCGGTCTCGCCGGAAACAAAAAGAAAGGAAAACTTTTACATCATTAACAAGAAGAAAAATCAAGGCGGCTCGTCGGGCAGCTCTTCAATCGCTCTCTCGACCCTCCGCCTCGGAGATGGGCGCGAACAAGTCGGGAACGACTTGCTCCGCGGTGAACTCCATGGCATCGGGGATGATCCCGCTCCCTTGAGAATGTCGAGGACAAGCTCCGCGATCTCCATCGACCTCTTGCGGTCGGCTTCCTTCTCTTCCCGCGATTGACCGCGAGTCCCAGTTCGCGAAGGAGGGGGAGGTAGCACCACCGAGGCCAGGTCGTGGACCTGGGCCTTGAGACAAGTGTTCTCCAACTCCAAGTCAGCAATCCGCGCGTGGAGCTGACTGACGGACTCGGCATCCTGCAAGAGGCGGGTTAGCGAGAGGAGAACGAAGCCAAACTGGAAGAGACTTCCACCGAGCAATACTTACCAGCCCGCCTTGAAGGCTGGCGAGGAGGCCCTCTGACAAGGCCTCTTTCCCCTTAAGCTCCGTGACTTCATCCGCGGACTTCTGAAGCTCGACTTTGAGCTCCTTGATCTCCCTATCCGCCGTGAGGTACCGACGACCCACCATGTGAGTTAGCTCCATCGCCCGGAACTGGGCTCGCATCGCCTCGTACACGACCCCCCTCGGCATGAAGGACCGAAAGAGGGAGGCGTCCTCGCGACCATAGAGACCAAAGGCGAGGGCGAACGCCTCACCCCCGGCCTTGCCGTCCTCTACCCAGGAAGGGAGCAGAGAGGAGCAGGCGATCTTGTTCTGGTCAGGGTCCCACGCGAGTACCGGTTCGCCGACCGCATCCACCAGCTTCATGCCGAGCCCGAAGTTAGTATGGCTCGACGGCTTGGGCCGAACGACAGTCTCCCCTGGCTCGCCCCCCCTCTTTGGCGAGCTCCTGATCCGCAGAAGGAGAGGGGAGGTCGGGCTCAGACAGGTCCACAACCTCCTTCGCCTTGGCAGCAGAGGGAGTCTTCCTGGCCTTCTTCCCCTCCCCCTGCGAAGTAGGCCGGCGTTGGGGGGGAGGACGCTTCTTTCTCGATGAGGAGCTCGGGACGTCGCGGCAGGCCTCGGCGGCCACGCGCGCGAGCGAGCCGGGAGAAAGAGAAGAGGGAGGTGCATGAGGCGGATTGAGGGGAAGATCGCGTTCTCCTACAAAGATAACGAGCGTTAGACGATCAAAAGAAAGAAGATTAAGAAAGTGGGCGAGTTCGAGCAAAACCTTCTCCCGGAAGGACGGGTGGCAGGAGGTCCACTCGCTCTCGGAGGAAGGCGACCTCGAAGTTTTTTCCTTTGAGGAACTGATACAGTGCCGCGTCGCAACCGCCTAGCGAGATCGGAGGGCGGTAGGCAGCCTCGTCTCGCTGGATAGGGGTGTAAGAGATGTTGCCGAAGGGACCCTTCACCAGGATGAACTTTTGCGTCCAGTAATGAGTTTTGTTCACCGTCTCGCAGACGGTAACATGCTGGCTCGCAAAGTGAGCCGTTCCGTCCCTGTTCGCGCGAAATGAGAAGATCTTGCGGAAGGCGAGCAGGCTGAACTCGATCCTCTCCGCCCTGAGGTAACTGGCGAACGCGACCACCACTGCGATCGCGTTCGGCGTTAGCTGGCTCGGCAAGACGCCGAAGTACTTTAGCACCTGGAGAAGCCGACAAACTTTAAGCGCTGTTCGCAAAGCAACTCAGGGAAGCCAGGGATGAGAAATAAATAATACCTGGCGCACTTCAGGCCAGAGAGGGAGTCGAAACCCATTTTCGAAATGGGCGACAGGAATTGCGAGCTCGTCCGTGTGCGGGTCGCTGAGGGAATCCCTATCGGTAGGGCAGCGAGCCACGAAACCGGAGTGGATGAACTGGTCAGCGGCGGCTCGATATTCCTCCTTTGTGAGGTTGGCGCAGTAGAAAATGCCGTCGAGGAAGGCCTTGGCGCACTTGGCTCGCCCCTCTGTTTCCGCCTCGCCAACCATAGTGTGTGATCCGCCGAGTCACAAAGGTCGCGAAGACGAGCTAAAATCTGCGAGAGAAACAGAAGGAGAAAGAGCGCGAGGAGGAAACAGTAAATGCGGTGGTTGAAAAGAAAAATGGTCGGCTATTTATAGGAATAAGGGAGGCGGGAAGAAGCCGAAGCGTCGTTATCTGCGGATAGCGGATCCGCGCGGTACTCTCCCGCCTCCAGGGATCCAATTCACTCCCTGCGAGTCGACAACCTGTTAAAAGCTTTTCCTCATTGGCGAGCTGACACTAAAAACAATGAATCATAAAGGGAAAAAGCACGGGAGGTGCGCGAGTGCGAGTAACAGAGATGTAATTCGCACGAGAGCAAACCAAGCGGGAAAAAGAACGAGATAAAAAGCAAAAAAAATAAGAGGCTCGCAAGCGAGTCAAAGTACTGTTATTACAGACTCATAAAGATTGTTCGCGACCCCTCCTAATGAAGAGGAGGGGGGGAGAAAGACAATAGAAAAGCAATACGAAGATCCTCAATATCGCAACCACTTCCAGAGACCGCGACCCCGGACACCAGAGCGAGGGGGGACTCGCGGGTAGTGATACTCGCGGAGTGACATGTTCGCCTGGCTCGTCAGCCGCATGTAGTCATCGATGCGAGCAATATACACCCCGGGGGAGGTCGCGTCGCCCTGATCGGTCGGTCGTATCTCAGCGAGAACTCGCGCGTTCGCGTCCTCCATCGCGGCGAACCTTTCTTCATTGGCGAGCCGGTCTAACCGATTCTGCTCGTGTAGATCCCTTAGCAGGGTGGTATGCTTCTGAAATATCTCCGTGACCCGCCTCTTCATTCGCTCCGGATCGCTGGGATCCCCCAAAAAGTCAGCGACCTGGCTCGGCGAAGGGGGTGGAGACATCTCCAGCGCTCCAGACTCTGACTCGGAGAGAGGGGTCGTCGAGTTACCTGCGAAGTAAGAATCAGCGGCAAAGTGAAGATCAACACTCAGTGACAACAGTCTAACCTAGTGGAGGAATTGGAGTACTGGGCCGCTGGCGGGAGGTGCCCGGCTGACCCCGGAATGCCTCAATAAAGGCAGGGGTGAGGGCCTTACCCAGACCAGGGGCGAGCGCGGGTCTGGAGCTGAGTCCAAGCTCGGCAATCAACGTCCCTCCTGGGCTCCTCTGACCCAGGACGCCGAATCCAGGAGTGGGGATCTTTTGATTCGGCATGGGGGGCGAGTTCGCAGGAGGAGGAACTTGATCCTCTGGTGCCGCGAGGGAAGACACTGCATGAAAAGTAAGTACGACGTAGCGAGTCAAGGAACGTAAGGGAAAATGAGGTAGTTCGCTCACCTCGTTGCGAAGGCGAGTCCTGTCTATCAACGGCCCTCATATCCGCAAGAAGAACGTCACCCCCATCCGTAGAGGAGAGATGGATCTCCGTGTTTGGCCTTCCCGATTCGTTCTCGCCCGGAGGATCATTCTGCGAACATGATAAGGACTAAAAGGAAGAGCACCAAATAAGCAACTGGGCGATAATACCTGAGAGGCGCGCTCGTCATCCGGAGAGTACGGCGAAGAGTAAGACCCACCCCCACCAGCCGGGCGCCGGACGGCCTTTGCCGTCCTTAGGGAAGGAGGAGGCGGAGAGCGTCGCGGAGAATTCCAGGAGGCGATGACAGCGGTCTTCCCCTTCTGGGCCGCCTGCGAAGCCTTTAGGCGGGCCAGCATCTCATCCTTTTTCGACATTGCGTTGGGGGCGAGAGACCGAGTAAGAAATGCCAGAGAAAAATGAAAAGTTCGAATGACAGCCAAGGAGAGTGGTATTTATAGTGGTAAGCGTGGGACCCACCGAAAGATTCTCGCCACGTCGCCGAGGGGCCGACGAATATCAAGGGTTGGACGATTCTTCGCGAGCCTGAAAAGCCTCGCGAAGAGCGGGGATTGTGTACAACCCCGATATTCGTCGAGAGGACGGGCAACCAAAGGCGAGCGAGCCAGAAGGGCCGGCGAGTCAAGAACTCGCCAAGTGCTCGCTAGGAAGCCGGCGAGTCAAGAACTCGCCAAGTGCTCGCTAGGAAGCGAGCGAGTCAAGAACTCGCCAAGTGCTCGCTAGGAAGCCGGCGAGTCAAGAACTCGCCAAGTGCTCGCTAGGAAGCCGGCGAGTCAAGAACTCGCCAAGAGCTCGCTAGGAAGCGAGCGAGTCAAGAACTCGCCAAGTGCTCGCAAGGAGGCGAGCGGGTCAAGTGTTCGCTAGGAATCGGCCAAATTACCCTGTCACCCTTGGTGGTCTGCCTTTAGCCTCTCCAAACAGCGGAGTTTGGCTGTTAGCAGACCCATTTGGGGTGCGGATAGTAAAATCAAGAGGCGGAATCCTGCTATTTGCAGGCCAGATCAGAAAATCTATAAATAGGACCTCAAGGGCACCTTTGGAGAGGATCTCACCCCAGCTTCCCTCTCCTTAGGCATTCTTTGGTTAGCATTCCCAGAGCTCTCCAAGGTGCCCGAGTCTCAGCTTTGGCTTGGGAGGGGAAGCGCTCAACGATTTTCAGGGTTAGTGGAGGGACCTCCTCGCTGTGACTAAGGTCTTAGCCAGTTTCCTAATCTTCCGCCTACCCTCCTCAAGGGATTAGTAAGGATTAGCCGCCCCTCATCTCGGTGAGGGCCCCGAGCTCTACGAGAGACCGAGAAATCGGTTTCAACAACAGCAGCCTTCAGTTTTTCTATTATGGATTTTTTTGGCCAAAACTTAATTCTATTTTCTCACGCCTTCAACTAAGCATCCCATTTTCTTGCTATACAAGTGCTGTTCATTTGGTTCCCCTCAACATGTGTTCATTTTATGTTGTATTATTGTTCATAGATTTTGCTAATGCAAAACTACTCAATTTTTTCAAATTCATTTCACTGTCCAGATTATAATCCACCCCCATCCAATGGGCAAGTACACAGAGGTCTGCCTTGGCTAAGGTATACAATAGCGATATATAAATTATAGTGTTGAGTGTATAGCAATATATACACTAAGAAGTTTATACGTGCCACATCACTTAAGTGTATACTCTAACACTGATGATAATAATATATGCATGCGTATATGCTAAAATACTGGGTAGGAGACGTCATTCTTGAGCGGTGGACGCGGTGGTTTTCCGGTCAACGTTTACATAGAGAAAGGCCACCGTCATAAAATCTTCAGCTTTTTTTAACATTTTTGAAAAAATTGTATGTCACCAGGAAGAACTGTCGATGATTTTTTCATGAGTGATAAATAGCAAAGAAATTTGGAAGAATAACAAAGAAATAATATACCTGATGATCTAAACTAAGAAACAACAGTATACCCATGACATGGAGCCATGGATCTCTCCGCCTCAACCTCTACTTTCTAGCGTCTGTTGATCTGCCGATCTATGCATTTTTCGTTCGTTTCTCATGAATTCATGTTGTTCCAGAAGGAGAAAGACAATCAAGGTCCCATCCTTTTTCTGTTTTGGAGGGGTGGAAGAAAAATCTAGTTAGCCACGGCGATCTCCCCGTCATTGCAGACGCCCACCTCGACGGCCATTGTCTTCTTGCTTGCTTTGGAAGATGGAAGAATCCTGCAGCAATTTCTTCTAGGAGCCTGCACGAATATAAAAACGGAAATGGTAAAAAAAATAACAAATCGGAGAAACAGGGCAAATTAAGCAGAGGAAGCCTACCCTGTCCCAGAGAGAGGGGTCGGGTTTCTTGTAGACGACAACCTCGTCGACATGCATGGAAGGGTCGGCGATTCTCCAGCGGCAGGCCGGACGATGCGGGTCCTTGTGAAGGAGGTATCGGGTGACGGTGGTCCGGCTGGATTTATTGTACGAGGAAGAGGAGAGGTAGTATAGGTAAGGTTTTTGGCATGGATTTCGAGCTACGGGGCGCGTGTTGAACGCGTAGGCGGTGTAATCTGCCCGGCGATACCAGTTAAGGAAGGTTCTTGCCGGAGTTTCCATCTCTCTCGGGGAAACGATCCCTTTCACCACCTGCACGACGAACCCCCAAGAAACCGACACTGTCCAGTGCCTGCGGGTGACGTAGCAAATGGACTGCTGCATCACTCCGGCGGGATCGAGCCGCACCGGGCCGTCGAAGAGGCGGCGAACCGCATCCGGGTGGGAACTGGAGTTGGGGAAGATGGAATCGACGACGTCGAGGTGGTGCAGACTGACGAGTGGCGCAATGGGATGCGCGGCGAGGAGGCCTAGCGGGTCGCCGTAGACGTCGAACTGGTGGAATCCGGGATGGCGTGTGAGGGGCACGCCGAGCTCGGCCATGCAGGCCTGGATGCGATCGTCGCTGCCGTAAAGGGCGGGGTAACGGTGGATGCATCTGTCCTGCATGCGGGCAAGGGAAGTTGCGAGGGGGCGACTAATGGCAAAGCCGCCGCCCCCGTAGGCCATGCCGTAGGAGAATATGATGTTCTGCATGTGGCTCTCGGAGTTAGATCCAATGTAGTATGGCTGCCGGTGGTCGAACATGTTGAGCACACGGACGAGGTTGTCGGGGAAGAAGACGGTGTCATCGTCGCCCATGACGAACCAGCGCACGTCGTCAAGTCCGAGTCGGACGGTCTCGGAGACGATGCGCGAGATGCGGAGTGCGGAGCGGCTGCCGTGCTTGTGGCTGTACGGCAACCTGGCGGTGTCGGCCGATATCTTGATGGTGGGGAGAGAGGCCGACGAGGATTTTGGTTCCTTGACGGGTGAGTCGAGCCAAACATAGCCGCGCATTTGGCGCGGCCGCCACCATACCATGATGTACTCCTTGCGTTTCTGCCAGAACTTGGCCGAGGCAGCTATGCCGAAGACAATGTGTTGGAGCCCCGTCGCCGACGGCGGAACCAGCAGAGAAGGTGGCGAGGGAGGTGTCTGGGAGGGAATAGGTGGAGACGGCGGAGGCGAAGGCGGGGGAGAAGATGTGTTGGAGGAGGAGGAGGAGGAGGAGGAGAGGTGGATGAGTGCGCCAGATTCTTCGGAGTCATAGGCGTGTATTTGATTTGTGGGGCAGGAGTAGAAGGGGGAGGCGGAGAGGGCGAGAATGTAGAAGACGCAGAGACATGAGAAGAAGATGAGGCAGATCAGGGACCTGGAGGAGAACAGCCGGACGAAAGGCGATGCCGATGCCGGCGGCGAGGCTTTACCCCATGTCTGTTGCTTGATAGCTGAGGCCGGGTAGGCGTCGCAGCTGGCCTCCTTGTAGATTCCACCCCCTTTCATGAAAATCAGCCGCTCACCTCCTCTCCCTCTCCCGGTATTCCACGGTTTTCGGAGATCCAACAACCAAACGAACACAATGCGAGCGGACGAGAAGAGATTGGACAAGAAGAACGTAACTGCGGAAGAAGATGGATTCTTCACCGCTAAAGCCGTGGCGAGACGGAGCTGTGAGGGAAAAGAAAGGGGGCGGTCGGCATTGAGAGGGAAGAAGGCCGAGAACGCAGCAGGCAAGAAGGAAGAGCGGAAACGGGAAGAGAAATGGACAAAGCTGAGGTTGGACGGAGGAGATGACATGTATAATATTTGTGGGGATTCACGCATGCATTCTCGTGCTTTCTTCTGTTCTTTCCCCAAATTGAATATTTGGAAGTTTTCTCCTTTAATATAAAGAAGAAAATCAAATGTCGATAATTTATATTTGTGGTAAGGATTATAGAAATATTCTCGTATAAAGAAGCAATTGACGATTTATGTTTTTTGACACGAAAGTATGCTTCGATTAGTTAATTATTATTTAAACGGAAAAATAACAGAAATAACCTATAGTAATAAATTTTCGTAATGCCACGTCAAGCACATAGTTAAATCTAGAATAATTTTATTGACAAACCTAATATAGATATTGGCAGACCACCAAATTTAGGTTTCACGCAGTTTCTATTTCTCCTTTACGAGACCTATTTGCAGCCCATTCTTTCTCTCGTAAATCCCGCGTCCGTCCCCTTCCCATGCGAAAACACTAAACCTCGCAGCCGATCGCCGCACGCCGCTCGCCCCCATCTGCACGCCGTCGTCGCACGCCACCATCGTCGCACGCCGCTCCCCCCATCTGCTAGCCACCGTCACCGTCGCACGCCGCCATCGTCGCACGCCGCCACCGTCGCTCGCCGTAGCCCCATCTGCTCGCCATCATCGCTCGCCCCATCTGCTCACCTCTCGCCGTAGCCCCATCTGCTCGCAGGTCGACTCTCCAGGTTCGCCCCCAAACTAATTTGGCACTGCTTTTGGTATTGGAGTTAACAGGTGCAGATCCTATTGTCAATTAACAGCCAACATATGCTCGCATTGGCCCCCTCGATGTCCAACATCAGTTCTTAACAGCCAACATAAGTTCTCTAATGTCCAATTTTCATCAATTTTTGTAGATTTGAAATCTCTAATGGAGGAAGAAATCATGACTCCAAATGCATTCTCCCAAATTTCAGCGGTTCCGTGTACACCTAAAAGTCCTCCTATGGATACGATGAAATCGTTTGGTAAGTTATTTTTCCAATGAAATTGTATTGTACACCTATTAGTTGTGATGTTTGGATGTTGTAGTAATAATTTGATTATTGTTTTTGTATTGTTGGGTCTTACTAGATTCCATAGTTCCCAAGGACAGTTTGCATTGGGTTCATAAATTACAATCACTTTGTCGGACTATTGGTGCATGATGGTTGCCCACTACCTCCAATATTTCCATGTTGGGGGAGATATCGTCAAGAGATTGCAAGCAATTGGATGTGACGGTTTGTTACATATTTCAAAATTCAAATTATTTTTATAGTTTCCTTTCCAAAGTTTGATGCTTTTATAACGTCTAAATTTTATTTGGTTGTTTAGGTTTAGTACTCGAAAGTTCACCAACCAATCTTATGAAGGTGATTGAATGACAAAAAAAAAGAAAAATAGGTATTCCAACAATTTTTCGAACATCATTGGTGATGATGAGGCAAATATCTAATTTCTACATTCAATTCATTTATGCATACATTTTCTAAATGATAATTTTTGGATGTGTAGATTTTGGCTAATTGGAAAGCTACAAAATAGTGGTGCTCGTATGTATGGAGCAATATATGCAGCTAGTTTTGACGGGCTGTTTTGGTTCTAATTATTGGCTTACTATAATTTTTTGGAGAATTTAGATATGGCTTACTATAAATATGGCTTACTATAAATTTTTGGAGAATTTAGATGGTTCTAATTATTGCAAATTTTGATTTTTTTTTCTCTCTTGTTCTGCCATTAACATAATGGTCTGTCTTTAAATTTTTACGATCTGCCATTAACAATGAGCTGCCAATAGCATAAATAGGTTTGCCAATAACATTCGTCTAAATCTAAGATCAGTAGACATAAATATTGAGTGAAGGTAACATCTGTATCAAAGAAGGCATGGGAAATGCATCAATAGAAATATTAAATAGAAATTTTTAAGGGAATTGCTATTGGTACCCCATAAAAGGCTATTTGTAGTCCATGGATATTTGTATTCAAGCTTGATATTTGTACCCATCTTTGATAATCGTACTCATACATTAGGAAGATCGCTAGAACGAAAAGCTTACAAACATTAGGAAGAGCACTGCTAACGAATTTTTGGAACGCAAATGAAAACGGAAAATCACCGCACAAAGCTCTAATTACGAAATGGCTGATTAGAGCGACAGATCTGGAAACTCGCGAAGCAGCTAAGAAATCTGGAACTCACATCGCCAGCGAGCGGAAGTGGGAGATCTGGGCTAGGAGCTGCTGGGAGATCTGGAATATTGAAGACGATGAAATAGGGATGCGAAGAGAACTCGCCGGCGACGGGCTACGACCGATGAAATGGGCGGAGGACTGCGATAGAATAGAGGGGGCGTCGGGCGGCGAGGGAGCAAAAGATCGCCGGCGAGCGAACGACTGCGAGCGAAATGAGTTTAGGGCTTGAGAGAAACGAAAGCCTTTGGGTACAAATATCGGCTTGATTTTTTTTAAAAAAAGAGACTAAAATTTCTAATATTATGGGTGTAAATATCTATTTATGGGGTACCAATAACAATTGTCATTTTTAAACACGTGAAATATAAATTTTGAAAAAGCTAATTACTTGTCTTTTTTATTTAGAATTATCTTGTTGAAAAAGCTATCGCCGACTCTGTCGGTCCTAGTAGTACCCACGGTCACTTCTCAGAGAAGCGTGTTCTCTCAGCAGAAGTCCCGGGCGGACACACCTAAGTGCATGCAGACTCTTTCCCTGAGTTGATCTCAGCCAGAGTGCACACATGTTATTCGCCAAAGTGCCCGTGCCCCCAGTCAGCAGCGTCAGCCTCCCGAAGGAGTCATGGCGGGAACTCTCCAGAGCCCGCCAGGCCCCCTTTCAAGCAAACATGTGTGCGCAGTAACGGTATGTCGTGCCCTCTCTCCCCCTTTTTCTCTTCCGCAACAGACGCTTCAGTTTCCTCGAGCAGCGGAGCATTTAATATAGCATTAAATGCCCTCACCGGCCAGGCAGCTTGCCCTCTAGTATACATAGAGGGTCAGTGGTGCTTGGATGAGACAGAGAACTTAAGCCAGAATATACCATGTTGTAGGTGCAGTTACAATTGTCTGTCACTCGGTTGCCTTCTTTTTTCGGCATATTTCTCTGAGTCCCATCAACATGTTGACTCCACATGAGATGATGTTCAAGGAGAAGCCAAGCGTGGCACACCTTAGGGTGTTTGGATCCACCTGCTACGTGCATGTTCCAGATGCTCTTCGGACGAAGCTAGATGCGAAAGCAAGGAAGCTAGACTTCGTGGGATACGATGAGCGGAAGAAAGGATGGAGGTGCATGGACCCGGAGACGCGGAGATTTTTGGTTTCTCGCGACGTCGTGTTCGATGAGGTGACATCTTACAAGGGGTCTTCTGATGTGAAGCTACCAGAGAGCAGGGTGGAGGTGCCAGAGAAAGCTGTGGAGGATCTTCAGGTGGAGCTACCTGTGTCACCAGGTGTTCCATCTCCTTCTAGTTTCGAGACGGTGGCTTCTGGTTCAGGGAGCAGGGGGAGCAATGCTCCTAGCACGTCTAGAAGAGGAGCTATGGAAGAAGCAGTTGGAGATAATGCGGTTCAGGGGAAGGAGCTGAGGAGGTCGAAGAGAGCGATCATCGCCCCTGATCGCTATACAGGAGGAAACGCAGTGAGCTTCGTCTCATGTTTCTTCGCTGGTCCCTTGGATGAGAGGGAGCCGTCGAGCTTTGAGAAGGCCAGAGGTGTGAAGGAGTGGGACATTGCAATGCAAGAAGAGATGACAGCTCTCGAGAAGAATGAGACATGGTCTCTTGTGCCCAAGCCCAAGGGCACCACTCCTGTTACATGCAAGTGGGTCTACAAGCTTAAGAAGAAGGCTGACGGCAGCATTGAGCGGTACAAGGCTCGCCTTGTAGCTCGGGGGTTCTCGCAGCAATACGGTGAAGACTACGAGGAGACATTCAGTCCGGTGGCTAAAATGACTTCAGTTCGTTTCATCATTGCCTTGGCGGCATTCAGTGGATGGGAGATCTGGCAGCTCTACATCAAGAACGCTTTCTTGTACGGCGAGATTGACAAGGATATCTTCATGGTCCAGCCACCAGGCTTTGTGTCTGAAGATTTTCCGGAGCATGTCTGCAAGTTGAAGAAGGCCCTGTATGGGTTGAAGCAAGCGCCGAGGGCGTGGTACGGGAAGATCGCAGAATATCTCCTATTCTGTGGATTTGGTGCTTCAGACTCAGACTCAAGCTTGTTCGTCAAGAAGAGCGGGGAGCTTCAAGTCATCGTGCTGCTAAACGTCGACGATATGATCGTGACAGGGAACTCGAAGGAGGAAGTAGCGCAGCTTCGGGCCGAGCTGTCTATCAGGTTCGAGATGAAGGACTTAGGTGAGCTTCACCATTTCCTTGGACTCGAGGTGCAGAGGAAGGAAGGTGGAGTGTTGGTGACCCAGGCCGATTATGTGGAGCGGATCGTGGAGCGATTCGGCATGAAGGAACGGAAGTGCACTTCCACACCTCTGGAGAAGGCTATGAAGCTTCAGAAGGATGAGGGGAGGATTATGCAAGATCCGTTGGTGTTCCGAGCTCTGGTTGGGAGCCTGATCTATCTGACGATCACGAGGCTGGATATTGCATATGCAGTTGGCAGAGTGAGTCGATATATGGCGGAGCAACGGGTACCTCATCTGCTAGCAGCCAAGAACATTCTGAAGTATGTCAAGGCGACCTCGGACATGGGTCTCCAATACAGGAGGGATGCGGGCTTCGAGGTGCACAGGTACATGGATGCTGATTACGGGGGAGATTCGGATGATCGGAAGTCGACGTCTGGATTCGTCTTCATGGCGGCCCCTACAACTATATCATGGTGCAGCAAGAAGCAGGATTCTGTATCGGTCTCCACCACGGAAGCGGAATACAAGGCTTCGGCCTTGGCAGCTCAGGAAGCCATCTGGCTTAGGAGGTTGGTGGAAGACGTCCACAAGGAGGTTCGGGAGCCGACTCTGCTACGCGGTGACAACGAGAGTGCTCTCAAACTGGTTACCAATCCAGTTTGTCATGCGAGGACTAAGCATATCGAGATCGAGCATCACTTCATACGGGAGAAGGTGCTGGAGGGATCTCTTTCGGTCGGGCATGTGCAGAGTGCGGACAACGTGTCGGACATCTTCACAAAGGCGCTGGCAAAGGGGTCGTTCACACTGCTAAGGAGCCTACTGGGGCTAGTTTCAACTTCCCACTTCAAGGGGGAGTGTTGAAATTGTTGAAGTGGAAGTTAGAGGACTTTTGGACCTGGGCGGTCTGGGAGGAGGTCGGGCGGTCTGGCGTGACAGCACGACTTGGCGGTCTGCCTCTGCGGTCTGGCTTGTCTTAGCCTAGCTGCGGTCTCCTGGCTTGATCGCTGGTATCTGGTCCAAGGCGGCTGAAGGTGGAGACCGCGCGGTCTGTGTCTGACCGCGTGGCGGGTTGTTCGTCTTCAGGTGCGCGCGGTCTGTGCGTTACCGTGTGGCGGGTTGTCTTCTTCAAGGCTGTGGCGGTCTGGTGTGACCGCACAGTTTGATCCAGGTTTTCCAGAATGCGGTCTGGTAGCTGACTGGGCTTTCTGGTGGTATTCGCGGACTAAGGGTCTTAGTCGCGCGGTCTCAGGTTGCGGTCTCAGGAGGAGACTGGTATGCAAGCTGGACGCTGTTCGCGGTCTCAGGTGGAGACCGGCATGCGGACAGAAGTTCGCGGGATGATGGCGAACTGGCTGTGTTCGCGGTCTCGGGCGAACACAGGGGGTGAACAGCTTCGGGCGGTCTAGCGATCTCCTTTGGAGTCGCGATCTGCTGTGAGAGTGGCGGTCTCTCATAGTTGATGTTGAAGCTGACGAGTTCACCAAAATGAAGTAGGAGTATTGTTGCTGATCGCGCGGTGTGACCGGTAAGGTCGCGCGGTCTGGAGGGTGGTGATCCTATCTCATAGGGTGGTGACTGGATCAGGTCTCACGCCTATAAATAGAACCCATCGGCAACAATAAAAAGACACACCAAGTGTAAGCCGAGTTTTCTTCTTTCCTGCGGTCTCTATTTGTCTGACCGGGCGGTCTGTTGATTGAACTCTTCTTGTGCAGCTTCTGCGGATAGTGTGGGCAGCAACGATCACCTCTTCCTCTGAAAGTGTTCGGGTGGTCTGCGGCTTGGAGTTGTGGTGCTGGAGTTCGGGAGAATCAGGAGTTCGGAAGAAAGAGTGCGGTTTGGTGGTGTTCTGTGATTGGCAGGTCGCTGCGGTTTGGCAGCTTGCTCAAGTCACAGGGAGGTCGTGCGGTCTGAGCGGTCTCAAGTTATCTTCAACTTTGTTTTTTTCTCTTTGGTGTTTGTGCTGGCGAAATCATGTCTCGCCAAGCATGTCTTGCCTTGTAATTGAAGTACTGCTATCAATAAATATTTCTTGTTTGCCTCCATTTGCTTCTGGTTGTTTGGCTTGTAACTCTAAGTTGACTAACTCCTGCCCGCTTCATAAAGATTCGGAAAATTTCACAGAAATCCCTCTCAGAGTTCAAGTTCAAGTTTTCTAAGTCATTTCTCAAGAAAGTCACTTAATCTCTCGAGAAATCAAGATCTTTTCTCGAGAAGCCTTCTTTGTTCTCGAGAAATCCTTCTCAGTTGACCAGTGAAGATTTTCTAAGCCTTTTCTCGAGAAGTCAATTCCTCTCTCGAGAAGTCCAGACCATTTCTCGAGAAATCATATTGTTCTCGAGAAATTCCTTTCAAGATTTTCAGAAAGTTTTTCTAAGCCCTTTATCGTGATGTAGCAGGCCCTCTCTCGAGAAATCAATTCATTTCTCGAGAAATCCATTTTATCTCGAGAAATAATTTTCCTTCAGCTCCTGTTTTAAAATCTGATTTTTGACTGATCTTGAATTCATGTCTGACGGTGTCAGTGCCACGTGTGACGTGTTTTAAGGTTAATTCTACCTTAAAACAAGGATTCTTTACCGTTAGACCCGATTGCTATAAAGGGTCCTTATCAGTTCTCGTCTTAACCTAATTATTCTTAATTCAATCGAAAAAATCGAGAAAGAGCTGCCGCCTCCTGCCATTGTTGAAGAACTTCAGCTCTCTCATTCAACCGATCCTTTTGAAATAAAAGATTCGACAGATCAGTGCTCTAATCATCTACAGAAGTCTATTGGATCTGGTCGAATCATAGAAGTTTAGATATGATATTTCAACCTTTCTTCCTCAACTTCAAGCCAAAGTTTTCCAAGTCTCAAGAAGGAAGAAGAACACAGTATTTCAGATCTGTAAATATTTTGTCAATCATTTTATTGTACACAATCTTTATTTCTTGTAGGAGGGTTATCTCTGAGTTGTAGGAGCGTTGTCTCTGAGTTTGTAGGAGGGTTATCTCCGAGTTGTAGGAGCGTTGTCTCTGAGTTTGTAGGAGAATTGTCTCCGAGGTGTAGGAGTGGTGACTCTGAGTTTGTAGGATCATTCTTGATCCGAGATATAGTGAAGTAGCTGAGGCTAGCCATGGTGCTAGATTGGCGAGACGGGAAAGTGGAGTACCCAAGATCGGGGAAACACTATAAAATTTCTTGTGTCGCGTGTGCTTGTGATTTGTTTTGTGTGTTCTCTGTTTCATCAAGTTTTAATTCCACAAAAGACACAGATCTCACATATTCACCCCCCTCTAGGTGATTTCGGTAGGCAACTAGATAGTTCAGGTTGGTCTTTGATTATGCAAGGCTAAATGAGCGAAGCGGAGGTTAGTGACCCGTGAAGGAGTGATGCGGAGGAAGGCGACCCGCGAAGGTGCGAAGCAGTGTTGACGACCCGCACTCTTGTTTAGATTTCTTTTCCTGCATTAGTTGATAGTAATCATTAAAACCCCTGTAAAATTCTGATTAAAGACTTCTTACTCAAGTCTTTCTCAATTGATTACTCCATCTCGCCGTATCCCACGTGAGATCGATGCTCGGGGGATAAATCCTTGTTTTATTATTACTTGTACAACCATGGTGCACTTTCCCGTGGATACGCATCAACTTTTTGGCGCCATTTACAACGAGTATGGCACATGTGAATATCTTGAGAGTTGAGCTAGAGGTTTAAGACTTTCTCATCTGTTCATACCGTACCTTTTGAAGTTCAATTTCTTTTTATTATCCTTTAGTCTTCCTCTATCATTTGTTCCTTTTGTTCGTGTTTGGGTCAAGTATCGCTTTTATCTGTAGATTGATGCGCATCGATATTCTTAGAATCGTTGTGTTGACTCCCACTCCTCATCATGTATTACACTCCACAAAAGTGCAATCGGTGTGGAAGTATTTATCATGGTAGTGAAGTGTGTGAGAGAAACTATTGTATGTATACACACGTTGCTCTATAACGGGCATTGCCGCAATCCGAAGTTTAGACACCTTCCATGTCAAAGCATAGATCATGTGGTGAAGAATTGCAAAAAATGGAAATTAGAAATGGAGGAGGATGAGAAGCATGTGCTTATGACCGTATCTACTTCACCTACTTTTGCACCCCCTTCAGTCGCTGACGAAGCATTGATTAGCCCCTCAAGTCTCCTTGGGAGCATATTAAAAGCATCGACAAGGGAACCCATCGATCCCTGTCATGACGATGTGGTACATTTGTCCCCTTATACTTCTTCACCTCCTCTGGAATCAACCTCAGAGAAGACAATTTTCAAACCTAGAATGAAATCACTGCATTCTTTTAAACCCAGTGAGTTTATATCTATTGATGCATTGCTTGAGCTCGAATTGCAGGATGATCCTGATGAGTACTTGCCCCCTCTAATGTGGACTAAGTGCGAGAGACAAGGACATATTGCTGCAGTATACCTATTGAACAAACCAACACGATTGAACAAGAGTTTGGGTTTCGATTGCACCTATTTCAATATGACTCCACCTAGCATGTTATCTCGAATAGTGGAGCAGCCTAAAATGGTGAAATCTTCCAAACTCTGTTCCTTTAAGTGGGATTTGCACATATAAGCATGCTCTACTATGCCCCTTGTCGTGCAAGGAGAAGCATCCACCGGTGAAGGATAACCTTCTCCTTTGCTAGTGGAAGCCACTTCTTTCCCTATCCCTAGTATTGTGGGCTCCTCCTCTGAACCTTCCTCCGCAATTCCTCTCACCATTAATGTTCCAACCACGCCTTTCGTGGTGTCAACCTCACAACAGGAGATTCTAGCTCATTCATGTTGGGTACAAGTGAAAGCATCCGCCGGTGAAGAGGACCCCCTCTTCATTTGTGAAAACCTCCCTTGCACCATACATGATCTGGAGGGTCCTTTAGTGGAGGAAGATTCCTCCTCTCCTCTGGGTATTATCATTCCAGATCAACTCACCGGGGAAAATCTGGTTAGTGATTATAATTTCATTGTTTATTTAGATGATGATGATGATGATGAGATGGAGCTGCTTTCTTCCACAACTCCTACTCATCAGAGTCATTTTTTATAATATCATTGATTTCCCTGCACAGGAGGAAGTGATGAAGCAAGATATATCTTTTGTTTCTAATCCTATTTGCGTGCAGTATAATAGCAGTACACTGGTGGACCAAGTCATCGGTCCTATTTCAAATGAAAAATTGGAATTGTCTTCTCCTTTCTACATTCTTTTTCCCATACCTGTGAAGCGCATGTATTATTATACAGGTAGAGGGATAACTGCCTTGTCACCGTATCAATACCCATTACCGACACGAATAATTAGGGAGTTGTCTGTGCATTTCTTTTTCTCTACTCCAATAAGCTAGAATGTTATTCGTGTATGAATAATTCTTGCTGGGAGACATTAAACTCAGCATGCAACTTTCTTTTATTGTAAAGTTTTACATTCTTCCAATTTATTTTATGATAATAGTTTTAGATTATCGTTGGCTGCTGCTTATCGTATTCATGCGCTTGTGAATCCCCCCCCCCCCCAAAAAAAAAAAAAAATTTCAAATCTCTTCTCGCACGACCACCGGTCGTGCAAAATTTTTTATAGAATCTTGGCCGACACATTGTTTTGAACGAAACCTATTTTCATTCCTCTCTTCGTGCGCAGTAGCAATTCCCCCCCCCCCCCCCTATCGACAGCCTCTCCTCCCAAATTTCCGCCTCCAATCCACTTTCACCATTCATCCATAAATTCCTCTTTCTCCCTACCACTCATGGATCGTTCAGCGAGTTCAAAGAAGGTGCCGAAGTCCTATAGGACATCCGGGAAGCATGGCGAGTCTTCTACTTCCACACCTCTGGAGAGGATGATGTGCTTCACAACTTCTGTGCACAAGAAGCGGTATGAGTGATTGATGGACAAGCCCTTTGTGTCGCAGCAGTGCATTGAATAGGATGCTCTCCGAGCCTTCAGAGGCGGTGCTCCTCTTGTGGAGCAAGTCCACCTCATCAGCTTAGGGAACTGGAGTGAAGTATTTGACAATCGCGAGCCTGGCTTTCCGGAGCTCACTTTAGAATTCTTGTGCACCTTCGAGTTGTCGGATGCATCCTCCAGCACGGGGCATCCTTCCTGCTGCAGCTTCTGTATCTTCGGTAGTATGTATACCATTAACATAGCTCAGCTCGATGCTTATGTCGGGTTTTATTCTGAGGCGGAAATTTGTCGATCTGGTTTAGATGACCTCCCCAGTGTGTTTCCTAATGGGGTGGAGGCTGAGGCTGTGTGGAATTCATTCACCCACTCAAATGAATACTACAAGGGCTGTACCGCTAAATCCACATTTATTCACTCCCCGACCCTCCTCTATATCCAACACCTTTTAAGCCAATCTATAGCAGCACGTGCATTGAGCATTAATTGTTGGTTTGAGCAGTGTTGACCAGGTCAACGAATTTGTGTTTTTATTAAGTTTTGTTTTATTTTGTGGCATTTAATGTTCCGCCACGTGTCATGTTGTTAGAGTTTTGAATTGCCTATAAATAGGCCCCCTTGTAAGTATTAAGATGCGGTGAATAGATTTGTTTTTTTTTCTTCCTTGCGTAGAGAGAGAGAGGGAAAGTTTGGAGTGAGAGAGAGAGGAAAGTGAGTGGAGAATAGAAATCTGGGAGAGATCCTTTCGGCAGGTTTAATTGAGAGAGAGAGAGAGGAAGTGTAGAGAGAGTGAGACTTAATTATTATTCCCGCAGGAATTATAATTTTCTCGCCAACTTATCTCTCGCCTGCCACTCTCGCTGGAGGATCTCGCCACCCCCCTCTCATCTCGCCTGAGGAGTATCGCCAGCGACAGCAGCTCGCAAGTTGATTTCGCCGGGGCAGTAGATAGCTCACCGGAGTAAGAGGAAGGAGACACATCTCGCCTGGAAGGTTCTGTACATCTCGCCGGAGCTGTACATCTCGCCGGAGCCACCTCGCCTGGGCAAGCCTCGCTGCAGCAGCTCGCCGGGGTTTTTGGTCTCGCAGTGGGAGTGTGGTGGTGCTCGAGTGAGTTTGACATCTCGCTGATAAGGAGTGGTGTGCGAGTGGGAGGTGTGTTAGACGGAGAGTGTTCGCGTGGAGGAGTGCTCGTGTGTAGCTCTCGCGTGAAGTGTGTCTCGCTCGAGTGGTGTGCATGCTCGGCCGGGAAGAGGTGGAGAGTGGACGTGTACTCGGCGTGGAGAGTGCTCGGAGAAGAGGTAGTGCTCGGCTGAGAAGTGTTGGCGAAGAAGTGTGCCCATACATCTCGCTTCCAACAAGTGGTATCAGAGCTAGGTTGCAAACCTTTGCCGGTGACTCGGAAGGTTTGAGGAGTAGAAGTGATGGAGACAAGCGGAGCCATGCCAGGGCAAGTCCCCAAGTTGACGAAGACCAACTATGGGAACTGGAGCATCCAGATGAAAGTACTACTCACATCAAAGGAGTTGTGGGATGTTGTGGAGAATGGCTATGAGGAGCGCACTGCTGCGGTAGAGGCGACGCTGACTAATGCCCAGAAGACGGCATTGAGAGAAGCAAGGAAGGCGGATAAGAAGGCTTTGTTCTTGTTATACCAAGGGGTTGACGAGGCGACCTTCGAGAAGATCTCAGATGCGAGAACCTCTAAGGAGGCATGGGAGGTGTTGCAACGCTCCATGCAAGGGGTTGACAAGGCAAAGAAGGTGAAGCTACAGTCCCTCCGTGCGGAGTATGAAGTAACCAAGATGCAAAGCACCGAGAAGGTCGGTGACTATGTGACTCGTCTGCGGACGCTCACAAACGAGATGAAGAGAAATGGGGAGACGATCGAAGATGTGAGCTTCATGGAGAAGTTGCTGAGATCTATGGCCAAGAAGTTCCGCCATATAGTGGTGGCGATCGAAGAATCGAAGGACCTCAGCGTGATGGCCGTTGACGAGCTTGTAGGCTCTTTGCAAGCTCATGAGTATAGGATGCTGCAGGATGATGAAGAAGCGAGTGGCTTGGGAAAAGCACTCCAGACCCAGTTGAACTTTGGGGAAAGCTCAGGAAGAGGAGGCGGACAGTGTGGCCGAGGTCACCAAAGAAGAGGTAGAGGAAGAAGAGGAGGTAGAGATCAAGGAAGGAACCAAAACTTCCAGAGAGAGGTGGAGCGACCTCAAGGAGGTTGGCAAGATGGAAGAGGCCGAGGAAGAGGCCGAGGAAGAGGCCGAGGAAGAGGCCGAGGAGATATGCCCCAGATACAATGTTACAACTGTAACAAGTATGGGCATATGAGCTACGACTGCTGGAGTCCGAGGAAGAGAGAAGAAGTTAACCACTACGCGGAGGCTAGGAACAATGGGAACAATGCTGGAGGTGGAAACTCGATGATGTTCCTAACCTACCGAGGTGGGGAAGAAGGGAGAAGTGAAGTGTGGTACCTGGACACAGGGGCGAGTAACCACATGTGTGGAGATAGAGAGATGTTCACAAACCTTGAACCCATTGGGGGTGAGGTTAGTTTCGGGGATGCGTCAAAGATCTCCTTGGAAGGAAAGGGTTTGGTGGAGACGAAGCTAAATGGGGAGAGAGTACACCTGAACGATGTGTACTATGTGTCAGGGTTGAAGACCAACATCTTGAGCATTGGGCAGTTAGTGGAGAGAGGCTACTGCGTCCAGATGAAGGATGAGTCTCTGACAATGAAGAATGGTCAAGGGAAGGAAGTAGTGAAGGTGGAGATGACGGCGAACCGTCTCTTCACGCTGAAGATGGATGCTCGAGAGACAACTTGTCTCGCGAGAACGGAGGAAGAGGAAGAAGCATGACTATGGCACCATAGGATGGGCCATTTGGGTTTCACGGGGTTGAAGCTGCTATCTAACTCAAGGATGGTGACAGATTTGCCAATGATCTCACCACCTCAAAAGGTGTGTGAAGCTTGCACGAAGGGGAAGCAGAAGAGGCAGAGTTTTGAAGGAGGGAAGTCCTGGAGAGCAAGTAGGCAGCTTGAACTGGTTCACTCGGACATTGCGGGTCCGTTTGAGACCACCTCAGTGGGCGGAAGCAGATACTATATCACCTTCACGGATGACTTCAGTCGGAAGTGTTGGGTGTATTTCTTGAAGGAGAAGGCTGAGGCACTTGACAAGTTCAAGGAGTTCAAGGCGATGGCGGAGAAGGAGAGTGGTCAGCCACTGAAGGTGTTGAGGACAGATCGGGGTGGGGAGTACACCTCGAGGCTGTTTGATACTTTCTGCAAGGAGAATGTGATCTCACGCCAGCTGACGGCGGCGTACTCACCGCAGCAGAACGGAGTGGCAGAAAGGAAGAACCTCACCATCATGAACATGGCGAGGAGCATGGTGAAGGAGAAGGGGCTACCGAAGAGTTTCTGGGCGGAAGGAGTGCAGTGTGCGGTGCATCTATTGAACAGATGCCCCACAAAGAGCGTGAAGTTCATGACGTCGTTTGAAGCATGTAGTGGCTGGAAGCCAAGCGTGAAGAACCTAAGGGTCTTCGGGTGTGTAGCTCATGCTCACATCCCGGAACAGAGAAGGAAGAAGCTCGACGATAGGAGCGAGAAGTGTATCTTTGTTGGCTACGCTCTGGAGAGCAAGGCTTACAAGCTTTACAACCCGGTGACAGAGAAGGTCATCGTCTCGAGAGACGTGGTGTTTGAAGAAGGCAGCAGCTGGAGCTGGGATGAGAAGTCGAGGAGCATGAAGGGAATGTTCTTCGAGGATGAAGATGAAGGTGGTCATGAGGCTGGGACCGAGGATGGTGGAGTGGAGCCACCATCACCACCGAGTGGAGGTTCAGGGGGAGCTCACACTCCCAACTCAAGTGGAGGAAGTTCTAGTGGAGCAAGCACTAGTGGAAGCAAGGATGATCGTCCTCAACCTAGGATGAGAAGGATGGAGGAGATCTATGAGGAGACGACGCCGACACTTAACAATTTTTCTTTATATTGTTTGTTGGCAGATTGCGAGCCGCACTCCTATGATGGAGCTGCCCAGGAGAAATCTTGGAGGACGGCGATGGATGCCGAGATGGCTTCTATCAAGAAGAACGATACCTGGAGGCTAGTGGATCCACCGGCAGGCCACAAACCCCTCGGGGTGAAGTGGGTCTATAAGGTGAAGAAGAACAAAGATGGAGCTGTGGAGAAGCACAAGGCTAGGCTCATCGTAAAGGGCTACAGGCAAGTCCAATGAGTGGACTATGACGAGGTCTATGCCCCAGTGGCGAGGATTGACACCATTCGGTTGATCATCGCACTGGCAGCTCATTATGGGTGGACAATCTTGCAAATGGATGCTGTGGCGGCGTACTTGAATGGGTATCTGGAGGAGGATGTGTACATCGAGCAACCACCAGGGTATGTAGTGAAGGGCCAAGAGAGAAAAGTCTGCAAGCTAGACAGAGCCTTGTACGGGCTGAAGCAAGGAGCAAGGGCGTGGAATGGAAGGATAGATGCCTTCCTCCAGAAGCATGGATATGTGAAGTGCCCGTACGAGTATGCCCTGTATGTGAAGGTAGAGGAGAACGGGGATATCATGGTCTTGTGTCTATACGTGGACGACATGATATTCACCGGGAACAACCCAACGATGCTTGAGGAGTTCAAGAGGCTGATGAAGAAGGAGTTCGAAATGACGGACTTGGGAGAGCTGAGTTACTTCCTGGGGGTTGAGGTGAAGCAGGAGGAAGACGGGATCTTCATATCCCAGAAGAAGTATGCTGAAGAAATTCTGAAGAAGTTCAGGATGGAGGGTAGCAAGGCTATCCCCACTCCAGCGGACCCAGAGACAAAGCTGAGGAAGGACTCTGAGGAGGAAGGTGTGGACCCGACGATGTTCAAGGGCCTAGTCGGGAGTCTAAGGTACTTGACCTTCACTAGGTCGGACATCATGTATGCGGTCGGGGTAGTAAGCAGGTACATGGAGGAGCCCAAGCAGGATCACTTCACCGCAGCGAAGCGAATCCTAAGATATGTGAACGGAACAAGGGACCATGGCCTGAAGTACTCATCAGGAGGAGAGTTGAAGCTAGTCGGCTACTCGGATAGCGACTATGGTGGAGACATCAATGATCGGAAGAGCACTTCCAGATACTGTTTTCACATGGGGACGACGGCGTTCTCATGGAGCTCGAAGAAGCAGACTACTATAGCCTTGTCATCATGCGAAGCGGAGTATATAGCGGCGGCGGCATGCGCCTGCCAAGCCATCTGGCTCAGGAAGTTATTGGATGAGTTGCATCATGGACAGGAAGGGCCAACGACAGTGTTAGTGGATAACATGTCGGCCATCCAGCTCGCGAAGAACCCAGTGCTGCATGGGAGGAGCAAGCATATCGAGACTCGATATCATTTTCTTCGGGAGCAAGTGGAGCAGAAGACCGTGGAGGTCGTGTATTGCCCTACCGGAGAGCAAGTCGCGGACATATTCACTAAGACATTGAAGGTAGACACGTTCGCGAAGCTCAACGGCAAGCTCGGCATGTGCTGCCAAGCTTGAGGGGGAGTTTGTTGGTTTGAGCAGTGTTGACCAGGTCAACGGATGTGTGTTTTTATTAAGTTTTGTTTTATTTTGTGGCATTTAATGTTCCGCCACGTGTCATGTTGTTAGAGTTTTGAATTGCCTATAAATAGGCCCCCTTGTAAGTATTAAGATGCGGTGAATAGATTTGTTTTTTTTTCTTCCTTGCGTAGAGAGAGAGAGAGGGAGAGTTTGGAGTGAGAGAGAGAGGAAAGTGAGTGGAGAATAGAAATCTGGGAGAGATCCTTTCGGCAGGTTTAATTGAGAGAGAGAGAGAGGAAGTGTAGAGAGAGTGAGACTTAATTATTATTCCCGCAGGAATTATAATTTTCTCGCCAACTTATCTCTCGCCTGCCACTCTCGCTGGAGGATCTCGCCACCCCCTCTCATCTCGCCTGAGGAGTATCGCCAGCGACAGCAGCTCGCAAGTTGATTTCGCCGGGGCAGTAGATAGCTCGCCGGAGTAAGAGGAAGGAGACACATCTCGCCTGGAAGGTTCTGTACATCTCGCCGGAGCTGTACATCTCGCCGGAGCCACCTCGCCTAGGCAAGCCTCGCTGCAGCAGCTCGCCGGGGTTTTTGGTCTCGCCGTGGGAGTGTGGTGGTGCTCGAGTGAGTTTGACATCTCGCCGATAAGGAGTGGTGTGCGAGTGGGAGGTGTGTTAGACGGAGAGTGTTCGCGTGGAGGAGTGCTCGTGTGTAGCTCTCGCGTGAAGTGTGTCTCGCCCGAGTGGTGTGCGTGCTCGGCCGGGAAGAGGTGGAGAGTGGACGTGTACTCGGCGTGGAGAGTGCTCGGAGAAGAGGTAGTGCTCGGCAGAGAAGTGTTGGCGAAGAAGTGTGCCCATACATCTCGCTTCCAACAATAATGTAGTGGGGTGGTCTGACCTCCTTGCCTTGTTTAGCATGCACGAGTGTGTTCCCTTTCACTTGGGTCGTCCTGACTCAATACTTATGACATCAAGCCACTTATACCCTTCTTGGTGCGGTTGCGGGTGCTTATTTTATCACCCGTATCATTAAAAGATTGGGATTATGGGTCCAGTTGCCACCCATGGAGTAGGTGACCGAACCGTCGGGGATCACACTCGCCGCTAGGGTGCATTTACAGCTTCTGAGGGTCATGGGGAGGAAGTCAAACCGGCATTATGAAATTATCATGCCCGAGGATGATGTTGTTGGTGACCAACCTATCAAGGAGTGCGCAGAGTCTTCGGCACTGCGCCGTGCTCCACGAGTTCAGCAGGCTGCCCCGCCAGTGCAGGAGCATTGAGCTGCCCCGCCTGCTGAAGAGCATCACGTTCACCCTCCTCCATTCCTAAATGAGCGCCTTGACGACCTCAAAGCAGTAATGCTTTGGATGCAAGAAATTCATCTATCAGCAGGCCTTGAGATCTGGCTTGGAGTATCCACCGCCGCCTATCCGACGCTCTCGAGCTCCACCACCACCTCGATGAATGGTCGCCTTCTATCTTCCAGTTGAATTTTGCCTATTTTTGTTTTCGTCCTATTTTGTTTTATCTAAAAAAATTAACTTTGGTCTGTAATAATTACATTCTATTTGTTTCTACTGTTGCAATACTGCCAGGCGAGGCTTTGTGCCTCGTTGACTTAGAACATATTTCTTACATGTTAAAATTTCTGTTATCCACGAGATTTCTTACTTCTATGTGTGTGCTGTGAATTTTGTTTTATTCCATGTGACGTGATAACACTAGTTTTTGTTTACTAGTACAAATATATATATATATATATATATATATATATATATATATATATATATTATATATATACACATACACACACGCGAGCATCTTTGCACGGGCTACCGCCCGTGCTCGATACTCTCCACTTCGACAGTACCCCAGCAACGACGGTACCTTCGCACAAACTCGTCTGCTCTCGAACGCTCGATCAATTGACAGTTCATGGGTAGCCTCGTGCCCCGCGCGACAGTACCCCCGCCTCGACAGTGTCCCGGCGCGGCGGCGCTCCCGGCGCGGCGGCGCTCCTGCCGCTCGCGAACCCACGCGTGCACGACAAAATCGTGACATGGGAGAGCAGATGCATCCACTTTAAGGGACGGAAGGTGGACGACATCGTTTTGAGTGAATTCGTAAATGGATTCTGCAAGTGGTATTGTCATTAAATTTGTTTGAGCATGAATCTAAATTTGCTTCAATGCTTGAGCATGAAATTGATTTTTTTGTGGGCGCGTGGGTTCGCGAGCGGCGGGAGCGCCGCCGCGCCGAGAACAAATGATAGAGGAAGACTAAAGGATAATAAAAAGAAATTGAACTTCAAAAGGTACGGTATGAACAGATGAGAAAAGCTAGCTCAACTCTCAAGATATTCACATGTGCCATACTCCTTGGAAATGGCGCCAAAAAGTTGATGCATATACACGGAAGAGTGCACCATGATTGTACAAGTAATAATAAAACAAGGATTTACCCCCCGAGTATCGATCTCATGTGGGACACAGCGAGATAGAGTAATCAATTGAGAAAGACTTGAGATAGAAGTCTTTAATCGGAATTTTACAGGGGGTTTTGATGATTACTATCAACTAATGCAGGAAAAGAAATCTAAACGAGAGTGCGGGTCGCCGACACTGCTTCGCACCTCCGCGGGTCGCATTCCTCCGCATCACTCCTCCGCGGGTCACAAACCTCCGCTTCGCTCATTTAGCCTTGCATAAGCAAAGACCAACCTGAAGTATCTAGTTACCTACCTAAATCACCTAGAGGGGGGTGAATAGGTGAGATCTGCGTCTTTTGCGGAATTAAAACTTGATGAAATAGAGAACACACAAAACAAATCACAAGCACAGACGACACAAGGAATTTTATAGTGGTTCCCCAATCTTGGGTATTCCACTTTCCCGCCTCGCCAATCTAGCACCACGGCTAGCCTCAGCTACTTCATTATATCTCGGATCAAGAATGATCCTACAAACTCGGAGTCACCACTCCTACACCTCGGAGACAATTCTCCAACAAACTCCGAGACAACGCTCCTACAACTCGGAGATAACCCTCCTACAAGAAATAGAGATTGTGTACAATAAAATGATTGACAAAATATGTACAGATCTGAAATACTGTGATCTTCTTCCTTCTTGAGACTTGGAAAACTTTGGCTTGAAGTTGAGGAAGAAAAGTTGAAATCTCAGATCTAAACTTCATGGATTCGACAAGATCCAATAGACTTATGTAGATGATTAGAGCACTGATCTGTCGAATCTTTTCTTTCAAAAGGATTGGTTGAATGAGAGAGTTGAAGTTCTTCAACAATGGCAGGAGGCGGCAGCTCTTTCTCGATTTTTTCGATTGAATTAAGAATAATTAGGTTAAGACGAGAACTGATAAGGACCTTTTATAGCAATCGAGTCTAACGGTAAAGAGTCCTTTTTTAAAGGTAGAATTAACCTTAAAACACGTCACACGTGGCACTGACACCGTCAGACATGAATTCAAGATCCGTCAGAAATCATATTTTAAAACAGGACCTGAAGGAAAATTATTTCTCGAGATAAAATGGATTTCTCGAGAAATGAATAGATTTCTCGAGAGAGGGCCTGCTGCATCACGAGAAAGGGCTTAGAAAAGCTTTCTGGAAATCTTGAAAGAAATTTCTCGAGAACAATATGATTTCTCGAGAAATGGTCTTAATTTCTCGAGAGAGGAATTGACTTCTCGAGAAAAGGCTTAGAAAATCTTCACTGGTCAACTGAGAAGGACTTCTCGAGAACAAAGAAGGCTTCTCGAGAAAAGATCTTGATTTCTCAAGAGATGAAGTGAGTTCTCGAGAAATGACTTAGAAAACTTGAACTCTGAGAAGGATTTCTCGAGAACACAACTGACTTCTCAAGAACCAGAAATGATTTCTCGAGAAATACACTTAGAAAAGTTTTGAACCACTTTCCTCCTTTCTTTTCTAAACACCAACAAAACTTCCAACTCCTAAGCTTCAAAGTACTTGAAAAATGAAGTGTGTCCCAATAGAGAGATCACGCATGAGTCAACATCATGTTCCACACAATGAGGGATTACATTGCATGATACTGTGTTTAATGACCCATTGTAATCTGACATTGGCTTACACTTGGAAATAATAACCTGCAAATACATAACTAGGAAACAACATCAATTACACCAGCAATTCAACTTGGTTCAAGGGTGACTTCTCACAAATCTAGGCTATTGTGGATACAATACCCAAAAATCTCCCCTTATTTGTAGAAGTCAGAACCATATACACTAAGATGAATTGCATCAAGATAAGACGTATAAAATGCACATCACAGAAGAAAATTGAGAAGCAGCAAAGACCATCAAAATCAAAAATTATATACATAATTAAGATTGTCAAAAATGAATTTAAGTTCACACAATCTATCTAATCAAAAGATTTGACTGGTCTAAGATTCATTCCTTCAGTAGCTGCTCTTCTTCTTCTTCTTTTCCTGTCTTTTGAAGTATGCTTCGGGCTTTGGAAAATACTTAGGAGGAGGAGCTGGAGCTTCTGGATTTTCCCAACCATAAGTTTTGAAATGAATTCTCCTTTTAGTCATGCTCATTTCATACTTATGCCATTCTTCTTGACTGTAATAATCATGCACTTTCATTCTACCTTCATTCACAAGTTTGAAGGTGTCTAAAATAATTATTCTGGAATCAGGACTGCAATTCCCTTTCCAGTACCTTATAAGCTTTTCCCTGGAATGGATTTGCTTGCAGAGGCCCTTCTCCATATCTTCTTTTTCCTGAACCTGACAGTTTATATTGTACTTTAGATATATCTGCTGGTAATATGGTTGTACTTCAGGTCTAGGTGAAAACTGGGGTGGTTCAGGATGAATAGCCAGCTCAGGAAAGATTTCATTGTGAAGCCATATTGTTGTATTGGATGTATATGCATTGACATCTGCAATTTGCCCACAGCCAATATTTAATTGTTCAAATTGATTAGCCCACAGCCTCTGAAGCTCAGACAACTGATAACCCTACATATCTGCCATCTTATCCTCCCCCTTTCTGACTTGTACAGATAGGGTTTGGATTACTGATTCTTTAAACTTGACAACTTCATCTATGATTTGAAAAGGTGTTTTCCTCTACCTTTGTAGCTATAGAATTTTGAGTATTTTGACCAGAACTTTTTCATTAATTACTTGACCAATACTGACAATTGAGTGGTCTACTGCTTTACCTCCCAGAGTTACAATCCTTTTAAGTTCATCAGTATTGGCTTGAATTTCTGCAAGTCCTCTGCTCATCTCCTTTTCTACAGCAGAGATTCTTATATGCACCCATTTGATTGAGCATTGAAACTTTTCTCTTTGCTTGTTCAGCATAAACTCAATCTTTCCAAGAAGAGAATCTTCAGCACACACTGGTGGTGAAGGAGGTGGAGGAGGTAGAAGAGTAGTCCTCCAATCTTCAGGGATTTCTTCAAGAATAACTGAACTTGCTACCTTTTGGGCAAAGGATGGAACCACATCCTCTCCATCACTACCTTGCTCAGGTTGAGCAGCCTTCACTTTTTCCACTAAAAAATCTGGAGCAACATCATCTTGATCTGAGACACCAAACTCATTCTCCCCCTCAATATCTGCTGGGGGTGGAGAGTGTCCTTGCACTGAATCATCACCATCAGCATCAGCAAAATCAAGGTCAGCCCTTGAGCCTGCCGTATGGACACTGGAGATTTTCTCTGCATTTCCATCTTCTACTGTATCATCAACTGTATCTGCAATCACAACTTCAGGATTTTTCTGGAGGAGTACTAACTGTATCAGCACCTATGGAGGATGGGATAGAATCTCCAGCAGGAATTTCTAGAACATCAGGAACAACTGGGGTTGGAACTATATCCTTGGCTGGAACTGCAGGAACAGCTGCAGGCTGTGGAGCAGGGAGGGGAGCTGGAGAAATATTCTGATTGCCATCAACTCCAGAAGGGGCAGGCTCCCCCTTGAAACTTGCACCTGCATCCACTGGCTTTTGAATTCTAATGTCCCATCGTTGAATGGTGGAGACATCTATCTTTTTCAGGTGGTGAAGAATTACTCCCTTGGACATATCAAACACTTCAGGGTAGACCTGGTTCAGATACAGGGAAAGTATTCTTGCAAAATTTGGAGCAAGAAGACTTTCTTTAATTTTTAAAAATAGAAGTGATGCTCAATCACAGTGTTTCCTGCAAACAACAGATGTCATGAGGCAGAATATATCTTCAGAAACATATCCCAGACTTCCAGTCTTGCAAAAAAAAACTTTAGCAATGATGTCCACCAGCAGCTTCCCTACATCATTCATATTATGTCTTTGAACTGACTTGGTTGCTTTGTCTAACCCACAAAAGGATAAAGTTCTTGTCCAATCTTCATCCTCAAGATCATCTTCAGATTCTACTGTTGGCAATTTCAGAAATTTGGAGATAGACTTTGAAGATATCTTAATCTTCAGATTATTCACAGACGATTTTAACATCTTTCCTTCCCTCTTAACTTTGACATTCAAGAAGAATTCCTCCACTTCTTTGAATAAAATTCTGCATGGGTACTCCATAATGAAGGACAGACCAGCTGCTTCTAGGAGAAGGAAGAGATCGAGAAAATCATCAGAAATGGAGCTTAGCCTTGATCTCACGAGCTCATTGCCGACCCCTGTCTTAGGTCTTGCGGGAGGTGCCATTGGATTGCGAGAGAAGAACTGTGCGGATGTCAAGGAAGAACGACTGAGCTTGAAGAAAATGTCGCGAGAAGTCGGAGAGGCACTAGGTCTTTTCTCGGAGAAAGAGTGTGTGAACTTAAGTTTATTCGAGAGATCTTATATATATGTATAGTTTTGATTTGACAGATAAAATAAAAGAAATAGAAATTTTAAAATTACAGGGCGTACCTGACCTTTCGAATTCCAGAGAGAATAGTATATATGTCTGGAAAAGAAAATAGTATTTCTCGAGAGGCTCAGTTATTTCTCGAGAGATATAAGTCATTTCTCGAGAGAAGTATCAATTCTCGAGAAATTGCCGAATTATCTCTTTAAAGTCATTTCCCCAGAGGCTTAGCCATTTCTCGAGAAATATAGGTCATTTCTCGAGATCATTTAGATTTCTCAGGAAATATAAGTTATTTCTCGAAGAATTGCAGAATTCCCTTGATAAAGATTTTTCTCGCGAGAAATACCATTTCTCGAGAAATATCAGCTGTTTCTCGAGAAGTCTCAGATAAGACATAAAATTTTCTTGATAATTTCAGATTTTTGCTTCCTTGAAAGTTTGAAGAGTTAAAGATCTCCCTGGCTTCATTTATGACTTGATTAGGGCTCCATGTTGAGCATTACAAGTTCTGTTTTGAAGAAAGAGAACTTGGTCTCATCCAGCGGCTTCGTGAAAATATCCACAACTTGCTTATCCGTTGGGACATAACATAGATTGATGTCCCCATTCTCCACATGCTCCCGGATGAAATGATATCTTAACTCAATATGCTTTGTCCGGCTGTGAGAGACTGGATTATTTGCTATTGCAATAGCGCTGGAGGAGTCGCAAAACATTGGGATGTCCTTGAACTTCATATTATAATCTTCAAGTTGATTTCTTATCCAGAGAAGTTGTGCGCAACAACTACCTGCAGAAATGTATTCTGACTCGGCGGTTGAAATTGCAACACAATTCTGCTTCTTGCTACTCCAGGAAATAAGTCTCCTTCCAAGGAATTGGCAAGTCTCAGAAGTGCTTTTCCTGTCATCCTTACTACCTGCAAAATCTGCATATGAGAAACCAATTAGCTCATTGTCATTACTTCTTGGGTACCATAAGACAAGATTTGGTGTACCCTTATGGTATCTCAAAATCCTCTTTGCAGCGGTATAGTGAGATTCCTTAGAGTTCACCTGATATATAGCACATACACATGTAGAAAATATTATGTCGGGCCTACTAGCAGTAAGGTAGAGCAAAGAGCCAATTATGCTTTTGTACTTGGTTTCATCGAAAGGTTTCCCTTTCTCATCCTTGTCCAGAGACATAGCTGAACTCATTGGAGTCCTCATAGAGGATGCACTTTCCATTCCAAATTTCTTTATCAACTCCTTGGTGAACTTCGTCTGAGAGATGAAAATTTCATCTTCAGATTGCTTCACCTGAAGTCCTAAGAAATATTTCATCTCACCCATACTGCTCATTTCGAATTCCCTTGCATAAGTTTGGAAAACTTCTTGCAAAGGTTGTCATCCGTAGAGCCAAAGATAATATCGCCAATATAGATTTGCACTAGCAAAGTCTTGTCTTTTACTTCCCTAAGAAATAATGTTTTATCTATCTTTCCTCTTGTGAATTTGTTCTCAAGAAGAAAGTTAGACAGCGTCTCATACCAAGCTCGAGGAGCTTGTTTCAAACCATATAAAGCTTTTTGCAGTAAGTAAACATAATTAGGGTGTTCAGAATCAACAAAACCTGGGGGTTGTTCCACATATACTTCTTGTTTTATATTACCGTTGAGAAAGGCTGACTTGAAGTCCATTTGGTATACAGTAAATCCCTTGAATGCAGCATAAGCAAGGAACAACCTGATCGCTTTGAGCCTTGCTACAGGAGCATAAGTCTGATCGAAGTCGATTCCTTCTTCTTTGTCTGTATCATTTCGCTACAAGTCTGGCTTTGTTCTTGATTATTATTCCATTTTCATCCAATTTGTTTCTGTAGACCCACATTGTTCCAATGATATTCTTATCTTTGGGTTTTGGTACAAGAGTCCAAACTTTGCACCGCTTGAATTGATTTAGTTCTTCTTTCATTGCAATGATCCAAGAGGGGTCTTCATTTGCTTCTTGGAATTTCTTTGGTTTAACCTGCGAGAGGAAACTCAAATACATATTTTCATTAGTAGTACCTCTTCTTGTTCTTATGCCGTCATGAGGATCTCCTATGATCTGATCAATCAGATGATCCCTCATATGTCTGAACTCTAGATTCCTTGCATCAATTGGGCCACAAGGAACTTCTTCTACTACTGGAGTATCTTCCTCCACTTGGATTAGCTCTTCATCTTGGTGATCTTCCTCTTCAGTTGAGGTTAGGGGAGTGATCTTGATGAAGTTTGAAGCATTTTCTTTAACTGGCTCATCCAAGCTTAAATCTTGGAGTCTTGAACCTGCATCTTCAACAGAGACACTAGAAGAGCTGCTTTGAAGCATGCTCGTCACATCAAATACAACGTTAATGGATTCCTCTACAACCAGGGTTTTCCTATTAAAAACTCTATAAGCTTTACTATGACTACTATAGCCTACGAAAATACCTTCAAAGCTCTTTTCACTAAATTTGGTTTTGTAATGCTTCCCATTATTAAGTACAAAGCATTTACTGCCAAAGATTCTAAAATAAAAGATGGTTGGTTTCTTGCCTTTTAGTAGTTCATAAGGAGTTTTTCATGGTTTTTATTTATGAGTGCTCTGTTTTGCACGTGGCAAGCAGTGTTGACGGCTTCAGCCTAGAAGTATTATGGTAGTGAAAAGTCGCTCAACATTGCAATGAGTATTTTATTCCTTCTCTCAGCTATCTCATTTTGTTGTGGAGTTTGAGGAGAGGAAAACTCATGAAAGATATCAAGGCTTTCACAGAAGTCTGTCATGGCCCCGGATTCAAATTTTGTTCCATCGTCACTTCTGATTTTGACCACCGAACAATCAAATTCATTCTAAATTTGCTTGACAAACTTGGTGAAAATATAAAAGATATCTGACTTGTGTTTTAGCAAGAATACTCATGCAAAACGTGACTAATTATCTATAATAACCAATGTGTAAGACTTACCTCCTAAACTTCTAATTTGCAAAGGACCAAACAAGTCCATATGAAGCAGGTGTAAACACCTGGTAGAATCTTTGCTAATTATGCTCTTAAAGTTAGCTCTTGTTTGCTTGCCTTTTACACATGCATGAGAAGGTCTATCTTTAAAGCACTTAACATTTAACGCATCACGCACTAAGTTTTGAAAAAATAATTTTTTATAGTTTTGAGTAATCATCTACAATAATCAATGTGTAAGACTTACCGCCCGTGCGGAGATGCTCGTATCAACTAACAGTGCACAGGGAGCCCTCGTACCCCGCGCGACAATTCCCCCGCAAATCTGGCTGGAACTTTGCAATTGTTTCATCCAATATTTTCTTGAATTAAACCAATGAAAACATAACTGCAGTTAATAAGCAGTTGAAGCGCAGAAAGAAACATACAATTAAGACATACATAACTTCTCCTGATGCCAAACAATGCTCCAAACCTTAATGAAATGTCAGGTAGCAACAACACTTGCAAGCTAATTGTGATTTTTCTCTGCAACAAAATGGCTCCACTTTGATGCATTTCTTAATTTGATCATCCTACACTTGTTCAATTCTTAATTTGATCATTTCTGCCTTGAAGTGCAGAAATGCATTGAATGCAGTTGGTAGCAGTGTCGAATTGCACTGCTTGCAGTGCATAAATGCATAGTTCTTTGGCTTGGATCTCCACCGCCGGAGCTGACATATTCCAGTGATTTTGTCTCCAACGGCAAGGGTTTTCATCGACGGCATTGGTTGACTTCATCACAGCAGAGATTCTGTCCAGGCCCCTGTGTTTGCGCCATTGAACTACAGCCCGACTCTACATCAAAAGGCAACTGCAGTTTTCAGTTTCACATCATTTAGGAAGGGCCGGCTGCATACTTTTTGGTTTTTGCATCGCTAATTATATCTCCTTCCAGGCAAAATTTAGCAATTAGCTTTTATCAGATGCAATTATGAATATTGTTAAAACTTGAATGATAGAGCTATTCGGGGAAAAAACCATAAAAGCATGAACCTTTTTTTGGAAAACTTAAACATGTGTGAATGGAAAATGCTTAGTTTTGGAGGTGTGTTTATGTGTGTTAAACCTGAAGCAAGCAGGGCAAATGAAAACAAAGAATGTGGAGGATGAGTAGCATGGATTAGTTTTTTAGTTAAAAGTTGAAAGTTTAGCGGGGAAAGGAATGAAGAGCGGCCAAATCAGCTTTGGAATAGCAGCAGAAACAACTTCCTTCTTCTTGTTTAGAAAATTGAGTAGTTATGGAATGTAATTGACTTTTTCTCCATTTCATGAGTGCAGAACAAACTGGGTTGAGCTGATCAATTGTAAAACTGGATATATATTGTGTTTTCAAACATAAATGTACTTCGATAGAAATGAAGGTCAAAATCTCTAAAAATGGATATATCATTATTGAAGTTGACGTGTATTTCATCAGTGATTCTTGAGCATCAATTTCAAGTGTCCAGCAAAGTTGAATTTATCATATACCTGCTCAGCATGCCAGCAGAAATGGAGACTGATAGTGTTTTCTAATATAGTTGTTGACACAAAATAATATAATTGATGAAATGAACAGGTGCAGGTGGATTCAAAATGCAAAGAAATTGACATGTGAGAGTGGAGCAGGTCATGGAGGAAGGAGAAATAGTGAAAAAGCTTTAGCGGTTTCTTCTCCAAAACTTTGGGTGGCGCCTTTTACAAAACTGCAGTAGCGTAACAGATATTAAAGAAGAGGATATCCTAGGGAAGATTGATGATATGTAGTATTAAACTAAATTCATAATGAAATTAGATGTAGGTGTATTAAATCACAAAAAACTAACAGATGATCTCCTGTGCTCAACGCACACTTACAAACCTACGGATAAGAAATCGGTGGCCTCCTGTGGTGCAACATCTCCACCTCGGTGGATTTGATAGTGACGAATTGATAGTGACGCTGAAGATTCATCTTCACTATGATGGCTGCATTCGAAGAACAATTCTCAGAATCAAAGGTGATTTAATTACTATAATATAATTTATCTTTGTTCGTATTTGAAGATAGGGCGCAATGGCGAGACAGGATCCATATCGCCGACCCCACTATAGTGGGATAAAGGCTTGAGTGTTGTTCGTATTTAAATTGAGCACTCTTGCGTGATATTATTTTATGATTTAACCGTTCAAGTACTCTGAAAATTCAGCAATAGTCTTCAATATTTGATGCATAAAAAATAGAAGAATAAAACTATTGATGGGTTCCCCCTCTATATATGGAAAAATCCGTAACCACCACACACCGGATCTCATTCCCGCACATCAAATCCCATTACGGCGCGGCGGATCCCGAAACCACCGCACGCCGGATCCCACCTTCGCACACCGGATCCCACTCCCGCGCGGCGGATCCAAACCACCGCGCACCGATCCAAACCACCTCGCGCGGGATCCCAACCGCCCCGCGCGGGATCGCAACCACCACCAACCGCCGTCGGCCAACCGCCGCCAACCACCGGCAGGCCACCGCCGCCGGTCGGCCGCCACCGGCCGGCCACCGCCGGCCGGCCGCCAACGCCGGCCGGCCGCCAACGCCGGCCGGCCGCCACCGGCCGCCACCGGCCGGCCGCCGCCCACCGCCGGCCGGCCACCACCGGCCGGCCGCCGCCAACCGCCGGCCGGCCGCCGCCAACCGCCGGCCGGCCGCCGCCAACCGCCGGCCGGCCGCCGCCAACCGTCGGCCGGCCGCCAACCGCCGGCCGGCCGCCAACCGCCGGCCGGCCGCCAACCGCCGGCCGGCCGCCAACCGCCGGCCGGCCGCCGCCCGCCGCCGCCCGCCGCCGGCCGGCCGCCGGCCGCCAGCCGCCGGCCGGCCGCCAACCGCCGGCCGGCCGCCGGCCGGCCGCCGCCCGCCGCCGGCCGGCCGGCCGGCCGACCGCCGCCCGCCGCCGCCGGCCGCCGCCCCCATCATGGCCGGCGGCCATGGCCGGCCACCCATGGCCGGCCACCGCCGTCGCCGCCCTTCACCCTCCACCGTCGGATCTCACCGAGGCCCTGGCGGCCCTCCGATCGCCTCGCGCGATCACGACCCTTCAATCGTCGCCAACGATCTCGGCCCTCCATTTGGTGGTTATCCGCGTAACCACCGTAACTTCCACCTTCCAAGCCTATAAATAGACCCCCAAGGGTCTTCATTTGGATCCATTCTCTCATTCTCGCCCAGACTCTCTCTCTTCTTTTCCCCTCTCCTCAGAGTTTCTCTCTCTACGCTCCGCCATCCCCTTTTACTAACTGACAGGTTCCTCCTGCGAACACCGCTCACTTAGAAGTGCTGCGCCATTCAAGGCGAGCACCCCAAACCCGAAAAGCAAAGTCAAAGTGCTCCGCGAAGTGCTCATTCTCTCCCAGCAAGCGCGCAGCCGCATCAGACACGCAGGAAGGCAATCAACTCCTAAGTGGTGGCCTGTCACCCACGGAGTTCTTTCTCTCTCTCTCACAATTGTAACGAGGCGCGGCCTGTCGCCCTCGCATTCTCCAAGAAAGCATTGTAACAGTCTGAGATAGTGGATTTCGGCCAGCACCGCCCTGGCCACGTGGTCTTTCACCCTTTGGAGGGTTTTCCACGCTAAAGTTCTGTGTGTACCATTTTCAGCATTTACTCTCTGCAACATTCTGACTGTGTGCGCGCTCGACCGCCCGGGCTAAGACGGACCGAGTTGAAACCGGTCTACCGAGGGCGTTGAGAAGCCGCAACAGTTTGGCGTCGTCTGTGGGAACTGTGTTCCCCAAACTCTGCGAAAGTTCTCCGAAGACAGTATTCGCCCCGCGGCAATACTCGTGACCAACAGCCATGGCTAGAAGAAGTGCCCGCATCACTAACGGCTCCGTCCCAGGAGGACGCGTTGAACCCGCTCCATCTCATTCACTCATCAACGCACCTCCCGCCGAAGATGTCCCCTTAGCGCCTGTTGTCACGCTAGAAGGACGTGTACGTCAGATGGAAGAGCAGCAAACTGAAATGCTGACTCTCCTCAGAAACCTGGAAGCCCCTGTTCCACCTGCCGCACCAGTCATCCCACCTCCCTTGGTCCCTAATCGCGCCCCCCTTGGGGAAGCCGCTCGCGAAGAAGAAGTGTACGAAGAAGACTACTCGGATGCAGCCAGTTCCGCGCGCCCAGCCCGTCCTGGCAGGGGAACTAGGGAAGAACCCTTGCACCATCAGCAAGGAGCCGGGATCAACCAAGCCATAAGAGGGCCCACCCGCGAGGAGATCCGCGATGTAATCGCTGAAGAGTATGGACAAGTCGGACGCTGGGGCATCTTCGCCCGCCGCCCTCTACGTCACGGCTCCCCCTTGTCGCAGCAACTCCTGGCCCATCCGGTTCCGCACGGCTTCAAGCTTCCTAGCATCGAGTCGTTTGACGGGACGGAGGATCCACTGGAGCATATTAATCATTTCACCACCATCATGAGGATCTACAACGCTGCCGATCAGCTCCTGTGTCAGGTGTTCCCAGCAACACTTAAGGGGCAAGCTCGCACCTGGTTTCACTCCCTGCGAGAAGGATCCATCAACAACTTCACCGAGCTGGCCCGACGGTTCACAGATCAGTTCGTCGCCAACCGAAGAATCGTCCGAGATCCCTCTCATCTCTCGGGGATCCGCCAGAACGAGGGAGAGACCCTTAAAGAATTCTTCCGCCGCTTCACCACTGAGGCACGACAAATACCAGGGGTCGACCCCGAGCTCCTACGCGGTGTCTTCCTGGGAGGGCTCCGCCCGGGCGGCTTCTATTCCGCTCTAATGAGGGAGACAGTTCCAAATTACCCGGACCTCGTGCATCGAGTGGAGGCACAAATAGCGGCAGACGAAGCCATCGAGGCGCATCGCCAGCAGTTCGAGGGAAGTCTGAAGAGGAGGAAAGGATCGGAGCAAGAGCCCCAGAAGGCAGGAAGAGCGGCGTACGGAAGAGCGCCGGAACCCTAATCGTGGTCGGGATCTCCGAAGGGACCAGGGTCCCAGACCACCGCTGAATTACACTCCCCTCAACACATCGCGAACCAATGTGCTTTACGCCATTCAAGAAAATCCGGCATTCCGTAGGCCGAGACCGCTAAACCAGAATGAAAGAACCGACCACTCAAAGTATTGTGAGTTCCATAGGGGAGCTGGGCACACGACCGAAGAATGCGCAAGGTTAAAGGAGGAAATTGAATGCCTCGTCAGGCAAGGACTCCTTGGAAGGTTCCTGCAAGGTCAGCTGCCGAATCAACCGCAACAACCCAGGGAGCCCAGAGATCAGCCTCCTGCACCTCGCGGCACAGCGACTGGAATGCCGATGGTAGGGCAGGTCGAGACTATAGCCGGGTCTCCTAACCTCGCCGCGCAAATTCTCTCCATCGCTAGGCCAGAGAGAGGCCATGAAGATAAAAAGTTGAAGCAAGACGCCGCCATCGTCTTCGGAGATGAAGACCTCGAGGGGTTACGGCTGCCACACCAAGACCCGCTCGTGATCAGCGCTGGGATCGGGGATCCCTGTTTCAATGTCAAAAGGATACTGGTCGACAACGGGAGCTCAGTCGACGTCCTGTTCCTCTCTACTCTGCAAAACATGAACCTCACCAGGGAGCACCTCAGCCCAGCAGCGGGGCCCATCTACGGTTTTGATAATCGCCCCGTCCCGGTCCAGGGCATGATCACCCTTCCGGTAACACTAGGCGAGTTCCCCAGGCAGATAACTCACAACGTCCAGTTCGTAGTCGTGGAGTCAAACTCTGCCTACAACGCGATTTTCGGAAGACCTCTCCAATCCGTCTTCGGAGCCATCCCATCAATCCCACATTTAGCCATGAAGTTTCCGACCGCCGCCAGAGTCGGGTTCGTTCGTGGAAACCAGGAGGCAGCCAGGACCTGTTACCTGAAGCAAGCTCAACCGGCAAGGGCGACGGCTCTCAACATCGACAACTTCGACCTGCGGGACGAAGCCACTCTTCAGCGAGGAGCACCCGTCGAAGGAATAGTGAAAGTGCCGCTCTCCCAGCAAGATCAAACCCGGACTGTCCAGATCGGGTCTCTCTTGACGTCCGAAGAGCGAGAAAGAATCACGACCTTCATGCAGGAGAACGGGTACATTTTCGCCTGGAGCCCGGAAGACATGCCTGGGGTAGATCCTGAAGTCATTTTTCACTCATTAAACATTAACCCCGCCTGCAGGCCCGTGATCCAAAAGAAGAGGAACTTCGCCCCCGAGCGAGTAAAGGCAATCGAAGAAGAAGTGACGAAGCTCCTGGAGGCGCGGTTCATCCACAAGGCAGATTATCCCACGTGGCTCGCTAACGTGGTGATGGTAAAGAAGGCGTCCGGAAAGTGGAGGATGTGCGTCGACTACAGCAACCTGAACCAGGCATGCCCGAAGGACAGTTTCCCTCTCCCGAGGATTGATCAGCTCGTCGACGCAACGGCCGGCCACGAGCTGCTCAGCTTCATGGATGCGTACTCAGGCTACAACCAGATAAGAATGAATCCCGCGGACGAGAAGCACACCGCCTTCCGCACCGATAAAGGGGTCTACTGCTACAAAGTGATGTCGTTCGGCCTTAAAAACGCCGGAGCAACATACCAGAGACTGATGAATAAAGTCTTCAAAGACCTCATCGGGGAGACGATGCAGGTATACGTGGATGACATGCTGGTAAAGAGCATCCACCGTCGCGACCATTTGAAAGACTTGGGAAAGTGCTTTCAGCTTCTTCGTCGCTTCCAGATGCGGCTCAACCCCAGCAAATGCGCGTTTGGTGTGACGGCGGGGAAGTTCCTGGGTTTCATGGTGACCCACCGGGGAATCGAAGCTAACCCCGAGAAGATCAAGGCGTTGGAGTACATGTCGCCGCCTCGCTCAATCAAGGAAGTGCAACGCCTAAACGGCAGGATCGTCGCGCTGTCCCGCTTCCTGTCGAAGACAGGGGACAAGTACCTCCCTTTCTTCAAAGTTCTCCGGAGAGCAAGCCACACTGGGTTCCAGTGGACGGACGAGTGCCAGACGGCCTTCGAGCTCCTCAAGCAGTACTTGGCCTCGCCGCCGCTTCTGTCAAAGCCGATCCCCGGGGAAGCCCTGTTCTTATACCTCGCAGTTTCTCCTGCGGCCCTCAGTTCAGTTCTTGTGAAAGATGAAGGAGGAGTACAACGGCCGATCTACTACCTCAGCAAGGTCCTCACCGATACCGAAACCAGGTATCCGGCAGCAGAAAAAACGGCCTTAGCGCTCGTCTTCTCGGCGCGAAAGCTTCGACCCTATTTCCAGGCACACACAGTGAAAGTACTAACCCAGCTCCCGCTGCGAGCCATCCTCCAAAAGCCAGAAGTCTCGGGGAGACTTGTGAAATGGGCAGTAGAGCTTGGCGAATTCGACATCCAATTCTTGCCCCGGCCAGATATCAAATCACAAGTGCTCGCTGATTTTGTTGTGGAATACACTATTCCACCGGAAGAAACTCCTGCCAAAGATGTCGCCACACCCCGTTGGACTCTTTACGTCGACGGCGTCTCAGGAGCTGAGGGAGCTGGAGCAGGACTGCTCCTCATAAGCCCCGAAGAGATTACTCTAGAATATGGCCTCAGGCTAACGGCACCCCAAATTGGTCTGCTAACAGCCTAACTCCGCTGTTCCGAAGGGCTATTTGCAGCCCACCAGGGGTATCATGGTCATTTTCTCCTTAAATCATCCTGGGCGAATGGTCCGTGAGGGCACCACTCGCTGGGCACCCGCTTAGCTGGGCGAGTGCCCATTCCTCTGGGCGAATGGTCCGTGAGGGCACCACTCGCCGAATTCCTTCCCTATCGACCTGGGGGCCCTTCCACCTATCCGAACCTGGCCGAATGATCTGACTGGCCCAGGTCTCGCCAGCTGGCTTGAGGGGCCCACTCGGCGAATACGGGTTGTACACAATCCCCGCTCTTTGCGAGCGATTCCTGCGCTCGGAAAGAACAGTCCAACCCTGTATTCGGTGAGTGCTTGCTGACAGGACCTCATAAGATTCTGTGGGTCCCACCGTCATTCTATATATACATCCTCATGTCAGGTTTTTCTGGACCACTCTCTCATCTCGGCTCAGAGTTTCTCCACTTCCTAATGTCTTTCCACAAACCTTCTACGAAACCCCTCTCGCGAGAGATGATCGACCGCCTGGCTGCGGCCCAAGCTGTAACTGCCCCCAAGGCATCCAAATTTGCTCCCTGGCTGATGTCTAAACGGGATCCGAGCGCCCCCTATGTCTCGCGTCGAGCCAAGGCGATTCGGCTGAATCGTCAGAGAGGCGAGACTGCCTCGGAGTCTCCGGCGGATACTCCACCGGCGAACACTCCGCTGGCGGATGCTCTTCCGGACCCGGCGATGCTGGTATGAGGATTCCTCCTACCTCCATTTAGTTCATGTCCCTTACCCTGCGTTTATTCTGACCATTCGCAGGGGGCTTTGGTGCCGGAGACTGGCCACGGGGCCGTCTCGGGCAATGCCGCGGTGCTACCTCTCGCGAACGAGAGGCCTCCAGATCTGGACCTTGCTCCCCCACCCCCTCCGGGCGAGACCTCATTGCAGTCCGGTAAGTTGTAAACCCTTTTAGATTCTCCCTTCATGTGGCTCGTTACTGACCACTACTTTTCGCAGCCCTCGACCCTGACCTTTCGCTGCGGAACACTGTTCCTCCGAGTTCCTCGGTTCGACCGAACCCCTCCGTGCTCGCGGATGAGCTGAGGGTATCTTCCCAGAAGGGACTCGGTCAGCAGGACCTCGCGGATGATCCTGCGGATGCTCCAGCTCCTACCTCACAACCTTACCGTCCAGGAAAGGGAAAGGTCTTACCTCCCGCCTGGTTGTTTGGAACGCACCCCCATTCGTCTCGTCCTTCAGGTCACCGGGACCCCACCCCAGGTCAGTTCACTCACCCGCCCCTATCGTACTCGCATATTTTATCACTACTAACCTAGTTGTGATTCCGCAGGCTATCGGGAAGCCTCCCCCTTCGACTCCTACTACGAGGGGGGAGAGGGGATGCTCTCGCCTCTCCCTTCCCCTGGGGATCTCGCTGACTTTCTGGGTGATTCCTCGGATCACGCGACCCTGAAGGATCGGATCTCGGAGGTCCTGGGGAAGCTCATCCACATCCAGCGAAACGTAGCCGGCCAGGTGGACGACGTGCGGCTGAGAGTCGCGCGTGAGTTAAAGGACCTCCATCGGGACTACTCGCGCATTCTCACCACGGTGGAGCGCCTGGGGGGCGAAGGAAGGGAGTTGTCTCCCGAAACACACGCCGCGCGAGCCCGGGACCAACTCCAACTGGCTTCCCATGAGATCACCAATATACTCGCATATTACCGCCCGCGAATGCCCATGGAAGCTGGGTCGCGAAAGCGAGGTCGGTGGGTCTGGGAGGAGTATTGAGCCAGTCTTCATTCGCCCTTCTTGTAATCTTTCTGTTTTCTGTAGCGCGGATGCTGGATTTTTATTTCCGTTTGTAATAATCTTATGCCCTGTGTTTTGCGAATGCTCTATGCTTTGTCTTTTATTTCCTATATCTTGCTTGGGTATTGCCGAATGTTTTATTGTTGCTGAATGCTTTCTTAACCTCTTTCGCGTAGTCGATGAGAGAATAGCCACAGGGCATTTGTCATTACTGAGCGAGAGAGGTCGGCCCGGGTTCCGAGGCGTCGAGAAGGCGCGACTGCTATCTACACACCCGTTACCTCGAAAGCCCAAACGCCGTTTAGCCCTTCTATAAATAGGCCTTTCAACCACCGTATTAAATACCTTACCATCCACTCCTTCTCTTTCCTCGCGCTAGCACTCGCGCTTCTCTCTTCCCTACTGCTCTCGCCTTCTTCAGTATTCGATGGGTGGTGAAGCCGAAGGTAGGGCCAGGTGCGCCAGCGCATTCGCCAACCACGCATTCGACTCTTGTGATCTCTCCGATGAGGCTTACCTGACCGCTGTCGCGGACTACGTTCCGCCGGGATTTCAAGCGCGGAAGCCCGGACCAGAGGACCGTCTAAACACCATCTCGCCTTGTGCTCTTGCGATCCCGCTAGAGCACTTCGAGGTGGGTTTTCGCCTTCCCATCTGGCCGGAACTCCGCCAGACCTTCCGGTATTACGGGGTCGTGCCCGGCCAGCTCAACCCCAACTCTATCGCCATGCTGGTCGGGTACGCGTGCTACCTGCGGGATGAGGGGATCGAGTTCTCGCTTCCCGTCTTCCGCAAACTCTACACTTTCCGCTGCACCCACGACGTCTCCTTCTTCTCGGGTCAAAGCCCACTCAAGCATTATGGGCTCCCGAACAAAAACCATGACTGGGTTCGCCGCTTCCTCTTCGTCAGCGGGAGCCTGGGGAACACTCTTCTCGCCCCGGTGCAGGAGGAGGAGTCAACCTTCCGCCCCCCGACCTTAGGTGGGCACGAGGCCAAACTCCCTCAATACATTCTGGAGCATGGGATGGACCTCGTCTATCTCCGGCGAAACGTCAATTCACTCCCGCCCGTTCCGCAGGGTGAGGGTAGGTTTTTCTTGAGATCTCCTCCTTTCCTTTAGGCTGTGTATCTTACCCCATTCGCTAACCCATTCGCGTTCTTGCGTAGGTGTGCGAAGTTTCCCCCTTCACCCGCCGCGACCTCCGGGGTTCTGCGTGCCTCTTGCGCAAGCCGCAGCGGATGCTTGCCGGGAGGAACCTTCTTCGTCCAAGCCCAGCGGCCAGAAGCGAAAACCCGGAGCGCTCACTTCATCCTCCTCCAAGAAGCCAAAAAGTCCTTCCGCCAAGGGGAAGGGAATCTTGGACGAGACCCCAGGAACGAGTGCTTCGACCCAGACCCTGGGGACGGGCGCGCCGGCCCTAACCCAGGGGGCAGATGCACCGTCCCAAACCTTGGGGTCGGGTGCGCCAGACGGGGCTGGGACCACGGCGAGATCGTCGCTGCCGCCGCCTCCGTTGCCCAGGGACCACCGGAACTTTCCCAGCGGCGAGAAGTACACGGACCCCTCGGGGGCTCCCCTGGTGAAGTGGGATAGGAATGCTAACAGGGTCTCGCTCTCCACCCTTCATCCATCGTGGATAGAGAGTGACCTCGCCAGCGGTGAGGCTTACGCCATCGCGTATGCCCTCTATGGCCGAGAAGACGCCGAAGTCTATGATGCCGAGACGACCTAGATTCTCGCTCATGAGAGTGCCAGGGCCATGCTGCGGGCGCTCGAGCTCGCGCACATGTCTTCGCGCCGGAGCATCAAACTGGCGCGGAACTTGAAGGAGGTTGAGGAGTCCCGGAATGTCGCTTCTGCCGAGGCGCGTGATCTTAAGATAAAGCTGGAGGCTGCGGAAACCCTTCTCGCCCGCCGCCCCGTGGCAGAGGTATATACTTTCCCTTTGCGAGTGACCTGTTGCCGATTGATGCACTCTCTTCTTACCACCTATATATGTATGTTTTGTAATATTTTCTTTTTCTTTTTCAGAACACCACGGTCGCCGAGATGCTTCGCGCGCGGGTGGTCGGCCTTGAGGACGAAGTCCGGTTGGTGAAGGCCGAGGCCGAGCGGTCGCGAGAAGCCGAGGCCTCGGCACTCGCCCTGGCGAGTAGGGGGCACTTCTACCCCCACCACGAATTGGAGCAACTGATGCAAGAGAACGCCCACAGCGCCGTTAAGCATGCGCTGCAGGTGCTGCGGCAGGCTGGGTACCTGAAGGAGGAGGCCGAATGCCTCTCTGCCCGACAGGTCGTCCCCGAGCTCTACATTCCTATCCCCTTCCCGGAGGACGAGGACGGCCAGCCGCCTGAAGACGCCCTCTTGCCGGATTCGAGCGAAAGCGGTGGGCCTTCTGGCGAGAAGTCTGCCGGCTCATGAGGCGGGCTCTTTGTATTTTGTCTTCTTTTTTATTCTTCATTTTGGGATGTAATCATGAACTGGCGAGTGCCCTTGAAGAATACATATGGATTACAATTTTTGTGTCATCTTAATTTTTTCTCGTTTGCCGCTATGTCTCGCTAGGCTCATTAGGACGTTAGGTCGTGATGCGACTGTCTTGGCCACCCTGCGAATGCTCGAAGATGACTTAGGTCGGTCATTCCCTGCCGACCTTTTGCTCCCGAGTGATCCTTCGGACCATTCGCGCATCACGGGGTTTCGCTTAGGCAGTCATGGAAGTGGAGTGTGATCCCCTATCCGGCGCATGGTCTATGCGAATGCTCTTGACATCATCTCTTGAGAACTTAGAACCTGACACCGGGTGAGCCTTCGGACCTGCCAGCTAGATGGAAGCCTGGACAGCGGGTCTGCTCGGGGCCATTTTTTCTTTAACATAGAACCTGCCACCGAGTGAGCCTTCGGACCTGCCAGCTAGATGGGAGCCTGGGCAGCGGGTCTGCTCGGGGCCATTTTTCCTTTAACGTAGAACTTGCCACCGAGTGAGCCTTCGGACCTGCCAGCTAGATGGGAGCCTGGGCAGCGGGTCTGCTCGGGGCCATTTTTCCTTTGACATAGAACCTGCCACCGAGTGAGCCTTCGGACCTGCCAGCTAGATGGGAGCCTGGGCAGCGGGTCTGCTCGGGGCCATTTTTCTTTTAACATAGGACCTGCCACCGAGTGAGCCTTCGGACCTGCCAGCTAGATGGGAGCCTGGACAGCGGGTCTGCTTGGGGCCATTTTTCCTTTAACATAGAACCTGCCACCGAGTGAGCCTTCGGACCTGCCAGCTAGATGGGAGCCTGGGCAGCGGGTCTGCTCGGGGCCATTTTTCCTTTAATCATAGAACCTGCCACCGAGTGAGCCTTCGGACCTGCCAGCTAGATGGGAGCCTGGGCAGCGGGTCTGCTCGGGGCCATTTTTCCTTTAATCATAGAACCTGCCACTGAGTGAGCCTTCGGACCTGCCAGCTAGATGGGAGCCTGGGCAGCGGGTCTGCTCGGGGCCATTTTTCCTTTGACATAGAACCTGCCACCGAGTGAGCCTTCGGACCTGCCAGCTAGATGGGAGCCTGGGCAGCGGGTCTGCTCGGGGCCATTTTTCTTTTAACATAGGACCTGCCACCGAGTGAGCCTTCGGACCTGCCAGCTAGATGGGAGCCTGGACAGCGGGTCTGCTCGGGGCCATTTTTCCTTTAACATAGAACCTGCCACCGAGTGAGCCTTCGAACCTGCCAGCTAGATGGGAGCCTGGGCAGCGGGTCTGCTCGGGGCCATTTTTCCTTTAATCATAGAACCTGCCACCGAGTGAGCCTTCGAACCTGCCAGCTAGATGGGAGCCTGGGCAGCGGGTCTGCTCGGGGCCATTTTTCCTTTAATCATAAAACCTGCCACCGAGTGAGCCTTCGGACCTGCCAGCTAGATGGGAGCCTGGGCAGCGGGTCTGCTCGGGGCCATTTTTCCTTTGACATAGAACCTGCCACCGAGTGAGCCTTCGGACCTGCCAGCTAGATGGGAGCCTGGGCAGCGGGTCTGCTCGGGGCCATTTTTCTAAAGCTTTTGGAGCTTTACCTACATGCTGCAGCATCATACTTATACACATGGTTTAAACGAAATACTTTCATTCAAAAATACTGTTATTACATAGCGTTAGGGATAGAAGCGCTTAAGATCGTCACCACTCTATGTGTGGCTGAGAGGTTGACCCTCCACGTTCTGAAGGCGATACCCTCCCGACTTTAGTGCCTCTTCCACGACATAGGGACCTTCCCAGTTGGGGTTAAGCTTTCCTACGGCGGCAGACCTTCCAGCCGCATCGACCTTTTTGAGTACTAGGTCTCCCTTTTCGAATTGCTTGACCCTGATGTGTTTGTCGAAGTACTTGGCCATCCGTTGCTTGACCTCTTCTTGGCGAATGGCTGCCAGATCCCGGGCCTCTTCGATGAGGTCGAGGGAGAGCCGCAACTCCTCTTCGTTCTCCGCTCTCCAACCTTCCTCTCCATTTGTGGCGGCCTTTACCCGTGGTGTCATGACTTCGAACTCTATGGGGATGACGGCCTCGCTGCCGTGCGAGAGCTTGAAAGGGGTCTCGCCTGTGGCTGTGTTGGGGGTAGTTCTTAGAGCCCACAGGACCGATGGAAGCTGCTCCACCCAGTTGCCCTTCAGATTTTCCACCTTCTTCTTAAGCAGGTTCACGATGACCTTGTTTGCCGCCTCCACCTGCCCGTTGCTCCTGGGATGATGAACGGATGCAAACCTGAGGTCTATCCCCAGCTGGCCGCAGAAACTGATGAACTCCTCGCTTGCGAATTGTGGACCATTATCCGTGACTATGGCCCGAGGAAGCCCATGTCGACAAATGATCTCCCCCCATATGAAGTTGCGGACCACCTGAGAGGTAACCTTAGCCAGTGCCTTGACCTCCAACCATTTCGAGAAGTAGTCGATCATGACTAAGAGGAACCTCCTCTGCCCGCTAGCCTGAGGGAAGGGTCCTACCAGGTCCATTCCCCATATGGCGAATGGCCAGGGCGCCGTGATACTTTTTAGCCTCTGAGCTGGCATGAGCTGAAGCGGGGCGAACATTTGGCACTTCTTACATTTCTTGGCGAAAGCCGCCGCGTCTTTACTTAGGGTCGGCCAAAAGTATCCCTGCCTCATTATTCTTGCCTCCAACATCCTGCTTCCCGAGTGGCTGCCACACTCGCCGGAGTGAACTTCCTCTAAGATCCTCGGGACCTCCTCCTCTGAAATGCATCGGGTCAGGAGACCAGAAAGGGTCTTCCGATACAAGTCACCTTCATGGAGTACATAGTAAGCGGACTTGTACCGGAAGCGCCTTTGGTCCGGAACTTCCTCCGGAAATTTTCCTGTCGTGAGAAAAGTAACGAAGGGATCCTTCCAAGAGGGTCGCTGTTCTATTTCCATGAGCTCACTCTCCTCGATCGAAGGGCGGAACAAATCTGTCAGGGTCCCCCCGGCTCGGGGGCCGGCCTTGGCCAACCGATCCGCTGGGATACTCTCCTCACGAGGGATATGCCTGATGGAGAAGGTTTTGAAGGTCCCAATGAGCCCCCTTACCTTGTCTAGGTATCTCATAAGTGTTGGCTCTCTTGTCTCGAACTCCCCCTTGATCTGAGAGGCGATTACCAGTGAGTCAGTGAGGACCTCTACATCCTGGACTCCCAGCTCCGTGGCCAGACGCAAGCCGGCGATCACCGCCTCATATTCCGCCTGGTTGTTGGTGATTGGGAAATGAACCACTAGCGTCTGCTCGATCATCATCCCATGGGGGCTTTCCAATACCACCCCTCCCCCAAGAGAATGTTTTCCCGAGGCCCCATCAACTAGCAGCTTCCATGGAACATGGTGAGGGGCTTGTTCTCCCTCCAACTCGGCCACATAATCTGCCATAAAGTCTGCCACTACCTGCGCCTTCATGGATAGTCGAGGGACGAAGGTGACGTTGAACTCACTTAGCTCTATTGACCAATTCGCGAGCCTCCCCGAGTGCTCTACCCCCTCGAAAATCTGGCGGAGGGGGTGGTCGGTCACTACTTGAATCGAATGGGCCTGGAAGTACGGCCTGAGTTTCCTTGCCGCGACGACCAGAGCGAAAGCCAGCTTCTCCAGGATCGGATATCTGAGTTCCGCCTCCCTCAAAACTCTACTCACGTAGTAGATGGGCAGTTGTTTCTTGCCTTCCTCCCGGACCAGAACAGAGCTTACGGCCTCGGTTCCGACCCCGAGATACAAGGATAGGTTTTCCCCCTCCTTGGGGCCCTGGAGCAGCAGAGCCTGGGTGAGTTGCCTCTTCAAGGCTTGGAAGGCCTCCTCGTACTCCTTTGTCCACTCGAATTTCCGGTTGCCTCGTAATGTTTTGAAGAAGGGGGAGCATTTCTCCCCGGCCCGGGAGAGAAACCTGCTCAACCCCGCGAGCTTTCCCGTCAATCGCTGAACCTCCTTGGCATTCCGAGGCGATTCCAGCTCCATGATAGCTTTGACCTTGTCCGGATTAGGTTCCACCCCCAAAGGGGTGAGAAGATGTCCCAGAAATTTCCCCTTGCTGGCGCCGAACACACACTTCAGGGGGTTCAGTCGCATCTTGTACTTACGTATGGTGGCGAAGGTTTCCTCGAGGTCTTGTAGGTGAATGCTCACGTTCTTGCTCTTTACCATGAGGTCATCTACGTAGACCTCCAAGTTCCTTCCCCTTTGCTCTTTGAAAACCCGATCCATCATCTTCTGGTAGGTTGCTCCTGCGTTTTTCAACCCGAAGGGCATCATCTTATAGCAGTAGCACCCCTCCCTGGTGATGAACGAGACATCTTTGATATCCGGGGGGTGCATCCTGATCTGGTGATAACCTGAAAAAGCATCCAACAAACTCATCACAGAAAAACCGACGGCTGAGTCAACCAGCGAGTCGATCCGAGGCAGGGGATAACAATCCTTAGGGCAGGCTTTGTTTAATAGAGAAAAATCAATACACATGCGCCAGCGGCCATCGCCTTTTCCTACCATGACGACATTGGAGACCCAGCCTGGATACTGGATCTCCGATACAAAACCTGCTTCGAGGAGCTTGGCCACCTCCTTGCGGATTGGTTCTTCAAGTTTGTCGGCGATGGCCCTCCTCTTCTGCCGGATAGGGCGAGCTCCTAGCTCGAGGTTGAGACGATGGCAAGCCACGTCCGCATCGATGCCAGGCATGTCCGCTGCGCTCCATGCGAAGACGTCCACGTTCTTCTATACGCACTCCAGCATCCTTCTCTGGTCCTCCGGGCCGAGGCCCCCGCTGTTCCGCACCTTCTCCACCCTTCCTGCCTGGGTGGTAACCTCCATCTCAACTATCTCTTCCGCCGCCCTCAGCCGGGCCGGCTCTTCCTCCGCTGCATCCTCCTCCTCCATTGGTTCAACCCGCTCCCCCTGAGCCATCTCCATCTCCTCTCCTCGGGTTCTACCCTCTTCCTCTACTCCTTTCTTCGCTTCCTCTCCGGGCCCTTCCGTCCCCCTCATCTCTTCATCCATCTTCTCAGCCTCCGCCATCCAAGAGATGGTGTTGACGGCAGTCACATAGCACTGCCGCGCCACCTTCGCATCTCCCCGGATTCGGATCTGGACCCCTCCACTATGGAACTTCAGGCATTGGTGGTATGAGGAGGGCACACATCGGAAAGCACTGATGAGAGGGCGTCCAAATATGGCATTGTAACTGCTCGGAGAGTCAACGATGACAAACCGGCAATTCCTGGGGACCCCTCCCAACGTCACCTGGAGGCCAACACCTCCCTCAACCTCCTTCCTTTCTCCGGAGAAACCAAACAGCGGTCCATCCGAGGCCTGCACTCTCTTCTTCTCCACCTCCATCGCATCGAAAGCCTTTTTAAATATGACATTCACCGAGCTCCCGTTGTCCACCAAAATCTGGGAAACCGTGAAGTTTTCTATGGCCGTCTGGATCACCAGGGCGTCGCAGAACGGATCCTCATAATCGGGCATGTCCTCCGAGGAGAAGGTGAGCTTCTCTGTGGGGGGCGGGGTCTGGGAAGTCGACGTGACGTCTCTTCGGAACATCGCTTGGAAACTCTTCTTACGGGAGGCCTCTATCCCAACCCCTCCATGGATCACCCCGATTCCCCCTCGAGCTCCTATATCCACCCGGTCCTCACACCTACCTTCTTCCGCCTCTGGGAGTACTTCCTCGATCCTGGCCTGCTGCCGCCGTGGCTGACCTCTCTCCCTCATCTCCAAGAACTCGGGGCAGGTGGCCGTTGCGTGGCCCTCTTCCTGATGAAAATCGCAATAGGGCAACGCCACCCTGCCCCCTCTTCCCACTCTTCCTCTTCCTCCTCTACCTCCTCTTCCTCGGCCTACCGCCATGGCTTGATCCCGCGGAGGGTGTGGGGGTCGGGGACCCTGCCTCCACCCCGGATTGGCTCCCCCCATCCCCCATCCTTGGAATCCTCCTTCCTGACCTCTCGCTGGTCCTTCCTGGTTCCTCCAACCCAACCTGTTGTGGGGCTCCTGGTACCTCCAATTCCGAGGTGGTCTCTCGAACCCTTGACCTCTGGGTTCCTCTCTCCTTCTTCCCTCCTGCTGCTTCACTTCGGTCTCGCTCATCTTTGCCAACCTTTTGTAGAATTCGGGGTTGGCTGCCTCCCCTTCAATCTCCTCCGCGGCCCGCTCCATCAACTCCTCGAAGGACACAGGAGGTCTTCTCTTCAGGTCCATCTTGAAGAACCCCTCTCGCAACCCTACGATGAATGCCATCTGGAGGGCGAATCCCGGCACCTCCTGCACTAGGTGTATCTCCTCCTGGAACCTGTCCACGTACTTGGCCAGGGATTCCCCCTCCCTCTGCCTGATCTTGAAGAGAGCCTCCACATCCTTCTTCCTCTTTTTTGACGTCGAGAAACGCAGTCGAAAGCTTCGGCGCAGATCATCGAATGCGTAGATGGAACCTGTGGGAAGCTGGTGGAACCAGTCCCTTGCTTTCTCCTTCAGGGTGGTTGCGAAGAGTCGGCATTGAAAAGCATCCGACATGGGAAGGATTGATGTCATGTCCTCAAACCACTGCAAGTGCACGACTGGATCCTCCTTGTCGGTGTAGTAGGACATCTCCGGCCCAAGAAACCCCTCTGGCATTGGGGCCGAGAGGATCATCTCGCAAAAGGGGCTCCCTTCCCCTGCTCGGCGAATGGTCCTCTCGCGCGGAGCCAGCTCGCACACCTCAACACTCGCCGGACAGCTGAATAGCTGCCGCCCGGGAAGATCTCGCGCACTTCCTTCGGCTGGCACCTCCTTCCCCGGCCGCTGCCCCGGTGCGTTCTCGCCGATCTGCAGGGGCGGAACCACAGGGACTGCCGGGGTCTCGCACTCGCTCCGACCAGCGAGAACTGTCTGCAGGACTTCTCGCTTGAACTTCTCAAACATCTCCAGCCACTCCCCTGTTGCTGGCGGCTGCGAGTGGCCTGAGTCAGAACCATTTCCTCCATCTCCTGTCATCGAACCTAGCTTGAGATTTTCCTTCACCGGCTACGGTCCACGCTCACCGCACCAAAAATGTTGAAACCTGCAACAGGTCTCTTGAGTTCGGACCCACTGGGGGTGCAGCCGATGCTTACTTCTCCCTCACTAGACTCTCTTGACGGTGGATGTGAGAATGTGAATAGACCCAAGGCTGAAGCGAGGAGGTCCCGCCACACACCCGGAAGATCTTAGAGAGCTTCCCCTCCCAAACCAGAGCTCAACCTGGCACCTTGGAGGGCACTAGCAGCTGACCAAAAACTAGCCTGGAGGAGAGGATTCTCTCAAATCGGATCTCCTCCAAGGTGCCCTTAAGGGTCTATTTATAGATTTTTCTAGGCTGATCTGCAAATAGCATGAATCCGCCTTTTAATTTTACTAACGGCACCCCAAATTGGTCTGCTAACAGCCTACTCCGCTGTTCCGAAGGGCTATTTGCAGCCCACCAGGGGTATCATGGTCATTTCCTCCTTAAATCATCCTGGGCGAATGGTCCGTGAGGGCACCACTCGCTGGGCACCCGCTTAGCTGGGCGAGTGCCCATTCCTCTGGGCGAATGGTCCGTGAGGGCACCACTCGCCGAATTCCTTCCCTATCGACCTGGGGGCCCTTCCACCTATCCGAACCTGGCCGAATGATCTGACTGGCCCAGGTCTCGCCAGCTGTCTTGAGGGGCCCACTCGGCGAATACGGGTTGTACAGTGAAGGTGAAGATGATGGCGAACCGTCTCTTTACATTGAAGATGGATACCCAGGAGACAGCATGTCTCGCGAGAACGGAGGAAGAAGAGGAAGCATGGCTGTGGCACCATCAGATGGGTCACTTGGGCTTCACGGGCTTGAAGCTGCTATCTCACTCCAGGATGGTGAAGGATCTACCTATGATCTCACCTCCGGAGAAAGTCTGCGAGGCGTGCACGAAGGGGAAGCAGAAGAGGTTGACGTTTGAAGGAGGAAAGTCTCGGAGAGCAAGGAGACAACTTGAACTGGTTCACTCGGACATTGCGGGTCCGCTTGAGACCACCTCAGTGGGCGGAAGCAAATACTACATCACCTTCACGGATGACTTCAGTCAGAAGTGTTGGGTGTATTTTCTGAAGGAAAAATCTGAGGCCCTTGACAAGTTCAAGGAGTTCAAGGAGATGGCGGAAAATGAGAGTGGTCAGCCACTGAAGGTGCTAAGGACAGATCGAGGTTGGGAGTACACCTCGAGGCTGTTTGATGTGTTTTGCAAGGAGAATGAGATCTCACACCAGCTGACAACGGCGTACTCACCACAACAGAACGGAGTCGCAGAAAGGAAGAATCTCACCATCATGAACATGGCAAGAAGTATGGTGAAGGGCAAAGGGTTGACAAAGATGTTCTGGGCAGAAGCAGTGTAGTGTGCGGTGTATCTATTGAACAGATGCCCCACGAAGAGTGTGAAGTTCACGACCCCGTTCGAGGCTTGGAGTGGCTGGAAGCCAAGTGTGAAGCACTTGAGGGTCTTTGGGTGTGTAGCTCATGCTCACGTCCCGGACCAGAGGAGGAAGAAGCTCGATGATAGGAGCGAGAAGTGCATCTTTGTGGGCTACGCTCCGGAGAGCAAGACTTACAAGTTATGCAACCCGGTGACGGAGAAGGCCATAATCTCGAGGGATGTGGCGTTTGAAGAAGACAGCTGCTGGAGCTGGGATGAGGAGACAAGGAGCAAGAAGGGGATGTTCTTTGAAGATGAGGAGGAAGGTGGTCATGAAGCAGGAGCTGAGGATGGTGGGGCTGAGCCACCATCACCACCTAGCGGCATTCAGGGGGAGCTTGCACTCCCAACTCAAGTGGAGGAAGTACTAGTGGAGCAAGCACTAGTGGAAGCAAGGATGATCGTCCTCAACCTAGGATGAGGAGGATGGAGGAGATCTACGAGGAGACGGCACCAACACTTAACAATTTTCCTTTATATTGCTTGTTGGCATATTGTGAGCCGCACTCCTACGACGAAGCTGCCCAGGAGAAACCTTGGAGGATGGCGATGGATGCTGAGATGGCTTCCATAAAGAAGAATGAAACTTGGAAGCTGGTCGATCCACCTGCGGGCCACAAACCCCTCGGGGTGAAGTGGGTCTACAAGGTGAAGAAGAACAAGGATGGAGCTGTGGAGAAGCACAAGGCTAGGCTCGTTGTGAAGGGCTACAGGCAAGTCCAAGGAGTGGACTATGACGAGGTCTATGCCCCAGTGGCGAGGATTGACACCATTCGGTTGATCATCGCACTGGCAGCTCACTATGGGTGGACTATTATGCAGATGGATGCAGTAGCAGCATACCTCAATGGCTACCTATAGGAAGATGTGTACATCGAGCAGCCTCCGGGGTATGTGGTGAAAGGCCAGGAGAAGAAGGTGTGCAAGCTGGGAAAAGCACTGTACGGGCTGAAGCAAGGGGCAAGAGCATGGAATGGGAGAATAGATGCTTTCCTGCAGAAGCATGGCTATGTGAAGTGCCCGTACGAGTATGCTCTGTATCTGAAGGTGGAGAAGAACGGTGATATCATGATTCTATGCATATATGTGGATGACATGATATTCACCGGGAACAACCCAGCTATGTTCGAAGAGTTCAAAAGGATGATGAAGAGTGAGTTCGAGATGATAGACTTGGGAGAGCTCAAATACTTCTTAGGCGTGGAGGTGCAGCAGAGAGGAGATGGGATCTTCATCTCGCAGAAGAAGTATGCAGAAGAGATCTTGAAGAAGTTCAGGATGGAGAATAGCAAGGCTATCTCCACTCCCGCTAATCCCGGAACAAAGTTGAGGAAGGACTCGGAGGAAGAAGCTGTGGACCCAACGATGTTCAAGAGATTGGTTGGGAGTCTAAGGTACCTGACCTTCACCAGACCTGACATCATGTATGCGGTTGGGGTAGTGAGTAGATACATGGAAGAGCCAAAGCAGGACCACTTCACTGCAGCGAAGAGGATCCTGAGATATGTGAACGGGACAAGGGACCATGGCCTGAAGTACTCATCTGCGGGAGAGTTGAAGTTAGTCGGCTACTCGGATAGCGACTATGGTGGTGATGTGAATGACCGGAAGAGCACTTCTGGATATGTGTTTCATATGGGAACCGTGACGACTCATGGAGTTCGAAGAAGCAGGCTACGATAGCTTTATCATCATGTGAGGCAGAGTACATTGCAGCTGCAACATGTACTTGCCAAGCCATCTGGCTGAGGAACTTATTGGAGGAGTTGCATAATGGACAGGAAGGGCCAACGACAGTGTTAGTGGATAACATGTCGGCCATCCAGCTCGCGAAGAATCCGGTGCTGCATGGAAGGAGTAAGCACGTCGAGACAAGGTATCATTTCTTTCGTGAGCAGGTGGAGCAGAAGACCGTGGAAGTTGTGTATTGCCCTACCGGAGAGCAGGTCGCAGACATTTTCACCAAGACGCTGAAGGCAGAGACGTTTGCGAAGCTCAAAGGCAAACTCGGCATGTGCTGCCAAGTTTAAGGGGGGAGTTTGTTGGACTTTGACTTAGTGTTGACCAGGTCAATGGTTTTTAGTTTGTTTTATTGTATTTTATTATTATGAATTTTAAATGCATAGATGGAGGAGAGAGAGAGCCCGCATTTATTGCGGAGAGAGAAGTTTGATGTTTTTTTTCTTGCCTATAAATAGGCCCCTTTGTAACTTGTTTTCATGTGAAGAAAATAAAAGTTTTGGAGAACTTTTCTTTCGACAGGATCAAGAGAGAGAGAGAGAGAGTGAGAGTGGAGAGAGAGAGGGAGAATAAAAGTTGGCAGTGTTTTGTTTCGGCAGAAACATATAGAGAGAGAGTATAGAGAGATAGAAATAAAGGAGTTTTATTTCCCGCAGGAAATTTTCCTCTCGCCTTTTCCTCTCCCGTCTCGCCTACAGGAGCAGCCCCTCCTCATCTCGCCTCCTCAACTCGCCTCGCCATCTCGCCTCCCAACTCGCCACCTCAGCTCGCCGGAGCACTCGCAACTGTGCATTCGCCCAGCTCACGGGAAGTGAGGTCGCAGCCAGCACTCGCCGCCTGTGTTCGCCGAGCTCGCCGGAGCTCGCCGGTGTGTTGAAGGGAGTGCCTGCCGGAGTTGAAAGTGGGGCTCGCGTGGGAAGTGGTCTCGCCGGGTTGTCAACTCCCCGGAGGAAGGTGTTGGTGCAAGTGGAGTACTCGCCGGGAAGTTGTTGCAAGGTGCTAGTGGAGTACTCTCCGGTGAAGTGCTCGCGAAGTGTTGTAAGGAGTGAGGTTGTGTGACCTATATATATCTCTCTTCCAACACCCCCCCCCCCCCCCCCCCCCCAAAGGGCATGAGATCTACTAATATATTAATTTGAATATGCAAATTGGGTATTCTCTTGAATATGCAAATTGGGTATTCCCTTGAATATGCAAATTGGGTATTCCCTTGAATATACATGATCAATATCAATTGCGTTGAATGTACATGAAAAAATATTATCAGAAAATAACTTTGAATAAAACTTGAAAGCAGGTATAAGTAACATTTTGTATTGATCCAAGACCAAATACAGACATCAATAAGATTAATATCCAAACACCAACAACATCAAGTAAGAACATTGGTGAATGTTATAAATAAGATTAATAAAATATCGACATGCTTAGATAACCAAACGGCAGCTCTAATTATTGAGAACATGATTGAGAATGTTATAAAGCTTCATCCATAACCAAAATTGCCATGCTTAGATAACCAAGTTTGTATTATTGTCAGAAATATGAAAATAGATCGAGAAATCCAACCATGATTTAGATCAAAAATGAAAATCGAGCATGATCACTGATATTACACTTTATCCGAGCCAGCTTCGGAAACCTCTTCCTGGTAACTATGCTATGAAATGGCTTATCATCACAAAATTGTAAGCAACACAGAATAAATAATAATAACACTTGGCAAGCAACACAAAACACTTCACGTGTCTATGCAGTTGAAGAAGCGCAAAGGAACAAAGAACAAAGGAATTATTGTTGCTGCTATGAAGAAATCATAAAATGAACTCACCTAGGATAACCAATCCCTAAACGACGCAAGTCGAAAAAGCTGCAGAAGAATCAGTCCCTAAACGATGCAAGTCGAAAAAGCTGCAGAAGAATCAGTCCCTAAATGACGCGGTTGCCGATGCCGATGCCCTAGCTGTGAAGAAGAAGAGAGCTGACGCCGATGCCGTATCTGTGAAGAAGAACATAGTGAACGGCGATGCCGCAGCTCTGAATCATTCAGCTGCAGAGCAGCGGATGCCTTGGATGGAAGAAGCGGTCTACCCTGAGCGCGAGCCTCTGCAGAGAAGGTCCGCCTTCAGCGGATTGAAGGAATTCCATTGCAATCTTCTAGTTCCAAAGATTCTTGCCATTCTAAGGAAAAGTTCTTGAGTCCTATGGCCATAAAATTGAAGGAATTCCAAATCCTACCTTTTGGTGTGTGGTGGATATTTTAGGAGAGCTTAACAATAATACTTTGTTAAATTTTCTTGATAAACTATACTTAAGAAAATACTTGCAAAGAGTGGGTGTTCAGCTAACAGAACTATAGTAAAATTCCACCACCAAAAAAACTCATGCATAATGTTCAAAAGCAATTTCTTGCCAGATAGAAATATTGCTGTTATAATTAACTCAATAGAAATATTGCTTGCTACAAAATTAAAGTACAATCGACTGCGGACTCATTTTCTTCTCAATCGCGCCACACCGGATCATCATTCCTGCTAGGGGTGTCCGCACCCTTGATCTCCTCGTTGGCCCCATCCGCCATCTCTGGATCTGCCTCTTCCTACCATCCTCCATTGACGTACGCCGGGAACTCCCCCTGGTTGTCTTCTTCCACAGGCATAATTTATAAATTTGCCCCTCGCACCGCCCGACGTAGATCAGAAATCAACAGCAAGTCTATCAGTTCTTATTAAAATCCATTTAACGCAAGTCGTCAATTGATTGAGGGGTTAAACATGCCTACCAAAATTTTATTTCCTGCTGACTGAATGCTTAAAAAGTAGTACCAAAATAACTGCAAATTATGCATGTAACTCAAACTTTCTCAATGATTTGCAATTAAGACTTGTTGATTAACCAATGATGGGTGCTTCACATGATTCATGACAGCCCTTCAATTATGGGTTATTTCTTTGTTTTATACAGTGAATACCATTTTATACAGTAATGACGTGCATTATAAATTTTCTATGACAGAAATAGCAGCTGAAGACGGTTAAAGTCTGAACAAATGGGCATTTTCTCTTAAAAACCTGAACACTAACAAAGGCCACTAAATGAAAGGAAAAAATTATCAGCTTAAAGTTTTAGAAATAGCAGCTAAGCATGAACTCATCAATAATGTGATGTATGATCATTGTGACTTGCAGGTTCCATAAATAAATTAGCATTTAGTAAACAACAAACATACTAACTCAATCCGTGCTTACGGATTAAACATTCAAAACTGTGTAATTATGGATAGAAGTTGAACTATTGGTAGCATGACACAAAAATAGATTGAGAAATAATTTACTGAGCTTCTATTTTTTAATCCATTGAAGGTTAATATGGTGAAATTCCATAAAACATTGGTGTCCCATGTGGAGTGGTGTTCTTCCTTGTGGAGAGGTCTCTTATGGTCATTTCAACGTGAAGCTTGCATGCATACTATCAGTTGAATGTTTGGGCAACTTTTAATCTTTAGACGAAGTAAAGGCCTTAATCTTAACTAATTAAATCAACTATAAAATCAGTTTTGCAGTGTAAAAGAATATCCCTACCAGCTGTGCCCATTGACATCTTTTTTATCCATTCGCCTTCGTCTGTCGATGCTTGGTGGTTTCCTTCTTCATCTAACTTGCAAAATGAAGAAGATAAACAATCGAGATGAAGGTGAAAGGTAAGAAAAAGCTGGAGTGAATTAACGATGCTTGAATAAGCTATTACCTGGAGGATAACTGTCGGGGAAGCGATGGGAGCAAAAGATGAGCGAAGAAAAACAGAGTAGATTGACATCCATAAATTCGTCATTAAAATTCATAGCAAGAACTGAGCCGCAAAGATGTCGTGTTCGCTCTCGCCGGAGTACTGCTCTAACGTTAATATAATAAAGTTGCATATTAAATAAGACAATTGTTAACCGCACCCCACATTTGGCTATTTCACACCCATTTATTGAGCTGGCATTATTGTACCAGTCTACTCAACGGTCATTTATAATTCTTATAAATAATAGGTATGGGCTGTACAGAAAACATTATTGAAATTTAATAAAGATAGATTCTCTCGTCTTCACCAAAGCTTCGTCTCTCGTCTTCATGGCCGATAGGGTCTTTCCTTAGTGACTCCCGTTACAAATGGTGTTCTCGTTGAGTTCGCCCTCCATGGAGGTGCCGTCGCTGCCTTCCGCTGAACCTCCGGCCATTCCATCGTCCACAGTCATCACTCGGCAAGAACTGGATATGAGACATGCCGCATACATGGAACAACAATCATCCTTGAGCGAATCTTTACAATCCACCCAACTTCGTTATATGGGACTCGCGGAGCTATTATAGAGGGCGACTGTCGTACCCTTATGGATAGATGTGCTGCTGGGATGAGACGGGGTGACTGGAGCGTGGCAGTGGATGGCGACGAGGACTTCTCATTTCTGAGCGGCTTTCCCCAGCTTCGGTTCCAGCATATTGGCCGTGAGGGCAATAGAGTTGCTGATTTTTGTGCGCGTTTTGTCCTTCGGGGAAATTTTGTTTGGCTGGACGTTGATAGCACCCAGACTGAGTTTGCCGAGCTTGTTCGGGTGGACTTAGATGACATGCTGTAGTTTTTTTTTTCTTTTCTTTTTGGTTTTTAATTACATGCTATTTGCATCTTTAAAAAAAAACACACTTTGGCTTACGCATAGCAACAACAGGATCGTCTTCAACAGCACCAAGATCGCACCCAAGAATCGCAAGCTACGTTCTACAGAGAATTTCAAGATCTACGCGGGGAACTTCAGACCTTCATGCGGACTATCGCAGCGAATGCTGTATCGGCCGCCGGCTCCAAGATCGCCATTCCTGATCAAGGTGGCTCGCATGTTAGTTTTGGTTTTAGTTGACTTGGTCAACTTTATCTTATTTTAGTTTTATTTGTATTTTATATTAATTGAAGAGAGGAGAGAGAGGAAGGCATTTATGGTGGAGAGAGAGTGGTAGGTGTTTTGTTTTGCCTATAAATAGGCTTGAGTGTTTTGTAAAGTTTTATGCGTGCGAATAAAGAGAAATTTGGAATTCTTTTTTTTCGGCAGAATAGTTAGAGAGAGAGAGAGAGAGAGAGAGAGAGAGGGAAGTGAGAGAGAGAATCATAATTCCCGCAGGAATTTTTTTTCCCTCTCGTCATCTACATCTCGCCAGTCCTTCTCGCCTCCCAGCTCGCAAGACCTCCTCGCCTACAGGCAGCCCACCTCGCCGGGGTAGTTAGGTAGCAGCCCGACACCTCCCGTAGGAGTATCTCGTGAGGGAGATCTCGCCGCCCGTCGTACCCGTCGTGGAGAACTCACGTGGAGTAGTGTTCGCCGGAGTGGTTGAGTGGAGATCTCGCCGGAGTTGTGTGGTGGTGCATCTCGGCCGAGTGGTGTGGGGTGCGTGCTCGCCGTGGAGAGTGCTCGGAGTGAGGTGGTAGTGTTCGCCGGTAAAGTGAAGTGTTCGAGTGCTCGTCGGAGTAGTACGTGCTCGGCGAAGAAGTGCTCGGCAAGGAGACTGTGCTGAGGTAGCGTGGTCGCGTGCCCATATAGACGCTTCCAACAAGTGGTATCAAAGCGAGGTTCCAAACCTTTGCGGTGACTCGGAAGGTTTGAGGAGTAGAAGTGATGGAGACGGGTGGAGCCATGCCGGGGCAAGTCCCCAAGTTGACAAAGACAAATTATGGGAATTAGAGTATACAGATGCGAGTACTACTCGCCTCTAAAGAACTATGGGATATAGTTGAGAATGGGTATGAGGAGTGCACTGTTGCAGCAGAGGCGGCGTTGACTAACGCCCAGAAGACGACACTTAGAGAAACAAGGAAGGCAGACAAGAAGGCTCTCTTTCTGTTGTATCAAGGGGTCGACGAAGCGACCTTCGAGAAGATCTCAAACGCGAAGACTTCCAAGGAGGCATGGGAGGTGTTGCAATGCTCCATGCAAGGGGTGGACAAGACTAAGAAGGTGAAGCTGTAGTCCCTCCGTGCAGAGTATGAAGTAACGAAGATGCAGAGCACCGAGAAGGTCGGTGACTATGTGACACGTCTGCGGACGCTCACAAATGAGATGAAGCGCAATGGGGAGACGATCGAGGATGTGAGCTTCATGGAGAAGTTGTTAAGATCTATGTCGAAGAAGTTCCGCCATATAGTGGTGGCGATTGAAGAGTCGAAGGACCTCACTGAGATGGTCGTGGATGAGCTTGTAGGCTCTTTGCAAGCTCATGAGTACAGGATGTTGCAGGATGACGAAGAAGTGAGTGGCTTAGGAAAGGCACTCCAGACCCAGTTGAACTTTGGGGAAAGTTCAGGAAGAGGAGGCGGCCAGCGTGACCGAGGTCACCAAGGTAGAGGCAGAGGTAGTAGAGGAGGTAGAGACCAAGGGAGAAATCAAAATTTCCAGAGAGAGGCGGAGCGACCTCAAGGAGGTTGGCAAGAAGGAAGAGGAAGAGGCCGTGGAAGAGGCCGAGGAGATATGTCCCAGATCCAATGTTACAACTGTAACAAGTTCGGGCATATGAGCTATGACTGTTGGGCTCCGAGGAAAAGAGAAGAGGCAAACCACTATGCCGAGGCTAGGAACAACGGGAACAACACTGGCGATGGAGATCCGATGATGTTCCTAACCTACCGAGGAGCAGAGGAAGGTAGAAATGAAGTGTGGTACCTGGACACAGGAGCAGGCAACCACATGTGCGGAGATAGGTAGATGTTCTCTAACCTGGAACCCAGTGGGGGTGAGGTTAGCTTCGGGGATGCGTCGAAGATCTCATTGGAAGGAAAGGGTTTGGTGGTTGCGAAGTTGAATGGAGAGAAGGTGCATCTGAACGATGTGTTCTGTGTGCCAGGCTTGAAGACTAACATCTTAAGCCTTGGGCAGTTGGTGGAGAAAGGCTACTGCGTCTAGTTGAAGGATGGGTCTTTGGCGATGAAGAACCATCAAGGGAAAGAAGTGGTGAAGGTGAAGATGACGGCGAACCATCTCTTTACACTGAAGATGGATACTCAGGAGACGGCATGTCTCGCGAGGACGGAGGAAGAAAAGGAAGCATGGCTGTGGCACCATCGGATGGGCCACTTGGGCTTCACAGGCTTGAAGCTGCTATCCCACTCCAGGATGGTGGAGGATCTGCCAATGATCTCACCTCCGGAGAAAGTCTGCGAGGCGTGCACGAAGGGGAAGCAGAAGAGGCTGACGTTTGAAGGAGGGAAGTCTCGGAGAGCGAGGAGACAACTTGAACTGGTTCACTCCGACATTGCGGGTCCGTTTGAGACCACCTCAGTTGGCGGAAGCAAGTACTACATCACCTTCACAGATGACTTCAGTCTGAAGTGTTGGGTATATTTTTTGAAGGAAAAATCTGAGGCCCTTGACAAGTTCAAGGAGTTCAAGGCGATGGCTGAGAAGGAGAGTGGTCAGTGTACAACCCAGTATTCGTCGAGTGCTTTTCCCTCGGATAGAGAGAGGGAGGACGAGCGGTAGGAGGCGGAGACCTCCGCTCTCCCAGCTCATATAGGAAGCGAGCAAAGGAAGGGGGCGAGCTCCTCTCGCCCCCTGCTCCGGAGGAAGGCGGAGAGGGGAGAGGCCAGCTCGACCCCCCCTCTCGCCCAGCATTCGGCGGAGAGGGGAGAGGCCAGCTCGACCCCCCCTCTCGCCCAGCATTCGGCGGAGAGGGGAGAGGCCAGCTCGACCCCCCTCTCGCCCAGCATTCGGCGGAGAGGGGAGAGGCCAGCTCGACCTCCCTCTCGCCCAGCATTCGGCGGAGAGGGGAGAGGCCAGCTCGACCCCCCCTCTCGCCCAGCATTCGGCGGAGAGGGGAGAGGCCAGCTCGACCCCCCCTCTCGCCCAGCATTCGGCGGAGAGGGGAGAGGCCAGCTCGACCTCCCTCTCGCCCAGCATTCGGCGGAGAGGGGAGAGGCCAGCTCGACCCCCCCTCTCGCCCAGCATTCGGCGGAGAGGGGAGAGGCCAGCTCGTCCCCCCTCTCGCCCAGCATTCGGCGGAGAGGGGAGAGGCCAGCTCGACCTCCCTCTCGCCCAGCATTCGGCGGAGAGGGGAGAGGCCAGCTCGACCCCCCCCTCTCGCCCAACATTCGGCGGAGAGGCCAACTCGGCCCCCCTCATCCAGTTTACTATTCGCAGTCCAGTTTGGCTATTCGCAGTCCAGTGGTCTGCATTTAGCATTTCAGAACAGCGGGATTCAGCTATCCGCAGCCCATTTCAGGGGTATTCTGGTAATCTGGCAGACCAATTTTTGGCTATTTGCAGCCCAACTTCAAAAATCCTATAAATAGGACCAAGGGGGCACCATTTGGAGAGATCTCTCATCCTAGGCTAGCTCTCTCCTTCTCCCTCTCCCTCCCCAAGTCTCTCTAGGGGGTGAGGAGAGGCTCCAGTGGTGCCCAAGCTTAGTAGTGGCTTGGGAGGGGAAGTTCCAAGGGGACTTCCGGGTACGTGGCGGGACCTCCCCGCTAAGCCCTTGGTCCAGTTCTTAGTTCCGACACCTTCAACCTAGAGCTCTCCCTTGGGGGAAGTAAGGGTTGGTCGCCCCTCAGCCTTGTTGAGGGCCCCGAACTCCACAGAGACCGAGTAGTCGGTTTCAACATTTATGGTAGCGTAGGAGGCGGAGACCTCCGCTCGCCCAGCTCATATAGGAAGCGAGCAAAGGAAGGGGGCGAGCTCCTCTCGCCCCCCGCTCTGGAGGAAGGCGGAGAGGGGAGAGGCCAGCTCGACCCCCCCTCTCGCCCAGCATTCGGCGGAGAGGGGAGAGGCCAGCTCGACCCCCCCTCTCGCCCAGCAATCGGCGGAGAGGGGAGAGGCCAGCTCGACCCCCATCTCGCCCAGCATTCGGCGGAGAGGGGAGAGGCCAGCTCGACCTCCCTCTCGCCCAACATTCGGCGGAGAGGGGAGAGGCCAGCTCGACCTCCCTCTCGCCCAGCATTCGGCGGAGAGGGGAGAGGCCAGCTCGACCCCCCCTCTCGCCCAGCATTCGGCGGAGAGGGGAGAGGCCAGCTCGACCCCCCTCTCGCCCAGCATTCGGCGGAGAGGGGAGAGGCCATCTCGACCTCCCTCTCGCCCAGCATTCGGCGGAGAGGGGAGAGGCCAGCTCGACCCCCCCTCTCGCCCAGCATTCGGCGGAGAGGGGAGAGGCCAGCTTGACCCCCCTCTCGCCTAGCATTCGGCGGAGAGGGGAGAGGCCAGCTCGACCCCCCTCTCGCCCAGCATTCGGCGGAGAGGGGAGAGGCCAGCTCGACCCCCCTCTCGCCCAGCATTCGGCGGAGAGGGGAGAGGCCAGCTCGACCCCCCCTCTCGCCCAACATTCGGCGGAGAGGCCAACTCGGCCCCCCTCATCCAGTTTACTATTCGCAGTCCAGTTTGGCTATTCGCAGTCCAGTGGTATGCATTTAGCATTTCAGAACAGCGGGATTCAGCTATCCGCAGCCCAATTCAGGGGTATTCTGGTAATCTGGCAGACCAGTTTTTGGCTATTTGCAGCCCAACTTCAAAAATCCTATAAATAGGACCAATGGGGCACCATTTGGAGAGATCTCTCATCCTAGGCTAGCTCTCTCCTTCTCCCTCTCCCTCCCCAAGTCTCTCTAGGGGGTGAGGAGAGGCTCCAGTGGTGCCCAAGCTTAGTAGTGGCTTGGGAGGGGAAGTTCCAAGGGGACTTCCGGGTACGTGGCGGGACCTCCCCGCTAAGCCCTTGTTCCAGTTCTTAGTTCCGACACCTTCAACCTAGAGCTCTCCCTTGGGGGAAGTAAGGGTTGGTCGCCCCTCAGCCTCGTTGAGGGCCCCGAACTCCACAGAGACCGAGTAGTCGGTTTCAACATTTATGGTGCGGTGAGCGTGGAGTGTGACCGATTCAAGAAACCCTCAAGATGAGCTCCATGGATGGAGGTGGAGGAAGTTCCGACCCAGGTCACTCGCAGCCCCCGGTGGCTGGGATGATGTTGGAGATGTTTGAAAATTTCAGGCAGGAGGTCCTGCAGACCTTGCAGGTAGCTTTCGCCTCGGGAGGCGAAGGCAGGAGAGGAAGTGGTTCGGAGGTCTCTCCCCGACAGGAGGGTGAGATCCCTCTCGACCAACCAGCTAGAGAGGAGGTGCCAGGAGTTGGCGGGTGGGGAGGTCATCGACCCCCACTCGCCGAGACCCAAGTTGGCGGGTGGGGAGGTCCTCGACCCCCACTCGCCGAGACCCAAGTGGGCGGGTGGGGAGGTCATCGACCCCCACTCGCCGAGACCCAAGTTGGCGGGTGGGGAGGTCCTCGACCCCCACTCGCCGAGACCCAAGTGGGCGGGTGGGGAGGTCATCGACCCCCACTCACCGAGACCCAAGTTGGCGGGTGGGGAGGTCATCGACCCCCACTCGCCGAGACCCAAGTTGGCGGGTGTTGAGGTCCTCGACCCCCACTCGCCGAGACCCAAGTGGGCGGGTGGGGAGGTCATCGACCCCCACTCGCCGAGACCCAAGTAGGCGAATTGGAAGGTGTCAAACCCCGTTTCGCCCAGCCCCCAAGGGGGGCGAGCAGAGGAGGTCCTTTTTCTGAGATGATCCTCTCAGCCCCGATTCCGGAGGGGTTCAAGGGAGCAGAGATGTCTCACTACTTCGGCAAGGATGACCCCGTCCTGCACCTGCAGTGGTTTGAGGACATGGTCTCCATCATGCCCATGTCGGACGCTTTTAGGTGTCGACTCTTTGCGACAACCCTGAAGGAAAAGGCTAGAGAGTGGTTCCACCAGCTCCCTGCGGGATCCATATATGCCTTCGAAGACTTGCGTCGAGGTTTCTTGCTACGCTTCGCGACGTCAAGGAAGAGGAAGAAAGATGCCGAAGTACTTTTCAAGGTCAAGCAAGAGCCAGAGGAGTCGCTGGCTCGATATCTAGAACGGTTCAGGGAAGAGGTTCACCTCGTCGAAGAGGTTCCCGGGTACACCCTCAAGCTTGCATTCACGTTGGGGCTGCGGGAGGGCTTCTTCAAGGTGGACCTCAAGAGGAGGGCTCCTTTGTCTTTTGAGGAGTTGATGGAAAGGGTGGCCGAAGAAGTTGAAAGTGAAGAGGCCAACCCGGAGTTCACAAGAAGGGTGGCCAAGCTGAGTGAGCTTGAGGCAAGGCAGCAGGGGGGAAGAGCAAAGGCCCCCAAGAGGAAGTTCGACCAGGAGGAAGACAACTTCCAAGAAGAGGGGACCGACCTCCCAGGATGGAGGCAGGGACCGAAAGCACCCTCTCCACCACCCCAGCAAGCCATGGTGATAGGCCACAGAAGAAGAAGAAATCGTGGAGGAGGAAGAAGGGGCGTCCGAGTGGAGTTACCCTACTGTGACTTCCATCAGGAGGAAGGCCACACGACATCTGCCTGCCCTGAGTTCTTGGAAATGAGGGAGGCGAGGGGCCCGAGGCCGCAACATCGACAACCAGAGGAGGTCGGGGAGGACCATGCCGAGGAATAGAAGTCCGAGTCCCGGTCTCCGTGCTTTGTTTTTTCTTTGAGTCCATGTAGTAGGAGAGAGTGTTTCCCTACTTAGTTTTTCTTGCATGTAACCGAATGACTAATGAAATGAAAGCTTTTTGAAGTATTGTTCCCCTTGGATGGTTCCGCTGACCGGGCTCTCACTAGACGGCAGGCCAGGTTGACCTCCTAGGGAGGAAAAGAGATGTTCCCCTTGGATGGTTCCGCTGACCGGGCTCTCACTAGACGGCAGGCCAGGTTGACCTCCTAGGGAGGAAAAGAGATGTTCCCCTTGGATGGTTCCGCTGACCGGGCTCTCACTAGACGGCAGGCCAGGTTGACCTCCTAGGGAGGAAAAGAGATGTTCCCCTTGGACGGTTCCGCTGACCGGGCTCTCACTAGACGGCAGGCCAGGTTGACCTCCTAGGGAGGAAAAGAGATGTTCCCCTTGGACGGTTCCGCTGACCGGGCTCTCACTAGACGGCAGGCCAGGTTGACCTCCTAGGGAGGAAAAGAGATGTTCCCCTTGGATGGTTCCGCTGACCGAGCTCTCACTAGACGGCAGGCCAGGTTGACCTCCTAGGGAGGAAAAGAGATGTTCCCCTTGGATGGTTCCGCTGACCGGGCTCTCACTAGACGGCAGGCCAGGTTGACCTCCTAGGGAGGAAAAGAGATGTTCCCCTTGGATGGTTCCGCTGACTGGGCTCTCACTAGACGGCAGGCCAGGTTGACCTCCTAGGGAGGAAAAGAGATGTTCCCCTTGGACGGTTCCGCTGACCGGGCTCTCACTAGACGGCAGGCCAGGTTGACCTCCTAGGGAGGAAAAGAGATGTTCCCCTTGGACGGTTCCGCTGACCGGGCTCTCACTAGACGGCAGGCCAGGTTGACCTCCTAGGGAGGAAAAGAGATGTTCCCCTTGGATGGTTCCGCTGACCGGGCTCTCACTAGACGGCAGGCCAGGTTGACCTCCTAGGGAGGAAAAGAGATGTTCCCCTTGGATGGTTCCGCTGACCGGGCTCTCACTAGACGGCAGGCCAGGTTGACCTCCTAGGGAGGAAAAGAGATGTTCCCCTTGGATGGTTCCGCTGACCGGGCTCTCACTAGACGGCAGGCCAGGTTGACCTCCTAGGGAGGAAAAGAGATGTTCCCCTTGGATGGTTCCGCTGACCGGGCTCTCACTAGACGGCAGGCCAGGTTGACCTCCTAGGGAGGAAAAGAGATGTTCCCCTTGGATGGTTCCGCTGACCGGGCTCTCACTAGACGGCAGGCCAGGTTGACCTCCCTAGGGAGGAAAAGAGATGTTCCACTTGGATGGTTCCGCTGACCGGGCTCTCACTAGACGGCAGGCCAGGTTGACCTCCTAGGGAGGAAAAGAGATGTTCCCCTTGGATGGTTCCGCTGACCGGGCTCTCACTAGACGGCAGGCCAGGTTGACCTCCTAGGGAGGAAAATAGATGTTCCCCTTGGATGGTTCCGCTGACCGGGCTCTCACTAGACGGCAGGCCAGGTTGACCTCCTAGGGAGGAAAAGAGATGTTCCCCTTGGATGGTTCCGCTGACCAGGCTCTCACTAGCTGGGTGGCTCTCACTAGTTGGGTGGCTCTCACTAGTAGAGCTCGCTCCTAGGAGTATGTCGACCCATTGTCGACCACTAGTGGAGCTCTCTCTCGGAGGCGCTCACTCCCGAGCAGACTCCCTAGCCGGGCTCTCATTAGCCGACAAGGTTGGAGGACCTCTTCGGAGAGGCTACGTGTTTTTCCGAGATAGCACCGTTAGCCGGATTTCCAGCGACACTCGTCGAACACTCAGGGTTGGATGATTCTTTGCGAGCTTAAGCTAACCTTCCAAAGAGCGGGGATTGTGTACAACCCAGTATTCGTCGAGTGCTTTTCCCTCGGATAGAGAGAGGGAGGACGAGTGGTAGGAGGTGAAGACCTCCGCTCGCCCAGCTCATATAGGAAGCGAGCAAAGGAAGGGGGCCAGCTCCTCTCGCCCCCCGCTCCGGAGGAAGGCGGAGAGGGGAGAGGCCAGCTCGACCCCCCCTCTCGCCCAGCATTCGGCGGAGAGGGGAGAGGCCAGCTCGACCCCCCCTCTCGCCCAGCATTCGGCGGAGAGGGGAGAGGCCAGCTCGACCCCCCTCTCGCCCAGCATTCGGCGGAGAGGGGAGAGGCCAGCTCGACCTCCCTCTCGCCCAGCATTCGGCGGAGAGGGGAGAGGCCATCTCGACCCCCCCTCTCGCCCAGCATTCGGCGGAGAGGGGAGAGGCCAGCTCGACCCCCCTCTCGCCCAGCATTCGGCGGAGAGGGGAGAGGCCAGCTCGACCGCCCTCTCGCCCAGCATTCGGCGGAGAGGGGAGAGGCCAGCTCGACCCCCCCTCTCGCCCAGCATTCGGCGGAGAGGGGAGAGGCCAGCTCGACCCCCCTCTCGCCCAGCATTCGGCGGAGAGGGGAGAGGCCAGCTCGACCCCCCCTCTCGCCCAGCATTCGGCGGAGAGGGGAGAGGCCAGCTCGACCCCCCCTCTCGCCCAACATTCGGCGGAGAGGCCAACTCGGCCCCCCTCATCCAGTTTACTATTCGCAGTCCAGTTTGGCTATTCGCAGTCCAGTGGTCTGCATTTAGCATTTCAGAACAGCGGGATTCAGCTATCCGCAGCCCAATTCAGGGGTATTCTGGTAATCTGGCAGACTAGTTTTTGGCTATTTGCAGCCCAACTTCAAAAATCCTATAAATAGGACCAAGGGGGCACCATTTGGAGAGATCTCTCATCCTAGGCTAGCTCTCTCCTTCTCCCTCTCCCTCCCCAAGTCTCTCTAGGGGGTGAGGAGAGGCTCCAGTGGTGCCCAAGCTTAGTAGTGGCTTGGGAGGGGAAGTTCCAAGGGGACTTCCGGGTACGTGGCGGGACCTCCCCGCTAAGCCCTTGGTCCAGTTCTTAGTTCCGACACCTTCAACCTAGAGCTCTCCCTTGGGGGAAGTAAGGGTTGGTCGCCCCTCAGCCTCGTTGAGGGCCCCGAACTCCACAGAGACCGAGTAGTCGGTTTCAACAGTCAGCCACTGAAGGTGCTGAGGACAGATCGAGGTGGGGAGTACACCTCGAGGCTATTTGATGTCTTTTGCAAGGAGAATGGGATCTCACACCAGTTGACGGCGGCGTACTCACCACAGCAGAATGATGTCGCGGAGAGGAAGAATCTCACCATCATGAACATGGTGAGAAGTATGGTGAAGGGCAAAGGGTTTCCAAAGATGTTCTGGGCAGAGGCAGTACAGTGTGCGGTGTATCTACTGAACAGATGCCCCACGAAGAGTGTGAAGTTCATGACCTCGTCGAGGCTTGGAGTGGATGGAAGCCAAATGTGAAGCACTTGAGGGTCTTTGGGTGTGTAGCTCATGCTCACGTCCCGGACCAGAGGAGGAAGAAGCTCGATGACAGGAGCGAGAAGTGTATTTTTGTGGGCTACGCTCTGGAGAGCAAGGCTTACAAGTTATACAACCCGGTGACGGAGAAGGCCATAATCTCAAGGGATGTGGTGTTTGAAGAAGACAGCTGCTGGAGCTGGGATGAGGAGACAAGGAACAAGAAGGGGATGTTCTTTGAAGATGAGGAGGAAGGTGGTCATGAAGCAGGAGCTGAGGATGGTGGGGCTGAGCCACCATCACCACCTAGCGGACATTCAGGGGGAGCTTGCACTCCCAACTCAAATGGAGGAAGTACTAGTGGAGCAAGCACTAGTGGAAGCAAGGATGATCGTCCTTAACTTAGGATGAGAGGGATGGAGGAGATCTACGAGGAGACGGCACCAACACTTAACAATTTTTCTTTATATTGTTTGTTGGCAGATTGCGAGCTGCACTCCTACGATGAAGCTGCCCAGGAGAAATCTTGGAGGATGGCGATGGATGCTGAGATGGCTTCCATAAAGAAGAATGAAACTTGGAGGCTGGTCGATCCACCCGCTGGCCACAAACCCCTCGGGGTGAAGTGGGTCTACAAGGTGAAGAAGAACAAGGATGGAGCTGTGGAGAAGCACAAGGCTAGGCTCTTCGTGAAGGGCTACAGGCAAGTCCAAGGAGTGGACTATGATGAGGTCTATGCCCCAGTGGCGAGGATTGACACCATCAGGTTGATCATCGCACTGGCAGCTCACTATGGGTGGAAGATCATGCAGATGGATGCGGTAGCAGCATACCTCAATGGCTACATGGAGGGAGATGTGTATATCGAGCAGCCTCCGGGGTATGTTGTGAAAGGCCAGGAGAAGAAAGTGTGCAAGCTGGGAAAAGCACTGTACGAGCTGAAGCAAGGGGCAAGAGCTTGGAATGGGAGGATAGATTCTTTCCTCCAGAAGCATGGATACATCAAGTGCCCATACGAGTATGCTCTGTATCTGAAGGTGGAGAAGAACGGTGATATCATGATCCTATGCATATATGTGGATGACATGATATTCACCGGGAACAACCCAGCTATGTTCGAAGAGTTCAAAAGGATGATGAAGAGTGAGTTCGAGATGACAGACTTGGGAGAGCTCAACTACTTCTTAGGCGTGGAGGTGCAGCAGATAGGAGATGAGATCTTCATCTCGCAGAAGAACTACGCGGAGGAGTTCTTGAAGAAGTTCAGGATGGAGAATAGCAAAGCTATCTCCACTCCCGCTGATCCCGGAACAAAGCTAAGGAAGGACTCGGAGGAAGAAGCTGTGGACCCAACGATGTTCAAGTGTTTGGTTGGGAGTCTAAGGTACTTGACTTTCACCAGACCTGACATCATATATGCGGTTGGGGTGGTGAGCAGGTATATGGAAGAACCCAACCAGGACCACTTCACTGCAGCGAAGAGGATCCTGAGATATGTGAACGGGACAAGGGACCATGGGCTGAAGTACTCATCTGCGGGAGAGTTGAAGTTAGTCGGCTACTCGGATAGCGACTATGGTGTTGCTGTAAATGACCGGAAGAGCACTTCCGGATATGTATTTCACATGGGAACCGCGACGTTCTCATGGAGTTCAAAGAAGCAAACTACGATAGCCTTATCTTCATGTGGGGCGGAGTACATCGCAGCTGCAGCATGTACTTGCCAAGCCATCTGGTTGAGGAACTTATTGGAGGAGTTGCATCATGGACAGGAAGGGCCAACGACAGTGTTAGTGGATAACATGTCGGCCATCCAGCTCGCGAAGAACCCGGTGCTGCATGGAAGGAGCAAGCACATCGAGACGAGGTATCATTTCCTTCAGGAGCAAGTGGAGTTGAAGACTATGGAAGTTGTGTATTGCCCCACTGGAGAGCAGGTCGCGGACATTTTCACCAAGGTGTTGAAGTCAGAGACGTTTGCGAAGCTCAAAGGCAAACTCGGCATGTGCTGCCAAGTTTGAGGGGGAGTTTGTTAGTTTTGGTTTTAGTTGACTTGGTCAACTTTATCTTATTTTAGTTTTATTTGTATTTTATATTAATTGAAGAGAGGAGAGAGAGGAAGGCATTTATGGTGGAGAGAGAGTGGTAGGTGTTTTGTTTTGCCTATAAATAGGCTTGAGTGTTTTGTAAAGTTTTATGCGTGTGAATAAATAGAAATTTGGAATTCTTTTTTTTCGGCAGAATAGTTAGAGAGAGAGAGAGAGGGAAGTGAGAGAGAGAATCATAATTCCCGCAGGAATTTTTTCCCCTCTCGCCATCTACATCTCGCCAGTCCTTCTCGCCTCCCAGCTCGCAAGACCTCCTCGCCTACAGGCAGCCCAGCTCGTCGGGGTAGTTAGGTAGCAGCCCGACACCTCCCGTAGGAGCATCTCGTGAGGGAGATCTCGCCGCCCGCCGTACCCGTCGTGGAGAACTCACGTGGAGTAGTGTTCGCCGGAGTGGTTGAGTGGAGATCTCGCCGGAGTTGTGTGGTGGTGCATCTCGGCCGAGTGGTGTGGGGTGCGTGCTCGCCGTGGAGAGTGCTCGGAGTGAGGTGGTAGTGTTCGCCGATAAAGTGAAGTGTTCGAGTGCTCGCCGGAGTAGTACGTGCTCGGTGAAGAAGTGCTCGGCAAGGAGACTGTGTTGAGGTAGCATTGTCGCGTGCCCATATAGACGCTTCCAACATCGCAAACATCCTCTGCGCCGTGTTTGTCCGGACCTGTTTTACTCCCATGGCCATCATCCCGGAATTTAGAGGGTCCATCTCGTTCACGCGTCCAGATAATCGAACCTAGTGGGTGTTAGAATAACAAATGAATGGAAGCGCACTCTCACGTTCAAGACCCGAGGAAAACACTTTGATAAAAATAAATTGGAATTATTTTTCCCTTGCTCCTATTTCCAAACTTTGCATACAAGGATATAAATAGCCAAAGCATTATGCATAGGAAGAAAGAATGCAATTTGGCCACTCACTCATGACACACGTGAATCACAATTCACACAAAGTCAAATAAAAGTTAAATGCATGAAACACATCTAATAAGATTAGTGCTAACATTCACCCCCCCTAATCTTGTTCTTTCATCTTCACGGCTCGGAGACCTATCTTATTGAGCATCTCCAAAAACTTTAAGCGGCCAAGTGGATTCGTCAGAATATCGGCGAGGTGGTCATCAGTATTGACATACTCTACCTCTATTTTCCTCTCTTCAACACATTCCCTAATAAAATGATAGCGAGTGTCGATGTGTTTACTTCGGTCATGGAGAACGGGGTTCTTGCACAATGATATAGTTGATTTGTTGTCCACTTTGACTATGACGCAACTGGGCTCTTTCTTCATCAAGGCAGCAAGTAAGCGCCCGAGCCAGATACCTTGGCATGCTGCTGTGGTGGCAGCGATGTATTCCGCCTCGCAGGACGATAGTGCCACCACCTTTTGCTTCTGAGATTGCCAACTGATTAGGCTTTTTCCGAGAAGATACAACACACCTGTTGTGCTCTTCCAGTCATCAACATCACCTGCCATGTCGTTGTCGCTGTACCCGATCAAATGTTCCTCTTCTCCTTTTCTCTGATTATAGTGGCAACCCATATTGCGAGTACCACAAATGAACCGCAAAATATGTTTCACGGCTGCTAAGTGCTCATTGGTTGGAGCCTCCATGAATCGGCTTACATACTCCATGGAGTAAGCGATGTCGGGTCGTATATGCACCAGGTATCTAAGGCTCCCCATAATACTTCTAAAGAATGATGCATCAGTGGGAGTATTAGTGCTCACCTTGCTCAACTTGAGTCTTGCTTCCATAGGGACTTGGAATGGGTTGCAACCAACCATGCCACACTTTTCCAAGATCTTTAGTGCATATGCCGACTGGCTCAAAGTAATACCATCGTCGGTCTGATGCACCTCTATACCCAAGTAGTAGCTTAACAAACTCAGGTCGCTCATGCGGAACAATTTCTTCATCTCCTCCTTGAACTTGATGATTTCTTGTTGGTGTGATCCGGTGATAATAAGATCATCGACATACACACCCATAATTAACGTTGATGTGTCAATACCTCTTTTGTACACTACATGCTCCAACGCACTCCTCTCGAACCCAAGTGACAGGAGACTGCTGTCCAACTTTGAGTTCCATGCTCTAGGTGCTTGACGTAGGTCATGACAAAACCATAAGAAGAGCATAAGATCATGTGAACTTAGGTAAGAAGGAGAAAACCCAAGTGGTCTGCAGATAGCAATTTTCAGATACCAAGCTTAGGGTTGGACTTTAGGGCCTCACCTTGATTCCTTGACCCCACCATAACATCCATAACCCATTAGGGGTCCCCTTAGAGCACCAGGACCCATTGGGGTCAACCAAAGAGGCCAAATTGACCAAAGTCAACCATAACCCTAAATTGGTCAAAGTAGCTTAATTAGGGCCTATTGGCCTCCACCATGACAAATTGACCTTGCCCCTACCCTTATAAGGATACTAGGGACCCAATGGACCAAAAAGCCTCATCATGGAGCCTCCAATTTGGCCAATTTTACTAAAGTCATTCCTAGCCCTATTTTAGTCAATGTGGCCTATTAAGGGTCAATTGACCCTCACCTTGCCAAATTGACCCTATCTAGACCTTCCTAACCCTTAAGGGAGGCCAATGGTTGACTATCCACCCATTGGGGTCAACCCAAATGGTCAAATTGACCAAAGTCAACTTTATGTTATATTTAGGTCAAAATGACCTATTTTGACCTAATCAAGCCCAATCCACTTGGGCTAAACCCAATTGAGGTGGTACACCACCTAATGGGGTTAGGTGTTATTGAATTGGCCATTCAATTTCAGGGAATTCGTCCAGGAGAGAGAAAGCTCCATTTCCCCCAAAAATGGGGGGAGAGAGAGAAAGGAGAATAATGGCATTCATGGTCCATTAAGCTCCCAATTGAAAGAGATCCATCTCCCTTGGCAGTTACAGGAAGATTGGGAGGTTTTCCAGCCCACAAAGGGCTGAATTCAGGGGGATTTGGAGGTGGCCGAAAATCACCATTAATGGTGTTAATGGCAATTGATGCCATGGCTCCTCCCCTCCCCTAATTGATCCCTTTAACACCTTCAAAGGTCAAAGAGGAGTGAAACCCCCCTACTTTTCTGAAGAAAACGAGCTCTCCAAGTGCAAATCGACATGTCACCAAAAGCTCAAGCTCCGACCATGGCAACCCACTGGAATACGCGACCTTAGGCCACGAATCAGGTCTGATCCCCTTCTCCTCCCCTAGTGCATAAATCTCCTTCTGATTGGGTCTTGATTCGAGCCAAAATGGCCTTGGATTGAGCTTCCCAAAGGGGGCTCATTTTTGAGTTTATCCCCTCTCCGAAATCGCAATTCCGGCAATCCCCGGCCGGCAAACCACCACCAACTGACGACCACCACCTCAACGGAGGTGGTGGTGGTGGTGGCCGGCCATGGAGCTAAGGGGGTGGCTGTTATTTGAACTTGGAAGAAGCTACAGTTCGGGCAAATCATGGCCCTCGACTGGAGGAGGAAGACAACCCGATGCCCTCCATTTCTGCTTTAAGATTCGTACAACAGTTTTTGTAATTATGCATTATTATTCCTATATTTCAGTCACCTTTACTAGCAGTAGTTAGAATTAATTATTAAAAATACTTAGGGCCTCCTGATAAAAAGTGGTCAACATCAAAGTTGTAGCCCTTGGTGTGTACTCTATTTTAAAATTTGTTTCAGCCCAAAAAGAGTACTGTAGCTCCCTGCAGGGCCATTTTGGTGGGACTGGTCTCTAGGGTAGGACAACCACTATTTCTTAAATAACTTTTGATAGGAAAGTGATATTGACATGAAAATTGAAACATAGGCTATTTGTACCTACACCCGCAACCTATCCAAAGATGGGAATTTTTGGAAAACATTTTTCTAAGGTTTTTGTAAAAAATTAATAATCCATATATTAATTAATTATAGGGCCTAATGACCTCCAATCCACTCCAAATTTTGGTGGGTGCTCTTTAGGGTTATTATATGGCCCTGGAAAAATTTAAGCCCAATTGTGACTGATTTGGTTGGGTAATTAGTTAACCCAAGTTTGGTCAAAGTAGGTCAAACTAGGCAAAAAGTGCACTTGATGGAATTAGGCGGTCAAATCTCATCAAAGTGATGTGAAACTTGGGCCACTGGTTTAGGATCACATAAGACACCCCCATGAGTAATTTGGGGTGATGTGGGGGTGGATATGCCCTAGGACCCTAGTTCTAACCTTGGGTTGCACTTTAAGCCTTGTGAAGGACATAGTGACATATGTACTTAAATGGTCATGAAACTTGGTAGATAAGTTCATAGGGTGTAAATATGCCCTAGGAAATTTTATGAGAATTTTAAGAGCACTTATCCCCTCTGATTTAGGTTATATCCTTTTTGGGGAACCTTCTTATAAAAGGAATTTACATGCTCAAATTATCTTGGATGTTGATGAAAATTTGGTAGATCACTTAAAATCATGATATAGACCTCTGGTAATTTTTGTGTAATTATTGAATTGGTTTAAATAGCACTTCATTCACAAGTCATCTATTTTGCAACTTGGTGGTATGATATTTTAAGACATTTAATTTTTGTATATTTTTGGAATTATTTATCAGTTAGATACTTCACAATTTTCCCTAGTATGAGTTTACTTGGAATATTTAATTATTTGACTAATTAGTTTTGATAAATTTTGAAATTTAGTTAGTAGACTTTTCTGATTAATATAAAGGTCTGGTAATTTTCCCATAATTTTTGGACAAGTATTTTTGGTGGTTCATTCTTTAACTCACAATATTGGAGAATTATTTAATATTATAATTAGAGGTCCAAACCTTATTGTAAAATTGTGATATTCTATATTTATAGTTATTTTGATATCATAGATTTTTCAGTATTTTGTGGAGTCTTACCATAAGAATATCTTATACTTCATGTTCAAATTCATACTTGGCCAATATTGGAGAAATTATAATAAAGGCCAATTAAATAAGGAAAAATATTATTCTCTAGATTTAGTCTTGTAACATCAAGATAGACTTCCAATAATAATCTTGGGTCATGTAGATGAATAAATGGAGTACCTCCTCTCTTACAACTCATGTAGTTCATATTGGTCTGCGTATAGTGGTAACTATAGAGTTGGCTTAACTGATGATCATTAGATGGGAATGGAGGATGGATGATGTACCTAATCTGGTTGAGAAGATGTGGGGTCACCACTAGGAGTCTATAGGTTGAGTGTACCCGATAAGTTAAGAGTTAAGGTTGCGTTCGGGATTGACGAAAAATCGTCTTTTCCTTAGCAGGTCATAAAATGATTAGGGTTAATCTAAGTGTAATGATATGAGGGATATTCTTATGGGTAGGTACCAACAATATTAAGTGTCTTGTGAAAGGTATCTTTGGGGTGTCATCCCATCATAGCTCCAAGTACCGTTGTGAGCCCCTCACAGGGTTGACCTCGGGAAGTCCAAGATTAACCATAAACTGTAGGAGTAAGATATTGTACAAGATTAACTCAACAATACACACACCCACACGCCGTGGTTATGGTAGGTTAGTTGGTTTAGTTTTACGAGCGGTAGGCTAGGTGGTTGTAGCAGCAGACTAATTAGTCCGGTGAGTTGTTGACTCGGTAATGCTTGTTGGTACGGACGGGTCGGTCCGGGGAGCCGGTGGCTCGGAAGGTTATGATGATGGGAGGGTTAGCCCATGGAGCTTATGGATCGAAGATCGATGGTAAACATGTTTGCATGTTGATGCGCAAATCTCGCACACCGCTATAGGCGGTAGCTAGACTGCTGCACGAAACGGCAGTGTACCGATCGTTCAAGTAATATAAAACGAGGAGTAATCCCCGAGTATCGAATCTCGAAGGAACACAGTAAGGTGGAGTTCACTATTGAGGCAGGACTTGAGATTGAAGTCCTTTACGTCTGATGGAATGCGGAGGGGGGGTTTATTTGGTTGTGGAAAATAAAAGAAAAGAGCTACAACTACTCCTATACAATGCCACTATGCAATGCTTCGCTTGGCGGGATGGAGACTAGGCAGGCCTTGAGCGCACTGCGTCGCAAGGGCGGATGGACGAGTAGGCAAGCAGAATCAAACTATGCAGGCCTTGAGCGCGCTGCTTCGTAGGGAGAGTGGATTACACGGGCCGCTATGCCACGCTTCGCTAGGCGGATGGAAGAGTAGGCATTCGGATGAGGGTCGCAAACACCTCGTCGACAAGCACGCCACTAGCAATTGCTAGTGCGACACACGAACGTGACAGCGGGATGGAGGATGGAATGGGGCGCACCTCAAGCAACTCAAACAACAAGCATTTCACATAGACATGAAATATATAAAAATACAAACTAGTTTAAGTGCCCTACTTCATCATAATATAAAGATCTACACATATACACTTCAATAAGAGAAGAACAAGGCAAGAAATCGACCGAATACGAAGGCTTGTTGGAGATTCACGGTTGGAATCACTGGGTTGTCAATCCGCGTCCAAGCTCGGTCAGCAACTGCGTCCGGGGTAGAGAGAGCTGTCACTACTCTCCAATGGACCCATCTTCTTCGTCTCACGATCCGGCGAAGGTTGCAAACTTCCTCTTGCTTGAAGGAAATGGTGGCTAGATCTCCCTTGAAGCTCTAGGATGAAGGAGCAGGCCAAAGGGACGAAACCCTGGTGGAGATGGCGAAATCGGCGCTGCTGTATGGCGCGTACGGAACTCTCTGGTTTTAGGTTGAAGCTGCAACTTTTATAGGAAAACGTCAGAAATTTGGTCACGCACGGTCGAACGCACGACCGTGCGTGAACCGTGCGATACTTAAGCGCAGCAGGCGTGCAGGAGAAGAAGGAATGCGCCCGTGCATTTTACTCACGCACGGGCGAACCCGCCCGTGCGTCAGAACACATGAGTAAACTCCGACGCTCCATTTTGCTGGGCATCATGAACACACGACCGCAACTGACCGTGCGCCAAGAAAACGCACGACCGTGCGATTCATACAGAAATGAATTCTAGCAAATGGGGAACAACCCACATTTTACAGCTCAAGCACAAACTGGGGAAATACTTCCAGCAGCACAGAAATATAGAAAATACGATGGGGAGCACGAAGTGCTTACCCCCAACAACAAAGTGCGCAATTGCACACAAAAACAGGCATAGACAAGTACTTCAAATAAAAGCATGAATGGAAGAAATGTTGACGAGACTGAAGTACAAATGCAGGAAAACTAGCCTAAATGAGTCCAAAAATATGTATATAATAGGGACTCATCACACCCCCAGACTTACCTGTTTGCGCGTCCCGAGCAAACAAATCCGGCGGAGTATGAAAAAGGTAGCTAGAGTAGAAAATTGCAGAGACAGAGCAGGATGCGAAGTATCACACGCATGCAAATAGAAATTCAATAAAGGGAGATTCTAACTATGCTAACTAATTTACAAAAGTATAAATGCGTAAATAGAGATTTATTTGTACTCAGATGGTGAATCATGAAGAATTTGTGCGGTCGTGGCCGGTGTGAATGTAAACAAGCCACTCAGGAGGGTGTTGCTAAAGACCAGAATTCGGGGATAATTCCGCTGAAATCCATCAACGTCGAGAACCATAAGCTTGCCCGGTTACACTCTCTCCACGGCGCTAGCAAACTCAAAAGTTAAATCAATAGGACTTTCAGGTTATAATGGGGATTAGGTTACGGTATGATATTCAACGATAAACGAGACGGCTACGCAACCCAATTGAGTCTAAGGATAACGCTGAACCCAAAACAAGATCACAAGCGATGCTAGTGTGACACACCCCCAGACTTAGCTTGAAAATTGGGTGTGCACACAGCCTACTCCAGCAAATACCAACTAAAGTTTCTATTACGCTCAAGGGGGTTTCTTTTCATTCCCAATCTTTTCAGATTTTTCTTTTAACTTCATTTTTTTTTCTTTTTTTTATCCCCGGTTGGTTTACAAAAAGGAGTTCAGCAAATAAAATAGATCTTTCTTTCACATTGCAAAGGTTCCAAGCATTACATCCAAACATGAAATTTAAGTTCAGTTAACACATTTTTGGTTGCGAAAATAGGATAAGCTTCAGGCTTTGGTGATTGAAAGAGGAGCTGAAACAAAGGAGTGGTAGGCACAAACTTGGCTTGCAAAGGTGAGCGCATAGGTCATGGAAAACAAGGCTCAAACTAGCCAAAACAAAGGCCTACATCATATTTAACAAGATGAGTTGCTCTCACCCATGCTTCGAGAGTCGCTTGGGGCAAGTTCTTAGCCCACGAGAAAGGTAAACCTTCCTTCCGACTCGAGCAACACACAACCAGCGCTCGCTTACACACAACACCGTGCTACCGTAAATTTCAGTCACATTCACCAAATGAGTAAAGTAAATCAAAGATTACGCAAGAATACTAATTGTAAATTAAACGCATAGAGATAATCTAATTTTACTCAAATTTCTATGGACGCATGCAGATGTGACTAGAGCACTACAAGAGTCAACATTATACTCCGACTTGCAATTCCTAAGCTAACATCCTATTTCACATTCCAACCAAAATAAGTATGAACGGAAATACACATACAAGTTAGTTCGCTCTCAAGTGGGTGCTTTGTGTGCAGACAAAATGAACAAAAATATTAGAAATAAGACTTCTAGCATGCTAAATAAATGTGCACGTGAGTGGGTATGCAAAAACATCTCCCCCAGACCTAAACTATGCATTAAGATATTCTAAAACAAAGTTAGGGGAAGAGGGTACCCAATGCTCAGCAAGTAAGCATTCTGGAAGCCTGTAGTGAAGCTCTACGAAGAATCACGACCACCACCTTCACAAATAGAAAATACCTGCAAATGGTGGTCTCCACACACGAAAACTAAAATAACACAAAATAAGCTAGTTTTTGCAGGGGATAAATTAAAAGACAAGAAAAATTAAGATAACTATTGGGGTTATTGTCCTCCCAGCACGACTTATTTGGCTTTTGTACAGTTCTAGCTAATGGGCCTATGAAAAGAAAAGTGAACAGGCAGCTGTTCTAATATGCGTGTCGGTAGCGGGTACCGATACGGCGATAAAACAGTTATTCCCCTACCTAAATAAAGATACCTGCTGAACACAGGTAGCGGGAATAGGAAGTGAGAAGAGGAGGAGGCCTGGTCCTCACTCATCTCACCACAAAATAAATCCTTGCCTAGCAAGGTGTCATCTCCAGGGAGGTAGCAGGAGAAAGAGATCAATGGTGGAGCATCCTCATTGGAGGAGGGATCAACCTCCTCGCTCATGAGGAGGCTATCATCATTGACCTAAGCTGGAAGCTCCAAGTCCTCCTGATGTACCTGTGGAGACTCAACCTGCACAGGCGCAGATATAGCAGAAGGGGGGGGGGGGGGGGTCAAGAAATAAAAGAGAAGAAGAACATAAATAAAAATCAGGCGGGGGAGTGGTCCCAGACTTACTCCCATCAGGTTGGGAAAGTACAATAATGTTGGCATTGTCATCAATGCCACAAGATTCGGCGGGATCGACAGTGGCCAAGCTAAGGATTTGGACTTCCTCCACCAGTGCTGAGGAAAGCTCCTCTTCACCTAGAAGGTTGTCCTCCTCCATAGGAGCAGGCACACTTAGATCGCCAGCCTCATCCTGCGACACATCCTCAACAATGTCGTCAGAAACGAATGTAGTAGAATGCACAAAAGGGGGAGGAATAGTGCTTGGATAAAAGTCAAGCACTGGTTCCTCACAAATAATCAAATCTACGCTAGGAGCTGGATGTACAAGGGAGATGGGCTCAGTCATGTCAGTGCCCAGATCAGCCACACATCTGGTGACCGTGTCCACATCATACCCTTCATAAGATGAAGGTAATATGGCCACATAACCAGATGTTGAGGGTGTGCTGCTAGAAATAGGAGTCGGAACGATCAGGATATCCGGCTCATCATCCTCGTCCAATTGGCGAAGATACTCAGCACAGTCCTTCAAGGCATGATCCATGCTTTGATAAAACAAGCACTGCCTTGCGGGCTTCTTTGGCACAGCGGGTGCTGAAGCCGAAAAGAAGATTGACGGTAAAGGCGTAGCAGAATAGCCATAGGACTTCCGCGCAGCATATGGAGTACCAGACGAAGTCGGTGCTCCATATGTTGGGACAGGAGTGCTAGGGCTACTATCTCCCTTAGGACATCTATCACTAGCATGAGAGATATCTCCACACCAACGACAACGAATATTAAATGACGCCCACATAGTGTGAAGATAAAATGATTCAAAATAAAGAGAACTATTGTGCAAAATACTACACCTAACAATAAATTACTAAGCAACCAAATTTTAAAACAAGAAAATGGAATACGAAGAAATAAAACAAAAGGATGCGATAAACAAATGAAAGGGCTTCTCACTCAGATTCTCCCTCTCCAGAAAACTCACACGACTGTGTTCCCCGGCAACGACGCCAAAAACTTGATGCGCAAATCTCGCACACCGCTATATGCGATAGCTAGATTGCGGCACAAAACGACAGTGTACCGATCGTTCAAGTAATATAAAACGAGGAGTAATCCCCGAGTATCGAATCTCGAAGGAACACAGTAAGGTGGAGTTCACTATTGAGGCAGGACTTGAGATTGAAGCCCTTTACGTCGGATGGAATGCGGAGGGGGGTTGATTTGGTTGTGGAAAATAAAAGAAAAGAGCTACAACTACTCCTATGCAATACCGCTATGCAATGCTTCGCTTGGCAGGATGGAGACTAGGCAGGCCTTGAGCGCACTGCGTCGCAAGGGCGGATGGACGAGTAGGCAAGCGGAATTGAACTATGCAGGCCTTGAGCGCGCTGCTTCGTAGGGCGAGTGGATTACACAGGACGCTATGCCACGCTTCGCTAGGCGGATGGAAGAGTAGGCATACTGATGAGGGTCGCAAGCACCTCGTTGACAAGCACGCCACTAGCAATTGCTAGTGCGGCACACGAACGTGACGGCGGGATGGAGGATGGAATGGGGCGCACCTCAAGCAACTCAAACAACAAGCATTTCACATAGACACGAAATATATAAAAATACAAACTAGTTTAAGTGCTCTACTTCATCATAATATAAAGATCTACACATATACACTTCAATAAGAGAAGAACAAGGCAAGAAATCGACCGAATCCGAAGGCTTGTTGGAGATTCACAGTTGGAATCGCTGGGTTGTCAATCTGCGTCCAAGCTCGGTCAGCAACTGCGTCCGGGGTAGAGAGAGCTGTCACGACTCTCCAATGGACCCGTCTTCTTCGTCTCACGATCCGGCGGAGGTTGCAAACTTCCTCTTGCTTGAAGGAAATGGTGGCTAGATCTCCCTTGAAGCTCTAGGATGAAGGTGGAGGCCAAAGGGACGAAACCATGGTGGAAATGGCGAAATCGGCGCTGCTGTACGGCGCGTACGGAACTCTCTGGTTTTAGGTTGAAGCTGCAGCTTTTATAGGAAAACGTCAGAAATTTGGTCACGCACGGTCGAACGCACGACCGTGCGTGAACCGTGCGATACTTAAGCGCAGCAGGCGTGCAAGAGAAGAAGGAATGCGCCCGTGCATTTTACTCATGCACGGGCGAACCCTCCCGTGCGTCAGAACGCACGAGTAAACTCCGAGGCTCCATTTTGCTGGGCATCATGAACACACGATCACAACTGACCGTGCGCCAAGAAAACGCACGACCGTGCGATTCATACAGAAATGAATTCTAGCAAATGGGGAACAACCCACATTTTACATCTCAAGCACAAACTGGGGAAATACTTCCAGCAGCACAGAAATACAGAAAATATGATGGGGAGCACGAAGTGCTTACCCCCAACAACAAAGTGTGCAATTGCACACAAAAACAGGCATAGACAAGTACTTCAAATAAAAGCATGAATGGAAGAAATGTTGACGAGACTGAAGTACAAATGCAGGAAAACTAGCCTAAATGAGTCCAAAAATATGTACATAATAGGGACTCATCACATGTGCATAAGGTGGTGGGTCTTCGAGATTGGATGGTCGTTCACACCGACGTCAATACGTTGACTCGGCAAGTTTGGAATTGCACTTAGCCATAGAAGTCTGGTGGTCCAGCCAGTTAGAGTACGCAGATGCTCCGCGGTTTTGCGTTGAGGCGTATGATAGGTCTAGGCTAGGTAGTGTGAATACCAACCTAGAGGTGGGCGAGGCCCAACACACTGCTTCTGTTTTCCACTACGGGAGTATCCTGGGAGTCTTGCTAGCTCCAAAAAGGGGGAACTAAAGGTCTGTGCATATATAGTCGTGTGTGTGAGTTGCACTTGTATGAACATAACATTAAACTGCATACCTTGCATGACATAGCATAAACATTGCATTTCAACCCCTACCCATATCGTATAAATTAGTTATGAGACTTTTTATATCATAGGCCCTGCTAAATGACCCCTTGGTCTATAGGTTTGTGTGGGCATTCCTATAAATTAAGTTTACTTGTTCTTATTACTGTTTTCCTTAGTCCTTTCCTTACTATTGCTTTACTTATTACTACCGCTCACTTGCTACTGTTTTACTTCCTACTGTTTTACTCATTGTACTATAAATTGCTTACCGATAGACCCTTCCGTAGTTAGACTCATTGTCACCTGCTTTTGATTATACCCCTTGATGTCCTCTGCTTCATCCTTCCCGCACGGTGCCTAGGAGTCACCGGGGGAGGGGTGGGGGATTGGCTTAGTCTTTTGACTAACGGTCGGTGGAGCTTATCATTTTAGGGGACCAAGGAGACGCTGCAGCACCAGAGGCTGGTGTAGATGAAGGCAGGATAGTCTAGCATAGGAGCATCGATGACAGGATCCGTGAGTGTTTTATTAGTTTTAGAAGTTTATGCTTCCGCGAGTGAAATTGTAATGAGGAATTGATGTATCGGGTAGGAGCCCTTTTATTACTATCTTTTATTTAGTTATTTCATGTGGACATCTTATATTCTAAATATTATATTTCATGTGATGTGGACTTGACTTCTAAATGTCTTCAGTTGTACTTCTCTTTCCGTGATCGATATGGCCGGCAGAATCAGCGCTTTGTAGTGGTTACCTTCCTGAGTGATGGTGCCACCGTAAAGCGGCGGTTCTGGGCATAAGACCCGAGTTTTCAAAAAGAAAAAAAATGGGGTCTTACAAACTGGTATCAAAGCAAACCTCGATCCGAAGAAAAGAAGACCACATACCCTGGGCCACCCCGTGCGAGTTTAGTTTGAGGACAAACTAAGCAGCGAAAGCAATGGTGTGCCCATATGGGGGAAATCACATAAAAAAGTCCACTTTTAACTGAATCTTTTTGACAAGTTTTCTTTTGTAGCCTGCGGCGAACCCTTCCCCCAGCAGGGAATACCTCCAGCTGCAAAGATCTCTTAAGATAGTTCTTTAGTCAATGAGTTAGACTCAACCCCACTAGGACACATGTCTCACCATGACAATTGATACCATGCACTAGTCTGAAATAGACCGTAGGTATAAATTTGATTAAGGTACGAGGATACCCCAAAGAGGTTAAAGGAGGAGCTCAGTGCGGGAACGACCACCTAAGCCATAAACTCGGATGTCCCTACTTCATATACCAAGGACTACCCAAACACATAAGATCGCCTTAAGAAGATTGACACATAAGCAGAATGGTAGGGGACTCGTAGACTCAACCCTCGTATCAGTGACATGTTCACATTGAGATAACCACCATGACAAACACCGAGGGTCGGATAAGAATTCAAGTTCAGAAGAGACCCGTTTGGGATTGGTTCACATGCTGACCCTGATAAAGTTGTCGTAGAAGGTACCTTGAAGAGTCTAAAGTATGAAGCGTACCAACAAGTCTCAAGATAGAACCCCAAGTCTAAGGTTGTATGCCCTAAGGATTATTTGCATACCTAGGACGAATATAACATAGTGACACCGAAGATACTTAGCCTAAAATAGACAGTGGCTTATCTTTTGTTTATTGGGGCTTACCTTTTGTTTATTGGGCAAATTAGTTACTGACTTGGGTTTCCCTTAAATCTAATTTAGGAAGTGTTGCATCGGGAACGTAGTGATTTTGATGTTGATCATATCCGATGTTACTCGAGCAAAGATGAGATGGTGTAACAGTATGTTCAGAATAATGATGATCTGAAGTATTACCAGGACAATGGATTGACATCATTGATCGAACAACAACTTGACCTTAGTTGAATCATTGGAAATGTAAAGTCGCCAGGATTAATCACTTAGGGATGCTAATGTCCTATTCTAGAAGTTGAGGATGGAAATTAGATCTTACAAGTTATAGTTATATCTGAAAGTTCTTGTGCTTTGGGGCATTTGAAAGTGATCAAGACTAGCATATGTAGAAGTGATAGAAATTTGGCGAAATAAACGTGATGATATTTCCTTGATGAAATTGACTTGTGAAAAATCTTAGGGTTACAAAAGATTTTACCCGTATACCTTATGAATCAAACTCCACATAGAAAATGATTGAAAGTCATCTTACAAACATTGATACTAATAATGATTGATTATCATATACTCATACAAGTTCACGAGTACACCCCCCCTTAAATTTTGAGGATAATTGGAACATAGCTTGATCAGTTCCATCCATGTAAAGAACTGGATAAGTTGTAGAGTTGAAATGATTAATTACCCGGACGAACGGGAAGGAATAAGAATCTAAAGGTGTAGAGAAACTTTATAGATGCGTTGTCTACCCTTACAAACAAGAGCTTTAGTCACCAGAAAAATGGTGTATTCCTGAGCATGTACTTTCCCGAAATAAAGAAAGACGTCGTAGGTTTGGTGATGCACGGTGAGGTCTGTCGACTGGTGAAGGCCAAATGCAAGAGTCTTTGGGGAACTACCACAGTCACTAACCGGGTTAGAGTGGAAGCTCGAAGATATAATTATGGATTTCATACACAGGTTACCACATCCCCAATCCGGAAACAAGTTCATTTGGAACATCGAGGATAGATTGACCAAGGCAGCTTGGGTCACCCTGGGCCGGAAGGATGCTCCTGTTGGTGTCTGATGGGATTTGTTGAGCAGTTTGTCCGTTATCGTGGTGTATCCAGGACGATCGTGTTGGATCGGGATGGACGGGTTACGTCCAAGGAGTGAAGTTTAGTCCAGGCTCGTCTAAGCTCTTGGTTGACGTTCAACACACCTTTCCACCCTCAGAGGGACGAAGGCGCGAAATTCCACTATCTTGGACCCATGATGAGGATTTAGAGACACTCGACTCTGAATTTGTGGAGGATATAGATGTCAGGTGCGCATGATTCGAGTTAGGATGCTGGAAGCCCAGAGCAGCCAAGTCAGGTATTACGATGCGTGGTATTGTCAAGTAGAGTTTTAGGTTGGAGACCGGGTGTTCCGGAAGATTCATCTGATGCATGGAGTCTCATGGGTTCGCAGGCGTAAGAAGCTCAGTCTGAGATAGATGGGGCTTTACAGGATCCTGGAGTGGATCAACCCGTTGGTTAATAGAATAGAGCAGCCGCCGGAGTTAGCGGGATTGCACGACGTCGTCCACGTCTCCTCACTTATGAGGGCTCTACTAAGGCCAGAGTAACAGATATCTATTACCGATGGGCCAGTAACTTCTGACCGGTCAGTAAACCTGGAGCCGGTCCGGATAGATGACACGGAGATGCGAGTTCTATGGCGCAAGAAGGTTCCATTGGTAAAGTCCTGTGGAGGAATCATGGACAGGAGGAGCACACCTGGGAGCCACTGGACTTGATGCAACAAAAGTATCCGGAGCTCTTCACGACAGGTATAACTTAATTTCTGTTTGGGATGTTACATTTAATCACTTTCTATAGGAACCCCCATAAGCCTAACCTAAATTTCGGGGATGAAATTTTATTTTATTTGTATTGGGATTTGTAACATCCCACAAACAACTAGACCCCCAAGTTGGTTTTGTCATGACTAGGTCATGACAAAACCATAGGAAGAGCTTAAGATCATGTGAACTTAGGTAAGAAGGAGAAAACCCAAGTGGTCTGCAGATAGCAATTTTCAAATACCAAGCCTAGGGTTGGACTTTAGGGCCTCACCTTGATTCCTTGACCCCATCATAACATCCATAACCCATTAGGGATCCCCTTAGAGCACCAGAGACCCATTGCGGTCGACCAAAGAGGCCAAATTGACTAAAGTCAACCCTAACCCTAAATTGGTCAAAATAGCTTAATTAGGGCCAATTGGCCTCCACCATGCCAAATTGACCTTTCCCCTACCCTTATAAGGATACTAGGGACCCAATGGACCAAAAAGCCCCATCATGGGGCCTCCAATTTGGCCAATTTTACCAAATTCAACCCTAGCCCTATTTTGGTCAAAGTGTCCTATTAAGGCTCAATTGACCATCACCTTGCCAAATTGACCCTACCTAGACCTTCCTAGCCCTTAAGGGAGGACAATTGGTGACTAGCCACCCATTGGGGCAACCCAAATGGTCAAATTGACCAAAGTCAACCTTATGCTAAATTTAGATCAAAATGACCTATTTTGACCTAATCAAGCCCAATCCACTTGGGATAAACCCAATTGAGGTGGTACACCACCTAATGCGGTTGAGTGCAATTGAATTGGACATTCAATTTCAAGGAATTCAGCCAGGAGAGAGAAAGCTCCATTTCCCCCAAAAATGGGAGAGAGAGAGAAAGGAGAATAATGACATTCATGGCCAATTAAGCTCCCAATTGAAAAGGATCCATCTCCCCTGGCAGTTAAAGGAAGATTGAGAGGTTTTCCAGCCCACAAGGGGATGAATTCAGGGGGATTTGGAGGTGGCCGAAAATCACCATTAATGGTGTTAATGCCAATTGATGCCATGGATCCTCCCCTCCCACAATTAAACCCATTAACACCTTCAGAGGTCGAAGAGGAGTGAAACCCCCCACTTTTCTGAAGAAACTGAGCTCTTCAAGTGCAAATCGACATGACACCAAAAGCTCAAGCTCCGGCCATGGCAACCCTCCGGAATACGCGACCTCAGGCCACGAATCAGGTCCGATCCCCTTCTCCTCCCCTGGTGCATAGATCACCTTCTGTTTGGGTCTTGATTAGAGCCAAAATGGCCTTGGATCGAGCTTCCCAAAGGGGGCTCGTTTTTGAGTTTTTCCCCTCTCCGAAATCGCGATTCCGGCCATCCCCGGTCGTCAAACCACCACCAACCGACGACCACCACCACAACGGAGGTGGTGGTGGTGGCCGGCCATGGAGCTAAGGGGATGGTTGTTATTTGAACTTGGAAGAATCTACAGGTCGGGAAAATCATGGCCCTCGGCTGGAGAAGGAAGACAACCCGTTGCCCTCCATTTCTGCTTTAAGATTTGTGCAGCAGTTTTATAACAATGCATTATTATTCCTATATTTTTGTCCCCTTTACTGGTAGCAGTTAGAATTAATTAATATAAATACTTGGGGCCTCCTGATGAAAAAGTGGCCAACATCAAAGTTGTATCCCATGGTGTGTACTTTATTTTAAAATTTGTTTCAGTCTAAAAGGAGTATTGTAACTCCCTGTAGGGCCATTTTGGTGGGACTGGTCCCTAGGTTAGGACAACCACTATTTCTTGAATAACCTTTGATAGGAAGTGATATTGACATGAAAATTGAAACATAGGCTATTTGTACATACACCCTTAACCTATCCAAAGATGGGAATTTTTGGAAAACATTTTTCTAAGGATTTTGTAAAAATTTAATAATCCATATATTAATTAATTATAGGGTCTAATGACCTCCAATCCACTCCAAATTTTAGTGGGTGTTCTTTAGGGTTATTGTGTGACCCTGGTAAAAATTTCAGCCCAATTGGGACTAATTTGGTTGGGTAATTAGTTAACTAGAGTTTGGTCAAGCTAGGCCAAAAGTGCACTTAATGTATTTAGGTGGCAAATCTCATCAAAGTGATGTGAAACTTGAGCCACTGGTTTAGGATCACATAAGACAACCCATGTGTAATTTTGGGTGATGTGGGGTGGATATGCCCTAGGACCCTTGTTCTAACCTTAGGGTTGCACTTTAAGCCTTGTGAAGGACATAGGGGCATATGTCCTTGAATGGTCATGAAACTTGGTAGATAAGTTCATAGGGTGTAAATATGCCCTAGGAAATTTTATGAGAATTTTAAGAGCACTTATCCCCTCTGATTTAGGTTATAACTTCTTATAAAAGGAATTTACATGCTCAAATTATCTTGGATGTTGATGAAAGTTTGGTAGATCACTTAAAATCATGATATAGACCTCTGGTAATTTTTGTGTAATTATTGAATTGGTTTAAATAGCACTTCATTCACAAGTCATCTTAGTTATTAAGGGCGCAAGGTGCACCAAGGCGCAAAGGGGTCTTGGAGCCTAGGCGCAAGACTCAAGGCGCAGGCGCGCGCCTGACGAAGGCAAGGCGCAACTACATTCATTTTAAAAAATACGCATCAAACATTAGTTCATCTTATTGATTAGATTTTTCATCTATTCTACTAATTAATCATTCATTACAATCATTTATATCTCTTAAAAATAGAATTATTATGATCACTTGCATCATATCTCAGTCTTAACACTCGATTATGTTATACAAACACTAAATTATGCAAAAAATATTGAGTTCTTACATTATTCTTTCTTTCTTTTAGAAAAAAAAAGGTTTGCAACAGAAATCGCACCAAGACGCGCCTTTTATGCTCCAAAAGAGCACGAAGGCGCAAGCCTCTGAGCCTGTTGAGCCTAGAGCCTTAGGCGCGCCTTTAACAACTAAGCAAGTCATCTATTTTGTCTTAGGATTATGTTAAATAAATGAGGGCCAAATATCCCCTGGAAAATTATGAAACTTGGTGGTTGGACATTTTAAGGCATCAGAGAGCTCCGTGAATTTTTGTATAAGTTTTGGAATTATTTATCATTAGGCTACATCACAATTTTCCCTAGTATGTGTTTAATTGAAATATTTATTTATGTGACTAATTAGTTCTGATAAATTTTGAAATTTAGTCAGTAGACTTTTCTGATTAATATAAAGGTCTGGTAATTTTCCCATAATTTTTGGACAAGTATTTTTGGTGGTTCCTTCTTTAACTCACAATATTAGAGAATTATTTAATATTATAATTAGAGGTCTAAACCTTACTGTAAAATTATGATTATTCTGTATTTATAGTTATTTTGATATCATAGATTTCCATAATTTTGTGGAGGCCATACCATAAGAAGATCCTATACTTCATGTTCAAATTCATACTTGGCCAATGTTGGAGAAATTACAATAAAGGCCAATTAAATAAGGAAAAATACGATTCTCTGGATTTAGTCTTATAACATCAAGATAGACTTCCAGTAATAATCTTGGGTCATGCGGATGAATATATAGAGTACCTCCTCTCTTACAACTCATGTAGTTCATATTGGTTTGCGTATTGTAGTAACTGTAGAGTTAACTTAACTGATGATCATTAGATGGGAATGGAGGTTGGATAATGTACCTAATCTGGTTGAGAAGATGTGGGGTCACCACTAGGAGTCTATAGGTTGAGTGTACCCGATAAGTTATGAGTGAAGGTTGAGTTCGGGATTGACAAAAGATCGTCTTTCCCTTAGCAGGTCATAAAATGATTAGGGTTAATCCAAATGTAATGATAAGAGGGATATTCTTATGGGTAGGTACCAATAATATTAAGTGTCTTGTGAAAGGGAGCTTTGGGGTGTCATCCCATCATAGCTCCTAGTACCGTTGCGAGCTCCTCACAGGGTTGACCTCGGGAAGTCCAAGATTAACCATAAACTGTAGGAGATTAACTCAACAATATACACACCCACACCCTGTGGTTATGGTAGGTTAGTTGGTTTGGTTTTACGAGCGGTAGGCTCAGTGGTTGTAGCGACGAACTAGTTAGTCCGATGAGTTGTTGACTCAGTAATGCTTGTTGGTACGAACGGGTTGGTCTGGTGAGCCAGTGGCTCGGAAGGTTATGGTGACGGGCGGGTTAGCCCGGGGAGCTTATGGCTCGAAGATAGATGGTAAACATGTTTGCATGTGCATAAAGGTGGTGGGTCTTCGGTATTGGATGGTCATTCACACCGTCGTGAATACATTGACCCGGCAAGTGTGGAATTTGCACTTAGCCATAAAAGTCTGGTGGTCCAGCCAGTAAGAGTACGCAGATGCTCCGCGGTTTTGCATTGAGGCGTACGATAGGTCTAGGCTAGGTAGTGTGAATACCAACCTAGAGGTGGGCGAGGCCCAACTCACCACTTCTGTTTGCCACTACGGGAGTATCCTGAGAGCCTTGCTAGCTCCAAAAAGGGGGAACTAAGGGTCTGTGCGCATAGAGTCGTAGTGCGTGAGTTGCACTTGTATGAACATAACATTAAACTGCATACCTTGCATGGCATAGCATAAACATTGCATTTCAACCCCTACCCTTATCGTATAAATTGGTTATGAGACTTTTTATATGATAGGTCATGCTAAACGACCCCTTGGTCTATAGGTTTGTGTGGGCATTCCTATTAACTAAGGTTACTTTTTCTTATTTCTTTTTTCCTTAGTGCCTTTCTTTACTATTGCTTTACTTATTACTACTGCTCACTTGCTACTGTTTTACTTCCTACTCCTTTACTCATTGTACAATAAATTGCTTACCGATAGACCCTTCCATAGTTAGACTCATTGTGACCTGCTTTTGATTATACCCCTTGATGTCCTCCACTTCATTCTTCCCACACGGTGCCTAGGAGTCACCGGGGGAGGGGTGGTGGATTGGCTTAGTGTTTTGACTAATAGTTAGTGGACCTTATCAATTTAGGGGACCAAGGAGATGCTGTATCACCAGAGGCCGATGTAGATGAAGGCAGGACAGTCTAGCACGGGAGCACCAATGACAGGATCCTTTAGTGTTCTATTAGTTTTAGAAGTTTATGCTTCCACGAGAGAAATTGCAGTGAGGAATTGATGTATCGGTCAAGAGCCCTTTGATTACTATCTTTTATTCAGTTATTTCTTGTGGACATCTTATATTCTAGATATTATATTTCATGTGATGTGGACTTGACTTCTAAATGTCCTCAGTTGTACTTTTCTTTCTGTGATCGATATGACCATCATAATCGGTGCTTTGTAGTGGTAACCTTCCCGAGTGATGGTGCCACCACAAAGCGGCAGTTCTGGGCATAAGACCCGGGTTTTCAAAAAGAAAAAAATGGGGTCTTACAAGGGGTAACTTCCCGTCGACACTTATGTCCACGGAAAGAGAGTTGATAGAATCACTAGTGCCCATCGATAGTGCTACCGCCGGCGCTAGCGAGTCAACTTGTTGACGGGAAGGGAGAACTTCCCGTCGACACTTAATAGCGACGGGAAGGAGTGGTAGTAGAAACACTAGCGCCCGACGGTAGCCTTACCGCCAGCGTTAGAGTGTCTAAACGTCGACGGGGAAAATTATGTGAACATCTATGGGAAGGGTGAGCTTCCCGTCGACATCGATGAGAAGGTGTGTCGACTGGATCACTAGAGCGCGGAGATAGCGCTACCACCGACGCTAGCAAACAGAGAACTTTGGTTTCTCCTCCTTTGGTGTGGTAGGAGTTCCTGGATTCCCATGTCAAATGGGTGAGGTGTAGATGAATCTTATGATCTTGAAATGGGGCATTTTGATGCGCGATTGAATGGAGAATTTAGAGGACTCGTTTACCTAAATGCTCTCATCGGTTGATAGTCTATCTGATCATTAGGCTTGTGATAACAATATGTACACTCTTGTTGGATGTCTCCTTAAATCAATCTTCAATTGATAGTTTATGTGGAATTGTAAAAGGACATGTACGAATAAATGTTCATATCATGCGAAAATCTATTGGATGGTTTAGATTAATGATAACCCTTCAATAAGGTTGATGATACCTTTGATCATGTTAAAGCACGTTGTGATCTGTGCATGAGGATTGGATATTGGTGATATGTGCGAGCTTACTTGATTAGTAGAATATGAATATGACACCATGACCACAAGTAGTCCTGGAGGATCTTGTATAGTAATTTCCTTGTTTTGCGCATGCCACTGCACAAGAGTTATGATAACTCAGTATGAGTAGAATTGATGGCTTGATGTGGTTATAATATATGGTTATACTTATGGTGATATGTTGGGAGGCCCGGTTATCGGGGGCCTTGGATGCTAGTTAGCATCAGTTGAACTGGTATGATGTGGAAAGTGAGAAGACACCTTCAGTGAGTCCTTGGGTGCTTGATAGCACAGGTTATGCATGGGAATTACATGAATGTGCATGGTTTACACATGGTGGTGTAATGATCCCGGTTGGAGGATTACTTGTGGCGGGTCTAAGGGCTTGCTAGTCGTGACTGTTAAAATTTCTTAGAGGTCCGGAGTGAAGTAAAAAGATGCGGAATACTTCAACACAATCCACAAGAGAGACAATCAATGACAATGGGAAGACATAACAATGCATTTGTTATTCACTATCTCTTTACAGCTCGAGATATACATGGCGAGACATGATTCATAAGAATCACAGAGGAGAGAAACACAAGACACAAAACAAGCCGCCAGCGAACTGCCAAAGCAGAGACCAACAAACCGCTCGAACAGGCAAGCCGCATGGCTATCTGTGAGACCGCACGAACAGAGCACAAGCCGTTGTTGTCAGACCGCAACCACAGACCGCTCGACTTCCTGCTTTATTCAACTGCTGAAAACAACTGTCTGCACTTCTTGATCGCCCAGACTGTACGGTCTTAAGATCACAGAAGAACCCGCGAACACTTGACGAAGAACTGCTTCCTGCTGCAAGACCGCAACACAAGACCGCCCGACCACTTAAGGCCGCTTGATCATTTGAGTCCGCTGTGTTGGACATGTGTGTCACATCCCTTTGTTTGAGAATAACAAATCCCATATTGTATTTGATATTGCTTGTAGTGTGTTTATAGTGTGCAGGAACTATAGGTGCAATACTTCACAGGTAGAAGGCAGCATGAAAACAATTTTTGAAAGCAGCGGTTCCTTAGCGCTACCACCAGCACTATCGCTACGCCAGGCGCTAGCTCAGTTGGTTCCGTCTCAGCAGTTTCATCTCAGCTTCCGTCTCAGCGGTTAGCCTCGTCTCAACGGTTCCTTAGCGCTACCGCCAGCGCTAACGCTACCGCCAGGCGCTAGCTTGAGCTCGTGCAGATCGCAATGCCGCCGACTGTTTCGCAACCGCTCCACACGAGCGCTACCTCCAGCGCTATCGCTACCGCAGGCGCTATCTCAAGTTCGTGCATAGAGCCACGCCGGCGACGGTTTCACAACCGCTCCACACGAACGATACCGCAGGCGCTAGCTCCAAGGTCTATAAATTGAAGCCAACTTCGATCATTTTGATCATCCATCCCATAGAGGTTGCTTGTGCCACAATTCCAGTGCTGTTATGCTGCCGAAGATGGATCTCCCACAAAAAGCTTAAAGGAGAATTCTGGAGGAGGACAACGTCACGCTACATCCGAAGGACGATCGCTTCAACCTCGCTTATACTACAACGATCCTTCATCCTCAACTCCATAGATCTCATATAGGGAGTTTTATTATTGTTTTCATTATTTCCATTCCATACTTTTTTGTAACCATTTAGAGAATTCGCCTTGTGTTGGCGACTAGGTCTGGGTAGGACTTAGGGGGAAATTCGCCTTGTGTTGGGGAATAGTTCTAGGTGATTAGATCTAGGGGGCTCGAGGCCATATCTGGGGAAGGATTGGCTAGAGCGGCTTGAGGCCTTATCCGGGGAAGGATAAGGCTAAAGCCAACCGGTTCGTGGGGATACGAGTCGGTATAGAAAAAGAAAAAAATTATTTACATATTTGTCGCCTCTGATTTCAAGCGATATTGAAATCAATTTTTTGTAAACACCTTTTTCATATAATATAATCATGTCTCTATTTGTGTTTACTTGATTTCTCTCATTTGGCATAATCTCTATTATTTTGTGTTCTAAGTTTTCAATTCTAAATCTAAATTGTTTATTTCAATCTCTTTCATCATAAAACAATTTAGTACTTATTTCTAAAATTGTAAATCATAATTTTCTATTCATTTAGCTAAATTGTTATTTTACCTTCACATATTATAAAACAATTTAGTAATTATCTTAAAATTATAAAAAGAATTTTTATTCCCTTATTCACCCCCCCTCTAAGGGCGCCGTAAGATCCAACAAGTGGTATCAGAGCGCAGGTTATTCCAAATCGGTTTAACAACCGAGAATAATGGCGTCTCATGATCTCGCTTCTACTAGTAAGGGAAATTTTCTTATAAATGAAAAATCTTTAGCACCACCTTTATTTGAAGGTAAAAATTATAATGGGTGGAAATTTCTTATGGAAAAATTTCTTAAATCTTTGGATATTAAAGTATGGAATATTACAATTAAAATGCCCCCAAGTATTTTAAATAAAAATGAAATGTTTTTAAATGCCAAATCTATGAATAGTCTATATTGTGCATTAGATCAAAATATTTTCAAACTTATTTATACACTTCCTACTGCTTATGAAGTTTGGAAATTTCTTGAGAATACTTATAGTCTTCCTTCTACAGATGATAAACAAGAGGAATTCCTTATGGATCCAAGAGAAGAATTCGACAAGGACTCATTCTTGGAGGATGATAAATCTAAGAGAGAAATCGACGAGGAATTCCTTATGGATCCAAGAGAAGAAATCGATGAGGACTTATGCTTGGAGGAAGAAGAATACAACATCACAATATTGGACTCATTTGTTGGCAACACATCAAGCAAAAGAGAAGACAGAAATTCAACTATGGAAGAGGAATGCAAAGAAGATGTCAAAGGAATCGTTGGTCCAAATCTTGCCTCATCCCATAGCAATGTAAGAAAATCAAAAACTTCTCTTTTTGTAACAAATTCCATTTCTACATCTCGTATGCTTAAAATTGCTAAACGTAAAATTTTAAAGTTAAAAATTGCTAATTCCAAATTATGTTTAGAAAATAAATCTTTAAAAGCAAACGATAACGTAGAATCAAATATTGATGTGATAAATTCTCTTTCTTGCTCTTTAGTTAAAATTCCTACTCCTTGTTTGAATTGCAATATATTAAAAGAAAAATTCAAGGAAATTGAAAAAGGGCTCTTAGTTTCTAAAGAACATAATGAAAAATTGATAGTTGAAAATGATGCTTTAACTTGTAAGTTAATACAATTAAAATCTTTTGTTGAAAAATTTCAAATGTCATCTAATGAATTTCATCATAAGATTTTGAATAACAAGGATAAATTAACTTATAAAATCATTTCTAAAAAGGACCATTTTCACACATTAAATCAAAAGGAGTTTGGTTTCAAAAAGAATTATGATCCTCATAAAATTCTTAAAAGTCACTATTATAAGTCTCAATATATTTTCAATCATGACTCAAATTTAAAAACTCCTTTTCATGAAAATCAAAATATAAAATATTATCCTTCATATTATAAGAGTATGTCTATAAGAAAGAGTGGAAATGAAAATCATCAAAATAATAATCAATCTTTTAAAACATATTGTAACCCATTCTTTCAACAATCACATCTAAAGAAAGACAATCACTCTTATAAACTTTCAAAGAATCCATGTAATAAAATTCATTATGATTATCAACATCACTCTATTTTGAAAAATAATTTGAATAAACTTAAATCACAAATGAATTATTTTTCAAACAAATATAATCATCTAAAGATGTCACATAATCATAATATGAATTTAAAATATAAACCACCAAGGTATGAATGGAGACCCTTAAAGAAAAATGATACATCAACTTTAATTGAAAAGGCCCATTTACCCTTGTCTCCTAAAAAATCATCATGTCATATTTGGGTGCCCAAAGGAACCATTACACATGGTCAACTTTGGATACCTAAATCTCTTATCATTTAGTATCTTTCAAATGCATGAAGTAGAAACTATTAAGAAAATGAAAAATCATTACTCTACTTCATGATATGCTTATTGACTCTTTTCTTTCGTTTATTTTTATTTTTTTTAAGCAAACATGCTATGATCACTTTATATATCATGAAATATGACTTTCATATATTAAGCCTAATATTTATCAAATCAAATTTGAATTAAAATTGAACATTAAGTCATATATTTTTCAAAGTGATCTATCTCTCATCTTAAATTGTTTAAATATATCCTTTTAAATCCTTTACCCATCAATGTCTTGAAATAACATTATCATTTGAATATTGAAATTATTTTCAAGACTAATGAAATTATTTTAAAAAAATATGGATTTAAATGGTTTATTAAAGGGCTTAAGCTAAAAATTAAAATGCGCAACGTTTTGATTATTTTTCTATTTGTTGCATTTGATAGCCCTTATAATGAAAAATATTATCAAATCGAAAACAAACATTCACAAAACGCGTGTTTATTTTTTTCTTCAAAAATGCGAGTTTTAGATCAAAACTTCAAAAGCCATATCTTTTGATCCGCTCGTCCGATTTTCGCGTTTAATATCTTTTTGGAAAGAGCACTGAAATCTCCATCCAACGGAGAACCTAACTTGTTCATTCAAATTCGTTTGGTGCTGTCAAAATTGCCCAAACTCAACTTTGTTTAAAAGATATATCAGTCTTCTTATTTCGGCAATTTCCGTGTCTTTGAATTCCTCATCACATGATATTCTTTGTGTATTGTGTGTAATGTGTGTCACCATTGTTTGCATGTTAATTTAGACCTTAGAATCATCATGTATCATTAGGTTCAAATCAAAAGTTTAATCATTTCATTCTAGGTCTAAAGAAAATTAATTTGAAAACTTCTCATATTATATGCAACATAATCTCCGTTAATCCTATGCAATAACATTGCATTCAAACTCATCATCCTAGCATTGCTTCTTGGTCTATGCTTATATATTTATGCTTGGTAGAACACTTACAATGTTATTCAAATTTCATGATAACTATGTGATTTGAAATTATAATAGAATACTAAAATTCCAACAAACACATAGTTTATGGATTAATCATTAGAATATTTATGAATATTGTTTCATGAATCATATATTATCATGCAAAACCAAAGATCAATAAATTCAATTATTGAATGGCATTTTATTTCAAAACTATATATTTGTGGTCTTTGTCTTTGATATGATAGCATGATCATCATTTTCTAAACTTACAATTCAAACATGCTCATTCAAAAGAAAATCACCAAATCATATTGTCATAAGTTTAGAAGAATTAGAATTTACATACATCATGATGATCTAACATATATTCTATGCAAAATTCTCTATAATCATAAATCATAATTCACGTTCTATCAAGAAATATCTCAAATCAATAATAAGAATTATGAATCTTATGATAAAAATATGAATAATGTTTTCTTTCCATTATTTGGTGCATTGATAAGCTTTGCTATTGATTGCATGTATCTCTCATATTTGTAGACTCTAGAATCAACTTTGCAATGAAGATATACATCAAACTTAATCAGCACTCTATTCTAGATCTATAATTTGAAATTCTATTTTTGAATACATGCAATTTCAATATAAATCTTATGACATGACATTAAACCCAAAACTCATCATACTAGCATTGTCACTTATTGAATATTAGTAATTGTGCTAGTTATCACATATCGTCATTTCATAAAAGTAGAAAAACTATGCGGCTTTATAACTCATCACATTAAACAAAACCCATAGTTTATAAATCAACCCATAGTTTAAAAGGCATAGGTTGTCCAAAGATTATTCACCTTTGACTTCATATCTCACAATAGCGGGGGCGTAGGGTTGTATGCATTAGAGACCTAACCTTTAAGTCATGTCTTGTCCTTAACCGGGGAGGGTTCTAGTGGGGCCTTGCGAGGCACTGAGGGGAAAGAGTGCTAGGTTGAGTGTTCTCTAGTGTGTGCATATGGGATTAACACCCCAACCTACGATATACGTGCAGCTCCTCATGCCCATATGTCACTTAGTACGAGGCTAGGGTGTAGACATTTAGTCGGGATAGTTTTTAATCTTAGGACATACTTATATTACTCTTTGCATGATCATTTTATTTACTTATCACTTAAATCATGCATATTTTGGGTTGTTTAATAAAAAAAATGTCCTCTTGTATTTGAAAAAGCTAAAGTTTCATGCAAATTTGATCCACCTAGAGATCTCCAAAAATTCTGAAATTTCAGCATGGAACTACTCTAAGGACACTTAATCAAAATCAAAAATAAAAAATTTAAAATTCTCAAAAAATCACGTACTGTTTCCAGCGCTAGCGATAGCGCCGGCGCTAGCGTGGGTTTGTGAATTTTCTATTTTTTAGAATTTCTAAAAATCACTAAAAATATTTTAGTCTATATGTACTACTTTGTTTTTGTATTTCTGACTTTTGTTAATTTTGTTTTATTCATATTATGAAAAATCAACTACAAAAATTCAAAATTTAAAATTACAAAAATATATTTTTTTGTTATTTGTGTTTTATTCATATTATGAAAAATCAACTACAAAAGTTCAAAATTCAAAAAATACAAAAATATGTTTTTGTTATTAGTGTTTTATTCATATTATGAAAAATCTACTACAAAAATTCAAAATTCAAAAAATACAAAAATATGTTTTTGTGATTTTCTGTTTTTATTTGATTTAAAAATGATAAAACAAAAAAAAAACTGTATGATCTTTATTGGCAATATCAAGCATGTATGAATTCTATTATTTAGAATTATTTACAATGTTAAAACTTATTCCTTCAAATTACTATGAACATTGTTTTGCTTATCATGCTTTGATATATCTATTTAAAGTGCATCAAATATTGAAAAATATGTGTAGAACCAAGCTTAGCATGCCTCTAAGTATGAGTAAATGTATTATGATTGATAATGATACCTTTCACTCACTTATTTTGGTAATCAACATGTGCGTTTAAATCTAAAAATGCTTGCTTGTGTATTGTATTTGTACAATGAATTAAAACTTGCATAAGTTTATTGCCTACACTACATTTGAATTGCACTTATGAAATTTTGAAAAGTGGTTAAGTTTAAAAAAATTGGGTTTGCAAAACAAGTGTATTCGGAGAATGTTGTCTCACAAATGTCAAAAAAATTATATATGTAGCAACTATAACTCCACCAAGCACTACTTGAACCTCCTGATAAGTCTTCATAAGCATTGTGAGGTTGAGCACCTTGGAAAGAATAATAAAGTGTCTTGTGCAAACCTTGGTTATTAATACACAACTTTTTATAAAATAGTGTGCATTAAAGTGTGTGAAAGTAAATTTACTTGTGTTTTATTGTGCACTTTACTTTACATATGTCTTGTATTTTGCTGATTTAAATCAATTGTTAACATTACCCAAAATACACTTATGTCACATCATTATCTTTCATAACACTTCTTCTCATGAGTATTGGATTCTAATGCTTTATCTATACTACTCTTTATATAAAAAATGCACTAGATAACCTAGCATGATCTCTACAATGTTTTGGTATTTCTTGAATTTAAAATTAAGTAACATTGTAGTATAATCTCTCTTTGATATGTTCATTTCATGCTTGGTATCTTTATGAAAAACTTTGAGATTTCAAAAGGTTAAAACATCTTTCAATTTGAACTAAAACTCATATTTTTACTTATGCTTTTCATGCTTACAAAAAGATGTTTATTATAATCTTCCGCTTGCTTGCAACTCTTATCTTTATATTTGAAATCTCTTATATATGCTATGCTTAAACTCTTTATCATTTCAACTATTACAAAAGCTCGATCATGATTTATAACTAGCCTAAAGAATGTCTCCTTACTACCCTCACCCCACCTTCTTTTGATAATACCAAAAGGGGGAGATTAATTGAAGAAATCTATAGAGAAGAAACATAGATAAATAAGGGGAGACTAATTCATGTAATTTATCATTTAGGGGGAGTAGAACATAAATTGCTTTTATGTACGGGGAGTATTAAGATAGGGGGAGTATGCACAATTTCATCATGCTTATTATATACTATAGTTGCACTACTATCATGCTTGTCATATACTATAAACACTATTGTTGATTTCTTGCTTAGCAGATTTGTTATTATCAAAAGGGGGAGATTGTTGGACATGTGTGTCACATCCCTTTGTTTGAGAATAACAAATCCCATATTGTATTTGATATTGCTTGTAGTGTGTTTATAGTGTGCAGGAACTATAGGTGCAATACTCCACAGGTAGAAGACAGCATGGAAACAATTTTTGAAAGCAGCGGTTCCTTAGCGCTACCGCCAGCGCTATCGCTAACGCCAGGCGCTAGCTCAGCTGGTTCCGTCTCAGCGGTTTCATCTCAGCTTCCGTCTCAGCGGTTAGCCTCGTCTCAGCGGTTCCTTAGCGCTACCGCCAGCGCTAACGCTACCGCTAGGCGCTAGCTTGAGCTCGTGCAGATCGCAACGCCGCCGACAGTTTCGCAACTGCTCCACACGATCGCTACCGCCAGCAGGCGCTATCTCAAGTTCGTGAATAGAGCCACGCCGGCGACGGTTTCGCAACCGCTCCACACGAACGATACCGCAGGCGCTAAGCACTACCGTAGGCGCTAGCTCCAAGGTCTATAAATTGAAGCCAACTTCGATCATTTTGATCATCCATCCCATAGAGGTTGCTTGTGCCACAATTCCAGTGTTGTTATGCTGCCGAAGATGGATCTCCCACAAAAAGCTTAAAGGAGAATTCTAGAGGAGGACAACGTCACGCTACATCCGAAGGACGATCGCTTCAACCTCGCTTATACTACAGCGATCCTTCATCCTCAACTCCAGAGATCTCATATAGGGAGTTTTATTATTGTTTTCATTATTTCCATTCCATACATTTTTGTAACCGTTTAGAGAATTCGCCTTGTGTTGGCGACTAGGTCTGGGTAGGACTTAGGGGGAAATTCGCCTTGTGTTGGCGACGAGTTCTAGGTGATTAGATCTAGGGGGGCTCGAGGCCATATCCGGGGAAGGATTGGCTAGAGCGGCTTGATGCCTTATCCCGGGAAGGATAGGCTAAAGCCAACTGGTTCGTGGGGATACGGGACGGTATAGAAAAAGAAAAAAATTATTTACATATTTGTCGCCTCCGATTTCAAGCGATATTGAAATCAATTTTTTGTAAACACCTTTTTTCATATAATATAATCATGTCTCTATTTGTGTTTACTTGATTTCTCTCATTTGGCATAATCTCTATTATTTTGTGTTTTAAGTTTTCAATTCTAAATCTAAATTGTTTATTTCAATCTCTTTCATCATAAAACAATTTAGTACTTATTTCTAAAATTGCAAATCATAATTTTTCTATTCATTTAGCTAAATTGTTATTTTACCTTCACATATTATAAAACAATTTAGTAATTATCTTAAAATTATAAAAAGAATTTTTATTCCCTTATTCACCCCCCTCTAAGGGCGCCGTAAGATCCAACACGCTGCATAGTCCAAGAACTCCTAAACACAGTCCTCACAGACAGACCGCTGCTGAACTGGTTTATTCAAAGCTGGAAAGAAGGGAGAAAGCTAACGGTGACTGCTTGCCGCTAACCTGCGAACAAATAAACCGGTCAGACAACTCAAACCGCGCGACCTCAAGGTGAGACCGGCACACTCAAGCCAACTTGAGTTCTTACAGTTCTTGCGTATGGATGGCTACCCGGCGTCCCTATTTATAGGCAAACGAACGGATGTCATCACCGTCCCAAGGGATACATTCACCTTCCTTATTGAAGCATGCAGTCTCCAGTACCAGACCGCGCGGTCTCTTATAAGACCTTATTTACTTAAGCACAACTATCCCATAAAGACAGCTTGCCAAGACAACCCGGCAGACCTCCCGACCTCTTGTAAGAACAGACATGAGCATCTGACCGACTAGGAGCAGACCGCCAGAACAAGCTCATGCAATCCGCAATACGAGACAGCCCGGTCTAAACAAGAACAAGGATACTTGGGAAAAACAGGGAGACCAAACACAGGCCGCCAACACCAGAGACACGCGACCACACCAGCCAGGTCGCCACACCGAGCTCGCAGATTCCAGAGGTAAACCGCAACATAGGTTGCGCGATCTCTGCGGTCTCCAAGAACAGACCGTCTGGACAGTCCACTTCCACTTCAAAAATTTAGCACCCCCCCTTGAAATGAAAAAAAATTAATTATATATGGGTACGTGTCAGGGGCGGTCCCGCCGGGGGCGGGCGAACCCCATCGGTGTAGGGCGAACCCTGCCGGGGGCGGGCGTAGCCCGCTGGGGGTGGGCGAAGACCACCCGGGGAGGGCGAAGACCACCGGGGGTAGGCAAACCCCACAGAGAGCGGGCAGAGTACTGTCGCGCGGGGCACGGGGGGCCCCCCGTGTACTGTCACTCGTATATATATATATCAAATGAAAGTGCAACTACTCTAAATAGAGTGAAGTTTCAAGCATATTCAATTCATCTAGGCTAAGCTTCAAAATAAGTGAAGCTAGATATGCACATGATGTTGGTTGGTCTACCCGAAGGTTCCTTCAACCGCCTAAGCATGAGACTAACAAATATCAATCACAAATGTTGGTACGCACGATCACATGTCTTCATGCTCTCAAGGCTGTTTAGGTGAACTCTCGCACGAGCAGTTCCACCAATCCAAGTATTGCCAACTCAGATTTCGTTTGGACATTTTACTAGTCAAGAGCGTCAACTCTAACTCAGTGTCTCCCATGCTAACATCTGGTACAAGGCGTCTGATGAGCATACTTTACATAATCTTTTATGATCTATTTTAGACTGGTTTTCACGAGGTTTCGCTCTTCTTTTATGTAGTTCTATTAGAAAAATCATTTTTGTTCTTACTTTCGACCATTTGAGCGAGTTTTGGCTAAATAGAGCATGTTTGTGATCATTTCATGTATTCCCTTCTATTATTTGTGTCTATATACATTTTGATTGCAAGGAATGTGTTTATTATTGTGAATTCTGGTGGGTATGGCTATTTTTCATGCAGGTATAGACTTGTGTAGAATTTTCGGGGAGTTTCGGCCCCATTTCACATCGTTGGCCACTGATCGTGCGGTTTTCTTAACGCATGATCAGTGGATCCTTTGCCCACGACCAGTGGTCGTGCATGCTATTTGGCCGGAATTTTCTAGACAATCGCACGAGTCTTGGCCCCTCTTCGCACACGAGTATAGGATTTCTTCGAGCACGACCAGTGGTCGTGTCTTAAAAATCTTCTCGACACTTTTGCCTTCCACTAGTTCTTGTCGATTCAAGCTTCTTTGCGCATGAGTCGAGGACTTTCCTCCTCGCACAACCAATGGTCATACGCCTACTCATGCGCTCCTATTTTTCTTACAATTCTTCTACGGGTTCCTTCGCGCACGACCAGTGGTCGTGCGCCTACTCCCGTGCGTTCTTTATTTTTGCTCCATATAAATATAGATTTTCACGTAATTATTTAGTCCCCAATTTTTCCCTCCAGAACCATTCCCCAGTCAACGCCCTAGAGGCTATTTTTCTTCCTCCAAGGATTAGGGATCATCCCTAAGCTTCGCCCATCATCCAAGAGCTCCAAGGTGAAGATAAAGCTTCCATTTCCTCTCCGCAAGATAGGATATTGAAGTGGATACGTGGACGGTACACACAATCGAGAAGACGGGTGAGAGGGTGTGAAGACTTTAAGGACCACGGATGATAGCCGTTGATCGGAGCTACAAAGGAGTGTTCCACCAGAGTCTCCTTCGCATCTACGGAATACTCTCGAGCATTGTTTGTGTCTCTTCTCCTTTTCTGCACATTTGCAAGTTTGCTGCACTTATCTTTTGTTTTGTTGATGTCTGTGAAGATGTGTGTATATTAAATGTTAATCTTGTTGTTATTGTGGCTTTCATGTTCATAGAGGGAGCTTAGGAGGCCTAACCTCCTATGTATTTTTTATCCATGTGGTTGATTGTTGTTGCGAGTGAGAGCATGGTTGAATTAAGTGATTTCTCGGTGCAACGAGCGAAGAGGAGAAGTGTGACCCGCAGAAGAGCCAAGCAGAGGAGTGTGACCTGATATAAGAAAAATATACTTCTTAGGGATTTGGATTTATGAAAAAGCGAAGAAATTGATGATGTTTTTCAAAACTATATTCGGTGAAGGCAAGTGTACCTTATCGTCTATAATATAAGATATTTTAAAAGTACCAAGGTCGTATTCCTCGGGGCGCGTTGATTACTTCTACTTTGAGGAGGTCACTATTATCTTATCTAATGATTTTTAAGGTTTTGTTTTACTTAACTAAAAGAGACAGTTCACAAACTAAAGTAAGGTTTAGATGATGGTAAAAAGGACTAGTGTTATATCTAAAATCACCTTGGAGTGAGAATAATCAAGAGAAGGTAAAAATAATTCTAATTTCATTTAAATAAACTACTTGACCGTGGAGGTTCCCGAAGCTCGAACATGCCTCTCTCGGGGGAAATGCCCAACTAAGTTTAGGAAAAATCAACCGAACTCTCGTTCTATAATCGATTTCCTAAAACTTGCTTTACACTGTGAACCCCCACTATTGAATTTGACTCTAATCCGGGAGATTTACGTCATCCTCTCTCGAGGGGTGCGTGCAAATCTCTTTACTCTTGAGTGACCGATTCATACTTTGAGCCTCTCGACTAGCTAAGTATGAAAACTTAAGCGAAACCATATATCAAAAATATGGTCTCACTAATTAAAAATCAAGAGTAAATCAAGTATTTACATAAACTGAAAAAGAGAGCTTAGAAAATCATAACTTGATTATCTCATCCTCGGATCATTTTGATCGAGCACTAATGAGAATTAGTTAATCACGGTGGAGGGGAAAATGAGAGAAAAATAAGATTTCATGAAGAAAAGTTAACTAAAGTAGAAAAAGAAGTGAAGAAAAATAAACTAATTTTTATTGAAACTAAAAACGATTACAAGCCTTAAGTAAGATTACAATGCTAGAAAAGTAGAGGTTACAAACTCACACTAGACTATTGCTTGAAAGAAAACTAGAACATTGCTTAAATGGAAGAGAGAGAGAGAGAACATGAAAAGGAAGAACATGAAAAAGCATGAAAATAGCAACTATCAGCTCTAGCAGCAACCCCCCCTCTCCAAAATTCTGAATTTATAGGAAAAATTTCCAAGTTACACGCCCCCGGTCACGGGCGTGACTGGGGGCGTGTAAGTACTGTTCCTCTTAGCTGGGATTTTGGCATGGGGCTTGCATGACGGCACGACAGAAAAGGACATTACACGCCCGTGACATTTGGGTCACGGACGTGTGTAACACCCCAAAAATCGTAGTTCAGCGAGGTAAGCGGAGTGGTAGTGCTGCGCTCAAAGTAGGCTAAAATTTCTCTATCCAAAGCAGCGCGCACGACCATGTTTCCTCTTCGCGCACGACCACTGGTCATGAGCCAGTGATCGTGCACTCTTGTCAAGGCAAAGAGAGCCGTCGGGATGCTCACTGTCCAAAGCAGTGCGCACGACCATTTCTCCTCTTCGCGCACGACCGATGGTCGTGCGCTAGTGATCGTGCGCCCTGTTTATTCTGTTCCGTAAAGAGGAGCGGAGAAGACGATCCGACCGATCAAAATCTTTGGAATTCGATCCAACGGCTGAGAGGGTTTGCTGGAGGGTTTTTGGGCTTTGGAGAGGGGTTATTCCCTCATAATTTCTAGGCCTTTCTCTATCCTAAGCTTGAGAAAGAAGAAGGGGCAAGGAGGAAGAAGAAGGAGATTTCGCCATTGACGGAGCTCCGGAGCTTCGATTCGCGAGACATTTCCAGATCTGGAAAGTGCAGCCCGGTGCGGTTCTTTCCCTCCGATTGGAATCTCGGATCTATGGCGGGGAAGAGAGCTCCAAGGGTAACGATTCTTTCTCCCGGTCTTAGGACGTGTTCTTTGTCCTCTCTTTCTTTTTTTATGCTTGCACGAGGACTCCCTTTCACCAAATGGGTGAAGTGTAGGATTTCCTCTAGTTCTTCGGAACTCCGGGTCGATTGTGTCCATCCCCGGCATATTTCATTTAGAAATCCGGTAGTCGTGCGGATTTAGGCATTGTGTGTGAAGCCTATTCGTGGCCGTGAGCCCGAATCGGTGATGCTTGATTTGCGACGATGCATTTAGGTTAGGCCTAGAATGCGTGCCGGAGAATGACTTTGTGAGATCATCTATAGTATTGCGGACTTGAGATTAGGCGTCGTATGAAGATCCTAACGAAAGCCCCTTGCTTGGAGAGTGGTGGAATGCAAACCTTCACCACGTAATTGAAGTGAGTCATTGTATACCTCCTTCGTTAGTTGTTCTAGTGAAGCCTAGGTCCACTTGGTTGGTTTAGGTGTGTAACTTATCGTGATTGGGAACACCCGTCGGCGTTTTCTTGCAAACGGGACGAGGTAAAGCTACACCCACATCGTTGTTGTTAACACGATGATTTGAGCAACGGGCACAAGCTTGTACCGAACCCGCACCATGCGTATCGGCGAGAGGGGGAAGCCTCGGGACGCCGTGTGATCATGGGATATACCTGTTTGGGAGGGTTCCTCAAATAGGTAAATGCTCAAGCGTTACTAAGCTCTTTAGCTTAGCTGGTTGCGTGTGGTCGTGAGAACCCACGGTCATGGTTTTGGAGTGATGTCATTATTAGCCTCACGCGTGCTTAGGTGGTTGTGGGGAACCTTCGGGCGAACCCAACCAACATCATGTGCATTCCCAGGATCAACTCTATTTGTTGCTACACCTAGAAGATTGATTGTGCTTGAAACCTCACCTTGTGTAGTTTGCACCTTCCTTATAGTACTACTTGCTGCTAGTACGACTTATTTGCAGGGAAGAAGCTCCGCCACCCCGAGAGAGGGGTGGGGTCGTTATAATTTGGTCAGCTGTGCTGACCGTTGCTTTGTTTGCCACCTCTTGGTGGAATCCTCTTATGCAGGTGCAGGTGAGCCTAACGGGAAATAGCGGGCGGTGGCCCTTTTTGCTGCGTTGGCCCTCGAAGGCCAGCCACTTTTCTGCTCTTCATGTATTGCCGGCCTGCGTGCCGAAGTATGTTTAGGGAGTTTTGTACGTTTTGGAATGTAAGGCCTTAAGGCCGTAACTCTACACTTTATTGTTTCATTCCTGTGATAGTGGACTATTCTAAAAGAAATGTTAAATCTTTATGCTTCCGCTTATGTTTAGTATACTCTGGTGTAGTTCTTTTCTGTATATCTCCTTTTAACGCCTAGCTAGTGTGGTTAGTATAGCGTGGGGTCTCGGCCGGACCTACTGTTATATTATTTGTACTGGCAGGGTTTTACAATTTGGTATCGGACTTAGGGCGTCGATCCGTAGTTTAGCGAATTCGGGATGAATTCCTTTTAAGGGGTGGTGTGCACGGGATGTGCGCTCACCCAAAACGTTAAAAACTAATAAGAATGTCCACTTAGGAATGGAAAAACATACTTGTTTGCGGAACCTGAGCGTTCCATGATTGTTGCTCGCCTTGTTTTCAGTCACTAAATTGTGTCTTCCATGATTATAGGTGACTAGGAGTGGTGCGGGGCAGTTTCAACCCCGTAACACTGCTGAAAGTAGTGCGTTTATTGAGGTACCAGCGATCACTCCTTCTGCTGAGATGATCAGGTTAGTCGCTGAAGTGGTCTTCGCGATGATCAACACTCAGTCTGGGCGGCTTGCACAGCCTACTACTCCGACTCCGGATGTGGCCCCTGTAACTGTTGCTGCAGTGGAACCTGCGGTAGAGCCGAGGGTGGAACGTCGAGTTGAGCAAGTAGTTGTGGGACGAGCACGTGACCAGCAATTAAAGCACTTCCTGAGCTTTAACCCTCCAACATTCTCGGGAACCGAATCCCCAAAGAGAGTGGCGGAGTGGTTGTCAGAAATAAAAAGGACTTTAATGTCAATGCTTATAAGCAAAGAGAGGTTGGTAGCCTTATCCACCTTCCTACTTATAAGAGAAGCAAGACTTTGGTGAGAAGAAGAGTTGGTGCACAAGTTTGGTGGGAGACAACTTACCGAAATCTCTTGGGAAAACTTCCATGAGTCATTCCTTCTGAGGTACATGCTCTCAACAGAGCATTTGGCACTACAGAACCAGTGTTTACACCTGGAGCTGGGAGCGCACTCAGTGGATGAGTACCTGAATAAGTTCATCAGTCTGGGCCGCTATGAGAGGTCTATGTGGGAAGATGAGGAGACCAAGGTCAACAAGTTTGACAATGGACTGCGAGATGACCTAAGACTAATGCTTGTGGGTCCAATGTTACTTGGCTTCAACGTCTTAGTGAAAGCAGCAAAATCTCTGGAAATGGATATGAAGAGTATGCAGCGCGCGAAAGACTTCAATGTAAAGAAGTCAGAGTTTCATGCGCCGGTCTCTCAGTCCAAGTCTGAGTTCAGAAGAGTTAAGAGAAAGTTTAACTCTGTGGAAGCTAGGACTGCACGGTGTTCCTTAACTTGTTTCACTTGCGGAAAGGTAGGACACAAAGCCCGAGTGTGTCGAAGTGGTCCCCCAAAGGCAAAAAGCGGAGAAGTGGACTATGCTCGTGTGATGGGTTCAACTTTTATGGAAAAAGGCAAGGCGGTGGAGTCTTCGACTTCCCAGCATTCTCTAAACCAGCCGAGAGTCTACTCCTATGGCCAGCAAGAGGTCATTCAACAATGCGATGTTGCCACAGGTATGGGTGATCATCTTTTAATATGATTTCTACCCCATGTGCGGATAGAGATAGCAGTGTGGCCACCGCATCCGATGACAATGAAATTTTATGTCTTGCATTTATGTGCAATTAGGCCTTGTCCTAATTATCGACTATTCGACTAGAGCTCTGTTGGTGCGGGAGCATCGCTCTCTTATCTGTCTAAGGACTTCGTGTTATGAATTGGAGTGTCGTTTACCTTTGTCAAGGATAGATTGGAGGTAATGCTGCCCAATAGACCTTGAATGAGCGCTGATAGGAGAAGCTGTGAAAAGGCGTGAAGATGTTCTTCACCTTGTTGAATGATTCAGGGCCTAAGCCCAGCTTTGGTGTTGTCCTAGTAGTAGCGGACCAAGCTGACCGAGAAGAACCGTTGTCCGATTCAGAGAATCGACGACTTATTCGCCAACCGGTTGGGTCGATGGTATACTCTAAGCATGACTTAAGGTCCGGCTACTATCAGCTTCGTAAGGGAATGTGATATTCCAAAGACAGCGTTCAGTACCCGCTTTGGTCACTATGAGTTCACCGTTATGCCGTTCGGTCTATCTAATGCACCGTCGGTATTTATGGACTTAATGAATAGAACGTTCCGAGAGTATTTGGATCAATTTGTGATCGTCTTCATCGACGACATTTTGGTATACTCTAAGTCGGAGGAGGAGCATGCAGAGCATCTGCATGCAGTTTTGAGCACCCTGAGGAGGAGTCAATTATATGCCAAGTTCTCCAAGTGCAAGTTTTGGCTATCGTCAGTAGCATTCCTGGGTCGTGTTGTTAGTGGGGATGGAATTGCGGTTGATTCGTCGAAAATAGAAGCGATCCGAGGCCTGTGTTGAAAAACGTAGCGGAAGTCCGAAGTTTCTTAGGACTTGCTGGCTATTCTAGGCGCTTTGTGGAGAACTTCTCGAGGGTCGCACTCCCTCTCACTAAACTGACTAGGAAAGATCACAAGTTTGACTGGTCGCCCGAGTGCGCTCGAGCTTTTGAAGAACTGAAGAGCCGTCTGACCACGGCGCCCATTCTATGCTCGCCATGTGGTACGGAAGGCTACGAAATTTATAGTGACGCCTCGGGGAGTGGTTTGGGTTGCGTCCTAGTGTAGTTCGAAAAGGTAATTGCCTACGGCTCCCGACAACTGAAGGTTCACGAAAGGAACTACCCGGTCCACGATTTGGAGCTAGCGGTCGTGGTTTTCTCCCTCAAGCTTTGGAGGCATTACTTGTATGGCGTGAAAATCGATATCTTTACTGACCACAAGAGCCTCAAGTACCTGCTGGATCAAAGGGAGTTGAATATGCATCAGAGGAGGTGGATGGAATTCCTTGGGGACTACACATTCGACATCAAATATACTCCTAGTAAGGGAAATGTAGTTGCGGACGCGTTGAGTCGTCGTGCTCCTGCTCAAGCAAATTGGATTTTCATGCACGATGAGCGTCTAATCCGCGAGCTAGAAGTTATGGAGATCATTTGCGTCGATAGAAGAGCGTCTCCTTTAGCATGATTGAACTATTTGGAGGTTCAATACGACCTCGCCGACCGAGTTTGACAAGCATTGGAGCTGGATGAGAGCATGAAACGCTATAAAGCGGAGACCGTTGATGGGTCAAACGCTGCTTTCTCTTTCGAAGATGGCCTTATGTGGAAGAATGGCAGATTGTGCGTCCCAAATGTTGGTACATTACGGGCGGAGTTGATGTACGAGGCTCATCATACCAAGTACTCGATCCACCCTGGGAGCACGAAAATGTACATGGATATGAAGAAACTCTTCTGGTGGCCGGGTATGAAGAAAGACATTGCCCTCTACGTGGCCAAGTGTCATACTTGCGCGTTGGTGAAGGTGGAATGTCAACGTCCCGGTGGGTTTCTGAAGTCATTGCCGATTCCGGAATGGAAGTTCGATGATATTTCGATGGATTTCGTGCACGGATTGCCGAGATCGCAACATGGAAACGACGCCATGTGGGTGATCGTGGACCAATTGATGAATGTATCACACTTTATTCCGAACCGGAAGGATGATTCTGTGGAGAAGCTGGCAAAGTTGTACGTCGATAACATCATACGGTTGCACGTGATTCCCCATAGCATCGTCAGTGATCGAGATGGGCGGTTCACATCAAATAATTGGAGGCTGATTCATCAATTATTGGGTACCAAGCTAAAGATTAGCACGGCCTTCCACCCGCAAACGGATGGACAGACCGAAAGGACCAATAGGACGATGGAGGACATGCTGAGGATGTGCGCCCTGGACTTCGGAAAGAGATGGGAGGACCATCTCTATATGATTGAATTTTCTTACAACAACAGCTACCAAGCAAGTATAAAGATGGCCCCTTTCGAGGCTCTTTATGGTAGGAAATGTCGCACACCGTTATCTTGGGCTGAAACGGGCGACACTAAGTTGTTGAAACGCAAGGATGTGGAGGAGGCAAATACATCAGTTCGGGCTATTCGGGAGCGGTTGCTCATTGCGCAAGATCGGCAGGCAAAATACTACAATGCAAATCATCGGAATGTCGAGTTCGCCGTTGGCGACTGGGTTTATCTCAAGATCAAACCGTTCAAAGGAGTATCGAGGATCCGACACTTGAAAAAGCTAAGTCCGAAGTACTTAGGACCGTTCGAGATCTTGGAGCGCATTGGTGAAGCTGCCTACCGGCATGCTCTATCATTGGAGCTGAGCGGGTTGCATGATGTATTCCACATCTCTGTGTTGCAGAAGGCTGTAAAGGAGCCAAATCTTGTTGCTGCGGCCAGCGAAGTGTCGGTAGATGGTGGGCTAGCGACGAAAGTCAAACCCATTTGCATTGAAGACACTGAAGTGAAGCAGTTGCGGATCAAGTCCATTCGGATGGTGAAAGTCCGTTGGAATAATTGCGGGCGAGAGGAACTCTCTTGGGAAAGAGAGCAGTCGATGCTTGTGGAGTACCCAGAGATATTTCTCTCAAGTAATTATAACTGTATTTTCTGCTAATACTGTTTTTGAAATTTCGGGACGAAATTCTTTTAAGGGAGGAGGAGTTGTAACACCCCAAAAATCGTAGTTCAGCGAGGTAGGCAGAGTGGTAGTGCTGCGTTCAAAGTAGGCTGAAATTTCTCTGTCCAAAGCAGCGCGCACGACCATGTTTCCTCTTCGCACACAACCACTGGTCGTGAGCCAGTGATCGTGCGCTCTTGTCAAGGCAAAGAGAGCTGTCGGGATGCTCACTGTCCAAAGCAGTGCGCACGACCATTTCTCCTCTTCGCGCACGAGCGATGGTCGTGCGCCAGTGATCGTGCACCCTGTTTATTCTGTTACGTAAAGAGGAGCCTAGAATGCGTGTCGGAGAATGACTCCGTGAGATCATCTATATTATTGCGGGACTTGAGATTAGGCATCGTGTGAAGATCCTAACGAAAGCCCCTTGCTTGGAGAGTGGTGGAATGCAAACCTTCACCACGTAATTGAAGTGAGTCGTTGTATACCTCCTTCGTTGGTTGTTCTAGTGAAGCCTAGGTCCACTTGGTTGGTTTAGGTGCGTAACTTATCGTGATTGGGAACACCCGTCGGTGTTTCCTTGCAAACGGGACGAGGTAAAGCTACACCCGCATCATTGTTGTTAATGCGATGATTTGAGCAACGGGCACAAGCTTGTACCGAACCCGCACCATGCATATCGGTGAGAGGGGGAAACCTTGGGACGCAGTGTGATCATGGGATAGACCTGTTTGGGAGGGTTCCTCCAATAGGTAAATACTCAAGCGTTACTAAGCTCTTTAGCTTAGCTGGTTACGTGTGGTCGTGAGAACCCACAGTCATGGTTTTGGAGTGATGTCATGATTATCCTCATGTGTGCTTAGACGGTTGTGGGGAACCTTCGGGCGAACCCAACCAACATCATGTGCATTCCCAGGATCAACTCTAATTGTTGCTACACCTAGAAGATTGATTGTGCTTGAAACCTCACATTGTGCAGTTTGCACCTTCCTTATAGTACTACTTGCTGCTTGTACGACTTGTTTGCAGGGAAGAAGCTCCGCCACCCTGAGAGAGGGGTGCGGTCGTTATTATTTGGTCAGCTATGCTGACCGTTGCTTTGTTTGCCACCTCTTGGTGGAATCCTCTTATGCAGGTGCAGGTGAGCCTAACGGGAAATAGCGGGCGGTGGCCCTTTTTGCTGTGTTGGCCCTCGAAGGCCAGCCTCTTTTCTACTTTTCATGTATTGCCGGCATGCGTGCTAAAGTATGTTTAGGGATTTTTTTACGTTTTGGAATGTAAGGCCTTAAGGCCGTAACTCTACACTTTATTGTTTCATTCCTGTGATAGTGGACTATTCTAAAAGAAATGTTAAATCTTTATGCTTCCGCTTATGTTTAGTATACTCTGGTGTAGTTCTTTTCTGTATATCTCCTTTTAACACCTAGCTAGTGTGGTTAGTATAGCGTGGGGTCCCGGCCGGACCTACTGTTATATTATTTGTACTGACAGGGTGTTATAACGTGTACTTGGGCAACTTCATTTAATGCAGTGTGGGCGAATGGTGGCGCGATGGGACGCATAGATCATGCGGTAAAGCCACGTGCGTGACATTGAGTGACATGGTTGTGACTTGGGTCAACTTCTTGACGGCATCTCCACTTCTTGACAGCAACACTGGGAGGATCTTTTAAGCTTACACGCCCTCAGTCACGGGCGTGACCGAGGGGCGTGTTAATGAACACGGGCGTGACTTGTTGTGGATGAGCTCAAACTGCGCGACATCAACTTTGGACTGATATTATGATTACACGCCCTTGGTCACGGGCGTGACCTAGGGCGTGTAATGCAAATTTTTCCCAACTTGTCCCAAAATTCTACAAAAATACAAATTAGCTAAATTAGAATCAAATTTCAATAAATTTCTATTTATAAGCTAAAATTGACATGAAAAAGAAGATTTCATATTAAATAATTACTAAAATTTATACTAAAAAGTCATATAGAAACTACATATCAAATACTCCCATATTTGAGGTTTTGTTATTCCATAGCAAGGGTATGAGACAAAATTCATAAGACATTCATAAAAAAAAATTTAATTCTAAACTAAAATATCATTTAGATCAAAAGTTAAGTTAATAATAAATTCCAGGGGGAGTTAAGTCCTAAATTATGATGATGCTTTGAAAAGAGGAGGAGCGTTTAGGCAAGGACTTCTCAAGATAATTAATTAGTAAACAAAATTGTAGAAATTATAAAACTAAATTAGATTAAAAATATAAGAACCCTATCTTAAAAGAAACTTAAGGAAAAGTAACCTACTAAAAATTGCTCTATCTAAAACCTAAATTAAATCTAGATCAAAGATATTGGCTAAGTGTGTGTGTGGGGGGGGGGGGGGGGGGGGGGGGGGGGAGGGGGGGGGGGGGTTACAAAGTTTGGCATAAGAAGGGATCTTAGAAAGGAGGTGATGAATTTTATCCTCTCACCTCACTATTTTTTGTATATGTTTAGGAGTACTGAATTTTATCCTCTTACTCCATGCCATATAATCTTGTAAAATTCTCTTCTAATAGAAACTCAAAATGTATATGTTTAGGAGTAATAAATTTAATCCTCTTACTCCATGCCATATAATGTTTTAAATGATTTTGGGTGCATATGTTTAGGGAATACTGAATTTTATCCTCTTATTCTCATGACATATGATCTTTTAAAATTCTTTTCTATGCCATCAAAAGGGTTAGGGTAGGGAAAAAAAGAATTCTAGCTTATAAATTAAATTATATTGAGAGCAAATTCTAGTAAATTTAAATTTCCTCAAATCTAAAAAGGTAGAAGAAAATATAATAGAAATCTAAAGAGATTTAGCAAATTTACTACAAAACGAGCCAGTTAAACATAAAAGAGAAGTCATGCTAAAAAAAATCTCTAATCAAGCTCAAATCATAAAATGATTCTTAAAACAAGATTACCTAAAATTTAGATTTACTAAATATGATAAACAAAATTTTAGCCAATTAAATACATAAAAATGCTTATAAATATTCTCAACTAGATTTCTAAGAAATCACAAAAATAACAAGTAGGGGCTTTATAAAAATTGTGGTTTTTTGTTCTATGCTTTTAATTTTTTTTTAAATTTTCGATATTATCTTTTTTCTTGGATTTTTAATAATAAATAAAAGATAAGAAACTAGTTTTAAACCTTAAAAAAATTGTTAACTCTTGGACTTCCCGAGGTATACCCCATGAAGGGTTCTCAACGGTACTAGGAGGTGTGATGGGATGATAGCCCAAAAGTCCCATTCCAAGATTTAAATTTTTGATTTTCTAATTTTGTTTTGAATTTTTGAGTTTTGAAAGTGCTTGAGTAAAAAAAAAGAAGACATAAGAAAATATTTTCTTGAAACATTTTCTAATTTAAAAACTACATTACACCCTCATACTTAAAGTTAAACATTGTCCATAATGTTTAAAACTAAGTATGAAGAACAAGAGGATGAAAAAAGAAAACAAAGTGTGAGCTCAAATAAAAAGGAAGTAGGAGTAAAAGAGAAGGAAGGAGCAGGAAAAAGGGATTCCCTGATTATGAAGTTGCAGGGGAAGCATCAGTTACCTACAAAACATGTTAAAACAAAAACAAAACAACAAAAAGAAAACTTTGGGGTGCCTCCCAAAAGCACTTTGTTTATGGTCGCGTAACTTGACCCAATTGGCGTTTCAGATTATAGGCGGAAGAATTTTTTATTAACTCTTTTTGTTAGACAAATCTCCTGGAAGATACAACTTAGAATGGTGACCATTCACTTTGAAGGAACCTTTTTTCTGGTGGGAAATTAGAACTGTCCCATAGGACCAAACCTCTTTAACGATAAAGGGTCCGGACCATCGAGATTTAGCTTTTCCGAAAAAAGGCGAAGACAAGAATTATAAAGGAGGACGTGATCGCCCGACGAAAAAGTTTTTGGAATTTTTATATGTTTATCATGGTAAACCTTTGTTCGCTCCTTATAGAATTTGTTGCTCTCGTATTCATTCGCTCCCCACTCATCTAACTTGAGGTTTAAAAATTTAAGCCCCAAAAGGCGCGGTGCTCTAATTCGACCGGAAGGTGGCAAGCCTTGCCATAAACCAATTGAAAGTGCACAGTTATCCTCACTAGAATTCTCTAGAGGGGGGGGGGGGGGGTGAATAGAGATTAAAAATACTTTGTGCAATTATATATATATATATATATATATGTGTGTGTAATAATCACAGAATTAAACTTCCCACACACCAACAATAATTAAGCAAGTAAAGAAGAAAAATAACTAGTAGAAAATCACATCACAACACAAGAAAATATAGTGGTTCCCCAAACTTTGGGTAGTCCACTCTTCTACCCCCTTGGTAGGAATTCACTAACTTGCACTGAGTCTTTTGATAATGAGACTCTTAGAACCAGACTGAGTCTTTTGATAAGGAGACTCTTAGAACCACTACAACTGAATTTTTTGAAGAGAGATTCTAAAAACTCTTTTACACAGTTTGAAAATGAAGTAAGAAAGAAAAGAAGAAGCAGAACAAGTAGAAGAACAGAAAATAATATATGTAAGAAAGAATCTTCTTCCTAGCAAGAAGATTAGAAGCACAAGTATAGTGAATAGGATCTCTCTTCTATAGTGAGAAGGAGATTGTAAGCTTTTCTCTCTTTTGTGAGATCTTTCAGAATTTGCAGCAGAGTGGCTTCAGAAGAAGGAGAAGATGAAGGCTTTCTCTTTTGCTGCAGCACACTATCTCCTTTCTCAACTTTCTCACTCTTCACTTGGGAGCTTTTTCTCTATTTCAAAATGGATGAAGTGGATCACTAGTTATCATTCTCTGCCGACCTCCTTCTTATTTATAGCTCTGTATAAAATATATTTCTAAAGGAGAATAATCAATTAACAGACAGATAATTAGAAAGAGATAAGAATTTCCATAATTAATATTTCTGTAGAAGGAAAGGAATTCATTCTGATTTCAAATAATATCCTTAATAGTCTTAATCAAATTAGCCAAGAATCAAATACAAGGAAAGGCTGATTCAGAACGGCTATAAAAGAATAATATCATTCCATATAAATCAGATCTACAGAAAGAAGGAAAGAGATCTGGCGTGTTTTTGAATTACTTATAGATATCGACGTGCGTCGATTACTATTCGACGTAAACGTCGATTTCATCCTGGCTGGACGTCGAGAGGAGAATAAGGAAGGTGCGTCGACAAAGATGCGTCGACTTTATCAAATGCGTCGACTAGAAATCAGAGGTACATCGACAATGATTACGTCGAGTTCTTCTAAGAGTTGCTTTGACTCATTCTGAGAGAAACGTCGACTATATTTCGACGTTGCGTCGAATACTATTCGACGCATATTTACTTAGCCTAATTATTCATTCTTAGAAGTTATATTCTACTCAATTCTAGGGGTTAAGATAAATCATTTCCCCAACAGTCTCCCCCTATTTGTCTTAACCCTATTTACAGAGTGTTGGCACCAAAAAATGTACCAACTCTACGATCGCTCGAACTGAAGGATGGGGGGTAAGACTGTTGAATGGCTGGTTACTTTGAGCTGAAGGAAGGGCAATTTTATTGATATTAAGCTTGAGTTACAGCTGAGATTACAACAGGAAAGAATGAAAAAACATCATAAGACTTGAAGAAAAAGGGCCTGGAGGGAGACGGAGAGGTCTCCAAAAAGGCTGATCGGAGGTCTCGACGGTCACTCAAAGCTGTGATCGCTCAATCCACTGACAGGAACTGGAAGCTCTCCAAAAGTCCTCCAACTGGTACCCCTACCCCTCTATTTATAGACACAGCGGCCTGCCCAAACGGGCAGATATGGAAGTAATGGGCTACCCAGAACTGCTGAGATCGCCTGAGACCGCTACTGAGATCGTCTGGACTGGACCTGCATACCTGAACAGACCACATAAAATAGAGTCAGCATAGGACTAAGATCCTCTGGAGTGAGATCGCCCGGGAGGGGCGATCTCCCTCTGCGAGGTCGCCCGGAAGGGGCGACCTTCCTTGCTGCGAGATCGCCCAGGAGGGGCGATCTCCCTGCGAGATCGCCCAGGAGGGGCGATCTCCCTGCGAGATCGCCCAGGAGGGGCGATCTGTCCTCTGCGAGATCGCCCAGGAGGGGCGATCTCCCTCTGCGAGGTTGCCCGGAAGGGGCGACCTTCCCTGCTGCGAGATCGCCCGGGAGGGCCGATCTCCCTGCGAGATCGCCAAGGAGGGGCGATCTCTCCTCTGCGAGATCGCCCGGGAGGGGCGATCTCCCTCTGCGAGGTCGCCCAGAAGGGGCGACCTTCCCTGCTGCGAGATCGCCTGGGAGGGGCGATCTCCCTGCGAGATCGCCCAGGAGGGGCGATCTCTTCTCTTCGAGATCGCCCGCGAGGGGCGATCTCCTTATGCGAGGTCACCCGGAAGGGGCGATCTTCCCTGCTGCGAGATCGCCCGGGAGGGGCGATCTCCCTGCGAGATCGCCCAGGAGGGGCGATCTCTCCTCTGCGAGATCGCCTGGGAGGGGCGATCTCCCTCTGCGAGGTCGCCCGGAAGGGGCGACCTTCCCTGCTGCGAGATTGCCCGGGAGGGGCGATCTCCCTGCGAGATCGCCCAGGAGGGGCGATCTCTCCTCTGCGAGATCGCCTGGGAGGGGCGATCTCCCTCTGCGAGGTTATCCGGAAGGGGCGACCTTCCCTGCTGCGAGATCGCCCGGGAGGGGCAATCTCCCTGCGAGATCGCCCAGGAGGGGCGATCTCTCCTCTGCGAGATCGCCCGGGAGGGGCGATCTCTCCTCTGCGAGATCGCCCGGGAGGGGCGATCTCCCTCTGCAAGGTCGCCCGGAAGGGGCGACCTTCCCTGCTGCGAGATCTCCCGGGAGGGGCGATCTCCATGCGAGATCGCCCAGGAGGGGCGATCTCTCCTCTGCGAGATCGCCCCGGAGGGGCGATCTCCCTCTGCGAGGTCGCCCGGAAGGGGCGACCTCCCCTTTGTGAGACCGCCTGGGTTCGACGAGATCGGCCACCGGAGGAGCGGAATCGGCCCAGATATCCGAAAATACCGTAATACCTGAAAAAGTTAGGTCGGAGAGAGGATCGCCGATTTCTGGGTAAAACATAATCCCCGCATTTTTTTAAGTTTTGAAAAAACTTCGAAAAAATTAAAACTTACTCACGAGAATCGCGATCCACTTTTCCTGTCATATTAAAGCATGTATGATAGAAAAATGTAAATACCTGTGCGAACTTACTAGCGCCAGGCGTGCTTGCAAATACTTTCTCTCTTTTTAAGAAAACTTGTGAACACTGACTCTTTTGCGAGTACCTGAAGAGAAAATGCAAGCACCTGCCTATTTCTGCGAAAGAACGGTCAGAGCAGGTATAAAAGAAACATATGTTACATGAGTACCTGAAGAGAAGAAGTGAACACCTGTTTCCATGTGCAAAAGATATGCTGAGCAGGTATATATAAAAAAAAAGTAAAGATACATTAGGTATCTAGAACAACTTGTTGATACTTATCTTGCCCATATTTGAAGTACAATTGATAATTAAGAATGGCGATCTTGTGGTTGTCAAAACATCTTTTGAGAAGATATTAACTTTGGCCATTTGAAGCTGCTTTGTTATGAAATAATTCTGATGTCAAATGGCGATCTTTTAATATTCGAGATGTTTTGTATAAGAATCAGGTCATGATAATCCATAAATGATATTTCTGAACTCTGTTATGTACTTCGATAAATGAAGGTATCAAATAATCCAAACCGCTCCTTCTGTAAATGATAAATGAATTTTGAGTAACATTGGTTTTTTGAGACAGATAATTGACGATCTTAGCTTTTCTGACTGCTTCTTTGTTGAATAATAGAAGAAAAGACCTCATGAATACTTTCATGTGCTTTAGATTGCTTGATAAAGAGATGAGCACTCAAGTAGTGATCTTAATTTCTCCAGACCGCCCAAAAATAAGTAGTTTTAAGATGACGATCACAAATGTCTCAAAACACCTGTCAGAAAAGCTTCTTTGAAGAGAACCGGTTAATAGTTTTCAATACTTCAGATTGCCAGAAACTCTTCTCAAAAAACTCTGGAAATCCCACCGGTAATCTCAAAACTTTCAGATCGCTGAAGAAACCTGAAAAACCAAATAAACTCTGGAAATCCCACCAGCAATCTCTAACTTCCAAATCCTGGAGAAAATTAAGCCGTCGGTCTCAAAACTTTCAGATCGCTGAAGAAACCTGAAAAACCAAATAAACTCTGGAAATCCCACCGACAATCTCTAACTTCCAAATCTTGGAGAAAATTAAGCCGGCGGTCTCAAAACTTTCAGATTGCTGAAGAAACCTGAAAAACCAAATAAACTCTGGAAATCCCACCGGCAATCTCTAACTTCCAAATCTTGGAGAAAATTAAGCCGGCGGTCTCAAAACTTTCAGATCGCTGAAGAAACCTGAAAAACCAAATAAACTCTGGAAATCCCACCGGCAATCTATAACTTCCAAATCTTGGAGAAAATTAAGCCGGAGGTCTCAAAACTTTCAGATCGCTGAAGAAACCTGAAAAACCAAATAAACTCTAGAAATCCCATCGACAATCTCTAACTTCCAAATCTTGGAGAAAATTAAGCCGGCGGTCTCAAAACTTTCAGATCGCTGAAGAAACCTGAAAAACCAAATAAACTCTGGAAATCCCACCGGCAATCTCTAACTTCCAAATCTTGGAGAAAATTAAGCCGGAGGTCTCAAAACTTTCAGATCGCTGAAGAAACCTGAAAAACCAAATAAACTCTGGAAATCCCACCGACAATCTCTAACTTCCAAATCTTAGAGAAAATTAAGCCGGCGGTCTCAAAACTTTCAGATCGCTGAAGAAACCTAAAAAACCAAATAAACTCTGGAAATCCCACCGGCAATCTCTAACTTCCAAATCTTGGAGAAAATTAAGCCGACGGTCTCAAAACTTTCAGATCACTGAAGAAACCTGAAAAACCAAATAAACTCTGGAAATCCCACCGACAATCTCTAACTTCCAAATCTTGGAGAAAATTAAGCCGGCGGTCTCAAAACTTTCAGATCGCTGAAGAAACCTGAAAAACCAAAATAACTCTGGAAATCCCACCGGCAATCTCTAACTTCCAAATCTTGGAGAAAATTAAGTCGGCGGTCTCAAAACTTTTAGATCGCTGAAGAAACCTGAAAAACCAAAATAACTCTGGAAATCCCACCGACAATCTCTAATACTCGAGTCCATTCATCTTTAGTGAAATAACCACTTACTGCTCACAGAACCCACTGATTAACAAAAATCTGGGAATGAAATAATCTGGAGCAATTCAACATAACTTTTCCCTGGAAACCTTTCATGTGAAATCAACCCAGCCCCAGCCCTACCGGCTAATAAAAGTCGGTAGCGGGAGCTCACAAATCAATGAACATAACCTTTCTTTTAATCTCACCCAGATGTCTCAACTATTGATGATAATCATCATATATGAAGAGATTGAGGAAGAGAGGTTGGGGGAATGGGGGTTGGGCTACCATTACACATCTGTGAGTGATTCTAGCGAGATGTGGTCGTTGTGGGTTTTACGACCCAGAGAAGAAGAGAGAATTGGAGATGCTACTTCCATACTTTATATCAAACAATAGAGAAGGTATATCTACCTTTCATATCCACGTTTACGTATTTCACGAAGTGTTAACGTAAACAGGAAAAAGTAAAGTAATGTCAAAGCTTTAGCCGTTCCGGTTGATCCGGCTAATTTCTACTTTTCATATCAACGTATTTGTAGAAATATGAAAATAAACAGGAAAAGTAACAAAAGGTAAAGTAAAGAAAAAGTATTTAACGTACTTGGTTGAATGTCCGCAGTGAATATGGGTATGAAGATTGATATAGCTGACCGCTGGAAAAATCCTTGCGATGATAGCTGCTGGTAGAACACAGATAACCGCTATTCTTATTACAAGCAAAACTTAGAAAATAAAAGATGCAGAAACTCCAAACAAATGGGAGACATACAAAACAAAATTGACACTCTATCTCATCTATATTTCATGCATTTCTTTTATTGAAGGAGAGAATATCTGTTTTGTAAAGTTGTCTTTGCTGGAAAATAAGATCATCTTCATATTATTAAACAACATAATCTTGTAATTTTCCTGTCTTCAATAGTTGGTCTACCAATTTTCGGAGAGCACGACAGTCTTCTGTATCATGACCAACAGTTGAATGGTATATGCAGTAGAGTTCCTGATTGCGACTTTTAACTTTAGACTTTACAGGACGGGGTCTCCTATACTCTGGCATATTCCCAATAATTGGAAAAACCTCTTCCAAAGGGATATTCAACTGACCAGATCTTTCTGAGTAAGCTTCATATTTAAATGTTGTAGGATCATAAGACATGATGGGAGAGACTTCTAAGAATGGAGATGGCATATCTTGTTGAGATGGAGTAGACATATCCGGAGGTGAATAAGACTTGAACTGCTCATCTTGCAGAGGGATTTGTGATGAAGATGAATGATGATGATGATATCTATTCACCCGATGCCGCCGAGTGCGCCAGTTCCGAGAATTCATATAATTAGGATTCATTGCCTCACCTTGAATAAACCGGTTTGCTATTTCGATGAGGTGCCTATAAGACTTGGGCTCATTTGCGGTAACTTTGAATTTTAGAGGGCCTTCTTGGAGTCCGTTGATCAAAGCAACTTGATATAGTTCTTGATCTGCACTAACAATTTGAAGAATTTCTCTCTGGAATCTATCGACATAGTGGGCGAGAGTTTCATTAACTCCTTGCTTGATTCGGAAAAGGGCTGCGACACCTTTTTTCCGCTTTTTGTTGGTAGAAAACCTTAAGAGAAACATTCTCCGCAAATCCACAAGGCAAGCAATTGATCCATATGGCAAGCTATAGAACCATTCTCTAGCATGACTGTCAAGGGTCATAACAAAGAGCTTGCACTTGACGCCATCCATTAACGCTCTTAAAGAAATGACTGACTCAAAGGCTTGGAGATGGGAGAAGGGATCTTTTTTTCCAGTGAAGGTTGGCAGACGAGGTTCTCTAAAACTGTCGGGAGCAGTCACCCAACAAACTCTATCTGTAAAGGGAGAAGGATCTTTCTCTTCAACAAAATCTTGGGATGGTGGATAATCCACATCAGCTGTGGCCGGAAAACTAGCATACTTATCCTGAGGGTTAGACATTTCTACGGGACCTCCTTGGGCAACTGGCCTGAAAAATTCACGACGAGTAGAAGTGAACTCCTCAGCTTGGGGTGGCAAAGGAACTAATGGATCCACAAATCGAGGAGGAGGAGCTTTCTCAACAGAAGCCTGAACTTCTGGTATCTCCATTGATACTCAAAAAATAGGAATTGCCGAAATGAAAAAACTGCGATAACTTCCAAACGTAGTCGAATTCTTGAAATCTGAGGGTAAAAAAATGCCTGAACGGGGAACCTGGTTCAATTTTTGGATAGTTCAGGCCGAGACGGTCGCAAAAAGCTTTGAATTTCTGAATTCCGACACCCGAATCAAAAGTTATGACTGTTTGAAGTTTTGGTGAATTTCAGGTCGAATTCCTCGCAACCGCTGTTTCACCAACTACTCAAAATCTGAAGGTCGCGTGTTTTCTGTTGGCACCAAAAAATGTACCAACTCCACGATCATTCGAACTGAAGGATGGGGGGTAAGACTGTTGAATGACAGGTTACTTTGAGCTGAAGGAAGGGTAATTTTATTGATATAAAGCTTGAGTTACAACTGAGATTACAACAGGAAAGAATGAAAAAACATCATAAGACTTGAAGAAAAAGGGACTGGAGGGAGACGAAGAGGTCTCCAAAAAGTCTGATCGGAGGTCTCGGCGGTCACTCAAAGCTGTGACCGCTCAATCCACTGACAGGAACTGGAAGCTCTCCAAAAGTCCTCCAACTGGTACCCCTACCCCTCTATTTATAGACGCAGAGGCCTGCCCGAATGGGCAGATCTGGAAGTAACGGGCTGCCCGGAACTGCTGAGATCGCCTGAGACCGCTACTGAGATCGTCTGGACTGGACCTGCATACCTGAACAGACCACATAAAACAGAGTCAGGATAGGACTAAGATCCTCCGGAGTGAGATCGCCCAGGAGGGGCGATCTCCCTCTGCGAGGTCGCCCGGAAGGGGCGACCTTACCTGCTGCGAGATCGCTCGGGAGGGGTGATCTCCCTGCGAGATCGCCCAGGAGGGGCGATCTCTCCTCTACGAGATCGCCCGGGAGGGGCGATCTCCCTCTGCGAGGTCGCCCGGAATGGGCGACCTTCCCTGCTGTGAGATCGCCCGGGATGGGCGATCTCCCTACGAGATCGCCCAGGAGGGGCGATCTCTCCTCTGCGAGATCGCCCGGGAGGGGCGATCTCCCTCTGCGAGGTCACCCAGAAGGGGCGACCTTCCCTGCTGCGAGATCGCCCGGGAGGGGCGATCTCCTTGCGAGATCGCCCAGGAGGGGCGATCTCTTCTCTGTGAGATCGCCCGGGAGGGGCGCTCTCCCTGCGATATCGCCCAGGAGGGGAGATCTCTCCTCTGTGAGATAGCCCGGGAGGGGCGATCTCCCTCTGCGAGGTCGCCCGAAAGGGGCGACCTTCCCTGCTGCGAGATTGCCTGGGAGGGGCGATGTCCCTGCGAGATCGCCCAGGAGGGGCGATCTCTCCTCTGCGAGATCGCCCGGGGGGGGGGGGGGGGGGGTAGGCGATCTCCCTCTGCGAGGTCGCCCGGAAGGGGCGACCTTCCCTGCTGCGAGATCGCCCGGGAGGGGCTATCTCTCCTCTGCGAGATCGCCCGGGAGGGGCGATCTCCCTCTGCGAGGTCGCCCAGAAGGGCGACCTTCCCTGCTGCGAGATCGCCCGGGAGGGGCGATCTCCCTGCGAGATCGCCCAGGAGGGGCGATCTCTGCTCTGCGAGATCACCTGGGAGGGGCGATCTCCCTCTGCGAGGTCGCCCGGAAGGGGCGACCTCCCCTTTGCGAGACCGCCTGGGTTCGACGAGATCGGCCCCCGGAGGAGCGGGATCGACCCAGATATCTGAAAATACCGTAATACCTGAAAAAGTTAGGTCGGAGAGAGGATCGCCGATTTCTGGGTAAAACGGAGAGAAATTGTATCAGTATTTAATCATCTCAATAAAGCAATCACAAGAAATCATATAACAAGTAATTGTCTTTCACAAAATTTAAACTAGAAACTTCTTGTTGTACATGAAATTTACAAAGGCATAATAAAGTTTTCTAGATAAGTTTTCAATAGCATCAAAAATATAGCCCCTGGCTCTATCTGGATGCTCCTGGACATTTCTGATGATTGTGTGCAATTTCTCCAGGACTTTGTCAGCATCAGGGAGAGTGTCATTTAAAGAATAGCCCTTGCTGATGATGATTGCTGCCTTTTCATCAATCATCTCAATTGTAATATCTTAAGGTTTCTTTTGAGTAGGCTTGGGCTCAGGTGGTCCTTTGTTGTCAACCTTTGGCCTATATTTTCTCTTTTCTGATGGCTGTTTCTCAGGGATCTCAGTCATCTTTCCTTTCCCTTTCCAGGGTGAGTCAAGCCATTTGTCTAATTTTGTAGGTCTTTTGGGCTTCTTATAGGGAATGTAAGTGTCTTCAGCACACCCTACACCCCTCTTGTGTTTTTGTCCCTTTTCTAGAATGAGTCCTGCCTGAGGATTTTTCTTTTGATAAGCTTCAACATCAAACAGTTTCTTTGGAAGTTTGTTGGAAGATTCTGCAAGGATCTGTTCCTTAGTCATCCCTTTCTTAATCTTTTACATCCAGACATTCCTTTTATCTTCTACTTCTTTCCTAGCTGCTTCATATTCATACAGCTCTCTTTCTCTTATTTCTTCATGCCTCCTTTCCATGTTAGGATCATGGTATTCCTTTACAGGACTGTTGGGAGTGATATTAGGCATTTTCCAAACCTCTTTATCTCCTCAACAGCCTTTCTATATTTCTTTTCCTTTGCATGTTCTTTTCTTTCTTCTTTGGAAAATCTTTGCCAATGAGGGATGGCTTCACTTCTTCTTTTCATTTGTGGAGGTAAAGGTAGTAGAGGAGGTAGAGGTGGTAGAGGAGGTAGAGATGGAAGTTGAAGTGGTGGAAGAGGCAGAGGTGGAGATTTAGTTTTCTCTTTAGAAAGGGAAGGTGGAGAAGGTACTTTTGTAGGAGAGGGAACAACAGGCAAAATGTCCTCTGGAGGAATATCCTCAAGTAAGGGTGTCTTGAGTTTGATATAGCTGGCAGAGAAGCCAGGAGAATGATGCTGATATTCTTCCTCACACAAGGGTGCCTCAATCCAGACATGCCCTTTTTGGTCATCAGAAAAGGCTGTTTCTTCTTCCCCCTTTTCTTCCTCCCCCTGGACTTCTATATTCTGTACTGCAGCAATCTCCCCCTGAACATGTGGGGCATCAACTCTGAATGCTGAATCCACAACATGATCTCCTTCTATATGATAGTAGGAGGATTCACCAAGGTGTTTGTTGAAAGTGTAGTCAGAGTGATTGGAGAAGTTTTGAGCCTATGGTAAAAGAAAAAAAATGAGGTTGGTTTAATACTTAAAGATTGGAGAAAAGTTAGCCCTGAGCTTGAAGAAAAAAACCTGGATAGGGGGGGGGGGGGGGTTTCTGGAGCAACTCTCCCCCTGGTTTATATCCTGCATAAAGGATTTAAACCCTTCTGGCGACAGAGGCTGTTCTTGAATGAGAGCATTAAGGTCATGAAGAGAAGCAGAGAGGTTTGCCAGTTTGTCTGCACAGGTGTTGAGCATGGCAGCACACTCGTTGGATAAGTGGTTCAGTCGAGTCTGGAAGTCATTTACTTGTTGTTCAAGAGCATCGTTCATCGCTTTGATGAGGGCAAATTGATTAGGAGTTGGTGCCATTAACGCAGAGACAGAGAGAGAGGTAGAAGACGAAGTTATGGCGGTTTAGGAGAGTATATGTTATGAAATTAGAGGTATTATTTAAAGAAGGTGAAACATCGAGAAAGGAAATAGAAATCAAGGTATATCAGGTAATCCAATTGTCAAAAGAGGAAGTAAGGATTTGATTCTAATTTTGACAAGAGGTCGATGTTACGGCGAATTGTTGTCGATGCATGGTCATTGATGTCGACGTATGCGTCGATATGGAGTCGACGCTCCGTGGAGATTTGTCAGCCTACCGTTTTGTCGACGTGTTCATAGACTTGCGTCGATATAAAGTCGACGGTGCGTTGATAAGGGATCGATGTAGCTTTGCCTGAAAGCAATCAATGCCCGCGTCGAGTTTTTCTCGACATTGCGTCGATATGTATTCGACGTATCTTCAAATACTTTCTTAGATTTTCTGATTTCTTTTAGATTTCCCCAACAATGGTGGTTACAGGCTTCCATCAAGCATTCCTAAGGTGTTGATGAAGTAATTATGCTTAGTTTCATCCAAGGGTTTTGTGAAGATGTCTGCTCTTTGACTGTCTGTAGGAATATATTCTAAGGTTATCTTACCTTTTTCTACATTGTCTCTAAGGAAGTGATGTCTGATCTCTATATGTTTGGTTCTACTATGAAGGACTGGGTTGGATGCTATGGATATAGCACTAGAGCTATCACAATAGATCTTAGAGTTATTGACCTCCAATTTGTTGTCAAGAAGCTGATTTTGCATCCACAGGATTTGTGAACAACAACTCCCAGCAGCTATGTATTCAGCTTCAGCTGTTGAGGTTGAGACTGAGGTTTGTTTCTTACTAAACCATGATATTAATCTATCACCTAGGAATTGGCAAGTACCAGATGTACTTTTTCTATCAACCCTACATCCAGCATAATCTGCATCTGAGAAACCTATTAATTCAAAGTTGGTTTCTGCTGAGTACCACAGATCTAGTTCAGGGGTTCCCTTTAGGTATCTAAGAATCCTTTTTACAGAGGTGAGATGGGATTCTTTTGGTTCAACCTGAAATCTAGCACATATGCAAGTGGCAAACATAATGTCAGGTCTGCTAGCTGTTAGATATAGAAGGGATCCTATGATTGCCCTATATGTCTTTTGATCTACCGATTTTCACTTGTCATCCTTTTCTATAATGGCATTAGTTGCCATAGGTGTTTTCATAATGGAGGCTGATTCCATACCAAACTTTTTGATTAATTCTTTAGTGTATTTAGATTGTGAGATAAAGATTCCCTCACTGCTTTGTTTCACTTGTAGTCCTAAGAAATAAGAGAGTTCTCCCATACTACTCATTTCAAATTTTGATTGCATTAGATTAGCAAATCTTTTACAAAGTTTGGGGTGAGTTGAGCTAAAGATGATGTCATCTACATATATTTGAACAAGAAGTAGTTGATTTTTATTGGTTCTAGTAAAAAGTGTTTTATCTACTTTTCCTCTTTCAAAAGAATTTTCTAAAAGAAAGTTGGAGAGAGTTTCATACCAGGCTCTAGGTGCTTGCTTAAGACCATAAAGTGCTTTGTTAATTCTATAAACAAAGTTAGGAGAGGAGGGATTTACAAAACCTGGTGGTTGCTCCACATATACCTCTTCTTGAAGGTCACCATTCAAAAAGTCACTTTTGACATCCATCTGATAGACTTTCATCTTCATGAAAGCTGCATAGGCAAGAAAGAGCCTGATTGCTTCCAATCTGGCTACTGGAGAAAAGGTTTGGTTGTAGTCTATTCCTTCTTCTTGTTTATATCCTTGTGCTACAAGTCTTGCCTTGTTCCTGACAATTACTCCAGTGGAATCTAGTTTGTTTCTGTATACCCACTTTTTATCAATCACTGGGTAGTTTCTTGGTCTTTCAACTAAATTCCACACTTTGTTTCTCTCAAATTGGCCTAGTTCTTCTTGCATGGCCATAATCCAGTGAGGATCACTATTTGCTTCCTCAAACTTCTTTGGTTCAACTTGTGATAAGAAGCATTGGAGCATCATCCCATTGGAGACTTGGTGTCTTGTTCTTACTCCTATATTGGGGTCTCCAATTACTTGAGATTGTGGATGATCTTTCAAATTGACCCCTGTCCTGCTTGGACTTGTCAGATGTTCTTCTTCCTCATTAGCAATGGGATCATTGTCCACCTGTTCTCCCTGAAACATGTTCTCTTGTGGGAGTTGGTTTTGAATGCTCTTTTCTGAATCTTCTTCATGTTCTTGTTCAGATTCCTCACTTGATTCCTCTAGCTGGTTTTCTTTTCCATTATCCGTGTTCTCTAGAACCAGCTGCTTAAGCTGAGTTTCTATGCTGCTGTTTTCCTGTGGAAAAGAACTGGTGGAAGTTTCCTCCCCCTTAAACAGCATGTTAGTTTCATCAAATGTAATGTGCATAGATTCTTCAAATTTGAGAGTTCTCCTGTTATAACATCTGTATGCTTTACTAGATGATGAGTACCCCAGAAATATTCCATTATCAGACTTCTTGTCAAACTTGGCAAGATGATCTTTCCCATTATTTAGAATAAAACAAGCACATCCAAAAATTTTAAAGTATTTGACAATGGGTGTTTTTCCCTTCAGGAGCTCATATGGAGTTTTTGCCTTAGTTTTGTGAATGAGACTTCTATTTAGAACATAGTTTGCAGTGTTGACTGCTTCAGCCCAGAAGGTTTTTGGTAATCCTGATTCTGCAAGTAAGGTCCTTCCTGATTCAATTAAAGTTCTATTCTTTCTTTCAGCAACTCCATTTTGTTGAGGAGTTCTAGGGGCTGAAAAACTTTGTTTAATACCTATATCCTCACAGAAACTACCAATTGACTGATTTTCAAATTCAGTCCCATGATCACTCCTGATAATTGAAACATGAGTATTGAACTCAGATTGAATCTGTCTTATGAATCTTGAGAGAATCTCATGGGTTTCAGACTTGGCCCTTAGAAAGAATACCCAGCTAAACCTGGAATAATCATCTACAATAACTAAGGTATAAGATTTTCCACCTAAGCTCTGAGTGGATATGGGAACAAAGAGATCCATGTGTAGTAAGTAGAGGATCCTAGGGGAGTCATCCTTACCAATTGGTTTGAAGGATGACTTGGTCTGTTTTCCTAGTTGGCAAGGTCTACATGGAGAGTCCTTAGAGAATCTACCCTTTGGTAGGCCTCTGACTAGGTTATTCTTTGATAGTTTACTAATGGTTTTGTGGTTTAGATGACCCAGTCTCCTATGCCATAATTCACTCTTATTAATAATATTGTTGAACAAACAAACTTCTGTGGGTGAGGAGCTAAAGTCTACTACATATACCTTCCCTTTTCTAATTCCAGTAAGTACTATGGCACCAGTCTTGATATCAATAATATGGCAAAATAGTGTGGTGAATTTTACCTCATACTTACCACTGTCACATATCTGACTTATACTTATCAGATTGTGCTTCAGTCCTTTGACTACTGCCACATTCTTGAAGGTGACTTTCCCTTCTTTGAAATCTCCAAAGCCCCTGGTTTGGCCACAGCTGGAATCTCCAAAAGTTACTGGTGGTCCAAGTCTATCCTCAAAGTTGATTAACAGGTTTTTATATCCTATCATGTGCATGGAGCATCCACTGTCCAAGTACCACACCAGCCTGAAGATGTGATACATCTGCACATTAAATTTTAAACATTAGTTTGGACCCTCCTAAGCTGGGGTCCATTCCTCCCAACAATGAAGGGTTTAATGAAAGAATAAGTGATTTTTTCAGAATATCCTTCCTCCTTTAGGGGTATTGACTTATCATACCAGTTTTCTTTAGTAATGTTGCAGAAATAGTGTTCATAATAGAAGGAAATAGATTGAGAAGACTTTTTAGAAGAGGAGACATTTCTGTTAGATTGGTTGCGTCGATATGAATTCGACGTATGTTTAAAGTTGCGTCGAGTGGAAGTCGACGCTTCCTTCATTCTGTGGTTACTTCTAGTCTAAGCATAGGAGAGATTGCGTCGATTGGGAGTCGACGTATTTTGGTGTCTGCGTTGATTAGAAATCGATGCATTATTTGAGTTGCGTTGAGTAGTGTTCGGCGTACGTCGATAATGATTCGACGCAAGTTTGTTTCTTTTCTGAGGATATTTACCTAGGATTCCTTCATGCATAGTGAGATTATTTTTTTTAAAAACAGTGGTTGTTTCTGGATTATCTTGCGATCTTTCTCCTGTCAAATGATTTTCCCTAGAAAAGTGAATAGGATGTCTCCAGACAGATTTGCTGGGTGATTGAGGTTTGGGTTCTAAGTCAGTGTTATATTCTAGTTGTCTAAATCTATCAGTGAGATTGTTGGAGATATTCTTGAGCTTCTGACTTCTGCCATTTAGATAGTCTTCAAAGGCTTTTGCCTTTGCTAGCTCATTTCTTAGTGCTTGATTTTCAGTATTGATTTTATCTAGTTGCTCCTCTGAAAGTCCTAGACTAAGCTCATAGTTTTTATGTTGTGTATTTATTTGTTTGAGATTGTTTAGTTCATTTCTTAGTTCCTTTACTTCTTTTTCAGATTTGACTAGATCTAAGCAGAGTTCTTTGAAACTATTTTTGAAATGAATGGAAAAGAAACCTACATCATCAAATATATTTACCAGAGATGTATCTTCAGGCTTTTCAGTAGCCATCAGACAGGTTTCCTCTTGCTTAGCCTTTTTTGATCATCTTCAGATGAGGTACTTCCTTCAGATTCTGAATCACTCCATGATTGAGCAATGAACCCTTTCTCTTTCTTCTTCTTCTTCTTCTTCTTCTTTAGATCTGTTCTTTTCAGATCTTTCCTATTGCTATTCTCTTTAGGACATTCAGGTGCAATGTGTCCAGGTTCCCTGCAAGAGTAACAAATAATCTCTTTATTAGGAGTTTTGTCATACCTGGTTCTTGGGTCTCTCCTTTTGGATCCTTCTGTTTTTATCCACTTCTTGAACCTTCTGGCCAGTAGACTGATCAGCTCTTCATCATTTGTAGAGGGTTCTCCTTCAGTAGCCTTCAAAGCAATGCTCTTTTCTTTTGAGAGTGAAGGAGCCTTTTCTTTTTCTTCTTTCTCAACTCTTATTTTCAGCAGCTGTTCATAAGATCTTAATTTACCCAACAGGACATCTGTTGAGATTTCTTTTTGACTTCTGGAGTCTTTAATTGGCCAGATTCTTGAATCCCAAGAGCTAGGGAAGCAAGTCAGCAATTTGTCATTTAACTCAGTGAGAGATATGTCCTTCTCAAGTGTTTTTAGCTCATTTATTTTGAGGCTGAATCTGGCATACATGTCAGCAACACTTTCATTTTCTTTCTTCTGTAAGTTTTCATATTGAGAGATAAGTAATGCCATTTTATCGTTCCTCTCATCAGCACTTCCTTCTTCCATTTTGTTGAGAGCTTCCCATATTTCCTTAGCTGACTCATATTCAGCAATCTTTTGGAAGAACTCATCTGAGAGAGTTGAGACTAAGATATTCATAGCCTTAGCATCACATGCTTGAGCTTACTTTTCTTCATCTGTCCATTCAGCCTTTGGAGCAAGTGTTTGTGTGTCCTTTCCACTTGTGTCCTTCTTGAATGGCTTGGGAGGACCTGTCATGATAACATCAAATAATTCTCCATCAATAAAGTTTAGATAAATTTTGATTCTTGTTTTCCAAAGTGCAAACTTTTCAAGGTTGCAAATTGGTGGTCTGGTGGAAGTATAATCTTTGATTTGTGCCATGTGAAAAGAAATATTTTCCAGAATATATATAAAAAAGGAGGTAGGATCTTTTTGATCAAGGAGTTAACCTTTTTAGATCAACCTCCCTCTGATACCAATTGAAAGTGCACAGTTATCCTCACTAGAATTCTCTAGAGGAGGGGGGGGGGGGGGGGGGTGAATAGAGATTAAAAATACTTTGTGCAATTATATATATGTGTGTGTAATAATCACAGATTTAAACTTCCCACACACCAACAAGAATTAAGCAAGTAAAGAAGAAAAATAACTAGTAGAAAATCACAGCACAACACAAGAAAATATAGTGGTTCCCCAAACTTTGGGTGGTCCACTCTTCTACCCCCTTGGTAGGAATTCACTAACTTACACTGAGTCTTTTGATAAGGAGACTCTTAGAACCAGACTGAGTCTTTTGATAAGGAGACTCTTAGAACCACTACAACTGAATTTTTTGAAGAGAGATTCTAAAAACTCTTTTACACAGTTTGAAAATGAAGTAAGAAAGAAAAGAAGAAGTAGAACAAGTAGAAGAACAGAAAACAATATATGTAAGAAAGAATCTTCTTCCTAGCAAGAAGATTAGAAGCCCAAGTATAGTGAATAGGATCTCTCTTCTATAGTGAGAAGGTGATTGTAAGCTTTTCTCTCTTTTGTGAGAGATTTCAGAATTTGCAGCAGAGTGGCTTCAGAAGAAGGAGAAGATGAAGGCTTTCTCTTTTGCTGCAGCACACTATCTCCTTTCTCAGCTTTCTCACTCTTCACTTGGGAGATTTTCCTCTATTTCAAAATGGATGAAGTGGATCACTACTTATCATTCTCTGCCAACCTCCTTCTTATTTATAGCTCTGTTTAAAATATATTGCTAAAGGAGAATAATCAATTAGCAGACAGATAATTAGAAAGAGATAAGAATTTCCATAATTAATATTTCTGTAGAAGGAAAGGAATTCATTCTGATTTCAAATAATATCCTTAATAATCTTAATCAAATTAGCCAAGAATCAAATACAAGGAAAGGCTGATTCAGAACGGCTATAAAAGAATAATATCATTTCCATATAAATCAGATCTACAGAAAGAAGGAAAGAGATCTGGCGTGTTTTTGAATTACTTATAGATATCGATGTGCGTCGATTACTATTCGACGTAAACGTCGATTTCATCCTGGCTGGGCGTCGAGAGGAGAATAAGGAAGGTGCATCGACAAAGATGCGTCGACTTTATCAAATGCGTTGACTTGAAATCAGAGGTACGTCGACTATGATTATGTCGAGTTCTTCTAAGAGTTGCTTCGACTCATTCTGAGAGAAACGTCGACTATATTTCTACGTTGTGTCGAATACTATTCGACGCATATTTACTTGCCTAATTATTCATTCTTAGAAGTTATATTCTACTCAATTCTAGGGGTTAAGATAAATCATTTCCCCAACACCAATTGATGAGTCCCATTTTTATACACATTTATGGACTCATCTGGGCCGATTATCTAGTCTATGCACTACACTTTAGGCTTGTTTTCATTCATATTGGTTATTCCTTGATAGGTGCACTCTTAGGCCTGTTTCGGTGTGCATTTGCGCTCCTTATTATTGGGGGTAAGCACATGGTGCTCCTCTTCCATTTCTCTATATTTATCTGGTGCTGGAGGTGTATTCCCAGCTATTTTTATCTTGTATGCAGGTGGCCGGATTATCATGTATCCAGTTTTCTCCCAGAATTCATAATTGTGTAAAACGCACGGTCGTGCGTTTTCCTTGACGCACGGGCTGTTGCGGTCGTGCGCTCTAATCTGGGCAGAAGACGATCTATCTGAATTTAGTCGTGCGTTTCAAGCACGGGCGGATTTGCCCGTGCGGGAGTAAAACGCACGGTTCCTGTGTTCCCCTTGTTTTAGTCATTTCTGATTTTACCCGTGCATTTTGACGCACAGGCGGATTTGCCCGTGCGTGAGTAAATCGCACGGGCGGCGCTGCGTCTGATAAAAATGCACGGTTCATGCACGGTCGTGCGTTCGACCGTGCGTGACCATTTTTCTGCCTGTTTAGTATAAAATGCAGATTACATCGCAGAGAGCTGGGAGAGCGGAGAAGGGAGCGGGAAATTAGGTCCTTCCCGCCATTCCTGAGGTCTGAAGGCTCCTCCTTCACCTCCACCACCAAAGAGGCCATTTTCCGGCGTTTTCCACCACCATCCTTCCATCTGGGAGTGTTAGCAAGCATCCTCCGCCAAGTGATCAAGCATTCCTCGTCGTGGGAAGCCATAGAAGAGTTGTAGGTCTCTGGAGCGGTGACAGCCTCCGTTGAATCAGCACACCATCTGAGGGCCGAGCCCGGAGAGAGCCCGACAACCTCTCATTCCGGCCGAGAACCCAAGACGTGGTGATTTCTTCCTATTGGTCTTCTCTAAACTTTATGTTTGTGTTTTCCTTGTGTTGTTGTAATGAACTATCATTTAGCTTTATGTTATGAATCGTTTGTGATGTTCATATGCAATGATGCGGTGGTGCGAGAATAGCACTTTCTTTGCTGTGTTTTCTGAGATTTGTTGTGTGTGAAGCCCTAGCAATTGCTAGTGTGTTGCTTGGAGAAGAGGTGTGTGCGACCCTCACCCGTCATAGTTACTTTCCGTCCATGCGCCTCCCAAAGCACGGCATCGCGGCCGTTGCATCCACCTCGCCTTGCGAAGCGGAGTTTTGACCCGCATCTCTCTTTTCTGCACTAGCTTAGGAAACCCAAAATCAATGCCCTTGTTTTTCCTTTATTCGCTCGTATAACGATCGATTCACCACACGTTTCGTTCACCAGAACCTGCATTCCTTGAGAGACGATATTCGGGGAAGCTATTCCCAATTTTATTACTTGACAGCGACCGGTGCACTTGCCGAATACGCATCAAGTTTTTGGCGCCGTTGCCGGGGAATGCAGGCGTGTAACGCTTTGTGTTGCGAATCCTTGTTATAGGAGCAGTTGTTTTTTATTTTTGTTTTTCTTTATGAATTCGTTTTAAGGTATTTTTGTTTTTATTGTTGTACGATGATCCATTGTCTTGCAAGTAAATCTATCATGACTTCTATCCAGCAACATATCTATCAGGGAAGTTTAAACAATCTTAGAGATCAGGCACGAATAAACAATCTTGCGTCCGAGATCTCCATTGATATTATTGAGTTTATATCTGAGAATTGCAAATTTAGCGGGGATACACATGAAGATGCAGTACATCACGTGCATGGATTCTTAGAAGTCTATTATACGTGTATATTCAATGGAGTTGAAAATGACCAACAAAAGATCCTGGCATTTTCGTTCTCTCTGCATGATAAAGCTAAAAGATGGTACCGGGATACCCGCAAGAGTGAGATAACTTCTTGGAAGCAATTTGAAGGGAAGTTCCTGTTTGATTTTCAACATCGCATGCGAGGTATGAATGGGCATAAGGAACTTATTGCCTTCGGTCAGAGAAAGGACGAGACATTAGTAGACGCATGGGAGCGTTTTCAATCCTTACACAGGGACTGTTACCGTGAGGATTTGTCAGAGGACTTTTTAATTCAGGTTTTCTATTTTGGCGTAATGGACAGGTTCTGTTTGCTTTTTGATGTCGCAGCTGGAGGCGCCCTGTTTAATAAGTCAGGGAAGGACGCCTGGGAAATAGTGATGAATATAGTGCAGACCAGCCAGTATTGGAGCCACTCTACTCATCCTCTGAGTACTAGAGAAGTTAACGTTATAACACTGAATGGAGCAGAGGAATGCCTTACTTCAGATCAAACAGAGCGGTTAGTTACTCTTGTGGGCGATATGCTGCACGAAATGAATGAACAGTCCGCAGCAATCCAGCAACTTGACTCCACTATTAATACTCTCACATATGATGTCTCTGGGATTGTGGGTCAGCAGCCCGAGTCTGTGAATGCCATGAAGTTAAGAAGTAGCAGGAGTGTAAAAAACCCCCCATGTCAGAAAACACCTCCAGCACCTGCGCTACAGGAACCACTTACGAATCCTACAGACAGGCCTAATGCAGATATGACAAGGGAGCCGACTCCTATCCCTACTGTGCCGGATTCGGCGAGCGTGGCACAACCCTCGAAAAGTATTGTTAGCCCTCCATTTCCTCACAGGTTACGGAATGAGAAGTCAGAGAAGCAATTTCGCAGATTCCTGGAAATGATGAAGGGAGTACAAGTTAGCATACCGCTGATTGCGGCCATCTCCTAGATACCGGGTTACTCAAAATTCTTGAAGAAGCTGATTTCAAAGCGAAAGGACCTGGAGGACCTCAAAACCATTGATCTCACGGAGGAGTGCTCCGCCCTCATCACCGACATCCCTACAAAGCGAAAGGACACTGGCAGCTTTACTATCCCTTGCAGAATCGGTCACCACCGATTCGGTCAGGCACTTTGTGATCTAGGAGCCTCCATCAATCTAATGCTGCTCTCCATCTTTCAAGAGTTAGGTGCGGGGATCTTGAAGCCGACACAAGTGATGCTGCAGCTAGCCGACAAAACAATCAAGAAACCGGTCGGGATTGTGGAAGACCTTACAATTGTGGTAAATGACCTTCCCTTTCCAGCTGATTTCGTCATCCTTGACATGAAAGCCGATGCTAGAGTCCCTATTATCTTGGGGTGCCCCTTTCTCGCAACAGCACGCGCCATCATTAATGTGGAGCAGGGAGAGCTCACTCTCAGATTGGGGCAGGACGCCATATCTTTAATGTTCACAATCCAGCGCAACTGTTTGAGATCACAGACGGAGAACCAGCGGAGCTAATCGAGGAATTGGATAGTCAGTTTGATATGAGCCCGGGGGATTGCGAGACTTTTTGGCAGCAAGAAAGCCTTGTGGGCAATGGAGGTTCATCCTCGGACAAGTCTGAGGATCTGCATCCGATCAGAGAATCAATTATTATGACATCGGATTCAAACACCTCTCCAGCTCTCAAACAATTACCAAACTCTCTGAAATATGTCTTCCTGGGGGAAAATACCACGCATCCGATGATTATCTCTGCAACTCTGTCTGTGGACGACGAAGCTGCGTTGGTGAGGTTGCTACGAAGATACCAAAAAGTCTTTGGACGTTCCCTTGCCGATATTAAAGGAATTAGCCCCACCGTCTGCATGCATAAGATCCTTCTTGAAAATCAGTACAAGCCATCGGTTCAACCCCAAAGGCGGTTGAACCCGAAGATGCAAGAGGTAGTGAAGGCAGAAGTGATAAAGCTTTTGGATGCAGGCATCATCTATCCAATTAGCGACAGCAAGTGGGTCAGCCCAGTTCAGGTTGTGCCAAAGAAGGGAGGGATTACTGTAGTCCTCAACGAGAAAGATGAGTTACTACCTACCCGTGTGATCACCGGATGGAGGGTCTGCATCGATTACCGCAAACTAAATGATGCTACGCGCAATGACCACTTTCCACTTCCTTTCATTGATCAGATGTTGGAAAAGTTTGCAGGGTAAGACTACTACTGTTTCCTGGATGGGTACTCCGGGTACAATCAAATCTTAATTGACCCTGCTGATCAGGACAAGATGACATTTACCCGCCCTTCCGGTACCTTCGCGTTCAAGCGAATGCCATTTGGACTTTGCAATGCTCCTGCAACTTTTCAGCGATGCATGCTTGCAATCTTCGCTGACATGGTGGGCGATTTACTCGAAGTATTCATGGATGATTTCACGTTATTCGGCAGCAGCTTCGACTCATGCCTTGCCAATCTAGATAAGACCTTGAAGCGGTGTGAGGACACCAACCTCATCTTAAATTGGGAAAAATGCCATTTTATGGTGCGCGAAGGAATCGTGTTGGGGCATAAGGTATCCCGCCAAGGGCTTGAGGTGGATCAGGCGAAGATTAGTGTTATCAAGAATCTTCCTCCGCCGTCTTCTGTGAAGGGTATCCGTAGATTTCTCGGACACGTGGGATTTTATCGGAGATTTATTATGGATTTCTCATCCATTTCAAAACCTCTTTCTCACTTACTAGGCAAAGATGTCCCATTCTATTTCGATAAAGCTTGTATGCAAGCGTTTGAAACCCTACGGGGGCAACTTATCGCTGCTCCGATCTTGGTGGCACCTGACTGGAGTTTACCTTTTGTGATCATGTGCGATGCTAGTGATGTAGCCGTGGGTGCAGTGCTTGGTCAAAAGAAAGACAAAACCTTTCACACCATTGCATATGCCAGTCAAACTCTAAATAACGCTCAAGCGAACTACACCACCATGGAGAAAGAAATGCTAGCCGTGATCTTCACCTTCGAGAAATTTCACTCCTACTTGGTGCTTTCCGAAGTAATAGTGTACATAGATCATGCCGCACTGAGGTACCTATTCAGCAAGAAGGAGGCCAAGCCGCATTTAATCCGCTGGATCCTACTGCTGCAAGAGTATGATTTGGAAATCAAAGATAAGAAGGGGGTAGAGAATGTAATCGCAGATCACTTATCGCGGCTGGAGAACGACGTGACAGTTGTTGCTTCCAACAATAAAGAGGAGGAAATGACTGATTATTTTCCAGACGAGAAGCTATTCGCCATCACTACGCATCCGTCAACAACCCCATGGTGCGCCGATATCGCAAACTATCTTCCGTGTAAAACTGTCTCGCCCAATCTTACGCCTCAGCAGAGGAACAAGCTGTTTTCGGACTTAAATTATTATTTCTGGGAAGATCCATTGTTGTTTCGTGCTTGTAGCGATGGTATAATCATATGTTGCATCCCGAAATCTGAGTACAGATCCGTTCTCGAACATTGCCACGATAGGGAGGCTGGAGGACACATGGGCGCTGCTAGGACAGCACGCAAGGTGCTGCAAAGTGGATTTTTTTGGCCCACGCTATTCAAGGATGCTCGCGCGTACGTCTCAAAATGCAATGAATGCCAGAAAACTGGCAACATTTCGCGGAAAGACGAGATGCCGCTTAATAATATGTTAGTTTGTGAACCGTTCGACGTTTGGGGAATCGATTTCATGGGTCCATTCCCAATGTCTCACGAAAAACATTATATAATAGTGGCAGTGGATTACGTTTCAAAATGGGTGGAGGCGGAGGCAGTTGCTGCTAATGATGCCCGTACAGTCTTGAAATTTCTTCATACAAATATCTTTTCTAGATTCGGAGCTCCGCGAACAATCATAAGTGATGGTGGTAGTCATTTTTGCAACTGACCATTTTTGAAATTACTAAAAAAATGGCATGCATCATAAAGTTTCTTTAGCTTACCACCCGCAAACGTGTGGACAAGTGGAAGTTTCAAATAGAGAACTCAAAAGAATAATGGAAAAATCGATCCACTCAAACAGAAAGGATTGGGCGACGAAAGTGAATGATGCCTTGTGGGCCTACCGTACTGCCTTCAAAATCCCTTTAGGAATGACACCTTTCCAGCTTGTTTTTGGAAAGGCATGCCACCTACCAGTGGAATTAGAACACAAAGCCTTGTGGGCAACCAAGTTCCTAAACATGGACATCGCAGCAACGGCAGAACAACGTCATTCTCAGTTGAATGAACTTGAAGAACTGCGACATTTTGCCTATGAGAACTCTCACATATATAAAGAAAAGACAAAGCAGTGGCATGATCGACATATTAGGCCAAAAGAATTCAACCCGGGAGATAGCGTTCTCCTCTACAATTCTCGTCTGCGCTTATTCCCTGGAAAGCTGAAGTCACGGTGGAGTGGCCCGTTCACTGTGATTGGTGTTTCTTCGTTCGGCGCAATCAAAATTTCTGGAGAAAAAGAAGGGACGTTCAAGGTGAATGGTCATCGATTGAAAATCTATGAGGGCGGCACAGTTTTGAAGGACTGTAAAAAATTGTATCTAGCGGAGACAAATGTGTTAGGGTGATTTTCTCTTTTGTCCCTATGCTGTATTCGAATATGTGATTTGTATAATCTTGCTTAATTTTTATCTCTTTGCCTTTGGTTATATGTTGTATTTTTGAGATATTCTGAGCAAATTCCTAACAACTTTGTGAGAACTATTTGTCCCTGAACAATGCTTAATACAGGTATTTGGTCCACCTTTAAGGACGTTAAACAAAAGGGCTTCTTGGGAGACAACCCATGGGAACCACCTGGTTCCGTTTGCCTTTTATTTCCTTCTTGCTAACAGCGCAGGTTGGAGCTCTCCTTTTGGTGGATAATGGAGAGGATATTTAATTAAAAGAAAAGAGGAATTTCCGCACTTCTGGCATGCTCATTTATGAGCATAGGTCCACTCTACCCCTTTCCTACTTATTTCTGAATTGGTTATTATAGTTGGCTTTGATCAAGTCTGGGGGAGAGAGTGAACGTTGCACGTGCACACACTTTGCATGACATGTTAGAATGTGCTGAGTTAGGAATGTTCAAATGTACTGTCGCATTGCATACCACGCACCACATTCGTTTACTTGTTATTCGTGCGCATTTATCGTGTAAGTGCTTAATTTGTATGTTTGGAAGTCTGTTTGTTGATTTAGGATTGTGTAGCAGAACAAGTTGTGACCCATGCGGTGCTACTAGTAGAGTGCTAACGTGGCTTAAAAATTCTTGTAGAGTAGATTTTATTACAAAATTATAGTTTTATTTACTTATGTAGTGTAACTGTAAAATACTCTACTCGAACGGTGAATTTGGTGAATCTAGCGGTAACCCTAGGTCGAGTGTAGAAGAGCTGTTAGCCTCATGTTGTTTGAGTTGGAAGGAGAGGAGACCTCGCTTGGTGGTTAAGAACTTGCCCCTAGCTATTTTCAAAATGAGTGCGTTGAATGATCTTGTTGGGAGCATGATGTAGGCCATCCTTTGATCCAATTGAGCTTTGATTTCCCAACCTAATATCACCCTTTGCTAGCCTCGTTAAGCCTTACCTTTCCTATTTGATAAACTCCACCAAACTTTCACCAAGACCACATATCCTAACCTAAAACGCACTAGAGCCCAGCTTTGAAATTTATACATTTTGTTGATGATTGTGCGATGCAGAGTAATAAAAATTTGGAGGTGTGATGTGGTGTGTGCGCGCAGAAAAATGAGAAAAAAAATTTTAATTGATCCTAACCCATGTTATTATGGATCTATAAAAAAGAGAGAGAGTTAATGAACTCTAAAAAGAATAGAACCATACGTATGGTAGTCTCGCGCACACCATAGTGCTTAATTGAAGTCCGGGGGAGTGTGCTTCAAGGTGAAGATGTTAAGGTTGAACTTTGCTTATTTACCGGAGGTTGGGTGCGTTTAGCCTACGTTCTTCTACTTCATTACCGTACCTCAACCCAAGACCAAGTCTAGCCTAGAAGCCCTACTGATTCTTGATAAGATCGTCTCATGCAGTGGAGAAGGTGTGAAAGGGCAAGCATATGACCATCGACCTTGATGGATTTCTTGGAGAGCTCTTTCTTGAGATCCAATTTGAACAACGCTCACCTCAGCAGTTCACGCTATTTTCCCTAGGGCGCGACAGTTCGATTCACCAATAATTCACCTCAGAGTAGTAGTATTTTGTATTTTACACTTGTAGAAGTTCTTAAAATATAGCCTTTGTTTTAAAATCTTTTCTACTTTATTTTTACAATCGTTATTTCTTTACTTCCCATCGTGTTTTGCCTACGCAGTTGCTTCTTTAACGTGCACTTTTCTACCATAGGATTAAGTGTTTGCCCGAGACATGCAAATGGCTAAATCTGGGGGTGTGATGAGTCCCATTTTTATACACATTTATGGACTCATCTGGGCCGATTATCTAGTCTATGCACTACTCTTTAGGCATGTTTTCATTCATATTGGTTATTCCTTGATATGTGCACTCTTAGGCCCGTTTCAGTGTGCATTTGCGCTCCTTGTTATTGGGGGTAAGCACATGATGCTCCTCTTCCATTTCTCTATGTTTATCTGGTGCTGGAGGTGTATTCCCAGCTATTTTTATCTTATATGCAGGTGGCCGGATTATCTTGTATCCAGTTTTCTCCCATAATTCATAACTGTGTAAAACGCATGGTCGTGCATTTTCCTTGACGCACGGGCTGTTGCGGTCGTGCGCTCTGACCTGTGCAGAAGACGATCGATCTGAATTCAGTCGTGCATTTCACGCACGGGTGGATTTGCCCGTGCGGGAGTAAAACGCACGGTTGACCTATGTTCCCCTTGTTTTAGTCATTTCTGAATTTAATCGTGCGTTTTGACGTACGGGCGAATTTGCCCGTGCATGAGTAAATCGCACGGGCGGAGCTGCGTCTCCCTCAAGCCTGGTTTTATCATTCAATAACGCACGGTTCACGCACGGTCGTGCGTTCGACCGTGCGTGACCATTTTTCTGCCTGTTTAGTATAAAATATAGATTACATCGCAGAGAGTGGGGAGAGCGGAGAAGGGAGCAGGAAATTAGGTCCTTCCCGCCGTTCCTGAGGTCTGAAGGCTCCTCCTTCACCTCCACCACCAAAGAGGCCATTTTCCGGTGTTTTCCACCACCATCCTTCCATCTGGGAGTGTTAGCAAGCATCCTCTGCCAAGTGCTCAAGCATTCCTCGTCGTGGGATGCCATAGAAGAGCTGTAGGTCTCTGGAGCGGTGGCAGCCTCCATTGAATCAGCACACCATCTGAGGGCCGAGCCCGGAGAGAGCCCGACAACCTCTCATTCCGGCCGATAACCCAAGACGCGGTGATTTCTTCCTATTGGTCTTCTCTAAACTTTATGTTTGTGTTTTCCTTATGTTGTTGTAATGAACTATCATTTAGCTTTATGTTATGAATCGTTTGTGATGTTCATATGCAATGATGCGGTGGTGCGAGAATAACACTTTCTTTGCTGTGTTTTCTGAGATTTGTTGTGTGTGAAGCCCTAACAATTGCTAGTGGTGTTGCTTGGAGAAGAGGTTTGTGCGACCCTCACCCGTCATAGTTACTTTTCGTCCACGCGCCTCCCAAAGCATGGCATCGCGGCCGTTGCATCCACCTCGCCTTGCGAAGCGGAGTTTTGACCCGCATCTCTCTTTTCTGCACTAGCTTAGGAAACCCAAAATCAATGCCCTTGTTTTTCCTTTATTCGCTCGTATAACGATCGATTCACCACACATTTCGTTCACCAGAACCTGCATTCCTTGAGAGACGATATTCGGGGAAGCTATTCCCAATTTTATTGACAGCGACCGGTGCACTTGCCGAATACGCATCACCAATCGATACGGTGTACAACCGATAGAGGTCTTGTACGACCTTTGTTAGGCTCTTAGTGCGTCATCGAGCTTAAGTGTCCAATCCTTCCGATTAATAGAAATAGTTTTTTATAAAATCCGCTTTAATTCTCGATTCATGACTTCGACTTAGCCGCTCGTTTGTGGGTGATAAGCAGTGGAGAGTTTGTGCGTAACACCATACTTTGCTATAAAAATTGTGAATTAACTATTGCAAAAATGGGTGCCCTGATCACTTACTATAGCGCGCGGTGTTCCAAATCGAGAGAATAATTTTGGTAAGAAATTTATGATGACTCTCGCATCGTTAGTGGGGAGAGCTTGCTCTTCCGCCCACCTTGACATGAAGTTGACCGCAATGAGAATGTACTTGTTCCCCGACCACTGGCATCTGTCACAAGTACTCACAATGGTGTGGGCATCTTTGAAGAGCTTGGGCCAATAAAAGCCCGCCTCTAGTTGTTGGGTCCAGCGTCTCCTCACTTGACCCGTAGCGCCCTTCCATTGATATAAAGATCAAGTTGCGCCTTCACCAACAGTCCGGGCTTTTGGTGTAGTTGGTTGCGCTAGGTCCTCTCAATTGGTATCAAAGCAGGTTGCGGGTTTGAGACCGGGGGGGCGCTGATAATTCCTGAAATTCTCTCTACCTGTGTGGGTCCCGGTGGGTCAGGCGGCCGCAGCCATGTGTCAAGCCACCTCTGAGCCTGCGGGCCATATGGAGCACCTCTGAATTGCGGGTCGTGCTGGACGCTGGGGGGGGGGATTGTTGGGTCCAGCGTCTCCTCACTTGACCCGTAGCGCCCTTCCATTGATATAAAGATCAAGTTGCGCCTTCACCAACATTCTGGGCTTTTGGTGTAGTTGGTTGCACTGGGTCCTCTCACTAGTGCCATCCTTGTGGTTCGGTTCGCTTGATAATGACCTTCGGTTGGTCCTTCATGACAATGCCATACAAATTTTAGACCTTGCTCACTCGAGACGCATATTCTCACTACCTGATTCGCGCAGACACATAATAGAAAGGGGTCCTCCCAAAAATAATTCTTTAAATCATAAAAGAATTTCTTCTTTTGCTGACTCGAGAATTCTTTTGGTAGGACCCGGGCTACTAGATTGTTAGCCAAATCCTCGAACCAGGGGGTGGAAGATGTCATTATATTTTCGAGAGCATGGAGGCACTCTTCAGGGAATTTATCATTAATATCGTCTTCTACTAAGGCTTACGTAGCGGGATTTTCTAAACGGGAAATATGATCGGCCGCCAAGTTTTCAGCTCCCCTTTAGTCCTGGATCACTAAATCAAACTTCTGCAAGAGGAGGATCCATTGCAAAAGACGGGGCTTTGTGTACGATTTACCTAAAAGATATCTAAGAGTAGAGTGATCTGTGAAAACGATAACTTTGAGAGAGTGATGTACGACCTAAACTTATCAAAAGCAAAAACGATTGCTTGGAGCTCTTTCTTGGTAGTGGTGTAATTTGCTTGTGCCGACATGAGTGTCTTGCTCGGATAATAAATTGGGTGGAAATACTTACTCACCCGTTGGCCTAATACGACGCCTACCGCAATATCACTCGTGTCACACATAATTTCAAAGGGGAGGGACCAATCCAATGCGACTAGAATCGGAGAATTTATAAGCTTTTCTTTTATAAGTTTAAAGGCCAAATGGCATTCGTCATTAAAATGGAAAGAAGATTCTTTTTCGAGAAGATGGGTTAACATCTTTGTGTTTTTTGAAAAGTTTTGAATGAAACGCCGATAAAACCCAACGTGCCCTAGGAAACTTATAATTGCTTTTATATTCATTGGAGGGAGAGTTTTTCTATAACATCGATCTTGGCCCTATATACCTCGATCCCTTTTCCTGATATTTTATGGCCAAGGACTAATCGTTCTTTGACCATAAAATGGCATTTCTGCCAATTATGAGCTAGATTTGTTTCCTCACAACGTTGTAGCACATGCTCGAGATTTTTTAAACGATTTTTAAAAGAATCTCTGAAGACAGAGAAGTCATCCATGAAAACTTCCATAACCTCCTCTACTAACTCGTCGAATATCGCCAGCATACATCTTTGGAATGTAGCCAGCGCGTTACATAGACCAAATGGCATCCTTCGATAAGCAAAGGTGCCAAAGGGACAAGTGAATGTTGTTTTCTCTTGGTCGTTGGGTGAAATAGGGATTTGAAAATATCCCGACAAACCATCGAGGAAACAATAGTAGGAGTGACCTAAAAGGCGTTCTAAGATTTGATCGATAAAAGGCAACGTGAAGTGATCCTTACGGGTGACATCATTTAGTTTTCAATAATCTATGTACATCCGTCAATTCATTTTTTTCTTTTTCTACCACTGTCACGCCTCCTTTCTTTGGCACGACTTGTACTAGGCTAACCCAAGTACTAACCGAGATCGGGTAGATGATTCCCGCGTCTAAAAGTTTGATAACTTCAGCCTTAACGACTTCTTTCATATTCGGGTTTAGCTGTCGTTGAGGCTGGACTGTGTTGCGTGAATTATCTTCGAGGAAGATTTGTGAGTGCAGAAGGAAGGGTTAATACCCTTGATATCCGAAATGTGTCACGCAATTACGTGACGGTGATTGCTTAAGACTAGAGTCAATTCATAAATTTCTGAATTGCTCAGTTCGGATAATACAATAACAGGTAGCTTAGAATTTTTTTTCTAGAAATAAATATTTGAGGTGAGGAGGGAGTTGTTTTTACTCCAAAATGGGTGGCTCTTCATATGAAGTTTTAATTTTTCTAAAGGCTCGGGTGGTGTGGAGCGTAGGATTCTTCTAGACAAAAGACCTCGACGAGCTCAGAATCATTACTCGATGTGGAGAATAACTCGGGAAGTGGATAAAACTCATTTTCAAAACATTCTTCTAGGTAGAAACACGAATCGTCATTCTCTAAGGTGTTTCACATCGAAGAATTTATACTAAAAGTAACTTCATCATCTCCAACCCGTACGAGGAGCTTTCCGTTAGTTACATCGATAATCTCACGGGAGATGGCAAGGAAGGGGCGGCTGAGTATGAGGGGTACTTCGGCATCCTCTTCGATATCAAGAATGACAAAGTCCACCGAAAAGATGAACTTGTCAACCTTAACGAGCACATCCTCCATTAACCCTACTGGATATTTTAATGAATGATCTGCGAGTTGAATACTCATTCAGGTGGGGCTACGATTTCCTAGACCTAACTTTTTAAATAATGAAAAAGGCATGATATTTATACTTGCTCTAAGATCAGCTAAAGCGTGTTTTGCTAAAGAATTGCCAAATAGACACGGGATGGAGAACCGTCCTGGGTCATTTGCTTTTTGAGCCAATTTGTTAAGTATAACCGCGGAGCATTCTACGTTTAGGGAAATATGCAAAATATCTTCTAATTTATTGGAAAGCAACTCCTTAAGATATTTCGTATACTTTGACATTTGAGAGATTGCCTCGTAGAAGGGTACATTAATATGAATTTGTTTTAAAATTTCCAAAAACATTTTGTAATTTTTTTCGGCGCACTCGCTCCTAAGCTTAGACGGATACAGAATATTTGAACTAGAAACGTGCAGAGCTAACATAGCGAGCAAATTCGAAGATAAAATAGAAGTAGGAGGAGGAGAAGTTGTTACCTTGGGTTCGTCCTGTTTTGAAACCACCTCCTTTCCACTGCGGAGGGTAATCAAGTTTGCGCTTTCCCTTAGATTTTGCTCTGTATTTCCCGGTTGAGCTCCTTGCTGACGCTCGAAGAACATTTTTGCTCGCTGCCCCACTTGATTCTCTAAATTTTTGATTGATCCGGTGAAGTTCCGGATGTTCGATTCATTTGTAGAAACATATTTTGCAAAAACCTCTTCAAGCGGAGAGGGCTTTTGTTGCTGACATGGAAAACCGGGTAGATTAAAATTTAGAGGTGGAGTTAAGTTAAGAAGTTGATTAAGGGGGTTGATTAAGATTTCTAGGACGCTGAGCATTTCCTCGGTTTCTCCACAAGAAATTCAGATGGTTTCTATAACCCGCAATGTAGGTATTGTTGTTCGGAGCGGAGTTTGGGTTATAGGAAGGCTGAGGCGGAATTCCCATGTAGTGAACCTGCTCTTCAATTAAAACATTATTAGCCCAAGGAGGAGTGGCGGAGGAAGCAGGCATCTCCACCACTTGCTTTGTTAAGCGCTCAACTTGTAAAGCTAAATTAGAAGTATCGTCTATTTCAAAAATATCGTCTGACTTATTAGGCCGCGTTCGGGGCAAATTCCATTGATAAGCATTCATGGCCATTTCCTCAAAAAGCTCTTGAGCGCCCTCCAGTGTCTTTTTATTTAATGTACCCCCGGCGACTGCATCAATCATCTGCCTTGTTTGGAAATTCAAGCCATTATATAATATTTGCACTTGTTGCCAAGTAGGAAGTGCGTGGTGAGGGAATCTACGCAAAATCCTCTTGAAGCGCTCCCATGTGTCATAGAGAGTCTCCGAGTCGATTTGCATAAACGACGCAATATCTGTACGTATTTTGGTGGTCTTTGCACGTGGGAAATATTTAGTAAGAAAATTTTTCGCCATATCGGTCCATGTAGTGATGGACTCCTTATGAAGGGAACCCAGCCACTGCTCGACCTTAGACCGCAAAAAAAAAGGAAAAAGACATAATCGAATGGCATCATCGGTGACACCATTGATTTTGAAAGTGTCGCAAATTTCAAGAAAATTAGAAATATGACACTTTGGATCTTCGTCTGGCAGACTATCGAAGGCCACTGATTGTTGCACCATTTGTATGATGCTGGACTTGATCTCAAAGTTATTGTTTGCCACCGCGGGGCGAACAATACTTGACTGTGTGTCTTCCAGATTCGGCCTCGCATAATAGGACATGGTCCTTTGTTGGGCCTCATTAGGATTGGGCGCGTTAAGCTCCATATTTTCTAGGGTAGTGTCCCCGATCGACTCTTCGAATAATGAGTGTATATCCTGATCACGAGAACGAAGGCGCCGCAAAAGGGTTCGCTCGATCTCTGGATCAAAAGGAATATTTGAAGCGCTACCTCAGGTCATACACTAGAAAGAGAAAAAGGGGAAAGAAGAAAGAGAAAAGAGAAAATAGAGAATAATAAAATAAAAAGAAAGAAAGAGAAAAACTTGATTGTTATATATTTTTTTTCTTTTAGGCGGATTAAGTTAGTCTTGGACTTCCGGAGGTATACCCTGTGAAGGGTTCTTAGCAGTACTAGAAGATGAGATGGGAAGACAGCCCAAACGTCCCTTTCCAAGATTTAAATTACACCTTTAAGAATTTTGAAACTAGAGAAAGTAAAATAAAATAAAAAGAAACATGATAAAATTAATAGCTATCCTCTTTTCAAAATATCTACGCAAAAGTCCCCGGCAATGGCGCCAAAAAATTGATATAAGAAAAATCTACTTCTTAGGGATTTGGATTTATGAAAAAACGAAGAGATTGGTGATGTTTTCCAAAAATATATTCGATGAAGGCAAGTGTACCTTATCGTCTATAATATAAGATATTTTAGAAATACTAAGGTTGTATTCCTCGGGGCTTGTACTTTGAGGAGGCCACTATTATCTTATCTAATGATTTTTAAGGTTTTGTTTTACTTAACTAAAAAAGACAATTCACAAACTAAAGTAAGGTTTAGATGATGGTAAAAAGGACGAGTGCTCAATCTAAAATCACCTTGGAGTGAAAATAATCAAGAGAAGGTAAAAATAATTTTAATTCCATTTAAATAAACTTCTTGACTGTGGAGGTTCCTGAAGCTCGAACATGCCTCTCTCGAGAGAAATGCCCAACTAAGTTTAGGAAAAATCAACCGAACTCTCGTTATATAATTGATTAGCTAAAACTTGCTTTACGCTGTGAACCCCACTATTAGATTTGACTCAAATCCGGGAGATTTACATCATCCTCTCTCGAGGTGTGCATGCGACTCTCTTTAATCTTGAGTGATCAATTCATACTTTGAGCCTCTCTGCTAGCTAAGTATGAAAACTTAAGCGAAAACCATATATCGAAAATATGGTCTCACTAATTAAAAATCAAGAGTAAATCAAGTATTTACATAAACTGAAAAAGAGAGCATAGAAAATCATAACTTGATTATCTCATCCTAGGATCATTTCGATCGAGCACTAATGAGAATTAGTTAATCATAGTGGAGGGGAAAATGAGAGAAAAATAAAATTTCATGAAGAAAAGTTAACTAAAGTAGAAAGAGAAGTGAAGAAAAATAAACTAACTTTTATTGAAACTAAAAAATGATTACAAGCCTTTAGTAAGATTATAATGATAGAAAAGTAAAGGTTACAAACTTACACTAGACTATTGCTTGAAAGAAAACTAGAACATTGCTTAAAAGGAAGAGAGAGAGAGAGAGAGAGAGAGAGAACATGAAAAGGAAGAACATGAAAAAGCATGAAAATTGCAACTATCAGCTCTAGCAGCACCTCCCCCTCTCCAAAATTCCGAACCCTGGACTCAAGGAGACCTCTGCAATTTATAGGAAAAAATTTCAAGTTACATGCCCGTGGTCACGGGCGTGACTGTGGGGCGTGTAAGTACTGTTCATCTCAGCTGGGATTTCGGCATGGGGCTTGTGTGACGGCGCAACGGAAAAGGAAATTACACGCCCGTGACATTTGGGTCACGGGCGTGTACTTGGGCGACTTCATTTAATGCAGCATGGGCAATTGGCGGTGCGGCGGGACATAGAGATCATGCGGGAATGCAATGGTTGTGACATTGAGCGACACAGGCGTGACTTGGGTCAACTTCTCGACATCATCTCCACTTCTCGATGGCAGCACTGGGAGGATCTTTTAAGCTTACATGCCCTCGGTCACGGGCGTGACTGAGGGGCGTGTAAATAAACACGGGCATGACTTGTGGTGGACGAGCTCAAACCAGGGCGTGTAATGCAAATTTTTCCCAACTTGTCCCAAAATTCTGCAAAAATACAACTAAGCTAAATTTGAATCAAATTTCATAAAAGAACTTTTTATAAGCTAAAATTGATATGAAAAAGAAGATTTCATATTAAATAATTCCTAAAAGTTATACAAAAAAGTCATATAAAAACTACTTATCATGACCCGTGGAGGTGTGAAGCGGTGAAGGCGACCCGCATATTTATATTTTTACTCATTCCCACTTTAGTGTTAGTCCAAAGAAAACCCACCGTTAAACCCTTCCGACCTTAGAGATTTCAATCTCAAGTCTCTCTTCGAGCAAAACATACACCCCGTTGTGTTTTGCGTGAGATCGATACTCGTGGATTTATTCCCGTTTTATTATTTCTTGACAACGACTGGTTCACTGCCGTTCGCACCACAGTCTCGCTCCCGTCTATAGCGGTGTGTCGGGACGACACGTCAAGTTTTTGGTGCCGTTGTTGGGAAATATAGCATGTGTAATTTTTCATTTGGGGAAGTCAAGAGATCAAATTCTTTTCCATCGGTCTATAACATTTTCTTTTCATTTTAAGTTTCAGTTCTTTTATAATTTCATTTGCTTCCTTCAATCATCAGTTCTTCCTTATTTATGCTTGGAGTAATTTTGCATTTTTTTTTTATTTTTGCTCACCGATTTTCATTGAAGTGTGTGTGGTTCACCCTCCTTATCATGTATATACTCCATAAAATGTAAATGGTGTTAAATTTTTGAAGTGGAAGTGGAAAGGTGCTGGGCGGTCTGCAGATTGGAGACCGCAGAGACCGCGCGGTCTGCGCTAGTGCTCTGGTCGGTATTGTCTCAGGCGATCTGTTCTGGGCGGTCTGATCTGGGAGACCGCAAAGTATCCAGGCGGCTTGCGCGGGTTGTTTTGGCGACTTGTTCAAGTCGGCCATATGTTTAAGTAGGTCTGCCTTCTTGCACTGACTGGGCAGTCTGACTTGTTCTAGTCGGTCTGGGTTACTGAAGAAGTGTTTTGCTTTTGCAATAAAGATCGGTCGGTCTGTTTTGAGAGATCGCAGTAACCAGGCAGTCTGTATATAACCGTATGGTTTAATAAGGAGTTGTTGCCTTGCTGAGCTCAGGCGGTCTGTCTTGTGAGATCGCTCGCGATCTGATGGGCAGTTATTGTATCCCGGTTTGTGCGGTGATGACATCCGTCTACTTTCCTATAAATAGGGGTGCAGGGCCTGTCATTCATAACAAGAACAGTAAGAACCAAAGTTGGCTTGATTGTGCCGGTCTCATTCTGAGGTCGCGCAATTTGAGTTTTGCCTGACCGGTTTGTGTGTTCGCAGTTTAGCGGCTTGCAGTTCGCGGTCAGCATTCTCCCTTCTTCCAACTTTGAATAAACCAATCCGGCAGCGGTCTGTCTGGGCGGACTGTGCTTAGGTGTTCTTGGACTGTGCAGCGGACTCAGTTGATTAGGAGGTCTTAAGAGACCAGGCGGTCTTGAGTGCGGTCTGCAGCAGGAAGCAGTTTCTTCTTTAAGTGTGTGTAGCAGTTGAATAAGCAGCAAGTTAAGCGGTCTGTGGTTGCGGGCTGACAGGTGCTGTCTACTCTGTTCACGTGGTCTCAGGAGTTAACTGCACGGCTTGTCTGTTCGTGCGGTCTGGCGATCTTAATCTGTCAGGTCGTCGACAGCTTGTAGTTTTGAGTTTTGTGCTTCTCTCCTCCGTGATTCTTATGAATCATGTCTCGCCATGTATACCTCGAATTGTAAAGAGATAGTTAATACCAAAGCACTATTCGGTCTTCCCATTATCATTATGTTGCTATACTTGTGGAAAGTTTGTGAAGTGTTCTGCATTTTACTTCACCTCCAGACCTCAAATTTTTTAACATGGTATCAGAGGTAGGTTGCTGAGCAGTAATTGCTGTTACTTCTCTCGGGTTCCTCAAGATGGTTAGCAATCAGTGGAATAGCAATGGAAGGAGGATATGCTAGAGGTCTTGGTATTGAGCTCCTTACGCATACTAACTTTAAGAAGTGGAAGTATTGCATGGAGAGCTATCTTCTTGGCGAGGATTTGTGGGAAGTTGTAGGAGGAGAAGCAAGACAAGCTGTTATTCCTGCTGAAGGGAATGCTGAGCTCGTGAAGGCTTTGAAGAGAACGAATGCTAAGGTGGAGTTCACTCTCAAGAGAGCTATCATTCCGGAGCTGTTTGATCACATCATCGGATGTAGGTCAGCTGCTGAAATTTGGACAGCCTTGGATGGCTTATTCAATAAGAAGAATGTAGCTAGGCTAGAGTTCTTGGAGAATGAGTTGGCGAAAGCAACTCAGGGAGATTTGTCAATCTCAACGTTCTTCTTGAAGATGAAGAACCTTTGCGCAGAGATATCGACATTGGACCCGGATGATCCTATCTCAGAAGCTAAGCTGAAGAGGCATATAATCTGCGGCTTGCGGAGGGAGTATGTGGCCTTTGTTACTTCTGTTCAAGGCTGGGCCAATCAACCATCATTGCTGGAGCTGGAGAACTTACTTGCTTCGCAAGAGAGTTTGGCTAAGCAAATGGCAGGGATGTCAGTCTCTGGGGGAGAAGGCGAGGTTCTTTTCTCCGGCAAGAAGAAGAGATGAGACAAGAAGAAGAAGACATCTGGAGATGATGGCATGTCTACTTCATATCAGCAGGAGAGGAGCTATGCTCCTAAGCATGATGGGAAGAAGAAGGAAGGACCAATATGCTTCAGGTGCAACAAGCTTGGTCACTTCAAGAGAGACTGCCAAGTCAATCTTCAGCCAGGGCATGCTGCAGGAAAGAAGGAGGCTAGTTCCAATTCTGAAGGTAGTTGGGGTGGTGGAGGTGCATTCATGATGGGCACGTGTGTTCGGGCTATGACTTCCATCAACTATCAGGATGATTGGATAGTGGACTCTTGGTGTGGTCATCACCTCACCGGGGATGAGTCAAAGTTCTCCTCATTGCGGGCATATATAGGTATTGATGTTATCATTACAACTGATGATACTATACATGCAGTAGAGAAGGAGGGTGTGGTCTCTTTGAATGATGATAGAGGTACTCTTACTTTGAAGAGTGTCTATCATGTTCCGGGGATGAAGAAGAACCTCTTCTCAGTGACTATTGATGTGGATGCTGGCTATCACGTTCTGTTCGGTCCAACAGAAGTGAAATTTCTCTAAAATGTTTCATTCGTGAAAGCTGAGGTCACTCATGTAGGGAGACGGGTGAAGGACTTGTTTGTTCTTTCAACAAGTTCCTATGTTGATAAGACGAGGGCTAACGACAGCGCCGCTATCTGGCATGAACGACTTGGGCATGTTGGGATGGATAAGTTGAAGGCTATGGCGGGAAGAGGCCTGGTGAAAGGTCTGCCTAGCTTGTCATCTTTCGGAGATGGTCACATTTGTGCAGGTTGTCAGTTTAGTAAGGCTCAACGTCTTCCCTTTGACAAATCACAAAGCAGATGCAAAGCACCATTGGAGTGTATACATGGTGAACTGTTTGTACCTACCAACACTGCCAGTCTTGGAGGTAGCAGGTATATGCTGATTTTGGTTGATGACTTCACCAGATATACATGGGTATATTTTTTGAAGGAGAAGTCGGAGACGTTCGAGAGGTTTGTGGAGTTCAAGGAGTTGGTGGAAGGTCGGATCAACTTGCGGGTCAAAAGGTTCAGAACAGACAATGGAGGGGAGTTCACCTCCAAGGCGTTCTTTAACCTTTGCAGGAAGCATGGCATCCAAAGAGAGCTTTCTTGTGCTCACCTTCCACAACAGAACGGAGTTGCAGAACGCAAGATCTGTCATCTGAGGGAGACCTGCAAATGTTGGCTTCATGCCAAGAGTATCCCAAAGTCCTTATGGGCAGAGGGAATGTCTTGTGCGGTCTATGTTATCAACCGGATGCCTCTCAGTCCCATCAACATGAAAACCCCTCATGAGTTGATGTTCAAGGAGAAGCCAAGCGTGGAACACTTTCGAGTGTTTGGTTCTACCTGCTACGTGCATGTTCCGGATGCCCTTCGAACGAAGCTAGATGCAAAGGCAAGGAAACTAGTCTTCGTCAGTTATGATGACTGGAAGAAAGGGTGGAGATGCATGGATCCCGGCACACGGAGATATGTGGTCTCTAGGGATGTGGTATTTGACAAGCTGACGTCATACCAGGGTAGCTCTTCTATAGAGTTACAAGGAAGCAGGGTAGATGGTGGACCAGAGGAAGCTGCAAGGGAAGTTCTGGTGGAGTTGCCTGTCTCTCCAGGTGCTCCAGGTATTTCTAGCTCTGGGTCAGGTGCTTCAGGTTCTGGAAGTAGGGGGAGCGATGCTCCATGTTTACCTGAAAGAAGAGCTAAACCATAAACTGCAGTTGAGGAGGTGGTTCAGAGTCAAGCTCTGAGGAGGTCCAAGAGGATCAAAATCGGTATACGGGCAGAAACTTGGTGAGCTTTGTCTCATATTTCTTTGCACGTCCCCTGGATGAGAGAGATCCATATTGTTATGAAAATGCCATTGGAGTCAAGGAGTGGGAAGGAGCCATGGATGAAGAGATGGCTGCCCTCAGGAAGAATGAGACTTGGGACTTGGTGCCTAAGGATGAGGTAGTTACTCCGGTGACTTGCAAGCGGGTTTTCATACTGAAGAAGAAGGCTGATGGTAGTATTGAGCGGTACAAGCCTCGCCTTGTAGATAGAGGTTTCTCTCAGAAGCATGAGGAGGATTATGAAGAGACGTTTAGCCCTGTTGCCATGATGACTTCGGTCTAGGTGGTGATCGCATTGGCAGCTTGCCAAGGGTGGAAGATTTGGCAACTTGACGTGAAGAATGCTTTCTTATACGACGAGATTGACAAGGATATCTTTATGGATCAACCACCTGGTTTTGTATCCAAAGAGCACCCAAGATATGTTTGCAAGCTCAAGAAGGTTCTTTACGGCTTGAAGCAAGCGCCTTGGGCGTGGTACGGGAAGATCGCAGAATACCTCCAGTTCTGCTGATACTTTGCTTCTGATTCAGATTCAAGCTTATTCGTAAAGAAGACGGGGGGGGGGGGGGGGGGGGCTTCAGGTCTTGGTGCTGCTGTACGTTGACGATATGATTGTCACGGGGTGTAACATCCCCCAAACAGCTAGACTCCTAGAGTGGTTTTGTCATGACTAGGTCATGACAAAACCCCAGGAAGATTGATAAGACCACTTGGCCTTAGGAAAGAAGAAGAAAACCACCTTGGTCTGCAAATAGCAATTTCTAGTTAGCAAGCCTAGGATTGGATTTAGGGGCCCCACTTTGAACCTTGAGACCACCATAGCATCCCTAACCCATTAGGGGTCCTCTTGGAGCACCAAGGACCCATTGGGGTCAAATAAAGAGGCCAATTAGACCAAAGTCAACCCTAACCTTAAATTGGTAAACGTAGCATAATTAGGGTCAATTGGCCTCCACCATGCCAAATTGACCTTTTCCCTACCCTTATAAGGTTATTAGGGACCCAATGGACCAAAAACCCCCATCATGGGGCCACCAAATTGGCCAATTTGACCTAAGTCAACTCTAGCCCTATTTTGGTCAAATTGCCCTATTGTGGGTCAATTGGCCTCCACCTTGACAAATTGACCCTACCTATACCTTCCTAACCCTTAGGGGAGTGCAATGGGTCACCATCCACCCATTGGGGCCAACCCAAATGGTCAAATGGACCAAAGTCAACTCCCCCCTAAATTTAGGTCAAAATGACCTATTTTGATCTAATCAATCCCAATCTACTTGGGCTAAGCCCAATTGGAGTAGCCCATTAGTCTAGGAGGCTGAGAATTACTCAAAGAGCCATTCAATTTCTGTAAATGATGATTAGGAGAGAGAAACCCCATTTTCCCCAAAAATGGTGGAGAGAGAAAGAGAGAAATAATGGCCATTCATGGCTTGGGAGGCCAAAGGCTTCCTCTCTCACCTCCCATGGCTTGGTACTTTCCCCCTAATTAATTTGGAGGAGTTTAATAGCCAGGGCCGGCCACAAGGGGGCTGAATTTGGAGGATTTTCATGGTGGCTGAAAATAGCTTCAATGGCCATTCATGGAAAATTGAGGTTACACACCCCCTCTCCCTCAATTAAGCTCTCTATCATCTTCAAAAGACTGAGAGGAGTGAAACCCACAACATTCCAGAAGAAATCATGCATCCTAGTCTCAGATCGACATGGCATCCAAGCTCCAGGACGGCCATGGCCAACAAGAAAGCGGCAAGGAGCTAAACACCCAAACAGGTCCGATCCTCTTCTCCTCCCCTGGTGCTAGATCTTTTCATATTTTGGGGCTTGATCCGTGCACAATAGGGCTCGGGTTGTGTTTCCGAAAGAGTACATTTCTTACTCTTTTTCTTTCCTCCTCTAAAAACTAGATCCGACCACCTCTGGCCGGCCAACCACCCCTATCGCCGGCCACCACCTCAACGGAGGTGGTGGTGGCATTGGCCGGCCGGAAAGAGGCATAGGTGGCCGGGAAATCGCCATGCAAAGAAGCCCAGGATGGGCTATCACGAGCCGTCCAAAGATTAGGGATGATGATGGAGAGCCGTCAGATCTTTTATTTATTGTTTACGGTTAAATAGTTTGTTAGTCGAACGAAAGTTGGTCTGCTTTAGTCGAGCACTGTTATAATAAAAATTAGTCGAGCGCCGTTATTAGAGAAATTAGTCGAGCGCTGTTATTAGAGAAATTAGTCGAGCACTGTTTTAATAATATTAGTCGAACAAATTTTCAGTTCGTCGAATGAACTGATTTAGTCGAACGCAGTTAGTCATTAATTTAGTCGGGCGCAGATTATAAATTTATTAGTCGAACGAAATAATTCGTCGAACGCAGGTTGCTCTGTTTTCGTCGAGCGCTGTGCATTATTCGTCGAACGTAGATGTGTTCAGCGTTCGTCGAGCGCTGTTTTACTTTCGTTGAACACAGGTTCAGTTAATAATTAAAGGTTATATTAATTTTTGTCACACCCTTTTTGCTGTAGTTTATTTTAATTATTTAAAATACTAGATAACCTCTGATTAAAAGTGTCCAACACCAAAGTTGTAGCCCTTAGAGTCTACCTTAGTTTAAAATTTGTTTCAGCCCAAAAGGAGGACTGTAGCTCCATGTAGAGACAAAATGGTGGGAGTGGTCCCTAGGGTAGGGCAGTCACTCTTTCTTTCATATCTTTTTATTGGTAAATGCTATGGCCTTGATATTTAGAACCTAGACTAGTCTCTTGCACCCACACAACATACTACAAGATGGGATTTTTAGGAGACTCTTTTTCTAAGGTTTTTGAAATAATTTCATAAATCATCTAATAATTAATTAGTGGGTCAAAAGACCTCCAATGCCCTCCAAATTTTGGTGGGTGCATTTTAGGGTTATGTTATGTTTTAGGTAAAAATCTCAGCCCAATTGGGACTGTTTTGGTTGGGTAATTTGTAAACCCAAGTTAGGTCAAGTTGGGACAAAGTTAGAGCATGTTATTTATCTTGTAATTTTGTGGTCAAATCTCCTCACCATGAGATGGAACCTTGTCCACTGGTTTAGGATCACCTAAAGTATCCCCATGAGTGGTTTGGTGTGGTGTAGAGGTGATTAAGCCCTAGAACACTAGTTTTATTCCTAGGTGTGCATTTAGAACCTTGTGAAGGCCATGTGGTCAAAAGTCCCTGGATAATTATGAAACTTGATGGATAAGTTCATAGGATATAAATAAGACCTGGGTAATTTTATATGAATTTTGGGAGCAATTATTCCCTTTGAATTAGGTCATAATCCATTTAGAGAAATTTCTTATAAGAGATGATTACATGATCAAAATGGCTTGGATGATGATGAAACTTGGGTAGTGTCTATGTTATCATGATATACACCTTTGGTAATTTTTGTGTATTTAATTGAATGATTTAACCAGTACTTCATTCACAAGGCACCTATTTTGATTTAGACTTAAGAAAAATAATTGAGGGTCCAATACTCATTGTTAATTTGTGAAAATTGGTGATAGGACATTTCAGATCATTAGGAAGCTCTGTGAATTTTTATAGAATTTTTGAAGACGTAAATAAGTATGCTACTTCACAATTTATTTAATTTGAGGTTTTCTAAGAGTATTTATTTATGTAAGAAAATGATTCCCATAAATCCTGAAACTTAGTCAGTGGCCTTTTCTAATGAATACAAGAGTTTGGTAATTTTCGCAGAATTTTAGTATTGAGCTTTTTGGTGGTTCCTTCATAGAACTACAATTTTGGACAGATGTTAAATAATTAAATTAGAGGACAATTTCTTACTGTAAAAATATGATATACTATTTCTGATGTTATTTAGTCATCATTGATTTAGCATAATGTTTTGAGAGCTATATCATAAGAATTCCTTATACTTCATGTTCATTTTCAAACCTGGAAAATGTTTGGAGAAATTAAATTAAATAATAAATAATTAGGGAAAAATATGATTCTCTGGATTTAGTCTTATAACATCATAATAGACCTCCAGTAAATATCTTGAGTCAGTTGGATGAATATTTGGAGTACCTATACTTTTAAGCTTCATATAGTTAGTTTGGTCTGCGTTTAGTAAAACTGTGAAACTTAGGTTCTTAGTGACATACTAGGTGGTAATGGGGTGAAAATGGTGCACATGTGTTGGTTAAGTAGATAGGAGTCCACCCTGAGGAGTGTAGGTGATGAGAGTGCACATGGTGGGTTAAGGGTAAGGTTGTGCTTGGGGTTGACGAAGGATCGTCTTTTCCCTAGCGTGTCTTAAAGCACTTAGGTTTAACTCAAGTGAAATGATAAGAGGGGTGTTCTTACGGGTAGATACCAACAACACTAAGTGTCTTGAGAAAGGGAACCTTGGGGTGTCATCCCATTATAGTTCCTAGTACCGTAGCGAGCCCCTTATAGGGTAATCATCAGGAAGTCCAAGATTAACCATAAGTCGTAGGAGTAAGAAGTTGTTATACAAGATTATCATAATAATACTCTCACCCACACCCCATTATCACGGGAATATCAGTCAGTTTGGTATTACGAGCGGTAGGCTCGGTGGTTGTAGCAGTAGACTAATTAGTCCGGTGAGCTTGTGACTCAGTAAGGTTTGTGGGTACGGACGGGTTGGTCCGGAGAGCCGGTGGCTCGGAAGGTTATTGATGATGGGCAAGTTAGCCCGGGGAGCCTATGGCTCGGAGATAGATAGTAGATAATGTTTGCATGTGCACGAAGGTGGTGGGTCTTCGGTATTGGACGGTCGTTCACACCGACCTCAATACGTTGACTCAGCAAGTGTGGAATTTGCACTTAGCCATACAAGTCTAGTGGTCCAGCCAGTAAGAGTACGCAGATGCTCCGCGGTTTTGCGTTGAGGCGTACGATAGGTCTAGGTTAGGTAGTGTGAATGCCAACCTAGAGGTGGGCGAGGCCCAACCCACCGCTTCCGTTTGCCACTACGGGAGTATCCTGGGAGTCTTGCTAGCTCCAAAAAGGGGGAAATAAAGGTCTGTGCGCACAGAGTCGAAGTGTGTGAGTTGCACTTGTATGAACATAGCATAAACAACATACCTTGCATGTCATAGCATAAACATTGCATTTCAACCCCTACCCCTATCGTATAAATTGGAATGAGACTTTTTATACGATAGACCTTGCTAAACGACCCCTTGGTCTATAGGTTTGTATGGGCATTCCTATAAATCAATGGTTACTTTCATTTTATATACATGTCTTTACTTACTGCACTTTACTAATTCTTTACCTGCTATTACTATGCTCTTTTACTGCTTCGATTATGTACATATATACTTTAGTAGTGGTAGAACTCTTCCTGTAGATCATGCCCCGTCATCTGCTTTTTGATTATACCTCTTGTTGTCCTCCGCTTCATCCTTCCCGCTCGGTGCCTAGGAGTCCCCGGGGGAGGGGTGAGGGATTGGCTTAGTCTTTTTGACTAATGGTCGGTGGACCTTATCATTTTAGGAGACTGCGGCGACGGAGCAGCACCAGAGGCCGGTGCAGACGGAGGCATGCCAGTGCAGTACAGGAGCACAAAATTCAGGATCAGTGAGTGATTAGGAGTCAGCTTCCGCGTGTGATCTTGTAGTGAGTATATGATGTTCTGGGCATGAGCCCTTCCTTCTTCTTATTATTTTTATCTTTGTATTCAGTTATTATCATGTGGTCATTCAAATATATATATATATATATATATAGCATGTGATTGTGGACTTGAACTTATATTTGTTCGTTTATAATTTTCTTCATTGTGATCGATTTGGCCGGCAGGATCGGCGTTTTGTAGTGGCAATCTTCCCGAGTGAGGGTGTCACCGCAAAACGGCAGTTCTGGGCCTAAGACCCGGATGTTTGAAAAGAAAAAAAATGGGGTCTTACAAGTGGTATCAAAGGAAACCTCGATCCGAAGAAAAGAAGTCCACAAACCCTAGGCCACCTCGCGCGAGTTTTGTTTGTGGACAAACTAAGCAGTGGAAGCAATGGTGTGCCCATATGGGGAAATCACATGAAAAAGTCCGCTTTTAACTGAATCTTTTTAGCCAAATCTCTTTACGAGTGTCAAGTTTTCTTTTGTAGCCTGCGGCGAACCCTGCCCCCAGCAGGGAATACCTCCGGCTGCAAAGATCTCTTTAGATAGTCCTTTGGTCAATAAGTTAGACTCAACCCCACTAGGACACATGACTTACCATGACAATTTATACCAAGACCTAGTCTGAAATAGACCGTAGGTATAACTTTTGGTGAGGGTATGAGGATACCGCAAAGAGGCTAGAAAAAGAGAGATTGACACATAAGCAGAATGGTATGCGACTCATAGACTCAACCCTCGTATCTGTGACATGATTACATTAAGACGACCACCATGACAAACACCGAGGGTCGGATAAGAATTCAAGTGCAGAAGAGACCCGGTTGGGATTGGGTCACATGTGGACCTTGATAAGGTTGTCGTAGAAGGTACCTTGAAGAGTCTAAAGTATGGAGTATACCAACAAGTCTCAAGATAGAACCCCAAGTCTAAGGTTGTGTGCCCTAAGAATTGTTTGCATACTTAGGACGAATATAACTTGGTGATATTGAAGATACTCATCCCAAAATAGATAGTGGCTTATCTTTTGTTTATTGGGGCTTATCTTTTGTTTATTGAGGCTTACCTTTTGTTTATTGGGCAAATTAATGACTGACTTGGGTTTCCCTTGGATTTAATTTAGAAAGTGCTGCGTCGTGAACATAATGATTTTGAAGTTGATCATATTCGACGTTACTCGGGCAAGGATGAGATAGTATAAAAGTAGGTCTGGAATAATTATTTGAAGTATTACCAGGACAATGGATAAACATCGTTGATCAAATAACAACTTGACCTTGGTTGAATCATTGGAAATGTAAAGTCGCCAGGATTAATCACTTAAGGATGTCGATGTCCTAGTCTAGAAGTTGAGGACGGAAATTAGATCTTACAAGTTGTAGTTATATCCGACAGTTCTTGAGGTTTGGGGCATTCAGAAGTGATTAACTTATGGTTTGTTAAAAATCACACCTTATCATGGTAGAGAATCTTAATTACAATAATAGCCTTATTCCATGGGAGCTTTGATGATAAATAACCAGAGATCTTAGACGATGACTTATTGGATTTAGAATCTAGTGTTTGAGTTTACTATGATAAGACCGATCTAAGTTGATCTTACTTTATACCATTCGAAAGTGATCGAGACTAGCATATGTGTAAGTGATAGGAATTTGGTGAAATAAACGTGAAGATATTTTCTTGATGAAATTGACTTGTGAAAAATCTTAGGGTGTCAAAAGATTCTACCCGTATACCTTATGAATCAAACTCCACCTAGAAAGTGATTGGGAGTCATCTTCAAACATTGATACTAGTGTGGGTTTGTTAACATATGATCATAAGATCCATGTGTACACCCCCTTAAATTCTGAGGATAATTGGGACGCTTGATGATGCGATCAGTCCCACTAAATTATAAGAATCGTTTAAAATCATAAAGTTGAGTTGGTTGATGACTCGGGCATACTCATAAGAATAAGAAGCTAATTGTGTGGAGAAGTTTGTATAGAGTCGCTGCATACCCACATAGATGAGAAATATAGTCACCGGAAAAATGGTGTATTGCGGAATGTATATTTCCTCGAAATAAAGAAAGACATCGTAAGTTTTGTGATGCACGGTGAAGGCCAAGTGCAAAAGTATTTGGAGATCTACCACAGTCACTGCCCGTGTTAGAGTGGAGTTCGAGGACATAACTATGGATTTCACACACAGGTTACCACTCCGAACACAGTCCTATTTGGAACAACGAGGATAGATTAACCATGGTAGCTAGGTCCACCCCGGGCTGGAAGGACGCTCCCATTGGTGTTTGATGGGATTTGTTGAGCAGTTTGTCCGTTATCGTGGTGTGGCCAGGACGATCGTGTCGGATCGGGATGAACGGTTTATGTCCAAGAAGTGAAGATCAGTCCAGGCTCATCTGGGCTCTTGGCTGACGTTCAAGACAACTTTCCACCCTCAGAGGGACAGAGGCGCAAGATTCCACCATCTTGGACCCAGGATGAGGATTTAAGGAGACTCGACTCTGAATTCTTGAACGGTATAGATACCCAGGTGCGGCTGATTCGAGTTAGGATGTTGGAGGCCCAGAGCAGCCAGGTCAGGTATTATGATGCATGGTATCGTCAGGTAGAGTTCCAGGTTGGAGACCGAGTATTCCGGAAGATACGTTTGATGCAGGTAGGCTCGAGGGTTCGCTGGCGGAAGAAGCTCAGTATGAGATAGATGAGGCTCTACAGGATCCTGGAGTGGATCAGCCTATTGGCTTATAGACTAGAGTTGCCGCCGGAGTTAGCAGGATTGCACGACGTCTTCTATGTCGCCTCCTTTAGAAGAGTTCTACTACGACCGAAGCAACGAATTTCCACTATAGATGGCTCAGTATACTCCGCTCGATTGATTCACCTGGAGCCGGTCCGGATAGACGACACCGAGATGCGAGTCTTGTGGCGTAAGGAGGTCCCGCTGGTCAAGGTCCTGTGGAGAAATTATGGACAGGAGGAGCACACCTGAGAGCCACTAGAACTGGTGTGGCAGAGATAGTCGGTACTCTTCGAGTTAGGAATAACTTCAATTCTTAGGGGATGTTACGTTCAGTCACTCTCAGTGAAAAACCCCGCAAGCCTAACCTGAATTTCGAGGACGAAATTATTTTTTTTGTTTATTTGGATTTGTAACATCCCCCAAACAGCTAGACCCCTAGAAAGGTTTTGTCATGACTAGGTCATGACAAAACCCTAGGAAGCTTGAAGAGACCACTTGGCCTTAGGAAAGAAGAAGAAAACCACCTTGGTCTGCAAATAGCAATTTCCAGTTAGCAAGCCTAGAATTGGATTTAGGGGCCCCAATTTGAACCTTGACCCAACCATAGCATCCCTAACCCATTAGGGCTCCTCTTGGAGCACCAATGACCCATTGGGGTCAAATAAAGAGGCCAATTAGACCAAAGTCAACCCTAACCTTAAATTTGTCAAAGTAGCCTATTTAGGGTCAATTGGCCTCCACCATGCCAAATTGACCTTTTCCCTACCCTTATAAGGCTATTAGGGACCCAATGGACCAAAACCCCCCATCATGGGGCCACCAAATTGTCCAATTTGACCTAAGTCAACTCTATCCCTATTTTGGTCAAATTGCCCTATTGTGGGTCAATTGGCCTCCGCCTTGACAAATTGACCCTACCTAGACATTCCTAACTCTTAGGGGAGTGCAATGGGTCACTAGACACCCATTGGAGCCAATCCAAATGGTCAAATTGACCAAAGTCAACTCCCCCCTAAATTTAGGTCAAAATGACATATTTTGATCTAATCAAGCCCAATCTACTTGGGCTAAGCCCAATTGGAGTAGCCCATTAGTCTAGGAGGCTGAGAATTACTCAAAGAGCCATCCAATTTCTATAAATGATGATTAGGAGAGAGAAACCCCATTTTCCCCAAAAATGGTGGAGAGAGAAAGAGAGAAATAATGGCCATTCATGGCTTGGGAGGCCAAAGGCTTCCTCTCTTCACCTCCCATGGATTGGTACTTTCCCCCTAATTAATTTGGAGGAGTTTAATAGCCAGGGCCGGCCACAAGGGGGCTGAATTTGGAGGATTTTCATGGTGGCCGAAAATAGCTTGAATGGCCATTAATGGAAAATGGAGGTTACACACTCCCTCTCCCTCAATTAAGCTCTCTATCATCTTCAAAAGACTGAGAGGAGTGAAACCCCCAACATTCCAGAAGAAATCGTGCATCCTAGTCTCAGATCGGCATGGCATCCAAGCTCCAGGACGGCCATGGCCAACAAGAAAGCGGCAAGGAGCTAAGCACCCAAACAGGTCCGATCCTCTTCTCCTCCCCTGGTGCTAGATCTTTTCATATTTTGGGGCTTGATCCGTGCACAATAGGTCTCAGATTGTGTTTCCGAAAGAGTTTGTTTTGTACTCTTTTTTTCCTCCTCTAAAAACCAGATCCGACCACCACCGGCCGGCCAACCACCCCTATCGCCGGCCACCACCTCAACGGAGGTGGTGGTGGCATTGGCCGGCCGGAAAGAGGCGTAGGTGGCCGGGAAATCACCCCGCAAAGAAGCCCAGGACGGGATGTCGCGAGCCGTCCAAAGATTGGGGACGATAATGGAGAGGCGTCAGATCTTTTATTTATTGTTTACGGTTAAATATTTTATTAATCGAACGAAATAATTCGTCGAACGAAAGTTGGTCTGCTTTAGTCGAGCACTATTATAATAGAAATTAGTCAAGCGCCGTTATTATAGAAATTAGTTGAGCACTGTTATTAGAGAAATTAGTCGAGCGCTGTTTTAATAATATTAGTCGATCGAATTTTCAGTTCGTCGAACGAACTGATTTAGTCGAACGCAGTTAGTCATTAATTTAGTCGGGCGCAGATTATAAATTTATTAGTCGAACAAAATAATTCGTCTAACGCAGGTTGCTCTATTTTCATCGAGCGCTGTGCATTATTCGTCGAACGTAGATGTGTTCAGCGTTCGTCGAGTGCTGTTTTACTTTCGTCGAACACAGGTTCAGTTAATAATTAAAGGCTATATTAATTTCTGTCACACCCTTTCTGCTGTAGTTTATTTTAATTATTAAAAATACTAGATAACCTCTGATTAAAAAGTGTCTAACACCAAAGTTGTAGACCTTATGGTCTACCTTAGTTTAAAATTTGTTTCAGCCCAAAAGGAGTACTGTAGCTCCCTGTAGAGACAAAATGGTGGGACTGGTCCCTAGGGTAGGGCAGTCACCCTTTCTTTCAAATATATTTATTGGTAGATGCCATGGCCTTGATATTTAAAACCTAGACTAGTCTCTTGCACCCACACAACATACTAAAAGATGAGATTTTTAGGAGAACCTTTTCTAAGGTTTTTGAAATAATTTCATAAATTATCTAATAGTTAATTAGTGGGTCAAAAGACCTCCAATGCCCTCCAAATTTTGGTGGGTGCTTTTAGTGTTAAGTTATGTTTCAGGTAAAAATCTCAGCCCAATTGGGACTGTTTTGGTTGGGTAATTTGTAAACCCAAGTTAGGTCAAGTTGGGACAAAGTTAGGGCATGGTTTTTATCTTGGAATTTTGTGGTCAAATCTCCTCACCATGAGATGGAACCTTGTCCACTGGTTTAGGATCACCTAAAGTATCCCCATGAGTGGTTTGGGGTGGTGTAGAGGTGATTAAGCCCTAGAACACTAGTTTTATTCCTAGGTGTGCATTTAGAACCTTGTGAAGGCCATGTGGTCAAAAGTTTCTGGATGGTTATGAAACTTGGTGGATAAGTTCATAGGATATAAATAGGCCCTGGTTAATTTTATAAGAATTTTGGGAGCAATTATTCCCTTTGAATTAGGTCATAATCCCTTTAGAGAAATTTCTTATAAGAGATGATTACAGGATCAAAATTCCTTGGATGATGATGAAACTTGGGTAGTGTCTATGTTATCATGATATACACCTTTGGTAATTTTTGTGTATTTAATTGAATGATTTAACCAGTACTTCATTCACAAGACACCTATTTTTATTGAGACTTAAGAAAAATAATCGAGGGTCCAATACTCATTGATAAATAGTGCAAATTGGTGATAGGACATTTCAGAGCATTAGGAAGCTCTGTGAATTTTATAGAATTTTTGAAGACTTAAATAAGTAGGCTACTTCACAATTTATTTAATTTTAGGTTTTCTGAAAGTATTTATTTAAGTAAGAAATGATTCCCTTAAATCATGAAACTTAGTCAGTGGCCTTTTCTGATTAATACTAGAGTTTGGTAATTTTCGCAGAATTTTAGTGTTGAGCTTTTTGGTGGTTCCTTCATAAAACTACAATTTTGGACAGATGTTAAATAATTAAATTAGAGGATAATTTCTTACTGTAAAAATATGATATGTTGTTTCTGATGTTATTTAGTCATCATAGATTCATCATAATTTTTTGAGAGCTATATCATAAGAATTTCTTATACTTCATGTTCATTTTCAGACCTGGCAAATATTTGGAGAAATTAAATTAAATACTAAATTATTAGGGAAAAATATGATTCTCTGGATTTAGTCTTATAATATCATAATACACCTCCAGTAAATATCTTGAGTCAGTTGGATGAATATTTGGAGTACCTCTACTTTTAGGCTTCATATAGTTAGTTTGGTCTGCGTTTAGTAAAACTGTGAAACTTAGGTTCTTAGTGACATACTAGGTGGTAATGGGGTGAAAATGGTGCACATGGGTTGGTTAAGTAGATAGGAGTCCACCCTGAGGAGTGTAGGTGATGAGAGTGCACATGGTGGGTTAAGGGTAAGGTTGTGCTTGGGGTTGACGAAGGATCGTCTTTTCCCTAGCGGGTCTTAAAGCATTTAGGTTTTACTCAAGTGAAATGATAATAGGGGTGTTCTTACGGGTAGATACCAACAACACCAAGGGCGGATCTAAGGGGGGGCCGGCGGGGGCCCGGGCCCCCCCCAAGAATTTTGCAAAATTATTAGTAGATTTGGATTCCTCTCGTCGAGCCAATGAATTTTGACTACTTACACGTAAAAAACGGTGTCCGGATGAGGGAGAAATATCTCCGAGAAGATGGAGATTTTAAATTTTTTTCTTACGAGAGGAAAACTATGCTTGGCCCCCCTTCTACGAAGCCGCTGCCATTTTGATCTTGCAGCGGCCTTTACGCCAGTAAACAAGCACAAAAACATTTCCGTCGTCAACAGCAAGAACGTCAACACCTCCCAGCATGACCGACATGTCCGTTCACTGCATCTGCCATCTCCTGCGCCTCCACGATCCTTATCGTCGTCGACGAAGACATCCATTTGGTAAACGACGCACTTGTCAAGGGAAAGCAACAACGCACGTCATTTTGTTTTCAACATGTCGTTGTCCTGTCGTCCCCAGCCACAGCTGAAGCCTCCATCAATCTCCCCTTTCGACGCCCAGCGACTCCTGCTCGCTACTCACGAGATCTTTGCTGATCGAATCTGCTCAATCACTCGCGTGTGCCGTTCTTGCTGACCACATGGGGAAGAGCGGTCATTTCTTCATGAGCTCTGTTGCAGCCTTGCAGGATTCGCAGAAATCCGGCTCCTTTACTACTTCACCTCACGTAAAAACTCATTTATATTGATTTTTTTGTTGATTTCTCTATGCTCAATTTTTTTATTGTAACAAATTCATTGTTGTTTGCTCAATTTTTTTCATTGTAATTGTAATTTGTGTATTGAAATAACATCTATATGATTGTTTGTCTCATTTTTGTTTATTAAAAATAGAGAGTTTTTTTTATCAAAAATGTATTTTTATATTTAATACATTACAAACAACAACAACACTTAAGCCTTTATCCCACTATAGAATGGTCGGCTATATGGATCATTTGACGCATTGTGCCCTATCTTTAGTCATAATCTCACTAATGCCTAAGTACATCATGTCTTTGCTTATAGTTTCATTCCAAGTCTTTATTGGTCTACCCCTCCCTCGTTTAACATGCATAGTGACTAGACTCTCACAATGCCTAACAAGTGTCTCTAATGATCTCCTTTGTACGTGTCCAAACCACCTTAGTCGAGCTTCTCGCATCTTCTCTGCAATTGGTGCTAATCCTGTCTTATCCCTGATACATTCATTCCTAATTTTATCCAGTCTTGTGTGTCCACACATCCACCTAAGCATTCTTATCTCCGCAACTCCCATTTTTTGCTCATGTACACAATTCACTGTTAAACACTGAGAACCATAGAGCATCGCTGGTCTAATTGCAGTACGATAAAACTTGCCTTTAATTTTTAATGGTACTTTACGATCACATAAGATCCCTAACGCGCCTCTCCACTTCAACCAACCCGATTGGATTTTATATTTAATACATTATATTAAAAAAAAATTGCTTCACCTTTTGATTGGGCCCCCCCTAGTCGAAGTTCCTGGATCCGCCCCTGAACAACACTAAGTGTCTTGAGAAAGGGAACCTTGGGGTGTCATTCCATTACAGTTCCTAGTACCGTAGCGAGCCCCTCACAGGGTAATCCTCGGGAAGTCCAAGATTAACCATAAGTCGTAGGAGTAAGAAGTTGTTATACAAGATTAACATAATAATACTCTCACCCACACCCCATTATCACGGGAATATCAGTCGGTTTGGTCTTACGAGCGGTATGCTCGGTGGTTGTAGCAGTAGACTAATTAGTCTGGTGAGCTTGTGACTCAGTAAGGTTTGTGGGTACGGACGGGTTGGTCCGGCGTGCCGGTGGCTCGGAAGGTTATTGATGATGGGCAAGTTAGCCCAGGGATCCTATGGCTCAGAGATAGATAGTAGATAATGTTTGCATGTGCACGAAGGTGGTGGGTCTTCAGTATTGGACGGTTGTTCACACCGGTGTCAATACGTTGACTCGGCAAGTGTGGAATTTGCACTTAGCCATAAAAGTCTGGTGGTCCAGCCAGTAAGAGTACGTAGATGCTCCGCGGTTTTGCGTTGAGGAGTACGATAGGTCTAGGTTAGGTAGTGTGAATACCAACCTAGAGGTGGGTGAGGCCCAACCCACCGCTTTCGTTTGCCACTACGGGAGTATCCTGGGAGTCTTGCTAGCTCCAAAAAGGGGGAACTAAAGGTCTGTGCGCGCAGAGTCGAAGTGTGTGAGTTGCACTTGTATGAACATAGCATAAACAACATACCTTGCATGTCATAGCATAAACATTGCATTTCAACCCCTACCCCTATCGTATAAATTGTAATGAGACTTTTTATACGATAGGCCTTGCTAATCGACCCCTTGGTCTATATGTTTGTATGGGCATTCCTATTAATCAATGGTTACTTTCATTTTATATACATGTCTTTACTTACTGCACTTTACTTATTCTTTACCTGCTCTTACAATGCTCTTTTACTGCTTTGATTATGTACATATATACTTGAGTAGTGGTTGAACTCTTCTTGTAGATCATGCCCCGTCATCTGCTTTTTGATTATACCCCTTGTTGTCCTCCGCTTCATCCTTCCCGCTCGGTGCCTAGGAGTCACCGGGGGAGGGGTGGGGGATTGGCTTAGTATTTTTGACTAACGGTCGGTGGACCTTATCATTTTAGGAGACCGCGGCGACGGAGCAGCACCAGAGGCCGGTGCAGATAGAGGTAGGACAGTGCAGTACAGGAGCACATGATTCAGGATCAGTGAGTGATTAGGAGTTTGCTTCCGCGAGTGATCTTGTAGTGAGGATATGACGTACTGGGCATGATCCCTTCCTTCTTCTTTATTATTGTAACCCTTGTTATCTTTTTGTTCAGTTATATCATGTGGACATTTTTATATTTTTCATGTTGATTCTGTGGACTTGCCTTCTTTAATGCACTTTTCTTTGTGATTGATTTGGCTGGCAGGATCTGTGTTTTGTAGTAGCGACCTTTCCGAGTGAAGGTGTCACCGCAAAACGATGGTTCTGGGCCTAAGACCCTGTGTTTGGAATGAAAAAAGGGGTCTTACACGGGGAATTCTGAAGTGGAGGTAGCTAGGCTTCGTGCTGAGCTAGCTATCAGATTCGAGATGAAGGATTTGGGTGAGCTCCACCATTTCCTTGGGCTCAAAGTGGAGAGGAAAGAGAGCGGTATGCTTGTTTCTCAAAAAGGCTATGCGGATTGAATTGTGAAGAGGTTCGGCATGGAAGGAGGGAAGAGCAGCTCTACTCCTCTGGAGGTTGGAGTTCATCTTCGACGAGATGAAGGGAAGGTTCTTACCGATCCTTTGGTGTTCCGGGCTTTGGTTGGGAGTCTGATATACTTGACGATCACGAGTCTAGATATTGCTTATGCAGTTGGCAGGGTGAGTCGGTTTATGGAAGAGCCTCAGAAGCCTCATCTTGTGGCGGCTAGGAGTATCTTGAAGTATATCAAATCCACCTCGGATTTGGGTCTCTTCTACGGGAGAGATTCGGGCATTTTCTTGCACGGGTACATGTATGTTGATTATGGAGGAGACTCAGATGATCGGAGGTCGACGTCTGGATATGTCTTTATGACAGGCTCTACAGCTATATCATGGTGCAGCAAGAAGTAGGATTCTGTTTCGGTCTCTACCACAGAAGCGGAGTACAAAGCTTCGGCTTTGGCAGCTCAGGAAGCCATCTGGCTTAGGAGGCTTATGCAAGACATTCATAGGGAGGTGCGATGTCCTACTCTGCTACGTGGTGACAATGAGAGTGCTCTCAAACTGGTGAACAATCCAGTTTGTCACACACGTACGAAGCACATAGAGATTCATCACCATTTTGTTTGTGAGAAGGTGTTGGAGGGATCTCTGACTGTGGAGCATGTGCAGAGCAAGGATAATGTTGCTGACATATTTACTAAGCCGTTGTCGAAGGGACCATTTGGTCGGTTGCGGAGTTTGCTTGGGCTGACTTCCACTTCCCACTTCAAGGGGGAGTGCTAAATTTTTGAAGTGGATGTGGAAAGGTGATGGGCGGTCTGCAGATTGGAGACCGCAGAGACTGCGCGGTCTGCGCTGGTGCTCTGTCTAGTTTTGTCTCAGGTGATCTGTTCTGTGCGGTCTGATCCAGGAGACCGCAAAGTATCTGGGCGGCTTGCGCGAGTTGTTTTGGCGACTTGTTCAAGTCGGCCAGATGTTCAAGTAGGTCTGGCTTCTTGCAGTGACCGGGCGGTCTGACTTGTTCTAGTCGGTCTGGGTTACTGAAGAAGTGTTTTGCTTTTGCAATAAAGACCGGTCGGTCTGTTTCGGGAGATCGCAGTAACTGGACGGTCTGTATAAAATCATATAGTTTAATAAGGAGTTGTTGCCTTGCTGAGCTCGGGCGGTCTGTCTTGTGAGATCGCTCGCGATCTGATGGGCGGTTATTGTATCCCAGTTTGTGCGGTGACGACATCCATCTACTTGCCTATAAATAGGGGTGCAGGGCCCGTCCTTCATAATAAGAATTGTAAGAACCAAAGTTGGCTTGATTGTGCCGGTCTCATTCTGAAGTCGCGCGGTTTGAGTTTTGTCTGACCGGTTTGTGTGTTCGCAGGTTAGCGGCTTGCAGTTCGCGGTCAGCATTCTCCCTTCTTCCAGCTTTGAATAAACCAGTCCGACAGCGGTCTGTCTGGGTGGACTGTGTTTAGGTGTTCTTGGACTGTGCAGCAGAATCAGTTGATCAGGCGGTCTTAAGAGACCAGACGGTCTTGAGTGCGGTCTGCAGCAGGAAGCAGTTTCTTCTTCAAGTGTTTGCAGCAGTTGAATAAGCAGAAGGTCGAGCGGTCAGTGGTTGCGGGCTGACAGGTGCGATCTGCTCTGTTCGCGCGGTCTCGGGAGTTAACCACATGGCTTGTCTGTTCGTGCGGTCTGGCGATCTCAATCTGTCAGGTCGTCGACAGCTTGTAGTTTTGTGTTTTGTGCTTCTCTTCTCTGTGATTCTTATGAATCATGTCTCGTCATGTATACCTCGAATTGTAAAGAGATAGTTAATACCAAAGCACTATTCGGTCTTCCCATTGTCATGGTGTTGCTATACTTGTGGAAAGTTTGTGAAGTGTTCCACATTTTACTTCACCTCCATACCTCAAATTTTTTAACAAATGGCGTGGGAGTATTTATCATGGGAGTGAGGTGTACGAGAAAGGGAATTATAGTGCATACACTAATGGAACCGCACAGTGGGCACTACCACAATCTGAAGCCTGGACCCCTTCAATGTCCAAGCCTTTGGGTGTGCGGTGTCTATTTTGTCAAGGCACCGATCATGTGGTGAAGGATTGCAAACGATGGAAATCGCAATTGGAAGAGAAGAGAGGCTTGTGCTTATGACCTTCACTCCTTTTTTCCTTTTTGTGCATCCTCTTCAGTCATCGACGATTTAGCTGTTCGACCCCCAACTCCCCTTGGGAGTTTACTAAAAACCTTGACGAGTGGACCCATCGATCACTATAATGGCACTGTAGTGAGCTCATGTCATCCTACTCCCTCACCTCATTGTGAATCAACCACAGTAGATCTGGGTGCTAAGCCCAAAATTAATTCTATTCCTTCTTTGAAATCCGGTAAGTTTAATCTTTAGATGCTTTGCTTGAGTTGGCATTGCAGGATGATCTTGATGAGGATTTGCCCCCTCTAATTTGCACTAATTGTGGGAGGCAAGGGCATATTGATGTAGTGTGCTAAATGAGTAAACCAGCTCGATTTAACATGAGTTTGGGCTTTGATCATATTTATTTCAGTGCGCCTCCATCTAGTACATCTTGTGCAATGGAGCAAACTAAAAATGTGAGATCCCCCAAACTTTATTCCTTTGAGTGGGATTTGCACATGAAAGCACATTCCACTATCCCTTTGGGCATGCATGAAGAAGCAACCAATGGTGAAGAGGGATCCCCCTCTTTACTTGTGGAAGCCCCTTCATGCCCCACCTTTAGTACTTTGGGTTCCTCCTTTGAACCATCCTCTGCTGCCACTCTCACAATTTTTGCTTCCACAATGCCTATCTTGGAAACCACCCGATTGCAAGATTGCCCTGCTCTATCAGGTGAGGTGCAAGAAGAAGCAGCCACCATTGAAGAGGCACCCTCCTCTTCACTTGTGGAAGCCCCCTCTTGCACCACCCCTGATCAGTATGCTCCTGTAATGGGGGAAGTTTCTTCCACCCCTCCCCCCTTGATGTTATCGCGATAGAATCACTAGCTGGGGAGAATCTAATTTGTGATAACATCCCCATTTGTATTCTGGAGGACGATGATATGGATCCACCTTCTCCCGCGACTACCGCTTTTATTGATTCTTCTCGTTCTTCTTCTGATTTGTTTCTTGAACTCTCTTCTTTCAACCCTAAAATTGCTGAATTAATTCTTCCTATTTTTCCTCCTGATGCATTTGATGGTATTTCTCGTATCCCCCTATAGGACTATGAGTTTATGGACCCATTTTTGGGTGACCTTGAGAAGCAATCTTGGCAAGGAAAGCATATGGCAGTGACATAACACATTGCTTATTCCACTTCATCGTCACTGCTTGTGCTTCACCTGAAAGATTGGGTGCAGGGAGGCAAGAGATTTTTCATTGATGCTGATGGTTGGAGGAGATGAAGAAGATGAAGAAGGAGCAGACTTGGAGATGGAGGATTACCATCCCTCCTATCCACCCCGACTGCTTGGTCTCTGAACCCTTTTCTTTTATTTTTAGTTAATATTTCAAATCAGCTTATAGCTGATCTCTTCCAACACTTGGATATTCTAAGATAATTAGGGAGTAGGAATAGCTTTATGTTGTGAACTTAAGTAGTATTTGAAAGCGCATAGTGTGCCTCTGAGAATCCTCTAGAGGGGGGGGGGGGGTGAATAGAGATTTAAATCTTTTTATATCTTAACTATGTCAACAATAAAACTAACTAAGGAATTCTGCACACAAACAAAACACATGCAGAATAAATATTGCTGAAAGTAAATGTGCAGAAAAGATAAACGGGACAACACAGAAAAGCACACCACAGACACAAGGAATTTTTATAGAGGTTCCCCAAAATGTGGGTACTCCCCTCTTCTACCACCTGGTAGGCAAGCACACCTATGCCTGAGTCTTTTGATAAGGAGACACTTGAACCAAAGATCTTTTGATAAGAGATCTTGAACCACATATATTTTGATAAGGAGATCTTGAACCACAGATCTTTTGATAAGGAGATCTTGAACCACAGATCTTTTGATTAGGAGATCTTGAACCACTGAATCCTTTGGAATAGGGAATCTAAAAACTCTTCTACAGATGAAGGAAAGGTGAAGGAAAGGAGGAAGAAGTACAGAGAAGAATTCTGCAATCAGAATTATGTTGAAGCCTTCTGCTTCAGTCTTCTCTTTTTTGGATCTGCTAAAGATGAACCCCTGCTTTTGATATAGATGATTTGCAGAGGTTATGAGCTTCATATCCTATCTCTTTCTTCTATTAAAATCTAGCTGCTATATGATATGTGATGAAGAGCAGCCTTCTATTTTTCACTGTATTGAGAGAGAGCAGTATTTGTTCTTTACTGTCTTGTAGGGTTCAGGAGGAAGACGAAGAAAAGAACCCTAATCGACAGAATACAGAATATGTGTTCAATGCCCTAATTTCTTCTCTCTGATCTTTTTATTTATTGTCCAACCATTAATTTGAATTCATTTCCTTTTTAAGAGTGCTGAAAAGGTATTGTCCTAGACACATTCTCTTCCTTTCCTCATTTGTTCTCGACCCGTTCACCAGTTGTATTCATCCTTTCCAAGAAAGCTTTTGTTGGCTTCTTTATTTCTCCTTTCTATTCTAGGCAATAAATGAGTCATTGTAGAATGGTCTTCAGTATTGTTGGGCTTGAGAGAGAGTTCCAAAATGACAACTGAAAAGGTTTCCTTTTCAGACTGTATTTGATGTTGCGTCGATTTCTCTTTCACTCTTATCGACGCACCTTCGAGTTCTTGTAGAAGTAGCTTCGAATTCATTCTTGCTCTGAGTGAACTCTGTTGTTGATGTTGCTTCGATTGCTTATCGACGTAAAAGTCAAGTTGAAGGCTTGGATCTGAACTTCATCATCTACGTCAAATTATAGTTGGTGTTGCGTCGACCTTAGATGGCTTCGACAGATTCTTTCTTCTGCATTGAGTTGAATTCAAAGCTACGTCGACTTCTAACCATACTTCGATATGTTCATTTCCTCTAACGATATCCTTTCGACGTAGCGTCGACTTGATCTACTTCGACTGAAATTTGAGTTGCTTGGACTTCTAGTCTAAGTTGCGTCGACATGAAGTCGAGATTACGTCAAATACCATTCGACGCAATTGTTAACTTAACCCAAATTCTGCTTGTCTTGTCACACTAAGTTGAGTGAGATATCCTAAGACATCTAATGACCAAATTACCCTCTCTATACAATGGGTAATTAAACCTAAGAGATAAAATCACTTTAGATAATTTGTTAAGTTAAATCCAAGGGGTTTTCCCAACAATCTCACCCTATTTATCTTAACAAATTTTACAGATTGTTTAAAGTGATTTTACAAATTCCTATTATGTAAATAAAAATACAAACAAGACAATATGGATAATAGAATATGACAGACTGAAGTCAAAAGCTATTCCATTCATTTGTCAAGAAATTATATATTGATCTCCACAGCTGTTTGTTTCCAGAAAGTATAATGGTTACAGAATACCTGAGCTTCATTTCTCCTTCTCAGGAGTTTTTCTTTTTCTTGAGAAAACTTTTGGAATGTTCCTTGGGGCAATCTGCAGAGGCTCATCATCTTCAGGGGACATTACTGCTTCTTCAACAACATTGTCTTTGAGAAGCTCCCCCTGAATTTGTGCATTCAGCTCAGCAATATCAGCAGCATCCTTAGCAATCTTTGCCACCTCATCCAGTAATTCTTCTGCATGGTGCTCCCCCTGGACCACTGCTATATCTATGATAGGTAAAATTTAAGATAAATTATTTTCTCTAAATTCTACGAACTATAGGCAAGAGCACCTATCGTTCATAGCATATGATATTTAAAAATAAATATCAAGTGTCGTATTCCACGGGTCTGTTGATTACTTCTACTCACGCAAATTAATATTATTTTATCTAAAATAAGAAATGGTTTAATAAAAGGAATATTCAAAAGAAAAGAAACATTTGATCGAGAATCCTTCTTAAGTAAAATATTTCGTAAGTTTAAAATTCATAAGAAATTTATTTAGACAAACTTGACCATGGAGGTTCCCATAATATGATAGAGCCTCTCTCGAGAGAACTACCACCTAACCTTAGGTTGATCGATTAAGACCCCTCGGCCAATCGAAACCCCTAAGCTTGCTTTATGCGGTGAGCCCCACTATTGGACATGACTCCAATCCAGAAGATTTGTGTCACCCTCTCTCGAGGAATGCATGCAACTCTTTCTACCGATGAGCGATCTACATGTATTTACTGATCTCTCGATCAACTAAAATACGGATCCAACTTGATTATCATACCCTGTAAATATGAAATCAAATCATTGCAAATCAACGATAAATCATAGTTTCCAAACAAAACTATGAAGAAGAGATTACAAAATAACACTACTTAAGAATTCATCCGATCAATTGTTATAAAATTAGCTAAACATGATTAAAGGAAATATGATTTTATAACTATGAAAGGAGAACTACAATTGCTGGAAAGGGAAATCTAAACTACGAATTGAAATTACAAAGCATAAAGTAAAATTGCATAAAAGGAGAAAATACAATAAAATGCAGAAAATCTAATCTAAAAATGAACCAATTTAAGCATGGATCGGATTTCCAGCTTCATGGCAGCAACAGGAATTTATAGGCAAAAATTTTGGAAGTCATGCCCCTAGGTCACACCCGTGACCTAGGGCGTGTAATGTACGGAACTGGCGTCTTGAAAGCCTGGGAACGTTGAGAGCAAAATCGCCAAATTTCATCAATTTGTAGTTCACGGCCCTGGTCACGCCCATGACCATGGGCGTGTCTTGACCGAGACAGAGAACAGCTGAAAATGGCAGGAACGAGAGTAATTCTGGCAGTTGCGGGAGAAGTCACGCACTGGGTCATGCCAGTGGCCTGAAGGTCACACCCGTGATAGGGGGCGTGTAAGCTGGAAACATAATGCGGCAGAAACTGTTTGTATTGAATGCTTGTCAGGTGAGTCACACCGGTGGCCTGAAGGTCACGCTCGTGGCCTAAGGGTCACGCCCGTGACAGGGGGGCGTGTAATAATAAATCTACATGGTTGTCTTTTCCGGAAGCTGGAGGCTGAACATTGCCGTGACACTGGTCACGCCCATGACATGGGGGAGGTGTAAGCTTGAACATGGTCGTGTATGACTAAACATGGTCGTGTACAGCTGAACATGGCTGTGTATGACTAAACATGGCCGTGTACAGGTGAACATGGTTGTGTAGAGCTGAACATGGTCGTGACTCGGAGTCACGCCCGTGCCAGGGGGCGTGTATTGAAGAAATTTGCAGATTTGTTCAATAATTTTTCCTGAACACGGCTGTGTGCTTGAATTTGCTACTAGCAGACACAGATTACCTGAAAATACAAAACAAAGTAAATTAGATATATATTAAACTAAAATTATACAAAAACTAATTAATTACTACTAAAATATTATATAAAAATAACTATAAATAATGTACTATCAAATACCCCCATACTTAATCTTTTGATATTCCAGAGCAAAACTAATTTATCAGTATGAGAAGAATTTACAAGACATTTCCTAGAAGATTTACCTCCAATTATGTACTCCAAATTTTATAAGACTCATATCAAAATAAGTTAAGAAATTAAAATTCAGATTTATAAGAAATAATTCATAATTCATAAATTGAAATGAGTAGAATACATATTAGTTTTGAAATTCTCTAACTAAATCTTCATAAACAAAATTGCATTGAATTAAGTAAAATAATCCAAGATTAAAATTATAGAAACTTTAAACATTATGAGAAACTTTTAGAAAACTTCAAAATATTAACTATGCTCTCTCAAAAATATCTTGGATAACAAATAAACTTGGCTAAATGTGGTAAAATTGGCATTTAAAAAGTTACTTTGTGTAAAGGAAATGATGAATTTTATCCTCTCATTTCCATCTTTTTTAAATTCCTTCTTCTTTTTATATCCCAAATGTTTATGTTTAGGAGTGATGAATTTTATCCTCTCATCTCCATGCCATATAATCTTTTATAAATTTGGGTGCATATGTTTAGGAAGGATGAATTTTATCCTCTCATTCCATGACATATGATCTTTTCAAACTCATTTTTTCTTTTTATGCCAAATAAAGGGTTAAACAAAAAGGTAGGGGAGGGGCTAGGGTTAAAAGGCTACAAAAATTCCAAAAATATATTTTAAGAGCATAAAAAACAATTTGAGCAATCTTTAAGAAACAATGAGTTAAAGTTAATATAAGTAAAATCAAAAGATGTTTAACACAATTTCTACAAAATTGAATTATGATATTTTAAGAAGAGAAAATAAAACTAAGAAATATTCTAAACAAATCAAGATAATGAAAAACTCAATAAATCAAATTCATCTAAAAATTAAATCTATCATATTTTGAAGAGAAATATAAAATTAAAAATTCATAAAGAGAAAACTCCTTAAAAGCCTATAAAGATAACTCATAATTAAAATTAATTTTACAAAAATGAAGTTTGGAGAAATTTAATATTACAAAATATATTTTATTAGATTTTTGGATTTCTTATATTAATTCTGTTTTTAATATTCTTGGACTTCCCAAGGGCTACCCAATGACGGGCTTGCAAGGTACTAGGCGATTTTGTTGGATGAAAGCCCAACACGGCCCTTTCGCAAGAAATTAGTGTTTTCTAATTTTCTATTTTTTTGTGTTTTAAATTGCATAAAAAGAAAATAACACACAAAGACATACAAATTTAAAATATTTTTTTTTGTAAATTTTTATAACAAAATTGAAAATTAGGAAAGAAAAACAATTTTTTTATGATTTTAGAAAAAGATTTTCTAATTTTTTGGATTTTTAATAAAAATAGAAAATACGAGAATACACCCTCATACTTAAGATAAACATTGTCCCCAATGTTTATAAGCCAAGTAGGAGGGAAAAGTAAATAAAATGCCGAAAAAGTAAAGATAAGCAAGGGGTGCCTCCCAAGAGCGCTTCGTTTGCCATCTTTTAGCTAGACGCTAAGAGTTAGCTAAAAGGAAATTTAAATTAAAAATGCACAGGCAACTCCCTTAATTCACTATGAGGTGAATATGCCGAAATCTGGTGCCCGGCGACTCCTCCGTTATAGTCTTGATTCATTTGTTGTCCGTTATCTTGAAATTGAGAATCCAAATTACCCACATATACCTCAGGTAATTTGGATTGTTGGACATGAGGGGCAAATGGATCGGTGAAGACGTATGGTTGCAACAAGCTCATCCGCTACATGAAAATTGTTAAAATAAAAAGAATCAAGATTAAGCGTGTCATAAAATTTTTCACAAGGAGGAGTTTCGTGTGAAAATTCATGATTAAGCAACAGTTGTTCATTTTCTAAAATAAAATTTTTAATTGAACAATCAATACCAAGGGGAGTAAATTCATGGGACACAATTTCTTCACAAATTATAATTTCATGAGATAAAGGAGAAAGGGCGGGCGAAGAAGAAAAGAAATTTTTGTGTTCTAATTCGTCCGGTGTCTCCATGATCTTGTGAAATTCTTGGTACAATTGATCTTCTTGATCTTAAGAATAATCATTTAAATTTGGAGAAAAAGGCGGAAAAATTTAAAGATCAGAAGAAGAACAAATTTGTGGAAAAGGTGAGGAATGCAAATTCTGATTGAAGGAATTTCCTTCTTCACACTAAAAACTATCCGGGTGACCTTGCCACCATGAATAATCAACATTAGAGCAAGATGAAAATTCACTCGAATCATTATTTAAAGAAAAATTATTTTCATTATAAAAATTATTATTTTCATTATAAAAATTATATTGATTTTCATTAGAAAAATTTTGAAATGAAAAATAACATTCCTCACTAGTATGATGACCCCCATAAAAAGGACAAATAATTTGGCGCATTCGTGCGACTTCCAAAAGAATGACTTTATTTTGAAGCTCATCAACTTTTGCGGCCAATTGCAATAACATCATTTTTGAAGAAAGAAAAATTTACAACCGTCACTTAATAGAATGAAATTTAAAAAAAATAAAGCAAAAAGAGAAATGTGGGCGGAGAAAGAGATTGATAAAAGTAATAAAATTCACACTTTCAAAATATCAACAAAAATATGTCCCCGGCAACGACGCCAAAAACTTGATAAGTAAAATTTAAGATAAATTATTTTCTCTAAATTCTACAAACTATGGGCAAGAGCACATATCATTCATAGTATATGATATTTAAAAATAAATATCAAGTGTTGTATTCCACGGGTCTGCTGATTACTTCTACTTACGCAAATTAATATTATTTTATCGAAAATAAGAAATGGTTTAATAAATGGAATAGCCAAAAGAAAAGAAACATTTGATCGAGAATTCCTCTTAAGTAAAATATTTCGTAAGTCTAAAATTCATAAGAAATTTATTTAGACAAACTTGATCGTGGAGGTTCCAATAATATGATAGAGCCTCTCGAGAGAGAACTACCACCTAACCTTAGGTTGATTGATTAAAACCCCTTGGCCAGTCGAAACCCCTAAGCTTGCATTATGCGGTGAGCCCTACTATTGGACATGCCTATAATCCGGAAGATTTGTGTCACACTCTCTCGAGGAATGCATGCAACTCTTTCTACTGATGAGCGATCGACACGTATTTATGGATTTCTCGATCAACTAAAATACGGATCCAAATTGATTATCATACCCTAGAAATATGAAATCAAATCATTGCAAATCAACGATAAATCATAGTTTTCCAAACCAAACTATGAAGAGGAGATTACAAAATAACACTACTTAAGAATTCATCCGATCAATTGTTATAAAATTAGCTAAACATGATTAAAGGAAAGATGATTTTATAACTATGAAAGGAGAATTACAATTGCTGGAAAGGGAAATCTAAACTACGAATTGTAATTACAAAGCATAAAGTAAAATTGCATAAAAGGAGAAAATACAATAAAATGCAGAAAATTTAATCTAAAAATGAACCAATCTAAGCATGGATCGGATTCCCAGCTTCATGGCAGCAGCAGGAATTTATAGGCAAAAGTTCTGGAAGTCACGCCCCTAGGTCACACCCGTGACCTAGGGCGTGTAATGTACGGAACCGACGTCTTGCAAGCCCGGGAACGTTGGGAGCAAAACTGCCAAATTTCATCAATTTGTAGTACACTCCCCTGGTCACGCCCGAGACCATGGGCGTGTCTTGACCGAGACAGAGAACAGCTGAAAATGGCAGTAACGGGAGTAATTCTGGCAGTTGCGGGAGAAGTCACGCCCTGGGTCACGCCCGTGGCCTGAAGGTTACGCCCGTGATAGGGGGCGTGTAAGTTGGAAACATACTGCGGTGGAAACGGTTTGTATTGAATTCTTGCCAGGTGAGTCACACCCGTGGCCTGAAGGTCACGCTCATGGCCTAAGGGTCACGCCCGTGACAGGGGGGCGTGTAATAATAAATCTACGTGACTGTCTTTTCCGGAAGCTGGAGGCTGCACATGGTCGTTACACTGGTCACGCCCGTGATAGGGGGGGGGGGGGGGGGGGGGGGGCGTGTAAGCTTGAGCATGGCCGTGTACGACTAAACATGGCCGTGTACATCTGAACATGGTCGTGTATGACTAAACATGGTCGTGTACAGGTGAACATGGCCGTGTAGAGCTGAACATGGCCGTGACTCGGAGTCACGCCCGTGATAGGGGGCGTGTACTGAAGAAATTTGCAGATTTGTTCAATATTTTTTCCTGAACATGACTGTATGCTTGAATTTGCTACTAGCAGCCCCAGATTACCTGAAAATACAAAACAAACTTAATTTGATATATATTAAACTAAAATTATACAAAAACTAATTAATTACTACTAAAATATTATATAAAAATAACTATAAATAATGTACTATCAATCTACAACAATTATTTCTCCACCTATCTATTGGGTTGGTTCTTGAGGTGTACTATGGAGCTCCCCCTCATTTGTCAGATATTGATGTACCTCTTCCATCTATTTTTCAATCAGCTCCCCCTGATCACTAGGCTCCCCCTAGATATCTGCAGTAGTTTGGACTTGATTCTCTGGCTCTTTCTCTTTTCCTTGCTCCTCTTGATGCTCTGAAGCTGTCTCCCCCTGAATATTTGGCCCTTGGAATATGGTCACTTTATCAGAAGTTGCATCATCATTCTCTTAATTGATGCCAGTCAACTCTAAGACTGGCTTTTCTTCCTCCATAATATTCTCCCCTTCTAAACCTTGTTGGCAAGAGAGGTTAAGAATTCCTTGGTCACTAGGGAGGAAGACATGTAGTCCTTGATGCCCTAGAGGGGATCTTTTGGAGACCAGCAATTCCGCCTCCATTTGGGAGTATTTTCTGTCAAACTTTCTCGCTTGAGTGGCTAATAGATCAGCAAATGTAGTGAAGTCCAAGCCAATTGCCTTGGAGATAACCTGCTCAAGGTCAATTGGAGGGATAGGTTTGGTAGATGGAGGAGGTGATGGTGGGAAATCATCTGGGATAGGAGAGAGTGCATTGTTGGTTTCAGGGGAGATATGAATTGATGGTGGTGGGGGTGGAGGAGCAAACTGAGAGTCTGAGGTACTAGTTGATGGTTGTTGTTGAGGAATGTGAGGTCTTAACTCTGGGACTGAGGTAGATTGGATGGAGTGGAGGTTTTGTTATTGTTGTTGATGTTGCTGAGGAGATGGTTGTGCTGGAATAGCATCCTGAGGGAGATCTGGGATAGAGTCCTGTAGAGTTGGAGAGGGAGGAGGAGGAGGAGGAGGAATATTATCCATTGGAGGATCTGGTATATGTCTCTCTGAATCTTGAGGAGGTGGAGAGTGAGGAGGTGAAGATGGGGCTTGACCATGCTTCAAGATTTCCCTGATCCACTTTGAGAAGATTCATGTATTGATTCTCTTTCCAAGAGGAATATGCACTCCTTTTGACTTACACACACTAGGATAGTGGTGAAGCATCACCTGGCTCATTATCCTCATGAAGGCATTTTCCTTATTAGAGTATTTATGAGCAATCCTCTTTAGGAGACACCTCCCCCAATTTATCTTCTGTTGCAGAACTAAGATTCCCATGATCTGCAGCTGCTGCCTGGGAATGGCATCATGGGCTGATATCTTGCATAACAAAACCATACCAATAATGTAAGCTAAGAACCTATACTCTTCTGCCACATCAATCTTCTTTAGATTAATTGGCTTCTCCTTCCTGAACTGCATGATATCTAAGACATTCTTTGTCTCTTCTCCTGTCAAATCGTCTGGGTCACTCCCAGTGGGTAGATCAAATGTTTGAGAGATTGTTTTCTCAAATATACTGATATCCTGTCCAGAGATTGTCCCCTGAAGAGACCCATCATCTACTACATGAACATTGTCCTTGAATTCTGTAAGTTCTACATCCAGAATCTTACAGCTGGTAGAGATAAGCTTTGTTAACCCTGCAGACTGAAAAATGCCTAGAATGGCCTTGAAACATTCGGCACCAGCGTTGAACAAATCCACATCCGCGTCAAAACCTAAATTGATCTTGGGTGGAGCCATTAGATTGTAGGTACCTACAAAGAAAATGAGAGAGATAGAAGCACGAGAGAACTGGAGAATAAGAGAACAAGAGAGGAAGGAGAGGAAAATTCGAAAGCGTAAATGATTTGTCGCTATAATTGCTTAAAAGAAGGTGAATCGCCGCAACTTAGGGTTTAAGTCAAAGTACCGTCGATATAGAATTAATATTTGGCGCACAAAAGTATGTCGAGGCTTCTTCTAGAGGCAGTTATGCATGCGCAGCTATATCAATGTTGCGTCAATTATTACTCAATGCTACTTTGAGATTGCTCAACAATTCTTTAGTCGACGTAGGGTTGTCGACGCTGCATCGATTTGTAATTGACACGATCACGAAATTGATCAGCGGCAATTAAGTCGACGCATGCATCGATATGAATTTGACGCTGCATCAAATTCTATTCGAATTATCCACTTTAAGTGCTTCTTGACGCTAACGTCAAGTAAAAGTCGATGGTACGTCGACTTCTATTCGACGCACCTATCAATGAACAGTTCTATTTTCTTAGAAAGTTCTTGCTGTTTTTCCCAAAAATTATGTTTATTGAAAATAGTGTTTATGATAGTAATTTTATGATCCATAAGGACAATAGGAAAGATTTTAAAGAAAAAATCACTCCCTTGGGTTGAATTTAGTTCTTCCTTCCTTTCTCACTATCTCATAGATAGTGTCCTACCTTACCCTGCACAAGTAATTCAAACATTAGAAGGAACCCAAGTTACCTTGGGCCCTTTGCCTTTACCATTGTAGGGCTCTATGAATGAGTAGAAGGGTCTTTCATAATATCCTTTAGGATGGCAGAGAATGAGTTAATCATTTCTTGATTTATTATGTTGATACTTGAAATGTGTATAAAATGTATCTACGTACAATAAATCAGCAGAATATTTTACTATCCTAGGTTTGGCTTTAGCCTTTTGATTGTTTAATTTTCCTACATTACTCTTGCCTATTGATTTCTTTTCATTCTTTTGAATTATTTTGTTAGGTGCAGTTATTTTAGTTGGATTATTACTATCCTTAGTTATTCCACTCACTTCACCTGATTTATAGTCACTAGGTCTAATGAAGATAACTGGATTTTTCCAGGTAGGTTTCCTAGGGATTTCTGTGCTATTGGATGGCTCTTCTCCTAACCCTAAATGATTAAATCTCATGGAGAGATTTTCTGTGATGTCTCTGAGCTGTTGACTCTTCCCATTGAGTGAGTCCTCAAAGGCTTTTGCCTTTGCTAGCTCTTCTTTAATTCTTGATTTTTCACTTCTTATTTTAATTAGTTCTGATTCCTTATTATTAACTTCATCTATTAAGTCCTGATTTCTTAGATATACATCATCTTTCCTAAGTTTCTCTAGTTCTTCCCTATTTGCTTCTAGTTCCTTTTGAGTTTTGAGATTGTCATTGCAAAATTCTTTAAAGCAGATTTTGAAATCATCAGAATTAAAATCAAAATTATCATACATAGTTACATGTTCTTCATCATCATTTGATGACATCCCCAATGCCATCATGCAGGTTGCTTCAACATCTTTTTCTTCATCACTCTCTGATGAAGAGGAGCTTGACTCTTCTTCAGTGTCACTTTAGGTTTCAACAATACCCTTGGCTTTCTTCCTGTCTTTCCCTTTGAAAGACTTCTTCTTCTTCTCATTCTTATTGCTGCTTCTGTACCTTTGTTCTTGTGGGCACTCAGGAGCAATGTGCCCTGGTTTGTTGCAAGTGAAATAGATAATCTCCTTCTTTGGAGTTTTATCATATTTGGGCATTGAGTCCCTTTCTCTTCTCCTTGAGTCTTCTGTCTTGACCCGTTTCTTGAATCTCCTAGCCAGGAGACTGAACATCTCATCTTCAGGAGTGGATGGCTCTCCTTCAGAAGCTTTCAGAGCAAGGCTCCTTTGGATAGGAGCTGGAGTTATCTCTCTTTCTTCTGATTCAGCCTTGTTCTTCAGAAGCATCTCATATGACTTAAGCTTTCCTAGCAAAGCCTCAGTAAAGATTTCTCTATGGCATCTGGACTCCCTGATTGCCCAGATCCTTGAATCCCATGAGCTAGGGAAGCACATGAGGATTTAATCATTAATTTCAGTCAAGGTTATCTCCTTTTCCAAGCCTCTGAGCTCATTAATGATAATGTTGAATCTGTTATACATATCAGCAACTGATTCTTCAGCTTTCTTCTGAAAGTTCTCATACTGGGATATGAGAGGGCACTTTCTGTCCTTTCTTTCATCAACACTTCCTTCCACCATTCTGGTGAGTGAATCCCAGATTTATTTTGCTGATTGGCATTCAACAACTTTCTAGAAAATATCATCTGACATTGTTGAAACCAGAATGTTCATATCCTTGGCATCACATGCCTTGACCTTCATCTCAACCTCTGTCCACTCACTTCTTGGGACAGCCTCTATTGTTGAGTTCACTCCTACCTTTTGTCTGATTGGAGCTGGAGGACCTGTGAGAATAACATTATAGATGTCTTCATCAATGGAGTTCATGTATAACTTTATTCCGGCCTTCCAGAGTGTAAACTTATTCAGGTTACACACTGGAGGTCTTGTTGAGGCATAATCCTTACAACTCAGTTTCTTTATAAAATATTTTTGTAATAAAGAAATAAGAGTAGGAGGTCTTTTTGATCAAGGTGTTAACCTTTTAATGATCAACCTCCCTCTGATACCAATTGAAAGTGCACAGTGTGTCTCTGAGAATCCTCTAGAGGGGGGGGGGGGTGGTGAATAGAGATTTAATTTTTTTTATATCTTAACTGTGCCAACAATAAAACTAACTAAGGAATTATGCTCACAAACAAAACACATGCAGAATAAATATTGCTGAAAGTAAATGTGCAGTAAAGATAAACGGGACAACACAGAAAAGCGCACCACAGACACAAGGAATTGTTATAGAGGTTCCCCAAAATGTGGGTACTCCCCTCTTCTACCACCTGGTAGGAAAGCACACATGTGCCTGAGTATTTTGATAAGGAGACTCTTGAACCAAAGATCTTTTGATAAGGAGATCTTGAACCACAGATCTTTTGATAAGGAGATCTTGAACCACAGATCTTTTGATAAGGAGATCTTGAACCACAGATCTTTTGATAAGGAGATCTTGAACCACAGATCTTTTGATAAGGAGATCTTGAACAACTGAATTTTTTGGAAAAAGGATTCTAAAAACTCTTTTACAGATGAAGGAAAGTGATGAGTCCCATTTATATACACTTTTATGGACTCATCCGAGCTGCTTTTCACTCTTTAGCACTTCGTTTTCGAGCTATTATTGCTTATATTTCTCTTATGCTCATTTACGCGCACTTACGTGCTTCGTGCTCATTTTAGGCCCGTTTTGGTGTGCGTTTGCTCTCCATGTTATTGGGGGTAAGCACATGGTGCTCCCCAATCCTTTTTCTATGTTAGATTGGTGCTGGAGGTGTATTCCCAGCTGGATTGCTATGCTTGTAGGTGGTTGGATCATCCCCTTTTATCCAGAAATCATGATTGTGCATAACGCATGGTCATGCATTTTCTTGACGCATGGACGGTTGCGGTCGTGCGCCTTCATCTGGGTAGAAAACCGGTGATCCAACTTTGTTCATCCATTTTTACACACGGGCAGTTTCCCGTGCGCGAAGGAAACGCACGATCGGCTGTTTTGACTGGTTTTTAGCCAATCTGAATCTGTTCATGCATTTTTACGCACGGGCGAATTCACCCGTGTGTGAGTAAAATGCATGGGCGCTGCTGCTTCTTCCTCAAGACAATTTATTCATTAAATATCGCACGGGCAACGCACAGTCGTGCATTCGCCCGTGCGTGACAAAATTTCAAACCTTTTAGTATTTAAGGCAGGAAATCTACTGCAATCGGAATCCCCCGCGGGAAAAGCTTGAGAAGCCCGCCATTTTCGCCCAGTTCGCCTCTCCACCACCGTTTGACCTAGGAGGAGCTCCGGCAACCATAGTCTTACAAATCTTTTGCCGAAGCTCCCTCCTTGGCCTCCTCCATCATCCTTGAGCTCAAGAACACCATAGACGGAGAGCTTCCGCTGCATTCAAGATGTCGAACAAGAGTTACCTCGAGCTAGACCACGAAGATGACGAGCAAAAATAGAGGAAGGTGACAGCTCCTCTGGACCCCGGACGCAACTGAAGACCGAGCACAAACGAGGCTTGACAACCCTACGATTCTGGCCGAGAATCTTCAGCATAGTCTTCGAGCTTCGGTTTCCTCTTTTCCCCTTCGCTTTGCTTCAGAGTTTTCCTTGTATGTGTTTGTTATTGTGGATGATGTTCATTAACTCTTTGTTTTAGTTACTATGATTTCATGTTTGTGAGATCTTGTGTGGTTTATGAGATTTGAGGAGCGTCGTAGTCCCCCATCCACTCCACCGCTTTGTAGTGCTCCGCACTAGCAATTGCTAGTTGCGTGTTCTGCGACGAGGTGCCTTCGACCCTCATCCGCTAGCCTTCTCGTTCACCCGCTCACCGAAGCACGACATCGCGGCCGTTGCATCCATCCCGCCTTGCGAAGCAGAGTTTTGACCCGCATTTCATTTCTGTGTAGTAGCTTAGGACACAAATCACAACGCCCTTGTTTTTACTTTCTTTTACTCGTCGTAACAATCACCTCACTCTATTTTCTTGTCACCACAACTTGCATTCCCTGAGAGATCGATATCTGGGGAGTTGCCTCCCAACTATTACTTGCACGCGACTGGTGCACTTGCCGAAATCGCATCAAGTTTTTGGCGCCGTTGCCGGGGAACACGGTCGTGTGAGTTTTCTGGAGAGGGAGGCAAGAGATAGAAATCCTTTCCCCCTTGTTTATACCATTTTATGTATTTTTATATATAAGTAGCATCTTTTAATTTCTTTGTTTCTAATCTTTATTTGCAATTTTTCAAAAGCAGGTTTTCAATTTTATTGTTTGTGTATAGTCAATTCTTGCTTAGAATATTTCGGTGGTGAAATCTTCCTTTGCACCATGTTTTCTTATCTGAATATACGTTGCAAATGGTGTGGGAATGCTAGGCAATATAGTGATGAGTGCCCCACTGAAGATGGTGGGCATAACTTTTGTGGTTCAGTGCATGGAGCATCGTCTTCCTACGACACTTCATACAATGTACCCAAGTCTTATGGTCACTCCTCTTCGCCACTTCCATAATTTTTATATTCCTCACCGGCCCCACAAGGACTGACGAGGAATAGAAAATTATGTTTGTGTTGGCGTACCACCGAGCATGCGTTGAAAGACTGTGCAGAATTCTAGCGCCAGATGGAGATGGATGACGAACCGGATGTCCGTGTCATTCCATCCACCTCTCATTTGATTGCCCCTTCTGATTCTGATGATGAGTTCGCAGTACCACCTTGTCTATGGGGGACTTCTGCGGATATTCCCATCAGACTTTCGACTGCTCAGTGTGATTACGTGGTGGAGATTCCTCTCCCTTTGCTTCCATCTCCTCTTTTGGATTCACCCCCGGAGGAACCTGTTTATATTTTCTCTGATGATGTTATTACTGTTGTTCCTCCGCCTTCTTCGCAACAATTTTCTACTCCTATTCTTTGTGAGTTGGTTGATGATGTTGTGCAGGAGGTTCATTCGGAGCCTGAGGTTGCGTCAAAGTGGGACGAGGATGTTATTCTCTCCAGTGGGGAGTGTGACTTCTTGGAACACGATGATGCGCCGAGGTGGGATGAGGAGGATTCCTTTCCTGATGAGGAGGTTTGCACTTCCTTATTGGACGAGGAGGTCCACCTCACCACTGAGGACCTTGAACTCCCGGATTCCCCTCTCTATGACTCATATGATACATGCATTGATCTATGTTTAGATCCTGCTGGGAGTGAGACCGGGACCACTCCCCCGATTTTTGATTATTTAAGTCCTTCCTCTCTTTTATTTCTTGAACCCTCTTCTTCATCTGAGCCTGTGCAGGTTGAATCTTCACAGGTACTTCAGGAGGACTTTGAGCATTGTGCTTAGTTCAATGAGGAGCGTAACCTCATATGTGAGGAGGTTGACCCCTCCTCCATAGTGGAAACCCCACTCATTACCTTTTCCTCCTGCCACCTCCATGAAGACGACACCTTGCTGGGCAAGGATAGTTTTGGTGAGTTGAGTGAGGATTCCTCCTCTTCTTACTTTTTATTCCCTCTACCTATGACGAGCAGGTATTATTTATATTCGGGTAGAGGCGTAACTGTTTTATCGCCGTATCGGTACCCGTTACCGACACGGATATTAGAACAGTTGATTGTGCACTTTTCTTTTCATAGACCCATTAGCTAGAACTATTTTAAATTTGAATAAGTCATGCTGGGAAGACAATAACCCCAGTAGTTATCTTACTTTTCCTGCATTTCTTATTTCATCTTGTTTAGTTTAGTTAGCTGTATTTCATTTTATTTTGTATATTTTCTTTTGTTTTTGGTGGAGCTCACCCCTGCAGGTCCTTCTTTTGGATGGTGGATGATGCGGCTTTGTTTTAGTTTACATGCAAATCTTCTGGTATGCTCACTTGCTGAGCATTGGGTACTCTCTTCCCCTAGCTCTATTTTTTATTTTCATAGTTACATATTGTGTTGGATTGTTTAGTTTAAGTCTGGGGGAGAGCTATTTTCTGTGCCCGCTCACGTGCACTATTGCATAGCATGCTAGAAGCTTCTATTTAAGTTATTGTTAATTTTCTTTGCACACCACAACACCCACTTGAGCGTGCGCTTAGCCGTTGGCACGTCGCGAGTCAAATTTGTCTCTTCTGTGTGATTTGAAAAATCATTGCGCTGGCTTAGGATTATGAGGCGGAGTAAAATGTTGACTCATGTAGTGCTCCTAGTCGAGTGCTCATGTCTCGCATAGAAATTTGTGTAGATTCAATTTCTTTTTATGCTTTTAGATTATATTTTTCTATTAGCGTAGATATTGTTTACTTTACTCAGAAATTGGTGAATCCGGTGTGAATTAACTGGTGGCATAGGAATGTGTGTAGACATTCGCTAGACGTGTATTGCCCAAGCCGGGAGAAAGGATTATCTTTCTCGGTGGCTAAGAACTTGCCCCAAGCAATTCTTGAACCATGGGTATACAGTTAGTCAATTGCGTGAATGTGATATAGGCCATCATTTTGGCCCGGTTGAGCCTTTGTGCCTATTCCAATCGCTATATCCTCGTTAGCCCAGTTGTGCCTACCCGTTCTTTGATTCAGCCCCACTTTTATCTCACCAAAGCCTAAAAGCCAATCCTAGTCGCACTCCCAAATTTGAGCGCTGGTTGTATATCGTTTTCATGATTGGGGTGTTGATGTGGTGATATTTCTTTGTGAAAATGTGGATGCGCTTCATTGCTCATTTTGCTGAAAATGTTTTGAAAAGAAAAGAAAAAGAAAATAAGAAAAAGAAAAGAAGTGAGAAGAAAAGAAAAAGAGATGAGCTTAAGTGAAAAAAATCTTTTTGTACAAACTTATGATTGGGAGTAGGCAGTGCACACACCCATGTAGTTAAGTTCAAGTCTAGGGGTGTGGTGTACCCCCGTGTCTTTTTGTGGTGCTTGAGGATAGTTTTCTGTGCTAGCTCATTTGGGTTTAGTGCTTGAGCCGTCGTTTTTATCATTGTATACCTCACCTAAACCCAAGCCTCATCTAAAATCTAAAGTCCTATTGATTCACGCATTTGAGTCAAACATGTGCCGTGGAGAGAGTGCGAACGAGCAAGCTTATGGTCACCGACATTGATGGATTTCAATGGAGGTTGTCTCGAGCCCCGATCTATGGCAATGCTCGCCTCAGCATTCAGTTTACTTTATTCCTATGTACGACCTTATGATTCACCGTGATTCACTTTTTGAGTAATTGTAATATATAAATACCCTCCTAGAAAAGTATAAACTAATATGTATAATTAGAAATTTTGTCTACTGTATTTCTACGCGCATGAGCATGCGACTTCGCATGGTACTCCGCCCTTGCAGTTTCTATGCCAGCTTTGTATTTTCTCATCCGCTTGAGGGATTTGTTTGCTCGGGACGCGCAAACAGGTAAGTCTGGGGGTGTGATGAGTCTGGTTTATATAGTGATTTCTGGACTCATCTGGGTCGTTTTTCTCGCCAATGCACTTCACTTACTACTCATATATACTTCTATTGATCACATTTCGTCATTCCATGCTAAGTGCACTTTTTGGCCAATTTTGGTGTGCAATTGCGCGCTTTGTTTGTTGGTGGTATGCACATGGTGCTCCCCAACCATTTTTCTGTATTTGGATTGAGCTGGAAGGGTATTCCCAGTTGTGTAATTGTTGTTTAGTGCTTTGCAGGTGGGTAGATCATCCATTATGCCCAGATTTCATGTCTGCTTGAATTGCACGGTCGTGCATTTACTTGACGCACGATTGCGCCGACCGTGCGCGTTCATTTATGGCCCAAAAATGACATTCTGGATTTGGTCATGCGTTTTTACACACGGTCAGTTTTGATCGTGCGTGAGTAAAATGCACGAGCCCCTCTTTCGTCTAAAGAATATTATGTTTTATTTTGTTCACGCACGGTCGTGCGTTTCTAAAACGCATGGTCGTGCATGAACAAAATTCTGCAATTTTTCTATTTAAGCTGCGATTTTTCGGTTTTCAGGACACCCGATTCTATTCCGCCATTTCCACCGCAAGGAGAGCTTCAGCTCCATTTTCTTCCACCCTTCCATTAGGGCTTTGCCCTAGGCCACCTCCATCATCCAAGAGCTTCCAAGGAGAGGGATCTAGCCCTACATCCATCATCATCCAAGGAGAAGGAAGCTTTGGTCATGTAGCCGGATCGTGACACGAAGAAGACGGGCCAATGGAAGGTAGTGACATCCTTCTCTACCCCGGACGCAGTTGAGGACCGAGCTTGGACGCGGATTGACAACCCATCGATTCCAACCGTGAATCTTCAACAAGGCTTTGGATTGGGTCGATTTCTTTGCTTTCCCCCTCTTTGTTTTGATGAATGTAACTAGATTCTCTATACTTTGATGATGTGCGCTATAAACCATGATTTGTAATGTCTATTTCATTTTTGTGAAATTAACTTGTTTATATGTGTGAATGAGGTGCGCCACCAAATCCACTCCACCCTCCACTTCATTTCGCTTTCCTACTCGCCCATTCCGTGTGTCTAATCTTCCATCCGCCAAGCTAAGCGGTGCTAACGGCCCGTGTAATCCACCTCGACCCCGCCGGTGCGAACCATTCCATCCGCAAGCCTTCTCGTCCATCCGCCTAGTGAAGCATGGCATAGCGGCCCGTGTAATCCATTCGCCTAACGAAGCAGCGTGCTCAAGGCCTGCACAGTTCGATTCCGCACTTACCACTCCATTCGCTTGCCTACTCGTCCATCCGCCCTTGCGAAGTAGTGCGTTCAAGGCCTACGTAGCTTCCATCCCGCCTAGTGAAGCAGTGCGCTCAAGGCCTGCATAGGAGTAGTTGTAGTTATTTTCTTTTATTTTCCATAAACCAATCTACCCCGTTCACGTTTCACCCGACCTAAAGGACTTCGATCTCAAGTTCTTCCTCGAAAGTTAACTCCACCTTACTGTGTTCCTTCGAGATCGATACTCGGGGATTTGCTCCTCATTTTATATTACTTGAACGATCGGTACACTGCCATTTTGTGCCGCAGTCTCGCTACCGCCTATAGCGGTGTGCTAGATTCGCGCATCAGAAAGGAGGAAGAAGTAGAGAGAAGAATTCTGCTATCATAATTATGATGAAGCCTTCTGCTTCAGTCTTCTCTTTTCTGGATCTGCTAAAGATGAATCCCTGCTTTTGATATAGATAATTTGTAGAGGTTATGAGCTTCAGATCCTATCTCTTTCTTCTATTGAAATCTGGATGCTATATGATATGTGATGAAGAGAAGCCTTCTGTTTTTCACTGTACTGAGAGAGAGCAGTATTTGTTCTTTACTGTCTTTTAGGGTTAAGGAGGAAGACGAAGAAAAAGAACCCTAATCGACAATACAAAATATGTGTTCAATGCCCTAATTTCTTCTCTCTGATCTTCTTATTTATTGTCCAGTCTTTAATTTGAATTCATTTCCTTTTTAAGAGTGTGCTGGAAAGGTATTAGTCTGGACACATTCTCTTCCTTTCCTCATTTGTTCTCGACCCGTTCACCAGCTGTATTCATCGTTTCCATGAAAGCTTTTGTTGGCTTCTTTATTGCTCATTTCTATTCTAGGCAATAAATGAGCCAATGTAGAACGGTCTTCAGTATTGTGGGCCTTGAGAGAGAGTTCCAAAATGACAGCTGAAAAGGTTTCCTTTTCAGACTGTATTCGATGTTGGGTCGATTTCTCTTTCTCTCTTATCGACGCACCTTCGAGTTCTTGTAGAAGCATCTTCGAATTCATTCTTGCTCTGAGTGAACAATGCTATTGATGTTGCATCGTTTGCTTATCGACGTAACCAATGAGTTGAAGGCTTGGCTCTGAACTTCATCATATACGTCGAATTGTAGTCGGCGTTGCATCGACTTCAGATGGCTTCAACAGATTCTTTCTTCTGCGTTGAGTTGAAGTCAAAGCTGCGTCGACATCTAACCATACTTCGATATGTCCATTTCCTCTACGTCGATATCCTTTCGACCTAGCATTGACTTAATCTACTTCGACTGAAAGTTGAGTTGCTTGGACTTCTAGTCTAAGTTGCGTCGATATGAAGTCGAGGTTGCGTCGAATACCATTCGACGCAATTGTTAACTTAACCCAAATTCATCTTGTCTTGATCTATTCTTGTCACCCTAAGTTGAGTGAGATATCCTAAGACATCTAATGACCAAATGACCATCTCTATACAATGGGTAATTAAATGTAAGAGATACAATCACTTTAGATAGTTTGTTAAGTTAAATCCAAGGGGTTTTTCCCAACAATATTTTTATGCTCGAACAATATTACAACTGCTAATACAGGTATTTGGTCCAGCTCAAGGACATTAAACAAAGCGCTCTTGGGAGGCACCTCATGCTTATCTGTGTTTTTCATTAATGCTTTCTTGTATTTTTCTTTGTTTTGCTGGCGCTAATCTCCGCAGGATCGGGATTATAAGCAGTACACTTCAATAAATCGGAACCGGGAGCAAACTATTAAAGCCACAACTGGAGATTTGGCGTCTTCCAGAATGCCCCATTCTTGGGCATGGGTAACGAATCCCTTCCTCCTCTTTTTCCTTTTCTAGATTTCCTCTCTTTTAATTGCATGATTTTCTCGCATTGAGGGCAATGCTCCGTTTAAGTCTGGGGGTGGTTTCGTTCTCACGTGTGTAAGCATCCACTTCACTCTTTCCGTTAGCATCGCTTTTTCTTTAAAAAATTGTTTTGCTCCAAATTTTGTGAAAATTTCAATTTTATTGCTCTAGTGTATCGTCTCTACGCACCCGCTTAGATTTGGCTTTAATTTTTGTTAGTCGCTTTCAGTCCAATTTCCATTGGAGTGTAGGTTATACTAATTTATAAATGCAAAAATTAAAATCGGACAGTAAGCTGTATGAAAGACTTTATTTAAGGGTAGCTAATCACCTAGAGGGGGGGGGGGGGGGGATAGGTTATTTTAAAATCTATTAGCAATTCTTGATTAAATCCTAAATGAATGAGAATGAAGATCAGAGCTTTCAAGAAAACAAACACAAACACAAACACACAGAATTTTATAGTGGTTCCCCTATCTTGGGTAAACCACTTTCCCCCTTCTCCCCTCTAGCAGTGTGCTAGATAGGGTTTATATCTCCTCCAGATCTCAGACCACCAAAAAGGTCTTACAGCTCAGATCTCAACAGATCTTACAGTCTCAGATCTCAACAGATCTTACTGTCTCAGATCTCAACAGATCCTACACTCTCAGATCTCAACAGATCCTACAATCTCAGATCTCAACATATCCTACCTCAGCCTTTATAACAATAGGCTTACACTCAGATTCACCCCTGAATCTTACAACTCAGATCACACCTGATCCTACACCTCAGATCCTTGAAAGATCCTACACTCAGATTTGACAACTCGGATCCTACAGAAATTGAAAGAAGTAGGAAATAACACTTAGTGATGCTGCGACATCTACACCACTAGAGAATGATAGACCGGAGATGGATGTGCTGCAACATAAAGATTTTAGGCGACATGATAACTCAATGGTCGCTAACAGAAAGCAACATTACAACCTCCGTCCGCGGCGCGCAAAGCTTATTTAAGGCCTCTCAAAAGCTTAATTTTTAGTTTCTATTTATTTTCCTTTAAAGTGCGGAACTTGTAATATTTTATTTTATGCTTTATGTTTTGTTGGTGTGCTATTAGACATTTGGTGTGTTATTAGCCATCCAGAGTGATGAGATTTTCATCTCAATCTTGGATAGTTAGATTTGTTTTGTAACTCCTATATATAGGAGTGTTTAAGAGAATGAAAGGAATTATTATTGAAGCCCTAAAAACAGCCCCCTCTCTCATTGAGAAATTCGGCCAAGGCTTGTGAGGAGCCGCCCCCTTGCCTCCTTCTTCTCCAAGTTTCGGCCTCTCCTCTTGGGGGAATCCGGCGAGGCTTCTTGGTGCGACTCCAAGGAAGAAGAACAACAACCCCTCTCGGTGCGACGCCGGAAGGTCCATTCGGTGCGACGCCGGTGGAAATCGTGGAGAGAGTGATTCTTTCACAAGTTATCAAGAGTGCTTACCGCTACGGGTTGGGTAATATCTTATCCATCTCCTAGTGATTCTTTCTTTAGATTTGTGGAGGTTGAACCATCGTGTTCTCCGCGATTTTAAATTTCAATCGCTTTTAAATCTTTGATTAAAATCGTTATTCCCCGTGTTTCTTTTTTCCGGATCGGGTAGGTCCACTTTGCTTGAGCGGATCTTGGCCTATCGCCTTAGTCTTGCCCTCAAAAAAGATTGGCAACCTTTGCATTGATTTTGGGAATTTGTTGACTCATTTTTTATCGCTGTTTTAGAGCCAACGCTTCTCCGATTGGATTGGTTTATGTGTGCGAGAGGATAACGTATTTGTGGGCGATAGATGCTTGTGTAGGTGCGGCTAGATCTAGAGTTTGTTGAAGGCGAACAATAGCTTTCCTCGTGTACGCCTCCTACGAGATCCACCCTACATCAATTTGGTATCAGAGCAGGTCGTGTCAATTTCTCAATTGATACACCCTCTTTATTCAATTCCATGGCGCAAACTAATAAAAAAAATAAAAAAAAATTTCGGTGGTCTGCGAATAGCGGGCTAAAATCTTTATTTTTCATCAAACAAATCCAAAAATAATTCTGTAGTTTCTCCTTTTTAGTCACATCCCGAAAATATTTTTCTGCCAAAAAAAAAAACAATTTTATCCGACACTACAAAATTCACTTTCCATAATCTTGTCCAAATCCTGCATGCGCACAAGGCTAGGAACAGAGTACAATACACCATCGTCATCTAGGATGGCTGCGAACGAGCACAGGGATCCCAACGCTGAGGCCATAGAGGGGCTGCGTAACGATATGACTGAACTTAGGGCCATGTTAGCACAACTCCTACAGAATCAAAGAGGACCACCACCACCACCACCCGTTAATGTTGGGCAGCCCAACCGGCACCAACAAGGCAATGATTGTGATTCGGATGGGAACTCTCCCCGAGTGCCCCCTCGAGAACGCCGCCCCGAGCGTGGTTACGATATTACGAGGGCCATTAAGATTGACGCCCCCACTTACGACGGTTTGGGAGATCCCCAGGTCTTCCTTACTTGGGTAGTGGATATGGAATGCTACTACGAATAGCACAACCACACGGACCCCCAAAAGGTCCAAGTTGCCAGGATGAATTTAAAGGATTGCGCGAAAACGTTTTGGCTAAACGAGGAGCGGAGATTAGGAACTGGGCACAGAGTCCCACTTATAGGCTGGGCGGTGATGAAGAACTTGCTAACTGATCAGTACGTCCCTGCGTACCACCGGACACAGATGTTCGACGAGCTAGCCACCCTGCGGTGTTTACCCAGAAATCGGCGATCCTTTTCGAGGAGATTTTTTCTGCGTTTCTCCTACAGGTCATGCGGCTAGGGATCTCCTTCCCGCCCAGCAGGGGTGGTCTCCTTCCTCAGGTCGCCCAGCCAGGGCGGCCTCCTCCTTTAGACCGCGCGGGTAGGCGGTCTCGTCCTTCAGACCGTGCGGGTAGGCGGCCTCCCCCTTCAGACCCAGCAGGGGCGGCCTCCTCCTTTAGACTGCGCGGGTAGGCGGTCTCGTCCTTCAGACCGCGCGGGTAGGCGGCCTCCCCCCTTCAGACCCAGCAGGGGCGACCTCCTTTAGACCGCGCGGGTATGCGGTCTCGTCCTTCAGACCGCGCGGGTAGGCGGCCTCCCCCTTCAGACCCAGCAGGGGCGGCCTCCTCCTTTAGACCGCGCGGGTAGGCGGTCTCGTCCTTCAGACCGCGCGGGTAGGCGGCCTCCCCCTTTAGACCCAGCAGGGGCGGCCTCCTCCTTTAGACCGCGCGGGTAGGCGGTCTCATCCTTCAGACCGCGCGGGTAGGCGGCCTCCCCCTTTAGACCCAGCAGGGGCGGCCTCCTCCTTTAGACCGCGCGGGTAGGCGGTCTCGTCCTTCAGACCGCGCGGGTAGGCGGCCTCCCCCTTCAGACCCAGCAGGGGCGGCCTCCTCCTTTAGACCGCGCGGGTAGGCGGTCTCATCCTTCAGACCGCGCGGGTAGGCGGTCTCCATTGTTCAGACCGCGCGGGTAGGGATCCGGTCACCGGCTCACCGGAGGTGACGACATCGACCCAGAGCATATAAATAGGACCCTCGACCATGAACAGAGGTGAGGCAAGTTGGGGGACAAAACTGGCGGCTAGAAATAGCCAGACCGCACCTACTCGCGGTCTAACCGACGAACTCCTAACTGCCAGTTCGGGCGGTCTCAACAACAGGCCGGGCGGCCTCAGCAAACAGCCCGGGCGACCTGTCCGGGCGACCTCAGCAAACAGCCCGAACGGCTTTCTTTTCTTACCCGCAACTCTCTTGTATTCATTGTATTTCCATGTACTAAACACAACGAGCTGTAATACAGATTATTAAATAAAGGGAAAGCCCGCCGCAGGAGTGGCATTTGCCGCGGAGGGCGAAGTCTGGCCTCGCCGCAAGCTAGCGGCCCCCTCTTCTTTTCTCTCGTTCAGTTCTTCATTTGCGACTCAAGTAACCAGCTACTCGACCACTACCCCCTCTCTTTCCTTCTCGAGGGCGTGGGGACAATTTCTGCATCAACATGCGGTAGGGCTCAAATTCAGTAGCTGAATATATGGGAGAGATGAAGGACCGCATGGTGCGTTGTGATCTTCGGGAAATTCCTGAGGTCACCTTATCTAGGTTTCGTAAGGGACTTCACCCCGACATTCAAAGGAAGCTCCTGCGCTATGGTCATACGGACCTGAATATGACTTTCAATGCCACCCTAGACATTGAAAAACATCTTGCCACGAAGGCCCACTCCCGATATTCACACATGAAGAATAAGTCCACCGCTGGAGCGTCATCTTCTTCTTATCAGGATAAGGGGAAGTTCAGGTCCACCGAGTCGAAGTCGGTAGTGATCACTGCTAGGAATGCGAAGAACCCCGCGAGTGAGAGTATCCCCATAGGGAAGGTTAGCAAGTCCACTGCCACATGTTATTCCTGCGGCATTCAAGGTCACTATGCTTTTGAATGTCCGACGAAGACTAAGGCCATAGCCCTGTTAGAGTCGACTACCGACCTTTCTGATTACGTATATGAGGCTGCCGAGGAGAGTGACCCAGATGGGGTCCCAAGTGATTTAGAGGACGATCACCACCTCATGGTGATGCGTTGTATCTTGACCACTCCTCATCCGTTAGATGATTGGAAGAGGATGAGCATATTTTCTCTGATTTTTAAGAGTGGTGAGAAGCTTTGCAAGCTGATTATTGATAGTGGTAGTTGTGTGAATGTCATTTCTGAGAGCGCCGTCACACGTATACACTTGACCACGGAACCACACCCGACCCCATATCAGGTAGCTTGGATCAGCAAGATCACCGTCCCAGTCACCAAGCGGTTCCTGGTCCCCCTCTCAGTCAAATCCTATGCTGATGAGGTTTGGTGTGATGTCCTGTCGATGGAAGCTTGCCACGTGTTATTAGGACGCCCTTGGCTCTATGACCGTGATGTGATGCATTTTGGTAGACCCAACACTTATGAATTTAAATTCAATGGCAAAACCATTACCTTGAGGCCGACCATCCCGAAGGAGCCAGTAGTTTTGGCTAAGGACACCACTATCCCAGTAGAGAGGAAGACGCTGAGTCTAGTTGGTAGGAAAGAGTTTGTGAAGGATCCATTTCTTGATGGTATGATGTACGCCCTCGTCCTTATGAGTGCGAAGACTGATTCAGGAGTGTTGGATGATTTACCTAGAGAGCTACTGGTGCTGTTGGAAGAATACAAGGACGTTTACCTGGATGAGCTGCCCTCGACTTTACCACCACTTAGGGATATTCAGCACGCGATCGATCTTATCCCCGGTTCATCCCTACCCAACCAGCCCCATTATCGACTTCATCCCGCTGCCCATAAGGAGTTACAGATCCAGATTGAGGACCTATTGAATAAGGGGTTCATTCGGACTAGTTTGAGTCCATGTGCTGTTCCAGCCCTGCTTGCCCCCAAGAAGGATGGAACATGGCGGATGTGTGTTGATAGCCGTGCTATCAACAAGATTACTATCAAGTATAGGTTTCCTATCCCACGTTTAGATGACCTCTTAGATGTCTTGTCTGGCGCCACTATCTTTTCGAAGTTAGATTTACGGAGTGTCTATCACCAGATTCGGATCCGTGAGGGAGATGAGTGGAAGACTGCGTTTAAGTCCAAGGATGTGCTATATGAGTGTCTTGTGATGCCCTTTGGGTTATCCAATTCACCCAGCACCTTCTCCCGGATGATGAATCATGTCTTCCAGCATTATATGGGGAAATTTGTGGTAGTTTATTTCGATGACATTCTTTCCACCTTGAGGAAGGAAACGTTATTCCTAAACCTTAAGAAGTGTACTTTCTATGTCTCTGAGGTAGAGTTCTTGGGTTATATAGTCGGATCTGAGGGTATACGAGTTGACCCCGGAAAGGTTCAAGTGATAAGGGACTGGCCCGAACCTACTAATCTACGAGAGGTGCGTAGTTTCCATGGATTAGCTACCTTCTATCGCCGTTTCATACGAGACTTTAGTAGCATTATGGCACCCATTACTGATTGCATGAAGAAGGGCTAGTTCACCTGGACGAAGTCCGCCACCCATGCTTTTCAACGCATTAAGGAGCTTATGACTGAGGCACCTGTTTTACGTCTACCTGACTTTGCCAAAGTCTTTGAGCTTACTTGTGATGCTTCTGGTGCGGGAATAGGAGGTGTCTTAAGTCAGGAAGGTCACCAGGTTAGTTATTTTAGTGAGAAGTTAGCGGGCGCCAAGTTAAATTATTCAAATTATGATAGAGTTCTATGCGGTTGTTAGGTGCTTGCATCATTGGAGGCACTATCTCCTCTCCAAAAATTTGTGATCCTCTCCGATCACGAAGCTTTGCGATTCATAAACGGTCAGCACAAGATCAGCCCGCGTCACGCTAAGTGGGTAGCCTTCTTGCAAGGATACACATTTAATCTTAAGCACCTTAAGGGTTTCGAAAACCGAGTTGCCGATGCACTTAGTCGCCTCACCCTCTTGCTATCCACCATGCAAGTTCACGTCGTAGGGTTCGAGCGCATTAAGGATGAGTACGCCACGTGCCCAGATTTCCAAGAGGTGTATTTATCCGCCAAGGACAGCTCTCCCACGACTATTTCGGCCTTTACTCTTAGGGACGGTTATCTATTTAGGAACGGGAAGCTATGTATTCCGCAGTCCTCTCTACGGCTCCACATTATTTGGGAGTTACATAGCGGAGGCTTATGTGGACACTTTGGGCGGGATAAGACCATTACTCTCGTTGAGGAGAAATTCTATTGGCCTAAACTTAAGGCGATGGTTGGGAGGGTAGTAAGTAGTTGCCGTACATGTCAAGTCTCGAAAGGCACAAAATCTAATGTTGGGTTATACACCCCTCTACCTATCCCTTCCATACCGTGGGAAGACGTGAGCATGGATTTCGTATTAGGCCTTCCCACCACCCTTCGACGTCACGATTCTATCTTCGTAGTTGTGGACAGGTTTTCCAAAATGGCATACTTTATTCCGTGTAGTAAGACCAACGACGCCTCTCACATAGCGAAATATATTTTAAAGAGGTCGTTAGCCATCGCGGAGTGACGAAGACAATTATCTCGGATAAGGATGTGAAATTTACTAGCTACTTTTGGAAGACCTTATGGATCTTAATGGGGACGAAATTATTATTCTCCGCTGCTTATCATCCGCAAACCGATGGGCAGACGGAAGTGGTCAATCGGAGTTTGGGGAACCTTCTTCGGTGTCTTGTGAGTGATCACAAGGGCACATGGGATCTACTTCTTCCCCATGCCCAATTGGCATATAATAACTCTAAGAATAGGTCCACGGGTATGTCTCCTAATGAGATTGTTCACGGGTATAAGGCTCATGTGCCCCTTGACTTGGTTCCATTGCCACCTACATATAAAGCAAGTCAATTTGCACAATCCTTCGCCCAACATATTCATGATTTGCATGCACAAATCCGAGCAACCTTGACCTCCCAATACGAATCCTATCAAACACATGCTAATCAAAATAGGAGAGTGTCACACTTTAAAGTCGGCGATCAAGTCTTAGTCTGCCTAGTTCCCGAGCGAATGCCAACTGGCACAGTTAAGAAGTTAGCGCCAAAGAGAGCCGGCCCTTTCCGGATAATAAAGAAACTAGGCGATAACGCTTTTATTTTAGATTTGCCTGCTGATTGGGGTGTTTCACCCATTTTTAATGTCTCGGATTTAACGATGTTTGTTTCGCCTCCACAAGAGTTGATTTCTTTGTCGTCTCCTCCTTCCACTCAAATTTCTAAGGGGTTGGGGAGTGGTAGTACGGATGATCTCTCTCCTATGGTTTCCACAGGTTTAGCATCGGATGATAAGTTGCATTCTTTTCCTACTGCAGACATGTTTCCAAGGTTTCCCAAAACCTTTCTTATACCTGACAGGATACTTGACGCTGAGCCACTTACTACTGACGATGGTGCTACTCGCCGCTTTCTCATCCATTGGCGAGATCGGCCCCCTTCCGACGACTCATGGGTACTCGAGTCGGAGCTTCGACGATTGGATGCTACCCTTCTCCACCGTTATCTCCTGGACCACGCATCGGTGATACGTGAATTTGAGCGGGGGTGGATTGATGCCGCGGCATCTACACCACCAGAGAATGATAGACCGGAGCTGGATGTGCTGCAACATAAAGATTTTAGGCGACATGACGACTCAATGACCGCTAACGGAAAGCAACGTTACAACCTCCGTCCGCGGCGCGCAAAGCTTATTTAAGGCCTCTCAAAAGCTTAATTTTTAGTTTCTATTTTTTTTCCTTTAAAGTGCGGAACTTGTAAAATTTTATTTTATGCTTTATGTTTTGTTGGTGTGCTATTAGACATTTGGTGTGTTATTAGCCATTCAGAGTGATGAGATCTTCATCTCAATCTTGGATGGTTAGATTTGTTTTGTAACTCCTATATATAGGAGTGTTTAAGAGAATGAAAGGAATTATTATTGAAGCCCTAAAAACAGCCCCCTCTCTCATTGAGAAATTCGGCCAAGGCTTGTGAGGAGCCGCCCCCTCTTGCCTCCTTCTTCTCCAAGTTTCGGCCTCTCCTCTTGGGGGAATCCGGCGAGGCTTCTTGGTGCGACTCCAAGGAAGAAGAACAACAACTCCTCTCGGTGCGACGCCGGAAGGTCCATTCGGTGCAATGTCGGTGGAAATCGTGGAGAGAGTGATTCTTCCACAAGTTATCAAGAGTGCTTACCGCTACGGGTTGGGTAATATCTTCTCCATCTCCTAGTGATTCTTTCTTTAGATTTGTGGAGGTTTAACCATCGTGTTCTCCGCAATTTTAAATTTCAATCGCTTTTAAATCTTTGATTAAAATCGTTATTCCCCGCGTTTCTATTTTCCGGATCGGGTAGGTCCACTTTGCTTGAGCGGATCTTGGCCTATCGCCTTGGTCTTGCCCTCAAAAAGGATTGGCAACATTTGCGTTGATTTTGGGAATTTGTGGACTCAATTTTTATCGCTGTTTTAGAGCCAACGCTTCTCCGATTGGATTGGTTTATGTGTGCGAGAGGATAACGTATTTGTGGGCGATAGATGCTTGTGTAGGTGCGGTTAGATCTAGAGTTTGTTGAAGGCGAACGATAGCTTTCCTCGTGTACGCCTCCTACGAGATCCACTCTACATCACATAGACTCAGATTCTTCAATGTATTGAGTCTTCTTGATCTATCTGAAAGATCAGACAGAAATCTTCAGCAGAACATCAACAACAAAAATGAACTCAGCAGAAATCTTCTTGAAATTGCACAGGCTGTGATGACTGTTCTTCTTTAGGAAGACAGATTCTTCCTCCTTAACCTTCTCTCTTCAGAAAATAAACTCAGCACCAGATTGCTAAAGAAATTTCTTGTAGTACTATTCTGAAAGATGAGATGGCTTCTTCAGATTCTTCCTCAGATTTTCTCTCGAACGACGGAGAAGATAATGGCCTTCAATAGGAATGTTCAACTTATAAAATCATAGGTCTTGCCTTCTATTTATAACCCGCCATCCGTGACATCTGAGACGTTCCTTCACGTCAGCATGACGTAAGATCTTCAACGGTCTTTAGTGGCTTCAGAATAGAAGAGGAGTTTATACATGTTCATCATCTCAACATGGATCAGCTTGCTGTAGATGTACTGATACTAATATCTGAACTCAACGCTTTTCAGGAAAAAGGCATTGAGCACTGTGTATCTCTGTCGACGCTTTTTCTATAAGGTGTCGAGCGATGTGTAGATGCTCGATGCTTTCTTCTTAGACTGAATCTCTCAACACCTCCTTCTTAGGCGTCGAGCAATCTTTAGTCGTTCAACGCTTTTTATCTGTAGGAGTCGAGCAATGTATAGGAGCTCGACGCTTCTTAACTGTGCCTTCATATCTAGACTCTTTTTGCTGGCGTTGAGCTAACTAACGTTAGTCGACACTTCTTATTCCACGGCGTCAAGAGATATTCCTTAGCTCGATGCTTCTTGACTTGGTATCAGGTCTTCAGCAATGACCTTGTCTTGTTGAGACAGCAGACATGGGTCGACGCTTCTGGGTCACAGGCGTCGAGCGATGTGTAGTGTCTCGGCGCTTGTGAACTTAAGATGAATTTCTTGAGCACCTAGCTTGACCTGATCTCCTGCATAGTGATTCTAGAAAGTATATCAAATACATTCTGAGGTATATCTTTGACTTAGGAATGGACTTCTCCAAATCTAGGACATTGTGGGCAATGGTCCCAACAATCTCCACCTATTTGAAGAAGTCGTAACCTTAGTCAATGATATACCACTTTTTACAAAGATAACCAATACTTTCAACATATGCAATCATAATATGATGAGTATAATACTTTATAAAAGCAGATTACCATAACATTCTAACAAAAGAAATTATCTCAGACATGATTTATGATATGAGCACAAAATCACAAATTACATGATCTATATCACAAGCAGTTAAGAATAAATCATGTAAATATAAGGAAAGAATCACATCACAGGCATATATATATATGATGATAAAAAAAATAGTTTACTCTGGGAGCTCATCAAGATTATCCAAAGTTATATCAAGTACATTCTGTGAGAACTTTTAAAAAAGATTCAAATCCTAAAGCTGTTCAAGTTCCTTGATATCTATTCCTCTTTTGGCTCTCTTGGATAGGGCTTCATCAACTTCTTTCCTTCTCTTGAAGTAGCCAAATGGCTTTGGGAAATATCTAATTGGCTCCTTATCACTTGCCTGAACTTTCCCAGCCAATTTGTCAGCTTTGAACTTTATCTTCAGCTCCTCCTGATCCCTGTGCTTCAACCACTCAGCTTCAGAATACCATTTACCCCTTTCTCCTGGATTACCTTTCACAGCTTCCCATGCTGCCAGAATCATTTCCCTTGATGAGGGAGACCAATGTTCATAATCATCTCTTGATTCAACTTCTTCTCTGAATTTCCTTTTGCTAGATTCTACTTGCTCATAAGAAATGTTCTTTTTCTTGTGCTTGTCTTCAGGACTGTACATCTTTGCAATTTGCTTTTGAATTTGTGTAGGAGATGCAGGCTTAGATTCAGATACTTGATCATCATAGTAGATGGGAGGATGGCCTAAAGTTTCTCTTATGGAATTAGAGGTCCAAATAGCATGCTCAGAGTTGGCTTTAATCATTGACCTCTCCCCCTTTGTGACTTCTTCAACTATATGATCTCTTAGAACATTTTTCTGAAATCTAATCTGACCCACCAGATGATTTACTCCTCCTTTAATAGTTTTCTTAACTTTAAGAAGATGATCATCAATGGTATCTGTATTCATTTTTACTTGATCTCTTAGAGTAGAGGAGTTCACATCAATCTTGTCTAGCATATCAGCATCATGTTCTTGCAATCTTGCTTCTATTTTAGCAGTGCATGTTAGAATTTGAGCAACTTGTTCTTTATATAATACTTGCATATTGTTGCTCAAGATTCCTTGATTCTTTTGAACATCATCTGCAGTCTTTGCAATATCTGTTTGTGTTGCTTTAATACCCTTTGAAGTCTCTTTGATTGAATCTAGCTGTTCACATGAATAATCCACAGAAGCACCAGCTCTTTTGAAAAACTTTACCATGTCCTCTCTCAGTGCATTCATCTGATGATTGACTTCAAATCTTACCAATTTCATTTGAAAATTTACATCATTTTTCAATTTTGTATTATTTTCTTCAATATGTTGCTCCAGTAATCTTCTTTGATTATTGAGCAACTCCTCCAGCTGAGGTAGTATTGGACTTAGATCCACATTGATTTCTCTTGTTATTCCAGCACTTCTACTACTTTCCTCTCTGATGAAAGAGTCATCTCTCTGGCTCATATGTGAGCTAGAAGATTCTATCTTGATCACCTTCTCATCCTCTTTCCTTGTGGTTTCAGTCTCTCCTTCCACATCCATAGCATCAACATCAGGATTCTCTTGAGCAGGGACCTCAGGCTGATACTCCCCCTCAAATGCTGCATTGTACTGGTCAGTATTCCCTTGAGCAGGGATCTCTTGCTGATGCTCCCCCTCAAATGGTGCATTGTCTGGATCAAGATTCTCAGGGGCAAGGATCTCATGCTGTGACTCCCCCTCAACATCTACATTGTGAGAATCAGTATTTTCTAGAGCAAGGATCTCGTCCGGAGCCTCCCCCTCACCTGCTGCCTTGTTAAATTCAGTATTATCCTGAGCAGGGATCTCATATGGAGCCTCCCCCTCATTTTGAGACTTCCCCTCATCTCTAGCAGGGGATCCAGGTTGACCTCCTCTCTCTTCTTCTTCTTTCTCATTCCCATCTTTTTCTTTGTTGTTCTTGTCAACCCCTTCCAATATTGGATCAGTATCTATTGGTGTGTCAGGAATACTGTCCCTAGATTTGTTCCCTTCTTCTTCTTCAGATGTTGTGAGATTGGGATCGTGGATTGGAGAGGATTTTGATTTCCTTTTGGAGGATGATGAGCTTGAAGAACTGGAAGAGATCTTCTTCTTATTTTTCTTCTGTACTTTCTTCTGCTTGGGAGAAGATTCTGCTGGTGGATTGCTTGACATAATCCTTTCCCATCTCTCTATCATTTTGATGTCCATTTTCTTCATATGATTTATTTTGGATCCAAGTCTTTTGTTTAAGGAATCTGGGATTACTTTTACTAGATATAGAGACAGTATCCTACCCATGTTGGGTGCTTGGATACATTCGATCACTCTGTCAAAGACTACCCTTCCCCAATCAGTTCTCAATGTATGAATAAATCTGGTCCGTAGAACAAACATTTTCCTGGAGATTTTATCATGGGACCCTGTCTTGCATAATAGTCCCTTTCCTATTACATATGTCAGCAGCTTTCCTCTTGAGTTCATCCCTTTCCTCAGTATACTCCCAGAAATTTCGTGTGATGTTTCAATCCCACACCAGACTTGGGCTAATCTTATCTGCTCAGAACTCACCTCTTCTTCTTCTTCATTACTTTTGAGTCTTGGCAGTTCTAGTGCCTTAGCGAGTCTTGAAGGAGAAATATTAATCTTCTTACCATTTACAGTAGTTTTAAGCTTCGAGTTGGTGGTGTTTATTACAGCATTGGAGAAAAGTTCTAAAACCTCTCATTTCCAGATTAGAGACGATTCGGATAGAACGAATTCTAGCCCTGATTTATAAATTAGCTCGATGGTTGTCTTGATTTCCTATGGTGCTGTTTGGAATCCATTGCGAACGAGCTCGCCTCCTTCGCAAAGGTAATCACTGCTCTTGGGAGGCATTGTAGTTGTTGATTTTTGATTGAAAGAGTTGATGGAGAGATACTCTAGGGCAGATAATTTCGAACTGGGAATTATAGGGCATGGGTACTGACAAAGTGTCTTCCCTATTTATAGAATTTCTAGTTCAAGAAGATGAATGGCCGCGCGCCAGACTTGTTTAACAAAATTGATCAAATGGTTCAGATTTACTCTGTCGAAACGGCCTAGCTCTTTTCGCACAAGCGCTGAGATTGTTTGACGTAAGTTATCCTCGCTCGACGCCATTTATCGTCGCTCAACGTCAGGTATCTTCTCTCGATGTCAGGTATCTTCGCTTGACGCCAGGTATCCTTTCTCTCGACGCCAGGTATCTTTGCTCGACGCCAGGCATAACTCCACTCACCTTTTAGGACTTAATTATTATTTTCATTTTTTGTATTTATTTGAGAATTGTCATTTATTCTAGCTTTTATTTTAGTTTCAAGACAGCTTCATTCCATTTTAAGATTCCTAATTCAATTTTGAAATTATTGAATTTTGTTTCATCCAGGGGTTTAGTGAATATATCAGCCACTTGTTTGTCTGTGGGGATATATTCAATTGTGATGTCTCCATTTTCTACATGTTCTCTTATGAAGTGATATCTAATTTCTATGTGCTTTGTTCTGCTATGTGATACAGGATTATTAGCTATAGCAATAGCACTAGTTGAATCACAATATAAAGGAGATTTACTTAGCTGTATTTTATAGTCTTGGAGTTGGTGTTGAATCCATAGTAGCTGAGCACAGCAGTTTCCAGCTGAGATGTATTCAGATTCTGCTGTAGAGATAGCTACACTGGCCTGCTTCCTGCTACTCCAAGATATTAGTCTTTTACCAAGGAATTGACAGGTGCCTGATGTGCTTTTTCTGTCCTCCTTGCATCCTGCAAAGTCAGCATCTGAAAAACCAGTCAGTTCAAAGTCATTGCTTCTAGGATACCAAAGGCCAAGATTAAGAGTTCCCTTCAGATATCTCAGGATTCTTTTGACAGCAGTGTAGTGAGATTCTTTAGGGTTCACTTGGTACCTAGCACACAAACATGTTGAGAACATAATGTCTGGCCTGCTAGCAGTTAGGTAGAGCAATGAGCCAATGATGCCTCTGTACAAGGTTTCATCAATATGTTTCCCTTTGTCATCCTTGTCCAGTGACATATTGGCTTCCATTGGGGTTTTAATGACAATGGAATTTTCCATTCCAAACTTCTTGATGATCTCTTTGGTGTACTTAGTCTGAGAAATGAAGATTCCTTCCTCAGACTGCTTCACTTGAAGTCCCAAGAAGTATTTGAGCTCACCCATGCTGCTCATTTCAAATTTCCCTTGCATAAGGCTTGCAAACCTTTTGCAAAGGTTATTATCAGTTGATCCAAAAATTATGTCATCTACATATATTTGTACTAGAAGAATATGACCTTTAACTACCCTAAGAAACTATGTTTTGTCTATCTTTCCCCGTGAGAATTTGTTCTCAATGAGAAATCTAGATAATGTCTCATACCAGGCCCTATGTACCTGTTTTAGACCATACAAAGCTTTTAATAAAAGATAGACATAGTTTGGATGAGTAGAGTCAATAAAATCTGGGGGTTGTTCTACATATACTTCCTCTAGTATTGTTCCATTAAGGAATGCTGACTTCACATCCATTTGATAAACTATGAATCCAATATGTGCTGCAAATACCAGGAATAGCCTGATTGCCTCCAATCTTGCCACAGGAGCAAACACTTGATCAAAATCTATGCCTTCCTCCTGTCTATATCCTTGGGCAACCAACCTTGCTTTGTTCTTGATAATCACACCATTTTCATCCAGCTTATTCCTAAATACCCATTTGGTCCCTATGACTTTGTGTTTCTTTGGTCTTGGAACCAATATCCAGACCTTGCATCTTTCAAATTGATTTATCTCGTCTTGCATAGCCAATATCCATGAAGGGTCCTTATTGGCTTCATCAAACTTCTTAGGTTCTATTTTGGATAGGAAGCTGTGATGCAATGCCTCATGTATTGAGTTCCCTCTTCTGGTTTGCACACCTTCATTTGGATTTCCTATAATCTGTTCTTTGGGGTGATCCTTCAGGTGCTTGGTTGCATTCCTCCATCTCTCATTCTCCCTTTGTGATTCTGGTGCATCTGTTTGAGTTGGCTGTTCTAGAGGTTCTGGATGTTGTGGTTCTTCAACAGCAATTGGTTCTTCATGTTTGTCTTCTTCTTGAGACTCATCCTCTCTAGTCACAGTCACAGTCTCATTAGTTTCTTCATTGTCTTCAATGTGTTGTTCATTGATATTCATCTCGTTCAATTTCTGTGTTGAACCTGCATTACTAGAGAGACTTCCCAGATCCTTATAAATAAGGTTGGTTTCATCAAATACAACATGTATAGATTGTTCTATCTTATTTGAACTTTTGTTGAAGATTCTATAGGCTCTACTATGAGAGCTATAGCCAACAAGGATTCCCTCATGGGCTTTTTCAGCAAATTTAGTGAGATGGTGCTTTCCATCATTTAATACAAAGCACTTACTTCCAAATATTTTGAAGTAGGCTAAAGTGGGTTTTCTACCCTTCATCAACTCATAAGGGGTTTTATTCAGTCTTTTTTTGATAAGTGCCCTATTCTTCACATGGCATGCTGTGTTTACAACTTCAGCCCAGAATACTCCGGAAGAGAGGAGTCACTCAGCATACTTTTATTGGTTTCAATGAGAGTTCTATTTCTTCTCTCAGCAACCCCATTTTGTTGGGGATTTCTAGGAGATGAAAACTCTTGTGAGATGCCTAATTTTTCACAAAATTTGGTCATTGCACCTGACTGAAATTCAGTCCCATGGTCACTTCTAGTTTTGACTACTGTATTTCCTATTTCATTTTCGATTTGCCTAACAAAGCTAGTGAATACTTCTAGAGTATCTGACTTGTGTCTTAGGAAGAATACCCATGTGAATCTAGAATAATCATCAACAATTACATGGGTGTAAATCTTTCCTCCTAGGCTGTGAGTTGGCATTGGTCCAAATAGGTCCATGTGAAGTAGGTATAGACATCTAATGGAATCCTTCTCACCAATTGGTTTGAAGGATGACTTGGTTTGCTTACCCATTTGACAAGCATGGCAGGGACCCTCCTGCACACACTTCCACTTAGGCCCAGATCTCACTAGATCACCTGAAATGAGCTTATTTATAGTCTTATAGTTTATGTGGGCTAACCTTTTGTGCCATTGCACACTACTAGAGACTTTTTTTTCAGCTACTAAACATATGGGATTTACTTGTTCAGAACATATAAAATTTAAGCAGTAAATGTTGCCACTCCTAGTGCTTGAGAGAATTATCTCATTCTCTTTCTTAATCAGGCACTCATCCTTGTGAAATGAAATGTCATACCCAAGATCACATAATTGACTTATGCTGATGAGATTGTGTTGCAATCCATCAACATGAGCAACTTTGGTGATGGTGACAATTCCATTTGTGATTTTACCATAACCTTTAGTTTTACCTTTGTCAGACCCTCCAAAGATGACCTTTGGTCCATTCTTCACAGAAGTGTAGTCATACAGTAGACTTCTTGTTCCTGTCATGTGCATAGAGCACCCACTGTCCAAGTACCAGATAGGAAATTGATTGGTATTTGGACATACCTGCAAGAAGAAATTACCTTTTCTTAGGAACCCACACTAAGTTGGGTCCTAGAACCTTGTTAGCATGAGCTGCTATATTTATTTGTTGTATAATCCTTTGTGCTGTGTGTGTTGCCATTGGTCTGAGTACTGGTCTTCCAGAATTGATTCTAGGTACAGTTGGATTGAACCAGCAATCAAGAGCAAAATGGCCAACCTTTCCACAACACCAACATTCATATTTGGTATATCTCCTTTGAGGTCTTCTCACCTCTTTGGGTTGACTCACATTTTGTTTAGTTGCCTTATTCAATGGAGTTTTGTAAAGTGTTTCAATGAAATTTGCTGATTTAGATTTCTTGACAGTAGTAGTTTTCACTACTGGTCTCAGTTCCTCTCCTTTGAATTTGGTGTTTGCTCCAAATACAAAGGAGTCATGACGAGTTAATCCTTTTTCTTTGTATAGAGATTTGACATCACTAATGCTTGGTTGAGTTGAGTGAGCTTTGCTAGTGGAACACTCACCCTTCCAAAGCTTATGCACATCTTCTAGATCATGCTCATTTGTGATAAGCATGGATTTGTTGAATTTTATAGGTTGCATGGGTGCCTTGTCATTATTTTTAGATTTATTTTCTGCCTTCCCATTATATCCTATGCCACATTTGTATTGTGCAGAGAATGTGTCTATTATGGGAAGGATAGTTTGTGGTTTTGAGAATTTTGCCACAAGCTTCCTTTCAGCTAGGAGTTTTGCCTCAAGTTCTTTTATTAATTTCTCCTTAGTGCATATTGTCTGAATGTGAATGATAGACATAACTTTCAATTTGCTAAGCTCCTTGCTTACCTGATTTAGCCTCTCAGCTGTCTCAGAGCATTGGGAGTTAGTCACTTTTAGTTCAGCTATTTTATTATGTAATTTTTTGTTAATCTTTTTACTCTTTATGAGAGCTTTAAGAATTGACTCATATTTATCAAACATTTCATCTAGTGAAATAGCTTTATTTTCAGATTCAGAATCAGATAAAGGAGTTTTATCAAGTACCTTCACATTAGAGATTGTCTCCTGATCCTCTTCATCACTGAGGGCCATGAGTCCTGTATTTTCTTCTTCATCCTCTTCACTATCAAACCTTGATAGTGGGGCTCTTATCATAGGTCTATGGTTCAGATTGTCTTCACTTTCATGGACAGCCACCAGTGCTATGAGTGCCTCTTCACTGTCTGAATCAGATGATTGAGACTCACTATCACTGAGAGTGACTTTGCCTTTCTTGGCTATTAGGCTCCTCTCATGTTTCTTGTCAGACTTGTGCCTCCTTTCATCAGACTTCTTGTTGTTCTTTCTTTTTGATGGACAATCAACAATCATGTGTCCAGATTTCCTGCATCCAAAGCACACAATTTCTTCTGAGTTAGATTTATTATGTTTAGAGTTATACCTGTCCTTCTTAGAATCTGGTCTGGATCCTTCTGAGTAGTTGGAGTTCTTCTTGGATCTGGATGACTGAGAGGGCTTAGTTTTCCAGTGTTGTTTTCTTCTGAGCATCCTTTTCAACTGTTTGGTGAAGAGTGCCAGTTCACCATCTGATATTTCAGAGTCAGAGTTACTTGTCACTGATCCTTCAGATTCAGATGGTATCCTGGGAGGTGATGAAATCCTCTCCTTGCTTCTTTTGGAACTTTCTGCCTTTTGAGCAATGGGATTTTCCTTGCTGTGTCCTTCTTCAGCTTTTCTGGTATTCAGGTGAAGTTCATGGGACAGAAGTTTCCCATATAGATTCTGTGGCTGAATGTTTCCCAGATTTCCCATTTCCCTGATAGCACGAATCTTGATATCCCATTCTTTGTTCAGGGATCTTAAGAATATATCATTCAGCTCATAATCTGTAAATGTTCTTCCATAGGTTTTCAGACCATTTACAATTTTGAAGAATTTCTCATAGCAGATTGCTATTGAATCTTTCTTGTCTTGTCTGAAAGCCTCATATTGCTGATTCAAAAGAGACTTCCTATCATCTCTGACTTCTTCAGTCCCTTCCATATAGACAATGAGAGAATCCCACATTTCTTTGGCAGCTTTGCAGTGTACTAAATTCTGGAAGGTTGAATCCTCAATAGCACTCACAATGATGTTCTGAGCTCTCTTATCCATGGTGGCCTGAATCACTTCATCTTTAGTTATTTCAGAGTATGTTTTGGGAGTCTTGATACTTCCATCTGTGAATGAGACCTTCATTGGAACAAAAGGTTCTTCTAGTACTGTGATGTATATCCTAGGGTCAGAGGCTTCCATGAATAATCTGACCCTTTCCTTCCAAATCCCAAAGTTTTCCTTTCTACAGATTGGTAACTTCATTGATGTGAATTCCTTGTTCCCTTCACTGTTAGCCATCACGACTTAACAAATCTACCCTTAGGAGGTCTTGTTCAGGCTGTTAAACCTTTTCTTGAACAACAACCCTCTGATACCACTTGAAAAACTTTATTTAAGGGTAGCTAATCACCTAGGGGTGGGGGGGGGGGGTGAATAAGTTATTTTAAAATCTATTAGCAATTCTTGATTAAATCCTAAATGAATGAGAATGAAGATCAGAGCTGTCAAGAAAACAAACACAAACACAAACACACAGAATTTTATAGTGGTTCCCTTATCTTGGGTAATCCACTTTCCCCCTTCTCCCCTCTAGTAGTGTGATAGATAGGGTTTATATCTCCTCCAGATCTCAGACCACCAAAAAGGTCTTACAGCTCAGATCTCAACAGATCTTACAGTCTCAGATCTCAACAGATCTTACAGTCTCAGATCTCAACAGATCCTACACTCTCAGATCTCAACAGATCCTACAATCTCAGATCTCAACAGATCCTACCTCAGCCTTTATAACAATAGGCTTACACTCAGATTCAACCCTGAATCTTACAACTCAGATCACACCTGATCCTACACCTCAGATCCTTGAAAGATCCTACACTCAGATCTGACAACTCAGATCCTACAAAAATTGAAAGAAGTAGGAAATAACACTTAGACTCAGATTCTTCAATGTATTGAGTCTTCTTGATCTATCTGAAAGATCAGACAGAAATCTTCAGCAGAACAGCAACATCGAAATGATCTTCTTGAAATTGCACAGGCTGTGATGACTGTTCTTCTTTAGGAAGACAGATTCTTCCTTCTTAACCTTCTCTCTTCTGAAAATAAACTCAGCACCAGATTGCTATTGAAATTTCTTGTAGTACGATTCTGAAAGATGAGATGGCTTCTTCAGATTCTTCCTCAGATTTTCTCTCGAACGATGGAGAAGATAATGGCCTTCAATAGGAATGTTCAACTTCTAAAATCATAGGTCTTGCCTTCTATTTATAACCCGCCATCCGTGACATCTGAGACGTTCCTCCACGTCAGCATGTGATATTTAAAAATTGGGGTTTTGAAATTTAGTGAAGGTTTGAGATTTTCTCCAAAACTATTTCTGATAAAGGCAAGTGTACCTTATCGTCTATAGTATAGGATATTAAGAAATATCAAGGTCATATTCCACGGGGCGCGTTGATTACTTCTACTTTGAGGAAAGTCGCTATTATCTTATCTAACGATATTTTGGGGTTTTAATTACTTGGCTAGAAAAAAAAGAAATTGCAAGCTAAATTTAGAGTTTAGATGATGATAGAAGAAGCTAGTACTCAATCAAAAGTCACCTTGGAGTGAGAAAAGACAAGTGAAAAGAGATTAAATCTAATTCCGTTTAAATTGAACTACTTGACCGTGGAGTTTCCCGAAGCTCGAACATGCCTCTCTCGAGGTTAATGCCCAACTAAGTTTAGGAAAAATCAACCGGACTCTCGTCCTATAATCGATTACCTAAAACTTGCTTTACGAAGTGAACCCCGCTATTGGATTTGACTCCAATCCGGGAGATTTACGTCATCCTCTCTCGAGGAGTGCGTGCAACTCTCTTTACCCTTGAGTGATCGATTCATACTTTGAGCCTCTCGGCTAACTAAGTATGAAAACATAAGCGAAAACCATATATCGAAAATATGGCCTCACTAATTAAAAATCAAGGGTAATTCAAGTGTTTATAAAAACGGAAAAAGAAAACTTTAGAAAATCATAACTTGTCTAACTCATCCTCGGATCATTTTGATTGAGTACTAATGAGGATTAGTTAATCATGGTGGAGGGGAAAGAGGAAGAAAAATAAAAATGCATAATAAGAAAATTTAACTAAGTAAGGAGGAGACAAAATAAAGAGAACAACTAATTTTTATTTAAATGAAAACTATTACAAGTCTTAAGAGAAGAGATTGCAAGCTAGGAAAAACAAGTTACAAGCTTAAACTAAACTATTGCATTGAAAGGAAGCTAGTACATTGCATGAGAAAAGGAAGAGAGCATGAAAGTAAAGTCACATGAACATGAAAGTGAAAAAATACTCAAGATTGGCTCCAACAGCACCTCCCCCACTCCAAAATTCTGAACCCTGGACTCAAGGAGAACCTCTGAATTTATAGGAAAAAAATTTCAGATTACACGCCCTCGGTCACCGCGTGACCAAGGGCGTGACTGCACTATTCACATCAGATCCGAAAGCGGCGTGGGCTTGAATTCGGCGCGGCGAAAAGTGACATGTCGGGTCACGGACTTGACTTTGGACGGCTGCATTAAATGCGGCGTGGGCTGGAATTCGGTGCGGTGGCGAAGCAGAGATCACGCTGGAAAGTCACGGCCGTGACATGTGGGTCACGGGCGTGACTTAGGTTGACTTCTCGACAGCATCTCCACGTCTCGACGGCGGCTCCACGTGGAAGATTCTAAGTTTACACGCCCTTGGTCACGGGCGTGACTTTGGGTCACGGGCGTGACCTGGGGCGTGACTTGGTGTGGGCTAGCTCAGACAGCGCGACATCATTCTGGACTGATCTTTAGGTTACACTCCCTTGGTCACGGGCGTGACATGCCATTTTTCCCGATTTGTCCCAAAATTCTACAAATATTGAAATTAAGCTAATTTAGAATCAAAATTACAAAAAGAACTAACTTATAACCTAAAATTGACATAAAAGGAAAATTCATATTAAATATTTATAAAATTTTCTATTAAAAAGTTATAAAAATACTACTTATCAAATACCCCCATACTTGAGGTTTTGCTATTCCAGAGCAAAAGTGTGAGACATAATTTATAAGACATCCTTAAAAAAATTTTAATTTAAAACTAAAATTTCATTTAACCAAAAGTTAAATTAAGAGTAAATTCAAGGGGGAGTTAAGTCCTAAATTATGATGATGATTTGAAAAGAGGGAAAAATATTTAGGCAAGAACTTCTCAAGAAAATTAAGTAGTTTGACAAAATTGTAGAAATTATAAAACTAAATTAAATTAAAATTATAAGAACTCTACCTTAAAAGAAACTTAAGGAAAAGTAAATTACTAAATATTGCTCTCTCCATAATTTTCAACTAAAACTAGAACAATGATAATTGGCTAAGGGGGATTTCATAAAATTTGGCATAAGAAGATACATTTTTGAATGGAGGAAATTGAAATTATCATGAAATTTCATTTTATTTTTCTTTCTTTCTCTTTTTTTTTCTCTTCTAATAAAAACCCAAAATGTATATGGTTTTGGAGTAATGAATTTTATCCTCTTACTCCATGCCATATAATCTTTTCAAATATTTTGGGTGCATATGTTTTAGGGAATAATGAATTTTATCCTCTTATTCCCATGACATATGATCTTTTAATACATTTTTTTATGCCATCAAAGGGGGTGGGGTAGGGGAAAATAAATCTAGCTAGCTTTAAATCATATTGAGAGCAAATTCTAGTAAAATTAAAATTCCTAAGATCTAAGAAGTTAGAAGAAAATATAATTGAAATCTAAAGAGGCTTAGGAAATTTACTACAAAATGAAGCCATTTAAAAATAAAAAGAGAAGTCATGCTAACAAAATTCTCTAATCAATTTAAAATCATAAGATGATTCTTAAATCAAGATTACCTCAAATTTAAAATTAACAAACTATGATAAGCAAAATTTTAGCCAATTAAAAACTTAAACATGCTTATAAACATTCTCAACTAGATTTCTAAGAAATCACAAAAACAACAAATAGGAGAGGTATAAGATAAAAGTTTTTTTTTTGTGTTGTAAGTTTTTTCATATATATTTTTTTGAATTTTTATATTATCTTTTTTTTTTTGAATTTTTGTCATTAAAAACTATTTACAAAGAAAAGAAACTAGCTTTAAAACTTAACAATTTTTATTAAGTCTTGGACTTCCGAAGGGCTACCCGGTGAAGGGTTCGCAAGGTACTAGGAGGTGTGATGGGATAAAATCCCAAACGTCCCTTTCCAAGATTTAAATTTTTCTGTTTTCTATTTTTTTTTGAGTTTTTGGTTTTTTGCAAGTGCTTAAATAAAGGAAAACATAGAAACAAAATTAAAATTTTCTTTTTGTTCAATTTTTTTTTTGAAATTTTTTTTTTTTAAAACTATTTACAAATATTTACAAAGGGCTATTTACACCCCCATACTTAAAGTTAAACATTGTCCCCAATGTTTAAAAATAAGTATGAAGTAAGAAAAGGTAAAAAGAAATGCAAGGAAAAAGAAAGAAGGAAAAAGAGCTTCCCTGATAAAATTTTTTTTTTGAAGCTTTTGTGGGGAAGCCGCGATTACCTACAAAAGATGTTAAAGAAAGAACAAAAACAAGAGAAAATAATAAAAAGATAACCTTGCGGTGCCTCCCAAAAGCGCTTTGATTAAGGTCGCGTAGCTTGACCCACTTGCCGATCATGTTATATTATGAAGAAATATCGCATCACTCTTATCATTAAGTAAGTCTCCCGGAAGATACAATTTAAGGCGGTGCCTGTAACTTTGAAGGAACCTTTTTCCGGGTGGGAAATTAGAATTGTCCCATAGGACCAAACCTCTTTAACAATAAAAGGTCCGGACCATCGAGATTTCAGCTTTCCCGGAAAAAGGCGAAGACGAGAATTATAAAGGAGGACGAGATCGCCTGGCGAAAAAGTTTTTGGAAATTTTATATGTTTGTCGTGATAAAACTTTGTTCGCTCCTTATATAATTCGTTACTCTCATACGCATTCGCTCTCCACTCATCCAATTCGTTCATTTGAAATTTTCTTTGTTCGCCCGCTAAAGTAGAATCAAGATTTAAAAATTTAAGCGCCCAAAATGCGCGGTGTTCTAATTCAACCGGGAGGTGGCAAGCCTTGCCATAGACCATTCGATATGGTGTACAACCGATAGCGGACTTGTACGCCGTTCGATAGGCCCATAGCGCGTCATCGAGCTTTATTGCCCAATCCTTCCGATTAATAGAAACCGTTTTTTTAAGATCCGTTTTAATTCTCGATTAACAACTTCAACTTGGCCGCTCGTTTGTGGGTGATATGCAGTGGATAATTTGTGCGTGACACCATATTTTGCTAAGATTTTTGTGAATTGAGTATTGCAAAAATGGGTGCCCCGATCACTCACAATAGCGCGCGGAGTGCCAAATCGAGAGAATAATTTTTTAAAAAAGTTAACGACGACTCGCGCATCGTTGGTGGGGAGAGCTTGCGCTTCCGCCCACCTCGACACGTAGTCGACCGCTAATAGAATATACTTATTTGAAAACGAAGGAGGGAGAGGACCAACGAAATCAATGCCCCAAAGTTCGAAAATTTCACATTCTAAGAAAATGTTTTGGGGCATCTCGTCCCGGCGGGAGATGTTCCCCGACCGCTGGCAGCTGTCGCAAGTACTCACAAGGGTGTGGGCATTTTTGAAGAGCGTGGGCCAATAAAAGCCCACCTCTAGTGCCTTCCTCGCGGTTCGGTTTGAATGATAGTGACCACCGGATGGTCCCTCATGACAATGTCGTAAAATTTTAAGACCCTCCTCACTCGAGACGCATCGTCTCACCACTTGGTCTGTGCATACACGGAATAAAAAGGGGTCCTCCCAAAAGTAATTCTTTAAATCAGAAAAGAATTTCTTCTTTTGCTGACTCGAGAATTCTTTCGGCAGGACCCGGGCTACTAAATAGTTAGCCAGATCTGCAAACCAGGGGGTAGACGATGAATTAATATTTTCGAGAGCGAGGAGGCGCTCTTCGGGAAATTTATCATCGATGTCAGATTCTATCAATACTTCCGAGGCGGGGTTTTCTAGACGAGAAAGATGATCGATCGCCAAGTTTTCGGCTCCTCTTTTGTCCCGGATCTCTAAGTCAAACTCCTGCAAGAGGAGGATCCATCCCAAAAGACGAGGCTTGGCGTCCGATTTGCTTAAAAGATACCTAAGTGCGGAGTGATCCGTGAAGACGATAACTTTCGAGAGGGTGATGTATGACCTAAACTTATCGAAGGCAAAAACGATCGCTAGAAGCTCTTTTTCGGTAGTGGTGTAATTCACTTGTGCCGACGTGAGTGTTTTGCTCGCATAATAAATAGGGTGGAAATACTTACTCACCCGTTGGCCTAAAACGGCACCAACTGCAATGTCACTCGCGTCGCACATGATTTCAAAAGGGAGCGACCAATCCGGCGCGACTAGAATCGGGGAGTTTATAAGTTTTTCTTTAATAAGTTTAAAGGCCAAAGGGCATTCATCGCTAAAAAAAATGAGGATTCCTTTTCAAGAAGATGGGTTAACGGCTTTGTGATTTTGGAAAAATTTTGTATAAAGCGCCGATAGAACCCTGCGTGCCCTAGGAAACTACGAATAGCTTTTACGTTTGTTGGAGGGGGGAGCTTTTCAATCACTTCAATCTTGGCCCTATCGACCTCGATCCCCATGCCCGAAATTTTATGACCAAGGACTAATCCTTCCTTGACCATAAAATGACATTTCTCCCAATTAAGTGCTAAATTCGTTTCTTCGCATCGCTGCAACACACGCTCAAGATTTTTTAAACAATTTTTAAATGAGTTTCCGAATACGGAAAAGTCATCCATAAACACTTCCATCACCTCCTCTACTAACTCGTCAAATATCGCCAGCATACATCTTTGAAATGTAGCTGGCGCGTTACAAAGACCAAATGGCATCCTTCGATAAGCGAAGGTGCCAAAGGGACAAGTGAAAGTGGTTTTCTCTTGGTCGTCGGGCGAAATTGGGATTTGAAAATATCCCGACAAACCATCGAGAAAACAGTAGTAGGAGTGACCTGAAAGGCGCTCTAAGATTTGATCAATAAACGGTAGAGGGAAGTGATCCTTACGGGTGGCATCATTTAGTTTTCGGTAATCGATACACATCCGCCAACCCGTAACAGTACGGGTTGGGATCAACTCGTTATTCTCGTTAGCTACTACCGTAACGCCACCTTTCTTCGGTACGACTTGTACTGGGCTAACCCAAGTACTATCTGATATCGGGTAGATAATTCCCGCGTCCAATAGTTTGATCACTTCGGCCTTAACGACTTCTTTCATGTTAGGGTTTAGCCGCCGTTGAGGCTGGACCGAATTTCGGGAATTATCTTCGAGAAAGATTTTATGAGTGCAGAAGGAAGGGTTTATACCATTAATATCCGAAATTTGCCACGCAATTGCGTGGCGGTGCTTTCTTAAGACAATAGCTAACTCAGAAATTTCCGAGTTGCTAAGTTCGGATGAAATGATGACGGGTAGCTTCGACTCTTTTTCTAAAAATAAATACTTAAGGTGAGGGGGAAGTTGCTTTAGTTCTAAAATGGGTGGTTCTTCATAAGAAGTTTTGATTTTCAAATTTTCTAAAAATAGTGGTTCGGGTGGTGTGAAACCAGTGACTTCTTCTTCTTCTTCCAGACAAAAGAGTTCGGCAAGCTCGGACTCGTGACTCGAGGTGGAGACTAACTCGGGAGGTGAATCGAATTCCCAACACTCTTCCAGGTAAAAACACGAATCGTCATTTTCTAATGTGTTCCGCATCGAGGAATTTATGCCGAAAGAAACTTCATCGTCTCCAACCCGAAGGAGGAGCTTTCCGTTACTTACGTCAATAATGGCGCGGGAGGTGGCAAGGAAGGGGCGGCCGAGTATGAGGGGTACTTCGGCATCCTCTTCGATGTCAAGAATGACAAAGTACACCGGGAAGATGAACTTGTCGACCTTGACGAGCACGTCCTCCACTATTCATACCCGATATTTTAAAGAGCGATCCGCTAATTGAATACTCATTCGAGTGGGGCTTGGATTTCCTAGACCTAGTTTCTTAAATAGTGAAAAAGGCATGAGATTGATACTTGCTCCCAGATCCGCTAAAGCGTGTTTTACTAACGAATTGCCAAATAAACACGGGATGGAGAACTGTCCCGGGTCATTCACTTTTCTAGGCAATTTGTTGAGTACAACCGTGGAGCATTCTGCGTTCAAAGAAATATGCGAAATATCTTCTAATTTTTTCTAATTGGAGAGCAACTCCTTAAGATATTTCGCATATTTAGGCATTTGAGAGATAGCCTCGCAGAAGGGTACATTAATGTGAATTTGCTTTGAAATATCTAAAAACTTTTTATAATTCTTTTCGGCGCTCTCGCTTTTAAACTTAGATGGATACGGAATATTTGAAGTAGAAGCGCGCAGAGCTAACGTAGCAGGTAAATTCGAAGATAAAATAGGAGGAGGAGGAGGGGAGGAAGTTACCATGGGTTCGTCCTGTTTTGAAACCACCTCCTTCCCGCTTCGGAGTGTAATCGCATTTGCGCTCTCCCTTGGGTTTGGCTCCGTGTTTCCCGGAAGGGCTCCTTGCTGGCGCTGGGAGATTATCTTTGCTAGCTGGCCCACTTGGTTCTCCAAATTTTTGATCGATCCGGTGAGGTTCCGGATGTTCGCTTCATTTGTAGCAACATATTTTGCAAAAACCTCTTCAAGCGGAGAGGGCTTTTGCTGTTGCGGTGGAAAACCGGGTGGATTAAAATTTGGAGGGGGAGTTAAATTAAGAAGTTGATTTGGAGGCTGATTTGAATTTAAGGGACGCTGAGCATTTCCTTGATTGCTCCATGAGAAATTCGGATGATTCCTATAACCCGCATTGTAGGTGTTATTATATGGAGCGGTGTTCGGGTTATAGGAAGTCCGAGATGGATTTCCCATGTAATCAACTTGCTCTTCAATTAAAACTTTATTAGCCCAAGGAGGAGTGGCGGAGGAAGCAGACATCTCCGCCACTTGCTTTGTTAAGCGCTCAACTTGTAAAGCCAAATTCGCGTTTGCGTCTATTTCAAAAATTCCGGCCGGCTTTTTAGGCCGCGCTCGGGGCATGTTCCATTGGTACGCATTTGTGGCCATCTCTTAGAAAAGCTCTTGAGCGGCGATCGGGGTTTTATTATTTAATGTCCCTCCGGCGGCCGCATCAATCATTTGCCTCGTTTGGAGATTTAAGCCATTATAAAATATTTGCACTTGTTGCCAAGTGGCAAGTGCGTGGTGAGGGCATCGGCGCAAAAGCTCCTTGAAGCGCTCCCATGTGTCATAGAGAGTCTCCGAGTCGATTTGCATGAATGACGCAATATCCGTGCGTAATTTAGCGGTCTTTGAAGGCGGGAAATATTTATTGAGAAATTTTTCCGCCATTTCGGCCCATGTAGTGATGGATCCCCTTGGTAGGGAGCCCAGCCACTGCTTGGCCTTAGACCGCAAAGAAAAAGGAAAAAGACGTAATCGAATGGCGTCATCGGTGACGCCATTGATCTTAAATGTGTCGCAAATTTCAAGAAAGTAAGAAATATGTGAGTTTGGATCCTCGTTCGGTTGACCATCAAAGGTCACCGATTGTTGCACCATTTGTATGATGCTGGACTTGATCTCAAAATTATTGTTCGCCACCGTGGGGCGAACAATACTCGATTGTGTGCCTTCTAAATTCGGCCGCGCATAATAGGACATGGTCCGTTGCGCGTCCTCATTAGGATTTGGCTCGTTAAGATTAGGAGGATTAAGATTATGATCCATGTTCGCTGCGTTAGTGTCCCCAATCGACTCTTCGGATTGTACTTGATTTCCTTGATCACGAGAACGGCGGTGGCTCAAAAGGGTTCGCTAGATTTCCGGATCAAAAGGAAGAATCGAAGTGCTACCACGGGTCATACACTAAAAAGAGAAGGAAGGAAGAAGAAAAAGAGAGAATTTTTTTTTGTTCTTTTAGGCAGATTAAGTTAGTCTTGGACTTCCCAAGATCTACCCGATGAAGGGTTTGCAAGGTACTAGGAGGTGAGATGGGATGACACCCCAAACGTCCCTTTCCAAGATTTTAATTTTACCCTTAAGATTTTCAAAAATAGAAAAACTAAAATAAAAACAACATGATAAAATTAATAGCTATCCTTGTTTCAAAATATCTACGCAAAAGTCCCCGGCAACGGCGCCAAAAACTTGATATTTAAAAATTGGGGTTTTGAAATTTAGTGAAGGTTTGAGATTTTCTCCAAAACTATTTCCGATAAAGACAAGTGTACCTTATCGTCTATAGTATAGGATATTAAGAAATATCAAGGTTGTATTCCAAGGGGCGCGTTGATTACTTCTACTTTGAGGAAAGTCGCTATTATCTTATCTAACGATATTTTGGGGTTTTAATTACTTGGCTAGAAAAAAAAGAAATTGCAAGCTAAATTTAGAGTTTAGATGATGATAGAAGAAGCTAGTACTCAATCAAAAGTCACCTTGGAGTGAGGAAAGACAAGTGAAAAGAGATTAAATCTAATTCCGTTTAAATTGAAGTACTTGACCGTGGAGGTTCCCGAAGCTCGAACATGCCTCTCTCGAGGTTAATGCCCAACTAAGTTTAGGAAAAATCAACCGGACTCTCGTCCTATAATCGATTACCTAAAACTTGCTTTACGAAGTGAACCCCGCTATTGGATTTGACTCCAATCCGGGAGATTTACGTCATCCTCTCTCGAGGAGTGCGTGCAACTCTCTTTACCCTTGAGTGATCGATTCATACTTTGAGCCTCTAGGCTAACTAAGTATGAAAACATAAGCGAAAACCATATATCGAAAATATGGCCTCACTAATTAAAAATCAAGGGTAATTCAAGTGTTTATAAAAACGGAAAAAGAAAACTTTAGAAAATCATAACTTGTCTAACTCATCCTCGGATCATTTTGATCGAGTACTAATGAGGATTAGTTAATCATGGTGGAGGGGAAAGAGGAAGAAAAATAAAAATGCATAATAAGAAAATTTAACTAAGTAAGGAGGAGACAAAATAAAGAGAACAACTAATTTTTATTTAAATGAAAACTATTACAAGTCTTAAGAGAAGAGATTGCAAGCTAGGAAAAACAAGTTACAAGCTTAAACTAAACTATTGCATTGAAAGGAAGCTAGTACATTGCATGAGAAAAGGAAGAGAGCATGAAAGTAAAGTCATATGAACATGAACATGAAAGTGAAAAAATACTCAAGATTGGCTCCAACAGCACCTCCCCCACTCCAAAATTCTGAACTCTGGACTCAAGGAGAACCTCTGAATTTATAGGAAAAAAAATTCAGATTACACGCCCTCGGTCACGGGCGTGACCAAGGGCGTGACTGCACTATTCACATCAGATCCGACAGTGGCGTGGGCTTGAATTCGGCGCGGCAAAAAGTGACATGTCACGGGCGTGACATGTCGGGTCACGGCCGTGACTTTGGACGGCTGCATTAAATGCGGCGTGGGCTGGAATTCGGCGCGGTGGCGAAGCAGAGATCACGCTGGAAAGTCACGGCCGTGACATGTGGGTCACGGGCGTGACTTAGGTTGACTTCTCGACAGCATCTCCACGTCTCGACAGCGGATTCTAAGTTTACACGCCCTTGGTCACGGGCGTGACTTTGGGTCACGGGCGTGACCTGGGGCGTGACTTGGTGTGGGCTAGCTCAGACAGCGCGACATCATTCTGGACTGATCTTTAGGTTACACGCCCTTGGTCACGGGCGTGACCGAGGGCGTGACATGCCATTTTTCCCGATTTGTCCCAAAATTCTGCAAATATTGAAATGAAGCTAATTTAGAATCAAAATTACAAAAAGAACTAACTTATAACCTAAAATTGACATAAAAGGAAAATTCATATTAAATATTTACAAAATTTTCTATTAAAAAGTTATAAAAATACTACTTATCAGCATGTCGTAAGATCTTCAACGGTCTTTAGTGGCATCAGAATAGAAGAGGAGTTTAGACATGTTCATCTTCTCGACATAACTCAGCTTGCTGTAGATGTACTGATACTAATATCTGAACTCGGCGCTTTTCAGGAAAAAGGCATTGAGCACTGTGTATCTCTGTCGACGCTTTTTCTAAAAGGTGTCGAGCGATGTGTAAATGCTCGACGCTTTCTTCTTAGACTGAATCTCTCAACACCTCCTTCTTAGGCGTCGAGCAATCTTTAGTCGTTCAACGCTTTTTATCTGTAGGAGTCGAGCAATGTATAGGAGCTCGACGCTTCTTAACTGTGCCTTCATATCTAGACTCTTTTTGTTGTCGTTGAGCTAACTGACATTAGTCGACAATTCTTATTCCACGGTGTCGAGCGATATTCCTTGGCTCGACGCTTCTTGACTTGGTCTCAGGTCTTCAGTAGCGACCTTGTCTTGTTGAGACAGCAGACATGGGTCGACGCTTCTGGGTCACAGGCGTCGAGCGATGTGTAGTGTCTCGACACTTGTGAACTTAGATGAATTTCTTGAGCACCTAGCTTGACCTGATCTCCTGCACAGTGATTCTAGAAAGTATATCAAATACATTCTGAGGTATATCTTTGACTTAGGAATGGACTTCTCCAAATCTAAGACATTGTGGGCAATGGTCCCAACACCGTAGTCTCATGTAGTGCTCCAAGTTGAGTGCACATGGTCTCAGATAGAAATAGATTTAGAGTTAATTTCTTGTTTATGTTAAATATAATGTAATTGTACTTACTATTGTTGGCCTTTATATCCACTCTTCATTAGAATGTGATCCAGTCCGACGATAGTGTAGAGCTATTTGTAGTGTCGTTAATGTCGCATTATAGACTCACGAAGAGGGGGTGTCCTTTCTCGGTGTCTATAACTCACCCTAGTGATCTTTGAAGCATGTGCACTTAACATTAATTAACTATAAGGATATGATTTAGGCCTTTACTTGGATAGTTTGAGCCTTCATATCCAACCCATTTCTCACTATCGTTGCAAGCCTAAGTTAAGTCTGCACCTTTCCTTTGAACACCTCCACCTCACTTGCACCAAAGCAAAATTTGACAAAATCCCTATCACGCTTAGCTTTAGCTTTTGCTAAATTGCGGTGGCTGATATAGTTTCGTTAGTTGGTGAAAATATTATTATATCATGTGGGTGTGCTTTTATCAAGCAATTCTGGAAAAAAAAGAAAATTTTGAAAACATTGTGTTGCTAAAATGTTTTTGTAAAAAGAAAAAAAGAATAAAAAGAAAAGAACAAGAAAATACTTTTTGATTGTGGTGTTGGAGAGTGGTGAGTAACCCCATTTGTTAAAAGCTAGGGTGTTACTCACCCAATTTTGTTTGTCCCAGTTTATTTCCGATATGCGGCACACATCTTTTTGCTTAAGTGTGATTTAGTCATTCTTTCCTTATTTGATATTCATACTGTATGCCTAAGCCAAATGATTTCCCTACTTAAGTCCTAAGGTTGCATAGAGTTAGTTAGTGTAAAATACAGTGGAGAAGGAGTGACCGGGCGAGCGTATGGACATCGTCATTGATGGATATCTTTGGAGGCCACCCTAGTAGTTTTGAGTCTTCAAAAGCCCACTCAGCGTCATCACTTTTGCATACACTATGTGAATGACAGATCACTTAGTCCATGGAGAGCTCAACGCCGACTCAACTCATCGGCAGGGCGAGGGCGAGGTCGAAACCACAATGGGTGGGCTCGAGGAGGCGAGGATACCTCCAGTGGATTCGGGTCCCCCGCTGCTTCTTTCAGATTGTCCTGCCATAACACCTGGTAAGGGCACTAACTCCTCACCCAACTAGGCTGAATCTGTCCTGACCTTTTGTTATCTGCAGCGCCTCCTACTCACTTGGTTCAGCATGGTCAACTCGGCGCGATGCTGTAGGCGGGTCTAGGGACCGAGTCTTCCTCGGTCCCAGGGCAGGTTTTGTCCCTCCCTGCTCCTCCCTTACAGTCGCCTCCTCAGCAGTCTGGGGTAGGCCAGCCTGCCCGCCCAACTACTGGGGAAAAATCATTGGTGATAGGCCCCCTGTCCGGGGGGGACTGGCGTGGTCCTCCGCTTGTCTGCCTCTACCCGGGGCTGCGGGCAGTTCCACCTCAACGTCAAGAAGGGAACAATACTCACGTGGGTACTCGCCCCGCTTGCCTTGTATCCTTCTTCCTTTCCGTTACTCATCCTCGTTGTCTGTTTCCTTTCAGATAGCCGAGGGTCCTCCTCTTCTAGCCGTCCACCATCGATGAACTCGCAGTCAGGGTCGACACCGCCTGCGGCTTCTACTCCTTTGAGGGAGCTACTCGCGGACCCGTCGGGCTTTAATGAAGGGTCGTAGGCTCGCTTGATTGCTATCCTTTGAGCCCACGATTCTTTTCTAATGTCCGCGCCGCCCACCGAGGAGAACGCGCGATTGGTTGACCTCGGGGACCGCCTCTCTGAAGTGGAGGTATTTCAACAGCAGGTGTAGGGCGAAGACGGACTCTTTGACAGGGAGACTGACCTGGAGGCAAGGTTGTACGAGGTGGAGACTCGCCAGCAAGCAACCGAAGATGATCTCCACTGCTTCGCGCAGGTGGCCGACACCGTGGGCGAGTCCTCCTTACTGGAAGAACACATTCGTCGAGGTGAGTATCACATCAGACAAAGTGAGGAGAGTCTGGAGCAGGCCTCGAAGACCTGCGAGTAGCTCGCGACATTACTTGGACAGCTCACCATCCCCAGCGCGTACGTCGCATGGGTCGCAGTCCGCGGCGGAGCCTCTTAGACTGTATACCCCTTTTTGATGTGTTTCATTATTTTTTTTGACGCTTGACATATAAAAGAACTCGCGACCTCCCGGTTCCCTGTAATGTGTGGGCGATATTTTTGTATGTCTTTTGTGTACTCGCGCTATGCGCTTAGAGAATTTTTGTTGAAGGCTTTTCATACTCGCGCTGCGTGTTTCTTTTATGCTAGGTTCGCTATCTTTCATCTGCGCACTGTTGAACTAGTTACTCGCCTAGGCGTACTCGCATAGGTAGTTGTTCTGTTCGCGCGCGACCAGGCCGGGGAGGGGCGGGGTCTATAAATTGAGGGCTCTCCGGAGTGGGTGGGTACGCTTCCATACCCCCCCCCCCCCCCCCTCAAGCACCTTTCCCGAATCTAGCCCGCAAGATCCCTTTGTACCTACTCGCTGTCCGCCATGGTGAAAGAGCCATCTGAGGACGGGTGCGCCTTCTGCGTCCACAACTTCCAAGTGCATAACTTCCCCAGCTCGCAAACCCTGGGTGAGGAGCTGGCGGACATCGAGAACCGCTACCTGCCGCCTTGCTATATAGTGAGGCGGCCAGCCCCCGGTGAGTTCCTTCACATGCTCTACGACGGGGGACTCGCCATCCCCTTGGCCCATTTCCAGGTGGGGTTGAGGATGCCCCTATGGCCTGAGGTGCGCCAGGTTCTCCTATACTTCGGGATGATCCCCGCGTAGGTCAACCCCAACGTGATCAGCGTCGTGGTCGCCTATGCTTGCTACCTCCGCGAGGAGAAGATTGAGTTCGACCTCTCTACTTTCCGCAAGGTCCTGACCCTGAAGGCGACCAGCGACGGCACCCTGTTCTTCACCAGCATGTGCATCAAGGTCGCCGAGACGCACAACAAGGTCCATCACTAGACCGATAAATTTTCCCGGTATGAGGCGACTTCGGGACCATTCCCTTCGCCCCGATCCAGAAGGCAGAGACAGAGTATAGGTTGCCTCGCTTGGAAGGGGAGGCGCTAGACTTGTACCTTTTCCTAAAGAACAAGGTCATGGACGTGGTCTTACTGCAGCGAGGCATGGATCAGCTTGTCTTCGTGAATCCTGGGGCAAGTAAGTCCTGGGTAATACTCACCCCCCCCCCCCCCCCCCCCCCCCTTCCCTGATCCTCTACTCTTGGTTGGGATCGTAATACAGTCATAATTCCTTGCAGGCGAGCGTTGCATCCCCACCCGTCCCCCTTGAGACGCCTCGCGACGGCAATCAAGTGAGTCCCACCCCGAGGGGGTGTAACATCCCGATTCGAGCTAGACCCCTTGTGCGCGTTTTTGAGTCGAGCGAGTTGACTCAAGCTCGTGGTGTATTGGGGGCCCGGCTTGCACCTGAGCCGGAGAAGTGCACTCGACGAACGCGGCGAATACCATTTCTATTCCTTGTCTCGATGTTTGCTATATCAGGATCCGAGCTGTCCGGAGAGTATAGTTTGAGCAATAAAACTCGAAGGAGGCGTACCGCCTTGAAGGAATTATAGTACGTACGTTAGCTCAAATGACACGGTCTGCGAATAGCGTATTTATCCAAAAGGCGATATGCAGCAGACAATCTCGCAATTGACCCCAGTCAGTCTTGTTAGACTCATCGCAATAGTACAAGTTCAACGGATTTATCCGTTTACGATTCCGACGTCGTTTGAAGGAGTTTTGACGTTTAAGTCAAATTTGGCCGTAAATGCTCCGACAAGCATAAATTTACCAAACGAACTCGGAATTAATCTCGGATTGTCCCGATGGATGCGTGCCGGTGAGACAGTCATAACGAGCCCTTCCGGGACGAATTCTGGGCTCTCTAGTGCATGGTGCAAGCATTTATTTGTTGATAACAATAATACTATAATATTATTACTATTATTATTATTATTTTTATTATTATTATATTATAAATTATAATCTTATATATATAATATATATATACGTAAATGTTAGGTTAGAGCTTACCCGATCTCCTCTCCTCCCTTGCGCCGTCAAACCCCCTCCCCTCCAGATCCAATCTCCCTCCTCCTGGCGCTCTCCTCCATGGCCGGCGCTTCCTTTGAGCTTCCAAGCGGCGCTACCCAACTCCGGTGCACCTCCTCCTTCGGCAAGCTCCATGGCCGACCACCTCAAGTCGTCCGCCCCTCTCTCATTTTTCCGGCGAGGCTCACGACCTCCAGCAACCAAACCGAGCTCCTCCCTCAACTACGGCGAGCCTCATTCTCCTCCATTTACGACCTGCTTTCTCCTTCTACATTTCCGGCGAGATCGGAGAGAGAAATCATTTTCGGACAGCCTCCTCCATCTTTAGATCTGCCGGCCTATTACTCCATTCCTCAGATCCAAGAAGAAGCCTAGGCTGCTCCCTCTACTCCAGATCTTCTCTCGAACCACTCAAACCGAGCAGCCCCTTTCTCTCCAAGCTCCGACGAGATCTCCACTCCAAGTGAGAAAATGGCGAGATCCCATCGACCGAGGGTTTTTCTAGATTCCAAAACAGCAGCAAGGTCCTCCAAAATAGGGCAGCGCACTCAAAGATACGACACCACTTCGACGACGATTGACGAGATCTGTTCGGCGAGATCCGACCAGATCGGGAACGACGGACAAATGCCGCATACGCGGCTATTGGGTAGCATGCATGGACACTCGGTGAGCTTCCTCCCCTCTCCCTTGGTGCTAGTTTCCTAGATCACACTAGGTGAGATATCGATCTCAATAGAGTCGATTGGAGAGCAAGCCGTGAAGAGACGGCCTGAAATAAATGTTCCGGGTAAATGTTCCGGCCACTTCTGACCGCTAACACGTCACCCGTCGATGTACCTCAAAGCGAGGAAGGTGGTGGCGGTGTTAGTCGGTCGGTTTGGGGTTTTTGGTGGCCAACGAAGAGATGCGTTATATTTCAGGTTGGGCAGATCGCAGGCCTAGGCTGGAGGTAGACGATGAGGTGATCGTCTGATGTGCTTAAGATGTGTGCTAGTAATTTTATTTTAATAACTCAATTTTCTTTCACTCTTACATAGCCGAGGTTAAAAAGAATTTTATGTACCTTAGGCGCTGAAACGAGAGTTTTGCTCAACATAAAAGTTGTAGCTTAGGGCCTTACCCTTTTATGGGGCTTTAAATCATTAGGATCGGTGCCCAACAATACCCTGGGTCCTCCATCTACTGGAGGGTACCCTAATGGTGCCCTAGACCTTACTTGGTGAACATTTCCGCCTTACTCAAAGGTATAGGACCAATTTTTGGGACATGAGTGTATGTACTCTGGACAGCCGTACTACCAAAATATTAGAGTTTGTGGGAATTATTTTTCTGTAATTTTTACCAAAACTTGATTCTCTAGAATGAAAATTATTGGGGTTTATCAACCCATACGGACCCAAATCTTGGGTGGCATGATAGTTAGGGCATTAGTAGTCTATGATAAAGATATTAGCTCCATTAGAGGTCAGCATGTGGGTGGATACCCAATGCTTGATATGGGTAACTTATGTTATGGTGTGCTAATAGCTATATTTCTATACATAACCTATTTTGATATTCTCAGAACCTTGGCTTGGGGGAATCCAACAAGGGTGGACATGGTGACTCACCATGATGCTTAACATCATCCTTGAGATGATGGGGATCCTTGGACACAAAATCCTTAAGAAGTTAGTTAATGTAATAATATCACATAAGGACACTTATGAAATAAAATAGGTCAAATGACCTAGAGAAAAATTATGATCTTCTGACACACATGTGTTCATGCCAAATTATCTCTTTGGAATTTTCGAGAGCTTGTGGTGTTGATTTTCTTGAAGAATATTGATTATTATTAAGTGTCACATTTATGTATTAATGAAATAATCGTGATTAATTAAAATTGAAAAATATGAAACTTTGTCACTAGTATATTTAGGGCTAGTTACACTTTAGTGGTTCTGCTGGAATTTTTGGAGCATGTTTACCTCTGGTTATTAATCTATGTTGGGTTAAGAGCAATAGAAGAATAATTTATTTACCCTAGATAGTTGTATTGATTTGATCTCAAACTTTGGCTATGTTTATTTTAAGACATGGTAGGTCACTTAAAATTTACTTGGAATTGTGGGGCTAGTATTTTATATAGTTCATGTAGAAATATGATTTTAGCACCTTGTGAATTAATGAATAAAATATGGCTAAATTACCTTGGAAATTCTAAAATTATGGTTAGATGTTTATTTCAGTCATATGAGCCACCAGTGAAAATTTCCTTAAAATTTTGGGATGATTATTTTAGGACTTAACGTGTATAGTGACATTTTGGTAATTATGTCCAATTATTAAATAACATGCTAAATCACTTTAGAGGATTATGAATCTTTGTCCATTAACTTAAATTAACATTACATATCTCTGGTAATTTTATTGGACGATATGGACTTATATAATTTACACTTCATATGTAATTTAGCATGTGTCACATAATTAGATATATATTATTAATGACCAATTTAACTGAGAAAATTATGAATTTTGGATCATGACCTGCATAGGTTAGTGGGAACCGATGATAATTATATCAGATCATGAGGATAAATATTTTGAGGGTTCCACCTTTGGGGTAAATATAGTTCGCTTGAGTGGTCTAGGTTTAGCAAAAATTGAGTTTTGAGCTTAGACCTTCTAAACCTCATGAGACTTGGGAGAAACTTGGTGCATAGCATTAGGAGATCGGATTTATCCTTTAAACCCATGAGGGGCTACCACTTAAGGTCAGGTTAAGGCTAAGTCAAGAGTTAAAGTTAAGTGCGAGCTGCGCTTAGCCCAATTGGGCAAAGTGGGAGTCGAAGTCTAAATCCACTTAACTATTAGAGCAACACGAAATGCGATGTGAAATACATCCACCAACTAAATTAAATATCTTTAGAAAGAGGAATTTGGGATTCAGCCCATCACATTCCCTAGTACCGTTGAGAGCCCTTCACCGGGTATACCTCGGGAAGTCCAAGATTAACCCTAAGTTGTAATATAACTTAAATGTAGACAAGAGTAGCCTATGTAGGGTATTGTTAGAAATTCTAAACCTCCTCCCGGGTGTGGGAGTGACAGGTGTGTGGTATACTTGGTTGGACGAGCTGGAGGCTCGAGGGGAGGATAGCCCCATTAGTTCTTGGATAATTGTGGCAGGTCTTCGGTACTAGGCAGGTCGTCACACCGACCGCGGTACGTGGACTTAGTGGGTGTGTTGGGATCTAAGGGGCCAGCTTGTCTGCGTGTCGGGACGACAATTCCTCGAAGACACCTTCCACTTAGCTCAAAGCCTGGTGGACTCCAGCAAAGAGTACGCAGAGCTCCGCAGTTGTTTAGCGTCGAGGCGTATGTGCGGTCTAGGCCTGGTAGTGTGCATACCCACCTAGGAGTGGACGGCCCGGTCCGCTACCACCGTGTGTCACAGCGGTTGGTACCCCGAGAGGTTGGCTTCCTTTCAAACAGAGGGAACTACAAAGGTCTATGCGCATAGAGTCGTGTGTGTGAGTTTCATTGCATAAAACATTCATGGCATAGCATAGCATACGCACTTGCAGATCCTCATCATATAAATTAGTATGGGCTGTTTTATATGATGAGTTACATTTTGGAAACCTTAACTTATAAATTTGTATGGGCATTCATATAAGTTAGGGTACGATTATTGATAGATTGCTATTTACTATTATGCAGCTCTTACTCTTTCTTACTTACTACTGCTCTTTATTACTGCTTCAATTATTGTACTCACATTTATAATGCTTGGACTTGTGTAGTGTAGCTCTTTATACACTTGTAGTTCTACTTATACACATGTTAGATGTATATATAATTATGTTGTTGAGAGCCACTGTCACATGCTTCTTTTGTTATACCCCTTGTTGTCCTCCGCTTCTTCCTTTTCTTTCGGGCGGTGCCTTGGAGTTGCCGGGGGAGCGGATGGGAAGCCACTTTGTCTTTATGACTAACGGTTATTACACCACTATTTTTTAGGAGCATACCCAGCTGGAGCAGTACCGGATAGATCATAGTGATAGGACTTGGAGACATGTTGCAGCTTTTGCAATAGCACCTTCTGATACGGTTGTGAGGGACTGTAGTTCTTGTTGTAGACTTCCGCTATACCTTGTTATAGTATATTTGGGAGCTCTTCTTTTTGCTTCCTGTCATTTATATATTTTGTGGACATTTATACTTTGTGAATTATGGACTCTTGAAAATATTCAATTTATTGATGGGTTGGCAAATGATATTGGTAAAAGCCGATAGAATAGGCGTCTTGTGGTACAGGTTAGCCTGTGTGCTGAGGCTACCGCAAGGCGGCTGTTCTGGGCATAAGACTCCCCTCGGCCGTGTTTTGTGTTCCGGAAGGGGGATCTTACAAATGGTGATGAGAAGTGAAAGTATTCCATAGTTAAGCATGCTCGGGCTGGAGCAATTCTGGGATGGGTGACCTCCTGGGAAGTCCACGCGCTGCCGCTTAACTGGCTCAATTCTCATCAAAGGGGGACTGCGGTCTCCAACAACCCGCTGTGCCCTGTGGTGGGACAGAGAGGGGTTGGGGTGCATGGTCTGCAAACCACCTGGTTAGGCTGAACCCTTCCGGTGCCAGCTGTGTCTCGTGTTGGCGGGCCTGGGCCAGGAGGGTGCCGGCGGTCCAGCTGGGTCCTGTGTTTGCGGGCCTGGATCATTACAGGGGGTCCTCGAAGGGGCGGTGGTTCCGGTGGACAGCGGTACTCCCCCGCCAACGGACAAGGGGAAGGTCGAGTTGACACCGAGACCGCCTCGGCTAGCGAGCCAAGGCGAAAGAAGCAGAAGACGAGGAGCTCCTCTCGCCCTCCGGTGAGCCCACCTCCAGAACCCTCGTCCCACATGAATTTTGGGTTGGGGATGAGAAGCGAGGACTCTAAAGGTAACCCACTGTTGATATGGGACCACGAGGCGAATAGGGTCCTGCTGAGCTCACTCCTCCCCTCTTGGGAGGATTTCGAGGAGGTAGGTGACCAGGCGTATAACCTGCTCTACAAGTTATATGGTCACGAAGATGCTGAAGTGCTAGCGGTGGCTCTTATCCGCGAGCTAGCCAACATCACCAGTCTCTCCACCCTCCGCACCGCCGAGGTAGCTCGCCAGACCGCGCGGCGGGGGCTTCAATCAAACAGGAGGCTTCGTGAACTGGGTGCTGCCCATAGGGAGCTGGAGAAGAAACTGTCGACGACGGAGGAAGAACTTGTCAGGTTCAAGACTAAGGAGGCCGCTCCCCCCGAGGTGTGTATCCTTATTCGTTTCCTTCCTACTCGCTGGCCGACTTTGTCGCCTGACCTTTTATAATGCAGGAATCCATCGTGACGATGGTGATGAGGATCTCTGAGCTGGAGATGTTGGATCTTGTAGCGCCCTTAGAGGGGGGGGGGGGTGAATAAGGGTAATTTAAAACTTTGATACTTTTTGTAACAAATGAAACAATATATGAATATAGAGACAAATAATTGAATTTAAAAGCAAGATTTTATTTCATCAAAGATAATGAGTAGAAATAATTCCAATAAAGCTTGCAATCAAAGGCTTACAATTTATAAAATCCCTTGTCTCTTTTCACCGGTCCTTCTCCTAAGGACCGGTTGGCTATAGCCTATATCTCCCAGATATAGCTACTAACCTCCCCCTAAATCAAATCTTGATCTAGACGCAGCACACACGGCGGCGATTTTCTCCCAAGCCACACAAGGACTTGACACCGCACACAAGACGATGATTTACCCTAGACCACACAAGGATCTAACACCACACACAAGGTGATTATTTCCCCTAAATCTCACACGGACTTAGACACCGTATGCAAGACGACGATTTCTACAACGATTACAAGATGAATGTAAATATAAATGAAATACAAAATAAAAACCCCCTTTAGAATTTCTGGAAAAAAACAGCGAAGAACCCTTGAGAAAGTCTCCTTGGAACGCGTGTACAATCTTCGGCTTCGCTCTCTCTTTTCTTCTTCAAGGATGGGGATTTTCGTTCTCTGGAGCTCTCTAGACGATAACACTCAGGAAGAAGGCTTGAAAGTCTGAAGGAATTGAATTCCACGAAGTTCTGGACCCTTTAAATAAAAAAGAGTTGTCGCCGTCCGATAGCTAGGTATCGCCAGAAACCGATATCTCCAGAGGCTGCCACGTGTCCCACTAATTCGACGTTTCTCGGCGAAGTTGAAGTCGTGGTTGAGACGTGGGATGTCAGATATCCGATATCACTATCGGAAATCCGTTAGCTTGCGTGACTGCTGCACGTCGTATTGTTGCGGGAAGATCGTGCACTGTCGGATATCCGATATCACTATCGGAAATCAGTTAGGTTGCGTAACTGCTGCACGTCGTAGAGTTGCGGGAAGATCATGGGCTGTCGGATATCCGATATCACTATCGGAAATCCGTTAGCTCTAAACCGCTGGGAAGAAATCTTGCGTTGTCAGAAATCCGTTAGCTCTCAACCGCTGGGAAGAAATCGTGCGCTATCGGAAATCCGTTAGCTAGCTGTCGGAAATCCGATAGCTCCAATTTGTGGAAAATCGGTATTTTGCTCCAATTGCAAACATGTTATCCTTGTACCTGTTATCTGCACACCATTAATCAAAAAATAGGATCAAATACATTCAGGATTTGTTATTCTCAAACCGGACGAGTGCAGAACGCATGCTCCAATAATCTCCCCCTTTTCATAATAACAAATCCTTATAAAAAGAAATCGAATAAATCCTATAGAGATATTGAAAAGTATATCATGTGTGTACAAATGTGAACGTTTGATCTTCATGATCTCCCCCTTAATATGATATGATTTCCCAAAATATTCTCCCCCGACATATAAACTCCCCCTACATATAAACTCCCCCTACATGAATGCTCACTTGAGTAATTAAGTATTTTAAGTGATTTAAGTGAATTAAGTGATTACTTATGATTTCTTATTATCTTCTCCCCCTTTGATATTATCAAAAGTAATGAATAGAGACGAGGAAATAGTATCATAGAGATATGGAAGAAAAATAAGAAAGAGTATAGGGAAATTGGAGTACACTAGCGGAAGCCTTGTAAGTTATATGATATGAGATAGGAAATTGTAGAGATTAGGCTAAGCATTCTAGTAATGTGTTATAATGTATAGAAGCAAATATACTTAACCATGATGAGAATCAATTTCAATTATCAGAGAAAGACACATGAGAATATAGAATATTGAATCGTTTCGGTCCAATTCTCATAAGAAGAAATTTTATAAATAACAATGAAGTGTAGTAGTGATACTTTGAGAAAGAATACATATGAATATATTTAAAATATAAATGATCATGGAATTGTGAAACATAACATAAATATACATAAAGCCAAACTTATGAACTTATTGAAACTTTGCAAGTATACATAAAAGGACCATTTTTGTTTTGCATAACAAGACACTTTACAATTCTTTCCAAGGTGCTTAACCTCACAATGCTCATTAAGACTTATCAGGAGGCTAAGTAGTGCTTGGTGGAGGATCCTTTTCAATTTTTTATTTCTTGCAAAATTGTTGGCAAAATGTATGTTTTGCATTTGATTTTGCCTCTTTTTTTTTTTTTTTTTTTTTTTTTGTGGAAAGGATCTCCGAATTCACTTGCATGCAAAAATGGTATAATGTGAATAAGTGCAAAGTAGCAAAGGTTAAAGTGGCATTTATGAAATGTATTTTGTTATGTTTGATCAATCATGAGTTATGTATAAAATAAATTTATATTTATATGTAATGACAAAGTAAGTGTTTGTGATGGCTCATTGTCATAGATAAAAGATTTCTTATACTTAGAGGCATGCGAAAACAATTCGTAATTCCTATATGAAAGTGTCATGACAATGATAACTTAAGATTGAACATCATAATTAAGTGTTAAGCCACTTGAAAGAAAGATAACACATGAAGAAGCATTTATGCAAGATAAAAAAATTCCCTTATTAACATTTATAGTGACAGGTAATGAAGAAGCTAGGGAAAAATAGGTTTTATAATTTTTGGGAGCTGTCGGATTTTTGATAGCTAGATGTCGCCATCCGACAGCTCGGAAAAGATAAAAGGACGCGTTTCGTCATTTGACCGACACCTCACTTCAGTTTTATGAAAAATTTCGAGTTCTAGAGCTCCAGGTGACGGAAAACTCCAGATCTAAGGTGAGATATGTGGATTTTGCAAGTTTTGTTCCAAATTTCACCAATAGTTTTGTGATTTTGATAATCCTCTTGGTTTTCATGGAGTTTTGTGAAGATAATTTGTAGAATGTTTAGGAGATCTAGACATTTTAGATCTTGGTTTTTATAAGAGATTGAGATCATGTGATTTTGAAGTAAAATGAGAATTTTTTGTTATATTTTCATGTTGAAACATGATTTTCCTTTCTTTCTTGTTGTTTGTGTGGAGAGTTAGAAGTTCATAGGTATTAGCTTTATAGGAAAAAGATGATGACCAAAAAAAATTTGAGGTGTTATAGGAAGAAGATGATGAATAGTGACTTTCCCCCAAATTTTGATGTTTCAAAAATTATATAAATGTTGAAGAATATTTTTGTGTGAAAACTGTGTGGATTTGTGATAGGAAGATGTTTTGTGAAAGAAAAAAAAAACTTTTCTGAAGCATAAAAATTTTAGCTATCGGATATCCGATAGGTCCATTTTGTTGTTGTTTGATTTTTTTTTTTTTTAAAATTTATGTTAATTTTTATGTCTCATGCAGATATGTCTTCCAGTTGGAGATCGAGAAGGGGTGATTCTGGAGACGCTTATTCTTCTTATCAAAGTTTCCCGGGCATAGAAAAAGCACAAATCGGAATTGGAAAAGTCGTGGAATTTGATCTCCCCAGGCATGAACGAGTCTATTTTATGCTTGCTGAGGCAGGTATACTCTCGGTTATTATCCAAGACATTTTCTCCTCCTTTTTAGTTCGAGAATTTTATAATCATCTTGAGGATCCGTCATATACCGATTTGAATGGAGGAGTTAGATCCAAAATTCAAGGCCAATATGTTGAGATCACTCCATTTGATTTAAGAAGTGAGTTTGGAATAATGGAGAGTGAGAATGTGTTGGACATAGTGGAAAATTATAGACTTGAGAGAGATTGGACCCTAATGAATATGTCGTTGCATGGAAATTCCACAAAAAACCTTATAACCACTATGACGACATTGACAGACGATGCTCTTCTTGTTCAAGATATACTAAGGCACACGATTATGTTGAAGTCCGGTGATACCCATAGTATTACGGCTCAACATAGTTTTGTGACTTACTATATAGTGGAGAACGAATTATTTGATGTGGCCGATCTTCTGTTGTCTATGATTCGTTATACATTTCGCCTCAAAAGTCCTGAATGGAAAAAGGCACACACTCTCCCGTTGGGTGTGATTATCCAGCATATTCTATTCAAGAAATATACATGGATAGATCAAAGCTTTTATGTTGGAGATTGTGTTCCGGAAATATATCAAACGACTTGTATAAAGGGTAAGAAAAATCAAAGGAAGCCGCCTACTACGGAAATGAGAGAGCCTCCTATTGCACGTGGAGGGTCTATGCAGGAGGCACTTGATTCTTTCCAAACTAGGTTGGATAGACATATCGATGACTTTCAAGAGCATAGAAGGTCCTTTGAAGAACATAAAGTAGAGGTGAAGAAAGATCGAACGCGAATGCAGAAATTCATGAAGTTCCTTGTGAACGGACTTAAATTAAAGCCTACGCCTTCTGAAGCCGCGGAATGGGAAGTGCCGACGGAGGAAGAGCCGCGTCAACAATCGGTTAGTCAGGGTCGGCGGAGGAAGACAGTGATAAGGAGAGGAGATTATGATATTCCAGAAAGTAGTGGAGCAGGCAGTAGAAATGAAGAGGATTCAGAGTGAAAAAGACTTCTGGGAGCTATCGCCATCCGGCATCCCACTGTCGCCATCCGACAGCTGCCCAACCCACATCTCTCTCTAATTTTGAGAATTTCTTTTATGAGACATTTTAAGTACTTTTTTATTAAAATTCTGTAATAATTTTTGATATTTGGACATGTTATATGATGGTGAATGTCTATGTTAAGATTGAGTTTTTCTTCCTTTTTTTAAATAAATAGCTATTGTGATGGTTTTTTTGTTAAATTTTATAGGTTATAAATAGTGATATAATCATTGTGAAATGTCTAGGATTCCTAATTCTAGCCTAAGCATAGAAAATCGGGAATCCGGTAACGGTTTAGTGAATATATCTGCTAGTTGTGAATCCGTTCCTATGAAATTGATTTTTACATTACCCTTCTTAATATGATCTCTTATAAAATGATGTCGGACATCTATATGCTTAGATCTAGAGTGTAATACAGGATTATTAGTTAAGTCTATAGCACTTTTATTATCACACTTTAATTCTACACTACTCTGTTGCATGCCAAAGTCTTCTAGTGTTTGTGACATCCAAAGAGCTTGGGCACAACAACTACCTTGTGCAATGTATTCGGCCTCGGTAGTAGAGAGGGCAACATAATTCTATTTCCTACTCGACTATGATATAAGTGAAGGGCCGATAAAATGACAAGTGCCACTAGTGCTTTTTCTATCTAAAGAACATCCCGCATAATCTGAATCTGAAAAGCCATGTAAAATAAGGGAATCATTATGAGGATACCACAATCCTAATTTAGATGTTCCTATAAGATATCGAAAGATGCGTTTCACCACTTTTAAATGTGACTCTTTAGGATTAGCCTAAAATCTAGCACATAAACAAACGACAAACATAATGTCAGGTCTAGATGCGGTTAGATATAATAAAGATCCTATCATGCTTCTATAAAGGGTTTGGTCAATTGAAACTCCACTTTCATCTTTTCCTAATTTTAGTGAAGTACACATAGGAGTGTTTGCATGCTTAAGATTTTTAAATCCAAATCTTTTTAACATATCATGAATATATTTGGATTGACATATAAAAATACCATCATGTTTTTGTGTAATTTGAAAACCTAGAAAATATGAAAGTTCTCCTACCATGCTCATTTCAAATTCATTTTTCATAATTTGAACTACATTACACAACTCTTCATTAGTGGCTCCAAAAATAATATCATCAACATAAATTTGCAAAATAACTAAATCATGATCAATTTGCTTAATGAAGAGTGTAGAATCCGCACTTCCTATTTTATAATCGTGCTTTAATAAATATTGAGTTAATCGATCATACCAAGCACGAGGCGCTTGTTTTAATCCATAAAGCGCTTTATCTAATTTATAAACATAATTTGGATATTTGTCATTTATAAAGCCAGGGGTTGTTCTACATAAACCTCTTCTTTTATATACCCGTTTAAAAATGCGGTTTTGACATCCATTTGATATAATTTAAATCTTTTAAAACAAGCAAATGCAAGAAATATCCTAACCGCTTCTAATCTTGCTACGGGTGCAAAAGTTTCATCAAAATCTATCCCTTCAATTTGTGCATAACCTTTTGCAACTAATCTGGCTTTATTTCTAACAATTCTAGATTCATTATCCAATTTATTTTTAAAAAACCACTTGACTCCAACTACAGGACGATTTTTGGGTCGTTCTACAAGATTCCAAACCTTATTACGTTCAAATTGATTAAGTTCTTCATAGCTAAAAACCAAAATTCATCATTTAAAGCGGTGGAAACATCTTTTGGTTCTATTTCAGAGACAAAGCAAAGGTTTGAAAATAAGACATGTAACGATGAACGAGTACTAACCCCTTTTTGCGGATCTCCAATGATAAGCTCCTTTGGATGATCCTTTGAAAATCTCAATTCACTTCGAGGCACATATTCTTCTCTTTCTTCTTCTTCTCTATCTTCTTCTTCTCTTTCTCCTTCTCTTTCTTCTTCTTTTTCTTCTTCATTTTCTCAACGTTCTTCATCATCATTCTCCACCGAAGGGAAGGGTTCATCTTCTTTTCCTGTAATTTTCTTTTCTACACATGAAGCAAACTCATCAAACCTAACATGAATAGATTCTTCAACTATTTTTGTTCTTTTATTAAAAATCCTATAGGCTTTACTAGTTGAAGAATAGCCAATAAAAATTCCTTCATCACATTTTTCATCAAATTTTCCTAAGGAATCTTTAGAATTCAAAATAAAACATTTACAACCAAAAACTTTGAAATAAGAAACATTTGGTTTTTTATTAAAAATTAATTCATAAGGAGTTAATTTTAAAATAGGGCGAAGCATTACTCTATTAATTACATAACATGTCGTACTAACCGCTTCAGCCCAAAAATATTTTGGTAATTTAAATTCAGATAGCATCGTACGGGCTAACTCTTGAAGAGTTCTATTTTTCCTCTCCACTACACCATTTTGTTATGGTGTGCGTGGAGCGGAAAATTTATGTTTAATTCCTAACTCCGTACAAAAAGAAATAAACTTTTCATTTTCAAATTTTCCTCCATGATCCGATCGTATGCGTTTAATTTTTAACTCAAATTCATTTTGAATACGCAAACATAATTTTGAAAATTCTGAAAATGCATCGGATTTGGAGGTTAGAAATAAAGTCCAACAAAAACGAGAATAATCATCAATCAATACAAATGTATATTTTCTACCTCCTAAGCTAGGAATTCCAATTAGCCCAAATAAATCCATATGTATTAATTGAAGTGGCCTAGTGGTAGAAATAATATTTTTTACTTTTGAAAGATGATTTTGAAAATTTTCCTTTTTGGCAAGGCACACATAATGATGAAGATAAATTTCCATTTAACAATGGTAAACCTTTAATTAATTTATCTTTTGAAAGTTTTGTAATTAACTTGGCACTAGTATGTCCAAGTCGCCTATGCCATAATTCTAATTTATCATTTTTTGATAAAAAACATTTTAAAGTAGAATTTGAAAAATCAAGAAATTTAATCATATATACATTATGACATCTAGGTGCGGTAAAAACAATTTCTTTTGTTTTAGAATTAATAATTTTGCACAAATTTGTAGAAGACTCAAATAAAACATCTAAACCCTTATCACATAATTGACTAATAGAAATCAAATTATGCTTTAATCCTTCTACAAATAAAACATTTGAAATTGAAAATTTTTTGTTACCCACAACTCCGATGCCGATGATTTTTCCTTTTCCATCATCTCCGAATGTAACAACTCCTTCTTTCTGTATTTTTCATAAATTTTCTAAACTTTCTAACAAATAAACTTTCCTCATCTTCTTCTTCCTCCTCAGAATCACTACTTTCCTCCTTCTTAGATCTTAGAGCCAATCCCTTCTTCTTTGGCTCCATATACTCTTTTTGTTGAATTTTCAATTCAACTTCATGAGTTTTCAAGTTCCCAATCAGGCTTTCAATATTAAGAGCTTTAAGATCATGAGTTTCAGAAATAGCCGTCACTTTGGGATTGAATTTAGGGGGGAGAGATCTAAGAAGTTTTCTTACCAAATCACCATTTGAGAAAATTTTTCCTAAAACTTTTGAGTCATTCACTATCTTACTGAATCTTGTGTACATGGTATCCACATCCTCATCTACCTCCATTCTGAACTTTTCGAATTCTGACTCCAATTGGAAAAGCTTTGAGTCCTTCACCTGCGAGGTACCTCCATGAGTAATTTCCAATAAATTCCAAATTTCATATGCAGTTTGACATGCGCAGGTTCTATTAAATTCAGTTTTATCAAGAGCACAAAATAATGCGTTCATTGCTTTTGCATTATTTTTGCATTTTAATTTGTCCTGGTCATCCCATTTATCTTTGGGTTTTTCCATGCCAGCATCACCAATTGTAAAAGTAGGATGAGTATAATTTGTTTCAACCATATTCCATACTTCAATATCTAATGATATTAAAAAACACCTCATCCTAGTTTTCCAATAATTATAATCGGAACCCGTAAATAATGGTGGTCTAGTTATTCCTTGCCCCTCGGAAAATGCATGATCATGGTGCGTCATAATTCCAGGTGGTTAAACCTTATAAGGAATTAACCTCGCTTTGATACCACTTGTTGGATCTTGTGGCGCCCTTAGAGGGGGGTGAATAAGGGCAATTTAAAACTTTGATACTTTTTGTAACAAACGAAACAATATATGAATATAGAGACAAATAATTGAATTTAAAAGCAAGATTTTATTTCATCAAAGATAATGAGTAGAAATAATTCCAATAAAGCTTGGAATCAAAGGCTTACAATTTATAAAATCTCTTGTCTCTTTTCACCGGTCCTTCTCCTAAGGACCGGTTGGCTATAGCCTATATCTCCCAGATATAGACACTAACCTCCCCCTAAATCAAATCTTGATCTAGACGCAGCTCGCACGACAGCGATTTTCTCCCAAGCCACACAAGGACTTGACACCGCACACAAGACGATGATTTACCCTAGACCACACAAGGATCTAACACCACACACAAGGTGATGATTTCCCCTAAGTCTCACACGGACTTAGACGTCGTACGCAAGACGACGATTTCTACAACGATTACAAGATGAATGTAAATATAAATGAAATACAAAATAAAAACCCCCTTTAGAATTTCTGGACCAAAATAGCGAAGAACCCTTGAGAAAGTCTCCTTGGAACGTGTGTACAATCTTCGGCTTCGCTCTCTCTTTTCTTCTTCAAGGATGGGGATTTTCATTCTCTGGAGCTCTCTGGACGATAACACTCAGGAAGAAGGCTTGAAAGTCTGAAGGAATTGAATTCCATGAAGTTCTGGACCCTTTAAATAAAAAAGAGATGCCGTCGTCCGATAGCTAGGTATCGCCAAAATCCAATATCTCCAGAGGCTGCCACGTGTCCCCTTAATTCGACGTTTCTGCGCGGAGTTGAAGTCGTGGTTGAGACATGGGCTGTCGGATATCCGATATCACTATCAGAAATCCGTTAGCTTGCGTAACTGCTGAACGTCGTATTGTTGCGGGAAGATCGTGCACTGTCGGATATCCAATATCACTATCGGAAATCCGTTAGCTTGCGTAACTGCTGCACGTCGTAGAGTTGCGGGAAGATCGTGGGCTGTCGGATATCCGATATCACTATCGGAAATCCGTTAGCTCTAAACCGCTGGGAAGAAATCGTGCGTCCTCAGAAATCCGTTAGCTCTCAACCACTGGGAAGAAATCGTGCGCTATCGGAAATCCGTTAGCTAGCTGTCGGTAATCTGATAGCTCCAATTTGTGGAAAATTGGTATTTTGCTCCAATTGCAAACATGTTATCCTTTAACCTGTTATCTGCACACCATTAATCAAAAAATAGGATCAAATACATTCGGGATTTATTATTCTCAAACCGGACGAGTGCGGAACGCATGATCCAACAGGAGACACAGCTGACCGCCTCACAGCGGGAAGCAAACTACCTGGGGACTCGCCTTGCCGAGGCGGAATCGGAGATAGCTGAGCTCCGCCACCCCAGCAGAGGGGAGTCATCCACACCTCCACAGCTCCTTCATTTCACCCCGGCTCAGGTTGCCGAGACGCACAGGTAGTTGGCCATCAAGACGGCGGCGTTAACGCGGGAGCGACTCCGACGGTTGTTCCATCTTACCGCAGAGGGGGCCCAAGTCGATCTCGCAGACCTTCTCCCGGAGTTATACTGCAGGCGATGAATCTCATCCCGGGGAGAACTCCAAGCGATGGCTCATCGGGCGAATCAGAAGAGGATGACCAGGGAGAATAGCTCGCTTTCATATTTCCTAAGTCTTGTAATAATACTCTCCTCCCTGTAGGAATATTTTCTGCGGACTCGCCATATTTCAATATGCTTGATCTTTCCTCTTTCATTGCCGCAAATATGTCTGACACGTTTATTTCTTGTGACGCGCTTGCATATGCGGCGTATTCGCTTATAGGGGGTGCGTGCCTGTGACGAGGACTCGCGCGAGAGCTTTCCTCGCCTTGATCAAGTGCCCGTTTATTCATGCCTTCACGGAGTGTGAGGAGGTTGGAGAGTACTTCTCGCCACCGGGTCCTCGCCTTCTTTTGTTAGGACTTCTCGCAAGATGGTTGGCGAATAAACGAGTAATTTGGATGGTCACGATTCTAGGAGATTTAAGATACTCGCCTCGCCTCGTCTTTCCATGTGAATTTGTTTTTTTTTGTTAGCATTTAGTAGAGTTTGGGGCTCACTCGAGGGGGCAAGTAGCCGGCCTGCAGGGGAGGAGCCCAGTGCTATGGCCTAGTCTATGACAACTCTCTGCTCGAGGACATAGAACTCACTCGAGGTGGAAAGTAGTCAGCCTACTGAGGAGGAGCCCAGTGTTACGACCTGGTCTACGGCAATTCTCTGCTCGAGGACATAGAACTCACTTAAGGGGGAAAGTAGCCAGCCTGCATGGGAGGAGCCCAATGCTACAGCCTGGTCTACGACAACTCTCTGCTCGAGGACATTGAACTCACTCGACGGGGCAAGTAGTCAGCCTGCAGGGGAGGAGCCCAGTGCTACGGCCTGGTCTACGACAACTCTCTGCTCGAGGACATAGAACTCACTCGAGGGGGCAAGTAGCCAGCCTGCAGGGGAGGAGCCCAGTGCTATGGCCTGGTATATGGCAACTCCCTGCTCGAGGACATAGAACTCACTCGAGGGGGCAAGTAGCCAGCATGCAGGGGAGGAGCCCAGTTCTATGGCCTAGTCTACGGCAACTCTCTGCTCGAGGACATAGAACTCACTCGAGGGGGCAAGTAGCCAGCCTACAGGGGAGGAGGCCAGTGCTATGGCCTGGTCTACGACAACTCTCTACTCGAGGACATAGAACTCACTCGAGGGGGAAGTATCCAGCCTGTAAGTGAGGAGTCCAGTGATACGGCCTGGTCTACGACAACTCTCTGCTCGAGGACATAGAACTCACTCGAGGGGGAAAGTAGTCAGCCTGCAAGGGAGGAGCCCAGTGCTACGGCCTGGTCTACGACAACTCTCTGCTCGAGGATATAGAACTCACTCGAGGGGGCAAGTAGCCAGCCTGCAGGGGAGGAGCCCAGTGTTATGCCCTGGTCGACGGTAACTCTCTGCTCGAGGACATTGAACTCACTCAAGGGGGTAAGTAGCCAGCCTGTAGGGGAGGAGCCCAGCGCTACGGCTTGGTCTACAGTAACTCTCTTCTCGAGGACATAGAACTCACTCGAGGGGGAAAGTAGCCAGCCTGCAGGGGAGGAGCCCAGTGCTTCGGCCTGGTCTACGACAACTCTCTGCTCGAGGACATAGAACACACTCAAGGGGGCAAGTAGCCAGCCTGCTGGGGAGGAGCCCACTGCTATGGCCTGGTCTACGACAACTCTCTGCTCGAGGACATAGAAGGGGCTCATTGCTCGGTTCATGTCGTCTAAGTGGTGAAGCGCTACTAGTTTATAACGGAAAATGTTATCATTTTGTTTTAGCATAACAAGAATGAACCAGATATTACATTGATATTAGGAGTAGAAACATTTCAAGTCGTCTCCACTCCAAGTGTTTCCTAGGAGTTCACCTTCAACATTTTGCAGACGGTACCCGCCTGTTTTTAATACCTCGAAGACAATGTAGGGGCCTTTACAATTGGGGTGGAGTTTACCTACTGCTGCGGATCTCCCCGCGGCGTCCACCTTTTTGAGAACCAAGTCTCCTTTGCCGAACTGCTTGACTCGGACATGCTTGTTGAAGTGCTTTGCCATCCTTCGCTTGATTTCTTCCTGGCGGATCGTGGCCTGGTCGCGAAGCTCTTCCACAAAATCCAAGGCGAGTCGTTGTGCATCTTCGTTCTCAAGTCTCCACCCCTTGTCTCCGTCTTCTGCTTCCACCACCCTAGGTCTTCGGACCTCGAACTCTATCGGGATGAGAGCCTCCGAACCATGTGATAGCTTGAATGGTGTTTCGCCTGTCTCTGTGGTGGGGTACTCCTCATGGCCCAAAGGACTGAGCGGAGCTGCTCCACCCAGTTTCCCTTCAGGTTTTCCACCTTCTTCTTGAGCAGGTTGACGATGAATTTGTTGGCCGCCTCCACCTGGTCGTTTCTCCTTGGATGATGGACCGAGGCGAAGCGGAGTTCGATGCCAAGTTGGCTACAGAAGTCGGCGAGTTCAAGGCTCGCGAACTGCGGACCATTGTCGGTGACGATGGCGAGGGGCAGGTCGTGCCTACATATGATCTCCACCCAAATGAAGTTCTTCACCACTAAGGAGGTTGTTTTGGCTAGGGCCTTCACCTCCATCCACTTGGAGAAATAATCGATCATCACCAGGAGATATCTCCTTTGCCCACTTGCCGGAGGGAATGGCCCTACCAGGTCCATTCACCAAATGGCGAAGGGCCAGGGGGTGGTGATCGATCAGAGACGCTGGGTTGGTTGCAACTAGAGCGGGGCGTAGAGTTGGCATTTTGAGCACCTCTTTGCAAACTCATCCGCATCCTTTTTGACGGTGGGCCTGAAGTATCCTGCTTGGAGTACACTCTTCTCCAGGGTTCGGATCCCCGAGTGACTTCCACACTCGCCTGTTTGAATATCCTCCAAGACCCGGGAGGCCTCCTCCTCGGACAGGCATCTCGCCAGGGGACCGGAAAGAGTCTTCCTGTAAAGTACCCCGTCAGTTAGTAAATAATAAGCTGACTTGTACCTGAACCGCCTCTTGTCCTGAACCTCAGCATGCAGCTTGCCCGTGGTCAAGAAAGTAATAAGAGGGTCCATCCACGACGAGGGCTGATCGATGTCCATCATCTCACCTTCCTCGATAGAGGGCCGAAACAAACCAGTGACTATCCCTCCAACCGAGGGGTCGTACTTGGCCAGCCGGTCTGCTTGGGCGTTCTCCTCCCTCGGGATGTGCTATATGGAGAAGAAGGAGCCCACCAAGCCTTTGACCTTTACTAGGTAGCGTTGAAACATCGTCTCCCTTGCTTCGAACTCTCCTCGGATCTGGGAGGCGACCACCATAGAACCGGAGTGGACTCTTATGTCGTGAATCCCCAGCTCCCATGCTAGATGAAGCCCTACGATGACGGCCTCATACTCCGCCTGATTGTTGGTGACAGGGAAATGGATATTGATGGCCTGCTCGATCTTGGTGCCCAAGGGGCTGATCAGGATGATGCCTCCCCCGCACGAGTTCTTCCCTAATGCCTGATGAGTCCTGATCATATACACATATATGGACTCATCTGGGCCGTTTTTCTAGTCTTTCCATTGCACTTTAGCCTTGTTTTAGCTCATATTTATCATTCTATGCTATGTGCACTTCTTAGCCTATTTTGGTGTGTTTTGATGTTTATTCTCTTTTGATAGCCTTATCGTATTATTGAGTGCCACTTTCAGTGGCCTGATTAGCATTTCTGTTGGAACAGGAGTCGTGCAGGTGTCCCCGGTACAATTATGTACAGGAACACTGCGCACGATCACTGGTTCTATTGCGCATGACCACTGGTCGTGCGCCGCTGATCGTGCGCACTTAACTCCTATTTTATGAGTTCTGTCTCGACTAGTGCACACAATTGAAAAGAAATCCTCCCGAGCTAAATAGAAAATTTGTTAGTGATTGTGAAGTCGGCCGTGTGCACACCTAGTTTTCATGATAAGTCTGGGGGTGTGTCACACGAGCGTTGTTTTTGGTTCTGTGTGGTGCAGCGTTCCGTTAGCTCACTTGGGTTGCGTAGCCATCGTGTTTAAATTTGAATATCATACCGCAGCCTAAGCCCCATTATACTCCTAAAAGCCCTATTGATTTGACTTGTGAGTTTGCTAACGCCGTGGAGAGAGTGTGACCGGGCGAGCGTATGGTTCATGACGTTGATGGATTTCAGCGGAGTTATTCATAAACCCCGACCTTGTGCAACACCCGCCTTAGCGTCTTGTTACTTTCACACCGGGCATGATCGTTCGAATTCTTCATCATTCACCAACTGAGTTTTGATAAATCTCTAGTTACGCTTTAATACTTTCGTAAGCTAGTTAGCATAGTTAGAATCTCTTGTTACTAGAATTTCTACTCGCATGCGTATGTTACTTCACACCGTACTCCTCTGTGTAATTTTCTACGTTAACTACCATTTTCACACTCCACTGGATTCGTTTGCTCGGGACGCGCAAACAGGTAAGTCTGGGGGTATGATGAGTCCTGATCATATACACTTTTATGGACTCATCTGGGCCGTTTATTTAGTCATTTCACCGCACTTTAGCCCTGTTATAGTTCATATTGATCATTCTATGCTAGGTGCACTTTTGGCCCATTTTGATGTGATTTCGTGCTTAACTTCGTTATTAGTTTTCATGTGCTGTTAAGTTCCACTTTCAGTGGCTGGACCGGTGTTGTATGCTGGAATAGGTGTCGTGCAGGTGTTCCCGGTACAATTCTGTACAGGAACACTGCGCACGATCACTGGTTCTATTGCGCACGACCACTGGTCGTGCGCCACTGATCGTGCGCACTTAACGCCCTTTTTATGAGTTCTGTCTGACTTATCGCACGACCACTTACGATAGTGCGCACGACCACTGGTCGTGCGCCACTGGTCGTGCGAACATGTATTTTATAATTTTCTTTCCTCGCAGGGCTCCGCCCAAGCAGCGCGCACGATCGCAGAATTCCAGTGCGCACGACCACTGGTCGTGCGCCAATGACCGTGCGCAGTATTCATTTCAGCACCTATATATAAGCCTGTTCCGCTTTTAGGTCAGATCCAGCCGCCGGGAGCGGATTTCCCAGTCCGTACGCCGCCGACTACCCTTCTTGGACACCTCCACTTCATCTCCTACGCAAGGGGAAGTCTTCTCCAACCATTCCAAGCTTTTCTCCATTGTCCGGGAGCGTTCTCCACCATCCGCAAGCCCTCAAGCAATTGTTTTCCATTCCAGTCCGGCGAGAAGAAGAGTAAATCTGAGGAAGAAGACGACGGAACTACGTAGAGAAATCGTGACAGTTTCTCTACGCCGGAAGCATTGGCCGCCCGAGTCCGGAGGTAGCCCGACAACCTACCATTCCGGCCGTGAACGGCCGCTAGTCTTCACCCATCGGTTATCTCTTCCTTCTTTCCTTTGTTGTAATCGTTGAATCTTGTAAACCTGAATAGTATGATGTTTGGTTTATTTGAAATGAATGTTTCTTTGCACTTCATCATTGCTTGCTTGTGAATCACTTCGTTCCCACTCACTCACTCACGCACACAAGGTGTTCGATCCGCGTTAGCAAGAGCTAACGGCGTTTGTGAAGAGGTGTTTGCGACCCTCACCTTCTCGCACTTGAGCACGCTCCATCCGCCTCTCGAAGCACGGAATCGCGGCCGTCGCATCCATCTCACCTTGCGAAGAGGTGTTTTCGACCCGCAATTCTTTTACTGTTGTTAAGAGTAGTTAAAACCAACCAAAGCCCCCTTTTTGTGTTTGTTAACGCTTGTGTAACAATAGTCACACTACGCGATTCGATCACCCAACCTGCATTCCTCAAGAGACCGACATCCGGGGATTCCATTCTCCACATTTATTACTTGACAGCGACCGGTGCACTTGCCGACACGCATCAAGTTTTTGGCGCCGTTGCCGGGGAATGCAGGCGTGTATCGTCTTGTGTTGTGACTCTCGTTATACGAGCAGTTGTTTTTGATTTTCTTTGTTTTTCTTTTTGCTTGTGATCGTGCATGCAGAGACAAGCCGCAGGGGAACTCGTACCCTTTGATCCGGAAATCGAACAGACCGCTCGCGCGCGAAGGCGCGCTGCTGCCGTACAAGCGGCAATGGGTGATCAGGTAGACCCAAATGATGTTGATGCGAGAGTGCCCAACGAGGGGCAACACCAGCCTGGAGATGAGCAGGAGGCGGTTAGGCCTCGACCCCGCACGATGAGAGACTACACCACTCCAACTGCTGGGAGTGTGTATCCTGGGTTTGGCCCAATATTATGAACAATCAGTTCAAGATCAAACCTGCGATCTTGAACATCATCCGGAACAACGCTCAGTTCTCTGGGTTGGCCAGCGAAGATCCGCATCTGCATCTGGCGGAGTTTTCTGATATTTGCGGAACCTTCCGCTACGCAGGGATTACTGACGACACGGTCAAGCTTAGACTGTTTCCCTTCTCACTCCGCGACAAAGCCAAGGTGTGGCTCCACTCCATTCCGCCTGGGATTGCTGCGACTTGGGATGCCCTCGCATCCAAGTTCCTTGCTAAATTCCACCCTGTGGATAAGATCGTGAGCTTGCGGCGGGAGATCGCCACCTTTCGCCAACTTGACCAGGAGACCCTTGCCTAGGCGTGGGAGCGCCTTATCGATCTTCTCCGCCGTTGTCCGAACCATGAGCTTCAACTGTGGAATGTGGTCGAAACATTTTACTTTGCGATCGAGCCCAACTACAGGTCAATGATCGATGCTGCGGCAGGTGGTACTTTAATGAACCACACTCCAGAGGAGGCCCTTCGGATTCTGCGCGACACCGCCTCCCACAGTACATTCTGGACTGCAGGGAGAAATGATCCAAGAAGCGGTCGTGGTCTCTTTATGGTTGACTCACTTCCTCCTACTCCCGCGCCTGCTGCTGTCATTACTTGCGAAGGATGTGGAGGCGGAGGCCACCACGTGTATGAATGTTCAGGGAACAACGTAGCAGGTGACTTCGCGCACTTAACCTTGAATGAATCTGTTAATTATGTAGGAAATCAGCCTAAGGGGGCGCCTTTTAATAATGCTTATAATCAGGGAGGGAGAAGTCACCCGAACTTCTCGTGGAACCCAAACACGCCTGGCCAACGATGGGCACCAGGGCAGCATCAAAACGATGCTTACGCCTCCGGGAGCCAACCGAGGCCACCACACCCAGATTATAACCAAGCCCCCCTGCCCAAAAAAGGAGTAATCTGGAGGAGATGATGGAGAAATTCATGCAAGCGGCTACCTCGAATATGGTGAACCAAACCGCATCCATGCGAAACTTGGAAACGCAGCTGGGCCAATTGGCCCAAGTGCTAACCGAGCGGTCGCAGGGGACCCTTCATAGCAACACGGAAAAGAACCCAATAGATCAGGGGAAGAGTCTTGGTGATGTGGTAGAGGCTGATCCAAGTGAGTTGGTGATTTCCTGTTCCATCAACAATATTGAAACGAAAGCTCTATGCGATTCCGGTTCCTCCCGCAACGTCATTGCGTTGCAAGATGTTGCTAAACTACAACTTGAGATGAACACGGAGGAAAGGAAATCCCTTATGCTTGCTAATGGGACTGTTATACAATCTGAGGGGGAAGTAAAAAATGTAGAGGTGATAGTTGAGGGGACGATTGTGGTTGCTGATTTTCAGGTGTTGGGCCCTCAGGAAAATCACTCTATCCCTATCTTGGGGGTGCCGTTCTTGAAAGAGAGCGGTGCCACCCTTGATTTCGCTACGGGGTGTGTCTTCCTACCCAATAAGGTGCCGCAGCCCACTTGCCCCGAAGCTACAACTGAAACATCCACTCCTCCCCCTCTTTTTATTTTTGATGAATCTTTGAGCTGTGCAGTACATGAAGAAGTTAAAGAATCAATTGAAGGAGAAAAGGAGGAGCACCTGTCTAGTGAGGAAGAAGAAGTTGATCTTCAGAGAGAATTTGGGTCCGAGACGGAAGAAGACTGCATTTCGAAAAACGTTGACTTGAATTTAGTTCGGGACAATGTCCCATTATCTTCTTGTTTTGATTCCTGAAATAAACAATTTAAGCGCTCCATCTCCTGGGCCGATCCGGTAGTCACCGCGATGCCGGAAGTGACGCCACCCGCCACCAAGGCGGAAAAATCTGAAAACTTTCAACGGTGGCAGTCCCCGACTGTCACGAAACTTAAACAGGAGAAACTTCTGCACGACGCTCGCACTGCCGCTCTCCGTGGCAAGAGGGCGGAGGTTAGGGGAAAACTTGGTGACACCAGTGTTGGCCCTAAAGCCCTCACCTCCCGCCTATGTGCTACGGGAGACGCGCACCATAAGAGCGCTTATAGCTGATTTGTGTGATCTGAGTTTGTGAAACTTCTTGTGAACTTCTTTTATGTAATTCCTGCACTATATAAACAATGTTAATACAGGTATTTGGTCCAGCTTAAGGACATTAAATAAAAGCGCTACTGGGAGACAACCCAGATTTCCTGATTTTATTTCTTTTCTAACATGCTTAGTTCAGTTTTTTTTATTTGCTTTTTGCTGTTTTTAGTTTTGTGCTTGCAGGTGTCTTGTGTTCTTTGGTGCGGACGCTGCGGACTGCGCTTGATCTTGAACGCCAATCGTCTGGTATGCTCAATTCTGAGCATTGGGTAACACTTCTTCCCCTCCTTAGCTTCCAATTTCTGTGATGTATTGTTTAGACTAAGTCTGGGGGAGAGTATGTTGTCATCCACTTTGCACGAGTTGCACTGCATATTAGAAGTTTGTGTATTATTTATTTTCATCATTATCCTTTTCATGCTTCTCGCACCACTTCACCCACATGAGTGCGCGCTTACCTATTTGTCTGTTTCCGAAAGACCTGTTTTGGTTGGAATGTGAAATAGGATGTTAACGTAGGAATTACTATTAGGAGCGCGATGATGACTCGTGTAGTGTTCTAGTCACTTCGCATGCTATGGTAGAATTCGAGTAAAACTAGATTATCTTTATGCATCTAATTTATGTTTAGTATTTTTGCGTAGATTTAGATTTATGATACTCAAGTGGTGAATGTGAATGAAATTGACGATAACCCGGTGTTGTGTGTGTACGAGCACTAGTCATGTGTTGCTCGAGTCAGGAGGAAGGTTTATCTTTCTCGTGGGCTAAGAACTTGCCCCAAGCGACTCTCGAAGCATGGGCGAGAGCGATTCGCCGAGTTAAACGTGATGTAGGCCACCTTTTGGCTAGTTTGAGCCTTGTAATTCCCTGTCCTTTTCGCTCACCTTTGCATGCCAAATTTGTGCCTACCACTCCTTTGTTCAGCTCCTCCTCATCCACCAAAGCCCGAATCTTATCCCACTGTCGCAACCAAATAGATGTTATCTGCACTCATTTTCTACATTTGGTGTGATGTATGGAATCGTTGTGATGAGAAGGGGAAATTAACGCCATTTCGCCGAAATTGTACCAATTGGGGGATAAGTAAAAGAAGAAAAGTATATTGTAAAAAAAAGAAGAAAAAAATCTGGAAAAAGTATATTGAAAAGAAATCCTCCCGAGCTAAATAGAAAATTTGTTGGTGATTGTGAAGTAGGCCGTGTGCACACCTAGTTTTCATGATAAGTCTGGGGGTGTGTCACACGAGCGTTGTTTTTGGTTCTGTGTGGTGCAGCGTTCCGTTAGCTCACTTGGGTTGCGTAGCCATCGTGTTTAAATTTGAATATCATACCGCAGCCTAAGCCCCATTATACTCCGAAAAGCCCTATTGATTTGACTTGTGAGTTTGCTAACGCCGTGGAGAGAGTGTGACCGGGCGAGCGTATGGTTCACGACGTTGATGGATTTCAGCGGAGTTATTCCTAAACCCCGACATTGTGCAACACCCACCTTAGCGTCTTGTTACTTTCACACCGGGCATGATCGTTCGAATTCTTCATCATTCACCAACTAAGTTTTGATAAATCTCTAGTTACGCTTTAATACTTTCGTAAGCTAGTTAGCATAGTTAGAATCTCTTGTTATTAGAATTTCTACTCGCATGCGTATGTTACATCACACCGTACTCCTCTGTGTAATTTTCTACGTTAACTACCGTTTTCACACTCCACTGGATTCGTTTGCTCGGGACGCGCAAACAGGTAAGTCTGGGGGTGTGATGAGTCCTGATCATATACACTTTTATGGACTCATCTGGGCCGTTTATTTAGTCATTTCACCGCACTTTAACCCTGTTATAGTTCATATTGATCATTCTATGCTAGGTGCACTTTTGGCCCATTTTGATGTGATTTCGTGCTTAACTTCGTTATTAGTTTTCATGTGCTGTTAAGTTCCACTTTAAGTGGCTGGACCGGTGTTGTATGCTGGAACAGGTGTCGTGCAGGTGTTCCCGGTACAATTCTGTACAGGAACACTGCGCACGATCACTGTTTCTATTGCGCATGACCACTGGTCATGCGCCACTGATCGTGCGCACTTAACGCCCTTTTTATGAGTTCTATCTGGCTTATCGCACGACCACTTACGATAGTGCGCACGACCACTGGTCGTGCGCCACTGGTCGTGCGAACATGTATTTTATAATTTTCTTTCCTCACAGGGCTCCGCCCAGGCAGCGCGCACGATCGCAGAATTCCAGTGCGCACGACCACTGGTCGTGCGCCAATGACCATGCGCAGTATTCATTTCAGCGCCTATATATAAGCCTGTTCCGCTTTTAGGTCAGATCCAGCCGCCGGGAGCGGATTTCCCAGTCCGTACGCCGCCGACTACCCTTCTTGGACACCACTTCATCTCCTACGCAAGGGGAAGTCTTCTCCAACCATTCCAAGCTTTTCTCCATTGTCCGGGAGCGTTCTCCACCATCCGCAAGCCCTCAAGCAACTGTTTTCCATTCCAGTCTGGCGAGAAGAAGAGTAAATCTGAGGAAGAAGACGACGGAACTACGTAGAGAAATCGTGACAGTTTCTCTACGCCGGAAGCATTGGCCGCCCGAGTCCGGAGGTAGCCCGACAACCTACCATTCCGGCCGTGAACGGCCGCTAGTCTTCACCCATCGGTTATCTCTTCCTTCTTTCCTTTGTTGTAATCGTTGAATCTTGTAAACCTGAATAGTATGATGTTTGGTTTATTTGAAATGAATGTTTCTTTGCACTTCATCATTGCTTGCTTGTGAATCACTTCGTTCCCACTCACTCACTCACGCACACAAGGTGTTCGATCCGCGTTAGCAAGAGCTAACGGCGTTTGTGAAGAGGTGTTTGCGACCCTCACCTTCTCGCACTTGAGCACGTTCCATCCGCCTCTCGAAGCACGGCATCGCGGCCGTCGCATCCATCTCACCTTGCGAAGCGGTGTTTTCGACCCGCAATTCTTTTACTGTTGTTAAGAGTAGGAAAAACCAACCAAAGCCCCCTTTTTGTGTTTGTTAACGCTTGTGTAACAATAGTCACACTACGCGATTCGATCACCCAACCTGCATTCCTCAAGAGACCGACATCCCGGGATTCCATTCTCCACATTTATTACTTGACAGCGACCGGTGCACTTGCCGACACGCATCATGTAGTATTATTTTGCAAAGAATCTTTATTTTTTGTTTATCCACATATTTCTGTGATGTATTCTGAAGCCGAGTGTCGTCTTTATGACACTTTGCGTCGATACATCGACGCCATGACTGCTTTAAACGATGAGCATTGTATTAGGTGCTTGCTATGTCAAGGTTTAGGTCATACGGTGAAGGATTGCCCTCGTCTGTGCGATCCTTCCACCTATGAGGACGTGTACGCAGCATCCCCCCATTTACGGGAGACTACTGCGGACAGGCCCACCAGAGTGTTGCCTGGCCCCTACACTGACATCGCACATCATGCTCGATCTTTGCCCTTGGAGATTACTGAGGAATCTCTCTCCGCGTACAGCTCTTTCATGGGTCCCTCAATCCCCTTGTATGAGCTTCCCTTGAGTGACGATGTGCACTCATTCGATGGTCAACAGGGACAGGATTGGGAACTCATGGATGCACCAGTATGGTGTGCATATTCTGGTTCTTCCTGCGGGGAGGCGTCTGTGGATATTTTCGCGGAGGCGACTGCTCATTTATTTTCTGATCATGAGAGCAGTCCGGTTCCTCCGCATTCCTTGCAAAATTCTTCTACTTCTATCTTTAGTGAGTCGGCGGATGATGTCGTGCGGGTGGTTTATTCGGCCCCTGAGGTTGCGCCAAAGTGGGATGAGGATTTCATTTTCTCTGATGGGGAGTGTGATACCTTTGAACACGATGACGCACCGCGGTGGGATGAGGAGGATTCTCTTTCCGAGGAGGAGGTATTTACTTACCTCTTGGATGGGGACATCCAGCTCACCACCGAGGACCCCGAGCTCCTGGGTTCCCCTCGTTACGACTCATATGATACCGATAGTGATCTGTGCTTGGATCCTGCCAGGAGTGAAACTGGGATCACTCCTCTGTTGTTTGATTCTCTTAGTTCTTCGGCCATTTTATTTCCTAATCAACCTTCTTTTAATGCTGATATTGATAAGTTCATCCTTCCTGCTTCCCCGCCTGCTTTAATGTCTGATATTTCATTTATCCCTCTGCAGATGCTTGAATTTATAGACCCATTCTTGGGTAATTTTGAGAGGCAGTCTTGGCAGGGAAAGCAGTTGGCAATGATGAATTCAATCGTCTATTCCACTTCATCATCATTGCCTGCTTTTTCCTTGAAAGACTGGGTGCAGGGAGGAAAGCGTTACTTCATCCATGACCGCAGGTTGGAGGAGAGGAAGAGGATGAAGAAGGACGAAATATGGAGATGGAAAGCTCCTGATCCTCTTGACTGCTGTTGTTGGGTCTTCGGGCCCATCTCTTTTATTCTTAGTTACCATTTTAAATCAACTTATAGTTGATCATTTTGAGGCATGTAATATTTAGGATTTACCATCTTTTGCTCTATGCTTAGACTATTATTAAAACTGCTTAATACAGGTATTAATTCCAGCTTAAGGACGGAAAACAAAAGCGCTGCTGGGAGACAACCAAGTTTTTGTTGCTAACCTGTTAATAGTTTAGTTTTATATATTTTTGCTTGGAGCCTTTTTGCCTGCAGGTGTGCGGCAATTTCTTTTGGTGGCGGACTTGGATTCCCTTCGCAGTATTAACGCCAATCTTCTGGTATGCTCATATCTGAGCATAGGTACCCTCTTCCTCAACATTTCTTTATTCTCATTGTCATAATTCATATGATTGTCCAATTCAAGTCTGGGGGGGAGTGTACCGAGTGTTCACTACACATGCACTAGTGCTTAGCATGCTAGAAGTATTTTATTTTCAGTATTTATTTACTTCTCCGCACACCACTGCACCCACTTTAAAGCGCACTCACTTGTTTGTGTGCTTCCGTTCATGCTTATCGTGGTTTGGAATGTGAAATAGGATGTTAGCTTAGGAATTGCAAATCGGAGTGCGATGTTGACTCTTGTAGTGCTCTAGTCGCATATTCCTTGCTTGCATAGAAATTTGAGTAGAATTTGATTGTCTCTATACTTTTAATTTACAATTAGTGTTCTTGCGTAGTTTTTGATTTATGTTACTCATTTGGTGAATGTAACCGAAATTTGCGGTAGCACTGTGTTGTGTGTAAGCAAGCGCTAGTTGTGTGTTGCTCGAGTCGGAAGGAAGGTTTACCTTTCTCGTGGGCTAAGAACTTGCCCCAAGCGACTCTTGAAGCATGGGCGAGAGCAACTCATTTTGTTAAATGTGATGTAGGCCATTTTTGGCTAGTTTGAGCCTTGTTTTCCATGACCTATGCGTACACCTTTGCAAGCCAAGTTTGTGCCTACCCTTCTTTTGTTTCAGCTCTTCTTTTAAATCACCAAAGCCTGAAGCTTATCCTATTATCGCAGCCAAGTAGTGAGTTAACTGAAATTACCTTTCATATTTGGATGTGATGTATGGAAATTTTTGTGATGTGAAGAAAAAGTGTATTGTGTGCTGAACATATTGTTGTAAACCAACCGGGGGATAAATGAAAAAAAAATGAAGTTAAAAGAAAAAAATCTGTAAAGAATAAAAATGACAAGAAATCCCCTTGGACGTAATAGAAAAATTTAGTTGGTATTTGTTTGGAGTAGGCTGTGTACACACCCGTTTTCAAGCTAAGTCTGGGGGTGTGGTACACTAGCGCTGTTTTGGGCTTGTTCAGGGTAAGCATTTCGATGTTGCTCATTTGGGTTGCGTAGCCGTTTCGTTTATCATTGAATATCATACCGTAACCTAAGCCCAATTATAACCCGAAGTCCTATTGATTTAACTTCTGAGTTTGCTAGTGCCGTGGAGAGAGTGTAACCGGGCAAGCTTATGGTTCTCGTCGTTGATGGATTTCAGCGGAGTTATTCCCGAATTCCGGTCTTTAGCAACACCCTCCTGAGTGGCTTGTTTACTTTCACATCGGGCACGACCGCACAAATTCTTCATGATTCACCATCTGAGTACAAATAAATCTCTATTTACGCCTGTATACTTTTGTAAATTAATTAGTATAGCTAGAATCTTCTTTTACAGAATTTCTATTTGCATGGGTATGATACTTCGCATCTGACTCTTTATTTGCAATTCTCTACGCTAACCACCATTTTCCCTACTCCGCCGGATTTGTTTGCTTGGGACGCGCAAACAGGTAAGTCTGGGGGTGTGATGAGTCCTGATCATATACACATATATGTACTCATCTGGGCCGTTTTTCTAGTCTTTCCACTGCACTTTAGCCTTGTTTTAGCTCATATTTGTCATTCTATGCTAGGTGCACTTCTTGGCCTATTTTGGTGTGTTTTGATGTTTATTCTCTTTTGATAGCCTTATTGTATTGTTGAGTACCACTTTCAGTGGCCTGATTAGCATTTCTGTTGGAACAGGAGTCGTGCAGGTGTCCCCGGTACAATTCTGTACAAGAACACTGCGCACGATCACTGGTTCTATTGCGCACGACCACTGGTCGTGCGCCGCTGATGGTGCGCACTTAACCACTATTTTATGAGTTCTGTCTCGACCAGTGTGCACGACCACTTACGATATTGCGCACGACCACTGGTCGTGCGCCACTGGTCGTGCGAACATTTTATTTTATAAATTTCTTGCATTGCAGGCTCCGCCCAGGCAGGCGCACGATCACAGGATTCTAGTGCGCACGACCACTGGTCGTGCGCCACCGATCGTGCGCACTGTTTATTCCAGCGCCTATTTAAAGACCTGCTCGCGAATTAGGTCGGGGAGTTGATTCCAGACCGCCGTTTTCTCGCTCCAGATCCCCAATTTCGCCCCTCCATCGCCGCCCACCATCTGGAGTTGCTCCGGGCTTGTTGTTCACGCCAATCTTGAGCCGGAGCTTCCTCTCGGCCTCCTCCTTCATCCTAGCGCTTCAAAGGAAGATCTAGCAGCCATCGCCATCAAGCAAGAGGAAGTTTGCAACCTCTACCGGATCATGACACGAAGAAGACGGGCTCATTGGAGAGTAGTGACAGCTCTCTCTACCCCGGACATATTTGCGGACCGAGCTTGGACGCGGATTGACAACCCGGTGATTCCAACCGTGAATCTCCAACGAGCCTTCGGATTCGGTCGATTTCTTGCCTTGTTTTTCTCTTATTGATGCGTTTGTAGCTAGATCTCTCATATATTGATGATGAACACTATGAATCGTGCTTGTAATCTTAATTTCATGTCTATGTGTTGTTATATTTTGTTCATATGTGTACGAGGTGCGCCACCATCCATCCTCCATCCCGCCGTCACGTTCGTGTGCCGCACTAGCAATTGCTAGTGGCGTGCTTGTCGACGAGGTGCTTGCGACCCTCATCCGTATGCCTACTCTTCCATCCGCCTAGCGAAGCGTGGCATAGCGGCCCGTGTAATCCATTCCGACTCCGCCGGTGCGAACCATTCCATCCACTAGCCTTCTCGTCCATCCGCCTAGCAAAGCGTGGCATAGCGGCCCGTGTAATTCATTCGCCTAACGAAGCAGTGCGCTCAAGGCCTGCACAGTTCGATTCCGCTTGCCTACTCGTCCATCCGCCCTTGAGACGCAGCGCGCTAAAGGACTGCCTAGTCTCCATCCCGCCAAGCGAAGCATTGCATAGCGGCATTGCATAGGAGTAGTTGTAATATTTTCCTTTATTTTCCATAACCAAATCATCCCCCCTCCGCGATCCATCCGATTAAAGGACTTCGATCTCAAGTCCTTCCTCGATAGATAGCTCCACCTTACTGTGTTCCTTTGAGATCGATACCTGGGGATTCATTCCCATTTTATATTACTTGAACGATCGGTACACTGCCGTTTCGTGCCGCAGTCTAGCAATCCACGAACATTTCCCAAGCCATTCGTTGGGGCGCTTTCTCCTCACCTACCTCCACGGTGTAGTCGGCCAGGAAGTCTGCCACTGCTTGGGCTTTCATGGCCAGTCGAGGGACGTACGTGACGTCGAACTCGCTGAGCTCCACCGACCATTTGGCTAGTCTTCCTGAATGTTACCCTTTCTTGAATGCTGCGGAGAGGATGATCAGTCACTACCTTGATTGGATGGGCCTGAAAGTAGGGTCGGAGTCTTCGAGCCGAGACTATCAAGGCAAACGCCAACTTCTACAGGATGGGGTAGCATAGTTCAGCCTTCCGCAGGACCCGACTTACATAGTAGATGGGGAGTTGCGGCTTCCCTTCCTCGCGGACCAAGACCAACTTACCGCTTTCGCCCCCACCCCGACATACAAGAAGAGGTCTTCTCCCTCTCTAGTCCGTTGTAACAAGGGTGCCGGGGCCAGCTGGAGCTCTAGGTTCTAAAAGGCCCCTTGACACTCTGTCGACCATTCAAACTTCTTATTGTCTCGGAGAGTTTTGAAGAACAGTGAGCATTTCTCTCCTGCCCTGGAGAGGAACCGGCTCAACCCGGCCAGACGGCCCATCAGGCGCTGAACCTCCTTGGTGTTTCTGGGTGCCTCCATCTCCATGATTGCCTTAACTTTATCGGGGTTTGGCTCCACTCCCGTCGAGGTCAAGAGGTGGCCCAAGAACTTTCCCTTTCCGGCCCAAAAAATACACTTGGTTGGATTCAGCCTCATCTTATACTTCCGAAGTGTGACGAAGGTCTCTTCCAGGTCACGGAGGTGTTCCTCAACGCTCTTGATTTTTACCATGAGATCATCGATGTAGACCTCCAGGTTTCGTCCCTTTTGTTCCTTGAACACCCTGTCCATCATTCGCTGGTAAGTGGCTCCTGCGTTTTTAAGTCCGAAGGGCATCATTTTATAACAATAGCATCCGTCGTTGGGGTTGAAAGAAATGTTTTGTATGTCGGGTGGGTGCATGCGGATTTGATGATAACCAGAAAAGCGTCTAAAAAACTCATGACAGGGAATCTGACGGTCGAGTCTACTAGCTCGTTGATTCTAGGCAAGGGGTAGCAATCCTTGGGGCAAGCTTTATTAAGGATAGAAAAGTCAATACACATACGCCACTTCCCCTCCCCCTTCTTCACCATTTCAACATTGGAGACCCAGCCTGGGTACTGGATCTCTGACACAAACCCTGCCTCCAATAGCTTCCTGACCTCCTCCCTGATGGGCTCGGCCAGGGTGGTGGTGGTTGCCCTCTTCTTTTGTTGGATGGGGTGGACTCCTTTATCTAAGTTAAGATGATGGCAGGCAATGTCCGCGTCGACACATGGCATATCGGCTGCACTCCACAGGAAGATGTTCACATTCCTCTGGATGCAGGACATAATCTTCTCCTTGTCTTCCTCTTCCAGCTCCCCGCTGATCTTCACCTTTCCCGGCCTCCCGCCTTCAGATAAGATCTCCTTCTCCTCCACCTACTCGGCTGCCTCCAGCCTTACCATTTTTTCCATCACCTGATCTACCACCTCGGCCTCCTCCTTTCAACTGATCATGTTGGCTGCGTTGAGATAGCACTGGCTTGCTACTCTGGGGTCGCTCCGGATCCTGATCTGCAACCCTCCTTGATTATACTTGAGGCACTGATGATAGGATGAGGGCATGCATTTGTAGGCACTAATGAGCGGCCTGCCGAAGATGGCATTGTAGCTGCTGGGGGCGTCAACGATGATGAACCTGCAGCACCTGGTAGTACCCCTAGCGTCACAACCAGCTCTACTCCTCCCTCTACCTCCTTTCTTTCTCCAGAGAAGCCGAAGAGCGGTCCCTCAGTCGCGGTGACTCTCTTCTCTTCCACCTTCATGGCGTCAAACGCCTTCTTGAAGACCACATTGACGGAGCTCTCGTTGTCCACTAGGATGCGGGAGACCGTGTAGTTTTCCATCGCGGCTTTGATCACCACTGCATCATGAAAGGGGTTTTTGTTCCCCAGCATGTATTCCTCCGAGAAAGTGATTTCTCCCACAGGTGGCGGTGTCTGGAAAGTGGTGGCCACACTACTCCGGTATACAACGTTAAGACTACCCTTCCGGGTTGCCTCCAACCCTGCTCCTCCGTGAATGATGCCTATCCCTCCATGGGCTCCCAGATCTCCCCTATCCTAACACCTTCTTAGGGCGGGAACTCCTCCCCCCTCGATTCTCAACATTCCTCCTCCTTCTCGCTCCTGATTCCCCTCCTGGGCTCCTCCAGCTCCTCTCCTCAGTTCCAAGAACTCGGGGCACATGGCGATCGCATGGCCCTCCACCTGATGGAAGTCGTAGTAGGGCATTGCCAAACGCTCCTCTCCACCTCGAGGTTGTCGCGGCCTTGCTCCCCTTCCTCGTCCTCGCCCTCTCCTGATCACGTTCGCTTCCCTTGGCGGAGCTTGGTTCTGCCTCCACTGCACCTGCCTCCGCTCGGGAGAACGGGAGCGGCCTCGTCGTTCCGGGGAGAATCTCACTCTCGGTCTCCCTTGGTAGCCTCCTCCTGCGAGACTCCAGGCCGGCCGGCGGGGCAGGTCCTGGAACCTCCTCTCCTGATTCCGCTGGTCCCTGTTCTCTCGGGACCCTCCATCTTCTCGCCTTCTCGGCTCATCCCTCTTCTTGGTCTCACGTCGGCCGCTTCCATCTCCTTCCTTCTCTCCTCCCTCTAACCTAGCTAACTGGGCTACAAACTCCAGGTTGGTTTCCTCCCCCTCGATCTGCCTCGCGGCCCGATTGACCAATTCTTCAAATGATAGGGGGGGATTGCGGGTGATCTCCATCTTGAAGAACCCTGGAAGCAGTCCAAGCTTGAACGCCAAAATCAGAGTGTGGCATGGGACCTCTTGGACTAGGAGGATCTCCTCCTGGAAGCGATCAAGGTATGACCCGAGCATCTCCTGGGGTCTTTGCTTGATAAGAAAGAGGTCCTCTGAGTCGTTCCTCCTCTTCTTGGAAGTAGAAAAGCGAAGCAGATAACATCTGCGCAGGTCTTCGAAGCCATAGATGCTTCCCGCAGGTAACTGGTGGAACCAGTCTTGGGCCTTTTTCCTGAAGGTTATGGCAAACAGTCGGCACTTGAAGGCATCCGTCATCAGCTTGATGGAGACCATATCCTTGAACCATTGCAAATGATTGATAGGGTCATCTTTTCCGGAGTAGAAACTCATGGCGGGTTTCGTTAACCCTGCAGGAATGAGGGCGGACAGCACCAACTCGCAGAATGGACTAGGCGGGGCAAGTTGGCGAAGAGGATGAACTCGGTCGTACTCGCCCTCCGACTGGCGAGTCTCCGTCGGGCTTGCGAAAAGCACTCACGCGCGGAGAGGCTAGTCTTCATCTTCGAGGAGCACCTCCTTGCCAAGGCACTGACTCGGTCCCAGGTCGGTCGGCGAGGCGGCCATTACAGGGGAAGGTGCTCCCGCTTCGGCGCGAGGCGCGAGTAGCCCCCTGATGGTATCCTCCATCGACTTCATGTATTGCTCGAATACACTCTTGGTCACGAACTCGCTCAATGGCTGCGAGTTTGCCTGGTCGGTTCCTAGCTCATCGTGTTCAGCCATGGGATCTTCAGATGAGATTTTCTTCTCTTGCTACAGTCCACGCTCACCGCACCAAAAATGTTGGAACCCGGATACCGGTCCAACTATGTTCGAGACTTGGGGAGTAGCTTGAGTTACTTCTCTCTTCATCGGATCCCTAGGTCTAAGTATTTCGAGTAGAGAACTGGCCCTCACCGGTTGGTAGATAGCTCCCTAGGAATGACCCACTGGCTGCAGCGAGGAGGTCCCGCCACTAACCCGGAAATCTCACTCGAATTACCCTCCCAAAAACCAGAAGCTGAGCCTGTCTCAGACAGCACGAGAAATAAAGCACAGGCTCTCAAAGGGGGGTGGATCTGTGTTGATCTAAGACTTAATGGGTCCTATTTATAGGCAAACTCTTCAAAGGGTAAATTGGTCTAGAAGGTCTGCGGATAGCTTCCTCCGCCTTAACCAAATTACGAGATGCAGACCAAAATGGTCTGCGAACAACTCCTCGCACCTTTTCGCTTATACTAACAGCAACCCATGCTTACAGATAGTGATAGAGGGCTGATGAGTCGGGTCAGTCCATACTCGCCTCACTCCCTCCTTGAGACTGGTCAAAACATCTAGATATAGTCCTACTCGCCCAGGGTAGGTTTTCCTAAGGTGAACTCGCCTTAGACCAGGCCAACTCACCTCACCCCAGGGTGAGATGGAGATTGGTACTTAGGGCTCGTCGGGGGGGGGGGGGGTGTACTCGCTTCTTCTACCTTGGGCGGGTAAGACTGTCGGGGATCTACTCACCGAAGGGCGTTTGTCTACTCGCCCAGCCCTACGAATCTACTCAACGAATACGGGTTGCACAACGGAGATATGTGGTCACAAGGGATGTGGTATTTGAAGAGCTAATGTCATACCAGGGTAGCTCATTTGTGGAGCTACAAGAGAGCAGGTTAGATGAAGGGCAAGGAGAAGCTACAAAAGAAATTCTGGTGGAGTTGCCTGTTTCACCAAGTGCTCTAGTTACTTCTAGCTCTTGGACATGTGCTTCAGGTTCTGGAAGCAGGGGGAGCTATGCTCCAAGTATGTCCGGAAGGAGAGCAAGTCCAGAAGTTACAGCAGAAGAGGTGGTTCATGGTAAAGACCTGCGAAGGTCCAAAAGGGCTATCATTCCACCAGCTCGGTAAACATGGGGGAATCTGGTGAGCTTTGTCTCAAGTTTCTTTGTTGGCCCCTAGATGAGCGAGATCCGTCATGATTTGAAATTGCCACTGGATTCAAGGAGTGGGAAGATGTTATGGATGAGGAGATGACTGCCCTCAAGAAGAATGAAACTTTGGATCTTGTGCCCAAGGTTAATGACATTACTCATGTGACATGCAAGTGGGTTTACAAGTTAAAGAAGAAGGTTGGTGGCAGTATTGAGCGATACAAGGCTCACCTTATAGCTCGAGGTTTCTCTCAATAGTATGGTGAAGACTATGAAGAGACATTTGGTCCTGTTGCTAAGATGACTTCGGTACAAGTGGTGATTGCATTGGCAGCTTGCCAAGGGTGGAAGATTTGGCAACTCGACGTAAAGAATGCCTTCTTGTACAATGAGATTGACAAGTATATCTTCATGGGGCAACCACCTGGATATGTATCAGAAGTTCATCCATGACACGTCTGCAAGCTCAAAAAGGCTCTTTACGAGTTGAAGCAAGCGCCTCGGGAGTGGAATGGGGAGATCGAAGAATACCTCACAATTTTACGGATACATTGCTTCAGTTTCCGATTCAAGCCTATTTGTAAAGAAGATGGGGGAGCTGCAAGTCTTTGTTCTATTGTACGTGGATGACATGATCATCACAAGGAACTCTAAGAATGAGGTAGCTATGCTCTGGGCTGAACTAACAATCAGATTTGAGATGAAGCATTTGGGTGAGCTCCACCATTTCCTTGGTCTTGAGGTGGAGAGGAAAGATAGCGGTGTGCTCATTTCCCAGAAGGGATATGCGGAATGGATTGTGAAATTATTCGGCATGGAAGAAGGGATGAGTAGCTCAACTACACTAGAGGTTGGTTTGAAACTTCGATGTGAGGAGGGATGGTTCTTTCAGATCCTTTGGATTTCCGGGATTTGGTTGGAAGCCAGATTTATCTGACGATTACGAGGCCGAATATTGCTTATGATGTAGGCCGAGTAAGTGGATATATGGCAGAGCCACGAAAACATCATCTAGTGGCAGCAAGGAGCATTTTGAAGTATGTGAAGTCCACCTCTAATATGGGTCTCTTTTATGGGAGGGACTCGGGCTTCAATCTGCGTGGTTTCATGGATGCTGATTATGGAGGAGATTTAGCTGATCGGAAGTTGACTTCTGGTTATGTCATTATGACTGTCTTCGCAGCTATCTCGTGGTGCGGCAAGAAGCGGGATTCAGGGTCTGTCTCCACTACAATTCGGAAAACAAGACTTCTGCCTTGGCAGCTCAAGAAGCCATCTGGATTAGAAGGCTAGTGGGAGACATCCATGAGGAGGTGCGAGTTCCTACTCTGCTTCACGACGACAATGAGAGTGCTCATAAACTGATTAATAATCCAGTTTGTCATGTGCGAACCAAGCACATTGAGATTGAGCATCACTTTGTTCGGGAGAAGGTGCTGGAGGGATCATTGATGGTTGAATATGTGAGGAGCAAGCACAATGTCGCGGACATTTTCACAAAGCCACTGTCGAAGGGATCTTTTGGTCCGTTACGGAATTTGCTTGGGCTGACTTCCACTTCCTACTTCAAGGGGGAGTGTTGAATTTTTGAAGTGGAAGAGGAAGTTGCTGGGTGGTCTGAAGAAGTCAGACCGCAGTGACCGCGCGGTCTGCGCGGGCTCTCTGTCTTTATTATCTTGGGTGGCATGTTGTCTAAGTATTGGTGATCGGGTGGTCTACCTTGTTGAGACTGCACGCGATCTGGATGGGCGGTTATTGCACCTCTTTTGGGCGGTGACAACATCCGCCTGTTTGCCTATAAATAGAGGTGCATAGCCCATCATTAATATCGAGAACTGTAAGAACTAGAGCTTGGGTTATTTAAGATGGTCTCACTTTTGAGGACGCGCGGTCTGGAGGTTGTGTTGACCGGTTGTTGTGTTCGCAGGTTAGCGGCCAGCTGTCAGCAGTCTTCTTCCTTCCCAACTTTGAATAATCAGTTCGTCAGCGGTCTCCTCTGGCGATCTGAGTTTAGTTCTTAAGTTGTTCACAGCAAGCTCGACGATCAGGCGACCTAGCGGTCAGTGATCAAGAGTTGCTGCCAGGCAACAGCTTTTGCAGTTCTTGTTCTCTGTTCGCGGGTACCTTCTGTGGTTATGCAACTGTGCGGTCAGGCGATCAAGAAGTCTGGACATGTTCTTTCAGCAGTTCAATAAAGTTAGCAGCTCGCTCGGTCTGAGTTGGAGGTCTGGCAGCAGCCTCTGGCGGTCTCTGTTATTACTGATCGCCAGTTTTGTTTGTCTCTCTTGTTCTCTCTATTTTCTTATGAATCATTTCTCACCATGTATACCTCGCATTGTAGATAGATGTTTATATTCAAGATCGTTTTGCTCTTCTATTGTTGCTGGTTACTTAGCTTGGTATGGTTGTAGTGTTCCTGCGCCTGATTCCTACTTATAAGTTTCTTCTTGGTATCTGTGCTGAAATTCATCATTAGATATCAGAGATAGAAAATTTTAACACACAACAATAATAAGGTTTCTACTAAGTGCTTCAAGATCTCCCTTACTCCAACCTCTAGCAATGCGATAACGCATTTCTTGGAGTCATCTCTAGAACGCAAATCAAGCATCACCAATTCGGACCAACAGTCATAAATGGGCTTCACACCACATGCCTAAATATGTAAACCAATCATATTTCTATATGCAATAAATGCCAGGGACGGGCACAATCGACCCGGTGGGGGTCAAGCCTTCTGCTAAACAGCAAAGGAGATGCATCCATATGCAAAATAATAACATAAAATAGGACAAGCACATCCTAAGACAAGAGAAAAGGATCATTATCCTTAACGATCATTTCGACACCATAAATCAGGAATCCAATCAGATGGAAAGAACTGCACCTAGCTGCTCTCCGTGGATCTGAAATCGACTTTGATTCTGAGCTTCCAAGCTCCAACAATGGTGGAAAACCTTCTCCTTCTCCTTCTTCTTCCTTTCTCTCCCAAACCAAGCTCTCAAGTCAAACAAATGGGAATAAGGTTATTGTCAGCCCTTTTAGCATAAACGGACGGATTGATCTTGAACATTTGATCACTTTTCATACAGGATTGAACGGACACGATGCAGATTTTGCGAATCTGTTTCTGTTATATAACGCCCAGCAGTAGCACTACCGTGTCGCGGTATCCATGTAGGCGTTGGCAGTGATCTTATCCAACACTACTTAAGGAATCAGTTAGACAACCTATAATTGGGGGTAGCACTACCACGCGATGCTAGCCATCTAGCAGACTGCATATCGTCTTGATGTCTAGATGATATGACAAGCATCTAGATGATCGTCTTGATCTCTAGCCGATATTGTAACATCCTAAATTTTTTTGGGCCACTAGGACCCTAGATGACCCAATAAAAGTGACCCGATCACCTATAGGGTACCCTAGAAGCTAGTTGGTAGCCTTTGTTGAATATTGAGCATATGTGCTCTGAGTCAACTTTCGTCAGTTGCATTAGACTCGATCAGTTGATATGAGTGCAACATAACTCATTTCATTTCGTTCCGAGGTCATTTGGAGAAAGTGACCATTTGAGTATCAAAACGCGTCACGACGACGCCGTTTTAATATATTGAGCATTCGTTCTCCGAATTGGATTCTGTTAGTTGCATTAGACTTGTCTAGTCGATACAAGTGCAACAGAACTTGTTGTTGGATCGTATGACGCCCTTAGAGGGGGGGTGAATAAGGGTGTGTTTAAATTTGTAATTTTTTTTCTTAATAATTTTAGACAAATTTACTTTAATAAAAAGTTACTTAAAAATAATTTTAAACCAATGCAATTTTTGTATAACACCAAACACAAATTTCTAAGATAAAGATTTAAGCACACAAATTTGCAATTAGTGAAAGGATCATAATTTTATATATCATGAAATTTGCATACAAATAAAAATGATCTTAACAATGCTTAAGATCAAGGCACAATTATGATAATAAAAATACAATAATTTTGGTTTACCAATCCTTCTCCCAAGGATCGGAAGGCTATCGCTTGTCTCTCCCAAGATCAAGCCCAAACCTATCCTCTAGATCTTCCCAAGATCTAGACGTAGCACACAAGGCCACGATTTCCCACCAAGCCACGCAAGGACTTGGACGCTCCGCACAAGGAAGCGATTTTCCCCTAAGCCGCGCAAGGACTTAGACGCCGCACGCAAGACGACGATTTCTTTCCCAATACAAAATGAAATATGAGTAAATGAAAATACAATATGAAAAAGACAACTCCCTAGAAATTCAGATCTCTGAATGGATTGTTGAAGCCTCGAGATGATCGTTGATGTAGAAGCGCGCCCGATCTCGTCTTCAATATTCAATCCTTCTTTGCACAAATGGGAGTTGAGGAGGTTCTGGAGCTCTCTGGTTCGTATGCACTCAGGAAGGGACTGGAATTCTCAAAAGCTTAGAATGCACGAACCAAAGGAACCATTTTATAGAATTTCACTGTCGCCTGGGCGACAGTGACTGTCGGAATTTTCCGACAGCGCTAAACTGCCGCTGTCGTGTCGTCGAGCCGTCGTGCGGGCAGTTGCTGGAATCGTGGAGCTGTCGCCTAGGCGACATCGATGTCGGATTTCCGACAGCGCAAAACCGCCGCTGTCGTGGGTGAAGTCGTGGGCAGTTGATGTAACCGCTGAGCTATCGCCTGGGCGACATCGCTGTCGGATTTCCGACAGCTCAAAAACTGCCGATCGCTGTTGTAACCTCTCTGCTGTCGCCTGGGCGACAGTGGCTGTAGGAATTTTCCGACAGTGAAATTTTCCCACTATCAATATTTGCTCCAAGAGAAATGTGAATATTGCATACCTGTTATCTGCACACCATTAACAAAAATAGAATCAAATACAAACGGGACTTTGTTATTATCAAACCGGAGGAGTGCGAAACGCATGCTCCAACAATCTCCCCCTTTTGATAATGGCAAATCCGTATAAAAAGAAATCATGTCTATTTAGATTGTTGATTTTAACCTTTGGTGTGTGCACCTACAAAATAACATGAGATATTTCTCTTAAAATAAATAATCTCCCTTTAAATGAAAGCTCCCCCTAAATGAATGCTCCCCCTAAATGAATGCTCCCCCTAAATATATGCTCCCCCTAAATATATGCTCCCCCTAAATATATGATGTATTGTGTAGGTGGAATATTTAGGTGTGGAATATTTAGGTGGAATAGATTGTTGATTTTTCTTTTTATACTTGTTAATTCTCCCCCTTTTGGTATTAGCAAAAGTGAATATTAGATAAGAGAAATGATTCTAAAGGGAAGGTATATAGGATATAGAAAGAAAGATTAAGCGGAAGCACTGTTTTCTGGAAATGAGTGAAGGCCATGAAATAATAGGAATATGCCATAGTAAGAATAAACTCATGAAGTGACAGTATAGCCATATGAAGTAATGAAGGAAAATAACTGAAACATGAGTAAGATCATTTGAAAGTATCATAGAAAGACACAATAGTGTAAAGAAGTATGGAATCGTTTCGGTCCAATTCTCATGAGATGAATATTTATATAACATAATGATGTGTACATGTGATACTTAGAACAAACATATGAACTTATTTAATTTACATGATCATTGAAATGTAGAACATAATAAAAGCATATAAAGGCAACTTTAACGTTGAAGATATAGCACAAGATGAATAGAAAACCATTTTCTTTTGCACAAGACACTTTACAATTCTTTCGAAGGTGCTTAACCTCACAATGCTCATTAAGACTTATCAGGAGGGTAAGTAGTGCTTGGTGGAGTATCCTTGTCTTTATTTTGAAATTTTTTTTGATCACAGATGTGATATCGTATTTTTTTATATATTGATAATGTTTTAATTGACCAAGGATCTCCGAATTCACTTGAACCGCAAAAGATGGTGTACTTTTGTTGTGCTAACAAATCAAGGGTGAAAGTTGTTTTTAAGAAGTGCTATTGTATTATGTTAAAGCAAATATGATCCATGTATATATTAAAGAAGTAGACATATGTATTGATCAAAAGAGGTGAACGTGATAGCTCATTATGATAGATAAACAATTTCTCATACTTAGAGGCATGCGAAAACAATTTCCAATGGTCTAAACAGCTAAGTAGAAATGTCAATACGATGATAGCTTGAAAATGAAATCATATAAACATGTAAGTCATTTTATTTAAAATAAATATCACATGGTTTGTCATCAAGTCATGAGATGAAGCATTAATAATGACATATAACTATTGTAGATCATCAAAGGGGCCTAAAATTGGAGTTTTGGTAAAATAGGAGCTGTCGGAAATTTTCGACAGTCACTGTCGCCTGGGCGACAGTGAAAAATATAAATAGGGCTGAGGACCGAGTCAAAACACATTGTGCATCATTTCCTGGAGTGAAAAATGAGAGGAAGGCTGTCGGAAGTCGGCGACATCCCTAGATCTAAGGTATGGGTTTTTGATTTTTGTGTTTTTAACTCAAAAATGTTTAGGGCTTTGTGATTTTGATAGGATAGAAGAAGGAAAATCTAGGTTTCATGTTGATTTTTGAGGAATGGTGTAGGTTTTGAATTTTTTTTATTTGAAAAAAAAAATGTAGATCTAGTTTTAAAACAGGAGGATCTTGGTGGATCTTTGCTTAAATTTTTATCTTTGTTAGATTTCTCTTTGATTTGCTTAGATTTCTCTTTGATTTGCTTAGATTTCTCTTTGTTAGATTTCTCTTTGATTTGCTTAGATTTCTCTTTTATCTTGGTGGATCTTTGCTTAGATTTCTCTTAGATTTCTCTTTGATCTTGGTGGATCTTTAATTTTTTATTTTATAGGCTTTAAATTGTGATATATTCATTGTGAAATGTCTAGAATGCCCAATTCTAGCCTAAGCATAGAAAAACGGGAATCCGGTAACGGCTTAGTGAATATATCCGCTAGTTGATTTTCCGTGCCTATAAAGTTGATTTTTATATTACCCTTCTTAATGTGATCCCTTATAAAATGATGTCGGACGTCTATGTGCTTAGATCTAGAGTGTAATACGGGATTGTTTGTTAATTCTATAGCACTTTTATTATCACACTTTAATTCTACACTACTTTGTTGTATGCCAAAATCTTCTAGCGTTTGGGACATCCAAAGTGCTTGGGCACAACAACTACCTAGTGCAATATATTCGGCCTCGGTAGTTGAGAGGGCAACAGAATTCTGTTTCCTACTCGACCATGAAATAAGGGAAGGGCCGATAAAGTGACAAGTGCCACTAGTGCTTTTCCTATCTAAGGAACATCCCGCATAATCAGAATCCGAAAAACCATGCAAAATAAAAGAATCATTTTGAGGATACCATAAACCTAATTTTGATGTTCCAATGAGATATCTAAAGATACGTTTCACCGCTTTTAAATGTGACTCTTTAGGATTAGCTTGAAATCTAGAACATAAACAAACGGCAAACATAATATCAGGTCTAGATGCGGTTAAATACAATAAAGACCCTATCATACTTCTATAAAGAGTTTGTTCAATTGAAACCCCACTTTCATCTTTTCCTAATTTTAGTGAAGTACTCATAGGAGTGTTTGCATGCTTAAGGTTTTCAAATCCAAATCTTTTTAACATATCATGAATATACTTGGTTTGACATATAAAAATTCCATCATGTTTTTGTGTAATTTGAAAACCTAGAAAATATGAAAGTTCTCCAACCATACTCATTTCAAATTCATTTTTCATAATTTCAACTACTTCATTACTCAACTCTTCATTAGTGGCTCCAAAAATAATATCATCAACATAAATTTGCAAAATAACTAAATCATGATTAATTTGCTTAATGAAGAGTGTAGAATCAGCACTTCCTATTTTATAATCGTGCTTTAACAAATATTGAGTTAATCGATCATACCAAGCACGAGGCGCTTGTTTTAATCCATAAAGCGCTTTATCTAATTTATAAACATAATTTGGATATTTCTCATTTATAAAGCCCTGTTGTTCTACATAAACTTCTTCTTTTATATACCCGTTTAAAAATGCGGTTTTGACATCCATTTGATATAATTTAAATCTTTTAAAACAAGCAAATGCAAGAAATATTCTAACCGCTTCTAATCTTGTTACAGGTGCAAAAGTTTCATCAAAATCTACCCCTTCAATTTGTGCATAACCTTTTGCAACTAATCTGGCTTTATTTCTAACAATTCTAGATTAATTATCCATTTTATTTTTGAAAATCCACTTAACACCAACTACAGGACGATTTTTGGGTCGTTCTACAAGATTCCAAACCTTATTACGTTCAAATTGATTAAGTTCTTCATTCATAGCTAAAAACCAAAATTCATCATTTAAAGCGGTGGAAACATCTTTTGGTTCTATTTCAGAAACAAAACAAAGGTTTGAAAATAAAACATGTAGCGATGAACGAGTACTAACCCCTTTTTGCGGATCTCCAATGATAAGCTCCTTTGGATGATCCTTTAAGAATCTCAATTCACTTGGAGGCACAAATTCTTCTCTTTCTTCTTCTCTTTCTTCTTCTCCTCCTTCTTCTCTTTCTTCTTCTCTTTCTTCTTCTCTTTCTTCTTCTCTTTCTTCTTCTTTTTCTTCTTCATTTTCTCCAAGTTCATCATCATTCTCCACCGATGGAAGGGGTTCATCTTCTTTTCCTGTAGTTTTCTTTTCTACACATGAAGCAAACTCATCAAACCTAACATGAATAGATTCTTCAATTATTTTTGTTCTCTTATTATAAACTCTATAGGCCTTGCTAGTTGAAGAATAACCAATGAAAATTCCTTCATCACATTTCTCATCAAACTTGCCTAAGTTATCTTTTGTATTCAAAATAAAGCATTTACAACCAAAAACTTTAAAGTAAGATACATTTGGTTTTCTTTGAAAATAAATTTCATAAGGAGTTAATTGTAATGTGGGACGAATCATGACACGATTAATAATATAGCATGTCGTACTGACTGCTTCGGCCCAAAAATATTTTGGCAATTTAAATTCACACAGCATAGTCCGTCCTAATTCTTGAAGTGTTCTATTTTTCCTCTCTACTACACCATTTTGTTGTGGTGTGCGTGGAGCGGAAAATTCATGTTTTATCCCAAATTCATTACAATATGAAATAAAATTTTCATTATCAAACTCTCCTCCATGATCGGATCTAATGCATTTTACTTTTAGATCAAGTTCATTTTGAATACGTGAAATTAGTTTTACAAATTCATCAAAAGCATCAGATTTTGAATTTAAAAACAAAGTCCAACAAAATCTAGAATAATCATCAATAATAACAAACGTATATTTTCTACCTCCTAGACTTTGTGTAGAAATTGGACCAAACAAGTCCATATGTAATAAATGTAAAGGTCTAGTGGTAGAAATGACATTTTTGCTTTTAAAAGATGATTTTGTAAACTTTCCCTTTTGGCATGGTGAACATAATGAGGATAGCTTTCCATTCAAATTTGGTAAACCTTTTATTATTTTATTTTTAGAAAGCTTTACTATGCGTTTAGCACTAGAATGTTCTAGTCTCCTATGTCATAATTCAAGTTCATCATTCTTTGAAATAAAACATTTAAGTGTAGAATGAGATAAATCATGAAAAGTGATCGTATAGACATTGTTTATTCTTGGTGCAGTAAGTACGATTTCATTTGTTTTAGAATCAATAATCTTGCAAAGGTTTGAGCTAGAGTCAAATAAAACATTTAGATTTTTATCACATAGTTGACTAATAGAAATTAAATTATGTTTCAAACCTTTAACATATAAAACATTTGAAATTTTAAATTCTGTGTTACCTACTACTCCAATGCCCTTGACTTTACCCTTTCCATTATCTCCAAATGTCACTGTTCCACCTTTCTTCATCTCCAGGCTAAGGAACTTTGATTTATCGCCCGTCATGTGTTTTGAACATCCAGAGTCCAAATACCACACGTCTTCCTTGTTCCTAGCCTGCACGCACACCTAAAAAGATGATGAGAGTAAAGATCTGGTTACCCAAGTGGTCAATCCCATTGTATAGGTGGACGCCTTAGGTACCCAGATTTGTTTAACATTAGCTTTTCCTTTCTTCCAACATGAGCCCGAGATGTGACCAAATCGATGACATTTAACACACACAATGAATGGTGAGGAACCATTTTTCAATGGTTTCTCTGGACTCTTGCTGGTGGAAGCATCTTTATGTGTGGACTTAGAAAATTTTGTATTTTGAGAAATTGGTTTTCTGAACCTGGAGCTGTCGCCGGTTCCGACAGTAGCTGTCGGAAATTTCCGACAGCCTCCAGAGCTTCCATAAATATATCCTAGTCCAAATTTTGCTGTACCATGGCATTGGTTGGCTAAAAGCATATCCAGAGATTTTTTTCCCAACACCAAATTTTCCAATTGCCATGTTCAACTCATTTACTTTGGATTTTAAAATTGAATTTTCTTTTACTATCATGCCACATCTATTTGCAAAAATTTTCTTATAATTCTCTAATTGAGAATGAGAGGTTTTAACAACTTTTTCTAAGTCCTTTTTTTCTTTTACAAGTAGATCAAATTTTTGATCGGACTTAGAAATAGTAGTTTCAAGTTCTTTTATCCTTGTCGAAGAATGATCACACTCTTGACAAAATACCTTCTCCTTCCCAATAGATTCCAACTCATTTGATAGTTTTTTATTTGCTTTTAAAAGGCCTTTATTTTCAGATTTTAAAAAATCAATTTCCTTTAAGCTTTTATCCAAAACTTTGCATGTTATCATAAATTCAGAATATAACTCATCATAAGATGGAGGCGTTACCTCAGTGTCGCTTTGGACACTGCAGTCGTCATCAGATGTAATGTTCCCTTTTGCCATCAAACATAGATTAGCCTCCTCTTCCTCCTGTGTTGAGGGATCACTTTCTTCACCAGACGAAGAATCATCCCAAGTCTCTGCCTTTAACACTTTCTTCTTGTAACTTTTATCGTGCCTCTTTGCTTTTTACTCTTTCAGATATTTTGGGCACTTGCTTCTGATATGACCAATCTTCTTGCAATGGTAGCACTCCGGTGGCGGACGCTCCTCTTCATTCTCCATTTTTCCTTTGCTTTTTTGGTAGGCAAAATCCTTCTTTTTGAAAAACTTTTTAAATGAGTTTCTCCTCTCCGGATTTCTCATAAACTTCTTAAAATTTCTCACAAACAGTCCTTCTTCATCTTCATCACTTTCTTCAGTCTCACTCTCAATTTCCTTTTTAGATTTCAACGCCAAGCTTTTCTTTTTGGGCTCCAAATTATACTCTTGGCTTTGAATCTTCAACTCCACTTCATGGGTTTTTAGATTCCCAATGAGACTCTCCAATTGTAAGGTCTTAAGATCATGTGACTCAGAAATTGCAGTCACTTTTGGATTGAACTTCGGGGGAAGTGATCTTAAGATTTTTCTAACTAAATCTCCATTTGAAAAAACCTTACCCAACACCTTTGAATCGTTCACGATTTTAGTGAATCGTGTGTACATTGTGTCAATTTCTTCATCCACCTCCATTTTGAATCTTTCGAACTCTGACTCCAATTGAAATAGCTTTGAATCCTTTACCTGCGAAGTACCTTCATGAGTAATTTCTAAAAGATTCCAAATATCAAAAGCAGTATCACAAGCACAGACTCTATTAAACTCAGTGCGATCTAGTGCGCAAAATAAGGCATTCATGACCTTTGCATTGTTTTTGCATTTTAATTTATCATTATCATCCCACTTGTCTTTGGGTTTTTCCATAGTTACATTTCCTACAACAAATGTTGGAGAAGTGTAACTAGTTTCTACCATATTCCAGACTTCTATATCTAAAGCAATTAGAAAACAACGCATACGTGTTTTCCAATAATTATAGTCCATGCCCGTGAAAAGTGGTGGCCTACTAATTCCTTGCCCCTCAACGAACGCGTGATCGTTGTGCGCCATTACTCCCGGTGGTAAAACCGTTTTGGAGTAACCTCGCTCTGATACCACTTGTTGGATCGTATGACGCCCTTAGAGGGGGGGTGAATAAGGGTGTGTTTAAATTTGTAATTTTTTTTCTTAATAATTTTAGACAAATTTACTTTAATAAAAAGTTACTTAAAAATAATTTTAAACCAATGCAATTTTTGTATAACACCAAACATAAATTTCTAAGATAAAGATTTAAGCACACAAATTTGCAATTAGTGAAAGGATCATAATTTTATATATCATGAAATTTGCATACAAATAAAAATGATCTTAACAATGCTTAAGATCAAGGCACAATTATGATAATAAAAATACAATAATTTTGGTTTACCAATCCTTCTCCCAAGGATCGGAAGGCTATCGCTTGTCTCTCCCAAGATCAAGCCCAAACCTATCCTCTAGATCTTCCCAAGATCTAGACGTAGCACACAAGGCCACGATTTCCCACCAAGCCACGCAAGGACTTGGACGCTCCGCACAAGGAAGCGATTTTCCCCTAAGCTGCGCAAGGACTTAGACGTCGCACGCAAGACGACGATTTCTTTCCCAATACAAAATGAAATATGAGTAAATGAAAATACAATATGAAAAAGACAACTCCCTAGAAATTTAGATCTCTGAATGGATTGTTGAAGCCTCGAGATGATCGTTGATGTAGAAGCACGCCCGATCTCGTCTTCAATCTTCAATCCTTCTTTGTACAAATGGGAGTTGAGGAGGTTCTGGAGCTCTCTGGTTCGAATGCACTCAGGAAGGGACTGGAATTCTCAAAAGCTTAGAATGCACGAACCAAAGGAACCATTTTATAGAATTTCACTGTCGCCTGGGCGACAGTGACTGTCGGAATTTTCCGACAGCGCTAAACTGCCGCTGTCGTGTCGTCGAGCCGTCGTGGGGGCAGTTGCTGGAATCGTGGAGCTGTCGCCTGGGCGACATCGATGTCGGATTTCCAACAGCGCAAAACCGCCGCTGTTGTGGGTGAAGTCGTGGGCAGTTGATGTAACCGCTGAGCTATCGCCTGGGCGACATCGCTGTCGGATTTCCGACAGCTCAAAAACTGTCGATCGCTGTTGTAACCTCTCTGCTGTCGCCTGGGCGACAGTGGCTGTCGGAATTTTTCGACAGTGAAATTTTCCCACTATCAATATTTGCTCCAAGAGAAATGTGAATATTGCATACCTGTTATCTGCACACCATTAACAAAAATAGAATCAAATACAAACGAGACTTTGTTATTATCAAACCGGAGGAGTGCGAAACGCATACTCCAACACTTGTTTCATTCCATTCTGAGGTCATTTGGAGAAAGTGATCATTTTGAGTATTCGAACGCGTCAAGATGATGTCGTTTTAGTATATTGAGTATTCATGCTCTGAATTGAGTTGTGTCAGTTGTATTAGCCTCGTCTAGTCGATACGAGTGCAACGGAACTCATTTCGTTCCATTCAAAGGTCATTTGGAGAAAGTGACCATTTTGAGTATTATAACGCATCACGATGAAGCCACTTTAGTATATTGAGCATTCGTGCTCTGAATTGAGTTCTATTAGTTGAATTAGACCCGTCTAGTCGATAGCAGTGAAACATAACTCGTTTCATTCTGTTCCGAGGTCATTAGGAGAAAGTGACTATTTTGATTATCATAGTGCGTCACAACGATGCCATTTTAAAAAATTGAGCATATGAACTCAGAATTGACCTCAATAAGTTGTATTAGAATCGTGTGGTCAATACGAGAGCAATGGAGTTTGTTACCCTCAATTTTGATGTCATTTGGTCAACCTAGTCAGATGAAGCATTATAGTGCACCAAAAAATGTGCACACCAATATTACTTCAATACCCCAGCACTGGCTCGTCAATTGACAACTTGGACCTACCTTGACACACATGGACGGCCCACCCTAGGGTTGACCTTGGTCAAACCCTCAAAAATCATAATACTTGTATATTAGAACACCCCCCCCCCCCCCACACACACACAAACACACCAAAGCCCCACCATAGGCCATAACTTTAGCCCAATATGGGCCCTAAAATCAAGGGTAAATCCCATTAGGAAGCTTGGGCCAATTCAAGAAGGAGGAAAACAAAAGCCCACCCTCCTTCTCTTTTTCTCTCCCCCCTCCCCTCGCCCCACTTAGAGACTACCACCACACTTCTCAACCCACCAGGGTTGGTTTGGGTTAACCCTAACCCACAACCCTCTCGGGTTGTGTTGCCCAAGAAGGAAACGAGGAGGGAGGGGTTCTTCTCTTTCTTTATAAATAAGCCACATGCCTCCAGTGTATGCACTCCTCTCCCCCAGCCCAGCCAACCCCATCCACCCCTTGTCGGATCCCCACCTCGCCGGAGAGATCCTAGCCGAGCTCCTCCTCCTCCTTGTCACTTATAATGGCAAAGCATCCTGAGAGCTCCTTGTTGGGTATTGAATCCATAATAGTCTCGATTTGAAGAAGTCCCCCTTAAACTAAGATGAATTGATTCTGTATTTGATATGGTATTCTAGTTGTGTTATTGCAGGATCTTAAATTCTAAGTACAAACCAATGTCAGGTTTCAATGAGTCATAAAGACAAGCTTATGTAATGTAATCCCTCATTGTGTAGACGAAGGTGTTGACTCATGTGAAATCTCTCTATTGGGATGTACTTTATATACAAAGTGCTGAAAAAGGGAAGGAGCTGTTGATATTTTTCTAGATGGAAGAAAATTATTCCAAGTCAATTCGTTGAGTTCACTCGAGAGGACTCGATTCATTCATCGAGACATCTCTAGTACTAGAAGAATTTATCGAGATCACTCGAAAGGTCTCAGTTAATGTCTTAACTCATTTCATCGAGTGAGTTGTTGACCTCTCGTGAACACTCGACGAATTCATCGAGTGCTCTCGAGAAGTTAGTGAATATGTCAGCCAGTATATATTTCAGCTAAGTAAATTTCGTCAAGTGGAATTCGTCTAGTCATTGAGATGAATTCGTTGAAACGTTAAGTGAAATTCGTCGAGTGATCAAATCATTTCATGAGTGTGTTTGACGAATTAACTTGTCTGCTTTTCGTTTTCAAATTTCAGACAGCTTGTATTTAAGGCATCTTCCATGTACAGTACACATGGAGCTTATCCCTTAAATCTCATTTCTATCCATTTGAGAAGAATCATATAAATAGTTAAGGGTTATTCTTTATTAAACCCTAATCGTAAACAGAGAAGAAAAAATCGCAAATCGCAAAATCGTCTTTCACGACTTGGCTTTCATCTCTCTCGCAAAGATCAATTTTGTGGCCGACAAAGCTTTTTCTCAAGATTCTTCTCCAAGATCAGAGTCGACCAGATCCCTATTTTCAGATTCTATCAGTACATTCAGATCAATCGATTCTAAGTTCTCAGATCAAGATTTCAAAAGATAGAGTTTTTCTCTTCCTTCCTCTTTTAAGATCAAAGCCTTCATTGAAGCAAGGAAGAAGAAGACTATTTTCAAATCTGAAGAAAGATCTCCTAGAGATCTAAGAAGATTGTTTTCAATCTATTGTTTCTTGTAAAAACCTTTTACATATTTTGTAGGAAGTGTTTAACTTCCGAGTTTGCAGATCCTAGTTTAGAGGACCGAGTGTAGGAGAAATTGTTCTCTGAGTTTGTAGGAGTTGTATACTCTGAGTTATAAGATTTATTTAAATCTGAGATTAGTGAAGTAGCCTAGTCTAGTTGTGTGTACTAGATAGGTGAGGCGGGAAAGTGGACGTACCCATTCCGGGGAACCACAATAAATCCTTGTATTAATGTGTGTGCTATTTATTTCTGTGCGCTTTTGTTTCAAGTTTTTAATTCCACTTAAAGCCATAGAAATCACCTATTCACCCCCTCTAGGTGATTTAGGTAGCAACTAGATACTTTCAATTGGTATCAGAGATAGGTTGTTCGTTAAGAGGTTAACACCTTGAACAAAGTCTTATATCTAGTTGTTTAAAGACGCCATGTCTGGAATGGAAAGAAATAAGGATTCTTCCATGAAGTTGCCGGTATGCACTAAATAGAACTTTCCTTTATGGAAGGAAAGAGTTAGATTCTACATGGAAACCGTCGACCCGATAATTTTTCATATTGTTGAGTAAGGCCCACATATTCCTATGACAGCATCTATCATCAATCCTAATGCGCAAGTTCCTAACAAGATGTTGGATCTAACAAAGGACGAGATTGCTTTTCTCGCCTTGGACAAGAAGGCAAAGAACATCATTTCCAGTGTAGTGGATGACTCTATGTTACAAAATCGTTTTCACTACAAGTCTGCCAAAGAGAGGTGGGATTCTCTTATTGTTTTGATGGAAGGTACAGAAGAAGTCAGAGATAATCATAGATCTCTGCTGAATCAAGAGTACGAAGCCTTCAAGCAAGACCCAAGAGATAGCATATCTGACACTTATGAGAAGTTCTTCAAAATCATCAACGGTCTAAGAAATTATGACCGAGAATTCACTGTTGGAGAACTAAATGACAAGTTCTTGAGATCCCTGACGAAAGAATGGGATACCATGGCAATCGTCATAAGGGAATTTGGTAAACTGGCAATGATGGAGCCTCAGATTCTATTCGGGAAGCTTCTTTCCCATGGACTGAAGCTCAGCATCATGAAAGTTGAGGAAGAGGGCAGCAAGACTTCTGGAAGGGAGAAGTCTGTAGCACTGAAGGGCCAAGAAAAGGTAAAATTATGTCTCCAATAAGGACACAATCGTCAGACAAAGATGATGAGTCAGTGGCTTTCCCCTCAAGCCCAGATATGTACGATGGAGAGTTCTCTTTTCTCTCCAAGCAATTCAAGAGATTGCTCAACAAAAGAAAGCCGGGAAGAAATCAATCCTCCTCATCCGATCATAGAAGATCAAGACATGATGGAGAACATCACAAGAAAGGATACAACAACGACAGGTATAAATCCAAACCGAATAAATATATTTTGACTGATATTATTTGTTATTGCTGCAATAAGCCAGGGCATATGATCATTGAATGCACGTACACGAATAAAGAAGGATCAAGAAAGGAAGAAAATAAATCCTTCAAAAATAAGAAGAAGGAGGAAAAGAGCTTCTTAGCTAAGAAGTCTAAGACTCTGAGCGACATCGACTCAGATGAGTCAAGCTCAGACGAGGAAGCCTACTTCGGGCTCATGGCTCAAACCGACGAGGAAAACTACGGCACCCCTTATGAGGGGAAGGTAAACTCTCACACTCCTCTTTCTGAGTCTGAGACATGTTCCAATGCGAATAAGGGCTATTCCTCCGAGGATGACTCAGATCTACTAGTTCAGTATAGAGCCCTATTGAAGGGGTTTGACAAATGCCACAAGGTAGCCAAATCTCAGGCAAAAGATATTGAGTGTCTCAAGGCCGTGAAATCAAATCTGAGGGAAGAAATTGAACAATTAATTCCTTTCAGAGATGAAGTCCAACTCTTGAAAGATGAAGGAGAAATCTATAAATGAGTTGGAAGGAAAATTAGTGGTTGAAAGAAAGCTAGTAGAATGCTTCTTGAAGCCAAAGACCATCCTTCCTCTTATTGATGGTTTTCAGCTCCTGCGAAGGGTAGCGGTATCGGTCACGAGACCTAGAAAAGTAAGACTATTAAGAGAAAAGCTGTTAAGGGTAAGGGCAAGGCTGATCAAAGTCAACCTTCCTTCAAGATGGTAATTTTTCTGACAAATACCTATGACTTTGAAACATGTTATGGTCACTTTATGAGACTAACTCACGTTGAGTCAAATAAAAATAACCAAGGATGGATCCATCCCCGAAACTTCAGAACGACTGCTCTCAAAACTCCTTATGAAGAGATAGTCCTCAAGGACTATGGTTCATTCATGAATGGACAGTCAACTAATAAAGCACTGAAAGTGAAACCTATTGCTACAAAACCACTTGAGAAGGATCTATGTGTTTGTTGCAATCACGAGGCTTCAACCTCCAAGTCGGTAGCTCCTGCTAGACCCCTCGTTCAAAGAGTTAAGCAGGAGAAGAAAAAAAGGTACAACAGAATCGACTGTTGGTGCTGTGACAAAGTTGGTCACTTCGCCATAGATTGTTGGTTTAATCCTATGAACTTCAAGACTCCAGGAGTTAATAATGCAAGATTGAACACTCGCAATATTAACATTCCTAGTGGAAGTCATCTAACAAGAAGCCAAGGACCCAAATTTATTTGGGTTCCTAAGGGCAATTGATTATTGATTGCAGGTATGTCCAAAGGCCAATGACACGCCTATCTAGTATTTGGACAGTGGATGTCCGCGGCACAAGACCGGAACAGGAAGCCTATTACAAAATATCACCCCAATCAAGGATGGTCCAAAGTTTATCTTTGGTGGATCTGATCGGGGAATTACAAAAGGTTATGGTATGATTACCAGCGGTATAGTCTCTTTCATAGACGTAGCTTATGTTAAGGTATTACAACATAATCTTATTAGCATAAGTAAATTATGTGACAATGGCTATATGGTTGAGTTCTACAAGGACAAGTGCTTGATAAAGTCGTCTGATAATTCAGAAGCTATTTTAACAGACACTCGGAGTAGAAATATTTTCTTCTTAAATTTTCTTTGTTTAGACACTTCTACACCAGTATGTTTTCTAGCAAAAGATAGTACATCTCTTTGTGATCAATGGCATAAGAGATTAGCACATATTAAGTTCAAAACTATAAGTATGTTATTTTTCTCACAACTTAGTGCGTGATGCACCTGATGTTAAGTGCATTAAAGAGAGACCTTATCATGCATGCCAAAATGGGTAAGCAGACTCGGGCTAGCTTTAAGAGAAATATTGGCAAAGATTCTACCAGATGCTTATATCTGCTCCATATGGACTTATTTGTTCCCATGTCAATTCAGAGTTTAGGAGGTAAAGCTTATACTTTGGTTATTGTTGATGACTACTCACGTTTTGCTTGGGGTATTCTTTCTGAAACACAAGTCAGACACCTTCTACTCTTTCACTAACTTTGTTAGGCAGATCTACAATGAACTCAACTGCTCTGTGGTCAAAATCAGAAGTGATCATAGAACAGGATTCAAGTCTGGGGCTATGACAGAGTTTTGTGAAAGCTTGGGTATCTTTCATGAGTTTTCATCTCCTCAAACTCCACAACAAAATGGAGTTGCCGAGAGAAAGAATAGAACACTCATAGAGGCAAGCAAGACAATGCTGAATGACTCTTCTCTTCCGGAATATTTCTGGGCAGAAGCCATCAACACTGCTTGTCATGTGCAAAACAGAGCTCTAATCAACAAGAATCATCGTAAGACACCTTATGAACTTCTAAAAGGTAGGAAACCAACTGTGTCTTATTTTAGAATTTTTTGCAGTAAATGTTTCGTACTTAACAACGGGAAGTATTACAAAACTAAGTTTAGTGAAAAATGTTTTGAAGGTATTTTTGTAGGCTATAGTAGTCATAGTAAGGCATATAGGATTTTTAATAAGAAAATCTTGGTTGTATAAGAATCTATAAACGTTATATTTGTTGAGATGAGCATGCTTCACAACAGCTCTTCTAATATTTTTTATTGAAGATGCAGGTGAGGGTTTAAAACTGAAAGAACTCAGTTTCGAAGAAGTCATTAAGATGCTCCAAGGATAGTTTCAGTGAATATTCCAACTACACCTGAAGAAGAAGAACCTCAAGAGATAGAAGATGCACTAGAAATAAAAGAACTTGGTATTACAGAAGATGCAAGGAATCTGGTGATCAGACATCAGAAAGATCACCCAGTAAATCAAATCATCGGAGATAACCGTGTCAGAATAAGGATAAGAAGAGGTACAGCTAACGAAGTTTTGCATTTAAATTTTCTTTCACAGATTGAGCCAAAGAAATTTTATAAGGCAAAAGAGGATGCCTCATGGATTATTGCAATGCAAGAGGAACTCAATCAATTCAAAATATGCAAAGTTTGGAAGCTGATACCAAGGCCCAAAGTTCATAACGTTATCGGGACGAAATGGGTTTTCAGAAACAAGCTGGATGAAAACAGTGTGATCATCAAGAACAAGTCCAGACTTGTTGCCCAAGGTTACCGACAAGAAGAAGGTATCGACTTCGATCAAACTTATGCTCCAGTGGAAACACTCGAAGTGATCAGGTTGTTTCTACTGCATGCTGCTCACAAGGGATTTATGGTCTATCAAATGGACGTGAAGTCAGCCTTTCTTAATGGTAATTTAAAGGAATAAGTATACGTAGAACAAGCCCCAGGTTTTGTTGATTCCTCCCTCCCTGATTATGTTTATTTCTTACGCAAAGCTTTATATGGTCTAAAACAAGCACCCCGAGCTTGGTATGACACCCTCTCTAGCTTTCTTCTTGAGAACAAATTCACAAGAGGAAAGATAGATAAGACATTATTTCTTGGGGAATTAAAAGGCAAGATTTTGCTAGTGCAAATATATGTCGATGATATTATCTTTGGATCTACTATTGATTACCTTTGCAAAAAGTTTTCTATCTTGATGCAAGGGAAATTTGAAATGAGTAGTATGGGTGAACGGTAGTATTTCTTAGGACTTCATGTGAAACAATCTGAAGATGAAATTTTCATCTCTCAGACGAAGTTCACCAAAGAGTTAATTAAGAAATTCGGAATGGAGAATGCATCATCAATGAGGACTCCAATGGGTTCAACTATGAATCTGGACAAGGATGAGAAAAGGAAACCTTTTGATGAAACTAAGTACAGAAGCATAATTGGATCCTTGCTCTACCTTACTGCCAGTAGACCAGACATAATATTTTCAACATGTGTTTGTGCTAAATTTCAGGTGAACTCTAAGTAATCTCATTACGCCGCTCCAAAGAGGATTTTGAGATACCTTAAACACACACCGAATCTTAGCTTATGGTACCCATGAAGTACGTAATGACTTTGAGCTAACTGGTTTTTTAGATGCTGATTTTGCAGGTAGCAAGGATGACAGAAAAAACACTTCCAGGACTTGTCAATTCCTTGGAAGGAGGCTAATTTCTTGGAGTAGCAAGAAGAAGAATTATGTAGTAATTTCAACTGCTGAATCGGAGTATATCTCTGTAGGCAGTTGTTGTGCACAACTTCTATGGATCAGGAATCAGTTAGAAGATTTCAACCTAAAGTTGAAGGAGATTCCTATGTTCTGTAACTCATCAAGCGCTATAGAAATTGCTAATAATCCAGTCTCTCAGAACCGGACAAAGCATATGGAGATATGTTATCACTTCATCTGGTAGCATGTGGAGAACAAGGACGTCAACCTCAGTTATGTCCCGACGGATAAGCAAGGTGCAGATATTTTCACGAAGCCACTAGAAGAGGCCAAGTTCAACTATTTCAAATTGGAACTTGGTATGTTGAACAAGGATTCTTGAAAAAAAGTCAAGGAAATCAGTCAAAGATCAGAAAATCTGCTCCTTCAAAGAACTCAAAGGAATTACACGAGTAAATTCAATGAATTCGTCGAGTCTTCATGAATGGTTTCGACAAAAAGTTTATTTCGTTGAGTCCTTTCAACGAATTGGAGAAATTACTCGAGTCATTTCGACGAATCTTGAAGTCCTTTCGATGAATGCCTCTCTCACAGGATTTAGACCCTAATTTCTATAATTATTGGATCTGATGAGTCATTCTTGTAAAGGTACGCGCCTATTTCTTTACTCAAAATGTAAATAGTATGTAAATATTATAAGGGTTCACGAGTTCATACATGCTATTCATCGAGACTTCCGAAACCTTACGACGATTCGTCTTCTCCCTCTTTCGACGATTCTCCATCTTCAGTCGTTCATCAACTAATCTTCAGCTCTCCATGGCACACAAAAGCCCAGGGAATTTGTAGACAGGGGGAGAGCTTATCAGGACAGGTTTCAACAGTGCATCTGACAATTTCAGAAATGTCATCTTGATGCTGGAAGTAGCAGGTTTGTCTTTTGCGCTAGAGCATCCTTGCAGAGTTTTGGACAGAGAAGTGTTAGAATTCTTCCATAATGCTCATCTTCGATGACAAGGGATGTCTATTTAAAGCCAAATTGGGGACACAGTGGTCAGAATGAAGACATCTCTACTTACAAAGTTCTTGCAGCTGCCATAAGTTACAGAAGAAGACATTCTTGATGAAAAGGATTTCAGAAGAATGTTGGGAAAAACCCTTTGATTTAACTTAACAAATTATCTATAAAGTGATTTTATCCCTTAGGTTGAATTACCCATTATATTGTGAGGGTAATCTGTTCATTAGATGTCTTAGGGTGTCACACTCAACCTAGGTTGTCAAGACCAGATCAAGAGAAGCACAATTTGGGCAAAGTTACCATTTGCGTCGAATAGAAACCGACGCAACATCGAGTTAATGTCGACGCTACTCTGACTAGAAGTCCAAGTGGTCCAACCCTTCTGTCGAAGTAATTCAAGTCGATGTTACATCGAATAGATATCGACGTAGAGGCCATGAACCTGTCAAATTACCTGAGAAGTCGACGCAGCTTGTACTTCATCTCAACGCAGAAGGAAGTATCTGTCGAAGCCATCTAAAGTCGGCGCAGCGTCGACTTCATCTCGATGCAGATAATGAAGTTCAGATCCATGCCTTCAACTCGACAGTTATGTCGATAAGGTATCGACGCAACGTCGACAAGCAGAGTTCAATCAGAGTAAGGACGAATTCGAAGCTGCTCTTACAATAACTCGATGGTGCGTCGATAAGGGAGGAAGAGAACTCCACGCTACGTTGAATATAGTATGAAAAGGAAAACTTTTCAGCTGTCATTTTGGACCCTCTCTCATGGCCCACAGCACTTAAGACCATTCTCCAACGCCTTATTTATTTCCTCAAATAGAAAGAAGAATTAAGAGAGGTCAGAAAAGCTTTCTTGGAAACAAGCTTACAGTTGGTGGACGGGTCGTGAATTAAAGAAGGAAAGAAAGAGAAATTGTCCAGAGAAAAATGCCTTTTCAGGACCTTCCAGAAAAGGAAATGAATTCAAAATCAAAGAGGGATAATAAAAGGGAGGAGCAAAAAGAGAAGAAAGAGCATTCATCACAATCAGCAAAAGTTTCCTATTAGGGCTTCCTCTTCTTCTTCTTCCTCCTGGAACCCTAATAGAGAAATGACAGAGAAGAAAGAACAACTGCTCTCCCTCTCTTACTGCAAAACAACTGATGGCTGCTCATCATCAATATCATATAGCAGCCAGAGTTCAATCAGAAGGAAAAGAAAAGATCTGACAATCATAGCTCATGCAAATCATCACAATCATAAGCAGGAGTTCATCATCAGCAGATATAATAAAAGAAAATAGAAGTTGTTCTTGAGACAGGCTTCATAAGAATTCTGAGAACAGAATTCTTCTTCCTCCCCCTTCTTCTTTCTCCTTCTCGTTCATAACTGTAAAAGAGTTTTAAGAATCCCTCTTCCAAAGGATTCAGTGGTTCAAGATCTCCTTATCAAAAGAACTGGTTGGATCAAGATCTCCTAATCAAAAGATCTGGTTGGTTCATGATCTCCTTATCAAAAGATCAGAGGTTCCAAGAGTCTCCTTACCAAAAGACCCGGGCATGGTGGTGCATTCCTACCAGGTAGTAGAAAAGAGGAATACTTATATTTTGGTAAACCTCTATAAAATCTTTGTGTCTTTTGGGTGTGAAATTTATGTGCTATCCCTATTTCTTTAACTACTTTTCTTGCTTTATTTAAAACAACATTTGTTTTATTCCGTGTAAGGATTTGTTGAAGCATAACACTTAGTGTTTGTTGGGAATTGTATCCACAATTACCTTGATTTGAAGAAGTCCCCTTGAACTAAGTTGAATTGAGTTTGTATTTGATGTTGCTCTCTAGTAATATGTTTGCAGGTTTTAAATGACTAAGTACAAACCAATGTCAGGTTTCAATGGGTCATCAAACACAGGACTATGCAATGTAATTCCTCATTGTATGGACCAATGTGTTGATTCATGTGAAATCTCTCTATTGGGATGTACTTCTTGTTCAAACACAAAGGAAGAGCTAAAGTAAGGTGCTGTTGTTCTGTGTTCAAGGAAGAAACAAGATTTTTCTAAGTAATTCTGCGTTCGATGAAAGTTGGTGCGTTCGTCGATCTCAGTTCGATGAACGGAAGTATTTTCGTCGAACTCTGTTCTTTTGTTCTAAGAGAAGAAATGTTTTTCTAAATACTTTTGCGTTCGATGAATATTGGTGCGTTCGTCGATCTCAGTTCGACGAACTGAATAAATTTTGTCGATCTCAATTTGTCAGAGTTAAAATTGTTTTCGTCGATCGGGTTCGTCGATCTCCATTCGACGAACAGAAGAAGTTTTTGTTGACCGCTGTTTTTCCAGAGTTGAAGTTGTTTTCGTCGATCGCCTTAGCCGATCTCAGTTCGACGAACTGAATTTATTTTGTCGATCTCAATCTTTGCTGAAGATAAAGCAATTTCGTTGATCGTTGATCTCCGTTCGACGAAGTGACAAAATTTCGTCGACCGTTGTTTAGCTAAAATTTGAAGTGATTTTCTTTGATCGTCTTTCGTCGATCTCCGTTCGACGAAGTGACAAAATTTCGTCGATCGTTGTTTTGTTATAATTGAAGTATTTCTTTAAGCACAGTTCGACTAATCTTCTGAGGCCGAGGAACTGACTCAATGCTGTCTTTGATTCTCCATTTCTTTTTCTCGAGATTATTATTTATCTCTCGAGAAGATTTTCTCTCCTGAAAATTCCTTTTATTCTCCTTCTCGGAGCCGAAGCCTATTTATTTCTCGAGAAATCCTTTGCTCTCGTGAAATTAATTGTTTTGTTCTTAATTCCTTTTTCTCAGAAGCTCTTTTATTTCTCGAAAAGTCTGTTGTTCTCGAGAAATTAATTCCTTGTGTTCTTAATCCTTTTTTATCATAAGTTATTTTATTTCTCAAAAAGTCTTTTTGTTCTCGAGAAATTTATTCATATCCTGAAATCATTTTTCAATCCTTTTTGACGGGACATTAAATCATTCTGTCTTTTCTGACGGCTCTTTTGATTTCGTTTAAGGTTTATTCTACCTTAATTGACGTTGTTAGGCCTTTGATTATATAAGGCTCTCATTCTTAAGATTCTTATTCATTATTCTATTCTGATCAAGCCCTAACTCTCCTCCCGTTCCAAGAAAGAGAAAGTGCCGCCTCCTGTCGCGAAAAGCTGGAGATCGATTTGCTGTTCTAAATCAGTTGTCTCCAGTGGAAGAAAAGGTTTGAAGTATCATTGCTCCTTCCTCTACAGATTCTATTGGATCAAATCGAAACAAAGATGGTCAGATCTGAGTTTTTTATCGTTCTTCCTCATCGCCATCAAGTCAAAGTTTTTCAAGTCTCAAGAAGGAAGAAGATCTCTCAAGCCTTTTAGATCTGGTTATGTTTTGATAATTTTGTATCAAATCTGTTATTACATTTGATTGTATGTTTTCTCCGAGTTGTAGGAGAGGTTATTCTCCGAGTTGTAAGAGAGAGATTCTCTCTGAGTTTGTAGGAGATTTGTCTCTGAGATTGTGGGAGTGTTGACTCCGAGATTGTAGGATCATTCTTGATCCGAGTTATAGTGAAGTAGTCAAGTCTAGTTGTGGTGCTAGATTGGCGAGGTCGGCAAGTGGAGTACCCAAGAACGGGGAACCACTATAAATTCCTTGTGTTATCTGTGTTTGTGATTTACTTTCTGTGCGTTCTATTTCCTAAAGTTTTTAATTCCGCAAAAGACGCGGTTATCACCTATTCACCCCCTCTAGGTGATTTAGGTTGGCAACTAGATACTTCAAATGGTATCAGAGGGTCGCTGTTCGTTTCTAGGTTAACACCTTGAACAGGATCTATCCATTCTAGTTGTAGCAAATCATGGAAAGATGCAAGGAATCCTCCTCGTTGAAGTTGTCTATCTGCACAAAGGCTAATTTCCCCATGTGGAAAGAGAGAGTGAGATTCTACATGGAGGCCGCAGATCCGAGAATTTTTCAAGTTGTGGAAGAAGGCCCTCAAGTGCCTATGACTGCCTCTATAATTGACCCTACTGTAAGGGTGCCTAAAAAGATGATGAACTTATGCAAGGATGAGATCGCCATCGTTGCCTTGGTCAAAAAGGCGATGAACATAATTGCCAGTGCAGTGGACGATTCAATGTTGCAAAACTTAATTCACTGCCAATCTGCTCAAGAGATGTGGATATCCTTGATTGTTCTCATGGAAGGTACCGAAGAGGTAAGAGACAATAGAAGATCTCTACTCAACCAAGAGTTTGAGGCCTTCAAGCAAGGTAAGAAGGAGTGCATTGTCGATGCATATGAAAGATTCTTCAAAATAGTTAACGACCTAAGAAATTCTTGTGATCCCTAACGAAAGACTGGGATAGCAAGATAGTTGCAATCAGGGAGTTTGGAAAACTACCAAGTCTTGACCCGCAAAATCTGTTCGGAAAGCTACTATCACATTAACTGGAAATGAACATTTGCAAATCTGAAGAGGATGTGAATCGGGCATCAAGCAAGGAAAGGATCTTGGCATTTAAGACTGAAAGTACAAGGAAAAGCAAAGTTGTGTCACCGATCAGAGAAAAAGTAATTGACAATGAAGAAGAATCAGAAGCTAGCTCCTCCTGCTCTGAAATGTCTGATGGGGAATTTTCTCTAATCTCCGATCAATTCAAGAGGTTACTAAGCAAAAGAAGGCACATGAAGAACAAGCCGTCTTCCTCAGACTATAGACATTCTCGACGTGATGGTGATCATCACAGAAAGGGATCAAGCAACCATGACAGGTATAAGACTAAACTGAATAACATGTTTGTTCTGACATTGTTTGTTATTGCTGTAATAAGCCAGGGCACATGATCGTTGATTGCCCTCATAAGAAGAAAGAAGATGGAAAGGGAGAAGATAAGAAATCCACCTACGAGAAAAAGAAGACTGAAAGAAGTCTAGTCGCAAAGAAGTCCAAAACTCTAAGCGACAGTGACTTGGAGAAGTCAAGTGATGAAGAAGAAGCCTACTTCGGGCTGATGGCCTTGACTGATGATGAAGAAGAACCTCCATATACCGAGAAGGTAAATTCTCACACCATCTTATCTGATTCTGATTATGCCTCAGCTGAGCAAAAGGATTACCCCCCAGATGATGACTCAGAACTCATGACCCAATATACTAACATGCTTAAAAGCTTTGACAAATGTCGAAAGGTAGTCAAAACCCAGGCCAAGGAGATCATGTCTCTCAAGGAAGTGGAATCTAATCTGAGAAAGGAAGTTGAACAACTTTCTTCTTTCAGAGAGGAAATCCAAGTCTTGCAAGACAAGATCAAAAGCTCGGATGAGCTCCTTGTCCTGAGAGAGGAAAGTATCAAAGAGCTGGAAGAACAACTAGCCTCTGAGAAGAAGCTAGTTGAAAACTTTTCTCAACCTAAAACTATTCTTCCAATCATTAATAGATTCTCTGCTAAAGCAGGTAGCAGTGGATTAGGTCATGTGGCTGGTCCTAGTAATTCTTCTAAGGGCACCCATGCCAAGAAGAAAGATAAGAATGCAAAGAAAGCTACCACCGAAGAGAAATGGAAAGCCCATCAAGATCAAGTGGCATTCAAGAAAGTTATCTTTCCTACAAATGTCTACGATATGGAGATCACTTATGGTCACTTGACACGACCAATTAATTTTGCACCTGTCAATGACTATAAGGGGTGGACTCGTCCTCAAAACCTCGGTGAAAGTGCTTTCAAAGCACCTTATCAAAAGATAAATCTGAAAGACTATGGTCCTTTTGTTCATGGTTCGAGTGCTAAGAGAGCACCAATAGTGAAGGTTGTTGCACCTAAGCCTAAGGAGAAAGCACTACCATGTGTGTGTTGTACTCATGAGGCATCCTCATCTAGAAGGAATGCTCCTACCATAACTAATGTTCAAAAAGTTAAGCAGGAGAATACTAAGAGAAGGTACAACAGGTTTGACTGTTGGTGTTGTGGCAAAATAGGTCACTTTGTCGTAGATTGTTGGTTCAATTCTACTTATGCTAATAGACCACAAGTAAACATTGCAAGAAAGATCACTCGCAATGTTAACATTCAGCGTGGTTCTCAACTAACACGGGACCAAGGACCCAAATTTGTTTGGGCTCCTAAGGCAAGATAATCTGTTTTTGTAGGTATGTCCAAAGGCCAACAAAAATCCTATCTGGTATTTGGACAGTGGCTGCTCTCGGCATATGACCGGGACTAGGAGTTTATTGCAGGATTTTATTCCAGTTGCGAACGGTCCAAAAGTTATTTTTGGCGGATCCGACAGAGGAATAACAAAAGGCTACGGTATGATTTCAAATGGTAATGTATCCATTTCCGATGTGGCTTATGTGGAAGGATTAGAACATAATCTTATAAGCATAAGTCAACTCTGTGATAAAGGATACGTAGTTGATTTTCGTAAAGATAAGTGTTTGATAAAGTCGGCAGAAAATTCGGAAATGATTTTATCAGGCACTCATTGTAGAAATATATTTTGTTTAAATTTTCTTTGTTTATCCTCTTCTACACCAGTGTGTCTTTTAGCAAAAGATAGTGCATCTCTTGCTGACCAATGACACAAGAGATTAGCACATATAAATTTCAAAACTATAAACAAATTATTTTCTCAAAACTTAGTGTGTGATGCGCCAAATATTAAGTGCGTTAAAGATAGACCTTATCATGCTTGTGTAAAAGGCAAGCAAACAAGAGCTACCTTTAAGAGCATTATTGGCAAAGATTCAACAAGGTGTTTATACCTACTTCATATGGACTTGTTTGGTCCTTTGCAAATTAGAAGTTTGGGAGGAAAGTCTTTCACATTGGTTATTGCAGATGATTACTCACGTTTTGCATGGGTATTCTTTCTAAAACACAAGTCAGATACCTTTGATATTTTCACTAAGTTTGTCAAGCAAATCCAGAATGAATTTGAATGTTCGGTGGTCAAAATCAGAAGTGACCATGGAACAGAATTTGAATCTGGAGCCATGACAGATTTCTGTGAAAGCCTTAGTATCTTTCATGAGTTTTCCTCTCCTCGAACTCCACAACAAAATGGGTTAGCTGAGAGAAGGAATAGAACACTCATTGAGGCTTGCAGAACAATGTTGAGCGACACTTCACTACCCGAATACCTCAGGGCTGAAGCCGTCACCACTGCTTGCCACGTGCAAAACAGAGCACTCATAAATAAGAACCATGAAAAGACTCCTTATCAACTACTAAAAGGCAAGAGACCAACCATCTCTTATTTTAGAATCTTTGGTAGTAAATGCTTTGTACTTAATAATGGAAAGCATTACAAAACCAAGTTTAGTGAAAAGAGCTTTGAAGGTATTTTCGTAGGCTATAGTAGCCATAGTAGAGCTTATAGAGTTTTTAATAAGAAAACTCTGGTTGTAGAAGAATCCATTAATGTTGTATTTGATGAAACGAGTATGCTACATGGCAGCTCCTCTAGTGTTTCTATTGAAGATGCAGGTTCAAGGCTGCAAGACTTATGCTTGGAGAAGCCAGTTGAAGAAGATGCTCAAACTTTCGTCAAGATCCCTCCCCCAACCTCAACTGAAGAGGAAAATCATCTTGATGAAGAGCCAATCCAAGTGGAGGAAGACACTCCAGTTGTAGAAGAAGCTCCTGGTGCTCCAAATAATGCGAGGAATCTTGAATTCAGACATCTGAGGGACCATCCTATTGATCAGATCATAGGAGACCCTTATGGAGGCATAAGAACCAAAAGAGGTACTATTAATGAAAACATGCATTTGAGTTTTCTCTCACAGGTTGAACCAAAGAAATTCCAAGAAGTAAATGAAGACCCCTCATGGATAATAGCAATGGAAGAAGAACTAAATCAGTTCAAGTGTTGCAAAGTATGGACACTTGTTCCAAAACCCAAAGATAAGAACATCATTGGAACAAAGTGGGTATACAGAAATAAGTTGGATGAAGAAGGAACCATAATAAAGAACAAAGCCAGACTTGTAGCAAAAGGATACAGATAAGAAGAAGGGATCGACTTCGATCAGACTTATGCTCCTGTAGCAAGACTCGAAGCAATCAGGTTGTTTCTAGCTTATGCTGCATTCAAAGGATTCACCGTATATCAAATGGACGTCAAGTTGGCTTTTCTCAACGGTAATATAAAAGAAGAAGTATACATTGAACAACCTCCAGGTTTTGTTAATCCTGAACATCCTGATTATGTTTGTTTATTACAAAAAGCTTTATATGGTTTGAAACAAGCTCCTCGAGCTTGGTATGAGACGCTGTCTAACTTTCTTCTCGAGAACAAGTTCACAAGAGGAAAGATAGATAAGACATTATTTCTTAGGGAAGTAAAAGACAAGATTCTGCTAGTGCAAATCTATGTCGATGACATTATTTTTGGCTCTACAGACAACAACCTTTGCAAGAAGTTCTTCAAACTTATACAAGGGAAATTTGAAATGAGCAGTATGGGTGAGCTGAAATATTTCTTAGGACTTCAAGTGAAACAATCTGAAGATGGAATTTTCATCTCACAGACGAAGTTCACTTAGGAGTTGGTTAAGAAATTTGGAATGGAGAGTGCAACCTCTATGAGGACTCCAATGAGCTCAGTTATGTCTCTGGGCAAGGATGAGAATGGGAAACTTTCGATGAAACCAAGTACAAGAACATAATTGGCTCTCTGCTCTACCTTACTGCTTGTAGGCCTGATATAATGTTTTCTACATGTGTATGTGCTAGATATCAGGTGAACTCTAAGGAATCTCACTATACTACTGCAAAGCGAATTTTGAGATATCTTAAGGGTACACCAAATCTTGGCTTATGGTACCCAAGAAGTAATGATAATGAGCTAATAGGGTTTTCAGATGCAGACTTTGCAGGTAGTAAAGATGACAGGAAAAGCACTTCCTGGACATGCCAATTTCTCGGAAGAAGACTTATTTCCTGGAGCAGCAAGAAGCGGAATTGTGTTGCAATTTCAACCGCCGAGTCAGAATACATTTCTGCAGACAGTTGTTGCGCACAACTTCTTTGGATAAAGAATCAGCTTGAAGATTACAACTTGAAGTTCAAAGACATTCTAATGTTTTGCGACTCCTCCAGTGCTATAGCAATTGCAAATAATCCAGTCTCGCACAGCCGGACAAAGCATATTGAGTTGAGATATCATTTCATCCGGGAGCATGTGGAGAATGGGGACATCAATCTATGTTATGTCCCTACAGATAAGCAAGTTGCATATATTTTTATGAAGCCGCTGGATGAGACCAAGTTCTCTTTCTTCAAGACAGAGCTTGGAATGCTCAACATGGAGTAATAATCAAGTCAGGAATGAAGTCAAGAATTAGCTTCTCGAGAAATGATAAGGCACAGATGAATCTGATGAAATCCTTAATTTCTCGAGAAATCAATTAGCTCTTGAGTATTGGATTATTTTTCTCAAAAAATCAAAAATTCTTTCTTTCGGGATTTCAAACGGGCAGGTACGTAGTTTTTATTTTAATTATTAATTAAATTCATTAAAATGTTTAATCAAATCAAAACTACAAATAGAGAAAAATGAATGACTTAATGTTCACGCAAAACCCTTCTCGTCCTTCTCGAAACACCTCGACTGTTCATCTTCTTCTCGCATCATCCAGCATCCAGTTCAGTTATTCTCGCAATTTCTTCCAGCCAGTGCAAGATTCTCAAATTCAAATCATGGCTCCATGTCCTAGAGCTAAGATTGGCGTCGGCTGCGAGCTCGAAAGGTTAGGTCTGATCGATCTTTCAGACGATTTTAAGAATCTTTTCTATCTCTTAGATGCCGCTGGGTTATCATTTATTTTGGAACAACCTTGTCGTATTCTGTTCAGAGAGGTAGAGGATTTCTTTCTAAATGTGAAAGTTGTCAAGGAAGGGAGAATGTTAATCTCCTTTGTAGATAATCAGAAGATTAAGATTTCCACCAAATCTTTGACAAAATATCTAAGGATTCCAGTGATAGATTCTGAAGATGACCTAGATGATGTTGATTGGGACAGAACTATGACATTTTGTGGTTTAGAAAAGGGATATACTTCTGTTAGAAGACAGAAGATGAATGATGATGGAAAGATGTTGGTTGACATTGTTTCTAAGGTCCTTCTCTGCGGGACATGCAGTTTAGGATATGTTTCTGAAGATGTGTTTTATTTGATGATGTCAATTATGACTGGGAAGAAGTGTGACTGGGCCACTCTTCTTCTTATTAAGATTAAAGCAAGTCTCCTTGCTCCAAACTATGCAAGGATACTTTCTTTGTATCTGAATCAGATGAACCCAGTAGTGTTTCATATGTCTAAAGGTGCAGTGATTCATCATCTGAAGAAGATCAATGTCTCCACAATTCAGAGGTGGGACATCAGGATAACAAAGCCAGTAAATGCAGGTGCAAGTTCTCAGGGGGAGCCTCAACCTTCTGCAAATGTTGGCAACGAGGTTGTGAATCCAGCTCAAGCTCCAGGTGGGACTTCATCTCCAGCTCCTCCTTCTGATACACCTCATCAAGGTGATGTTATTCCATTTCCTTCTCCTCCTCTAGTTGTTTTTGTTGACATTATTCAGGCTGATGATGTTGAAAGCACAATTGATGATATTGTTACTGAGATTCAACAAGAAAACCTTGAAGAGCACAGTCCCAGTGGCCAAAGGGCAGGGTCAAGTGCTGATTTTGATTTTTCTTTTGAAGTTGAAGATATATCAGTTAATAGGCAATCTCCTCCCCCAGCACAAATTGAGGGGGAGAAAGAGTTTGGTGAATAAGCCAACAGGGATGCTCAGGGAGAGCTAGTTGGTGAGAAAGGAGTTGTGGCTCCAAAGGTTGTAAGTTCTTTAGTTATTCAAGAAATTTTTGATAATGTTGTTCCTACTCCTCCTCCTTCTCCTTCTTTATATGAAGAAAATTCTCTTCTGGGCAAAATAGAATTGATGCTCCAGAAGCAAAGTGACAAGTTTGAGAAGTCTTTCAAGGAGGTTCATGCTAGAATTTCAGAAGTTGAAAGGGCATGAGCAAAAGTCTAGCTGTAGTTCAAGCCAAGATAGATTCTCTCAAAGAGATTGTGATTCAAGGGGGAAAGGCAATTGATCACACAATTGAGGGTGTGGGAACAGTTTTAGCTCACACTCTCAAGGTAAAAAGGTCTCTAGAATCAATTGAATCCAGTGCAGAAAATAACACTTTCAAAATTGTTGATGAGGTTGGTCAATTCAAAGAGTTTGTCATCCAAACCCTATCTGTAGAAGTCAGAAAGGGGGGGGGGGGATAAAATGGCAGAGCTTTTAGATAATCAGGTTTCTCAGCTCCAAAGTAGTTGGGCTGATCAGTTTGAGCAGTTGAATGTTAGTGTTCAGAAGCAAATTACAGATGTAAATTCATATACATTCAAGACTGCAGTTTGGCTTCACAATGAAATTTTTCCAGTGTTGCAGGTTCAAAATGTTCTTCCACCTCAATTTTCTCCCAGGCCTGTGGTCCAACCTGAGTTTGTTCCTCCTGTGGATTCTTCCCAGGTGTGGGTTTCTGATCATTCTGAAGGTCCTTCTTTGAGGCCTAGTTCCAGGAAAAGAAAGTTTGGTGAAGGTCCTTCTGCCAGTAGGTCTGTTCCTGGGTCTAGTTCAGCAGGTTCTGGTAAAGCTATTGCTGCTGAAGTACTTCCTGAAGTGTGGAGTCCAGTTTAAAAAATAATTATTCTTGACGCACTCAAGCTTGTAGATGAAGGAGGAATGAAAGTCTCAGACTATTACAGTTCAACTGAATGGAGAAAGTGTGAGACTAGTCTAACAAAGAGAAGGATTCATTACAAGAATCATGGTTATAAAAATCCTTCAGCTCCAGCCCCTCCTCCAAAGTACTATCCTAAGCCTTATGCTTATTTGGCAAGACAAGAACAGAACAATAGAGACAAGGCCTGAAGCAAAATGGCAGAGCTTAATCAAATCTTTTGATAATTCTGATTGTGTGAACATTAAATCATTTTGACAATCTTAATCATATATAGTTTTTGATTTTGCTGCTCATTTTGTCTTCATTTTTTTTTCTTCTGTGATGTATAGCATATTGGTTTTATTTTGTTGCAATTCATCTTAGTTTATATGGTTCTGAATTCTACAAATAGGGGAGATTGTTGGGAATTGTATCCACAATTACCTTGATTTGAAGAAGTCCCCTTGAACTAAGTTGAATTGAGTTTGTATTTGATGTTTCTCTATAGTATTGTGTTTGCAGGTTTTAAATGACTAAGTACAAACCAATGTCAGGTTTCAATGGGTCATCAAACACATGCCTATGCAATGTAATTCCTCATTGTATGGACCAAGGTGTTGATTCATGTGAAATCTCTCCATTGGGATGTACTTCTTGTTCAAACACAAAGGAAGAGCTAAAGGAAGGTGTTGTTGTTCTGTGTTCAAGGAAGAAACAAGATTTTTCTAAGTAATTTTGCGTTCGACGAAAGTTGGTGCGTTCGTCGATCTCAGTTCGACGAACGGAAGTATTTTCGTCGAACTCTGTTCTTTTGTTCTGAGAGAAGAAATGTTTTTCTATATACTTCTGCGTTCGAAGAATATTGGTGCGTTCGTCGATCTTAGTTTGACGAACTGAATAAATTTCGTCGATCTCAATTTTCCATAGTTAAAGTTGTTTTCGTCGATCGCGTTCGTAGATCTCCATTCGACGAACAGAAGAAGTTTTTGTCGACCGCTGTTTCGCCAGAGTTGAAGTTGTTTTCGTTGATCGCGTTGGTCGATCTCAGTTTGATGAACTGAATTTATTTTGTGGATCTCAATCTTTGCTGAAGATAAAGCAATTTTGTCGATCGTCGATCTCTGTTCGACGAAGTGACAAAATTTCGTCGACCGCTGTTTAGCTAAAATTTGAAGTGATTTTCTTTGATCGTCTTTCTTCGATCTCCGTTCGACGAAGTGACAAAATTTTGTCGAACGCTGTTTTGTTATAATTGAAGTATTTCTTTGAGCTCAGTTCGACTAATCTTCTGAGGCCGACGAACTGACTCAATGCTATCTTTGATTCTCCATTTCTTTTTCTCGAGATTATTATCTATCCCTCGAGAAGATTTTCTCTCCTGAAAATTCCTTCTATTGTCCTTCTCGGAGCCGAAGCCTATTTATTTCTCGATAAATCCTTTGCTCTCGTGAAATTAATTGTTTTGTTCTTAATTCCTTTTTCTCAGAAGCTCTTTTATTTCTCGAAAAGTTTGTTGTTCTCGAGAAATTAATTCCTTGTGTTCTTAATCCTGTTTTATCAGAAGTTCTTTTATTTCTCAAAAAGTCTTTTTGTTCTCGAGAAATTTATTCATATCCTGAAATCATTTTTCAATCCTTTTTGACGGGATGTTAAATCATTCTGTCTTTTTTCTGACGGCTCTTTTGATTTCGTTTAAGGTTTATTCTAACTTAATTGATGTCGTTAAGACTTTGATTATATAAGGCTCTTGTTCTTAAGATTCTTATTCATTATTCTATTCTGATCAAGCCCTAACTCTCCTCCCGTTCCAAGAATGAGAAAGTGCCGCCTCCTATCGCGAAAAGCAGCAGATCGATTTGCTGTTCTAAATCAGTTGTCTCCAGTGGAAGAAAAGGTTCGATTGATCATTGCTCCTTCCTCTACAGATTCTATTGGATCAAATCGAAACGAAGAAGGTCAGATCTGAGTTTTTATCGTTCTTCCTCATCGCTATCAAGTCAAAGTTTTTCAAGTCTCAAGAAGGAAGAAGATCTCTCAAGCCTTTCAGATCGGGTTATGTTTTGATAATTTTGTATCAAATCTATTATCACAATTGATTGTAGGAGATGTTTTCTCTGAGTTGTAGAAGAGGTTATTCTCTGAATTGTAAGAGAGAGATTCTCTCTGAGTTTGTAGGAGATTTGTCTCTGAGATTGTAGGAGTGTTGACTCCGAGATTGTAGGATCATTCTTGATCCGAGTTATAGTGAAGTAGTCAAGTCTAGCTGTGGTGCTAGATTGGCGAGGCCGGCAAGTGGAGTACCCAAGAACGGGGAACCACTATAAATTCCTTGTGTTATATGTGTTTGTGATTTGCTTTCTGTGCGTTCTATTTCCTCAAGTTTATAATTCCGTAATAGATGCAGTTATCACATATTCACCCCCCTCTATATGATTTAGGTTGGCAACTAGATACTTCAGTGTTTTATTGTATTTGCACAAATAGGATAGAAATATTTTTAAATCTCTATTCACCCCCCCCCCCCTCTAGAGTATTCTCAGAGGCACTCTGTGCACTTTCAAAGAATCTTATCCTTTTGTGATTTGCCTAAAAATTCAACCTCCATTTGTCGAAAGCTTATAAATAGCGAAGGAAAATTGCTTTCAGATATTATAGGCAAAGTCTTATTATGCAAAGTTGGCTCTCATGATTATCTATCCAGTTATATGTTTAAGCTTCTGATAGTTGTGGTGTGCAGAAAGAGATTAGATTGGGGTTTTGATAGTGTTTGAAAAGATTAAGGCCACCTTGTCTTCTCCAAACTTTGGATGGATTATCACTCTCTACTTGAATCAGGTTGATGGAAATCAATTCAACGTGTCTTCAGGAATAACAGTTCATCACCTACAGAAGATAGATTCTTCTATCTTTAGAAGATGGGAAAGGAAGATTTCTATGCCTAGTGTAGAGAAATATGAGTTGTATATTGAAGAAGATTTGGAGGATGACCATGCAGTTCCTACCTCACATCCACATGTTTCTCCCAAATCTCCAGTTGCAACATTTCAGGGGGAGATCTCTTAAGCTCCAGATTCAGTTGTTCAGAAAGAGCCTTCTACAGCTCAGTTCCCTCTGCCCCTCATTCCATCTCCTCTGGTTAATGTTGAAGCTCAGGATCTACCTGCTAATTTGGGAAGTCATGAGGAAGAGCAGGTGGACCCCTCTAGTTTGCAAAGTAAGATTGATCAGTTCATCTTCAATCTATAAAACAGAATCAGTCTTATCCCTGGTCACTCTCCAGAAAAGAGAGTTGATCCTTCTAAGTGGGAGCAAAAGAAAATTTTTGATGGTAATTATGAGAATGATGATGATGGTGGTGATGGCCCTGAAAATGAAACAGTTCAAGTAAGTTGTGTTGCTGAGAAGGCAGTTCCAAGTTCTCACCAGTCTGGTGAAGAAGAAGAAGAAGTTGTCAACGAGAATGAATCCACACCTGGTGGAGTTCTTATTGATGTTTATTCCTCTGGTTGATGAGATTTCTCCTGCAGTGTCTGAGGGGGAGAATCAGAAAGAAGATCAAGTTCCTTTTGCAGAAAAGGAAGGTGAGATTCTGTAAGAGAGTCAAGCCCGAGCAACAGAGATTTTGTCTGATGAGAAAGAAGGAGAGGATGTGCAATCTGCACCTTCTGCTCAAGAAAATGTGTTGCTTCAGAGTGTCCCTTCTGTAGAGGGAGTTAAGTCAGATGAGATTATTTTTCATGATGAAATCTTTGGAGTTCCTACTCCTCAACATGCTCCTGACCCTCAGTCTGACTCTTCTCTACTTAAATCCATTGAAGCCTTGCTGGTAACTCAAAAAGGGCATTTTGAATTCTCCTTAAAGCAAGTGTTTGACAGGGTCAAATAAGTTGAGACTGATTTGAATAATGGCCTAGCTGAGGTCAAGCATAATCTGTTTAACATGAAAAATGAGTTAGATATTTATTTCTCCAAAGGTGTTGAGGTTGTGAGCTACACCAATGAAGGTCTAAAACATGTTTATAATAACTCAAAGACTCTCCTAGATGGTCAAGACCCCCCAGCATTAAATCCCAGCCGTTGGATCGAATTCCAAGAAATTTGATCGGTCGGATCCTCTTCTCCGCTCAAAATCGCGGAACAGAATAAACAGGGCGCACGATCACAGGCGCACGGTCAGTGGTCGTGCGCGACGAGGGCAATGGTCGTGCGCACTATCCGGGACAGAACTCTGAATTCTTGCGAATAAGCGCACGATCGCTGGCGCACGATCACTGGTCGTGCGCGAAGAGGGAAATGGTCGTGTGCACTGTCCGAGACAGAACTCGATTCTCTTCTGAATTAACGCACGATCGCTGGCGCACGATCACTGGTCGTGCGCGATGAGGCCACTGATCGTGCGCTAAGAGCAGACAGGGAAAAATTCTAGCCTGCTTCACGTGCCGCACTACCACTCCGCCTACTTCGCGGAACTACCAGTTTTGGGGTGTTACAACTCCACCCTCCTTAAAAGAATTTCGTCCCGAAATCCAGGAAACAGTAATAGCATAAATTACAGTTATACTTTACCTGAGGGAAAAAGCTCAGGATACTCCGCAAGCATTGCTTGCTCTCTCTCCCAAGAGAGCTCCTCTCGGCCGCAGTTATCCCACCGGACTTTTACCATCCGAATGGACTTGTTCCGCAGTTGCTTTACTTCGGTATCTTCGATGCGTAAAGGCTTGACTTTCGTCGACAACCCACTATCAACCGGAACTTTGCCCACCGCAACGATATGAGTAGGCTCTTGCACTGCCTTCCTCAACACTGAAATGTGGAACACATCGTGCAGACCGCTCAGCTCTGCAGATAGTGCAAGCCGATAAGCCGCATCACCAACACGCTCCACGATCTCGAACGGTCCTAAGTACCTCGGACTGAGCTTTTTCAAGCGTCGAATCCTTGATACCCCTTTGAACGGTTTGATCTTCAAGTAAACCCGGTCACCGACGGCAAACTCTAAGTTCCTATGCTTGGCGTTGAAATACTTTGCTTGCCTATCCTGGGCAACCAATAGCCTTTCGCGTATAGACCGGATCGTCGAAGTTGCTTCTTCAACATCTTTTCGCTTCAATAGCTTAGTATCGCCCGTTTCCGGCCAAGACAACGGCGTACGACACTTCTTACCATAGAGGGCCTCGAAAGGAGCCATCTTTATGCTGGCTTGGTAGCTATTATTGTAGGCGAATTCGACCATAAAGAGGTGATCCTCCCACCTCTTTCCAAAGTCTAGAGCGCACATTCGGAGCATATCCTCCATAGTCCTGTTGGTTCTCTCGGTCTGTCCATCCGTTTGTGGGTGGAAGGCCGTGCTGAACTTCAATTTTGTGCCCAACAGTTCATGGATAAGCCTCCAATCTTTCGATGTGAAACGCCCGTCACGATCGCTGACGATGCTACGAGGGACACCGTGCAGTCTCACGATACTATCCACATAGAGCTTTGCTAGCTTCTCTACGGAATCATCCTTCCGGTTCGGAATGAAGTGTGATACCTTTGTCAAACGGTCCACGATCACCCATATGGCATCGTTTCCATGTTGCGATCTCGGCAATCCGTGTACGAAATCCATCGAAATATCATCAAATTTCCACTCCGGAATCGGCAAGGACTTCAGAAACCCACCGGGACGTTGACATTCCGCTTTCACCAACGCGCAAGTATGACACTTGGCCACGTAAAGGGCAATGTCTTTCTTCATGCCCGGCCACCAGAACAGTTTCTTCATATCCATAAACATTTTAGTGCTCCCCGGGTGGATCGAGTACTTGGTATGATGAGCCTCGTACATCAACTCCGCCCGTAGAGTACCAACGTTTGGGATGCATAACCTTTCCTGCTTCCACATAAGGTCGTCTTCGAAGGAGAAATCAGCGTTTAACCCTTCAACGGTTTCCGCTTTGTATCGTTTCAAGCTCTCGTCCAACTCCAATGCTTGTCGAACTCGGTCGGCAAGGTCGTAGTGAACTTCCGTCCAGTTCAAGCATGCTGAAGTAGACGTTCTCCTATCAATGCATATGATCTCCATTTCTTCTAGCTCACTGATTAGACGCTCATTGTGCATCAAAATCCAATTTGCTTGTGCGGGAGCCCGACGACTCAACGCGTCTGCGACTACGTTTCCTTTACCGGGAGTATATTTGATATCGAAGGTGTAGTCCCCAAGGAACTCCATCCACCTCCTTTGGCGCATGTTCAACTCCCTTTGATCTAGTATGTACTTGAGGCTCTTATGGTCGGTAAAGATATCGATCTTCACGCCATATAGATAGTGCCTCCAAAGTTTGAGGGCAAAAACCACGGCCGCTAGCTCCAAATCATGGACCGGGTAATTCCTCTCGTGAACCTTCAGTTGCCGGGAGCCGTAGGAAATTACCTTCCCGAACTGCACTAGGACACAACCCAAACCACTTCCTGAGGCGTCGCTATATATTTCGTAGCCTTCCGTACCTTGTGGCGAGCATAGAATGGGCGCCGTGGTCAGACGGCCCTTTAGCTCTTCAAAAGCTCGTGCGCACTCGGGCGACCAAACGAACTTATGATCCTTCCTAGTCAGTTTTGTGAGAGGAAGTGCGATCCTCGAGAAGTTTTCCACAAAGCGCCTATAATAGCCGGCAAGTCCTAAGAAACTTCGGACTTCCGCTACGTTTTTCAACAAAGGCCACGCTTGGATCGCTTCTATCTTCGACGGATCAACTGCAATTCCTTCGCCACTAACAACATGACCAAGGAATGCCACTGACGGTAGCCAAAACTCGCACTTGGAGAACTTGGCATATAGCTGACTCCTCCTCAAGGTGCTCAGGACCACGTGCAGATGCCCTACATGCTCCTCTTCCGACTGAGAGTATACCAAAATGTCGTCGATGAAGACGATCACAAATTGATCTAAATACTCTCGGAAAGTCCTATTCATCAAGTCCATGAATACCGACGGTGCGTTGGATAGACCGAACGGCATTACCGTGAACTCATAGTGCCCAAAGCGGGTACTGAACGCTGTCTTTGGAATGTCACATTCCCTTATTCGCAGTTGATAGTAGCCGGACCTTAGGTCTAGCTTGGAGTAAACCGTCGACCCCATCAGTTGGTCGAATAGATCATCGATTCTAGGAATCGGATATCGGTTTTTCTCGGTCAACTTGTTTAGCTCTCTATAATCAATACATAGACGCAAGCTCCCATCCTTCTTTTTCACAAAGAGGACCGGTGCACTCCAAGGCGAAGAACTTGGACGTACGTAGCCTTGCTCTAGCAGCTCTTGCAATTGGACCTTCAACTCTGCCAATTCCTTTGGCGCTATTCGGTATGGTGAGCGGGCCACAGGTTTGGCACCTGGCACCAACTCGATACAGAAATCAATCTCCCGATGAGGCGGAGCCCCAGGGAGTTCGTTAGGAAACACGTCGGCGTATTCCGCTACAACTGGGACATCACACAACCTGGGCTTTGGCTCCGAAGCCTCCAACAAGGTGAAGAACAACTCGGCGCCTTTTCTCACCGCCTTAACCACTTGGAGAGCAGACATCAGCGTCTTGCTCGCTCCTCGCATACCGGCGAATGTGGTTTCATCGTCGGTGTTCGTTCCCAGAGTGATCTCCTTTGTATTGCAATCTATGCATGCTCGCTGCTCCGAGAGCCAGTCCATGCCGAAGATCACATCGAATTCAGCTAACGGTAGTAACGACGCTTCCAAGTCGAAATCTTGGCTTCCGATCCGCACCTTCACACGGCTCTTCCTATCCGCACTCATTCGAGATCCATTGGGTAGCACTACTTCCAATCTATCCTCTACAAAGGTAGACGGCACTCCGATTCGCACCACGAAGTCCTCGGACAGAAAAGAGTGTGATGCACCCGTATCGAATAGAGCTCTCGCCGGATAGTTGAAAATTAGGACGAAACCTAATTGTACACAAATAACACATAAAGTCGTACAACAGTAAGAATCATATACATAGCTGTAAAAGCTAACTTCTAATTCGTACCTGTGACGACATCGGTTTGTCGTATAGCTTCTTGTTGGCCAAGCGAATAGACTCTCGGCTGAGTCGGAATGTGTTGGGAGGCCGAAGACTCTGCCGCTTTGCCCTTTTCCGCAGCCCGAGCATAATCCACCGCTCGATTTGCCGCCTTTGGGGGACCACTTCGACACACCGCAGCTTTGTGTCCCACCTTCCCGCAGGTGAAACACGTAATAGGAGTCCGCGCGGTCGTGGCTCCCGAAACATTCGAAGAAGCTGGTTCCGCCTGTTTGAACTTCCGCTTGCTCTTTCTGAAGTCCGGCTTGGACTGAGAGGCCGGCGCATGAAACTCGGGTTTCTTTACAACACTCTTTGCTTGTACCCTCTTCATGTCCAACTCCAAAGATCTGGCGGTTTGCACCATCACTTGGAAGCCAAACGTCATAGGGCCTGCAAGGAGCAGCCTCAACTCGTCCCGAAGCCCTTCATAGAATTTATTCGTCTTCGTCTCCTCATCCTCCACCAATGCCCCCGCATAGCGACTCAGTCTGGTAAACTCATGTAAGTAATCGTCAACGGAGCGATCACCTTGAGTTAACCTCAGGAACTGATTTTGTAACGCAATGCGTTGGGCAGAGGGGATAAACCGCTGGAGGAACGACTTTGAAAACTCAGCCATTGTTATTTCAGTAATGTCTCTATCGCCGAACTTGTGTAGTTCCTGCTCTTCCCACCACAGCACAGCCTCTCCGTCAAGAAGGAAAGTGGCTAAGGTGACCATCATGGCTTCGTCCGTCGCCGTCGCCCTCAGAGTTCTTCTAACTCTTGACAACCAGTCTTCTGCCACCGTTGGGGACTCAGATCCCGAGAAGGTAGGAGGATTAAAGCTCAAGAAGTGCTTTAATTGTTGGTCACACGCTCGCCCCGCAACTACTTGCGCAGCTTGACGCTCCACCCTCGGTGCTAACGCCGGTTCCACTGCAGCTACTGGCACGGGGGCATCAACCCTCGGTGCTACCGCAGGTTCCACTGCAGGTTCAATTACCGGGGCCGCATCTGTAGTAGGCGTAGCAGGCTGTGCAAGCCTTTGCGGTTGAGCATTGATCATCGCGAAGACTGCTTCTGCGACCATTCTGATCATCTCAGCCGAAGGAGTGGTCGCTGGCACCTCAGCCAACCCACTACTTTCAGCGGTGTTACGGGGTTGAGACCGCCCCGCAGCACTTCTAGTCACCTATAATCATGCAAGGCACAATTTAGTGACCCTAAACATATCAGACATCAATCATGGAACGCTCAGGTTCCGCAAACAAGTATGTTTTTTTCATTCCTAAGTGGACATTCTTATTAGTTTTTGTCGTTTTAGGTGAATGCACAGCCCGTGCGCACCACCCCTTAAAAGGAATTCGTCCCAAATTCGCTAAACTACGGATCGACGCCTTAAGTCCGATACCAAATTGTAACACCCTGCCAGTACGAATAGTATAACAGTAGGTCCGGCCGGGACCCCACGCCATACAAGCCACACTAGCTAGGAGTTAAAAGGTGATAACCAGAAAAGTAACAACTAAACGAGAGTACAAAACGTAAGCGGAAGCATTAATTAAACCATTCAAAAAGAACTGTCCACTATCATAGGAATGTATCCAGAATAAGAGTTACGGCCTTAAGGCCTTACATTCATCCAATGCACAAAACTCCATAAGCATACATCGGCACGCAGGCCGGCCATACATGAAAAAGCTAAAAAGGGAGGCTGACCTTCAAGGGCCAACTCAGCAAAAGGGGTCACCGCCCGCTATTTCCCGCTAGGCTCACCTGCACCTGCATAAGACATTCCACCAAGCGGTGGCAAACAAGGCAACGGTCAGCACAGCTGACCAAATTATAACGACCCCACCCCTTTCCCGGGGTGGCGGAGCTTCTACCCTGCAAGCAAGCTACACTGGCAAGTGCTAATATAAAGAAGGTGCAACTACACAAGGTGAGGTTTCAAGCACAATCAATCTTCTAGGTTGAGCATCAAAAAGAAGGGAACCTAGGTATGCACAAGATGTTGGTTGGGTTCACCCGAAGGTTTCCCACAACCGCCTAAGCAATCGCATGAGGCTAAACATAACATCAAATTCACAACACTCCACCCTAAGGGTCACAACCTTAGGTGGGAAACAAGAGCTTTTGGTCGGTCTAGGTATGACACCTTCCACGACCTCTCCCATGATCACACGGCTTTCATGAGGAAGGGACCTCTCGCCGATCTGCATGGAAACAGGTTCGGTTCAGCTTTGCCCGTGCTCCAATCGTCGCGATCTATCGCACGACGCGGGTACGGCTTCACCTCGGCCCGTAAGGGTTTAGCACTTTCAAGTGCTACACAAAAAAAATACGCTACGCACCTAACCCCTTCACAAGGATCTAGGCTTCGCGAATTCTCAACAAGGGAGGTACATACGCTCCGCATCCATTTCGTGGTGAAGGTTTGCCTTCATCCAAACTTCAAAGCATGGGGCTTTCGTTAGGATCTTCACAAGACGCCTACACTTAACGCCCGCAATACTATAGGTGAGTTCACGGAGTCATTCTCCGGCACGCATTCTAGGCCTAACCTAAATGCAACGTCGCAAATCAAGCATCGCCGATTCGGGCTCACGGCCACGAATAGGCTTCACACAAAATGCCTAAATCCGCACGACTACCGGATTTTCTACATGCAATATGCCGGGGACGGACACAATCTACCCGGAGTCCCGAAGGACTTGAGAAAATCCTACACTTCACCCATTTGGTGAAAGAGATACCTCATGCAAGCAAAGAAAGAGGAATGAATGGACAAATACAAGTCCAAAGTTCGGGAGGAAGAATCGTTACCCTAGACGTGTTCTTCTTCGCCATGGATCCGAGATTCTACGCGGAGGGAAAGAACCGCACCGGGCTGCACTCTCCGGATCTGGAAACGGCTCGCGAAACGGAGCTCCGGAGCTCCGTCAATGGCGAAATCTCCTCTTCTTCTTCCTTGCCCCCTTCTTCTTCCTCTAGCCTAGGAGAGAGAAACACTATGAAATAATGAGGGTTTAATCCCTCTCCAAAGCCCTAAGACCCCCCAGCATTAAATCCCAGCCGTTGGATCGAATTCCAAGAAATTTGATCGGTCGGATCCTCTTCTCCGCTCAAAATCGCGGAACAGAATAAACAGGGCGCACGATCACAGGCGCACGGTCAGTGGTCGTGCGCGACGAGGGCAATGGTCGTGCGCACTATCCGAGATAGAACTCTGAATTCTTGCGAATAAGCGCACGATCGCTGGCGCACGATCACTGGTCGTGCGCGAAGAGGGAAATGGTTGTGCGCACTGTCCGAGACAGAACTCGATTCTCTTCTGAATTAACGCACGATCGCTGGCGCACGATCACTGGTCGTGCGCGATGAGGCCACTGATCGTGCGCTAAGAGCAGACAGGGAAAAATTCTAGCCTGCTTCACGTGCCGCACTACCACTCCGCCTACTTCGCGGAACTACCAGTTTTGGGGTGTTACAACTCCACCCTCCTTAAAAGAATTTCGTCCCGAAATCCAGGAAACAGTAATAGCATAAATTACAGTTATACTTTACCTGAGGGAAAAAGCTCGGGATACTCCGCAAGCATCGCTTGCTCTCTCTCCCAAGAGAGCTCCTCTCGGCCGCAGTTATCCCACCGGACTTTTACCATCCGAATGGACTTGTTCCGCAGTTGCTTTACTTCGGTATCTTCGATGCGTAAAGGCTTGACTTTCGTCGACAACCCACTATCAACCGGAACTTTGCCGACCGCAACGATATGAGTAGGCTCTTGCACTGCCTTCCTCAACACTGAAATGTGGAACACGTCGTGCAGACCGCTCAGCTCTGCAGATAGTGCAAGCCGATAAGCCGCATCACCAACACGCTCCACGATCTCGAACGGTCCTAAGTACCTCGGACTGAGCTTTTTCAAGCGTCGAATCCTTGATACCCCTTTGAACGGTTTGATCTTCAAGTAAACCCGGTCACCGACGGCAAACTCTAAGTTCCTATGCTTGGCGTTGAAATACTTTGCTTGCCTATCCTGGGCAACCAATAGCCTTTCGCGTATAGACCGGATCGTCGAAGTTGCTTCTTCAACATCCTTTCGCTTCAATAGCTTAGTATCGCCCGTTTCCGCCCAAGACAACGGCGTACGACACTTCTTACCACAGAGGGCCTCGAAAGGAGCCATCTTTATGCTGGCTTGGTAGCTATTATTGTAGGCAAATTCGATCATATAGAGGTGATCCTCCCACCTCTTTCCAAAGTCTAGAGCGCACATTCGGAGCATATCCTCCATAGTCCTGTTGGCTCTCTCGGTCTGTCCATCCGTTTGCGGGTGGAAGGCCGTGCTGAACTTCAATTTTGTGCCCAACAGTTCATGGATAAGCCTCCAATCTTTCGATGTGAAACGCCCGTCACGATCGCTGACGATGCTACGAGGGACACCGTGCAGTCTCACGATACTATCCACATAGAGCTTTGCTAGCTTCTCTACGGAATCATCCTTCCGGTTCGGAATGAAGTGTGATACCTTTGTCAAACGGTCCACGATCACCCATATGGCGTCGTTTCCATGTTGCGATCTCGGCAATCCGTGCACGAAATCCATCGAAATATCATCAAACTTCCATTCCGGAATCGGCAAGGACTTCAGAAACCCACCGGGACATTGACATTCCGCTTTCACCAACGCGCAAGTATGACACTTGGCCACGTAAGATATGGCTTTCACCAACGCGCAAGATATGGTTTGCTCAAGATTGGGGAAGTCTTTTTTTTCTAAGGTAGCTTATGCTGAAGTACTTTAACATAATCTAATCAGTATTAGCCAGTCGTGTGATGGTGAATACAAAGTTGTATTCACTAAGTCTTTGTGTCATATGGTTAGTTCTAGAACTGACCAAATAGTATTGACTGGTCTTAGGAAAGGTAAGGTATATGTTGTAGACTTTGAGTATACAAAGTCAGAAATTTGCTTGTTCAACTCCCAGTTAAAAAATAGTGAGTTGTGGCATAGGAGACTTAGTCACCTTAACTTTAAGACCATTGCCAAACTCTCCAAGCTTAACCTAGTAAGGGGCTTACAAACAGGTAAGTTCAATAAAGATCATCCCTGTAGAGCCTGCCAACTAGTAAAGCAGATCAAAGCATCATTCAAACCAATTGGTAAGAATGATTCCACAAGAATCCTATTCATGTTGCACATGAACCTATTTGGTCCTATCTCCACTCAGAGCTTAGCAGGTAAGTCCTATACTTTAGTCATTGTTGATGACTTTTCTAGGTTCAGCTGGGTGTTCTTTATAAAAGCTAAGTCAGACACCTTCAAGATCCTCTCAAGATTCATTAGATAGGTTCAATCTGAATTCAATACTCAGGTTGCTGTGATCAGAAGTGATCATGGTACTGAGTTTATGAATCAGTTAATGTGTACATTCTATAAGGATGAAGGGATAAGATAAAGCTTTTCAGCTCCTAGAACCCCCTAACAAAATGGGGTGGCTGAAAGGAAAAAATAGAACCCTAATTGAATCAGGAAGGACATTATTGGTTGAATCCAACTTGCCAAAGTCCTTTTGGGCTAAGGCAGTGAATACTGCCAATTATGCTCTGAATAGAAGTCTCATCCACAAAACTAAGTTGAAGACTCCCTATGAGTTATTGAAGGGAAAGGCACCTATAGTCGCTTACTGTAGGATTTTTGGTTGTACTTGCTTTATCCTCAGCAATGGAAAAGTCATTTTGCCAAATTTGACAAAAAGGCTGATGATGGGATATTCTTGGGATATTCCTCATCAGGCAAGGACTATAAGTGATATAATAAAAGCTCTCTCAAAATTGAGGAGTCTGTGCATATAGTTTTTGATGAAGCTAACATGTTTTATAAGGGGAAGGAAACTTCCACCAGCACTGTTCTGCAAGAAGAAGATCAGCAAGCAGATCAAGTTGAAAAGCTAAGCATCATGGACCATCCATCAGTATGTCAAGATAAAGGAAAATAGAAAATTGACACTGGCTCAGATGAAGATTCTGCAATAGATGAAGAGGAAATTACAGCACCTGAGTTGCCAGCCACTAAGATCATTCCAGTGAATGAGGATGGTGCTCCCACTGTCGCTGAGCAAGTGGTTCCTCAGGAAGAAGAGAATCTCCTAGATAACTCAACAAGATCCAGGATGACCCTAAAGGATCATCCTTCAACACAAGTTTTAGGAGATTTGACAGTTGGAGCCAAGACAAGGAAACAACTCACAAGTGAAACAATGCTACAATGTTTCCTCTCTCAGTATGAACACAAGAAGTTTGAAGAAGCAGACAGTGATCCTCACTGGATATCCTACATACAAGAAGAGCTAACACAGTTTGAGAGGAACAAGGTCCGAACATTGGTTGAAAGACCAAAGAATTACCCAGTCATTGGTACCAAATGGGTATTCAAAAACAAAATGGATTCAACAGGAGCCATAATCAGGAATAAGGCCAGGCTTGTGTCCTAAGGATACAGGCAAGAGGAAGGGATTGACTTCAACCAGACATTTGCTCCAGTTGCAAGGCTGGAGGCCATCAGAATGTTCCTGGCATATGCAGCTCACATTAAGATCAAAGTCTCTCAGATGGATGTGAATAGTGCATTCCTAAATAGAACTCTTTAAGAAGAAGTGTATGTGGAGCAGCCCCCAGGTTTTGTCAATCCAACTTTTCCATCTTTTGTGTATAGGTTAGATAAAGCACTGTATGGCCTCAAGCAAGCTCCAAGAGCTTGGTATGAGACCTTATCCACTTTCCTTCTGGAACACTCCTTTGAAAGAGGGAAAGTGGATAAAACACTCTTCACAAGAGCACATAAGAATCAGCTTTTGCTAGTACAAATATATGTAGATGACAGTATATTTGGGTCAACAGATCAATCTCTCTACAAAAGGTTTGCTTACCTAATGCAGTCAAGATTTGAAATGAGTTGCATAAGGAAACTATCCTATTTCATTGGTCTTAAAGTAAGACAGAATGCATATGGCATTTTCATATCTCAATCGAAGTATACCAGAGAACTCATCAAGAGGTTTGGGATGGAGAATGCCTCTATTATGAAAAACCCCATGGCTACTTATGTTGTTTTAGATAGAGATGAAAAGGGTAAGTCCTTTGATCGGAAGACTTACAGAGCAGCCATTGGCTCTCTTCTCTACCTGACAGCTAGCAAACCTAATATAATGTTTGCCACCTGTATCTGTGCTAGGTTTCAAGTTGACCCAAAGGAATCTCACATGAGTTCTGTAAAAAGAATACTCAGATATCTAAAGGGTACACCTGAATTTGGCTTGTGGTATGCAGCTGAATCTAGATTTGAATTAGTTAGTTATTCAGATGCAGACTATGTTGGATGCAGGCTGGATAGAAAAAGCACCTCAGGAACATGACAGTTCCTGGGTGCTAGACTGATCTCATGGTTTAGCAAGAATCAAACCGCAGTCTCCACTTCTACAACTGAAGCTGAGTATATAGCTGCAGGGAGCTGATGCTCACAAATACATTGGATGCAAAATCAGTTGTTAGATTACAACTGTTCTCTTATCAATTCCACAATATTCTGTGAAAGTTCTAGTGCTATTTCGATAGCTTTCAATCTTGGTCTCCACAGCAGAACTAAGCATATTGTGATAAGGCACCACTTTCTCAGGGACAATGTTGAGAAAGGTAAGATTAACCTTCAATACATCTCCACTGATATTCAAAGGGCTGACATTTTCACTAAGCCACATGATAAAAGTAAGCACAAGTTCTTCATTAATGCACTGGGAATGCTTGATGGAGCTCTCTAGGACACTCCCACTATATTATGTATTCAAACCTATATTCCATAGAAAGGTATTGCTGGGAAAAACAGCAAAAAAATTCACAAAAACTATTAAATCAGAACTGCGTAGAATAAGAATCGACTCACCGTCGACTTCTATTTGACGTTAGCTTCGAGAGCGGATTGGGATAGTTCCATTGAATAGCACTTGACGTAGCATCGAATATACATCGATGGTCACGTCAACATCATGGTCGCTGAACTATATTCGGAGACACGTCGAATTCTTATCGATGTTATGTTGACTTTGCAAAGCGCGCGGAGAAGCGCCATCGCATATTTTGGTGCGCTGAATTCATTTCCTTTAGACGTCACTTAGAATATTATCCTAAGTTGCGACGATTTCTCTACTCATAGCAACTCAGGCATTCGACTATATTGTGCTTTTTCAACTTCTCTCCCTTTACTCTCCTCTGTTTTCCCATACTTCTCTCTTTCTATTTCCTTGCAGGTACCCGCAGGATTTCAATGGCATCTCCATCAAATCAAAGAGATGTTATTGAAGCAGTTGATCTTTCCCTCGAGACATTATTATCTCAGTTTAGTGCTCTTTATTTTGCTCCCATACTGATAACTTTAGCAGTCAGCAGATTAATTTCTTCTAGATCTATATCCTCCGCATCAGCATCTGGTACCATAAATGTTGACTGAGTAAGACCTGAAACAGGAGTTGTTTTGAAATTAATCTTTCTTTTCTTTTGATATGGTAAGTCTTCTAAGTCTTGATTGACTCCAAGACCCTTTGTAACTTGTTGCCCTTTTCTTCCTTGAATTTAGCCTGAGGGTTCTTTGCAACATATTCAGAAAGATTAAATAGAGTGCTGGGAATCTTGAATGCCTCTTCTAATTGTTCTTTTTCCACAACCTCTTTACCCTTATTTATCATTTCAATAAACAACCTTCTCTTCTTCTCTAGCTCTCTTTGAGAAGCTTCATACTCATATGTATCACTTTCCCTGATTTTATCTAGGGCTTCATCAAGTGCTGGATTAGTGTATGTTGTCATTCTATTCTCTGGAATTTCAATCCTTTCATAGGTCTTATTGTAGGATTTGTCTTTCTTGAATTGTTTCCTCTGTTCTTTTGAATACTTTTCCCAGATTGGTAGCTTTCCTCTGTTCCCTCTCCCTCTTCCTCTATATGGAGTTTGTAACGTCCCAAGCCCCTGGACTAACAATCGGGACATCGTCCACCGAATGCCTTGCCTGGCGACTATTACCGGGCTGCATCCCAAGCACCCCAACCCCTCTCCAGCCCACAGACGGGTTGTTGGTGGCCACAGCCTCCCTTTGGTGAGAAGTGATCCAATTAAGTGCCTCTACGGGGCCTTCCTAGGAGGTCACCCATCCCAGTACTACTCCGGCCCGAGCATGCTTAACTATATAGTTCTTTCACTTTTTACTGTAATGTCCCAAGGCAGTGGACTTACCATCGGGACAACGTCCACCGACTGCCTCGCCTGGCGACCGTTACCGGGCTACAGCCCAAGCACCCCAACCCCTCTCCAGCCCACAGGCGGGTTGTTGGTGGCCACAGCCTCCCTTTGGTGAGAAGTGATCCAGTTAAGTGCCTCTATGGGGCCTTCCCAAGAGGTCACCCATCCCAGTACTACTCCAGCCCGAGTACGCTTAACCATATAGTTCATTCACTTCTCATCACAAATTGAGCTGCAGCTCAATTGGTGATGAGAAGTAAAAGAACTATATAGTTAAGCGTGCTCGGGCTGGAGTAGTAACTGGGATGGGTGACCTCCTGGGAAGGCCCCGTAGAGGCACTTAACTGGATCACTTCTCACCAAAGGGAGGCTGTGGCCACCAATAATTGGTGATGAGAAGTGAAAGAACTATATAGTTAAGCGTGCTCGGGATGGAGTAGTAACTGGGATGGGTGACCTCCTGGGAAGGCCCCGTAGAGGCACTTAACTGGATCACTTCTCACCAAAGGGAGGATATGGCCACCAACAACCCTCATATGGGATGGAGAGGGGTTGGGGTGCTTGGGCTGCAGCCCGGTAATGGTCTCCAGGCGAGGCAGTCGGTGGACATTGTCCCGATGGTAAGTCCAGGGCGAGGAAGGCGAGGCACTTCTTATTGTAACATCCCAAGGCCCTGGACATACCATCGGGACAATGTCCACCGACTGCCTCGCCTGGAGACCGTTATCGGGCTGCAGCCCAAGTAGCCCAACCCCTCTCCAGCTCACAGGCGGGTTGTTGGTGGCCACAGCTTCCCTTTGGTGAGAAGTGATCCAGTTAAGTGCCTCTACGGGGCCTTCCTAGGAGGTCACCCATCCCAGTACTACTCCAACCCGAGCACGCTTAACTAGATCACTTCTCACCAAAGGGAGGCTATGGCCACCAACAACCCGCCTGTGGGCTGGAGAGGGGTTGGGGTGCTTGGGCTGCAGCCTGGTAATGGTTGCCAGGCGAGGCAATCCGTGGACGTTGTCCCGATGGTATGTCCAGAGCCTTGGGATGTTACAATAAAAAGTGAAAGAACTATATAGCTAAGCGTGCTCGGGCTGGAGTAGTACTGGGATGGGTTACCTCCTGGGAAGGCCCCGTAGAGGCACTTAACTGGATCACTTCTCACCAAAGGGAGGTTGTGGACACCAACCACCCTCTTGTGGGCTGGAGACGGGTTGGGGTGCTTGGGCTGCAGCCCGGTAACGGTCGCCAGGCGAGGCAGTCGGTGGACGCTGTCCCGATTGGTAGTCTAGGGCCTTGGGACGTTACAACCTCCATATAGAGAAAGAGGGAGAGGTAACAGAGGAAAGCTACCAATCTAGGAAAAGTATACAAAAGAACAGAGGAAACAATTCAAGAAAGACAAATCCTACAATAAGACCTATGAGAGGATTGGAATTCCAGAGAATAGAATGACAACATACACTAATCCAGCACTTGATGAAGCCCTAGATAAAATCAGGGAAAGTGATACATATGAGTATGAAGCTTCTCAAAGAGAGCTAGAGAAGAAGAGAAGGTTGTTTATTGAAAGGATAAATAAGGGTAAAGACATTGTGGAAAAGGAACAATTAGAAGAGGCATTCAAGATTCCCAGCACTCTATTTAATCTTTCTGAATATGTTGCAAAGAACCCTTAGGCTAAATTCAAGGAAGAAAAAGGGCAACAAGGTACAAAGGGTCTTGGAGTCAATCAAGACTTAGAAGACTTACCATATCAAAAGAAAAGAAAGATTACTTTCAAAACAACTCCTGTTTCAGGTCTTCCTCAGTCAACATTTATAGTACCAGATGTTGATGTGGAGGATATAGATCTAGAAGAAATTAATTTGCTGACTGCTAAAGTTATCAGTATGGGAGCAAAGCTTAGTAATGAATATCCTAAAATAGAAGATGATTTGGAAAAGCTTTTCAAAGGGCATGAGAAAATCCAGAGGAATCCAGAAAAAACAATCCCAGCAAATTTCAAATATGTAGAGAGAAAATCCAAAAAAATCTTTGAGGCCTTGACAAATTTTCTCAAGAAGAAAAAGTGAATCATGTCTTAGATAAACTAATTCTTGTAAACACTGAGTTATACCAATCAGTTATTTTTCATTTTATTATATGGTATTGTCTATAAGTGCCTTGTTTATATTTGTATTTATGTCAAAGTATGTGTAAAATCACTTTAAAACAAACTGTAAAAATTGTTAAGATAAATTTAGGGAGATTGTTGGGAAAATTCCATTTTGATTTAACTTAACAAATTAACTATAAGTGATTTTACCTTTTAGGGTTTATTACCCACATTTTATAGTAAGGGTAATCTGGTCATTAGATGCCTTAGGATGTCACACTCACCATAGAGTGTCAAGGACTAGTCAGAGCAATCACAAAACAAGTTAAGATAAGACTTGCGTCGAATGAAACTCGATGCAACTTCGACTTGATATCGACGCAACTCAAAGTTGAAGTCGAAGCAGATCATTCAGCCTGTCGAAGTATAAGTCAAGTCGATGGAACATCGAAAGGGACTCGACCCAGAAGGAAGAGCTTGTTGAAGCCATCTAACAAGTCGACGCAACGTCAACTACAATTCGATGCAGAATTTAAGAGATTAAGTCTAAGGCTTCAACTCGACAGGTACGTCGATAAGTAATCGACGTAAGAAGAGTTCAGCCAGAAATTAAGATGAGTTCAGCCAACGCTAAGAAGAAATTCGAAGCTACGTCGATAAGAACTCAGAGGTGCATCGACATGAAGATTGATGAAGTCGACGCAACGTTGAATACAGTCAGAAAAAGGTAGCTTTTTCAGCTATCCTTTTGGGACCTTTTTAGAAGGTCCACCAGGCTAGAGACAGTTCTCCAATGGCTTATTTTTTGCCACGAATAGAATGAATCTTTCTAGGACACAACGAATCACTTTTGGAAGGTTTTCAAAATGAATGGACGGGTCGAGAACAAAAGAAGAAAGGAAATTAGGTGGCTGAGAGGAATTCCTTTTCAGGACAAGCCAAAAGAAGAAAGGTTTTTGAAGTCTCAATCATACACAATAAGTACGCAAAAAGGGGATAAGAACAAGAACAGTGATTACATTATTCTGTATGTCGAAGAGGGCCTCAATCTTCTTCCTTCTCAAACCCTAAAAGGCAGATTTACAGAAAAGCTCTCTCTACACAGGAATATACATTGATGCTTCCTCTTCATCATCATACATCAGCAGAACTATAGCAAGTGCTGAGAGAAAATGATCAAGCAAATCCACCCTTGCAAATCATCACTATCATAAGCAAGGGTTTATCATTTCAGATCCAGTGAAAGAAAGACAAAAGCAGAATCAAAGCTTCTGATGAATTCTGAGAACATAATTCTCTCCTTCTCCCTCTCACTTTCTTCTTACTATTTCCTTCACCTATACAAAGTTTTACGAATCCCTCTTCCAAAGGATTCAGTGGTTCAAGATCTCCTTATCAAAAGATCTTTGGTTCTAAGTGTCTCCTTACCAAAAGACTCAGTGGTTCAAGGTCTCCTTATCAAAAGATTTGTGGTTCTGAGAGTCTCCTTGTCAAAAATCCTTGTGTCTTTGCTTTGATCCTTGTGTCTTTGCTGTGATTTTTTGTGCTGTCCCATTTACTTTTTCTCCTTATTTATGTTGCCTTTGGTTTTGTTGTGAGCATAATACCTTAGTATTTTTTTTATTGTATTCTCAGTTAGGGTAAAAATATTTAAATCTTTATTCATCCCCCCCCCCCCCCTCTAGAGAATTCTCAGAGGCGCACTGTGCACTTTCAGGATACATGTTTATTATGAAGAACAAATCTGAATCCTTTGAAAAGTTCAAGGAGTTTCAGAATGAAGTACATAATCAACTAGGAAAATCAATTAAAGCACTCCGATCAGATCGAGGTGGTGAATATTTGAGTCAGGAGTTTCGTGATCATCTGAAAGAGTGTGGTATTATATCACAGCTCACTCCACCTAGAACACCATAACATAATGGTGCTTCTGAAAGGAGGAATCGTACTTTGTTAGACATGGTACGGTCGATGATGAGTCATGCAAATTTGCCCATTTCCTTTTGGGGTTTTGCTCTAGAGACAGCTGTTTTCACACTAAATCATGTTCCGACAAAAATGGTTCAAAAGACAACATATGGGATGTGGACTAGGGCGCGTCCAAGTATGTCTTTCATTAAGATTTGGGGTTATGAGGCATACATGTGACGTCAAATACCTGATAAGCTGGAATCAAGTCAGATAAGCGTTATTTTGTAGAATATCCTTGGGAAACAAAAGTGTATTACTTCTACCCGCATTCTGATGGCAAAGTATTTGTCGCAAGGAGTGGTGTTTTTCTAGAGAAAGAGTTTCTGTCTAGAGAGAACACCAAGGTAGAGCTTGAAGAAATTCAAGAACCTCAAACAATGAATGAACCAGAGATGGAACCTGAGCATGGATTATAAACGGTTGTAGCTGGAGAACCTACAAGTAACACAAGTCCTACGTCGATCTGGTAGACATAAAGTTGAGCCTGAGAGATATGGATTTCTGATATCTCAAATAGGTAGTGTGTTTCTTATGGATCATGATGATGAGCATGCAACCTACCAAGAGGCCATGAATGGACCAGACTCCAAGAAGGGCTTGAGTCCATGAAATCTTAAATGGACTCCATGTATGCAAACCAAGTTTGGACCTTGGTGGAACCACCTGAAGGGGGACGACCCATAGGGTGCAAGTGGGTCTTCAAGAAGAAGACTAACATGGATGAGAATGTACAGACAAACGATGACTGGTGGCTAAAGTTTTCAAGCAAATTCATGGTGTTGACTATGATGAGACATTTTCCCCTATTGTCATGGTTAAGCCCATCAGAATTCTACTTGTTATTACTGTGTATTACGACTAAGAGATCTCGCAAATGGATGCCAAAATGGCTTTCCGTAATGTAAACCTCCTTGAGGAAGTGTATATTACATAACCCAAGGGTTTTGTATCTCCAAGTGAAGCCACTAAAATATGCAAGTTACAGAGATCCATTTATGGGTTGAAACAAGCTTCTCAAAGTTGGAATCTGCATTTTGATGAGAAAATCAAAGAGTTCAGTTTCATCAAGAATGAAGATGAGCCTTGTGTTTGTAAAAGTATTAGTGGGAGCATTGTTGTATTTCTGATATTATATGTAGATGCCATATTATTGATTAGAAATGGCATTCCGACCCTGCAAGTTGTTAAGAATGGGCTAGAGGACTGCTTTTCTATGAAAAACTTGGGCTCGTGACTTATATACTTTGTATTAAGATCTATAGAGATAGATCGATGAAGTTATTGGGTTTGACCCAAATTACATACATTGAGAATGTGTTGAAGTGGTTCAACATTACCCATATCACATGGTGTGAGCCTATCTAAGGACAAGTGTCCTAAATATTTGGAAGATAAGGACTGCATGATGTTGATTCCATATTCTTCGATAATTGGATCAATCATGTATGCAATGTTGTGTACTCGACCCGATGTCTCATATGCTTTGAGTATGGCTAGCAGATATCAGTCTGATCTTGGTGATAGTCACTAGACAGCAGTCAAGAATATCCTAAAGTACTTGAGAAGAACTAAGGATGTGTTCTTGGTGTTTGATGGAGAGGAAGAGCTCGTTGTAATGGGTTATAGGATGCTAGCTTCCAAACTGATAGGGATGACTCAAAGTCCCAGTCAGGTTTTGTATTTTGCCTTAATGGAGGGGCTGTGAGCTGGAAGAGGTAAGAGGCAGTTGTCTATTCTACTATAGAACCCTAGTTTATCGTTGTTGCAAATGCGGCGAATGAGGCTGCATGGATTAGGAAATTCATCAGGGAGCTTGATGTAGTTCCTAGCATTGTTGATCCGGTAATTCTTTTCTGTGACAACGGGCCAAGGAACTTAGATCTCATCAGCGCTCCAAGCACATACTTCAGCGGTTCCATCTTATTTGAGAGATTATCGATCGAGGAGATGTGAACATATGCAGAGTGCCGACTGAAGAGAATATAGCATATCCACTGACAAAGCCTCTTGCGCAAATAAAGCATGATGGTCATGTTAGATTAATGGGTATTAGATACGTGAATGATCATCTTTAGTGGGAGACTTATGGATTATATGCTTATCGGTTGTTTATTTATATGATGAATAATGATTTGTACTATGTATTTCTTTTTAAATTTATGGTAAGTTCTTTTGTTATGTGAATTTATTTCTATGTGAAAGATTAATTAACATAATAAATATCCTTAAGATGTTTGCTTTCATAGGAATTCAACTGTGTGACTTGAATGTGAGGTCCTATGTTTATTAAAAGCATCATTCTTAAATGGTCCCTGGTTGAGGTATCATCTTAGAAATTAGGACGAGGATGATACATGAAGACTAGTATGTGGGTTGACTAATGACTGGTTCTCACAGGTCATGATATGGGATATCAAGTCATCACATGGGTACTTATTAGGAACAAGTTGTGCTGGACAGACCCGCCCTAAGACAACTTTGTGGATTGTTATATGATTGCGTCACAAGTAGGTCTCAAGTGACAATGGTGTTTATGGTTCTATGACCTGAAGTCACAACATTCATCAAGTGAGGAAGAGCATAATTTGATGTCATCTAAAGCTTCCTTGAGAAAGGTTGATGATAAGGGTGGTTATTAGGTATGTTATGAATCATTTTGGTGTTTGTGTGTGGATGGAAATGGAATTTGTCCTCCTATATGAATATGGTACATCCATGGGCCCCTTGATGGAATGGGACTAAGAAATGCATGGCCATGATTGGTTGAGCCAATATATGATATTGAGCTCACCCATTTCTGGAAGTCCATTCTAGATCAAGAAACTAAGATTGAATTATTAAATGGATGACACAGTTTATGTCTCGAGTTCAATCTGGATGTGAGGGACAAAGGATAAGAAAACACTGAACCATTGGCCAAAATAGCTTCATTGTGTTATGAACTCTTGTATTACATAGGTAACAATGATGCATTGCTAGATGTCACACATTGCTTGCGAGACTGTAGTTGATACGTTCTAGCTCAAGTGGGAGACTGTTGGAGTCTTTATGATCTAGAAGTAATCAACAAGTTAGATTCACTGTCAACGTAATATAATCTTATGGGGTTACACATAATAACGTATGAGAAATTGGTTATTTGATTGGGTTGGCTAAACGTATATGGGATATGAGTGAAGAGCCATGTTTGGATAGAATGGGAGAGAACTTTTGTCGGTTGGACTCTATGTCGATATGGTGATATCAACTAGAGATCAAGACGACATAATGTATATCGACTTGATAGTCTGCTGACAGAGAAAATGTTGACTAGACAAAGTCGACTATATGTCTCGTTGATCTAATGTATATCGACTTGACGTCTCGTCGATATAATGTATATCGACTGGACAATGTCGACAAGTTCTTTAGTCTGTTTGGCATCTCGTTGATATAGTGTATATCGACGAGATGTCTCATCGATATAAGGTATATCGACGAGATAGTGTCGACTAGACAGTCTCGACTGGACAGAGTCTGTTGAGCATCTCGTCGATATAGTGTATATCGACAAGTTGTCTCATCCATATAATGTATATCCATGAGACAGTGTCGGCTAGACAGTGTCGGATCAACACCTCGTTGATATAGTGTATATCGACAAGACGTCACGTCGACACAGTCAGAGAAAGTTCATTCTTCTGTTTTAAACCCTGAATCATGTTCTGCTTTTCTTGGGGTAATTCCTATTGTAGCTAAACCCGGTTCACTAGGTATTATATATAGATATAATATTTAGTTTTAGGGTTAAGGTTTATCACTCTCTCGATCCCTCAAGAATTGTTCTATAGAGCGGCGATGGCAAACCCGACGTCTTTCATTTTGCGAATCGAAAACCAAGTGCCGACAATCTTCTCATGGAATTAGATCTAGCAATCTGTGGAGACGAAGGCCCCGATTCCTCCAGCCTGCTTTTGATTGTCTACGGCAAGGTGTTTCTCCCATTAGTATGGAAATCACGTACAGACGCAAACCTATTTCTGCGTAATTAGAACTCAACAGAACTAGTCGCTGTTTTTTGGAACATCTTGATCGAGTTGTGACTCGATTCCACACAGGTAATCTTGTATTGCATTTGATGAATTTATTTCTTGATTCATGGTTATCGCAAGATCCTATTATTTCTCTTTTGGATTGTTCTTGTTATAGTATTTCTCTAATTATATTAAATATATGTATAATAAGATAACAAGAGAGGAGTGAAGTAGGATAGTTAATGGCGTTACCTGGGAATACCTTGATGCAAATGTCTCATACTCCAATATGATGCATGACACATCAAGTTTATAAATTTACAACTTAATACATCTACAAACTCATATATGACAACGATAGGTGCGCTTGCCTAAAAGTACGCAAATCTATCAATTTCCTAGATGTAATCAGAGCGTACCACCGCTCGGCTGCGCGGGCACCATCGGGCAGCCAACGAGGCACCCATTGTTGGATCAATATGCGCCCTTAGAGGGGGTGAATATGTAAGATCTCTTTTCTCAAAACCCGTTCGGGTACATGAAAACTCGAACCTCTCCCGCATCGCACGGTTGAGGTGGATCTTCGCCCAGAATCGCTGCCTTGCGGTGTCACCAACACTCAGGTTGGCTAACCCCGCTCAACACCGACTCTGCCGGCTATACGATCATCAGTAAATATATGCCAAAAGTAAGTACAGAGGTAAAGGCATGTCCACATGTCACAACATCATATAGATATATATAATGAAACAGAAATGTCCAAAAGGAGACAGTACAAGCAAAAGGGGCTTAAGCCCGATACATATCCAAAATGAGTACTCTCTCTCTCTCTACAACATACGGAAACTACAAACTCTCAAAGCTGAAAGCTAACTGTCTAGTCATCAACCTGTGGCGTCGTGGTAGTGCGCTGCATCCGCTGCTCAGGTCCTGCCATCTCGTCCAGCTGCGCGCGGGACAACTCCGTCTCCTCGGACTCCTGTTACAGCCACATCCGACCGTTAGTCATAAAGACTAAGTCGTTTTGTCCTCGCCTCCCTCCACGACTCCTAGGTACCGAGCGGGAGGAAGAAGCGGAGAACAACAAGGGGTAAACAAGGAAAGAGGTGACAAGGCACTATTCTAGTAAGTATAGGAAAAGCGGTAAAACTAGCTAGCAGTATAGTGCAAATAAATGACAGTAAAGTAGAGCATGAAGTAAACCAGTAATAAAAATGCGGTGCAGTAAGTAAAACTAATCTACCATCACAGATTCGTACCTTAACTTATATGAACGCTCATACGACATATAAGTTAAGATGTCCAGGCAACCCATCATATAAAAGAGCCCATACTAATTTATATGATGGGGGTATGCTAATGTGTATGTTATGCTATGCTATGTTTATGATGATTTGGTGTGTTTATGCAATGTGACTCACCCACACGACTCTATGCGCACAGACATTTATAGTTCCCATTTTGTTAGAAAGGAAGCCAACCTTTCGGGTACCGACCATCATGGCTCACGGTGGCAGTGGATCGGGCACTCCACATCCTAGGTGGGTATGCTCACTACCAATCCTAGACCTCACGTACGCCTCAATGCTAAGAACACAACAGCGGAACTCCTGCGTACTCTTGCTGGAATCCACCAGACTTTAAGGTCGGGATGGGTTATTAGGGATTGTCCTCCAGACCGCGGTACTCAAACTTACCGGCCCTCTAAACCTCACCCTCACCTGAGTCAACGTACTATCGTCGGTGACACGACTAGCCTAGTACCGAAGACTCGCCACTAATTTATAAGTAACAGGTGTTATTAAGTCCACCCGAGCCTCCGGCTCAGGGACTAACACGCAAGTTGATCCAACCCATCTCCTCCCCGAAGGAGATCCATACTAGTTTGCTGACCTAATTAGGCTACTCTTGCCTACAATTTAGTTAGTATTATATTTAGGGTGAATCTTGGACTTTCCGCGGTATACCCCGTAAAGGGGCCCCCAACGGTACTAAGGATTTAATGGGCTCAACCCCACCATCCTCTTTCTCAAGACAATTACTTTAGTTGGTGATTAACCTTTAGTTCACCCCTCATTATTTCATATAATTAAAGTGACTTAGCTCAACACCCGTCCCACCAAATTGGGTTGGACGTACCTCCACACCTCATGCACTAACCTTAGCACAATCTCACTGTCAACCCTAGGCTTGACCCTCCTTGAATCATTATGAGAAATAACTCAATTACTAAATGGACATAACTTCCAAACACTACTTAGGGGTCTGAATTGTCTAAAATTCAAAATTCTGTTTTTACTAATCGCAGACCACTAAGTTGAACTAACCTCAAACCTCATAAGGGGATCCTTCTAAAAACTCTTCACCATGGTCTGGTATAATTATACTAGGCTCCCACTGACCTTAATAAGGTATGTTCCAATTTCTATAATTTTCCATATTAATTTGGTATTTATTATTATTTAAAGTGGCTAAGGCCTTAGGTCAAATTACACATGATCTATCCTCAAAATGCTTCTACATGCTACATTGAAATTATCGGTAAGGTAATATTCCATAACAAGGGGGTTTACTGAGTTTCATGACCCTAGGATGTCATGTGGCCTACTAAATCATCATAGTTGTATAATTACCAAAATGCCACTATAATTAGGAAAAATAATACTTCACATCTGAAAATTTTTACAAAAATTACCAAGTGTCCAAATGGGGGTCTAGAGTCCTCTGCCAAATATTTGTATCATTACCATATGACTTGACTAATTAAAATGATTTAACATCCAAGTGTAGTGATTACCAATTTTTACATGATGTACATGAAATACAAATCCACGGGCTTCCAAATAATTATCATGGGCATTCATCAACATAAAATGACAGATAACCAAGTTTCATAATTTTTCCTAATGATTTGACATTTTTCATAATTACATTTCTCTAATCTAGTAAGCACTTAAAAAATCCTCCACAAGTGATAACACTTCAATAAATCATAATAAAATTACCATAGTCTATTTTCATCCCAATTCAGTCACTGTTAAAATTTCAAAGCCATACATGGTCATCTGACCATGCATTTCATTTATTTAAGGAAATAGTGGCAATTTCATTTAATAAGAGAAAAATACATAAATGACTCTAAAAATTCCCATTAAATTATCTAAGCCATTGTATGCTCCTAAAAACATGTCTATCAAGTTCTGAGCCAGGGCAAGGACATTTGGTCCTATGTACTTCACAAACCCTAAATTGCAACCCTAAGGGTTTACCCTTAGGGTTTTAGGAAACACCACCCTAATGGCTCCAAATGCTCCATTAGGGGGTGTCACATGCATTAATATATCATTACCTACATAATCATCATGATGGGAGGAGGCCAACCCACTCAACTCCTCAAAATAGCCTAAACCCTAATTTGACCCTTAAGGGCCCTCATTAGGGTTTCCCATTTTCCAAATCAAATCAACTCCAAATGGAGTGAAAATTTAGGATGGCACTACTCATGTACTAAAGAGCATGCCACCAAAATTTGGAGTCATTTGGACTTCATATGCTCCAAAAATCAACATTATTTAAATATCTTAATTACCACAAAAACTATAGTAAAAGGCCCATCAAGTGTTGATCTTTGGACAGAGGGTGCCCCTAGGGTATACCTACCCATGGTTAAAATCTCAGCTTCAAAGCTTGAGAGATCTAGGCTAGATAATTATTTTAGTGGGTTGTCCTAGTGTAGGACCAGTACTAGTAAGACAGCTCCCCAGAGAACTGTGGGTCACCAAATGACCTTAACTCAAGCCCTAATGAAAGCTAAGGTTAAGACCTACAACTTTTATGTTGAGCACTTTTGCTAATTCAGTCATTAAGGGCCCCCAATTAATTTTAGAAGTGACTGGATAATAAAGGGCAGAAATTCCAAGAGAATGGATTAATTTATATAAAGAAAAATAGACGCGCACGAATCTTAAAGCAGATCCTGCGGCCCGGGGATTGTCTTCCTCCTCCAGCCAACGGCTGAGATCGAGCCGTGCTGGGCGAGATTGCGACCGGGATTGCCGGCGATCTAGCCACCACCACCGTCGGCCAACACCACCGACACCTTCGTGGTGGTCGGGGCTACCATTTACCGGCGACTGGCGGCCAGAGGCGGCGGTTCCCGGAGATCCCAAGCTTCCCATTTCGAGCGAAAAAATATGGATTTAAGGAATGGATTTGGGCTCAATTGAGCCTGATCCTTCTTCGTTTTGTTATATGAAGCTAGCGTGGGGGAGAGGAGGAGAAACGAACCGTGATAGGGGCATGGCGGCGGCTCCGGCGGTTGTTCACCATGGTTCAGCTTTGCTCCGGCAACCTTGCTCCCGAACTCGATTCTCCGGCTATGGCCTTGCTCCAGGTGTCGTTCCCGACTGCTCTCTCCCTTCTGAAGCTGATGGTGTGGCCAGAATGAGGTGGGGAGGCTTCTATAGCTTGATTTGAATTCAAGCTCTTCTCAGGTTGCTCCTTGCTGCCACCCTCCTGCACCCCTTCCCCTGCTGGCCTTCTGGTCTCCTCCTGCTGCTTAGTAATCAAGGGTGGAGTGCCCAACATTGATTGGAGATGGAGTGTTAGAGGGGGATTACTTTTCACCTTTATCTTTTGCTTTTTTATTACTTTTTGTCCCCCTCTCATTTGGTTAATCAAACCCATGGTTTGGGCTCAGTCCAAGGCTGATAAGGGCATGTCCTAAGTCCATGAATAATGATTAATTGATGGGTGTTGGGTTCCACTCATTTTAGGCTTAGAATTCACCTTTATGAGCTATGTTGACCATGGTTGACTTTGGTCAACAAGGTGAGTGGGTTGACCCCACTTGGGGGGTCATGGGTCCCATAACATCACCCAACATTGGTTGGCCCATGGTGGGGCCCCAATTGGTTCAATTTAATCAAAGGGTGTAGATTTGACCAAAATTAGGTAAACTTTGACTTTGGTCAACTTCATGCAATTTGGTCCCAACCAAGTGCAATTTCCATCGTATTGGTCTCCCTTAGTGGTTAGGGAAACATATGTGAGGTCAATTTGGACAATTGATGGTCAATTGACCTAGTTGAGGGGCTTAGGGCTAGGTTGGTTTTTGAGCTTTGGTGTGCACTTAGCCATTTCTACCATAGCCTAAGGCCCTTGTGGCCACTCATCTCACCACTATGCCCTAACATTTCCAAAGGGTCTAGTAGGATTGGGGATGTTACAGAATAAGGAAATAAAATTCTTTTTATAAGATTAAGAAATTTACTAAATTGTTTTAAAGTAAACGAGAGCGAAATAACAATTTAGGTAAAAGAAGAAAATAATGTAATTTGCAATTTTAGAATTTTAGCCAAATGAAGGAAATCAAGTAAACGCAAATAATGGAGACATGATTGTATTAGATAAAAAAGTGTTTACATACATTTGATTTCAATATCGCTAGAAATCGGAGGCGGTGGCGTACAAATACAATTACTTTTTCCTTTTCAAAACCGACTCGTATCCCCACGAACCGGTGACTTTAGTCTATCCTTCCCCGGATATGGACTCAAGCTACTCTATCCAATCCTTCCCCGGATATGGCCTCGAGCACCCCCTATATCTAATCACCTTGACCTAGTGATGCGCAAATCCTGCACACCGCTATAGGCGGTAGCGAGACTGCGATCCGAACGGCAGTGAACCGGTCGTTGTCAAGTAATAATATGAGGAAGTAAATCCCCAAGTATCGAATCTCTTAAGGAACACAGTAAGGTGGAGTTAACATTCGAGGAAGGACTTGAGATCGACGTCCTTTGGGTCGGATGAATTGCGGACACGGGGGTTGATTTGGTTTGTGGAAAATAAAGAGAAAAAGCTACAACTACTCCTAAGCAATGCCGCTATGCAATGCTTCGCTCGGCGGGATGGAAGACTACGTAGGCCTTGAACGCGCTACTTCGTAAGGGCGGATGGACGAGTAGGCAAGCGGATCGAACTATGCAGGCCTTGAGCGCGCTGCTTCGTTAGGCGGGATGGAGTACGGGCCGCGATGCCACGCTTCGGTAGGCGGATGGGCGAGTAGGCTAACGGAATGAGGGTCTCACGCACCTCTTCGCAAAGCACACCACTAACAATTGTTAGGGCGGCACAACACAACGAATAATCCACACCACGGGGCACACCTCAAATGAAAATATAACAAGATTACTCAATCACATAGACATGATTTCATACTAATGTTAACAAGCAAAATTATACTTCATCAAAATGTTGATTCTAGCTACATACACATCAATAAGAGAAGAATAAGGCAAGAAATCGACCGAATCCGAAGTCTCGTTGGAGATTCACGGTTGGAATCGCCGGGTTGTCAATCCGCGTCCAAGCTCGGTCCGCAACTACGTCCGGGGTAAAGAGAGCTGTCACTACTCTCCAATGAGCCCGTCTTCTTCGTGTCACGATCCGGTGGAGGTTGCAAACTTCCTCTTGCTTGATGGTGATGGCGGCTAGGTCTTCCCTTGGAGCGCTTGGATGAAGGAGGAGGCCGAGAGGAAACTCCGGCTCAAGATTGGCGTGAAGAACAAGCCTGGAGCACCTCCATATGGTGGGCGGCTGTGGAGGGGCGAAATCGGAGCCCTGGAGCGAGAAAACGGCGGAAGAAAATCGGGATCCCGACCTAATTCGCGAGCAGGTCGTTTTATAGGCGCTGGAGTAAACAGTGCGCACGGTCGTTGGCGCACGACCAGTGGTCGTGCGCACTAGAATCCTGTGATCGTGTGCCTGACTGGACGGAGCCTGCAAGGGAAGAAAATTATAAAACACAAAGTTCGCACGATCAGTGGCGCACGACCAGTGGTCGTGCGCACTGTCGTAAGTGGTCGTGCGATAAGCCAGACAGAACTCATGAAATGGGCGTTAAGTGCGCACGAGCAGAGGCGCACGACCAGTGGTCGTGCGCGAAGGAGTCAGTGATCGTGCGCAGTGTTCCTGTATAGAATTGTACCAGGAACACCTGCACGACTCCTGTTCCAGCATAACCACAAATCCAGCCACTGAAAGTGGCACTTAACAGCGCATGAAAACTACTAAAGATGAAAAACATAATATAACACCAAAAATGGGCCTAGAAGTGCACATAGCAGAGAGTGATAATTATGAGCTAAAATGGGGCTAAAGTGCAGTGGAATGATTGGAAAAATGGCCCGGATGAGTCCAAATATGTGTATATGATGAGGACTCATCACACCCCCAGACTTTCCTGTTTGCGCGTCCCGAGCAAACAAATTCTAAGCGAACGGGGAAAGAAAAGAAGATGGCTTAAAATTACAATACAGAGTACCATGCGAAGTCGCATGCTCACGTGCATAAGAAAAATAGTAGAGAAAATTTCTCATTATACACAAACAGTTTATATATTTCTAAAAGAGTAAAAGCATATTACAACCACTCAAAATGGTGAGCTACGGTGAATCAACCGGTCATGCATACGGAGAAAGTAAACTAAGCGCTGAGATGAGCATTGCTCAAGATTGGGGTGCCGGACAAACTCCACCGAAATCCATCGGTGTCGGTGACCATAGGCTTGCCCGGTCACATTCTCTCCACGACACTAGATTGGTCCATAGCGTGAGTCGGTAGGACTTTTAGGTTTTAATTGAGGCTTGGGTTACGGTGAGCTAAACAATGATAAACAAGAGGGCTTAGCACACCTAACCCAACATGAGCACAAGATAGAGCTACCCGCACGACGATAATAAACAAATGCACCACACCCCCAGACTTGGACTTTTACAACAAGGGTGTGTGCACCGCCCACTCCCAATACCAAAATTTTAAAATTTTCAATTCAACTTTTTCATAACAAACCCTTTTTTTTTTCTTTTCTTTCTCTTCTTCATTCTTCTTTTTCTTTCTTTTCTTTTTCAGCAAAAATATCAATGAATACACCCACAATTTCCACTATAAAAATTACCACATCAACACCCCCCAAAATGTAAACATAACTATAATTTAAAGCTCAGATTTGGGTGTGCGACTAGGTTAGGCTTTTAAGCTTTTGGTGCGAAAAAAGTGGGGCTGAATCAAGAGGAAGAGGTAGGCACAAAGGGGCTAGCAAGGGTAGATGATAGGCATGAAATAAAAAGCTCAACCGGGCCAAAATAATGGCCTACGTCATTCTCACGCACTAGAACTATCATATGTCAATGCTTCAAGAATCGCTTGGGGCAAGTTCTAGCCACCGAGAAAGATTCTCCTTTCTCCCGACTCAAGCAATACGAGTCTAGCGATCGTTTACACACATCCCTACGCTACCGTTTGATTCCAACGGATTCACCATTTGAGTAGAGTAAACAACATTTACACTAATAGAGAAAAATATAAAACCATAAGTATAAAGAGAAGTCTAATCTACACAAATTTCTATGCAACCGAGCACTCGACTAGGAGCACTACTGGAGTCAACATTTTACTCTGCTACATAGTCCTAAGCCATCACCTAGACTTTCCCACATAAGCAGAAGAATTAAATTCACTACAGAGCATGCATACAGACGAGTACGTGCTCAAGTGGGTGCTGTGGTGTGCAATGAAGATGAACAATACTAAATAAATGAAATAGAAATACTTCTAGCATGCAATGCAATAGTGCACGTGCGTGGGCACACAAAACTACTCTCCCCCAGACTTAAACTAAACAACCCACATAATATATGACATGAAAATCACAATAGGGCTAGGGAAAGAGAGTACCCAATGCTCAGAAATGAGCACACCAGAAGATTGGCGTGTAAGCTAAAATGAAGCTGCAGCATCCGCCATCCAGAAAAGATACCTGCAGGGGTCAGCTCTGCAGAAACAAAAGAAAATAGAAAACTGAAAAGAAATACTACTAACTAAACATGATTAGATGAAATAAAAATGCAGAAAAGAAAGATAACTACTGGGGTTATTGTCATCCCAGCACGACTTATTCTAAATTAAAACGGTTCTAGCTAATGGGCCTATGAAAAAGAAAATGCACAGGTAACTGCTCCATTATCCGTTTCGGTAGCTGGTACCGATACGGAGATAAGGCAGTCACCCCTCTACCTAAATAATAATACCTGCTCCTCACAGGTAGAGGGAAAAGAAAGTAAGAAGAGGAGGAGGCCTGGTCCTCACTCATCTCACCAAAACTATCCTTGCCCAGCAAGGTATCGCCCACAGCAGGTCCGCAGGAGGAGAAGGCAACGAGTGGAGCTTCCTTTACGGAGGGGGGATCAACCTCCTCACATGAGAGGATGCTCTCATCATTGACTTGAGCATCATACTCCAAGTCCTTCTGATGTACCTGTGAAGACTCAACCTGCACAGGCTCAGATGAAGAAGGGGGGTCAGGAAATAAAAGAGAAGAATGACATAAATAATCAAAAATCGGGGGAGTGGTCCCGATCTCACTCCCATTAGGTTGGGGAAGTAAAATAATGTTTGCATTGTCATCAATGCTACAAGATTCGGCGGGATCAACGGTGGCCAAGCTTAGGATTTGGACTTCCTCCACCGGTGCTGAGGAAAACTCCTCTTCACCTAGAAGGTTGTCCTCCTCCATAGGAGTAGGCACAATACTAAGATCAACCGCCTCCTCTTGCGACACATCATCAACAATGTCGTCAGAGACGAGTGTAGTATGCACAACAGGGAGAGGAATAGTGCTTGGATAAAAGTCGAGCACCGATTCCTCACAAAGAATCGAATCCACTAGAGGTGGTGGATGCACTGGGAGAATGGGCTCAGCAATGTCGGTGCCCAGATCAGCCACACATCCGGTGACCGTATCCATGCCATACCCTTCAAAATGTGAAGGTGACAAAGACGCATAACCGGATGTTGAAGGTGTGCCGCCAGAGTTAGGAGTTGGGACGATCCGGATATCCGGCTCGTCGTCTTCGTCCAATTGGCGAAGATACTCGGCACAGTCCTTCAGGACATGATCAGTGCTCTGACAAAACTGGCACTGCCTTGCGGGCTTCTTTGGCACAGCGGGAGCTGAAGCTGAAAAGAAGTACGACGGTAAAGGCTCAGCAGAGTAGCCATAAGACTTACGCGCACCATATGGAGTACCAGACGAAGTCGGTGCTCCATATGCTGGGCTATAAGAATTATGCCTACTATTCTCCGTAGGGCATTCATCACTAGAGTGGGAGGTAGCTCCACACCAACGGCAACGGAAATTGAGATGTGCCCACATAATGTGAAGATAAAACGATTCAAAAAGAAGAACACAATTGTGCGAAATACTACACCTAACAAAAATTTACTAAAGCAACCTACTCTAAAACAAGAAAATTGAATAAAGAGAACAGAAATAAAATAAAAGATGCGATAAACAAATGGAAGGGCTTCTCTCTCAGATTCTCCCTCTCCAGAAAACTCACACGACTGTGTTCCCCGGCAACGGCGCCAAAAAGTTGATGCGCAAATCCTGCACACCGCTATAGGCGGTAGCGAGACTGCGATCCGAACGGCAGTGAACCGGTCGTTGTCAAGTAATAATATGAGGAAGTAAATCCCCAAGTATCGAATCTCTCAAGGAACACAGTAAGGTGGAGTTAACGTTCGAGGAAGGACTTGAGATCGACGTCCTTTGGGTCGGATGAATTGCGGACACGGGGGTTGATTTGGTTTGTGGAAAATAAAGAGAAAAAGCTACAACTACTCCTATGCAATGCCGCTATGCAATGCTTCGCTCGACGGGATGGAAGACTACGTAGGCCTTGAACGCGCTACTTCGTAAGGGCGGATGGACGAGTAGGCAAGCGGATCGAACTATGCAGGCCTTGAGCGCGCTGCTTCGTTAGGCGGGATGGAGTACGGGCCGCGATGCCACGCTTCGGTAGGCGGATGGGCGAGTAGGCTAACGGAATGAGGGTCGTACGCACCTCTTCGCAAAGCACACCACTAACAATTGTTAGGGCGGCACAACACAACGAATAATCCACACCACGGGGCACACCTCAAATGAAAATATAACAAGATTACTCAATCACATAGACATGATTTCATACTAATGTTAACAAGCAAAATTATACTTCATCAAAATGTTGATTCTAGCTACATACACATCAATAAGAGAAGAATAAGGCAAGAAATCGACCGAATCCGAAGTCTCATTGGAGATTCACGGTTGGAATCGCCGGGTTGTCAATCCGCGTCCAAGCTCGGTCCGCAACTACGTCCGGGGTAAAGAGAGCTGTCACTACTCTCCAATGAGCCCGTCTTCTTCGTGTCACGATCCGGTGGAGGTTGCAAACTTCCTCTTGCTTGATGGTGATGGCGGCTAGGTCTTCCCTTGGAGCGCTTGGATGAAGGAGGAGGCCGAGAGGAAACTCCGGCTCAAGATTGGCGTGAAGAACAAGCCCGGAGCACCTCCATATGGTGGGCGGCTGTGGAGGGGCGAAATCGGAGCCCTGGAGCGAGAAAACGGCGGAAGAAAATCGGGATCCCGACCTAATTCGCGAGCAGGTCGTTTTATAGGCGCTGGAGTAAACAGTGCGCACGGTCGTTGGCGCACGACCAGTGGTCGTGCGCACTAGAATCCTATGATCGTGCGCCTGACTGGACGGAGCCTGCAAGGGAAGAAAATTATAAAATACAAAGTTCGCACGATCAGTGGCGCACGACCAGTGGTCGTGCGCACTGTCGTAAGTGGTCGTGCGATAAGCCAGACAGAACTCATGAAATGGGCGTTAAGTGCGCACGAGCAGAGGCGCACGACCAGTGGTCGTGCGCGAAGGAGCCAGTGATCGTGCGTAGTGTTCCTGTATAGAATTGTACCAGGAACACCTGCACGACTCCTGTTCCAGCATAACCACAAATCCAGCCACTGAAAGTGGCACTTAACAGCGCATGAAAACAACTAAAGATGAAAAACATGATATAACACCAAAAACGGGCCTAGAAGTGCACATAGCAGAGAGTGATAATTATGAGCTAAAATGGGGCTAAAGTGCAGTGGAATGATTGGAAAAATGGCCCGGATGAGTCCAAATATGTGTATATGATGAGGACTCATCACCTAGTAGCCAACACACGCGACAAATTGCCCCTAAGCCGCACATGGACCTAGTCGCCAACACAAGGCGATTAAACTACAAAGATTCAAAAGAATGAAATAACACAAATGAAAACTCCCTCTATGAGATTTTCTGAAGTTGGCAATGAAGGATCGATGTAGCATAAGCGAGGTTGATGCGATCGTTCTTCGGATGCACCATGATGGATTCCTTCTCCAGAAATCTTCTTTGGCTTTGAGTGGGAGATGACTTTTCGGCAGAGTAACAGCTCTTGAAATTTGGCACAAGAATTCTCTCTGGGATGTGTAGCCAAAACGAGAGAGAAAGCTTCATTTTAAAGAACTTGGAGTTAGCGCCTACGGTAGCTCCTAGTGCCTGCGGTAGCGGTCGTGTAGAGGCAATTACGAAACCGTCACGACGTGGCATTGTGGCACGAGCTGGAGTTAGTGCCAGGCAGTAGCGCTGGGGCCTACGGTAGCACTAACGCCCGCGGTATCCCTAGCGCTGGCGGTAGTGCTCCATTCAGAGAATTTGATTCCAAGCTGCTTTCTACCTGTGGAGTATTGATGAGTCCCAAATATATACACATTTATGGACTCATCTGGGCCGATTTTCTAGTCTATGCACTTCACTTTAGACATGTTTTCACTCATATTTGATACTCCATGCTAAGTGCACCTCTAGGCCCATTTTTGGTGTTATTTCATGTTCTTCTTCTTTAGTAGTTTTCATGCATTGTTAAATGCCACTTTCAGTGGCTGGATTCGTGGTTGTGCTGGAACAGGAGTCGTGCAGGTGTTCCTGGTACAATTCTATACAGGAACACTGCGCACGATCGCTGGTTCTATTGCGCACGACCACTGGTCGTGCGCCGCTGTTCGTGCGCACTTAACACCAATTTTATGAGTTATGTCTCAAACAATGCGCACGATCACCTACGATAGTGCGCACGACCACCGGTCGTGCGCCACTGGTCGTGCACAATTAACATCAACTTTATGAGTTCTGTTTCGACCAGTGCGCACGACCACCTTCGATAGTGCGCACGACCACCGGTCGTGCTCCATTGGTCGTGCGAACATGGTATTTTATAAATTTCTTACATTGCAGGCTCCACCCAGGAAGGCGCACGATCACAGGATTCCAGTGCGCACGACGACGGGTCGTGCGCCAATGATCGTGCGCACTATTTATTCCAGTGCCTATAAATATTCCTGCTCGCGAATTAGGTCGGATCCTTCGCCGTTTTTCTCGCCCAGCTCCGTCGTTCCGCCCATTTCCGCAGGTGTTCGCCCCCTAGGCCCCCTCCATCATCCAAGGGCTTCAAGGAGGAGACTCTACACTCATCTTCATCGCCAAGGAAGGATTTCTTCGCATCGGACGTGGCCGGATTGTAAAAAGCTGGAGAAGACGGGTCCATTGGGAGGTGTGACAGCCCTCCTCTACCCCGGACGATAGTTGGGACCGAGCTAGGACACGGATTGACAACCCAGTGCTTCCTACCGTGAATCTACAACGAGCCTCCGGATTCGGTCGTATTTCTTGCCTTTTTCTCTTCCTTATGTTGATGTAATGTTTGTAATCTCTATATTTTGATGATGTATGCTATGAACTATGCTTTGTAATGCTTATTTCATTTATTTGGAATTATTTAGTTCATATGTGTTAATGAGATGCGCCGCCATCCATTTTCCACTCCACCACCGTGTCCGGTGCCGCACTAGCAATTGCTAGTGGCGTGCTTGTCGAAGAGGTGCTTGCGACCCTCATTCCGTAAGACTACTCGTCCATCCGCCAAGCTAAGCGGTGCTAACGGCCTGTGTAATCCATTCCGACTCCACCGGTGTGAACCATTCCATCCGCAAGCCTTCTCGTCCATCCGCCTAGCGAAGCGTGGCATAGCTGCCCGTGTAATCCATTCACCCTACGGAGCAGTGCGCTCAAGGCCTGCACAGTTCGACTCTGCTTGCCTACTCGTCCATCCGCCCTTGCGATGCAGCGCGCTCAAGGCCTGCCTAGTCTCCATCCCGCCAAGCGAAGCACTGCATAGCGGCATTGCATAAGAGTAGTTGTAGTTGTTTTTTTTTTATTTTCCAAAAGCCAAATCCCCCATTTCCGCATCCATCCGCTCGAAAGGACTTCAATCTCAAGTCCTTCCTCGATAATAAACTCCACCTTACTGTGTTCCTTTGAGATCGATACTTGGGGATTCATTCCCATTTTATATTACTTGAACGATCGGTACACTGCCGTTTCGTGTCGCAGTCGAGCTACCGCCTATAGCGGTGTGTGAGATTTGCGCCATCAAGTTTTTGGCGTCGTTGCCGGGGAACACAGTCGTGCGAGTTTTCTGGAGAGGGAGAACCTGAGGGAGAAGCCCTTCCATTTGTAAATCGCATTCCTTTTTTGTATTTCCTTGTATTCTGTTTCCTGTTTTTAATTAGATTGCGTTAGTAATTTTTGTTAGGTGTGGTATTTCGCACAATAGTGTTTTTCTATTTGAATCGTTTTATCTTCGCACTATGTGAGCACATCTTAATATTCGTTGCCGTTGGTGTGGAGCTACCTCCCACTCTAGTGATGAATGCCCTACGGAGAATGGTGGGCATAATTCTTCTCGCCCAGCATATAGAGCATCGACTTCGTCTGATACTCCATATGGTGTGCATAAGTCTTATGGCTACTCTGCTGAGCCTTTACCGTCTTACTTCTTTTCGGCTTCAGCACCCGCCGTGGCAAAGAAGCCCGCAAGGCAGTGTAAGTTTTGTCGGAGCACAGATCATGCCCTGAAGGATTGTGCTGCTTTTCGTCGCCAATTGGATGAGGATGACGAGCCAGATATCCGGATCGTCCCGAATCCTAACTCTGGCGGCACACCTTCAACATCCGTTTTTGTGTCTTTGCCACCTTCACATCTTGAAGGGTATGGCGTTGACACAGTCACCAGATGTGTGGCTGATCTGGGCACCGACATTGCTGAGCCTATTCTCCCAGTGCATCCACCACCCCTAGTGGATTCGATTCTTTGTGAGGAATCGGTGCTCGACTTTTATTCGAGCACTATTCCTCTCCCTATTGTGCATACTACACTCGTCTCTGACGACATTGTTGATGATGTGTCGCAAGAGGAGGCTGGTGACTTTAGTGGCATGCCTGTTCCTATGGAGGAGGACAACCTTCCAGGTGAAGAGGAGTTTTCCTCAGCACCGGTGGAGGAAGTCCAAATCTCTAGCTTGGCCACTGTTGATCCCGCCGAATCTTGTAGCATTGATGACAATGCAAACATTATTTTACTTCCCCAACCTGATGGGAGTGAGACCGGGACCACTCCCCCGATTTTTGATTATTTATGTTCTTCGTCTTGTTTATTTCTCGATCCCCCCTCTTCATCCGAGCCTGTGCAGGTTGAGTCTTCACAGGTACCCCAGGAGGATTTGTTGCATATTGCCCAAGTCAATGATGAGAGCATCCTCTTATGTGAGGAGGTTGATTCCCCCTCCGTAGAGGAAGCTCCACTCATTGCCTTTTCCTCCCGCCACCTCCCTGTTGACGACACCTTGCTAAGCAAGGATGTTTTTGGTGAGAATAGTGAGGAGGACTCCTCCTCCACTTCTTACTTTCTGCTTCCCCTACCTGTGAAGAGCAGGTATTTTTATTTAGGTAGGGGAGTGACTGTTCTATCACTGTATCGGTACCCGCTACCGACACGGATATTAGGCCAGTTACCTGTCCACTTCTCCTTCCATACGCCCATTAGCTAGAACCTTTAGTTTTTGAATAAGTCGTGCTGGGATGACAATAACCCCAGTAGTTATCTTACTTTCTCATGCATTTCATTTTATTCAATCCTGCTTAGTTAGCTGTAGTTTATTTTAGTTTATCTTCTTCTTTTGTTTTTGTGGAGCTGACCCCTGCAGGTATCTTTTCTGGATGGCGGATGTTGCGGCTCATTTTAGCTTACACGCCAATCTTCTGGTGTGCTCATTTCTGAGCACTGGGTACTCTCTTTCCCTAGCCTTTTCTGATTTTCATGTCATATATTTTGTGGATTGTTTAGTTTAAGTCTGAGGGAGAGTAGTTTTTGTACCCACTCACGTGCACTCTTGCATAACATGCTAGAAGTACTTTTATTTTAGCTTATTGGAAATTGTTGTTCATTTTCATTGCACACCACAGCACCCACTTGAGCGCGTACTCGTCTGTATGCGTGCTCTGTAGTGAATTTAATCCTTCTGCTTATGTGGGAAAGTCTAGGTGATGGCTTAGGACTATGTAGCAGAGTAAAATGTTGACTCTAGTAGTGCTCATAGTCGAGTGCTCGGTTGCATCGAAATTTGTGTAGACTAGACTTCTCTTTATACTTATGGTTTTATATTTTTTCTATTAGTGTAAATGTTGTTTACTCTACTCAAATGGTGAATTCGGTGTGAATCAAACGGTAGCATAGGGATGTGTGTAAACGATCGCTAGACTCGTATTGCTTGAGTCGGGAGAAAGGAGAATCTTTCTCGGTGGCTAGAATTTGCCCCAAGCAATTCTTGAAGCATTGGCATAGGATAAGTTCTAGTACGTGAGAATGACGTAGGCCATTATTTTGGCCCGGTTGAACTTTTTATTTCATGCCTATCGTCTACCCTTGCTAGCCCCTTCGTGCATACCCTTTTCTTGATTCAGCTCCACATATATCTCACCAAAGCCTAAAAGCCTAACCTAGTCGCACACCCAAATATGAGCTTTAGTTGTAGTTTTATTTACATTGTGGGGGGTGTTGATTGTGGTGTTTATTATGTGAATCTGTGGATATGCTCATTTGAAAATTTTGCTGAAAGAAAAAAGACAAGAAAAAGAAGATAGAAAGAAAAAAAAATGAAAAGGAAAAGAGAAAAAAATGAGTTTTATTGAAAAATCATGTAGAAAAATTATGTATTGGGAGTAGGCGGTGCAAACACCTATGTTGCAAAAGTCCAAGTCTGGGGGTGTGGTGCATTTGCATTCGATTTTGGGGCGCGGGTAGTTACTTTTAAAGCTCATTTGGGTTGTGTTATAAGCCATTTTTGTTTATCATTGTTTACCTCACCGTAACCCAAGCCTCAATTAAAACCTGAAAGTCCTACTGACTCACGCCTTGAACCAATCTAGTGTCGTGGGGGAGAATGTGACCGGGCAAGCTTATGGTCACCGACACTGATGGATTTCAGTGGAGTTTGTCCCGCATCCCGATCTTGAGCAATGCTCGTCTCAGCGCTTAGTTTACTTTCTCCGTATGCATGACCAAATGATTCACCGTTGTTCACCATTTTGAGTAGTTGTAATATGCTTTTACTCTTTTAGAAATATATAAACTGTTTATATAATCAGAAATCTTCTCTACTATTTTTCTTATGCACGTGAGCATGCGACTTCGCATGGTACTCTGTATTGTAATTTTAAGCCATCTACTTTTCTTTCCCCGTTCGCTTAGAATTTGTTTGCTCAGGACGCGCAAACAGTTAAGTCTGGGGGTGTGATGAGTCCCAAATATATACACATTTATGGACTCATCTGGGCCGATTTTCTAGTCTATGCACTTCACTTTAGACATGTTTTCACTCATATTTGATACTCCATGCTAAGTGCACCTCTAGGCCCGTTTTTGGTGTTATTTCACGTTCTTCTTCTTTAGTAGTTTTCATGCATTGTTAAGTGCCACTTTCAGTGGCTGGATTCGTGGTTGTGCTAGAACAGGAGTAGTGCAGGTGTTCCCGGTACAATTATGTACAGGAACACTGTGCACGATCGCTGGTTCTATTGCGCACGACCACTGGTCGTGCGCCGCTGTTCGTGCGCACTTAACACCAATTTTATGAGTTCTGTCTCGGATAATGCACACGATAACCTATGATAGTGCGCACGACCACCGGTCGTGTGCCACTGTTCGTGCGCAATTAACATCAACTTTATGAGTTCTGTTTTGACCAGTGCGCACGACCACATGCGATAGTGCGCACGACCACCGGTCGTGCGCCATTGGTCGTGCGAACATGGTATTTTATAAATTTCTTACATTGCAGGCTCCACCCAGGCAGGCGCACGATCACAGGATTCCAGTGCGCACGACGACTGGTCGTGCGCCAATGATCGTGCGCACTGTGTATTCCAGCGCCTACAAATATTCATGCTCGCGAATTAGGTCGGATCCTTCGCCGTTTTTCTCGCCCAGCTCCGCCGTTCCGCCCATTTCCGCAGGTGTTCGCCCCCTAGGCCCCCTCCATCATCCAAGGGCTTCAAGGAGGAGATTATACACTCATCTTCATCGCCAAGGAAGGATTTCTTCGCATCGGACGTGGCCGGATTGTAAAACGCTGGAGAAGACGGGTCCATTGGGAGGTGTGACAGCCCTCCTCTACCCCGGATGATAGTTGGGACCGAGCTAGGACGCAGCTTGACAACCCGGTGCTTCCTCCCGTAAATCTACAACGAGCCTCCGGATTCGGTCGTATCTCTTGCCTTTTTCTCTTCCTTATGTTGATGTAATGTTTGTAATCTCTATATTTTGATGATGTATGCTATGAACTATGCTTTGTAATGCTTATTTCATTTATTTGGAATTATTTAGTTCATATGTGTTAATGAGGTGCACCGCCATCCATTTTCCACTCCACCACCGTGTCCGGTGCCGCACTAGCAATTGCTAGTGGCGTGCTTGTCGAAGAGGTGCTTGCGACCCTCATTCCGTAAGACTACTCGTCCATCCGCCAAGCTAAGCGGTGCTAACGGCCCGTGTAATCCATTCCGACTCCGCCGGTGCGAACCATTCCATCCGCAAGCCTTCTCGTCCATCCGCCTAGCGAAGCGTGGCATAGCGGCCCATGTAATCCATTCGCCCTACGAAGCAGTGCGCTCAAGGCCTGCACAGTTCGACTCCGCTTGCCTACTCGTCCATCCGCCCTTGCGACGCAGCGCGCTCAAGGACTGCCTAGTCTCCATCCCGCCAAGCGAAGCACTGCATAGCGGCATTGCATAGGAGTAGTTGTAGTTGTTTTCTTTTATTTTCCAAAAGCCAAATCCCCCATTTCCGCATCCATACGCTCGAAAGTACTTCAATCTCAAGTCATTCCTCGATAATAAACTCCACCTTACTGTGTTCCTTTGAGATCGATACTTGGGGATTCATTCCCATTTTATATTACTTGAACGATCGGTACACTGCCGTTTTGTGTCGCAGTCGAGCTACCGCCTATAGCGGTGTGCGAGATTTGTGCCATCAAGTATTGCACCTATAGTTCATGCACACTATAAACACACGACAAGCAAGATCAAATACAATATGATATTTGTTATTCTCAAACAAAGGGATGTGACACACATGTCCAATAATCTCCCCCTTTTGATACTAACAAATCCTCTTAGCAAGAAATCAACAATGGGGTTTATAGTATATGATAAGCGAGATAATAGTACAACTATAGTATATGATAAGCATGAGAATAGTGCATACTCCCTCTATCTTAATGCTCCCCCTACATAAATGCAATTTATATTTTACTCCCCCTAAATGATAGATTACATGAATTATTCTCCTCTTAATCTTCTAGATTTCTTCAATTAATCTCCCCCTTTTGGTATTATCAAAAGAAGGTGGGGTAAGGGAAGTAAGGAGGCATTCTTTAGGAATTATAAATCATGATCGAGCTTTTGTAATATAGGCAATGATAAAGAGTTTAAGCATAGTATATAAGAGATTTCAAATAAATAAAAAAGAGTTTTAAGCAAGCGGAAGATTATAAGAAACATCTTTTTGTAAGCATGAAAATCAAAAGTATAAAAATGAGTTTAAGTTCAAAATATAAAGAATTTTTATCTTTTTGAAATCTCATTGTTTTCCATAATGTTACCAAACATGAAATGAACATATCAAAAAGAGAATATACTACAATGTTACATAATTTCAAGTTTAGGAGATACCATACATTGTAGAGATCATGTTAGGTTATCTAGTGCATTTCTTATAGAAAGAGTAGTATAGATAAAGCATTAGAATCCAATACTCATGAGAAGAAGTGTTATGAAAGATAATGATGTGCACATAAGTGTATTTTGAGCAATGTTAACAAATGATGTAAATCACAAAATACAAGACATATGTTGTAAGACCCCTTTTTTCCAAACACCGGGTCTTAGGCCCAGAACCGCCGCTTTGTGGTGACACCTTCAATCGGAAAGGTCGCCACTACAAAATGCCGATCCTGCCGGCCAAATCAATCACAAAGAAAAGTGCATGAAAGAAGACAAGTCCACAGAATCAACATGAAAAAAAATATAAGAATGTCCACATGATATAACTGAATAAAAGATAACAAGGGTTACAATAATAAAGGGCTCATGCCCTGTACGTCAAATCCTCACTACAAGATCACTCGCGGAAGCTAACAACTAAACACTCACAGATCCTGAAACTGGAGCTCCTATACCACACTAGCCTGCCTCCATCTGCACCGGCCTCTGATGTTGTTGCGTCTCCTCGATCCCCTAAAATGATATGGTCCACCGACCGTTAGTCAAAAAGACTAAGCCTTATGTTCCCCACCCCACCCCCAATGGCTCCTAGGTACCGTGTGGGAGGATGAAGCAGAGGACAGCAAGGGGTATAATCAAAAAGCAGATGACGGGGCATAATCTACAGGAAGAGTTCTACCACTACTCAAGTATATATATACATAATCGAAGCAGTTAATAAATCATAGTAAGAGCAGGTAAAGAGTAAGTAAAGAACAGTAAGTAAAGCAGGTACATAATAGAAAAGTAACCATTGATTTATAGGAATGCCCATACAAACCTATAGACCAAGGGGTCGTTTAGCAAGGTGTAAGACCTCAAATCAGAAAGTTGGATTTCTGGAATCCAGCGCTATCGCCGGCGATAGCGACTATCGCCCGGCGATAGCGTTCTGTTGAGAAGGTTTCTATCGAGAGTCTGTCGCGCGGCGGCAAGTCTAACGCCGGCGACACCGTGACACGTGTCATGCACTGTTCAAAGCAGTGGCGTTGACTGGTCGGAGTCGGTTCTTTATAGCTATCGCCACGCGATAGCGCTACCGCCCGGCGACAGCGCCAAAATGTACTTTGCGGCCGAAATCATGGGCATTGATGGCACTTGGACTTTTGGGGATGGTTTTGGGTTGATTGGCTCGGGAGCTGGCATAGGGTGGCTGAAACCCTCTTGTTTTCCTCATTCCACTCAGGGTTTTGTTTTGGGAGAGAGAGAGAGCTCCAAAGTGATGATGAATAGGGTTTCTAAACCCTAGGGCTTGGATTTGGTGGAGCTACACTCATCGGAATCCCTCAATGTTGGTGGCTACGCGTAGAGGAGGGCTAGACGCTCCTTTCCATCTGTGCCAAAAGTCAAGCCATGGCCTCAAAGCGACGTCTAAGGGTAACGATCCTTCTACCCTCTTTTAGACATGTGTTAGTCCATTTCCGTGCATATTTGAGGTCCCTACCCAAAAGGGTGAAGACGTGACCTCCGACGGGTGGATTCGTGTTATCCCCGTCAGATCTTGCATACATGTAGAGTCCATGCGTGGAATGGACGTAAGAGCGCTGTGTGAAGCCCATCTGAGATGGTTCGTCCGGATTGGTGATGCTTTTTGATATTATGCGTGTCGGGGCAAACTCCGTGTTGATATCCTGCTTCGTAGGACTAGAGGGTGCTACTGCATGCGCAGCAACGCCTGGGGGTGTGCCCCGGGGAGCACTCGAAGTTAGAAGAAGAATTGGAGGTTTTGTTCACTGTCGCCTGGCGTTAGCGTTATCGCCGGGCGGTAGCTCCCAGACTTAGTTCTGGTGATTTTGTGCATTCTGAGGCAGTGGGAGTGCTACTGCCTGTGCAGCAATGCATGGGGGTGTGCCCCGGGAAGCACCCATGGCTAGAAGCCAAAATGGGGTTTCTGTGCACTGTCGCCAGGCGTTAGTGTTAACGCTGGCGACAGCTCCCAGACTGAGTTCTGGAGATGTTGTTGTGCCCACCTGTTGAGAGGACCTGGGGCCTGTGTGCCCGACCTGTGAGGGTGACCTGGTGGATGACTTAGCGGACTGTAGAGCCGGCTATTTGAGAATACCTGGGCTGAGGGGACGCCATACCCGCTTTTCGTGTTGTACAACGAGAGCTGTGAACAACGGGCATTTGGTGAACCTGAAACCGCACCATTGCAGCACCTGATTAGTAAGGCTCGTACAGCATATCGGGAAGCAATGGGAAAGAGTCTTCGGACTACGGAATGTTCACAATTAAACCACGGGAGAGCCCTGGTATTCGGGCCACCGACTTTAGCCTCCGAGGGCAAAGCCATCAAGAGTGGATGGTGGCGGAAGACGGAGTACACCAAAGAGTGCCTGAGAGCACGAGACGTGAAGGCCATTCCCACGTTTGTGATTGATACATATGTATGAATTGTTGTGGGCCGTGCCAGCCGCTTCATTCTGTTATATATATATATATATGTCGTGATGCTCTTGCAGGGACGGGTAACTGCCACCCCCTCGAAGGGGTGGGGTCGTTATAATTTGGTCAGCCGTAGCTGACCGTTGCCCTGTTTTGCCACTGTTTTTGGTGGGCTTGCTGTACAGGTGCTGGACCGAGCGGGAACATAGCGGGCTGAAGCCCCTGCGCTGTTGCGGCCCTTGAAGGCCTTTTTGATGTTCTCTTGTTTCATGTATGGCCGGCCTGCGCGCCGATGTTGGTAATTTATAAGGCCTGTGTGCCTAAATTTTGTTGTATAAAACATTTTATTCCAAGTAATAGAAGTGGACATACCCGGGTTTGGGTTTTGTGGTTTATATATATTGTCTCTCTCTTTTGCTTCCGCATAGAATGCTCTGAGTTAGGTTCGTTGTTTAGAGTCGTTCGATATTTCAATTAAGTGACGTTCCCGTTTGTTTTGTAGTATATAGCGTGGGGCCCCGGCCGGACCTTCTGTTATATGCTCCCGAACGGATGGGGGTGTTACAAATTGGTATCAGCTTCTAGGGTTTCGTGTCCTTCTAAGGAATTCGTGGACGAATTCTTTTAAGGGGTGGTGAGCACGTGTGTGCGCTACCGTCGAGACGTAAGAAATAAACCCAAAAATGTCCACTTAGGAATGAAATGTAACAACAAACCAACAATTATTGCATGATTTTGGAACCTGAGTGTTCCTTTTGTTGTTAGTTGCGACTGTGTTGTCGCCTAACTGTGTGATGCACTCATGTAGGGCACTCGAAGTGCAGCGGGACCGTCGCGTCCCCGTGACGTGGTGGAGAGTAGCGGGTCTGCTGAGGCTCCTACACCTCCGTCTACTGAGATGGTTCGGCTTGTCACAGAAGCCGTTCTAGCTGCGTTGAATGGCCAGCCTGGGAGGCAAGGTCAACCGCCGGTGCAGGAAGTGGCCCCAGAGCCACTAAGAGTGGATCAAGTCCCCGTGAGGCGTGCTGCTGAGCAACAGCTGAAGCACTTCCTAGTATTTCGACCTCCTCCGTTTACCGGGGTTGAATCCCCAGCTGAGGCCGAGGGCTAGCTATCGCATATGGAGCGAATTCTGACAGCGACACAGTCGGATGAAGCGCAGAAAGTGACCTTCGCTACTTTCTTGTTGGAAAAGGAAGCCAGGCGGTGGTGGGATGAGGTAGAGAGGCGCCAGTTTGCGGGAAGGAAACTAGTTGATGTGCCGATGGAAGAGTTCTCGAGAATCTTCCTGGCAAGGTATGTGCCTCCGTCGCAGCAGATCGCGATGGAGAACCAGTTCCTGGCTCTGACGCAGGGTGATAGACTAGTTGATGACTACCTGTATGAGTTCACCCGCCTCGGGCGTTACGCTGGAACTTCTTTCGATGACGAGGGAAGAAGGGTGAACAGGTTTTACGGAGGCTTGCGTAGTGAGTTGGGGTATCTTCTGACAGGGCCGTTGACACAGGGTTTCACGGCCCTCGTTAGTTCAGCCCGAGCGCTGGAGCAGGACATGCTCAGGGAGAAGGGCAAGGTGGCTGTGGTGGAGGCAGTGCCGGAGTGCAAGGCGTCGAGTGCGGCAAAGTTGCGGAGGTTGAATCGCTGGAAGAAGGCTCGATTATCTGGGCCAGCTCCCTCTGCTTCGGGCGCGTCGTCCGGACGTGGCCCTCTTATTTGTTTTACTTGTGGCAAGCCTGGCCATTTCTCTCGGGATTGCCGCAGTGGGATTCCAAGGTCAGAGAAGAAGACTGGGCCATCTTATTCGAGAAGAGGAAGGCGGTTGAGTCCACTGCCTCCCGTATGGCTCCCCCGCAGCCCAGAGTCTTCAGTCTTGGTCAGCAGGAGGATATCAAAGCCAAGGACGTCGTGACAGGTATAATTTAAGATACAGTCCTTACTGTTTTATATACCTGTTTTAGTATTCATGCTAACCTTGTTTGGTGGCGTAGGCTTTGTAAATGTTTTAGGCGTTCCTGCGAGAGCGCTTTTCGATACTGGAGCTTCGCACTCCTTCTTATCGTCAGACTTCGTCCAATGTATTGGTGCGTCGTCGATTGCTTCTGCAGATGGAATGGAGGTCCTACTGCCGAATGGATATGTTGGAACCATAGCTTTTGATTTGAGTTAGGATCCATCCTTTTGTTAAATCTAATAATTTAGATCAATCTAAATTAACACAAATTAAATATGATGCGATCGAATCGGAGAATATATTTAAGCAAATAATATAAGTTTTCTACGTTCGACAAATGTCGAACGGCGCTCGACAAATAGCCAGACAGCGCTCGACAAATATTCATCAGAACAGCGTTCGACAAATAGCGAACGACGCTCGATGAATCCAGTCAGAACAATTGGAGCGGGCAGGCATTCTCTGAACGGCACTCGACAAACTCAATCCAGCCAGTCTTAGCGGTCGACAAGTGAAGACAATTGCTCAGCACATCAAAAGGCGCTCGACAAATCTTCAGAAAGGCGCTCGACAAATGCCGTTCAGTGCTCGACAAATTCTAGCCAGAGCTCGACTAATATTGTTTTACTCTGCTATCTTTCTTTATAATATTTAACTTAGCCGTTGCTGATCAATAAATACTATAGTCGTTGCAGATCAGCTTTAATGAACAGAAACGGCAGGTTATCTTCTCGAGGAGTCAAATCATTGATGGAGACCTAAGCTCTTTCCTTCTTCCCGAGAGAAGAATTCAAATTAAGGGCAAGGGTCCTCAGATTATAAAGAAGAAGAAAAAGGAGAAAGAAAATGATATGAAGTACACACATGACCGAAACACAGAGAGCAAAATCTATTCTTTTCTTTGCTAACACTTTCCTGCATATTACATACATCCTGAGACACAAATCACAACTACTTGCTCAGGATCATCACTGCACAAAAGGAAAGAAGCTGTGTACAATCAAGAGGAGAGACCTCCAGAACTGTCATCCTTATATATCAGACAGGGGGAGCTCTTCAACATAATATTCAGATCCATTCAACACCATATCAGGATCTTCAAGAGTCTTCTCATACAGAGAAGAACATTATATTTTTCTGTTTTTCATTTTCCTTTTTCCTTCCCATCTTGTACAGGGTTATAACTCCCTTCAAAAGTTAACTCTCGATGACAGGGCACCTTAGCAAAAACTGCAGTTTGGTTAGAGCACCTTATCAACAGCTCACCTGGTGTGAGGGCACCTTATCAACAACCTCATAGTGGATTCCTACCAGTGGGTAGAAGAGTAGATGTACCCAGTTGAGGGGAACTACTATACATCTTGTGTCATCTGGATGTTTGTTTTGTTTTTATGCACTCTCACCGCTTGTGTTAATTACTCTTTCAGCAAACACATATAAATATACATATCATTTATTTTGAAACCAAAACTTAATCAAGATCTTTTAATAAATGAGAACTAAAACACTCCACTTTCAATTGGTATCAGAGGGTGTTGATTTTACCATTTCAATTTCTAGCATCTAATACTTTCAAAATTAAAAACTCCTGTTTCAATTAGTATTAGAGAAGTTGATTTGTCACACAGGTTAACACCTGAAATCACAAAGATCACTTAGTTCTTAAATCTGCTCTAAAAAGTTTTTTTTTAATGATACAAGTAAAATTTCTGTTTTCAGATCCACCTATACTTAATTTGGATAATTTTTATTTTTGGCAAGTCAGAATTAAGTTATATATGAATGCCATAGATGAAGAAATTTACAAATCTATCTTGACAGGGCCTGTTTATGTTGGCGCTGATATATCTTCTTCAAAGAAAACTACCGAAATAAAACGTGGCAACAGAGAAACTGATGTCACTGCCCATGTTTGCAAAATGAAGCCAGATAAATTCAAAGTTGGTACTGATGATGGGCGGACTGATAAACATAAAGAACCTTCCCCATCTACAGAACCTTCTCCATCCTCAGAAGCAGATGCCAAAGCCATGCAGATCTTGGCTCAGTCAGTGTCAAAAGACATTCTTCAAAAGCTTGAAGACTGCACCTCTGCAAGAGGAATCTGGACCTCCCTCTCTAGGATGGTAAATAAACCTTCTTCCATCTCTTCAACTAATTGTATTTTTGATGCAGAACCATCAACAAACCTAAGTGAAGAAGAAGAAGAAGAAGAACTTAGAGCTAGAGCCTTCTGCATGATGGCCATATATGGTGGTTCACATCAAATCCCAGATGCAGAAGCTAAATCAGAAAAGGTAAATGAGGTAAAATTAACTCCCAACTCTACCTCTATTACTTTCAAATCTAATTTTAAAATAGCAATTTCTGAAAAAGAAATCTTAAAAGAAATAACAGAAATAAAAATTTTAAACAAATCTTTCATGGCAAGCACAACTAATGGGAGAAATCTCAAAATGCAAGCCAAAAGGTTTGAACAAATTTTTAAAAAATCAAATTTATATTTTAATGAAATAAAAAGGCTAATATATTTCAAATGCTAAACCTTTCAACTCTAATAAAATTCAAAGAAGTTTTCTAATTAATAAGTTTCTCACCATTAAACTCCATCCCAATTCAAACAGCAAATCTAAAATTTACATGGATTGTTTCCATCATAAAAACTATGTTAAGACAACTTTGTATTCTTACAGACTTCTCCAAGTCAGTTTGAGCATTCTACTGTAGCTGCATTGATCAGTATTGATCATAGCACTGAGTGTGAGTCTCTTCTGATAAGGGGATTCTATGAGAAAGAAAATGTCTGCAATGTTTTTATAATCTAAAGCATTCCTTAAAATCCATTAATAGCTGTAGCAATTCAAGATATTAAAAACATATTAACTCAAATCTAGATCAAATGAGTTGCTTAAATAAAATAATTTAAGAGTCCACAGAAGAAAATTGAAAACTAAAACCAAGTGAGAGAGAAAAGGAGAACATCAGAGAAGCCAAGTGAGAAAGAAAATGAGAAACACAAATCTCAAACAAGACTTAAATCTGTATAAAGGTTGCTGCAATTAAAAATTTTAAATAGGCTGAAATTAAAAATTTTAACTTCAAGAAATGAGCTGCTGCAACTGAAAATTCTAAAAGCCATTTTAAGATTACCAGGTCACTAGTTTTGATTTGATCCCAACTCAAATAGGGGGAGATTGTTGGAACCATAGCTTTTGATTTGAGTTAGGATCCATCCTTTTGTTAAATCTAATAATTTAGATCAATCTAAATTAACACAAATTAAATATGATGCGATCGAATCGGAGAATATATTTAAGCAAATAATATAAGTTCTCTACGTTCGACAAATGTCGAACGGCGCTCGACAAATAGCCAGACAGCGCTCGACAAATATTCATCAGAGCAGCGTTCGACAAATAGCGAACGGCGCTCGACGAATCCAGTCAGAACAATTGGAGCGGGCAGGCATTCTCTGAACGGCACTCGACAAACTCAATCCAGCCAGTCTCAGCGGTCGACAAGTGAAGACAATTGCTCAGCACATCAAAAGGCGCTCGACAAATCTTCAGAAAGGCGCTCGACAAATGTCGTTCAGTGCTCGACAAATTCTAGCCAGAGCTCGACTAATATTGTTTTACTCTGCTATCTTTCTTTATAATATTTAACTTAGCCGTTGCAGATCAATAAATACTATAGCCGTTGCAGATCAGCTTTAATGAACAGAAACGGCAGGTTATCTTCTCGAGGAGTCAAATCATTGATGGAGACCTAAGCTCTTTCCTTCTTCCCGAGAGAAGAATTCAAATTAAGGGCAAGGGTCCTCAGATTATAAAGAAGAAGAAAAAGGAGAAAGAAAATGATATGAAGTACACACACGACCAAAACACAGAGAGCAAAATCTATTCTTTTCTTTGCTAACACTTTCCTGCAGATTACATACATCCTGAGACACAAATCACAACTACTTGCTCAGGATCATCACTGCACAAAAGGAAAGAAGCTGTGTACAATCAAGAGGAGAGACCTCCAGAACTGTCATCCTTATATATCAGACAGGGGGAGCTCTTCAACATAATATTCAGATCCATTCAACACCATATCAGGATCTTCAAGAGTCTTCTCATACAGAGAAGAACATTATATTTTCTGTTTTTCATTTTCCTTTTTCCTTCCCATCTTGTACAGGGTTATAACTCCCTTCAAAAGTTAACTCTCGGTGACAGGGCACCTTAGCAAAAACCTGCAGTTTGGTTAGAGCACCTTATCAACAGCTCACCTGGTGTGAGGGCACCTTATCAACAACCTCATAGTGGATTCCTACCAGTGGGTAGAAGAGTAGATGTACCTAGTTGAGGGGAACTACTATACATCTTGTGTCATCTGGATGTTTGTTTTGTTTTTATGCACTCTCACTGCTTGTGTTAATTACTCTTTCAGCAAACACATATAAATATACATATCATTTATTTTGAAACCAAAACTTAATCAAGATCTTTTAATAAATGAGAACTAAAACACTCCACTTTCAGGATATTCGATGTGTGTGGAGAGGAGTTGCTGCGTGAAGGTTCTAGTTGGAAGCCAGGAGTATGACCTGAAAGCATCGTTACTCCCCCTGGTTGAGTTCGATGTAATCTTCAGCATGGACTGGCTGTCGGAACAGCGTGCGTGCATCGATTGCACCACCAAGGAGGTGAGGTTTGGGCAGTGTGCCGATCGTGATACGGTCTTTGCGGGCATACGTGGATCGAGCAAGATGTTGATGTATGCTCTCCAGGTGTCCAAGGCAGTGCGTCAGGGAGCAGAGTTATTCTTTGCTCTAGTGGAGGCTTCAACGCCGAGGCCCAGCCTAGTGGATGTTCCGGTAGTTTCAGAGTTCCCCGATGTGTTCCCGAGCGATCTTCCCGGTGCTCCACCGCAGCGGGAGATAGATTTCACGATTGAGTTGGTGTCAGGCGCTAAGCCTGTGGCCCACTCGCCGTATCGTATGGCTCCGAAGGAGTTGGCGGAGTTGAAGCTGCAGTTGCAGGAGCTGCTTAAGCAGGGCTACGTACATCCGAGTTCCTCACCTTGGAGTGCACCGGTCCTCTTTGTCAAAAAGAAGGACGGTAGCCTTCGGCTTTGCATCGATTATCGGGAGCTGAACAAGCTGACCGAGAAGAACAAGTATCCTCTTTCGAGGATAGATGACTTATTCGACCAGCTCGTTGGTTCGACAGTATACTCGAAGCTGGACTTGAAGTCCGGCTATTATCAGGTGCGGATCAGGGAGTGCGACATCCCGAAGACTGCCTTCAGTACAAGGTACGGGCAGTATGAGTTCACCGTGATGCCGTTTGGGCTGTCTAATGCGCCTTCGGTGTTTATGTACTTGATGCACCGGACTTTCTGAGAGTGCCTCGACCGGTTTGTGATCGTGTTCCTTGACGACATACCGGTCTACTCTCAGTCCGAGGAGGAGCACGGTGATCACTTGCGAGTAGTCTGGGAGGTTCTGAGGAGGAACCAGCTGTATGCCAAGTTCTCGAAGTGCGAGTTCTGGCTACCTTCCGTGGAGTTCTTGGGCCATGTGGTTAGTGGAGCGGGTGTGGCGGTAGATCCGGTGAAGGTTGCGGCCATCAGGGAGTGGCCTGTTCTTTCTACTGTAGCGGAGGTCCGTAGCTTTCTCGGGCTGGCTGGCTATTACAGGCGCTTCGTGGAGAACTTTTCACGGACCGCGCTGCCTCTTACGACGCTGACACGGAAGATGCAGGAGTTTATTTGGATGCCCGCGTGTGCGCAGGCCTTCGAGGAGTTGAAGTGGCGGCTTACCACGGCTCCGATCTTATGTTTGCCTTGCGGCACGGAGGGCTATGAGATCTACACCGACGCTTCTGGGAGCGACTTTGGCTGTGTTCTGCAGCAGCATGGCCAGGTAGTAGCGTATGGCTCTCGCCAGCTGAAGGTGCACGAGCGGAACTATCCGGTCCACGACTTAGAGTTGGCGACCGTGATATTTGCCCTGAAGCTTTGGCGGCATTATTTGTATGGCGTGAAGATCGACATCTTCACGAACCATAAGAGCCTGAAGTACCTTCTGACGCAGAAGGGGCTGAATATGCGACAGCAGAGATGGATGGAGTTCCTTGGGGACTACACCTTCGAGATCCACTACACTCCCGGGAAGGGGAATGTTGTCGCGGATGCACTCAGTCGCAGGGCTCCAGCGCAGGCCAACTGGATTCAGATGCATGATGAGCACCTGATACGTGACCTGGAGGTCTTGGATATTTCTTGCGTGGAGAAGAGGAGCAGTGCCGGTGCCTGTTTGAGTTGGACTGAGGTGCAGTACGACCTCGCAGATAGACTCCGCCAGGCTTTAGAACTCGACCCGAGTTTAAAGCGCTACGCGGAGGAGGCTGGTGGTGGGCCGGATGCCCAGTTTCAGGTGCGTGACGGGTTGCTGTGGAGAGGCGACCGTTTGTGCGTCCCCAACGTGGGTGAGCTATGCGATGAGTTGATGTACGAGGCGCATCGTACCAGGTATTCAGTTCATCCGGGGAGCACGAAGATGTACAAGGACATGAAGGTCTTTTTCTGGTGGCCGGGTATGAAGAGGGACATCGCTCACTACGTGGACAAGTTCCACACTTGTGCGCTAGTGAAGGCAGAATGTCAGAAGCCCGGTGGCTTTTTGAAGTCATTACCAGTTCCGGAGTGGAAATTCGATGACGTTTCCATGGATTTCGTGCATGAGCTGTCGAGGTCGCAGCGCGGGAATGATGCCATCTGGGTAGTCGTAGACCGGCTGACGAAGGTGGCGCACTTTATCCCCAACCGGAGGGATGACTCGGTGGAGAAGTTGGCAAAGTTGTATGTTGATACAGTAGTACGACAGCACAGAGTGCCCTGTGTTGGGAAAATGATTTGTCTTAACCCTCAAAATAAGTTGAATATGAATTCTAAGAAAGAAAAATCAAGGTTATGTAAATATGCGTCGAATGGTATTCGACGCAATGTCGAAGTGTTGTCGACGTTTCTTTCAGAATGAGTTGAAGTAACTTTAATAAGAATTTGACGTATCCTATGTCGACGTAGCTCTGACTTCTTGTCGACGCACCTTAGTCGACGCACCTTCCTTATTCTCCTCTCGACGTCCAGCCAGGATGAATTCGACGCTTACGTCGAATTGTAATCGACGTACGTCGATTACTATGTTAAAAACAAATAACACCAGATCTCTTTCCTTCTTTCTATAGATCTGATTTATATGGAATAATATTATTCTTTTATAGCCGTTATGAATCATTCTTTCCCTCTAATTGATTCTTGGCTAAATTGATTAAGTTGATTATGGATATTATTTGAAATCAAAATGAATTCTTTCTTTCTATAGATATAATAGTTATGGAAATATTTCTCTCTTTCTAATACTCTATCTACTAATTGATTTCTCTCCTATAGTGTTATCTTAATACACAGAGCTATAAATAAGGAGAAGGTCGACAGAGAACAATGAGAGGTGATCCACTCCATACATTTGAAATAGAGGATTCGGAACCAAGGAGCCTCCACAACTAAATCAGACAGGGGGAGCTCTCTTCACCATCTTCATCAAGATCCAACTCAATATCCAATCAGGATTTTCAAGTGTCTTCTCAGCTAAAAGAGAAGAACAATATATCTTTTCCCTTTCTCCTTCCCATCTTGTAAAGGGTTAAAACTCCCTTCAAAAGTTTACTCCCGGTGACAAGGCACCTTAGCAAAAACCTGCAGCTTTGTTTATAAGCACCTTATCAAAAGCTTATAGGTGAATTGGGCACCTGATCAAAACTCCCATTGGTGTGTGGACACCTTATCAAAATCACCTTGGTGTGTGGACACCTTATCAAAATCACCTTGGTGAGAGGGCACCTTATCAACAACCTCCTAGTGGATTCCTACCAGTGGGTAGAAGAGTAGATGTACCTAGGTTTTGGGGAACTACTATATATCTTGTGTCATCTGGTTATGTGCTTGTTTTTTACTTTCTCAATCAGCACTCATATATATATTTATATATATCACTTAATTTGAAACAAAGTTAAATAAGACTTTTAATAATAAGAATGAGAACCAAAACTCAACTTTCAATTGGTATCAGAGGGAGGTTGATTTTTCACACAGGCTAACACCTGAAATCACAAAGATCACTTAGTTCTCTATTCTCCCCTTATTCTCTGAAAATGATTTTTCTGATATATCTCTTTCGATAAAATATGCTTTGATGTGTTGATTAAATGCTGATTCAATTTTTCTCTGAACAGGGTTAAGACAAATAGGGGGAGATTGTTGGGAAAATGATTTGTCTTAACCCTCAAAATGAGTTGAATATGAATTCTAAGAAAGAAAAATCAAGGTTAAGTAAATATGCGTCGAATGGTATTCGACGCAACGTCGAAGTGTTGTCGACATTTCTTTCAGAATGAGTCGAAGTAACTTTAATAAGAATTCGACGTATCCTATGTCGACGTAGCTCTGACTTCTTGTCGACGCACCTTAGTAGACGCACCTTCCTTATTCTCCTCTCGACGTCCAGCCAGGATGAATTCGACGCTTACGTCGAATTGTAATCGACGTACGTCGATTACTATGTTAAATTCAAATAACACCAGATCTCTTTCCTTCTTTCTATAGATCTGATTTATATGGAATAATATTATTCTTTTATAGCCGTTATGAATCATTCTTTCCCTCTAATTGATTCTTGGCTAAATTGATTAAGTTGATTATGGATATTATTTGAAATCAAAATGAATTCTTTCTTTCTATAGATATAATAGTTATGGAAATATTTCTCTCTTTCTAATACTCTATCTACTAATTCATTTCTCTCTTATAGTGTTATCTTAATACACAGAGCTATAAATAAGGAGAAGGTCGACAGAGAACAATGAGAGGTGATCCACTCCGTACATTTGAAATAGAGGATTCGGAACCAAGGATCCTCCACAACTAAATCAGACAGGGGGGGCTCTCTCACCATCTTCATCAAGATCCAACTCAACATCCAATCAGGATTTTCAAGTGTCTTCTCAGCTAAAAGAGAAGAACAATATATCTTTTCCCTTTCTCCTTCCCATCTTGTAAAGGGTTAAAACTCCCTTCAAAAGTTTACTCCCGGTGACAGGGCACCTTAGCAAAAACCTGCAGCTTGGTTTATAAGCACCTTATCAAAAGCTTATAGGTGAATTGGGCACCTGATCAAAACTCCCATTGGTGTGTGGACACCTTATCAAAATCACCTTGGTGTGTGGACACCTTATCAAAATCACCTTGGTGAGAGGGCACATTATCAACAACCTCCTAGTGGATTCCTTCCAGTGGGTAGAAGAGTAGATGTATCCAGGTTTTGGGGAACTACTATATATCTTGTGTCATCTGGTTATGTGCTTGTTTTTTACTTTCTCAATCAGCACTCATATATATATTTATATATATTACTTAATTTGAAACAAAGTTAAATAAGACTTTTAATAATAAGAATGAGAACTAAAACTCAACTTTCACCCTGTAGCATCGTCAGTGATCGAGATGGACGCTTTACTTCGAGCGACTGGAGGCTAGTCAACCGTTTATTGGGTACGAAGCTGCAGTTTAGCACGGCCTTTCATCCTCTGACGGATTGCCAAACTGAGCGTACCAATAGGACGATGGAGGACATGCTCCGGATGTGCGTCCTGGATTTCGGCAAGGGGTGGGAAGATCACCTCTTTCTTGTTGAGTTCGCGTACAACAACAGCTACCAGGCGAGTAATCAGATAGCGCCTTTCGAGGCCCTCTATGGCAGGAAGTGCCGCACTCCCTTAGCTTGGGCGGAAATGGGCGAGACGAAGCTCTTCAAGAGGAAAGACGTCGAAGAGGCGACTTCGACGGTACGTATGATCCGGGAGAGGCTTTTGGTTGCGCAGGATAGGCAGGCGAAGTACTATAATATGAAGCACAGTGACGTCCAGTTCACCGTTGGCGATTGGGTTTACTTGAAGATCAGGCCGTTCAAGGGTGTATCCAGGATTCGACGCTTGAAAAAGCTGAGTCCGAGATACCTTGGACCATTTGAGATCATCGAGCGCGTCGGCGAGGCGGCTTATAGGCTTGCACTATCGGCGGAACTGAGCGGGCTACACGATGTATTCCACATCTCCGTGTTGCGGAAGGCAGTGCAAGAGCCTACACATGTGGTCGTGGCGGATCAGGTGCCCGTGGATAGTGGGCTTAAGACGGCGGTCAGGCCCATTAGCATCGAGGATGCTGAGATGCGTCAGTTGCGGAACAGGGCGATCCGTATGGTAAAGGTCCATTGGGACAACTGCGGTCGCGAAGAACTCTCATGGGAGCGTGAGCAGACCATGATGGAGGAGTTCCCCGAGCTGTTTCGGTGACGTTTATCTCTCTTTTTCCCCTTTATGTAAAGACCTTTTTGGATATATATATATGCTTGTTTTTACAAATTTCGGGATGAAATTTTTTATAAGGAGGGGAGGGTTGTAAGACCTCAAATCAGAAAGTTGGATTTCTGGAATCCAGCGCTATCGCCGGCGATAGCGGCTATCGCCCGGCGATAGCGTTCTGTTGAGAAGGTTTCTGTCGAGAGGCTGTCGCGCGGCGGCAAGTCTAATGCCGGCGACACCGTGACACGTGTCATGCACTGTTCAAAGCAGTGGCGTTGACTGGTCGGAGTCGGTTCTTTAGAGCTATCGCCAGGCGATAGCGCTACCGCCAGGCGATAGCGCTACCGTCAGGCGATAGCGCTACCGCCCGGCGCCAAAATGTACTTTGCGGCCGAAATCGTGGGCATTGATGGCACTTAGACTTTTGGGGCTGGTTTTGGGTTGATTGGCTCGGGAGCTGGCAAAGGGTGGCCGAAACCCTCTTGTTTTCCTCATTCCACTAAGGGTTTTGTTTTGGGAGAGAGAGAGAGCTCCAAAGTGATGATGAATAGGGTTTCTAAACCCTAGGGCTTGGATTTGGTGTAGCTACACTCATCGGAATCCCTCAACGTTGGTGGCTACGCGTAGAGGAGGGCTAGACGCTCCTTTCCATCCGTGACAAAAGTCAAGCCATGGCCTCGAAGCGACGTCTAAGGGTAACGATCCTTCTACCCTCTTTTGGACATGTGTTAGTCCATTTCCGTGCATATTTGAGGTCCCTACCCAAAAGTGTGAAGACGTGACCTCCGACGGGTGGATTCGTGTTATCCCTGTTAGATCTTGCATACATGTAGAGTCCATGCGTGGAATGGACGTAGGCGCGCTGTGTGAAGCCCATCCGAGACGGTTCGTCCAGATTGGTGATGCTTTTTGATATTATGCGTGCCAGGGGAAACTCCGTGTTGATATCCTGCTTCGTAGGACTAGAGGGTGCTACTGCATGCGCAGCAACGCCTGGGGGTGTGCCCCGGGGAGCACCCGAAGTTAGAAGCAGAATTGGAGGTTATGTTCACTGTCGCCTGGCGTTAGCGTTATCGCCGGGTTGTAGCTCCCAGACTTAGTTCTGGTGATTTTGTGCGTTCTGAGGCAGTGGGAGTGCTACTGCATGTGCAGCAATGCCCGGGGGTGTGCCCCGGGAAGCACCCACGGCTAGAAGCCAAAATGGGGTTTCTGTGCACTGTCGTCAGGCGTTAGCGTTAACGACGGATGGTCTGGTAGGGTAACCCGTGCGAAACTTATAGAACTACGTGGGTCTGAGACCGTATGCAGGATGATATGGAGTACGTAGGCGGTGGTCGTGGGAAGACTGCCTCGGCCCAATAAGAGTCCAGATATCCCCTCCCTTATATATGTTATATTACGTCTGATGTTAGGGGTTGGATTCTATTCGTAGTTCTAACAACTTGTCTTTAGCACAGGTAACAGGTGCGGATGAGTGACAGCACCTATGAGTGGATGAAGCCACGAAGCAGGCTACGTCAGGTATGAGTTTGTTTAGCCGCATCTCCTTTCGTTGTGCCCTATCTCAGGGTATATATAATGGCAATGAAGCCTTGATGGATTCGATTTACTGCGGCGGCGAAATTGATATTATTCATACAGGTCTTGAAATTCTGGTTTCTGTGATATTTAATCTTCCGCTAATTACTATAATGTGCACTCGCAATTGGTGCCTCCTACCAGAGATCCGCTTCGCTACTCTGTGGTGTGTTGTGACTTTCGCTTAACACCACCCCTAGGCATGACAACGGAGTATTCAAGGAGGGGGGGTTGGAGAAGCTAGTACCTCCACCCTTCGGATCGCTTTGGCGTCGTGCCGAAAGGGTGGTGTGCGATAAGATCCCCCGGTCGGACCGCCGATTTGGGAGGGGGGTCTTGTAAGATCTCTTTTCTCAAGACCCGCTCGGATACTTGAAAACTCGAACCTCTCCCACATCGCACGGTTGAGGTGGATCTTCGCCCAGAATCGCTGCCTTGCGGTGTCACCAACACTCGTGTTGGCTAACACCGCTCAGCACCAACTCTGCCGGCTATACGATCATAAGTAAAATATGTCGAAATGAAGTACAGAAATAAAGGCATGTCCACAACCACATCATCATATAAAGATATAATGAAACAGAAAGTCCAAAAAGAGAAGTACAAGCAAAGAGGGCTTAAGCCCGATACAAATCCACAATAAGTACTCTCTCTCTACAACCATGCGGAAACTACAACAAAACACTCAAATGCGGAAGTCTAACTATCAACCTGTCCGGTGGTAGTATACTGCAACTGCGAGTCAAATCCATGTCCCTTGACCTGCTGCACCCAGGGTAGCTCCGTCTCCTCGGACTCCTGCGGTCACACCGACCGTTAGTCATAAAGACTAAGTCGTTTTGTCCTCGCCTCCCTCCACGACTCCTAGGTACCGAGTGAGAGGAAGAAGCGGAGGACAAACAAGGGGTAAACAAGAAGAGTGACGTGGCACTAACTAGCGGTACATAAACATAAACAGTAGAGCTAACAGTAACATAGTATAAGTAAAGAGCATGTAAGTAAGTGCGGTAAATAGTAAACAAGTAGAGGCAATATATAGTGAACAATAAGTAAGTAAAGGCAGTGCAGTAACACAAACTAATCTACCAATCACAGTTTCGTACCTTAACTTATATGAACGCCCATACGACATATAAGTTAAGATGTCCAGGTAACCCATCATATAAAAGAGCTCATACTAATTTATATGATGGGGTATGCAGATGTGCGTTATGTTATGCTATGTTTATGATGTGTATTATGCAGCCATGCAATGCAACTCACCCACACGACTCCATGCGCACAGACCTTTATAGTTCCCAATTTGTTTGAAAGAAAGCCAACCTTTCGGGTACCGACCGTCGTGGCTCACGGTGGCAGTGGATCGGGCACTCCACATCCTAGGCGGGTATGGTCACTACCAAGCCTAGACCTCATGTACGCCTCAACGCTAAGAACACAACAGCGGAGCTCCTGCGTACTCTTGCTGGAATCCACCAGACTTTAAGGTCGGGGTGGGTTATTAGGGATTGTCCTCCAGACCGCGGTACTCAAACTTACCGGCCCTCTAAACCTCACCCTCACCTGAGTCAACGTACTACCGTCGGTGACACGACTGGCCTAGTACCGAAGACTCGCCACTATTTGCATAAGAAACAGGTGTTAACAAGTCCACCCGAGCTTCCGGCTCAGGGACTAACACACAAGCTGATCCAACCCATCTACTTCCCGGAGGAGACTCATACTAGTTTGCAGACCTACTTAGGCTACTCTTGCCTACAATTTAGTTAGGGTTATATTTAGGGTGAATCTTGGACTTCCCGCGGTGTACTCCGTAAGGGGCCCCTAACGGTACTACGGATCAATGGGCTCAACCCCACTATCCTCCTCAAGACAATTACTTTAGTTAGTGATTAACGTTTGGTTCACCCCTCATCATTTCATATAGTTAAAGTGACTTAGCTCATCTCTCGTTCCACCCAATCGGGATGGACGTGGCTCCCCACCTCATACTCTAACCCTAGCTCAACCTCACAACCAACCCTAGGATTGGCCCTCCTTGAATAATGGTGTGCTATAACTCAATTACTGATTGGGTATAACTTCTAATCACTACTTAGGGGTCTGATTTGTCTAAAACTCAAAATTCTGTTTTTACTAAACGCAGACCACTAAGTTGAACTATCCATCAACCCCATAAGGGAATCCTTCTAAAACCTCATCACCAGGGTCTGGTATAATTATCCTAGGCTCCCACTGACCTTAATAAGGTGTGTTCAAATTTCCATAATTTTCCATATTAATTTGGTATTTATTATAATTTAAAGTAGTTAAGGCCTAAAGTCAAATTGCACATGAACTACCCTCAAAATGATTCCTCATGCTACATGAAAAATATCAGTAAGGTAATATCCCATATCAAGGTGTTTAACAGAGTTCCATGACCCTAGGGTGTGATTTGGCCTACTAAATCAACATAGATGTATAATTACCAAAATGCCACTATAATTAGGAAAAATAGTATTTTACTTCTGAAAATTTTCCAAAAATTACCAAGTGTCCAAATGTGGTCCTAGAGTCCTCTTCCAAAAGAGTGTGTCATTACCATGTGATTTGACATTTTAAAAAGATTTAATATCCAAGTGATGTAAATTCCAATTTCTACATGAAGTACATGAAAAACAAATCTACAAGCTTCCAAACAATTGTCATGGGCATATATTAACCTAAAATTACAGGTCACTAAGTATCATGACAAATCCCCATGATTGGACATCTTAAAAAGATTTAATACTCAAGTGATGTAAATTCCAATTTCTACATGAGGTACAAGAAATGCAATCCTACAAGCTTCCAAACAATTACCATGGGCATATATTAACATAAAATGACAGATTAAGTATCATAACATTGCCCTATGATTTAATATTTTAAAATAATTTAATACCCAAGGGTTGTAAAATCCAATTTCTACATGAGGTACATGAAATATAGTTCTACAAGCTTCCAAATAATTATCATGGGCTTATAATAGCATTGAAGGACAGAAAACCAAGTTCCACAATTTTGCCCTATGAATTGACATTTTTCACAATTAAATTCCCTTAAGCTAGCAAGTACTTAAAATTTCCTACACAAGGAATAATACTTCAATAAATCATAACAAAATTACTATAGTTCATTTTCATCCATATTCAGCCACTGATAGAGTTTCAACACCATACAAGGTCCTATGACCAAGCATTTCATTTTATTAAGGAAAGGGTGGCAATTTCATTTATTAGGAAGAAAAATACTTAATTGAATCTAAAAATTCTCATTAAATTAACTAACTCATCTTATGCCCTTACAAACACACCTACAAAGTTCTGAGCCAAGGTAAGAACATTTGGTCCTATGTCCTTCACAAATCTCACTTTGCACTCTTAAGGCTTTAGGTCACACCACCCTAATGGCTCCAAATGGACCACTAGGGTGTGTCATATGCCTTTGTATATCAATACCTACATAATCATCAAGGTGGAGGAGGCTAACTCACTCAACTCCTCAAAATGGCCTAAGCCATAATTTGACCCTTAAAGGCCCTCCATATGGTTTCCCATTTTCCATAGCAAATCAACTCCAAATGGAGTGAAAATTTAGGCAGACACTACTCATGTACTAAAGAGTATGCCACCAAAATTTGGTGTCATTTGGACATCATATGCTCCAAATATCAACATAATTTAAATAATCTAATTTCCACAAAAACCCTAGGTAAAAGTGCCCATCAAGGGCTGTCCCTTGGGAAGGGGGTGCCCCTTGGGTATACCTACCCATGGTTAAAAGCACAGCCTCAAAGCTTTAAGGGTTTAGTCTAGGTAATTAATTTAGTGGACTGACCTAGTGTATGACCAGTCCTAGTAAAACAGCTCCCTAGGGAGCTGTGGGTCACCAAATGACCTAAAATTAAGCCCTAATGAAAGTCAAGACCAAGGCCTACAACTTTTATGTTGGACACTTTTTCTAATTCATCCACTAAGAGGCCTTAATTAATTGTATAAGTGGACTGATTTATTTAGGCAGAAAATCCATGCATTGAATTAAAGTAATATAAAGAAAATGAGGTTTGCACGAATCTAGAAGCACATCTGACCCTCCCCCTTCATCTTCTTCCTCCAGCCAACGGCTGGGATTTGCCCGTGCTGGGCTACCTTGCTCCTCCCTTTCCCGGCCACCTGGTGGCCACCACGGCCGGCCACCACCTCCACCACCTTCGTGGTGGTCGGGGCTACAACTTGCCGGCGACATGGCGGCCGGAGGAGGTGGTTTCCGGCGAACTAGCATGGCCGAAAATCACCAAAAAACCATGATTTTGAGATTTCGATTCCGACCCAATTGAGCCCGAACCTTCAAATAAAGTAGATAGGAAGCTAGCATAGAGGGAGAGGAGGAGAAACGAACTTTAAAGGGGGCTTGGCGGCGGCGGCGGCGGTTGGCCATGGAAATGCTCCTCTCCGGCGACCTTGACCATTTCCTCCATTCTCCACCAATAGATTCGATCCAAAGGTCGATTTCGACTGCTTGCCAGCTTCTGAAGCTAATGAGATGGTCAAATGGGAGTGGGGAGGAGAGTATAAGGGAGTTTGAACTAAGAGTCCCACGTTTTTGGTGTTTTGGCCAACCAATCACTTGTACACCTGCCCCTCTGCCCTATTCTCAGGTGCCCAGCAATCACCCAAGGCCCTAGGCTAATTGAGATGGAGTGTGGGGGGGGGGGGGCAAAGCTTTATCAATCCTCTTTTTGTCCCCTCTTTCTCTCTCCTCCTTTGCTTTTTAATGAATCATGCACACATGTGACATTTGCCCTTCATAACCAGGTGCCATAGGGTATTAATTTGATGAAGATATTTGGTGGGGTCACTTGGTTTGAGCTTGGTTCACGTGTACGAGGGTTAAGCCACTTATTTTGGGCTATGTTGACCATGATTGACCTAGAGTTGACTTTGGTCAACAAGGTGAGTGGGTTGACCCCACTTGGGGGTCATGGGTCCCTTAACATCACCCAACATTGGTTGGTCCATGGTGGGTCCCCAATTGGTTCAATTTAATCAAAGGGTGTAGATTTGAACAAAATTGGGTAAAGTTTGACTTACCATTGACTTTGGTCAATTTCATGCAATTGGGTCCCATCCAAGTGCAATTCTCAAGGTAATGGTCTTCCTTAGGGGTTAGGGTGGTATGGGGGAGGTCAATTTGGTGAATTGAGGATCAATTGGCCTAAGGGAGTGGTATTGGGCTATGTTGATTTTGTGCCCTTGGTGTGCACTTAGCACACTCCACTTGGTCCAAGGGCCTTAGTGGCCACTCAGCTAACCACCCATGCCCTAATACCAATTAGGGGTCTAGAAGGATTGGGGATGTTACAAATCCCAATAAACAAAAGAAATATTTCGTCCTCAAAATTTAAGTTCGGGTCTACGGGTTGCAAGTACTTATAAGAGTAAAGGATTTCAAAGACGATTAATTTGCACCTGAGGTGATGAGTTCCGGGAAACATTGTTGCATGAATTCCAAGGGCACCCCGTTATGCTCCTCTTGCCCATGATTGAACTATAATAAACGGGCATCAGAATCTCCTTCCACAGAAGAGCTCGGACCTCCGCTATATGAGAACTCAAACTGGAGCAACAGTCCTTACCAAGATTTCCCATTGCTCTTCTACTACTCCTTGCTAAGATTGTCGGCAATATTCCTACTAAGGGTTAATTGAAGGTTTATCCCGCCGTTCAGACCATCGTGCAACTGATCACAAGGCGGGTTCCACTTTGCTCCATCCCGGTAATAAATAGGAAATATACACTACAAAATCAAATCAAGCTAACCAGGTGTGGGTGTTAACAAAATTACTACACCCCCTGGAGGAGGATCTATCTGTAATACATAAGATCCTACAGAATTAATTTAGGCCATCGAGCCGCGCTAGGTGGCACTGAAATCCTTCGAGTTCAACTTAACTTCATGAGGTTATATTCACGAACCATACTTACATAATACTCCGCTCAAAAACCGATTAGCCAGGACGTAACCATTTAACCAACCGTCATTGTCTATGTTGATTCTTCACTATATGATTCACTTACACGTAGGTGTTCAACACCATCTACACCAAGAGACCTTATCCCTTAACATATGAGGTCTCTGCTGATAAACCGTTTCCGACTCCGCGGATACAAGGTCAGGTTTATCAGCTACAATGTAATAAAATAAACTTTGATTACACTTGGGCCAGAGACTCTTATGTCCTACGAATGCTACAAGAGGATAACGCTTCCTTACGTTAAATAAAAGTAAAAATCCTCCATGCTTTTCTTTGAGGAACATGACGTCTGTAGTTCAAAACTGATGTTCGTGAAACGACTCCCATCAACTTTCCATATCCATTTGGTTCATAACTCACGAGGGTAAAACCCTTTTTATCATGACATGCTTTGACACAATTTGATTTCAACATGAAGGGTGTCTCATTAAAACCCATTAATCTTTGAGAAGTTTCACCATTTATATCTGGAGATCAAATATGTCTCCCTTATTCTTGAATCTTTATAAGTGTGATTATAATTTTTGGAGGAATTGCAAGTTCTGGTTCTTAAGGTCGGAGGGTTGTAAGCAAATTATATATCTTCAATATACCATTCGTCAAATTTCACTTTAGATTTCCAATATCGAGTGGGCTAAACTTTCAAAGCCAAGTAGTCTCATCTCACTTAAGCTATAAATTATGAATTAAAGGATTCATCATAACGACCCTCCTCTTAGCCGTGTCGTCCAAAATTACGTTTGATAAATATCATCAAGTAATATTAATAATTTCAGGCGGGATTTGATAGTAACAACAACTATCCATTTGTTGTAACTCTCAAATCTTCAACATTTTAGTACATGATGGTCGTTGTCATTTTTCCCGAGGTCCGAACATAGTAAGATCCTCCACCTTAGCCCTAAACAGTTTTATCATCATATTATAAGATCCAAAGAGTCACCTTCCTAAGCTCTCTTGTTATGCATAAACCAACTCTAAGAGTAAAAAGATCTTAACTAAATTTTTCACCAAGGAGAGGGCTTGAATTTTAATTAAAAATACTATCTGAAAATTACCTTTGAGAGCCCTGAAGTGTAAGAAACTCTAGTTATAATTTTTACTTGCGAAAACTTGATTCCAATCCTCAAAATTTCACGATGTGACACATTTATCCCAAGCTACTAAACCTGGTATTCTTCTTATTTTCAGTACTTGATTAAAACGAGACATTTGATCGGACGTCAATGTTTATCAATTGTTCCGGTAACTCTTCAAATCGATGTCTCGAGGTTAAGAAGGTGTATCTACAACAATACACTTGTAAGTTTGTTACGATAAACTGATTATTTCTTATGGTCATGAGAACTTATAGCCCAGTCTTACTTCCATCCATTCTAAATCTTACTTGGTCTTGCACTGAATTTGCCGTTTATGACATTTTTCCTTGTGACCGGTAAGAGCTGGATGACCAAATGTCCTTATAAAAGACAAGACAACATTGCTTGGATCAGGAAGTTAGAGGAATTCCCTAAGTTCTTAACCTGATTTTCTTGATTTCAAGAGTCTTATGTCCATACACTGGACAACCCTTTACGTATAACCAAGTGATTAACAAGTTGATCACTTTTGTCGACTTAGATTCAGCCTTGGAGCAATAAGATGAGTACACACTCACTCTTGAAGTGTACCATTCACTTAACTTGCCAGTATAACTATAGCGGTCACCACTTGGTATAAACAATCTCTACTATTTAAGGTGAAGTAATTCTCCAAGGGTCTCAAACTTCTAAGGAGGGTTGGTCCACAACCAAAAGTGTATGAATAAGATCTCATCATCACCCGAGTACCATTGAATACTCCAAACCTCGAGCTTACTACGTAAATGTCACAACATTTTCTAAATAAAGTCTAGGGGGCAAACCAAGCCGGTATTTTATTGGCCCAATAAACAAAAGGATAAGCCCCTACCGATTTGGGCTAAGTCTCTTCAATACTTCTACGGTCTGTTCATCTTACATACGTACATAAACTTTAGGGCATATAATCCTTGACTTGGTGTTCCACCCTGAGACATATTGTTATGATAAGACTTAGGCTCCCAATGTTATAAGTTATGCTACCTTTTCCGAGTTCCCTATGTGATTAACTAGGAAAGGTGCCTTATCAAAAAAAAATTTCCACTTCTAATTCGACCTCTTGTATTTTATGGTGGTTGCATCAACGTACTGTAATGGGAAGTATCAAGTTATGGTAAGGGGTTATGCTTATGGGTCTTCTATTAATCTAAAGAAGCCTACAGACACCCGATCTCCTCGAGATGGTCCTACCACTTGGTAGTAAAGCGCAACCTTTACCGTGAAAGTCTCAACGTCAAGACTTATACTAACTTCTTCCCTTAGCTACGTTGGGTATCCTTATCCTTCAACCAAATATAGACCCGAGGTCGCTCTTTAGACTAGGATGCGTCACTAAATTGTCTAAGTAAGTCAGAGTTTGACCTAACTTGCTGCTTAGTGGACTGTTTTATGTGATTTCATACATGGGCACACCACAGCTTCCGCTGCATAATTTGTCCGCAAACTGCACTCGAGCGGGGTGACCCAGTATGTTGTGGGTTGTTCTCTTATGATCGTTCGTTCAGTGATACCATTTGTAAGATCTCTTTTCTCAAGACCCGCTCGGGTACTTGAAAACTTGAACCTCTCCCGCATCGCACGGTTGAGGTGGATCTTCGCCCAGAATCGCTGCCTTGCGGTGTCACCAACACTCGGGTTGGCTAACACCGCTCAGCACCAACTTTGCCGGCTATACGATCATAAGTAAAATATGCCGAAATGAAGTACAGAAATAAAGGCATGTCCACAACCACATCATCATATAAAGATATAATGAAACAGAAAGTCCAAAAAGAGAATTACAAGCAAAGAGGGCTTAAGCCCGATACAAATCCACAATAAGTACTCTCTCTCTCTACAACCATGCGGAAACTACAACAAAACACTCAAATGCGGAAGTCTAACTATCAACCTGTCCGGTGGTAGTATACTGCAACTGCGAGTCAAATCCATCTCCCTTGACCTGCTGCACCCGGGGTAGCTCCATCTCCTCGGACTCCTGCGGTCACACCGACCGTTAGTCATAAAGACTAAGTCGTTTTGTCCTCGCCTCCCTCCACGACTCCTAGGTACCGAGTGAGAGGAAGAAGCGGAGGACAAGCAAGGGGTAAACAATAAGAGTGACGTGGCACTAACTAGCAGTACATAAATATAAACAGTAGAGCTAACAGTAACATAGTATAAGTAAAGAGCATGTAAGTAAGTGCGGTAAATAGTAAACAAGTAGAGGCAATATATAGTGAACAATAAGTAAGTAAAGGCAGTGCAGTAACACAAACTAATCTACCAATCACAGTTTCGTACCTTAACTTATATGAACGCCCATACGACATATAAGTTAAGATGTCCAGGTAACCCATCATATAAAAGAGCCCATACTAATTTATATGATGGGGTATGCAGATGTGAGTTATGTTATGCTATGTTTATGATGTGTATTATGCAGCCATGCAATGCAACTCACCCACACGACTCCATGCGCACAGACCTTTATAGTTCCCAATTTGTTTGAAAGGAAGCCAACCTTTCGGGTACCGACCGTCGTGGCTCACGGTGGCAGTGGATCGGGCACTCCACATCCTAGGCGGGTATGGTCACTACCAAGCCTAGACCTCATGTATGCCTCAACGTTAAGAACACAACAACGGAGCTCCTGCGTACTCTTGCTGGAATCCACCAGACTTTAAGGTCGGGGTGGGTTATTAGGGATTGTCCTCCAGACCGTGTTGAAATTGTTGAAGTGGAAGTTTGGAGGGCCTTTGGACCTGGGCGGTCTGGGAGGAGGTCGGGCGGCCTGGTTTGACCGCACGACTCGGCGGTCTGTCTCTGCGGTCTGGCTTGTCTAGGCCTAGCTGCGGTCCTCTGGTATGGTCGCTGGTTTCTGGTCCAAGGCGGCTGAAGGTGAAGGCCGCGCAGTCTGTCTCTGACCGCGTGCAGGGTTGATCGTCTTCAGGTGTGCGCGGTCTGTGCGTGACCGCGTGGCGTGTTGTCCTCTTCAAGGCTATGGTGGTCTGGTGTGATCGCACAGCTTGATCCAGGTTTTCTCCAGAATGCGGTCTGGTGGCTGACCGGGCTTTCTGGTGGTATTCGCGGACTAAGGGTCTTAGTCGCGCGGTCTCAGTTCACGGTCTCAGGAGAAGGCTGGTATGCGAGCTGGTCGCTGTTCGTGGTCTCAGGTGGAGACCGGCATGTGGACAGGAGTTCGCGGTCTATTAGCGAACTGGCTGTGTTCGCAGTCTCGGGCGAACACAGGGGGGGTGAACAGCTTCGGGCGGTCTGGCGATCTCCCTTGGAGTCGCGATCTGCCGTGAGAGTGGCGGTCTCTCATAGTCGATGTGGAAGCTGGCGAGTTCACCAAGATGAAGCAGGAGTACTATTGTTGATCGCGCGGTGTGACCGGTAAGGTCGTGCGGTCTGGGGGTGGTGATCCTATCTCATAGGGTGGTGACTGGATCAGGTCTCATGCCTATAAATAGGACCCATCGGCAGCAATAATTAACACACACCAAGTGTAAGCTGAACTTTCTTCTTTCCTGCAGTCTGAGATTATCTGACCTCGCGGTCTGCTGATTGAGCTTCTCTTGTGCAGCTTCTGCGGATAGTGCGGGCAGCAGCGATCACCTCTTCCTCTGAAAGTGCTCGGGCGGTCTGCGGCTTGGAGTTGTGGTGCTGGAGTTCAGGAGAATCAGGAGTTCGAAAGGAAGGGTGCGAACTGATCAGCGATCTGGTGTTATTCTGAGGTCGGCTGCGGTCTGCGGGTTGGCGAGTTGCTGAGGTCGCAAGGGGAGACCGCGCGGTCTCGTGTTATCTTGAACTTTGTAATTTTTCTCTTTGGTGTTTGTGCTGGCGAAATCATGTCTCACCAAGCATGCCTTGCCTTGTAATTTGAAGTTGCTTTCAATAAAGATCAGTTGTTTGTCTCCACTTGCTTCTGGTTGATTGGCTTGTAACTCTAAGTTGACTAACTCCTGCTCACTTCATAAAGATTCGGAAAATTTCACATGGTATCAGAGCCAGGTTGGAGTGGTTGAGCAGCGAGTAACTTAGAGTAGCCATCGCCTTTGTGAAGAAGGAACCAGTGGTAGAGCAATGGAAGCGAGGGGTCTTGGAATTGAGATGCTTACATCGACTAACTTCAAGAAGTGGAAGTCGTGTATGCAAATCTATCTTCTAGGTGAGGACCTCTGGGAGGTAGTTGGAGGAGATCAGACGCAGGAAGTTGTCCCGGAGGGGGATAATGGGGCAGAGGTGAGAACTTGGAGGAGGACGAATGCGAAGGCAGAGTTCACTCTGAAGAGGGCAATCTCACCTGATCTGTTTGATCACATTCTGGGATGTGGATCGGCTGCAGAGATCTGGAGAGCCCTGGATGGGTTGTTTAACAAGAAGAATGTAGCAAGACTACAGTTCTTGGAGAATGAGCTGGCAAGGTCGGCTTAGGGAGATCTTTCTATCTCCACTTTCTTTCTGAAGATGAAGAACTTGTGTGCTGAAATCTCAGCATTGGATCATGATGAGCCTATCTCTGAGGCGAAGCTGAAGAGGCACATCATCCGCGGCTTGCGGAAAGAATATGTTGCCTTTGTGACGTCGGTACAGGGATGGGCAAATCAACCGTCTCTGTTGGAGCTGGAGAACTTGCTTGCATTGCAAGAAAGTTTGGCAAGGCAGATGGCGGGGATGTCGGTGGCTGGGGGAGATGGCGAAGTGCTCTTCTCAGGGAAGAAGAAGAAGTGGGATAAGAAGAAGAAGACCGCTGGAGGAGGCTATGGGCCTTCAACTTCTGGGCAGCAAGAAAGGGGGTATGCTCCCAAGGCTGACGGGAAGAAGAAGGGGGAAGGTCCGAAATGCTTCAAGTGTGGCAAGTATGGCCACATCAAGAAGGATTGCAAGATGGTCACCCAAGCTGGGCATACTGCGGAAAAGGAGGAAGCTGAGGCCAGGCACTTTGAAGGAGGTTGGGGAGGAGCCTTCTCGGCTTCTGTTGGATCTTCTGCTCCTATCAATTATCTGGAAGACTGGATCGTGGACTCGGGGTGTGGTCATCACCTCACCGGAGATGGGACCAAGCTTTCTTCTGCACAGCCCTATACAGGTAACAATGCAATCATTACTGCTGATAATACTGTGCATCCAGTAGAGAAGGTGGGGTTTTTTTCCTTGGGCAGTGATAGAGGGCCACTTACTTTGAAGAGTGTCTATCACGTGCCTGGTATGAGGAAAAACCTCTTCTCCGTGACCAACACTGTAGACGCTGGGTATCACGTTCTGTTCGGCCCAACAGAAGTGAAGTTTCTATGCAATTTTGAGGCTGTAAAGGCGGAGGTCGTCCATGTCGGGAGACGGGCAAAGGACTTGTTTGTTTTATCAACAAGTTCCTACGTCGACAAGATGAAGACGAATGATGGTGCCGTTATATGGCATGAGAGGTTGGGGCACGTAGGGATGGACAAGCTGAAAGCTATGACGGTGAGAGGTCTGGTCAAGGGCCTGCCAAGTCTATCTTCCTACGGTGAAGGTCATGTTTGCGCGAGATGTCAGTTCTGCAAGTCTCATCGACTTCCGTTTGACAAGTCGCAGACAAGGAGTAGTGTGCCGTTGGAGTGCATCCACGGTGACTTGATGGGACCAACTGCTACCCCAAGCCTCGGAGGCAGCAGATATATACTGGTGTTGATCGATGATTACACCAAATATGTCTGGGTATATTTCCTGAAGGAGAAGGAGGAGGCGTTTGCCAAGTTTGTGGAGTTCAAGGAGTTCGTGGAGGGTCGGTTAAGACTGCGGGTGAAGAAGCTGAGGACTGACAATGGAGGGGAGTTCACCTCCAGTGAGTTCTCTACCTTTTGCAGGAAGGCAGGCATCCAGAGAGAGCTCACTTGTGCACATACTCCACAGCAGAATGGGGTTGCAGAGCGGAAGATCCATCATCTGACGGAGACCTGCAAGTGTTGGCTGCATGTCAAGAGTATCTCAAAGTCCTTCTGGGCAAAGGGAATGTCTTGTGCTGCCTACGTCATCAACAGGATGCCGTTAAGTCCCATCAACATGTTGACTCCGCATGAGATGATGTTCAAGGAGAAGCCCAAGCGTGGCACACCTTAGGGTGTTTGGATCCACCTGCTATGTGCATGTTCCAGATGCTCTTCGAACGAAGCTAGATGCAAAAGCAAGGAAGCTAGTCTTCGTGGGATACGATGAGCGGAAGAAAGGATGGAAGTGCATGGACCCGGAGATGCGGAGATTTGTGGTATCTTGCGACGTCGTGTTCGATGAGGTGACATCTTACAAGGGGTCTTCTGATGTGGATCTACCAGAGAGCAGGGTGGAGGTGCCAGAGAAAGCTGTGGAGGATCTTCAGGTGGAGCTACCCGTGTCACCAGGTGGTCCATCTCCTTCTAGTTCCGAGACGGGGGCTTCTGGTTCAGGGAGCAGGGGGAGCGATGCTCCTAGCACGTATGGAAGGGGAGCTAGGAAAGAAGCAGCTGAAGATAATGCGGTTCAGGGGAAGGAGCTGAGGAGGTCGAAGCGAGCGATCATTGCCCATGATCGCTATACAGGAGGAAACGCAGTGAGCTTTGTCTCATATTTATTTTGCTGGTCCCTTGGATGAGAGGGAGCCGTCTAGCTTTGAGAAGGCCAGAGGTGTGAAGGAGTGGGACATTGCAATGCAAGAAGAGATGGCAGCTCTTGAGAAGAATGAGACCTGGTCTCTTATGCCCAAGCCCAAGGGCACCACTCCTGTTACATGCAAGTGGGTCTACAAGCTTAAGAAGAAGGCTGACGGCAGCATCGAGCGGTACAAGGCTCGTCTTGTAGCTCGGGGGTTCTCGCAGCAATACGGTGAAGACTACGAGCAGACATTCAGCCCGGTGGCAAAAATGACTTCAGTTCGGTTCATCATTTCCTTGGCGGCGTTCAGTGGATGGGAGATTTGGCAGCTTGACGTCAAGAACGCTTTCTTGTACGGCGAGATTGATAAGGATATCTTCATGGTCCAGCCACCAGGCTTTGTGTCTGAATATTTTCCTGAGCATGTCTGCAAGTTGAAGAAGGCCCTGTATGGGTTGAAGCAAGCGCCAAGGGCGTGGTACGGGAAGATCGCAGAATACCTCCTATTCTGTGGATTTGGTGCTTCAGACTCAGACTCAAGCTTGTTCGTCAAGAAGAGCGGGGAGCTTCAAGTCATCGTGCTGTTATACGTCGACGATATGATTGTGACGGGGAACTCGAAGGAGGAGGTAGCGCAGCTTCGGGTCGAGCTGTCCATCAGGTTCGACATGAAGGACTTAGGTGAAATCCACCATTTCCTTGGACTCGAGGTGCAGAGGAAGGAAGGTGGAGTGCTGGTGACCCAGGCCAGATATGCGGAGCGGATCGTGGATCGATTTGGCATGAAGGAAGGGAAATGCACTTCCACACCCATGGAGAAGGCCACAAAACTTCGCAAGGATGAGGGGAGGATTCTGCAAGATCCGTTGGTGTTCTGAGCTCTGGTTGGGAGCTTGATCTATCTGACGATCACGAGGCCGGATATTGCATTTGCAGTTGGCAGAGTGAGTCGATATATGGCGGAGCCACGGGTACCTCATCTGCTAGCAGCCAAGAACATTCTGAAGTATGTCAAGGCGACCTCGGACATGGGTCTCCTATACAGGAGGGATGCGGGCTTCGAGGTGCACGGATACATGGATGCTGACTACGGGGGAGATTCGGATGATCGGAAGTCGACGTCTGGATTCGTCTTCATGGCAGGCCCTACAGCTATATCATGGTGCAGCAAGAAGCAGGATTTCGTATCGGTCTCCACCACAGAAGCGGAATACAAGGCTTCGGCTTTGGCAGCTCAGGAAGCCATCTGGCTTAGGAGGTTGGTGGGAGACGTCCACAAGGAGGTTCGGGAGCCGACTCTGCTACGCGGTGACAACGAGAGTGCTCTCAAACTAGTTACCAATCCAGTTTGTCATGCGAGGACCAAGCATATCGAGATCGAGCATCACTTCATACGGGAGAAGGTGCTGGAGGGATCTCTTTCGGTCGGGCACGTGCGGAGTGCGGACAACGTGGCGGACATCTTCACAAAGGCGCTGGCAAAGGGGTCGTTCACACGGCTAAGGAGCTTACTAGGGCTAGTTTCAACTCCCCACTTCAAGGGGGAGTGTTGAAATTGTTGAAGTGGAAGTTTGGAGGGCCTTTGGACCTGGGCGGTCTGGGAGGAGGTCGGGCGGTCTGGTGTGACCGCATGACTCGGCGGTCTGTCTCTGCGGTCTGGCTTGTCTAAGCCTAGCTGCAGTCCTCTGGTATGGCCGCTGGTTTCTGGTCCAAGGCGGCTGAAGGTGAAGGCCGCGCGGTCTGTCTCTGACCGCGTTGAGGGTTGATCGTCTTCAGGTGTGCGCGGTCTGTGCGTGACCGCGTGGCGTGTTGTCATCTTCAAGGCTATGTCTGTCTGGTGTGACCGCACAGCTTGATCCAGGTTTTCTCCAGAATGCGGTCTGGTGGCTGACCGGGCTTTCTGGTGGTATTCGCGGACTAAGGGTCTTAGTCGCGCGGTCTCAGTTCGCGGTCTCAGGAGGAGGCTGGTATGCGGGCTGGTCGCTGTTCGTGGTCTCAGGTGGAGACCGGCATGCGGACAGGAGTTCGCGGTCTATTAGCGAACTGGCTGTGTTCGCGGTCTCGGGCGAACACAGGGGGTGAACAGCATCGGGCGGTCTGGCGATCTCCCTTGGAGTCGCGATCTGTTGTGAGAGTGGCGGTCTCTCATAGTCGATGTGGAAGCTGGCGAGTTCACCAAGATGAAGCAGGAGTACTATTGCTGATCGCGCGGTGTGACCGGTAAGGTCGTGCGGTCTGGGGGGGTGGTGATCCTATCTCATAGGGTGGTGACTGGATCAGGTCTCATGCCTATAAATAGGACCCATCGGCAACAATAATTAACACACACCAAGTGTAAGCTGAACTTTCTTCTTTCCTGCGGTCTGAGATTATCTGACCGGGCGGTCTGCTGATTGAACTTCTCTTGTGCAGCTTCTGCGGATAGTGCGGGCAGCAGCGATCACCTCTTCCTCTGAAAGTGTTCGGGCGGTCTGTGGCTTGGAGTTGTGGTGCTGGAGTTCAGGAGAATCAGGAGTTCGAAAGGAAGGGTGCGAACTGATCAGCGGTCTGGTGTTGTTCTGAGGTCGGCTGCGGTCTGCGGGTTGGCGAGTTGCTGAGGTCGCAAGGGGAGACCGCGCGGTCTCGTGTTATCTTCAACTTTGTAATTTTTCTCTTTGGTGTTTGTGCTGGCGAAATCATGTCTCGACAAGCATGTCTTGCCTTGTAATTTGAAGTTGCTTTCAATAAAGATCAGTTGTTTGTCTCCACTTGCTTCTGGTTGATTGGCTTGTAACTCTAAGTTGACTAACTCCTGCTCACTTCATAAAGATTCGGAAAATTTCACAGACCGCGGTACTCAAACTTACCGGCCCTCTAAACCTCACCCTCACCTGAGTCAACGTACTACCGTCGGTGACACGACTGGCCTAGTACCGAAGACTCGCCACTATTTGTATAAGAAACAGGTGTTAACAAGTCCACCCGAGCTTTCGGCTCAGGGACTAACACACAAGCTGATCCAACCCATCTCCTTCCCGGAGGAGACTCATACTAGTTTGCAGACCTACTTAGGCTACTCTTGCCTACAATTAGTTAGGGTTATATTTAGGGTGAATCTTGGACTTCCCGCGGTGTACTCCGTAAGGGGCCCCTAACGGTACTACGGATCAATGGGCTCAACACCACTATCCTCCTCAAGACAATTACTTTAGTTGGTGATTAATGTTTGGTTCACCCCTCATCATTTCATATAGTTAAAGTGACTTAGCTCATCTCCCGTTCCACCCAATCGAGATGGACGCGGCTCCCCACCTCATACTCTAACCCTAGCTCAACCTCACAACCAACCCTAGGATTGGCCCTCCTTGAATCATGGTGTGGTATATCTCAATTACTGATTGGGTATAACTTCTAATCACTACTTAGGGGTCTGAATTTGTCTAAAACTCAAAATTCTGTTTTTACTAAATGCAGACCACTAAGTTGAACTATCCATCAACCCCATAAGGGAATCCTTCTAAAACCTCATCACCAGGGTCTGGTATAATTATCCTAGGCTCCCACTGACCTTAATAAGGTGTGTTCTAATTTCCATAATTTTCCATATTAATTTGGTATTTATTATAATTTAAAGTAGTTAAGGTTTTAAGTCAAATTGCACATGAACTACCCTCAAAATGATTCCTCATGCTACATTAAAACTATCAGTAAGGTAATATCCCATATCAAGTTGGTTCACTGAGTTCCATGACCCTAGGGTGTGATTTGGCCTACTAAATCATCATAGTTGTATAATTACTAAAATACCACTATAATTAGGAAAAATAGTATTTTACTTCTGAAAATTCTCCAAAACTTACCAAGTGTCCAAATGGGGTCCTAGAGTCCTCTGCCAAAAGAGTGTGTCATTACCATGTGATTTGACATTTTAAAAAGATTTAATATCCAAGTGATGTAAATTCCAATTTCTACATGAAGTACATGAAAAACAAATCTACAAGCTTCCAAACAATTGTCATGGGCATATATTAACCTAAAATTACAGGTCACTAAGTATCATGACAAAGCCCCATGATTTGACATCTTAAAAAGATTTAATACTCAAGTGATGTAAATTCCAATTTCTACACGAGGTACAAGAAATGCAATCCTACAAGCTTCCAAACAATTACCATGGGCATATATTAACATAAAATGACAGATTTTTAAGTATCATAACATTGCCCTATGATTTGATATTTTAAAATAATTTAATACCCAAGGGTTGTAAAATCCAATTTCTACATGAGGTACATGAAATATAATTCTACAAGCTTCCAAATAATTATCATGGGCTTATAATAGCATTGAAGGACAGAAAACCAAGTTCCACAATTTTGCCCTATGAATTGACATTTTTCACAATTAAATTCTCTTAAGCTAGCAAGTACTTAAAATTTCCTACACAAGGAATAATACTTCAATAAATCATAACAAAATTACTATAGTTCATTTTCATCCATATTCAGCCACTGATAGCGTTTCAACACCATACAAGGTCCTATGACCAAGCATTTCATTTTATTAAGGAAAGGGTGGCAATTTCATTTATTAGGAAGAAAAATACTTAATTGAATCTAAAAATTCTCATTAAATTAACTAAGTCATCTTATGCCCTTACAAACACACCTACAAAGTTCTGAGCCAAGGTAAGAACATTTGGTCCTATGTCCTTCACAAATCTCACTTTGCACTCTTAAGGCTTTAGGTCACACCACCCTAATGGCTCCAAATGGACCACTAGGGTGTGTCACATGCCTTTGTATATCAATACCTACATAATCATCAAGGTGGAGGAGGCTAACTCACTCAACTCCTCAAAATGGCCTAAGCCATAATTTGACCCTTAAAGGCCCTCCATATGGTTTCCCATTTTCCATAGCAAATCAACTCCAAATGGAGTGAAAATTTAGGCAGACACTACTCATGTACTAAAGAGTATGCCACCAAAATTTGGTGTCACTTGGACATTATATGCTCCAAAATTCAACATAATTTAAATAATCTAATTTCCACAAAAACCCAAGGTAAAAGTGCTCATCAAGGGCTGTCCCTTGGGCAGGGGTGCCTCTAGAGTATACCTACCCATGGTTAAAAGCACAGCCTCAAAGCTTTAGGAGTTTAGTCTAGGTAATTAATTTAGTGGACTGACCTAGTGTAGGACCAGTCCTAGTAAAACAGCTCCCTAGGAAGCTGTGGGTCACCAAATGACCTAAACTTAAGCCCTAATGAAAGTCAAGACCAAGGCCTACAACTTTCATGTTGGACACTTTTTCTAATTCAGCCACTAAGAGGCCTTAATTAATTGTAGAAGTGGACTGATTTATTTAGGCAGAAAATCCATGCATTGAATTAAATTAATATAAAGAAAATGAGGTTTGCACGAATCTAGAAGCACATCCGACCCTCCCCCTTCATATTCTTCCTCCAGCCAACGGCTGGGATTTGCCCGTGCTAGGCCACCTTGCTCCTCCCTTTCCTGGCCACCTGGTGGCCACCACGGCCGGCCACCACCTCCACCACCTTCGTGGTGGTCGGGGCTACAACTTCCCGGCGACATGGCGGCCGGGGGAGGTGTTTTTCGGCGAACTAGCATGGTCGAAAATCACCAAAAAACCATGATTTTGAGATTTCGATTCTGACCCAATTGAGCCCGAACCTTCAAATAAAGTAGATAGGAAGCTAGCATAGAGGGAGAGGAGGAGAAACGAACCTTAAAGGGGGCTTGGCGGCGGCGGCGGCGGCGGTTGGCCATGGAAATGCTCCTCTCCGGCGACCTTGACCATTTACTCCATTTTACACCAAAAGCTTCGATCCAAAGGTCGATTTCGACTGCTTGCCAGCTTCTGAAGCTAATGAGATGGTCAAATGGGAGTGGGGAGGAGAGTATAAGGGAGTTTGAACTAAAGGCCCACGTTTTTGGTGTTTTGGCCAACCAATCAGCTGTACACCTGCCCCTCTGCCCTATTCTCAGGTGCCCAGCAATCACCCAAGGCCCTAGGCTGATTGAGATGGAGTGTGGGGGGGGGGGGGGCAAAGCTTTATCAATCCTCTTTTTGTCCCCTCTTTCTCTCTCCTCCTTTGCTTTTTAATGAATCATGCACACATGTGACATTTGAGGTAATGGTCTTCCTTAGGGGTTAGGGTGGTATGGGGGAGGTCAATTTGGTGAATTGAGGATCAATTGGCCTAAGGGAGTGGTATTGGGCTATGTTGATTTTGTGCCCTTGGTGTGCACTTAGCACACTCCACTTGGTCCAAGGGCCTTAGTGGCTACTCAACACACCACCCATGCCCTAATACCAATTAGGGGTCTAGAAGGATTGGGTATGTTACAGGTCTTACAAGCCGTCACCTTCAGATTGAATTTTGGATGAAGAGAACGAAGAATCTTTCTGATCAAGTCGTCGTTGCAGGTTTTTCCAAGAGCTTTTGAGACATTGATGATCTTGGTGAAGCGCGTGTACATTGCATCAATATCTTCTCTTCCATCCATCAGGAACATCTCCAACTACAAATGTAGGAGGAGAGTATTCATCTTCTACCATATTCCACACATCAATATCTAAGGTCATAAGAAAACATCTCATCCTATTTTTCCAATAATTATAATCTGACCTAGTAAATAGTGGAGGTCTACTAATTCTCTAACCCTCGGAAAAAGCGAGATCATAACACGCCATTATTCCTGGTTTTTAAACCGATTTGGAATATCCTAGCTCTGATACCACTTGTTGGATCGATAGGCGCCCTTAGAGGGGGGGGGGTGAATAAGGGAATAAATTTCTTTTTATAAGATTAAGCAATTTACTAAATTATTTTAAAGTAAACGAGAGCGAAATAACAATTTAGGTAAAAGAAGAAAATAATGTAATTTGCGATTTTAGAATTTTAGCCAAATGAAGGAAATCAAGTAAACACAAATAATAGAGACATGATTGTATTAGATAAAAAAGTGTTTACATACATTTGATTTCAATATCACTAGAAATCGGAGGCGTACAAATACAATTACTTTTTCCTTTTCTATACCGACTCGTATCCCCATGAACCGGTGGCTTTAGCCAATCCTTCACCGGATATGGCCTCAAGCCGCTCTAGCCAATCCTTCCCCGGATATGGCCTCAAGCACCCCCTAGATCTAATCACCTAGACCTAGTCGCCAACACACATGGCGAATTCCCCCTAAGCCGCGCAAGGACCTAGTCGCCAACACAAGACGATTTATTTACAAAGATTCAAAATAGTGAAATAACACAAATGAAAACTCTCTCTATGAGATTTAATGAAATTGGCCATGAAGGATCGTTGTAGCATAAGCGAGATTGATGCGACCGTTCTTCGGATGCAACGTGATGGCTTCCTTCTCCAAAAATCTTCTTTAGCTTTGAGTGGGAGATGACTTTTCGGCAGAGTAACATCTCTTGAAATTTAGCACAAGAATTCTCTCTGGGATGTGTAGCCAAAACGAGAGAGAAAGCTTCATTTTATAGAACTTGGAGTTAGCGCCTGCGGTAGTGGTCGTGTAGAGGAGGTTACGAAATCGTTACGGCGTGGCGTTATGGCACGAGCTGGAGCTAGCGCTAGGCGGTAGCGCTAGTGCATGCGGTAGCGCTAACGCCCGTGGTATCCATAGTGCTGGCGGTAGTGCTCCATTCAGATAATTTGATTCCAAGCTGCTTTCTACCTGTGGAGTATTGCACCTATAGTTTCTGCACATATAAACACACGACAAGCAAGATCAAATACAATATGAGATTTGTTATTCTCAAATAAAGGGATGTGACACACATGTCCAACACCCGTCACATGACCGTGCGGAGTCACACCAACGTGCGACGCGCATGACCCTCACACGCGTCTGTGCCTTCTTTTCTGCCTTGTCTCCGCAATCACCACAGGATTCCTCCGCATTCACCACCTCCGTCGTTGTCGTCCCCGGTCCTGCCTATGGGTGCAAATGTGTTGAGCTTGGCAAACTTTCTAAGCTCGAGCTCGAGATAATCATGTCGAGCTCGAGCTCGTTTTGCCCAGCTCGAACTTGAGCTCTAGGCCTACTTATTGAGCTCGAGTTTCGAGCTCACGAGCTCAAGCTGCTCACGAGCTTTTCAGTTCATAAGCCTTATTTTCTTTATATTTTTATAATTTCCTTAAAAAAATACAAAAGTAAAAAACCTCGTGAGCTTACGAACAACAATAAGTGAGCTCGAGCTCGAGCTCCATAGACTCGAGCTCGAGTCTAGCTTTTTTTTATCTGGATCATTGAGCTACTCAACTTGCACCCCTAGTCCTGCCCAAACTGCTAGGGGGCAAGATCGTCATATTCGCAAAAATGGCAATCCGAGTGCCCCCGATCAGGAGTTTTTATTATCCTGTCTGATGGTTATGACAGTGCAATTACCAAGACGCCCCTCTTGAAGGCTATGAAAAGGGCCCTGGACCCTTATTTGATGACACATGACATTATGCACCAGAGAGAGCTCCAGAATCTTCCCTCGAAGATCTTCTTTGGAATTCGTAATCCCTTGGAAGACAGCTCAAAGATCTTCTTCGACCTTCGATGATCCCTTCAAGGGCGACTTAAAGATCTCTTCCAACTTACTACTATGAGTCCAGAACTCCCGTTGTTGCGTTCATCATTCCAGACTGTTTCAGAGAGTGCTCATCTCCGCTACGCTTCTAGCAATTTTGGTGATCTCAATCTCATTAATGATTGATGATATGCCACTCTTGAGAAATATCTATTTGTAACACTCTAAAAGACAGTGGATATTTGTTTGCACCGATTCGGTCCCGTGATTATTTTCCTTTTTCGGGTTTTTCCTATGTCAAACGTATTGTTGTCAACTGTTGATTCTTTATGTGACTGTTTGCACGTTGGGCTTACTCTTGAGCTAAGACGAATCAGTTCGACTGGACCGTAAGAGCGTCGCAACAACATCTCTACCAAAAATAGATATTCGGAAATATTATCCCGGGTAAGGTTTTATGAAAAATCTGAGTTTAAATTTGAACCTGAACCGTAACAAAATATAATGGATACATTTCTTGCATATTTAAATGTTTTGCCTGTGACCGCCGGCGTGAGAATCACCGCTCGGCAAGGGCATCAAGACAGCGGCCAGCCGGAAGCAAAGTGCAAAGCCACCCACGATCCGCCACTTTTAGCCGGTCACACCTCAAGCGACCATCTCATAAGTTTCAGGCAATATCCTACGTGTCGTATAGCAAAAGAATGGGTGTAAGCGTCAGGTGTGAGAGTTGCATTAACTATCAAGCTTCAGTTGCACGGTTCAACGGATAGCTGAGCTGAAGAAGATGGCATAAAAGATGGCAACGGACTGTCAGTCGGACTGTAGAGCCTTGATGTCACCCCCATCCGTTCGAAAACCTAAACAAGGTTCCAGGTTGAGGGTGAGGAAGAAAGGAAACAGGAGATCGGAGGAATTTTGAAGATCGAGTTCTCTTCTCATCTCGATCGTCCTCTTCCGATCCCTAGAGAGGTAAGATTTGAACAAGTGAAAATCCCCAAATTCCAATTACTTTAATGCGTTCACGGTAGATTCGTTTGCTTCGTGAGGGAGTAAGCGCGGGCGGCGGCTGAACGAGGCATGGCGTTTTGGGATGGTTCTTTCCTCACCAGTGAGCTCTCGCATCGGACCTCCATCTTCGGCCTCCGGCTCTGGGTATTGATCGCGATCTGCGTCGGCGTCGCCATCGTCGCCATCCTCTTCCTCCTCTCCCTCTGTCTCACCTGCCGCCGCCGCCGACCACTCCCCACCTCTCACAAGCTCCTCAAACACTGCCTTCATGATGCTACCCCTCCCATCTCCAAAGAAATCATCGAGATCCTCCGCCTACATTCTCCTCCTCGGGCGCAGAATGCGGCCGTCACTCCCTTTACTGGGATTCAGGTGGACATCGGCAAGCAGGACCATCGCGTCGTGGTCTCCAACCACCAGCGCCAGACCCCGGTGGCTTCGTCGTCAGCAAGCGGTGAAAGCCGTAGCACTGCGGCTGATGTCAACATCTCGCCCAAACAGATCGGGGGGCTTCCGGAAGCTTCCCATCTGGGTTGGGGCCACTGGTACACTCTGCGGGAGCTGGAGGAAGCCACCGGCGGCTTCGTTGATGAGAACGTCGTAGGGGAAGGTGGGTACGGCATCGTTTACCGCGGGGTCTTATCCGACAACACAACAGTCGCCATTAAGAACCTTCTGAACAACAGGTTAATGATTTCGAATTACACAGTACTTCTTCCTTGACTTTCCCCGGATACGAAAAACTACGCTGTAATATCTATAAATCTATCTCTTTTCTTCGGCAGGGGGCAAGCTGAAAAGGAATTCAGAGTGGAGGTTGAAGCAATTGGGCGCGTTAGGCATAAGAATTTGGTCAGATTGCTTGGTTTTTGCGTTGAAGGAGCTTATAGGTGATAAAAATTCCTCGTATTCTTATCACATTTGAAGTATATTATGCTTGAGATGGATTGGCTTTGAAATTTTCTTTGGTTTTCGTAAATCTGTTGGTGCATTTCTGTAGAATGCTAGTGTATGAGTATGTAGACAACGGTAATTTGGATCAGTGGCTTCATGGAGATATGGGGAATGCCAGTCCATTAACTTGGGAAATTAGGATGAACATAATTCTTGGAACTGCCAAAGGGTACGAAGTTACTCTCTTTCCTTCTTCATTATTATACCACATTATTTTGTAGTGTTCATAAAACTTGCATATGGCATTTTTTGGTCAAATTGGATCATAATATACATATATATATACTAAAAATTTTAATGACAACATCACACGAAATCATTAATTAACATTTTACTTAAAATGATCTATTGTGCTTAGTTGATTTGGGAATTGTTGTAAATTAAAGATGTTAAGGTGAATTTTTCTCATCATCTAAGTTATTAAAGGCGCAAGGCGCACCGAAGCGCAAAGGGGCCCTGGAGCCTAGGCGCAAGACGCAGACGCGCGCCTGAGGCATGTGAGGTGCACAAATGGGGAAAACATAAAATCAGTGAATTGGGCGCCCAATTCATGGAAAATCAGCGAATGGGGCGCCCAATTAGCTGAATTTGTCCACCAATTCGCTGAATTTCTGAGAATTGGGCCCCCAATTCGGTGAATTTCAGCGAATTGGGCGCCCAATTTGCTGAATTTCTGCGAATTGGGCCCCCAATTTCTGCGAATTAGGCACCCAATTCGTGGAAATCGCTGAAATTCAGCGAATTGGGCGCCCAAATCGCTGAATTTCAGCGAATTGGGCGCCCAAATCGCTGAAATTCAGCGAATTGGGCGCCCAAATCGCTGAATTTCAGCGAATTTGGCGCCCAAATCGCTGAATTTCTGCGAATTGGGCGCCCAATTCGCTGAATTTCAGCATTTGGGCGCCTAGGTGCGCCTGAGGCGCGCCTTGTGTGCGCCTTGGCGCGCCTAGGCGCGCCTCAGGCACATCGCCCGCCTAGGCCTTGCTGGGGCGATTTTGATGATATCACCTTTGAATGCAAGATCATAACTGCCCGTTCTCATTAACATCATTAAAGCTAGTGCGCATGATTGTGACAACTTTTGAGATCGATAGATCATCGATTGCATGCATCAAAAATTTCACAATGAATAGCTCCAATTGTTTTGTAAGATAATGTTATTTCTAGATGTACGGGCTTTCAAATTATTCGCAACCAAAGACGCCTCATTTGGTTGTTGATTATGGCTCCATTTGGCATGACGGTAACGGTCTTGAATGCGGTGGTTATGAACTGTCGTTCGTGAGCGCCCGACCTCACCTAAGGAACTTAATTCATTGTTCTGTTCAAAACTAGTTTTCTTTTCTTGGTGGCGGTCATATTGGTTGTCATTCCAAACATACATTTTATGACGGTGGCGTTTTTTGTCCAAACTCACCGGAGCAAAAACGCCGCTCCAACAAAGCCTATATCTTTTATGTATTATACTATTTTGGTTGGTGAAATACATGCGTGCAGTTAGACTTTTATGTGGGCTTCTACGTGTTGTCCAACCATCCATGTTTTTTTCATATGCTTGATGAATTATATTATGTCATCACGAATGAAACCAATCCCTATATAATTATCATATTGTACATCACAATCAATGACTTTTATCTTGATTTTAAATTACAAAAATCTCCCCGGAAGTTTACATTTCATACACATCGTTTAATATACAGATGTATCATCATGGACCCATTTGAAAGTCTCTTGCCTTGAAATCACGATTCAGATTCACCCATTAAAATATTGTTGATGTGCTCGATTGATGATTAAACAGCCTCTAAGTGTTGAATTTATTTCATGGCATTAAAATCCATTACATTGCTCTTATGAACATACGGGTTAGCTCATTATCCCTTCCTCGAATTATTGGGCCACAACCTATGACATTTTTTTCGTAATAGCTGAAGTAAAATAACGGTCGAATTTTCCATTCACAGCTTAGCATACCTGCACGAGGGTCTCGAACCAAAAGTCGTTCACCGTGATGTGAAATCTAGTAACATATTGCTCGACAAGCAATGGAACTCCAAAGTGTCGGACTTTGGGCTTGCCAAGCTCTTGTGCTCTGAGAGGAGTTACGTGACGACACGTGTCATGGGAACATTTGGGTCAGTCCAAATTCCGTATAGCACTAATCACATACCTTGCCCTTGTTACTATCCAAATTTATTTTCCTTTATCACAGATATGTGGCACCCGAGTATGCGAGTACGGGCATGTTGAATGAGCGAAGTGATGTCTACAGCTTCGGGGTCCTAATCATGGAGATCATATCGGGGAGAACCCCTGTGGATTACTCAAGACCTCCTGGGGAGGTAGGTGCAATAAAAATTCATATTTTACTTGAAAATAAGAGATCAAATAGAAATTCTATAAACTTGCTATATTTTACAGATTTTAATTTGCTTGATGGTTTTCGTGAATTAGGATTGCTTTACTATCTTAGTTCTATGGTCATCAGGTGAATTTAATTGAGTGGTTGAAAAATTTGGTCGGAGAACGGAGATCCGAGGATGTCGTGGATCCTAAGATTTTGGAGAAGCCGTCCTCCAAGTCATTGAAGCGGGCGCTTCTGGTGGCGCTTCGTTGTGTCGATCCTGATGCGCTAAAACGACCGAGAATGGGCCATGTCATTCACATGCTCGAAATGGAAGATTTGATATTCCGAGAGGTACGTTCTTCCTTACGATGGAGTGGGTTTTAAGCTGCGTCTGGCTTATCCTGGAGGTCCCGGGCCCGACCCTTGAAACCAGTCCCGCTCCTTTTTACTCGCTCCTTATCCATTAATCGTTCACAGGATCGGAAACATTGGCGGGAAGCATCTAATCAGCCGTATGACCATCAAAATAGGAACGGGGGCGGAGGTTTGAGTAATCAAGCTAGGTGGAACTGACAGATCAATTATCAGGTTAGGTACATTTTTGTTTTGTTATGTAAGGACAGATCCAAATTTCCTCAATTGCTGGCTGTTCTTTCAGTTGTTTTCCTCCAAGCAGGAATCCATTAGAGCATTTGTATCTTTTGTTTGTGCTGTAACATAGTGAACATTTGATCATTTTCATTATTTGGTAAAATCTTCTGGGGCAGCAGACAGCACCTTGATCTTACAGGTCTTAAATTATGATCGTTTATGTGGCTGTTATGTTATTGTATATTTATATGGGATGAAGATATTAGTTTTTTATCTTATGGGCAACTGGCTAATTTTATATTGAGTATTCTTGCTTGTATCTGTAGTCTGATTATGTTTTTTTTAGTACATTGATTATTCTAAGTTGTTAGTTTTGTAATTTCATTATTGCCCAAGAATCAAATTTTCAGAGGCATATATGCATCTGTCTCTTCACAAATTATTAATTATTTTGCAAGAATCAATTTCTCAGGGGGCATGTGTGGTTTCTTTGATTATTGCATGCGCAGCCGTCAGCAAAACATTGTTAATAAAAGTGATAAATTCTGCTAATTTGCGATTCGTAATAACTCAAATTGAAAAGGATTTGCTTATAAATTTTTGATTTTATGAATATGTCAATTGTAACATAATTTTGAAAATACAATACCAATCTTTGTATCAAATATTATTTTTTCATGCCGATAAAAAGTGTACACACAAAAGTCAAGAGCCTTGCGTTACCTTGCGCGCGCACACACACATATCAGGAAGTGGGGCTGAATATAGCTTGATCTTTACCTAAGCAAAGGGCTATGGAACAAATAAAAATATTGAAACAAAGTAAAGCTTTAAGAACAAATAAAAATAAATACAAAGAGTTGAAATTACCTAAAATGATACCTGCTTCCTTTCTTATTGTAGAAAGAGAATCATATTTCGTCCTCTTCCTTAGAGGAGTCAAGCATGTGTTTAGGAAAATCTTCACAAACAGGGCAAGTTCATAAACAACAGAAATCAAGCACAATATGTGGGAACATTAATGAGGGTGGGTGATGTAGGATAGGCTATGGGGTGCGCAAAACCTAGGAGTCTAGTTGGGAATGCAAATGTGACACATTAACCCTAGTTTAAATGCGATGCAACCATCGGCGACAACGATGAATAATTCGAGCAATGAAATTTTCTAACACCACACTAATATTTAAAATTGAAAACAATTAATTAATTCAGTAATTTTATAACGGCTTTACTCCGCTCGGAGGGCCAAAACAAAGCGCACGGTGAATAACTCATGCAAATTAATAGCGTATCGCAAACAATTTTCTACTAGCAAGAATCACAACAACATATATTAATTCACCAATGAAAATGTCAAATCAAATATGCCAATACCATAAGAACTCACAAAAGTAGCGGGCTGAACCAAGACACTGAAGAATTTGGGTCCAGGTGTGTAGATCGACGATCGAAGGTGGAACTAGAGGCGCGACGAGATGACGGCGGCTGTCCTTGGTAGAAGATGGGGGGATCGGGCCGGAAGTGGATAGATCCGACCACTAGGGAATAGATCCGGATGGGGGTGGATCGATCTCGGTTCGACGATCTTGATGACTTCGTCGATCTCCGTTCGACGAACGACTAGATTTCGTCGAGCTCAGTTCGATGAAGAATGGGATAAGTAGAAAATTTAATTTTTAGCAGATTGAATCTCCATCTATCATACCTAGCTGATTTATAAAGAAGATATGTTTCTTTTTCATCCAAGGGTTTGGTGAAAATATCAGCCCTTTGCAAATCAGTAGAAATGAATTGTATGCAAATTTTATTTTTATCCACATTATCTCTGATAAAGTGGTGCCTAATTTTTATGTGTTTAGTCATACTTTGGAGAACTGGATTTTGTGCTATAGATATTGCACTAGTATTGTCACAAAATATAATTGAATTATTTAGATTGATACCATAGTCTAGGAGCTGATTTTGTATCCACAATATCTGTGAGCAACAACTGCCTACAACTATGTATTCAGCTTCAACTATTGATATAGACACAGATGTTTGTTTCTTACAAAACCAAGACACAAGCCTATCACCAAGAAACTGACAAGTTCCTGATGTGCTTTTCCTTTCTACTCTGCATCCAGCATAATCAGAATCTGAGAATCCAGTTAATTCAAATTCTGATGCTGTTGGATACCAGAGTACTAGATTTGGACAACCCTTTATATATCTCAAAATTCTTTTTAATAAAATTAGGTGAGATTCTTTGGGGTTAACTTGGAACCTAGCATAAATACAGGTAGCAAACATTATATCAGACCTACTTGCTGTTAAATAAAGTAATGAGCCAACAATTGCTCTATATACTTTCTGATCAATAGGTTTCCCTGATTCATCATTATCAACAACAACATTTGAGGGCATGGGTGTTTTCATGGTGGAAGCATCAGACATACCAAACCTTTTCACTAATTCCTTAGCATAATTGGATTGTGATATGAATATGCCATTGGGAGTTTGCTTCACTTGAAGACCAAGGAAGTATGATAACTCACCCATACTTCTCATTTCAAATTTTGATTGCATCAGGTTAGAAAACCTTTTGCATAGATTTGAATCAGTAGAGCAGAAAATAATATCATCTACATATATTTGAACTAGTAAAGTTTGATTTTTATGTATCCTGAAAAATAGGGTTTTATCAACTATGCCTCTACAGAAATTGTTCTCCAAAAGAAAATTAGCTAAGGTCTCATACCATGCTCTGGGAGCTTGCTTGAGACCATAAAGAGCTTTATTAAGCTTAAATACATAAGAGGAGTGAGTTGGAGAGATGAAATCTGGTGGTTGTTCCACATAGACTTCTTCTTTGATGTCTCCATTCAAGAATGCACTCTTCACATCCATCTGGTATTCTTTGAATTTCTTGAATGCAGCAAAGGCCAGAAAAATCCCGATAGCTTCAAGTCTTGCAACAGGAGCAAAGGTCTGATCATAGTCAATTCCTTCTTCCTGTGAGTATCCTTGGGCTACCAATTTTGCTTTATTTCTGACTATGTTTCCTTGATCATCTAGCTTGTTCCTAAAGACCCATTTGGTGCCAATGACTGGATGGCCTTTTGGTCTTGGAACCAAATCCCATACCTTGTTCGTTTCAAATTGATTGAGCTCCTCTTGCATTGCAAGAATCCAATTTGGATCTTGTTCTGCATCTTTTATGGATTGAGGTTCAATCTGGGATAGGAAACAAGTGTGCATCTGATTTTGGTGTAGTTGATGCCTTGTTTGAACACCTGCTGAAATACCTCCAATGATTTGGGATATTGGATGATCTGTAACTGTGATGTGATCAACAGTTGGAGTTGGTTCATCAATGGTATCCACTTGGGGAATTTGTTCAGCTGTCACTTAATTTGAGTTGTTAGCAAGATCTGGATTATCTTCCTCTTCACTATCTTCAAGATTTTGAGTTGATGGAAGTGGATAATCTTCTTTCTGTAGATCTAATCCATTAAGCTCTTCACATAGAGCTGGTACCTGCAATGTATGTTTGGTAGAGGTGGTGTTCCTCTCCTCAATTAACATGTTAGTCTCATCAAAAGATACATGCATGGACTCTTCTATCTTAAGAGTAGATTTGTTATAAACTCTGTATGCTTTACTAGAAAGAGAATATCCAAGGAATATGCCTTCAACATCTTTTGCTTCAAACTTCCTTAGATACTTCTTGTCATTGTTATGCACATAGCATTTACAGCCAAATATCTTAAAATAGTTAACCTTAGGCTTTTTATTCTTGAGTAATTCATTGGGAGTTTTACCCTTAAGCTTATGTATCTGGCTTCTGTTCAACACATAATTAGTTGTGTTCACTGCCTCTGCCAAAAAAGAGAGTGACAAGTTTGCATCAGCAAGCAATGTAGTTGCTGATTCAATTAGGGTTCTATTTTTTCCTTTCGGCTACCCCATTTTGTTGAGGAGTTCTAGGAGCAGAGAAATATTGCCTGATCCCTTCTTTTCCACAGAATTCTCTCATCAGAAGAGATTCAAACTCAGTGCCATGATCACTTCTGATCAATGCAACTAGAGTAGAGTACTCAATCTTGATGGACCTGAGAAAGTCTGTCAGAACATTGAAGGTGTCAGACTTGTTCCTAAGAACGAACACCCAAGTGAATCTTGAGAAGTCATCTACAATAACTAAAGAATAATGCTTCCCTCCTAGACTTTGTATTGTAGTAGGTCCAAAAAGGTCCAAGTGCAGTAAGTACAAAATCCTAGGTGAATCACTTTTGGATAAAGATTTAAAACTACTTCTAGCCCGCTTACCTAATTGACAAGCCCTGCAGAGTCCTTCCTTCTTGTATGAACCAAAAGGCAGTCCTCTAACAAGATTGTCCTTAGAAAGCTTAGATATAGTTCTAAGGTTAATATGTCCTAGCCTTTTATGCCATAATTCATTTGTTTTACTTATAGAATTGAATAAGAAAATACCTGAGTTGGCAGAGTCAAAATTGACTAAATAAATATTTCCATGTCTAATACCAGATAATACATTTATGTTTTTATTATTGGTAATAAGACATAAGGAATGGTTAAAGGTTACCTGATAACCTTCATCACATAATTGGCTTATGCTGATGAGGTTGTGCTTCAGACCCTTGACATAAGCTACCTCCTTGAAGGTGACTGCTCCAACTTTGATCTGTCCATAGCCTTTGGTTTATCCATAGTTGGAGTCTCCAAAGATCACTTTGGGTCCAAGCTTTGCCTTATAGTTCCTCAGGTTGGCCTTGTTTCCTGTCATGTGCTTTGAACATCCACTATCCAAATACGATTGTTCTTTTAATTTTGGATAGCCTTGTACCTGCACAACAGAAAAAATAAACTAGTTGTTCTTGACCCAGACTACCTTGGGTCCTTTTGTTTTTCCACAAAATTCCGAAATAAAAGACATTTCAGGCTGATCCTTATAACCTTGTGGATGATATCTCCTTGGAGGACTTATCCATTCAGTGAAAGGATTGAAATTATGTGAAGAATAAAAATTCCTTAGATTTTCTGTATAGTTTCCGTTCGACGAACTGGGCTGAGTTCGTCGATCGCCGTTCGACGAAGTAAAGTGCTTTCGTCGAGCGCCTTCGAATAATAACTATACTGAAATTCTGGCTTAAGAGTTCGTCGATCTCCGTTCAACGAAGTGAATTCATTTCGTCGAGCTCCGTCCGACGAATTCTGCTGAATTCCTTTATTCTTAACAGCCTTGCTTGAAATGTTTTTATTTACTTCTACAGCATCTTTGCTCTTAGCAGAAATGAATTTTATTGGTGTAGAAAGTATGTTCTTCTTAATAAGAGGTGGCTCACTTGATGATGCACCCAAGCCCAGTTTGCCACTTAATCTGGCATTTACTGTGCTTGTGATGTCCATCAGTTTGATACTTCTCCCATTTAGGGATTCTTCAAATTTCTTAGCCTCAAATAACTTGTTCTCATTGAGAATAATATGTTCTCTGGAGGCAGCAAAATCTTTCTTAAGATTAGCATTTTCTTCATTGAGTTGGTTCATTTCAGCCAACTTATTTCTGAGAGAGATTATTTTCTTCTCAGATTTGATTAAGTCTAAGCAAAGAACTTTGAATTCATCTTTGAATTCAATTGAATTAAAATCAAAATTAGTGATTACTTGATCAACATCATTGTCAGACTCTGATTCTGATTCTTCTGAATTACTTCCTGAGGCATTGATAGCCATCATGCAGAAGTTCCTTTCTTCTTCATCATCACTGGAGCTGGATGATGATGCATATTCTGACTCACTGTTTGAGTCATATATTGCCATCAAACATTGGTCCTTCTCATTTGATTTTTCTTCATTTTCAGAAGAGCTACAAACCCTCTTCCCTTATGCTTGTGTTTGTGGGAGGAAGACTTGCTGGAGTGCCTCTTTTCTTCTTTATCTTTTCTCTTCTCCTTCTTTTGATTTTCTGGACACTTAGGCAGAATGTGTCCAGGTTTCCTGCAACCAAAACAAATTATTTCCTTAGGATTAGATTTGTCATACCTTGGCTTTTCTCTTGATCTGGAATCCTTCTTTCTGAAATCCTTTTTAGCCATCTTGTAGAACCTTTTGGCTAGAAGGCTCATGAACTCCACTTCCCCTGGAGCTTTTTCTTCTTCTTCAGTAGCTTGGAAAGCTATACTTCTCTCCTTCTTGGATGCTGAAGATGAAGTAGATTGCTCAGCTTCTCTAGACTTGATAAGCTGCTCATATGATTTGAGTTTGCCTAACAAGCTCTCAGTGGAGACCTCATTAAGGCTTCTGGCTTCCTTGATTGGCCAGATCCTAGAGTCCCATGTGCTGGGGAAGCATGTTAGGATCTTATCATTGACCTCAATGATGGAAATCACTTTGTCCAAGGTCTTCAGCTAATTGATTATGAGGATGAGCCTGATATACATATCAACCACTATCTCAGATTCTCCTTTCTTGAAATTTTCATATTGGGAGATTAGGTGAGATCTTCTATCTTTTCTTTCAACTACTGATCCTTCAACCATATTGTTGAGTGACATCCAAATTTCCCTTCCTGAAGTGCATTCCACAACTTTTTGAAAAATGTCATCTGACATTGTTTGTGCCAATATGTTCATAGCTTTGTCATCAACACTTCTCTGCTTCTTATGTGCATCTGTCCACTCAGGAGGTGGAACAACATTATTTGTTGTTGTGGTTTTAGCACTTGTTGCTGTTGTAGGTGTTGGAGGTCCTGTCAAAATAACATTAAAAATATCCTCATCAATAGAATTCATGTACAATCTGATCCTTGCTTTCCATAGTGCAAACTTACTTAGATTGCACATAGGAGGTCTTGTGCTTGAATATTCTTTGTTTTGTGCCATGAGTTAATAAGAAAAATAAAACTCTAAAATAAATTTAAGATCTAATTGATCTTTGGATTCATGTGTTAGCCTGTAAAGAATCAACAACCCTCTGATACCAATTGAAAGTGAGGTTAGATCTTAGATTTACTCTAGAGGGGGGGGGGGGGGGGGGGGGTGAATAGAGTATTAAAAAGTTTTTCACTTATTTTTATAGCGGAATTAAAATAGTGATACTTATATGTGTATTTGAGTGAGTTATAAAAACAAACACAAAGAGAGCACACAACACAATACAGAAAAATAAACAAGAGCACAGAGGACACAAGAATTTTATAGTAGTTCCCCAATAAACCTGGGTACGTCTACTCTTCTACCACCCTTCGTAGGATTCCACTAGGTTTTTGATCAGGTGCCCTATCACCAATGAATTTTTGATCAGGTGTTCAAACACCAAAGAGCTTTGATCAGGTGCTCTAACCAAACCACAGGTGTTTGACCGGAAAATCCGCGACCTCTTCCTTGCAAGGCAAAATTGCGGTCTCTTGCGGTCTCTTGCGGTCTCTTGCGGTCTCATGCGGTCTCTATTTTGGTGATCGCTCCAGGTCTTAAGCTGCTTGCTGCCAGATTCTTCTAAGTTCCAAGCATCCGAAGCAAAGCGAGATCGTCAGAGATGGGCGATCAGAGTGTTTTCCTTTGTTTTTTACTATTTTGCCCTTGTATCCCGGGCAGCCCGTAGTTTTCGGTTCTGCCCGTCTGGGCAGCTCCTTCGTCTATAAATAGAGGGGTAGGGGTACCAGAAAAAGGACTTTTGGCTCCGAGGCTCCAGCTTACAACCTGTGTAAGCGGTCTCATTTTTCAGTGATCGCAGCCCTGTGATCGTTTTTCCTTTTGTCCAGCCTCTTTTGTCCTAGTAACCTGTACTTCGCAGTCTTCTCCTTTTTCCCCCTTAGTGTGTGAATTTTGGAGGTACCATTTTTGGTGCCAACAGAACGAACACGCGACCTTCAGATTCGAAGTGTCAGGTGAAGTTCTTGGACTTTCAAGATGGCTGAGCGTCGCAGAGGTCGTCCTGTGCGGTCTCCTAGCGGTCTTCCTTCCGATCATAATTCCTTAGAAGCGCTGGAGCGTCGCTTCGAGCTCCGTGTGGAGCAAGCTCTTCGCGAGGCCGCTCGAGCTCGGCAGGACGCCGCCTCCATCCAGCAGGAGATCGCGCGATCTCAGCAGGAGGCCGCCCGAGACCGCCAAGAAGCTGTCCGGACTCAGCAGGAGTCCGCGAAGCAGATTGAGGCCATGAACCAGGTTCTGGCCGCGATCTCCCAGAGAATTCTTCCTCCGCCTCCGCAGGTCGCCACCCCTGATCACATGGCGAGCGGTCATCCGCGCGATCACCCCAGTCTCCAGCCTGCAGCTCCTCAGCGATCTCAGCATGAGGAGTTCGCTGCTCGTCGTCATACCTTCCAAGCTGCAGCCCAGGGACCTCCGGCCCAAACTCTGAATTTCGAAGAGGAGTTTGCTTACCCCCAAGCTCCTCCTGCTTCTTGTCTTGCTCCTCCCGGCCCTTCACAATTCGGGGAGCCTTCTCCTTTTACCGACGAGATTCGTCGAGACCCAATTCCCCATGGGTTTAGGGAGCCTCGTCTTCCCATTTTTTCAGGGGAAAGCGATCCGATGTCTCATCTACAGGCCTTCGAGTCTGCTGTGGCTCTTAGGACCATCTCAGATGGGGTGAGATGTAAATTGATGGTCACCACCTTTGATGGGGCAGCTAGGGAATGGTTCTACAAGCTCCCCAATCAGTCCATCCCGAATTTTGCTGTTCTTAGGGAAGAGCTTTTACTGAGGTTTGCCACCGCGAAGAAGAGGAAGAGTGGTCCTGCGACCCTCTTCAAGATCCAGCAAGGGGGCAACGAGACTGTTGCCCATTTTGTTGATCGTTTCCAGAAAGAGATTCTAGGGATCCGGGATATGGATCCTGAGCTCTATATGGTGGCTCTGATCAGCGGCCTGCAGGAGGGCCCTCTGAAGTTCGAAGTCACCACCAAGGAGCCTAGCTCCTATCAAGAGCTGATTAGCGTAGCTAATCATTTCATAGAAGGGGAAATCAACAACCCAAACTATGTAAACAATCTGACCAACAGAGGAGCCCAAAAAGGTTCTGCAGGATTCTATCCGGCTCCGTCTTCTTCGAAGCCTCGACAGGATCTTCCGCCTCCGGCTCCGAGAGGTAAAGGTTATCGCAACCACCACTCAAACCGAGGTAACCCATCTTCTTTCCCTCTTCAAAGTTCATTTTTTCAAAACCCCGTCGCTTCTGCTCCGCAAGCTACTCCAGTCCACCAGATTCAATACGCCCAACCTCCTTTTCTGTCCATCCCGTCTCTTTACAATGAATCCCAAGAGTCTTTCACAGACTTTGGGGTTCCAATGAGTGAGGTGCTTCAGACTGTTCAGAAGCAACCTTTTTTCAGAAGGCCGGCTCCGTTAAACTCAGATCCGAAAACGAGAAATCCGGCCCTCTACTGTGAATATCATAGGGAAAGAGGCCACTTGACAGAGAACTGTAGAGCCCTCCGTTTGTTCCTGGAGAAGCTTCTGAAGGAGGGAAAGATTTCTGACGTTATTCAGAAAAGTGATCCTGCCAAAGCCTCAACTTCTAAAGCTAAGGAAGTGGCAGAGGTTCATTGGGAATGCGAGGAGGTAGATGATGTTGGCCATCTGGGCAACATTGGCTTTCCAAGTGAATGCATTGATGCTGATGATGAAGGTGCCTTAGGCAAACTTTTTTGCATCCATGGGGGAGCAGGCCCCGAGTCTTCAAGGAAAGCGAGTCTGAAGAGAGTTTATCAATCAGAGGTCGCAGCTACCTCTTCAGCCCCGATCCGAGGGACTGTCACATTTGGAGATGAAGATCTTCCTCAGACCGCAAATCCCTTCGATGACGCAGTTGTTATCAAAGCTGTGATAGAGAATTATACAGTAGAGAAGATCCTAATAGACACAGGAAGTTCAGTTAATGTGCTCTTCAAACCGTCCTTCGAAGCATTGAAGACAGGCAAACCCCTCCTATCAACTGAAGGACCTCTTTACGGTTTTTCAGGAGAGAAGAAGGAAGTTGAAGGACTCGTTACTCTTTCTGTGATCTTGGGAGGAATAGTGAGGCTGGTGAAGTTCATAGTCGTTGATGCTCCTAGTAGCTACAACGCAATCTTTGGGAGACCCTTCTTGAATGGGTATCAAGCCATCGTCTCCACTTATCATCAAGTGGTGAAGTTCGCTCTGAATGGCAAACAACATCGAATCAGAAGCGACCCGAGGAAAGCCAGAGAATGCTATGTAAAGACGGTTAATATGATTGTATCTTCTCCCCCTCAGGAAGTTATGATGGCCGAGTCGCTTGAATTTCCCGAACAAATCCAAGCTGCGGAGGAAGCTGAAGAAGATACAAAAGATGGAGCTCACTTGGAACCTGCCCAAGTGACTCAGGCAATCCCAATCAGCGAGGAAGATGGGAGCAAGTGTCTCTCCATCAACGCTGAATTATCTGAAGCTGACAAGAGTCAGCTCATCTCTTGCCTTCTTCAAAATCTAGATATCTTTGCCTGGTCGGCGGAGGACATGCCAGGAGTGGATCCTGATGTCGCTTGCCATCATCTCAACATCGATCCTAGCTTCGCTCCAATTCAGCAGAGAAAGAGATCCGCTGCCACCACTCTAGCTCAGCCTATCCGTGGAGAGGTGGAAAAACTCCTGAAGGCGAAGTTCATCCAACCAATTCAGTATCCTGCATGGGTTTCGAATGTTGTAATGGTTAAAAAGCCAGGGGGGAAATGGAGGATGTGTGTGGATTTTACCAAACTTAATAAAGCTTGCCCGAAAGATTGCTACCCTCTGCCTCGAATAGATTCCTTAGTTGACTCGGCGGTTGGATACTCTTTTATGAGTTTTTTAGATGCGTTTTCTGGTTATCATCAAATTAAAATGCATAAGCCCGACATCCCTCATACCTCATTCATCACAGATGACGGTTGTTTCTGTTATGTAGTGATGCCTTTTGGGCTGAAAAACGCTGGGGCAACTTATCAGAAGATGATGGATACAGTTTTCAAAAATCAAAAAGGAAGAAACCTTGAAGTCTACGTTGACGATCTTTTGATAAAAAGCAAATCATTTTCCTCTCATCTCAGCGATTTAACCGAAACGTTTTCAACCCTTAGAAATTTTAACATGAGGTTAAATCCTTTGAAATGTGTGTTTGGAGCTAGTAAAGGAAAATTTCTTGGTCATCTTCTCACCCCAGGAGGGCTAGAACCAAATCCAGACAAAGTAAAAGCCATTCTAGAGATGCCGCCTCCCAAATCTTCTAAAGAAGTTCAGCAGCTAGGAGGGAGAATGGCAGGTTTGAGTCGCTTCATTTCTCGATCGGGAGACAAAAGCGCACCTTTCTTTAAGACTCTTCGGGGAGGAGGAAGATTTGAATGGACAAAGGAGTGTGATGATGCCTTCAATCAACTTAAGAAACAATTGACTTCAACCCCTTTGCTCCAAAGCCCACGAGAGGGAGAACCCCTTTTTCTTTATATGGGAGTTGGATCTGATGCCATAAGCTCTGTTTTAGTCCGTGAAGAGAAAAAGAAGCAGTTTCCGGTTTATTATGTAAGTCGAATTTTGAAAAATGTGGAAACTCGCTATCCCATCCTTGAAAAGCTGGCCTTAATGCTCGTAACCTCAGCAAGAAGGTTAAGACCATATTTTCAAGCTCACTCAATTCAAGTTGTCACTGATCTTCCGTTGAAGGGTGTCTTAGAGAAACCAGAGCATTCAGGAAGGTTAGCCAAATGGGCAATAGAACTCAGTGAGTTTGAAATTTCCTATGTTCCAAGGGTAGCAATCAAAGCCCAAGTCTTAGCAGATTTCATAGCAGACACTAAAGAACTTGAGTCGGAAAAAGGAGGCAAAGCACCCCTTGCATGGACAATTTTTGTGGATGGCGCTTCAGGAAGAAATTCTTCAGGAGCTGGGGTTATCTTGATCAACCCGAATGGAGTGAGGTTGGATCAAGCGTTAAAATTCTTTTTCAAAGTGACGAATAACCAAGCTGAATATGAGGCTTTGTTAGCCGGACTCAGATTTGCCAGAGAGTTAGGAATCGATGATGTCAGGGTGCTAACAGATTCCTTAGTGATGGCTTCTCAAGTAAATGGAACTTTTGAAACTAGAGATAGCATTTTGAAGCAATATCTAACCTTGGTAAAAGCTGAGGTTGGAAAGTTTAAAAGCTTTACTATTGAGCATATCCCAAGAGGAGAAAATACGGATTCAGACGAATTAGCAAAGTTTGGTCTTCTCTCAGGTGGAACAACCTCGGAATTGTTTCGTCCGGCAATAGAAGAAGGAGAGATCATGGAGATTGATCAGCATCCGTCCTGGATGGATCCTTTTATTCTTTTTCTTTCATCTGGGAAACTCCATTCTACGGTAAAAGATAAGAAAAGATTTAAACAAAAAGCGGCTAACTATTACCTCGTTGCAGGAGTACTTTACAGGAGAACTTTCCTTTCTCCATTGGCACGATGCGTTTCAGAAGAGGAGGTTCCAATAATCCTTCAAGAGGTTCATGCAGGAGAGTGCGGCAGTCACTCAGGAGCAAGAACCTTGGAGAAGAGAATTCTAAGGCAGGGTTATTTTTGGCCTCAAATGAGAAAAGATGCGGAGAAATTTGCCCGGAAATGTGTCAAATGCCAAAAGTTTGCTCCACTCCAAAATCAGCCAGCTCAGCAGCTCAAATCAATAGCAACTCCGTGGCCATTTGCGGTTTGGGGAATGGATTTGATTGGGCCTTTTCCTATGGCAAGTGGTCAGCGTCGATATATTATAGTCATGATCGACTATTTCAGTAAGTGGATAGAAGCAAAGGCATTAGCCAAAATTACTACCCAAGTTGTGAAGAATTTCATTTGGGGAGAAGTAGTATGTCGGCATGGAATTCCAATGGCAATCATTACTGATAATGGCTCTCAATTTAATAATTCAACTCTCATCAGTTTCTGTGATCAAATTGGAATCGAGCTACGCTTCGCCTCTGTACATCATCCTAGAAGCAACGGGCAAGTAGAGGCTGCTAACAAGCTCATTATAAATCTTTTGAAGAAAAAAGTAGAAAATCTTAAAGGTAATTGGGCGGAACAGCTACCTTCGGTCTTATGGGCCTTGAGAACAACTCCAAGTTCTGCTACTGGAGAGACTCCCTTCAAATTATCACATGGATCCGAAGCTCTTATTCCAGTAGAGTTCGAGGTAAAAAGTCCGAGAGTATTACTAGCACAACAAAACCAAATTGATTGGATGGAAGAAAATGATGAGGAGTTAAAATGTAGCCTCGACTTGATTGAGGAATTGAGGGATACGGCAACTATTCGACAAGAAGAGGTAAAAAGAAGAATGGCCAAACTGTTTGATAAAAACGTAAGAACCAAGGAATTTGTTGCTGGAGACTTGGTCTTGAAGAAAGTAGATGCTGCGGCTAGAGCTGCTTCAGTTGGGAAGCTTAATCCTAACTGGGCAGGGCCATTCATAATAAAGAAGGTGCTCAAAAACGGTGCCTACCACCTCCAAAATCATGAAGGCGAGGAATTGCCTCACTCCTGGAGTGGAGATGATCTCAAACTCTTCTTTTCTTAAAAAGTTCGTATTCATGTTTTCTCACTCCTCTTCTCACCTTTTCTTTCTTTTGTAAGTCATGAAGACATGGCCAAAATGATCATGGCATGAATGGTTAAGCGGCAAGATAAGATATGAGTTAATCGACGGATCCTACTTCTTTCCCCTCGGCTTGATAACTTGACGTGTAATTCTGCCAGGACCACAGATGTCGGGGAGATTTTGAATCTGTGTAGCAGTGGCTCGCCAAGCTCGAGCGGTGAAAGTTTAGGATGCTGGGTCCTAGCTGACATCTGGCACACCTTAGCAAGAAGGGCTGGGTGGCTGGCTCAGCTCTGTCATGCATTAGAAAGGACATTGTTACGGTCTCAATGATCTTCGGGGAAAGCAATGTCGGTATAAGCCTCATCGGCATGACCACACCTGCCCCACTGATCATTTTGTTCTGTAACTCTCGATTATTCATTAAAAGCATAATTGGGGAAGTAAAACCCAACAATCCATCGGGGAAAGCAATGTCGGTATAAGCCTCATCGGCATGACCACACCTGCCCCACTGATCATTTTGTTCTGTAACTCTCGATTATTCATTAAAAGCATAATTGGGGAAGTAAAACCCAACAATCCATCGGGGAAAGCAATGTCGGTATAAGCCTCATCGGCATGACCACACCTGCCCCACTGATCATTTTGTTCTGTAACTCTCGATTATTCATTAAAAGCATAATTGGGGAAGTAAAACCCAACAATCCATCGGGGAAAGCAATGTCGGTATAAGCCTCATCGGCATGACCACACCTGCCCCACTGATCATTCTGTTCTGTAACTCTCGATTATTCATTAAAAGCATAATTGGGGAAGTAAAACCCAACAATCCATCAGGGAAAGCAATGTCGGTATAGCCTAAATCGGCATGACCACACCTGCCCTGGTTATTATTCTCTGGATCGGGCGGTCAAAAGTTTTTTAGACCGCCTGTTTCTTTTTCTGTTTCTCACAAGGCTTCGTCTCTTAAACATCAAGATCGAGCGATCAGAAGTTTTTTGAGACCGCATGTTCTATACTTTTTATAAACGGTGGCCTAATCTTCTTCAGGAACTGAATAAAGGTGGTCGCAGACCTGGAAATTCTGAAGGAAGTCAGAATTAATTCAGGTTTTAAGAGATCGCGGACAACTATTGAATAATAGCCTGGGAATTCATCAAGATGTTTTCCATCCAAATCAGCCTTCAAAACTGTCAGGAAGTTCATTAAACCTGGACTATTTACAGTTCACGGCGGACTGAGTAAATTGAGATCGTAATAAAAGTATTGAGTTCGAATTGTATTAACTCTTGAAGATGCGGTCTGTATGATTTGTGACCGAATGTGTTGATATACAAATCTGGTTTGGTTCATTAAAATTCTTCATTGACGATCTGACTATACTGAGATCGCAGCACTATCCAATACAGGGCTCAGATTCTTTTTTCAAGGGTTTAGGGTTTTCAATAAGGAATTATTATTTTAAAATCTTTTTCAACTATTGATTAGAGATCGAATGCTGAGTTTGTTTTCATAAAAGCGTGACCGCATGCAATATATATTGTGATCGATTCATCCCAATAACACAGCATAAATAATACAGATAGAGATTCTTGAACAAAGCAACATTTCTATTCATCTCAAAAATTGTTACAGCTTTAAAGTGCGGTCTGTGACCGATAATTACATCATGTTTCCTGGAAATAAGAACTATTTCTTTTGTTTTTTCTTGTGGGGAGACCGCTCCTCTGATGAAGAAGTTGACTCTTCTGAAGATTCAGTGCCGCTTTCGGGTTCTTTTGATCCGGAATCCGAGGCCGCCGCCGAACTCGTCTCCTCACCTTCAAAGATACTTCCACTAGGGGAAGCATGATCCCGTGTATCCGGACTCCCGCCGATCTCAACAGATTCATCCTCAGAACTCTCTGCGGTCTTCGATTCTTTGGCTTTCCTCTTCTCCTCTGCTTCCTCGATCATTTCTGCGACCTCAGGAAAGAGATCAGCAAAGGTTGCATCCCGGAATTCATCAGTTAGACCGCCTTTTTCTCGAAGAGTAGCAAGGGTCTTGTTTGACGCGTCTCTAACATGAGTATACAAAGACTTGAGGTAGTCAGGGTTGTGGATGTCATATGCGGTCTTCTTAAAATTCTGAAGGAAAAAGATGAATCAGATCGAAAACGGTCAAGGTAAAACAAATACGTTTAGATCGTGTCTTTTGATACTTACGTCAAAACGATCTTGCAGGCGTTCTGCATGTGCGAGAGATGCGCGAAGAGATCGCCCCATGTGGTGATTTAAAACTGTGCTTCGGGCGGTCACCTGAGCGCATACATCAGGAAGATCATCGATCCCGATCCTCAAAGCTTCATTTGCGTTTTTTCTCCCATAAAGGGCAGAGGTGACCGCAAAAGCCTGGTTCGTAAATCTACCACCCCAGAAAGGGAGATCGGTTGACACCTTCAAAGACTTGCCGGTCTCACTCCACCTTAATAAAGCTTTTCCCTTGATATCTTTCACTTTCTTTGCAAAACCCAGTAAGGGAAAGGGTCCCTCCTCAAGATCGCCCTCCACCGCGATCTCCTTCTCTTTCCTCTGGCGATCTTGGCGTAATCGTTTTTCTCTCTGAGTCAGAACTTCTCCCTTAGGAGTCACAGGATCGACATCCGGGATTGCAAAAGAAGCTGTATATATTTAAAGAAGAGCAGTTAGAATAAGGATGAAGTTATTTTTAAAAAACTACAGGAGATCGCAAGATTTTCTATTTACTATCTTCAGGCGAGACCGCAGAAACCTCTGGCCAGATCGCCAGGTAGTGAACCAGATCGAAGCGCTTGCCCGCAAGCCACTCCAAAATCGCCAGCTCTTCCTTTGAAATAAACTTCTCCTTCCTAAAAATCCGCTCTGCTCGCGGGGAAGGTCGGCTGGGGAGACCGCTGAGATCGCCCTCGAAAATCAGATACCTCTCAGTCCAAAGGGGAATCTTGTTAGGAAGATTAAGAATTTTTATTCCATTGCAGCTAAAATACATCAGACCTTTGAATTCTTCCTTTTTCTGACCTTCCTTTAGTATTTTGACAGAGAAGGTCCCTCGGAAGATCGGCATGGTGAATTTAATTCTTGCCGATCTCAGGTAATTAATGAAGACATTCATCAGACCGATTGCGTTCGGTGGGAGTTGAGCGAGCACAAGACCATAATATTCCATCACTTCCAGAATTTCCCAAGGAATGGGAATCTGGAGACCGTAAACAAAATGATCGATTGGGATGATATATCTGCCTTCATCCCCAGAATTCAAGTCCTCTCCCTCAAATGGAATTCTGATCGTAATACTGTCATCAATCTTGTACGTCTCGATAAAAGAAGAAAATTCCTTCTCCGAGATGTGACCATATTTGTGATCGGAATCCAAGAAAACCTCAGCAGCTTTTGAACGTGCGGACACCATTTTATGAGATCGCTGGAGTTAATAGTTTAAAGAGAAAGCAAGAAGAATAGAACAGTGATCCGAAAAGCAACTATTTATAGAAAGTAAAAGTTGATTGAGTAATGATTGCATTTCTCAAGATCGCCTTGCAAATAACTCAGACCGCCAAAAGCTAACCAAATTCATTCACAAATCGCAGAGCATAAATTCAAACAAATTTAAGAGATCGCAGAGTAAGTATATATTACAGCATCATAGTACAGCACCAAAAATATATTACAAAACCAGGAGGAAATAATATTGTTTGAGAGATCGCTAAAGACGAGAATAATAAAATACGGTCTCATTTTCGCTGCTCCCTTTTTCTTCCAACGAAAGCTGCCACATCCTGCATTTCGTTGACCGCAGTCCAAGCAGATGCCAAGCTGTGATTGGCCACCATGGCAGCCCTATGGATTCTAGACATCTCGCGGTCTACCTGTTCCATAGGAATCACCACGATGTCTGCCGATCTCCTGTCTTGGTGACCGCTGGACGATCCTGCCTTCATGGACATCTGAGGACCACCCCGAAGGGCTGCGTTCTCAGTTGAAAGTGCAGCGGCCTTTCCCCTGTAGTATTCTGCGTCTTTTTCTACTTTTCGAAGTTTTTCTTCATATTCACCTCGAATCTGTTTTTCTTTAACTCCAAAGTCTGCAAGAAGTTGTTTTTCCTTTGTTTCAAAGTTTGCGGTCTGGATCTGAAGGCGATCCTCCATCAAGCGCTCGCGATCTCGCATAACCCTCATGTCTTCAATCATTGGCCTGAAAAGATCAGTGAACTCTGAAGGGATCAAGATTTTTCTTGGTATTTCGCCTTCTTCAGAAACTGAGTTCGCATGATCATCTGCGATCAGAAGGGAAAAGGTCAAAAATCAGAAGATAATTTTCAGAAGGAAAGAGTTTTACAAGGAAAATACTTGACGGAGTTGCAAGACCGCAGTCAAGTAAATTCTTCTCGACATCTTTTGAGACCGCAGTATTGGCGGTCAACAAAAGGCGGTCAGAACCCCTTAAGCGCTCTAGGTCAATTTTTTCTAATTGTTTTTTCTGTGACCGCTCTCCTTCTTTTCTCCTCCTTTTTAATTCGGCATTGCTAACAAGGATATCATCAGTCTCAATAATGACGACCTCAGGTCGTTTCTTAGGGGATGCAGGTCGAAAAGCGAGTTTGGGAAGTGAGTCAATCGATCTCGCGATCATTTTCGCCTTACCAGTCTTGATCGCCTCCAGCGCAGCTGCACGATCTGCTACCCCAGAATCTGTTTCCTCATCCATTTCATGAAAGAAGTTGCCGCGATCGCTCGACACCTCGATCTCATCTTTCTTCTCTTCTCTGATGGTTTCCTTCTTAGCGATCTTCTTTTTCTTCTTCTCTTTTTTCTCTTTTTTCTTCCCTGCGGCTAAAGCCCGCTCCTTTTTCTTTTCTTTCTTATCTTTTTCGATCGCTAAGGAGATCGCCTCCTTTGCGTTCCTCTCTTTTTCTTCCCTGGCGATCTCTTCCCGCCTCTTCCTCTCTTCTGCTTTTTCCTCTTCTATTCTCTTATCCTCAGCGATCGCCGCGAGCCTGGCGATCTCCTCGGCCTTTTTCTTTTTCTCCCTCTCTTCTTCTTCCTTCTCTTCTATCCTTTTTCTCTCAGCGATCGCTGTGAGCCGGGCGATCTCCTCCTTCTCCTCTTTCTCTTTCTTTTTCTTTTCTTCTTCTTTTCTTTTTTCTTCCTTCTTCTCCTCTTCCTTTTTCTTCTCTTCTTCAGCAGCTTTTTCTTCAGCAAGAATCCGAACTCGTTCGACTTCGAAAGGATCCATTGACTGTAATTTTAAAATTTTTACATGGTAACTTGCAATTATCACTAAGTAAAAGTAAAGTTAAGAGTAGTAATTTGGTTACTTACATTCACAGCAGGATTGTTGTCTGAAAGATAATCTTGAAGAGAAATATCTTCGGCGGTCACTTCCTGACCGACAGTTGCTTTCGATCTCTTGACGATCTCCTCCTTCTCCGCGGTTTTCTCCAGATCGGCGATCCGGTTTCTAAGTTTTTCAGCTGAAAGACTTTGCTGTTGCAAAGCAGCCTTGATCGACTCTGTAGAGGCGGTCTTACCAGAAGGTCCCGCTGGTTGGCTCGTCACTACCGGGGGTATCTCAGTGGAAGCCTTTGTGATCGTCAGATCGACAATGTCATCCGGAGCGGAATTTCTCTTTCTCTTTGAACCCTTAGCAGGTTTTTCCTTGCCAGAATCCGCGGTCTTCTTCGAAATAATTTTCTTTGCTTTTGATGCAGACCTCGGAGATTGTCGAGATTGCGCTGATAGCTTCATCATGTCCAAAGCATCCATTCTGGAAAAGTTTTCTTTGTGCGATCTCAATAAATGATGATCGGTCAAGGTTCTGATTTTTCTCTATATCTTGGAAACTGGAGATCTGAGGTGCTATTTATAGCCCAAGCCGCATTTATGACAGTCGCGGTCTCAGCGGTCAAAATTTACATTTTCGAAGTTTCAGAGCAACTTAAAAATGTGCGGGGATTATGTTTGACCGGAAAATCCGCGACCTCTTCCTTGCAAGGCAAAATTGCGGTCTCTTGCGGTCTCTTGCGGTCTCTTGCGGTCTCATGCGGTCTCTATTTTGGTGATCGCTCCAGGTCTTAAGCTGCTTGCTGCCAGATTCTTCTAAGTTCCAAGCATCCGAAGCAAAGCGAGATCGTCAGAGATGGGCGATCAGAGTGTTTTCCTTTGTTTTTTACTATTTTGCCCTTGTATCCCGGGCAGCCCGTAGTTTTCGGTTCTGCCCGTCTGGGCAGCTCCTTCGTCTATAAATAGAGGGGTAGGGGTACCAGAAAAAGGACTTTTGGCTCCGAGGCTCCAGCTTACAACCTGTGTAAGCGGTCTCATTTTTCAGTGATCGCAGCCCTGTGATCGTTTTTTCCTTTTGTCCAGCCTCTTTTGTCCTAGTAACCTGTACTTCGCAGTCTTCTCCTTTTTCCCCCTTAGTGTGTGAATTTTGGAGGTACCATTTTTGGTGCCAACAACAGGTTTTTGTTCAGGTGCCCTGCCACCAAGGGGTTAACTTTTGAAGGGATTTAGAACCCTGTACAAGAGGGGATAAAGAGAGTTAAGATGTTCTTCTCTGTCAATAATCTGAGAGAAGACTGTAGTGGAATGTTGTTGTAAAGCTCCTCTGTCTGATTGAAATTTGTTGACAGCTTGAGGATGGAGCTTTCACTTGAAATAAATTTCTTGTATCTTCCTGATAGCTGATGAATCTGAGAGACAAAATGTTTCTCAGATTGTTTGTTGTTGCTCTTTGAAGATCTGAACTTGCAGCAGAGACTGAGAGATTGATCTTGATGATGTTCTCAGTGAATGAGGGTGCTTGATAATAAAAATTGAAGTTCTGCAAAAGCCTTTCTCGATGCGATAAGAATTTGACGGGCGCTTTCGAGGCGTCTCACGAGTAATCCTACTTTGAGGAACTAACCATTATCCTACCTATCGAGATGATAAAAGTAATAGTCTTTCCTTTTTTCGGAATATCGACGTTTACGCCGCGGCGGCGGCGCCGAAATCTAAAAATAAGTTAAAAAGAAAAGGAGAAAGTTTTTGCAAGTTTTTGTTAATATAATCCAAACTACTCATTCGAAAAGGCAAGTATACCTTATCGCGTATAGTATAGGATATTTAAAAGAAAATATCAAGGTCGTATTAGACTCGGGGCTGTCGAGTACTTCTACTTCGAGAAAGCTAACTATTATTTTATCGGTAATAAAATTTGATTAGAGAGCGTAATTAAAATTAACTAAAAAAGAGAACATTGAAAAGAGGAAAACAAAACTTGAAATAGCTTGCTAAAAATTAAGGTTAAATTCAATTCAAAGCTTGCGAAAATCAAGAACAACTAAATATTTGATAAAGGAAGGAATAAGAAAAAGAGAAAATGAGAGAAGAAGAGATTTTTGCATAAGTGAAAGGAAAATTAACATTTCATTACCATGAAAAAGAGAACATTACATAAATTGAAAACTAAATTACATTGCATGAAATTAAAGCTAAGCTACCTTGCATGGAAGAGAAAAACAAGACATTAAAAAGGAAATAAGAAAATTACATGAAATTAAATCTAAACCTAAAACATGAAGAAATAAGGAAAACTATACAAGAACAACCCAAATAGGCAGGGGGAAGGGATGGAATGCTGGAGGGGAGCCTCTGAATTTATAGGAAAAATTTCCAGGTTACACGCCCTCGGTCACGGGCGTGACCTAGGGCGTGTAATACTTGTCTACACGGCTGCGACATCGGCGTGGGTCTTGCGTGACTGTGTCGCGAAAACTGACATTACATGCCCGTGTAACTTTGGTCACAGGTGTGTACCTGGGCGACGCCATCAATGCGCCGTGGGCTTGAGTGCGGCGCTGCAGCGAAAAGCAATCACGCGCGAAGAGTCACGGGCGTGACTCATGGGTCACGGGTGTGACTGCAGTCAACTCCATTAATGCGGCATGGGCTTGAATTCGATGCGGCAGGGAGCATGGATCATGCGGGAAGTCACGGGCGTGACTCTTTGGTCACGGGCGTGACTTGGGCGTGTACCTGGGATAGAATTCGGCGCGGCAGAGCGCGTTCGTCGAACTCAGCTCAGATTTCGTCGAACGCAGGGACAGAGAGCGTTCGTCGAACGGAGCTCAGATTTCGTCGAACGCAGGGACGGAGAGCGTTCGTCGAACGGAGCTCAGATTTTGTCGAACGCAGCGGCAGAGAACTTTCATCGAACGCAGCTCAAATTTTGTCGAACGCAGGGGCAATTTCGTCGAACGCAGATCTTTAGGTTACACGCCCTTGTTCACGGGCGTGACTGAGGGCGTGACTTGTGATTTTCTCCAATTTTTCCCAAAATTTTGCAAAAATAAAAGTAAACTATATTTAGAACAGAAATTATAAAAGAAGTGTTTTAAAACTAAAATATAAATAATATTTGCAATTTTAAATTAAAACTAAAATAAATACTATAATAAAAATACGCATAAATACTACTCATCAAATACCCCCATACTTGAGGTTTTGCTATTCCAGAGCAAAAGTGTGAGACATAATTTATAAGACATCCTTAAAAATTTTAATTTTAAACTAAAATTTCATTTAAAGCAATAGTTAAGTTAAGAGTAAATTCAAGGTGGAGTTAAGTCCTAAATTATGATGATGATTTGAAAAGAGGGAAAATGTTTAGGCAAGGACTTCTCAAGAAAATTAATTAGTTTAACAATATTGTAGAAATTATAAAACGAGATTAAATTAAAATTATAAGAACTCCATCTTAAAAGAAACTTAAGGAAAAGTAACTTACTAAATATTGCTCTCTCCATAATCTTAAACTAAATCTAGAACAATGATAATTGGCTAAAGGGGATTTCATAAAATTTGGCATAAGAAGAGATATTTTTGAATGGAGTAAATGGAATTTATCCTCATCATGAATATTTTTTTCTCTTCTATTAAAAACCCAAAATGTATATGTTTAGGAGTAATGAATTTTATCCTCTTACTCCATGCCATATAATCTTTTAAATGATTTTGGGTGCATATGTTTAGGGAATAATGCATTTTATCCTATAATTCCCATGACATATGATTTTTAAAATACTTTTTTTTTAAATGCCATCAAAGGGGGTAAGGAAGGAAATTAAATCTAGCTAGCTTTAAATTATATTGAGAGCAAATTCTAGTAAAATTAAATTTTCTAAGATCTAAAAAGTTAGAAGAAAATATAATTGAAATCTAAAGAGGTTTAACAAATTCACTACAAAATGAAGCCATTTAAAAATAAAAGAGAAGTCATGCTAAATAAATTCTCTAACCAAGTTAAAATCATAAGTTGATTCTTAAATCATGATTACCTCAAATTTAAAATTAACAAACTATGATAACCAAAATTTTAGCCAATTAAAAACTTAAACATGCTTATAAACATTCTCAACTAGATTTCTAAGAAATCACAAAAACAACAAATAGGAGAGGTATAGGATTTAAATTTTTTTTGTATTTTAAGTTTTTTCATATGTATATATATATTTTTTGAATTTTGATATTATCTTTTTTTTTGGATTTTTTTGATAAGAAATAAACAATAAAAACATATACTAAAAAGCTTAAAAGTTTTTGTTAATTCTTGGACTTCCCGAGGTATACCCCGTGAAGGGTTCTCACGGTACTAGGAGGTGAGATGGGGTGAGGTCCCAAACGTCCCTTTCCAAGATTTAAATTTTCAATTATATAATTTTTTGAATATTTTTGGGTTTTCTAATTTTTTTGAAAAAGCTAATTTTTCTTTTGTAAAAGACAATAAAAAGGAAATAAACTATTTACAAAACGAAAATAAACTATGTACACAGTAAATATTTTTGGAATTTTAATTTTTTTTGGAAAATTTCTACAATTTTATAATTTAAGAGAAAGGGAAATACACCCCCATACTTAAAATTCAACATTGTCCCCAATGTTGAAAGCTAAGTATGGAGAACAATAAAATAGAAAATACAAGAGCATGATTTTGAAAGAAAAAGAACAATGAGAGGAAAAAGAAGTACGTCCCTGATTTGGAGACGGACGACCACCACGATCACCTGCAGAATTACTTTTAAAACAATAAAACAAGACACGAAATAAAAAGAAATGAAACATAAAAGTTAAATATTTTTTTTTGTTTTGATTAGTTTTATAATGTTTTTGTGTTTTCAAAATTTTTTTTTTCAAAGGGAAATTTTTATTTATTTTTTTTTGAAAATTGCTAAAACAAAAGAGAAGAAAAGAAAGGAAATTTTTTTTATTTTAGATAAACATAAAGGAAGAAGAAAAAAGATAAAAGTAATAGCGCTGTCTCTTTTCAAAATATCGACAAAAATATTCCCCGGCAACGGCGCCAAAAACTTGATAATAAAAATTGAAGTTCTGCAAAAGCCTTTCTCGATGCGATAAGAATTCGACGGGCGCTTTCGAGGCGTCTCGCGAGTAATCCTACTTCGAGGAACTAACCATTATCCTACCTATCGAGATGATAAAAGTAACATTCTTTCCATTTTTTGGAATATCGACGTTTACGCCGCGGCGGCGGCGCCGAAATCTAAAAATAAGTTAAAAAGAAAAGGAGAAAGTTTTTGCAAGTTTTTGTTAATATAATCCAAACTACTCATTCGAAAAGGCAAGTATACCTTATCGCGTATAGTATAGGATATTTAAAAGAAAATATCAAGGTCGTATTAGACTCGGGGTTGTCGAGTACTGCTTCGAGAAAGCTAACTATTACTTTATCGGTAATAAAAGTTGATTAGAGAGCGTAATTAAAATTAACTAAAAAAGAGAACATTGAAAAGAGGAAAACAAAACTTGAAATAGCTTGCTAAAAATTAAGGTTAAATTCAATTCAAAGCTTGCGAAAATCAAGAACAACTAAATATTTGATAAAGGAAGGAATAAGAAAAAAAGAAAAGGAGAGAAGAAGAGATTTTTGCATAAGTGAAAGGAAAATTAACATTTCATTACCATGAAAAAGAGAACATTACATAAATTGAAAACTAAATTACATTGCATGAAATTAAAGCTAAGCTACCTTGCATGGAAGAGAAAAACAAGACATTAAAAAGGAAATAAGAAAATTACATGAAATTAAATCCAAACCTAAAACATGAAGAAATAAGGAAAACTATACAAGAACAACCCAAATAGGCAGGGGGAAGGGATGGAATGCTGGAGGGGAGCCTCTGAATTTATAGGAAAAATTTCCAGGTTACACGCCCTCGGTCATGGGCGTGACCTTGGGCGTGTAATACTTGTTCTGCACGGCTGCGACATCGGCGTGGGTCTTGCGTGACTGTGTCGCGAAAAATGACATTACACGCCCGTGTAACTTTGGTCACGAGCGTGTACCTAGGCGGCACCATCAATGCGTCGTGGGCTTGAGTGCGGCGCTGCAGCGAAAAGCGATCACGCACGAAAAGTCACGGGCGTGACTCATGGGTCACGGGCGTGACTGCAGTCAACTCCATTAATGCGGCATGGGCTTGAATTCGGCGTGGCAGGGAGCAGGGATCACACGGGAAGTCACGGGCGTGACTCTTTGGTCACAGGCGTGACTTGGGCGTGTACCTGGGATAAAATTAGGCGCGGCAGAGCGCGTTCATCGAACTCAGCTCAGATTTCATCGAACGCAGGGACGGAGAGCGTTTGTCGAACGGAGCTCAGATTTCGTCGAACGCAGGGACGGAGAGCGTTCGTCGAACGGAGCTCAGATTTCGTCGAACGCAGTGGCAGAGAACTTTCGTCGAATGCAGCTCAAATTTCGTCGAACGCAGGGGCAATTTCGTCAAACGCAGATCTTTAGGTTACACGCCCTTGGTCACGGGCGTGGCTGAGGGCGTGACTTGTGATTTTCTCCAATTTTCCCCAAAATTCTGCAAAAATAAAAGTAAACTCTATTTAGAACAGAAATTATAAAAGAAGTGATTTTAAACTAAAATATAAATAATATTTGCAATTTTAAATTAAAACTACAACTAAATACTATAATAAAAATACGCATAAATACTACTCATCAGTGCTGCTTGAAGAAGATGAAGATGATATGTTAGCCTTTTTTTTCTTCTTCCTGTATATTTTTCTCGACTGTATTCCTCTTCCTCTTTCTCTTTTTCCTGTACAGTTATTCTGTAATATGTTCTGTAATAATGTCGTGAAAACGGTATATCTTCTTCCTTATTTTGTTTTTAAATCTCTGACAGATTTGAAATTTAATTCTCTGTATAAGGAATAAAATAATCTGAATTGAATGTTTCCTTGGAACTGCAAACTAAGACTTTAATTCCTTTTTCCTTTTTAATTAATGATATCCTTTTCCGCCAAACGGCTATTTTCTCGGGAAGAGAATGGAAAGGAATAATATGAAAAGGAAGGATATAATCCTTGACTTATCTGGAATAAATATAGTCGTTACTGATAAAAGATCTGAGTTTAGAGAATAATATAACTGATCTTCTGAAATAAATCTGCTGTAGAGAAATTTTCGTCGATCTGAATAAATTTCGTCTAACGCAATATGGAGTTCGTCGATCTAAAACTGGAGGTCGTCGAACCGAAAGATAATATCTGATAAGCTAGCTGGAATATTTAATTCGTCGAGCTGAGAAGAACTTTCGTCGATCTGAATATCTGATACTTATTCTTCAAACGCAGAGCTGAGTTCATCGAAAACTGAGACTGGGAGGTTCGTCGAACGCTGAGACTTGGTCAACCGCTGAGACTTGGTCAACTGCTAAGATTTGGTCAACCGCTGAGACGAGGTCAACCGCTGAGACGAGGTTCATCAACCGCTGAGACGAGGTTCATCAACCGCTGAGACGAGCTTTCGTCGACCGCTGAGAGCATTTCGTCGAACGCAGAGAGGAGATCGTCGAACGCAGAATGAGGTCATCGAACGCAGAACCTTGGCAAGTTCGTCGAACGCAGGAGCATGCCGTTCGTCGAACGCAGGATCGTCAAGCACAGTATGGAGTTCGTCGAATGCAGAAAACTTTTCTTTTCCTTAGTTCTAACAACCTAAAACCTTGAACCTTAAGACTATACATTGGGGTCAACTTAGTCCTAATACACAGATAGTGATCCTAGCTCAAATCAGTAATAGGGTTGTTCCAACAGAATCAGAAAGAAGATAAAGGATCTGACTTTCATAGCTCCTGTAATACATCAATATCATAAGCAGGAGTTAATCAAGAGCAAATCAAGTGAAAGATTCAAGAAGTTGTTCTTCATATAGACTTCATAAGAATTCTGAAAACAGGATTCTGCCTCTCCTCTTTCTTTCTCCTTCTCATTCCCAAATGTACAGAGTTGTAAGAATCCCTCTTCCAAAGGATTCAGTGGTTCAAGATCTCCTTATCAAAAGATCTGGTGGTTCAAGATCTCCTTATCAAAAGATCTGGTGGTTCATGATCTCCTTATCAAAAGATCAGTGGTTCTGAGAGTCCTTGTCAAAAGACTTAGGCACAGTTGGTGCAATCCTACCAGGTGGTAGAAGAGAGGACTACCCACATTTTGGGGAACCTCTATAAAATCTTTGTGTCTTCTGGTTGATAATTTTCTGTGTTGTTCACATTTAATTAACTGTTTTCTATATTTCATTTTATACAGCTTTGTTTTATTCCGTGTTAGGATTTTGTTGAACCATAAACACTTAGTGTTTTATTGTATCTGCACAAATAGAATAGGAATAATTTTAAATCTTTATTCACCCCCCTCTAGAGTATATCTCAGGGGCACACTGTGCACTTTCAATTGGTATCAGAGGGAGGTTGATCATTAAAAGTTTAACACCTTGATCAAAAAGACCTCCTACACTTATTTCTCTTTATTACAAATTATACTTTATAAAGAAAATGAGCTCTAAGGATTATGCTTCCACAAGACCTCCACTGTGTAATCTAAGTATGTTTACACTCTAGAAGGCCAGAATAAAACTGTATATGAATTCTATTGATGAGGAAATCTTCAATGTCATCATCACAGGTCCTCCAGTCCCAATAAGGAACGACACCACTTGAAAGGTCATACAAACCTCAGTCCCCAGAGCAAAATGGACTGATGATGAGAAGAAGGTCCTGGCATGTGATGCCAAGGCCATGAACATACTGGTCTCAACTATGTCTGATGACATATTCCAGAAAGTTGCTGATTGCAACTTTACAAAGAAGATCTGGGAATCTCTCTCCAGACTAGTTGAAGGAAGCTCTGATGAGAGAAAAGACAAAAGGCTCTTCTCATATCTCAATATGAGAATTTCAAGAAAAAGGCTGATGAAAGCATTACAGAAATATATGACAGATTCAGCCTCATCATAAATGAGCTGAGAGGGCTTGACAAGGAAATCTCTCTGACAAAAATTAATGATAAGCTCCTCATGTGCTTCCCAAGCACATGGGACTCTAGAATCTAGGTTATCAAAGACTCTAGATGCCTCAGAGAAATATCAACTGATGCTCTCCTAGGAAAGCTCGTCCTATGAGCTGTTATTGAAAAGCAGGGCTGAGTTAGAAGCCCAAGAAAGGACACCAACTCCTAAAGAGAGGACTCTTGCATTAAAAACTGCAGAAGCTTAGTCCCCCACCACTGAAGAAGAAATGTTTAATCTCTTGGCTAAGAGATTCAAAAAGTGGATTAGGACAGGAGACTCCAGAAAGAGAGAGAGAGGAGCTCAAGCAAGACAAGGTATGATAAAACTCCTAAACAGGAGATAATTTGTTTTTCCTGCAGAAAGCCAGGACATATTTCTACTGAATGGCATGAGGAAGAAAAGAGCAAGAAAAACAAGCAGATAAAGGAACACAAGAAGAAATCCTTCCTGAGAAAGGATAAGAGAGGAGGGAAAGGTTTCAAAGCTGAGGCATAGAGTGATTCAGATTCTGAATCAAAATCCTCCTCATCTAATGATGATGAAGATGTTAGACCAGAAGAAGCCTATTTAATGGCTCTGGAAAATTCCACTGATGAAATTGAGGTAAGCATCTTTGAATACTTTGACTTTTCTTCAAAAGATTTTACAGAATGCTTTAAGAAATTTTGCCAAGATTATATTAACAATCTAAAGGAACTTGAAATAATCAAATCAAAACTAGAAGTTGAAAGTGCACAGTTAACCTCACTAGAATTCTCTAGAGGGGGGGGGGGGTGAATAGAGATTAAAAAAAAATACTTTGTGCTATTATATATATATGTGTAATACTCACAGATTTAGGCTTCCCACACACCAACAAGAATTAAGAAATAAAGAAGAAAAATAGCAAGAAGAAAATCACAGCACAACACAAAGAAATATAGTGGTTCCCCAAACTTTGGGTAGTCCACTCTTCTACCCCCTTGGTAGGAATTCACTAACTTGCACTGAGTCTTTTGATAAGGAGACTCTTAGAACCAGGCTGAGTCTTTTGATAAGGAGACTCTTAGAACCAAACTGAGTCTTTTGGTAAGGAGACTCTTAGAACCACTACAACTGAATTTTTTGAAGAGAGATTCTAAAAACTCTTTTACACAATTTAAAAATAGAATGAGAAGAAGAAGTAGAACAAGTAGAAGAACAGAAAATGATATATGTAAGAAAGAATCTTCTTCCTAGCAAGAAGATTAGAAGCACAAGTATAGTGAATATGATCTCTCTTCTATAGTGAGAAGGAGATTGTAAGCTTTTCTCTCTTTTGTGAGAGCTTTCAGAGTTTGTAGCAGAATGACTTCAGAAGGAGAAGAAGATGAAGGCTCTTTCTTTGCTGCAACACACTATCTCTTTTCTCAGCTTTCTCACTCTTCACTTGGGAGCTCTTCCTCTTTTTCAAATGTATATGGTGGATCACTTCTTATGATTCTCTGTCGACCTCCTTCTTATTTATAGCTCTGCTTAAAAGATATTGCTAAAGGAGAATAATCAATTAGCAGACAGAGAATTAGAAAGATATTTAGAGTTTCCATAATCAATATTTCTGTAGAAGGAAAGGAATTCATTCCGATTTCAAATAATATCCATAATAATCTTAATCAAATTAGCCAAGAATCAAATAGAAGGAAATGCTGATTCAGAACGGCTATAAAAGAATAATATCATTCCATAAAAATCAGATCTACAGAAAGAAGGAAAGAGATCTGGCGTGTTTTTTGAATTACTTATAGATATCGACGTGCATCGATTACTATTCGACGTATACGTCGATTTCATCCTGGCTGGACGTCGAGAGGAGAATAAGGAAGGTGCGTCGACAAAGGTGCGTCGACTTTATCAAATGCGTCGACTAGAAGTCAGAGATATGTCGACTATGATTACGTCGAATTCTTCTTAGAGTTACTTCGACTCATTCTGAGAGAAACGTCGACTATATTTCGACGTTGCGTCGAATACTATTCGACGCATATTTACTTAGCCTAATATTCATTCTTAGAATTTATACTCTACTCAATTCTAGGGGTTAATATAAATCATTTCCCCAACAATCTCCCCCTATTTGTCTTAACCCTATATAGAGAGAAATTGTATCAGTATTTAATCAATCAAGACATTCATATAGAGAAGAAGTATGCTAAATAATCAGAAGAAGATAGAATAAGAAATTATATAAACAAATTTCATGTTCAGTTGACTGATCAGCATTTAAGCATAGACAATTGTTCAAATAGAGTATATCATCATTGTTCAGGGGTAGGATGACTTTTTCTTTTCCTAGTGAATACTTTTGTGGGTTGCTCCTTCTCAGTAGCAGGTGATTTCCTCAGCTCCCCCTGAGTCTCAGCAATTTGCTCCCCCTGAGTCAAAGTAGTTTGCTCCCCCCCTGGGATGGAGCTTCCTTTGAGCCTTTTCCTTCTTCTTCAATTTCTCTTTCATCTCCAGCTCCAGTTTTAACTGCATCTGGCTCCTGAGCTCCTACTTCAGCCATCACAGTATTTTTTGTCCTACATGTTGGAACATGGTCTTCCGCATCTCCTAGGTTTGAGAATAACAAAACCTATGTGTATTTGATCTTCTGTGTTTAAGTGTGCAGGATAACAAAGTCCACATGACTCAAGGATTACATAAGAAGGTTGCCCCCAAAGTTGAGCCATCAAATCCAAATCTTCCACTAGCGCTGGCGGTAGCACTAGCGCAGGCGCTAGCTGTCGTTCGACGAACTGTTAGCGGTTAAGTCTATTCATCGAGTGTTCTCGTGAACTCCTGATGAATATCGACGAACGCAGACAGAAGTCAAAAAAGGCAGACTTGTGAAGGAAATTGTGCGGCTAAGTCATTTCGTCGAATGTTCTCGAGAACTCCCGACGAATTCCGACGAATGAAAACAGAAGACAGTACTCCCACTAGTGCCGGCGGTAGCACTTAGCGCCTGGCGCTAGCAATGATAGCGCAATTTCGAGAGCACATATGGAAGGAGATAACGCCTGGTGGTAGGCGATAGCGCAGGCGGTAGCGACGCACACAGTTGGCAAGGAGGAATTGTTTCCTCAGATTGAAGATTCTACCGCGCAGAATGTGTCCAAATATGGGATAGCGCTGGCGGTATCTACTAGCACTGGCGGTAGCGCGGAGCACAAGAGGAATGGCGAAATTGTTTCCCCGGAATAAAGATTCTCGCGCGCAAAATATGTCTTAATATGGGATAGCGCCGGCGGTAGCACTAGCGCAGGCGCTAGCGCTAAGTCTATAAAAAGGACATCTTGGCTCCGACTTCCTAAGCCTCAAGAGATCCAAAATTCCAGAGCTTCGTGCCACATCATAGAGAGGAAGGTTCAGAGAGATACTCCCACAAATCCATAAAGACTAAAGGAGATCCGTGGAGAATATTTCAAAACGCGTCATCATCGTGACGAAAGACCGCATCGACTACGATCATACTCTGCGTCTTCGTCTACTTCTCCAAGAGATCCACATAGAGGGAGTTTTACATTATTGATCTTTTTATTTCACATCTTTTCTGTAATCGTTTAGTAAATTTGCCTCGTGTTGGCGACTAGGTCTGGGTAGGACTTAGGGCTGAAATTCGCCTCGTGTTGGCGACTAGGTCTCGGGAGTAGGTCTAGGGGGTGCTCGAGGCCATATCCGGGGAAGGGTTGGCTAGAGCGGTTTGAGGCCGTATCCGGGGAAGGATCGGCTAAAGCCAACCGGTTCGTGGGGATACGAGTCGGTATAGAAAACAAAAAGAGTCTTTCTATTAGCTTTGATTTCTTGCTTTGATAAGAGATCAAGTTTTGTAATCATGCTTCTCAAGTTAATAAAGTCATGTCTTTACTTTTACTTCACTTGATTTGTCTTGATCTTCTCTAGTTTAATAATCAAAGTTTTTTCAAAGTTATTCAAAATATATTATAAGTTTTTAAAACCCATATTCACCCCCCTCTAAGGGCGCCTACCGATCCAACAAGTGGTATCCGACCTAGGTTATTCCAAATCGGCTTAACAACCAGGAATAATGGCGTCTTATGATCTCGCTTCTACTAGTGGGGTAAATTTTTATGAAGAAGAAAAATCTCTTAAACCACCGTTATTTGAAGGAAGAAATTATAAAGGGTGGAAAATAGTAATGGAAAATTTTCTTAAACGTTTAGATGAAAAAGTTTGGAATATTACTATCAAAAAACTACCTAGCGTATTAAATAAGAACGAAATGGTTTTAAATGCAAAATCTATGAATAGTCTATTCTGTGCGTTAGATCATAATATTTCCAAACTCATCTATACTTTTCCTACTGCATACGAGATGTGGAATTTTCTTGAAATAACTTATGATTCTCCTTCTGCAGGTATGGAATAATTACAAGAACCGGAGAATATGCAAGCCTGCACAGGTATTCAAGAAAGCTCCACACATGACGGATCAATAAAGTGCACATCAAATGGAAAAGAAGAAGTACTGTCTTCAGAAGAGGAGTGCCAAAAAGATGTAAAAGAAACTATATGCTCAAATCGCGCCTCTCCCGAAAGCAATGTAAGGAAATCAAATCCCATTTTCTGTACTTCTATTTCTACATTACAATTGCTTCAAACTACAAAGCGCAAAATTAAGAAATAAAAAAAATGCTAATAAACATTTGCGCTTAGAAAATAAAAATTTAAAGGCAAAAATTAATAAACAATCAAATTCAAATTTATCTAGTTCTATCCATGGTTCCTTAGTTGAAAACACTACACCTTGTATGAAATTTGATGACTTAAAAGAAAAATGCAAGGAACTTGAAAAGGAACTTCTTTTGATAAAAGAACAAAATAAAAAATTATGTTTAGAAAATTCATCTTTGAAAAATGATTGTGCTAAGTGTAAAGAATATAAAATTGAAATTAAAGAGATGGATGAAACATTTGATGAATATAGAAATAACTATCAAGATCATATAGATTCAATTGTTTCAACTCTTAAAAATAGCACAATCGCCTATAATAAAGCTAGACATAATTTAAAGATTAAAAATGATGAATTAAAATCAAAAATCAACTTGCTTATGAAAATTGTAAATACAAACTCACAATATCAAATTATATCTAAAAACAAGTTGAAAATAAATATGAACATCTTAACTAAGTTTAATAATGAGAGTAAGGAACATAAAGGATTTGCAAATCAAAATCACATTATTTACAAAATCGTGTTTCTCCCAACTTAAAAATAAAACTACACAAATTTCTTATGAACAACACTTTTAATAATCATTACAATCATAATCATCAATATAAAGATAATCTCAATGGAAATTTGATGAATAAGAATAACATTAAACCAAGGTTTGAATGGAGGTCTAAAATTAAAAATGAAACATTCACTTCACATGAAAGGACTCATTCATCTTTGTCTTCACAAAAATCATCACGATGCATTTGGGTACCCAAAGGAACCATCACACATGGTCAACTTTGGATACCTAAATCTCTTATCTACTAGTATCATCCAAATACATGAAGTAGAATATTTTCAAAAATATACAAATTTCTACTTCATGATATGCCTTAATGTCTTTCTCTTTTCCTTTTTGTTTTCTTATTTTTAAGCTATCATATTATGGTCATCTTATATATTATTGGAAATATGATTTTATCTCATAAAACTTTATGAGTTTATAAAACAAATTGATCAAAATTCAAAATCATATTTTTATTTTGATGACCTATCTTTTATTCTTATATTCATTGCTTCTAAATATCTTATACTATCCATATGAATCAAACTCTAAATTTGCTATAAGATATTTCAAATTAAATCCGGTTATTAGGCCATTAAGATTCTTAGCCTTCACCAACAAGTGGTTTAGTGAAATAACTTGATCTAAAAGAAAATTCAAGATCTAAATAAAAGCTCAACTTTCAATATGAGTGTCATTGTTCACAACAAAAAATTATATTGTGTTCACTCCTTGATGTCAAATATGATCTAAACCATCACTATTGTTCACCTATCAAAAATTCACATATATATTCAAAATTCTTAATTAAAGCAAAATCACTAAAATGTATTGAAAGAATTTATCTTCATAATGAATATTGAATTCACAAACACCACTATGATCTATTGATGTCCTTTGCTAAAATTCTCTAACATCATAAGTCATATCAAAAGTCTTCTAAAAATAATTATTTCTATCACATTTATGTGAATTATAATTGATATATTAACTGATGACAATTGATATTATAATGGTTGGTGTATACTGTGATTTATTTCTAGTTTAGACCTTTGAATCATCTTGATATCAAATCAAATAGAATCGTCACTCCATTCTAGGTCTATAAGTTGAAACACTCTCAAACCTTGGTATAACATTAATCTCAAACTTATCATTCTGACATTTGCCACCTAAAGAATATTCGTGTCTAAGTTAGGCTTTATATGTTTACCAAGATATACAGGCTGGGTATTCTCATCTAGGGCTTATCCAATATATTCTTGTGCATGAACATTATTTTTAATCACTAAAATCATGCATATTTGATTTGTTCATTCGTGTCTTCTCGTGCTTACATTTCCTATCATTGTCAAAGTACATTAGATTGATAAATACAAGCCTTAGAAAAATTAAAATGGAGATATAATAATTTATATCTCATGCTAAGTTTATTTGATAAAGTCATATACAAAATCGCTAATGTTTCATGAAATTTGCACTATCTAGACATTTCCTAAAATTCTGAAATCTCAGCATGAAACTACTATTGGGACACTTAATCAAGATCAACAATTAAAAAGTTCATAATCATAAAAAATCGTGTATTGTTTCCCGCGCTAGGGCTAACGCCGGCGCTGGTGCACCTATGCATTTTTCTGTATTTTTAAAATTTTGAAAAATTCCTAAAAATATATTATTCTATATGTACAATTTATTTTTGCACTTCTGATTCCATTTTATTTTTGAAAAATCAAATACAAAAATACAAAAGACAAATTACAAAAATATGTTTTGCCTTTAAAGTCTATTTTTATGAAAAAATCAAATACAAAATTATAAAAGCCAAACTACAAAAAATATGTCTTGCTTTTTGTTTAAAGTCTATCTTTTATATTTTTGAAAAATCAAATACAAAAATACAAAAGCCAAATTACAAAAAAATTATATGTTTTGCCTTTGTGTTTTTTGTCATTTGTTTAAATTCTATTTCTAAAAGCAAAAATCAAATACAAAAAATATAAAACAAAAGAATTATCAAAAATTGTATTTTTGAACTTAACTCTTTACGTGTATCTTGCGAAAGGGTGATCTGGGCTATCATCCCATCATATCACCTAGTACCGGGCGAACCTCTCACAAGGTAGTCCTCGGGAAGTCCAAGATCAATCTTATGAGTTCAAACTTTAAATTATCAAAAATACTGTATGGACATCATTGAGAAAATCAAGCATGATTTAATCTATTATTTAGAACTTCTATAATGTTGCAATTTATCTTTTCAAACTACTTTGAACATTGTTTTCATCATGCTTTGATACATCTATTAATATGTGCATCAATTATATTGTAAAAGTTGTGTAGAATTATGCGTAGCATGCCTCTAAGTATGAGTAAATGTTTTATGTTTGATAATGATCGCTATTCACTCACTTATTTTGGCATTGTCTACATATGTGTTTAATCTAAGAATGCTTGTGTATATTTTGTAATAGTACAATGAATTAAAATTGCACAAGTATCTTTCCTACACAACCTTTATTTGCACTTTTAAAAGTTAAGAAAGGTGGTTATCTTTTTCATAAATTATATTGGTTTGCAAAATAAGTGTATTCGGAGAACTTTGTACAAGACAAAAATCATAAAATAAAGTGATAAAGATAACTCCACCAAGCACTACTTGAACCTCCTGATAAGTCTTAATAAGCGTTGTGAGGTTGAGCACCTTGGAAAGAATAGTAAAGTATCTTGTGCAAACCATAACTTTCTTTCAAAATAAAAACCACTTCTTCTTAAGTACACCGGATCACAATAAAAATCAATCTTGAAAAATAAACTATGTGATCCCCCAAGCACTAATTTGCACCCTGATAAGTCTTAATGAGCATTGTGTGTGCAAAGCACCTTGGTAGTTGTACATTTTTTTGTGCTTTGAAGTGTGTGGAAGTAAAATTATTTGTGTTTTATTGTGCTCTTTACTTTACATATTTCTTGTATTTTTGATTAAAACATTTGTTTACTCTATTCAAAATACACTTATGTGCACATCATTATCTTCCATAACACTTCTTCTCATGAGTATTGAATCCTAATGCAAATTCTATACTACTCTTTACTTATGAAATGCACTAGGTAATCTAGCATGCTTTCTACAATGTTTGGTATGTTTTGAAATTATGAATTAAAATAACATTGTAGTAATCTTTTTGATAACATTATTTCATGCTTGGTTACATTATTAAAGATTTTAATTGAAAAATGATTTACAAAAACATCTTCTTTTTGAAATTTAACTCATATATCTTTTTATGGATCATCATTGATTATAATAAGATGTTTCTTGTATTTCTATAAGTCTTCCGCTTCATCACCATATAATTGTTTTACCTTGCACTTTCACGCTTATTTAAAGTCTTTCATTTTGTATGCATCATCACTTGAATATTCAAATTCCTTTCTTGCAACAAGTGGTAGAATTGCTTGGTAAACTGTATATTGGTTGCTTTTAACATGGATTTTTTTTAAAACTCTGATTTATTTCTATGAAAATATTATTACGCTAAAAATTCTGATTTATGAATGGATTTCAAAATAGCTATGTGAGTGATTTCATAAATTCAAATTCAAATATAAATCCATAGGCTATGTCATTAGATTTAAAACGCTTATATGTTTCCAATAATTATTATCCATGACTTCATTTCTCACCATAGCGGGGGCGTAGGGTTGTAGATATTAGATAACCTTTATCTCTAGTCATGTCTTGTCCTTAACCGGGGAGGGTTCCAGTGGGGCCTTGCGAGGCACTGGGGGGAAAGAGTGCTAGGTTAAGTTGTGTCTAGTGTTTGCATATGGGACTAACACCCCAACCTACGGCATGTTTGCAGCTCCTCATGCCCATCCGTCACTTAGTACGGGGCTAGGGTGTAGACATATTGTCTGGGTAGTTTAGTTACTTAGAAATCATTACATTTGTTTATGCTACAAACTCTAATTTATGAAATTGTTGTAATACTCAAAACTCTGATCTATTTAAATGAAAGGTATTCTAAAACTCCTTATCATTTCCTTCTCTACAAGCTCGATCATGCTTTTATCTTATTATCAATTTTTAAGTGGTGTCTCCTTACCCGCTTTTGCTAATAACAAAAGGGGGAGAACTAACATGATAAATATAATCTACTATCAAAATATATAAATAACATGCTTACTTAAGATGATGGCTTACATATTAGGAGAACATTCACTTAGGGAGAGCATGTATTTAGGGGGAGCAATTCTAAATGCTAAAATCGTTCATTATCCTAAGTCATCACTCTCACACACACACAAGTATGTTTCTTCATGCTTATATATATTTATGCTCTGATTTATCATTAATGGTTTTGTTATTATCAAAAGGGGGAGTTTGTTGGAACACGGTCTTCCGCATCTCCTAGGTTTGAGAATAACAAAACCTATGTGTATTTGATCTTGTGTGTTTAAGTGTGCAGGATAAGAAAGTCCACATGACTCAAGGATTACATAAGAAGGTTGCCCCCAAAGTTGAGCCATCAAATCCAAATCTTCCACTAGCGCTGGCGGTAGCACTAGCGCAGGCGCTAGCTGTCGTTCGACGAACTGTTAGCAGCTAAGTCTATTCATGGAATGTTCTCGTGAACTCCCGACGAATATCGACGAACGCAGACAGAAGTCAAAAAGGCAGACTTGTGAAGGAAATTGTGCGGCTAAGTCAATTCGTCGAATGTTCTCGAGAACTCCCGACGAATTCCGATGAATGAAAACAGAAGACAGTACTCCCACTAGCGCCGGCGGTAGCACTTAGCGCTTGGCGGTAGCAATGATAGCGCAATTCCGGGAGCACATATGGAAGGAGATAACGCCTGGCGGTAGGTGATAGCGCAGGCGGTAGCGACGCACACAGTTGGCAAGGAGGAATTGTTTCCTCAGATTGAATATTCTGCCGCGCAGAATGTGTCCTAATATGGGATAGCGCTGGCGGTATCTACTAGCGCTGGCGATAGCGTGGAGCACAAGAGGAATGGTGAAATTGTTTCCCCGGAATAAAGATTCTCGCGCGCAAAATATTACTTAATATGGGATAGCGCCGGCGGTAGCACTAGCGCAGGCGCTAGCGCTAAGTCTATAAAAAGGACATCTTGGCTCCGACTTCAAGAGATCCAAAATTCTAGAGCTTCGTGCCACAACATAGAGAGGAAGGTTCAGAGAGATACTCCCACAAATCCATAAAGACTAAAGGAGATCCGTGGAGAAGATTTCAACACGCGTCATCATCGTGACGAAAGACCGCATCGACTACGATCATACTCTGCGTCTTCGTCTACTTCTCCAAGAGATCCACATAGAGGGAGTTTTACATTATTGATCTTTTTATTTCACATCTTTTCTATAATCGTTTAGTAAATTTGCCTCGTGTTGGCGACTAGGTCTTGGTAGGACTTAGGGCTGAAATTCGCCTCGTATTGGCAACTAGGTCTCGGGAGTAGGTCTAGGGGGTGCTCGAGGCCATATCCGGGGAAGGGTTGGCTAGAGCGGCTTGAGGCTGTATCCGGGGAAGGATCGGCTAAAGCCAACCGGTTCGTGGGGATACGAGTCAGTATAGAAAACAAAAAGAGTCTTTCTATTAGCTTTGATTTCTAGCTTCGATAAGAGATCAAGTTTTGTAATCATGCTTCTCAAGTTAATAAAGTCATGTCTTTACTTTTACTTCACTTGATTTGTCTTGATCTTCTCTAGTTTAATAATCAAAGTTTTTTCAAAGTTATTCAAAATATATTATAAGTTTTTAAAACCCTTATTCACCCCCCCCCCCCCCCCCCCCCCCCCCCCCCCCCCCCCCCCCCCCCCCCCCCCCCCGTCTAAGGGCGCCTACCGATCCAACACTACATGCCTCCCCTTGTAATAGAATCACTTGTTGAGTAGCTTCTGTTGCTATATTGAGTACCTCTATTAGGTGCTCTTCATTATGTAGCTCAGGTACAACTTCATTCCCAATGGTCTTGAGCAGTGCAAGACTATCATTTTTTGAAGTAGGAAGAGACTTGTGAGAGAGAGATTTATGACTGGAGAGCTGCTCTTCATCTAACCTCTCCCCTTCTTGACCTTCTTAGCCAAGGAGGTTAAGAAAGATCTGGTGACCTTAGAGGAAGAGATAGAGGTCTTCAGGCTTTGCAGAGAGGCACTGACCCCATCTATTTGGGTCTGCATGTGTAAGATGGAGGAATGAATCTTGGAGCAGTGCCCATCCAGCATTGCTTGGAATCTTTGGGCTGTGGATTGGATACACTGAGTGGTGAGGTTGTCAGTGGATGGAGATGGTTCAAAATGTGTTGGAGGAGGAGGAGTCAATGGAGGAGGTGTTGTATGTGATGAAGGTGAAGAGGGGACTGTATCATTTTGATGAGGTGTATTGGATAGAGAGGGTGGAGGAATAAAGGAGGGTTGAGCAGGTGATTGAGTTGGTATTTGTGAAGGTGTGGATAATGGTGGTATAGAAGAGATGTCTGTATGAGGAGGAGGATGAGGTGAAGATGGATGAGCAGGAGAGTTGGGAGGAGATGGAGTCCTTTCAGGAATGGCACCAGGCTTGGGAATTTGCCTGGTCCATTTTGAGAAGAGAGCTATGGACATCCTTTTGCCTGGAGGGATGGGAATTCCTTTTGACTTGCATAGGCCAGGGAAGGAGTGGAAGAGAACTTGGCTAATAATTCTCATGTAGGCATTCTCTTTGTGAGAATGTTTATAGCCTATCATTTTGAGCAGGCAGCTTGCCCAGTCTACCTTCTTCTTCAGCACAAGGGCCCCCATGATGTTCAGTTGCTGCTTGGGCACTGCATCATGGGCAGAGATCTTACATAGTAATATTTTCCCTACTATGTCTGCCAACAGTCTATACTCATCAGAGAAGTCTATTTTCTTCAGGTGGATTGGTCTATCTTTGGAGAACTTCATGGTGATTAACAGATTCTTTATTTCATCAGGGGTAAGTTCCACAGGTTCATCACCTGATAGGGGAATTATTTTAGTTATTCTTTATGAAATGATTTGCTTTCCCTATTTGAACAAAGATAATATTGAACTGTACCTGATGGTAGATCAAAGGTGGTCCTAATGTGTTTTGCAGAAATTGAGACAGGTGTCTCATGGATTGTTCCTGTGATTTCTCCTTGTTCAGATATCTGAACATGAGTCATGAGCTCTATGAGTTCTGTCTCCAGGAGCTTGCATCTTGTGGAGATGAGCTTATCCAGACCAGCTTCAGTGAAGAGAGCTATGATGCTCTTATAATTTTCTGTGGCGGCTTGGAAAGATTCGAGGTCAATGTCGAACCCAGAGTTTATCTTGGGAGCCATTGTAGGTCAGTGAGAAAGAGGAAGAAATGGCTGGACTGAGAGGTAAGAGGGATGAAAGATGCAGAGTGCGAGATGATTTCTAACTGAAGAGTCTATTTGAGTCAGGTGAAACGTCAAAATGAGACACAATTCGAGGCATATTCGGTACTACAATGGATGGGACCGAAAATATTTTAATATTGCCGCTCTTTTTCATGAAGTCGACGTTACGTCGAGTGGAATTCGACGTAAGCGTCGATACAGTCTGAGGTAAGATGTTAGGGTTTCATATCGACGTATACGTCGATTGGAGTCGACGCATGCGTCGATTTAAGTTATTATTGATAGTTATCGACGGTGCGTTGATTATAAAATCGACGTGACTTTTATTTTCCTGAAAAATTTTGGTTTTTCCCTTGAGAGATTATTTCTTCCTGCTCCTAATGTTTTCTAAGACAGTCTTGGACTAATTTTTATAATTAGATTGATTGTACCAACATTGTTTGGCAATGTGGCCAGTTTTATTGCATATATAACATCTGACTATCTTTAGATTATGGGAATTTGAGTTTAGAGAGAGAAAGTGGTGTTGATTAGGAATCGATGCATTATTTGAGTTGCGTTGAGTAGAATTCGACGCACGTCGATAATGATTCGACGTAAGTTTGTTTCTTTTCTGAGGATATTTTCCTAGGATTCCTTCATATATAGTGGGACTATTTTTGTTAAAAACAGTGGTTGTTTGTGATCTTTCTCCTGTCAAATGATTTTCCCTAGTGAAGTGAATGTGATGTCTCCAGACAGATTTGCTGGGTGATTGAGGTTAGGGTTCTAAGTCAGTGTTATATTCTAGTTGTCTAAATCTATCAGTGAGATTGTTAGAGATATTCTTGAGCTTCTGGCTTCTGCCATTTAGAGAGTCTTCAAAAGCTTTTGCCTTTGCTAGCTCATTTCTTAGTGCTTGATTTTCAGTATTGATTTTATTTAGTTATTTCTCTGAGAGTCCTAGACTGAGCTCATAGTTTTTATGTTGTGTATTTATTTGTTTGAGATTGTTTAGTTCATTTCTTAGTTCCTTTACCTCTTTCTCAGATTTGACTAGATCTAAACAGAATTCTTTGAAACTATTTTTGAAATCAGTGGAAGAGAAATCTATATCATCAAATATATTTACCAGAGATGTATCTTCAGGCTTTTCAGTAGTCATCAAACAGGTTACCTCTTGCTTAGCCTTTTCCTGATTATCTTCAGATGAGGTACTCCCTTCAGATTCTGAATCACTCCATGATTGAGCAATGAACCATTTCTCTTTCTTCTTCTTATTCTTCTTTAGATCTGTTCTTTTCAGATCTTTCTTATTGCTGATCTCTTTAGGACATTCAGGTGCAATGTGTCCAGGTTTCCTGCAAGAATAACAGATAATCTCTTTATTAGAAGTTTTGTCATACCTGGTTTTTGAGTCTCTCCTTCTGGATCCTTCTGTTTTGATCCACTTCTTGAACCTTCTGGCCAGTAAACTGATCAGCTCTTCATCATTTGTAGAGGGTTCACCTTCAGTAGCCTTCAAAGCAAAGCTCTTTTCTTTTGAGAGTGGAGGAGCCTTTTCTTTCTCTTCTTTCTCAGCTCTTGTTTTCAATAACTGTTCATAAGATCTCAATTTACCCAACAGGACATCTGTTGAGATTTCTTTTTGACTTCTGGAGTCTTTAATTGGCCAGATTCTTGAATCCCAAGAGCTTGGGAAGCAAGTTAGCAATTTGTCATTTATCTCAATGAGAGATATGTCCTTCTCAAGTGTTCTTAACTCATTTACTATGAGGCTGAATCTGGCATACATGTCTGCAACACTTTCACTTTCTTTCTTCTGGAAGTTTTCATATTGAGAGATGAGTAATGCCTTTCTGTCCTTTCTCTCATCAGCACTTCCTTCTACCATTTTAGAGAGAGCCTCCCATATTTCCTTAGCTGACTCAGATTCAGCAATCTTTTGGAAGATTTCATCTGAGAGGGTTGAGACTAGGATGTTCATAGCCTTGGCATCATATGCTTGGGCTTTCTTTTCTTCATCTGTCCATTCAGCCTTTGGAGCAAGTGTTTCAGTCACTTTTCCACTTGAGTCCTTTCTGAATGGCTTGGGAGGACCTGTCATAATAACATCAAATAATTCTTCATCAATAGAATTCATATAAATCCTAATTCTTGTTTTCCAAATTGCAAACTTTTCAATATTGCACATTGGTGGTCTGGTGGAAGCATAATCTTTGATTTGTGCCATGTGAAAAGAAATAGTTTTCAGAAATATTTATATATATGAGGTAGGATCTTTTTGATCAAGGAGTTACCCTTTTTAGATCAACCTCCCTCTGATACCAATTGAAAGTGCACAGTTAACCTCACTAGAATTCTCTAGAGGGGGGGGGGGGGGGGGTGAATAGAGATTTAAAAAAATACTTTGTGCTATTATATATATATGTGTAATACTCACAGATTTAGGCTTCCCACACACCAACAAGAATTAAGCAAGTAAAGAAGAAAAATAGCAAGAAGAAAATCACAGCACAACACAAAGAAATATAGTGGTTCCCAAAACTTTGGGTAGTCCACTCTTCTACCCCCTTGGTAGGAATTCACTAACTTGCACTGAGTCTTTTGATAAGGAGACTCTTAGAAGCTGTCTGAGTCTTTTGATAAGGAGACTCTTAGAACCAAACTGAGATTTTTGGTAAGGAGACTCTTAGAATCACTACAACTAAATTTTTTGAAGAGAGATTCTAAAAACTCTTTTACACAATTTAAAAATAGAATGAGAAGAAGAAGTAGAACAAGTAGAAGAACAGAAAATGATATATGTAAGAAAGAATCTTCTTCCTAGCAAGAAGATTAGAAGCACAAGTATAGTGAATATGATCTCTCTTCTATAGTGAGAAGGAGATTGTAAGCTTTTCTCTCTTTTGTGAGAGCTTTCAGAGTTTGCAGCAGAATGGCTTCAGAAGGAGAAGAAGATGAAGGCTCTTTCTTTGCTGCAACACACTATCTCTTTTCTCAGCTTTCTCACTCTTCACTTGGGAGCTCTTCCTCTTTTTCAAATGTATATGGTGGATCACTTCTTATGATTCTCTGTCGACCTCCTTCTTATTTATAGCTCTGCTTAAAAGATATTGCTAAAGGAGAATAAACAATTAGAAGACAGAGAATTAGAAAGAGATTTAGAGTTTCCATAATCAATATTTCTGTAGAAGGAAAGGAATTCATTCTGATTTCAAATAATATCCATAATAATCTTAATCAAATTAGCCAAGAATCAAACAGAAGGAAAGGCTGATTCAGAACGGCTATAAAAGAATAATATCATTCCATAAAAATTAGATCTACAGAAAGAAGGAAAGAGATCTGGCGTGTTTTTTGAATTACTTATAGATATCGACGTGCGTCGATTACTATTGACGTATACGTCGATTTCATCCTGGCTGGACGTCGAGAGGAGAATAAGGAAGGTGCATCGACAAAGGTGCGTCGACTTTATCAAATGCATCGACTAGAAGTCAGAGGTACGTCGACTATGATTACGTCGAATTCTTCTTAGAGTTACTTCGACTCATTCTGAGAGAAACGTCGACTATATTTCGACGTTGCGTCGAATACTATTTGACGCATATTTACTTAGCCTAATATTTCATTCTTAGAATTTATATTCTACTCAATTCTAGGGGTTAAGATAAATCATTTCCCCAACAGAAGTCATTAAGAAACTCTGTCTATACTCAATCAATTATGATCTAAGAGGTGAACTATTTAGAAAAGAAAAGGAAATATGTTTATTATATATAGAAAATTCAGACCTAAACAAAGAACTATCAAAGACAAAAGCCTTTGAGGACTCCCTAAATGGAAGGAGTCAAAAGATCAAAGACATCTCACAAAATCTCTCCAAGAGATTTGATCACCTTGATCAGGAAGCACAACCATCCACTAGCACACAGATCCCCAGGCTACATTTTTGGGAAAAACCTGTTGCATCATTTAGGTCTAGAACTAATAATGTTTTAGCATCATATGAAGTTCACAATAACAATAACCTTAATAAACTCACCATATTTAATAGGGTGAACATCAGTAATCAACCAGGAATCTTAGGCAAACATCACTTGGAAAAATCAAATAAAAATCTTAATGATAATAATCATACGTCGAATAGAACTCGACGCAATTTTAAGAATGCGTCGAATAAAACTCGACGGGATCCAACATATACGTCGACATCATTTCGAAGCAACTATGTGGGTGCGTCGAATTACACTCAATGCAACCAATACCATACTTCGAATGACTATCGACGGGATTATGCAGGTACGTCGAATTCCATTCGACGCAAATCTAAAAATACGTCGATTTCTTCTCGACGCAGATCCTTTACACAAAATTACCAGACATCAAAACCTTTTTCTACTTCTATACCTAGATGTTTTTGCTGCTCTAAAATAGGACATATTGCCAAGCATTGCTGGCATAATAATGCAACACTTCTTCACATAAGGTGGAACAATGGAAGATCATCTCATTCTTTCATGTCTCCATATGATGATAGAAGAAAGAGACCCCAGCATGAGAGGGTCTATTCTAATGTTTAATTTAATGTGCAGAGAGAAGGCTGTTCAACCACAAACCAGCAGTGGTATCTGGACAATGGCTGCTCCATGCATATGACTGGAGCAAAAGATTTGCTGGAAAATTTGAAGGCCAAGGAAGGACCCAAGGTAATCTTTGGGAACTCCCACTCTGGTCAAACCAAAGGATATGGTTTGCTCAAAATTGGAGAAATCTCCTTTTCTAAAGTAGCTTATGTTGAAGGAATTCAACATAATCTAATTAGCATTAGCCAGTTATGTGATGGTGAATACAAAGTTGTGTTCACCAAATCTCAGTGTCATATAGTCAGCTCTAAGATTGATCAAATTGTATTGACTGGTCTCAGAAAGGGTAAGGTCTATGTTGTAGATTTTGAATACACAAAGTCTGAGATCTGCTTATTTAATTCCCAAGTAGAAAATAATGAGTTGTGGCATAGGAGACTTAGTCACCTAAACTGTAAGACTATTTCCAAACTCTCCAAACTTAACCTAATTAGGGGTTTACCAATTGATAAATTCAATAAGGACCATCCTTGTAGAGCCTGCCAGCTAGGAAAATAGATCAAAGCATCATTCAAACCAATTGGTAAGAATGATTCCTCTAGAACCTTTTCCCTGCTGCATTGGATCTGTTTGGTTCCATCTCCACTCAAAGCTTAGCAGGTAAGTCTTACACACTAATCATTGTGGATGATTTTTTTAGATTCAGCTGGGTGTTCTTTCTGAAAGCAAAGTCAGACACTTTCAAAATCCTCTCAAGATTCATTAGACAGATTCAATCTGAATTCAACACCCAGGTTGCTGTGATCAGAAGTGATCATGGCACTGAGTTTGAAAATTAGTTAATGTGTAGATTCTGTGAGGATGATGGGATCAGACAATGCTTTTCAGCTCCTAGAACCCCAAACAAAATGGGGTGTTTGAAAGGAAAAATAATCCTAATTGAATCTGGTAGGACATTATTAGCTGAATCCAATTTGGCAAAATCCTTTTGGGCTGAGGCAGTGAATACAACAAACTATGTTCTGAACAGAAGTCTCATTCACAAGACTAAATTAAAGACTCCCTATGAGTTATTGAAGGGAAAGACACCCATAGTCACTTACTTTAGAATCCTTGGGTGTACCTGTTTTATCCTCAACAATGGGAAGAGTCATCTTGCCAAATTTGACAAGAAGGCTGATGATGGGATATTTCTAGGATATTCATCATCAAGCAAGGCCTATAGGTGCTACAATAAAGATCTCTCAAAATTGAGGAGTCTGTGCATGTGGTCTTTGATGAAACTAACATGTTTAACAAGGGGAAGGAAACTTCCACCAGTCCTATTCTGCAAGAAGAAGACCGACTGAAAGAACAAGTTGAAAGGATAAGATTAGTAGATCATCCTCATGTATGTCAAGAAAAAGGACAACAAGAGACTGACACTGACTCAGGTGAAGATTCTGTAGCAGATGAAGAGGAAACTACATCACCTGAGTTACCAACCACATACATCACTTAAGTAAATGAGAATGAAGCTCCCACTGTCACTGAGCAAGTGGTAGCTCAGGAAGAAGAGAATCTTCTAGATCACTCAACAAGATCCTGGATGACTCAAAAAGATCATCCTCCAACTCATGTAATAGGAGACTTGACAGCAGGAATAAAGACAAGGAAACAACTAACAATTGAGACAATGCTGCAATGTTTCCTGTCACAATATGAACCCAAGAAGTTTGAAGAAGCAGACAGTGACCCTCATTGGATATCTATTATGCAAGAGGAACTGGCCATGTTTGAAAGGAATAAGGTCTGGACTTTGGTTGAAAGACCAAAGAATTACCCAGTTATTGGCACCAAGTGGGTGTTCAAAAATAAAATGGACTCAACTAGGGTCATAATTAGAAACAAGGCTAGACTTGTGGCCCAAGGGTATAGGCAAGAGGAAGGCATTGACTTCAACCAGACATTTTCCCCAGTAGCAAGGCTGGAGGCAATCAGAATGTTCCTGGCATATGCTGCCCACATGAAGATCAAGGTATACCAAATGGATGTCAAGAGTGCATTTCTCAATGCAAAACTACAAGAAGAGGTGTATGTGGAGCAGCCACCAGGTTTTGTCAATCCAACTTTTCCCTCTTCTATATATAGATTAGATAAAGCACTATATGGTCTTAAGCAAGCTCCAAGAGCTTGGTATGAGACCTTATCCACATTTCTCCTAGAACACAACTTTGAAAGAGGAAAGGTGGATAAAACCCTTTTCACAAGAGCACATAAGAATCAGGTACTACTTGTGCAAATATATGTAGATGATATTATATTTGGCTCCACAGATCAATCTTTATGCAAAAGGTTTGCTTACCTAACGCAGTCAAGATTTGAAATGAGTAGCATGGGGGAATTATCCTATTTCCTTGGTCTCCAAGTCAGACAAAATCCAGATTGCATTTTCATATCCCAATCCAAATATACCAGAGAACTCATTACAAGGTTTGGGATGGAGAATGCCTCTGTTATGAAAACCCCCATGGCTACTAATGTTGTTTTGGATAGAGATGAACAAGGTAAGTCATTTGATCAGAAGACTTACAGAGCAACCATTGGCTCTCTTCTCTACCTAACAGCTAGCAGACCTGATATAATGTTTGCTACCTATATTTGTGCAATATTTTAGGCTGACCCAAAGGAATCCCACATGCGTTCTGTCAAAAGAATTCTCAGATATTTGAAGGGTACTCCTGAGCTTGGCTTATGGTATATAGCTGAATCTGGATTTGAATTGATTGGATATTCGGATGCAGACTATGCTGGATGCAGGCTGGATAGAAAAAGCACCTCAGGAACATGTTAGTTTCTGGGTGCTAGACTGATCTCATCTTTTAGCAAGAAGCAAACCACAATCTCCACTTCTACAGCTGAAGCTGAGTATATAGCTGCAGGAAGCTGCTGTTCACAAATTTTGTGGATGCAAAATCAGTTGTTGGACTACAACTGTTCCCTTGTCAATTCCACAATCAATTGTGACAGCTCTAGTGCTATTTCAATAGCTTCCAATCATGTTCTCCACAACAGAACTAAGCACATAGAGATAAGACACCACTTTCTCAGAGACAATGTAGAGAAGGGTATGATCAACCTTCAATACATATCTACTGACACTTAAAGGGCTGACATCTTCACTATGCCTCTTGATGAAAGTAAGCACAAGTTCTTCATCAATGCACTAGGGATGCTTGATGGAGCTTTGTAGATCCCCTTTATTATGTATAAAGAACTTTTTTTTTATAGAAAATTATTGCTAGGAAAAACAGCAAGAGCCTTAAAGAAATCATAACTGTTTAATCAGAGCTGCGTTGAATTCAAATTGACGTACCGTCTACTTCTACTCGACGTCAGCTTCGAGAGCATCTTGGGAAGGATCATGCGAATAACACTCGACGTAACATCGAATACTTATCGACGCTCACCTCAACATCATCATTGATGACTATATTTCGAAGCCACGTCGATATCAACTCGACGCTCCGTCGATTTGACAGATCGCGCGCATTGATATATTTTGCTCTTCTCATCGTTGCTTTGAATAAAACCCTAAGTTGCGACGATTTCTCTACTCAAAGCGACTAATGCGCTATTCAAATTTTTCTCCCTCTTGCTCTCTCCATCTTCTCTTTATTCATCTCTTTCTTCGTTGTGTGCAGGTACTCGCAGCATAGCAATGGCATCTCTCCAAGACGTTACCGACGCAGTTGATCAAGCCATAGAAACTCTTCTCTCACAGTTCAGCTCCCTCTATCTAGATTTCTCAAAGGGTTACTATCGCAAGCTCTGCACCCAACACAAAAGATTGACGGATCTTAACTCTGACATCAAGGCTCTTGACGCAGAGATCAGATCATCGGCTGTACCTGCTGATGTCTTTATATCTTTCATGAATGATATAAAGTAGGGGGAGAATTCTACCAGCAGACAGCAACCTCCTCAAGACTCTGTTACACAACAACAATCCCTCTCTCCTTCATCTCTGAAGGAGAACCAGCTGTTTCATCTATGTTACAGCTTCCAGATGCAGCCATTCAGGGGGAGTCATCACCACCAAAAATCCCACCTTCAATACTGGGGGAGTCCTCAACTCAGGGGGAGAGTTCTTTATTTTCAGATGACCAACTCTACCATGTCAATCCTGAAAGACCCATCCCTGATGCACTTGCATTCAGGGTGTCCTATGAAGATTCCACAACAGCACCCTCACTAGTTAAGTTGACAGACCAGGAACTTGCTTCACCTAATCTTGACTCAGACCAGCTGTCTCCTTCAACTCATTTTCCTCCCTCAACACAGTTGTTATCTATACCTTCAACTCAACTTCAATTTCCTCCTGCTCCAATTCTTAAATCAATTCTTCCAACTCCTGTCTTCAGAGGGAGACCTCCATTCAGACGTAGAGGAAGAAGAAGAGGAAGATTGTCTGTTTGGGAAAGGTACTCAAAAGAACAAAGGAAGGAGTACAAAAAAGATAAATCATATTACAAAAAGTATTCAAGGATTGAAATTCCTGAGAACACAATGAAAACCTACAATGATCCAAAGTTTTATGATGCTTTAGAGGACATTGGTGATAGAGAAAGATATGAGTATGAAACAACTCGGAAAGGAATTGAAAATAAGAAAAGGAGGTTCATTCTTATTCTGTAAAGAGGAAAAGAAGTTGTTGAAAAAGAAGAATTGGCCAAAGCCATCCCAATCAAATCTACTCTATTTGATCATACAATGTATACTACAAAGAATAAAAGCTAAAATGTTAGAAGAAGTTGTGCAACTCCACAGAGGAGGTATTGGGTGCAATCCAGAGGATGCAGTACAACTTCCCCAGAAAAGAAAGAAAGGTAAAAATTCACCTGATGAAGTGGAGAAGAAAAGAAAGATCGTGTTTACAAAGGCCTCAACTTCTGGGAAGGATCAAGCAACTATTGATGAATTGCAAGCAATGCCCGCTGAATCAAATCCTGACAAAAGTCCTGAATCAGATGATCTAAATCTAGAAGTCATAAATTTGATGACAGCCAAACTCTTTGGTCTTGGCTTCACACTCAAGGATGTTCATCCTAATACTAAAATGGACCTGGAAAAACTGTTCAAAGGACATGGAAGAATACAAAAGAACCCAGAGAAAGCCACCCCAGCAAATATCTACTATGTGGAAAAGAAGTACAGGAGGGTATATGAGGACTTATTCATCTTTATCAAAGAAAGGAAGTGATACTCTTTTTGGGTAATCTATGTTAAACTCTTGTTAATCATTAATCAGATACCTTCTCTATTCAGTTTATATCTATGTTGTTCTGTATGGATTTTTTTGTTTTATGCAAAGAAATGTGTAAAATCACTTTATACAATCTGTAAAATTTATCAAGATAAATCGGGTGAGATTGTTGGGAAAAACCCCTTTGATTTAACTTAACAAATTACCTAATAAGTGATTTTATCTCTTAGGTTAAATTACCCATTGTATAGTAAGGGTAATCTAGTCATTAGATGTATTAGGATATCACACTCAACCTAGGGTGTCAAGACCAGATCAAGAGAAGTAAAATTTGGGCAAAGTTAACATTTGCGTCGAGTAGAATTCGACGCAACGTCAAGTTATTGTCGGCGCTACTCTGACTAGAAGTCCAAGTGGTTCACCCTTCTTTCGAAGTCATTCAAGTCGACGTTACGTAGAATAGATATCGACGTAGAGGCCATGGACCTGTCGAAGTACTTTGAGAAGTCAACGCAACTTCTACTTCAACTCAACGCAGATGAAAGTATCTGTCGAAGCCATCTAAAGTCGACGCAACGTCGACTTCATCTCGACGCAGATAATGAAGTTCAGATCCATGACATCAACTCGACAGTTACATCGATAAGGTATCGACGCAACGTCGACTAGTAGAGTTCAATCAGAGCAAGGATGAATTCGAAGCTGCTCCTACAAGAACTCGAAGGTGTGTCGATAAGAGAGGATGTGAACTCGACGCTACATCGAATACAGCCTGAAAAGTAAAACCTTTTCAGGTGTCATTTTTAGACCCTCTCTCATGGCCCACCTCACTCAAAACCATTCCCCAATGGGTCCATAATTGCCTCAAATTGAATCAATAATTAACCGAGGATGGAGAAAAGCTTTCTTGGAAACAAGCTTATTGTTGGTGGACGTGTCGGGAATTAAAGAAGGAAGGAAAGGAGTAATTGTTCACACATAAATACCTTTTCAGGACTTACCAGAAAAGGAAATAAAATTCAAATTGAACAGGGACAATAAAAGGAAGAATGGAAAGAGAAAACGACAACATTGATCACTATCAGCTACACTATTCTATTAGGGCTTCCTCTTCTTCTTCTTTCTCTCTCAGGAACCCAAATAGAGCATATACAGAGAAGAAACAACTGCTGCTCTCCATTTTCATAGAACAGAGGATCTGAATGCTGCACATCATCACAATCATATAACAGCTTGAGTTGAATCATAAAGAAGATAAAGGATCTGACATTCATACCTCCTGCAATACATCACTATCATAAGCAGGAGTTAATCAAGAGTAGATCCGGTGAAAGATTCTATTGGAACAACCCTATTACTAATTTGGGCTAGGATCACTATCTGTGATTAGGACTCAAGTTGACCCCAATGTATAGTCTTAGGGTCAATGTTTAAGCTTCTCTGAGTTAGCTAAAACTTAGGAAATTCTAAGTTTTCTGTGTTCGATGAACTCCTTCCTGAGTTCAAAGAACGTCGTTTATCAGTTCGATGAACTTGATCCTTAACTCAATGAAATCAGTCTTTCAAACAGTTCTACAGATTCTATCTTTCAGTTCGACGAACTCCTGATTGAGATCGACGAACTCAGTGTTCAGTTCGACGAACTCCTGATTGAGATCGACGAACTCAACTTTCTGTTCGACGAAATTCCTTTTGAGCTTGACAAATCCTGAAGACCAGTTATCTCTTTCTCTGAACTCAGATCGACTATCCAGCAACGGATCTATTCATATATTTGGATTTATTCATTATCAAATAAGTCAAGATTTCTTCTTCTTCATTCTATTTTCTTCTTTCGAGAATCTAGCTGTTGATATATATTGGAAAAGGAAACTCTCATAGAAAAGGAATTAAAGTACTTTGCAGAATCAGAAAGTTGTTATTGCAGTTCCAAGAAAGATTTAATTCAGTTTATTCTATTCCTTATCATGAGAGTTGAATTTTCAAATCAGAATATATACCTAAGGAAAAAGGATGAATCAGCAGAAAAGTAGAAGAGAGATTTATAGAAAGATAAGAGATAAGATATATACAAGAGTATATACAGATACATCATATATAGAAGATACTTGTGAAATACTCAGAGCATACAAAAATCTTTATCTACAGCAGCATCTTCATTCTCTGAGAAAAACTGAAATCTTCTCTCAGTGTCATCTGCTGATTCTTAGTCTTCTACATCCAAGAGAAAGCTTTACCAACTGTCAACAAATTCTATCAGACAGGGGGAGCTTTACAATAATAACAATCCACTAGTCTTCTCTCAGATCTTATTGAGAGAGAAGAACTTCATAAACTCTTTTTGTTTATTCTTTTTACCCCATCTTGTACATGGTTTTAACTCCCTTCAAATGATAACCTTTGGTGGCAAGGCACCTGATCAAAAACCCGTGGTTTGGTTTGAGCACCTGATCAAAAGCTCAGTGGTGATAGGGCACCTGATCAAAAACCTAAGTGGATTCCTACCAAGGGTGGTAGAAGAGTAGATGTACCCAGGTTGATTGGGGAACTACTATAGATCCTTGTGTCTTTGCTGTGCTTGTGTTATTTTCTGTACTTTGCTGTGCTGTTTTGTTTTTCTCTCACTCAACTACACATACATATATCATTATTTTAATTCTGCTCTAAAATAAGTTAAAACATTTAATACTCTATTCACCCCCCCCCCCCCTCTAGAGTAAATCTAAGATCTAATACCTCACTTTCAATTGGTATCAGAGGTTGGTTGATTGATTACACAGGCTAACACCTGAATCCAAAGATCAATTAGATCTTAACTTCTTCTAGAGTTTTTTTAAACTCATGGCACAGAACAAAGATTACTCAAGCACAAACCTCTTATGTGCAAGCAAGTTTGCATTATATATGGAAGGCAAGGATCAAACTTTATATGAACTCTATTGATGAAGATATTTTTAATTCTATTTTGACAGGACCTCCTACTACATCAGCAGCAACAAGCAATGAAACAACAACCAATACTAATGTTGTTCCACCTCCTGAGTGGACAGATGCTCAGAAGAAACAGAGGAATGATGATGCCAAAGTTATGAACATCTTGGCATAGACCATGTCTGATGACATATTCCAGAAGGTTGTGGACTGCACCTCAGCTAGGGACATCTGGAACTCTCTCAACAACATGGTTGATGGATCTGCAGATGAGAGAAAGGACAGGAGATCCCACCTCATCTCCCAATATGAGAACTTCAAAAAGGGAGATACTGAAATGGTTGCAGATATGTACAACAGACTCAGTCTCATCATCAATGAGTTGAAGTCTTTGGATAAAGTGATCACAATCACTGAAATAATTGATAAGATCCTAATGTGCTTCCCCAGCACATGGGACTCAAGGATCTGGCCAATCAAGGAAGCCAGAAGCCTAAATGAGATCTCCACGGAGACCTTATTAGGCAAACTAAAATCCTATGAGCAACTTATCAAGTCAAGAGAAGCTGAATAGTCTACCTCCTCACCAGCCACCAAAATGGAAAGACGCATTGCTTTTCAGGCAACAGAAGAGGAAGACAAAGCTCCAGGAGAAATGGAGTTCATGAGCCTCCTAGCCAAAAGATTCTACAAAATGCCTAGAAAGGACCTCAGAAAGAAGGACTTCAGATCCAAGGAGAAACCAAGGTATGACAGAACACATTCTATAGAAATTATCTATTTTCATTGCAGGAAGCCTGGACACATCCTACCTGAGTGTCCAGAAAATCAAAAGAAGGACAGAAGAAAATATAAGGAAGAAAAGAAACACTCAAGCAAGCCATCCTCCCACAAACGTAAACACAAGGGAAGGGGCTTTGTGGTTGAGACATGGAGTGAGACTGAATCAGAGTCATCATCCAGCTCCTCTGATGGTGAAGATGATTCAAATGAAAAGGATTTATGCATGATGGCTATCCATGACTCAAGCAATGATTCAGAGCATGCATCATCATTTAGCTCAAGTGATGATGAAGATGATGCAGATGAAAAAAGTTTTTGCATGATGGCTATCAATGCCTCAGCAAATAACTCTGATGAATCAAAATCTGCCACTAATAGTGATCAGGTAAATTCTACTTTTGATTTTACTTCAAATGATTTTAAAAATGAATTTAAGACTCTTTGTTTAGATCTGATTAAATCTGAGAAGGAGATAATTTCCCTCAGAAGTAAGTTGGTTGAAATGAACCAACAGACTATAGATAATGCCAATCTTAAGGAAGAACTGGTTGCCTCCAAAGAACATATTGTTCTCATTGAGAACAAATTATTTGAGGCTAAAAAGTTTGAAGAATCCCTCAATGGGAGAAGCATCAAACTGATGGACATCATAAGCACTATAAATGCCAGACTCAATGGCAAACTGGGCTTGGGTGCATCATCAAGTCAGCCATACCTTCTTAAGAAAGACACTCTATCTACTCCAGTAAAATTCATTTCTGCCAAAGGAAAAGAGGCAGTAGAAGTGGGTAGGAACATCTTAAGCAAGGCTGTTAAGAACAAAGGAATTCAAAAGCATTCATCGAACGACATTCGACGAAATCACATGAATTCATCGAACGGTGGTCGACGAACGCTGGATACAGATATTCAGTATAACTATCCTTCGAACGGCGCTCGACGAAATAACTTTAATTCATCGAACGACGATCGATGAACTCAGCCAAGTTCGTCGAACGAAAAATGTACTGCATTTCTAAAGAATTCTCATTCTCAACATACTAAGAATCCCTTCACTGAGTAGATTATTCCTCCTAGGAGATATCATCCATAAGGCTATAAGGATGAGCCTGAGATTTCTTACATTTTAGAATTTTGTGGTATGACAAAAGGACCCAAGATAATCTGGGTCAAGAACAACTAGTTTATTTTCTGTTTTGCAGGTACAAAGCTATCCAAACATAGAGGAACATTGGTATTTGGATAGTGGCTGCTCTAAGCACATGACAGGAAATAATGCCAATCTAAGCAATTACAAGGCAAAGCTTGGACCCGAAGTAATTTTTGGAGACTCCAACTTTGGACAGACTAAGGGATATGGAAAAGTCAGAGTTGGAGCAGTTACCTTCAAAGAGGTAGCATATGTCAAGGGTCTCAAGCAAAACCTCATCAGCATAAGCCAGCTATGTGATGAAGGTTATTAGGTAACTTTTGATCACTCCTTATGTCTTATTACCAATAATAAGAACATCAATGTGTTATCTGGTATTAGACAAGAAAATATATATTTAGTCATTTTTGATTCTGCCAATTCAAACATTTGTTTATTTAATTCAATAAGTAAAACAAATAAGTTATGGCATAAAAGGCTAGGACATATTAACCTTAGAACTATCTCTAAGCTCTCCAAGGACAATATGGTAAGATGAATGCCTTCTGGTTCATACAAGAAGGAAGGATTATGCAGGGCTTGTCAACTAGGAAAGCAGACCGATAGTAGTTTCAAATCTTTATCCAAGAGTGATTCACCTAGGATTCTGTACTTACTGCATTTGGACCTCTTTAGACCCACTGTAATACAGAGTCTAGGAGGGAAACATTACACTTTAGTTATTGTAGATGACTTCTCTAGATTCACTTGGGTGTTCTTTCTTAGGAACAAGTCTAACACCTTTAGTGTTCTGACAGACTTTCTCAGGTCCATCAAGATTGAGTACTCTACTCTAGTTGCATTGATCAGAAGTGATCATGGCACTGAGTTTGAATCTCTTCTGATGAGAGAATTCTGTGGAAAAGAAGGGATCAGACAATGTTTCTCTGCTCCTAGAACTCCTCAACAAAATGGGGTAGCTGAAAGGAAAAATAGAACATTACTTGAATTAGAAACTACATTGCTTGCTGATGCTCACTTGCTACTCTCTTTTTGGGAAGAGGCAGTGAACACTTCAAATTATGTGTTAAACAGGAGTCTGATACACAAACTTAAGGGTAAAACATCCTATGAATTGCTTAAGAATAAAAAGCCTAAGGTTAACTATTTTAAGATTTTTGATTGTAAATGCTATGTGCATAACAATGATAAGAAATATCTAAGGAAATTTGAAGAAAGGCTGTTGAAGTTATATTCCTTGGATACTCTCTTTCTAGTAAAGCATATAGAATTTATAACAAATCAACTCTTAAGATAGAAGAGTCCATGCATGTTTCTTTTGATGAAACTAACATGTTAAATGAGGAGAGGAGTACCACCTCTACCAAAGATATTTTGCAGGCACCAACTCTATGTGAAGAGCTTAATGGATTGGATCTACAGAATAAAGACTCTCCACTCCCATCAACTCAAACTATTGATGACAGTGAAGAAGAAGATAATCCAGAAGATCTTGCTGATAATTCTAATCAAATGACAGCTGATCAAATCGCTCAAGAGGATACTCTTGCTGAACCCATTCCAACTGTTGATCACATCACAATTAGAGATCATCCAATATCTCAAGTTATTGGAGACATCTCAGCGGGTGTTCAAACAAGGCATCAACAAACCAAAATCAGATGCATATTTGTTTCCTATCACAAATTGAACCTCAATCCATAAAAGATGCAGAACAAGATCAAAACTGGATTCTTGCAATGCAAGAGGAACTCAATCAATTTGAAAGGAACAAAGTCTGGGATTTGGTTCCAAGACCAAAGGGCCATCCAGTTATTGGCACCAAATGGGTCTGTAGGAACAAACTAGATGATCAAGGCTTGATAATCAGAAATAAAGCCTGATTGGTAGCTCAAGGATACTCTCAGGAAGAAGGCATTGATTATGATCAAACCTTTGCTCCTGTTGCAAGACTTGAAGCTATCAGGATATATCTTGCATTTGCTGCTTTCAAGAAGTTTAAAGTCCATCAAATGGATGTGAAGAGTGCTTTTCTAAATGGAGATATCAAAGAAGAAGTATATATGGAACAACCACCAGTTTTTATCTCTCCAACTTAATCTTCTTATGTATTTAAGCTTAATAATGCTCTCTATGGTCTCAAGCAAGCTCCCAGAGCATGGTATGAGACCCTAGCTAATTTTCTTTTAGAGAACAAATTCTGTAGATGCAATGTTGATAAAACTTTATTTTTCAGGATACATACAAATAGAACTTTACTAGTTCAAATTTATGTATATGATAGTATATTTGGCTCTACTGATTCAAATTTATGCAAAAGGTTTTCTGACCTAATGCAATCCAAATTTGAAATAAGTAGTATGAGTGAGTTATCTTACTTCCTTGGCCTTCAAGTGAAGCAAACTTCTAATGGCATATTCATATCACAATCCAAGTATGCTAAAGAATTAGTGAAAAGATTTTGTATGTCTGATGCTTCTTCTATGAAAACACTCATGCCCTCCAATGATGTTGTAGACAATGATGAATCAAGGAAACCTGTTGTTCAAAAAGTGTATAGAGCAATTGTTGGCTCTTTACTTTACTTAACAACTAGTAGACCAGACATAGTGTTTGCTACATGCATTTGTGCTAGGTTCCAAGTTAACCCCAAAGAATCTCACCATATTTTATTAAAAAGAATTTTGAGATATATAAAGGGTTGTCCAAATCTAGGACTTTGGTATCCAACTGCATCAGAATTTGAATTAACTGGAATCTCAGATTCTGATTATGATGGATGCAGAGTAGACAGGAAATGCACATCAGGAACTTGCCAGTTCCTTGGTGATAAGCTTGTGTCTTGGTTTTGTAAGAAACAGACATCTGTGTCTACATCAACAGCTGAAGCAGAATATATTGCTACTGGCAGTTGCTGCTCAAAGATTCTGTGGATACAAAATCAACTCTTAGATTATGGCATCAACTTAAATAAATCAATTATATTTTGTGACAATACTAGTTCAATATCTATAGCACAAAATCCAGTACTCCATAGTAGGACTAAACACATAGAAATTAGGCACCACTTTATCAGAGATAATGTGGATAAAAATAAAATTTGCCTACAATTTATTCCTACTGACTTACAAAGGGCTGATATTTTCACCAAACCTTTGGATGAAAAGAAGCACATCTTCTTTATAAATCAGCTAGGAATGATAGATGGAGATTCAATCATTTAAATTTTTTTACTTATCCCCTCTTTTCGTCGAACGGAGAATGACGAAAATTAATCATTCGTCGAACGGTGATCGACGAAATCTATTAGATTCAGAGATCGACGAAGCCAGCTCCTTAGTCAAACTAAGATCGACAAAAATTTATTTTTCGTCGAACGCAGTCTGACGAAGCCCCAGGCTCTTCGACTTCTGTTTTTATTAGGTTTAGCCGAACCCAGTTCAACGAAAGCTTGCGCCTTCTCCGATCTCTTTCTTTATAATCAAATTTTTATTCCATTTTGTCTTTACGCCTACAGAACTTGCTCTTGCCTCCCTCCAGTTCCTTTGCACTTGATCTTTTTGTTGGGGAAATAATTTATCTTAACCCATAGAATTAAGAAGAATATAAATTCTAAGTATGAAAAATTAGGCTAAGTAAATATGCGTCGAATAGTATTCGACGCAACGTCAAAATATAGTCGTTGTTTCTCTCAGAATGAGTCGAAGTAACTCTTAGAAGAATTCGACGTAATCATAGTCGACGTACCTCTGACTTCTAGTCGACGCATTTGATAAAGTCGACGCACCTTTGTCGACGCACCTTCCTTATTCTCCTCTCGACGTCCAGCCAGGATGAAATCGACGTTTACGTCGAATAGTAATCGACGCACATCGATATCTATAAGTAATTCAAAAACACGCCAGATCTCTTTCCTTCTTTTTGTAGATTTGATTTTTATGGAATGATATTATTCTTTAATAGCCATTTTGAATCAGCCTTTCCTTCTATTTGATTCTTGGCTAATTTGATTAAAATTATTATGAATATTATTTGAAATCAGAATGAATTCTTTTCCTTCTACAGAAATATTGATTATGGAAACTCTTATCTCTTTCTAAATTCTCTGTCTGCAAATTGATTATTCTCCTTTAGCAAAACATTTTAAACAGAGCTATAAATAAGAAGGAGGTCGGCAGAGAATAAGAAGAAGTGATCCACCATATACATTTGAAAAAGAGGAAGAGCTCCCAAATGAAGAGTGAGAAAAGCTGAGAAAAGAGATAGTGTGCTGCAGAAAAGAAAAAGCCTCCATCTTCTCCTTCTGAAGCCATTCTGCTGCAAATTCTTAAAGCTTTCACAAAAGAGAGAAAAGCTTACAATCTCCTTCTCACTATAGAAGAGAGATCATATTCACTATACTTGTGCTTCTAATCTTCTTGCTAGGAAGAAGATTCTTTCTTACATATATCATTTTCTGTTCTTCTACTTGTTCTACTTCTTCTTCTCATTCTATTTTCAAATTGTGTAAAAGAGTTTTTAGAATCTCTCTTCAAAAAATTCAGTTGTAGTGGTTCTAAGAGCCTCCTTACCAAAAGACTCAGTTTGGTTCTAAGAGTCTCCTTATCAAAAGACTTAGTCTGGTTCTAAGAGTCTCCTTATCAAAAGACTCAGTGCAAGTTAGTGAATTCCTACCAAGGGGGTAGAAGAGTGGACTACCCAAAGTTTGGGGAACCACTATATTTCTTTGTGTTGTGCTGTGATTTTCTTCTTGCTATTTTTCTTATTTACTTGCTTAATTCTTGTTGGTGTGTGGGAAGCCTAAATCTGTGATTATTACACACATATATATATAATAGCACAAAGTATTTTTAAATTTCTATTCACCCCCCCCCCCTCTAGAGAATTCTAGTGAGGTTAACTGTGCACTTTCAATTGGTATCAGAGGGAGGTTGATCTAAAAAGGGTAACTCCTTGATCAAAAAGATCTTACCTCATATATATATATATTTGAAAACTATATCTTTTCACATGGCACAAATCAAAGATTATGCTTCCACCAGACCACCAATGTGCAATCTTGAAAAGTTTGCAGTTTGGAGAACAAGAATTAGGATTTATATGAATTCTATTGATGAAGAATTATTTAATGTTATTTTGACAGGTCCTCCCAAACCTTATAGAAGAGACTCAAGTGGTAAAGTGGCTCAAACACTTGTCCCAAAGGCTGAGTGGACAGCTGAAGAAAAGAAGGCAGGAACATGTGATGCAAAAGCTGTAAACATTCTTGTTTCAACCCTCTCAGATGAAATCTTTCAAAGGGTTGTTGACTGTGAATCAGCCGAAGAAATATGGGATGCTCTTACAAAGATGGTAGAAGGAAGTGCTGATGAAAGGAAAGATAGAAAGGCTCTATTGATCTCCCAATATGAGAACTTTCAAAAGAAGCATGAAGAAAGCATATCTGAGATGTATGATAGATTCAGTCTGATCATAAATCAATTAAGGAGCCTGGATAGAGAGATCTCTCTCACAGAGATCAATGACAAACTGTTAATGAGTCTCCCAAGTTCATGGGACTCAAGAATATGGGCAATAAGAGATACAAGAGGATAAAGGGAAATCTCAACAGATGCCCTCTTAGGAAAACTCAAATCCTATGAGCAACTGCTGAAAACCAGAGAAGAGAAGGAAAGAAGAGGAAGCACTTCAACCTCCTCAAAAGATAGAAACATTGCTTTGAAAGCAACAGAAGAAGAGACCCCTGTCACTGAAGAAGAATTATTCAGCCTCCTGGCCAGGAGATTCAAGAAATGGGTCAGGACAGATGGGTCTAGAAGGAGAGAATCAAAACCAAGGTATGATAAAACTCCTACTAAAGAAATCATTTGTTATTCCTGCAGGAAAACTGGACACATTGCACCAAAATGTCCAGAAAATACTGAGAAAGAGAAAGATCTAAAAAGGAAGATCTCAAGAAAAAAGGGAAGAAGAAAGAAAGAGGCTTCATTGCAGAAGCTTGGAGTGAAACAGATTCTGAGGACAGCACTTCATCCAAAAGTGACAATGATGAGTCTAAACAAGAAGACCTATGCTTAATGGCTTTTGAAAGCTCAAATGAAGAACATGGTGCTAAATTATGGAGTGAGACAGAATCTGAAGGAAGCATCTCTTCTGAAGATGATAAAGAAAATAACCCTATTCTCATAGAGGAATCTGATGATAAGGATGAGGTAAGCATTTTTGATGACATAGATTTTCTGTGTGATGATTTCAAAAATGATTTTAAAGGATTATGTTTAGATCAACTAAAGCTAAACAAGAAATTAAGAATCTAAGAGAACAAATTAATGTCATTAAAAACCAGAGAAATATAGAGGATACTTGTTCTAAAAAATATGAGTTAAGGTCTAACATTAGAGAAAAAGAAATAGAGAGGGCTAAAATAGAAAACCAGCTTCTTAAAAATGAGGTATCCCAAGCAAAAGCTTTTGAAGAATCAATAAAAATGAGAAGCCAAACACTCAAAGAAATCACAGAAAAACAAACAAGAAGACATTAAAATCTTGGACTAGGAGCTGATCCCTCAGCTAGTCTAATTCCATCCAACAAGCCTGCTTGGATGAGCCCTGTTAAATTTACTAAACCCATCAAATCAACAAACCAAGAAGAAGACTCACAAAATAAGGGAGAAGACTTCAAGGAAATAAACCAATTTGATGAAACATCATACTATTCAGCTGATGACTCTCAAACTTCTTCTGAGAAGGTAACTAGGCCAAAAGAAACAACTCATAAAGAAATAAAATCAGAAAAAGGGAAAAATAAAATTTGTGAAAACACAATTGCGTCGACTTCATATCGACGCATGAATGATAGTGCGTCGAATTCTACTCGACGCAATCTCTCAGATGCTTCGACCTCAATTCGATGCTTGAATAAAAGTACGTCGACTTCAAATCGACGCAACTTCTTCCATGCATCGATTCCAGATCAACGCAATCTGGAGAAAGCACCGAATATAAATCGACGCAACTATCAACATACGTCGAATAGATATCGACACATACAAACTCAGAGCAACATAAAGACAGAACACTTCCATCCTCCAAAAACCTTCCATCTTAACCCCTATTCAGGACTCATTCATCCTGATCATAATTTCTATCCTAGTCAAAATTTTTATCCTAATCAGAAGGTTTATCCTAATCAACACCACTATCTCTCTCTAAACTCAAATTCCCATAATCTAAAGATAGTCAGATGTTATATATGCAATAAAACTGGCCACATTGCCAAACAATGTTGGTACAATCAATCTAATTATAAAAATTAGTCCAAGACTGTCTTAGAAAACATTAGGAGCAGGAAGAAATAATCTCTCAAGGGTAAACACAAAATTTTTCAGGAAAATAAAAGTCACGTCGATTTTATAATCAACGCATCGTCGATAACTATCAATAATAACTTAAATCGACGCATGCGTCGACTCCAATCGACGTATACGTCGATATGAAACCCTAACATCTTACCTCAGACTGTATCGACGCTTACGTCGAATTCCACTCGACGTAACGTCGACTTCATGAAAAAGAGCGGCAGTACTAAAATATTTTCGGTAACATCCACTGTAGTACCGAATATGCCTCGAATTGTGTCTCATTTCGACGTTTCACCTGACTTAAATAGACTCTTCAGTTAGAAATCCTCTCGCACTCTACATCTTTCATCCCTCTTACCTCTCAGTCCAGCCATTTCTTTATACTTCTCACTGACCTACAATGGCTCCCAAGATAAACTCTAGGTTCGACATTGACCTCGAATCCTTCCAAGCCGCCGCAGAAAATTATAAGAGCATCATAGCTCTCTTCACTGAAGCTAGTCTGGATAAGCTCATCTCCACAAGATGCAAGCACCTGGAGACAGAACTCACAGAGCTGATGACTCATGTTCAGATATCTGAACAAGGAGAAATCACAGGAACAATCCATGAGACACCTGTCTCAATTTCTACAGAACACATTAGGACCACCTTTGATATACCATAAGGTACAATCAAATATTATCTTTATTCAAATAGGGAAAGCAAATCATTTTCTAAAGAATAACTAAAATAATTCCCCTATCAGGTGATGAACCTATGGAACTTACCCCTGATGAAATAAAGAATTTGTTAGGAGTAGTCATCAACAAAGATCAGCATATACTTGTTCCCTCCTAGGCTTGGGGTGACGGTTGGTCCCATCAGATCACCGTGAATGCACTCCAACAGCATCTTACTTCTGATCTCCGATTTTCCAAATGGTAGGCGATGAGCCTTACCAAACTGGCATCCTGCACAAACATGACCGTCGCCATAGGATGACAACTTAGGCAGACCTTTCACAAGGTTCTTCATAGCCATATCTCTAAGCTTGTCCATCCCGACATGCCCCAACCTTTCGTGCCAAATAACAGTGTTATCATTCGCCCTCATCTTATCCACATAGGAGCTTGTCGATAACACGTACATGTCCTTCACCCTTCTCCCAGTATGAGTAACATTAGCTTTCACTGATGATACGTTACAGAGAAACTTCACTTCTATTGGCCCAAACAGAATGCGATAACCCGCATCCACCGCATTGGTCACAGAAAAGAGGTTCTTCTTCATTCCAGGCACGTGATATACACTCTTGAGAGTGATAGGACCCCGATCACTGCCAAAAGAAACAACGCCCTCCTTTTCTACTATATGAATAGTATCATCAGCCGTAATGATAGCTTCATTACCTGTATATGCCTGCAAAGAAGAGAACTTCGACTCGTCTCCAGTTAGGTGATGACCACAACCCGAGTCCACTATCCAATCATCCTGATAGTTGATGGACGCCATAGCCCGAACACCCATGCCTGTCATGAAAGCTCCATCACCCCATCTATCATCTGCATTGGAACCAGCCTCCTCCTTTCCTACAGCATGCACCGGCTGAAGATTGACTTTGCAGACTCTCTTGAAATGACCATGCTTATTGCACGTGAAGCATCTAGGTCCTTCCTTCTTCTTCCCATCATGCTTAGGAGCATAACTCTTCTCCTGCTGATATGAAGTAGATGGACCGTCATCTCCAGATGTCTTCTTCTTCTTATCCCAATGCTTCTTCTTCCCTGAATATAAAACCTCACTTTCTCCCCCAAAGACTGACATCTCTGCCATTTTCTTAGCCAAACTCTCTTGCGATGCAAGCAAGTTCTCCAGCTCCAGCAACGATGGATGATTGGCTCGGCCTTGAACAGAAGTAACAAAGGTCACATACTCCATCCGTAAGCCACAGATTATGTGCCTCTTCAGCTTCGCTTCTGAGATAGGCTCATCTGGGTCCAGCCCTGATATCTCTGCGCATAGGTTTTTCATCTTTAAGAAGAACGTTGAAATGGACAAGTCTCCTTGAGTGGCTTTCGTCAACTCATTCTCCAAGAACTATAGCCGAGCTACATTCTGTAGGACATGTGTGTCACATCCTTCGTTTGAGAATAACAAATCCTTTATTGTATTTGATCTTGCTTGTCGTGTGTTTATAGTGTGCAGGAACTATAGGTGCAATACTCCACAGGTAGAAAGCAGTTTGGAACCAAAAAACTGAACTAAAGCACTACCGCCAGCGCTAGAGGTTACCGCAGGCGCTAGCGCTACCGCAGATGCTATCGCTACCGCTTGGCGCTAGCTCGAGTTCGTGCCACAATGCCACGCCGCAACGGTTTCTTCTAGGATTGGATCATTCACCCAATGATAGTTATAACCGCTTCTACACGAATGTTACCGCAGGCGCTATCTCCAAGTTTTATAAACTGATGATTTCTCTCTCGTTTTGGCCATCCATCCCTGAGAGAATATAAGTGCCAAAATTCCATTGTTGTTATGCTGCCGAAGATGGATCTCCAACAAAAAACTTAAGGAGAATTCTGGAGGAGGACTATGTCACGCTACATTCGAAGGACGATCGCTTCGACCTCGCTCATACTACAGCGATCCTTCATCTCCAACTTCAGAAGATCTCATATAGGGAGTTTTTATTGTTGTTATCATAATTTTTATTTCATTCCATTTTGTAACCGTATAGAGAATTCACCTTGTGTTGGCGACTAGGTCCTTGCGCTGCTTATGGGGTAATTCGTCGCATGAGTTGGCGACTAGATCTAGAAGATTAGATCTAGGGGGTGCTCGATGCCATATCCGGGGAAGGATTGTCTAGAGCGGCTTGAGGTCATATCCGGGGAAGGATAGGCTAAAGCCAACCGGTTTGTGGGGATACAAGTCGGTATAGAAAAGGAAAAGATATTTACATTTGTACGCCTTCAATTTCTAGCGTTATTGAAATCAAGTATTTTTAAACACATTTAAATATATAAATCATGTATCTATTTGTGTTTACTTGATTTCTCTCTTTTGACATAATCTCTACTATATTGGTTACAAAGCTTTCAATTTGAATTACTTTATCTAAATTGTTTATTTTAATCTCTTTCATCATAAAACAATTTAGCACTTGTTTCTAAATTCTAAAATTGCAAATTACAATATTCTCTTCCTTTAGCTAAATTGTTATTTCGCTCTCTCTTACTAAAAACAATTTAGTAATTTACCTAAACTTATAAAAAGAATTTTTTATTCCCTTATTCACCCCCCCCCCCCTCTAAGGGCACATCCACTAGAAGGGAATGTTTTTATGAAAATGAAAAATCCTTATGTCCACCATTATTTATGGGTGAAAATTATAATGGGTGGAAAATTCTTGTGAAATAATTTCTTAAATCTTTGGATATTGAAGTTTGGAATATTACAATTAAAATGCCCCCAAGTATTTTAAATAAAAATGAAATGTTTTTAAATGTCAAATTAATGAATAGTCTATATTGTGCACTAGATCAAAATATTTTCAAACTTATTTATACACTTCCTACTGCTTATGAAGTTTGGAAATTTCTTGAGAATTCGTATAGTCTTCCTTCCATAGATGATGAACAAGAGCAATTCCTTATGGATCCAAGAGAAGAAACCGATGAGGACTTATGCTTGGAGGAAGATCAATCTAAGAAAGAAGAATGCAATGTCACAATATTGGACTCAAATGATGACAACACATCAAGCAAAAGAGAAGACGGTAATTCAACTATGGAACAGGAATGCGAAGAAGATGTCAAAGGAACCCTTGGTTCAAATCTTGCCTCATCCCATAGCAATGTAAGAAAATCAAAAACTTCTCTTTTTGTAACAAATTCTATTTCTACATCTCGTATGCATAAAATTGCTAAACATAATATTTTAAAGTTGAAAATTGCTAATTCTAAATTACGTTTAGAAAATAAATCGTTAAAAGCAAACGATAAAGTAGAATCAAATATTGATGTGTTAAATTCTCTTTCATGCTCTTTAGTTAAAATTCCTACTCCTTGTTTAGATTGTAATCTATTAAAAGAAAAATTCAAGGATATTTAAAAAGGGCTCTTAGTTTCTAAAAGGCATAATGAAAAATTGATAATTGAAAATGATGCTATAACTTGTAAGTTAAGACAATTAAAATCTTTTGTTGAAAAGTTCTAATTTCTAGTAATGACATTCATCATAAGATTTTGAATAACAAAGATAAATTAACTAACAAAATCATTTCTAAAAAGGACCATTTCCACACATCAACTCAAAAGGAGTTTAGTTTCAAAAGGAATTATGATCCTCACAAAATTCTTAAGAGTCACTATTATAAGTCTCAATATATTTTCAATCATGACTCATATTTAAAAATTCCTTTTCATGAAAATCAAACTATAAAATATTTTCCTTCACATTATAAGAGTATGTTTATAAGAAAGAGTGGAAATGAAAATCATCAAAATAATAACCAATCATTTAACACATATTGTAACCCACTCTATCAACAATCACTTCTAAAGAAAGACAATCACTCTTATAAACTTTCAAAGAATCTATATAATAAAATTCATTATGATTATCAACAACAATTTATTTTGAGAAATAATTTTAATAAACATAAATCCCAAATGAATTATTTTTCAAACAACTATAATCATATAAAGATTTCACATAATCATTATATTGATTTGAGTGATAAACAACCAAGGTATGAATGGAGACCCATAAAGAAAAATGACACATCAATTTTAATTAAAAGGGCCCATTCATCCTTGTTTCCCCAAAAGCAAACACGATGTATTTGGGTACCCAAAGGAACCATCCCACGTGGTCCCCTTTGGGTACCTAAATATCTCATTCATTAGTATCCAATCATTTGCATGAAGTAGAAGCAATTAAAAATGAAATATCATTACTTTACTTCATAATATGCTCAATTTCTTTTTCTTTGTTTAAGCTAACATGCCTTGGTCACCTTATAAATATTTCAAATATGACTTTATCATCTAAATCTTTATAATGTATAAATCAAATTGAATAACAAGTCATATGTTTTTAAAAAGTGACCTTTCTCTCATATTATTTTTATCCTTTTAAATCCATTACCAATAAATGTCTTGAATTATCATTATAAATTGAATATTGAAATTATTATCAAGACTAATGAAATTATTTTAAAAAATGGATTTAAATGGTTTATTTAGGGTATATTTGTATAATTTCTTTGTTGCATATGATAGCCCCTATATTGAAAAATCATAATCGAGAAAAATCGGAATCAAATGATATAAAAGAAACCATGTGTTTTTAAATCAAAAAATAGTAACTCAAAATTGTAAATCAAAAACCAGAGTTGTTAACGCTATGCGTTATCACTAACGTCGGCGGTAGCCTATTTTCCTACAAAATTTCGATTTCTCTAATTATTATTTTCTGAAAAATTATTTTGCTATGTTAAGTATCGTTATCTTCTACTTTCAGATACCTTGTATTTGTTTTTTTTTCTAATTTCTACAAATTAAAACCAAAAAGAAAATTTATAAAACAATTCAAAATAACCAAAACAAATTTTCTTTGTCCTTATATATATGTAGTATAATATTCACTTTACAAGCAGTCACTACATATTAAAAAGGATGAATATGAACTATACAATCACCACCATGATCTATTGATATCATATGCTAAAATTCACTATAATCATATATCATAATTCATGATCTAACAAGAGTTATCTTAAATCAACTAATTCTATCAACCTTAGGAATTATGAAATATGTGATGGCTATTGGTATTATAATTTCACATCTTTTTTTGTGTGTGATATGCATCTCTATTGTTTGCATGTATCTCATTATATTTAGATCTAAGAATTAACTTGATATCAACAAAATGAAATCAAATAGAATAATCATTTCATTATAGGTCTAAAGAAAATTGATTTGAAATCTTCGCATATTACATGTAACATTATCTCCATTAAATCATATATAATAACATTGCATTCAAACTCATCATCCTAGCATCACTTCTTAGTTTATGCTTAAATTTATATGCTTGGTATAATATCTACAATGTTATTAAAATTTCTAATAACTATGTGATTTGAAATTATAATAGAATACTAAAATTCCAACAAACACATAGTTTATGGATTAATCATTAGAATATATATGAATATTGTATCATGAATCATATATTATCATGAAAAACCAAAGATCAATATATTCAATTATTGAATGCAATTTAATTATAAATTTCAAAACTTTATATATATGATCTTTGTCTTTAATACGATTGCATGATCATAATTTTCTAGACTTACAAATCAAACATGCTCATTCAAAAGAAAATCACCAAATCATATTGTCATAAGTCTAGAAGGAATAGAATTCACATACATCATGATAATCTAACATATCTTCTATGCAAAATTCTCTATAATCATAAATCATAATTCATGTTCTATCAAAACTATCTCAAATTAATAATGTTTATCACCTAGGAATTTTGAATCTTATAATAAAAATATGCATTATGTTTTTCTTTATATTATTTGGTGTATTGATATACTTTGCTATAGATTGCATGTATCTCACATATATATACTCTAGAATCAACTTTGCAATAATAAGAATAAATCAAACTAAATCATCACTTTATTCAAGATCTATAATTTGAAACTCTATTTTGGAATACATGCAATATTAATGTTAATCTTATGAAGTAACATTAAACCCAAAACTCATCATACTAGCATTATCACTTATTCACTATTAGTAATTGTGCTAGTTATCTCATATCGTCATCTCATAAAAGTAGAAAAACTATGCGGCTTTATATTTTTCTATAATTCTTCACATTAAATAAAAACCATAGTTTATAAATCAACCCATAGTTTAAGAGCATAGGTTGTCCAAATATTATTCAGCTATGACCTCATATCTCACAATTGCGGGGGCGTAGGATTGGATGCATTAGAGACCTAACCTCTAAGTCATGTCTTGTCCTTAACCGGAGAGGGTTCTAGTGGGCCCTTGTGAGGCACTGGGGGGAAAGAGTGCTAGGTTGAGCGTTCTCTAGTGTGTGCATATGGGATTAACACCCCAACCTACGGCATGTGTGCAGCTCCTCATGCCCATCCGTCACTTAGTACGGGGCTAGGGTGTAGACATTTAGTCTGAGTAGTTTTTAATCTTAGAACATACTTATATTACTCATTGCATGAACATTTTTTTCTCCCTTATCACTTAAATCATGCTTAGTTGGGTTGAATGAAAATGACCTCTTGTGTTTACATAGTTTATTTTTATGTGCTTAAATGATTTTGTAAAACACAATTATTTGAAAAAGCCAAAGTTTCATGCAAATTTGATCCACCTAGAGATCTCCAAAAATCTTGCGACGTTTCAAATGTTAAGGTTGGAATTATGAGTCTTAGACATCTTAGGATGAGTTATTTGAAAAATGCTAAAGTTTTATGCAATTTGAGCAATCAAGACATCTCCAGAAATTACAAAATGTCTGCATAAGACTACTCTAAGGACTCTTAATCAAGATCAAAAAGTGAAAATTTAAAATTCTCAAAAAATCACTTACTGTTTTTGGCGGTAGCGTGGATGTTTGATTTTTCTGTTTTTCAAAATTTCTAAAAATTTATAAAAATATGTTAGTTTATATGTACTACTTAGTTTTTGTAAGTCTGACTTTTGTTAATTTTGTTTTATTTATATTATGAAAAATCAACTACAAAATTGAAAAATACAAAAATATATTTATGTGTTTTTTTTCTTTAATTAAAAATTTTCAAAACAACAAAAAAAATGTATGATCTTTATTGCTAATATCAAGCATGTATGAATTCTATTATTTAGATTTATCTACAATGTTAAAACTTGTTTCTTCATATTACTATGAACATTGTTTTGTTTATCATGCTTTGATATATCTATTTAAAGTGCATCAATTGTATTGAAAACGATGTATAGAACCAAGCTTATCATGCCTCTAAGTATGAGTAAATGTTTTGTGATTGATAATGATACTCTTTCACTCACTTATTTTGGAAATTTGCATGTGTGTTTAAATCTAAAATGCTTGCTTGTGTATTGTAATTGTACAATGAATTAAACCTTGCATAAGTTTATTACCTACACTACATTTGAATTGCACTTAAGAAATTAAGAAAATTCATTGAGTTTAAAAATTGTGTTAGGTTTGCAAAACAAGTGTTTTCAGAGAATGTTGTCTCACAAAAGTGAACAAAAGTAAAAATATGACAAATATAACTCCACCAAGCACTACTTGAACCTCCTGATAAGTCTTCATAAGCATTGTGAGGTTGAGCATCTTGGAAAGAATAGTAAAGTGTCTTGTGCAAACCTTAGGTTATTACACCACTTTTTTCTAAGAATATGTGCATTAAAGTGTGTGAAAGTAAATATACTTGTGTTTTATTGTGCACTTTACTCTACATATGTCTTGTATTTTGTGATTTAAATCAATTGATAACATTGCTCAAAATACACTTATGTGCACATCATTATCTTTCATAGCACTTCTTCTCATGAGTATTGGATTCTAATGCTTTATCTATACTACTCTTTATATAAGAAATGCACTAGATAACCTAGCATGATCTCTATAATGTTTTGGTATCTCTTACACTTGAAATTAAGTAACATTGTAGTATATTCTTTTTTTAATATGTTCATTTCATGCTTGGTAACTTTATGTAAAATTATGAGATTTCAAAAAGGTTAAAATATCTTTACTTAATGAACTTAAACTAAGATTTATACTTATGCTTTTCATGCTTATAAAAAGATGTTTCTTAAAATCTTCCGCTTGCTTACAACTCTTATCATTTTACTTGAAATCTCTTCAACACTATGCTTAAACTCTTTATCATTTTTTCTATATTACAAAAGCTCGATCATGATTTATCATTTATAAAGAATGCCTCCTAACTACCCTCACCCCACCTTCTTTTGATAATACCAAAAGGGGGAGATTAATTGAAGAAATCTAGAGGAGAAATCTAGAAGATTAAGGGGAGACTATTTCTTGTAAGTTAGGGGGAGTAAAACATAAAATGCATTTATGTAGGGGGGAGCATTAAGATAGGGGGAGTTTGCACATTCTCATGCTTATCAAATACTATAGTTGCACTTTTATCTCGCTTATTATATCCTATAAACACCTTGTTAATTTCTTTCTAAGAGGATTTGTTATTATCAAAAGGGGGAGATTGTAGGACATATGTGTCACATCTCTTTGTTTGAGAATAACAAATCCCATATTGTATTTGATCTTGCTTGTCGTGTGTTTATAGTGTGCAGGAACTATAGGTGCAATACTCTACAGGTAGAAAGCAACTTGGAACCAGTGCTACCGCAGGCGCTAGCGCTACCGCAGGCGCTATCGCTACTGCCTGACGCTAGCTCGAGTTTGTTTCACAGCGCCACACCGCAACAATTTCGTAACCGCTTCTACACGAACGCTACCGCAGGTGCTAGGAGCTATCGCAGGCGCTATCTCCAAGTTCTATAAATTGATGATTTCTTTCACGTTTTGGCCATCCATCCCTGAGAGAATATAAGTACTAAAAGTCCATTACTGTTATGTTGCCGAAGATGGATCTCCCACAAAAAGCTTAAGGAGAATTCTGGAGGAGGACTACGTCACGCTACATCCGAAGGACGATCGCTTCGACCTCGCTCATACTACAGCGATCCTTCATCTCCAACTTCAGAAGATCTCATATAGGGAGTTTTTATTGTTGTTATCATTATTTTTATTTCATTCCATTTTGTAACCGTATAGAGAATTCGCCTTGTGTTGGCAATTAGGTCCTTGCGCGACTTAGGTGGTAATTCGCCGTGTGAGTTGGCGACTAGGTCTAGGAGATTAGATCTAGGGGTGATCGAGGCCATATCCGGAGAAGGATTGGCTAGAGCGCCTTGAGGCCATATTCGGGGAAGGATGCTAAAGCCAACCGATTTGTGGGGATACAAGTCTGTATAGAAAAGGAAAAGATATTTACATTTGTACGCCTCCGATTTCTATCGTTATTGAAATCAAGTATTTGCAAACACTTTTAAATATATAAATCATGTCTCTATTTATGTTTACTTGATTTCTCTCTTTTGGCATACTCTCTACTATATTGGTTACTAAGCTTTCAATTCGAATCACTTTATATAAATTATTTATTTTAATCTCTTTCATCATAAAACAATTTAGCACTTGTTTCTAAATTCTAAAATTGTAAATTACAATAATCTCTTCCTTTAGCTAAATTTTTATTTCGCTCTCTCTTAATAAAAACAATTTAGTAATTTGCCTAAACTTATAAAAAGAATTTTTTTTATTCCCTTATTCACCACCCCCACCCCCCCTCTAAGGGCACCTATCGAACCAACACATTCTTATTGAACAAGCCATCCAAGGCTGTCCAAATCTTTGCAGTTGATCGACATCGAACGATGTGATCAAACAATTTTGATGAGATAGCTCGCTTGAGAGGAAACTCCGCCTTAGCATTAGTTCTCCTCCAAGCTCTCACAGGATGAGCATTTTCACCAACAGCAACCACTTCTTGAGTTTCTTCTCCACCAACAACCTCCCATAGGTCCTCGCCCAAAAGATAGCTCTCCATGCAAGACTTCCACTTTTTAAAGTTAGTCTACGTCAGGAGCTCAATACCAAGACCTCTTGTTATTCCTCCTTCCATTGATATACCACTGATAACTATGCTTCCAGAAATCCAAGTAAGATAACTGCGGCTGAATCACTACTGAAACCTCTGTTCGCTTTGATACCATGTTAAAAATTTTATGAATAAGCGGAAAACAGGAACAAGGTCGCAGGAACACTCTCAACCATACCAAGCACCAGATATTAGAAACAATGAAGGAACATGAGAAATCTTTAATCAACTATCTTTTGTACATTTCGAGGTATACATGGCGAGACATGATTTACTAGTACACCAGGTAAGGAGAAAGAAGCAAATAAAAATAAGTTGGCGGTTACAACATGAACCCGCCAAGCTGCCCGGCTAACAAAGATTGTCGCGCAAACCGCCAAGTCGCCAAGCTGACCGCGCGACTAACTGCGAGATCACCAACCCGCAACTCAACATGCGGACTACCCATTATTCCAATGCTCACTCTGTTCGCCCAAGCAAGGCCGCCTGACCACTGTCACTTGGTTGCTCATAACTGTGAACAAACTGCTGAAGAACTTAACAGAAAATAGTCCGGCAAAGGCAAACCGCCTAACCGCCCGAACTGATCTTTATTGAAAGCTGTCAAAGAGAAAACTGCCTTGTCGCTAACCGCGACCTACTGCTGCTACCCTCCACTGACTGATACCGACATATCCGCCGCGATCTCCTCTGATCAGATCAGAACCACAAGCAAGCCGCACAACCTGCGAACACAGCCAAGGCAATCTCAAACCGCGCAAATAGAAATTCTATCCGCACCAATCTTGTGAGCTCTCACTTACTTACTGTTCATGTTATTTATGATGAGCCAGGGGGGTCCTATTTATAGTAGTGGTGAGGAGTGTGTTCACCGCCTACGCGATTGGATAACCGTCTATATAGGTAGCTGATGGATTTGAAATTAAATTCCTGCGGAGCCTGGGTTCGGTTAGATTCCGGCCGGTGTTTTCGAGGAGTCCGATGAGTACTCCTACTTCGAGGAGCTAAACCTTTATCCCACCTGTCGAGGTGATGGAAGTAACAGTCGCTCCTGCTTTTGGAATATCGGGGGTAGCACCGCGGCGACGGGGCCAGAATTCTTTTTTGGTTACTTAATTTTTATAAAAAAAGGTCTCTCGCAGAGTTTTTGAAAATAATTTATCCAACTTATCTTGCGATAAAGGCAAGTGCACCTTATCGTTTATAGTACATGATATAATTTTTTAAGAAAATGATATCGCGGTCTTATTTTTCCGATGCCGTGTTGATTATCTCTACTTTGAGGACGCGCTATTATCTTATCGATGAAAATAAGTGTGATTGCAGTAATTCTAAAAAGCAGAAAAGACGAAAATCGCGGGCTTGGTGTGCGTTTAGCAAAAACTAAGAAAAGCTATGGTAATGCAGAAAATCTAAGCTATGAAAGCGATAAATAATGTTGAAAATTGCGGGCTTGGTGTGCGTTTAGCAAAAACCAAGAAAAGCGATGATATTGCAGAAAATATAGTTATGAAAGCAGTAAAAATGCAGAAAATCTAGCTATGAAAGCGATAAAGAATGCGGAAAATCTAGTTATGAAAGCGGTAAAACTAATTATGAAAGCGATAAAAACTAGTTATGAAAGCTTTAAAATTAATCTCATACACACACACACAACAAAAATTAAGAAAAGAAGAACAACTATGAAGAAAAACTTATCTATTTCATTAATCAAATAAAATATTACAAAGCTAGAGAGGAGATAGTGGAAAACAAGAGAGAGAAAAACAAAAGTGGAACACAAATCCCAAAAACATCAGAATTTGTGAACCCCGGAAACATCAGCCAACACCCTTTATTTATAAGCAAAAGAGGGCTGCAATTAGCAAAAAAGAAAAACAGTAACTGGCGGTTTGACTGAAGAGGATGGCAAATTTGACTTGAGCTGGGGTGCAGATAGAAGCTGGCAGGTTCTAGAAGGAGAGAGCTGGCAGGACAGCTTGCTGGAAGGAAAGCTGGCGGGTTGGGAGCGAATTCGTCGAATGCAGTGGGGAGTTCGTCGAACTGGGAGGGAGGCGGAGAGGAATTCGTCGAACGCCTGGACTGAGTGATTCGTCGAACGCAGCTCGGAGAGGGATTCGTCGAACGCCTGGACTGAGTATTTCATTGAACGCAGCTTAGAGAGGGATTCGTCGAACGCAGCGAAGAGTTCGTCGAACGCAGGTTCTGGTCTCAGCGGGCTGACTCGTCTCAGCGGTTCGGGTTGAGTCATCTCAGCGGACTGGGATTCGTCAAACGCAGTGGGGAGTTCGTCGAACTCAGAGCTCCTTCGTCGTACGCCTGCAGATGTTTTTATATAATATATTTATATATAATATATATATATAATACTAAGAGATCGTCGAACGCCTGGCGCCGTTCGTCGAACGCAGGGCGCTGAGCGTTCGTCGAACACAGGGCGCTGCGCGTTCGTCGAACGCAGGGCGCTGCGCGTTCGTCGAACGCAGAGCAGCGTTCGATGAATCTCCAACAACCATATATATTTATTTTATATGTATTATTAATACTATATATATACTATTATTATTTATATTTTATATATTATACATATATATATATATGCAAATACATATATTGTACATATATATTTATTATATTTATAATAAATTTATTATACAATAATATTTCAAAATTTTATTCTTATATAAGTATATTTACTTATTTTTACAAATATTCTGATTTGTTTCAAACTTAAATAACTCAAGTTTTTTCAAAAAGATGTATAGTTATATACATATATAAAACAAGAGATTATTTCAAGAATTTATATGCAATATGTACAAAACTATCCAAAATTATGCTAAAAATTATACAAAAAATATGTATAATTTGTTATTCATCAAATACCCCCATACTTAAGCTTTTTTGCTATTCCAAGGCAAAAGTAAGAGATACCTATAAGACATTAATAGACTTTTTAATTTACCAAAAGTTTATTTAATCATTTAGTAAGCTTGAAATAAATTTTGGATATTTAAAGAGGTAAGTACTATATTGTTATAATGATTTAAAAAAAGAGCGAAAAAGTTTTAGCCAACAAGACTTCTGAAGTTAGCTAAGTAACGACCTAAATAATTGTAATAATTAGCACCATGATTATAATAGAATTATAAGAACTTTAACTTTTTAAAGAAATTTTTTAGAATAATTAAAACTTACTAATTATGCTCTCTCAATTTTTTTTATTTATATCTAGTTTTCAATTTGATTGGCTGGGGGGTAGGGGAGCTTGGTAGGAGAAGAGACTTTTGATTTGGGGGTGATGAATTTTATCCTCTCAGCCCACTCAATTTTTTTCTTGTGGATTGAGAGGGGAACAAAATCTTATTCCCATATATGTTTTTTTCTCTTCAAAAATACCAAATGCCTATGTTTACGAAACGAAATTTTGTTCCCATTGACATAAGACCTTTTCCTTTAATTAATTGGGTTCTTATGTTTACGGAATGAAATCTTATTCCCATTGACATAAGATCTTTTAAACGAAATTACCAAGAAAATGGAATAATAGGTAAGGGGTTTAGAAATTTCTAGATTTTATAAATTAAGAAAATTTTTGAGAGCAAGTTTTAGTAGGTTTAAAACATTCCTAAAGTTTCACAAGTTGGAGTAGGAATAATTAAAGTCTAAAGATGGTCTGCCAAAATAATACAACAAGAAGCTATTTAGGGTAAACTTGAAGTAGTGCTAAAAATTTTGATCTCAATTTAAATTAGAATCACAATATGTTCCTTAAAACTAAAATTCCATAGATTTAAATTTACGAACTATGATACAAATAAATGTTTTGGCAAATCAAAAATAATGAAAAATGCTTATAAATAAACTCAAACTAATTTTGAAAATAACAAAAAGCTAAGTATGGGTTTTATTATTGTTATTTTTTTTTGTGGGGGGGGGGGGGGGTTTATAATTTTTTTTAAGTTTTTTTATTGAAATAAACTATATTTTTGGTTTTTTAGATTTTTTTTAGGGATTTTCTAAGTTATTTAAGATATGAAACAAATTATAATATTAATAAATTTTTGGTTTTAGGGTTTTTTTATTTTTTTGGATTTTGGGGTTTTTAGAATTTTTTTGAATTTTTCTAAATATTTACAAAGTATGAAGTAATAAATTTTATTTTATTTTTGGGGTTTTTAGAATTTTTTTGGATATTTCTTCATATATACAAAGGTTTTGAAGAACGGAAAAAGAGACCCCCATACTTAAAACCCAACATTGTCCCCAATGTTGTAATTTAAGTATGAGAAAAGGCAAGAAAAAAAAATGAGAAAATGCAAGAAACCCTGCAAAAATAAAGTAGACATAAAAAAAGGTAAAAATATTAGGTAAATATGGGGTGCCTCCCATGAGCGATTTGTTTACCGTCGTGTAGCTTGACTGATTTAGCGTTTTTACTCGCTCCTAGGTCTGCTAGGGCATATTTTATTAACAAATTGCCAAAGAGGCACGTGAGGGAGAACCTTCCCGGGTCATTCAATTTGTGCGGCGATTTGTTAAGTAGGACCGTCGAGCACTCCGCAATAAGTGAAACACGTGAAATACCCTCGAGCTTCTTTTTATTAGAAAGGAGCCCTTTAAGATATTTCATGTATTTCGGCATCTGAGAGAGAGCCTCGCAGAAGGGGACATTTAATTTGAATTTATTTTTTTTTACACTTAAAAATTTATAAGGCTCGTCCGCCTTCTCTTTAGTAATTTTTGAGGGGAAAGGAATTTGCGGGGTCAGAATGATCGGCGCAATTGGAAAATCGAATAAATATATATATATATATGTATTTTTTTGTATTTATTTTTTTTTTATTTTTTTTTTGTTTTAATCGGAGGAGAGGGTGGAGGGGTCGGAGTCGAAATATATACCTTTTGCTCAACCCGCGATGGGGAGACGACCTCCTTGCCGCTTCAAAGGGTTTAAGCGTGGGCATTTTCACGCGGGTTCGGCTCCGTGTTCCCTGGCAGTGCTCCAAGTGGCCGCTCGGAAACCATTTCCGCAAGTTGTCTAACTTGCATTTCCAAATTTTTTAGAGATCCGGTTATATTCTGGATATTTATTTCGTTGGACGCTACGTATTTTGTGAAAACTTCCTCGAGCGGGGAAGGTTTTGGAGGAGGAGAAGGTTGATACCCCTGCTGAAGTCCTTGGGGGAACCCTAGCGGGTAGCCTTGGGGACCCGCAATTGGGGCACGTTGCGCATTATTAGGGTTGCTCCAGGAGAAGTTAGGGTGGTTCCTCCAACCTGGATTAAAATTATTACTATAAGGATTATTATTAGGGTTGAAGGGAGGCCGAACCGGATTAACGAGGAAATCCACTGTTTCCTCGATTAAATTATCATTATTATAATTGTTATAATTATTATAATTATTATTATAATTATTATTGGCCTTATTATTAGCGGCACTCGCCCACGCCGGAGTGGAGGAGGAAGCAGTCATCTCCGCCACTTGCTTACTTAGTCGCTCTACCAGCGAGGCTAAGTGAGAAGTGGCATCCACTTCATAAATTCCAGCCGATTTAGAAGGACGCGCTGTAAGATCTCTTTTCTCAAAACCCGTTTGGGTACATGAAATCTTGAACCTCTCACGCATCGCACGGTTGAGGTGGATCTTCGCCCAGAATCGCTGCCTTGCAGTGTCACCAACACTCGGGTTGGCTAACCCCGCTCAGCACCGACTCTGACGGCTATATGATCATAAGTAAATATATGCCAAAAGGTAAGAACATAAGTAAAGGCATGTCCACAAGTCACAACATCATATAATTATATAATGAAACAGAAATGTCCAAAAAGAGACAGTACAAGCAAAAAGGGCTTAAGCCCAATACATATCCAAAGTGAGTACTCTCTCTCTCTCTCTACAGCATGCGGAAACTACAAAACTCTCAAATACTAAAATCTAACTATCTAATCATCAACCTGTGGCGTCGTGGTAGTACATGCATCCGCTGCTCAGGTCCTGCCATCCGTCTCCTCAGACTCCTGCGGTCACAACCGACCGTTAGTCATAAAGACTATGACGTTTTGTCCTCGCCTCCCTCCACGACTCCTAGGAACCGAGCGGGAGGAAGAAGCGGAGGACAACAAGGGGTGATCAAGGAAAGAGGTGACATGGCACTAATCTAGCAAGTATAGGAAAAGCAGTAAAACTAGCTAGCAGTATAATGCAAATAAATGACAGTAAAGTAGAGTATGAAGTAAACCAGTAATAAAAATGCGGTGCAGTAAGTAAACCTAATCTACCATCACAGATTCGTACCTTAACTTATATGAACGCCCATACGGCATATAAGTTAAGATGTCCAGGTATCCCATCATATAAAAGAGCCCATACTAATTTATATGATGGGGGTATGCTAATGTGTATGTTATGCTATGCTATGTTCATGGTTTAATGTGTTTATGCAATGTGACTCACCCACACGACTCTATGTGCACAGACCTTTTTAGTTCCCAATTTGTTTGAAAGGAAACCAACCTTTCGGGTACCGACCGTCGTGGCTCACGGTGGCAGTGGATCGGGCACTCCACATCCTAGGCGGGTATAGTCACTACCAATCCTAGACCTCATGTACGCCTCAACGCTAAGAACACAACAGCGGAGCTCCTGCGTACTCTTGCTGGAATCCACCAGACTTTAAGGTCGGGGTGGGTTATTAGGGATTGTCCTCCAGACCGCGGTACTTAAACTTACCGGCCCTCCAAACCTCACCCTCACCTGAGTCAACGTACTATCGTCGGTGACACGACTAGCCTAGTGCCGAAGACTCGCCACTAATTGCATAAGTAACAGGTGTTATCAAGTCCACCCGAGCTTCCAGCTCAGGGATTTACACACAAGTTACTCCAACCCATCTCCATTCCGAAGGAGATCCATACTAGTTTGCTGACCTAATTAGGCTACTCTTGCCTACAATTTAGTTAGTGATAGATTTAGGGTGAATCTTGGACTTCCCGCGGTATACCCCGTATAGGGGCCCCCAACGGTACTATGGATTCAATGGGCTCAACCCCACCATCCTCCTTCTCAAGGCAATTACTTTAATTGGTGATTAACATTTAGTTCACCCTCATTATTTCATATAATTTAAGTGGCTTAGCTCAACTCCCGTCCCACCCAATTGGGTTGGACGTACCTCCACACCTCATACACTAACTCTAACACAATCTCACTGCTAACCCTAGGTTTGACCCTCCTTGAATCATTGTGAGTTATCACTCAAATACAGAATGGATATAACTTCTAAACACTACTTAGGGGTCTGAATTGTCTAAAATTCAAAATTCTGTTTTTACTAATCGCAGACCACTAAGTTGAACTAACCTCAAACCTCATAAGGGAATCCTTCTAAAAACTCATCACCAAGGTCTGGTATAATTATACTAGGCTTCCACTGACCTTAATAAGGTATGATCCAATTTCCATAATTTTCCATATTAATTTGGTATTTATTATTATTTAAAGTAGTTAAGGCCTTAAGTCGAATTACACATGAACTATCCTCAAAATGCTTCTACATGCTACATGGAAATTATCAGCAAGGTGATGTCCCATAAAAAGGAGGTTTACTGAGTTTCAACACCCTAGGATGTCATGTGGCCTACTAAATCATCATAGTTGTATAATTACCAAAATGCCACTATAATTAGGAAAAATAGTATTTCACATCTGAAAATTCTACAAAAATTACCAAGTGTCCAAATGGTGGTCTAGAGTCATCTGCCAAATGATTGTATCATTATCATATGATTTGACTAATTAAAATGATTTAACATCCAAGTGTAGTAATTACCAATTTCTACATGATGCACATAAAATACAAATCAACAGGCTTCCAAATAATAATCATGGGCATGTATCAACCTAAAATGACAGATAACCAAGTTTCATAATTTTGCCCAATGATTTGACCTTTTAAAATAATTTAACATCCAAGGGTTGTAAATACCAATTTCTACATGATGTACATAAAATATAAATCAACAGGCTTCCAAATAATTATCATGGGCATATGTATCAACATAAAATGACAGATAACCAAGTTTCATAATTTTGCCCAATGATTGAACATTTTTCATAATTAAATTCCTCTAAGCTAGTAAGCACTTAAAAATTCCTCCACAAGGGGTAACACCTCAATAAATCATAATAAAATTACCATGGCCTATTTTCATCCCAATTCAGCCACTGTTAAAGTTTCAAAGCCATACAAGGTCATAAAACCATGCATTTTATTTATTTAAGGAAAAAGTGGCAATTTCATTTATTAAGAGAAAAATACCCAAATGATTCCAAAAATTCACATTAAATTATCTAAGCCATTTTATGCTCCTAGAATCAAGTCTACCAAGTTCTGAGCCAAGGCAAGGATATTTGATCCTTTGTCCCTCACAAGCCCTAATATGCAACCTTAAGGGTTTACCCTTAGGGTTTTAGGACACACCACCCTAATGGCTCCAAATGCTCCAATAGGGGGGGTGTCACATGCATTCATATATCAATACCTACAAAATCATCATGATGGGAGGAGGCCAACTCACTCAACTCCTCAAAATGACCTAAACCCTAATTTGCCCCTTAAGGACCCTCATTAGGGTTTCCCATTTTCCATATCAAATCAACCCCAAATAAAGTGAAAATTTAGGCAGACACTACGCATGTACTAAATAGCATGCCACCAAAATTTGGTGTCATTTGGACTACATATGCTCCAAAAATCAACTTTATTTAAATATCTTAACTACCACAAAAACTATAGGTAAAAGTACCCATCCAGGGATGTCCTTTGGTCAGGGGTGCCCCTAGGGTATACTTACCCATGGTTAAAATATCAGCTTCAAAGCTTGAGGGGTTTAGGCTAGGTAATTATTTTACTGGACTGACCTAGTGTAGGACCAGTCCTAGTAAAAGAGCTCACTAGGGAGCTGTGGGTCACCAAATGACTTGAACTCAAGCCCTAATGAAAGTCAAGACCAAGGCCTACAACTTTCATGTTGGACACTGTTTCTAATTCAGCAATTAAGAGCACTTAATTAATTATAGAAGTGGACTGATTATTAGTGGCAGAATATCTTAGCTTTAAATTAAATTAATACAAATAAATTTAGGATCTGCACGGATCTTAAAGCAGATCTGACCCTCCCCCTTCATCTTCTTCCTCCAGCCAAGGGCTGGGATTTGCCCGTGCTGGGCCAACTTGCTCCTCCATTTCCCGGCCACCTGGTGGCCACCACGGCCGGCCACCACCTCAACCACCTTCGTGGTGGTCGTGGCTACAACTTCCCGGCGACATGTCGGTCGGAGGAGGCATTTCCCGGCGAACTTAGCTTGGCCGAAATTACCAAAAATCCATGGTTTTGAGATTTCGATTCTGACCCAATTGAGCCCGAACCTTCAAATAATATAGAGGGGAAACTAGCGTAGAGGGAGAGGAGGAGAAACGAACCTAGTATGGAGCTTGGCGGTGGCGGCGGCGGCGGTTGGCCATGGAAATGCTCCTCTCTGGCGACCTTGACCATTTCCTCCATTCTCCACCAAAAGCTTTGATCCAAGGGTCGATCCCGACTGCTTTCCACCTTCTGAAGCTAATGGGAGGGCTAGGTGGAGGTGAGGAGGCTTGTATAGGTGAGTTTTAACTAAGTGACCCACGTTTTTGGCTTAATTTCCCCCTTGCTGCCACCACCTGATGCTCTGCCCCTCCCTGACGTGTTCAGCAATCACCCAAGTAATCCTCCAAGTCTTCCCCAAGCCCCAAGGGTGATTGGCTTGAGTGTGGAGGAGGACATTGCTTTATCAAATCTTTTTTTGTCCCCTTTTCTTCTCTCTCCTCCTTTTTGATGAAATGAGTCATGCTCATGGGCTTGGGTTAGCTTATTCAGCTGGTTAGGGTCTAATGAGTCTTGAAAATGAGCTAGCCCACTTGGCTTGAATTTTGGTCATTGGGAATTAAGCTAAGTTACCTAATTTGGCATTTATTGACCATGGTTGACTCTTGATTTGACTTGGTCAACTTGGTGAGAGGGATGGACCCACTTGATGGTCTTGGATCCCTTGTCACCACCCAATATTGGTTGGCCCATGGTGTGGCCCCAATTGGGCTAATTTAGCCTTAAAGTGTGATTTTGACCTAAATTAAGCTAGAGTTGACTTTGGTCAAATTGGTCAATTGGTTGACCAAGTGCTGGGGCTTTTTAGGTCCAATGAGTTCCTTAAAGTGTTTAGAGTGTGGTGGTAAGGTCAATTTGAACATTTAGAGTCAATTGAACCCTAATTGACTTAGATTGGTTAATGTTGACCTATTGTTGACTTTGGTCAATTTGGTGAATTGAGGATCAATTGGCCTAAGGGAGTGGTATTGGGCTATGTTGATTTTGTGCCCTTGGTGTGCACTTAGCACACTCCACTTGGTCCAAAGGCCTTAGTGGCCGCTCTGCATACCACCCATGCCCTAATACCAACTAGGGGTCTAGAAGGATTGGGGATGTTACACTCGCCCTAGGCACATTCCATTGGTAGGCGTTCATGGCCATTTCCTCGAACAATTCTTGGCACTCCTCCGGGGTTTTGTTGTTTAACTTCCCCCCGGCGGCCGAATCGATCACTTGTCGAGTTTGGAATTTAAGCTGTTATAGAATGTCTGGACCTGTAGCTAGGGTGGCAGTGCGTGATGCGGACACCTGCGCAAGCAATCTTTAAAACGTTCCCAAGTCTCGTAAAGAGACTCGGAATCAAATTGTATAAAGGAGGCTATATCTGTGCGCAGCTTTGCGGTTTTTGACGGAGGAAAGTATTTCGTTAAGAACTTTTTCGTCAACTCGGCCCACGTGGTTATGGCCCCTCTTGGAAGAGAAGTTAACCATGATTTAGCCTTTGTCCGCGGGGAAAAGGGAAATAAGCGCAAGCGAATGGTGTCATCGCTGACGCCATTAATTTTAAACGTATCGCATATTTCTAAAAAGTTTTGGAGGTGAAGGTTAGGGTCCTCATCTGGCAAGCCGTCAAATTGAACTGACTGCTGTACCATCTGGATAGTGCTGGATTTTATTTGAAAATTATTATTAGCAATAACGGGGCGAGTGACACTCGACCCAGTATCTTCCAAATTAGGCCTGGCATAGTAGGTCAGGGTCCGTTGAGGGGCTGCATTTGGATCGATCTCTGCCATATTTAAACTATTTCTTTTATATAAAAAAAATTGTAAAATATTTTTTTTTAGGGTGTTTTTGAATGAGAATATATATATATATATAAAAAAGAAAAAGAGGTAGAAGGAAATAGAAAGGAAATATATTTTTTGGTGTCTTAGGGCTTTTTAGAAAGAGAGATAAACTTATAATATCTTAAATAATTTAATTAATCAAAATTTTTAGAGCGGTTTTTAGATGAAACGGTATATCCGAGAGAGAAAAAAAAATGTAATAATAAATTTTTTTTTATTGATTTTATTTTTTAGAGTTTTTAGAAGAAGGAGAAAGAAAAAAAAACTATTCACAGAGACATATTATTTATCTATATATATATATTTTTTGTGATTTCTTTTTTTAAGCTTTTTAAGGAGAGAAAAAAAAGAAAATGATATTTATATATATAAGATAAAATTAATAGTGATTCCCTGTTTCAAAATAACGACACGAAAAAGTCCCCGGCAACGGTGCCAAAAACTTGATGAATTTGAAATTAAATTCCTGCAGAGCCTGGGTTCGGTTAGATTCCAGCCAGCGTTTTCGAGGAGTTCGGCAAGTACTCCTACTTCGAGGAGCTAAACCTTTATCTCACATGTCGAGGTGATGGAAGTAACGGTCGCTCCCACTTTCGGAATATCGGGGGTAGCACCGCGGCGATGGGGCCAAAATTATTTTTTGGTTACTTAATTTTTATAAAAAAGGTCTCTCGCAGAGTTTTTGAAAATAATTTATCCAACTTATCTTGCGATAAAGGCAAGTGCACCTTATCGTTTATAGTATAGGATATACTTTTTTTTAGAAAATGATATCGCGGTCGTATTTTTCCGAGGCCGTGTTGATTATCTCTACTTTGAGGACGCGTTATTATCTTATCGATGAAAATAAGTGTGATTGCAGTAATTCTAAAAAGCAGAAATGACGAAAATCGCGGGCTTGGTATGCGTTTAGCAAAAACCAAGAAAAGCGATGATAATGCAGAAAATCTAAGCTATGAAAGCGATAAATAATGCTGAAAATCGCGGGCTTGGTGTGCGTTTAGCAAAAACAAAGAAGAGCGATGATAATGCAGAAAATCTAGTTATGAAAGCAGTAAAAATGCAGAAAATCTAGCTATGAAAGCGATAAAGAATGTGGAAAATCTAGTTATGAAAGCGGTAAAACTAATTATGAAAGCGATAAAAACTAGTTATGAAAGCTTTAAAATTAATCTCATACACACACACAACAAAAATTAAGAAAAGAAGAACAACTATGAAGAAAAACTTATCTATTTCATTAAGCAAATAAAATATTACAAAACTAGAGAGGAGACAGTGGAAAACGAGAGAAAAACAAAAGTGGAACGCAAATCCTAAAAACATCAGAATTTGTGAACCCCGGAAACATCAGCCAACACCCTTTATTTATAGGCAAAAGAGGGTTGCAATTAGCAAAAAGGAAAAACAGCAGCTGGCGGTTTGACTGAAGAGGATGGCAAATTTGACTTGAGCTGGGTTCTGATAGAAGCTCGCAGGTTCTAGAAGGAGAGAGCTGGCAGGACAGCTTGCTGGAAGGAGAGCTGGCGGGCTGGGAGCGAATTCGTCGAACGCAGTGGGGAGTTCGTCGAACTGGGAGGGAGGCGGAGAGGAATTCGTCGAACGCCTGGACTGAGTGATTCGTCGAACGCAGCTCGGAGAGGGATTCGTCGAACGCCTGGACTGAGTGATTCATCGAACGCAGCTCGGAGAGGGATTCGTCGAACGCAGCGAAGAGTTCGTTGAACGCAGGTTCTGGTCTCAGTGGGCTGACTCGTCTCAGCGGTTCGGGTTGAGTCGTCTCAGCGGACTAGGATTCGTCGAACGCAGTGGGGAGTTCGTCGAACTCAGAGCTCCTTCGTCGAACGCCTGCAGTTGTTTTTATATAATATATTTATATTTAATATATATATATAATACTAAGAGATCGTCGAACGCCTGGCGTCGTTTGTCGAACACAAGGCGCTGAGCGTTCGTCGAACGCAGGGCGCTGCGCATTTGTCTAACGCAGGGCGCTGCGCGTTCGTCGAACGCAGAGCAGCGTTCGACGAATCTCCAGCAGCCATATATATATTTATTTTATATGTATTATTAATACTATATATATACTATTATTATTTATATTTTATATATTATACATATATATATATATGCAAATACATATATTATACACATATATTTATTATATTTATAATAAATTTATTATACAATAAAATTTCAAAATTTTATTCTTATATAAGTATATTTACGTATTTTTACAAATATTCTGATTTGTTTCAAACTTAAATAACTCAAGTTTTTTCAAAAAGATGTATAGCTATATACATATATAAAACAAGAGATTATTTCAAGAATTTATATGCAATATGTACAAAACTACCCAAAATTATGCTAAAAATTATAAAAAAAATACGTATAATTTGCTATTCATCAGTAGCGGGTAGAAGACAACTCGTGTGGCTTGTTGAGAACCTAGCCGAACAGCACGCCGACTTAATAACAAGTCGCACGAACTATTTCACAACTTCCAACAAAACCAGCTGACACCTGCCAGCCCGCGAGCAAATAACCGGCTAGAGAACTAACACCAGATGTAACCGTGAATTCTAACTGCCCGGTTACAAACGGAGCTGACCCCAGTTGGTTTTGAAAACCAGGTCCACCTGCCACTGACTAACCGTCAGTTCATAGCGGAAAGACAACCTGTGCGGTCTCCATATAAGACCGCCCCACCTCCGCGGTTTTGCTAGACTGCCCGGTCTGATGCTCGGACCGCCCGACCACCCACTTACACTTCAGAAATTTAACAGGAGGAACTTGATTTCATTCTCCGTATAAGATAAACTTAATTATTATAGATTTAACATTCTGGGTGGATCATTTAATATTTCTTTTGAATCATAAGTTATAGGCCAATGCTCATTATCTGGCAGATTATATAGTTTATGTCTAGCTCCTACAAACATTTATGCAACCTTCTTTAATGTAGAGCCTGTTGCTAGTAAAAGACAACTACTTAAGGAAAAATCATTCATGTTGTGGCATAAACATTTGGGCCACATTTTTAGGGAGAGAGTAGAGAGATTAATGAAGGAGAATATTCTCCCTCTCTTCACTTCAGCGACCTAGATACAGGCGATGATTGTTGTAGAAGCAAGAAGTCCAACATCAAGAAGAAGGGCTTCACACGTAGTCTTGATTTATTGAGGTTATTTATATGGACATTAGTGGTCCTTATTCCACTACCCTATGTTTGAACACTTACTTCATTACCTTCATAGATGGCTACTCTCATTTTGGGTATTTGTACTTAATTAAGGAAAAGTCTGAATCTCTTGACAAGTTCAATACTTTCAAGTCTGAAGTTGAGAAACAAATAGAGAAAGTCATTAAGATTGTTAGGTTTAACAGAGGTGGAGAGTATTTTGGCAGACATGATGTCACCAGACAACATAAAGGTCCGTTTGCCAGATACTTGGAGAGTTGCGACATTGTTTCCCAATACTCCTGAGTTTTTGTGGGGTGAGGCACTTAAGGTATAAGTGGGAGGTCCGTTTGCCAGATACTTGGTCAGTATGATGAGTAGGACAAATCTTCCTGAGTTTTGTGGGGTGTGACACTTAAGACTGCGGTGTACATCCTTAATAGAGTATCTTCAAAGTCAATACCCAAGACACCTTTTGAGTTGTGGACTGGTAGGCGACCCATCCTTAATCATTTACATGTTTGGGGTTGTCCTGTGGAAGTCCATTTATATAACTCATTGGAGAGTAAAATTACGCCTAGATCTTGTCATTGTTATTTCATTGGCTATCCAGATTATTCTAAGGGAATTAGGTTTTATTCCCCTTTAGGAGGACCCAGAATAGTGGAATCACAAACAACTAAGTTCTTAGAATCAGATGTTGATGACGAACCAAGTTGTTATCGCACTATTAGTGAAGTCGAGAGGTCGTGCCTATTAATTTTACTATGCTCTTTTTGGAGAACCATGTTGTAACGCCCCTGATTTTCGTTAATTATTTTGTGTAGCCGCTGTGATGTAATTTTGGCGTTAGGGCGTTACGTCAGCACGTCAGGTTTAGTTTTGAGCTTTAGCTTAGTTAAAGTATGTAATTTAGATCGAGCGGGCGAGTTTTCGCGTCGTTTTGATTTGTAGAGAAGATTTTGTGTAGTATTGAGAATTTAGCTTCGGTAGGCTTTTTGCCCGAGTTTGCTCGTCGGAATTGAATTTTGACTTCGCCGTTGGATTCGTAGCGCCGTGTTTCAGTTAAGGTGCGAATTTCGTAATAATCCAAGGTGATCTTGTTTCCCTCGCGGTTTTAAGTAAATTGGGGAATTAATTAATTATTTAAATAATAATTTAGGTTATATATAAAGCCTAAAATCTTCTTCCCATATTCATCTCCTTCTTCCTCGATCAAACCCGCCGAGCGAAAGAATGAGAGCGGAGCTTCGTGGAGCGTTCGGGCAACGATTTCTAGGGTTGTAGTAGTCGGAATCATGTTTGGAGAGTGGATTTGGAAAGCTCTCGGCGAGATCTTCGTCTTAGCGGTAAGATTTTCCATTTTGTGGAATTTTTGGAGTTAGGGTAGTGACCTAACCCCTTCTTTCGACCCAAAAATTTTCAGGAATCTGTGCTCGTGTGTTCTCTTAGCCGATCCTTAGCGTTCGGAGTGGAGTTCTTCGGGTTTGCAAGGTTAAGGCAAGTGGCTTCTTCCTCCTCATCTTTGTTTGGTTAAATCTTGGTTTTCCTCCTGATAAATGCTTGGTGAGCGGTTGGCTCGTATTTTGAGCGTCTTGTTTGATAGTTAGAAACCCTAAATCCCCCCCCCCCCCCCCCCCCCCCCCGTAGTGTCAGGGAATTTCTCCCGGAAAGCACCGGCGTCCCATGGTTTAGCCGTTGAATGGTCCTTCTCGAGAAGTCCCGGTCGTTCTCGATAAGTCGTTTTAACCCAGTCTCGAGAGATCCTTGTCTTTCTCGAGAGGTCTTAGCCATTCTCGAGAAGTCTTTGTTGTTCTCGAGAAGTCGCCTTAGCCCAGCTTGCGAGAAGACACCCTCGAGCTCTCGAGAAATGCCTCCTTTCTCTCGAGAAATCTGTGTATCGTCACGAGAGTCCTTTTGCGATCTGTTTCTCGAGAGGCCCCTGCCCCTCTCGAGAAATCCTTGATGTTCTCGAGAAGTCCCTATCCTGTTCGGTCCTGTCCTCGAGAAAACTTGCCTTGCTCTCGGGAAATCCCTGTCTAAGTTCTCGAGAAACCCAATCCTCCTCGAGAACTTTCCCAGTTTTGCTCTCTCTCTCTCTCTCTCCTAGTTGTTTCTCAAGGAATCCTATACCTATGCCTTGGACCCCTCTTCCCCTCATGAAGCCGTTGAATCTTCTAGAGTGTGCAAGTCTTATCTGTGCCTGTTTGTGCCCTCGATCATGATTACTTCTTCTCTTTGAAATCTCGTACCCATTGTGGTTAAAACAACTTATGGGTTCTCTTGTGATTAGTATTGAGAAATGTCTACTTTGTTGTGACCCTATCTCTTAGGGCATTCTAGTGATTATCCTTCCGGGCAGCGTCCCGTGTTTAATTGAAATTTAATTAATAAGAACCGCTGTCTTTAGCCTTACACAATAGTTGCGTTTGGGGGACAGTGGGGGATGTGTTATAGCCTTGCACGGTAGTCATGTTTGGGTGGTTGGGTCTAAAGCACCCCCACCCGGTTTTGGGGTTTTGGGTGGCGGAGGTAGATAACCGCTCCCGTTTAATTGAGCTGATCAGTCTCTTTAATTAATGAAACAAGATAAATGAAGCTTGCTTGTTCCTCTTTTTGGCACTTTCTTTTTAGTGCACTCGGTGCTTGTTAGTTCTTTGTTTAGAGCATCTCTTCCGGTAAATCTGGCTTGGGTTTGTATCCCTTATGCCTTGCTTACTTTTCTGCTAGTTTTCTGCCACTTGTAATTCCTTGATGAGGCGTTCTTTGTTTTATTGAATGCCTCAGGTTCAGAGTCGTAGCGGCTAGTGGTGTAGCCTGAAGTTCAGAGTTCTAGTAGTTGTTCACCCCGCTGCTGCGAGGTAGTTGTTTTTAGTTCCTTCTTGTGCTCAGACATACTAGTTGGTGCCAATGGGTTAGTGTCATGTTGTTGACGCCCATTGCGCCCTTTTTATACTTTATAGTTTATCTGTCAGCTAAATGCCACTACTTTTAGATCTTGTGTATCTTACTCTCTGGGAATGATTTATGTTAGGTACACTATAGTTATAAAATGGTTTTTCTTCATCCTCATTGCATTCTTTCTAACTGAAACCCTTAACTTTAAAGTCGCTTAAAGGTATTTTCTACTCTTACAATACACCTAGTTATGTGCATATCAATTACGTTATGCTTCGTCGTTTGCATACATTTAGGACTTTAAGTAAACTAAATCAAGTACTTTCTGCTGCAATTATATATACTTTCTCGGTGGACTAGTTGATCCACGAACTGAGAGACACAGTTCTTACCTCAAAACCCCTAATAAATGATTTCAAATGATGACTTATCATATAATCATGTTTTGTTTAGTTAAGTAATGGGTTCCCGCCTGAGCGTCTGCAGTTGTCTCCTGTATGACGTGGCATCATGACGTGTATTTTCTCTTACTCTGATATTCTTATATTCGAAGAAAATGCGGGTTGTGACAGTTGGTATCAGAAGGAGGTTGTTCGACAAGTTGGTCGGGCAACAAATTCTGATATAGTAGTTGTTTTGGTTTCATTGCATACACACACCGATGTGTCATCAGTGCGTCTTGGCCGAAGCATGAACACTACACTCATAGCATGATAAGAAGTATACGAGGCATATTATGTAGTATGGGATGCATAATATGTGTTTGTATATGGATCCACCATAGGTGGCAATATGTGACGGTTATGTAGTATGGGATGCATAACTATCATCACATGGATGCCCATTAGCACGTTTTCTCTTTCGTTACATGCAATATTATGTAGTATGGGATGCATAATATTACATGTGTACGTCGCTCATAACATGCATTAAGGCATTTATTAGAATGCATAGCACAACATACCTTACATAGCATTGCATGAGCACACGTGCGAAGTTAAAGACTTATATGATGACACACGTACACACATGATTTCAAAGCGAATAGCAAATTCATGCATTCATGCCCTTTGCACATGAGTCAAGAGGGACGATGTAGTATCGTTCCCAAATTTAGCATATCATCATGAAAAATATCCCAGAGAAAGGTAGTGGAAATGGCAAGTAGCTGTACATGTATGTTCTGAACCAAGCAGTGTAGTTCTAGTGTAAGGTTAAGTTTTAATTATAGGTTTATGCGTTAGCAGAGATGTCTCGGAGGCGTGTCGCGATGAGGTTGACCCCCCAATCGGAGGGTGAATCTTCGGGTGCACATAGTGAGGCATGATCAAAAGTCTGCGACAAAGTAATGAGGCTCTGTCCAGGCAGTTAGTTGCGATGCAATCGCAGATCCAGACGTTGTTGACTGCCGCCGCTGGGCAGCAGCATGTGGTGCAGGACCCTGTAGTTGGCAGACTGTACCTATTCCTCCCGCTCCTTTGGTGCCTCCAATTTTGCTGCCACCAGCGATGAACTTCATTTCGCATTTCCAGTGACTAGGGCCTCCTACGTTTGACGGAAGAGCTAATTTCATGGCATTAGATGACTGGTTTGTTGCCATTGAGGAGATGTTTTCGTACTCGGGAATCTCTGCAGACCAAAAGGTGATGGTCGCCGCTTACCAGCTGAAAGGACTTGCTAAAAGCTGGTTGATTTGGGAGAGGGAAAATCTCGTAGGCGGGTGTTCGTGGGAGTCGTTCAAGGCGATGGTGTTAAAGAAGTTACTGTCGTCGGTCGAGCAAGATCGTTTAATGAATAATTTTCTGCACTTGAAGCAAAGACAGCTCACGGCTAGTGAGTATGAGATCGAGTTCAATAAGTTGAGCAGATTTGCTCCAGATTTAGTGACTTCTGAGGCAGGAAGAGTGAAGCGTTTCCTCGGAGAACTTCATAGCGATATTCAGCAGTTGGCGAGCGCTTATAGATCTGCAAGTTATGCTGAAGTGGTAGAAGCAGCGCTGAAGGTCGAGGCTATCGACAACGCCAAGAATAGAGGTGCATTAATGAAAAAGGACAAGAGGAAAGTCGAAGAGGGGGAGACCCCCAAGGTAGTTAGTCCGGCTCCAAAGAAAAGGAGTGGTGAAGTTTGTAGCTTCTGTGGTCGCCCTGGCCATCCAGTTGAGAAATGTTTTAAGAGGAAGGGAGCTCAGAAGCAGCAGCGAATGCTAGCAATCCAGGCTGCTCCGAAGGGTGAGGTGCTCTGCCAGTTGTGCAAACAGAAAGGGCATGATGTGGCCCAGTGTTGGACTAAGGAGAAGGTTTGCTTCCAGTGCAAGCAGAAAGGGCACATGAAGTTCCAATGCCCACTAGTTCAACCCCCGTTGCAGCCTGTTCCGCTTCGAACCTTGCCGCCGCCGCAGCATCAGGATAAAGGAAGAGGAAAGCTGAACGTGTTAACCCAGGAGCAAGCGCAGACTTCGACCCAAGTGATCGTAGGTTAGATCTTAAGCCAACTGGTTAGTCTTAATTCCTTTTAGTTCGCTGAGTTAGATTAGTTATTGTTCGCGCTTATAGGTAGATTTAAAGTAAAGAATTGTTGGGCGTGTGTTCTGTTCGATTCGGGTGCTACCCATTCGTTCGTAGCAAGGGCTTTCGTCGAGCGTCACCGTTTGACCCCTGAGCTGGGCAACGATTTGTTCCTCGTTAAGTTCCCTTCTGGTGTTTTGGTGTCCTCAAACCGGTGCGTCTGAAGTTGCCCCATCCTCTTAGGAGATTTCTTGGCTGTTGCTGATCTCAAAGTGTTGGACTTAGAAGACTTTGACGTGATTTTGGGTATGGACTGGTTGTCCAGTTATGATGCGGTCATCCAATGCAAGGAAAAGCGTCTGGACTTTGTGATGGACAACGGTCAACCCATGAGCGTTTGTGGTTCTCCGTACCAGAGTTCTTCGAAAATTTTTGTGGTATGTGCTCGGAAACTATTAATTTCCGGTTGTTTGGCTTACCTTGTTTTTGTAGTAGAAATTGTTCCTGGACCGCCGTGTATTGAGAGTGTTCCGGTGGTGCGAGAGTTTCCTGATGTTTTTCCTGTCAGTCTTCCTGGACTCCCGCCTGATAGAGATGTGGAGTTCGTTATTGATCTTGAGCCTGGTACTCGTCCTATTGCTAAGGCACCGTACCATATGGCCCCGCGCGAGTTAGAAGAGTTGTGAACTCAGTTAGATGAGTTGTTGCAGTGTGGTTTCATTATGCCAAGTTCTTCGCCCTGGGGTGCTCCAATTTTGTTTGTGAAAAAGAAGGACGGTTCTATGGGGTTGTGCATAGATTATAGAGAATTAAACAAAGTGACCATCAAGAATAGGTATCCGTTGCCGAGGATAGATGATCTGTTTGATCAGTTGCGTGGTAGCACGGTGTTTTTGAAGATTGACCTTCGATCAGGCTACCATCAGTTGAGGATCGGTGAGTCGGACGTACCCCGGACTGCCTTTCGTACTCGTTATGGGCATTTTGAGTTTCTAGTCATGTCGTTTGGTTTGACAAATGCACCCTCTGCATTTATGGACATGATGAACCGCGTGTTCAAGGATTTTCTGGACGACTTTGTTGTGGTATTCATAGATGATGTGCTAGTTTATTCTAAGAGTGTTGAGGAGCATGCTACACATTTGCGCTTAGTATTGTCTACTCTTAGAGAGCACAAGTTGTTTGCGAAGCTGAGTAAGTGCGAGTTCTGGCTTCCTCAGGTTTCCTTTCTGGGTCATGTGGTGAACAAGGATGGAATTACTGTAGACCCAGCTAAGATTTCTGCTGTGTTAGGTTGGAAGACGCCTTCAACACCTAAGGAGATAAGGAGTTTCTTAGGGCTGGCGGGATACTACAGGAGATTTGTTCAAGGGTTCTCGGTGCTGTCGGCACCTTTGACTAAGCTTACCCAGAAGAATACGTCTTTTATTTGGAGCGATAAATGCGAAGAAGCCTTCCAAGAATTAAAGAGGCATTTGTGCAGTGCACCTGTGTTGTCCTTGCCGATCGAAGGATTAGAGTATGCTGTTTATGTGGATGCATCTCACATTGGTTTAGGATGTGTTTTGATGCAAGAAGGGAAGGTGATTGCCTATGGGTCTAGACAACTAAAAGTTCATGAAAGGAATTACCCTACGCATGACTTAGAATTTGCTGCAGTGATTTATGCTTTAAAGCTTTGGAGACATCTTCTTTATGGAGTGTCATGCAAGATTTTCACGGACCACAAGAGTCTGAAGTATGTCTTTATCCAGAAGGAGCTGAATTTGCGCCAGCGGAGGTGGTTGGAGTATGTTGCGGATTATGAGGTTGATATCTTCTATCATCCGGGTAAGGCTAATGTAGTGGCTGATGCCCTGAGCAGAAAGACCGCGCAAATCTTCAATATCTCTGTGCAGTCCTTGGTAGAAGAGTTTATGTTGATGGATATCTCAGTCGGTAGTAGTACCGCACCTTCGAGCTTAGGAGTTGAAGAACCTTCTTGGATTACCCTTACGAGATTGCATCAGAAGGAAGATCCTGACTTGCAGCATCTTCGAGATAGGACTGAAAAAGGAGAATTACCTGATTTTTCTATTGATGATAAAGATACCCTGATGTATCGAGGCAGATACTGCATTCCCGCGTCGGAAGATATTCGAGCAAAGATCTGTAGTGAGACACACGATTCTACCGTTTCATATCATCCTGGCTCCACAAAGATGTACAAAGACCTGAAGCAGATCGTTTGGTGGTCAGATATGAAAAGTGATATAGCCAAGTATGTTTCTGAATGCTTTACTTGTCAACGTGTTAAGGCGGATCATAAGAGGCATGGTGGTAAATTAAACCCTTTGGATATTCCAACCTGGAAGTGGGAGAGTATTTCAATGGACTTCATTACCAGTTTACTGAGATCTCCTGGAGGTCACGATTCGGTATGGGTCATAGTTGACCGTCTAACAAAGTGTGCTCACTTTGTGCCGTTTAAAATTGGATATTCAATGGAGAAGATAGCAGAGATGTACTTGGACGAAGTCATCAGATTGCATGGTGTGCCCGTAAGCATTGTGTCGGACCGAGATTCAAGGTATATGTCTCATTTCTGGAGAAGTCTGCAAGGAGCTTTGGGTACTGACCTTAGATACTCTACCTCTTACCACCCCCAAACAAATGGTCAGACGGAGAGAGTGAATCAGATTTTGGAAGATATGATAAGGTGTTATATTCTAGATCTTGGAGGGGCTTGGGGCAAGCGTCTTGGATTAATGGAATTTGCCTACAATAATAGTTATCAGGAGAGTTTGCAAATGGCCCCCTTTGATGCTTTGTACGGGAGGCGTTGCCGAACTCCTTTATTTTGGGCTGAGGTTGGTGAGATCCCGTTGTTAGGCCCAGAAGCTTTGGAAGAGATGAGCGTTGCTGTGACTCATATCCGTGAGAAGCTTCGTGTTGCTCAGGAGCGGTATGAGAAGTACGCTAATCGGAGGAGAGTGGATCTAGAGTTTTCCGTTGGAGATTAGTGTTCTTGAAAGTTTCTTCGATGCCGAGCGTTAAGAGATTTGGAAGGAACCACAAGTTGGACCCCCGGTATGTGGGACCTTTCCAGGTTGTTGAACGCATAGGAGTGTCCGCTTATAGATTATATTTGCCTGCCTCCTTTCCAGATGTTCACGATGTGTTTCATGTGAGCCAGTTGAGGAAATGTTTGCGTAGTGATCGGCTTGTACTTGATTTGGTGCCCGTTTTGCAGCCCAATCTTTTGTATGTTGAAGAGCCTGTCCGAATCTTGGAGACTCAGGAGCGTGTGCTGCGGAAGAAGACGATCCCGATGGTTAAGGTTCTTTGGAAGAATTAGGGTGTCGAAAGCGCAACATGGGAGCTGGAGTTTGTCATGAGAGAGACTCATCCTAGCCTCTTCTCTTAGATTTCGGGTAAACCTTCTGTCTGGAAACCTTTGGATTTGATTCTGTATCTTTCTTAACCTTTGAATTTCAAGTTTCGGGACGAAACTTCCTTTTAGGGGGAGTGACTGTAACGCCCCTGATTTTCGTTAATTATTTTGCGTAGCCGCTGTGACATAATTTTGACGTTAGGGCGTTACGTCAGCTCGTCGGGTTTAGTTTTGAGCCTTAGCTTAGTTAAAGTATGTAATTTAGATTGAGCGGGCGAGTTTTCGCGTCGTTTTGATTTGTAGAGAAGATTTTGTGTAGTATTAAGAATTTAGCTTCGGGAGGCTTTTGCCCGAGTTTCGCTCATCGGAATTGAATTCTGACTTCGCTGTTGGATTCGTAGCTCCGTGTTTCAGTTAAGGTGCGAATTTCGTAGAAATCCGAGGTGATCTAGTTTCTTTCACGATTTTAAGTAAATTGAGGAATTAATTAATTATTTAAATAACAATTTAGGTTATATATAAAGCCTAAAATATTCTTCCCCTATTCATCTCGTTCTTCCTCGATCAAAAAGCAGCCGCCGAGCTAAAGAACGAGAGAGGAGCTTCGTGGAGCGTTCGGCCAACGGTTTCTAGGGTTGTAGTAGTCGGAATTGTGTTTGGAGAGTCGATTTGGAAAGCTCTCGGCGAGATCTTCGTCTTAGCGGTAAGCTTTTCCCGTTTTGTGGAATTTTTGGAGTTAGGGTAGTGACCTAACCGCTTCTTTCGACCCAAAAAGTTTCAGGAATCTGTGCTCGTGTGTTCTCTTAGCCGATCCTTAGCGTTCGGAGCGGAGTTCTTCGGGTTTGCAAGGTTAAGGCAAGTGGCTTCTTCCTCCTCCTCTTTGTTTGGTTAAATCTTGGTTTTCCTCCTGATAAATGCTTGGTGAGCGGTTGGCTCGTATTTCGAGCATCTTTTTTGATAGTTAGAAACCCTAAATCCCCCCCCCCCCCGTAGTGTTAGGGAATTTCTCCCGGAAAGCACCGGCGTCCCCTGGTTTAGCCGTTGAATGGTCCTCGAGAAGTCCCGGTCGTTATCGAGAAGTCATTTTAACCCAGTCTCGAGATATCCTTGTCTCTCTCGAGAGGTCTTAGCTGTTATCAAGAAGTCCTTGTTGTTCTCGAGAAGTCGCCTTAGCCCAGCTTGCGAGAAGACCCCCTCGAGCTCTCGAGAAATGCCTCCTTTCTCTCGAGAAATTTGTGTATCGTCTCGAGAGTCCTTTTGCGATCTATTTCTCGAGAGGCCCCTGCCCCTCTCGAGAAATCCTTGCTGTTCTCGAGAAGTCCCTATCCTGTTCGGTCCCGTCCTCGAGAAAACTTGACTTGCTCTCGGGAAATCCCTGTCTAAGTTCTCGAGAAACCCTATCCTCCTCGAGAACTTTCCCAGTTTTGCTCTCTCACTCTCTCTCTCTCCTAGTTGTTTCTCAAGGAATCTTATACCTATGCCTTGGATCCCTCTTCCCCTCATGAAGCCGTTGAATCTTCTAGAGTGTGCAAGTCTTGTCTGTGCCTGTTTGTGCCCTTGATCATGATTACTTCTTCTCTTTGAAATCTCGTACCCGTTGTGGTTAAAACAACTTATGGGTTCTCTTGTGATTAGTATTGGGAAATGTCTACTTTTTTGTGACCCTATCTCTTAGGGCATTCTAGTGATTATCCTTCCGGGCAGCATCCCGTGTTTAATTGAAATTTAATTAATAAGAACCGCTGTCTTTAGCCTTACACAGTAGTTGTGTTTGGGGGACAGTGGGGGAAATGTTATAGCCTTGCACGGTAGTCGTGTTTGGGTGGTTGGGTCTAAAGCACCCCCACCTAGTTTTTGGGCTTTGGGTGGCGGAGGTAGATAACCGCTCCCGTTTAATTGAGCTGATCAGTCTCTTTAATTAATGAAACAAGATAAATGAAGCTTGCTTGTTCCTCTTTTTGGCACTTTCTTTTTAGTGCACTCGGTGCTTGTTAGTTCTTTGTTTAGAGCATCTCTTCCGGTAAATCTGGCTTGGGTTGGTATCCCTTATGCCTTGCTTACTTTTCTGCTAGTTTTCTGCCACTTGTAATTCCTTGCTGAGGCGTTCTTTGTTTTATTGAATGCCTCAGGTTCAGAGCCGTAGCGGCTAGTGGTGTAGCCTGAAGTTCAGAGTTCTAGTAGTTGTTCACCCCGCTGCTGCGAGGTAGTTGTTTTTAGTTTCTTCTTGTGCTCAGACATACTAGTTGGTGCCAATGGGTTAGTGTCATGTTGTTGACGCCCATTGTGCCCTTTTTATACTTTATAGTTTATCTGCCAGCTAAATGCCACTACTTTTAGATCTTGTGTATCTTACTCTCTAGGAATGATTTATGTTATGTGCACTATAGTTATAAAATGGTTTTTCTTCATCCTCATTGCATTCTTTCTAACTGAAACCCTTAATTTTAAAGTCGCTTAAAGGTATTTTCTACTCTTACAATACACCTAGTTATGTGCATATCAATTACCTTATGCTCCATCGTTTGCATACATTTAGGACTTTAAGTAAACTAAATCAAGTACTTTCCGCTGCAATTATATATACTTTCTCGGTGAACTAGTTGATCCACGAACTGAGAGACACAGTTCTTACCTCAAAACCCCTAATAAATGATTTCAAATGATGACTTATCATATAATCATGTTTTGTTTAGTTAAGTAATAGGTTCCCTCCTGAGCGTCTGCAGTTGTCTCATGTATGACGTGGCATCATGACGTGTATTTTCTCTTACTCTGATATTCTCAAATTTGGAGAAAATGCGGGTTGTGACACATGTGGTGACTAAACCTGTGATAGAACCTGTAGAGGAAGTGAAACAAGTTTTGCCACCGATTCCAATTATGATTCCTCCACAGATTCAGGAGGATCTTTCGCCCGCTAGGAGATCCATTACGCAGAGTAGGTCATCGATTTCCTCAGACTTTGAAGTTTACCTAGGCGAGATTAATTTTTACATTGGTCATATAGTTGACCCAGTGACATTTGAGGAGGTTATTTCTGGACCTCAAACTGATCTTTGGTGGAAAGCAATGAAAGATGAGATGAAGTCTATGAAGCTGAATAAAGTATGAGAGTTAGTTGAGTTACCTAAGTGTTGCAAACTCATTGGTTCAAAATGGGTGCTTAAGACCAAAATGGACTCCAAAGGGAATGTCGAGTAGTTTAAAGAAAAGGCTGGTAGTCAAGGGATTTACACAGAGAGAAGGTATTGATTAAAACGAGACATTTTCTCATGTTTACACTAAAGACTCTTTTAGAGTAATAATGGCGTTTGTAGCTCATTATGATTTGGAGTTACACCAAATAGATGTAAAGACCACATTCTTGAATGATGATCTTATCGAAGAAGTCAACATGGTACAACCCGAGGGATTCTCGTTCGGTCATACTGACCAACTTTTAGGTCACCCCCTAGTAGGTTTAGGAGACCTATTAGAAAGTGGAGAGATAGAGAGCGGTTTGATCCGACAGCTGATGAAATATCATGCCAGATTCGATAGCCGTAATCATTTCAAGACTTTAAAATTCATGTGTTTAATATTTCTTTATATATGGTAAAGATATATGCTTCAAGACTATTGACATATCCTCCATATACTAGAAGTGTGAACTTGAGTCGAGAGAAGGTATATAGTCATTTCTGCACTAAAGCAGTACTATCATTCATGTTCACTTAACTGCGTGTTCTTAAATTTGATTATGTTGATTTGAAAAAAATTAAATTTTAAATCGCTACTCCAATAAAGATTAGTAGATTTTGAATAAGACGATCCTACATTTAATCATCGCTGCATTCAATGTTTTGTGTTGTCCTAAATTTTTGATTACACAATTAGGCGTTGATGGGGTCTCGCCCATTTCATAGGAATTCCGGGCTGCGAATAGTCGGAATCCCATAACCTCCCACTACCTTAGTGGGGAGTTTGGGAAAAACCGTCGCAGGCACGATCAACGCACGCGATCATCGCACAATCCGTCATCCTAACCGGCCATGTGGGCCGGCCGCCGCCGGCATCACGTCATCGGCCCCCCACCTCGGACAGGGCGTCAGTGGCGCTCGACCACCGCTCCACACTACCGACCACCTGGTCGGTCGGGCTTGGTAGTGCGGCCGCAAGGGCCTTACGGCCGGCCAAGGCCGTGCGCTCGCATGTGCGTGGCTGAGGCCGCGAGGGCGGCCTCCCGGGTCGGCCAAGGCCGCGCGCCCACATGCGCATGGCCGAGGCCGCGAGGCCGACCTTCCGGTCGGCCAAGACCGCGAGACTGACCTCCCGACCAGCCACCCAATCAGCCAAGGCCGCGAGGCCGGCCTCCCGGTCAGCCTTGGTCGTGCGCCCTTGGCGCTCCGCCGCCGACCGCCTCGCAATCCGGCCGACCGGGTGGTCGGCCGGTTTTGGCCGCGCGGCCGCAAGGGCCTAGCGGCCCTGCAGCTGACCGCTCGAGGCCGACCACCTTCTCGACCGGCCGCCCCGTGCCGGTCGCCCCACCGGCACGTCGGTCGTCTCCCCTCGCCGTCTAATCTCTTCACCGGCCAGAGTCCGTTGCCGTCTGATCGCCTGCTTGGGTTCTCCACCTTCCGATTAGCGGGTAACCACCCGCCTGACCGCTAGTGTAACCACCCGTAGTGGGTGGGTGCCGATATCCAGATTCACATTGGTTTGCGCTTAGAGAATTTTCTAATTAATATGCATCGTAATTCTTTTAGAATTGGCCTGCTTTTAGTATATGGTGGTTACGACCTGCGATTACCCGCATAACCACCGTAACCACCTCTGAGGCCTATAAATAGAACAACAAGGCTTATCTTTTTTCCCATTCTATTCTTCTTCTCTTTCCTCCTATGTTCAAAAGAGAGAGAGAGCTCTCTTGAAGATCTCCCTCCTCTTCAAAGCCGTGCTTGAAGGAATCTTTAAGCACCTCGAAGACAGAAGAAGATCTTCGTCCTCCTTCAATCATTCCGAAGGCCGTCCAGTAACTCGCAGACCCAAGTTCCAGAACGCCCAAGTTCCAAAGTGCCCATGTTCTAGAACGCCAAGTTCCAAAGCGCGCCGAGTTCCAGAGCGCGCACAAGTTCCAAAGCACGGTGCTCCCCACCGCTGCAAAGAAGAAGTCGAAGCTTCGAGATTGGTGATTTGTCACCCTTCGAATGCCTCTCTCTCTCACCCCCAAAGTTGTAACGAGGAGCGGCCTGGCGCCCTCGGTCTTTCAAACAAGCTCTGTAAAGAAGCAGCAAATAGTGATGTTTGGTCGGCACCATCCCTACGACGTGGTTTTTTTATCCCTTTCCGGGGTTTTCCACGTTAAAAAGACTCTTTGTCATCTGTCTCGTCCCTCAGTAACTGATTGCGCGCTCGACTGCTCCCGAGCTAAGAAGTTTGTTCTGAACTGGTTTTAGGAGCATTGAGTAGACCGCAACAGGCGTAGCGACACCTATATTTTACTCACAATTCCTCCTTAGAGATTTTTCTATTTCTCATTCTTCTCTGCACCCTCTACAACGAGCGGTGACTTGTCACCTTCTTGCGTTCTACAACTTTATACACTCTAATATATAGTGAATTTGGTAGGCACTGATCCGGCCCTGTGGTTTTTCATCATTTTTGGGTTTTTCATGTTAAAAATATTCTTGCCAGCTGTCTCACTTTACTTTAACTGATTGCGTGCTCGACATATTCTCGAGCTGAGACGATTTAATTCGGCCGGTCTACCAGAGCGTCGAGTGACCCGCAACACATATATAAGTCTATATAAGCTTTAATAATGATAATATGTTTCTTAATTTATAGACATTTTAACTGAAAATTACAAGATTAATAAAATATTAGAGCTAAAATTTGTGTTGTAAGAACCATACCAAGCTGTACTATCTGACCGGTTGGACCGTGAACGGGGGCCTCTAAACCGGTTTGATCCACGTTAAAAATCATTCCAGACGAGAATAGCTTAGGAACTCAGTACCGCCAGTCAAATTGCTAAAACAGTGAGCTAGCTAGTCCCGATTTTGGAAGCTTGGTGGATCTCCGATTTTAGCTTGAAAATGATTTTTGTAAAGAAAATTTATTTTATGTTTTACAAAGATGCTAGAAAAAATATACTGAAGAATTCTAGAGGTATTCTACACAATTTTTTTCTTCATTATATCTAGTTTGATTTGATTCAAGGTACTATTAAATTGTAATGTATTATTCCTTTTTAGTCAACTTAATCACATGGGGTCCATTTGGCATACCGGTGAAAGTCGTGAACACGGTGATTATGAACTCCTTCATGAGCACCCAATCTTATCTAAGGAACTCTGTCTATTTTATGTTCAAAATGTTAGAAATTTTGTAAATTAAACATTTATTTATAATATTTTATTCGAGCCTAGTATGGTGTTTGGTGTTTGGCTCATCATATGTGATGAAAAGCTCCAAAACCAAATTGCGGATTTCGGATTTGGGGAATAATTGTATTTTTGTACAAAATTGTTTTATTCGAAGTGGCGTCTAATTGCATTTTAGTCGGAGCGGCGTCGAATAGATTTCGAAATGGCGTCGACAAGCCCCCTGAAGTTGGAGGGGCGTCGAATGGAAGTCAGAGTAGCGTCGAATAGAACTCGACGCACACGACTTGCGTTGAGTGGAGTTGCGTCAAGTGGAACACGAAGCATCTCTTTGCGTCGATAAGAACTCGACGTTTGCGTCGATTTGCAGTCCGTCAGCTTGACCTACGTCGATATGAACTCGACGTTACGTCAAGTTGCGTCGATATGATATCGACTCAACGTCGGTAAGAATTCGACGCGTCCTCTGTCTCTCGCGTTTTCTTTGCAGTTATTACGCGTATTTTCTAACCGTTCCTGTCACGCGGTTTTCTCGCCATTACTCACCTACGTTTGAAATCTTCCACGTTTACCTGCACAATTATCTCTTATCAAATATAACCGTTGAAATTAATTACGTGTTTATTTTTCCGAGACTACTATATACGAGATTTTTCTGAATCGTTTCACAGAAGCTTTACGCTTTTTGGAAATCTGCTTCTTCTTGCACTCTGTTCTTGCGACGAATTTTTTGCGTGATTCATTTCTTTACATTTGCTTCGTCAAGTGGGAGTTCGGGTGCTCAGTGCTTCTTCGGTGTTCGCGCACATCGGAGCTTTCAGGATCTAGCCGAGTGTTATACCTTGGAGGAGTGAGCATCAGTGAAAGCCGTGCCGGAGGGTGGTGCAACTTCTTTAGGGCAGTGATCACACGCTTTACCCTGGCTCGATTCTAAACTATTTTGATCTCTTTTATTTCTCACCCCTTTATGCAATTTTATTAATATTGCCGTGTATATATATATATATATATATATATATATATATATATATATATATATATATATATATATATATATATTGTTCTGCAAAAGTCTTAAAACCGAAAAAAATATAATTTTTATATATTGATATAGGAATATAAGAAAAATATTCCAACACAAAATTAATTTTTTTCTTAGTAACGATTATAAATGTTGTCATGTCAAACTCATATTTATAATAATTTTTTTGACAAAACTCATAGGAAAAGTGCCAAATGGACCTAAGGTTTGAAACAAACTTGTCAAAATATTTTAATATAATTATCATTATTATACTTTAAATAATTATATACATTAATTTGAATATGAATCTTTTGAGAAATTGTGCAAATTTCATATAGCCGACCCCACTATGATGGGATAAAGATTTGAGTGTTGTTGTTGTTAGATTATAGCCGTTCCACCGGTTGAGAGAGTCCAATATGTCTAATTTTGAACCGTTCTACTTCCAACTTACCATCTAGTTCTGAAAACCTTGATTACAAAACTAGGTAGATTATTGCACTATTTGATATGAAATGCCTAACGTTGTCTCTGTCAGGATATCATTACTATCTAAAATCTATTCTGTACTAATTCTTTGACTTGGCAAGGCAACTCATCTCTTAGCATTTAGTAAAATTATCAAATCCCATCGCCGATAAATAACAGTTGATAAATGAATATCAATTCAATACGCCCCAGTCCCCACCCTAGTTATAGCATTCCCAAATCCAAAACAAAGTGGAAAAGAAGCTCTCTCATTCGCCATCGTCAATTCACAAATCAATGGCTGATTACAAGCAGTGTGATGGTCCTCCAATGGCCACCGGCTATCCCGTCAACGCTCCTCCATCGCCGATGCCGGGTTACCAACCTCAAGAATCGGTTCCATGGTCCCCGTACCCTCCGCCGATGCCCGGATTCCAGTCTCAAGGTCCCGCTCAATGGTCCACCGGCCTCTGCGATTGCTTCGACGACTGCAGCAACTGTATGCTTTCAAAACTCCATTAATGATCTATATTGTGCTAATATCTTTACTGAAAAACACAATTAGTAATTTATAACAGGCTGCCTGACATTCTGGTGCCCCTGCATCACCTTTGGTCGGATTGCAGAGATCGTTGACCGCGGATCATCATGTAATGGACCAAATATGTATATCAAACTTCATTTATGCATGTATATTGATGATCAAATGAGTTGTTTGTTGGTGTTGTTATGATTGATGAATTTGGCAGCATGCGGCACGAGCGGGGCTCTGTACCTGCTGATCGCGTTGTTGACGGGATGCGAGTGTCTGTACTCGTGCGCGTACCGGACGAAACTGCGAGCTAACTATGCGCTGCCGGAGAGCCCGTGTAACGACTGCCTTGTTCATTGCTGCTGCGACGCCTGCGCTCTCTGCCAGGCTTATCGCGAGCTTCAAAACCGTGGCTTTGACATGGCTTTAGGTATCCCATCTCCCTCTTTTTCTTCTTCTTCTTTTTCTTCTTCTTCCTCGGCCTCCTCCTCCTCCTCCTCTATAGTTCTAAAGTAAAAATCTTAATTTTAAATAGGAACAATTTCAGAAGAATCATATTTCGGTGTAAAGATATAACAGTTAACGGCTAATTAGTAGTTCAGGTTGTGAGTGTGCACAATTTCTTCCATTTTGAAATAAAGTTTAACCGTAGTACCTTTAATGATTTGCTGTCTAAGCTGCTGATCGCTTTTCTATTGATTTATTCATATCTAATAACAAGGATTTCGATAGTTAACTCCAAAAGTAAGACTGTTCAACGGCGGAGCAAATCTTAGCGATTTTCTCCAGTTTGGTTTCAATTCTCCTAATCATCTTGTATCGTCGCATAAAAAGAGGGATTTGAGACAGTTTTGGGTGGAGGGAGACGAATTGAACGGAGAGGCTTTGGACAGAATTGGAAGCCAAGAGAGAAGAAAGTTGGGGCTTAAACAGAGATCTGCTCATCACCCAAGTCTTCAAGTATAGCCGTTAGAAGTCATAACAAGCTGTTAACATCTTTTTAATGGGCTTTAATGAAGTTTCTTCTCTTTAAGGAAGAGTGATTCAGACGTTGACGTAGTCTAAGGCTCCGTTTGGCGCGGCGTTTTTGCTCTGTTGAGTTTGGACAAAAACACCACTGTCATAGAATGCATGTTTGGCAAGACAATGGTTATGACCGCAACTAAGAAAAGAAAATTAGTTTTAAACACGGTTCTTAACCATAGCTTTACCAACTGCCACCGCCGTGCCAAAAGGTGCCTAAATTGATCACATTAATCAGTATATGACATTTAATGCAGTTTTTTTCCTTTATTCTGCCTTATTTATGGCATTAAACAGCAACAACCACAAATCTGAAGGCATGTTATTTAGCACGTGCATGGCTGGATTTTGATCAAGGGAAATTCTGAAGCATCTCACTTCCTTAATTCCAACAAATAAAACATATTTTATTATATTTTCACCCGAACTGAATGGATTTTAATGGAACGGAGGCTGTGAATTTTACAGGATGGCATGGAAACATGGAGAAGATGCAAGGTGTCGGGATGATTCAACCGCCACCAATGCAAGGCACCATGATGCGCTGATCCATCAACGCCATCTCCTCTTTCCCTGAAATTTAAAGTGGCAACAAGTTTCAGTTCTTGTTATATCAGCTCTTTCTATAGTACTTCATTTTTATGGGGATTATTTTCCATAAAATCACTCTATTGTTGGATTAAATAAAGCTCAAGACATGTTTCCATAAAATCTCTCTTTTAGGCTTGCTTCTCATTGTTTTGATGTATTTTAAGCCATGGAGGAAGTTTTGTTCCATCTCGTGGATTATTAATTTCATTCTCCATGTCTGTTAGTGCAACAATGATATGTGGTTATGGTGATTTTCATAATTTCATCAAATGCTCGGAATGTCAATGTAATGACCATGTCTTGAGCTTTATTTAATCATGATTCGTACCCGGAAGTCCGTGATCTCAGCTTCTCGATCAAAGTTACCGGCCTCGGCGGTCACGAATTTTGGAGACCGCCCAGACCGCCTGTCTGGTTGTCTTGTCTCCGGCAGATTTACCAAGGCATAGGCGGTCTGCTGTACCCCGGACAACCCGTTATTTTTAGACCTGTCCGTTTGGGCAGACCCTCCCGTCTATAAATAGAGGGGTGGGGGTACAAGAAAAGGGACTCTGGATTCGAGCATTCGACTTATGACCTGTATAAGCGGTCTCGAATTCAGCATTTTTTCTACCTCTTTCCCTGACCTGTTTTAGACTCCCCTGTAACCTCTTTTTATCAATGAGATCATGCTTCTTTGCTTAGCAACCTCTCTTTTAGCATCCTCTAGCCCGAGTAACCGACACTCCACAGTTTCCCCCCTTCCCTTTGTAGTGTGAGTTTTGGAGGTACAATTTTTGTGCTAACAGAACGAACATGCATCCTAGATAGTGGGGAACCGTGGGAGAGACTGTTGCCACTCATCGAATTCTCCTACAACAATAGCCGACAGTCTAGCATTCGCATGACTCCCTACGAAGCCCTTTACGGCAGGAAGTGCTGGACTGAACTTTCATGGATTCGGGATGAGGACCCAAAGGCGCTGGGGTCAGAATATATAGAGGATATGGATGTTCAGATACAACTGATACGGGATCGGATGTTGAAAGCGCAGAGCAGACAAGCTAAATATTACAACGCGCGACATCGCAAGGTGGAATTCCAGGCGGGAGACAGGGTTCTAAAAATATGTCCGTCGCACGGAGTCTCGCGGGTGAGGAGACTAAAGAAGCTCAGTCTGAGATACATGGGACCCTATAGGATCCTGGAGTGGATCGACCCCTTGGTTTATGGACTGGAGTAGCCGCCGAAATTGGCGAGATTGCACGATGTTTTTCATGTCTTCTCTGATAGTTTATTAGGATGTAGTCTTAATCACCTAGAGCGGGGGGGGGGGGGGGGGGGGGGGGGGTAAATAGGTCTCTTTTCTCTTAAGCTTATGCCTAACTGTTTTCAGAGTTTATGTTAATTATAAATCAAGCACACAGAAAACACACAAGCATTTATAGAGGTTCCTCAAGACAGGGTGTCTTGAGTTGTCCTCTTTCCCTCTTCACCTTTCTAACAATGAGTTAGATAAGGCCAACACCTCCAATCTCAGCTCCAAGAGCTTACAACTCAGATCCCTCAGGATCTCTCAGGTTTTCTCCAAACCCTATCTCAGGCTCAGCAGCCCTACCAACTCAGACCAATCAAGAAGTCCTACCTCAGATCTCCATTGAGAACCTACACTCAAGCTGAACTCTCAGCTCTACACTCAGGCCCAACAACCCTACTCCCTCAGGCAAAATGGCCTACTAACTCAGAACAAATATGTTCCTACAGAATTTATGAATGAAGGTTACAACAGAAGATGAAAATAGTTAACTCTTTCAAGCATTTGGTCTTCTGTTGTAGATTTACTGCAGATGTACTCTTGAAATAGGGAACAGGTCAGTAGCTTCAATCCAACCCCTTTTTGGTCCTTCTCTTCAGTAGATGAATAAGGATCAACTTTCTCTTCTTGATTCACACAGGAAGAACAAACTTTCTCTCCTTGCAGCTTCAGGAAGCGGGAAGAGATATCTTCTTGACAGCCGTTAATATAACAATAGAGGTAAGTTCATTTTTTTAAAAGCTTGCTTCTTCAAAGCCCTAATTTGTTCTGTTATACTCCTTCAGTCTTCAACGACTATCAGATGGCCCCTGACAAAGTATGGAGGTGATTGGAGCACCTTATCTTGCTTTTCTTAGGGTAACAAAGGCCAAGATGTAGGCTGCCTTTAAGGTATCTCAAAAATTCTCTTTGCAGCTGAGTAGTGAGATTCCTTAGGGCATGCCTGGTACCTAGCAAAAACACATGTATCATACATAATGTCTGGTCTACTAACAGTTAGATACAATAGGGATCCAATAATGCACCAGTACATGGATTCATAAAAGTCCTTGCCCTTCTCATCCTTATCCAGGGAAATGTTGGACCCCATGGGAGTTTTCATGGTGGAAGCTGATTCCATCCCAAACTTCTTGATAAGCTCCCTAGTGTATTTAGTCTGAGAGATGAATATCCCCTCATCAGACTGTTTCACTTGGAGGCCTAAAAAGTACTTGAGCTCTCCCATACTGCTCATCTCAAACCCCCCTGCATAAGGTTCACAAACCTTTTGCAGAGGTTGTTATCAGTAGACCCAAATATTGTGTCATTAACATATATTTGGACTAGAAGACACTTGCCCATTGTTTCCCTAAGAAACAACGTGATATCTATCTTTCTCCTCAAGAACTTGTTCTTGATGAGAAAGCTAGACAAGGTCTCATACCAAGCCCTAAGGGCTTGCTTTAGACCATATAGAGCTTTCCTAAGTAAATACTCATGAGAAGTGAGGGTTGGATGCAGAAAACCTGATGGTTGTTCAACATATACCTCTTCCTTCAAGTCACCATTGAGGAAGGCTGATTTGACATCCATCTGGTATACTTTGAACCCCTTGTCGGCAGCATAGGCAAGGAATAGCCTAATTACTTCTAACCTTGCAACTGGGGCAAAGGTTTGATCGAAGTCTATACCCTCTTCTTGTCAATAGCCCTTGGCTACTAATCTAGCCTTATTTTTGATGATGATTCCATTTTCATACAACTTGTTTCTGTATATCCATTTGGTGCCAATGATGTTGTGTCCTTTAGGTTTTGGCACCATCTTTCATACCTTGCATCTCTTGAATTGAAGAAGCTCTTCTTGCATGGCTTGAATCCAAAATATATCTTGGTTGGCCTCTTCAAACTTTTTGGGCTCCATTTGTGATAGGAAGCTCAGGTATAGGGCTTCATTGTGAGCCCTGCTTCTTGTTAGTACACCTTAGTTCTGATCTCCAATGATTTGTTCTCTTGGATGATCCCTTGAGTGTCTTGTTGCTGCAGGCAACCTGTCCTCTATTTGCTGTATTTCATCTACTGGTTCAGCAATATCTTCAGCTGAAAGTGCACAGTGTGCCTCTAAGATTCCTCTAGAGGGGGGGGGGGGGGGGTGAATAGAGTTTTAAAATATTTCTATCCTAACTGTGTTTAATAATAAATTACTCTAAAGAGTTATGCTTAACAATCAAGGCAGAATAAAGAATGCAGGAAATAAAGTGCAGAATAAAAGAATGGGACAGCACAGAAAATCACAGCATAGACACAATGAATTTTATAGAGGTTCCCCAAACCCTGGTTACTCTCCTCTTCTACCACCTGGTAGGAATGCACCACCTGTGCCTGAGTCTTTTGATCAGGAGACTCTTAGAACCACTGATCTTTTGATAAGGAGATCATTAACCACCAGATCATTTGGTAAGAAATCTTGAACCACTGAATCCTTTGAAGAGGGATTAATAAAACTCTTTTACAGGAAATGGAAAGAGAAGGAGAAGAAAGAATCTTGTATGAATTCTGTTCTCAGAATTCTTGTGATGGCTGATTGAAGAACAACCAATGTGAAGTCCCACATAATCTGCTTTTGATTAGTCTCTGTTTTTGATGAAGATGAACTGCAGAGACTTTGATTGTCAGATTCTTCTTGACTTCTGCTGATTTAGATCCTGCTGCTATGTGATGGTGATGAGAAGCAGCTATCAGATCTACTGTTCTCTTAGTTGAAGAACAGTTGTATTTCTCTTTTCTTTTCTGTTCTTGATTAGGGTTCCTGAGAGAGATGGAGAAGAAGAGGAAGCCCTAGAAAAATGAAGGAGACGACTGATTGTGATTAATGCCTCGTCTGCCTCTATCTTCTCTTGTCTTTTTATTCTCCCTTTTTCAAATTCGAATGTGTTTCCCTTTCTGATATGCCTTGATAAGGTAATCTGTTTATCACTCTCTCTTTCTTTCCTCTTTAATTCTCGTCCCAACCACCTACAAGGAATATGGTTCCAAGAAACCTTTTGTGTCCTTCTTTAATGCTCCTTTCTATTCCAGGCAATTATTGAGCTGTTGGGGAACGGTCTTAAAGGATGTGGGCCATAAAAGAAGGATCAGAGAGACACCTGAAAAGATTACCTTTTACAGACTGTATTCGATGTAGCGTCAAATTCATTTCTTCTCTTATCGACGTAGCTTCGAGTTCTTCTAGGAGCTGCTTTGATTTCATCTGTGCTTCGACTGAACTCTGCTAGTCGACGACGTTGTGTCGATATCTTTTTGACGTGTACGTCGTGTTGATCTGCCTGGCTCTGAGCTTCATCTTCTGCGTCGAGATGAAGTCGACGTCACATCGACTTTAGATGGCTTCGACAGATAACATCTTCTACGTTGAGTTGAAGTAGAAGCTGCGTTGACTCCTCCAGTTACTCCGACAAGTCCCTGACCTCTATGTCGACATCTATTCGACGTTATGTCGACTTGAGTTACTTTGACAGAGGGTTTGAACCACATGGACTTCTAGTCAGAGCATCGTCGATATGGACTCGATGTTGCGTCGAATTCTATTCGACGCAAATGTTAACTTAGCCCAATTTTGCTTCCCTTGATCTGGTCCTGACACCCTATGTTGAGTGTGACATCCTAAGACATCTTATGACCATACTACCCTTACTATACAATGGGTAATTTAATCCTAGTAGATAAAATCACTTTTAAATAATTTGTTAAGTTAAATCAAAAGGGAGTTTTCCCAACAATCTCCCCTTATTTATCTTAACAAATTTTACAGTTTGTTCAAAGTGATTTTACACATTTCATAGCATAAAATAAACTCTATACACATGATTTTACAGACAGTACTTCTGACTCATTGGCAGTAGCTTGTTCCTTTCCAGAAGTTGAAGCTTTTGTAAACATGACCTTCTTTATCTTGATCTCCTCTTCAGGTGACTTATTCCATTTCTTTCTTTTCAGGGGTAGCTATACTGCATCCTTTGGATTACATCCAATTCCTATGTATGGAGGTCTCCCCTGAAGAGGGTGCTGTGGACGATTCTCCAGAGGACACTCTGAATGAGAGAGGATCAGGGGTAGATGATTCAGTCATTTCATGAAATTCTTGAAGTGACTTGAGGTACATATGATCATCTGAAATTGAGGGGACCTCCCCCTGAGTTAATGGCTCTCCCTGAGCAAAGGGCAGAGTCCTTGGAGAGATCACCTCCCACTGATTTACTGCAACTGAAATATGAAGTTTGGATAAGATAGCCGGCTCTCCTTCAATGGTTAAGGAGAGAGGGATCACTGTCGTGTAAACTGAATCTTGAGGAGGCAGCTGTTGTTGATAAGTTTGCTGCCTACTGATACCACTCTCCCCCTGCTTTATATCATTGAGAAAGGATATAAAGCCATCAGCAAGCACAACTGCTGATCGTACTTCTCTGTCAAAGACTTCTAGGTCAGAGGTCAGCTATTGAAATCGTTTATGTTGACTGCGTAATTTACGATAGCATGCTGTAGAGAAGTCCAGATAGAGCGAGCCAAACTTAGACATTACTATTTCAAGATCTAGATTGACTGCCTCCATAATATCTTCATGACTGGGCGGAGAAGCCATTGAAACGCTGCGCGAACTTGCACCAAAACAGAAAAAATAGACAAAGAGAGGGAAGTAGGAAGAGAGTAGGAAGGAGAGAACTCGAATAACACAATAAAATTTAAATGCAAAAGTTGCTTTTAGTAGATGAATCACTGCAACTTAGTGTTTTATTCGAAGCAACGCCGAGAGAAGAGCAGAATGCAGTGCGCCAGAGTATGTCAATACGCACGATCTGTCAAGTCGACGGAACGTCAAGTTGATGTCGACGTGGCTTCGAAATATAGGCATCAGTAATGATGTTGATGTAAGCATCGATATGTATTCGACGTTACGTCGAGTGGTATTCAATGTCAGCTTCCCAGAGTGCTCTCGAAGCTGACGTCGAGTGTAAGTCGACGATACATCGATTTGAATTCGACGCGGCTTTGATTAAACAGTTAAGATTTCTTTTAAGATTCTTGATGTTTATCTCAGCAATAATTTTATATAAAAAAATAGTTCTGTATTTATAATAAAGGGGGACCTACAGAGCTCCATCAAGCATCCCCAGTGCATTGATGAAGAACTTGTGCTTGCTTTCATCAAGGGGCTTAGTGAAGATGTCAGCCCTTTGAGTGTCAGTAGATATGTATTGAAGGTTGATCTTACCATTCTCTACATTATCCCTGAGAAAGTGGTGCCTTATCTCTATGTGCTTAGTTCTGCTGTGGAGAACAGGATTGGAAGCAATTGATATTGCACTAGAGCTATCACAATAGATTGTGGAATTGGCAAGGGAAAAGTTGTAATCTAACAACTGATTTTGCATCCACAAAATTTGTGAACAGCAACTTCCTGCAGCTATATACTCAGCTTCAGCTGTAGAAGTGGAGACTGTGGTTTGCTTCTTGCTAAACCATGATATCAGTCTAGCACCCAGGAACTGACATGTTCCTGAAGTGCTTTTTCTATCAAGCCTGCATCCAGTATATTCTGCATCTGAATACCCTACCAATTCAAATCCAGATTCAGCTGGGCACCATAAGCCAAGTTCAGGAGTACCCTTTAGATATCTTAGAATTCTTTTGATAGAACTCATGTGGAATTCCTTTGGGTTAACCTGAAATCTTGCACAAATATAAGTAGCAAACATTATATCAGGTCTGCTAGCTGTTAGGTAGAGAAGAGAGCCAATGGCTGCTCTGTAAGTCTTTTGATCAAAGGACTTACCTTTTTCATCACTAACCAAAACAGCATTGGTAGTCATGAGGGTTTTCATGATAGAGGCATTTCCATCCCAAATCTCTTGATGAGTTCTCTGGTATATTTGGATTGGGATATGAAAATGCCATCTGCATTTTTTCTAACCTGGAGACCAAGAAAGTAGGATAACTCCCCCATGCTACTCATCTCAAATCTTGACTGCATTAGGTGAGCAAGCCTTTTGCATAGAGATTGATCTGTGGAACCAAATATAATATCATCTACATATATTTGCACTAGTAGTAGCTGATTCTTATGTGCTCTTGTGAAGAGTGTTTTATCCACCTTTCCTCTTTCAAATTTGTGTTCCAGGAGAAAAGTGGATAAGGTCTCATACCAAGCTCTTGGAGCTTGCTTTAGACCATATAGTGCTTTATCTAATCTATATACAAAAGAGGGAAAAGTTGGATTGATAAAACCTGGTGGCTGTTCCACATACACCTCTTCTTGTAATTTCCCATTGAGAAAAGCACTCTTGACATCCATCTGGTATACCTTTATCTTCATGTGGGCAGCATATGCTAAGAACATTTTGATTGCCTCCAGTATGGCTACTGGGGCAAATGTCTGGTTGAAATTAATGCCTTCCTCTTGCCTATACTATTGGGCCATAAGTATAGCCTTGTTTCTGATTATGACCCCAGTTGAGTCAATTTTGTTCTTGAACACCCACTTTGTTCCAATCACTAAGTAATTCTTTGGTCTCTCAACCAAAGTCCAAACCTTGTTCCTTTCAAACTGGGTCAATTCCTCTTGCATAGCAGATATCCAGTGAGGGTCACTGTCTGCTTCTTCAATTTTCTTGGGTTCATATTGTGACAGAAAACATTGCAGCATTGTCTCATAAGTTAGTTATTTCCTGGTCTTTACTCATGCTGTCAAATCTCCTATTACTTGAGTTGGAGGATGATCCTTTTGAGTCATCCTAGATCTTGTGGGATGATCTAGGGGACAGTCTTCTTCCTGAGCTACCACCTGCTCAGAGACAGTAGGAGCTTCATCCTCATTCACTTGAATGATGTCTATGACTGGTAGCTCAGGTGCTGCAGTTTTCTTTTCTTCTACTGCATAATCATCACCAGACTTAGTGTCAATGTCCTGTTGTTCCTTTTCCTGACACACAGTTGGATGATCCACTATGCTCATCCTTTCCACCAGCTCAGCTAGTTGATCTTCTTCCTGCAGGATAGAACTGGTGGAAGTTTCCTTCCCCTTGTAAACCATGTTAGTTTCATCAAAAACTACATGCATTGACTCCTCAATTTTGAGAGAGCTTTTATTGAAGCACCTATAGGCCTTGCTTGATGAAGAGTATCCTAAGTGTTGGGAAAATGATTTCTCTTAACCCCTGAAAAAGAGTTAAATATGAATTCTAAGAAAGGAAAATCAAGGTTAAGTCAATAAGCGTCGAATAGTATTCGACGCAACGTCGAAGTTGTATCGACGTTCCTTTCAGAATGAGTCGAAGTAGCTCCACGCAGAATTCGACGTATCCTATGTCGACGTAGCTCTGACTTCTAGTCGACGTATCTTGAGAAGTCGACGCACCCTAGTCAACACACCTTCCTTATTCTCCTCTCGACGCTCTGCCAGGATGAATTCGACGCCTACGTCGAATAGTAATCGACGCACGTCGATTTATATGATTAATTCAAAAAATCGCCAGATCTCTTTTCTTCTTTTATAGATCTGATTTATATGGAATCAATTTATTCTTTATAGTCGTTCTGAATCATTCTTTCCTCTAATAGATTCTTGGCTAAATTGATTAAATCCTTTATGGACATTATTTGAAATCAGATTAAATACTTTCCTTCTATGGACATAACTGTTATGGAAATTTCTCTTTCTTTCTAATACTCTACCTGCTAATTGATTACTCTCCTATAGTGTTATTTTAATGAACAGAGCTATAAATAACTAAGGAGGTCGACAGAGAAACAGAAGGAGGGATCCACCATTTTACTCATTGAAAAGGAGGAAAAGCTCCCAAGTGATAAAGAGAGAATGGAGAAATAGCCCTGCAGCAATATTCAAGCATTCTTCTTCTCCTGCTTCTGAAGTCACTCTGCTGCAAATTCTGATAGCTCTCACATAAGAGGGAAAAGCTACAAATCTTCTTCTCTCTATAGAAGAAAGATTTAATTCACTTCTTGTGCTTCCAATCTTCTTGCTAGGAAGAAGATTCATTCTTGTTCTTATTTCTTTCTTCTTTCTTATTCTTACTTAAACATTGTAAAAGAGTTTTTAGAATCTCTCTTCAAAAAAAAATTCAGTGTACTGGTTCTAAGAGTCTCCTTTTCAAAAGACTCAGTTGGTTCTAAGAGTCTCCTTATCAAAAGACTCAGGGTGGTTCTAAGAGTCTCCTTATCAAAAGACTCAGTGCAAGATAGTGAATTCCTACCAAGGGGGTAGAAGAGTGGACTACCCAAAGTTTGGGGAACCACTATATTTTCTTGTGTTGTGCTGTGATTTCTTTTCTTGCATTTACTTTCTTTATTTGTTTAATTCTTGTTGGTGTGTGTGGGAAGCTCTAATCTGTGATCATACACATATATATATATTAACTTTGCATAAAATATTTTAAATCTCTATTCACCCCCCTCTAGAGAATTCTAGTGAGGTTAACTGTGCACTTTCAATTGGTATCAGAGGTAGGTTGATCTAAAAAGGTTAACTCCTTGATCAAAAAGATCCTACCTCTTATTTATATATATATACTTTTCTAACAATTATTTTTCACATGGCACAAATCAAAGATTATGCTTCCACCAGACCACCAATTTGCAATCTTGAAAAGTTTGCACTTTGGAAAACAAGAATTAGAATTTATTTAAACTCTATTGATGATGAATTGTTTAATGTTATTTTGACAGGTCCCCCCAAGCCATTCAGAAAGGACTCAAGTGGAAAAGTGACTGAAACACTTGCTCCAAAAGCTGAGTGTACAGAGGAAGAAAAGAAAGCCCAAGGATATGATGCCAAGGCTATGAATATCCTAGTCTCAACCCTCTCAGATGAAATCTTCCAAACGATTGCTGATTGTGAGTCAGCTAAGGAAGTATGAGAATCTCTCGCCAAAATGGTAGAGGGAAGTGCTGATGAGAAAAATGATAGAAAGGCACTACTCATCTCTCAATATGAAAACTTTCAGAAGAAAGAAGGTGAAAGTGTTGCTGACATGTATGCCAGATTCAGCCTCATAGTGAATGAGTTGAAGACACTTGAAAAGGACATATCTCTCACTGAGATAAATGACAAACTGCTTACTTGCTTCCCTAGCTCTTGGGATTCAAGAATCTGGCCAATTAGAGACTCCAGAAGACAAAGAGAAATTTCAACAGATGTCCTGTTGGGCAAATTAAAATCCTATGAACATCTGTTGAAGACAAGAGCTGAGAAAGAAGAGAAAGAAAAAGCTCCTTCACTCTCAAAAGAAAAGAGTATTGCATTGAAGGCTGTTGAAGGTGAACCCTCTACAAGTGATGAGGAGCTGATCAGTCTGCTAGCCAGAAGGTTTAAGAAGTGGATTAAATCAGAAGGATCCAGAGGAAGAGACTCAAAAACCAGGTATAATAAAACACCTACTAAAGAGATTATATGTTACTCTTGCAGGAAACCTGGACATATTGCACCTGAATGTCCTAAGGAGATCAGCAAAAAGAAGGATCTGAAAAGAACAGATCTACAAAAGAAAAAGAAGAAAGAGAAAGGTCTCATTGCTCAATCATGGAGTGATTCAGAAACTGAAGAAAGCACCTCATCTGACAATGATCAAGAAGAGACCAAGCTGGAGGAAACCTGTTTGATGGCCACTGAGAAGCATGATGACACATCTATGGTAAATATACTTGATGATGTAGATTTATCTTCCACTGACTTCAAAAACAATTTCAAAGAATTCTGTTTAAATTTAATCAAATCTGAAAAAGAAATAGATGAACTAAGAAATGAATTAAAAACTCTCAAACAAGTGAACACACAGTATAATAACTATGAGCTCAGTCTAGGACTCTTAGAAAAGGAATTAGACAAAATCTGTACAGAAAACCAAACACTAAGAAATGAGCTACCAAAAGCAAAGTCCTTTGAAGACTCTCTAAATGGGAGAAGTCAGAAGCTCAAGAACATCTCTAAAAATCTTACTAATAGATTTAGACAACTAGAAGCTAATACTAACTTAGAACCAAAATCTCAATCACTTAGGAAATCTGTTTGGAGACATCCCATTCACTCCACTAGGGAAGGACATTTGACAGGAGAAAGATCACAGGAAAATCCAGAAACAACCACTTTCTTTAATAAAATTAATCCCATTATATATGAAGGAATCCTAGGAAGATATCCTCAAAAAAAAAATTTAAACTTACGTCGAATACTTATCAACGTGCGTCGACCTCTAATCGACGCATACACCAAAGTGCGTCGACGTCTACCCGACGCAACCTCTCTCATGCTTCGACTGAAAGAAAATGCAGAATGGAGAAAGCGTCGACTTCATATTGACGCAACCATAAACCTACGTCGAATACATATCGACGCAACCAATCAGACAGACATCTCTCCTCTACCAAACAAAAATCTCAATCCATCTCCTTTTACTATGATCACTACTTCTGTAACATCACCAAAGAAAATTTGTATGATAAACCAATGCCCCTAAAGGAGGAAGGATATTAAAAAAATCCCACTTACTCTCTTATTAAATTTCACACTGATGGGAGAAAGGGACCCCAACTCAGCAGGGTTCAAACTAATGTTTAAACTTTTATGTGCAGATGTATCACATCTCAAGGCTGGTGTGGTACTTGGACAGTGGATGCTCCATGCACATGACAGGATGCAAAAACCTGTTAATCAACTTTGAGGACAGACTTGGACCATCAGTAACTTTTGGAGACTCTAGCTGTGGCCAAACCAAGGGCTTTGGAGATTTCAAAGAAGGGAAAGTCACCTTCAAGAATGTGGCAGTAGTCAAAGGACTGAAGCACAATCTGATAAGTATAAGTCAGATATGTGAAAATGGTAAGTATGAGGTAAAATTCACCACACTATTTTGCCATATTATTGATATCAAGACTGGTGCCACAGTACTCAATAGAATTAGAAAAGGAAAAGTATATGTAGTGGACTTTAGTTCCTCACCCACAGAAGTCTGTTTATTCAACAATATTATTGATAAAAGTGAACTATGGCATAGGAGACTAGGTCATCTAAACTACAAAAAAATTAGTAAACTATCAAAGAATAACCTAGTCAGAGGCTTACCAAAGGGTAGGTACTCTAAGGATTCTCCATGCAGACCTTGCCAACTAGGAAAACAAACCAAATCATCCTTCAAACCAATTGGTAAGGATGACTCTCCCAGGGTCCTTTACTTACTACACATGGATCTCTTTGGTCCCATCTCCACTCAGAGCTTAGGTGGAAAATCCTATACCCTAGTCATTGTGGATGACTACTCTAGATTCAGCTGGGTGTTCTTTCTAAGGGCTAAGTCTGAAACCCACAAGACTCTCTCAAGATTCATAAAACAAATTCAATCTGAACTCAATAGTCAGGTTTCCATAATCAGAAGTGATCATGGGACTGAATTTGAAAATCAATTTATGAGTAGTTTCTGTGAAGATATAGGTATCAAACAAAGTTTTTCAGCCCCTAGAACTCCTCAGCAAAATGGAGTTGCTGAAAGAAAGAATAGGACTTTAATAGAATCAGGAAGGACCTTACTTGTAGAATCAGGTTTGCCAAAAACTTTCTGGGTTGAAGCAGTCAACACTGCCAACTATGTTCTAAATAGAAGCCTAATACACAAAACTAAATCAAAAACTCCATATGAGCTCCTGAAAGGAAAAACACCCATAGTTAAATATTTTAAGATCTTTGGATGTGCTTGTTTTATCTTAAATAATGGAAAGGATCATCTTGCCAAGTTTGACAAGAAATCTGATGATGAAATATTTTTGGGATATTCAGCATCTAGTAAAGCCTATAGGTTCTATAACAAGAGAACTCTTAAAATTGAAGAGTCTATGCACATTATATTTGATGAAACTAACATGCTGTTTAAGGGGGAGGAAACTCCCACCAGCTCTTTTCCACAGGAAAGCAGCAGCATAGAAATACATCTTGAACAACTGGTTCTAGAGAACACAGATAATGGAAAAGAAAACAAGATAAAGGAATCAAGTGAGGAATCTGAACAAGAACATGAAGAAGATTCAGAAGAGAGCATACAAAACCAACTCCCACAAGAGAACATGGTTCAGGAAGGCCAGGTGGACATTGACCCTATCACCAATGAGGAAGAAGAACATCTGACAAGTCCAGGCAGGACAAGGGTCAATTTAAAAGATCATCCACAAACTCAAGTAATTGGAGACCCCAACACAGAAGTAAGAACAAGACACCAGGTCTCCAATGGGATGATGCTCCAATGCTTCCTATCACAAGTTGAACCAAAGAAGTTTGAGGAAGCAAATTGTGATCCTTACTGGATTATGGCCATGCAAGAAGAACTAGGCCAATTTGAGAGAAACAAAGTATGGAATTTAGTGGAAAGACCAAGAAACTACCCAGTGATTGGCACAAAATGGGTATATAGAAACAAATTAGATTCCACTGGAGTAATTGTCAGGAACAAGTCAAGACTTGTAGCACAAGGATATAGACAAGAAGAAGGAATAGATTACAATCAAACCTTTGCTCCAGTTGTCAGACTGGAAGCAATTAGGCTCTTTCTTGCCTATGCAGCTTTCATGAAGATGAAAGTATATCAGATGGATGTCAAGAGTGCTTTTCTGAATGGTGACCTTCAAGAAGAGGTATATGTGGAGCAACCACCAGGTTTTGTTAATCCCTCCTCTCCTAACTTTGTTTATAAACTCAACAAAGCACTATATGGTCTTAAGCAAGCTCCTAGAGCTTGGTATGAAACTCTCTCTAACTTTCTTTTGGAAAATTCCTTTGAAAGAGGAAAAGTAGACAAAACACTCTTTACTAGAACCCATAAAAACCAACTTCTTCTTGTTCAAATATATGTAGATGATATCATCTTTAGCTCAACTCATCCTAAACTGTGTAAAGGATTTGCTAATCTCATGCAATCTAAATTTGAAATGAGTAGTATGGGAGAACTCTCATATTTCTTAGGATTACAAGTAAAACAAAGTAGTGAAGGAATCTTTATCTCACAATCAAAGTATACTAAAGAGCTAATCAAAAAGTTTGGTATGGAATCAGCCTCCTCTATGAAAACCCCCATGGCAACAAATGCCATTATAGAAAAGGATGACAAGGGAAAATCAATAGATCAAAAGACATATAGGGCAATCATAGGATCCCTTCTATATCTCACTGCTAGCAGACCTGACATTATGTTTGCAACTTGCATATGTGCTAGATTTCAGGTTGATCCAAAGGAATCCCATCTCACCTCTGTAAAAAGGATTCTTAGATACCTAAAGGGAACTCCTGAACTAGGTCTATGGTATTCAGCAGAAACCAACTTTGAATTAATAGGTTTCTCAGATGCAGACTATGCTGGATGTAGGGTTGATAGAAAAAGCACATCTAGCACTTGCCAATTCCTAGGTGACAGATTAATCTCATGGTTTAGTAAGAAACAAACCTCAGTCTCAACCTCAACAGCTGAAGCTGAATATATAGTTGCTGGGAGCTGTTGTTCACAAATCTTGTGGATGCAAAATCAGCTTCTTGACTACAAACTGGAAGTCAATAACTCTAAGATTTATTGTGATAGCTCTAGTGCTATATCTACAACATCTAACCCATTCCTTCATAGTAGAACCAAACACATAGAGATCAGACATCACTTCCTTAGAGATAATGTAGAAAAAGGTAAGATAACCTTAGAATATATACCCACAGAAAGTCAAAGAGCAGACATTTTTACAAAACCCTTGGATGAAACCAAGCACAACTACTTCATAAACACCTTAGGAATGCTTGATGGAAGCTTGTAAACACCATTGTTAGGGAACTCTAAAGAAATCAGACAATCTAAGAAAATTTCTTGCAGATACGTCGAATACATATCGACTCTCCGTCGAGACAAACTCGACGCTGACACCGATTTCCATCAGACAAAGTTACGTCGATCCTTTATCGACGCACCGTCGAATTCATATCGACGCAAGACTATGATCACGTTGATAGAACTCCAGGCTGGCCAATCTCCGAGCGCCGACTCTATATCGACGCAAACGTCGACATCCATTCGACGTAACGACGACTTCAGGTTAAAATTAGAATCAAATCCTTACTTCCTCTTCTGACGATTGGATTACCTTGATTTCTGTTTCCTTTCTCGACGTTTCATCTTCTTTAAATAATACTTCTTATTTCATGACATATACCTTTCTGAACCCGCCAAAACTTTGTCTTCTACCTCTCTCTCTTTTTGCTTCAATGGCGCCCACTCCTGGTCAATCTGCCCTTATCAAAGCGATGAACGATGCTCTGGAAAATCTTCTCAACGACTTCCAGACACATCTAACCACCTTCTCCAATGAATGTGCCAATATGATCACCACTGTGAAGCCAAATTGGCCACCCTATCTGCCTCTCTTCCTGAGCTTCATGCTCTTCTTCGAGAAGAACCTCTGTCTCCACAAAGGTTTACATCCTTCCTGAAAGATATAAACCAGGGGGAGAGTTGCTCCAGAAACCCCTCTTGCCAGGTCTTTGATCTCACTTAAAGCTCAGGTTTAACTCTCTTTTCTCCAACTCTAAGTATTCTCTCTAACTATTACTCCAATTCCATTATAGGCTCCACTCCTCTCAAATCACTCTGACTACACCTTCATCAAACATTTTGGTGAATCCTCCTCTTACAACACTGAAGGGGAGCATGCTGTGGATTCATCATTCAGAGTTGATGACCCATATAACCAGGGGGAGATTCCTGTAGTAAAGAACCCAGAAATCCAGGGGGAGGAAGAAGCAGTCACCTCTGATGATTGGAATGGACAAATGTGGATTGATGCACCCTTATGTGAGGAGGAACTTCAACATCACTCCCCTGGCTTCTCTGCCAGTTACATCAAGCTGAAGACACCTCTATTTGAGGACATCCCTACAAAAGAGCTTGGAGGAGACAATCATCCCTCAGCAGAGATCATTTTACCTGAAGTCATTCTGCCTTCTATTGCAGAACAGACTCCTCTTCTTGATATAGTTCCCTCTCCACCCAAAGAGAAAACTCATTCTCCTTCATCTCCACCTCTACCTCTACCTCCACTTCAACCTTCTTCTCTACCCCTCTGCTACCTCTACCTCCACAAGTAGCAAGACTCTCTAAACAGATCCTACCTAGGCAAAGTCCAGGAGGACAGATGAAAAGGAAAAGAGAAGCCATTCCCTACTGGCAAAACTTCTCCAAAGAAGAAAGGAGAGAGTATGCAAAAGAAAGGAAGTATAGAAAAGCATGTGAGGAAATAAAAAGATTTGAAAAGATGCCTATTATCACTCCTAACAGCCCTGTGAAGGAGTACCATGACCCTGACATGGAAAAGAGGCATGAAGAGATACGAGAAAGAGAACTGTATGAATATGAAGCAGCTAGGAAAGAAGTGGAAGATAAAAGGAATGCCTGGATAGAAAAGATCAACAAGGGAATGACTAAAGAACAAATTCTTGCTGAATCTTCTATCAGAATTCCAAAGAAGTTGTTTGATATTGAAGCTTATCAAAAGAAAAACCCTCAGGCAGGGATCATTCTAGAAAAAGGTCAAAAACACAAGAAGGGTGTAGGGTGTACAGAAGATACTTACATTCCCTACAAGAAGCCCAACAGATCGGTAAAATTAGACAAATGGCATGCCTCACCCTGGAAAGGGAAAGGAAAAATGGCTGACATTCCTGAGAAGCAGCAATCAGAAAAGAAAACAAAATATAGGCCCAAGGTTGATAACAAGGGACCACCTGAGATCAAGCCTACTGAAAAGAAAGTTCAAAACATTACAATTGAGATTATTGATGAAAAGGCAGCAATCATCATCAGCAAAGGCTACTCCATAAATGACACAATCCCTGATGGTGATAAACTATTGGAAAAACTGCATACAATCATCAGGAATGTCCAGGAACGACCTGATAGTGCCAGGGGCTACATTTTTGATGCTATTGAAAACTTATCTAGGAAACTTTATTCTGCTTTTGTCAACTTCATGTACAAAAAGAAGTTTCTGGTTTAATTCTTGTGAAAGACAAATACTTGTCATATGCTTTCTTATTCTAATTTCTCTTCTGATTATTTAAATGCTGTGCTGGGTTAATTATATGCTAGTATAATTTCCCTCTAAATAGGGTTAAGACAAATAGGGGGAGATTGTTGGGAAAATGATTTCTCTTAACCCCTGAAAAAGAGTTAAATATGAATTCTAAGAAAGGAAAATCAAGGTTAAGTCAATATGCGTCGAATAGTATTCGACGCAACGTCGAAGTTGTATCGACGTTCCTTTCAGAATGAGTCGAAGTAGCTCCAAGCAGAATTCGACGTATCCTATGTCGACGTAGCTCTGACTTCTAGTCGACGTATCTTGAGAAGTCGACGCACCCTAGTCAACACACCTTCCTTATTCTCCTCTCGACGCTCTGCCAGGATGAATTCGACGCCTACGTCGAATAGTAATCGACGCATGTCGATTTATATGATTAATTCAAAAAATCGCCAGATCTCTTTCCTTCTTTTATAGATCTGATTTATATGGAATCAATTTATTCTTTATATCCGTTCTGAATCATTCTTTCCTCTAATAGATTCTTGGCTAAATTGATTAAATCCTTTCTGGACATTATTTGAAATCAGATTGAATACTTTCCTTCTATGGATATAACTGTTATGGAAATTTCTCTTTCTTTCTAATACTCTACCTGCTAATTGATTACTCTCCTATAGTGTTATTTTAATGAACAGAGCTATAAATAACTAAGGAGGTCGGCAGAGAAACAGAAGGAGGGATCCACCATTTTACTCATTGAAAAAGAGGAAAAGCTCCCAAGTGATAAAGAGAGAATTGAGAAATAGCCCTGCAGCAATATTCAAGCATTCTTCTTCTCCTGCTTCTGAAGTCACTCTGCTACAAATTCTGATAGCTCTCACATAAGAGGGAAAAGCTACAAATCTTCTTCTCTCTATAGAAGAAAGATTTAATTCACTTCTTGTGCTTCCAATCTTCTTGCTAGGAAGAAGATTCATTCTTGTTCTTATTTCTTTCTTCTTTCTTATTCTTACTTAAACATTGTAACAGAGTTTTTAGAATCTCTCTTCAAAAAAAAAATTCAGTGTACTGGTTCTAAGAGTCTCCTTTTCAAAAGACTCAGTTGGTTCTAAGAGTCTCCTTATCAAAAGACTCAGGGTGGTTCTAAGAGTCTCCTTATCAAAAGACTCAGTACAAGATAGTGAATTCCTACCAAGGGGATAGAAGAGTGGACTACCCAAAGTTTGGGGAACCACTATATTTTCTTGTGTTGTGCTGTGATTTCTTTTCTTGCATTTACTTTCTTTATTTGTTTAATTCTTGTTGGTGTGTGTGGGAAGCTCTAATCTGTGATCATACACACATATATATATTAACTTTGCACAAAATATTTTAAATCTCTATTCACCCCCCCCTCTAGAGAATTCTAGTGAGGTTAACTGTGCACTTTCACTACGAATATTCCATCATCAGCCTTCTTGTCAAATTTGGCAAGAAGGTTTTTCCCATTGTTAAGGATAAAGCAAGTACACCCAAAGATTCTAAAGTAGGTGACTATGGGTGCCTTTCCCTTCAGCAGCTCATAGGGAGTTTCCAACTTAGTTTTGTGGATGAGACTTCTATTCAGAATATAATTTGCAGTATTTACTGCCTCAGCCCAGAAGGACTTTGGCAAGTTAGATTCAGCTAACAATGTTCTTCCTGATTCAATTAGGGTTCTATTTCTCCTTTCAGCCACCCCATTTTGTTGGGGGGGTTCTAGGAGCTGGAAAGCTTTGTATGATGCCTTCATCCTCACAGAATCTACACATTAACTGATTCTCAAACTCAGTGCAATGATCACTTCTGATCACAAAAACCTGTGTATTGAGTTCAGATTGAATCTGTCTAATGAATCTTGAGAGGATCTTGAAGGTGTCTGACTTAGCTTTTAGAAATAACACCCAGCTGAACCTAGAAAAATCATCAACAATGACTAAAGTGTAGGACTTCCCTGCTAAGCTTTGAGTGGAGATGGGACCAAAAAGGTCCATGTGTAGCAGGAAAAGGATTCTAGGAGAATCATTCTTACCAATTGGTTTGAATGAATCTTTGATCTGCTTCCCTAGTTGGCAGGCTTTACAGGGATGATCTTTATTAAATTTACCATTTGGTAAACCCCTGACTAGGTTCAGTTTGGAAAGTTTGGCTATGGTCTTAAGGTTAAGATGACTAAGTCACCTCTGCCACAACTCACTATTTTCTAACTGGGAGTTAAACAAGCAGATCTCAGAATTTGTGTACTCAAAGTATACCACATACACCTTACCTTTTCTGAGACCAATCAAAACTGTTTGATCAGTCTTAGAACTGACTATATGACACAAGGACTTGATGAATACAACTTTGTAATCACCATCACACAGCTGACTAATGCTGATCAAATTATGTTGAAGTCCTTCAACATAAGCTACTTTAGCAAAGGAGATTTCTCCTATCTTGATCAAACCATATCCTTTGGTTTGACCAGAGTTGGAGTTCCCAAAGATTACCTTGGGCCCATCCTTGGCCTTGAAATTTTCCAGCAACTCTCTTGCTCCAATCATATGCATGGAGCATCCACTGTCCAGATACCACTGTTGGTTTGTGGTTGAACAACCTTCCCTCTGCACATGTAAATTAAATATTAATACAGAACCTCTCATGTTGGGGTCTCTTCCTTATATCATCATATGGAGACATGAAAGAATGAGATGATCTTCCATTGTTCCCCCTTAGGTGAAGAAGTGTTGCATTATTATGCCTACAATACTTGGCAATATGTCCTAATTTAGAACAGCAGGAACATCTAAGCATAAGAGCAACATAAGGTTTTGATGTTTTGAGATTCTGTGCAGAAATTATGCTTCGAGAAGAAATCGATGCAGTTTTAGAGTTGTGTCGAGTGAGATTCGACGTACCTGCATAGTCCCATCGATAATCATTCGAAGTATTGTATTGGTTACATTGAGAGAGATTCGACACACTCACATAGCTGCTTCGAGATGATGTCGACGCACATGCTGGAGTCCGTCGAGATGCATTCGATGCATCCCAAAGATTGTGTCGGGTTCTATTCGACGTATGATTCATATCATTCATGGTTTGTGAATTTGAATTTATAACTTTCTTAAGCAAGTGGATTTCTGACCTTAATTTATCATTCTTGATCATTAAATCATGTCTGGCTTTATTGTAGGCATTTGTGCTATTTTTAAGAGTGGAAATGACAGAATCAATATGGGTTTTGTAATTATTTCTATACTCATCAAAAGTTTCATCCATCTCTTGTATTTCATTTTTATAACTTCTGCATGTAGCACGTTCATTTTCCATAGGGAGATCTAAATTTTCTAAGGGCAGTTTACCTAGGATTTCTGATTCATCACTAGTGTTTACCCTATTAAATGTGGTGATTTTATTAGGGTTATTTTTATCATGTTCTCCATATGATTCTAATAAATTATCAAGCCTAGATCTAACAGATGTACTTGGTCTATCATAAACAAGTTCGCTTGTGAGTGATTGTGATTCTTGATTAAGATGATCAAATCTCTTAGAGAGATTTTGTAAGATCTCTTTGATCTTTTGACTCCTTCCATTGAGGGAGTCTTCAAAGGCCTTTGCTTTTGAGAGTTCTTTTCTTTGGCCTAAATTTTTCTTATCTAAGAAATTTATTTCTTCTTCTTTCTTAAACAATTCACATTTCAGATTATTGTTAACTGAGGATAAAAGATCTAAACTAATAGCCTTAATTTCAGACTTGATTATTTCAAGTTCCTTTTGATTGTCAATATAGTCTTGGCAGAATTCTTTAAAACGTCTTTTAAAATCTTTTGAAGAAAAGTCAAAATCTTCAAAGATGCTTACCTCAAAACCATTAGTAGAATCTTCCAAAGCCATTAGGCAGGCTTCTTCTGGTCCACTATCTTCACCATCATCAGATGAGGAGGAGCTTGATTCTGAATCTGAATCACTCCAGGTCTCAGCTAAGAGACCTCTTTCTCCTTTCTTATACTTTCTCATGAAGGATTTCTTCCTATGCTCCTTCTTCTGCTTGTTTTTCTTGTTCTTGTCTTCCTCAGGACATTCAGTAGAAAAGTGTCCTGGTTTCCTGCAAGAAAAATAGATTATCTCCTATTTAGGAGTTTTATGATACCTTGGCTTGCATGAACTTCTCTCTCTCCTTCTGGAATCTTCTGTCCTGGCCCACTTCTTGAATCTCCTAGCTAAGAGATTAAACATTTCTTCTTCAGTAGTGGAGGACTCTGCTTCTGCACTTTTTAGTGCAATAGTCCTCTCCTTGGAAGTAGGTGACCTTTCTAGGGCTTCTGACTCAGCCCTGCTTTTGAGTAGGAGCTCATAAGACTTGAGCTTTCCTAAGAGAGCATCAGTTGAAATCTCCCTGAGGCATCTAGAATCCCTGATAGACCAGATTCTAGAGTCCTATGTGCTAGGGAAGCTCATGAGGAGCTTGTCATTAATCTATGTCAGAGAGATGTCCTTGTCAAGCCCTCTCAGCTCATTTATGATGAGGATGAATCTGTCATACATTTCTGTAATGCTTTCATCAACCTTTTTCTTAAAATTCTCATATTGAGATATGAGAAGAGCCTTTTTGTCTTTCCTCTCATCAAAACTTCCTTCAACCAGTCTGGAGAGAGATTCCCAGATCTCTTTTGCAGAGTTGTAGTCAGCAACTTTCTAAAATATGTCATCAGACATAGTTGAGACCATATGTTCATGGCCTTGGCATCACATGCCTTGACCTTCTTCTCATCCTCAGTCCATTCAGCTCTGGGAACTGAGATTTGTATAACCTTCCCAATGGAATCTTTCCTTATTGGGGCTGAGAGACCTGTGAGGATGACATTGAAAATTTCCTCATCAATAGAGTTCATATATAATTTTATTCTAGCTTTCCAGAGTATAAACTTATTCAGATTACACACTAGAGGTCTTGTAGATGTATAATCCTTAGAGCTCATTTTCTTTATGAAATATATTTATAGAAAAAGAAATAAGAGTAAGAGGTCTTTTTGATCAAGGTGTTAGCCTTTTATTGATGAACCTCCTTCTGATACCGATTGAAAGTGCACAGTGTGCCTCTAAGATTCCTCTAGCGGGGGGGGGGGGGGGGGGGGGGTGAATAGTTTTAAAATATTTCTATCCTAACTGTGTTTAACAATAAATTACTCTAAAGAGTTATGCTTAACAATCCAGGCAGAATAAAGAATGCAGGAAATAAAGTGTAGAATAAAAGACTAGGACAACACAGAAAATCACAGTACAGACACAATGAATTTTATAGAGGTTCCCCAAACCCTGGGTACTCCCCTCTTCTACTACCTGGTAGGAATGCACCACCTGTGCATGAGTATTTTGATCAGGAGACTCTTAGAACCACTGATCTTTTGATAAGGAGATCATGAACAACCAGATCTTTTGGTAAGGAGATCTTGAACCACTGAATGCTTTGAAGAGGGATTAATAAAACTCTTTTACAGGAAATAGAAAGAGAAGGAGAAGAAAGAGTGTTGTATGAATTCTGTTCTCAGAATTCTTGTGATGGATGATTGAAGAATAGCCAATGTGAAGTCCCACAGAATCTGCTCTTGATTAGTCTCTGCTTTTGATGAAGATGAACTGCAGAGACTTTGATTGTCAGATTCTTCTTGACTTCTGCTGATTCAGATCCTGCTGCTATATGATGGTGATGAGAAGTAACTATTAGATCTACTATTCACTTAGTTGAAGAACAGTTATATTTCTCTTTTCTTTTCTGTTCTTGATTAGGGTTCCTGAGAGAGATGGAGAAGAAGAGGAAGCCCTAGAAAAATGAAGGAGACGGTTGATTGTGATTAATGCCTTGTCTGCCTCTATCTTCTCTTGTCTTTTAATTCTCCTTTTTTCAAATTCGAATGTGTTTCCCTTTTTGATATGCCTTGATAAGGTAATCTACTTATCACTTTCTCTTTCTTTCCTCTTTAATTCTCGTCCCAACCACCTACATGGAATATAGTTCCAAGAAACTTTTTGTGTCCTACTTTAATGCTCCTTTCTATTTTAGGAAATTATTGAGCCGTTGGGGAACGGTCTTGAAGGATGTGGGCCATGAAAGAAGGATCAAAGAGACAGCTGAAAAGATTACCTTTTACAGACTGTATTCGATGTAGAGTCAAATTCATTTCTTCTCTTATCGACGTAGCTTCGAGTTCTTCTAGGAGCTGCTTTGATTTCATCTGTGCTTCGACTGAACTCTGCTAGTCGACGTTCTATCGATATCTTATCGACGTGTACGTCGTGTTGATCTGCCTGGCTCTGAGCTTCATCTTTTGCGTCGAGATGAAGTCGACATCACATCAACTTTAGATGGCTTCGACAGATAACATCTTCTGCGTCGAGTTGAAGTAGAAGCTGCGTCGACTCCTCCAGTTACACCGACAAGTCCCTGACCTCTACATCGACATCTATTCAACGTTGCGTCGACTTGAGTTACTTCGACAGAGGGTTTGAACCACTTGGACTTCTAGTCAGAGAAGTGTCGATATGGACTCGATGTTGAATCAAATTCTATTCGACGCAAATATTAACTTAGCCCAATTTTGCTTCCCTTGATCTGGTCCTGACACCCTATGTTGATTGTGACATCCAAAGACATCTAATGACCATACTACCCTTACTATACAATGGGTAATTTAATTCTAGTAGATAAAAACACTTTTAAATAATTTGTTAAGTTAAATCAAAAGGGGTTTTTCCCAACATCAGCAGCCTGCACCTCTTCATCTTCAGGAATTGCAACATCTGTATAGACTTTGCTACTGCTGGATCTGTCTTGTACATACTTCTTTTCCATTGTCTTTTCATTTCCTGTCAAAACAGAAGAACTAGACCAGCCCTTATAGATTAGGCTGGTCTCATCAAACACTACATGCATAGACTCTTCTACAACATGTTTTTTCTTGTTATAAACTCTATAAGCTCTGTTATGTGAGCTATAGCCAACAAGAACCCACACATTACATTTTTCTACAAACTTTGTTAATTGAGATTTTCCATTGTTTATAATGTAGCATTTGAACCAAAGATTCTAAAGTATGAAATTGTTGGTTATTTGCCTTTCAGAATCTCATAGTGGGTAATTCCATGAACCTTATTGATGGAAGCTCTATTGAGAACATAACATGCAGTATTGACTACCTCAGCCCAAAAATATTTTGGGAGTGAGGAGTCACTAAACAATGTTCTCCCAGCTTCTATCAAGGTCCTATTCCTCCTCTCAGCCACACCATTTTGTTGTGGAGTCCTTGGGGAGGAGAACTCTTGGGTGATACAAAATTCTTGACAAAACCATGTTATGGCTTCATATTGAAATTTTGTGCCATGGTCAGTCCTTGTCCTGACCACAGTGCATTGTAAGTCATTCTGAATTGTCTTAAGATGGTTTATAAAGACATTTAAAGTATCAGATTTCTTCTTAAGGAAGAATACCATGTATATTTTGAGTGATCATCAACAATCGCCAAAGTATACAACTTCTCACCTAGGCTCTGAATTGGCAAAGGACCAAACAAGTCCATGTGCAATAGATAAAGACATCTTTCAATGTCTTTGGAGCCAATACTTTTAAAGGTGTCCCTTGTTTGCTTACCCATTTGGCAAGCATGACAGGGACCACCTTTAATACATTTCAAGTTTGGACTATTCCTAACAAGGTTTTTAGAGAATAGTCTATACATTATCTTGTAGTTAATGTGGGCAAGTCTCTTGTGCCATTGAACACAAAGAGACTCACTTTCATTAGCCACAAGACATACAGATGATAGAGAATTATTGCATATAAAATTTAAACAATAAACATTCCCACTCCTATTGCCTGAGAGAATGGTTTCTAAGTCATTAGACTTTTTGATCAAGCACTTGTCATTGTGGAATTCAATGACATAGCCTAAGTCACATAGTTGACTTATGCTTACTAGGTTGTGTTGCAACCCTTCAACATAAGCTACCCTTGTGATTGAAACTATGCCATTGGAGATCATACCATATCCTTTGGTGATTCTCTTTTCAGATCCACCAACGATGACGTTAGGTCCATTCTTCACAGCTGTGTAGTCCTGTAGAAGGCTTCTGGTACCTATCATGCGCCATGAGCACCCACTATCCAAGTACCATATTTTTTTAAGACTGGTACTTGAACAAACCTGCAAGAAGGAATTTAGTTACCCTTAGGAGCCCAAGTAATTTTGGGTCCTAGGTTCTTGTTAGCATGATAAGATGAAGTCACACCTGCTGCACCCTTTGCAGGAAGGCTCTTCTTTGCACTTGGCACATTGGGATTGTGCCAATAGTCTATGACAAAGTGTCCCACCTTACCACAGTACCAACATTCATGAATGTTGTATCTCCTCTTCTGAATATATCTTGAGGAAAGAGCATTAATATGCTTGTGTTCAGGAGGGGAGGAAGCAGCAGTATTCTTGTTCCTTTCAGCAATGATCTGGCTGAATGTTAATTTGTGGATAGTCTTAGCAGCCTTTGTCTTAATGGCATCAGCTTGCTTTGGCTTGGGATCTAGGCAAGATTGGATTGCATCAGACACTGAGCAGCAAGGCTTGACTACAGGTTTGACAACAGTCATATTCTTTGCTGGAATGAACTTGGAAAAGCTAGCTTCCTTACTCTTGAATGATGGAACTGAAGTACCAAATACAAATAGTCCAGGTTGGGCCATTTGAATTTCTTCATGGGGAACCTTCATAGCACTCATTCCCATGTCCTTTCTTCCACTATGGGAAGGACTGTTTTCCTTCCTATAGGAGCTTCCATTCTTCTAGTGACCATACATATTGTCATGGTCATATCTGTTAGAGGGAAGTAATACCTTTTGAAAGGTAGTATGAGACTTAGCCTTATCCTTGCTCTTTTCTCCACTCCCTTCTCCTACTTCCATTTTATTGAACCCTAATCCTCTTCTATTGGTTTGAGAGGAAAAAGTATCAATAATGGGAAGCACAGATTTGGGCTTGGAGAATTGAGCCACTAGGCTCTTTTCTTTGAGAAGCTTCTCCTCAAGGTCCTTGATGACCTTTTCTTTTGGGATATGGTGCTCAATTGAACAATTGTTATCCCCTTTAGATGGCTTATCTCTCTACACATCTGAGCCACCATGGTAGGTGACTCAGTGCACTCTTTCTCAGCCAACTTAAGGGAAGCAATTTCATGGGCTTGCCTCTTGGCCAGCTTCTTGCTCTTTTTCAGAGCTTTCAAGAGAGCACCATACCTGTCAATCAATTGATTGGCTTCTTCCTCAGATTCTGAATCACTTCCACCTTTAGATGAAGGTGCTTCATATTTTGGGCTTGTCTCATATTCAGAAGAAGAGATGGAATAAATCAGTACATGTTCACTGTCAGAGTTGTTCTGACTTTCTTCCTCATCAATTATGGCCATTGGGCCTAGCTGATCTTTGTCCTTTTCATCCTCCTCAATGTCACTGTCTGAATGTGACAGAGGGGCCCTGATTCCAATCTTGGCAGCAGGAAAATCTTCATCCTTTTTTGCTGCAAACAACCCAATGTAGGCTTCCTCTTCTTCATTTGAATCTGAAGTTGAGGATTCAGATTCACTCCACCTTTTCCCTTTCTTTGCTAGGAAGAATTTTTCACCTTTCCTTTCCTTGTGGTGATAATGTTTCTTATCACCTTTCTCCTTTCTCTTGACTGGATAGTCAGCAATGACATGTCCAGGCTTGCTGCAACAACAACATATGATATTATTTGAAACATGTTTAACAGGTTTAGATTCATACATATCACCCTTGGTGTGCTATCTTTCAGATCGGCTGTGGTCCTTCTTGTAATGTGAGTAGGAGGAGGGCTTGTTCTTCCACTGCTTCTGTTGGGTTTTTCTAGAACCATACATCAGATGTAGGCGCAGCGGAAATAAACAGAAACAACCCAAAAATGCTTGGATCGGCCATGAATGTTGAATCAAGAAGTTAATAATATACTAGGTAAAAATTACCTCAATGGGGTTGGATCAAATCCAACCAAGATGCTCCAAGAGTTGATCCCTGTCGGTGGCAAGAAGAGTTCTCACATAGAATTATGTCTACGTCTCTACAGAAGTCCACACGAGCCGGGAGAACGCCAAGTCACGTCGCACGCAACTCGGAAGGAAGAAAGGCTGCACCTTGCACTTCCACGAATTGCTAGATCCGCTTCAGGAAGAACAATGCCGGCGACAATCGACGGAGAGGAGGTCGGCGGAGGCGAACGAGCGACGGAACTCCTTCCGTCTAGGGTTCGGGCGAGAGCGGAACACTTCCGTCGGCCTTTCTCTTCATAAGTTGTATGAACCCTAAAACGAAGTCCTATTTATACCCAAAGGATAAACAGCTTCTAGAAGAATCGCTATCCGCAGACCACACATCAGAATAAGGGCTTCTGTTACAATTCGTCGGAATTTCACGGAAGATCATTCGTCGAGATTTCACGGGACAACCCGACGAAATCCGACGAATCACAACAGACGGCAACAATTGCCTAGTCAAGGATCTCTGTCACAGTTCGTCGAGTTTCCACGGAATGACCCGATGAATCCCGACGAATCCGACGAATCCAGACAGACGACAACACTTTGTCGAGTGAAGGATCTCTGTCACAGTTCGTCGAGTTTCCACGGAATGACCCGACGAATCCCGACGAATCCGACGAATCCAGACAGACGACAACACTTTGTCGAGTGAAGGATCTCTGTCACAGTTCGTCGAGTTTCCACGGAATGACCCGACGAATCCCGACGAATCCGACGAATCCAGACAGACGACAACACTTTGTCGAGTGAAGGATCTCTGTCACAGTTCGTCGAGTTTCCACGGAATGACCCGACGAATCCCGACGAATCCGACGAATCCAATCCGTGTAAACCCGACGAATTCTGACGAATCATATCCGACGAATTCAGACAGCAACATTTGCTGGACTTCCCCATTCTATATGGTGATTGGTAACCTTTACCAACACAGTCAATCTTCCAACTTCTCCACATGCTCTTATGTGCGACCCTGCAGGCTCATATCGCGTTGGCAGTGAGATTACATGTTTGACCACTTCTAGATCACAATGGCAACTCCAACAGTCTCCCACTTGATCTTGAAAGTATCAAACCAAAAACCTCACAAACAATGAGCGGCATCTAGCAATGCATCATTGCTCCCCAAGCAATAAGAGTTCATAACTCATAAGCCTTTATGACCAATGTTCCAGCGTTGTCTTTGTCCCTTTGTCCCTTACATCCGGAAAGAACTAGAGGTATGGACCGTGTCACCCTCATAATAGCTCAATCCAAGTTTCTTGATCTAGAACGGACTTCCAGAGAATGGTGAGCTCAATATCACATATTGACTCTACCAAGCATGGCCATGCATTTCTCAGTCCAATTCCATCAAGGGGCCCATGGATGCAACTCCTGTTATATAGGAGGACAAATCCCATATCTGCTCACACCCAAACACCCAAATGATTCGTAACGTACCCAACGACCACCCTTATCATCAACCTTCTTCAAGGAAGACTTTAGATGACATCAAAGCACGCTCTTCCTCACTCGGTGAATGCTGTGACTTCAGGTCAAAGGACCACAACACCATTGTCAAATGAGACCTACTTGTGACACTTTTAAGTAACAATCCACAAAGTAGTCTCAGGTTGGGTCTGTCCAGTACAACTTGTTCACTAATAAGTACCCATGTGATGACTTGATATCACAATATCATGACCTGTGAGAACCGGTCATCAGTCAACACACATGCTAGTCTTAATGTATCATCATCACCCTTAGCTTCTACGATGATACCTCGACCAGGGACCTTTTAAGAATGAAGCTTCGAAATCATAGGCTCTCACATTCAAGTCTCGTACTTGATGTCCTATGGAAGCGAACATTCTAAGGGTATTTATCACGAATTTTATTCTATCATATAGAAACAGTATATCGTAATAAAAGAACTTGCCATTAATCGTAAAAAGAAATAATTGGTACACAATTCATCATATGAATAAATTTTGAACAGCCAACAGAATATTTATTTTACATGCAACCCACAAGACTCCCACTAGAGTTGATCATTCAGGTATCGTATACCCATTGATCTAGTATGACCATCATGCTTTCTCTGCGCGAGAGGCTTTGTCAGTGGATCCGCAATATTCTCCTCAGTCGGCACTCTGCAAATGTTCACATCTCCTCGTTCGACAATCTCACGAATAAGATGGAACCGCCGAAGTATGTGCTTGGAGCGCTGATGGGATCTAGGTTCCTTAGATTGTGCAATTGCACCATTGTTATCACAGTAGAGAACTACGGGACCAATAATGCTAGGAACTACATCTAGCTCGCCGATGAATTTCCTAATCCATACAGCCTCCTTCGCCGCATTAGCTGCAGCGATATACTCGGCCTCAGTTGTAGAATCAGCAACTGTCTCTTGCTTGGAACTCTTCCAGCTCACAGCTCCTCCATTCAGGCAAAACACAAACCCTGACTGAGACTTTGAATCATCCCTATCAGTTTGGAAGCTAGCATCCGTGTAACCACTTACAACGAGCTCTTCCTCTCCACCATACACCAAGAATACATCCTTAGTCCTTCTCAAGTACTTCAGGATATTCTTTACGGCTATCCAGTGACATTCACTGGGATCAGACTGATTCCTGCTAGTCATGCTCAAAGCAAAAGAGACATCGGGTCGAGTACATAACATTGCATACATGATTGACCCAATTGCCGAAGCATATGGAATCAACTTCATGCGGTCCTTATCTTCGCAAGATTTTGGACACTGGTCCTTAGAGAGATTCACACCATGAGACATGGGCAAAAATCCTTTCTTGGACTCAAGCATGTTGAACCGCTTCAACACCTTGTCAATGTACGTACTCTGGGTCAAACCCAGCAACTTCTTCGATCTATCTCTATAGATCTTAATACCGAGTATGTAAGTCGCTTCACCCAAGTCCTTCATAGATAAGCAGTTCCCTAGGTTGTTCTTAACAACTTTCAGGGTAGGTTTGTCATTCCCGATCAGCAGTATGTCATCTACATACAATATCAGGAAGACAACAATGCTCCCACTGATTCGCTTGTAAACACACGGTTCATCCTCGTTCTTGACAAAACCAAACTCTTTGATCTTCTCATCAAAACGAAGATTCCAACTTCTAGAGGCTTGTTTCAGTCCATAGATGGACCTATTCAGCTTGCATATTTTAGTGGCTTCATTTGGGGATACAAAACCCTCGGGTTGTGTCATGTACACTTCCTCAAGGAGGTTTCCATTTAGGAAAGCCGTTTTGACATCCATCTGCCAGATCTCGTAGTCATAATACGCAGCAATAGCAAGCAATATCCTAATGGACTTTACCATGGCAACAGGGGAAAAGGTCTCATCATAGTCAACACCATGAATTTGCTTGAAACCCTTAGCCACCAGTCGCCCTTTGAATGTCTGTACATTCCCATCCATGTCGGTCTTCTTCTTGAAGACCCACTTGCACCCTATGGGTCGTACCCCTTCAGGTGGTTCCACCAAGTTCCAAACTTGGTTTATATACATGGAGTCCATTTCGGATTTCATAGCCTCAAGCCATTTGTCGGAGTCCGGTCCATACATAGCCTCTTGGTAGGCTGCTGGTTCATCATCATGATCCATAAGCAACACATTACCTATTTGAGACACGAGAAATCCATATCTCTCAGGCTCAAATCTTGGTCTACCAGATCTACGTAGGACTTGTGTTTCGTGAGCAGGTTCTCTAGCTACAACATCTTGTAGTCCTGGCTCAGAATCCAACTCTGGTTCATTCACTATTTGTGGTTCTTGAACTTCTTCAAGTTCTACCTTTTGCGTCTTTCTTGATAAGAACTCTTTCTCCAAGAAGACACCCGTCCTTGCGACAAACACTTTGCCCTCAGACGGTAGGTAAAAGTAATATCCCTTCGTTTCCTTAGGATATCCCACCAGATAACACTTATCTGATTTGGGTTCCAGCTTGTCAGGCATTTGACGTCGTACGTATGCCTCACAGCCCCAAATTTTAATGAACAACATACTAGGACGCTTCCCAGTCCATATCTCATATGGTGTCTTTAGAACCGTTTTCGTCGGAGCGCGATTCAGTGACATTGCAGCAGTCTCTAAAGCAAAACCCCAAAAGGAAACAGGCAAGTCTGCATGACTCATCATCGACCGTACCATGTCTAACAGAGTACGATTTCTCCTCTCAGACACACCATTATGCTGCGGTGTCCTAGGTGGAGAGAGCTGTGATACAATACCACACTCTTTCAGATGATCACGGAACTCATAACTCAGGTATTCGCCACCTCGATCAGATCGGAGTGCTTTAACCTTTTTACCCAATTGGTTCTCCACTTCATTCTTAAACTCTTTGAACTTTTCAAAGGTTTCGGATTTGCACTTCATAAGATACACATATCCGTATCTACTGAAATCATCAGTAAATGTAACGAAGTAGAAATACCCACCTCTAGCCATAGAACTCATGGGTCCGCATACATCACTATGTACAACACCCAAGAGATCCTCAGCCCTCTCAGTATAACCAGTGAAAGGGGGTTTAGTCATCTTGCCTAATAAACAAGACTCACATCGCTCAAATGATTCATAATCAAATGAGTCCAATAGTCCATCTTTATGGAGCTTGGATATGCGCTTCTCATTTATATGGCCCAAACGACAATGCCAGAGATATATAAGATTTGAGTCATTTGTTCTTAGTCTTTTATTATTATCTACATTATAGATCGGATGGTCCAGGTTCAAAACATAAAGACCATTAAACAATTGAGCTACAGCATAACAAACATCATTCTTAAATATAGAACAACAATTGTTCTTAATTATAAAAGAAAATCCAATCATGTCCAAACATGAAATGGATATAATGTTTCTAGTTATGGCCGGAACAAAATAACAATTATTAAGTTCTATTACAAGCCCACTGGGCAAAGAAAGACGGTAAACCCCTACGGCTACAGCAGCAACTCTTGCTCCATTGCCGACACGTAGGTCCACCTCTCCTTTACTCAGCAATCTCCTCCTTCCTAGTTCCTGCACATTTGTACAAATGTGAGAACCACATCCGGTATCCAATACCCAAGATGAAGGAGCAGAAAGGTTTATCTCTATAACATAAATATCCGAAGCGGAAGTCATACCTCCCTTCATTTTATGCAGACCCTCAATGTATGAAGGACAATTCCTCCTCCAATGACCAGCCTTGCCACAGTGGTGGCATTTCCCTTCCTTCACGGTGCTCTTCTTTTTCAGTGCAGAAGATTTGGGCTCAAGATGTGACTTAGGTCCCACCTTCGTCTTCTTGAAGCCCTTGGCCTTACCCTTGCCTTTATGTACCATCAATATGGGACTAGCAGGCTTGGCCTTCTTCATGTTTATTTCGGCAGTTCGCAACATGCCTAGGAGCTCGGGCAGTGTCTTGTCTATTTCATTCATGTTATAGTTCAAGACGAACTGCTCATAACTATCCGGCAACGATTGCAGGATAAGATCTGTGGCCAACTCTTGACCCAGAGGAAAACCCAGTCTCTCCAGGTTCTCTATATACCCAATCATCTTGAGTACGTGAGTACCAACCGAGTCTCGAGCTCCCATTTTGCACTGAAATAAGGCCTTCGTGACATCGAACCTCTCTTGACGAGCTTGCCCTTGAAACATTTTCTTTAGGTGCTCGTCAATCTCCTTGCACCCCATGTTCTCGTGTTGCTTCTGAAGCTCAGAGTTCATGGTGGCAAGCATAAGGCACTCGACGTCTAAGGCGTCATCGGTATACTTCTTATAAGCATCCTTATCAACACGGGACGAGTTCCCGGTCGGCACCTCGGGGGCTTCTTCTTCCAAGACGTAGAGCTTTCGCTCTTGCCTGAGAACAATTCTCAGGTTCCTATACCAGTCCATATAGTTCGTCCCACTAAGCTTGTCCTTCTCAAGGATAGCTCTTAGGGACAAGGTGGAGTGTGAACCACTTGCCATGGAATTCTACAAGAATTCATGCAGAACCTAATTAGTACCTTAATTTCAAAATACAATTTATTTTTAATTTGGACTTCAATTAAATACTCCCACTATTTTATTCAAAATGATAGCCCTCACTATCAATTCGGAGAGTGCATGCGAGCTACTCTCTTAGTGGACAAGATCCGTATTTCACCAACACCACGAGTCCGCTTTGGCGTTCCTCTCATAATGCGGTTATTTAGGTAGGCAACACTTGCCAATTGCATCCTCATGCAATTCTTGTATGGCTGGTGAATAACTCCTTATTCGCATCCATCATATGGAGCATGCCAACCCTATGCCTCCAGGCACTCAACCTTTGAGGTCACCTAGTTAAGTTAGACCCGATGTCGACTGTGGGATATCACAATTATCCGCTCGCACCCTTACCAAGATAGATTAATGCACCTTGCTTTGGCAAGCCCACACTTCATCGATCGAGGCAGGAAGAGTGTCATCCATCGGAAGGCATCCAAACACTTAATATTTGATGAAGGGATTTTAATTTTAATAATAGGTTAACACTTAACCATGATCAACATTTGATCAAAGTGCACATCCACAGAAAAACAAGCTTTCTTAAATCCACATGCATCCCTTATGTGCACAACATAAGACTATCAACCTTTGATAGACGAAAGGGCTAAATCTGGACATTTAGAACTCTTCCAAATCTTCAGATTTACATGCATTGGACAAAGGCAAAGACAACTCGACTTAAAGCAGTAGACAAGCTCGTCTCTCATTGTTGGATTCAAAATCCAAAACAGAACAAGGGTTCATTAACCACTTGAGGGACGGTTACTGCTAAGGAGACAATAATTTCTAACAATTAGAAATTACCACGAAATCCCAAACGTTCCTGGTGGGGTTCCAAGACCCCCTTTTGAAAATCATCAACATTTGATGTTCCAGAAAGAAATCTTGACATTTAGAACACTTCTAAATACCTAGATTTGCACGTACTGGAATAACCAAACTTCTGAAACAAAATTCATGACCAGCAACCTCGCTCTGATACCACTGTTGGGTTTTTCTAGAACCATACATCAGATGTAGGCGCAGCGGAAATAAACAGAAACAACCCAAAAATGCTTGGATCGGCCATGAATGTTGAATCAAGAAGTTAATAATATACTAGGTAAAAATTACCTCAATGGGGTTGGATCAAATCCAACCAAGATGCTCCAAGAGTTGATCCCTGTCGGTGGCAAGAAGAGTTCTCATGTAGAATTATGTCTACGTCTCTACAGAAGTCCACACGAGCCGGGAGAACGCCAAGTCACGTCGCACGCAACTCGGAAGGAAGAAAGGCTGCACCTTGCACTTCCACGAATTGCTAGATCCGCTTCAGGAAGAACAATGCCGGCGACAATCGACGGAGAGGAGGTCGGCGGAGGCGAACGAGCGACGGAACTCCTTCCGTCTAGGGTTCGGGCGAGAGCGGAACACTTCCGTCGGCCTTTCTCTTCATAAGTTGTATGAACCCTAAAACGAAGTCCTATTTATACCCAAAGGATAAACAGCTTCTAGAAGAATCGCTATCCACAGACCACACATCAGAATAAGGGCTTCTGTTACAATTCGTCGGAATTTCACGGAAGATCATTCGTCGAGATTTCACGGGACAACCCGACGAAATCCGACGAATCACAACAGACGACAACAATTGCCTAGTCAAGGATCTCTGTCACAGTTCGTCGAGTTTCCACGGAATGACCCGACGAATCCCGACGAATCCGACGAATCCAGACAGACGACAACACTTTGTCGAGTGAAGGATCTCTGTCACAGTTCGTCGAGTTTCCACGGAATGACCCGACGAATCCCGACGAATCCGACGAATCCAGACAGACGACAACACTTTGTCGAGTGAAGGATCTCTGTCACAGTTCGTCGAGTTTCCACGGAATGACCCGACGAATCCCGACGAATCCGACGAATCCAGACAGACGACAACACTTTGTCGAGTGAAGGATCTCTGTCACAGTTCGTCGAGTTTCCACGGAATGACCCGACGAATCCCGACGAATCCGACGAATCCAATCCGTGTAAACCCGACGAATTCTGACGAATCATATCCGACGAATTCAGACAGCAACATTTGCTGGACTTCCCCATTCTATATGGTGATTGGTAACCTTTACCAACACAGTCAATCTTCCAACTTCTCCACACGCTCTTATGTGCGACCCTGCAGGCTCATATCGCGTTGGCAGTGAGATTACATGTTTGACCACTTCTAGATCACAATGGCAACTCCAACAGCTTCCTCCTCATCATCTTCTTGAACTGCTTTGAGAAGGTAGCAAACTCCTCATCAGATGAAGAGCTGTCTGAGGTGCTGTTCTCAGACTTCTCAGATCCAGCAATCCTTCTTGGAGGAGACACCATCCTGGCTTTGCTCTTCTTGGAGCTGTCAGCTTTGAGAGCAACAACTCTCTCCCTTGCATGAGCCCTGGTGGAAGTGTCCTCTTCCTTCCTTGCAGACAACTACATCTCATAAGAGAGCAGCTTCCCAAACAATTTATGGGTAGGAGTTTCACCCAGCTTGGCCACTTCCCTGATGACACATATCTTTGTGTCCGAGTCTCTAGTTAGAGATCTTAGGAACTTGTCATTTAGCTCATATTCACTGAATACCCTTTCATAGGTCCTTAGTTCATTAACTATCCTGAAGAACCTTTCATAACAGATAGAAATGCTTTCCTGGCTCAGCTACCTAAAAGTTTCATATTCTTGATTGAGGAGTAATTTTCTATCATCCCTCACCTCAGCCGTCCCTTCCATATACACCACAAGTGTATCCCACATCTCCTTGGCTGTTGTGCAGTGCACCAAGTTCTGAAAGGTGGAGTCATCAATTGTATTTACAATGATATTCTAGGCTCTTTTGTCCATTGCGAATAATGTAAGTTCATCCTTGGTTAAGTCAGTAAAAGCCTTGACCACTCTCCTAGTTGGATAAATGGTGGAGGATCTTTGAAAAGTGAAAGGGCCCTGCTTCACAGTGATGTCGATTCTAGGGTCTGATGCTTCCATGAATAATCATACCCTTTGCTTCTACAGACCAAAGTTTTCTTTGTTGCATATGGGCAACTTCATAGACCCCATCTCCTTCTGCAATCCAGTGGAGGACATTGGATTCAGATATGACTACTCCTTTGTAGGATCTGGTCAGACAGTTATGTCGTTCTTGACCAACCTCCCTCTGATACCACTTGATAGTTTATTAGGATGTAGTCTTAATCACCTAGAGGTGGGGGGGGGGGGGGGGGGGGGGGGTGAATAGGTCTCTTTTCTCTTAAGGTTATGCCTAGCTGTTTTCAGAGTTTATGTTAATTATAAATCAAGCACACAGAAAACACACAAGCATTTATAGAGGTTCCTCAAGACAGGGTGTCTTGAGTAGTCCTCTTTCCCCCTTCACCTTTATAACAATGATTTAGATGAGGCCAACACCTCCAATCTCAGCTCCAAGAGCTTACAACTCAGATCCCTCAGGATCTCTCAGGTTTTCTCCAAACCCTACCTCAGGCTCAACAACCCTACCTCAGGCACAACAACCCTACCAACTCAGACATATCAAGAAATCCTACCTCAGATCTCCACTGAGACCCTACACTCAAGCTGAACTCTCAGCTCTACACTCAGGCCCAACGACCCTACTCCCTCAGGCAAAATGCCCAACTAACTCAGAACAAATATGTTCCTACAAAAGTTATGAATGAAGCTTACGATAGAAGATGAAAATAGATAACTCTTTCAAGACTTTGGTCTTCTATTGTAGATTTACTACAGATGCAGTCTTGAAATAAGGAATAGTTCAGTAGCTTTAATCCTGCCCCTTTCTGATCCTTCTCTTCAGTAGATGAATAAGGATCAACTTGCTCTTCTTGATTCACACAAGAAGAACAAACTTTCTTTCCTTGCAGCTTCAGGTAGAAGGAAGAGAAATCTTCTTGACAGCCGTCAATGTAACAGTAGAGGTAAGTTCCTTTTTTTAAAAAAGCTTGCTTCTTCAAATCCCTAATTTGTTCTTTTATACCCCTTCAGTCTTCAACGACTATCAGATGGCCCCTGACAAAGTATGGAGGTGATTGGAGCACCTTATCTTGCTTTTCTGCAACTTGCGCCAAAAGCAAAACCTCCCAGCACATTTGAATCTGTCTCAGCGGTTGGGATGAGACATCTTCCAGTCTCAGCGACTACTTCTGTCTCCGTCTCAGCGGATCCGCTGAGACAGACAATTGTCTCAGCAATTTTCCTCTATCTGCAGCTCAGTAGGCCCAGACACCTTCTCAGTGGCTCCTGGCCTTGTCTCAGCGGTTCAGCTGAGGCTGAGAACTTGTCTCAGCAGGTTTGGCAGTGAACTTATTCCACACCCTGGAATAACCTAACCCTGCATAGTAATGATGTAGAATTGGGTTTATCAAATACAACTTGTACTTAGCATTGAGTGTGATGCTTCTTTAAATCAAGGGAACATTGAGGGTAATATTCCCAACATCCTTGCTTAGAAGGGCTCTCCTTCGGCCAGAGCAACATATCACTACCACGACATGACCGATAGCGTCTGATCGTAAAGTTCGTTTGGAGCCAATTCAGATCGATGACACAACCGTCTGAGTCCTGCGGCGGAAGAAGGTCCAGCTGGTGAAGGTCCTTTGGTCGAATCATGGGCGAAAGGTGCACACTTGGGAGCCTCTGGTCTTGATGCAGCAGTAATAACTGGGACTCTTAACGTCAGGTAAAAATTTAATTAGCTTAAAAGCTTTACATTTGTCTACCTTAGGTAAGAACCCCGCGAGCCCAATCTTAATTTTGGGGACGAAATTCTTTATTTATCTATTGGGATTTGTAATATCCCACAAACCACTAGACCCCTAAAGTTGATTTTTGTCATGACAAAAGGTTAGGCTAGCGAAAGGAACTATAGAAACCTAGGTGAGTAGGTGAAATTGCACATTGGTGTGCATTTAGCTACCTTTAGTCACCTAGCCTAAGCTTGGTCAAATTGAACCCAAGGTGATAAATGACTCCACCATGACTCCTAACCCATTAAAGAACCCAATGATTCATAAACAACACAAAGGGGTCAAGTCAAGGCTAGGGTTGTCACAACCCGTATTTTCCCCAAAATATAAATATATTATCAGAGTGAGAGAAAATATGCTCCGTGATGCCACGCCATGCAAGAGACAACTGCGGACGCTCAGGCAAGACATTCTTCTATTCTTTTTCATAAAAAGACTTATGTATTTTTACATAAAGCATAATTCAAGTTAAAAGCTTCAGAGACCGTGCCCCTCGGTTTAGTGGATCAGCTAGTCCACAAGTAAAAATATAAGTATTTACGCAGCAGAAAATATAAGGTTTGATTCATTTTATCCTACATGAGCATGAAAGACTAATAACCGTCTAATGATATGCATGTCTCTAAATTTATTATAAGTAGGAAATTTTTTTTTACGATTTTTAAAGTAGGGTGATATTTGATTGAAACCATACTATGAACATGAGTAAATGTGCAGATTTTTATATACATAAGATAACTACTATGCATCCTGACATAAAACTTTCCCAAAGAGCAATGCATTAACAGCAGTAAGTAGTAATAGCAGGAACATCAAGTAAATAGTCTACACCAAAGAAACAAGCTATGAGCGTCAACAATCTGACACGAACCCAAAGAACTATCAGGAATGTAACTGAAGTACACTGCAAAGTCAAAGTTAAATTCGACTAACAAAGCCTCACCAACACAGAAAAGAAAACACCTACTGCAGTCTGGAAGGACAGCCTGGTCAACTCTAACTACTCCTGATCCGAACCTAAGGCATTCAAAAAGAAAAGAATGCCTCAGCACAAAGGCGCAAGAGGCAGCTCAAAGAAATAAAGACCAAAGGATTAAGTTTAGAGGGTTACCAACCCAACAAGTGCAACTGTAAATCAACAACAAACGAGTCATATGAACAATAGGTTTAAACAATTTAGCAGTATTGACTATAAAAGTGACAAAATCCTACACTAAGTGCGAGATATATTCATAGGTTATTGTAGGGACTCGACGCTACCAACTCTCTCAAAAGCCCAGAATCTTTGGGAAAGGTGCTACCGCTCTTTTATAAAGCTAGCTACCCTAGGCAGGATCCACATGGCGGCCAGTTAAGCCTAGGGCACACTCCCTTCTATTCGACTAGTGTGGGCCATACCGCCGCATGTCGTACCTCCCAACACCGGGAGCATTGTTGAACCCCAACAATCCCCCCCCAGAAATGACCCCGGGGTTTTTGAACCCGTGACCTCCTCTGATACCACTTGTTTTCCTTTTCTTCTCTTTTAGACCAGCTTGGGTATCTTTGGAAGATTTGGAGATAACTATATCCCATCTATCCAACATTTTTGAGTCCATCCTCTTGGAATAATGTATAGGTACTCCCATTTTTCTTTTTAACACATCCCCAAGGGAATCCAGAAGGAAGATAGATAAGATTTTTCCAAATGAAGGGGTCCTCAAGATGCTCTTTATCCTCTGGAATAGAAACTCTCACCATTCTAATTTCTTTGAGACAATGATCCTGCACATGAACTCAAACATTTCTTTAGAAATCCTGTCATGGGAACCAGGCTTGCACAGTAGCACCTTCCCTACAATGTCAGTTAGAAGTTTTCCCTTCTGGTTGAACTCTGCTCTTTTGATAGACCCATAGGTCTTGCCACTGTGCTCGCACCAGACATATCCTTCATTTAGATCTTATGCAATCAATCCTTCCTCTTCTTCTTCTTTACGGAGTCGGGTTTGACGCAAAGCTTTTCCTAAGATTTTTGCTGACATCTTTACTTTCTTCTTAGCCACTATGGATTTTACTAAGGTTTCAGACTGATTGAGCCTCGCTCCATCAAAGAATTCTATCAATTCCATATGCATTAAGATACTTGGCTCGCTCTGCAGATACTCTAATCCAGCTGCTTCAAGTAATCCAATAACCGACCTGATCTCTTCAGAGCAGGAGTTGAACCCTCCTCTCTGAAGCTCACATCATGAAATGATTGTATCTTCTTCCTTCTTGGGGCCATTGAGTTAGACTTGCAGGAATGAGAAATGTCGGGAATGAAACGAGGGTTTGTCGCAGAGATGACTTAGGGCAAATGAAACTGTAATTTTGTTCTAAGCATTCATTCTATTTATAGTATGAGTAGATGAAGGGGCATGTACCTTTTCGTACTGATGACTTGATTAATAAATCACTAGACGGTTCTGATTAAAAGATCCAATATTGCATTGAGCATTTGGGATGTATTTCGACGATATGCATTTTTGTCATCGAAATAGGTCGCCATCACAAATTCTTTCCAATGAGTCTATGTGCCATTAAGACTTAGCACATTGTCATCGAGACACAAGATTATGTCATCGAGATGTTTCATTATGTATCGCTGAGAAGCCGTCTACGTCGTCGAGACAACTATCTGATATTTGTCTGTCTGGATAAAATTATCAGCACTTTTTTAAAGATTCTTGGAGGTTGTGCCACTTAGATTTCCTCCTTCAAGTATCTTGTTTAGAGATACTATATTCACTTGATAGGCTTGAAATCCTCTATGGACTACATAGACTAAGAATATTTTGCTTGATTGACAACTCCTCATAATTTGCTCTTGAGGATGATGCTTGACTTGTCTAAAGGTAGCTTGTAGTCTTCTGAGAATGACTTTCATCTTTCATATAAGATTCAGCATTTTCTCCAATGAATAGCTCTAGTCTTTTCCACGTTGTATATGCATCCACTAATGGACTATACTGGTCACTTTGTGTAAGGCATAACCTTTGGTCATGCTTTTTTTAATCCCCAAGTATAACTATTGGTCTATTTTCACTGGGGGTGAATTTTCTTAAATACCTATTTACTCCAGCAATGTGCCTAGAGAATCCACTGTCCAAATACAAAATGAGAGACTAGTTGGCATTTGGACATACCTACAAGAAAGATTACTTACCCTTAGGTACCCAATTGGATATTATTTGTCCTAGGTTTCTGTTAGGATATTCTTTCATTATATCTGTGTCATGTTTAGACATGAGAGGATATTCTTTCATTATCTGGATCATGTTGATGAGCCTGCAACCTATCAAGAGGCTATGTGTGGAACTGACTCCGAGAAGTGGCTTAAGGCCATGAAATCTGAAATGGACTCCTTGTATGCAAACCAAGTTTGGACCTTGGTGGAACCACCTGAAGGGGTACGACCCATAGGGTGCAAGTGGGTCTTCAAGAAGAAGACCGACATGGATGGGAATGTACAGACATTCAAAGGCCGGCTAGTGGCTAAAGGTTTCAGGCAAATTCACGGTGTTGACTATGATGAGACCTTTTCCCCTGTAGCCATGGTAAAGTCCATCAGAATTCTACTTGCTATTGCTGCGTATTATGACTACGAGATCTGGCAAATGGATGTCAAAATGGCTTTCCTTAATGGAAACCTCCTTGTGGAAGTGTACATGACACAACCCGAGGGTTTTGAATCTCCAAATGAAGCCACTAAAATATGCAAGTTGAATCGATCCATTTATGGATTGAAACAAGCTTCTTGAAGTTGGAATCTTCATTTTGATGAGAAAATCAAAGAGTTTGGTTTTATCAAGAACGAGGATGAACCTTGTGTTTACAAGAGGATTAGTGGGAGCATTGTTGTTTTCCTTATTTTGTATGTGGATGACATACTATTAATCAGAAATGACATTCCGACCCTGCAAGCTGTTAAGAATAGGCTAGGGGACTGCTTTTCTATGAAGGACATGGGTGAAGCAACTTATATACTTGTTATTAAGATCTATAGAGATAGATCGAAGAAGTTGCTGGGTTTGACCCAGAGTACATACATTGAGAAGGGGTTGAAACGGTTCAACATGCTTGAGTCCAAGAAAGGAGTCTTACCCATGTCACATGGTGTGAGTCTCTCTAAGGACCAGTGTCCAAAATCTTTGGAAGATAAGGACCGCATGAAGTTGATTCCATATGCTTCAGAAATTGGATCAATCATGTACGCAATGTTATGTACTCGACTCGATGTCTCTTATGCTTTGAGCATGACTAGCAGATATCAGTCTGATCCTAGTGAGAGTCATTGGATTGTAGTCAAGAATATCCTAATGTACTTGAGAAGGATTAAAGATGTATTCTTCGTGTATGGTGGAGAGGAAGAGCTCGTCGTAAAGGGTTACACAGATGCTAGCTTCCAGACTGATAGAGACGACTCAAAGTCCCAATCAGGTTTTGTGTTTTGCCTTAATGGAGGAGCTGTAAGCTGGAAGAGTTCCAAGCAAGAGACAGTTGCTGATTCTACAACTGAGGCCGAGTATATCGCTGCAGCAAATGCGGCGAAGGAGGCTGTATGGATTAGGAAATTCATCGGCGAGCTAGATGTAGTTCCTAGCATTGTTGATCCCGTAGTTCTCTACTTTGACAACAACGGTGCTATTGCACAAGCTAAGGAACCTAGATCTCATCAGCGCTCCAAGCACATACTTCGGAGGTTCCATCTTATTCGAGAGATTGTCGATCGAAGAGATGTGAGCATATGCAGAGTACCGACTGAAGAAAATATCGCGGATCCACTGACAAAGCCTCTTGCACAGAGAAAGCATGATGGTCATACTAGATCAATGGGTATTAGATACCTGAATGATCGTCTCTAGTGGGAGTCTTGTGGATTGTATTTGTCTGTTGTTGATTATTCATGTGATGAATAGAGTACTTTATATTTCAATTTTCATTTATGGCAAGTTCTTTTATTATGTTATATGTTTCTACTAATAGATTAATTAGCATAATAAATGCCCTTAGGATGTTTGCTTCCATAGGATTTCAAGTATGTGACTTGAATGTGAGGGCCTATGTTTATAAAAAGCTTCATTCTTAAATGGTCCCTGGTCATTGTATCATCTTAGAAGTTCAGGGCGATGATGATACATTAATACTAGTATGTGCGTTGACTGATGACCGGTTCTCACAGGTCATGATATTGTGATATCAAGTCATCACATGGGTACTTGTTAGTGAACAAGTTGTACTGGACAGACCCACCATGAGACTACTTTGTGGATTGTTATATGAACGTATCACAAGTAGGTCTCAACTGACAATGGTGTTTGTGGTTCTTCGACCTGAAGTCACAACATTCATCAAGTGAGGAAGAGCGTACTTTGATGTCATCTAAAGTCTTCCTTGAGAAAGGTTGATGATAAGGGTGGTTATTGGGTATGTTAAGATTCATTTGGGTGTTTGTGTGTGGGTAGATATGGGGTTTGTCCTCCTATATGACATGAGTTATATCCATGGGCCCCTTGATGGAATGAGACTGAGAAATGCATGACCATGATTGGTTGAGTCAGTATGTGATATTGAGCTAACCATTTTCAGACAGTCTATTCTAGATCAAGGAATTAGGATTGAACAATTACGAGGGTGACACGGTCCATGCCTCTAGTTCTATCCGGATGTAAGGGACAAAGGGACATGACAACACTGATACATTGGTCAAGACAGGCTTGTTGAGTTATGAACTCTTATTGCTTGGGTAGCAATGATGCATTGCTAGATGCCGCTCACTGTTTGTGAGACTTTTATTTGATATGTTCAAGATCAAGTGGGAGACTGTTGGTATTTCCATGGTGATGTCGAAGTTGTCAAATATCTAGTCTCACTGCCAACGCGATATGAGCCTATGGGGTCGCACAAAAGAGTGCTTGGAGAAATTGGAGGAAGAATACTGTTGACAAGGGATCGGCTTAAAGTGATCGGATTAAAGCAGGCATTCGTTGAACGACTAATGTAGCGCGTTCGTCGAACGACGCTCGTCGAACAAGTTCGTCAAACGGCTAGTGTAGCGCGTTCGTCGAACGGATCGTCAATCGGCTAAGTGTTGAATAATATCGTCTTGACTGTGTCGACGATATTTTGGTCTTCTTGACAATATATGTATATCCTCTCGACGATATATATGTCTTCTCGACGATATATATATGTCTTCTCGACGATATTTATATGTCTTCTCAACGATATATGTCATCTTCTCGACGATATATATATCTTCTTATCAGCTGGTATAGCACGTTCGTCGAATGGCTAATGTAGCGCGTTCGTCGAATGGCGTTCGTCGAACGGTTCATCGAATGGTTCGTCAAACGACGTTCATCGAACGGTTCATCGAACGACGTTCGTCGAACGGTTTGTCGAACGGCTAGCGTAGCACGTTCGTCGAAAGGTTCGTCAAACGGCCAACGCGTTTGATGAACGCTGGCCAGTTCATCAAACACAACGTTTGACCTTTTATCTTCGCCCGACGCTTCTCTTGATTGCTAAAAGGTATACAAGAATACGATTCTTTTAACCTTATGACCCGATCTAATTTTGGAGATCAGTTTTGCAAGAGAGAGAGCGGAAGAAGAGTTTCGCAAGGGTTCTGATGGAAGTGTTCCGACTGGTCGATTCCGCCGCCGTCGCCTCTCCCTGTCGTCGGACCTAGCAGTCCGTGGGAGACGTAGAGAGCAGTTCTTCTCCGACCTAGATCTTGTGCGACAAGAGGCTAGGGTTCTCCAACACTCGTGTGGATTTACCGTAGAGGCGCAGATCTATTTCAGCGCTTAGAACTCAAGTTTTGTTCTCTAGATCTGCCATTGGAGCATCTCAGTTGAGTATAGACTTAACCCCCTTCAGGTATAATTTCTGCACTGTGATGTGGATGTTGTTTAATTTCCTGAATCTATGAAATCGCAAGTTCCTGTTAACTGTTTAGGGTTTTTCTAGTTATTTATTTCGCTGCGCATATATGATATGTTATATTATCATTTCCGAAATGGTATTAAGAAAACCCAACATAAAATTCTTTCATGTCTTCTCAACAAAGTGATGAAGATTTTCTTCTTGAGCACTTCTTTTCTTCTTTTCTTGATCAGAATCAGTATTCGTGCAAGAGAGAAAGTCAAGTCTGCTTTTTGAAATCGAAAGTCTTTCTATTTATATTCCTCTGCAATTTTTCATAAAGACCCGTATTGATTATTCCATATTCAATTTTCTAGTTTGAAAATGTTGACAAAATTGGCATAATATTTTATCATAAATGTCTTGCCGTTCTTGGAACTTGCAGAATATGGAAGTTATAATATTTTTTATTAATTATTATGCAACGACTATATTCTATAGAGAATATATCATTTATTACTCCTTGATCAATGCACAAGATAAGCGGCGTGCACATTCCCTGCATTTCAATTTCCGAGAAAATCAGTGCATTAAATGCACCTCAGCATCTGTCACGACGATAAATTTCTTCTAGTCGATGTTGTCTTGATTGTCTCAATGATTTGTAATCTTCACAACGATATCGTCGACATATTTCCTTCTTCAGGACTTAATTTGATATCTCAACGATATTGCTTCTTTTAGACGATATCGTCGAGATATCTGAACATAGATTTCTCAACGATAAAGTTTCTTCAAGACGATATCGTCGAGACTGTCTCGATGATATGTTTCTTTTCTCAGCGATTTATCTGCTAAGTCTTGAGATGATATTTTGCTTAGTGAATTTTCATTACTTTTATGGTCTTGACACTAGTGATGGAGCTTTGGTGCATTTCAACGATATGTGTATCATCTCAAAGACATGTCCATTCCTTCTTGACGATTTTGGACTTAGAGAATTACTGGACATATAATTTATCCTCTGCAGTCATGAATAAATTATAACATCAAATACATAGTGTATTTACCATTGATCTGAGCACTTCTTCAAATCAGGAACATTGATGGGTACTGTTACCAACAGTTAATTCTATATACAGATATATAATAAAATAAAAGAGACTGATTAGATCTAAAAGAAGAATGAATCATTAATGCCAGACATAAAATGGTACCGAGGTGGGACGCAACCATTTGCAACCTAACCTACAGTCCACCACAAATCCATCAGATACATTGATTCACCACAGGCACTGCGGTGGTGGTCATCCATTCGAACCCAACCAGCTATCCAAAATGACCTTATCATAACAAAATCCGGCACCACACAAAAACTAAACATTGGGTCACCACGACAACATAAAAGAACAAAAATCCAAAAAAATTCAAGTATTAACAGCTTTACCCGATGAATTCGTCGAGCCCACTCGTTGAATTCAGCGGGAACACTCTGTTTGAACATGCTTTCCGCATCCCTTGATTTGACAATAACAAATCCTATTGTATTTGATCATACATGTTTTGTGTTTATAGTATGCAGGATTCTGTGCTTTAAAATATCCATGGTGCTGTGTATTGTTGCTACAGCGCCGTATTAATTATACCGCTGGCGCTAGCACTAACGAACAGCTAAGACGAAACCGCTGAGATGAAACTGCTGAGACGAAACCACTGAGAAGATCTGAAAGCTCTACCGTGCCGCGTTAATCCTACCGCTGGCGCTAACAACCGCTGAGAAGAAACCCCTGAGAAGGAAACCTGCGTTTGACGAAATGGATGCTGCGTTCGACGAACTGGCGCTCGACGAAATGAAACCTGTGTTCGATGAACTGCACGCTCAACCACGGCGCTCGACGAAATGCATGCTTTACCGCGTCGCGCTAGACCTACCGCTGGCGCTAATATTCGATCGACAAAATGAAGACTGCGCTCGACGAAATGCTTATCACTGCGTTCGACGAATTTGCGATCGACGAAAGCCGAATCACATTCGACAAAAATTCGATCGACGAAATATAAGGCCGGTTCCACAAAGATGCTGTCCAACGAAAAGAATTGTGCTCTACCGCGGAGCCTAGCACTACCGCTGGCGTTAGCATATATGGAAACTATTGACAGAAAGGAAACAGTGGAGAAAAAGGAATGTCGACGGGTTGCTATGTTTGGCATGTACTATCGCAGCGCGTTAGGTCTAACGCCCTGCGGTAGCTTTTGGAAACATCCCGTCAGCAGTTGATTGAGGAGCAGTTTTGGAAGAAGATTGTGGCTGAAGGAAGGAGATCTCGCTAACGCGGGGCGTTAGCGGTACCGCGGCGCGCTAGTGTTTGGCGCTCAGAATGTTGCCTAAACTACCACGACCCGTGTGCTTCATTGCCTTATGTGGATACCGCGTGGCGGTAGTACTACTGTAGGCGGTAGTGGCTGAATCTATAAAAGGACGCGTGCCTCCTCCGTTGTTGCTTGCTGATAGAGAAGGAACAGAAGCCATATATTCAGAGGACTCGTGAGAGCCTTCTCCAAGCATCCCGAAGAACTCCATCAACGTTCGTGAACGCAAAGAATTTGAAGACCAATACGATCGCATCTACATCGACATCAAGTTCTACTTTTGAGGGATTCTTTAGTTTGAGTTTTATTTTACTTTCAATTTATAACCTTTATATCTTTTGTTCGTTAGAGGAACTCGCCACACGGCGACTAGGGCCTTGCGGGGACTTGGGGGAATTCGCTACACGGCGACTAGGTCACGGCTATAGATCTAGGGGGTGCTCGAGGCCTTTGTGGGGAGAGAAAGGCTAGAGCGGTTTGAGGCCTTATCTGGTGAGAGAAAGGCTAGAGCCAACCGGTCCTTGGGGGAAGGGTCGGTATAGAAAACCAAAAGTGTTTTTCATTAGTCGCCTCTCTCCAAGCGTCATTGGGAGAAGATTTTGTAATCATAGTTGTTTCTGTTTAATGTTAATGAAAATATGTTTGGTTCTTCATCTTTGATTCATGCTTTATGTTTTTCATTGTTCTAACCTAAAAGGACTTTCACTATCGCTAATGCCGAGCGGTAACTTTACCGCTGGCGGTAGCAGCAGAGCATTAATTTTTAAATAATAAAGTTTAAAACCCTTATTCACCCCCCTCTAAGGGTGCCTACAGATCCAACAAGTCGTATCAGAGGTAGGTTATTCCAATTCGGTGTAACAACCGGGAATAATGGCTCTCCGTGATCTGGCTTTCCATGAGGGGCAGGGAATTAATAGACCTCCGTTGTTTACCGGAACTAATTATAATTACTGGAGAACGCGTATGCATTGTTTTCTGATAAACTTAGATCTAGATTTATGGGCATGTATTGAAACTCCATACACTTCTCCAACATACATTGTTGGAGAAGTAACCATGGAAAAACCGAGGGATAGATGGGACGATGGAGATAAGGCAAGGTGTAAGAATAATGCGAAAGCGATGAATGCTCTGTTCTGTGCTCTTGATAGGACTGAATTTAATAGAGTAAGTGCATGTGAAACTTCTTATGATATTTGGAACTTATTAGAAATAACGCATGAAGGTACCTCGCAGGTCAAAGATTCAAAACTATTCCAACTGGAATCTGAATTTGAGAGGTTCAGGATGGATCCAAATGAGGACGTCGACGCCATGTACACTCGATTCACCAAGATCGTTAATGCCTCAAAGATTCTTGGAAAAACTTTTTCAAACGGCGACTTGGTGAGAAAGCTTCTTCGATCACTCCCACCAATGTTCAATCCAAAACTGACGGCGATTTCCGAATCGCATGATCTTAGGCGGCTCCAAATTGAGAGCCTCATTGGGAACCTTAAAACCCATGAGGTAGAACTCAAGATTCAAGAAGAGGAGTACAATAAGGAACCAAAGAAGAAAGCCTTGGCACTGAAGTCAAGAAAAGAAGATGACGACGAGGAAGATGATGAGGAAAGTCTCTTCGTGAAGAACTTCACTAAGTTCATGAAGAATCCGGAAAGAAGGAACACCTTCCAAAAATTTTTCCGAAACAGATCCTCATCCAAAAGAGAGAAGAAGGAGAAGTCTAGCGACGAAGACGAAGAACGACCACCTCCCGAGTGCTTCCACTGTAGGAAGACCAGGCATATTAGAAGTCAATGCCCAAAATTCCTGAAGGAGCAAAAAGAAAACCGGGTTAAAGGAAAGGAGAAGAAGAAGGTCTTAAAAGCTGCAACATGGGATGACTCTTCCTCCGGTTGCTCAAGTAGTTCAAGCTCAAGCGATGACGATGAGGCAAACTTGTGCCTTATGGGGAAAAGCAATGAATCAACCGACGACAAGTTCAGTGTCAACAGCGACACTGAGGTAATCCCCTCTAACTATGATGATCTTTATTCCGAATACTTAAGAACCTGTAAATCTTTTGGCAAAAATTTAAAAGATCTTGATCTACTTAAAACTGAAAATAAAATTCTTTTGAAACAAAATAAAAAATTAAATAAGGAAGTTTTTGCTTTGGGAAAGGAGATGGAGTCTTGCCAAAGGAATGATGATCTCTTGGCAAGGACTAGCAAACTTGAAACTGATCTTTCTAATGCTCTCTCCAATATCGAATCACTCTCGAAACAAAAGAGAGACTTAGAAAGAAATTTGAAACTCTCTCTTTCTAATGTTGAAAATGAAAAGAAAAATTTTGCAAATAGATGCGGAAATTTAGTTTGTGATAATTTTGCATTAAAAGATAAAATTCATGACCTTAACATAGCTATAGAAAAATTCGGTGTTGGCCAGAAAAGTCTTGATATGATTTTGGCCAACCAAAGGCATGGTAGTGCAAAAACTGGTCTAGGTTTTGTCTATGCTAACTACCGCCCGACGGTAACAACTAACGCTGGCGGTAGTACCAAAACTCATAATTCATCAAATAATAACAAATCTGGAATCTATTCTGCTGATTCCCCATCCTCCAGCAAGAGTCCACAACAAAAACTGGGAAAGGTCTCAACCCCTTTTGTGTTATGTGCCAAGTGCCATCACTTCGGGCATACCTTGGACTCCTGCAGGATGAAGGGTCGATGTACTATCAAGCAAATCTGGGTTCCTAAGGTTTCCACCTATTCTATGGGAGGAACCACCTGGGTATCCGGATCTTTACTCTCATCTTCTTGTTAGGTATGTTGGCAGGCTAAGGAAAAGGGAGACATGTGGTACTTGGACTCAAGGTGCTCCAAGCACATGACGGGCGATAAAGCAAAATTCCTTAGCCTCACTAAGAAGAAAGGAGGAATGGTGACATTTGGGGACAATGGAAAAGGAAGGATATTAGGCACCGGTACTGTTGGTAACAATTCTTTCTCTCTTAATAATGTTTTATATGTAGAAGGTTTGAAACATAACTTGATTTCTATTAGTCAACTCTACGATAAAGGTCTAAATGTTTTATTTGAGTATTCTACAGATTTATGCAAAATTATTGATCCAAAAACCAATAGTATTGTACTCACTGCACCACAAATTCACAATGTGTATCTAATTGCCTTTCATGATCTATCACGTGCGTCTCTCAAATGTCTTATATCAAAAAATGAAGAACTTGAATTATGGCATAGGCGTATCGGTCACTCTAGCATCAAGTTAATTTTAAAATTGTCAAAGAATAAACTCATTAAAGGTTTGCCTATGCTAAACGGAAATCTATCTTCCTTATGCTCGCCATGCCAAAAAGGAAAATTTTCAAAAACATCGTTTAAAAGTAAAAAAGAAATATCCACTTCAAGACCCTTACAACTAATTCACATGGATCTTTTTGGACCCATTAGCACATGTAGTCTTGGTGGTAAAAAGTACACTTTTGTTTTAATTGATGATTATTCTAGATTTACTTGGACCTTATTTCTCACCTCCAAATCCGATGCATTTTCTGAATTTATAAAACTCTGCAATCGTATTCAAAATGAATTAGATCTAAAAATCAAGTGTATATGATCTGATCATGGAGGGGAATTTAAAAATGATAGCTTCACCACTTTCTGTAATGATCTAGGTATTAAACACGAATTTTCTTCTCCACGCACCCCCCAACAAAACGGTGTGGTGGAGAGGAAAAATAGAACTCTTCAAGAACTCGCACGCACCATGCTATCTGAATATGGGTTGCCTAGATGTTTTTGGGCCGAAGCCGTAAATACATCATGTTATGTCATAAATCGTGTTATGCTTCGCCCTAGTTTGAAATTAACTCCATATGAATTATACTTTCAAAAGAAACCTAATGTATCGTATTTTCATGTCTTCGGTTGTAAATGTTTTATCCTAAATACCAAGGATGCATTAGCTAAATTTGATGAAAAATGTGATGAAGGTATTTTTCTTGGTTACTCTTCCACTAGCAAAGCATATAGAGTATATAATAAAAAATCTAAAAAGGTTGAAGAGTCTATTCATGTGAAGTTTGATGAACATGTGCCTTGTGTAGATTCTACTTGTGCAGGAAATGAAGATGTACCTCCTCCACCATTGGAGCATGATGATGATGATCCACTTAGAGAAGAAAAAGAAGTAGAAACGGTGCAAGAGGAGCTCGTGCCTCCAAGTGTGCTCCGATTTACAAGAGATCATCCAAGGGAGCTTATAATTGGAGAACCATCAAGAGGGGTAACTACACGTTCTTCTTTTAATGAATCTTTTTCAAACTTATGCTTTGTTTCCGAAATAGAACCGAAAAATGTTTCCACCGCTTTGAATGATGAATTTTGGTTTATTGCTATGAATGACGAATTGAATCAATTTGAACGCAATAGGGTTTGGAAACTAGTTGAAAGACCATCTAATCACCCGATTATCAGTGTCAAATGGATATTTAAAAATAAATTTGATGGAGAATCTAGAATAACTAGGAACACAGCTCGATTAGTGGCACGAGGGTATTCTCAAATCGTGGGGGTAGATTTTGATGAAACATTTGCACCCGTTGCTCGCCTTGAATCGATTAGAATTTTTCTAGCTTTTGCAAGTTATAGGAAGTTTAAATTATTTCAAATGGATGTTAAAAGTGATTTCTTAAATGGGATAATTAAAGAGGAAGTCTATGTTGAACAACCCCCCGGCTTTATTAATGAACAATTTCCAAATCATGTATATAGATTAGAAAAATGATACGTTTTTGTCTCTCTCTTTGAAAGAGAGAAGAAAGAGAAGAAAACTCTTTCTTTCTTTTCGATTCAACCTTGGGCGGACATTTTCGAAGAGTCCCGCGAGTAATTCTACTTTGAGGAATTACCCGTTATCCTATCGAAGGATAGAAGTAACGGACTCTTTCTCTTTCGAAATATCGAGGATTACTCCTCGGCCGCGTCCTCTGAAGGCTAAATGAAAAGATTGAAAAAGGGCTTTATGTTGAAATTAAAATTGAAAGCTTTTTGAAAATATTGTTGCAACAATTTTTTGAGTAGTTGCAACAATTCTTTAAGAGCGTTTTAAAACTTCTTTTACCTTGAGCTAGTTGCAACAACCAAAGAGGTGTTGCAACAAATTTTTTAGTGTTTTTAAAAGAGAGTTTTAAAAAGTGCTTTAGAGAGAAAGCTTTTGGGTTTATGTAATTATCCGGACTAAAATCAATAAAGGCAAGTGGACCTTATCGATAGTAGTATAGGATATTGATGAGTAATTTATTTACTCATCTTTTAGTTTAGGTTTATTATGTTTTCTATATAAAATTATGTTATTTTTAGGAATTATTTCATATAAATCCTTGCATTGTTATTTCATAAGCTAACTTAAGGTTATTTTGTGTTTACAGGTTTTCTGGGCTGTTTCGAGCAAAAAGTTAAAATTACACGCCCCAGGTCACGGGCGTGACCATGGGCGTGTAACCTACGAAATACTCCGGACCTGCTTCTGCCGCTCCGGGGACGCTCCGTGAAGATTTCACCAAGTACACGCCCCAGGTCACGGGCGTGGCCAAGGGCGTGACCCAATGTCACGGCCACGACCCGCCACAAGCATCCGGAGCACGCTGCCACGTCAATTAAAATTACACGCCCTCGGTCACAGGCGTGACCGAGGGCGTGACATCAGGTCACGGGCGTGACTCGGCCCGCGCTTCTTCCCGCCAGAGTTTCCCGCCAGCAGCCAGATTTCAGGATTACACGCCCCAGGTCACGGGCGTGACCTAGGGCGTGACACGGCCGAAACGCTCGCAATTACTCAAGAAGGCGCCCTCTCCGCTGCCGCTTCGATCACGCCCCTTACACGCCCCAAGTCACGGGCGTGACCAAGGGCGTGTAACACCAAAAAATCAGCTATTTAAAGGGAGCTTTTCCAGATGTTTGGGGACGAATTTTGGGAGTTCTAAGTTATTTTCTTGCACTGCTTTCATTATTCTTAAGCTTGTAATCTTCTTCCTTAGCTTGCACTTTCATTTCAGGTTTGTAATCTCTTGTTTCCTAGTTGTAATTTTCCCTTTCGATTAATAAAATAGCACTTTTACTCTTATTCTGCTCTCAATCTTCATTATGCACCTCTTGTATTTCATCAATTCCTCCATCTCCATGAGTAGCTAAATTTCATTAGTACTCGGCCGAGATGATCCAAGGAAAATATAATCCATAATTCAGTTTAGAAATTCTTTTTCTCTTATTTAGATCGCTTAAGATTTATCCTTGAACTTATATTGATTGAGATTATATTATCGATATTTAATCTCATTCTTGTTTTCGTAGTCAAATAATCGAGAGGTTTTGAGTTCGAATCGATCACTTTAAGGATAAAGAGATTTGAATGCACTCCTCGAGAGAGGACGACATAAATCTCCCGGATTGGAGTTATATCCAATAGAGGGGTTCACTTCGATAAAGCGAGCTTTAGGGGTTTCAATTCTAGAACGAGAGTTCGATTGATCAACCTAAACTCAGTTTGGCGTATCCTCGAGAGAGGTACGCTCATAAATCAGGAACCTCCACGGTCAAGCATTTCTTTTAAAGAGGATTAGAAGTTCTATTACTTTATTTATTTATTTTTCCAAGGTGATTCAAGGTTGAGTACTAACTTTTAATTCATTAATTTAAATAAACTATTTCTCTTTTTTCGCAACCAACCAACCACAAATTCTATTCGATAAAATAATAGAGATTTTCCGAAGTAAGAGTATTCAACCGCCCCGAGTCTAATACGACCTTGTTTTAATAACCTATACTACATTCGATACGGTACACTTGCCGTTATCGTTTGCAAGCATAGTTTTGCCCATCAAGTTTTTGGCGCCGTTGCCGGGGACACGGTTGATATTTTGAAAACCGAAATATCTATTAATTTTATCTTTTTCCTTTTTCTTAATTTTAAGGTGCAATTAAATTCGTGGAAAGGACGCTTTGGGTTTGAATTCCCATCATTGCCTCTAGTACCTTGCAAACCCTTCACCGGGTAGATCTTGGGAAGTCCAGGACTAATTTTAAATCACCTAATAAAAAAAAAATCAATCAAAAAAATTTTAATAAAATAAAATTAACTTTTTTATCTAACAATCTTATTTTTCCCTTTTACTTTTTCCGCTTTCTCTCTTTTCTTTTTGGTTTATGACCCGAGGAAACTCTTCAATTGATTTTGAATTTGGTTTTGATCCAGAAATCGAGCGCACCCTGCGGCGACGTCTCCAATTTAGTGATCTACCAATAATTCGCGAAGAGTCAGTCGGAGAGACTAACGAAGATATAATGTGTTGGGAAAATGATTTCTCTTAACCCCTAGAAATGAGTTAAAGAAAGAGTTTTATGAATGAATAACAAAGACAAAGTAAATATGCGTCGAATGGTATTCGACGCTACGTCGAAATAGAGTCGACGTCTTCTTCAGGATATGTCGAAGTAACTTTAGGAAGATTTCGACGTAGGTCCTGTCGACGCTACTCTGATTTCTAGTCGACGCATACAAAGAAGTCGACGCACCTTTGTCGACGCACATTCCTTATATCCCTCTCGACGTTGGGCTAAGATAAATTCGACGCTTACGTCGAATAGTAATCGACGCACGTCGATTTGTTTGACAGATTTGAATCTGCGCCAGATCTCTTTCCTTCTTTTCTGAAGATCTGATTTATATAGAATGATGTTAATATTTTATAGCCGTTCTGAATCATTCTTTCCTTCTATTTGATTCTTGGCTAAATTGATGAAATCTGTTTTGGATATTATTTGAAATCTAAATTGATATTTTCCATTTATGATTAAATCTGCTATGGAAATATTTCTCTCTACCTAAATCTCTGGCTGCTAATTGATTCCTCTCCTATAGTACTATCTTATTACACAGAGCTATAAAATAAAGAGCAAGTCGGCAGGAAAAAGCAGAAGAGTGATCCACCACACATTTTATGATATAGAGGAAAAGCTCCCAAAAGAAAAGAGAGATATTGAGAAAAAGCTCTGCAGCAACTTTCATCCATTTCTACTTCTGCTTCTGCTCACTGATCACTGCTGCAAAATCTGATTGCTCTCACTAAAAGAGAGAAAGGCTACAAATCTTCTTCTCTCTATAGAAGAAAGATTCAATTCTTAACTTGTGCTTCAAATCTTCTTGCTAGGAAGAAGATTCATTATTGGCTTTATTCCATTCTTTCCTTTTCATTCTTATTCACTATTGTAAAAGAGTTTTTAGAATCTCTCTTCAAAAAATTCAGTGTATTGGTTCTAAGAGTCTCCTTATCAAAAGACTCAGGGTGGTTCTAAGAGTCTCCTTATCAAAAGACTCAGTGCAAGTTAGTGAATTCCTACCAAGGGGGTAGAAGAGTGGACTACCCAAAGTTTGGGGAACCACTATATTTTCTTGTGTTGTGCTGTGGATTTTCTTTCTTACATTTGCTTTATTGTTTTAATTCTTGTTGGTGTGTGTGGGAAGCTCTAATCTGTGATCATACATATATATATATATATTAACTTTGCACAAAATATTTCAAATCTCTATTCACCCCCCCTCTAGAGAAATCTAGTGAGGTTAACTGTGCACTCTCAATTGGTATCAGAGGGAGGTTGATCTAAAAAGGATAACTCCTTGATCAAAAAGATCCTACCCCATATATATATATTCTTTAAAACTATTTTTCACATGGCACAAATCAAAGATTATGCTTCCACCAGACCACCAATTTGCAACCTTGAAAAGTTTGCACTTTGGAAGACAAGAGTTAGAATTTATCTAAACTCTATTGATGATGAATTGTTTAATTCTATTTTGACAGGTCCCCCCAAGCCATTCAGGAAGGACTCAAGTGGAAAAGTGACTGAAACACTTGCTCCAAGAACTGAATGGACAGAGGATGAGAAGAAAGCCCAAGGACATGATGCCAAGGCTATGAACATTCTAGTCTCAACACTCTCAGATGAAATCTTTCAAAAGATTGCTGATTGTGAGTCAGCTAAGGAAGTATGGGAAGCTCTCACCAAAATGGTAGAAGGAAGTGCTGATGAAAAGAAAGACAAGAAGGCCCTATTAATCTCTCAATATGAAAACTTCCAAAAGAAAGAAAGTGAAAGTGTTGCTGACATGTACTCAAGATTCAGCCTCATAATTAATGAATTGAGGTCACTTGAAAAGGACATATCTCTCACTGAGATAAATGATAAATTGCTGACTTGTTTTCCCAGCACTTGGGATTCAAGAATCTGGCCAATTAAAGACTCCAGGAGTCAAGAAGAAATATCAACAGATGTTCTACTGGGTAAACTGAAATCCTATGAACAGCTATTGAAAACCAGAGCTGAGAAAGAAAAGGCATCTCCACTCTCAAAAGAAAAGAGTATTGCATTGAAGGCTACTGAAGGTGAATCATCAACTAGTGATGATGAGCTGATCAGCTTGCTGGCTAAAAAGTTCAAGAAATGGATCAAAACAGAAGAATCCAGAAGAAGAGAATCAAAAACCAGGTATAACAAAAAACCCTCTAAAGAGATTATCTGTTACACATGCAGGAAACCTGGACACATTGCTCCTGATTGTCCTAAGGAGAACAGCAGCAAGAAAGATCTGAAAAGTACAGATCCAAAGAAGAAGAAGAAAGGAAGAGGATTGATTGCTCAATCCTGGAGTGATTCAGAATCTGAAGAAAACACCTCATCAGATATTGATCAAGAAGATGTCAAGCAAGAAGAAACATGTCTGATGGCCACTGAGAAGCTTGAAGATACATCTATGGTAAATATACTAAATAGTATAGATTTCTCCTCCACTAATTTTGCACAAGATTTCAAAGAATTCTGTTTAGATCTAATCAAATCTGAAAAAGGGGTAAAAGAATTAAGGATGGAGTTAAGAAAACTAAAGCAAGTAAACACATACCATAAAAATTATAAACTCAATCTAGAACTCTCAGAGGAAAACCTAAACAAAATCTATTTAGAAAATCTAACACTAAGAAAAGAGCTGGCAAAAGCTAAAGCCTTTGAGGATTCTCTAAATGGAAAAAATCAGAAAAACAAAAATATCTCTGAAAATCTCACTAATAGATCTAATCAATTAAAACTGAAAGCTAATGAAGCATCTAAGTCTAAAGCACCCAGCAAACCTGTCTGGAAACACCCCATTCACTTCACCAGGGAAAATCATCTAGAAGAAGCAAGATCACAAGAAAGTCAAGAAACAACCACTCTTTTCAACAAACCTAATCCCATTATAAATAAAGGAATCTTAGGAAAGAATCCTAACAAGAATTTTGAATCTACGTCGAATTCGTATCGACGCAATCAATCTGCGTCGAATCGTTATCAACGTACGTCGATGTTTAATCGACGCTTATGCCAAAAGGCGTCGACTTCCTCTCCACGCACGTCGAATTCATATCGACGCAATCAATCTGACAAAAATGTCTCTCTGTTCAAAAAGTCTCCCTCTCTTTCCTTACACTATGAACACTATTTCTGTGACATCACCAAAACAGATTGGTATGATAGACCAATGCCCCAAAAGGAGGAAGGATATTCTGAAAAACCTACTTATTCCTTCATTAGTTCTGATTATAAGAAGGGACCCCAGCTGAGCAGGGTTCAAACTAATGTTTAAAATTTTTATGTGCAGATGTACCACATCTCCCGGCTTGTGTGGTACTTGGACAGTGGATGCTCCATGCACATGACAGGATGCAAAAACCTGCTAAACAACTTTGAGGACAGACTTGGACCATCAGTAACCTTTGGAGACTCTAGCTGTGGCCAAACCAAGGGATTTGGAGACTTCATTGAAGGGAAGGTCACCTTCAAGAATGTGGCAGTAGTCAAAGGACTAAAACATAATCTGATAAGTATAAGTCAGATATGTGATAATGGTAAGTATGAGGTAAAATTCACCATACTACTCTGCCATATTATTGATATCAAGACTGGTGCCACAGTACTTAAAGGAATTAGAAAAGGTAAAGTATATGTAGTAGACTTCAGTTCCTCTCCCACAGAAATATGTTTATTCAATAATATTATTGATAAAAGTGAATTATGGCATAGGAGACTAGGTCATCTAAACTACAAAACAATTAGTAAACTAGCAAAAAATAACCTAGTGAGAGGCCTACCAAAGGGTAGATACTCTAAGGATTCTCCATGCAGACCTTGCCAACTAGGAAAACAAACCAAATCATCCTTCAAACCAATTGGTAAGGATGACTCTCCAAGGATCCTTCACTTGCTCCACATGGACCTCTTTGGTCCCATATCTACTCAAAGCTTGGGAGGAAAATCCTATACCCTAGTTATTGTAGATGACTACTCTAGATATAGTTGGGTATTCTTTCTAAAGGCCAAGTCTGAAACCCATCAGACTCTCTCAAAATTCATAAAACAAATTCAATCTGAATTCAACAGTCAGGTATCCATAATAAGAAGTGACCATGGAACTGAATTTGAAAATCAGGCTATGAGTAGTTTCTGTAATGAAATAGGAATCAAACAAAATTTCTCAGCACCTAGAACTCCTCAACAAAATGGAGTTGCTGAGAGGAAGAATAGAACTTTAATAGAATCAGGAAGGACCTTGCTTGCAGAATCAGGATTAACAAAAACCTTTTGGGCTGAAGCAGTCAATACTGCAAATTATGTTCTAAATAGAAGCCTCATTCATAAAACTAAGTTAAAAACTCCTTATGAACTCCTGAAGGGAAAAACACCTATTGTCAAATACTTTAAAATTTTTGGGTGTGCTTGCTTTATTCTAAATAATGGAAAAGATCATCTTGCAAAGTTTGACAAAAAGTCTGATGATGGAATATTTGTGGGATATTCATCATCCAGTAAAGCTTATAGGTGCTATAACAGGAGAACTCTGAAAATTGAAGAATCTATGCACATTGTGTTTGATGAAACTAACATGTTGATTAAGGGGGAGGATACTCCCACCAACTCTTTTTCACAGGAAAGCAAAAGCATAGAAATCCAGCATGAGCAACTAGCTCTAGAGAACAAAGAAAATGAAAGAGAATACCAGCTAAAGGAACCAAGTGAGGAATCTGAACAAGAACATGAAGAAAGTTCAGAGAGAAGCTTTCAAAACCAATCTCCACAAGAAAACTTGGTCCAGGAAGAACAGTTTGATAATGATCACATTGAGAATGAAGAAGAAGAACAACTAGCAGATCCCAGGAGAACAGGGATCAATTTGAGAGATCACCCAAAATCTCAAGTAATTGGAAACCTCAATACTGGAGTAAAAACAAGGCATCAAGTTTCAAATGGAGTAATGCTTCAATGCTTCTTATCACAAGTTGAACCAAAGAAGTTTGAAGAAGCAAACTGTGATCCTCATTGGATTTTGGCCATGCAAGAAGAGCTAGGCCAATTTGAGAGAAATAAAGTATGGAAGTTAGTAGAAAGACCCAGTAACTACCCAGTGATTGGCACAAAATGGGTATATAGAAACAAGCTAGATTCCACTGGAATAATTGTCAGGAACAAGGCAAGACTTGTGGCACAAGGATACAGACAAGAAGAAGGAATAGACTACAATCAAACCTTTGCTCCAGTAGCCAGATTGGAAGCAATTAGGCTCTTCCTTGCCTATGCAGCTTTTATGAAGATGAAGGTATATCAGATGGATGTCAAGAGTGCTTTTCTGAATGGTGACCTTCAAGAAAAGGTATATGTAGAGCAGCCACCAGGTTTTGTCAATCCTTCTTCTCCTACTTTTGTTTATAAGCTTAACAAAGCACTATATGGTCTTAAGCAAGCTCCCAGAGCTTGGTATGACACTCTCTCTAACTTTCTTTTAGAAAACTCTTTTGAAAGAGGAAAAGTAGACAAAACACTCTTCACTAGAACTCATAAAAACCAACTCCTTCTTGTTCAAATATATGTAGATGACATCATATTTAGCTCCACTCATCCTAAACTTTGTAAAAGATTTGCTGATCTAATGCAATCAAAATTTGAAATGAGTAGCATGGGTGAACTCTCCTACTTTCTAGGACTTCAAGTGAAACAAAGTAGTGAAGGAATCTTTATCTCACAATCAAAATATACTAAAGAACTAATCAAAAAATTTAGTATGGAGTCAGCCTCCACCATGAAAACACCCATGGCAACCAATGCCATTATAGAAAAAGATGATAAAGGAAAATCTGTGGATCAAAAGACTTATAGGGCAATCATAGGATCCCTTCTATATCTAACAGCCAGTAGACCTGATATAATGTTTGCCACTTGTATATGTGCTAGATTCCAAGTTGATCCAAAAGAATCCCATCTCACCTCTGTTAAAAGGATTCTTAGATACCTTAAGGGAACTCCTGAACTAGGGCTATGGTATTCAGCAGAAACCAACTTTGAGCTAACAGGTTTCTCAGATGCAGACTATGCAGGCTGTAGGGTTGATAGAAAAAGCACCTCTGGCACTTGCCAATTCCTAGGTGACAGGTTAATCTCATGGTTTAGTAAGAAACAAACCTCAGTCTCCACCTCAACAGCTGAAGCTGAATATATAGCTGCTGGGAGCTGTTGTTCACAGATCCTGTGGATGCAAAATCAGCTCCTTGATTACAAACTAGAAGTCAATAACTCTAAAATTTACTGTGATAGCTCCAGTGCTATATCCATAGCATCTAACCCAGTTCTTCATAGCAGAACCAAACATATAGAAATTAGACATCACTTTCTTAGAGACAATGTAGAAAAAGGTAAGATAACCTTAGAATATATACCTACAGACAGTCAAAGAGCAGATATCTTTACAAAACCTTTGGATGAAACCAAGCATAATTTCTTCCTCAACACCCTAGGAATGCTTGATGGAAGTCTGTAAAGCATGATTGCTGAGAAAATCTAAACAAATCAGAGCTTCTAAGAAAAACTTACTGGAGATGCGTCGAATCAAAGTCGACGCACCGTCGAGTTGATCTCGACGCTAATACTGACCTCCTTCAGTTACTGATACGTCGACTATCCATCGACGTACCGTCGAATTTTCATCGACGCATATCTCAACAAAGCTTGAAGATATCAAATCCATATCTATGCTTACGCTGACATCTAAATCGACGCAACATCGATTTCAGGTTACATTTAGAATCAAATCCCTACTTCCTTTTTCTGCCTATTGAATTCCTCGATTTATGTTTCCTTTCTCGACGCTTCATCTACTTTAAATAGCACCTCGTATTTCATAACGAATACATCTCTGAACCCGCCAAAAACTTCTTCGTCTACCTCTCTCTACAATGGCACCTACTCCTGTTCAAGCCGACCACGTCCAAGCAATACATGCTGCTCTGAAAAATCTCCTTAAAGACTTTCAGACTCGTCTACAAAGCTTCTCTGATGAATGTGCCAATATGATCGCCCACTGTGAAGCAAAGCTGGCCACTCTATCTGCATCTCTTCCTGAGCTGCATATCCTTCTTCGAGAAGTTTCTCTGTCGCCACAAAGGTTTACATCCTTCATACAGGATATAAACCAGGGGGAGAGTTGCTCCAGAAACCCCTCTCACCAGGTTCCAGTCTTCTCAAATCATTCTGACTACACCTTTAACAAACACTTTGGTGAATCTTCCTCTTACAACACTGAAGGGGAGCATGCTGTGGATTCAGCATTCAGAATTGATATTCCTAGTATCCAGGGGGAGATTCCTGTAGAGAATCTGCCAGTAATCCAGGGGGAGGAAGAAGCAGCCATCTCTGATGATTGGAATGGGCAAATATGGATTGACACACCCTTATGCGAGGAAGAACTTCAGCATCATTCTCCTGGTTTCTCGGCCAGTTATATCAAGCTTAAGACTCCTTTGCTTGAGGATATCCCTACAAAAGAGTCTGGAGGAGACATTCATTCATCTACAGAAATCAACCTACCAAATATTTCTCTGCCCTCTATTACAGATCATCTAAGAACTCTTCTTGAAATAACTCCTTCTCCACCTAAAAAGAAATCTCCTCCTCTTCCTCCCTTACCTTCTTCTCTACCTCCTTTGCTACCTCTACCTCCTCAAGTAGTAAGACTCTCTAAACAAATAACTCCTAGGCAGAGTGCAGGAGGTCAGATAAAAAGAAAAAGGGAAGTCACTCCTCACTGGCAAAATTTCTCTAAAGAAGAAAGGAAGGAGTATGCAAAAGAAAAGAAATATAGAAAGGCTATTGAAGAAATAAAAAGATTTGAGAAGGTACCCATTCCTTCTAATCCTATAAAGGACTATCATGATCCTGACATGGAAAAGAGACATGAAGAGATAAGAGAAAGAGAAGCATATGAATATGAAGCAGCTAGGAAAGAAGTGGAAGATAAAAGGAGGGCTTGGATGGAAAAGATCAACAAAGGAATGACTAAGGAACAAATCCTTGCTGAATCTTCTATCAAAATTCCAAATAAACTGTTTGATGTTGAAGCCTATCGAAAGAAGAATCCTCAAGCAGGGATTACTCTGAATAAAGGTCAAATGAACAAGAAAGGTATAGGATGTACAGAAGATACATACATACCCTACAAAAAGCCATCAAAACCTCCAAGGCTAGACAAATGGCTCAACTCTCCATGGAAAGGAAAAGGAAAAATGCATGAAGTCCCTGAGAAACAAGAACCTGAAAAGAAGAAACCCTATAGGCCAAAGGTTGACAACAAAGGACCTCCTGAGCCCAAACCTGCTCAAAAAGAATCTCACAATATTACTATTGAAATGATTGATGAAAAGGCAGCAATCATTATCAGCAAAGGCTACTCCTTAAATGACACCATCCCTGAGGGTGATAAGCTCTTGGCAAAATTGCATACCATCATCAGGAATGTCCAAGAAAGACCTGATAGAGCCAGGGGATACATTTTTGATGCTATTAATGATTTGTCTAGGAAACTTTATTCTGCCTTTGTCAACTTCATGTACAAAAAGAAGTTTCTAGTTTAAGACAAATACTTGTCATAAGCTCTCTTTATTAACCTTCTTTTCCAATCAATATATTTCTCATTTATGCAAATTATTGTGGTATGAGTTGATTTTATGCTAAGACAATTTCTCCTTAAAAAGGGTTAAGACAAATAGGGGGAGATTGTTGGGAAAATGATTTCTCTTAACCCCTAGAAATGAGTTAAAGAAAGAGTTTTATGAATGAATAACAAAGACAAAGTAAATATGCGTCGAATGGTATTCGACGCTACGTCGAAATAGAGTCGACGTCTTCTTCAGGATATGTCGAAGTAACTTTAGGAAGATTTCGACGTAGGTCCTGTCGACGCTACTCTGATTTCTAGTCGACGCATACAAAGAAGTCGACGCACCTTTGTCGACGCACATTCCTTATATCCCTCTCGACGTTGGGCTAAGATAAATTCGACGCTTACGTCGAATAGTAATCGACGCACGTCGATTTGTTTGACAGATTTGAATCTGCGCCAGATCTCTTTCCTTCTTTTCTGAAGATCTGATTTATATAGAATGATGTTAATATTTTATAGCCGTTCTGAATCATTCTTTCCTTCTATTTGATTCTTGGCTAAATTGATGAAATCTGTTTTGGATATTATTTGAAATCTAAATTGATATTTTCCATTTATGATTAAATCTGCTATGGAAATATTTCTCTCTACCTAAATCTCTGGCTGCTAATTGATTCCTCTCCTATAGTACTATCTTATTACACAGAGCTATAAAATAAAGAGCAAGTCGGCAGGAAAAAGCAGAAGAGTGATCCACCACACATTTTATGATATAGAGGAAAAGCTCCCAAAAGAAAAGAGAGATATTGAGAAAAAGCTCTGCAGCAACTTTCATCCATTTCTACTTCTGCTTCTGCTCACTGATCACTGCTGCAAAATCTGATTGCTCTCACTAAAAGAGAGAAAGGCTACAAATCTTCTTCTCTCTATAGAAGAAAGATTCAATTCTTAACTTGTGCTTCAAATCTTCTTGCTAGGAAGAAGATTCATTATTGGCTTTATTCCATTCTTTCCTTTTCATTCTTATTCACTATTGTAAAAGAGTTTTTAGAATCTCTCTTCAAAAAATTCAGTGTATTGGTTCTAAGAGTCTCCTTATCAAAAGACTCAGGGTGGTTCTAAGAGTCTCCTTATCAAAAGACTCAGTGCAAGTTAGTGAATTCCTACCAAGGGGGTAGAAGAGTGGACTACCCAAAGTTTGGGGAACCACTATATTTTCTTGTGTTGTGCTGTGGATTTTCTTTCTTACATTTGCTTTATTGTTTTAATTCTTGTTGGTGTGTGTGGGAAGCTCTAATCTGTGATCATACATATATATATATATTAACTTTGCACAAAATATTTCAAATCTCTATTCACCCCCCCTCTAGAGAAATCTAGTGAGGTTAACTGTGCACTCTCATAATGGGTGACCCCGACCATAATGAGGCTCCGCTACGGACTATGTCCTATTATGCTAGGCCAAATTGGGAGGGAACACAATCAAGTATTATTCGCCCAGCAGTGGCAAATAATAATTTTGAAATCAAAACGAGTATCATTCAAATGGTACAACAAACCGTCATCTTTGACGGGTTACCAGATGAAGATCCAAATTTACATTTATTGAATTTTTTGGAAATTTGCGATACGTTTAAAATTAATGGCGTCACCGATGACGCCATTCGCTTGCGTTTATTTCCATTTTCTTTGCGGACTAAGGCCAAGCAATGGTTGGGATCTCTTCCTAGAGGTTCCATCACTACATGGGCCGAGATGACGGAGAAATTTTTGACTAAATATTTTCCTCCGGCGAAGTCCGCTAAATTACGTACGGACATTCTCTCGTTTACGCAAATAGACTCGGAGTCTCTCTATGACACATGGGAGCGCTTCAAGGAATTATTGCGGAGATGTCCTCACCACGCCCTTCCCTTATGGAAACAAGTTCAAATATTCTACAATGGTTTGAATCTCCAAACGAGGCAGATGATTGACGCAGTAGCTGGGGGAACTCTAAATAATAAAGCCCCAGATGCCGCTCAAGAGCTTTTTGAGGAGATGGCCATGAATGCTTATCAGTGGAATGCGCCACGGTCGCGTCCTAACAAACCGACCGGACTCTTTGAAGTCGAGGCCACACCGAATTTAGCACATCAAGTAGAATGGCTTACTAAGCAATTGGCGGAGATGTCTGCTTCCTCCGCCATTAACGGGGCTAATAATAATAACAATTATAATAATAATTATAATCAAGAATAAGTAGACTATATGGGAAACTCTTATCGTCCTCCTTATAACCCAAATAATATTCCTAATAGTTATAATCCGGGTTTAAGGAACCACCCAAATTTTTCATGGAGCAACCCCAATAATGCTCAACGCCCCCCACTAGTGAATCCTCCCGGATTCGCTCAACCACAACCACCAAAGTCCCCTTCGCTTGAAGAGGTCTTCACCAAATACGTTGCCACTACTGACTCCAATATCCGGAACCTTTCCGGATCTATCAAAAGTCTAGAAAATCAAATTGGACAGCTCGCCAAGATGTTCTCCGAACGCCAGCAGGGAGCTCTACCGGGCAATACTGAGCCCAACCCTCGGGAGAGCGCCAACGCAGTTACCCTCCGTAGCGGAAAGGAGGTAACTTCTTCAAAATTGGTCGAGCCAGAGGTAAACGTTTCAACTTCATCTCCGCAAGTTATTTCTTCTCCTACTCTACCTTCTTCTGCTTTAGCTCCGCGTATTCTTAAAAATCCTTCTATTCCTTATCCTTCGCAATTTAAAAATGAACGCAATGAGGAGCAATATAGAAAATTTACTGAAATTTTTAAACAAGTTCAAATAAACGTGCCATTTTTCGAAGCAATCGCCCAAATGCCCAAATACGCAAAGTATCTAAAAGATCTACTTTCCAATAAAAATAAACTTGAAAATTTTTCGCGTATATCTTTAAATGCTGAATGCTCCGCAATTTTATTAAATAAATTACCGCAAAAACTAAACGATCCGGGACGGTTTTCCATCCCGTGCTTGTTTGGTAATTTCTTAATAAAACACGCCTTGGCAGACTTGGGCGCTAGTATAAATTTGATGCCATTTTCATTATTTAAAAAGCTTGGTTTGGGCACCCCAAGCCCAACCAATATTAGCATCCAACTAGCGGACAGATCTATTAAATACCCGATAGGGGTGATTGAGGACGTGCTTGTCAAGGTTGACAAATTTATCTTCCCGGTAGATTTTGTCATCCTAGACATTGAGGAAGACGCCGAAGTCCCAATTATACTCGGACGTCCTTTTCTCGCCACCTCTCGGGCAATCATTGATGTTAGTAATGGCAAACTTCTCCTACGAGTTGGGGATGAAAAAGTAACTTTTAGCATTAACAACTCTATGAGAAATTCGTTGTCTAATGACGACTCTTGCTTCACGTTAGAATCAAATTTTGAAGAAGAAATAACGTCAATTTCTGAATTAATTTCACCCTTATTTGAAAATCCGGAAATTGAAAATACATTTTGTCTAAAAGAAATAACTCGGCCGCTCAAATTTGAAGAAGTAAAATTAAATATTTCTAAAATAAAAACATCTTACGAGGAGCCACCGAGTTTGGAATTGAAACAACTGCCGGAACATTTAAGATATGTTTTTTTAGAAAAAGATTCAAAATTGCCTGTGATTATATCTTCCGCGCTTAACGATTCGGAAATTTCCGAATTAATAAAAATATTAAATAATCACCGCCATGCAATTGCATGGAAAATTTCTGATATCAAGGGGATTAACCCCTCTTTTTGCACGCACAAAATTAATTTAGAAAATAATTCTCGCAGTACTATTCAGCCTCAACGACGGCTTAATCCAAATATGAAGGACGTCGTTAAGGCTGAAATAATAAAATTATTAGATGCGGGAATTATTTACCCAATCTCTGATAGCACTTGGGTTAGCCCAGTGCAAGTCGTGCCCAAAAAGGGTGGAATAACGGTAATCACAAATGAAAATAATGAGTTGATCCCGACCCGTACTGTTACGGGTTGGCGAGTATGCATCGATTATAGAAAATTAAATGATGCTACCCGCAAAGATCACTTTCCGTTACCCTTTATTGACCAAATTTTAGAACGCTTATCCGGTCACTCACACTACTGTTTTCTCGATGGTCTTTCGGGATATTTTCAAATCCCAATTGCGCCCGAAGACCAAGAGAAAACCACATTCACCTATCCGTTCGGCACTTTCGCATATCGAAGAATGCCGTTTGGTCTTTGCAACGCGCCGGCTACATTTCAACGATGTATGCTGGCAATTTTTAATGAACTTGTAGAAGACGTCATGGAAATTTTCATGGACGATTTTTCTGTTTTTGGCGATTCATTTAAAAATTGTTTAAATAATCTTGATCGTGTTCTTCAACGCTGCGAAGACACGAATTTGGCACTCAACTGGGAGAAGTGCCACTTTATAGTCCAAGAGGGATTAGTCCTTGGGCATAAAATTTCTAATAAGGGGATCGAGGTCGATAGGGCCAAGATCGAGATCATAGAAAAACTTCCCCCTCCTACCAATATAAAATCTATTAGAAGTTTTCTAGGACATGCGGGTTTTTATAGACGGTTTATAAAAGATTTCTCAAAAATTTCGAAACTGCTAACTCATCTTTTGGAAAAAGAATCCGCGTTTAATTTTGATGACGAGTGTTTAAAAGCGTTTAACAAAATAAAAAATGAACTAATAAATTCCCCTATTTTAATCGCGCCAAACTGGTCTCTTCCGTTTGAAATCATGTGCGATGCGAGCGATTTTGCTGTAGGCGCAGTTTTAGGCCAACGGGTGAATAAACATTTTCACCCAATCTATTACGCAAGCAAAACGCTAACATCCGCACAAGCAAATTATACAACAACGGAAAAAGAATTTTTGGCAATAATTTTTGCGTTTGACAAATTTCGATCATATTTAACGCTTTCAAAAGTTATTGTTTTTACAGATCACTCCGCTCTCTGGTATTTACTACAAAAAGGAGATGCAAAGCCTCGACTGCTAAGGTGGATCCTCCTACTACAAGAATTCGATTTGGAGATCCAAGACAAAAGGGGAGCGGAGAATGTTGCGGCCGACCACCTCTCACGGTTGGAGAATCCAGCTGCAGGAGCACTAGTGGAATCCGCAATTGACGACAAATTCCCTGAAGAGCGCCTCCTTGCTATCGAAAAGGTAACGATTTCTTCTACCCCTTGGTACGCGGATTTGGCCAACTATTTAGTGGCCCGGGTCCTACCAAAAGATTTTTCAAGTCAACAAAAGAAGAAATTCTTTTCAGATTTGAAAAATTATTTTTGGGAGGACCCCTTTTTATTTCGTGTCTGCGCGGACCAAGTGGTAAGAATGTGTATTTCGGGCGAGGAAGGCGCCCAAATTCTGCGGCACTGCCACGAAGGGCCAACCGGTGGCCATTATCAAGCGAACCGGACCGCAAGAAAGGCGCTAGAGTCGGGCTTCTATTGGCCCACCTTATTCAAAGATGCTCACAATTTCGTGAGTAATTGTGATCGGTGCCAACGGTCAGGTAACATTTCTAACCGGGACGAAATGCCCCAAAATATTTTTTTAGAATGCGAAATTTTTGATCTTTGGGGAATAGATTTCATAGGTCCTTTACCCTCCTCTTTTAATAATAAATATATCCTTGTTGCGGTCGATTACGTGTCAAGGTGGGCGGAAGCACAAGCTTTTCCCACTAACGACGCGAGAGTCGTCGTTAAATTTTAAAAAAAATTATTTTCACGATTTGGCACACCCCGAGCACTAATTAGTGATCGGGGCACACATTTTTGTAACAACCAACTTGCTAAAATTTTAGCAAAGTATGGAGTTACCCACAAGCTATCTACCGCCTACCACCCACAAGCAAATGGCCAAGTGGAGGTGGTGAACCGTGAACTTAAAAGAATTTTAGAAAAAACTGTGTCCGTTAATAGGAAGGATTGGTCGCTAAAATTAGACGACGCTCTATGGGCATATCGGACAGCGTACAAAACCGCCATCGGATGTACACCGTACCGATTAGTCTATGGAAAAGCTTGTCATCTACCGGTGGAATTAGAACATTGCGCCTTTTGGGCGCTAAAATTTTTAAATTTGGATTTAAACTTAGCCTCCGAGCACAGAAAACTACAATTAAATGAATTAGACGAGTGGCGCGCAAACGCTTACGAAAATAATAAGATTTATAAGGAGCGCACAAAATTTTATCATGATAAAAAAATCAAAAATCCAAAAACTTTTTCACCAGGAGACTTAGTCCTATTATTTAATTCAAGACTTAGGCTTTTTCCGGGTAAATTAAAATCACGATGGTCCGGTCCCTTCATAGTTAAAGAAGTTTGGCCATACGGAACGGTGCTAATAGAGCACCCGGAAAAAGGCTCTTTCAAAGTCAACGGACAACGCTTAAAATTATATCACCCGGGCGACCCAGCGCCCGGAAACATCGAAACCATTCACTTCCAAAATCTTTAAAATTACCACTTAGTCAAGCTACGCGACGGTAAACAAAGCGCTCCTGGGAGGCAACCCAATGTTAACCTCTTTATTTTGTCTTTCTTTTCTTGTTTGCTTTTTTTTTTCTAATTTAACTCTGCAGGTGTTCGACCGGCAACCCCGACTATCATTCAGGGAAGCCCTCTTTACACTTTAGTAATTTCTCTTGATTTTTCTTGACATTTTTTTGTTTTATCTTTCATACTTAGTTTTAAACATTGGGGACAATGTTTAATTTTAAGTATGGGGGTGTAGCATAGCTTTCTTTGTAGTTTTTCTTGAAAAATAAAAAAAATATAATAATAAAAAAAATGCAATTAAATTTCTTGGAAAGGACGCTTTGGGCTTGAATTCCCATCATAGCCTCTAGTACCTTGCAAACCCTTCACCGGGCAGATCTTGGGAAGTCCAAGAACAAAAAAAAAAATCTATTAGAAAATGTTCTTTTTATTCATCAAAACTCCCACTTGCTAAATTATAAGTTCCAAGTAGACTGTTTTTCATATGGACTAAAATAATTTTGTGCTAGAATAGTTTTTGAAACTTTAGAGTAAAATTGTTGACTCATGTAATGCTCCTAGTCATATGCTTGTCTTTGAGTAGTTTTGGTGTAAAATTAAATTCTTGGCATAGATCTAGAATTATGTTTTATTAACTTGCGTAGTAATAATTTATTTTACTTTTAAATTCGAATCCGGTCTTATCCAAAAGTAGTTTAGGTGAGTGTGTAGAAGATTGTTAGAAAGCTATTACTCGAATTGAACAAAAGGGTATCCTTTCTCGATGTCTAGAACTTGCCCCAAGCTATTTTCGAAACATGTGCGCTTTAGACAAATTAACTTTACAGAAATGATTTAGGCCTTTCTTTGGATAGTTTGAGCCTTTGCACCCAACCTAGATTTACCACCATTGTTCACACAAATTTGAGCCTTACACCTTTATTTGATCCACCCTCATCATTTCGGCACCAAAGCTAAAAAGCCCTAAACCCAAATGAAAACTTTGAAATTTTGAGCTAAATTGAAAAAAAATATTTGGGTACGATTCTATGAAAAAAAAATTATGAGTATCAATTCAAAAAAAAAAAAGTGTTTAGATCTCAAAAAGCAATAATCTCATAATGATATGCGGCCCAGGTATGTACATGCATACTTGGAATGATCCCAATTATGAAGATTCATGATTTAAATAAAAGTGTATGAGAGTGTTTTTCCCTTTGAAAAAAAAAACGAGTTTGAGGGTAAAGCTTCATTATTTTGTGGTGGCAATTATTTTCTTTTAGCTCAAAAATTTTGTTTAAGTGGAATGCGCCTTCATATTTATCATTGTTACCTCACCCTTAAACTCAAGCCTTAAAATGCACCCTATTTAAGTCCTAAAGATCCATAGAGTCGATTTAGTTCGAAGTGTAGTGGAGAAAGTGCAAACGGGCAAGCCTATGACCGTCGACATTGATGGATTTCTTTGGAGGCCACCCCGAACGTCTACATCTAGTAATTTAAATCTCAGCAATCACGCTATTTTCTCCCTTCACATAACTTTTTGATTGACCGTCGACTCATTTTTAAAGTAATGATAAATAATTATAACGCATTTTTTTTAAGTATTTCATAAATTAGCATTTATGCCAAGAACATCTTTTTACTAAAATATCTACACATGCCAGCATATTACTTTGCATTTTACTCTCTAGTCTTCATAATTCTATCTTGCATTAATTTTTCTCACCCTTGTGAAAAATGGACTGCTCGGGACGAGCAATGAACAAGTATGGGGGTATTTGATGAGTAATTTATTTACTCATCTTTTAGTTTAGGTTTATTATGTTTTCTATATAAAATTATGTTATTTTTAGGAATTATTTCATATAAATCCTTCCATTGTTATTTCATAAGCTAACTTAAGGTTATTTTGTGTTTACAGGTTTTCTGGGCTGTTTCGAGCAAAAAGTTAAAATTACACGCCCCAGGTCACGGGCGTGACCATGGGCGTGTAACCTACGAAATACTCCGGACCTGCTTCTGCCGCTCCGGGGACGTTCCGTGAAGATTTCACCAAGTACACGCCCCAGGTCACGGGCGTGGCCAAGGGCGTGACCCAATGTCACGGCCACGACCCGCCACAAGCATCCGGAGCACGCTGCCACGTCAATTAAAATTACACGCCCTCGGTCACAGGCGTGACCGAGGGCGTGACATCAGGTCACGGGCGTGACTCGGCCCGCGCTTCTTCCCGCCAGAGTTTCCCGCCAGCAGCCAGATTTCAGGATTACACGCCCCAGGTCACGGGCGTGACCTAGGGCGTGACACGGCCGAAACGCTCGCAATTACTCAAGAAGGCGCCCTCTCCGCTGCTGCTTCGATCACGCCCCTTACACGCCCCAGGTCACGGGCGTGACCAAGGCCGTGTAACACCAAAAATTCAGCTATTTAAAGGGAGCTTTTCTAGATGTTTGGGGACGAATTTTGGGAGTTCTAAGTTATTTTCTTGCACTGCTTTCATTATTCTTAAGCTTGTAATCTTCTTCCTTAGCTTGCACTTTCATTTCAGGTTTGTAATCTCTTGTTTCCTAGTTGTAATTTTCCCTTTCGATTAATAAAATAGCACTTTTACTCTTATTCTGCTCTCAATCTTCATTATGCACCTCTTGTATTTCATCAATTCCTCCATCTCCATGAGTAGCTAAATTTCATTAGTACTCGGCCGAGATGATCCAAGGAAAATATAATCCATAATTCAGTTTAGAAATTCTTTTTCTCTTATTTAGATCGCTTAAGATTTATCCTTGAACTTATATTGATTGAGATTATATTATCGATATTTAATCTCATTCTTGTTTTCGTAGTCAAATAATCGAGAGGTTTTGAGTTCGAATCGATCACTTTAAGGATAAAGAGATTTGAATGCACTCCTCGAGAGAGGACGACATAAATCTCCCGGATTGGAGTTATATCCAATAGAGGGGTTCACTTCGATAAAGCGAGCTTTAGGGGTTTCAATTCTAGAACGAGAGTTCGATTGATCAACCTAAACTCAGTTTGGCGTATCCTCGAGAGAGGTACGTTCATAAATCAGGAACCTCCACGGTCAAGCATTTCTTTTAAAGAGGATTAGAAGTTCTATTTCTTTATTTATTTATTTTTCCAAGGTGATTCAAGGTTGAGTACTAACTTTTAATTCATTAATTTAAATAAACTATTTCTCTTTTTTCGCAACCAACCAACCACAAATTCTATTCGATAAAATAATAGAGATTTTCCGAAGTAAGAGTATTCAACCTCCCCGAGTCTAATACGACCTTGTTTTAATAACCTATACTACATTCGATACGGTACACTTGCCGTTATCGTTTGCAAGCATAGTTTTGCCCATCAAGTTTTTGGCGCCGTTGCCGGGGACACGGTTGATATTTTGAAAACCGAAATATCTATTAATTTTATCTTTTTCCTTTTTCTTAATTTTAAGGTGCAATTAAATTCCTGGAAAGGACGCTTTGGGTTTGAATTCCCATCATAGCCTCTAGTACCTTGCAAACCCTTCACCGGGTAGATCTTGGGAAGTCCAGGACTAATTTTAAATCACCTAATAAAAAAAAAATCAATCAAAAAAATTTTAATAAAATATAAATTAACTTTTTTATCTAACAATCTTATTTTTCCCTTTTACTTTTTCCGCTTTCTCTCTTTTCTTTTTGGTTTATGACCCGAGGAAACTCTTCAATTGATTTTGAATTTGGTTTTGATCCGGAAATCGAGCGCACCCTGCGGCGACGTCTCCGATTTAGTGATCTACCAATAATTCGCGAAGAGTCAGTCGGAGAGACTAACGAAGATATAATGGGTGACCCCGACCATAATGAGGCTCCGCTACGGACTATGTCCTATTATGCTAGGCCAAATTGGGAGGGAACACAATCAAGTATTATTCGCCCAGCAGTGGCAAATAATAATTTTGAAATCAAAACGAGTATCATTCAAATGGTACAACAAACCGTCATCTTTGACGGGTTACCAGATGAAGATCCAAATTTACATTTATTGAATTTTTTGGAAATTTGCGATACGTTTAAAATTAATGGCGTCACCGATGACGCCATTCGCTTGCGTTTATTTCCATTTTCTTTGCGGACTAAGGCCAAGCAATGGTTGGGATCTCTTCCTAGAGGTTCCATCACTACATGGGCCGAGATGACGGAGAAATTTTTGACTAAATATTTTCCTCCGGCGAAGTCCGCTAAATTACGTACGGACATTCTCTCGTTTACGCAAATAGACTCGGAGTCTCTCTATGACACATGGGAGCGCTTCAAGGAATTATTGCGGAGATGTCCTCACCACGCCCTTCCCTTATGGCAACAAGTTCAAATATTCTACAATGGTTTGAATCTCCAAATGAGGCAGATGATTGACGCAGCAGCTGGGGGAACTCTAAATAATAAAGCCCCAGATGCCGCTCAAGAGCTTTTTGAGGAGATGGCCATGAATGCTTATCAGTGGAATGCGCCACGGTCGCGTCCTAACAAACCGACCGGACTCTTTGAAGTCGAGGCCACACCGAATTTAGCACATCAAGTAGAATGACTTACTAAGCAATTGGCGGAGATGTCTGCTTCCTCCGCCATTAACGGGGCTAATAATAATAACAATTATAATAATAATTATAATCAAGAACAAGTAGACTATATGGGAAACTCTTATCGTCCTCCTTATAACCCAAATAATATTCCTAATAGTTATAATCCGGGTTTAAGGAACCACCCAAATTTTTCATGGAGCAACCCCAATAATGCTCAACGCCCCCCACTAGTGAATCCTCCCAGATTCGCTCAACCACAACCACCAAAGTCCCCTTCGCTTGAAGAGGTTTTCACCAAATACGTTGCCACTACTGACTCCAATATCCGGAACCTTTCCGGATCTATCAAAAGTCTAGAAAATCAAATTGGACAGCTCGCCAAGATGTTCTCCGAACGCCAGCAGGGAGCTCTACCGGGCAATACTGAGCCCAACCCTCGGGAGAGCGCCAACGCAGTTACCCTCCGTAGCGAAAAGCAGGTAACTTCTTCAAAATTGGTCGAGCCAGAGGTAAACGTTTCAACTTCATCTCCGCAAGTTATTTCTTCTCCTACTCTACCTTCTTCTGCTTTAGCTCCGCGTATTCTTAAAAATCCTTCTATTCCTTATCCTTCGCAATTTAAAAATGAACGCAATGAGGAGCAATATAGAAAATTTACTGAAATTTTTAAACAAGTTCAAATAAACGTGCCATTTTTCGAAGCAATCGCCCAAATGCCCAAATACGCAAAGTATCTAAAAGATCTACTTTCCAATAAAAATAAACTTGAAAATTTTTCGCGTATATCTTTAAATGCTGAATGCTCCGCAATTTTATTAAATAAATTACCGCAAAAACTAAACGATCCGGGACGGTTTTCCATCCCGTGCTTGTTTGGTAATTTCTTAATAAAACACGCCTTGGCAGACTTGGGCGCTAGTATAAATTTGATGCCATTTTCATTATTTAAAAAGCTTGGTTTGGGCACCCCAAGCCCAACCAATATTAGCATCCAACTAGCGGACAGATCTATTAAATACCCGATAGGGGTGATTGAGGACGTGCTTGTCAAGGTTGACAAATTTATCTTCCCGGTAGATTTTGTCATCCTAGACATTGAGGAAGACGCCGAAGTCCCAATTATACTCGGACGTCCTTTTCTCGCCACCTCTCGGGCAATCATTGATGTTAGTAATGGCAAACTTCTCCTACGAGTTGGGGATGAAAAAGTAACTTTTAGCAATAACAACTCTATGAGAAATTCGTTGTCTAATGACGACTCTTGCTTCACGTTAGAATCAAATTTTGAAGAAGAAATAACGTCAATTTCTGAATTAATTTCACCCTTATTTGAAAATCCGGAAATTGAAAATTCATTTTGTCTAAAAGAAATAACTCGGCCGCTCAAATTTGAAGAAGTAAAATTAAATATTTCTAAAATAAAAACATCTTACGAGGAGCCACCGAGTTTGGAATTGAAACAACTGCCGGAACATTTAAGATATGTTTTTTTAGAAAAAGATTCAAAATTGCCTGTGATTATATCTTCCGCGCTTAACGATTCAGAAATTTCTGAATTAATAAAAATATTAAATAATCACCGCCATGCAATTGCATGGAAAATTTCTGATATCAAGGGGATTAACCCCTCTTTTTGCACGCACAAAATTAATTTAGAAAATAATTCTCGCAGTACTATTCAGCCTCAACGACGGCTTAATCCAAATATGAAGGACGTCGTTAAGGCTGAAATAATAAAATTATTAGATGCGGGAATTATTTACCCAATCTCTGATAGCACTTGGGTTAGCCCAGTGCAAGTCGTGCCCAAAAAGGGTGGAATAACGGTAATCACAAATGAAAATAATGAGTTGATCCCGACCCGTACTATTACGGGTTGGCGAGTATGCATCGATTATAGAAAATTAAATGATGCTACCCGCAAAGATCACTTTCCGTTACCCTTTATTGACCAAATTTTAGAACGCTTATCCGGTCACTCACACTACTGTTTTCTCGATGGTCTTTCGGGATATTTTCAAATCCCAATTGCGCCTGAAGACCAAGAGAAAACCACATTCACCTGTCCGTTCGGCACTTTCGCATATCGAAGAATGCCGTTTGGTCTTTGCAACGCGCCGGCTACATTTCAACGATGTATGCTGGCAATTTTTAATGAACTTGTAGAAGACGTCATGGAAATTTTCATGGACGATTTTTCTGTTTTTGGCGATTCATTTAAAAATTGTTTAAATAATCTTGATCGTGTTCTTCAACGCTGCGAAGACACGAATTTGGCACTCAACTGGGAGAAGTGCCACTTTATGGTCCAAGAGGGATTAGTCCTTGGGCATAAACTTTTTTAAATTAAAATCTAGGTACAATTTTATTGGCTAAGGGGTAGGGGAAAAAAGGTAGCCTTGGCAAAAAGAAGAGTGCTTGGATTTAGGGGTGACGAATTTTATCCTCTCACCCCACCTTTTTGGTGGCCTTTGCTTTGATTCCCAGCGTTGGTTTACGCGGGAGAATTGAAATCATTTCTAAACTTAACCCAATGCCCATGTTTACGGAATTATTAAATTTTTTATTCCCATTGACACGGGATTTCTTTTAACAATATTGGGTGCCTGTGTTTACGGAATCTCTTTATTCCCATTAACACAGGATTTCTTTTAAAACTCCTACTTTTATTATTTTTATGCCAAGCTAAGGGGTGTTTATAAGGGGGGTTTCAAGAGAAATTCTAGATTAATAAAAAAAGATTTTTGAGAGCAAGTTTAGTAGATTAAAAACATTCCTAAAGTTTCACAAGTTTAGAGTTAGAATAATTGAATCTAAAGATGGTTTGCCAATATAATACAAACAGGAATCTATTTAGGGTAAACCCGAGGTAGTGCTAAAAATTCTGTTCTCAAATTAAATTAAGATCGCAAGATTTTCTTTACTACTAAAAATTCCTCGATTTAAATTTTTCAAACTATGAAATAAACAAAATTGTTTTAGCAAATCATAAATAATGAAAAACGCTTAAAGATAAAACTAACCTAGCCTTGGAAATAACAAAAAGCTAAGTAGGGGTTTTATTTTATTTTTGGATTTTTGATAAGTTTTTCATCATTTTTTTTTGAAGTTTTTTAAGATATGATATATTTTTTTATTTTTGATTTTCTTTATAACAAAATGCATATATAAATACTAAAAAAAAGGAAGACAAAAATTAAGAAAAGTAAACATACATACAAAATATTTTTGATTTTTTTTTTTCTAAGAAATTTTTTTTCATCATATATTTTTTGATTTTTTAATTTTGTTAAAAATATGTACATTAATAGAAAAAAAAGGAAAAGAAAAGAAAAGAGAGAAGGAAAAACATTTTGGTGTTATGACAAAATGAATTTTGTTATAACAAATTTTTAAGTACATTTTTCATCATTTTTTGGATTTTGATTTATTATTATAAATAAGGATTTTTATATACAAATAAAAGACATAAACATAAAACATTTATATAAATTTTTTTTTTGTTTTTGTGTGTTTTTTAATTTTTTTCTAAGTTAATTAAAGATTTTTTTGGATTTTTTCTAATATGGGAGGGGCAAAAGTAATTACAAAAAGAGGGAAAACACGCCCCCATACTTAAAACCAACATTGTCCTCAATGTTGAAGGTAAGTGTGAGGAACGAAAATATTTACAAAAAAAGGATGAAGATTTTAATTACAAAATAGAAAAAAAAATATATACAAGGATAGTTAAAAAAAAACTCCACGAATATATACAAAATTGTTTTTTTTGGGTTGTTTTTGTTTTTCGAAATGTACAAAACACGAATACAAGAAGTAAAAAAACATATATTTTTTGGTATGATAAAAATAAATTTTTATCATCTTTTTATGTTATTATTTATATTATATGTATTTTTTTTTATTTTGTTTTTTTATTTTTTATTTATTATTATTATTTATTATTATTTATTATTATTATTTTTGTTTAAGTTTTTATTTATTTTTTTATTTTTTTGGTTTTATTTTTGAAATTAAATAAGAACAATAAAAGAGCGTAATTGGATAAATATGGGGGTGCCTCCCACGAGCGCTTTGTTTACCGTCTCGTAGCTTGACGCGTTGGCGGGGTACGATCTTTTTAGAGGTGGGGGAGGGGTATGGAATTTAACTTCCCTCCCAGTTGATCCCCCGCGTGGTAGAGTTTTAGTCGGTGACCGTTAACTTTTAAGTCGCCTTTTTCCAGGTGGGTGATAAGGACGGTCCCGTATGGCCAAACCTCTTTCACTTGAAAGGGGCCGGACCAACGGGATTTTAGTTTCCCCGGAAAAAGACGAAGACGTGAGTTATATAGGAGGACGAGATCGCCCGACGCAAATGATTTTGGAAATTTAATTTTTCGGGCGTGGTAAAATTTCGAGCGTTCCTTATAAAATTTATTACTCTCGTAAGCGTTCGCACGCCATTCATCGAGTTCGTTTAATTGGAATTTCCGGTTTTCGGCGGTTAAATTATGATCTAGATTTAAGAGTTTTAACGCCCAAAAAGCGCGCTGCTCTAATTCTACGGGCAAATGGCACGCCTTGCCGTAGACTAATCGATAAGGCGTACAACCGATTGCGGTCTTGTACGCCGTACGATATGACCACAGCGCGTCGTCTAATTTAATCGCCCAATCCTTCCTATTTATTGAAACGGTTTTTTCTAATATGCGTTTAATTTCTCGATTTACTACCTCCACTTGGCTGCTCGTTTGGGGGTGATAGGCGGTGGCGAGCTTATGCGTAATGCCATATTTGGTTAATGTTTTTGCAAACTGGGCGTTGCAAAAGTGCGTACCCCTATCACTAACTATCGCACGGGGCGTACCGAAGCGAGAAAATAATTTTTTAAGAAAGTTGACGACGACTCTCGCATCGTTGGTGGGGAGAGCTTGCGCTTCCGCCCACCTAGATACGTAGTCGACCGCCACTAAAATGTAGCGATTATTATATGAAGGAGGTAGGGGGCCTACGAAATCTATCCCCCATAAATCGAAAATCTCGCATTCTAAATAAAAATTTTGGGGCATCTCGTCGCGACGAGAGATGTTACCCGACCGTTGACAGCTATCGCATGCGCTCACAAAAGTGTGAGCGTCTTTGAAGAGAGCGGGCCAATAAAAGCCCGCCTCCAGCGCCTTCTGCGCGGTCCAGTTGGCTTGATAATGCCCCCCGGCCGGCCCTTTGTGGCAGTGCCGCTAAATTTGAACCCCCTCCTCGCTCGAAACGCATCTCCGCACGACTTGGTCCGCGCAGACGCGAAATAAGAAAGGGTCCTCCCAAAAGTAATTTTTCAAATCAGAAAAGAATTTCTTCTTTTGCTGTTTTGAAAAGTCTTTCGGGAGCACCCGCGCAACTAAATAGTTGGCGTAGTCTGCGAACCAAGGCGAGGGAGAAGTTTTTAAATTATTTAAAGCTAAAAGACGCTCCTCGGGAAATCGATCATCGATTTCCGGTTCGAAGAGCACTTCCGCGATTGGGTGTTCTAAACGAGAAAGGTGGTCGGCCGCTAAATTTTCGGCCCCCTTCTTATCGCGGATCTCTAAATCAAATTCTTGTAATAGGAGGATCCATCGAAGAAGGCGGGGCTTAGCATCCATTTTTTCTAATAAATATTTTAGGGCGGAGTGGTTGGTAAATACTATAATTTTTGAAAGCGTGACGTAGGGCCTAAACTTATCTATGGCGAAGACGACGGCAAGGAGTTCCTTTTCCATTGTCGTGTAATTAGCCTGTGCGGCCGTGAGCGTGCGGGATGCGTAGTAGATAGGATGAAAATATTTATTAACGCGTTGGCCTAATACGGCCCCTACCGCTATATCACTCGTGTCGCACATAATCTCAAACGGAAGGGTCCAATTGGGCGCCACCAGAATGGGAGAATGGATAAGTTTATTTTTTATGGCATTGAATGCCTCTACGCACGCGTTATCAAAAATAAATGGAGATTCCTTCTCCAGGAGATGGGTTAGCGGTTTTGTTATTTTGGAAAAGTTTTGAATAAACCGCCTATAGAAACCCGCGTGGCCAAGAAAACTACGGATTGATTTTATATTTGAGGGCGCGGGGAGTTTTTCAATTATTTCGACCTTGGCCTTGTCGACCTCCATCCCTCGTTCAGAAATTTTGTGCCCGAGAACTAAGCCTTCTCGAACCATAAAATTACACTTTTCCCAGTTTAAAACCAGGTTCGTGTCTTCGCATCGTTGGAGGACTCGATCTAAATTTTGGAGGCAGTTTTGGAAGGAGCTTCCAAAAACCGAGAAGTCATCCATAAAGACTTCCATAATATCCTCTACGAGCTCTCCAAAGATCGCCATCGTACATCGTTGAAATGTAGCTGGCGCGTTGCAGAGGCCGAATGGCATCCTTCGGTATGCGAAGGTACCGAAGGGGCACGTAAAGGTTGTTTTCTCCTGGTCTTCGGGGGAGATAGGAATTTGTAAGAATCCCGATAGACCATCGAGAAAACAATAATAAGGATGACCCGATAGTCGCTCCAAAATTTGATCGATAAACGGTAACGGAAAGTGGTCTTTGCGGGTGGCATCATTTAATTTTCGGTAATCGATGCACACCCTCCAACCCGTAACAGTACGAGTTGGAATTAATTCATTATATTGATTTGCCACTACCGTTATACCGCCCTTTTTAGGCACGAAATGAATGGGACTAACCCACGTGCTGTCGGATATAGGGTAGATAATCCCCGCATCCATTAATTTTATTACTTCAGCCTTAACGACCTCCTGCATATTTGGGTTTAGTCGCCGCTGAGGCTGGATGGTATTGCGGGAATTATCTTCTAAGAAGATTTTGTGCGTGCAAAAAGAGGGATTTATCCCCCTAATATCAGAAATCTGCCATGCAATTGCATGGCGATGCGTGGACAAAACTTTAACTAATTCGGAGGTTTCCAAATCAGATAAAGAAGACGAAATAATAACCGGGAGTTTTAAGTCCGCGGCGAGAAAAGCGTATTTTAGATGGTCGGGGAGTGGCTTAAGCTCCAAGACCGGGGGTTCTTCGTAAGAAGTTGTTATTTTTAAACTTTTAGAATTAAAAGATTCGAAAGACGAATCTGGCGGTAACTCGTCCAAAGGGGCGAGGCCCGCCAAATCCGGATCGTCTATAGTTAAAGCGAGTAATTCTGCAAGCGAAGAACATTCATCCTCGAACGCGGATTCTAAGTGAAAGCAGGAATCATCATTCGATAAAGAATTTTGCATTGAGGGATTAATAAGAAGGGTAACTTCGTCGTCCCCTACCCGAAGGAGGAGGCGACCGATACTCACATCAATTAATGCGCGGGAGTTCGCGAGGAAAGGGCGACCGAGGATAATTGGTATCTCGGCGTCCTCCTCGATGTCGAGGACGAAGTCTACCGGGAAGATAAACTTGTCAACCTTGACCAGAATGTCCTCCACTACCCCGATAGGATATTTTATCGAGCGATCCGCGAGTTGGATGCTCATTTTTGTTGGGGTGGGAACACCCAAATCTAGTTTTTTAAAGAGGGAGAAGGGCATTAAATTGATGCTCGCTCCCAGGTCCGCTAGGGCGTACTTTATTAATAAATTGCCGAATAGGCACGGGATGGAAAACCTTCCCAGGTCGTTTAGTTTTGGCGGCAATTTATTAAGTAGGACCGCCGAGCATTCCGCAATTAAGGAAACACGCGAAATACCCTCGAGCTTCTTTTTATTAGAAAGGAGCTCCTTAAGGTATTTCGCGTATTTCGGCATCTGAGAGAGTGCCTCGCAGAAGGGGACGTTAATTTGAATTTGTTTAAAAATTTGTAAAAACTTTTTGTAATGTTCGTCCTCCTTCTCTTTATTAAGTTTTGCGGGGTACGGAATTTGCGGGCTCGAGACGCCCGACGCTAATTTTTTTTCCGTATGTAATAAAATAAAAGACGAGGGTGCAGGGGTCGGAGGCGAAACAGTTACCTGATGCTCAACCCGCAATGGGGAGTCGACCTCCTTGCCGCTGCGAAGGGTAATGGCGTGGGCATTTTCACGCGGGTTCTGCTCCGAGTTCCCCGGTAGTGCTCCAAGTGGCCGCTCGGAGACCATTTTTGCAAGCTGGCCAACCTGCATTTCTAAATTTTTTAGCGATCCGGTTATATTCCGGATATTTGCGTCATTGGAAGCCATGTATTTTGCAAAAATCTCCTCGAGCGGAGAAGGTTTTGGAGGAGGAGGCGCAAAACCCTGCTGAAATCCTTGGGGATATCCATGCGGAAATCCTTGCGGGATCGCAGGTGGAGGGCGTTGCGCATTATTAGGGTTACTCCAGGAGAAGTTCGGGTGGCTCCTCCAACCCGGGTTATAGTTATTACTATATGGGTTGAAGGGCGCCCGTACTTGATTGCCCACGTAATCCACCGATTCCTCGCTTAAATTATTGTTATTATTAATATTATTATTAAGATTATTATTATTAAGATTATTAAAATTATTATTATTATTATTTGGATTATTAAAATTATTATTATTATTATTATTAGGATTATTAGCCCAAGCGGGAGTGGAGGAGGAAGCAGTCATCTCCGCCACTTGCTTACTTAGCCGCTCTACCTGCGAGGCTAAGTGAGTAGTGGCATCCACTTCGAAAATACCAGCCGGTTTAGGAGGACGCGACCTTGGCACGTTCCATTGGTACGCGTTCATGGCCATTTCTTCGATCAGAGCTTGAGCGGCCTCCGGGGTTTTGTTGTTTAACGTTCCCCCGGCGGCTGCGTCGATCATCTGTCTCGTTGAGAAATTCAAGCCGTTATAGAACGTTTGTACCTGAAGCCAAGTTGGTAGCGCGTGATGAGGACACCTATGCAAATATTCTTTAAAACGTTCCCAAGTCTCGTAGAGAGACTCGGAATCGAATTGAATGAAGGATGCGATATCGGTGCGTAATTTAGCGGTTTTTGACGGAGGAAAATATTTAGTTAGAAAATTCTCCGTCAATTCGGCCCACGTGGTTATGGACCCTCTCGGAAGAGAAGTCAACCACGATTTCGCCTTTGTCCGCAGGGAAAAGGGAAATAAGCGCAAGCGAATGGCGTCATCGCTGACGCCATTAATCTTGAAGGTGTCACAAATTTCTAAAAAATTATTAAGGTGTTGGTTTGGGTCCTCATCTGGCAAACCGTCGAACTGAATCGACTGTTGTACCATTTGAATTATACTGGATTTGATTTCGAAATTATTATTAGCTACCGCGGGGCGGGTGACGCTCGATCCTGTATCCTCTAAATTTGGCCTAGCATAATATGCCATGGTCCTCGGTGGGGCCGCATTTAGATTAGGATCGCCCATCACGCCTATATGTATATCGCCGACGGATTCTTCGGGATCTATTTGTAGATTTTGATTACAAGATCGGCGGCGCTCGAGAAGCGTGCGCTTGATTTCGGGATCAAAAGGTAAAATTGGATTATCCGAAGATTCTCCTCGGGTCATACACTATTCTTTAATTAAATTTTTTTTTGAAAAGTTTTTTTTTCTTGTATAGATTTTTTTTGATGTTTTTGTTTTAGAAATATTTTTACAAAGATGAAAAAGAACGGAAAATAAGTAAAAGAGAATAATATATTTTTTGGGTTTTTCTTTACTTAAGTAAAATATATAAATATATATTTTTTTTGGGTTTGATTTTTTTTGTGGGGCTTTTATATGAAAATATATGTAGCTATATTCGAAAATATATGTAAAAAAGGAAAATTGAAAAATATATGTATATATATTTTTTTTTATTTTTCTTTACTTAGATAGTATATTTTTTTAGTTTTTGGTTTTTTAGATAGAAAAAGAGATGAAATATAAGATAAAATTAATAACGTTTCCTATTTCAAAATAACGACACAAGTCCCCGGCAACGGCGCCAAAAACTTGATACATTTTTGTCTCTCTCTTTGAAAGAGAGAAGAAAGAGAAGAAAGCTCTTTCTTTCTTTTCGATTCAACCTTGGGCGGACGTTTTCGAAGAGTCCCGCGAGTAATTCTACTTTGAGGAATTACCCGTTATCCTATCGAAGGATAGAAGTAACGGACTCTTTCTCTTTCGAAATATCGAGGATTACTCCTCGGCCGCGTCCTCTGAAGGCTAAATGAAAAGATTGAAAAAAAGCTTTATGTTGAAATTAAAATTGAAAGCTTTTTGAAAATATTGTTGCAACAATTTTTTGAGTAGTTGCAACAATTCTTTAAGAGCGTTTTAAAACTTCTTTTACCTTGAGCTAGTTGCAACAACCAAAGAGGTGTTGCAACAAATTTTTTAGTGTTTTTAAAAGAGAGTTTTAAAAAGTGCTTTAGAGAGAAAGCTTTTGGGTTTATGTAATTATCCGGACTAAAATCAATAAAGACAAGTGGACCTTATCGATAGTAGTATAAGATATTTCTTTTGAAATATCAAGGTCGTATTTTTCCAAGGTCGTATCGATTATTTCTACTTCTTAGGAACGCGCTATTATTTTATCGAAAAGAGTTTGAAATTGATTTTTATGATTTTATAGAAAAGTTAGTGACGAAAATGATAACTATCGCGGGCTTGGTGTGCGTTTAGCAAAAACCAAGAAAAGCGATGAAATGAAAAAGAACGAAAACGTTAATTTAAAAAGTAGTTTTGCTTAGAATTTTATAGGGTTTTATAAAACGATAATGATAACTACGGCGATAATAAGCGATTGAGCGGGTAGCGGAATTAAGCAAAAAGCAATTATATTAAAAACAAAAGACGCACTAATTGAAAACGCACACACTCTACAGAATTAAAATGAAAGCTGTAAATTGCAGAAATTAAAGAAATGCGATCCTTACCCAAATAGGTAGAGGGGAAATAAATGCGTGAGCAAGTCCTATCCAAACGGATAGGCGGGAAATAAATGCGTGAGCAAGTCCTATCCAAACGGATAGGCGGGAAATAAATGCGTGAGCAAGTCCTATCCAAACGGATAGGCGGGAAATAAATGCGTGAGCAAGTCCTATCCAAACGGATAGGTGGGAAATAAATGCATGACGGAAATGGAAACTATTCGATTACAAAAAAAGCGCAAACTTTATACTCATACACACACCCACTCTACGTTAATGAAATCTAATTAAAATAAAACAAATCTAAACTCATACACTCACACACACAACAATAATGAAACTAAGTTAAAAAGAAAAGAAAATCTACTCTCATACACACACACACACTTACAAAAAAGCAAAAAGAAAGTAAAAAGAACAAATGAAAACAAAACAAAACAAAAAACTAATTAACCTCCTACACTCACACACACTAATATGAAATCATCTAAAAATTACAACAAAACTAAAAACAAGAAAATTACACTCATACACACACACACCCAAATTAAAATGGACAAAACTAATTGAAATAACAAAATCTAAATTAAAAGAAAAAAAACAAAAAGAGAACACACACACACTTTCACAAGAACAAAGAGAGAGTTACAAAAAACAAGCAAATTTTATTTCATTTTCATCATAAAAAGGGTTACAAAACATGAGAGAGAAAATGCAAAAAGAGAGCTAAAACATGAAAACAGCAAAAATTGGTCCACAATCTTAAGAAAAGGTCTCAAAATTCTGAACCCTTAGACTCAGCTGAATCTGGCTATTTATAGAAAAAATTTTGGAATTACACGCCCTCGGACACGGGCGTGTCTGAGGGCGTGACATGGCTTGGGGTGCGAATAGCCAGAATAGCTGGATCCAGGCAGGTATCTGGAAGGCTTGACCGGCGACTTGGAAGTACACGGGCGTATTCCAGGGAACACGGGCGTGTTCGATGTCGGCATTGTGCTGTCGGCTGCTGGGCGTGACGGGCGGCGTGTCCTTTGTTCTTCTGGAAGGAATTGAGGGTCACGGGCGTGTCTGAAATGTCACGGCCGTGACTTTGATTTTTTGGATGAAATGCTTCAAGTGGCTGGAATCTGGGAAGGATATCCAACACGGGCGTGACCATGGTACACGGCCTCGGTCACGGGCGTGACTGAGGGCGTGACTTGATGTTTGAGTTGGAAAAAGAACAGAGAAAAGAAAATGTTAGGGATTAGTGAACACGCCCTTGGACACGGGCGTGACCAAGGGCGTGACTTAACAAAATTACAGAAACTTTACAAAATGAAAATAAAACTAAGTTAAAAACAAAAATAACAAAAACAAACATTTTATTCATTAATTTACATATATTATTTAGAAATCTAATTAAAATTATACTAAAAATTATATAGAAAAATGCGTATTTTTACTATTCATCAAAAAAGTGCTTTATGGTTTAAAACAAGCGCCCCGTGCTTGGTATGAACGCTTAACATCTTTTTTATTAAAGCACGGTTATAAAATGGGTAGTGCCGATAACACGCTCTTCATTAAACACTGTGATAATGATTTGATTATTTTACAAATATACGTTGACGATATTATTTTTGGAGCCACTAATGATGAGTTGTGTAAGGAAGTTATTCTAGTGATGCAAAATGAATTTGAGATGAGTCTAGTAGGTGAACTAACATATTTTTTAGGATTTCAAATAACCCAAAGAAATGATGGAATTTTTATATGTCAATCCAAATATGTCCATGATATGCTACAACGTTTTGGGTTTGAAAATTTAAAACATGCTAGAACTCCAATGAGTGCATCACTAAAATTCGGAAAAGATGAAGCCGGAATTTCATTTGACCAAACTTTATATAGAGGAATGATTGGATCCCTATTATGCCTTAGTGCATCTAGACCCGATATTATGTTTGCCGTATGCTTATGCGCTAGATTTCAAGCAAATCCAAAAGAATCTCATTTAAAAGCGGTGAAACGAATTTTTTGATATCTAATAGGCACATCAAAATTAGGACTTTGGTATCCAAATAATGATTCTTTTGTCTTGCATGGGTATTCTGATTCTGATTATGCGGGTTGTTCATTAGATAGGAAAAGCACTAGTGGTACCTGTCATTTCTTAGGCCCTACTCTAGTTGCATGGTCAAGTAGAAAACAAAACTCGGTTGCCCTCTCCACCACCGAGGCAGAATATATTGCACTAGGAAGCTATTGTGCCCAAGCATTATGGAAGACTCAAACCTTAGAAGATTTTGGTGTCCATTTAACTAATATTGAACTTAAGTGTGACAATAAGAGTGCTATTGACTTAACAAACAACCCTATTCATCACTCACGATCTAAACACATAGATGTAAGACACCACTTCATTAGGGATCACATAAAAAAGGAACATGTTCATGTAAATTTCATTGGAATTGAATCGCAACTTGCGGACATCTTTACCAAGCCTCTACCCGATTCCCGATTTGCTCTACTTAGACTAGAACTAGGGGTCTTGGACATTCATACTTAATCATGCAAAGCCCGCATTTTTGTGACCACGCATATCTGATTTCTGTACTGAATCACAGTGTCACCAATCTGCACAACTATATTCATAAGAAAAATTCTGAAAAATTTCACGTTTTCCCAAAAATTCGAGTTCTGTCACTAACGCCCGACGATAGCATTGTACTGCTAGCGTTAGTGAATACTTCTGTATTTCCAGTCTCTTTTTCATTTTTATTTTTCAGTTTCTACTATTTTCTTTTAAGATTCCAAAAACACAAAAAAAAAACAGTAAAACAAAACAAAATCCAACCAAAAACATGCTTTGTTTTTCTATATATCAAAACAAACTACAAAATATATATAAAAAAAACAAAACACCAAAAACATGCTTTGTGATTCTATATATCAAAACCAACTACAAAATTGAAAAACCAATTAAAACAACAAAAACATGATTTTTATTTGTTGTACTTATTTTTGTTTTTTTTAAATCAAATTTTTTATAAAAACTGATGTGTTTTTCAATGTTTCAAGGATGATATAGTTTATCATGCCAAGCTTAGTATACAATGTTTCATTCTCTAGTTCAAGTATCTTAATAACATTGTTTTTGTATCATGCCTTGATCATTATCTTATATGTGCTTTGAAACTGATTATAGAAATCATGTGTAGTATTGCATAGCAAACCTCTATGTATGATTAAATGGCTTATATTTGCAAATGAATTTTTTTCACTCACACTTTTTGATATACTACATATGAATTTAATCTTCTCCTTCATGATTGTGTAGTGTAACAACTTAATATTATTGTTAGGCATGCTTAGTTTTACCTACACCACATGTAAAAATCTTTTTCATGCACCTAATTTTTGAAGAAGTGTGTCTTTTCAAAAAATCTTTTGTTTGCACATACAAGTGAATTTGGAGACCTTTGTCGTTAAGCAACAATTCAAATAAATAATTGACAAAGATAACTCCACCAAGCACTACTCACCCTCCTGATAAGTCTTAATGAGCATTGTGAGGTTGAGCACCTTGGAGAGAATTGTAAAGTGCCTTGTTGCAAACATTTTCCTTTTACACTACTTCTTGTACACCGAATCACAAAAAAAAAACTAAAACTCAAAATAATAATTGTGATTCCCCAAGTACTACTTTGCACCCTGATAAGTCTTAATAAGCATTGTGTGTGCAGAGCACCTTGTTAGTTGTACTATTTTTCTATGTGCATTGAAAATTTTAAATAGCTTTGTGGGACAAGGTAACTCTAAAAACGCTTGTTCAATATTATTATGTTTATTCCATTATACATGTCATGTGTTTTGATTAACTCATATGTATACTTTTATCAAAAACACTATTTTGCACACTTCATTTTCACTTGTAAGCCTTCTACTCATGAGAATTGGAGTCTATTGCATATCTACATGTATTCTCTAAATTCTTAAGTAAATGCACTAGATAGCCTTGCATGATCAATACAATGTATAAGTGTACTTGTTTTCTCAATTTAGAACATTGTATTCTTCCATCTTGACTTGATATCTTGTATCATGCTTACATTTTTTTTCCGCTACGCCATGAGAACTTTGTATTGCATATCTTTCAAAACTAGTATATGGCTATGTTACAACTGCAATTATTTTGTGTACTTAAAATGCTACAACATCTATTTTGTTATGTCTAAAATTCTAATCATTTACTATGCTTCACAATTCCTATATAGATGTTTGCTTAACAAAAAATTATTTCGTCATGCTTTCCACATCTTTACTACTTGTACGCTCGATCATGAATATATTTTCCCAACAAGTGGTTTCTTTATGACTATTTCTTCACATTCTTTTTTCTCTCTCTCCTATCTATTGTATTTTTTTTGCGTTTCACTCCTTATCATGATCATTCCCTCTCTACACAGTTATTGCACTTTTTGTTGGACTACCTCTCCACCCTCTTTTGATAATACCAAAAGGGGGAGAATAAATTTGAAAGAAATTAACATGTTTTGGGGAGTCAAGTTCATAGGAAGTTTTGTTGTAGGGGGAGCATTCACTTAGGGGGAGCATTCAGTTAGGGGGAGCATACGCACATGTCTAAAATTTCATGCTTATCTCTATTATAAACACAAACTCCTATCAATTGCATTATTTCTTTCTAAGGGGATTTGTTATTATCAAAGGGGGAGTTTGTTGGAACATGCTTTCCGCATCTCTTGGTTTGACAATAACAAATCCTATTGTATATGATCATACTTGTTTTGTGTTTATAGTATGCATGATTCTGTGCTTTCAAATCTCCATGGTGCTGTGTATTGTTTGAAAGAGGGGATAGATCAAGATTACTCTAGAGGGGGGGGGGGGGGGTGAATAGAGTATAAAAAAAAACTTTATTATTTTAAAGAGATCAGTAGAAAATAATTTGAGTTGTTTAAGTATATGTGTAAGTGAGTGGAGCACAGATATAAATACAAACTAAAATACAGCACACACAGCACACACAAATAATAAAGGCAAGCACAGAAGACACAAGGATCTATAGTAGTTCCCCACAACTTGGGTACATCTACTCTTCTACCACCCTGGTAGGAAATCCACTAAGGCTTTTTGATCAGGTGAGCCTTCACCACAGAGCTTTTGATCAGGTGCTCTAAACCACAATTTAACTTTTAAAGGGAGTTAGAACCCTGTACACAGTTATAGAATAACAATAAAATAAAATTGATGATGTCTTCTCTTTTCTCTAACAACAGAGAAGACTAGTGAATTGTTGAAATTGTCAGATCTCCCCCTGTGAGTAAGAGTAAGTAAACAGGAGAGAAAATCTGCTCAGGGTGTAGGTCTTCTTGATCTTCAGAATATATCCAGCACAGATTCTCTAGAGGGAAATGATGTAGATGATTTCTAGAGATTAAATGGGGTGTCTGGAGAAGATGACGACTTTAGAGAGAAAATGGAGAGAGTTCTTCTTGAGGAATGAAAACTGAGTAGCACGACTCTTGTCCTTGTATCTGTATCTCTCTCTAGTATAAATAGCAAATGATCATTTCTTCACGGGAGAGAGTTGATCCTCTTTTCAAATTTCAAACAGGGCTGGAAAGGAAAGAGACAAAAGAATGATCTCTTTCTGACAGAAAAAGGAATATATTAAATTCCTTGAAACTTGCAATCTGCCTTAAAATAATCTGTACGCAGCCCTTAATTAATGCAGCAACGGTCATAAAATCTTTGATAGAGAGTATTGCAATAACTAACTGAAATTTTAATAAGAACAGTTGTCAGCCTTCATAAGAAATCCTGAGGATAACTCCAAAAATAATACCCTGAATAGAAGAGGCTACTGAGTATAGAAACTCTTAAGAAGTTCGTCGACCTGAGGGGAAGATCGTCGAACTTAACCTGGGAAGTTCGTCGAACTTAGCCTTGGAAGTTCGTCGAACCGAGTTCGTCGAGCGGATACTTGAATTCGTCGAACGAACTAGAAGTTCGTCGAACACCCTGACTTAGCTAATCTTCAAATTTCTTCTAGACTTAGCCTATGACCCTTATACTATGCATGATGGGTCAAATCAGATCCTATAACTGGAAGTAGACATCCTAGCCCAAATCAGTAATAGGGTTGAACTGTGTTCCAACAATCTCCCCCTATTTGGGTTAGGATCCTATGAATAGCACTTATCAACTGAACAAATATGCAAGAAAGAAAATTTTAGCAGATATAGGTCAAATGTCATAAGCAGATATTATCACAGGATAGTAAAAGGTTAATTAATCAGAGAGAGATTTTTAAGGATTCCTGTCCTCTGAAGATGGCTTTTTGAAGATTATTTTCCTGCTAGTATCTTCAGATTGCCTTCTGCTTAGCTTGCAGTCTTTCTCACCCAGTGTTACCTTCTTGGAAATAGTTGGCAGAATAGCCTCTGGATGGAGACTCATGTAGGCAGAAGTGTTGAACATATTCTTCACCTGGTACTGTTGAAATTCCTGTTCTCTATAGGGAGATAAGGTAGAAATGTGAGAGGTATCTAGACCCTTTTCTCTGGCCTTTTTGATCTGAGATAGAGCAACATGCTCTCTAAACCTTGCCATATTGTACAATCTATCTGCTTCAGCTTTATCTTCAACTTCCTTATTTTTGATTTCTTGTTCAGATAATTTGCTGTGTTTTCTTTCATAAACCTGATAGCCTGAAGAACTTTCCTTCTTATTTGAAGAGGATTGACCAGATGGCTTGGAGCTAGCAGCCTGAGATGTCTTGGATGTGGAAGAAAGTCCTCCTGCAGAACCTGCACCTGGAGGAGGTGGAGGAGGAGGGGGTTTCTTGAACATAGTAGGGTGATCCTTCTGGTATCTTCTCTCAAGCCTCCTTCTCTTCAACTCATTTTTGGAGAATTGCATCCAAGGTTCAGTTATTTCATGAGGCTTGAGATTTTTCTGCACATAAAAGGGAATGTCATTTTTATTAGGCTTTTTGGAAGGAGCTGGCAGCTTTTTGCATGAAGCTTTTCTTTTTCTTGAATTGACTTTGGCATCACTATCATCACTGTCATCATCATCATCAGAGTTTGAAGAAGGCACATTTTCATACATTTCATCAATTTCCTTGATTGCTTCAATCATTCTTTTCTCTAAATCAATATTCTTGACAGTAGCAGCAGCAGTGGCAGCAGCAGGCTCAGAAGAAGAGGAGAGAACAGAGGCAGAGGCATCAGGCATCTGTTCATCAAGAACAGTCTGTTCAGGAACAGTAGGTTCCTGATCTGCCTTAGAGATAACTGGATCTGGAGCTGGAGAGACTAGCAAATTTCCATGCCTGGCATCCAAGTCTGGGGAATAACAGACAATTGCCTTGGAGAGATCTTCAGCTGATTCCTTGTATGATGGGACTGAGCAGAGGGACTGATTGGTAAGCTGCAGAATCTGATTCACTAGAGGGGTGTATATGAGAGAGCTGCTGAGAAGAACTTCTGGAGGAGGAGGAGGAGCACCTTCTGTGCATTGAGCCAGGGAGACCAGGGATGAGCAGACATCAGGTAGGTCTGACCCTTGCTCTTCAGGAACTTCTACCTCTGGAGCTTCATCCTGGAACATCTCCCCCTGCCTAGACTCTGGGAAACTAGAGTCTGGGCCCCCAGATGAAGGCAAAGAGGAAGAGGAGAGAGAGGCAAGATGGGAGAGAATGAGATCTAGCTTAGAATGTACTGGGACCAGACTTTGATCAATAAGCTCTTGTAGTTTAGGAGTTATGTGACCAAACACCTGGGTGGCTATCTGTGAGACATCCACAAACAGTACATCTGGAATTGGGTGAGAAGAAGAAGAAGAAGGGATGGAAGATGTGGTATGAGCACAAGAAGTGGATGGAGGACGAGGAGTGAAATCTAATGGGATTTCATCCTGAAAGAGGTCTGGAATGAGAATGTCTTGAGGAGGAGGAGGAGAATTGTGAGGAGGAGAATTGTGAGGAGGAGAATTGTGAGGAGGAGAATTAGGAGTCTGAGTGGAAATGGGGAGGTTTTCTGGAGGAGGTGGAGGAATTTGGGGTGACAGAGTGGCTATTTTAGCCCTGGTGTCCTCAGAAGCTTGAACTGATGGAGTCACAGGAGCCAATTTCTTCTTGAATGTCCTATCCCACTTCTTGAAAAGAAGGGGAGTCAGTTTCTTTGAGGCATTAATGCCAACAACAGTAGAAACTGAGAGGGATGGACACTTAGCCTGAAGAAAGATTCCCAGAATCCTTCCATAGCCTACATTCCTTGATGTCACTTTCCTTTTGATGGAATCAAATAGAGTCAGACCCCAATTGATGTGCCTTTTGTCGATCAAAGCACTCATGACTAGAAATTGCTGCCTGGTTATGTAGTCATGTGCTGAACTTTTCCCCATCAGAACCTTTCCCACAATATCTGCCAGGAAAGTGTATTCCACTGAAAAATCATGTTTCAGAAGATGTTTAGGGTTACTCCCAGAGTACCCCATCCTGTCCAGCATCAGATTGAACTCTTCCTCAGTGAGTTCTAAAACATCATCTCCATTTTCAAATTCAAATATCTCAGACAAAACGGCAGCACTTAGAACAATTTCATTCCCTGACACCTTTCCTGCAATTTCTGTGCCATGTCGAATCTCAGAAGTGAATGCCCATTCCTTTATCTCATTGGTATGAATCTTGGGCCGACAAGTCATAAACTTGCGCAACTTCGAGTCTTCAAAGAGATTCAGAATGTCTGTGAAGCCTTCTCCTGACTGGGCAAACGACTCCAGATCAATATCAAATCCCGTATCGAACTTTATTGAGGTGAGGACTTCAGCAGTGATCGACATTGTTCCTGTAAAGAAAGAGAGACGATCAAGTGCAAAGGGAACTGGAGGAAGTCGAAGAGTTTGAGAGCGCAAAAGACAGAATCCAGACAAAATAGAGATTAAATATTAGGGTTCGGCGAAGACTAGGGTTTTCGCGGAACGGATTTGACGTGTTAGCGGCAAAAAGAAGAAAATAATTCTTTCGTCGATCCCGTTCGACGAATGAAATATTTCGTCGATCCCGTTCGACGAATGAAATATTTCGTCGATCCCGTTCGACGAATGAAATATTTCGTCGAGCGAATTTGACAAATTTTCTGAACCTTAAAAAAAAATTGTTGGGTAAAAAAAAATTTGTTAATTAGATTGACTCCCCATTTATCATTCCAAGCTGATTTATAAAGAATTGGTGTTTCTTTTCATCTAAGGGCTTAGTGAAGATGTCAGCTCTCTGCAAATCAGTTGGTATGAAGTCTAAACATATTTTTCCCTTCTCCACATTATCTCTAATAAAATGGTGTCTGATCTCAATATGTTTAGTTCTACTGTGGAGTACTGGATTTTGTGCTATTGATATTGCACTGGTGTTATCACAAAAGATTTTGGAATTATTTAGATTGTAACCATAGTCTAGGAGCTGGTTCTGTATCCACAAAAGTTGTGAACAGCAACTGCCAGCTGCTATGTATTCAGCCTCTGCAGTTGATGTAGACACAGTGGTTTGTTTCTTACAAAACCAGGACACAAGCTTATCTCCAAGGAACTGACAAGTTCCTGAGGTGCTCTTTCTGTCTATTCTGCATCCAGCATAATCAGCATCTGAATATCCAGTTAACTCAAATCCTGATTCTGTAGGATACCAGAGTCCTAGATCTGGACAACCCTTTATATATCTTAAAATCCTTTTTAATAAAATATAGTGAGATTCTTTAGGATTTACCTGAAATCTAGCACAAATACATGTGGCAAACATGATATCTGGTCTACTGGCTGTTAGGTATAAAAGAGACCCCACAATGGCTCTATATACTTTCTGATCAACAGGTTTTCCTGATTCATCAGTCCCAACAGCTGCATTGGAAGGCATGGGAGTTTTCATGGGGGAGGCATCTGACATCCCAAATCTTTTAACAAGCTCTTTAGCATATTTAGATTGGGATATAAATATGCCTTCTTTTGTTTGCTTAACTTGCAAACCAAGAAAGTAAGACAGTTCTCCCATACTGCTCATTTCAAATTTGGAATGCATTAGGTTTGAAAATCTTTTGCATAACTTAGAGTCAGTAGAACCAAATATTATGTCATCTACATATATTTGTACCAATAGGGTTTCAGATTTATGATTTCTAAAAAATAATGTTTGGTCTACTTTACCTCTAGAAAATTTATTTTCCAAAAGAAAGTTTGTAAGGGTCTCATACCATGCTCTAGGAGCTTGTTTGAGACCATACAAAGCTTTATGTAATCTAAAGACATGAGAGGGTTGAGATGGAAAAATAAAACCTGGTGGTTGTTCCACATATACTTCTTCCTTGATATCTCCATTTAGAAAGGCACTCTTAACATCCATTTGAAATACCTTGAATCTTTTGTATGCAGCAAATGCTAGGAATATTCTAATTGCTTCTAGTCTTGCTACAGGTGCAAAAGTCTGATCATAGTCTATGCCTTCCTCTTGGCATTATCCTTGAGCCACTAGTCTTGCCTTATTTCTGACTATGACTCCTTGAGCATCCAATTTATTTCTGAATACCCATTTAGTGCCAATCACTGGATGATTCTTGGGTCTTGGAACAAGTTCCCATACTTTGTTCCTTTCAAATTGATTTAATTCCTCTTGCATAGTAGTAATCCAGTTGGGATCTTGCTCTGCATCTTTGATGGATTGAGGTTCAATTTGAGAGAGGAAACAGGTGTGCAAATTATTTTGATTTAGTTGATTTCTTGTTTGCACACCCACTGAGATGTCACCAATTACTTGAGATCTAGGGTGATCTCTTATGTTGACATAATCAGTGGGAAAGATAACTTCTCCTTGATCTTGTTCATTTTCTCTATGAGGAATTTCTATGTCCTCCTGAACTTCAGCATTAACAGCTTCAAGATTTGTAGGGATATTTGCTGTATCCAATGTTGGTACATTATGACATTCTTCTTCACTATCCTCATTAGGTAATTGAGAAGGATTTATTAAATCCTCTTTCTGTAGAGTTAGGTTATCTAACTTCTCACAGAGAATTGGTACCTGTGCATCTTGTGAGGTAGAGATATTTCTCTCCTTGCAGCTTAAGCTAGTTTCATCAAAAGATACATGAATAGATTCTTCTATTTTAAAAGAAGATTTGTCAAATACTCTGTAAGCTTTACTACTAACTGAATAACCAAGAAAAATGCCATCTGAGGCTTTTGCTTCAAATTTCCCTAGGTGCTTCTTGTCATTATTATGAATGAAGCATTTACAGCCAAAAGCCCTAAAGTAATCTACTCTAGGCTTCTTCCCTTTAAGCAGTTCATAAGGTGTCTTCCCCTTTTGTTTATGAATTAAACTTCTGTTTAAGACATAGTTTGCTGTGCTGACAGCCTCAGCCCAAAAGGATTGGGGCAAACCAGCATCTGCAAGCAATGTTCTTCCAGATTCAATCAGTGTTCAATTTTTCCTTTCAGCTACCCCATTTTGTTGAGGAGTTCTAGGAGCTGAAAAGCACTGCCTGATACCTTCCTTCTCACAGAATTCTCTCATCAGAAGAGATTCAAACTCAGTGCCATGATCACTTCTGATCAATGCAATCTGAGTAGAATACTCAATCTTGATGCTCCTGAGAAAGTCTGTAAGAACTTTGAAATTATCTGACTTGCTTCTCAGAAAGAATACCCAACTGAATCTAGAGAAGTCATCAACAATAACTAGGGTGAAAGACTTACCTCCCAGACTGTGTATGGGAAGGGGTCCAAAAAGGTCTAAGTGCAGCAAATACAAAAACCTAGGAGAATCACTCTTAGATAGTGACTTAAAGCTACTCTTAGTCTGCTTTCCCAATTGACATGCCCTGCAAAGGCTTTCCTTCTTGTATGATCCAGAAGGTAGTCCCCTGACAAGATTGCCCTTTGATAATTTGGCTAGGGTCCTATGGTTCACATGACCTAGTCTCCTATGCCACAAATCAGTATTTTTACTGACTTGGTTAAACAAGCAGATTTCAGGTTTGGTTGAATCAAAATCTACTAAGTAAACATTACCTTGTCTATTTCCTAAAATAACAGTATTATTTTCAGAAAAGATAATGCATCTAGATTGGTTGAAGCATACCTGATATCCTTCATCACATAGTTGACCTATGCTGATGAGGTTATGTTTGAGTCCACTTACATAGGCTACCTTTTTGAATGTGATTGTCCCAATCTGGTCTGATCCATAGCCTTCTGTCTGTCCCCAATTTGAGTCTCCAAAAATCACTCTTGGTCCAAGCTTTGCTTTATAGTTGATTAACTTGGCTCTTGTTCCTGTCATATGTCTTGAGCATCCACTATCCAAGTACCACTGTTCCTCTGTGGTAGGACAGTTCTTTTTCTGCAATAGAAAGGAGGTTAGGTGTTCTTAACCCAGGTTACCTTGGGTTGCTTTTTGTAACCTTGAAATGCAGAAATATATGAGACAACAGGTTGACTATGATAACCTAGAGGGTGATATCTTCTAGGAGGGATAATCCAATCACTAAATGAATTCTTCAGTTTAGAAAAGGATGTATATTGTCTGTCCTTAGTAAAATTTGCGTTCGACGAACTTTGTTGTGTTCGTCTACCTGGTTCGACGAAAGATATGACATTCGTCGAGCCCTGTCTGCAGCAGATTTTCTGCTTAGATTCAGGCCTTGGTTTTCGTCGATCGCCGTTCGACGAACTTGCTTGTGCAATATTTGTTTCAGGAATCTTTTCTGTGTCTCGTATTGCTTCCTTCCCTCTTGCAGATACAAATTTTACTGGAGTAGATAATATATTCTTCTTCAAAAGAAGAGGTTGATCAGATAATGCCCCCAAGCCCAGTTTGCCAGTCAGCCTGGCATTCACTGTGCTTGTGATGTCCATCAACTTGAGACTTCTCCCATTTAGAGAATTCTCTAGCTGCTTGGCCTCAGTTAGCTGTGTTTCTAGAGAACTCACTTGTTCCCTGGAAATCCTTAGCTCATTTTTGAGGTTATTGTTTTCAGTGGATATTTCACCTATCTTAGCTAACTTGTCTCTCAGAGAAATAATTTCTTTCTCTGATCTGATCATATCTTTACACAATTGTTTGAAATCATCTTTAAACTGTTCTGAATGAAAATCAAAACTGGAAATTACCTCATCCTCATTTGCTTCCAATTCATCATCTGAATTGTCATTTGATGAGGAGGCATTGATTTCCATCATGCAGAATTCCTTGTCTTCTGCTTCCTTCTCCTCATCACTGGAGCTGGAGGATGACTCAGATTCAGTGTCACTCCAGGTTTCAACAACAAAGCCTTTTTCTCTTTTATTGTAGCCTTTTATGAGTGTTTGCTGGAGTGTTCCTGCTCTTTTCTCCTACTTTTCTTGTGAGCTTCTGGACACTCAGTGAGGATGTGTCCAGGCTTCCTGCACCCAAAGCATATTATTTCTTTAGATGGAGTTTTATCATACCTTGGCTTTTCATTGTGCCTGTTGGGCTTTCTTCTAAAGTCCTTCCTTGCCATTTTGTAAAATCTCTTTGCTAAGAGACTCAGCATCTCCTGATCACCAATCTTCTTTTCTTCCTCTGTTGCCTGAAAGGCAATGCTCTTCTCTTTCTTTAAGGATGAAGAAGGAGAGGCTTCTGCTTCTCTGCTCTTTATCAGCTGCTCATAGGATTTGAGCTTCCCAAGGAGATTCTCAGTTGTAATCTCATTTAGTCCTCTGGCATCTTTAATTGGCCAGATTCTTGTGTCCCAAGAGCTGGGGAAGCACATCAGGATTTTGTCATTAATTTCAGTGACTGTGATCACTTTTTCCAGGGTTCTCAGCTCATTGATGATGAGGCTGAGTCGGTTGTACATCTCTGCAACAGTTTCTGATTCTCCCTTTTTGAAATTCTCATACTGGGAGATCAAATATGATCTTCTGTCCTTTCTCTCATCTGCTGATCCTGCCACCATTCTTGTGAGGGAGTCCCAAATTTCTTTGGCAGAGGTACAGTCAACCACCTTTTGAAATATGTCATCAGTCATGGTTTGTACTAAGATATTCATGGCCTTTGCATCAACAATTTTTTGTTTCTTTTGTGTTTCTGTCCATTCTGGAGGAGGGACAGCAGTTGTGTTTGTGTTTGTTGTTGAGGTTGGTGCAGTTGGAGGTCCTGTCAAAATAGAATTAAAAATTTCTTCATCAATAGAGTTCATGTAAAGTTTGATCCTTGCTTGCCATAGTGAAAACTTGTTCAGATTGCACATAGGAGGTCTTGTGCTTGAATATTCTTTGTTTTGTGCCATGGCTCTAATAGACAAAACCTTTAAAGTATTCTAGATCTATCAGATCTGTTGGTCCAGGTGTTAGCCTGTAACAACCAAACCTACGCTTTGATACCAATTGAAAGAGGGGATAGATCAAGATTACTCTAGAGGGGGGGGGGGGGGGGGGGGGGGGGGTGAATAGAGTATAAAAAAAAACTTTATTATTTTAAAGAGATCAGTAGAAAATAATTTGAGTTGTTTAAGTATATGTGTAAGTGAGTGGAGCACAGATATAAATACAAACTAAAATACAGCACACACAAATAATAAAGGCAAGCACAGAAGACACAAGGATCTATAGTAGTTCCCCACAACTTGGGTACATCTACTCTTCTACCACCCTGGTAGGAAATCCACTAAGGCTTTTTGATCAGGTGAGCCTTCACCACAGAGCTTTTGATCAGGTGCTCTAAACCACAATTTAACTTTTAAAGGGAGTTAGAACCCTGTACACAGTTATAGAATAACAATAAAATAAAATTGATGATGTCTTCTCTTTTCTCTAACAACAGAGAAGACTAGTGAATTGTTGAAATTGTCAGATCTCCCCCTGTGAGTAAGAGTAAGTAAACAGGAGAGAAAATCTGCTCAGGGTGTAGGTTTTATTGATCTTCAGAATATCTCCAGCACAGATTCTCTAGAGGGAAATGATGTAGATGATTTCTAGAGATTAAATGTGGGTGTCTGGAGAAGATGACGACTTTAGAGAGAAAATGGAGAGAGTTCTTCTTGAGGAATGAAAACTGAGTAGCACGACTCTTGTCCTTGTATCTGTATCTCTCTCTAGTATAAATAGCAAATGATCATTTCTTCACGGGAGAGAGTTGATCCTCTTTTCAAATTTCAAACAGGGCTGGAAAGGAAAGAGACAAAAGAATGATCTCTTTCTGACAGAAAAAGGAATATATTAAATTCCTTGAAACTTGCAATCTGCCTTAAAATAATCTGTACGCAGCCCTTAATTAATGCAGCAACGGTCATAAAATCTTTGATAGAGAGTATTGCAATAACTGACTGAAATTTTAATAAGAACAGTTGTCAGCCTTCATAAGAAATCCTGAGGATAACTCCAAAAATAATACCCTGAATAGAAGAGGCTACTGAGTATAGAAACTCTGAAGAAGTTCGTCGACCTGAGGGGAAGTTCGTCGAACTTAACCTGGGAAGTTCGTCGAACTTAGCCTTGGAAGTTCGTCGAACCGAGTTCGTCGAGCGGATACTTGAATTCGTCGAACGAACTAGAAGTTCGTCGAACACCCTGACTTAGCTAATCTTCAAATTTCTTCTAGACTTAGCCTATGACCCTTATACTATACATGATGGGTCAAATCAGATCCTATAACTGGAAGTAGACATCCTAGCCCAAATCAATAATAGGGTTGAACTGTGTTCCAACATTGTTGCTACCGCGCCGCGTTAATTTTACCGCTGGCGCTAGCACTAACGAACCGCTGAGACGAAACCGCTGAGACAAAACCGCTGAGATGAAACCCCTGAGAAGATCTGAAAGCTCTACCGCGCCGCGTTAATCCTACCGATGGCGCTAACAACCACTGAGAAGAAACTGCTGAGAAGGAAACCTGCGTTCGACAAAATGGATGCTGCGTTCGACGAACTAGCGCTCGATGAAATGAAACCTGTGTTTGACGAACTGCACGCTCTACCATAGCGCTCGACGAAATGCATGCTTTACCGCAACGCGCTAGACCTACCGATGGCGCTAGTATTCGATCGACAAAATGAAGGCTGCGCTCGACCAAATGCTTATCACTGCGTTCGACGAATTTGTGATCGACGAAAGACAAATCCCGTTCGACAAAAATTCGATCGCCAAAATATAAGGCCGGTTCGACAAAGATGCTGTCCGACGAAAAGAATTGTGCTCTACCGCGGAGCATTAGCATTACCACCGACGTTAGCATATATGGAAACTATTGACAGAAAGGAAACAGTGGAGAAAAAGGAATGTCAACAGGTTACTATGTTTTGCATGTACTATCGCGGCGCATTAGGTCTAACGCCCGGCGGTAGCTTTTGGAAACATCCCGTCAGCAGTTGATTGAGGAGCAGTTTTGGAAGAAGATTGTGGTTGAAGGAAGGAGATCTCGCTAACGCGGGGCGCTAGTGTTTGACGCTCAAAATGTTCCCTAAACTACCACGATCCGTGTGCTTCATTGCCTTATGTGGATACCGCGGGGCGGTAGTACTACCGCAGACGGTAGTGGATGAATCTATAAAAGGACGCGTGCCTCCTCCATTGTTGCTTATTGATAGAGAAGGAACAGAAGCCATATATTCAGAGGACTCATGAGAGCCTTCTCCAAGCAGCCCGAAGAACTCCGTCAACGTTCATGAATGCAAAGAACTTGAAGACCAATACGATCGCATCTACATTGACATCAAGTTCTACTTTTGAGGGAGTCTTTAGTTTGAGTTTTGTTTTACTTTCAATTTGTAACCTTTATATCTTTTGTTTGGTAGAGGAACTTGCCACACGGCGACTAGGGCATTGCGGGGACTAGGGGGAATTCGCCACACGACGACTAGGTCTAGGCTGTAGATCTAGGGGGTGCTCGAGGCCTTTGTGGGGAGATAAAGGCTAGAGCGGTTTGAGGCCTTATTTGGTGAGAGATAGGCTAGAGCCAACCGATCCTTGGGAGAAGGGTCGGCATAGAAAACCAAAAGTGTTTTTCATTAGTCGCCTCTCTCCAAGCGTCATCAAATAAAGATGATTACACTAACAACAATAGCCCAAGAGGAGAAAAATGCAAGAGATACAACCGAATCCGGAGGCTTGTTGTAGATTCACGGTAGGAATCGTCTGAGTGTCAATCCGCGTCCTAGCTCGGTCCCAACTATCGTCCGGGGTAGAGGAGGGCTGTCACTTCCTCCCAATGGACCCGTCTTTGCCGGTAAATGATGAGTCCCAAATATATACACATTTATGGACTCATCTGGGCCGATTTTCTAGTCTATGCACTTCACTTTAGACATGTTTTCACTCATATTTGACACTCCATGCTAAGTGCACCTCTAGGCCCGTTTTTGGTGTTATTTCATGTTCTTCATTTTTAGTAGTTTTCATGGATTGCTAAATGCCACTTTTAGTGGCTGGATTCGTGGTTGTGCTGGAACAGGAGTAGTGCGGGTGTTCCCGGTACAATTCTGTACAGGAACACTGCGCACGATCACTGTTTCTATTGCGCACGACCACTGGTCATGCGCCGCTGATCGTGTGCACTTAACCCTATTTTTTGAGTTCTGTCTCGGACAGTGCGCACGACCACCAACGATATTGCGCACGACCACCGGTCGTGCACCGCAGTTCGTGCGCACTTAACATCAATTTTATGAGTTCTGTTTCGACCAGTGCGCACGACCACCTACGATAGTGCGCACGACCACCGGTCGTGCGCCACTGGTCGTGCGAACATGGTATTTTATAAATTTCTTAAATTGCAGGCTCCACCCAGGCAGGCGCACGATCACAGACCTCCAGCGCGCACGACCATTGGTCGTGCGCCACTGATCGTGCGCACTATTTATTCCAGCGCCTATAAATTGACCTGCTCGCGAATTAGGTTGGGATTGCGCATTTCTTCCGCCCAGCTCCGCCGTTTTCGCCCCTTCCGCTGGTTCTTCGCCCCCTAGGCCCCCTCCATCATCCAAGGGCTTCAAGGAGGAGATTCTACACTCATCTTCATCGCCAAGGAAGGATTTCTTCGCATCGGACGTGGCCGAATTGTAAAACGCTGGAGAAGACGGGTCCATTGGGAGGTGTGACAGCCCTCCTCTACCCCGGACAATAGTTGGGACTGAGCTAGGACGCAGATTGACAACCTGGTGCTTCCTACCGTGAATCTACAACGAGCCTCCGGATTCGGTCGTATCTCTTGCCTTTTTCTCTTCCTTATGTTGATGTAATGTTTGTAATCTCTATATTTTGATGATGTATGCTATGAACTATGCTTTGTAATGCTTATTTCATTTATTTGGAATTATTTAGTTCATATGTGTTAATGAGGTGCGCCGCCATCCATTTTCCACTCCACCACCGTGTCCGGTGCCGCACTAGCAATTACTAGTGGCGTGCTTGTCGACGAGGTGCTTGCGACCCTCATTCTGTTAGCCTACTCGTCCATCCGCCTATCGAAGCGTGGCATCGCGACCCGCGTAATCCATCCCGCTTAACGAAGCAGCGCGCTCAAGGCATGCATAGTTCGATTCCGTTTGCCTACTCGTCCATCCTCCCTTGCGACGCAGCGCGCTCAAGGCCTGCCTAGTCTCCATCCCGCCAAGCGAAGCACTGCATAGCGGCATTGCATAGGAGTAGTTGTAGTTGTTTTCTTTTATTTTCCAAAAGCCAAATCCCCCATTTCCGCATCCATCCGCTCGAAAGGACTTCAATCTCAAGTCCTTCCTCGATAATAAACTCCACCTTACTGTGTTCCTTTGAGATCGATACTTGGGGATTCATTCCCATTTTATATTACTTGAACGATCGGTACATTGCCGTTTCGTGCCGCAGTCTTATTACCGCCTATAGCGGTGTGCTAAGATTCGCGCATCAAGTTATTGGCGCCGTTTCCGGGGAACACAGTCTTGTGAGTTTTCTGGAGAGGGAGAACCTGAGAGAGAAGCCCTTCCATTTGTAAATTGCATTCCTTTGTTTTATTTCCTCGTATTTTGTTTCCTGTTTTATATTAGGTTCCTTTAGTAATTTTTGTTAGGTGTAGTATTTTGCACAATAACATTTTTATTTTGAATCGTATTATCTTCACACTATGTGGGCACATCTCAATATCCATTGTCGTTGGTGTGGAGCTACCTCCCACTCTAGTGATGAATGCCCTACGGAGAATGGTGGTCATAACTCTTCTCGCCCAGCATATAGAGCATCGACTTCGTCTGATACTCCATATGGTGTGCGTAAGTCTTATGGCTACTCTGCTGAGCCTTTACCATCTTACTTCTTTTCGGCTTCAGCCCCCACTGTGCCAAAGAAGCCCGCAAGGCAGTGCCGGTTTTGTCGGAGCACTGATCATGTCTTGAAGGACTGTGCCGAGTATCTTCGCCAATTGGACGAGGATGACGAGATGGATATCCGGATCGTCACAACTCCTAACTCTGGCGGCACACCTTCAACATCCGGTTATGTGTCTTTGTCACCTTCACATCTTGAAGGGTATGGCATGGACACGGTCACCGGATGTGCGGCTGATCTATGCACCGACATTGCTGAGCCTATTCTCCCAGTGCATCCACCACCTCTAGTGGATTCGATTCTTTGTGAGGAATCGGTGCTCGACTTTTATCCGAGCACTATTCCTCCCCCTATTGTGCATACTATACTCGTCTCTGACGACATTGTTGATGATGTGTCGCATGATGAGGTGGGTGATCTGAGTGTTGTGCCTATTCCTATGAAGGAGGAGAACCTTCTAGGTGAAGAGGAGTTTTCCTCAGCACCGGTGGAGGAAGTCCAAATCCTAAGCCTGGCCACCGTTGATCCCGCCGAACCTTGTAGCATTGAGGACAATGCAAACATTATTTTACTTACCCAACCTGATGGGAGTGAGACCGGGATCACTCCCCCGATTGATGTTTATTTATATTCTTCATCTTCTTTATTTCTTGATCCCCTTCCTTCATCTGAGTCTGTGCAGGTTGAATCTTCACAGGTACTTCAGGAGGACTTGGAGCTTTTTGCTCAAGTCAATGATGAGAGCATCCTCTCATGTGAGGAGGCTGATTCCCCCTCCGTAAAGGAAGCTCCACTCATTGTCTTTTCCTCCTGCCACCTCCCTGTTGACGACACCTTGCTAGGCAAGGATGTGTTTGGTGAGTTGAGTGAGGATATCTCCTCCTCTTCTTGCTTTCTGTTTCCTCTACCTGCGTTATGTAGGTATTATTATTTGGGTAGAGGAGTAACTGTTCTGTCGCCGTATCGGTACCCGCTACCGACACGCGTATTAGAACAGTTACCTGTTCATTTCCTTTTCCATACTCCCATTAGCTAGAACCGTTTTAATTTAGAATAAGTCATGCTGGGAGGACAATAACCCCTGTAGTTATCTTACTTTTCCTGCATTTTTATTTCTTCTAATCATGTTTAGTTAGTAGTATTTTTTTTTAGTTTTCTATTTTCTTTTGTTTTTGCGGAGCTGACCCCTGCAGGTTCATCTTCGGGATGGAGGAAGCTGCTCTTTGTCTTGGTTTTCATGCGTCTTCTGGTATGCTCATTTCTGAGCATGGGTAACTTTTCTTCCCCTGGTCTTTTATTCAATTTTCATGATTACATCATTTGTATCTATTGCATAGATTAAGTCTGGGGGAGAGCCACATGTTGTTACCCGCTCACGTGCACCTTTTATTTGCATACTAGAAGCATTAATTGTGTTATGATGTTCATTTGCACCGCACACCACTACACCCACTCGAGCGTGCACTTAGCTGTTGGCACGTCTTGAGCTGAACTCATTTCTTTTTGTGTGATTTGGAAAATCATTGCGCTGGCTTAGGATTATGAGGCGGAGTAAAATGTTGACTCCTGTAGTGCTCCTAGTCGAGTGCTCATGTCTCGTTTAGAAATTCGTGTAGATTCAATTTCTTTTTATGCTTTTAGTTTATATTTTTTTCTATTAGCGTAAATATTGTTTACTACACTCAAAAATTGGTGAATCCGGTGTGAATCAAACGGTAGCATAGGGATGTGTGTAGACATTCGTTAGCCTCGTATTGCCCGAGTCGGGAGAAAGGATTATCTTTCTCGATGGCTAGAACTTGCTCCAAGCGATTCTTGAAGCATGGGTATACGGTTAGTCAATTGCGTGAATGTGATATAGGCCATCATTTTGGCCCGGTTGAGCCTTTGTGCCCACTCCTATCGCTTTATCCTTGTCAGCCCAGTTGTGCCTACCCTTTCTTTGATTCAGCCCCACTGTTGTCTCACCAAAGCCTAAATGCCAATCCTAGCCGCACACCCAAATCTGAGCTTTAGCTGTTTATTATTTTCATGAGTTGGGTTGTTGATTTGGTGATATGTTTGTGAAGATGTGGATGTGTTTTATTGTTTAGCTGCTGAAAATGATAAGAAAAGAAAAGAAGAAAATGAGAGAAAGAAAAGAAGTGAAAAGAAAAGAAAAAGATATGAGCTTTAATGAAAAATCCGTGTAAAAATATATGTTTGGGAGTAGGTGGCGCACACACCCATGTTGTTAAGTCTATGTCTGGGGTGTGGTGCATCCGCGTGTTTTATGGCTACTTGGATAGTGTTATGCATTTGCTCATTTGGGTTTTTGTGTTCTAAGCCTTCATGTTTATATTTGTTTACCTCACCTAAACCCAAGCCTCATCTAAAACCTTGAGTCCTATTGATTCACGCATTTGAGTCAAACCAGTGTCGTGGAGAGAGTACGAACGGGCAAGCTTATGGTCACCGACATTGATGGATTTCAATGGAGGTTGTCTCGAGCCCCGATCTTTGGCAATGCTTGCCTCAGCGTTCAGTTTACTTTCTTCCTATGTACGACCCTATGATTCACCGTGATTCACTTTTTGAGTAAATGTAATATATAAATACGCTCCTAGGAAATTATAAACTAATATGCATAATTTGGAATTTTATCTACTATATTTCTACGCACATGAGCATGCGGCTTCGCATGGTACTCCGCTTGATAATTTCTTCGCCAGCTTATGTTTTTCCTGTCCGTGAGAGATGGTTTGCTCGGGACGCGCAAACAGTTAAGTCTGAGGGTGTGATGAGTCCCAAATATATACACATTTATGGACTCATCTGGGCCGATTTTCTAGTCTATACACTTCACTTTAGACATGTTTTCACTCATATTTGACACTCCATGCTAAGTGCACCTCTAGGCCCGTTTGTGGTGTTATTTCATGTTCTTCATTTTTAGTAGTTTTCATGGATTGTTAAATGCCACTTTCAGTGGCTGGATTCGTGGTTGTGATGGAACAGGAGTCGTGCGGGTGTTCCCGGAACAATTCTGTACAGGAACACTGCGCACGATCACTGTTTCTATTGCGCACGACCACTGGTCGTGCGCCGCTGATCGTGTGCACTTAACCCTATTTTTTGAGTTCTGTCTCGGACAGTGCGCACGACCACCAACGATATTGCGCACGACCACCGGTCGTGCGCTGCAGTTCGTGCGCAATAAACATCAATTTTATGAGTTCTGTTTCGACCAGTGCGCACGACCACCTACGATAGTGCGCACGACCACCGGTCGTGCACCACTGGTCGTGCGAACATGGTATTTTATAAATTTCTTACATTGTAGGCTCCACCCAGGCAGGCGCACGATCACAGACCTCCAGCGCGCACGACCATTGGTCGTGCGCCACTGATCGTGCGCACTGTTTATTCCAGCGCCTATAAATTGACCTGCTCGCGAATTAGGTCGGGATCGCGCATTTCTTCCGCCCAGCTCCGCCGTTTTCGCCCCTTCCGCTGGTTCTTCGCCCCCTAGGCCCCTCCATCATCCAAGGGCTTCAAGGAGGAGATTCTACACTCATCTTCATCGCCAAGGAAGGATTTCTTCGCATCGGACGTGGCCGGATTGTAAAACGCTGGAGAAGACGGGTCCATTGGGAGGTGTGACAGCCCTCCTCTACCCCGGACGATAGTTGGGATCGAGCTAGGACGCGGATTGACAACCCGGTGCTTCCTACCGTGAATCTACAACGAGCCTCCGGATTCGGTCGTATCTCTTGCCTTTTTCTCTTCCTTATGTTGATGTAATGTTTGTAATCTCTATATTTTGATGATGTATGCTATGAACTATGCTTTGTAATGCTTATTTCATTTATTTGGAATTATTTAGTTCATATGTGTTAATGAGGTGCGCCGCCATCCATTTTCCACTCCACCACCGTGTCCGGTGCCGCACTATCAATTGCTAGTGGCATGCTTGTCGACGAGGTGTTTGCGACCCTCATTCCGTTAGCCTACTCGTCCATCCTCCTATCGAAGCGTGGCATCGCGGCCCGTGTAATCCATCCCGCTTAACGAAGCAGCGCGCTCAAGGCCTGCATAGTTCGATTCCGTTTGCCTACTCGTCCATCCGCCCTTGCGACGCAGCGCACTCAAGGCCTGCCTAGTCTCCATCCCGCCAAGCGAAGCACTGCATAGCGGCATTGCATAGGAGTAGTTGTAGTTGTTTTCTTTTATTTTCCAAAAGCCAAATCCCCCATTTCCGCATCCATCCGCTCGAAAGGACTTCAATCTCAAGTCCTTCCTCGATAATAAACTCCACCTTACTGTGTTCCTTTGAGATCGATACTTGGGGATTCATTCCCATTTTATATTACTTGAACGATCGGTACAATGCCGTTTCGTGCCGCAGTCTTACTACCGCCTATAGCGGTGTGCTAAGATTCGCGCATCAGTAACTACAATCCGGCCACGTTCGATGCGAAGAACTCCTTGCTTTGTGATGGAGATGAGTGTAGAATCCTCTCCTTGAAGCGCTTGGATGATGCGAGGTGGCCTCGGGCAAAAGGTGTGGGGATGGGGGGGGGGGGGGGCAGAGTGGAAGAAAATGGAGCGGTCTCTCCTTCCGGCGGAATAAATCTCGGAACAGTTCGGTCTGCCCTTTAGGTTGAAATCTGCGGCTTTTATAGCACACAATCAGAAATTTGGTCACGCACGGTCGAACGCACGACTGTGCGTGAACCGTGCGATATTAAACCTAAAGCAGACTGGGAAGAAGAGTAAGTTGCACCAGTGCATTTTACTCACGCATGGTCGAAGCCGACTGTGCATACAAACGCATGGGCAAATTCCGAATGTACGAAAATAGGCTAACAGGGGAGGGGGGGCTCGTGCGTATTACTAACGCACGACCAAAACCGATCATGCATAAATCGCACGGGCAAATCTAGATCACCATTTTGCCAGCAGATAACCACGCACGGTCGAAGCGATTGTGTGTCAAGAAAATGCAGATCATGCGATTCATGCAGAAATGTAATTTGGGCAAAATGGTGATCTGTCCACCTTCACAACACAATAAACAGCTGGGAGTACACCTCCAACAACATCCAAATACAGAAAAAGGGTTGGGGAGCACCATGTGCTTACCCCCAACAAACATAGCACGCAATTGGACACCAAAACGGGCCTAAAAGTGCACTTAGCATGGAATGAAGTATAGAGAACAAATATGAGTGATTATGGATCTAATATGTAGTGCAATGACTATAATATCAGCCTAGATGAGTCCAAAAATGTGTATACAAATGGGACTCATCACACTCCAGACTTACCTGTTTGCATGTCCCGAGAAAATAAATCCTAAGCAGGCAAGAAAATGGAGTAGCTAGCTTACAAATTACAAAATGGAGTACCATGCGAAGTCGCATGCTCACGAGCATAGAAAAATAATAGAGAAGATTTCTAATTATACACATAGTTTATAGATTTCAAATAGAGTAAATAAATATTACTACTAATCAAAAATGGGATTCACGGTGAATCATTTGGTCACACATACAGAGAAAGTAAAACAATCGCTGAGACGAGCATTGCTAAAGTTGAAATGCATAAAACTAAAAGTATAAACAAAAATCTAATCTACACAAATCCTATACTCACGTGAGTACTTGAATAGGAACACCGGAGTCAACATTTTACTCCACTACATAATTTGAAAGCCAACACAAAGATTTTCCCATTCACTCAAAGGAAATGAGTTATACTCGATACGCGCCTAAGGCTAAGTACACGCTCAAGTGGGTGCTGTGATGTGCAGAGAAAATGAATAATACAACCTAAAAAAAAGCTTCTAGTATGCTATGCAATAGTGCATCTGAGCGGGCACAGAAAATAGCTCTCCACTAGACTTAAACTAAATAATCTAACACAAGATATAACCATGAAATTCAAAATGAAGTTGATAAGTAGTATTTATATAAGTTTTTAATAGAAATTTTTGTAATTATTTAAAATGAATTTTTCCTTTTCATGTCAATTTTAGGTTAAACCAAGGGGTGTGTAACCTGAAGATCAAACCAGAGTCGATGCCGCGCTGATTGAGCTAGCCCACAGCGAGTCACGTCCTAGGTCACGCCCGTGACCCAAAGTCACGCCCGTGACCAAAGTGCGTGTAATCATTGAATCTTCCAAGCGAGCTGCCGTCGAGATGTGGAGCTTCCGTCGAGAAGTCAACATGAGTCACGCCCGTGACCCATATGTCACGGCCGTGACTTTCCAGCATGATCCCTGCACACCGCCACACCGCAAGCAAGATCCACGCCGCATTAAATGAAGCCGTCCAAGTACACGCCCGTGACCCAAGTTACACGGGCGTGTAAAGTCCAAATTTCTCCCGCCGTCACGCAAAGCCTACACCACTGTCCCATCCGTGCAGATCAGTGATTACACTCCCCTAGGTCACGCCCGTGACCAAGGGGCGTGTAACTTGAAAATTTTTCCTATAAATTCCAGGGCTCTCCTTGAGTCCAGGGTTCAGAAATTTGGAGAGGGGGAGGTGCTGCTAGAGCTGGTAGTGAGTTTTTCATGTTCATGTTCATGTCTTTTTATACTTTCAAGTTCTCTTTTTCATCTCATGCAATGTACTAGTTTTTCTTCCAATGCAATAGTTTAGTGATCTTGTAGTTTTTCCTTGCTAATGTTGTAATTTTCCTTCAAGCTTTTACCCATTTTTGGTATCAATAAAAATTAGTTTTGTTCTCTTTATTTGTCTCCTTCTACCTTAGTCAATTTTCCTTATTATGCAATTTTATTTTTCTTCATCTTCCCCCTCCACCATGAGTAACTAATTCTCATTAGTGCTCGATAGAAATGATTCGAGGATGAGTTAATCGAGTTATGATTTTCTAAAGTTATCTTTTTCCGTTTTTATAAACACTTGAATTACCCTTGATTTTTAACTAGTGAGGCCATATTATCGATGTATGGTTTTCGCTTAAGTTTTCATACTTAGTTAGCCGAGAGGCTCAAAGTATGAATCGATCACTCAAGGGTAAAGAGAGTTGCACGCACCCCTCGAGAGAGGATGACATAATTCTCCCTGATTGGAGTCAAATCTAATAGTGGGGTTCACTTCGTAAAGCAAGTTTTAGGTAATCGATTATAGGACGAGAGTTCGGTTGATTTTTCCTAAACTGAGTTGGGCATTAACCTCGAGAGAGGCATGTTCGAGCTTTAGGAACCTCCACGGTCAAGTAGTTTAATTAAACAGAATTAGATTTATTTTCCTTTCACTTGATTATTCTTACTCCAAGGTAACTTTTGATTGAGCACTAATCTCTTTTACCATCGTTTAACCCCTTCTTTTAGCTTGCAATTTGTCTCTAATTAGCTAGTAAAGCAAAACTAAAAAATCGATTAGATAAGATAATAGTGATTTTCCTCGAAGTAGAAGTAATCAACGCGCCCCGTGGAATACGACCTTGGTATTTCTAAATATCCTATACTATAGACGATAAGGTACACTTGCCTTTATCGGATATAGTTTTGGAGAAAATCTTTAACCATTTCACTTTGCAAAACCAAAATTTTTATACCAGAAGTCTAGAGAAAGAGAGTACCCAATGCTCAGCAGGTGAGCATACCAGAAGATGCGTGTAAATCCAGGGCAAAGCAGCCATATGAAGATTCACAACCACCACCTTCACAAATAGAAAATGCCTGCAGTGGGGGTGAGCTCCGCAAAAACATGAAAGAAAAATAAAAACTGAATTATAGAGAATGCATATATAAAAGTAAGATAACTATTGGGGTTATTGTCCTCCCAGCACGATTTATTCGAAAGTTTAACAGTTCTAGCTTATAGGAGTATGGAAGGAAAAGTGAACAGGTAATTGGCCTAATATCCGTGTCGGTAGCGGGTATCGATACAGTGATAGAACCACTACTCCTCTACCTAAATAATGATACCTGCTCATCATAGGTTGAGGGAAGAGAAAGAAAGAAGTGGAGGAAGAGTCCTCCTCACTACTTTAACCAAAATAAATGTCCTTTCCAAGCAAGGTGTCATCCTCAGGGAGGCAGCAGGAGGAAAAGATAATGAATGAGGCTTCCACTATGGAGGAAGGATCAAACTCCTCACACAAGAGGATACTCTCATCTTTGACTTGAGCAACATGCTCCAAGTCCTCCTGACATTCCCGTGGAGATTCATCTTGCACAGGATCAGATAAAGAATGGGGGTTAGGGAATAAAAGAAAAGAATGACATAAATAGTCAGAAATTTGGGGAGCGGTCCCGGTCTCACTCCCATCAGGTTGGGGTAGTAAAATAATGTTGGCATTGTCAACAATGCTGCAAGGTTCGACAGGATCAACAGTGACCTTGCCCGAGATTTGGACTTCCTCCACCAGTGCTGAGGTAAAATCCTCTTCACCTAGAAGGTTGTCGTCCTCCATTAGAATAGTCATAATATATAGATCACCTGCCTCATCATGCGATGCATCATCAACAATGTCGTCAGTGACGAGCGTAGTGGTATGCACAACAGGGGAAGGAATAGTGCTCGGATAAAAGTCAAGCATCGATTCCTCACAAAGAATCGACTCCACGCACGGTAATATATGCATAGAGGAGATGGGCTCAGCCATGTCAGATACTAGATCAGCCACAACTCTGATGAGCGTGTCTGCATCATTACCTTCAAAACTTGAAGGTGATACAATAACGTAATCAGAGGTGGAAGGTGTGTTGTCAGAGTTAGGAGTCCGGATGATCCGGATATCCAGCTCATCATCCTCATCTAATTGGCGAAGATACTTGGCACAGTCCTTCAGGGCGTGATCTATGCTTTGACAAAACAAACACTGCTTTGCTGGCTTCCATGGCACAAAAGGTATGGGAGCTGCAAAGAAGTATGCAGGTAAAAGCTCAGAAGAATATCCATAGGACTTACGCACACCATATGGAGTACCAGACAAAGTAGGTGCTACATATTCTGGGCCTTGAGTGCTAGGGCTATTATCTCCCTTTGGACATCTATCACTAGCATGAGAGATATCTCCACACCAACAACAACGAATGTTAAATGAAGCCCACATTGCGTGAAGATAACTAGATTCAAAAGAAAAACACTATTGTGCAAAATACTACACCCAACAATAATTCACTAAGGCAACCTAATATAAAATAAGAAAATGGAATAATAAGAGCTGAAATAAAATAAAGGATGCAATTTACAAATGGAAGAACTTCTCTCGCAGGTTCTTCCTCTCTAGAAAACTCACACGACTGTGGTCCTCGGCAACGGTGCCAACAACATGATACACAAATCTAGCACACCACTATAGGAGGAAGCAAGACTGCGACACGAAATGGTAGTGAACCGGTCGTTCAAGTAATATAAAATGGCGAATTTCCCCAAGTATCGATCTCGAAGGAACACAGTAAGGTGGAGTTTACTTTTTAGGAAGGACCTGAGATTAAGTCCTAAAGGTCGGATGGATTGTGGGAAGCTTGGATTGGATTGTGGAAAACAAATAAAATAAACTAAATTAACACTACTATGCAGGCTGCAATGCACTTCTTCGTCGGGTAGATGGAAACTATGCATGCCACTATGCACTGCTTCGCAAGGCGGATGGATGAGAAGGCTTGCGGATAGAGAGAGTCGCACCGGCGGAATGAGGGTCGCAAGCACCTCGTCACAAAGCTCGCACCTAGCAATTGCTAGTGTAGCAAACCCAAACACTCACACCACAATTACCACAAGAGCTCACCTCAAGCACTCATACAAGAATAATAACATTGTATAACAATGAGATGAAGATTAAATCAAATGTAGAGTGCAAACAACATCAAATAAAGAAGATTACACTAACAACAATAGCCCAAGAGTAGAAAAAACGCACGATCATGAAGATTAAATCAAATCGAATCTGGAGGCTTGTTGTAGATTCGTGGTAGGAATCATCGGGGTGTCAATCCGCGTCCTAGCTCGGTCCCAACTATCGTCTGGGGTAGAGGACGACTGTCGCTTCCTCCCAATGGACCCGTCTTCTCCGGTAAACTACAATCCGGCCACGTCCGTTGCGAAGAACTCCTTGCTTTGCGATGGAGATGAGTGTAAAATCCTCTCCTTGAAGCGCTTGGATGATGTGTGGTGGCCTCGGGCAAAAGGGGGAGGAAGAGTGGAAGAAAACAGAGCGGCCTTCCGGCGGAAGAAATCGCCGAACAGTTCGGCCTGCCTTTTAGGTTGAAATCTGCGGCTTTTATAGCAAACAATCAGAAATGTGGTCACGCACGGTCAAATGCACGACCGTGCGTGAACCGTGCAATATTAAACCTAAAACAGACTGGGTAGAAGAGTATGTTGCGCCCGTGCATAAAAATGCATGGGCAAATTCCAAATGTACGAAAATAGGCTAACAGGGGGAGTTCATGCGTTTTACTAACGCACGGTCAAAACTGATCGTGCGTAAATCACACGGGCAAATCCAGATAACCATTTTGCCATCAGATAAGCACGCACGGTCGGAGCGAACGTGCGTCAAGAAAACGCACGATCATGCGATTCATGCAGAAATGTAATTTGGGCAAAATGGAGATCTGCCCACCTTCACAGCACAATAAACAACTGGGAATACACCTCCAGCAACATCCAAATATAGAAAAAGGGTTGGGGAGCACCATGTGCTTACCCCCAAGATACATAGCGCGCAATTGCACACCAAAATGATCCTAAAAGTGCACTTAGCATGGAATGAAGTATAGAGAACAAATATAAGTGATTATGGATCTAATATGTTGTGCGATGAATATAATACCGGCCCAGATGAGTCCAAAAATGTGTATACAAATGAGACTAATCAACGCTAAAGAAGCGTGAAAAAAGAGGAGGCCGCGAGCTGCCGGTTACTATTGACTAAGAGAAATCAAACCACTTAGATCGCTAGCAGCGGTCGAGACCAGACTTCGCCCGTCACGGCGAATGCCACTCTTGTGACGGGCTTTCCCTTGATTTAAGTAAAGCGATTACAGTGGGTTACAGGGCAAGGAGAAGGAGAAGTGATGAGTCCTGATCATATACACATTTATGGACTCATCCGGGCCGTTATTTAGTCATTTCTCCGCACTTTAGCCTTGTTATAGCTTATATTTGATAATCCATGCTAGGTGCACATCTAGGCCCACTTTGGTGCGATTTTCGTGCTTATTGTCATTAGTAGTATTCATGTGCTATCAAGTGCCACTTTCAGTGGCTAGATCTGTGGTTGTGCTGGAATAGGAGTCGTGCAAGTGTTCCCGGTGCAATTCTGCACAGGAACACTGCGCACGATCGCCGGTTCTATTGCGCACGACCACTGGTCGTGCGCCACTGATCGTGTGCACTTAACCCTTTTTCACGAGTTCTGTTTGGTGCAGTGCGCACGACCATCAATGCCAGTGCGCACGACCACCGGTCATGCGCCACTGCTCGTGCGCACTTACCATTTAATTTCCGAGTTCTGTTTGCTGTAGTGAGCACGACCATCAACTCCAGTGCGCACGACCACCGGTTGTGCGCCACTGGTCGTGCGAACATTTTATTTTATAATTTCGTATCTTGCAGGTTCCACCCAGGCAGTGCGCACGATCGCAGAATTCCAGTGCGCACGACCACTGGTCGTGCACCAATGACCGTGCGCAGTATTTATTCCAGCGCCTATTTAAACGCCTGTTGCGATTTTTAGGGCAATTGGAGCCGCCGGGAGCGGAGTTCCTGTTCCGTACGCCGCCGACCTCCACCGTGGGACGCCTCCACTTCATCTTCTACGCAAGGGGAAGCCTCCTCCATCCATTCCAAGACTTCCTCCATTGTCCGTGAGTGTTCTCCATCGTCCGCAAGCCTCCAAGCAACCATTCTCTCATTCCGCCCGGTGAGAAGAAGAAGGAACCTGAAGTCGAAGACGACGGAGTTACGTAGGGAGATCGTGACAGCTCTCTACGCCGGAAGCATAGTCCGCCCGAGTCCGGAGGTAGCCCGACAACCTACCATTCCGGCCATGAACGGCCGCTAGTCTTCACCATCAGTTATTTCTTTCCTCTTTCCTCCATTGTACTCGTTGAACCGTGTAACCTCGAATATTATGATGATGTTTGTTGAAATGAATGTTTCCTTGTTGTTCTTCATGGTTCGGTTGTGATTCACTCCATTTCCACTCACTCACTCGCACGCGCACGCAAGGTGTTTGTTCCGTGTTAGCAAGAGCTAACGACGGTTGTGAAGAGGTGTTTACGACCCTCACCCTTTCGCGCTAGAACACACTCCATCCGCCTCACGAAGCACGGCATTGCGGCCGTTGCATCCATCTCACTTTGCGAAGCGGTGCTTTCGACCCGCATCTCTTTTACTGTTGTTAAGATTAGGACAAACCAACCAAAAAACCCCTTTTTCATGTGTGTTTCATTCGTGTAACAAGAGTCACGCTACGCGTTTCGTTCACCCAACCTGCATTCCTCAAGAGACCGACATTCGGGGAGGCCACTCTCCACATTTATTATTTGACAGCGACCAGTGCACTTGCCGACACGCATCAAGAAGCCGTCCGAACAACAAGTCGCAAGACAGTAAACTCGAGACCGCAACTCTAACAAGCGAGCTCCTAGATTCGAGTGTGCGTTTCGTGGGAACGTCGCCCCCTATTTTTAGGCTCGGGGGCCTGCCCAAACGGGCAGGGATAAAATAACCGCCTGCCCGGATATAGGAGAATCGGACAGGGGGTGACGGGATACATAAGGGAGAATAAAAGATAAGCCGCGCTGCCTGGCGTCTTGTCCTTCAGTTTGTGTAGGACTTGGATTGAGAGACCTTGACTAGAGGAGAATATCGGCCCGCGCAGTCTATTACCTGAGGCCGCGGCTTGCCTTCTGGACTTGAGCTTGCTATTTTTCAGTCCTTGGTGGCGGTCTAGCATTGGCAGACCGGCTGGCTTGTTCAAGCTGGGCTAAGAGACCAATGTGCTAAGCACTAATTACAGAGCTGGGCAGCTAGTCATATCAAACTAACCAGTCTAGGAGAGGTGCTGCTTAGGTAGCGGTCATCTGGGTAAACATAATCCCCGCATATTTTCAAATCTCGAGGAGATTTCAAAAATATAAGTTTTAGCCGGAGACCGCGCCCGATTTGTCCTGACATCTATAAGAAGCTCTGAAAGTTCTCCGCTCTGCACAATTCTTCTGAAACTACGGGGCACTACTCGCCACTTGCGGTTAAGATTTTTCAAGCCGTCAGGCCCTCTATCCTAATGGCTGATCTGATGTCCAAAATCTCTGACCGTGAGGATAAAGCGGCTGAACTCAAGAAAAAGAAGGCTCATCGGTATGAGAAGACCGAGCAGCCTGAAAAGCCGGATCTGGCCATCGAAAAGATCACAGCAAAGCCGGAAGCGGGTATCTCAAACCCCCCTCTGACTAATCTGCCCGCACCGTCCGATAAGGCGGGTTCAAGCACTTCCCTATCAAAGACCGGAGAGCCTGCCCCTTCTGATAAGGCAGGCTCGAGTAATGTCCCACTAAAGACCAGAGAGGCCACTCCTTTTGATATCGTATACTCCCCTTCCGGGAATCCTCAATTAAAAATAAATGATGGAGAGGAAGGGGTGGTTAACTCCCCGAAGCCGGACGGGTTGACCACCCCATTGGTGGTGGTCGTAGAGGACAACTCTAGCCGATCCCAATAGGCCGACCTGGAGTCAGCCAAGAAGAGAAAAAGAGCAGAAACAACAGCAGAGAGAATAACCAAGAAGGCCAAGAAGTTGAGGGTCAAAATTGAAGCAGCCTCCAGGAGACCAGCCGCAGCCAGCCTCCAAAACAAGCCGCGCGAAAAGGAAGTCGCCAAAGAGCAGGTAACCCCTTCCGACAAGCCGAGCGAGCTGCTTTTCAATTCTGTGGCTAGCATATCCGTCAGCGATATTCTTAAGGATATGGACACCTTGGAAAGGCTGGACAAGATGCTTGACACTCATGCGGTCACAAGTGAAGTCGACCATCCTGGCGAGAATGCGGCTATACCAGATGAAACCGCGCTGAAAAAGAGCGCTTTCGAAGAAAGTGGGATGAAATTCATGAAGATCAAGGCGGTCTCTGGACAAGCCACGACCGTCAGACCCCTTGGCAAAAGGTAAACATGACATGGGTTTTCACCCTGTCCGCTTCTTTATATCGCGTCCTCGGAAAAATGTCTTGTTGCTGAATCCATTGCCGAGTTATTTTCCATCCGCAATTCAAACTTCTGCCATCAAACGAAGGCAAAATGAGCGGTTTTGGAAGGAGCAACGCCAAAGAATGGATCCCGAGCAGTCGAGGCGGCCTGTGCATTCAAGCATTAATCTAATAGTATTTTGTGTTGTGTTATTCGCTTCCGACTATGCTGACCGCACTTTTATTTGCAGATAATCTGGATCATGCTTTAAAGTCGGGCGATCTGATGGCCAGCCTCACTCCACTTTTTCCTCCAGTGCCAAGCCTTGCACTGAACATAAATTATAGACATGAAGAGCTGACCGAATTCAAGAGACTTCTTGACACCTTGAAAGAGAGGGTGAAGGAGCTTGAAGATTGTGAGGAGGCCGCACGGACTGCTCTGGAAGCCGAGAAGAAGGCGCGTCTGGAAAAAGAGAAGGTGTTGATGGAGCAGAACGTTGTCCTAACCGCGCGGCTTAACAAGGAGAAGAAGGCGGTCTTGAAGCTCGAAGAAGACTGTAAATATTACCAAGAGAATTTTTTACATTTGACTAGGGAAGTCGGCGGAAGCCGGCAACCCGCTAACGCTAGTGATGAGAGGCCGCGGATATCGAGCCGCCCAACTGCTGGGGCGACCTAAAATCCCCCCCGGTCAGGGCGGCCAATCCCATGATTGAATAGGCCACCGCGATACTTCCTGCTCATACGATTCCTGCAGCGTGGGTAGAGCGGGATGCCGCGCAGCTTCACAGTATAATTAACCAGCTTCATCATGGTGTCATTCATATGTATAACCTTCTCCTCCAAAACGGCGACCAGGTTGCTCGTCTTCATCGCGAACACCCTTCTCCTGAGCATCGTCAGCCGTGAGTGGCTTTAGTTTGAAGACAATGTTTGTAATATTATTTGTTTGGTCCTTGGGACAAATATTGACGTTGGATGCTTGCTTTGATGATATTCTATTTTTCAATGCCTATAGATGTTTATTTAATCCGTGTGTCTTGCATTGAATGCTTGCGGTCTCTGTTTTTAAATTTCTAGAATTTTTTTTGATGTCTTTAAACTGCACTGTAAGCCGTGCGGCTTGTGTTGTGCGCTTGCAGCTTTTCTGTCATATAATTTCATGAGTATGCAAGTTACTGGCCGCGAGGCTTGTGTTGTGCGCTTGCGGCTTTTCTGTTATATAATTTCATGAGTATGCAATTTATGGCCGCGCGGCTTGAGACAGTTAGCCGCGACCCAGCTTTGCTATTTGTAGGTCATTGAAAGCTATAAGTAGCAGAATTTCAGAGTCATTCTCACAACATTCATTGCGCGGGCTAAGAGCAAGTCGAAGTGGTCTGAGAAGATGGTAGCCGTCCGAACTGATGCGGCTTCAACATTTCATTCGGCCAATCACAAAGAATGTCGTCTAACTCAAGCGGAGTTAGACGATTTTGTGGAGAGGCATATGGCGGGTATCAATTCGTCCACCCCCACTCAGATCGCTATTCACATTGATCATTTTGAAAATGGCCTCAAGTTTCCGCTTCCGCTTGAAGTCATTACAGTTTTCGACCATTACAGAGTTGTTCCCGGACAACTTCCGCCGAACTCAATAGCCTCCATCTTTAGCTTCGTTTCTTATCTGCGGTCTGAAGGAGTCCGCTTCTCCATCGGTCTGTTTAGGAAGTTCTTCTCCGTGCGGTCTATTCCAGATGCCGGAACAAGGATATTCATAGGGCATCTTTACTTTGGATGCAGAGGACTGAAGATCGTCAATATGGCGAACAAGATCTCGAGCTGGTCGGAGAGGTACTTGATCTTCAAGGGCCAGCTCGGGCTATTGCAGGTCAACCCGCAAGTGCGGGATGAGGAGGCTTTCCGGCCAACTGATATTGGAGAAGTCGAGCTGAACATCTTCAAGTTCCTCGAGACCGAGTGGCTTGATATAAACCACTACATCATGCTGCTCTCAAAGTTGGAGCATGTTCGATCTGAAGATAGTAAGTTTCTCACAACCCGCCATGTTTGACCGCACGACCTATCTTATTAACCTTTAACTATTTTACAGCCGTTGTTGTTGTCCCGAAGAACAAACCGGTCAGTCCGGGCGGCCTGGTTCTGACTCAAAGGGACAGGCGGCGGAAGAAAAGCAAGCTGCAGGGGTCCATAGAGGAGGACTCGGCTTCTTCTAGCGAGTTCGATCCCCTCCGCTTCTGTGGTAATCCTAAGGATCTGCGGGGCAATCCGACCTTGCTATGGCACCCGGATGGCGACTGCGTGCAGGTGTCGACCGCGCGCCCGTACTGGGGGAGTAAAAAAATAAGCTGCCATGCTGTAGCTGCCGGGGCTGCAATGTATGGCCGAAAAACACTGAGAAAACTTAAACAAGACTCTCCAAGTTAGCCTCCCAGGTTAGCGCAAGGAGTTTTGCGACTAACCATTTCATGGGCCTATCTTACAGGAGGCTAATATCGGCACATAGTCATTTAGAGAAGACATGTGCCGAGCAGGCAAAAGAGATCGCGCGGTTAAAAGAAGCCACTCTGGTAAGTTATCACCTGATGTTCATTTATGCTGTTCAATTTTCTCAAACCGTGCGGTCTAACATTTTTCTCTTTTTCAGAAACAATATGACATCGATAAACTGGTCTTCCAAAATGAGGTCTTTCCCCATGTCGCCAAGGGGATCGATGCCGCCTTAAACCACTTGAGAGAGCGCGACAGTCTGTCCTTGGGCTTCAAGGATTTCAGTTTCTCGGATGTCTACCCATTCTTGAAGAAGAAGCTAGATGATATTACCCACAGAGCGAAGGTTAAAGATAAGGTCAGTAGCTCGGAAGAGGAGGAGGACGATGAGGACGAAACTGCCGCAGCCAATGAAGCCGCGCGGTTAACGAAACTGTTGTAGAGCAAAAGGCTGCTGCTGATGATGAGGCTGCTGCTGACGATGGAGGGAGTTCGTCTTCTGAAACGGATACCTCCGAAGGTGAGGCCGATTGGGTTGGAGCCAGAAAGATGAAGACTCGAGCAGCAGTTCATCAAGTTCCTCATCGGCCAGTGGAGGTTATTCGCCCGCCTTGATATCGAAGGTGAAGGAGACTCAAGTTATCCTATGGCAAAAAGACTCAAGTCGGGCGATTAGTAATTTTTGTGCTTGTTGTAATTTTCCTTACAAAACAGATGGCTTGATTTTGTTAGCCGATCGGTCTGAATGTTTTGTAAATACATTTTGAAAATGAATGAAAAGATATTACCTTTCAAACTGTCTTTCTTTGAGTCTTACTTTTGAATGTTGTGTGAGCTTTATTCTCTCTTAATTGTAAGTACCTTTCAATCCACCAGAATTTTAGGTTGCGCGGTCAACATATTATCCGAGCGGATAGAATTTCGGGCTCTTGAGAATCTCAAATGAATGATTACTCGATTATAATTTTTACCTAGAGGTCAACGCCGATCATAACTCAAAATCGCCAGTTATAATAAATGAATCACAATCGTGAGTTGTGCGGTTTGAGTATATCCCAGGCGGCTAGTAATCAGAATCGAGCAATATTTATCATTATAATTATTGAGATATGCGATCAGTTCTCAACCGGAGCGACCAATAATTTGAATTCCTTTTTCTGAAGTTTTAAACATTCTTTAAAGTACAAATAATAATCAATAAGTTCGCGCGGTCAGTATACAGTCCGGGCGACCAGTAATTTGAATTCTTTCTTCTGAAGTTTTAAACATTCTCACAAGTATAAACAATAATCAATAAGTTCGCGCGGTCAGTATACAGTCCAGGCGACCAATAACCAATAGTTGAGCAATATTCATCCTTGCAAGAATAACCCATGGTTGATTCCTTGTGGACGACTTGATCCTGACCGAGCGAATAATATTATGTTATAAGCTTATGAATGACCACAAGCTGATAGAATTAATTATAAACCTGTCAAAGAGTACCAGCTCGTAGCAGTGTTATTAGATTAATTATAAACCGACTGTGGAAGCTGATCGGTCTATATTATGATTGACTACCTGTTAGAAATATTGCTTTGCGGCTTCCTGTAATAACCTGCTTTCTAGCTTTTACGGCTAGATTTATTCTAACCGCCCGGTTAGCATATTAAGCTGTCATTTTCACCTGTTATCTTTATTCAAGCCGGTCGGCTTAATAAGTTAGACCACCCGGTCTTAAAGCCATATTTCCTTAAATAGTAGATGAATGCTCGTACCTGTTTTAGTACTACTCTCAAATGGTCATTAAGGACCATACGAGAAAAAATAATTTCTTGTCAAGAAGTAACGGGATTATAGACTCAGATGACTAAGTGGGAAGGTGCGCTTAGGTAGCAAGCATTACTTTCCTCAAGTGGTCATAAGAGTTGTAGAGATTTCGATAACTCAACTGCTCTCTAGCCTAGGGTTACAAGCTAAGTTGATCAATTGGGCAAGTGTGTTTATGCCGCAGGGGCTATACCGACATTGCTTTCCTCAGAGAGATCAACTTAGTTGTGGGTCCCCTGTAGGCACCGCTCGAGAGTTCCTTTAGGAGTATTTGATGGTCACAGGCTAAGATGATCAGTTGGGCAGGTGTGGTTATGCCGCGGGGGCTATACCGACATTGCTTTCCTCAGAAAGATCATCAAAGCTGTAATTATATCCCTTTCGGGGCACGATAGAGCTAACAGTCACCTGGACCTCCCTTGATGCAGAGGTGTGTTAGATACCGACCGGGATCCAAAATTCTGAAGACCTCCGCACGGGAATTGGCAAGCTTCCACTACACATGTGAGAAAACTCCCCGCTACACGTGATCTTCGTGGTTTTATGCTAATGACTACAATCTGAGAGGGTTCGAGCAGAACTTGGTGATGCCTCCAAGGTTCAGTGAGGGATATAAAAAATGTAAAAAGTCTCCAGACAAGGAAAATTGTCAGTATAGGGCTTCTCATTGAATATCCAAAAATGCAAGTAATGAAAGAACATTTAAGGATAGAATCGTTTAAGATCGTCACCGCTCCAGGTGCATGAGATGTCTTCTCCATCACTTGTCTGAAGGCGGTAAGCCCCATTCTTCAATACCTCCTTGATGGTGAATGACCGTGCCGAGTTGGGATTTAGTTTTCCAATAATGCATGTCCTGGCTACAGTATCCACCTTTTTTAACACGATATCACCAACTGCAAATTGTTTAACTCTGACATTTTTGTCAAAATATTTTGCCATTCTTCTTTTCACTTCTTCCTGCCTGATAGTAGCTTCATCTTGAAGCTCTTCAATTAAATCCAGGCTATATTTAATCCCTTCATCATCATAATTTATCCATGCTTCGCCCTCATGCTTTGCATGCATAACTTTGGGACTGACTACTTCAAATTCTATTGAAATGACTTCCTCCGAACCATGAGCCAATTTGAATGGCGTTTCCCCTGTGGCCGAAGTTGGTGTAATCCAGAGGGTCCAGAGGATGGAAGGGAGTTGATCTGCCCAGTTTCCTTTTTAATTTAAAACTCTCTTCATTAGAAGATATTGGATTTGTTTATTTGCTGCCTCCACCTTGCCATTACTCCTTGGATGATGTACCGAAGAGAATTGAAGTTCAAATCTAACCTGGTCGCAGAAGTTGATCATTTCTGAATTGTTGAACTGAGGACCATTGTCGGTAACGATTGCCAAAGGAATTCCATGACGACAGACGATTTCTCCCCAGATGAAGTTCCTAATAACCTGTGTCGTAGTTTTTGGCTAATTCCTTTGCCTTAATCCATTTGCTAAAATAATCGATCATGACGATTATGAAGCGACGTTGGCTGCTGGCAATTGGAAAGGGTCCGATAAGATCCATTCCCCAAACTACAAACGACCAAGGTGATGTTATTGATCTGAGTGTTTGAGCCGGTAAATGTTGAAGTGGAGCAAATTTCTGACACTGAACACATTGTTTGGCGAATGCTTCGGCATCTTTCCTCATGGTTGGCCAAAAATACCCCTGTCTCAAGATTCTCTTCTCCAAAGTCTTTTCCCCAGAATGGCTCCCGCTTTCTCCTGAATGTACCTCTTGGAGTATTACTGGAACTTCTTCTTCCGAAACACATCTCGCTAGAGGAGAAATGAGAGTCTTTCTGTGTAAGACTCCTGCCACCAAGTAGTAATAAGCTGCCTTTCTCTTAAATCTCCTCCTATCTTTTATGGATGGATGGAATATCCCTTTTGATAAGTACAACTCGTAGGGATCCTTCCAAGAAGGGTGCTGATCAATCTGCATTTGTTCTCCTTCTTCTGTTGTAGGATGGAAAAGTTCAGAGGTCACTCCCCTTGATGGAAGACCGAACTTTTATGGCTCATCCGCCTCTTCATTATGTGTTCTTGGAATATGTTCGGTGATGAACGATTTGAACTTCCAAATTTCTCCTTTTGCCAGCAGCATATACTTTCTCAACATTGGCTCCCTTGTTTCAAAGTTCCCCAATACTTGTGAGTCCATTACAAGGGAATCTATTTTAATATGCACATGTTCTATCCCCAATTCTAATGCAAGTCTTAGACTGGACAAGAGTGCTTCATACTCTGCCTGATTGTTTGTGACGGGAAAAAGAACAAGATGGCTTGCTCCAGTTTGATACCATTTGGGCTGATTAAGACAACTCCGGCTCCCACAGAGTTTCTACCTGAGGCCCCATCTATGTAGATAATCTAGGCCAGAGGAGATCCTTTCATCTGCTTGGGATTAATCTCTATTGTGTCAACCAGGAAATCTGCTAAAACTTGTGCCTTGATTGCTGTCCTGGGGATATAGGATATTTCATACTCACTTAGCTCTATGACCCATTTGGCTAATCTTCCTGAATGGTCTGGATTTTCCAATATGCTTCTCAGAGGATGATCTGAGACCACTTGAATTGGATGAGCTTGAAAGTAAAGACGGAGCCTTCGAGATGACATAACCAAAGCTAGAGCTAACTTTTCTAGAATTGAATATCTAGTTTCCACATCCTTGAGAATGTGGATGACATAATATATTGGGAATTGCTTCTTCTTCTCTTCCCGAATAAGGACAAAGCTTACTGCATCTGATCCAACCCCCAAATATAAGAACAATATTTCCCCTTTGCGAGGGCTTTGGAGCAGAGGGGTTGACGTTAGCTGTATTTTCAATTGTTCGAAAGCGTTGTTGCATTTTTCATTCCATTCAAATTTTGACCCTCCTCGGAGTGTTTTAAAGAATGGAGCGGTTTTATCTCCTGACTTGGAGATGAATCGGCACAGGCCTGCTAGCCTTCCTTCCAATAGATGAACTTCTTTCGGACTACGAGGAGGGGCCATATCAAGAATAGCCTTCACTTTATCAAGATTCGGTGCAAGGCCATCCGGGGTGAGAAGATGTCTAAGGAACATTCCTTTATTTGCCCCAAATACGCATTTCAACGGATTCAATTTTAATTTGAACCTCTGTAGAGTAGCGAACATATCTATGAGGTCTTTCAAGTGTATTGAAAGGGTTTTGCTTTTTAGGAGGAGATCATCGACATAGACTTTGAGATTCCTCCCATTTTGTTGTTTAGAAATTGTATCCATCATCCTTTGGTATGCCGCGCCCGCATTTTTAAGGCCGGAAGGCATCACAAGGTAACAATAGCACCCATCATTTGTAATGAAAGACGTATGTGGGATGTCTGGCTTATGCATTTTAATTTGGTGGCACGCAGAAAATGCATCTAGAAAGCTCATGAAATTATACCCAACAATGGAATCTACTAAAACATCTATCCGAGGCAAAGGGTAGAAATCTTTAGGGCATGCTTTATGGAGCTTTGTAAAATCTACACACATACGCCACTTCCCTCCCAATTTTTTCACCATTACAACATTGGACATCCAGGTGGGGTATTGAATTTCAGAAATAAAATTGGCTTTAAGAAGCTTGGCAACTTCTTCAATAATTGGCACCGCCAGCTTAGTTTCCACCTCCCTTTTCTTCTGCTGGATTGGCTTGAAATCGGGGGAGACATTGAGATGGTGGCAAGCGACATCCGGATCCACTCCGGGCATATCTTCCGCCAACCAGGCGAAGACGTCCAAATTCTCCAAGAGATGGGAGATTAGTTGAACTTTTTCCTCTTCAGACAGCTCCACATTAACGATTAGTTTCTTCTTTTCCCCTTCAGCAATGGGGATCTCTTGGGTTACCTGGGCAGGTTCCAGGTGAGCCCCTTCTCGTTCTTTGTTTTCCTCAGCCACTTCCGGGAGCTTGGCCACTTCGAGGATTTCAACTGGAAACTCAGGAAGTGGAATGTCAGTGATCATTTTGACAGTTTTTATGTAGCATTCCCGAGCTACTTTTGGATTACTCTGAATCCGGTACTGCCTTACATCAACTGCAAACTTGAGAGCCAAGTGTAAAGTAGATACCACCGCTCTATAAGCATTCAGAATAGGCCTTCTGAAGATGGCACAGTACCTGCTTAGGGCATCCACTACCGCAAAGTTGACCAACTTTGTTATTCCTCCGAGAGATACCAGAAGTTTTACGCAGTATTCCACTCCCTTCTTCTCTCCTGAGAAGCCGTAAAGGGGCCCTTCAGTGGAATGCAGAGGCCTCTTAAAATTAGGCCTTTCCTGAAGGATTTGGATGACTTCGTCCATGGTAACGTTAAGGTGTGTGTGTGTGGGGGGGGGGGGGGGGGGCGAATGATTCTTGTGAATCATCATATTGAATGGATGGAGCAATTGGAGGTGGTGGCGCAGTGTATTGTGGCAGATACACTGGCATTATTTGCGTAACTGCTATAGGTGGAGCGGATGCGGCGGCCAATGGCGGTTTCTGATCTTGAAACCGACGATGGCCAAATGATGGTTGTTTGTGCCTAAAATTTCCCCCCCTCTGAGCACGGGGTCCGAAATAAGGTCGAGGTGGATGGTGGTATGGTTGTTGATGATCCGAAGAGGAATTGGGCAGATCCTGGTCATTGAGAAGCTTTGCGACATAGCCTGGGTTACTTTTTTCACCCCTGACAAACATATTCGACATGCTTATCATCTCCTGGTAAGTTTTCCTCTCTCTGATGTTGGCTTCGAATTTAGTGGCCCTTCTCTCAGGCCATGAATCAGAGCAACCCTATACAGTCCAGGATCCACATTCCGAATTTCCATGATCTCTTTTTGGAAACGGTCAACAAAATGAGCCCATGTCTCATCTTCACGTTGCCTTATTTCGAAGAGAGCCGCCAGGCAACTTTTTCTTTTCTTTGAGGTAGATAATCGAAGCAGAAATTCCCTACGCAGTTATGCGAAGCAACCAATGGATCGAGGGTGCAACCCATAGCACCATTCCCTTGCTTGTCCATCAAAGGATGTTACAAGGAGTTTGCATTTGGTGGCATCGGTGAGGGTTCTTAAGGCAATGGCTGACTCGAAGGCCTGAAGGTGGATGGCGGGATTAGCTTCCCCGTTGTATGCCGACAAATGTGGTTCTCTGAAGTTATTTGGAGATGGCTCTCCTCGAACTTCATCCACAAATGGAGAAGTTTCCTCGACGTCTTCATAAAGAAGAAGGACAGAGTAATAACCTGCCGAAGCTGCGACTAGTCTCGGACAGGTCGCCTGACGGGCTGCAGCTTCTGGAGGACAGGCTGTCAGATAAGAGAGGCGAGCCGAATGAGAAGTCGCCCTCTGAAAATCTAGAACCCACGCCGACAAGTTTTGGGCGGCTTCCTGATAGAAGGTTTGCCGTTCCATGAAACCTTTTTGAGGCGGTTATTTGGAAATTGGCGACTTGAGGTAAAGGGTACGGAGAAGGGGGAGGAACCTGAGTGGTTATTTGGCTAGCCGCGACTTGCTGAGGAACTAGCCGCTCGGTTAGCATAGCTAGGGCCCGACTTATCGCCTCTAGTCGTTGATTAGTCACCTTCTGAGCCCGCTCGTCTTCCCGTTTAGACTGCTCCAATGCCTCCCACAGGGAATCCTCACAATGGTCGGAGCGGTCTCTTTGGACAAACTGGCGGTCTGACATCCTGTCAAGGATTTCACCAACAACTCGCAAATCTGAAGGTCACGTGTTTCTGTTGATGCCGAATTTGCACCTCCACGTTTGACGCTAAGGAAGCGAGAAAACAGAGGGGGCCGCGAGCTGCCGGTTACTATTGACTAAGAGAAATCAAACAGCTTAGACCGCTAGCAGCGGTTGAGACCAGACTTTGCCCATCACGACGAATGCCACTCTTGTGACGGGCTTTCCCTTGATTTAAGTAAAGCGATTACATCGTGTGACAAGGCAAGGAAAAGGAGAAGCCGGCCGGACAACAAGTCGCAAGACAGTAAACTCGAGACCGCAGCTCTGACAAGCGAGCTCCTGGATTCGAGTGTGCGTGTCTTGGGAATGTTGCCCCCCCTTATTTATAGGCTCGGGGGCCTACCCAAACGGGCAAGGATAAAATAACCTCCTGCCCGGATACAGGAGAATCGGGCAGGGGGTGACGGGATACAGAAGGGAGAATAAAAGATAAGTCGCGCGGCCTGGCGGCTTGACCTTCGGTTTGTGTAGGACTTGGATTGAGAGACCTTGACTTGAGGAGAATAGCGGCCCACGCGGTCTATTACCTGAGGCCGCGGCTTGCCTTCTGGACTTGAGCCTTAGTAGTCTTCAATCCTTGGTGGCAGTCTAGCATTGGCAGACCACCCGTCTTGTTCAAGCTGGCCTAAGAGACTCATGTGCTAAGCACTAATTACAGAGCTGGGCGTCTAGTCATATCAAACCGCCCGGTCTAGGAGAGGTGTTGCTTAGGTAGCAGTCTTCTGGGTAAAAATGATTAGACTACTAAACGAATTCTCTTAACTACTCGACGAATTCGACTTAACGATTCGGCTAATGTACCGTGATCACTCGACGAACAACTTATTCACTCGACTAATTAACTTAAGGACTCGACGAATTTACTTCAAGTCTCGACGAATTTATCCAGGCCACACCACGAATTCTTCCTTGAAGATACCCGATACAGCAAAACTCCACAATCTTACAATCAACGCTAACGGATATGAAGTTGGAAGGAAAAAGGAGAAACTAAAAGGAAGGTTAAACCACCACTTTGCTCCAATCATCCAAATATCGGCCTCCAAAGGACTCCACGCCAATGATCGGTCGGTAGAAGGCCATACGAAGGAAGTTATGAAAATTTTTGGACGAAAAGGAAGATTAAGGCTACACCCTTCATCATCAAAAACCCACGAAACCAAAAATACTCACCGCACACGCGAAGAGCTCGGCGAGAGCTTTCCAAATATATACTCCGATGACGAATCCATGCGCTAGAACTCCCTCAACAGCCGACCGAAAGCTCCCGGAGGAACGCCGACCTCCCCCTCATAATTCGGCAGAAGCGAAGAAGAAGAGAAGAAACCCAATCTATCGCCCTTTTTATACTAATATTATATTAATAAGTAAATATATATATAATTTGATTTAAATAATTTCTTTAAATCTTTGCAAAATCACCGAGCTTCCATTATAGCTCGGATCGCAACGAAACGTAACAAGTTTACTTAAAATTAACTAATTAAATTTTCTAAATTCTAAAATTTTGATTCCAGTAAGTTTCATAACACGATCAAATTAGCCGAACGGATACAAAATCGCATGAATTATAGCGCACCGGAAAACTCTGTGCAAACATAACGCCCTTACGACCACCAAACAATCTGCTTCAGATGCACTATTGCATAGCATTCTTCATACCTGACCACCAAACAATCTGCTTCAGATCTCGGTACATCTTTGTAGAACCAGGGTGATAGGCAAGGCTAGAACCATGCACTTCATCACAAATCTTTGCCCGAATATTCGCAATGACGGTAATGCAATATCTACCCCGGTACTTCAAGGTAACAACCTCTTCAATTGATAAATCCGACAATTCTCCCTTTTTGGTTCTACATCAAATGTGCTGCAAATCCGGATCATCTTTCCAATGTAACCTCGTGAGGGTAATCCATGAAGGCTCTTCAACTTATAAGCTAGTCGACACGACACTATTTCTAAAAGATATATTCACTAGCAAAAACTCCTCTACCAAGGACTGCACTGAAAGGTTGAAGATATATGCGGTCTTTCTACTCAAGGCATCGGCCACCACATTAGCCTTGCCCGGATGATAATGGATATCAACCTCACAGTCCACAACATAATCCATCCATCTACACTGACGCAAATTCAGCTCCTTCTGAGTGAAGACATACTTCAAACTCTTATGATCCTTATAAATCTTGCTTGACACTCCATACAAAAGGTATCTCCACAACTTCAAAGCATAAATGACTGTTGCGAACTCCAAGTCATGCGTAGGGCAATTCCTTTCATGAACTATCAATTGTCTTGATCCATACGTGATCACTTTTCCTTCTTGCATCAGGACGCATCTGAGTCCAACATGCGAAGCATCCACATAAACAACATACTCCACTTCCTCGGTAGGCAAAGTCAAAATAGGTGCGGTGCACAAATGCTTCTTCAATTACTAAAAAGATTCTTCACAATCATTGTTCCAAATGAAAGCTGCGCTTTTCTGCGCAAGCTTAGTTAATGGCGCAGACAACAATGAAAATACTTGTATGAATCTCATGTAGTAACCTGCCAACCCTAGGAAACTCCTTATCTCTTTATGCGTGAAAGGCCTCTTCCAATCCAAAACAACAGCTATCTTTGTTGGGTCCACAAAAATACCATCCTTACACACAGTGACCCAAGAAAGACACCTGAGAAAGCGAAAACTCACACTTGCTCAACTTTGCATACAACTTGTTCTCCCTCAAAGTCGACAGCACCTAGCGCAAATGAAAAGCTGCTCCTCAACAATTATAGAATACACTAGAATGTTATCTATAAAAAAACCACAATCTGGTCAAGGAAATCCTTAAATACCCCATTCATCATGTCCATAAAAGCAGAGGGTACATTCATTAATCCAAAAGGCATCACCAAGAACTCAAAATGCCCATAAGGGGAACGAAAAGAAGTTCACGGAACGTCCGACTCACGGATCCTCAACTGATGGTAGCCTGAACGAAGGTCAATCTTCGAGAACACAGAACTACCCCACAACTGATCAAACAAATCGTCAATCCTTGGCAACGAATATCTGTCTTTGATAGTTACCTTATTCAACTCTCTATAATCTATACACAATCTCATCAAACCATCCTTTTTCTTTACAAAGAGAACTAGAGCACCTCAAGGTAAAGAACTAGGTCTAATAAAACCACACTACAACAATTTGTCTAATTGGGTACGCAGCTCTTCCAACTCATGCGGAGCCATACGTTAAGGTGCATTCACAATAGGATAAGTACCAAGCTCAAGGTCTATAATGAACTCTACCTCTCTCTCAGGAGGGTGACTGGGAAGGCTAATGGGAAAAACATCCAAAAAATCTCACACCACAAAAACATCCTCGACACGCGGCAAATCATGAGCAGCTTCCAAAATAGAAACAAGATAAGCAATACCACCAAATTTTAAAAATTTCCGACCACATGCCATAGATATGATTGGGGAGTCCTGACGTGGAAAACCATACACACCCATGGTTTGGCCATTGCTCATCAGGAAATCCAAGCGCTTGACCTTGTACTGGATGAAAACATCATATCGCAACAACCAATCCATACCCAAGATCACATCGAAGTCTTCCAAATCTTGCACCTTCAGATCGACATAAGCTAGGTATCCTCCTATAAGAATAGGACAATTTCGGATACTCTGATTCAACACCACTGAATCACCGGATGGAAACTTAACGCAAACGGATCGCTAACTCGATCGGTAACCCAATGATGTCGGTCTACGAACTTCCTAGCCACGAATGAATGAGTGGCACCCGAATCGAAAAGAACGCGCGCCCAATGATTATTTACCTTAAACTCGCCTATAAAATTGCACGCATAACTAATACGATCAAAATTAAATTCACAATTACAAGATAACAACTAGATCAGAATCTAACCTGATATCACCTAGGTGGAACACTGAGCTTCTTCCTTGGTTACTGCATTTAGTTTGCCTTTCCCTTGTTCCAAATGCTATAGCTGCGGCGAAGACAAGGCCTGAAGTGGAACCGACTGCATTACAGGTTGGGACTGATGGCACCTAGATTTCATATGCACTTTCTGTCCACACTGAAAGCACATCCTATCCTTTGACCAACAATGAGCAACATTGTGCCCCTTCTTCTTACACAAAGTACAGGTAAGGTCACTCTTGTGTGCGCTCTGAATCGCAAACAATGAGGCCGCTTCTAAGCACCCTACCTCTTAAAACACTTTTTGAAAGGGTGGCCCGCACGAATACAAAAGCTACATGCCTCCTTACCCCCTTTCTTTGGAGCAGGGCCAGATTCCCAAGGGCTTCCACTGTCCTCAACCTTCCTCTTTTCCTTCCTTAGCAACATGCCACGATTCTTGGCATTATCGATAGCCTCAACCTTCGAGGAAGCTTCCACCGCTTTCGTATAACTCTCGAATCCGTAAGCGCTGGCTAACTGCAGGATGTCACTTCGAAGACCACCCAGAAAACACTTAACTCGACCTTCCTCTGTGGCTACTAACTCTGGAGAAAACCTGCTCAACTTGATGAGCTCGATCTCATACTCACCAACAGTGAGTTGTCTTTGCTTCAAAGGTAGAAAATTGTTCGTTAACTTGTCTTGCACTACCGACGGCAAGAACTTCTTCAACAACATCCCCTTAAACCTTTCCCACGAGAAACCCTCCATGAGACCTTTCTTTTCTCTGATGCATCAGCCTTTAGCGAGGCCTTTCAGCTGATAAGCAACAATCATAACCTTCTGGTCTGCTAAAAATCCCGAGTAGGAGAACATCTTCTCAATAGCTATGATCCAGTCATCTAACGCCACAAAATTAGCCCTCCCATCTTAGGTTGAGGGTCCTAAATGCTAGAAATGCGAGATGAAGTTCATCTTAGGCGCCAACAGAACAAGAGGCACTAGGGGAGAAGGACGGACAAGAACAACCCTACCCACCGCAGGATCCTATACCGCAGGTGCTGCCCTAAGGTGGCAGTCAACAACACCTGCATCTGTGCTTGCATCACAACCATCTGTCTCGACAGATTCTCATTGCTCTTACGCTCTCCTCAATCATCACCGCATTATGCGCACCTGAAGACTCACCCTCTGACTGGGGAGCCAACCTCAATGTATGATGGTTTGGAGAGCTAAACGCTAAAATTACTCATCTCAAATCGGACTCAAAAGAAAAGTGTAGATGCTTGCTCTTGCTACTACCTTGCTCTGAAATTCTTTATGAATGATATTATGCTTATCTTAGAATGATATACCATCATCCCTAGACTCTAGTGCATATAATACGAATGCACGAATGCTTAAAATCTTCATTTCAAATCATGTGTGTACGAGTGTCATCATGTAGATCTTAACTTGGCATGTGTGTTAATGTTTTGTTATGCTATGCAAGTTGTGCTTGTTGGATCTTGCGGCGCCCTTAGAGGGGGGGGGGGTGAATAAGGGCTAAAATTTACTTTGATATTTTTTAATATATTATGATAATTTTAACGGATAAACAAGTAGATTTTTAGACAACCCAAATAAGCACTTAGAAAATCATAAGAAATTGGGAATCAAATTTTATTTCCACAAGTGATAAATACAAAGGATTGTCGATCTTAATAAAGCTTAAAATCAAGGCTATGATAAAAATAAAATTCTTTTTAATTTACCGGTCATTCAACCAAGGACTGGCCGGCTATAACGAATCTCTTCCTAGATCTTGCTACTAGCCTCCCCTAGATCTCCCCATGATCTAGACGCTGCACACAAGGCGGCGATTTACTCCTAAGCCGCACAAGGACCTAGACGCCACGCACAAGGCGGCGATTTCCTCCTAAGCCACATAAGGACCTAGACGCCACACGCAATGCGGCGATTTCCCCTAAGCCCCACACAGACTTAGACGCCACGCACAAGGCGGCGATTTTCTCCTCCGATTACAAAATGATAAGATAAAATACAAAATAGAAATTCAGTTATAAAACTCCCTAAATATGAAGCTCTGAAGACAACGCCGAATCCTTGCAAAGATTGCCTGAGATACTGCGCACGGACCGTCTCTTCTTCGCTCTTGAACGTTCTTGCCAAAATGGGAGTTCTCGGAGTTCTGGAGCTCTCTGGACGGAATGCACTCAGCAAAGGACTTGGAAATCTGAAAACTGAATTACACGAAGTTCTGAACCCTTTTAATAAAAAAGAGCTATCGGATTTCCGTTAGCTAGGTATTGCCAAAATCCGATATCTCCAGAGGCTGCCACGTGTCCCACTAATTCGAAGTTTCTGCGCGAAGTGGAGGCCGTGGTTGAGTCGTGGGTTGTCGGATATCCGATAGCTCTATCAGATATCCGTTAGCTTGCGTAACTGATGCACGTCGTAGAGTTACGGGAAGATCGTGCACTGTCGTTAGCTAGCTGTCATAAATCCGATAGCTCTAAACCGTTGAGTAGAGATCGGAGAACGGAAGAAAATCGCGCGCTGTCGGAAATCCGGTACTACTGTTGGAAATCCGATAGCTCCTCTTCATTTTTGCCGTCCGAAACTTCTCCAGACTGTAGATGGAGTCGTTCTCATCTCCGAAATGGGGTGGACCATTCTGTAACTCTTATTGGATTGAAAGCTATGGCCATTTTAAGATCAGCACACAAAACTCATCCTTTTTCTTTTTCTAATGTGTACACACTCTTGGATCATGCTCATGAACGAGGACTTGTCTCCTCATTGAACCTGTACAACCTGGACACTATAAACACACAAAAGACTAGATCAAATACAACACGGTATTTGTTATTCTCAAACCAAGAGATGCGGAACATAGCCTCCAACAATCTCCCCCTTTTGATAATAACTAATACCCGTATGAGAAATTAGTGAGATTAAGACAATTTGTGTTTATAGATAAGTGCGGTAATAAGATATGCATGAATAACATATTAAGAGCGTGATAGAATTGAAAGCGATAATGCCTACTCTTTCTATATCAAGTCCTCCCCCTACATTAGTGTTCTCTTATAAGCTACTCCCCCTAAGTATCTATTTTACTAGATTTCTCAATTTCTTCTCCCCCTTTGTTATTAAGAAAAGTGGGTAGGGATGAGTGTATATCTTTTAAGATAGGTAAGGAACCACTTATTGAAGGATTTTCAAGATCGAGCATATGATAGTGTATGCACCTCCTATATGATTACTCCCCCTACAAATATACCCATTTTTTGAGTTTAATATCATTATAATGCACTCCCCCTAAATATTAGATTTATGCAATTTAATCTCCCCTTTTGGTTGTATCAAAAGAGGGTTTAGGTGATATTATGCAATAAAAATTTAAATGATTTATGTTGAGAAGAAAAATAGGATGCAATATAAAGCTTGGTAAATACTCCTTGTTGAGAAAAATATAAGCATGATGGAACAAAAACTAGTAAGCAACATAGCTGAAATGATAAGGTAAGCATTCTTAGTTTAAGATACCACTTGCTAAAAAAAAGTCATGAAAGAGCATAAGTAGTAAAGATGTGGAAAGCATGACGAAATATTTTTTTATTAAGTGAACATCTATGTAGAAATTGTGAAGCATAGTAAATGATTAAGAATTTTAGGCATAACAAAATAGATGTTGTAGCATTTTAAATACACAAAGGATTTTGCTTTATAAATGTTTGAAGCATAAAAAGTAATTATTTTCCAAGTAAACAATCTACCCAGACAATATGTCTACACCCTAGCCCCGTACTAAGTGACAGATGGGCATGAGGAGCTGCATACATGCCGCAGGTTGGGGTGTTAATCCCATATGCAAATAATAGACAAAACTCACCCTAGCACTCTTTCCCCCCAGTGCCTCGCAAGGCCCCACTGGAACCCTCCCCGGTTAAGGACAAGACATGACTAGAGATAAGGTTATCTAATGTCTACAACCCTACGCCCCCGCTATGGTTAGATATGAAGTCATGGATAATAATTATTGTAAACATTTAAGCGTTTTAAATCTAATGATGAGTTCATAGCTTATGGATTTATATTTTTATTTGAATTTAGTAAACAAACAACTCACATAGCTATTTAGAAATCCCTTAATGAATTAGAGTTTTAGCATAACAATATTTTCATGTTGAGAGCAACCAATATAAATTTTACCAAGCAAGTCTACCATTTGTTAAATTTTTTTTTTTTTTATATTTAAGACTTTGATATAAGCATGAAAGCGCAAGGTAAAAATATATTGTGATGATGCGGAAGACTTATAGAAATGCAAGAAAACTTTTTTTTTGTAATCATGATTATGCATAAGAAGAAATATGAGTTAAATTCCAAAAAGGAAGATGTTTTTTGCAAATCAAGTTATTGTTAAATTTTTGACAATAAAGTAACCAAGCATGAAAGAAATATATCAATAAGAGACTACTACAATGTTGTTGTAATTCACAAATTCAAGACATACCAAACATTGTAGAGAGCATGCTAGGTTATCTAGTGCATTTCATAAATAAAGAGTAGTATAAAATTTGCATTAGGATCCAATACTCATGAGAAGAAGTGTTATGGAAGATAATGATGTGCGCATAAATGTATTTTGAGTAGAGTAAACAAAAGTTTTAATCAAAAATACAAGAAATATGTAAAGTAAAGAGCACAATAAAACACAAATAGTTTTACTTCCACAAACTTTAATGCACAAAAAAATGTACAACTACCAAGGTGCTTTGCACACACAATGCTCATTAAGACTTATCAGGGTGCAAAGTAATTCTTGGGGGATCACATATTTTATTTTATTTTAATGTTGAGACTAGTGATCCGGTGTACTTAAGAGTAAGTGGTTTTTATTTTGAAAGAAAGATATGGTTTGCACAAGATACTTTACTATTCTTTCCAAGGTGCTCAACCTCACAACGCTTATTAAGACTTATCAGGAGGTTCAAGTAGTGCTTGGTGGAGTTATCTTTGTCACTTTATTTTACGATTTTTGTTTTGCACAAAGATCTCCGAATACACTTGTTTTGCAAACCAATATAATTTACGAAAACATAACCACTTTTCTTAACCTTTTAAAGTAAAAAAAAAGTAGTGTAGGTAAGATACTTGTGCAATTTTAATTCATTGTACTAATACAAAACATACACAAGCATTCTTAGATTAAACACATAAGTAGACAATGCCAAAATAAGTGAGTGAATAAATATCATTATCAAACATAAAACATTTACTCATACTTAGAGGCATGATAAGCTTAGTTCTACACAACTTTTACCATATAATTTTATGCACAAATGAGTAGATATATCAAAGCATGATGAAAACAATGTTCAAAGTAGTTTGAAAAAGTAAATTGCAACATTTTAGAAATTCTAAATGATGGGTTAAATCATGCTTGATTTTCAATGAAGTCTATATAGTATTTGTTTTTGATAGTTTTAATGTTTTGTATTTTTGTATTGGAGTTTTGCATATATAAATCAAACAAATAACCAAAGAAAGGAAGTAAGAAATTTTTTTTTTTGTAATTTGGTTTTTGAAAATTTGTATTTTAATTTTCAAAAACAAAAATCAATTATAGGCATAGATGCAAAACTGAGTAGTACATATAAAATAATATATTTTTAGTGATTTTTCAGAATTTTAAAATGACAGAAAATCTGAGACTTGAGCTAGCGTCGGCGTTAGGGACTAGCGCCTGCGTTAGCTCACAGAGAGTGCTTATTTTGATCATATAGCCTAGATTTTCTTCAATCTTGCTTCCAATTTTTCTTAATTATGTTTGTGCAATGTAATGTCTGTCTAATGAAGTGAAGAGACGAGAAGAAATTGCAAAAAGTTGCGGAAGTTAAAATTTTAGTACATGGGTTTCACATTCATTAAAGCTTAGTTCTTGAGTTTTGCACAACATATGCATGAGTGAAATGATCATAAATAAGTGAAATAATATTCATGCAATTTCTCAATTTCGGTTAGACATGATTATGATTTAACATACTAAGGGTAATAAAAAATGACGCAAATATATTAAATACCTAGGCAAAACTTGCGCATTTTATAAATTTAGTGTAATACCCCTAAAATACACCTTTTAAATCCATTTTGACACTTATTTCATTTAGTCTTAATAATATCATATGACAAAATTAGTTTTTCAAATTTTATAAGACTTTTCAGGAAATGGATTTAGAAGGATAAAAATAATAAGGATAAGTAGATCACTTGAAAAATGACATGACTTATTATTCAACTTTACTCAATTTGAATTATTTATGAATTTTGGTTTAATATGTGAAAGTCATATTACAAGTTATATAAAGTGATCATATCATGATGGTTCAACAAAAAAATAAACAAAAAAAAAAGAAAAAGGTTAGGCATATCATGAAGTAGAATAATGATATTTCATTTTTAGTTGATTTCTACTTCATGCAAATGATTTGATACTAATGAATGAGAGATTTATGTATCCAAAGAGGACCGTGTGTGATGGTTCTTTTGGGTACCCAAATACATCGTGTTTGCTTTTGGGGAGATAGTGATGAATGGGCCCTTTTGAGTGGAGTTTGTGTTTCTTCTTTAGCTTTGGGTCTCAATTCAAACCTTGGAAAGATGTTATTTTTATTTTTCAAATTTCCATAATCATTTACTTGAATATTTGGATCAAAATGATTTTTGAATTTATAATTTGGAGGAAATTTGTTTGCATTTAATCTTAGGTTGGGAGAAACATGATTTTGTACATAATGGTGATTTTGATTTTGATTTACAAATCCTTTATGTTTCTTACTCCCATTATTAAACTTAGTTAAGATGTTCATATTCATATTCAACTTGTTTTTAGATATAGTTTGATATTGTGAATTTGTATTTACCATTTTCTTAAGCAAGTTGATTTTTTATTTTAATTCATCATTCTTAATCTTTAAATTATGTCTAGCTTTATTATAAGCGATTGTGCTATTTTTAAGAGTGGAAACAATTGAATCAATATGATCTTGATAGTTATTTTTATATTCATCAAATGTTTCATCCATCTCTTTAATTTCAATTTTATATTCTTTAGACTTAGCACAATCATTTTTTAGAGAAGAGTTTTCTAAACATAATTTTTCATTTTGTTCTTTTATGAAAGTAAGCTCTTTTTCAAGTTCCTTGAATTTTTCTTTAATATTATTACAATCAAAACAAGATATAGAGTTTTCAAATGAAGAGTATGCAGGAGATACAAACATTTCATTTTTGGATTCTACATTCACATTTGCTTTCAAAGTTTTATTTTCTAAACGTAGTTTTGCATTAGCCATTTTTAGTTTCTTAATCTTACGTTTAGTATTTTGTAGCAATTGTAGTGTAGAAATAGATGTACAAAAAATAGGAGATTTTGATTTCCTTACAGCGCTCGTGGATGACGCAAGATTTGAACATAGTGTTCCTTTGTCTTCTTCATCTTCCTCTTCCAAACAAGAGTTTCCATCATCCTTTCCGCTTGATGAGCATTCTATGGATCCATCCTTTGTGTAGCTTTCTTGAATATTTGCATAGGCTTGCATATTCTCCGGTTCTTGTGAATGTTTCGTACCTGTAGAAGGAGAATCATAAGTTCTTTCAAGAAAACTCCAAATTTCATATGCGGTAGGTAAAGTATAAATAAGTTTGAAAATATTTTGGTCTAACGCACAAAATATACTATTCATAGATTTTGCATTTAAAATAATTTCATTTCTAGTTAGTACGCTTGATGGCTTTTTAATAGTAATATTCCAAACTTTTTCATCTAAGGCCTTAAGAAAATTTTTCATAAATATTTTCCACCCTTTAAAAATTTTGCCCATAAATAAAGGTGGTGATAATACTTTTTCATTTATATTAAAATTTTCCCCACTAGTAGAAGCGAGATCATGATCAAGAGACGCCATTATTCCCGGTTGTTAAGCCGATTTGGAATAACCTGCCGCTGATACCACTTGTTGGATCTTGCGGCGCCCTTAGAGGGGGGGGGGGGGGGGGTGAATAAGGGCTAAAATTTACTATGATATTTTTTTAATATATTATGATAATTTTAACGGATAAACAAGTAGATTTTTAGACAACCCAAATAAGCACTTAGAAAATCATAAGAAATTGGAAATCAAATTTTATTTCCACAAGTGATGAATACAAAGGATTGTCGATCTTAATAAAGCTTAAAATCAAGGCTATGATAAAAATAAAATTCTTTTCAATTTACCGGTCATTCAACCAAGGACCGGCCGGCTATAGAGAATCTCTTCCTAGATCTTGCTACTAGCATCCCCTAGATCTCCCCATGATCTAGACGCTGCACACAAGGCGGTGATTTACTCCTAAGCCGCACAAGGACCTAGACGCCACGCACAAGGCGGCGATTTCCTCCTAAGACACATAAGGACTTAGACGCCACACGCAATGCGGCGATTTCCCCTAAGCCACACAAAGACTTAGACGCTACGCACAAGACATCGATTTTCTCCCCCGATTACAAAATGATAAGATAAAATACAAAATAGAAATTCAGTTATGAAACTCCCTAAATATGAAGCTCTGAAGACGACGCTGAATCCTTGCAAATATTGCCTGAGATACTGCGCACGGACCGTCTCTTCTTCGCTCTTGAACGTTCTTGCCAAAATGGGAGTTCTCGGAGTTCTGGAGCTCTCTAGACGGAATGCACTCAGGAAAGGACTTGGAAATCTGAAAAACTGAATTACACGAAGTTCTGAACCCTTTTAATAAAAAAGAGCTATCGGATTTCCGTTAGCTAGGTATCGCCAAAATCCGAAATCTCTAGAGGCTGCCATGTGTCCCACTAATTCGAAGTTTCTGCACGAAGTGGAGGCCGTGGTTGAGACGTGGGCTGTCGGATATCCGATAGCTCTATCGGATATCCGTTAGCTTGCGTAACTGCTGCACGTCGTAGAGTTATGGGAATATCGTGCACTGTCGGAAATTCGTTAGCTAGCTGTCGGAAATCCGATAGCTCTAAACCGTTGAGTAGAGATCGGAGAACGGAAGAAATCGTGCGCTGTCGGAAATCCAGTACTGCTGTCGGCAATCCGATTGCTCCTCTTCATTTTTGCCGTCCGAAACTTCTCCAGACTGTAGATAGAGTCGTTCTCATCTCCGAAATGGGGTGGACCGTTCTGTAACTCTTCCTGGATTGAAAGTTATGGCCATTTTAAGATCAGAACACAAAACTCATCCTTTTGCTTTTTCTAATGTGTACACACTCTTGGATCATGCTCATGAACGAGGACTTGTCTCCTCATTGAACCTGTACAACCTGGACACTATAAACACACAAAAGACTAGATCAAATACAACACGGTATTTGTTATTCTCAAACCAAGAGATGCCGAACATAGACTCCAACATTGCTATGCATTCTAAGTAAAAGCCTTAATGCATGTCATGAGCGGCGTACACAGGAAATATTATGCATCCCATTCTACATAATATCGCATGTAACGTAAAAGTAAAATCTAATGGACATCCATGTGATAATGTTAAGTCGCCCATTTCAACTTAACAGTCACATATTGCTATACCTATGAGAATCCATATACAAACATACATTATGTATCCCATACTACATAATATGGCATGTATACTTCTATTATGCTTATGAGTGTAGTGTTCATACTTCAGCCAAGACATACTGATGACCCATCGATGCGTGTATGCAATGTAACAAGATTCTACAACATCTGGCTGTTCGACCAACCCGTCTAGCAACCAAATAAACCTATCTCTAATACCAACAGTAATAACCCGCATTTTCCCGAATATATAAATATATTATCAGAGTGAGATAAAATACACGCCGTGATGCCACGCCGTGCAGGGGACAACTGCAGACGCTTAGGCAAAACATTCTTATATTCTTTTCATAAAAAGACATGTATTTTTTATATAAAACATAATTCAATTTTAAATCTTTATAGACCGTGTCCCTTGGTTCAGTGGATCAGCTAGTCCACAAGTAAAAATATAAGTATTTACGCTACGAAAAATATAAGGTTTGATTCATTTTATCCTACATGAGCATGAAAGACTAATAACCGACTAATGATATGCATATATCTAAATTTATTATAAGTAGGAAAAGAGCTTTTATGATCTTTAAAGTAGGGTGGTATTTGATTGAAACCATGTTTTGAACAAGAGTAAATGTGCAGATTTTTATATACGTAAGATGTAACAGCTCCCCTGCATTGACTATATAATATAGGTCCGGCCGGGACCCCAAAACATATAATCGCCACAGCTATAGTATTAAAAAGTGATATAGAAACTACCCAACTCAAAACGCAGAACAAACACAGCGTAAACATTAAATAAACCACATAAGTTGTCCACATCTACATAAGAGTACTACGACCTTATGGCCTTACAAAACTCATACTCAAGTCATCAAACAAGGCATAGAAAATGTCCAAAAGATTATAACAATCCTATGCTACCTCAGCGTGCAAGCCGGAACAAGTAAAGACAACATAGTAAAATAGGAAAACAGGAAAAATGTACATCATGAAGCTTAGGCCTTTTTGGCCGGCAAGCTGGGTCTAGCCTGCGATCCTTGCCCTGCATACAAATCACAAAGAGTGGTATAATGAGGGCCAGCTTTGGCTAACCAACAACGGTGTAACAACACCTATCCTCCCGGCCGTCCTAGCGGACCCTAATAAATAATAATAACGTAAAAACGACAGGCATGAGTGTCACAAGCATCATCCACGTTTCTATGTTGAGCAATAAAAGTAAGGGGTCTAACAATGCAGCATGTATGCAAACGTGGGTTTCACCCAAGGCACCCTATGGCGTGTATGATTCTAACATAACAACACATATCATCATTTCACAACAAACCAAGGGTACTTATCATTTCCCCACGGGCGTGCAAGCCCAAGGATAAGAACTCCACTGAGACCTCACGCCTTACATGGCCCATCTTGCCAACGGGCGCATCAGCATACTTGTTCTTGCCACAATCACTAAGCCAAAAGCCAAGAACTCCACTGAGACCTCACCCCTTACATGGCTCATCTTGCGAATGGGCGCATCAGCATACTTGTTCTCGTCAGTTAGCACAAAAGGGAACTTGTCTTTCCGGGACACTGTCCCCACATGAATTCAAGCATTCACGAGCTAGCCATCCGACCACAAAGATAAAGTCACGCCTTCACATTCAAGCGACTTCACAAGACATTCACTACGCACATAATTACCCTTTCCAAACCAACGTTCATTCTCATAAGAAACATAAGGGCAACACATACGACGTTTTCGCCATCATCGGATTTCTAGCAAAATCCCTAAAATGCACGTTAAGCAACATTACCGAATCGGACGACCGGTTGCGATTTTGCCTTCACCCACAATGCCTAATCCTCTAACAGAGCAGATCTCTAGTGCAAAATCATGTCGGGGATGGACTCAATCAACCCGATGGTTCTTCTTGAACCAAGGCGACCCAAACCCCTCTGATTTGAGAAAAGAGAAGGTTAAAAACAAAGATGCCATGCACGCATCCTAAAACCAGGAGGAGAAATATCGTTACCCTAAGAGTTCTCTTCCTTGACATGGATCTGTTGAAAGGCACGGATAGAAACGAGTGTCTTCGAGTCCTCTACATGGATCTGGTCTTGGATCGGTGAATGGAGCTCTGGTGCTCTAACAATGGCGGATCTAACCTTCTTCTTCCTCTAAACCCTCCTCCTTCCCTTAGCCTCCAAAAGCACCAAAAGACTTCAAGGAATGGAATGGAACTCCTCTGCCCTATTTAAGACCTTAGGGCGAACTTATCTGAGCCATCAGATCAAATTTTAAGAAGATCGGACTCCCAAAAATTCGCTACTTACGGATCTAGTTCCGTAATCTAGCATCGGCGCTAGCGCTACCGCCTTCGCTAGCCACTCGACGAAAAACCCCTCGACGAAGAACATCACGATTCCCCGACGACTCTGCAGCACTCGACGAAACCTATTGTCGGCGCTAGCGCTACCACCAGCGCTAGCCCTCCGACGAACTCCCTTTAACGAAGCCCTTTCGATGAATCCACCTCGACGAATCCATCGAAACCACAAGTCCATTCGACGGGAAAGCTAACGCCCACGCTAGCACTTAGCGCCGGCGCTAGCTCCCAAGTACAGAAAAGTCTGTACAAGCCTTAGGCACTCTATCCTCTACGCTCAGCGTCGCTTGGGGTGTTACAAATCCACCCCCTTACAAGAATTTCGTCCTCAAAATTTAAGACGTTAACGAAAGAATAATTAACACACATACCTGGAACAAATTGTGCCGGAAAGTTATCCAGCATCATTTGCTCACATTCTCACGAGAACTCGTCTCGTCCGCAATTGTCCCGACACACTTTCACCAGCTTGACCTCTTTGTTCTGCAACCGTCGGACTTCAAAATCCTCCACGCATACTGGACGAACTATCGTCCTCAGATCTTCGGCTATGGGAACTTTCGAAGACTCAACAACATCTTTCGCCTCCACCAACGCTTTCCTCAGCACCGAAACATGAAATACATCATGCAATTCGCTTAGCTTGGCGGACAATGCTAACTGATAGGCCTCTTCGCCTATGTGCTCCGTAACCTCAAATGGACCCAAATACCTCGGACTCAACTTCTTGAGTCGCCGAATTCGCGAAACGCCTTTGAACGGCTCGATCTTTAAGTAGACCACGTCGCCCACCACAAACTCCACACTTCTGTGGCGCGCATTAAAATACTTTGCCTGCCTATCCTGAGTAACCTTCAGGCGCTTCTGGATCATTCGTACCAACTCACAAGCATCTGCCACCACTTCTTTTCCTAACAGCTTGGTGTCTCCCGCCTCTATCCAAGACATCGGCGTTCGACACTGCCTTCCATACAAATCCTCGTATGGCGCCATTTTGATACTCGACTAGAAACTATTATTATAGGAAAACTCCACTATGAAGAGGTGGTCTTCCCAACTCTTACTGAATTCGAGGGCACACATCCTCAACATGTCCTCCAACGTACGGTTCGTTCTCTTCGTTTCACCATCAGTCTGCGGATGAAACGTGGTACTAAACTTCAACTTTGTGCCCAAACTTCTCTGCACTAACCTCCAGTCCTTGGACCTGAACCGCCCATCACGTTCACTAATGATACTCTTGGGAATCCCATGCAACCACATGATATTACGAATATAAGGCTCCACGAGCTTCTCCACGCTATCGTCCTTCTGATTTGGAATGAAGTGGGCTACCTTGGTCAGGCAATCCACAATCACCCAAATCACATCGTTACCCTGCTGCGATCGAGGCAAACCATGCACAAAATCCATGGAGATATCGTCAAATTTCCACTCGGGGATAGGAAGTGGTTTCAAGAGTCCACTCGGCCTTTGGCATTTAGCCTTCACTAAGGCGCACGTCTGACACCGGCTTACATACCAAGCTATATCCCGCTTCAACCCAGGCCACCAAAAGGATTTCTTCAAATCCAAGTACATCTTTGTACTTCCTAGATGAATGGAGTACTTCATGAAGTGAGCCTCAAACATCAACTCCTCACGGAGCTTTCCAAAGCGTGGAACACACACCCTTCCGCTCCTCTTTAGCAGTCCACCGACCATCTCCAAAGCATTGCCTTCATTTTGCTGAGCTTCCAATGCCAACTGCTGACACTCCTCGTCTACACTGGTTGTCTCTCGAATTAGATCTACTATATCACACTACATCTCGATCCAGTTCAGCTGAGATGCGCTGGACGCACCCTTAGCCACACACACAATGCCAAGAGACTCGAACTCTCGCACCAAACGCTCGTCATGCGCTTCCATCCAATTTCCATGCCCGGAATACTTTCAACTCAAGGTGTCAGCAACCACATTGGCCTTGCCTGGCATATACTGAATCGTTAAGTCATAGTCCCCAAGGAACTTGACCCATCTACGCTGCCTCATATTAATATCCTTCTGATCTAGAAGGTACTTCAAGCTTTTATGAACCGTGAAAATTTCCACCTTCGCACCATACACATAGTGCCGCCATAATTTCAGCGCAAATATTTCCGCCGCCAAATCCATGTCATGGATGGTGTAATTTCTCTCATGAGGCTTTAGCTGCCTCGACCCATAAGCTATCACGTTGCCATGCTGCACCAGCACGCAACCCAAACCCCAACTTGTTGCCTCGCTGAAAATCTGAAATCCTTCAGTCCCACTAGGAAGACATAGGATTGGAGTAGACATCAATCTTTGCTTCAAGGTCTTGAACGCACGGGCACACTCCGGCGTCCACATAAACTTCTGGTCCTTTCAGGTAAGAGTGGTGAGGGGAAAAGCCATCCGCAAAAAGTTCTCAACGAACCTTCTGTAATAACCGGCTAGTCCAAGGAAACTCCAGACTTCCTCCACGGTTCTCAGTACAGGCCAATCTCTAATGACTTCAATCTTCGCTGGAGCCACTGCCACCCCATCTCCACCTATCACGTGACCCAAAAATGCTACCTTCCCAATCCAGAACTCGCACTTTGAGAACTTAGCATAAAGTGGTTCTCCCTCAGAATCTGCAACACTAATCTCAAATGATACTCATGCTCCGCCTTCGACTTTGAATACACTAAGATGTCGTCGATGAACACCACCATGAATGAATCTAGGTATTACCAAAACACTATGTTCATCAAATCCATGAACACTGATGGTGCGTTCGTCAAACCGAATGGCATCACCGAGAACTCAAAATGACCCTATCTCATCCCAAACGCTGTCTTGGGAATATCCTCTTCTCGAATCCTAAACTGATAGTATCCCGACTTTAAGTCCAACTTGGAGTACACCGACGACCCCACCAACTGATTGAACAAATCATCTGTTTGTCCGGAAAGCCCGCGACCTCCTCTTGCTGGTCAATTTTTTCGGTCTAAAGCGGTCTCAGTTTCGGTGACCGCCCAGATCGCCAGCTGCCTCCTCGACTGGAATTTTCTAAGTACCGAGCGGTCTGAGCAGTGTGAGACCGCCGGCTTAAGCGGTCTGATCGTTTTTTGTTTTCTTTGTTATTTGTTTCCCATTTCCCTGCCCTGGCTCTCCTGTATCCCGGGCAGCCCGTAGTTTTCAGTTCTGCCCGTTTGGGCAGCCCCCTCGTCTATAAATAGAGGGGTAGGGGTACCAGAAAAAAGACTTTTGGCTCCGGGGTTCCAGCTTACAACCTGTGTAAGCGGTCTCACTTTTTTGTGATCGCCTTTTTCGTGATCGTTTTCCTTTTGTCTTAGCATCTTCTGTCTCAGTAACCTACACTTCGCAGTTTTCTCCCATCCCCCTTTAGTGTGAATTTTGGAGGTACCATTTTTGGCACCAACAGAACGAACACGCGACCTTCAGATTCGAAGTGTTAGGTGAAATTCAGACTTTCAAGATGGCTGATCGCCGTAGAGGTCGTCCTTTGCGATCTCCCAGTGTTCCCCCTTCCGATCACAATCCGTTAGAAGCGATGGAGCGCCGCTTCGAGCTTCGCGTTGAGCAGGCTCTCCGCGAGGCCGCCCGAGCCAGGCAGGACGCTGCCGCTGTTCAGCAAGAGATCGCGCGGTCTCAGCAAGAGGCCGCTCGAGATCGGCAGGAAGTTGTCCGGACTCAGCAGGAGTCCGCGAAGCAGATCGAGGCCATGAACCAGGTTCTGGCCGCGATCTCCCAGAAGATCCTTCCTCAATCCCCTCAGATCGCTACCCCTGACCGCAGGGCAAGCGGTCACCCTAGCGATCATCCCGTTTTCCAGCCCGCAGCTCCTCAACGATCTCAGCATGAGGAGTTTGCCGCCCGTCGAAATTCTTTCCGAGCCGCAGCCCAGGGGCCTCCGGCTCAGACCTTGAATTTTGAAGAAGGATTTGCTTACCCTCAAAATCCTCCAGTTCCTTTTCTTCCTCCAGGACTTTCTGTTTTTGGGGAGCCTTCCCCCTTTACTGATGAGATTCGTCGGGATCCAATTCCTCATGGATTCAGAGAGCCCCGTCTTCCTGTGTATACAGGAGAGACCGACCCGATGTGTCATCTCCAAGCCTTCGAGTCTGCCGTGGCCCTCAGGACCATTTCAGATGGGGTGAGGTGCAAGCTGATGGTTACCTCCTTCGATGGGTCAGCCATGGAATGGTTCTATAAGCTGCCAAGTCAGTCTATCCCGAGCTTTGCCGCCTTGAGGCAAGAGCTCCTCCTGAGGTTCGCCACCGCAAAGAAAAGGAAGAGTGGTCCTACGACCCTCTTCAAAATTAAGCAAGGGGACAACGAGACTGCAGCGCATTTCGTTGATCGCTTTCAGAAGGAGATCTTGGGAGTCAGAGACATGGATCCCGAGCTCTATATGGTGGCTTTAATCAGCGGCCTGCAGGAGGGTCCTCTGAAGTTTAAAGTCACAACTAAGGAACCTGGCTCCTATCAGGAGCTGATCAGCATTGCCAATCGCTACATAGAAGGAGAGATCAACAACCCCACCTATGTTAGCAACCTAACCAACAGATCCACTCAGAAAGGCTCTGCAGGATTCTATCCTGCGGCATCTTCCTCAAAACCTCGGCAAGAGCTTCCACCTCCGGCCCCGAGAGGTAAGAATTACCGAAACAACCGCTTCAACCGAGGTAATCAATCTTTCCCACCTCAAAATTCATTTCTTCAAACCCCCGCTACTCCTGCTCCGCAAGTCACCCCCATCCACCAGATCCAGTATGCTCAACCTCCTATTCTACCCGTTCCTTCATTTTACAATGAATCCCAAGAGTCCTTCACAGACTTTGGTGTTCCAATGAATGAAGTGCTTCAAATCCTTCAGAAGCAGCCCTTTTTTAAGAGGCCAGCTCCGCTGAATTCAGACCCAAAAACCAGAAACCCCACTCTCTACTGTGAGTATCACAGAGATAGGGGGCATTTGACAGAGGATTGTAGAGCTCTCCGCCTATTTTTAGAAAAGCTATTGAAGGAGGGAAAGCTCCGCGATCTCATTCAAAAGAATGACTCTGCCAAAGCTTCAACCTCCAAGGCCAAGGAGGTAGCAGAAGTTCACTGGGAGTGCGAAGAAGTAGATGATGTTGGCCATCTGGGCAACATCGGTTTTCCCAGTGAATGCGTGGACGCTAATGATGAAGGTGCCTTGGGCAACCTATTCTGCATCCATGGGGGTGCAGGGCCGGAGTCCTCGAGAAAGGCAAGTCTGAAGAGGGTTTACCAGTCAGAGGTTGCTGCTACCTCTTCGGCTCCGGTTCGAGGGACGGTCACTTTTGGAGATGAAGATCTTCCTCAGACCGCGAATCCCTTTGATGATGCAGTCGTCATCAAAGCTGTAATCGAAAATTATACAGTGGAAAAAATTCTAATAGATACGGGGAGCTCAGTCAATGTGCTTTTCAAGCCTGCCTTTGAGGCGTTAAAAACAGGTAAAACCCTCCTTTCAACTGAAGGCCCCCTCTATGGTTTTTCAGGAGAAAAGAAAGAGGTGGAAGGACTCGTCGCCCTTTCTGTGGTTCTGGGAGGGATAGTGAAGTTGGTCAAATTCATAGTCGTTGATGCTCCCAGTAGCTACAACGCCATCTTTGGAAGACCCTTCCTAAATGCCTATCAAGCCATCGTCTCTACCTACCATCAAGCGGTGAAGTTCGCCTTGAACGGCAAACAACACCGAATCAGGAGCGACCCAAGGAAGGCCAGGGAATGCTATGTAAAGACGGTCAACATGATCGTATCCCCTCCTCAAGAAATCATGATGGCTGAATTAGTCGAAGCTCCTGAACGAGTTCCAGTTGCAGAAGAAATTGAGGAGGATGCAAGAGAAGGAGTTCGCTTGGAACCTGCCCAAGCAACTCAGAAGGTCCAAATCAGCGAGGAAGATGAGGGCAAGAGTCTCTCCATCAACGCTGAATTATCTGAAGCTGACAAGGGCCAGCTCATCTCTTGTCTTCTGCAAAATTTAGATATCTTCGCTTGGTCGGCAGACGACATGCCTGGGGTGGATCCAGATGTTGCTTGCCATCACCTCAACATCAGCCCAAACGTCATCCCAATCCAGCAGAAGAAGAGGACTGTTGCAACCACCCTGGCTCAGCCTATCCGTGAGGAAGTGGAGAAGCTCCTGAGGGCAAAGTTCATCAAACCGATCCAATATCCTGAGTGGGTGTCAAACGTTGTAATGGTAACAAAGCCAGGGGGAAAGTGGAGGATGTGTGTCGACTTTACTAAACTCAATAAAGCTTGCCCCAAGGATTGCTACCCCTTGCCTCGGATAGATTCCTTAGTAGATTCTGCGGTAGGTTATTCTTTTATGAGTTTTTTAGATGCGTTTTCAGGTTATCATCAAATCAGGATGCATAAACCAGATATTCCCCATACTTCATTCATCACAAATGATGGCTGCTTTTGTTATCTCGTAATGCCTTTCGGGCTAAAGAATGCTGGAGCGACCTATCAGAAAATGATGGATACAGTGTTCAGAAGTCAAAAAGGAAGAAACCTCGAGGTATATGTTGATGATCTCTTGATAAAAAGTAAACTATTCTCTTCTCATCTTAGAGACCTCTCGGAAACCTTTGCAACCCTTCGAACTTTCAATATGAGGTTGAACCCGTTGAAGTGCGTTTTTGGGGCAAGTAAAGGAAAATTCCTGGGTCATTTCCTTACTCCAGAAGGGTTGGAACCCAACCCTGACAAAGTGAAAGCTATTCTGGAAATGCCACCTCCCAAATCCCCAAAAGAAATTCAGCAGTTGGGAGGAAGGATGGCGGGCTTAAGTCGCTTTATCTCCCGTTCAGGGGATAAGAGTGCGCCTTTCTTTAAAACCCTTCGAGGAGGGAGTAGTTTCGAGTGGACAAAGGAATGTGATGATGCTTTCACTCAGCTGAAGAAGCAACTGACATCAACTCCTTTACTTCAAAGCCCGCGAGAGGGGGAAAACCTATTTCTATATTTAGGAGTCGGAGCCGACGCCATAAGCTCTGTCCTGGTTCGAGAGGAGAAAAAGAAACAATTTCCGGTCTATTACGTGAGTCGAATCCTGAAGAATGCAGAGACTCGTTATCCTATTCTCGAAAAGTTGGCTTTAATGCTTATAACTTCAGCAAGAAGACTAAGGCCGTATTTTCAAGCTCACTCAATTTTAGTCGTTACTGATCTTCCATTGAAGAGTGTCTTGGAGAGGCCGGAGCATTCAGGCAGATTGGCAAAGTGGGCGATTGAGCTCAGTGAGTTTGACATATCTTATGTTCCAAGAATAGCAATCAAAGCTCAAGTCTTAGTAGACTTCATGGTGGATGCTAAAGAAGTTGAGTTGCAGAAGGGGGTCGGAGTACCCCTTGCCTGGAAAATCTTCGTGGATGGAGCCTCAGGGAAAAATTCTTCCGGGGCAGGAGTTGTCCTAATCAGCCCAAATGGAGTAAGGCTGGATCAAGCACTGAAGTTCTATTTTCAAGTAACAAACAATCAAGCGGAATATGAGGCTTTGCTAGTCGGTCTCAAGTTTGCCAGGGAACTGGGGATTGATGATGTCGAAGTTTTCACAGATTCTTTGGTGATGGCTTCTCAAGTAAATAGGACTTTCGAGACGAGAGATAGTATCTTGAAGCAGTATTTGACTCTGGTAAAAATTGAGGTTGGGAAGTTCAAAAGCTTTACTATCAATCATATCCCAAGAGGTGAAAACGTGGAAGCAGATGAGTTGGCAAAATTTGGGCTTCTTTCGGGGGGAACAACTTCGGAGTTGTTTCGCCCGGCAATTGAGGAAGGAGAGGTCATGGAGATTGATCAGCATCATTCTTGGATGGATCCGTTTGTTCTTTATCTTTCAACTGGAGAGCTCCATTCTTCAATAAAGGATAGGAAAAGGTTTAAACGGAAAGCGGCTAACTATTATCTCATTGCAGGAGTGCTCTATAGGAGAACTTTCCTTTCACCACTAGCACGGTGTGTTTCGAAGGAGGAGACTCCAGCGGTACTTCAGGAGGTCCATTCTGGAGAATATGGAAGTCACTCCGGGGCCAGGACATTGGAAAAAAGAATTCTAAGGCAAGGTTATTTTTGGCCTCAAATGAGGAAAGATGCGGAAAAATTTGCTAAGAAATGTGTAAAGTGCCAGAAGTTTGCTCCTCTCCAAAATCAGCCGGCTCAACAGCTCAAGTCAATAGCAACTCCATGGCCATTTGCAGTTTGGGGAATGGATTTGATTGGGCCTTTTCCTATGGCAAGCGGGCAACGTCGATATATAATAGTTATGATCGACTACTTCAGCAAATGGATAGAGGCAAAGGCATTGGCTAAAATTACCACTCAAGCCGTGAAAAACTTTATTTGGGAGAGATAGTATGTCGACACGGGATCCCAATGGCAATCATCACGGATAATGGTTCTCAATTCAACAATTCAACTCTTATTAGTTTCTGCAAGCAAATTGGCATTGAGTTACGTTTCGCTTCCGTACATCATCCTAGAAGCAATGGGCAGGTAGAGGCCGCCAACAAACTCATCATAAATCTCTTGAAAAAGAAGGTAGAAAACGTTAGAGGCAACTGGGCAGAACAACTACCTTCCGTCTTATGGGCCTTGAGGACGACTCCGAGTTCTGCTACTGGGGAAACTCCGTTCAAACTATCACACGGTTCCGAAGCCCTTATTCCGGTAGAATTTGAAGTGAAAAGCCCAAGAGTATTATTGTCACAACAAAATCAAATCGAGTGGATGGAAGAAAATGATGAAGAGTTAAAATGCAGCCTTGATTTAATTGAGGAATTAAGAGACACTGCAATCATTAGACAGGAAGAGGTGAAAAGAAGAATGGCAAGGTTGTTCAATAAAAATGTAAGAACCAAAGAATTCGCTGTTGGAGATCTAGTCTTGAAGAAAGTAGATGCAGCAGCAAGGGCTGGTTCAGTTGGAAAGCTTAATCCGAATTGGGCAGGGCCGTTCGTGGTAAAGAATGTGCTTAAAAACGGTGCTTACCATCTCCAAACTTATGAAGGAGAAGAGTTGCCTCATTCCTGGAGCAGGGATGATCTTAAACTTTTCTTCTCTTAAATGTTCGTATCTAATTCACTCATTCTTTGTTCCTAACTCTTTTCTTTTCTTAAACATCACACAGGTATCACCAAAGCATTCGTAATGTAAGTAATGGATGGCAAGTCTTAAAAATAAGTTGATTTTTGAAAAACCAAAAACCTGTCAAGTGAGATATCGACGGATCCTACTATCTTCCCCCTTGACTTGTTAGCTCGACGTGTAATTCTGCCAGGACCATAGATGTCGGGGAGATTTCGAATCTGTGTAGCAGTAGCTCGCCAAGCTCGAGCGGTGGAAGTTTAGGATACCGGGTCCTTGCTGACATCTGGCACACCTCAGCGTTTTAAGGAGGTCTAGGTGGCTGGCTCAGCTCTGTCATGCATTGAAAAGGACATTGTTACAATCTTAATGATCCTTCAGGGAAAGCAATGTCGGTGTAGCCTCCGCGGCATGACCACACCTGCCCTACCGATCATTTTGGTTTGTAACTCTCGAATACTCGTTGAAGCGTGGTTAGGTAAGGGGCGGCAAGAAACATCTATGACCGTCACCTGAACCTTGGATTGGCAAATTTGCAACAAACTCAGCAATCCTTTAAGAAAAGGAGTGTCGGTATAGCCTCCGCGGCATGACCACACCATCCCTTTGGGTCATTTTCAAGATCCATCCCTCTTTTTTTACCATAAAGGTCTTATTCATTCCTTTGTATTGGGATCGGGCGGTCAGCAGTTTATGAGACCGCATGTTCTTCTCTTTTACAAAGAGCGATGGCTTTTATGATCGTCAGATGAAATTTTTTCAGGATAATCGAGGTCGCTATTTGGGAATCTCCTATGCCAGCTTGATGGAGTTCGGCCCGGTCTCAGTAAGATCGAAATTCCGATATTCCCTGTTATTCAAAGTCACATGGAGTAGGCATGATGCTTTGTTTCCCGTCGAGTTGGGTTTTTTCTTCAGAAAGGGCGGTCTGAATAAAATATGATCGCTGATCTGGAGATTTATGAAGGGGTATTCTTTTCACAATCTTGGTTATCAAGGGGCCGTCAAATGGATTTCCTGTCATTTAGGCGCCGATCATCCAGAGTTCAATAAAGTTCAAATCATATTCAAGATACAGTTTTCATATATCGCGACCTGTGTAATATGAGACCGCGTGACTATTGTGAATAAGTTGGTTATTTTCTAATCATAGATAAGTGGTAGAATTTCTTTCAGCGATCTGGTTGTATCGAGACCGCAGAGTAATTTGTGTTTATGCAGAATCAGTTTCTTTTAAAAGTCTTTGGTGTTTTTTCCAAGAGATCGCTCAAGTTTTTTAAATGATTGATATAAAATTATGATAAACTCGAGGCATTGAGATCGAATGCCAATTTTAAATTCAGAAGAACAAATAAATATACGCATCCAAAACAAACTTATTCACTTAGGCAAAATCCAACAGATATCAAATATATATATATATTCTGAAAATTCAGTTACAACAAGACCGCTCGGTCTCCAAAAAGGGAAGTTATTACAATTCACTCCTTCTTTGATTTCTTGGGAGATCGCTCGTCTAGAGAAGTAGAATCAGTGTCTCCAGAAGATTCTTCCGAGCCCTCTCCTGGAACTTTTGACCCAGAGCTTGAGGCCGCTCCTGAGCTCGTATCCTGGCCTTCCACATATTGGCTGCCGCTCAGCTGGTCTTCATCTTCGATCGCGACGTCTTCCTCGTCGTCGGCGGACTCTTCAGTAGTCAAGGATTGTTCAGCAATTCTTCTTGCCGCCTGAGGGAAAAGAGCAGCAAAAGTTGTATCTTTGTACTCCTCAGAAAGACCGCCTCGATTTCGGAGCTCCGTGATTACTTGCTCGGCGGTCTCCCTTACGTGGTGCGCAATTGCTCTCTTAAAATCAGGATTATGGATGTCGTAGGCCATTTCCTTCGCCCGCTGAAGAAAAGAGATGATCAGATCGCGCGGTCTAAACGAGTTCAGGAAAAACATTTAGTAAGAGATATAATACCAGCAGATCTTCATTTTCCTTCAAGACGCTTCGGAGAGTTCGCCCCATATGATGCTGAAGAGTGACATTCCGAAGGGCCGTTTGAGCACAGATATCTGGAAGCAGGTCGGTCTCGATATCAAAAATCTCAGCCGTATTGTCCTTTCCGTATAAGGCCGCGGTCACAGCAGTAGCATGGTGGGTCAGTTTCCCGCTCCAGAGGGGGAGATCGGTAGAAACTCTCACGGTCTTTCCTTTGGCACCCCATTTGAGTAAAGGTTTGCCTTTTAAGTCTTTTTGATGACGCATATAGCCATGCAGAGGAAATGGCTCCGCAGCGCTCTTAGAAGAATTACCGGTCTCAGCGGTCTGAAATTTTTCTTCTCTCTTCAATCTTCTTTCCCTTTGGGTAAGTACTCCTTCAGCAGGTGCTACCGGGTCCTTCGTTGGGATCGTAAAGGATGCTGAAAATAGAAAGTTAGAGAAATAAAGAAAAACGTGTAAGCAATACTGGGGGATCATTGGAAACAACTCACTTTCTTCAGGAACGATCTCAGCGATCTCAGGCCAGATCGCCAGATAATGAGTGAGATCCAGGCGCTTTCCAGCCAGAAATGCCAGAATCTTTAACTCTTCCTTTGAGATCGATTTGCTCTTCTGAAAGATCTTGTCAGGTCGCGGAGAAGGGCGACTCTTGAGACCGCCAAGATCGCCTTCGAACACAAGGAACCTCTCTGTCCAGAAGGGAACCTTGTTTGGAAGATTGAGAACTTTGAATCCTTCAGTAGAAAAGTATATTAACCCTTTGAATTCCTCTTTCTTTTGACCTTCTTTCAGGACCTTAGCAGTAAAGGACGCACGGAAGAGCGCCATCGTGAATTTTATCCTCTCCGATCTCAGGTAGTTTATAAAAACACTAATAAGACCGATCGAGTTCGGCGGCAGCTGGGCGAGCACCAGCCCATAATAATCCATGATCTCCAAAAGCTCCCAAGGGAGAGGAATCCTCAACCCGCACTCAAAGTGATCAATAGGGATGATAAACTTCTTCTCCTCCCCGAAACTGAGTCCTTCGGTCTCAGTTGGCGGTCTCACAACAATTTGAGTCTGGATCATGTGCCTCTTCAAGAACTCAACATATTCCTCTTTTGAAAGGTGGCAAGGTTTGTGATCGGCTCTGAGGAAAATTAAGGAAGCAGTGGCTCGAGCGGACACCATTCTTGGAGATCGCTGTGACTGGTGCTTAGGGCGCATACAAAAGATATAAAATAAAATCCAAAAGGGCGGCTATTTATAGTTGGCGAATGATGATTTCATCATCATTACTTTTTCTCGAAGACCGCCCAGTGAAATCTCTCGGATCGCCAAAACCTGTAAGGAAGCCAATGAAGTACTGGCATCTTTTCAACCTCAAAAGAGAGAGACCGCAACATTTCAGATCACAGTACAAACAAGCAATACAAAATAGCAAAACATCACAGTAGAATAGGAGATCACAAGCAAAAGGAATTAAAAACGTGTTATACAACAATTGTTCATCGTATTACAAAAATCATGTGAAAGCAGAACATCAAATGTTTATTTCGAATGAGGCCTCTTTCTTCCTACAAAGGCCGCGATGTCCTGCATCTCATTGATAGAGCTGAAGGCCGTAGCAAGACCCTGGTTCGCGTTCATCGCAGCCCGGTGAATCTTTGACATTTCTTTGTCAACTATTTCCATGGGGACAACCATGATCTCGGAGCTCGGCCTCACATCCAGGTGATCGCCAGGTGGTCCCGGTCTCATCGACATTCTCGCAGTGCCGCCCCTTAACGCAGCAACCTCGGCAGACAAAGCGGCAGATTTTCCCTTATAATATTCAACGTCTTTCTCAGATCGACGGAGTGCTTGAGTGAGTTCGCCAATCTTGAGACCGCTCGCCTCTTCCGCTTTTCGGTGTGATTGGATGAGCTCGCCGGCTGGGTCATAAGCTGCGCAAAGCTTCTCTTCAAGGCCGCGGATCTGATCATGATAGGCGCGTTCCCGGACCAACATAGACCGAACATCCTCAAACATAGGATTGAGGATATTGGCAAGTTGGTCGGAGATCGCAACCCTCCGCGCCAGAAGTTCCCCCTCTTCCATCTCAAGAATGTTTTCATCTGCGAACAAAAGAGCAAAGGTTAGTTCAGTTTTCGGAAACTCAGGATAATAAGGTCCGCAAAGAAAGAATACTTGGAAAGGAATCAAGACCGCGGTCATGCAGCATTTTTTCAATATTAATTGTGACCGTTGGTTCTGCGGTCAGTACGAGGCGGTCTGATCCCCTCAAGCGTTCGAGGTTCATTCTTTCCAACTCTCTCTTTTGTGACCTCTCTCCTTCTTTTCTTCTCCTCTTTAACTCCGCATTACTAACGAGGATATCGTCAGTTTCAAAAATAACGACCTCATGTTTTCGTTCCGGAGAATCAGGTCGAACCATTGGAAGAAGAAGATTTTCTAGCGATCTGGCCATGATCAACGCCTTACCAGTTCGCAGAGCGGAAACCGCATTTGCACGGTCTTCTGCTGCTCGGTTTGGTTCCGCCTCTTGAGCAGCAGAAAGGGTTGGAAGACCGCTTGATAGTGCAACCTTTTCCTTGGCAATCTGCCGGCTTTTTTCTTCTGCCTCCAGTTCGGAAGCCATTCTCTTTTGTTCCTCGACGGCCGATAGGGCCGCCTTTTTCTCTTCTTTCTTTCTTTTCGCAGCGGCCTGGGCTGCCTTCCTCTCTTCGTCTTCTTTCTTTTTCTTTGCAGCGGCTTGGGCTGCCTCTTTTTCTTCTTCTTCTTTCTTTGCAGCGGTCTGGGCTGCCATCCTCTCTTCTTCCTTTTTCTTCGCTGCGACCTGAGCCACCTTCTCTTCTTCCATCTTCTTCTTCTCCTCCTGTTCGGCGGCGATCCTACCTGCTTCCGCCTCTTTTCTTTCTCTCTCTCCTCGATCCCTCCTTTCCCTATCTCCTCTCAGCTTCGCTTTAGCAGCGGCGATCTCCTTTTCTTTTTCCAAAATCTCTTTTTCAGCAGCGGCTGTCCTAAGACGTTCCGCCTCAAAGGGGTCAAGCACCTGTAAGGAAGAACAAGAAAAATCATTAGAAGAATCTCCTTCAAGGTAGGCGATCAGTTCAGGATCGGCCTCCCTTGAAAAAGCTGAGATCGCTGAAAAAGAAAGGAGATCGGCCGCATCATTTACCTTCAAAGGAGCATTCTCAGGATCCTTGAGGTCACCACCCTCGGATTGAGCGATCATCTTAGGAGCGGTCACCCCTTTGACATCGTCATTTTTTGGCTTTTTAGCACTTTGAGTAGAAGGATTTAAATTTTTTCTTTTACTCGCTTTGGAAGAATCCAGAGAATTGCCTAACTGTTGCATAATTTTTTCAGCTTCAGCCTTTTGCTCCCGCAGCCCAGCCAGGATAATCTCTGTGGAAGCGGTCTCATTATGTTGAACGGTGGTCAGACCGAGCGCCTCCACGGTTTTCTGGAAATTAAAAGAAATGGAAAAATCAGGAAGGATCAGTTCAGGCCCTGAAGAACTAGATGATGAAACAGCAGCAGCGCGATGTAGTGAAACCTCATTGTCGGAAAGAACAGTAATTTTCTCCGGAGAAGATCGCGCAGTCTCCTTGGACGTGCCCGCCTCCGGTGAAGTCTTAGCGACTTTCACAACCTTTTTCGAAGTAGCGGTCTTCCTCTTCTTCTTCTTTTCAGAGGAGTCCTTTCCCGGAGAGTCGAACACAGACAACAATGTTGACATTATCGAGCTCGACTTATCTACTTTTTTAAGACCGCTTGCAAGGTAAGCTCGTTAACATTTCAGGAAATTATGATTTCACAGACCATCGGAGGGGTATTTATAGCCCGGGGGGCATTGATGGCGATCGCGGTCTCAGCGGCCAAAGCTTACATTTTCGAAGTTCCAGGTGCAACTTAAAAATGTGCGGGGATTATGTTTGTCCGGAAAGCCCGCGACCTCCTCTTGCTGGTCAATTTTTTCGGTCTAAAGCGGTCTCAGTTTCGGTGACCGCCCAGATCGCCAGCTGCCTCCTCGACTGGAATTTTCTAAGTACCGAGCAGTCAGAGCAGTGTGAGACCGCCGGCTTAAGCGGTCTGATCGTTTTTTGTTTTCTTTGTTATTTGTTTCCCATTTCCCTGCCCTGGCTCTCCTGTATCCCGGGCAGCCCGTAGTTTTTAGTTCTGCCCATTTGGGCAGCCCCCTCATCTATAAATAGAGGGGTAGGGGTACCAGAAAAAAGACTTTTGGCTCCGGGGTTCCAGCTTACAACCTGTGTAAGCGGTCTCACTTTTTTGTGATCGCCTTTTTCGTGATCGTTTTCCTTTTGTCTCAGCATCTTCTGTCTCAGTAACCTACACTTCGCAGTTTTCTCCCATCCCCCTTTAGTGTGAATTTTGGAGGTACCATTTTTGGCACCAACATCATCGATTCGCAGAATCAGATATTTATTCTTGATAGTTAATTTGTTCAACTCGCGATAGTCTATGCACAACCGCATAATACCATCCTTTTTCTTAACGAACAACACTGGCGCACTCCACAACGAGGAGCTGGGCCTAATGTACCCCTGCTCGAGCAACTATTGCAACTGCACCTTTAGCTCGGCCAGTTCCTTCGGTGGCATCCTAAATGGAGGATGCGACACCGACCTCGCAACCGACACCAAATCTATTGAAAAGTCGATTTCACGCTGAGGAGGTGCTCCCGGAAGCTCCTCGGGGAACACATCCTCGAATTCTTCCACCACTAGCACTTCTCTGATTGCCAATTTTGTGGAGTGAGTTTCCAACAAAGCTACAAATGCCTCTCCTCGATTCACCGCACGCACCATTTGCACGGTGGAAATCAGGGAGCAAGCCACTCTGCATAGGCCCTTAAACTTGACCTCCGCTCTACCTTCACTCTTTAGGGTCACCACCTTCAACATGCAGTCAATACTAGCTCGTTGCTCTGCAAGCCATTCCATCCCCAGGATGATATAAAATTTGGCTAGTGGTAGAATCGCTGCTACCAACTCGATGTCACACTCGCCAATTCTCAAAACAATGCGCCATTTCCTTCTAGTGGTCATAAAAGACCCATTCGACATGCGCACGCTAAGCTCCACCTCTACCTTGACAATCTCAACACCGATTCTCCGGATAAATCTTTCCGTGAGAAAAGAGTGTGACGCTCCCGTGTCGAACAACACTCTAGAGGGGTAGCCCGAAACTAGCACGAAGCCTAACACGCATATAACAAATATGAAAGGTCGCAAATAGTTTTAAGCTATCAAACGAAACTCTAAACTTTTCATACCTGTAACCAAGTCGGGTTGACGAATCGCTTCCTGCTGCCCGAGGTTGTACGCCCTAGGCTGCACAGGAGGGAAACAAGAAGCACTAGACTCCGCCGCTTTCCCTTTCTCCCCAACACTATGACCGGAACGCACCGACTGCTCTTGCCTCTGCTCTGGCTCAGCTCCACCCTCGGAACATAACCGAGCTATGTGACCCACCTTGCCACACTTATAACATGTCACTGGTCCCTTGGAATGGAACTCTCCAGAAGCTGCAGCGCTCCGCTCGCCAGTCCTAAAAGGACGGAGCTTTTTCTTCCACCAACTTCCCTCAGACTTCCCTTGAGACTAAGATGGTTTACTTTCTCCCTGCTTTGCCGCAAAGACCTTACGACACTGGGTTCTCTCCATATCATTCTCCAATGTTTTGGTAGCTTCAACTAGCTCATTGAACCCCCACATTCTTCAAGGTTATCAGAGGCTGCCTTAAATTATCTTTCAGACCCTGATAGAAGAGATTATCTCGCTCCTCATCATCTGCCATGGTCGTCCCCACGTAATGACCCAACCGAGTAAATTCTGCAAGTACTCGTCTACTGTCTTCTCACGCTGCACCAAGTGCACGAACTGTGGCTGAAGGGCCAACCTCATCGAAGAGGGGATATAGCGCTTCAGGAAGGCATTCCCAAACTCTTCCATGGACGGGGCATATCTAGGGAAATGACGACCGCTATGGTTCACCCACCACAGCTTGGGGTCGCCTTCTAATATAAATGCCGCGAACTGGGACTGCTTGTCCTCTGGGGTCTCTGCCGCTTTTAGGAGTTCCTGAATTATCGCCAACAAATCCCCGACGTCCGTCGAAGTGCCAACTCCTTTGAACGTCGGAGGATGGAAACTCAGAGAGTACTTTATCTGACGATCTCCTTTCCCAACCGCTCTCTGCTAATGGCTCTACCTCCTTACTCCCACCTACAATGTCACAGTAACCGGAGTGACAGGAGTCACAGCCTGCACAATAGGCGTCGCAATCTGTGGAATCGCCGCAGCTTAAGCTGCCACCATCGCCTCTGCTAGCATACGAAAAAAGTATGCCAGGGACACACCCATATTCATAAGGGCTGGGGCCATAACACTGCTCGCCGAAGGCTCATCTTGTCGCCTCGATGTCCCCGCATCGTCGCCACCATCCTATCATAAGCAAGGAAATAATGAATCAAACTCTATTCGTAAAACTCGAACACAAGGACTCTCATGGTCCCGCAAGGTACTCCTATGTGGACAACCTCTTAACGCGATCCGAACACGCTAAACCTCAACAAGAACACTAACCTTGCTCTGATCCCAAAATGTAACACCTCCCCAGTAATGACTATATAATATAGGTCTAGCCGGGACCCCACAACATATAATCGCCACAGCTTTAGTATTAAAAAGTGATATAGAAACTACCCAACTCAAAACTCAGAACAAACATAGCGTAAACATTAAATAAACAACAGAAGTTGTCCATATCTACATATGAGTACTACGGCCTTAAGGCCTTACAAAACTCATACTCAATTCATCAAACAAGGCATAGAAAATGTCCAAAAGATTATAACAATCCTATGCTACCACGACTTGCAAGCCGGAACAAGTAAAGACAACATAGTCAAACAGGAAAAGAGGAAAAGTGCACTTCATGAAGCTGAGGCCTTTTTGGCCGGCAAGCTGGGACCAGCATGCGATCCTTGCCCTGTATCCAAATGATAAAGAGTGGTATAACGAGGGTCAGCTTTGGCTGACCAACAACAGTGTAACAACACCCCTCCTCCCGGCCGTCCTAGCGGACCCCGGGGAACTACATCACCCTGTAAGTCAGCACTTCGTATGTAAATGTAATAAATAATAATAACATAAAATTGATAGGCATGAGTGTCACAAGCATCATCCATGTTTCTATGTTGAGCAATAAAAGTAAGGGGCCTAACAATGCAACATGTATGCAAACCTGGGTTTCACCCAAGGCACCGTATGGCGTGTATGCTTCTAACATAACAACACACATCATCATTTAACAATAAACCAAGGGTACTTATCATTTCCCCATGGGTGTGCAAGCCCAAGGACAAGAACTCCACAGAGACCTCACCCCTTACGTGGCCCATCTTGCCAACGAGCGCATCAGCATACTTGATCTCTCCATAATCACTAAGCCAAAAGCCAAGAACTCCACTGAGACCTTACCCCTTACATGGCTCATCTAGCCAACGGGCGCATCATCATACTTGTTCTTGTCAGTTAGCACAAAAGGGGACTTGTCTTGCCGGGACAATCTCCCCATATGAATCCAAGCATTCACGGGCCAGCCAGCCGACCACAAAGACAAAGTCACGCCTTCACATACAAGCGGCTTCACAAGTCATTCACTACGCACATAATTACCCTTTCCAAACCAATGTTCGTTCTCATACGAAACATTAGGGCGACACATATGATGTTTTCGCCGTCATCGGATTTCTAGCGAAATCCCTAAAATGCACGTTAAGCAACATCACCGAATTGGACAACCGATCACGATTTTGGCTTCACCCACAATGCCTAATCCACTAATGGAGCGGATCTCTAGTGCAAAATCATGTCGGGGACGGACTCAATCAACCCGATGGTACTTCATGAACCAAGGCGACCCAAACCCCTATCATTTGAGAGATCCGGTGCAATAAATTTCAGAAAAGAGAAGGTAAAAACAAAGATACCATACACACATCCTAAAACAAGGAGGAGAGATGTCGTTACCATAAGAGTTCTCTTCCTCGCCATGGATCGGTTGAAAGGCACAGATAGAAATGAGCGTCTTCGAGTCCTCTCCACATATCTGGTCTCGGATCGGCGAACGGAGCTCCGGTGCTCGAACAATGGCGGATTTAACCTTCTTCTTCCTCCAAACCCTCCTCCTTCCCTTAGCCTCCAAAAGAACCAAAAAGACTTCAGGGAATGGAAAGGAACTCCTCTGCCCTATTTAGGACCTTAGGACGAACTTGTCTGAGCCATCAAATCAAAGTTTAAGAAGATCAGACGCCCATAAATTTGCTACTTATGGATCTGGTTCCGTAAGCTAGCGCCGGCGCTAGCGCTACCGCCTGCGCTAGCCACTCGGTGATAAACCCCTCGACGAAGAACATCACGATTCCCCGACGAATTTGCACCACTCGACGAAACCTATCGTCGGTGCTAGCGCTACCGCCAGCTCTAGCCCTCCGACAAACTCCCTTCAACGAAGCCCTTTCGATGAATCCACCTCCACGAATCCATCGAAACCACAAGTCCATTCAACGGGAAAGCTAACGCCTGTGCTAGCACCTAGCGCCGGCACTAGCTCCCAGGTACAAAAAAGTCTATACAAGCCTTAGGCATTCCAGCCTCCATGCTCAGCGACACATGGGGTCTTACATAAGATAACTACTATGCATCCTAACATAAAACCTTCCCAAAGAACAATGCATTAACAACAGTAAGTAGAATAGTAGGAACAACAAGTAAAGAGTCTACACCAATGAAATAAGCTATGAGCATCAACAATCTGACACGAACCCATAAAACTATGAGGAATGTAACTGAAGTACACTGCAAAGTCAAATACAACTAACAAAGCCTCACCAATGAGGAAAAGAAAACAACTACTGCAGTCTGGAAGGTCAGCCTGGTTAACTCTAACTGCTACTGATCCGAACCTGAGGCATTCAAAAAGAAAAGAATGCCTCATCACAAAGGCGCAAGTGGCAGCTCAAAGAAATAAAGACCAAAGGATTAAGTTTATATGGTTACCAACCCAACAAGAGCAACTATAAATCAACAACAAACGAGTCATATGAACAATAATTTTAAACAATTTAGCAATATTGACTATAAAAGCGAGAAAATCTTGCACTAAGTGCGAGATATATTCATAGGTTAATCGTATATACATATATATATATATATATAGTAAAATAAAAGAAACTGATCAACTATAAAAGAAGAATGAATCATTAATACCAGACATAAAATGGTACTGAGGTGGGACTCAACCATTTACAACCCAACCTACCGTCCGCTACAAATCCATAAGATATAATGATTCACCATAAGCACTACGGTGGTGGTCATCCATTCCAACCCAACCAGCAGTCCAAAATAAACTTATCATTACAAAATCTGGCACCACACAAAAACCGGACTTTGGGTCACCACGACAACACATAAGAACAAAAATTCAAAAATTTCATGTATTAACAGCTTTACCCGACAAATTCGTCGAGACCACTTGTTGAATTCGGCGGTAACACTCGACGAATTTTCTTAACTACTCGACGAATTCGACTTGACAATTCGGAAAATTTGACTAGAAGACTCGACGAATTTGATTAGACCACTCGACAAATTCTCTAAACTACTCGACAAATTTGACTTAACGATTCAGCTAATATACCATGATCACTCGTTGAACAACTTATTCACTCGACGAATTAACTTGAGTACTCGACGAATTAACTTAAAGTCTCGACGAATATATCCAAACCACACCACAAATTCTGCCTTGATGATACAACAAAACTCCACAATCTTACAATCAACGCTAACAAATATGAAGTTGGAAGGTAAAAGGAGAAACTAAAAGTAAGGTTAAACCACCATTTGACTCAAATCTTCAGAAGATCATCCTCCAAAGCACTCCACGCCAAGGATCGGCCGGTAGAAGGCCACACGAAGGAATTTCTGAAACTTTTCGGATGAAAAGGAAGATTAGGGCTACACCCTTCAACACCAAAAATCCACGTAACCAAAAATTCTTACCGCACATGCGAAGAGCTCTCCAAATCTATACTCGGACGATGAATCCGTGCACTAAAACTCCCTCAATAGTCGACCGAAATCTCCCAGAAGAACGCCGACCTCCCCCTCCCTTGTGACTAATTCGGCGAAAACAAAGAAGAAGAGGAGAAGAAACCTAACCTATCGCCCTTTTTATACTAATATTATATTAAATCATTGCAAAATCACTGAGCTTCCATTATAGCTCGGATCGCACGAAACGTAACAAGCCTACTTAAAATTAACTAATTAAGTTTCCTAAATTCTAAAATCTCGATTCCGGTAAGTTTCAAAACATGATCAAATTGACCGAACGGACGCAAAATCGCACGAATTACAGCGCACCGAAAAACTCCGTGCAAACGTAACACCCTTACAACAATATTATGTTATTAACAAGATTAAAATAATTATCGAAAATACAAGTGAGCCCAAGGCCCCACCAACATGGTTCACCAAGGGTCAACCTTGACCCAAATAGCCAAATTAGGCTACCTTGATTCAAGTTAGCCCAAGGCTCAACTAAATTAAGCTCAAGTCCAAATGTTAAGCCTAATGGAAGCCCACTTACTCCATGACAAATTGAACCCAAGAAGACCCAAATTGGGGGGGGGGGGGGGGGGTGGCCGACCACCACCAAGAGGAGACCAAGAAGAGGAGATTAGGAATGGGTGCCACTTGGCACCCAATTCCCCTCTCCTAAGCATGCTCTCAACACCCACATTGAAACCCCAACAGGAATGCTGAGGTGGTAGCTGGTGAAAGGAGGGAGGAGAAGCTCAAATAGCTTGCCAGCCAACCATTAATAGCAAACCTTGGAACAAGCCAAATTGGAGCCCAATTTCACTCCTCAATTAATCCCCCAGCTCAGGGAATTAATTCCCTATAAGCTGGAGCTCTAGCATTGACCGGATTGGGATGTAGTAACCTTGCTAAAATCGTCCCCTTTATGGAAGTTGAAGAAATAGCCTCCCCCAGCCCGATAACACCTCACATCACTCTCAGAATCCCCTAAGTAGAAGAAGCCTTCATTCAACTGGAGGTTTCAAGCTCAGTCGGAGGGGAGTCACAAGGAGCTCATCGGAAAACCAAAAATGACCACCAAGAGGAATACTCAATCTAACACCCGATCAAAAGTCGGTTTCCTACTCTCCTCCACCTGTGCTAGCTTCTTCTTTCTTCCCTTTTAAAAATAAGTGAAGAAACGGTGGATCACCATTTCACTTTTATTGTGTTCAAGCCCAAAAATGAAAACAGCGGGAGAGCTACTCCGACTGAGTTCTCACCGCCGGTTGATAGCCAAACCTCGGACGGAGGTGGTGGCTTGGGGGTTTTGCTGGAGATGGACGTAGTTGGCCGGAATTTGGAGCCAAAGTCGGCCCAGGAAGGAGAGATCATGACTGCCGACTGTCCGTAGGAGAGATAATCATGGCCGTTCATTAGCTTTAAATCCCTGGATTTATTTAATCCTATTTATCTATTAAAACCTAGGACTGGCTGTAAATTAAATTAATTATAGGAAATTATAGGCGAGGAATCAGGAAATGTGCTCTACCTGGAAAATGTAACCCTAGGTCTTAACTAATTTTAGAAATTTGTTTGACACATTTTGGAGCACACAACCTCCAGAAATGAATTTCTAGTGGAGCATGTACATAAGGTGACACAATCATTTGAAAATTGTTTTAAGGAGTTATATAAATCCAAATTATATGAATTTTGTGGCATGCATGAGTCATTCTCTAATACACCCTCTGCCCAAAATTGTGGATTTTTAGAGAATATTTTTCAAAAGTTTTAAGAAACATTTAAATAACAATGCATGTGCTAATTAGGTGTGTAAATGCCTTCAAAACGTATTATGGTGGGGGATTTGTTTAGCCAAAATATGTGCATGGTCAAATTTTCAGTCCATTTGAACTCTTGCATGTGGAGGAAACCCACATGCAATACTAAGGAATATTAGAATATTAAATATTATGTTATACTCATGGTTTTTTGTGGATAATAAATTATTCTCTTGGTCAATTCTCTTAAAAATTTGAACATGCACTTGTTATCATGAGATCTTTCATCTATGAAAGAATCAAACACATTGGGGTTGAATTCCCTAGGAAATTAGGGTTTATGAGCTTTAGTCACATTAAGCACAATTGAGAAATATAGGGTCAAATTTCCCTAGATCATGATGAAACTTTGGAATTTACTTTAGAGGGTGTAATTACACCCTGAAAATTTTAATTGAAATTTTTATAGCTACTTTAGTCCACTAAATTGCACTTATGCAAATTACCCTCAATTACTTTACCCCATCTCTTTGTGATCAAATGAATTTTGAGTTGCTTGAACGTGGGTAGTTGAACTTTAGAGACCAATAGGATGCTCTGGAAATTTTATCATATTTATTTGTTGAATTTTACAGTGGTTCCTTCACAAAGTGGATTTTGATTGTCTTTCTAGACTAATTAATGATGTTGGTCAAATGAAATTAGAAAATTATGAGATTTGGTCAGTAGGTTTTTTAGAGCACAATATTGCCTAATAATTTTGTTATAATTATTCTATGATGATTTACCGTGGTTCCTTCATAAAGTGGGATTTGATTGTTTACTTAGAATAATTAATGTTGGTGGTTAAATGAAACTAGAAAATTATGAAACTTGGTCAGTAGACTTCTTAGACCATAATAATGTCCTTATAATTTTGTCATATTTAATCTCTGATGATTCACAATGGTTCATTCATAAAATGGAATTTTATGGTTTTCCTTGAGTAATTATTATTGTTGGATAAATGTAACTAGAAAATTATGGGACTTACCCAGAAGACTTGTTATATCACCATAATGCCCTGATAATTTTGTTGTAATTATTTTATGATTATTTACTGTAGCTCCTTCATAAAGTGGAAATAATGGGCTGATATGATTTATTTTGTATTGGAGGTTAAGAATGACCTAGTCACAGAGGAGGGGGACATTCTTGACTATAAGGACTGTACAGAGACAGTGACCTCACCAAACAGTGTTTGCATGGTTTCAAAGGTTGTTTGAATTTTAAAAAGCATGCTCATTCATATTGAGATTGTGTTAGTGACCATCTGGACTGCCTGAAGAATTATTGAATATAGATTGAGAGGAGAAGAGGTTGGCATAATGGAGGAAGTATGAGTATTAGTGGGAGGGACAATTAATGAGGGATGAGGTGATTGAAATGCCCGGTTTGGTGGAAAATAAGACTCTAGATATGGCAACATGGGCAGAGACTTTAAATATTAGTATTTTCCAACAATATCTGCAAGGAATCGTTAATTTTTAGTGAGATTAATGTTCTTCAGGTGAATTGGTTTTTAATTTGAAGAATTCATTATTTTCAACACCTCTTTTATTTCTCTGTCAGATAGCTCTGCTTCTGCTTCTCCAGAAAGAAGGTCAAAGGTATGTCCTGCACATGTAACTCCTTTAACTAAATCTAAAGTTCATTATATCTATATTACCCTTCCTTTAGTTGGGTTGTCCTATGTTATTCATCCTGCACAAATAACTCAAACATTAGTAGGAACACAGATTACCTTAGCCCAATTGCTTCTACCTTGAAATGGTGAAATGAAAGTGTAAGCTGACCTTTCTTGATACCCATTAGGATAGTAGAGTGGTAGTCAATTAAACTAACAAAGTTTAGCATTGTGTCCATTTTTACAACAATAATAACATTTTGAATTAAAGAGCGAGCTTGCAAGAGAGTATCTAGAATTGAACTTTCTTGAATAGTTTTCTAAAAACATACGTCAAGTAGAAGTTGGCGCATCTATAGGATTGTATCGAAAGGAATTCGATGTGTCTATAATGTTGCGTAGATATACAGTCTACGCAGTTTGCTGGTTGTGTCGAGCATAATTTGACGCACCTTCAAACCTGCTTTGAATTGATGTTAAAGCCTTTGTAGAATTCTGTCGAATTGTATTCGACGTAACTTCAAAGTTGCGTCGATTTCTATTCGACACATAGTTCCTTTTGTTCAAAAATTGATTGTCGCTTATGGATTTTTCTAAAGGATATTTTCCTAATATTCTTTGTTGATTATTAATGATCACCCTAATGAATACTGTAACTTTATCACGATGATCATGTAATTTTTCACAAATTTCACTGTTTTCATTTACTTGATTTTCACTAGATCTAACAAATACTATGGGATTCTTCCATGCAGGTTTGCTGGAAGTTCTATTACTGATTGATGGATCTTCTCCTAATCCATGAAATTTGAATCTCCTAGAGAGATTCTCTGAGATATTTTTTAGCTTTTGGCTTCTCCCATTGAGTGAATCTTCAAAGGCTTTTGCCTTTGTAAGCTCTTCCTTTAGTGTTAGATTTTCAGTATTTATCTTATCTATTTGGTTTTCTAGATTTCCTCCCTCAATCCTAAGTTGATGATTAACATAGTGATGATTTTCATCTAGCCTTTTACTATTTAGTTCTTCTAACTCTTCCCTAAGTATTTTTATTTGATTTTCTGCCTCTAGTTGATCTTGGCAGAAATCTTTAAAGCAAGATTTAAATTCATTGGAAGAAAAATAAAAATTATCAAAATATGATACCTGATCTTCTTTAGTATCTGAGGAAGCCTTCAAATCCATCAGGCAGACTTCTTCAGCAACAACTTCTTCCTCACTTTCAGATGAGGAACTTGACTCAGATTCTGAGTCACTCCAGGTTTCAGCTATGAAACTTCTTCCTTTCTTCTTGTCCTTCCTTTCATCGAAACTTCCTTTAACTAAATTGGATTGGGAATCCCAGATTTCTTTTGCAGGCTGGCATTCAACCACTATCTGAAATATGTCATCTGATATTGTTGATGCTAGTATATTCATAGCCTTAGCATCATAGGACTTTACTTTCTTCTCAGCTTCCGTCCATTCAGATCTGGGAACCAGTTCTTGTGTTGAGGCTCCAATAGCATCCTTTATGTAAGGCATTGGAGAACCTATCAACACAACATTAAAGATGTCTTTATCAATAGAAATCATATAAAGTTTAATTCCGAACTTCTAGAGTGTAAACTTGACTAGGTTACACACTGGTGGTCTAGTGGATGCTGTAACATCCCCCAAACTACTAGACCCCTAGGGAATTTTTGTCATGACCAGGTCATGAAAAAAAATAGGGTAAGTGACCTAGGGTGCCTTTACAACAAGTTGAATAGGTGGAGAACACCATGGTGTGCACTTAGCCACCATGGGTCACCCCAATTTAAGGAAAATTCAAGTGTAAACCAAAAAGGAGTGAAGCACCCTATGCATCACCTATAACCATGAGGAGAACACCTAGGATGAATTAGTGCTTGCTAGGTGACATAAATGGTTCCTTGAACCAAAAAGGGTGCCCCTTGATCACTATAGGAGTCTTTGACCTGACTAGGTCAAGTTACATATAAGACCCAACTTGACATACTTCACCCTAGTATAGGTCAATTAGCATGAGTATGGTGAAATTGACCACACAACACCCTTCCTAAACACTAGGGTAGACTAATGAGACAGAAGGGTCCTAATGGAATTGGACAATTTTGGGAAATTGGGTCAATTACCAAAAAGCCCCAATTTGGCCTAATTGAACTAATCCCATCAATTGACCTTCAATTGGCTCTATGTGATAAAATTGATCACACAAAACCCTCTATGACCATTATGAGAGACTAATGGGGCAACATTAACCCATTGGGGTGGAGCAATTTTGGGAAATTGGGCCAATTACCAAAAAGCCCCAATTTGGCCTAATTGAACTAATCCCCTCAATTGACCTTCAATTGACTCAATGTGATCAAATTGATCACCTCTAACACTCCAAGATTACTTAGGTAGTCTAATGGGTTCACATTGGACCCTTGGGATAAACAAATTTTGGGAAATTAGGCAAAGTTACCAAATTGCCCCAAATTATAATTTTGCCTTATATGGTTCAATTGGCCCTCAATTGGTCAAATTGACCTAGGACAACCCTTCCTAAACCCTAAGGGGAGTATATGAGACATAAATGAACCAAGTTGTGCATTCAAGTTTAGAAGATTATGGCAAAATCACCAAAATGCCCAAATTGCCCCTATAAGCAATTATGTGCAAAAAAGCCCCATATGACCCCACCATGACTTAATTCCCCTTGGAATAGGTCCATAGGGTCTAAGGAACCAATGTGGGTCAGCCACAATGGTTGGGGTGAGCTTGGGTCAAGCCGAAACTCAAAAATCCCAAATTCGACTATTTAGGTCAAGTGAGCCCAAAGTCAAGGTCTATTGGACTTAACCCCACCCAAAGAGCCTATTAGCATGCCCTCAAGAAATTTAAACCTTAGTACCTCTGAAATTTCGAGATTTAATGGGTTAATGCCAAGGAATTTTGAATTAAAGCATGGGAAGAGGACAAAGAAAACAAGAATAGAAAAATGGTGGATAGGTGCCAAATGGCACCACACTTCCCTTCCCTAAGCTCACCCTTGAGTTGGGGGATTAATTGCCATCAATTTGGGGTAGTGAGAAGGAGGTTTGGATTGGCTAGAGGTGGCGGCAAGAGGGTGGCCGAGAGCCATTAATGGCTTGATGCCATATACCCCAGCTCCCGCCTCCTTTCTCCATTCCATCACGTTCTGGACCTCCAAAGCAGTCGAACCCCCAACTTTGAAGAAGAAATTGGCAGTTGCAACCAAAAAGAGCTGTTGGAAATTGTATTCACAATTACCTTGATTTGTGAGAAGTCACGCTTAAACTAAGATTGAATTGCTTTTGTATTTGATATGCTTTTCTAGTATTGTCTTGCAGATTATCATTGCTAAGTGTAAATCAATGTCAGGTCACAATGGGTCTGCAAACACAGTTTCATACAATGTAATTCCTCATTATATGAAACATAGTGATGACTCATGTGTGATCTCTCTATTGGGGTACACTTCATTTTCAAGACTATTGAAGACTTTGGAGTGCGGTTGCAGCAAGTGTTCAAGAGAAGAAAAGAAAATTTTTGAAAACAATTTCTCTAAGGATATGTCTCGAGAGATCAGACTTGTCTCGAGAGTTCTGGCATGTCTTGAGAAGCAAGTTCTTTTGATCTCGGTATTTCTGTTCTTGATGACTCGAGAGATCAAGCTTGTCTCGAGAGTCCTTAAGACCGAAATCTTTGTTTCATATCTCGAGAGATCCGTTAGTTCTCGAGAGATCCCTTATGTCTCGAGAATTCTGTCCGTTATTTTCTAATTTATTTCCTCTGTTCTTGACGGTTCGTAAACGCTCCTTCCCGATCCTAACGGCTATATTGAGTGCGTTTAAGGTCGATTTAACCCTTAATCATCGCCCTCTATATATAGGATCGCTCTTGGGTTATTTAAAACAAGTTTTGGAATCGTTCCAAAAACCCTAATTTTCTTTCCTGATCTAAAAGAACGAGAAAAGCGCCGTCTCACTGTCGCCTACGATTGAAGATCGATCTACTCATTGGAGTTGCGAATTTCTATCAAAGAAGGATTCGATCGATCCGTGTTCTGATTCTACAACCTCTATTGGACCGTGTCGGATTGCCAAAGACAGATTTGAAGGATCGTTGTTCTTCCTCATCGTTCTCAAAAGCCATTCAAGAAGAAGGAAGAAAACGCCTCTGTTATTCAGATCTGGTATCTTATTGTTCAAAACCTTTTATCATCTATTGTAGGAGTTGTTATCTCCGAGCTGTAGGAGAGGTTGTTCTCCGAGTTGTAGGAGAAGTTTTTCTCCGAGTTGTAAGAGAGGTTCTCTATGAGATTGTAGGAGTTTGACTCCGAGTTTGTAGGATCATTCTGATCCGAGATTTAGTGAGTAGTCAAGTCTAGCTGTGGTGCTAGATTGGCGAGGCCGGCAGTGGAGTACCCAAGTACGGGGAACCACTATAAATTCCTGGTGTTATCTGTGGCTGTGATCTATTTTGTGTGCTGTGCTTTACGTTTAATTTTTAATTCCGCAAAAGACGTAGAGATCACCTATTCACCCCCCTCTAGGTGATTTAGGTAGGCAACTAGATACTTCAATTGGTATCAGAGGGACGTTGTTCGTTGCTAGGTTAATACCTTGAACAGGGTCCATCCTTCTAGTTGCTAGCAAGCCATGGATAGAGTCAAGGAATCCTCTCTGAAACTGCCCATCTGCACTAAGGCCAACTTTCCTATGTGGAAGGAAAGAGTCCGTTTTTATATGGAAGCTGCAGATCCCAGAATCTTCCAAGTCGTGGAAGAAGGTCCCCATGTGCCCATGACCGTTTCGTCAACAAATCCTACTGTTCAGATACCTAAGAAAATGATGGATTTTAATAAGGATGAGATAGCTCTTGTTGCTCTTGACAAGAAGGCTAAGAACATAATTGCTAGTGCAGTGGACGACTCCATGTTGCAAAACTTAATCCACTGCAAATCAGCCAAAGAGATGTGGACATCCTTAATTGTTCTAATGGAAGGTACTGACGAGGTAAGAGAAGATAGAAGGTCTCTACTTAATCAAGAGTACGAGGCGTTTAAGCAGAATAAGAAGGAGTGCATTGCTGATGCGTACGAAAGATTCTTCAAAATAGTCAATGGTCTGAGAAACTACGACAGGGAGTTCACAAACGGTGAACTAAATGACAAATTTCTGCGTTCCCTGACAAAAGAATGGGATAGCAAAATTGTTGCTATTAGAGAGTTTGGAAAATTGCCCAGTCTAGAACCTCAGAATCTGTTCGTAAAGCTGTTGTCTCATGAACTGCAAATGAACATCCGAAAGTCTGAAGAGGATGTAAATCGAGCTTCAAGCAAAGAAAGAACCTTAGCCTTGAAGGCAGAGAGTTCAAAGAAGAGCAAAGCCATGATACCGATCAGAGAAAAGGAATTTGATAATGAAGAAGAATCGGAAGCCAGCTCCTCCTGTTCCGAACTATCTGATGGGGAGTTCTCTTTGATTTCCCGTCAGTTTAAGAAACTGCTGAACAAACGAAGGCACATGAACAACAAGCCGTCTTCCTCGGATCATAAACATTCTCGTCGTGATGGCGACTATCACAGGAAGGACTCAAGCAATAATGACAGGTACAAATCGAAACAGAAAAAACATTTTTCTTCTGACATTATTTGCTACTGTTGTAATAAGTCAGGGCACATAATTGCTGAGTGTCCCTACAAGAAGAAAGAAGGTGGAAGAAAAGAAGACAAGAAATCCACTCACGGAAAGAAGAAATCAGATAGAAGTTTCGTCGCTAAGAAAGCCAAAACTCTGAGCGACAGTGACTCCGATGAGTCGAGTGATGAAGAAGAAGCTTACTTCGGCCTGATGGCCATGTCTGATGATGAAGAAGCACCCCCGTACATCGAAAAGGTAAATGATCACACTATCCTATCTGATTCTGATTATGCTTCGGCTGAACAAAAGGATAACCCCACAGACGATGAATCTGAGCTCATGTCTCAATATACCAAAATGCTCCAAAGCTTTGACAAGTGCCGAAAGATTGTCAAAACTCAGGGTAAGGAGATCATGGCTCTCAAGGAGGTGGAATCTAACTTGAGAAAAGAAGTTGAAGAACTTTCTTCTCTCAAAGAGGAAGTCCAAGCCTTGAAAGACAAGATCAAAAGATCGGAAGAGACTCTTGCCCTGAGAGATCATTCAATAAAAGTCTTGGAGGAACAGCTTGCAGCTGAGAAGAAGTTGGTTGAAGCATTCTCTCAACCTAAAACTGTTCTGCCAATTATTGGTACTTTTACCACTAAGGCAAAAGGAAGCGGTATAGTGCATGAAGCTAGTACTAGCAATTCTTCTAAAAACACAATTGCTAAGAAGAATGATTTGGTTGCTAAGAAAGCTACCACCAAAGAAAAAGGGAAAGCTCATCAAGAGCCTGTAGCATTCAAGAGAGTTATATTCCCTACGAATGCTTATGATATGGAGAGTTCCTATGGTCATTTCACACGACCAATTCCTTTTACGCCTGTGAATGATCATAAGGAATGGGCTCCTCCCCGAAACTTTGGTGATAGTGCTTTTCAAGCACCTTATCAAGAGATTAATCGGAAAGGGTACGGTCCATTTGTTCATGGTCCGAGCGCTAAGAAAGCACCAAAAGTGAAGGCTGTTGCACCAAATCCGAAGAAGACAGTACCACCTTGTGTGTGCTGCCCCCATGAGGCATCCTCATCTAGAAGGACTGCTCCTGCAAGAGCCAACGTTCAAAAAGTTAAGCAGGAGAGTGTAAAAAGAAGGTACAACAGATTCGACTGTTGGTGCTGCGGCAAAATTGGTCACTTTGCCGTTGATTGTTGGTTCAACACAACGTATACTAGGAGACCACAAGTGAACGTTGCAAGGCAGACCACTCGCAATGTTAACATTCATCGTGGTGCTCAACTGACAAGGGACCAAGGACCCAAATCTGTTTGGGCTCCTAAGGCAAAATAATCTATTTTTGCAGGTATGTCCAAAGGCCAATAAAAATCCTATCTGGTACTTGGACAGTGGATGCTCTCGGCATATGACCGGGACAAGAAGCCTTTTGCAAAACTACATTCCAGTTGCGAACGGTCCAAAAGTTATTTTTGGCGGTTCAGACAGAGGAATAACTAAAGGCTGTGGTATGATTTCTAATGGTAATGTATCGTTTTCTGATGTAGCTTATGTGGAAGGATTACAACATAATCTGATAAGCATAAGTCAACTTTGTGATAAAGGATACATTGTTGATTTTCATAAAGATAAGTGTCTGATAAAGTCGGCTGAAAATCATGAAACGATTTTATCAGGCATTCGCTGTAGAAACATATTTTGTTTAAATTTTCTTTATATATCATCTTCTACACTTGTGTGTCTTTTAGCTAAAGATAGTGCATCTCTTGTTGACCAATGGCATAAGAGATTAGCACATATAAATCTCAAAACTATTAATAAATTGTTTTCTCAAAACTTAGTGCGCGATGCACCAGATGTTAAGTGCGTTAAAGATAGACCTTGTCATGCATGTGTAAAAGGCAAGCAAACAAGAGCTACCTTTAAGAGCATTATTGGCAAAGATTCAACCAGGTGTTTATACCTGCTTCATATGGATTTGTTTGGTCCTTTGCAAATTAGGAGTTTAGGAGGAATGTCTTACACATTGGTTATTGTAGATGATTACTCTCGTTTTGCCTGGGTATTCTTTTTGAAACACAAGTCAGATACCTTTGACACTTTTACTAGCTTTTTCAGGCAAGTCCAGAATGAATTTAACTGTTCGGTGGTCAAAATCAGAAGTGACCATGGTACAGAATTTGAATCTGGAGCCATGACAGAATTCTGTGAAAGCCTTGGTATCTTTCATGAGTTTTCCTCTCCTCGAACTCCACAACAAAATGGAGTAGCTGAGAGAAAGAATAGAACACTTATTGAGGCTTGCAGAACCATGTTGAGTGACTCTTCACTACCTGAATATTTCTGGGCTGAAGCTATCAATACTGCATGCCATGTGCAAAACAGAGCACTCATAAACAAAAACCATGAAAAGACTCCTTATGAACTTCTAAAGGGCAAGAAACCGACCATTTCTTATTTTCGAATCTTTGGTAGTAAATGCTTTGTGCTAAACAATGGAAAGCATTACAAAACTAAGTTTAGTGAAAAGAGCTTTGAAGGTATTTGTGTAGGTTATAGTAGCCATAGTAGGGCATATCGAGTTTTTAACAAGAAAACCCTAGTGGTAGAAGAATCTATTAATGTTGTATTTGATGAGACGAGCATGCTACAAGGCAGCTCCTCTAGCATTTCTTCTGTAGACACAGGTTCAAAGTTGCAGGACTTAAGCTTGGATCAACAGTTGAAGAAAATTCTCAACACTTCATCAAGATTCCCCCAATAACTACCTATGAAGAAGATCATCCTGATGAAGAGCCAATCCAAGTGGAGGAAGATACTCCAACAGTAGAAGAAACTCCTATTGGTCCAAATCATGCAAGGAACCTCGGGCTACGACACATGAGGGATCATCCAGTTGATCAGATCATAGGAGATCCTCATGAAGGAATAAGAACAAGATGAGGTACCATTAACGAGAATATGCATTTGAGTTTTCTTTCGCAGGTCGAACCAAAGAAATTCCAAGACGCAAATGAAGATCCATCTTGGATAATTTCTATGGAAGAAGAATTAAATCAATTCAAACGTTGTAAGGTATGGACACTTGTTCCAAAACCCAAAGACAAAAATGTCATTGGAACAAAGTGGGTGTATAGAAACAAGCTGGATGAAGAAGGAACAATCATAAAGAACAAAGCCGGACTTGTAGCTAAAGGATACAGACAAGAGGAAGGTATCGACTTCGATCAGACGTACTCTCCAGTAGCAAGGCTCGAAGCGATCAGACTCTTCCTTGCTTATGCTGCTTTCGAGGGTTTCACCGTATATCAAATGGATGTCAAATCCGCTTTCCTAAACGGAGACATTAAAGAGGAAGTATACGTTGAACAACCCCCAGGTTTTGTTAATCGTGATCATCCCAATCATGTTTATTTATTACAAAAAGCTTTATATGGTTTGAAACAAGCTCCTCAAGCTTGGTATGAGACGCTATCTAACTTTCTTCTTGAGAACAAGTTCACAAGAGGAAAGATAGATAAAACATTATTTCTTAGGGAAGTAAAAGGCAAGATTTTGCTAGTGCAAATCTATGTCGATGACATCATATTTGGCTCTACGGACAATAACCTCTGCAAAAAGTTTTCTAAACTTATGCAAGGGAAATTTGAAATGAGCAGTATGGGTGAGCTGAAATATTTCTTAGGACTTCAGGTGAAACAGTCTGAAGATGGAATCTTCATTTCTCAGACAAAGTTCACTAAGGAGTTGATTAAGAAATTTGGAATGGAGAGTGCAACCTCTATGAGGACTCCAATGAGCTCAGCTACGTCTCTGGACAAGGATGAAAAAGGGAAACCTTTTGATGAAACCAAGTACAAAAGCATAATTGGCTCTTTGCTCTACCTTACTGCCAGTAGACCTGATATAATGTTCTCTACATGTGTATGTGCTAGATATAAGGTGAACTCTAAGGAATCTCACTATACTGCCGCAAAGCGGATTTTGAGATACCTTAAAGGCACAGCAAATCTTGGCTTATGGTACCCAAGAAGTAATGATAGCGAACTAATTGGTTTTTCAGATGCAGACTTTGCAGGTAGCAAAGACGACAGAAAAAGCACTTCCGGGATGTGCCAATTCCTCGGAAGGAGACTTATTTCCTGGAGTAGCAAGAAGCAGAATTGTGTTGCAATATCAACCGCCGAGTCGGAATACGTTTCTACTGGCAGTTGTTGCGCACAACTTCTATGGATAAAGAATCAACTTCAAGACTACAACATGAAGATCAAAGACATTCCTATGTTTTGCGACTCTTCCAGTGCAATTGCTATCGCAAATAATCCAGTCTCTCACAGTCGGACAAAGCACATCGAGCTACGATATCACTTTATCCGGGAGCATGTGGAGATGGGTGACATAAATCTGAGTTATGTTCCCACGGATAAGCAAGTTGCAGACATTTTCACGAAGCCTCTGGATGAGACTAAGTTCTCTTTCTTCAAGACGGAACTTGGAATGCTCAACATGGAGTAATGATCAAGTCAACCAAAACCATGACGAACAGGAAGTTATTGACAAGTCATGTCTCGGGACCTGGCTGGATTTCTCGAGACAAGCTGAAAATTTCGAGATAGGCAGATGTCTCGAGACACGGGTTATCACTCGAGACATCAGGGAAGGAAATACCGCGCTGAATTTCCTGAGTTATCGAGACATAATCGATGTCTCGAGACATAGGTATTTTAAAGAACTCCAAACGTCAGGTACGCGATGTTCATTCGTCTAATTTTCTTCAAAATGTCACTTTAACGTCAAATCAAAATTATATATATATATAAGAAATCGAGACCTTGATGTTCACGAAATCCTTTTCCGAGACTTCCCCGACCTTTCGACTTTCTCTCGAGCGTCGACAGTCTGCAACAGGTCTCTGTGCTTTGGTGGTTCTCGGTGGTTCTCGGTGCTTCATCATTCTCGTTCGACAATTCTCTCTCTCTCGCATTAATGGCTCCTACTCCTCATCCAAAGATTGGCGTCGGGAATGAGGTCGTTCGCTCAGGTATCGCCAGTTTATCCGATGACTTCAAGAACCTATTTTGTTTGCTTGATGCCGCCGGTCTTACTTTCGTTCTTGAGCATCCTTGCCGGGTGCTGTTTGATGAGGTTGAAGAGTTCTTTATAAATGTGAAGCCTATTAAGGAAGGAAGGATGTTGATTTCATTTGTTAAGGGTATCAAAATCAAAGTCTCTCCAAAGACTCTTGCTAAGTATTTGCAGTTGTCTGAAATAGAAGCTGAAGCAGAGCTGAATGAAATTGACTGGTTGAGAACAGCAAGGTACTGTGGTCTTGATTCAGATTTTGCTGCAGTAAAGAGGCACAAGATGAACGATGCTGGCAAGCTTTTAGTGGACATTGTTTACAAGGTTCTTTTCTGCAGGACAGGCACACGAGGACATGTGTCTGGAGAAATATTTCAGTTGGTGATTGGAATTGTGTCAGGAAAACAGAGAGATTGGGCCTCAATCTTATTCTCAAATATCAAGGCTTGCATTAATTCTCCAAACTTTGCCTGGATCATCTCATTGTTCCTGAAGCAGTTTAATCCTGCTATTTTTGCAATGTCCAAAGGTGCAGTTATCCATCACCTTAAGAAGATCGATGTCATCTCCATGCAGAGATGGGACATTCGAATCAAGAAGTCGGGAGTGGCTAGTGCTACTTCTGAGGGGGAGACTCATCAATCTGCAGTTGCAAGTGAAGCAGAAATTCCAGTTCAATCTTCTGAAGGTCAGGTACCTAAAGTAACATCATTTCCACTTCCTTCACGGATTTGTTCTAAAGCTTCAAGTCGTGCCAAGCTGCAAATTCGTTCCAAAGCTAAAGGTCAACCTTCATCAGTTCCAACAGAGTTCATTTCATCAGTGACACAGCCAGATCCATCTTCACCTCTACCAGATTCAGTTCCATCACCTCCTCCTTCTCCATCAGTACAAGCAGATGTCATAGTGTCAGATATTCCAGCTAAGGAGAACATACCTTCTTCTGACAAGGATGTGTTCATCCCCTCTTCTCCCTCAGTTCTTGAAGCAGACACTTCTTTGGCAGATGACAGAGTTTCAGATGTTTTGAAAGATTTGCAACAAGAAGTATCTGAACTGCACAGTCCCAGTGGCCAACAGGCAGGGTCTGGTGCTGATTTTGTTTTTGAAGACGATGATGATGATTCCGTTCATGAATTATCACCTCCCCTAGTACATGTTGAGGGGGAGTCAGAGTTAGATACAACCAAGAATGCTCCAGATGAGCTAGGTTGTGAAGAATATGATGTGGTTCACTCTCTTGAGATTGAAGAGCTCCCTGATGAGCTAGGTTGTGAAGAAGATGATGTTGCTGCCCCTGCTGTTACTCTTCCTTCTTCTCATCCTTCCCCTCCAATCTTTGATGCAGATTCTCTTCTGGGAAAGATTGAAGCTATGCTCAAGAAGCAGAGTGAACAGTTTGAGAACTCTTTGACAACTGTTCACAGGAAGATTGCCTCAGTTGAAAGTGATCTTGGTAGGGAGTTAGCTAAAATCAAATCAAATTATGAAAATCTCTCTGAACTGATGAGCCTAGGGAGCAAGCAAATTGAACATGCAACTGAAGGTGTGGGCACAGTGTTGGCTCAGACTATTACAATGACAAAGCTTCAAGACTCATTGTCTGACAAGGCTGAAGCAAATATATTCAGGATTGTTGATGAAGTCGGAAATTTCAAAGATGATACTCTCCAAACCCTATCTGTAGAAGTCAGAAAGGGGGAGGACATTATAATGGAAAGAATGACAGATTTAGTGGAAAGCTCTGTGTCAGCTATTCAAAGCTCATGGAAATCACAGTTTGATCAGTTCTCTTCCAGGGTGCAGAAGCAAATTGCTGATATTAATGCTTATTCCTTCAAAACAGCAACGTGGCTTCATAATCAGATTTTTCCTGAGTTAGAAATTGATCCAGATGTTCCTGTTCCTCAGTTTTCTCCAAGGCCAGAAGAACTACTTGGGAAGGCTCCTATAGTTGAAGATCAATCAGATAGGGCTGGGACCAAAAGAAAAAGAAAACATGGTGAAGGTCCCTCTGCGAGTAGATCTGTTCCGAGTTCTAGCTCTGCAGGTCTTAGCAAAGCTCAGGTTGAGAAGGTTCTACCAGAAATCTGGAGCCCAGTCTCAAAAGACATAATTCTTGAATCCTATAAGTTAGTCCATGAAGGCAAAATGAATAGATCTGAATGCTACAGCTCACTTGAATGGGAGAAACATGAGACAACTCAAAGGAAGAGAAGAATCCATTTCAGGGCATTTGGTTATAATAATTCTGATGCTCCGGATCCACCTCCGTTTTACCATCCCAAGCCTTATGCTTATTTCTCCAGACAAGAAGAAAAGAGGAAAAGGAGGTCTTGAACAATATTGCTGATGTTGACAAGATATATTTTGTTTTGGTTCTGATTTTGTGAACATCAAGTCCTCTTAACAATTCAATTTAGACATATATATATATATATAATTGTTGATTTGATGTTCTCTACTTGTTCATTTTCATATCATTGTGTAGTGTAGCATATTTATTCTATATTGCTGTAATTCAACTTAGTGTATAGGGTTCCGACTTCTACAAATAAGGGGAGATTATTGGAAATTGTATTCACAATTACCTTGATTTGTGAGAAGTCACCCTTAAACTAAGATTGAATTGTTTTTGTATTTGATATGCTTTTCTAGTATTGTCTTGCAGATTATCATTGCTAAGTGTAAATCAATGTCAGGTCACAATGGGTCTGCAAACACAGTTTCATACAATGTAATTCCTCATTATATGAAACATGGTGATGACTCATGTGTGATCTCTCTATTGGGGTACACTTTATTTTCAAGACTATTGAAGACTTTGGAGTGCGGTTGCAGCAAGTGTTCAAGAGAAGAAAAGAAAATTTTTGAAAACAATTTCTCTAAGGATATGTCTCGAGAGATCAGACTTGTCTCGAGAGTTCTGGCATGTCTCGAGAAGCAAGTTCTTTTGATCTCGGTATTTCTGTTCTTGATGACTCGAGAGATCAAGCTTGTCTCGAGAGTCCTTAAGACCGAAATCTTTGTTTCATATCTCGAGAGATCCGTTAGTTCTCGAGAGATCCCTTATGTCTCGAGAATTCTGTCCGTTATTTTCTAATTTGTTTCCTCTGTTCTTGACGGTTCGTAAACGCTCCTTCCCGATCCTAACGACTATATTGAGTGCGTTTAAGGTCGATTTAACCCTTAATCATTGCCCTCTATATATAGGATCGCTCTTGGGTTATTTAAAACAAGTTTTGGAATCGTTCCAAAAACCCTAATTTTCTTTCCTGATCTAAAAGAACGAGAAAAGCGTCGTCTCGCTGTCGCCTACGATTGAAGATCTATCTACTCATTGGAGTTGCGAATTTCTATCAAAGAAGGATTCGATCGATCCGTGTTCTGATTCTACAACCTCTATTGGATCGTGTCGGATTGCCAAAGACAGATTTGAAGGATCGTTGTTCTTCCTCATCATTCTCAAAAGCCATTCAAGAAGAAGGAAGAAAACGCCTCTGTTATTCAGATCTGGTATCTTATTGTTCAAAACCTTTTATCATCTATTGTAGGAGTTGTTATCTCCGAGCTGTAGGAGAGGTTGTTCTCCGAGTTGTAGGAGAAGTTTTTCTCCGAGTTGTAAGAGAGGTTCTCTCTGAGATTGTAGGAGTTTGACTCCGAGTTTGTAGGATCATTCTGATCCGAGATTTAGTGAGTAGTCAAGTCTAGCTGTGGTGCTAGATTGGCGAGGCCGGCAGTGGAGTACCCAAGTACGGGGAACCACTATAAATTCCTGGTGTTATCTGTGGTTGTGATCTATTTTGTGTGCTGTGCTTTACGTTTAATTTTTAATTCCGCAAAAGACGTAGAGATCACCTATTCACCCCCCTCTAGGTGATTTAGGTAGGTAACTAGATACTTCAAGAGCCATGGCACCGAGAGGGCTAAGGTCGGCAATGGCGAACCAAGCAACCACCGAGAATGCGACTCGAATTGAGGCAACTTCCTTTCCCTCTCCATCTGTGCTAGCTTCCCATTAGTTTAGATTGAAGATCTCAACTCAATTGAGCTGGGATCAAGCTTCTCTTTCGGCTGTTTCACAACAACAAAAATCCTTGCCTTAGAGCTCTGTTCCGTCCACCGCCGGCCTGTTGGATCTTACGACGCCCTTAGAGGGGGGGGGGGGGGTGAATAAGGGAATACAAATTCTTTTTAATAATGTTATGAAAATTACTAAATTGTTGTATAATATGAAAAGGAAAAATTACAATTTAGCTAATTCGTGAGAATATCATAATAACCAAGTTTAGAAACAAGTACTAAATTGTTTTATGATGAAAGAGTTTGAACTAAACAATTTAGATAAAGTAATTAGAATTGAAAACTTAGTAACCAATATTTTAGAGATAACGCCAAATGAGAGAAATCAAGTAAACACAAGTAGAGACATGATTGTATTTATATAAAAAGGTGTTTACATTTTGATTTCAATATCGCTAGAAATCGGAGGCCTACAAAAGTAAATAACTTTTCCTTTTTTATACCGACTTGTATCCCCACAAACCAGTTGGCTTTAGCCTATCCTTGCCCGGAAAAGGCCTCAAGCCGCCCTAGCCAATCCTTCCCCGGATATGGCCTCGAGCCCCCTAGATCTAATCACCTAGAACTAGTCGCCAACACAAGGCGAATTTCCCCCTAAGTCTTACCCAGACCTAGTTGCCAACACAAGGCGAATTCTCTAAACGGTTACAAAAAGTATGGAATGAAAATAAAGATAACAATAACAAAACTCCATATATGAGATCTTCTGAAGTCGGAGATGAAGGATCGTTGTAGTATGAGCGAGGTCGAAGCGATCGTCCTTCGGATGTAGCGTGACGTTGTCCTCCTCCAGAATTCTCCTTAAGCTTTTAGTGAGAGATCCATCTTTGGCAGCATAACAGCAATAGAGTTGTGGCACTTGCAATCTCTCTGGGATGGATTAGGCAAAATGAGAAAGAGCCCATCAATTTATAGAACTTGAAGATAGCGCCTGCGGTAGCTCCTAGCGCCTGCGGTAGCGTTCGTGTGGAGCGGTTGCGAAACCGTCGGCGGCGTGGCACTGTGCACGAACTTGAGATAGCGCCAGGCGGTAGCGCTAGCGCTGGCGGTAGCGTTCGTGTGGAGCGGTTGCGAAACCATCGGCTGCGTGACAGAACAAAATTTCATCGAACGGCCTCAAATTCGTCGAACGAAGCAATTTTGTCGAACGAAGCAATTTTGTCGAACGGAAACACTTTCGTCGAAAGGAGCTTCAAATTCGTCGAACGACCTCAAATTCGTCGAACGCAATATTGTTGTGCAGGAGCTCAGTTCGTCGAACTCCAATTCGTCGAGCGGCCTTCATATTTCGTCGAACGGAACATTCGTCGAATAGAATTTTCATCGAACGCAGACAAATTCGTCGAATGGACTTTTCGTCGAACACAGGCATGTTCGTCGAATGGAACTCTAAGTTCGCAGAATATAGATTCATTCAGATTTCGTCGAGCGCAGGCAAATTCGTCGAACGGAACCTGAGCTAGCGCCTGGCGGTAGCTCTAACGCTGGCGGTAGTGCATTCTTCCTGATGTTTGATTTCAGCTGCTTTCTACCTGTGGAGTATTGCACCTATAGTTCCTGCACACTATAAACACACGACAAGCAAGATCAAATACAATTTAGGATTTTTTTATTCCCAAACAAAGGGATTTGACACACATGTCCAACAATCTCCCCCTTTTGATAATAACAAATCTTCTTAGCAAGAAATCAACAATAGTGTTTATAGTATATGAAAAGCAAGATGATAGTGCAACTATAGTATATGATAAGCATGATGATATGCATACTCCCCCTATCTTAATGCTCTAACCTACATAAATGCAATTTATGTTTTACTCCCCCTAAATGATAGATTACATGAATTATTCTCCCCTTAATCTTCTATATTTCTCCTATATAGAGTTCTTCAATTAATCTCCCCCTTTTGGTATTATCAAAAGAAGGTGGGGTGAGGGTAGTAAGGAGGCATTTCTTATAAATGATAAAGAGTTTAAGCATAGTATATATAAGAGATTTCAAATAAAAAGATAAGAGTTGTAAGCAAGCGGAAGATTATAAGAAACATCTTTTTGTAAGCATGAAAAGCATAAGTAAAAAATATGAGTTTTAGTTCAAAATTGAAAGATGTTTTAACCGTTTTGAAATCTCAAAGTTTTTCATAAAGATACCAAGCATGAAATGAACATATCAAAGAAAGATTATAATACAATGTTACTTAATTTTAAGTTCAAGAGATACCAAAACATTGTAGAGATCATGCTAGGTTATCTAGTGCATTTCTTATATAAAGAGTAGTATAGATAAAGCATTAGAATCCAATACTCATGAGAAGAAGTGTTATGAAAGATAATGATGTGCACATAAGTGTATTTTGGGCAATGTCAACAATTGATTTAAATCAACAAAATACAAGACATATGTAAAGTAAAGTGCACAATAAAACACAAGTAAATTACTTTCACACACTTTTAATGCACATAATGTTTAACAAAGTGGTGTAATAACCATGGTTTGCACAAGACACTTTACTATTCTTTCCAAGGTGCTCAACCTCACAATGCTTATGAAGACTTATCAGGAGGTTCAAGTAGTGCTTGGTGGAGTTATATTTGTCTACATATATTAATTTTTTTGTTCATATTTATGAGACAGCATTCTCCGAATACACTTGTTTTAAAAACCCTGTTTTTTAAACTTAACCACTTTTCTAAATTTCATAACTGCAATTCAAATGTAGTGTAGGCAATAAACTTATGCAAGTTTTAATTCATTGTACAAATACAATACACAAGCAATCATTTTTAGATTTAAACACACGTGTTGATTACCAAAATAAGTGAGTGAAAGGTATCATTATCAATCATAATACTTTTACACATACTTAGAGGCATGCTAAGCTTGGTTCTACACATATTTTTCAATGCACTTTAAATAGATATATCAAAGCATGATAAACATAACAATGTTCATAGTAATTTGAAGGAATAAATTTTAACATCGTAAATAATTCTAAATAATAGAAATCATTCATGCTTGATATTAGCAATAAAGATCATACACTATTTTTTATTGTTTTGAATTTTTTTTTTAATGAAATAAACACAGAAAAATCACACAAACATATTTTTGTATTTTTGAATTTTGAATTTTTGTAGTTGATTTTTCATAATATAAATAAAAACAGAAAATCATAAAAACATATTTTTGTATTTTTGAATTTTGAAATTTTATAATTGATTTTCCATAATATAAATAAAAAATAGAAAATCTCAAAAACATATTTTTTTTTATTTTTGAATTTTAAACTTTTATAGTTGTTTTTTTTCATATAAATTAAAACAAAGATATAGACCAATCCACCTGAAGAAAATAGACTTCTCTGAGGAGTATAGACTATTGGCAGACATAGTAGGGAAAATATTACTATACAAGATCTCTGCCCATGATGCAGTGCCCAAGCAGCAACTGAACATCATGGGGGCCCTTGTGCTGAAGAAGAAGGTAGACTGGGCAAGCTGCCTCCTCAAAATGATAGGCAATAAATATTCTCACAAAGAGAATGCCTATATGAGAATTATGAGCCAAGTTCTCTTCCACTCCTTCCCTGACCTATGTAGGTCAAAAGGAATCCCTATACCACCTGGCAAGAGGATGTCCATAACTCTCTTCTCAAAATGGACCAGGCAAATTCCCAAGCCTGGTGCCATTCCAGAAAGGACTCCTTCTCCTCCCAACTCTCCTGCTCATCCATCTTCACGTCCTCCTCCTCCTCATACAAACATCTCTTCTGTACCACCATCATCCACCCCCTCACAAATAACAACTCAATCACCTGCTCAACCTTCCTTTATTCCTCCACCCTCTCCATCCAATACACCTCATCAAAATGATACAGTCCCCTCTTCACCTTCATCACATACAACACCTCCTCCTCCATTGACTCCTCCTCCTCCAACGCATTTTGAACCATCTCCATCCACTGACAACCTCATCACTCAGTGTATCCAATCCACAGCCCAAAGATTCCAAGCAATGCTGGATGGGCACTGCTCCAAGATTCATTCCTCCATCTTACACATGCAGACCCAAATAGATGGGGCCAGTGCCTCTCTGCAAAGCCTGAAGACCTCTATCTCTTCCTCTAAGGTCACCAGATCTTTCTTAACCTCCTTGGCTAAGAAGGTCAAGAAGGGGGAGAGGTTAGATGAAGAATAACTCTCCAGTCATAAATCTCTCTCTCACAAGTCTCTTCCTACTTCAAAAAATGATTGTCTTGCACTGCTCAAGACCATTGGGAATGAAGTTGTACCTGAGTTACATAGTGAAGAGCACCTAACAGAGGTACTCAATATAGAAAGAGAAGCTACTCAACAAGTGATTCTATTACATGGGGAGGCATGTAGGACAGAAAATGAAGTTGAAAAGGAAACTGAGGCTGAAGGAGAGAAAGAAAATGAAGCTGATACTGTGATGACTGAAGTAGGAGCTCAGTAGCCAGATGCAGTTAAAACTGGAGCTGGAGATGAAAGAGAAATTGAAGAAGAAGGAAAAGGCTCAAAGGAAGCTCCATCCCAGGGGGAGCAAACTACTTTGACTCAGGGGGAGCAAATTGCTGAGACTCAGGGGGAGCTGAGGAAATCACTTGCTACTGAGAAGGAGCAACCCACAAAAGTATTCACTAGGAAAAGAAAAAACTCATCCTACCCCTGAACAATGATGATATATTCTATTTGAACAATTATCTATGCTTAAATGTTGATCAGTCAACTGAACATGAAATTTGTTTATATAATTTCTTATTCTATCTTCTTCTAATTATTTAGCATATTTCTTCTCTATATAAATGCTTTGCTTTGTTGATTAAAAGCTGATACAATTTCTCTCTATATAGGGTTAAGACAAATATGGGGAGATTGTTGGGGAAATGATTTATCTTAACCCCTAGAATTAAGAAGAATATAAATTCTAAGTATGAAAAATCAGGCTAAGTAAATATGTGTCGAATAATATTCGACGCAACGTCGAAATATAGTCGACGTTTCTCTCAGAATGAGTCGAAGTAACTCTTAGAAGAATTCGACGTAATCATAGTCGACGTACCTCTGACTTCTAGTCGACGCATTTGATAAAGTCGACGCACCTTCCTTATTCTCCTCTCGACGTCCAGCCAGGATGAAATCGACGTTTACGTCGAATAGTAATCGACGCACGTCGATATCTATAAGTAATTCAAAAACACGCCAGATCTCTTTCCTTCTTTCTGTAGATCTGATTTTTATGGAATGAAATTATTCTTTTATAGCCGTTTTGAATCAGCCTTTCCTTCTATTTGATTCTTGGCTAATTTGATTAAAGATTATTATGGATATTATTTGAAATCAGAATGAATTCTTTTCCTTCTACAGAAATATTGATTATGGAAACTCTTATCTCTTTCTAAATTCTCTGTCTGCAAATTGATTATTCTCCTTTAGCAAAACATTTTAAACAGAGCTATAAATAAGAAGGAGGTCGCCAGAGAATAAGAAGAAGTGATCCACCATATACATTTGAAAAAGAGGAAGAGCTCCCAAGTGAAGAGTGAGAAAAGCTGAGAAAAGAGATAGTGTGCTGTAGAAAAGAAAAAGCCTCCATCTTCTCCTTCTGAAGCCATTCTGCTGCAGATTCTTAAAGCTTTCACAAAAGAGAGAAAAGCTTATAATCTCCTTCTCACTATAGAAGAGAGATCATATTCACTATACTTGTGCTTCTAATCTTCTTGCTAGGAAGAAGATTCTTTCTTACATATATCATTTTCTGTTCTTCTACTTGTTCTACTTCTTCTTCTCATTCTATTTTCAAATTGTGTAAAAGAGTTTTTAGAATCTCTCTTCAAAAAATTCAGTTGTAGTGGTTCTAAGAGCCTCCTTACCAAAAGACTCAGTTTGGTTCTAAGAGTCTCCTTATCAAAAGACTCAGTCTAGTTCTAAGAGTCTCCTTATCAAAAGACTCAGTGCAAGTTAGTGAATTCCTACCAAGGGGGTAGAAGAGTGGACTACCCAAAGTTTGGGGAACCACTATATTTCTTTGTGTTGTGCTGTGATTTTTTTCTTGCTATTTTTCTTCTTTACTTGCATAATTCTTGTTGGTGTGTGGGAAGCCTAAATCTGTGATTATTACACATATATATATATATATAATAGCACAAAATATTTTTAAATCTCTATTCACCCCCCTCTAGAGAATTCTAGTGAGGTTAACTGTGCACTTTCACTTTTTCTCTTACAGGTACTCATGGCAATCTCTCAGTCAGTGATCTCGTCAATGAAGTTTGATGCAGGTTTTGATATAGACATGGAATCATTTGCTCGTTTCGATCAGATTTTCCAGGACATTCTGTAGGGATACGAAGCAACCAACTGCACCAAAAGACCGACCTATTGGTCAAGGCATCTACTGCTCCTTTATAGAGTCGGCTATCCTTGGGCGGATCCACGGGGCAGTCAGTTATACCCACGGGGGACACACCCTTCCGCTTCGAATAGCATCGCAGCACCGGGGGTAATTATGGCACCCCAACAATCCCCCCCCCCCCAGAAATGACCCCAGGGTTTCGAACCCGTGACCCCCTCTGATACCACTTGTAGGGATACGTCGCAACCAAATACACCAAGAGACCGGCCTTTTGTTCATGGCGCCTACCGCTCCTCTATAGAGTCGGCTATCCTCGGGCGGATCCACATGACAGTGAGTTAGACCCACGGGGGACACACCCTTCCGCTTCGAATAGCACCGCAGCACCGGGGGCAATTCTGGCACCCCAACACATTCTTCAACTCTTTGAAGAACAGCAGTTAAAGAAGTTTATGACTACAAGGATAAATCTTCCAGTTACTGAGATCAAGGAATGGGTACACACCCTTCATATACTGAATGCAACTTCTATCTCAGGCACTATTTCAGGAAATCAGGTTCCTTTTTCCCCAGAAGTTTTAACAGAGATTTTTGGTTTGATAAATGGTGATGATGATTTGGACATCACTTCTGATGAGTTTAATATTGAATTGGATAAAATGGGTCACTCCAGTGGAAACCCTAATCATCTTCGGAAAAAGAATTTGTCTATTGAATACAAATTCTTAGCTGATATCGTTGGCAAGGTTTTACTGGGAAAAACCTCTGCTCATGACTATATTACAAGGCACCAATTTCTGTTGATGGTGGCCTTAGTAGAAAAGAAGCAGGTCAATTGGGGATTGATTCTTTTTGAATCCATCAAGGAGAAGCAAAGCAAAATGAGTGTTTGCTATGGCAGGGTCTTATGCATGGTTCTTCAAGCAAAATGCCCAGGGCTGTTGGTATCACCAACAGTTTTTATCAATGCAAGCAAGAGGCTGACTTCAGCACTCTTTGGGAAATGGGAGAGAGTGATTCACAAAAGGACTTCAAGGGCAGAAACTTCCAAGCAAGCTCCTGAGAGCACAAGGACTGATACAGTCACTCCCTCAACCCTACAAGAAGTTCCTCTCTCTGAATCTTCAACTCCTATCCCTTCTCAACCTCTTCAAAACACTACTACTGAAGAAGTTCTTCCCTCCAGTTCTCCCATAGACACTCCTTCCTCTTGCCTTCTTCTCCTCCTCTATAAACAAATCAGTCTGCAGAGCTTCCATCATCATCTATTTCAGATGTTGATTCTCTTCCCCCATTTGATTCTCTTCCCCCCTTCATTCCCCCTCCTTCATTTGACCTCTTGTCTCCTCAACATACTCCACCTCAATCACCTATCCATGCAGATAATCTCCCACCCATCTCAAATGCTACAAACAACTTCCTACCCTCCTCAGTGTGCACCAACCAGGCGCACACCTCTATTCCTTCTTCCATTCCAGCATCCTCATCTTCTCAGCATACATCTGACTTTGTGTATGTTGATTTCTCTTCCATTGCTGATCAAATTTTCAACCATATCTCTCCTGGGCTGACAGCTCTTCTAGATGAGAAGCTAGCACCAGTTCTCAAAGCTATCTCAGACCTCTCTTCCAAGCTTACTTCCCTTCCTTCCTCCTCATCATTTGTCCCTTCTTCTAGGGTCCTAGATTCAGGTCTCCCTGAACCTAGACATGGGGAGATGCTTAATGAAGAAGCTCCAGTTGATGCAGTTTCAGATATGGCTATTGATTCAGTTAATACAGATTCAGTTGCATCTTCAGAGTTATTTATTCCAGTTATAGATTCAGTGAATAATATTTCTATTAATCCTTTAGTAGATATCATTTCGTTATTATCAAAATTCAATTTTGTTTTCAATTGTCTGCCTAAGCATCAAGTTAGTTCAAAGGCTATAATTCCTTATTCAACTCCAATAGATTTAGTTTTGCTGAAGAAAATCATCAAAAGTATTCCAGTCCCAGTTCCAGTTACAGTTACAAAGGAAGTTGGCTTGGTGAATTCACCTCCAACTTTTGTTTATGATGATTCCCCTCTACCAGAGGATTTTGAGCAAGATGTTGGTAAGGCTCTTAAAGTTCTTGATGACTTGTATGATAACCCTGCTCAGCCTTCTGATGATGATGATGATGATTCTGATGATTCATCTTCAAAGAAAAGGAAATCCAGAAGCAAGGCTAAGGCTGCTCCCAAACCTTCTTCTACCAATGAAATTCCCTATTACATTTTGAATAATATCACTCTCACCAAAGATTCTCCAGCATGTATGAGATTCTCAAGGAATGAGAATAACAGGAGAAAGAAATTGAAGAAAACAGGATTATACACAGACAAAACAGTCAAATTTAATCTTCCTCCTCCTCCTCCAGCATCTGGATCAGCAGGCTTGTCCTCTTCATCTCAGAAATCTTTCCCTCGGCACTCAAGAAGATCAAGGGAGATTCATGGAAGCTCCAGTGGGTCTTATAGTTCAAGATCAGCTAGAGCTCCTCCCTCAGGATCTGCTAGACCTCCATCTTCAGTTTACAAATATCATGTCTCTGAAGGATCTTTGCACAGAAAAAGAAATTCTCAAGATCTTCAATTTTCATATCAGTCTAGTGATCATGATGAAAGACCTCCATCTCCCATTAATCCAGATTCAGAAAAGATTGCTCACATGGCTATATACAGAAAAATAATTGTTACTGCTCAGATTACTAAAGCCAAAGCTGAAGGAAAAGATTATTCTCAGTTTACAACCATGTTAGAATTCAGAAAACAAGAATTTGAAAGATACAGCTCAAGGAATCTCTTCAATGCTGAAGACTACCTAAAGTTGCACCCAGCTGTAGTGGTTCCTCATGCTTCATCTCAAACCCTGCTGGGAGCTAATGACCATTATATGAGCAAAAGAGAATATGGAAATCCTAACAGAGAAATCAAATTCAAACCTTCTTCAAAGAAAGACAAAGACTTCTGATTGTTTGATTTTGCTTAATTCTGCTTACAGTGTAAAACTTCCTAAACTCAGAGTACTATATTTTTCTATCTGCTGAAATGAAATTTAAATTCTGTCAGATATATATGCTATGTGTTTATTGTTGTTTGTTTTATCTTTTTTTTTGTTAAATAGTATCCTAACCCAAATAGGGGGAGATTGTTGGAACAACCCAATTACGAATTTGGACTAGGATCACTATCTGTGATTAGGACTCAAGTTGACCCTAATGTATAGTCATAGGGTCAATGTTTAAGCTTGTCTGAGTTAGCTAGAACTTAGGAAATTCTAAGTTTTCTGTGTTCGACGAACTCCTTCCTGAGTTCGACGAACGTCGTTTATCAGTTCGACGAACTTGATCTTCAGCTCAACGAAATCAGTCTTTTAAACAGTTCTACATATTCTATCTTTCAATTTGATGAACTCCTGATTGAGATCGACGAACTCAGTGCTCAGTTCGACGAACTCCAGATTGAGATCGACGAACTCAACTTTCTGTTCGACAAAATTCCTTTTGAGCTTGACAAATCGTGAAGGCCAGTTATCTCTTTCTCTGAACTCAGATCGACTATCCAGCAACGAATCTATTCATATATTTGGATTGATTCATTATCAGATAAGTCAAGATTTCTTCTTCTCTTTTTTATATATATTCATTATATTCTCTTCTTTCGAGAATCTAGCAGTTGACATATATTGGAAAAGGAAACTTTCATAGAAAAGGAATTAAAGTACTTTGCAGAATCAGAAAGTTGTTATTGCAGTTCCAAGAAAGATTTAATTCAGTTTATTCTATTCCTTATTAGAAGATTTGAATTTTCAAATCAAAGTATATACCTAAGGAAAAAGGATGAATCAGCAGAAAAGTAGAAGAGAGATTTACAGAAAAATAAGAGATAAGATATATACAAGAGTATATGCAAATATAGCATATATAGAAGATACTTGTGAAATACTCAGAGCATACAGAAATCTTCATCTACAGTAACATCTTCATTCTCTGAGAAACACTGAAATCTTCTCTCAGTGTCATCTGCTGATCCTTAGTCTTCTACATCCAAGAGAAAGCTTCACCAACTGTCAACAAATTCTATCAGGCAAGGGGAGCTTTAAAACAACATCAATCCACTAGTCTTCTCTCAGATCTTATTGAGAGAGAATAACATCATAAACTCTTTTTGTTTATTCTTTTTACCCCATCTTGTACTGGGTTTTAACTCCCTTCAAAAGTTAACCTTTGGTGGTAGGGCACCTAATCAAAAACCTCGGGTTTGGTTTGAGCACCTGATCAAAATCTCAGTGGTGATAGGGCACCTGATCAAAAACCTAAGTGGATTCCTACCAAGGGTGGTAGAAGAGTAGATGTAACCAGGTTGATTAGGGAACTACTCTATGTAACATTGAAAGTGGAGGTTAGATCTTAAATTAACTCTAGAGGGGGGTGAATAGAGTTTAAAACTTTTTCCCTTAGTTTTATTGCGGAATTAAAAATACTAATATATATATATGTGTAGAGGGTGTTTTATAAAAAACTAAATAAAAACAAATAATGAAAATAGCACACAGCACAACACAGAAAAGAAATCAAATGCGGAGGACACAAGGAGCTATAATAGTTCCCCACTAAACTTGGGTACGTCTACTCTTCTACCACCCTTGGTAGGAATCCACTAGGATTTTTGATCAGGTGCCCTCACACCAATGAGATTTTGATAAGGTGCCAAAAAACCAACTAGATTTTTTGATCAAGTGTCTTGCCACCAATGGGGTAAACTTTTGAAGGGAGTTTTAACCCTGTACAGAATGGGATAGAGAGGGGTTTAGATGTTCTTCTCTATCAAGATGTATAGAGAAGACTCTAGTGGATTTGATGTAGAAAAGAACTCCTCTGTCTGATTGAAGATGTTTGACAGTAGATTTTGTTGGAGCTTTTCTTTGAAAAACTTGATCCTCCTGTAGCTGATTAATCTGAGAGAGATATTTTTTCAGATTATAGTTGCTCTGTTGAAGATCTGTAGTTGCAGCAAAAGACTGAGAGACGAATTTAAGTTCTCAGTTGAAAGAGGTTGCTGCTGTCGAGGAAGAAGACGAAGATGTTTTTTTTGTTCTTCTTTTTCTTCTCTTCCTGAAGCTTTTCTTCTTTCTTTTGATCTGATTCTTTGCAGCAAAATGACTGAGAGGAGGTGTTGAAGATGCTCTCAGAATATTGCTGCTGCTCAAGAAGATGGAAGAAGAAGAAGTGCTGAGCTATGTTTCTTCTTTTCTTTTTATCTCCTTTTCTTTCTTTCTTTTCTCAGTACTTTTCCTGTACAGCAAAACTGTAAAGTATTCTATACTTTATCTGTTGTCGTGTAAGCTTGTGTATATTCTGCTGTATATTAAGCTGCTATGTCTTCTTCCATACTCTCTTTTGAAAACTCTGACAGAATTAAATGCAAATCCCTTATATTAAGGAATAACATGCGCTGAAGAGATATCAGTACAGTACTGCTGCGCCGTTTAACCTTTTCCTTTTATACAGAATGTCCTTTTCTGCTGGAAGGTCAACGGCTAAAACTTGAATAAATAAAAGAAATATATTTTTCTTACTTGATCTGACAGAAAGAGCCGTTGCTGTTAGTCGAACTGATTTCAAAGAAGGAAATGATATATTCTTTCTGAAATTTCTGAGCTTAAATAATAATTCTTCGATCTGAACAAAATTCGCCGAACGCAGATTCGTCGACCTCAAGATTTTCGTTAAACACAACATTTACTTAATCGACCTCAATTGAATCTTGCTAGAATAATTAATTTTGTTGATCTGAAGGTGTTCGTCGAGCGCAGACTGGAGTTCGTTGAACGGAAGTATTCGTCAACCGCTGAGCCTGGATAATTTCGTCGACCGCTGAGCTTGAGCAAAATATATTAGTCGAGCGCTGCACTTAGACAAATTCTTTGACTGGTGAGATGGGTTCTTCGACCGCTGAGAACAAGTCTGTTCCTCGAATGCAGAGAGCTTGCCGTTCATCGAACGCAGATAGCCGTTCGTCGAACACAGATAGTCGTTCGTCGAACGCAGATAGCCGTTCGTCGAACGCAGATAGCCGTTCGTCGAACGCAGAAACTGAATGAAATTTCTAGTTATAACAGCCAAAACTCTTGACCCATAAACTATACATTGGGGTCAACTTTGTCCTTAGTCAACATATAGTGATCCTAGCCAAAATCAGAAATAGGGTTGTTCCAACAATCTCCCCCTATTTGGGTTAGGACACTATTTGACAAAAATTGAAAATAAACAAATACTAATACAGCAAAAACAACAGAGCATGAATATATCTGATATATTTAAATATTTTATCAGATATAAAATAAATAATACTCTGAGTTTTGAAACATTTCAACAAAAAATAAAACTGATAAAAATACAATCAGAACCTTGATTTTCTCTGAATTCTGCTGCTTCTGAATTCTGAAAATTTGATTTTGTCTGATTTTGCATTGTTTTGAATTCTGATCGGAACTGAACTATATCTGTTGCTTCTTTTAAATTTAAAACTATGTTTTTAATCTGCATACAACTATATTCTGTATTCTGAATCTGCAAGCTGCTTTCTAATTGATACTGAAATTGCTATATCAAAATTCTTCTTCTGAGCCGTGTATCTGTATCTGAACTTCTGAATTTTTCTGAAACAGCAAACTGCAAACAGCAAAACTGCTGTGAGCTTTATCAAGCTTCTTCATACAGCAACTCCCCCTGAGAGTGTCTCCCCCTGAGTTTTGGAGGTTCTTCAGCTTTCTCCCCTTGCCTAGTTTATAGAACAACTCCCCCTGAGCAAAACACTGCATCAAATGGAGCTTGTTCATACAAACTTCTCCCCCTGCCTAGTTCAGGAAAGCCTGAAGCTAGGCCCCTTGAAGAAGGGACATTTGATGGAGGTAGGGAAGGATGCAAGATTTATATTGTTGTTGTTCCTGCACAAGAAAATAGAGATCAACTACAAAGGGAACTAGAAAGAGAAGCAATTATGTAGGCATTTATATATATATAATAAAATATTTGATAAATGATAATAGGCTGAAATAAAAATAAGCTTCAATTTAATGAAGAGATGGGTAAGTAGAAAACATAATTTATTAACATATTGAATCTCCATATATCATACCTAGCTGATTTATAAAGAATATATGTTTCTTTTCATCCAAGGGCTTGGTAAAAATATCAGCTCTTTGCAAATCAGTAGAGATGAATTGTAGGCAAATTTTGTTTTTATCCACATTATCCCTAAGGAAGTGGTGCCTAATCTCTATGTGTTTAGTCCTACTATGGAGAACTGGATTTTGTGCTATAGATATTGCACTAGTATTGTCACAAAATATAATTGAATTATTTAAGTTGACACCATAGTCTAGGAGCTGATTTTATATCCACAATATCTGTGAGCAGCAACTGCCTGCAGCTATGTATTCAGCTTCAGCTATTGATGTAGACACAGATGTTTGTTTCTTACAAAACCAAGACACAAGCCTATCACCAAGAAACTGACAAGTTCCTGATGTGCTTTTTCTGTCTACTCTACATCCAGCATAATCTGAATCTGAGAATCCAGTTAATTCAAATTCAGATGCTGTTGGATACCAAAGTCCTAGATTAGGGCAACCCTTTATATATCTCAAAATTCTTTTTAGTAAAATTAAGTGAGATTCTTTGGGGTTAACTTGGAACCTAGCACAAATACATGTAGCAAACATTATATCAGGCCTACTAGCTGTTAAATAAAGTAAAGAGCGAACAATTGCTCTATATACCTTCTGATCAACAGGTTTCCCTAAATCATCAGCATCAACAACAACATTAGAGGGCACGGGTGTTTTCATGGTGGAAGAATCAGACATACCAAATCTTTTCACTAATTCTTTAGCATACTTAGATTGGGATTTGAAGATTCCATTTGGAGACTGCTTCACTTGAAGACCAAGGAAGTATGATAACTCACCCATGCTACTCATTTCAAATTTAGATTGCATTAGATTAGAAAATCTTTTGCATAAGTTTGAATCAGTAGAGCCAAATATGATATCATCTACATATATTTGAACTACCAATGTTTGATTTTTATGTATCCTGAAAAATAAAGTTTTGTCTACTATGCCTCTACAGAATTTATTCTCTAAAAGAAAACTAGCTAAAGTCTCATACCATGCTCTAGGAGCTTGTTTGAGACCATAAAGAGCTTTCTTAAGCCTAAATACAAAAGAAGAGTGAGTTGGAGAGATGAAACCTGGTTGTTGTTCCACATAGACTTCTTCTTTGATTTCTCCATTCAGGAATGCACTTTTTACATCCATTTGATAAACTTTGAATTTCTTGTATGCAACAAATGCATGGAAAATTCTGATTGCTTCTAACCTTGCAACTGGTGCAAAAGTTTGATCATAGTCTATTCCTTCTTCTTGTGAGTATCCTTGAGCTACTAGTCTAGCTTTGTTTCTCACAATGTTTCCATCTGCATCTAGCTTATTCCTGTTGATCCATTTGGTTCCAATGATTGGATGATCTTTTGGTCTAGGAACCAAATCCCAAACTTTGTTTGTCTCAAACTGATTGAACTCCTCTTGCATAACAATGATCCAGTTGGGATCTTGTTCTACATCTTGTAGGGATTGAGGTTCAATCTGAGAGAGAAAACAAGTGTGCATCAAATTTTTATTTACTTGATGGCTTGTTTGCACACCTGCTGAAATATCACCAATAATTTGAGATATTGGGTGATCTGTAACTGTGATGTGATCACCAGTTGGAGTGGGTTCAACAATAATTTGCACTTGGGGAATTTGTTCAGCTGCTGTATCCTGTGGAGGATGATCTGCTGTTATCTGTACTGAACTTTCAGCAAAGTCTGGGTGATTTTTCTCTTCACTTTCTTCAGCATGCATTTTGCTGTACATGATCCAGAAATCCTTCTTTATGTAGAGCTAATTGATCTAGCTGCTCACATAGTATAGGTACCTACAGATTTTCTATGGTAGAAGAATTCTTCTCCTTGTAAAACATATTAGTTTCATCAAAAGAAACATGCATAGATTCTTCAATTTTAAGAGAAGATTTATTATAAATCCTATATGCTTTGCTGATTAGTGAATAACCTAAGAAAATTCCTTCATCAGATTTTGGTTCAAATTTCCTAAGGTATTTCTTATCATTATTATGAACAAAACATTTACAACAAAATACTCTAAAATAGCTAACTTTAGGTTTCTTCCCTTTAAGTAACTCATAAGGAGTATTACCCTTAAGTTTGTGTATCAAACTTCTATTCAATACATAGTTTGCTGTGCTAACAGCCTCTGCCTAAAAAGATAGGGGCAAATTAGCATCTGCAAGCAATGTTCTTGCTGATTCAATTAGAGTTCTATTTTTCCTTTCAACTACCCAATTTTGTTGAGGAGTTCTAGGAGCTGAGAAGCAATGCCTGATACCTTCCTTCTCACAGAATTCTTGCCTAAAAAGAGACTCAAACTCAGTGCCATGATCACTTCTGATCAATGCAACTTCAGTAGAGTACTCAATCTTTATGCTCTTAAGAAAGTCTGTAAGAACTTTAAAGTTATCTGACTTTTCTCTCAAAAAGAACACCCAAGTGAATCTAGAGAAGTCATCTACAATAACTACAGTGTAAGACTTCCCCCCTAAACTCTTTGTTGCAATAGGTCCAAAAAGGTCCATATGTAGCAAATATAAGATTCTAGGTGAATCACTTTTATATAATGATTTAAAACTATTTTTAGTTTGCTTGCCTAGTTACATGCCCTACAAAGACCTTCTTTCTTATATGAACCTAAAGGTAAACCTCTAACAAGATTGTCCTTAGATAATTTAGCAATGGTCCTAAGGTTTACATGTCCTAATCTCTTATGCCAAAGTTCACTAGGTTTGCATAATTCATTAAATAAACAAATTTCTAATTTAGATGAATTGAAATTTACTAAATATATATTACCCTGCCTAATACCTGATAAAACAATAACATTATCAGCAGATTAAATAAGGCATTTCAATTTATTAAAGGTTACCTCATACTCTTCAACACATAATTGGCTTATGCTGATGAGGTTGTGCTTCAGTCCCTTGACATAAGCTACCTCTTTGAAGGTGACTTCTCCAACCTTGACTTTTCCATAGCCTTTGGTCTGCCACAGTTGGAGTCTCCAAATATAACTTTTGGTCCAAGCTTTGCCTTGTAGTTGTTCAGGTTGGCCTTGTTCCTTGTCATATGTTTTGAACAGCCACTGTCCAAATACCATTTTTCATTTATTCTTGGACAACTGTGTACCTGCAAAAACAAGAAAACAATCTATTTGTTCTTGACCCAGATTACCTTGGGTCTTTTTGTATTTCCACAAAAATCTGAAATAAAAGACATTTCAGGTTGGTCCTTGTAACCTTGTGGATGATATCTCCTTGGAGGTATTATCCATTCAGTGAAAGGATTCTTAGAATGTGAAGAATAAGAATTGTTCAGATTGGCTGTATAGTTTCTGTTAGATGAACTGGGCTGAGATCGTCGAGCCCCATTCATATAATGACTATATTGAAAATCTGTCTTCAGAGTTCGTCGAGCTCCGTTCGACGAAGTGGTAACATTTCGTCGAGCTCCGTTCGACAAATTCTGCTGAATTCTGCTATTCTCGACAGTCTTACTTGAAATGTTTTTATTTAATCCTACAACCTCTTTGCTCTTACCAGAGATGAATTTTATAGGTGTAGATAATATATTCTTCTTAATCAGATGTGGCTCATTTGATGAAGCACCCAAGCCTAGTTTGCTATTAAGTCTAGCATTTACTGTGCTTGTAATGTCCATCAGTTTGATGCTTCTCCCATTTAGGGATTCTTCAAACTTTTTGGCTTCAGACAACTTGCTCTCAATGAGACCAACATATTCCCTGGAGGCAGCCAAATCTTTCTTAAGATTTACATTTTCTTCACTTATATTTTTCATTTCAGCTAGGTTACTTCTGAGTGAGATTATTTCTTTCTCAGATTTTAGTAAGTCTAAGCAAAGAACCTTGAATTCAGCTTTGAATTCAACTGAAGTAAAATCAAAGTTAGATATTACCTGATCTGCATCAATTTCTGCTTCTGATTCTGATTCTTCTTCATCAGAATTGATGGCTGAGGCATTGATTGCCATCATGCAGAAGTTCTTCTCTTCTTCATTATCTTCATCATCACTGGATGAAGAAGCATCTGCTGACTCACTGCTTGAGTCATAAATTGCCATCAAGCACTGGTCATTTTCTTTTATTTCTTCTTCATCATCTGAAGAACTGGATGAATTTTCTGAATCTGTTTCACTCTAGGTTTATGCTACAAATCCTCTTCCATTCTTCTTGTGTTTGTGGGAGGAAGATTTGCTGGAGTGTCTTCTTTCTTCCTTTTCCTTTCTCTTTTCTTTCTTCTGATTTTCTGGACAATTTGGTATGTCCAGGTTTCCTGCAACCATAACAAATAATTTCTTTAGAAGTTGACTTGTCATACCTTGGCTTTTCATGGCTCCTGGATGACTTTTTCCTGAAGTCTTTTCTTGCCATCTTGTAGAATCTTTGGGCAAGTAGACTCATGAACTCCTCATCCCTTGGAGATTTTTCTTCTTCATCATCTGCTTTGAAAGCTATGCTCTTTTCTTTCTTTGTTGCTGGAGATGAAGTGGATGATTCAGCTTCCCTAGATTTGATGAGCTGCTCATAGGATTTGAGCTTGCCCAATAAAGCTTCAGTGGTAATCTCATTGAGGCTTCTGGATTCCTTGATAGGCCAGATCCTAGAGTCCCATGTGCTGGGGAAGCACATAAGAATCTTATCATTGATCTCAGTGATAGAGATCACTTTATCCAAGGTCTTCAGCTCATTTATGATGAGGTTGAGCCTATTGTACATGTCAGCCACTGTTTCATTTTCTCCTTTCTTGAAATTCTCATACTGAGAAATAAGATGTGATCTCCTGTCCTTCCTTTCATCAGCAGATCCCTCAACCATGCTGTTGAGAGAAATCCATATTTCTCTTGCTGATGTGCATTCCACCACTCTCTGAAAAATGTCATCAGACATTGTTTGAGCCAGAATGTTCATGGCTTTTGCATCAGCACTTCTTTGCTTTTTCTGTGCTTCTGTCCATTCAGGAGGTGGGACAGCATTGTTGGCAGTTGTGGTTTCAGTACTTGCTGCTGCTGTAGGAGTTGGAGGCCCTGTCCAAATCACATTAAAAATTTCTTCATCAATTGAGTTCATATATAACCTAATCCTTGCTTTCCACAGTGCAAACTTACTGAGATTGCACATAGGAGGTCTTGTGCTAGAATACTCTTTGTTTTGTGCCATGAGTTTTTAACAGAAATAAATAAAATAAAAACTCTAAAAGAATTTAAGATTTAATTGATCTTTGTGATTTAGGTGTTAGCCTGTAAATAGGATCAACAACCCTCTGATACCAATTGAAAGTAGAGGTTAGATCTTAAATTATCTCTAGGGGGGGGGGGTGAATAGAGTTTGTAACTTTTTCCCTTAGTTTTATTGCGGAATTAAAAATACTGATATATATATATATATATATATATATATATATATATATGTGTAGAGGGTGTTTTATAAAAACTAAATAAAAACAAATAATGAAAATAACACACAACACAACACAAAAAAGAAATCAAACACAGAGGACACAAGGAGCTATAGTAGTTCCCCACTAAACTTGGGTACGTCTACTCTTCTACCACCCTTGGTAGGAATCCACTAGGATTTTTGATCAGGTGCCCTCACAACAATGAGCTTTTGATAAGGTGCCCAAAAACCAACTAGATTTTTTGATCAGGTGTCTTGCCACCAATGGAGTAAACTTTTGAAGGGAGTTTTAACCCTGTACAGAATGGGATAGAGAGGTGTTTAGATGTTCTTCTCTGTCAAGATGTATAGAGAAGACTCTAGTGCATTTGATGTAGAAAAGAACTCCTCTGTCTGATTGAAGATGTTTGACAGTAGATTTTGCTGGAGCTTTTCTTTGAAAAACTTGATCCTCCTGTAGCTGATTAATCTAAGAGAGATATTTCTTCAGATTATAGTTGCTCAGTTGAAGATCTGTATTTGCAGCAAAAGACTGAGAGAAGAATTTAAGTTCTCAGTTGAAAGAGGTTGCTGCTGTTGAGGAAGAAGAAGATGATGTTCTTTTTGTTCTTCTTTTTCTTCTCTTCCTGAAGCTTTTCTTCTTTCTTTTGATCTGATTCTTTGCAGCAAAATGACTGAGAGGAGGTGTTGAAGATGTTCTCAGAATATTGTTGCTGCTCGAGAAGGAGGAAGAAGAAGAAGTGCTGAGCTATGTTTCTTATTTTCTTTTTATCTCCTTTTCTTTCTTTCTTTTCTCTGTACTTTTCCTGTACAGCAAAACTGTAAAGTATTCTATACTTTATCTGTTGTCATGTAAGCTTGTGTATATTCTGCTGTATATTAAGCTTCTATGTCTTCTTCCATACTCTCTTTTGAAAACTCTGGCAGAATTAAATGCAAATCCCTTATATTAAGGAATAACATGCGCTGAAGAGATATCAGTACAGTACTGCTGCGCCGTTTAGCCTTTTCCTTTTATACGGAATGTCCTTTTCTGCTGGAAGGTCAACGGCTAAAACTTGAATAAATAAAAGAAATATATTTTTCTTACTTGATCTGACAGAAAGAGTCGTTGCTGTTAGTCGAACTGAGTTCAAAGAAGGAAATGATATATTCTTTCTGAAATTTCTGAGCTTAAATAATAATTCTTCGATCTGAACAAAATTCGCCGAACGCAGATTCGTCGACCTCAAGATTTTCGTCGAACACAACATTTACTTCGTCGAACTCAATTTAATCTTGCTAGAATAATTAATTTTGTTGATCTGAAGGTGTTCGTCGAGCGCAGACTGGAGTTCGTCGAACGGAAGTATTCGTCGACCGCTGAGCTTGGATAATTTCGTCGACCGCTGAGCTTTAGCAAAATATATTAGTTGAGCGCTGCACTTAGAGAAATTCTTCGACTGCTGAGACGGGTTCGTCGACCGCTGAGAACAAGTCTGTTCGTCGAACGCAGAGAGCTTGCCGTTCGTTGAACGCAGATAGCCGTTCATCGAACGCAGATAGCCGTTCGTCGAACGCAGAAACTGAATGAAATTTCTAGTTCTAATAGCCAAAACTCTTGACCCATAAACTATACATTGGGGTCAACTTTGTCCTTAGTCAACATATAGTGATCCTAGCCCAAATCAGAAATAGGGTTGTTCCAACAAACATCCCCCAAACAACTAGAGCCCTAGAGTGGTTTTGTCATGACTAGGCCATGACAAAGCCCTAGGAAGCTTGAAGAGACCACTTGGCCTTAGCCAGGTAGAAGGAAACCATAGTGGTCTGCAAATAGCAATTTCCAATTAACAAGCATAGGTTTGGACTTAAGGGCTGCACCTTGACCCTTTGACCCCACCATGGCACACCTAACCCTTTGGAGGGTCCCTTAGAGCATTTAGGACCCACCGGGGTCAACCAAAGATGCCAAATTGACCAAAGTCGATCCTAGCCTCAAATAAGTCAAACCACCATATTTAGGGTCAATTAGGGTTCAATTGGACCAACTGACTTTCCCCAAGTTCCATTGGTCACTAAGGGAGGCCAATGGGTCAACATTGACCCATTGGGCCTATTTAATTTCACAAATTTGACCAAAGTCAACACTTGGTCAATATTGCCCAAATTGGGTTAATTAAGCCCAAAGCTCAATCCCTTTGGGCTAAGCCCAATTTCAATGGCCCAAATGATTAGTCACCACTGAAATTACATGAATTTCCATCCAATTTCTGGAGGAGGTGACTAGGAGAGAGAAATTGGGAGTTTCCCCCAATTAGAAGAGAGAGAAAGTGGCCATTCAAGGAGAATTCATGGAATTCAAGGCAAATTGACCCCATTCATCTCCCCACACCCTCCATTCATCTCCCCATTGAATTCTAAGATGTTTTACAACCTTTCCCATGCCATCCGGTGGAGGATTCAAGAGGTTTCCAAGTGAAACTGAAATGGCCATTAATGGCACTCCACCATTAAGCCTTTCCCTCCTCAAATTGACCCTTCCATCACCTTAAGAAAGGGGATATCAATTGAAATCGAGTCCTAGATCATTGTATTTGGTGGAGAATCAAGAGATCGGCAAGGAGCACAACTTGAAGGGGGCGGTCATTGCAAATCTGGGAAACAACCATCCTCGAGCCCGATTAAAGGTCTGGTTCTTCTCCTCTCTCTCTGTGGATAGATCCCATCAGGTTGCCTGCAAGGATTAGGGCCAATTAGTGCCCAATCGGGTAGGCCAAGAGCTCCATTTTTGGAGCTTTAATCCCGCCTCCATACCCCTGTTCCGGCCACCTCCGGCCGGCCAACCACCGCTAATCGTCGGCCACCACCTCAACGAAGGTGGTAGTGGAATTGGCCAGCCGGGGCGGCGCTTAGGTGGCCTGGAAAACAAGGATGAAGGATCTCTAGGTGCGGTTAATCCTGGCCATCGACCAGAGGAAGAAGACAAGCGAATGTCGTCCATTCTGCTTCAAGATCTGTGCAAGATCTTTATATTAAATGTTATGATATATATGTTTCTGTCACATATTTTGTTGTTCATAATTTAGTTTATTAAAAATACTTGAGCCATCAGATCTGTCAATCTGAGTAGAAGAAATTCTTCGAGCTGTAGCCTGAGTTCGTCGAAGTGCTGGATGAGTTCGTCGAACTGAACCTGGAGTTCGTCGAACGGAATTCATTCGTCGGACACACTCTGGTGTTCGTCGAACTGATAGTTGATTTCGTCGAACTGAACCCGGAGTTCGTCGAACGGAATTAATTCACCGAACTGACAGTTGAGTTCGTCGAGCTGACCCCGGAGTTCGTCGAATGGAATTAATTTGCCGAACGAATTAATTCGTCGAACTGAATCTAGAGTTCGTCGAACGGAGAGGTAATCTGCTGAACTGGCTAGAGAACTGATTTCGTCGAACTGAAGCACGACGTTCGTCGAACGCAGAACATATTTTGTCGAACGCAGTTCGGATTTTGTCGAACGCACTGAAGCACGGCGTTCGTCGAACACATAACAGATTTCTTCGAACGCAGGTCGGATTTCGTCGAACAACACATTTTGTCATACTTCCTGCATTATTTCATTTTAATTATTAAAAATACTAGAACCGCTAAAATGAAAAAATGGTAAAAACCAAAGTATTAGCCCTTGGAGTCTACTTTATTTTAAAATTAATTTCACCCCAAAAGAAGTTCTGTAGCTCCCTGCAGGTCCATTTTGGTGGGACTGGTCCCTAGTGTAGGACAGCCACCATTTCATAAATAACTTTTGATTGGGTTATGGGATTGACCTGAAAATTACAACATAGGCTATTTACACCTACCCACACATCATACTCAAAGACGGGAATTTTAGGAGAACCCTTTTCTAAGGTTTTTGTAATAATTTCATAAATCAAATATTAATTAATTATTGGGTCAAATGACCTCCAAATTTTGGTGGGTACTTCTTAGGGTTATCACATGACCCTGGTAAAAATCTCAGCCCAATTGGGACAGATTTGGTTGGGTAATTTGTCAACCCAAGTTAGGTCAAATTGGGTCAAAGTTAGGGCATGATGTTTATCTTGGGGTATGGTGGTCAGAACTCATTTCCATGAGTTGAAACCTTGGCCACTGGTTTAGGATCACCTAAAACACCTTCATGAGTAAGATGGGGTGGTGTAGAGGTGGATATGCCCTAGAACCCTAGTTGTACCCCTTGGGGTGCAGATAGAGCTTGTGAAGGACATGTGGTCAAAACTATAGAATGGTCATGGAACCTAGGAGATATGTTCATGGGATATATTTATGCCCTAGGGAATTTTGAGAGAATTTTAGGAGAATTTATTCCCCCTAAATTAGGTCATAACCCATTTAGGTGAACTTATTTTAAGAGATATTTACATGCACATATGATCTTGGATGGTGATGAAACCTTGGTAGTGCCTTTATAATCATATGATGGACCTCTAGTAAATTTTATGAAATTTGTTAGATGATTAAACAAGTACTTCATTTACAAGGCACTTATTTTACCTTAATCTTACAAAATATAATTAAGGGTCCAAAACTCTCTCAAAAAATGTGCAACTTGGTGAAAGGACATTTCAGAGCACTAGGAATCTCTTTAAATTTTTATATAATTTTTGGAGGTTGTTATCAGTAGGCTACTTCACAACATGCTCATATTAGGATTTCTTTGGAATATTTATTTAAGTGGTTAATATGCCTTTATAAATTCTAAAATTTGGCTTGAGAACTTTTCTGATCAATATAAATGTCTGGTAATGTTCCCATAATTTTTGGACAAATATTGTTGGTGGTTGTTTTTTTAATTTCCAATTTTGGTTAAATGTTCAATATTATAATTAGAGGACAATTCCTGATTGTAAAATTGTGACACTCTGGATTTACTGTTATTTTGGCATGATAGGTTTATCCTAATTTTATTGAAGCCATATCATAATAATACCTTACACTTCATGTTCATTTTCATATGGCAAATATTGGAGAAAATAAAATAAATGCTAAAATGTTAAGGAAAATCATGAATCTCTGGAGTTAGTCTTACCATGCCATGATAGCCCTCCAGTAATAATCTTGTGTGATGAGGATGAACATTTGGAGTACACCTACTCATTAGCTTCATATAGTTAGTTTGGTCTGCGTATAGTAAAACTGTAAAACCTGAGAACTTTATGGATCATTAGGAGGGAATGGAAGGTAGAGGTTGTACCTAGACTGGTTGAGAGAGAAGATTGAAGGTCACCAAAAGGAGTTTTGGTGATGAGGGTGTGCTTGAGAGTTAAGGGTAAAGTTGTGCTCGGGATTGACAAAAGATCGTCTTTCCCTTAGCCTGTCATAAAATGCTTAGGGGTAATTCAAGAGAAATGACAAGAAGGGTATTCTTACGGGTAGCTACCAATAACATTAAGTGTCTTGAGAAAGGGAGCTTTGGGGTGTCATCCCATTATAGTTCCTAGTACCGTAGCGAGCCCCTTACAGGGTAATCCTCGGGAAGTCCAAGGTTAACCATAAATTGTAGGGATAAGTTGATGTACAAGATTAACTTAATAATACGCACACCCACACCCCGTAGTTACGAGAGGTTAATTGGTTTGGTTGTACGAGCGGTAGGCTCGGTGGTTGAAGCAGCAGATTAGTTAGTCCGGTGAGGTTGTGAATCAGTAATGCTTGATGGTACGGACGGGTTGGTCCGGCGAGCCGTTGGCCCGGAAGGTTATGTTGTCGGGCAGGTTAGCCCGGGAAATTTATGGCTCGGGATAGAGTAGAACATGTTTGCATGTGCATGAAGGTGGTGGGTCTTTGGTATTGGACAGTCGTTCACACCGACGTCAATATATTGACTCGGCAAGTGTGGAATTTGCACTTAGCCATGAAAGTCTGGTGGTCCAACTAGTAAGAGTACGCAGATGCTCCGCGGTTTTGCGTTGAGGCATACGATAGGTCTAGGTTAGGTAGTGTGAATACCAACCTAGAGGTGCGCGAGGCTGATAAGTAGTATTTTTATAACTTTTTAATAGAAAATTTTGTAAATATTTAATTTGTATTTTCCTTTTTTATGTCATTTCTAGGTCATAAGTGTTTTTTTTTAAATTCTGTTTCATATTTAGCTTAATTTCAATTTTTGCAGAATTTTGGGACAAATTGGAGAAATTGACAAGTACACGCCCTTAGTCACGCCAGTGACCAAGGGCGTGTAACCTAAAGATCAGTCCAGAGTCGATGCCGCGCCAATTGAGCTAGTCCACAGCTAGTCACGCCCTCGGTCACGTGATGCGATGTTCGGCAAGTGCACCAGTCGCGCAAGTAATAAAGGTTGGGAATAGGATCCCCGAGTGTCGGTCTCTTGAGGAATGCAGGTTGGGTGAACGAATCACGTTGTGTGACAATTATTACACAAGCGAAAACAAACACAGACGGTGAGGTTTTGATTTGGTTTCCTACTGTTAACAACAATAAAAGAAATGCGGGTCGAAATCACCGCTTCGCAAGGTGAGATGGGTGCAGCGGCCGCGATGCCGAGCTTCGTGAGGCAGATGGACGGTACACATGCGAATGAAGTGATTACTAGTGTGGAGAGTGAGGGTCGCAAACTCCTCTTCACAAATCGCCGTTAGCTCTTGCTAATGCGAATCGAACACTATGAGTGCGTGAGTGAGTGAGTGGAGGTGAGACGTATCACAAACAAATACTAAAGAACAAAGAAGAAACAACCATTGCATTTAAACTAAACATCATGATATTCAAGTTTAAATGATTCAAAGAATTACAACAAAGGGGGGGGGGAGGAAGAAATCAACCAATGGACGAAGACTAGCGGCCGTTCACGGCCAGAATGGTAGTTTGTCAAGCTACCTCCGGACTCGGGCGGACTGTGCTTCCGGCGTTGAGAGACTGTCACGACCTCTCCACGTTCTTCCGTCGTCTTCTACCTCAGGATGACTATTCTTTTCACCGGACAAAACTGGAGATGGCTTGCTTGAGTGCTTGCGGAGGGCGGAGAATGCTCCCGGACGATGGAGGATTGCTTAGAATGGCTCGAGATGACTTCCCCTTGCGGAGAAGATGAGGTGGAGGTGGATGGAAGTGGAAAACGGCGGCGTACGGACTGTAAATCGCGCTCCCGGAACCACCGTTATCCCTAATCTGCGGATTAGGACCTTATATAGGCGCTGGAATAATTACTGCGCACGGTCATTGGTGCACGACCAGTGGTCGTGCGTGCTGGAGTTCTGTGATCATGCGCCTACCTGGGTGGAGCCTACAAAGTAAGAAATTTATAAAATACCATGTTCGCACGACCAGTGGCGCACGACTGGTGGTCGTGCGCACTATCGTAGGCGGTCGTGCCCACTGTCCGAAACAGAACTCATAAAATTGATGTTAAGTGCGCACGAACAGTGGCGCACGACTGGTGGTCGTGCGCACTATCGTAGGTGGTCGTGCGCACTACCCGAGACAGAACTCGAAAAATAGGGTTAAGTGCACACGATCAACGGCGCACGACCAGTGGTCGTGCGCAATAGAACCAGTGATCGTGCGCAGTATACCTGTACAGAATTGTACAGGGAACACCTGCACGACTCCTGTTCCAGCACAACCACGAATCCAGCCACTGAAAGTGGCACTTAATAATGCATGAAAACTACTAGAGATGCAGAACATGAAATAACACCAAAAACGGGCCTAGAGGTGCACTTAGCATGGAGTATCAAATATGAGTGAAAACATGTCTAAAGTGAAGTGCATAGACTAGAAAATCGGCCCAGATGAGTCCATAAATGTGTATATATTTGGGACTCATCACACCCCCAGACTTAACTGTTTGCGCATCCCGAGCAAACGAATTCGGTGGACTGTGAAAATGGTAGTTAACAAAGGAAATTACACAAAGGAGTACGGTGCGAAGTAACAAACGCATGCAAATAGAAATTTAGTAAAAAGAGATTCTAACTATATTAATTAATTTACAAAAGTATTAGAGCGTAAAGAAAGATTTATCAATACTCAGTTGGTGAACTGTGAAGAACTTGATCGATCATGCCCGATGTGAAAGTAACAAGCCACTAAGGAGGTGTTGCACAAGATCGGGGTTCAGGAATAACTCCGCTGAAATCCATCAACGTCGTGAACAATAAGCTTGCCCGGTCACACTCTCTCCACGGCGCTAGCAAACTCACGAGATAAATCAGTAGGGCTTTAGGATCATATTGGGGCTTAGGTTGCGGTATGATATTCGAAGATAAAGACGAAGGCTACGCAACCCAAATGAGTCAACGGAATGCTGCACCAAACAAAACCAAGAACAAAGCTCGTGTGACACACCCCCAGACTTATCATGAAAACTAGGTGTGCACAAGGCCTACTTCACAAATACCAACATATTTTCTATTGCGCTTGGGAGGATATCTTTTCAATACAATTTTTTTTAGAATTTCATTTCAATAACATATTTTTCTTCTTTTTTCTTATCCTCCAGTTGGTTCATATTCAGCAAATAAAACTTATTTTTCCTTCACATCACAGAGATTCCAAACATCACACCAAATCAAGAACATGAGTGCAGTTAAACAGCAATTTGGTTGCGAAAGTAGGATAAGCTTTTAGGATTTGGTGAATGGAAGAGGAGCTGAAACAAAGAAGTGGTAGGCGCAAATGTTGGCTTGCAAAGGTGAGCGAATAGGATAGGGGAAGACAAAGCTCAAACTAGCCAAAAGGTGGCCTACATCACATTTAACTCGAAGAATCGCTCGCACCCATGCTTCAAGAGTCGTTTGGGGCAAGTTCTTAGCCCATGAGAAAGGTAAACCTTCCTCCCGACTCGAGCAACACACAACTAGTGCTCGTATACACACAACACCGGGTTATCGCCAATTTCGTTCACATTCACCATTTGAGTATAATGATGAGTCCTGATCATATACACTTTTATGGACTCATCTGGGCCATTTATTTAGTCAATTCACCGCACTATAGCCTTGTTATAGCTTATATTTGATAATCCATGCTAGGTGCACATCTAGGCCCACTTTGGTGTGATTTTCGTGCTTATTGTCATTAGTAGTATTCATGTGCTGTTAAGTGCCACTTTCAGTGGCTAGATCTGTGTGGTTGTGCTGGAATGGGAGTCGTGTAGGTGTTCCCGGTGCAATTCTGCACAGGAACACTGCGCACGATCACCGGTTCTATTGCGCACGACCACTGGTCGTGCGCCACTGATCGTGTGCGCTTAACCCTTTTTCACGAGTTCTGTTTGGTGCAGTGCGCACGACCACCAATGCCAGTGCGCACGACCACTGGTCGTGCGCCACTGCTCGTGCGCACTTATCATTGAAATTCTGAGTTCTGTTTGCTGTATTGCGCACGACCATCAACTCCAGTGCGCACGACCACCGGCCGTGCGCCACTGGTCGTGCGAACATGTTATTTTATAATTTCTGTCTTTGCAGGTTCCGTCCAGGCAGAGCGCACGATCACAGGATTCTAGTGCGCACGACCACTGGTCGTGCGCCAATGACCGTGCGCACTGTTTAATTCCAGCGCCTATAAATTCCCTGCTCGCGATTTAGGTCAGGACGCCCGCTTTCTTCCGCCGTTTTCCGCCTGGTTTCGTCCGATTTCGCCCCTCCACCTCCGCCCACCATCTGGAGGTGCTCCGGGCTTGTTCTTCACGCCAATCTTGAGCCGGAGTTTCCTCTCGGCCTCCTCCTTCATCCAAGAGCTTCAAAGAGAGATCTAGTCGCCATCTCCATCGAGCAAGAGGAAGTTTGCAACCTCTACCGGGTCGTGACACGAAGAAGACGGGTCCATTGGAGAGTCGTGACAGCTCTCTCTACCCTGGACGTAGTTGCGGACCGAGCTTGGACGCGGATTGACAACCCGGCGATTCCAACCGTGAATCTACAACGAGCCTTCGGATTCGGTCGATTTCTTGCCTTATTCTTCTCTTATTGATTGTTGTAATAGCTAGATCTTGTGTATTTTGATGAAGAGCACTTAAACTTGCTTTTATTTATATATATTTCATGTTGTTGTGAAATGCTTTTGTGGTTTATGTGTTTATGAGGTGCGCCACCATCCCTTTTCCACTCCACCACCGTGTCCGGTGCCGCACTAGCAATTGCTAGTGGCGTGCTTGTCGACGAGGTGCTTGCGACCCTCACTCCGCTAGCCTACTCGTCCATCCGCCTACCGAAGCGTGGCATCGCGGCCCGTATTCCATCCCGCCTAACGAAGCAGTGCGCTCAAGGCCTGCACAGTTCGATTCCGCTTGCCTACTCGTCCATCCGCCCTTTCGACGCAGCGCGCTCAAGGCCTGCCTAGTCTCCATCCCGCCAAGCGAAGCATTGCATAGCGGCATTGCATAGGAGTAGTTGATAGCTTTTATTTTATTTTCCAAAAGCCAACCCAACTCCCCCGCATTCCATCCGATCTAAGGACTTCAATCTCAAGTCCTTCCTCGAAACCTAACTCCACCTTACTGTGCTCCTCAAGAGACCGACACTCGGGGATTTTCCCCATTATTATTACTTGCGCGACCGGTGCACTTGCCGAATTACCGCATCAAGTTTTTGGCGCCGTTGCCGGGGAACACAGTCGTGTGAGTTTTCTTGAGAGGGAGAGCCGAGAGATAGTAGTTCTTCCAGTGTGTATAGCCGCTTTATTATTTTTGTTTGCCTTTTAATTATCTTTTGTTTGTTTTTATTTCTTCTTCCCCTATTTTAAAGTTTTAGGCAAGTTTTATTCAAGGAGTTTTTCTAGTTGTGTAGATTTCCTTGCAAAGAATTTCAGTTTCTTTTTATCTGCTTTGAATTTTGAAAATGTCGTCATGGGGTATTTCGCCTAGCTTTAATGATAAGATGGTTTATTATTTAGACCAAATGAATGAGTTGAATGCTAGGCAGTGTAGGAACGTTGTTTGCTTGTTGTGTCGAGAAGAGGGTCATGAATTGAAAGACTGTCCTAGTCTTTTCAAGCCTGACCGCCGCTCCTCCACCCAGGACAACATTGTCCCTATCGCTCATTCTTTACCCATGGAGGCAATTGTGCCCTCTACCCCTGAGCTTGTCTCGTGCACGGACTCCTCACTCCCTGTGTGTGGCTTCACTCCTAGTGATGATGATCACTCATCTGTTAGCCAACAAGGAGAGGAATGGGAGCTCCTAGATGCACCTGAGTATGATGAGGAAAGTATTCTTTCCATCGGGGAGGCTTTGGCAGATCTTTTTGCGGAGGAACCGAATATTTCTGTCCCTCCAGTTTCTTTGCACGATTTTTCTACACATATTCTTTATGATCCTATCGAAGTAAAGGAGCTGGGTGATGCTTCAGACATGGAGGGTGCTCCAAAGTGGGATGAGGATGTCATTTTCCCTGATGGGGATAATGAATACTTTGAATACGATGAGGCACCTCGGTGGGATGAGGAGGATACTCTCTCTGATGAGGAGGTTTGCACTTCTTCATGGGACGAGGAGGTCCAAACCACCACTGAGGCCCCTGAGTTCTCAAGTTCCCCTCGCTATGATACTTACGATGATGATAGTGATCTATCCTTGGATCCTGCCGGGAGTGAGACCGGGACCACTCCCCCGATTTTTGATTATTTATGTCCTTCGTCTTGTTTATTTCTTGACCCCCCTTCTTCATTCGAGCCTGTGCAGGTTGAGTCTCTACAGGTGCCCCAGGAGGACTTGGAGCTTTTTGCTCAAGTCAATGATGCGAGCATCCCCTCATGCGAGGAGGTTTATTCCCCCTCCGTAGAGGAAGCTCCATTCATTGCCTTCTCCTCCTGCCACTTTGTTGTGGACGATACCTTGCTAGGCAAGGATGTGTTTTGTGAGATGAGTGAGGACCAGGCCTCCTCCTCTTCTTACATTCTCTACCCTCTACCTGTGAGGAGCAGATATCTATATTTAGGTAGAGGGGTGACTGTTCTATCACCGTATCGGTACCCGCTACCGACACGGATATTAGGCCAGTTACCTGTCCACTTCTCCTTCCATAGGCCCATTAGTTAGAACCTTTAGTTGTTAAAATAAGTCATGCTGGGATGACAATAACCCCAGTAGTTATCTTACTTTTCATGCATTTTATTTTATTCAATCTTGTTTAGTTAGCTGTAGTATTGTAGTTTATCTTTTTCTGTTTCTTTTGTTTTGCGGAGCTGACCCCTGCAGGTACTTCTTCTGGATGGCGGATGCTGCAGCTTAGTCGTGGTTTAAATGCCAATCTTCTGGTGTGCTCATTTCTGAGCACTGGGTACTCTCTTTCCCTATCTTTTTCTGATTTTCATGTCATATATTCTGTGGATTGTTTAGTTTAAGTCTGGGGGAGAGTAATTTTGTTTACCCGCTCACGTGCACTATCGCACTGCATGCTAGAAGATTTCATTTAAAATGTTTTGTTTATTTTCATTGCACACCACATCACCCACTTGAGCGCGTACTCATCTGTTTGCTTGCTCTGTTGTGAATTTAATTCTTCTGCTTATTTGGGAAAGTCTAGGTGATGGCTTAGGACTATGTAGCAGAGTAAAATGTTGACTCCCGTAGTGCTCCTAGTCGAGTGCTCGGTTGCATAGAAATTTGTGTAGAGTAGACTTCTTTTTATACTATGGTTTTATATTCTTCTCTATTAGTGTAAATGTTGTTTACTCTACTCAAATGGTGAATCCGGTGTGAATCAAACGGTAGCATAGGGATGTGTGTAAACGATCGCTAGATTCGTATTGCTTGAGTCGGGAGAAAGGAGAATCTTTCTCGGTGGCTAGAACTTGCCCCAAGCGATTCTTGAAGCATGGGTATACGGTTAGTCAATTGTGTGAATGTGATATAGGCCATCATTTTGGCCCGGTTGAGCCTTTGTGCCTATCCCTACCGCTATATCCTCGCTAGCCCAGTTGTGCCTACCCGTTCTTTGATTCAGCCCCACTTTTATTTCACCAAAGCCCAAAAGCCAATCCTAGTCGCACACCCAAAATTTGAGCTTTAGCTGTTTATTATTTTCATGAGTTGGGTTGTTGATGTGGTAATATGTTTGTGAAGTTGTGGATGTGTCCTTTTGTTTATTTGCTGAAAATGATAAGAAAAGAAAAAAAAATGAGAAAAAGAAAAGAAGAAAAAAAGAGAAGAAAGAAAAAATGAGTTTTATTGAAAAATCATGTAGAAATATTATGTATTGGGAGTAGGCGGTGCACACACCCATGCTGTTAAGTCCAAGTCTGGGGGTGTTGTGTACCCGCGTGTTCGTGTGGTGAATGAGGATAGTTTCCTGCATTAGCTCATTGGGTTTAGTGCTTGAGCCGTCGTTTTCATCTTTGTTTATCCTCACCTAAACCCAAGCCTCATTTAAAACCTAAAGTCCTATTGATTCACGCATTTGAGTCAAACCAGTGCCGTGGAGAGAATGTGACCGGGCAAGCTTATGGTCACCGACACTGATGGATTTCAGTGGAGTTTTTCCCGCATCCCGATCTTGAGCAATGCTCGTCTCAGCGTTTAGTTTACTTTCTCCGTATGCATGACCGAATGATTCACCGTAGCTCACCATTTTGAGTAGTTGTAATATGTTTTTACTCTTTTAGAAATATATAAACTGTTTTTATAATCAGAAATCTTTTCTACTATTTTTCTTATGCACGTGAGCATGCGACTTCGCATGGTACTCTGTAGTGTAATCATTAAGCCATCTACTGTTCTTTCCTAGTCCGCTTAGAATTTGTTTGCTCGGGACGCGCAAACAGGTAAGTCTGGGGGTGTGATGAGTCCTGATCATATACACTTTTATGGACTCATCTGGGCCATTTATTTAGTCAATTCACCGCACTATAGCCTTGTTATAGCTTATATTTGATAATCCATGCTAGGTGCACATCTAGGCCCACTTTGGTGTAATTTTCGTGCTTATTGTCATTAGTAGTATTCATGTGCTGTTAAGTGCCACTTTCAGTGGCTAGATCTGTGTGGTTGTGCTGGAATGGGAGTCGTGCAGGTGTTCCCGGTGCAATTCTGCACAGGAACACTGCGCACGATCACCGGTTCTATTGCGCACGACCACTGGTCGTGCGCCACTGATCGTGTGCGCTTAACCCTTTTTCACGAGTTCTGTTTGGTGCAGTGCGCACGACCACCAACGCCAGTGCGCACGACCACTGGTCGTGCGCCACTGCTCGTGCGCACTTATCATTGAAATTCTGAGTTCTGTTTGCTGTATTGCGCACGACCATCAACTCCAGTGCGCACGACCACCGGCCGTGCGCCACTGGTCGTGCGAACATGTTATTTTATAATTTCTGTCTTTGCAGGTTCCGTCCAGGCAGAGCGCACGATCACAGGATTCTAGTGCGCACGACCACTGGTCGTGCGCCAATGACCGTGCGCACTGTTTAATTCCAGCGCCTATAAATTCCCTGCTCGCGATTTAGGTCAGGACGCCCGCTTTCTTCCGCCGTTTTCCGCCTGGTTTCGTCCGATTTCGCCCCTCCACCGCCACCCACCATCTGGAGGTGCTCCGGGCTTGTTCTTCACGCCAATCTTGAGCCGGAGTTTCCTCTCGGCCTCCTCCTTCATCCAAGAGCTTCAAAGAGAGATTTAGCCGCCATCTCCATCGAGCAAGAGGAAGTTTGCAACCTCTACCGGGTCGTGACACGAAGAAGACGGGTCCATTGGAGAGTCGTGACAGCTCTCTCTACCCCGAACGTAGTTGCGGACCGAGCTTGGACGCGGATTGACAACCCGGCGATTCCAACCGTGAATCTACAACGAGTCTTCGGATTCGGTCGATTTCTTGCCTTATTCTTCTCTTATTGATTGTTGTAATAGCTAGATCTTGTGTATTTTGATGAAGAGCACTTAAACTTGCTTTTATTTATATATATTTCATGTTGTTGTGAAATGCTTTTCTGGTTTATGTGTTTATGAGGTGCGCCACCATCCCTTTTCCACTCCACCACCATGTCCGGTGCCGCACTAGCAATTGCTAGTGGCGTGCTTGTCGACGAGGTGCTTGCGACCCTCACTCCGCTAGCCTACTCGTCCATCCGCCTACCGAAGCGTGGCATCGCGGCCCGTATTCCATCCCGCCTAACGAAGCAGTGCGCTCAAGGCCTGCACAGTTCGATTCCGCTTGCCTACTCGTCCATCCGCCCTTTCGACGCAGCGCGCTCAAGGCCTGCCTAGTCTCCATCCCGCCAAGCGAAGCATTGCATAGCGGCATTGCATAGGAGTAGTTGATAGCTTTTATTTTATTTTCCAAAAGCCAACCCAACTCCCCCGCATTCCATCTGATCTAAGGACTTCAATCTCAAGTCCTTCCTCGAAACCTAACTCCACCTTACTGTGTTCCTCAAGAGACCGACACTCGGGGATTTTCCCCATTATTATTACTTGCGCGACCGGTGCACTTGCCGAATTATCGCATCATATAACAAATCTAAAACTACGCAAAAATACTAATCATAAATTAAACGCATAGAAATAATCTAGTTTTACTCAAATTCTACTATAGCATGCGGATGCGACTAGAACACTGCGCAAGTCAACATCGCACTCCAATTAGTAATTCCTAAGCTAACACCCTAATTCACATTCCAAGCCAAAATAATTTATTCGGAAACGAAACAATCAGGTAAGTGAAGTGCGCGCTTATGTGGGTGAAGTGGTGTATGAAGCATGGAATAATGACGATGGCAATGAAAAATTTAAACAATCTTCTAGCATGCGGTGCAAAGTGGATAACAACGTTCTCTCCCCCAGACTTAATCTAAACATTTCATCACAAAAACTGAAAGCTAGGGGGGAAGAAGTGTTACCCAATGCTCAGAATTGAGCATACCAGACGATTGGCGTTAATTTTCATGAGCAATCCACAGCTTCCGCCATCGCAAAGAACAAAGCTCGCCTGCAAACGACACAACTAAAAGCGGCAAAAATATATAAAAACTTAATTGAAACATGTTAGAAAAATAGAAATCAGCAAATCTGGGTTGTCTCCCAGCAGCGCTTTTATTTTATGTCCTTAAGCTGGACCAAATACCTGTATTATAATTGTTTATAGAGTGCAGAAATTAAATAAAAAGTGCATGAAAAAGAGAGTTTCACAAAATAAGAGATAAAAAGAAAAATCAGCTATAGGCGCTTTTATGGTGCCCGTCTCCCGTAGCTTGTAGGCGGGAGGTGAAGGATTTAGGGCCAACACTGGTGTCACCTAGTGTTCCCCTAACCTCCGCCCTCTTGCTACGGAGAAGCGCAGAGCGTGCATCGCGCAGACGCTTCTCTTGTTTAAGTTTAGCGACAGTCGGAGACTGCCAACGTTGAATGTTTTCAGATTCTCCCAATCGAGCAGTGGGTGGCGTCATTTCCGTCGCCGCAGTGACGACCGGATCAGCCTAAGAGATGGAACGCTTAACTAGTTTATTACACGATTCAATGCAAGAGAATAATGGGATGTCATCCCGAATCAATTTCAACTCAATAAGTTGAGGACTGCTATCCTCCTCCCTCTTGGAAGCATAGTTTCTTCGAGAATCTACTTTTTCCTCTCCGCTTGACTGGTACTCTTCCTTTTTTCCTTCAGATGATCCATTATCTTTCTTATCCACGGCACAACTCAGTGATTCATCAAAAATAAAAGGAGGGGGGCAGATGGATGTTTCAGTTATAGTCTTGGGGCAAGTGGGCAAAGGCACCTTATTGGGTAGGAGGACACAACCCGCAGAAAAGTCAAGGGTGGCACCGCTCTCTTTCAAGAACGGTACACCCAAGATAGGGATGGAGTGATTCTCCCGGGGTCCCAACACTTGAAAATCAGCAACCACCACTGCCCCCTCAACTATAACTTCTACATTTTTAACTTCCCCTTCCGATTGTATGACGGTACCGTTTGCGAGCACAAGAGATTTCCGGTCCTCCGTGTTAATTTCAAGTTGCATTTTATCAACGTCTTGCAAAGCAATGACGTTGCGGGAGAAGCCAGAATCACACAAAGCCTTAGTTTCAATTTTATTAATGGAACAGGAGATTACTAACTCACGCGGATGACCCACTTCCGCGTCGCCGAGACTCTTCCCTTGGTCTATTGGGTTTCTTTCGGTATTACTAGGAAGAGTCCCATGCGACCCCTCGGTTAGCACTTGGGCCAATTGGCCCAGCTGCGTTTCCAAGTTCCGCATGGACGCGGTTTGGTTAACCATGTTTGAGTTAGCCGCTTGCATGAATTTTTCCATCATCTCCTCCAAGTTACTCTTTTTGGGAGCTGGGGGGCCTTGGTTATATTCCGGATGAGGTGGCCTTGGTTGGCTCCCGGAAGCGTACGCATCGTTCTGATGCTGCCCCAGTGCCCATCGTTGGCCAGGTGCGTTGGAGTTCCATGAGAAGTTTGGGTGACTTCTCACTCCCGGATGATATGTGTTATTAAACGGCACCCCCTTAGATTGATTACCAACAAAATTAACAGATTCGTTTAAAGACAAGTGCGAGAAGTCACCTGATAGATCACTGCCCGAGCATTCATATGCGTGGTGTCCGCCGCCTCCACATCCTTCACACGTAATAACAGCAGCCGGTGCGGATGTAAGCGGAAGCGAGTCGACCACGAAGAGACCACGGGCGCTTCTCGGTGCATTTCTCCCGGCAGTCCAAAATGTGCTGTGGGAGGCGGTGTCTCGCAGAATTCGAAGAGCCTCTTCTGGAGTATGGTTCATTAGAGTACCACCCGCAGCAGCATCTATCATTGCCCGGTAGTTGGGCTCGATCGCGAAGTAGAATGTCTCTACCACGTTCCAAGGTTGGAGCTCGTGGCTCGGACAGCGGCGGAGAAGATCGTTAAGGCGCTCCCATGCCTCGGCAAGGGTCTCTTAGTCAGCTTGGCAAAAGGTGGCGATCTCCCGCCGCAGGCTCACAATTTTATCAACAGGGTGGAATTTGGCCAGGAACTTGGATGCGAGAGCATCCCAAGTCGCAGCGGTCCCAGGAGGAATAGAATGGAGCCACACCTTGGCCTTGTCGCGAAGTGAGAATGGGAACAGTCGCAGCTTGACTGTATCGTCAGGAATCCCAGCGTAGCGGAAAGTTCAGCAGATATCGGAAAACTCTGCCAGGTGCAGGTGCGGATCTTCACTGGCCATCCCGGAGAACTGAGCATTGTTCCGGATGATGTTCAAGATCGCAGGTTTGATCTCAAACTGGTTGTTCATAATATTGGGACCGAACCCAGGATACACACTCCCAGCTGTCGGAGTGGTGTAATCTCTCATCGTTCGGGGTCGAGGCCTAACTACCTCTTGCTCATCTCCAGGATGGTGCTGCTCCACGTTGGGCACTCTTGGTTCAACATTATCTGGGTCTATTTTGTCACCCATTGCCGCCTGTACAGCTGCTACGCGCCTTCGTGCGCGAGCGGTCCGTTCGATCTCGGGATCAAAGGGTACAAGTTCCCCCGCAGCTTGTCTCTGCATGCACAATCACAACCTAAAGAAAACAAAACAAGGAAAATAAAAAACAACTGCTCTTGTAACAAAAGTTCACAACTCAAGACGTTACACGCCTGAACATTCCCCGGCAACGGCGCTAAAAACTTGATGCGATGTTCGGCAAGTGCACTGGTCGCGCAAGTAATAAATGTTGGGAATAGGATCCCCGAGTGTCGGTCTCTTGAGTAATGCAGGTTGGGTGAACGAATCACGTTGTGTGACAATTATTGCACAAGAGAAAACAAACACAGACAGTGGGGTTTTGATTTGGTTTCCTACTGTTAACAACAGTAACAGAAATGCGGGTCGAAATCACCGCTTCGCAAGGTGAGATGGGTGCAGCGGCCGCGATGCCGAGCTTCGTGAGGCGGATGGACGGTACGCATGCGAATGAAGTGATTACTAGTGTGGAGAGTGAGGGTCGCAAACACCTCTTCACAAATCGCCGTTAGTTCTTGCTAACGCGAATCGAACACGATGAGTGCGTGAGTGAGTGAGTGGAGGTGAGACGTATCACAAACAAATACTGAAGAACAAAGAAGAAACAACCATTGCATTTAAACTAAACATCATGATATTCAAGTTTAAATGATTCAAAGAAGTACAACAAACGGGGGGGGGGGGGGGGGGGGGGGGGGGGGGGGGGGGGGAGGAAGAAATCAACCAATGGACGAAGACTAGCGGCCGTTCATGGCCGGAATGGTAGTTTGTCAAGCTACCTCCGGACTCGGGCGGACTGTGCTTCCGGCGTTGAGAGACTGTCACGACCTCTCCACGTGCTTCCGTCGTCTTCTACCTCAGGATGACTATTCTTTTCACCGGACAGAACTGGAGATGGCTTGCTTGAGTGCTTGCGGAGGGCGGAGAATGCTCCCGGACAATGGAGGATTGCTTAGAATGGCTGGAGATGACTTCCCCTTGCGGAGAAGATGAGGTGGAGGTGGCTGGAAGTGGAAAACGGCGGCGTACGGACTGTAAATCGCGCTCCCGGAACCCCCGTTATCCCTAATCTGCGGATCAGGACCTTATATAGGCGCTGGAATAAATACTGCGCAAGGTCATTGGCGCACGACCAGTGGTCGTGCGCGCTGGAGTTCTGTGATCGTGCGCCTACCTGGGTGGAGCCTGCAAAGTAAGAAATTTATAAAATACCATGTTCGCACGACCAGTGGCGCACGACCGGTGGTCGTGCGCACTATCGTAGGCGGTCGTGCGCACTGTCCGAAACAGAACTCATAAAATTGATGTTAAGTGCGCACGAACAGTGGCGCACGACTGGTGATCGTGCGCACTATCGTAGGTGGTCGTGCGCACTACCCGAGACAGAACTCGAAAAATAGGGTTAAGTGCACACGATCAGCGGCGCAAGACTAGTGGTCGTGCGCAATACAACCAGTGATCGTGCGCAGTATACCTGTACAGAATTGTGCCGAGAACACCTACACGACTCCTGTTCCAGCACAACCACGAATCTAGCCACTGAAAGTGGCACTTAACAATGCATGAAAACTACTAGAGATGCAGAACATGAAATAACACCAAAAACCGGCCTAGCGGTGCACTTAGCATGGAGTATCAAATATGAGTGAAAACATGTCTAAAGTGAAGTGCATAGACTAGAAAATCGGCCCAGATGAGTCCATAAATGTGTATATATTTGGGACTCATCATCATGCCTGTGACCCAGTGTCACGCCCGTGACTAGGGGCGTGTAATATTAGAATCTTCCCAGGTGGCTGCTGACGAGACGTGGAGATGCTGTCGAGAAGTCAACCTAATTCACGCCCGTGACCCACATGTCACGGCCGTGACTTGCCCGCGTGATCTCTGCTTCGCCGCCGCGCCAAATTCCAGCCCACGCTGGATTTATTGAAGCCGTCCAAAGTCACGCCCGTGACCAAAATTACACGGGCGTGTAATGTTCACTTTTCGCTGCGCTGTCCAGAAAGCCCATGCCGCTGTCGGATCCGATGTGAATAGTGCAGTCACTCCCTTGGTCACGCCCGTGACCGAGGGCGTGTAACTTGAAATGTTCGCCTATAAATTCAGAGGCTCTCCTTGAGTCCAGGTTTCAGAATTTTGGAGATGGGGAGGTGCTGTTAGAGCTAAGAGTGAGTTTTTCAAGTTAATGTTCATGTTTCTTAAGGCTTTTATGTTCTCTTCCCTTTCAATTCATGCAATGTTTTAATGTAACTTTCATGTACTTGTTTTCTTAAGCTTGTAACCTTCATTTTCCTTAGCTTTGTACTCTTTAATTAAGACTTGTAATAGTTTTTTGATTTTCAATAAAAATAGTTTCCTCTTTCATGTTCTCTTTTTCCTTAAGTAATTTCTTCCTTTTCATGCAATGTCAATCTTTCTCTCCTTAGTAATGTCTTTTTATGCAATGTCAGTTTCTCTTTCCTTTCATGCAATGTTTAATCTTTTCATTTAGCTTGCAATTAGTTTTTTTTTTAGCTAAGTAATCAAAACCTCAAATTTTCGTCGATAAGATAATGGTGATTTTCCTCGAAGTAGAAGTAATCAACGCGCCCCGTGGAATACGACCTTAATATTCCTAAATATCCTATACTATAGACGATAAGGTACACTTGCCTTAATCGAATATAGTTTTGGAGAAAAATCTTTAACCTTCGCTTAATTTCAAAACCGCAAAATCTATATCAAGTTTTTGGCGCCGTTGCCGGGGACTTTGCGCAGATATTTTGAAAAGAGGATAGCTATTAATTTCATCATGTTTCTTTTTATTTTATTTTGCTTTTTCTAAATCTCAAAAAGAAATTTTTTTCCTCTTCCTTTCTTCTCCTTTTTAGTGTATGACCCGAGGTAGCCCTTCGATTCTTCCTTTTGATCCGGAGATCGAGCGAACCCTTTGGAGGCACCGCTGTTCTCGTGATCAGGGAAATCAAGTAGAATCGGAAGAGTCGACCGGGGACACTAACACAGCGAATATGGATCATAATCTTAATCCTCCTAATCTTAACGAGCCAAATCCTGATGAGGACGCGCAACGCACCATGTCCTATTATGCGCGGCCGAATTTGGAAGGCACACAATCGAGTATTGTTCGCCCAACGATGGCGAACAATAATTTTGAGATCAAGTCCAGCATCATACAAATGGTGCAACAATCGGTGACCTTTGATGGTCAACCGGACGAGGATCCAAATTCACATATTTCTTACTTTCTTGAAATTTGCGACACTTTTAAGATCAAGGGCGTCACCGATGACGCCATTCGGTCTAAGGCCAAGCAGTGGCTGGGCTCCCTACCTAGGGGATCCATCACTACATGGGCCGAAATGGCGGAAAAATTTCTCAATAAATATTTCCTGCCTTCAAAGACTGCTAAGTTGCGCACGGATATTGCGTCGTTCATGCAAATCGACTCGGAGACTCTCTATGACACATGGGAGCGCTTCAAGGAGCTTTTGCGTCGATGCCCTCACCACGCACTTGCCACTTGGAAACAAGTGCAAATATTTTATAATGGCTTAAATCTCCAAACGAGGCAAATGATTGATGTGGCCGCCAGGGGGACATTAAATAATAAAACCCGGGTCGCCGCTCAAGAGCTTTTCGAAGAGATGGCCACAAATGCGTATCAATGGAACATGCCCCGAGCGTGGCCTAATAAGCCGGTCGGAATTTTTGAAATAGACGCAAACGCGAATTTGGCTTTACAAGTTGAGCGCTTAACAAAGCAAGTGGCGGAGATGTCTTCTTCCTCCGCCACTCCTCCTTGGGCTAATAACGTTTTAATTGAAGAACAGGTTGACTACATGTTAATCCGCCTCGACCTTCCTATAACCCCAACACCGCTCCGTATAACAACACATACAATGCGGGTTATAGGAATCATCCGAATTTCTCGTGGAGCAACCAAGGAAATGCTCAGCGTCCTATGAATTTTAATCAACCTCCCCCTAATCAACTTCTTAACTTAGCTCCGCCTCCAAATTTGATTTCTCAAAATTTTAATCCACCCGGTTTTCCACCGCAACAACAAAAACTCTCTCCGCTTGAAGAGGTTTTTGCAAAATATATTGCTACAAATGAAACGAACATCCAGAACCTTACCGGATCGATCAAAATTTAGAGAATCAAGTGGGCCAGCTCGCAAAGATGATTTCTGAGCGTCAACAAGGAGCACTACCGGGGAATACCGAGAAAAATCCAAAGGAGAGCGCGCACGCGATTACACTCCTAAGCGGGAAGGAGGTGGTTCAAAAACAGGATGAACCCAAGGTAATTTCCTCTCCTCCTCCTCCTACTTTTAATTCATCTTCGAATTTGCCCGCTACGATAGCTCCGCACACTTCTATTTTAAATCCGCGCGCTCCTACTTCTAATATTCCGTATCCATCTAAATTTAAAAATGAAAGCGCCGAAAAAAATTATAAAAAAATTTTAGATGTTTTAAAACAAATCCATATTAATGTACCTTTCTGCGAGGCTATCTCTCGAATGCCTAAATATGCGAAATATCTTAAGGAGTTGCTCTCAAATAAGAAAAAGTTAGAAGATATTTCATATATTTCGTTGAATGCAGAATGCTCCACGGTTGTACTCAACAAATTGCCTAAAAAAGCAAATGACCCGGGACGGTTTTCCATCCCATGTCTATTTGGCAATTCGTTAGTAAAACACGCCTTAGCGGATCTTGGAGCAAGCATCAACCTTATGCCGTTTTCTTTGTTCAAAAAGCTAGGTCTAGGAAATCCAAGGCCCACTCGAATGAGTATTCAATTAGCGGATCGTTCTTTAAAATATCCGATAGGAATAGTGGAGGACGTGCTCGTCAAGGTTGACAAATTCATCTTCCCGGTGGATTTTGTCATTCTTGACATCGAAGAGGATGCCGAAGTACCCCTCATACTCGGCCGCACCTTCCTTGCCACCTCCCGCGCTATTATAGACGTAAGTAACGGAAAGCTCCTCCTACGGGTTGGAGACGATGAAGTTACTTTCGGCATAAATTCCTCGATGCGGAACACACTAGAAAATGACGATTCATGTTTTTACTTGGAAGAGTGTTGTGAGTTCGATTCATCCCTCGAGTTAGTTCCATCGGCAAGTAGTGATTCCGAACCCGTAGAGCTCTTTTATAATGAAGAAGAAGTTTCTCACCCCACACCACCCGAACCATTACTTTTAGAAAAATTAAAAATCAAGACTTCTTATGAAGAACCACCCATATTAGAGTTGAAACAACTCCCCCCCACCTTAAATATTTGTTTTTGGAAAAAGAGTCTAAGCTACCCGTCATCATTTCATCCGATCTTAGCAACTCAGAAATTTCTGAGTTGACTATAGTCTTAAGAAAGCACCGCCACGCAATTGCGTGGCAATTATCGGATATTAAGGGTATAAACCCATCTTTCTGCACTCATAAAATCTTTCTTGAAGAAAATTCCCACAACTCAGTCCAGCCTCAACGATGACTAAACCCAAACATGAAATAACTCATTAAGGACGAAGTTATAAAACTTCTGGATGCGGGATTCATCTACCCGATATCAGATAGTACTTGGGTTAGCCCAGTACAAGTCGTGCCAAAGAAAGGTGGTGTCACGGTAGTTGTGAACAAAAATAACGAATTGATCCCAACCCATACTGTTATGGGTTGGCGGATGTGCATCGACTATCGGAAACTAAATGATGCCACCCGTAAGGATCACTTCCCTCTACCATTTATCGACCAAATATTGGAGCGCCTCTCGGGTCACTCCTACTACTGTTTTCTCGATGGTTTGTCGGGATACTTCCAAATCCCGATTTTGCCCGACGACCAAGAGAAAACCACTTTCACTTGTCCCTTTGGCACCTTCGCTTATCGAAGGATGTCATTCCGTCTTTGTAACGCGCCAGCTACATTCCAAAGATGTATGCTGGCAATATTTGACGAGTTAGTAGAGGAGGTGATGGAAGTATTTATGGACGACTTCTCCGTATACGGAAGTTCATTTGAAAACTGTTTAAAAAATCTCGAGCACGTGTTGCAGCGATGTGAGGAAATGAATTTAGCGCTTAATTGGGAAAAATGCCATTTTATGGTCAAGGAAGGAGTAGTCCTTGGCCATAAAATTTCGGGCAAGGGGATCGAGGTCGATAGGGCCAAGATCAAAGTAATTGAAAAGCTCCCCCCTCCAACAAACGTAAAAGCTATTAGGAGTTTCCTAGGCCACGCGGGGTTCTATCGGCGCTTTATACAAAATTTTTCCAAAATCACAAAGCCGTTAACCCATCTTCTCGAGAAAGAATCATCTTTTCTTTTTAACGATGAATGTCATTTAGCCTTTCAACTTATCAAAGAGAAACTTATAAACTCCCCGATTCTAGTCGCCCCAGATTGGTCGCTCCCTTTTGAAATCATGTGCGACGCGAGTGATATTGCGGTTGGTGCCGTTTTAGACCAACGGGTGAGTAAGTATTTTCACCCGATCTATTATGCGTGCAAAACACTCACGTCGGCACAAGCAAACTACACCTCGACTGAGAAGGAACTTATAGCAATCATTTTCGCCTTCGATAAGTTTAGGTCGTATATCACTCTCTCAAAAGTTATCGTCTTCACAGATCACTCTGCGCTTAGGTATCTCTTGAGTAAATCGGATGCCAAGCCTCGTCTTTTGCGATGGATCCTCCTCTTGCAGGAGTTTGACTTAGAGATCCGGGATAAAAGAGGAGCCGAAAACTTGGCGGCCGATCACCTTTCTAGTTTAGAAAATCCCTCCTCGGAAGCATTAATAGAGGCCGACATTAACGATAAATTTCCCGAAGAGCGCCTCCTAGCTCTCGAAAATATTAATTCATCTTCTACCCCCTGGTTTGCTGATTTGGCTAACTATTTAGTAGCCCGGGTCCTGCCAAAAGAATTCTCGAGTCAGCAAAAGAAGAAATTCTTTTCTGATTTAAAGAATTACTTCTGGGAGGACCCCTTTTTATTCCGTGTATGCGCAGACCAAGTTGTGAGAAGATGTGTTTCAAGTGAGGAAGGCCTTAAAATTTTACGTCATTGTCATGAGGGACCCACCGGTGGTCATTATCATTCGAACTGAACCGCGAGGAAGGCGCTGGAGGCGGGCTTTTATTGGCCCACGCTCTTCAAAGATGCTCACACCCTTGTGAGTACTTGCGACAGCTGCCAGCGGTCCGGGAACATCTCTCGCCGGGATGAGATGCCCCAAAACATTTTCTTAGAATGCGAAATTTTCGACCTTTGGGGTATCGATTTTGTTGGTCCTCTCCCTCCCTCTTTTTAAATAAATATATTCTAGTGGCGGTCGACTACGTATCGAGGTGGGCGGAAGCGCAAGCTCTCCCCACCAACGATGCGCGAGTCGTCGTTAATTTCTTAAAAAAATTATTTTCTCGATTTGGCACGCCGCGCGCTATTGTGAGTGATCGGGGCACCCATTTTTGCAATAGTCAATTTACAAAAATTTTAGCAAAATTATGGTGTCACGCACAAATTATCCACCGCATATCACCCACAAACGAGCGCCCAAGTCGAAGTTGTTAATCGAGAATTAAAATGGATTTTAGAAAAAATAGTTTCTATTAATTGGAAGGATTGGGCAATAAAGCTCGATGACGCGCATGGGCCTATCGAATGACGTACAAGACCGCTATCGGTTGTACACCGTATCGAATGGTTTATGGCAAGGCTTGCCACCTTCCGGTCAAATTAGAACACCGCGCATTTTGGGTGCTTAAAGTTTTAAACCTCGATTCCACTCTAGCGGGAGAACAAAGAAAATTCCAAATGAACGAATTAGATGAGTGGCGAGCGAATGCGTATGAGAGCAATAAATTATATAAGGAGCGAACAAAGTTTTATCACGAGAAGCATATAAAATTTCTAAAAACTTTTTCGCCGGGCGATCTCGTCCTCCTTTATAATTCCAGCCTTTGCCTTTTTTCGAGAAAACTAAAATCCCGATGGTCCAGACCCTTTATTGTTAAAGAGGTTTGGTCCTATGGGACAATTTTAATTTCCCACCCGGAAAAAGGTACCTTTAAAGTTAACGGGCACCGCCTTAAATTATATCTTCCGGGAGAGTTAACTAATGAAAAGAGTGATTCGATTGTATTTCAACCTATAATATGATCGGCAAGTGGGTCAAGCTACGCGACCTTAAACAAAGCGCTTTTGGGAGGCACCCCAAAGTTATCTTTTTATTGTTTTCTCTTGATCTTTAACATATTTTGTAGGTAATCGTCGCTTCCCCGCGCAAACTTCAAATAATCAGGGAAGCCCTTTCTCTTTCTTCCTTCTCTTTTATCATGCATTTCTTTTTTGTTTTGTCTTGCACTTTATTTTCTTTTACTTCAGACTTAGTTTTAAATATTGGGGACAATGTTTAACTTTAAGTATGGGGGTGTAAATAGTTCTTTGTAAATAGTTGTTAAATTAGAAAATTTTCAAAACAAAAAATTATATATTTTTTCTTATGTTTTCTTCTATTTTAGCACTTGTAAAACCCAAAAATTCAAAAAAATTTAGAAAATAGAAAAAATTAAATCTTGGAAAGGGACGTTTGGGACCTCACCCCATCTCACCTCCTAGTACCGTGAGAACCCTTCACGGGGTATACCTCGGAAAGTCCAAGAATTAACAAAAAAAAATTGTTAGCTTTTTAGTATATGTTTTTGTTTATTTCTTATCAAAAATCCAAAAAAAGATAATATCAAAATTCAAAAAATATATGAAAAAACTTAAAATACAAAAAAATTAAATCTTATACCACTCCTATTTGTTGTTTTTGTGATTTCTTAGAAATCTAGTTGAGAATGTTTATAAGCATGTTTAAGTTTTTAATTGGCTAAAATTTTGCTTATCATAGTTTGTTAATTTTAAATTTGAGGTAATCTTAATTTAAGAATCATCTTATGATTTTAAATTGATTAGAGAATTTATTTAGCATGACCTCTTTTTTATTTTTAAATGGCTTCATTTTGTAGTGAATTTCCTAAACCTCTTTAGATTTCAATTATATTTTCTTCTGACTTTTTAGATCTTAGGAAATTTAATGTTACTAGAATTTGCTCGCAATATAATTTAAAGCTAGCTAGATTTATTTCCCTTCCTAACCCCCTTTGTGGCAAAAAAAATGAAGTTTAAAAGATCATATGTCATGGGAATAAGAGGATAAAATTCATTATTCCCTAAAACATATGCACCCAAAATATTTGAAAAGATTTTATGGCATGGAGTAAGAGGATAAAATTCATTACTCCTAAACCATATACATTTTGGGTTGTTATTAGAAGAGAAAAAAAGAAAAAAATATAAAGGTGAGAGGATAAAATTCATCACCTCAAATCAAAGATCTCTTATCATGCCAAATTTTATGAAATCCCCCTTAGCCAATTATCATTGTTCTAGTTTTAGTTGAAAATTATGGAGAGAGCAATATTTAGTAATTTAATTTTCCTTAAGTTTTTTTAAGGTAGAGTTCTTATAATTTTAATTTAATTTAGTTTTATAATTTCTACAATTTTGTCAAACTAATTAATTTCTTGAGAACTTCTTGCCTAAACATTTTTCCCTCTTTTCAAATCATCATCATAATTTAGGACTTAACTCCCCCTTGAATTTACTCTTAACTTAACTTTTGGTTAAATGAAATTTTAGTTTTAAATTAAAAATTTTCTAAGGATGTCTTATAAATTATGTCTCACACTTTTACTCTGGAATAACAAAACCTCAAGTATGGGGGTATTTGATAAGTAGTATTTTTATAACTTTTTAATAGAAATTTTTGTAAATATTTAATTTGTATTTTCCTTTTTTATGTCATTTCTAGGTCATAAGTGTTTATTTTGAAATTCTGTTTCTAATTTAGCTTAATTTCAATTTTTGCATAATTTTGGGACAAATTGGAGAAATTGACAAGTACACGCCCTCAGTCACGCCAGTGACCAAGGGCGTGTAACCTAAAGATCAGTCCAGAGTCGATGCCGCGCCAATTGAGCTAGTCCACAACGAGTCACGCCCTCGGTCACGCCCGTGACCCAGTGTCACGCCCGTGACTAGGGGCGTGTAATATTAGAATCTTCCCAGCTGGCTGCTGACGAGACGTGGAGATGCTGTCGAGAAGTCAACCTAAGTCACGCCCGTGACCCACATGTCACGGCCGTGACTTGCCCGCGTGATCTCTGCTTTGCCGTCGCGCCGAATTCCAGCCCACATTGCATTTAATGAAGCCGTCCAAAGTCACGCCCGTGACCAAAATTACACGGGCGTGTAATGTCCACTTTTCGCCGCGCCGTCCAGAAAGCCCACGCCGCTGTCGGATCCGATGTGAATAGTGCAGTCACGCCCTAGGTCACGCCCGTGACCGAGGGCGTGTAACTTGAAATTTTCGCCTATAAATTCAGAGGCTCTCCTTGAGTCCAGGGTTCAGAATTTTGGAAATGGGGAGGTGCTGTTAGAGCTGTGAGTGAGTTTTTCAAGTTAATGTTCATGTTTCTTAAGGCTTTCATGTTCTCTTCCCTTTCAATTCATGCAATGTTTTAATGTAACTTTCATGTACTAGTTTTCTTAAGCTCGTAACCTTCATTTTCCTTAGCTTTGCACTCTTTAATTAAGGCTTGTAATAGTTTTTTGATTTTCAATAAAAAATAATTTCCTCTTTCATGCTCTCTTTCTCCTTAAGTAATTTCTTCCTTTTCATGCAATGTCAATCTCTCTTCTTAGTAATGTCTTTTTTATGCAATGCCAATTTCTCTTTCCTTTCACGCAATGTTTAATCTTTTCATTTAGCTTGCAATTAGTTTTTTTTAGCTAAGTAATCAAAACCTCAAATTTTTGTCGATAAGATAATGGTGATTTTCCTCCAAGTAGAAGTAATCAACGCGCCCCGTGGAATATGACCTTGATATTCCTAAATATCCTATACTATAGACGTTAAGGTACACTTGCCTTAATTGAATATAGTTTTGGAGAAAAATCTTTAACCTTTGCTTAATTTCAAAACCGCAAAATCTATATCAGAGGCCCAACCCACCGCTTCTGTTTGCCACTACGGGAGTATCCTGGGAGTCTTGCTACCTCCAAAATGGGGGAACTAAAGGTGTTTGCGCATAGAGTCGAAGTGTGTGAGGTGCACTTGTGTGAACATAGCATAAACTACATAACTCTGCATGACATGACATAAACATTGCATTTCAACCCCTACCCCTATCATATAAGTTGGTTATGGGACTTCTTATACGATAGGCCCTGCTAAACGACTCCTTGGTCTATAGGTTTGTATGGGCATTCCTATAAATCAATGGTTACTTTTCTATTATGTACCTGCTTTACTTACCATTCTTTACTTGCTCTTTATCATGCTTTATATTACTGCTTCAATTGTCTATATACACATGTGTATTTGTAGCAATTTCCTGTAGACAGGATTCACCGTCATCTGCTCTTTGTTATAACCCTTGCTGTCCTCTACTTCATCCTCCCACACGGTGCCTAGGATCCATTGGGGGTGGGGTGGGGAACATAAGGCTTCGTCTTTTTGACTAACGGTCGGTGGACCATATCATTTTAGGGGACCGAGGAGACGCAACAGCACCAGAGGTCGGTGCAGACGGAGGCAGGCCAATCTAGTACAGGAGCACAAGTTTCAGGGTCAGTGCGTGATTAGTACTTAGCTTCCGCGAGTGATCTTGTAGTGAGGAGATGATGTACAGGCAATGCGCCCTTTATTATTTTAACCTTTGTTATTTCAGTTATATTATGTGGACATTTATTATATATAGCATGTGATTTGTGGACTTGAACATCTATTGTTCGTTTATACTTTTCTTCTTCTGTGATCGATATGGCCAGCAGGATCGGCGCTTTATAGTGGCGACCTTCCCGTGTGATGGTGTCACCGCAAAGCGGCGGTTCTGGGCATAAGACCCGGGTTTTTGAAAAAACAAATGGGGTCTTACAAAGTGGTATCAAAGCAAACCTCGATCCGAAGAAAAGAAGTCCACAAACCCTGGGCCACCCCGCACGAGTTTAGTTTGAGGACAAACTAAGCAGTGGAAGCAATGGTGTGCCCATATGGGGAAATCACATGAAAAAGTCCACTTTTAACTGAATCTTTTGGCAAGTTTTCTTTTGTAGCCTGCGGAGAGCCCTGCCCCCAGCAGGAAATACCCTCGGCTGCAAAGATCTCTTTAAATAGTCCTTTAGTCAATGAGTTAGACTCAACCCCACTAGGACACATGACTCACCATGACAATTTATATCATCTCCTAGTCCTGAAATAGACCGTAGGTTTAATTTTGGTGAAGGTATGAGGATACCCCAAAGAGGCTAGAGAAAGAGAGATTGACACATAAGCAGAATGGTAGAGGACTCGTATATCTAACCCTCATATCAGTGACATGTTTATATTGAGACAACCACCACGAACAACACCGAGGGTCGGATAAGAACTCAAGTTCAGAAGAGACCCGTTTGAGATTGGTTCATATGTTGATCTTGATAAGGATGTCGTAGAGGGGACCTTGAAGAGTCTAATGTATGGAGTACACCAATAAGTCTCAAGATCGAACCCCAAGTCTAAGGTTGTGTGCCCAGAGGATTGTTTACATACTTAGGACGAATATAACATGGAGATATCGAAGATACTTAGCCCAAAATGGATAATGGCTTATCTTTTTTTTATTAGGACTTACCTTTTATTTATTGGGCAAATTAGTTACTGACTTGGGTTTCCCCTCAGATTTAATTTAAAAAAATGTTGGGTCGCGAACATAATGTTTTTGAAGTTGATCATATTCGACGTTACGCAGGCAAAGATGAGATGGTGTAACAGTGGGTCTGGAATGATGATCTGAAGTATTACCAGGACAATGAAAGGACATCGTAGATCGAGCAACGACTTGACCTTAGTTGAAGCATTAGAAAACTAAAGTTGCTAGGTTTAGTCACTTAGGGATGCAGATGCCTTTCTGGAAGTTGGGAGCTGAAATTAGGTCGTGCAAGCTTTAGTTATATTTGAAAGTTCTGGTAGTTTGGGGCTTCCGGAAGTGATTAACTTATGATTCGTTATAAATCACGCCCTATCATAGTAGAAGATTTTAACTACAATAATAGACCTTATACCTTGGGAGCTATGATGACGGATAACCAATGATCTTAGACGATGACTTATTGGATTTAGAATCTAGTGTTTGAGGTTACTATGATAAGAACGATCTAAGTTTATCTTACTTTGGACCATCCAAATGTGATCAAGACTAGCATTATGTGGAAGCGATATGAATTTGTGAAATAAACATGGTGATACTTCCTTGATGAAATAGACTTGTGAAAAACTTTAGGGTTTCAAAAGATTTTACCCATATACCTTATGAATCAAACTCCATATAGAAAATGATTGGGAGCCATCTTACAAACATTGATACTAATAAAGATTGGTTAACATATACTCATAAGGTTCACAAGTGCACCCCCTTAAAATTTAAGGATGATTGGGATGCTTGATGATCTGATCAATTCCACCAATGGTATGAGCTGGATAAGTTGTAGAGTGGAGAAGATTGATCACTCGAACGTACTTGAAGGAATAAGAACCTAAACATGCGGAGAAAACATTATAGAAGCGTTGTATACCCATATTAATAAGAGCTTTAGTCACCGAGAAAAATGGTGTATTCCGGAATACGTATGTCCTCGAAATGAAGAAAGACATCATAAGTTTTGTGATACATGTTGAAGGCCAAGTGCAAAAGTCTTTGGAGAACTACCACAGTCACTGCCCGTGTTAGAGTGGAGTTTGAGCACATAATTATGGATTTCATACACAGGTTACCACATCCCCACTCCGGGCACAAGTTCGTTTGGAACATCAAGGACAAACTGACCAAGGTATCTATGGTCACCCCGGGCTGGAAGGACGCTCCCATTGGTGTTTGATGGGATTTGTTGAGCAGTTTGTCCGTTATCGTAGTGTGACCAGGACGATCGTGCCGAATCGGGATGAATGGTTTAAGTCTAAAAAGGTGAAGATCAGTCCAGGCTGATCTGGGCTCTTGGTTGACGTCAGCACAACTTTCCACCCTCAGAAGAACAGAGGTGCAGGACTCCACTATCTTGGATCCAGGATGAGGATCACAAGGCATTCGGCTCAGAATTTATGGAGGAAATAGATACCCAGGTGCGACTGGTTTGTGTTAGGATGTTGGGGACCAGAGCTGCCAGGTCAGGTATTACGATGCGTGGTATCGTCAAGTAGAGTTCCAAGTTGGAGACTGGGTGTTCTGGAAGATACGTCCGATGCAGGGAGTCTTGCGGGTTCGCAGGCGAAAGAAGCTCAGTCTGAGATATATGGGGCTCTACAGGATCCTGGAGTGGATCAGCATGTTGGCTTATAGACTGGAGTTGCCACCGGAGTTGGCGGGATTGGACGACGTCTTCCATGTCTCCTCCTTTAGGAGAGCTCTACTATGGCCGGAGCAGCAAATTTCTACTATAGATGGCCCGGTAGCCTCTGATTGATTGATTCACCTGAGAGCCACCAGAACTGGTGTGGCAGAGATAGTCGGTGCTCTTCGAGTCAGAAATAACTTCAATTCTTAGGGGATGTTACGTTCAGTCACTCTCGGTGAAAACCCTGCGAGCCTAGCCTGAATTTCGAGGACGAAATTATTATTTTTGTTTATTGGGATTTATAACATCCCCCAAACAACTAGACCCCTAGAGTGTTTTTTTCATGACTAGGTCATGACAAAACCCTAGGAAGCTTGAAGAGACCACTTGGCTTTAGCCAGGAAGAAGGAAACCACAGTGGTCTACAAAAAGCAATTTCTAGTTAACAAGCATAGGGTTGGACTTAAGGGCCTCACCTTGACCCTTTGACCCCACCATGGCACACCTAACCCTTTGGAGTGTCCCTTAGAGCATTTAGGACCCATTGGGGTCAACCAAAGAGGCCAAATTGACCAAAGTCGACCCTAGCCTCAAATAAGTCAAACCACCATATTTAGGGTCAATTAGGGTTCAATTGGACCAACTTACTTTCCCCAAGTTCCATTGGTCACTAAGGGAGGCCAATGGGCCAACATGGACCCATTGGGCCTAATTAATTTCACCAATTTGACCAAAGTCAACACTTGGTCAATATTGCCCAAATTGGGTTAATTAAGCCCAAAGCTCAATCCCTTTGGGCTAAGCCCAATTTCAATGGCCCAAATGATTAGTCACCACTGAAATTACATGAAATGCCATTCAAGGTGAATTCATGGCATTCAAGGCAAATTGACCCCATTCATCTCCCCACATCTTCCATTCATCTCCCCATTGAATTCTAAGATGTCTTACAACCTTTCCCAGGCCATCCGGTGGAGGATTCAAGAGGTTTCCAAGTGAAACTGAAATGGCCATTAATGGCACTCCACCATTAAGCCTTTCCCTCCTCAAATTGACCCTTCCATCACCTTCAGAAGGGGATATCAGTTGAAATTAAGTTCTAGATCGTTGCATTTGGCGGAGAATCAAGATATCGGCAAGGAGCATAATTTGAAGGGGGCCGCCATGGCAAATCCGGGAAACTACCACCCTCGAGCCCGATTAAAGGTCTGGTTCTTCTCCTCTCTCTCTGTGGAAAGATCCCATCAGGTTGTCTGCAAGGATTAGGGCCAATTGGTCCCCAATCGGGTAGACCAAGAGCTCCATTTTTGGAGCTTTAATCCCGCCTCCATACCCCTGTTCCGGCCACCTCCGGCCGGCCAACAACCGCAAATCGCCGGCCACCACCTCAACGAAGGTGGTGGTGGCATTGGCGGGCCGGGGAGGCGCTTAGGTGGCCGGGAAAACAAGGATGAAGGAGATCCATGTGCGGTTAATCCTGGCCATCGTCCAGAGGAAGAAGACAAGCGAATGTCGTCCGTTCTGCTTCAAGATCTGTGCAAGATCTTTATATTAAATGTTATGATATATATGTTTCTGTCACATATTTTGTTGTGCATAATTTAGTTTATTAAAAATACTTGAGCCATAGGATCTGTCGATCTAAGTAGAAGAAATTCGTCGAGTTGTAGCCTGAGTTCGTCGAACTGATGGATGAGTTCGTCGAACTGAACCCGGAGTTCGTCGAACGGAATTCATTCGTCGGACACACTCTGGTGTTCGTCGAACTGAGAGTTGAGTTCGTCGAACTGAACCCAGAGTTCGTCGAATGGAATTAATTAACCGAACGAACAGTTGAGTTCGTCGAGCTGACCCCGGAGTTCTTCGAATGGAATTAATTCGCCGAAGGAATTAATTCGTCGAACTGAATCTAGAGTTCGTCGAATGGAGAGGTAATCTGCTAAACTGGCTGGAGAACTGATTTCGTCGAACTGAAGCACAGCGTTAGTCGAACGCAGAACATATTTTGTCGAACGCAGGTCGGATTTTGTCTAACGCACTGAAGCACGGCGTTCGTCGAACGCAGAATAGATTTCGTCGAACAACACATTTTGTCATACTTCCTGCAGTATTTCATTTTAATTATTAAGAATACTAGAACCCCTCAAATGAAAAAGTGGTCAACACCAAAGCTGTAGCCCTTGGAGTCTACTTTATTTTTAAAATTAATTTCACCCTAAAAGGAGTTCTGTAGCTCCCTATAGGTCCATTTTGGTGGGACTGGTCCCTAGTGAAAGACATCCACCATTTCTTGAATAACTTTTGATTGGGTTATGGGATTGACCTAAAAGTTAAACCATAGGCTATTTACACCTACACACACATTATTTACAAGGCACTTATTTTACAAGTACTTCATTTACAAGCCACTTATTTTACCTTAATCTTAAGAAATATAATTAAGGGTCCAAAACTCTCTGGAAAAATGCGCAACTTGGTGAAAGGACATTTCAGAGCACTAGGAATCTCTTTAAATTTTTATATAATTTTTGGAGGTTGTTATCAGTAGGCTACTTCACAACATGCTCATATTTGTATTTCTTTGGAATATTTATTTAAGTGGTTAATATGCCTTTATAAATTCTAAAATTTGGCTTGAGAACTTTTCTGATCAATATAAATGTCTGGTAATGTTCCCATAATTTTTGGACAAATATTGTTGGTGGTTGTTTTTTTAATTTCCAATTTTGGTTAAATGTTCAATATTATAATTAGAGGACAATTCTTAATTGTAAAATTGTGACACTCTTGATTTACTGTTATTTTGGCATGATAGGTTTATCCTAATTTTATGGAAGCCATATCATAATAATACCTTACACTTCATGTTCATTTTCATACATGGCAAATATTGGAGAAATTAAAATAAATGCTAAAATGTTAAGGAAAATTATGAATCTCTGAATTTAGTCTTACAATGCCATGATAGCCCTCTAGTAATAATCTTGTGTCATGAGGATGAACATTTGGAGTACACCTACTCATTAGCTTCATATAGTTAGTTTGGTCTGCGTATAGTAAAACTGTAAATCCTGAGAACTTTATGGATCATTAGGAGGGAATGGAATGTAGAGGTTGTACCTAGACTAGTTGAGAGAGAAGATTGAATGTCCCCAAAAGGAGTTTAGGTGATGAGGGTGTGCTTGGGAGTTAAGGGTAAAGTTGTGCTCGGGATTGACAAAAGATTGTCTTTCCCTTAGCCTGTCATAAAATGCTTAGGGGTAATTCAAGAGAAATGACAAGAAGGGTATTCTTACGGGTAGCTACCAATAACATTAAGTGTCTTGAGAAATGGAGCTTTGGGGTGTCATCCCATTATAGTTCCTAGTACCGTAGCGAGCCCCTTACAGGGTAGTCCTCAGGAAGTCCAAGGTTAACCATAACTTGTAGGGATAAGTTGATGTACAAGATTAAATTTAAAATACTCACACCCACACCCCGTAGTTACGGGAGGTTAGTTGGTTTGGTTGTACAAGCGGTAGGCTCGGTGGTTGAAGTAGCGGATTAGTTAGTCCGGTGAGCTTGTGACTCAGTAATGCTTGATGGTACGGACGGGTTAGTCCGGCGAGCCGTTGGCCCGGAAGGTTATGATGTCGAGCAGGTTAATGTAACACCCTCACTGTTACATAGCATATAACAGTAGGTCCGGCTGGGACCCCACGCCATATGAAATGAACAGAAGAGAGCATTACTAAAATTAGCGTTAAACAGTTACAAAAGATAACTATCTCAGCACAGAGTCGCATAATGGAAGCATATGTTTCATTTACTTAAAACCAGTTATAACATGTCCACATCTCTAGTAGGAATGAAATACATAAACAGTTAGTTACATTATTTGTTTACATTAAAAAGGTGGCTTCCAGACATCGGCTCGCAGGCCGACCACACATGAACAAAAGTAAACAAAAGCTTTGGCCTTCAAGGTCTAGCACAACACAGCAGCAGGGGCTTCAGCCCGCTATTTCCCGCTAGTCTCACTGAGACCTGTATATGCAAATCGACCAAGTGGTGGGAAAACAAGTAACCGGTCAGCTTTTGCTGACCAAGATTTATAACGACCCCGCCCCACACTCGGGGCGGCGGTGCTCCTTCCCTGCAAGTAAGAGTCAGCAGCATATATATATATCCGCAAACAACACCAACGGAGGCAAACCAAGCCACCCGCTTCGTGCTCTCAAGGCACACTTTGGCATACTCCCTGAGTTACGCCCTAAAGCTAAGTCTTATTTCAACTTAGACAAGCAAATTGAGCTAGCCCGTAAACGAAGTTACGACACTCTTCCATAGCCCAGTGCAACGAGGGGCGACCTCTTCACCACCACTATAGGGGGTTTGGTTCAGCTAGGCCCGTGCTCAATCATCGTGATCTATGCGATACGAGTAAGCTTCACCCAATACCCATCTCTTAAAGCTGGGTTTTGCAAGTTCCACAGCTTTTCCTGCTACGCATCTAGTCTCCAGGAATTTAGGTAGCACGGAAACACACAATCTGTGTGCTGGGCGCTACCGCAGGCGCTAACGCTAGCGCCCGGTGCTAGCAACAGAACGTAGTTCTTCCCGGCACTGGTAACAAAACTCAACCCTGCTACCTCTGGGAATACACCTCCAGACATCAACACTGGTAGCTCACCTGGAGCTACTGCCGGCGCTAGTGACAGAACTCAGTTCTGCCACCAAATTTAGGTATTGCCTGGGAAACACCTCCAGGACCCTTTTGCTGTACAAAACAGTACACATAACCCGAATCACAGCACGTACACGGAATCATTTCCGGCACTTTAAACATCACCAATCCGGCTCGATCTGTCCAGATGGGTTTCACACAGCATGCATATGCCCGTACTACCGTTCCGGACTCTATATGCAATTTGTGGGGGAATACCTTCAACCCACCAGAATAGCCGATCTACTACTTAGTAGAAGTATTCTAAAACAACAGGGAAATCAAAGGACATACATGTCCAAAGACTAGGGAGGAGATTCGTTACCCCGCTGGTCGTTTTGGCGCCATAGACTTGAGAGGGGAAGGATGGAATCCGCGGTGGCACAAGCACGCAGATGTTAACTCCCTCCTGGAACAACGAAAGCGCAACGCCAACGGATCTCCCTCCTTGCTCCCAGCCCTCTGCCCTCAGCTCTCCTCTCAGCTCTCAGATCAGGAATGGCAGAGAAATGAGAAAGGAGTCGGATTTTGGGGAATTTATGATTTTCCCGCTACCGCTGACGCTAGCACTAGTGCCTGGAGCTAGCCTTGAGTTGATACCGCTTGGAGCCACTACCGCCGGCGCTAGCGCTAGCGCTAGCGCCTGGCGCTAGCTCTTAACTTCACCATATTTTCATTTTTGTGTATTTTGGCGTGCACATGAAATTTGGGGTTTTACAATTCTTCCCCTCTTAAAAGAATTTCGTCCCGAAATTCTAACATTGCAAATAATTAAAAGATACAAAATACGACTTGTACCTAAACGGAACAGCTCGGGGAACTCCTCACGCATAGTTTGTTCGCGCTCCCATGAAAGCTCCTCACGACCGCAGTTGTTCCAGCGGACTTTGACCATCTTGATCAATTTATTCCGCAGCTGTTTGATCTCAGTGTCTTCGATGCTAATAGGTATGACCTTTGTCTTCAACCCATCATCGACCGGCACCTGACTAGCCACAAGCACTTGGCGAGGCTCTGGTACAACTTTCTTCAATACCGATATGTGGAACACATCGTGCAGACCACTCAACTCTGTCGAAAGAGCGAGCCGATAGGCAGCTTCGTCAACACGTTCCAGTATCTCAAACGGTCCAAGGTATCTTGGACTCAGCTTTTTCAAGCGCCGAATCCGGGACACACCCTTGAAAGGTTTGATCTTGAGATAAACCCAGTCGCCCACGGCGAACTTGACATTTCTGTGCTTGGCATCGTAGTATTTCGCCCGCCTATCTTGCGCAATTAACAATCTCTCACGGATTGTTTGAATAGCCGAATTTGCCTCTTCGACTTCCTTTCACTTAAACAGCTTCGTTTCACCTGTCTCCGCCCAAGATAAGGGAGTGCGGCAAGCTCTACCATAGAGGGTCTCAAAGGGTGCCATCTTTATACTTGCCTGATAGCTGTTATTATAGGCGAACTCGATCATGTAAATATGATCTTCCAACTTTTTACCGAAATCCAGGACGCACATTCGGAGCATATCCTCTAGAGTTCTGTTCGTACGTTCAGTCTGTCCATCCGTCTAAGGGTGGAAGGCAGTACTAAACTTCAGCTTTGTACCCAACAACTGGTGGATTAGCCTCCAATCCTTGGAAGTAAAGCGCCCATCGCGGTGCAAACGGACAATGCTATCTACATAAAGTTTTGCCAATTTTTCAACTGAATCGTCCTTCCGGTTTGGAATAAAGTGGGCTACTTTCGTCAAGCGATCCACGATCACCCATACGACATCATTCCCACTCTGTGATCTCGGCAAACTGTGCACGAAATCCATCGAAATGTCTTCAAATTTCCATTCCGGTATAGGCAACGACTTCAGGAAACCTCCAGGTTTCTGACATTCCGCCTTCACCAGTGCGCAAGTGTTGCATTTTGCCACGTACAAGGCGATGTCTTTCTTCAATCCTGGCCACCAAAACAGATTTTTTATGTCTTGGTACATCTTTGTGCTCCCTGGGTGAATCGAGTATTTGGTAAAGTGCGCTTCGTACATCAATTCCTCCCGCAACTTACCCACATTTGGGACGCACAACCGACCGTCTTTCCACATCAGACCGTCGTCTACTACAAACTTTGCAGCAGTCCCATCCCCAGACTCTGCTAAATAACGTTGCATGCTCGAATCAAGCTCCAAGGCCTGTCGTATTCTGTCGGCGAGGTCATACTGCACCTCCGTCCAGTTTAAGCACGCATTCGCACTAGAACTCCTCTCTACTCAGGTGATCTCCAAGGCTTCCAAGTCCCTGATCAGACGTGGATCATACATCTGAATCCAGTTGGCCTGTGAAAAAGCCCTCCTGCTCAATGCATCTGCGAAGACATTCCCCTTTCCGGGAGTATAATGTATATCAAAAGTGTAGTCCCCCAGGAACTCCATCCACCTTCGTTGTCGCATATTGAGCTCCTTCTGTGTTAACAGATACTTATGGCTCTTTTGGTCTGTAAAGATGTCAACCTTCACACCATATAAGTAGTGTCGCCACAACTTTAGAGCGAAGATCACGGCCGCCAACTCCAAGTCGTGGACCGGGTAATTCCGCTCATGCACTTTCAACTGGCGAGAGCCATAAGCTATCACTTGACCATGCTGAAGAAGTACGCAGCCTAAGCCGCTCCCTGACGCATCACTGTAAATTTCATAACCCTCTGCACCAGATGGCAAACACAGAATTGGTGCAGTGGTCAGACGCCTTTTCAATTCCTAAAAAGCCCGTGCACACTCCGGTGACCAAACAAACTTCTGATCCTTCCTCGTCAAGGTGGTGAGAGGTAGAGCGATCCGCGAAAAGTTCTCCACGAAGCGTCGATAGTAGCCGGCAAGTCCAAGGAAACTCCTGACTTCCGCTACTGTCGCCAAAACGGGCCACTTCTGGATTGCATCAATCTTTGCCGGATCTACTGCGATACCCTCGCCACTAACAACATGACCAAGGAACGCCACTGAGGCTAGCCAGAACTCGCACTTAGAGAACTTGGCATATAGTTGACTACGTCGCAGGGTTTCCAAAACTTCAAGCAAATGAATCGCGTGCTCTTCTTCAGACTGAGAGTACACTAAGATATCGTCAATGAAGACAATGACAAACCGATCAAGGCACTCTCGAAAGGTCCTATTCATCAGATCCATAAAAACTGACGGCGCATTCATTAATCTAAATGGCATCACTGTAAACTCGAAGTGTCCGTAGAGGGTACTGAATGCTGTCTTGGGGATATCACAATCCCGAATTCGCAACTGGTATTAGCCGGACTTGAGATCCAACTTTGAATACACAGTTGACCCAACTAGCTGATCGAATAAGTCATCGATTCGAGGAATCAGATACTTGTTCTTCTCGGTCAGCTTGTTCAATTCTCGGTAGTCAATGCATAGACGCAGGCTTCCGTCCTTCTTCTTCACAAAAATGACCGGAGCGCCCCAAGGGGATGTACTTGGGCGTATGTAACACTGCTCTAACAACTCCTGTAATTGAACCTTCAATTCCGCCATCTCCTTTGGCGCAATTCCGTACGGAGAGCGTGAAATAGGTTTGGCACCTGGCACCAGCTCTATAGTGAAGTCTATCTCTCGCTGAGGTGGCGCCACAGGGAGATCTTTCGGAAACACATCTGGATACTCTGAAATCACAGGAACATCACTCAAACTGGGTTGAGGCTTTGCAGCCCCCACTAGCACAACACATAACTCTGCGTCCTGCCGAACGACCTTGACCACTTGGACAGCAGACATCAGTGTCTTGCTCGATCCATGCAAACCAGCAAATGTAGTTGCATGTTCGGTATTCCACCCCAGTGTGACCTCCTTAGATGTGCAATCAATGTACGCCTGCTGCGCTGACAGCCAGTCCATACCAAAGATTACATCGAACTCTGAAAGCGGGAGTATCAGTGCTTCCAAATCAAAGTCTTGACTCCCTATTCGTACCTTTACCACACAACCTCGATCCACGCGCATCGAACACCCATTGGGTAGCAACACATCTAATTGTTCCTGTCTAAACAATGAAGGCACTCCAAGTTGATGTATGAAGGCCTCCGATAGAAAGGAATGTGAAACACCCGTATCAAATAGTGCTCTCGCCGGATAGTTAAAGATCAGGACAAAGCCTAAGACATCAATGGTTAACAAGCAATGCATAAGGTGTGAAGTATAAAAAGCAAAAAAAGCGATATACTATCACATACCTGTCACCACATCGCTCTGTTTGATGGCCTCCTGCTGGCCGAGGTTATAAAATATAGGCTGGGCTGGAGCAGCGTGAGATGCGGTTGACTCTGCCGCCTTACCTTTCTCTGCTGCCTAGGCCGCAACGAGCTTCTTCCGACTACGACAGTCACAAGCAAAGTGCCCCGGTCTGCCGCAGTTGTAATAGGTGAGTGGACCTCGCCCAGTCACTCCTGATGCTGAAGATTGAGCTGACCCAGACGGTCGCGCTCCTTTCTTCCATTTGTCTCGTCCCGACTTTGCCGAGCTCGCTACTTTGAATTCTGGCTTGACGACTGCTAGCTCCTTCCTGCTTTGAGACCGCTTTATATATTTCTCTAAAGAACGAGCCGAGTTGACCAGGGTCATAAACCCCTGCGTCATTGGCCCTGACAGAAGGAACCACAACTCTTCTCGTAAGCCTTCGTAAAACCGATTTGTCTTACGAGCTTCATCCGCAAACGTCATGCCTGCATAGCGCCCCAACCGTGTAAACTCATGTAGATAGTAGTCGATCATTCTATCACCCTGAGTTAGACGGTTGAACTGATTTTCCATCTCTATCTGTTGGGCCGGTGGAAGATACCGCGCCAAGAATAGTCTGGAAAACTCATCAAAGGAGATATCTGTCAGCTGCCGTCCCGCTAGCTGATGTAACTCCATCTCGTCCCACCACAGCTGCGCCTCCCCATCCAATAGGAAGGCTGCCAAAGTAACTTTTTGCACTTCCTCTGTATCTGTGGCCTTCAAGGTTTTGTGCACCCTTGTCAGCCAATCCTCCGCTTGCGTCAGGGTTCCTGCCCCCGTAAACGTGGGAGGGTGGAAACTCAAAAAGTATTGCAGCTGTTGATCTAGAGCTCTTCGTGCCCTCAACGGCACTGGCCTTTCCACCGCAGGTTCGGCTGCTGGAGCCTGCACTGGAGCCGCTCCTGGAATAGGAGGCTGTCCAGGGACATGCCCTCCTGGTTGCGCCGTGAACATCACAAATACTGCCTCAGCGATCATCCTTACTGTTTCAGCCGAAGGAGGAGTCGGCACCGGAGTTGGTGCACTACTTGCAGTCGAACGAGGGGGTCGAGAAGGCCCCGCTCCACTCCCAGCCGCCTATATATGTACCCAAAACATAATTAGCGACTAAGAGATAGCATGAAACAATAAAGGAACACAGAAGTTCCATCAGAATGCTACATGTATACATGTAATTCATTCCTAAAGTGGACATTTACTAGTTATTTACATGATTTAAAGGCGACGCACACACGTGCTCACCACCCCTTAAAAGAATTCGACCACGAATTCAGACAGAAAGGGAACGAGACCCGTAGCTGATACCAATTTGTAATACCCTCCCTGTTACATAGCATATAACAGTAGGTCCGGCCGGGACCCCACCCCATATGAAATGAACAGAAGAGCGCATTACTAAAATTAGCGATAAACAGTTACAAAAGATAACTATCTCAGCACAGAGTCGCATAACGGAAACATATGTTTCATTTACTTAAAACCAGTTATAACATGTCCACATCTCTAGTAGAAATGAAATACATAAACAGTTAGTTACATTATTTGTTTACATCAAAAAGGTGGCTTCCAGACATCGGCTCGCAGGCCGGCCACACATGAACAAAAGTAAACAAAAGCTTTGGCCTTCAAGGGCCAGAACAACACAGCAGTAGGGGCTTCAACCCGCTATCTCCCGCTAGTCTCACCGGGACCTGTATAAGAAAATCCACCAAGTGGTGGGAAAACAAGTAACCGGTCAGCTTTAGCTGACCAAGATTTATAACGACCCCGCCCCACACTCAGGGCGGTGGTTCTCCTTCCCTGCAAGTAAGAGTCAGCAACATATATATATATATATATATCCGCAAACAACACCAACGGAGGCAAACCAAGCCACCCGCTTCGTGCTCTCAAGGCACACTTTGGCATACTCCCTGAGTTACGCCCTTAAGCTAAGTGTTATTTCAACTTAGACAAGCAAATTGAGCTAGCCTGTAAACGAAGTTACGGCACTCTTCCATAGCCCGGTGCAACGAGGGGCAACCTCTTCACCACCACTATAGGGGGTTTGGTTCAGCTAGGCCCGTGCTCAATCATCGCGATCTATGCGATATGAGTAAGCTTCACCCAATACCCATCTCTTAAAGCTGGTTTTGCAAGTTCCACAGCTTTTCCTGCTACGCATCCAGTCTCCAAGAATTTAGGTAGCACAGAAACACATAATCTGTGTGCTGGGCGCTACCGCCGGTGCTAACGCTAGCGCCCGGCGCTAGCAACATAACGTAGTTCTGCCCGGCACTGGTAACAGAACTCAACCCTGCTACCTCTGGGAATACACCTCCAGACATCAACACTGGTAGCTCACCTGGAGCTACCGCCGGCGCTAGTGACAGAACTCAGTTCTGCCACCAAATTCAGGTATTGCCTGGGAAACACCTCCAGGACCCTTTTGCTGTACAAAACAGTACACATAACCCGAATCACAGCACGTACACGGAATCATTTCTGGCACTTTAAACATCACCAATCCAGCTCGATCTGTCTAGATGGGTTTCACACAGCATGCCTATGCCCGTACTACCGTTCCAGACTCTATATGCAATTTGTGGGGGAATACCTTCAACCCACCGAAATAGCCGATCTACTAATTAGTAGAAGTATTCCAAAACAACATGGAAATCAAAGGACATACATGTCCAAAGACTAGGGAGGAGATTCGTTACCCTCGCTGGTCATTTTGGCGCCATAGACTTGAGAGGGGAAGGTTGGAATCTGCGGTTGCACAAGCACGCAGATGTTAACTCCCTCCCGGCACAACGAAAGTGCAACGCCAACGGATCTCCCTCCTTGCTCCCAGCCCTCTGCCCTCAACTCTCCTCTCAGCTCTCAGATCAGGAATGGCAGAGAAATGAGAAAGGAGTCGAATTTTGGGGAATTTATGATTTTCCCGCTACCGCCGGCGCTAGCACTAGCGCCTGGCGCTAGCCTTGAGTCGGTACCGCTTGGAGCCACTACCACCGGTGCTAGCGCTAGCGCCTGGCGCTAGCTCCCTGACTTCACCATATTTTCATTTTTGTGTATTTTGGCGTGCACATGAAATTTGTGGTTTTTACAGTTAGCCCGGGGAATTTATGGCTCGGGATGTAGTAGAACATGTTTGCATGTGCATGAAGGTGGTGGGTCTTTGGTATTAGACGGTCGTTCACACCGACGTCAATATGTTGACTCGGTAAGTGTGGAATTTGCACTTAGCCATGAAAGTTTGGTGGTCCAGCTAGTAAGAGTACGCAGATGCTCCGCAGTTTTGCGTTGAGGCGTACGATAGGTCTAGGTTGTCGGATCGGTAGGCGCCCTTAGAGGGGGGGGGGGGTGAATAAGGGTTTTAAAAACTTATATTATATTTTGAAATACATGCTTATTATAAGAGATCAAAATAGTGATTTTGAATAAAGATCTAAATTGTTTTATAATAAAGGAGAGGATAATAAACAATTTAGAGAAATGAATAACAAATCAATTTTATTACACAAAGAGAGACATGATTATTATTAATAAAATTGATTACAAAATTTTGATTTCAATGACGCTAGAAATCAAAGCGAAATATGAAAAAACTCTTTTTGTTTTCTATACCGACTCGTATCCCCACAAACCGGTTGGCTTTAGCCGATCCTTCCCCGGATACTGCCTCAAGCTACTCTAGCCAACCCTTCCCCGGATATGGCCTCGAGCACCCCTAGACCTACACTTGAGACCTAGTCGTCAACACGAGGCGAGTTTAATTAAACGATTACAAGAAAGGATGTGAAATGAAAAGACAATAATATAAAAACTCCCTCAATGTGGATCTCTTGGAGAAGTAGACGAAGACACATAGTATGATCGTAGTTGATGCGGTCTTTCATCACAATGATGATGCGTGTTGAAATCTTCTCCACGGATCTCCTTTAGCCTTTATGGATTTGTGGGAGTATCTCTCTGAACCTTCCTCTCTATGCTGTGGCACGAACCTCTGGAATTTCTGGATCTCAAGAGGATTAGGAAGACAGAGCCAAGGGGTCCTTTTTATAGACTTAGCGGTAGCGCCTGCGCTAGTGCTACCGTCGGCGCTATCCCATATTAGTACATATTCTGCGCGGCAGAATCTTCAATCGGAGGAAACATTTCTCTCTTGACTACTGTGCTCCTCGCTATCGCCTGCGCTATCGGATATCGCCTGGCGCTATCTCCTTCTATAAGTTCTCCCGGCATTTGCGCTTAAGCCAATATTTCGTCGAACGGGATTTCGTCGAACGCCGCTAAGAGTTTGTCGAACGAATTTTCATCGAACGCAGTTATGAGCATTTCGTCGAGCGCCGTTAACAGTTCGTCGAACGACAGCTAGCGCTAGTTCTACCGCTAACGCTAGTAGGAGATTTGGATTTGATGGCTCAACTTTGGGGGCAACCTTCTTATGTAATCCTTGAGTCATGTTGACTTTGTTATCCTGCATACTTAAACACACAAGATCAAATACATAGGATTTGTAATTCTCAAACCTAGGAGATGCGGAAGACCATGATCCAACAAACTCCCCCTTTTGATAATAACAAAACCATCAATGATAAATCAGAGCATTAATATATAAGCATGAAGAAACATACTTGTGTGTGTGTGTGAGAGTGATGACTTAGGATAATTAATGATTTTAGCATTTAGAATTGCTCACCCTAAATACATGCTCCCCCTAAATGAATGCTCACCTAATATGTAAGCTATCATCTTAATTATGCGTGTTAGTTTTATATTTTGATAGCAGATTATATTTATCATGTTAGTTCTCCCCCTTTTGTTATTAGCAAAAGCGCGTAAGGAGACACCACTTAAAAGTTGATAATAAGATAAAAGCATGATCGAGGTTGTAGAGAAGGAAGTGATAAGGAGTTTTAGAGTATTTTCATTGAAATAGATCAGAGTTTGAGTATTACAACATTTTCATAAATCAAAGTTTGTAGCATAAACAAATACAAGGTAAATGATTTCAGAGTAACTAAACTACCCAGACAATATGTCTACACCCTAGCCCCGTACTAAGTGACGGATGGGCATGAGGAGCTGCATACATGTCGTATGTTGGGGTGTTAGTCCCATATGCAAACACTAGACACAACTCAACCTAGCACTCTTTCCCCCCAGTGCCTCGCAAGGCCCCACTGGAACCCTCCCCGGTTAAGGACAAGACATGACTAGAGATAAGGTTATTTAATGTCTACAACCCTACGCCCCCGCTATGGTGAGAAATGAAGTCATGGGTAATAATTATTGGAAACATTTAAGCGTTTTAAATCTAATGACATAGCCTATGGATTTATATTTTTATTTGAATTTATGAAAACACTTATATAGCTATTTTGAAATCCATTAATAAATTAGGGTTTTTAATATAATAATATTTTTATAGAAATAAATCAGAGTTTTTTTTAGCATTACAATATTTAGAGTAACCAAGCAAGTCTACCATTTGTTGAAAAAGGAATTTTGGTATTTTAAGACTTTGATATAGGCATAAGAGCGCAAGGTAGAAATATATGGTGATGATGCGGAAGTCTTATAGAAATACAAGAAACATCTTATTGTAATCAATGATGATCCATAAAAAGATATGAGTTAAATTTCATAAAGAAGATGTTTTTGTAAATCATTGTTCAAGTAAAATCTTTTAAGTTTAACTATATAGTAACCAAGCATGAAATTATGTTATCAAAAAGAGATTACTACAATATTATTTTAATTCACAATTTCAAAACCATACCAAACATTGTAGAAAGCATGCTAGGTTATCTAGTGCATTTCATAAGTAATGAGTAGTATAGAATTTGCAATAGGATCCAATACTCATGAGAAGAAGTGTTATGGAAGATAATGATGTGCCCATAAGTGTATTTTTGAGTAGAGTAAATAAATGTTTTAACCAAAAAATACAAGAAATATGTAAAGTAAGAGCACAGTAAATTTTACTTCCATAAACTTCAATGCACAAAAATGTACAACTACCAAGGTGTTGTGCACACACAATGCTCATTAAGACTTATCAGGGTGCAAAGTAGTGCTTGGGGGATCACATATTTTATTTTATTTTAATATTGAAACTAGTGATCCGGTGTACTTAAGAGTAAGTGGTTTTTATTTTGAAAGAAAGATATGGTTTGCACAAGATACTTTACTATTCTTTCCAAGGTGCTCAACCTCACAACGCTTATTAAGACTTATCAGGAGGTTCAAGTAGTGCTTGGTGGGGTTATCTTTGTCACTTTATTTTATGATTTTTGTTTTGTACAAAGTTCTCTGAATACACTTGTTTTGCAAACCAATAGAATTTATGAAAAACATAACCACTTTTCTTAATTTTTTTTAAAAGTGCAAATAAAGGAGTGTAGGTAAGATACTTATGCAATTTTAATTCATTGTACTAATACACAACATACACAAGCATTCTTATATTAAACACATATGTAGACAATGCCAAAATAAGTGAGTGAATAAAGATCATTATCAAACATAAAACATTTACTCATACTTAGAGGCATGCAAAGCGTAGTTCTACACAACTTTTACAATATAATTGATGCGCATATTATTAGATATATCAAAGCATGAAGAAAACAATGTTCAAAGTAGTTTGAAGGAATGAATTGTAACATTGCAGAAGGTCTAAATAGTAGATTAAATCATGCTTGATTTTCACAATAAAGTCCATACAGTATTTTTGATATTTTTGAGAAATTATTTTAATTTAAAGTTTGAACTTATAAGATTGATCTTGGACTTCCCGAGGTCTACCCTGTGAGATGTTCAAAGTAATAATTTTTGATATATTTTTAGTTTTATATTTTTGTAATTGATTTTTGCTTTTAGAAATAGACTTTGAACAAATGACAAAAAAACCAAAAAAAAAAACATATTTTTTGTAATTTGGCTTTTTGTATTTTTGTATTTTTGTATTTGATTTTTCAAAAATGGAATAAAAGTAGAAGGGCAGACGTAAATAGTACACATAGATTAATATATTTTTAGGGATTTTTGAAAATTTTAAAAATACAGAAAAACACATAGGTACGCTAGCGACGGCGTTAGCGCAAGCGCGGGAAACAGTACACAATTTTTGATGATTTTGAAATTTTTGTTTGTTGATCTTTATTAAGTGTCCAAACAGTAGTTTCATGCAGAAATTTCAGAATTTTAGGAGATGTCTATATAGTGCAAATTGCATGAAACATTAGCGATTTTGTATATAACTTTACCAAATAAATTTTGCAAGTGATATATTTTATTATATCTCCATTTTAATATTTTTAAGGCTTATATTTACCAATGTAGTTTGAAAATGATAGGAAATGTAAGCATGAGAGGACATGAATGAACAAATCAAATATGCATGATTTTAGTGATTAACAATAATGTTCATGCACAATAATATCTTGGATAAGCCCTAGACGAGAATACCCAGCCTGTATATCTTGGTAAACACAAAAAGCCTAGCATAGACACAAATATTCTTTAGGTGGCAATGTTAGAATGATAAGTTTGAGATTAATGTTATACCACGGATTGATAGTGTTTCAACTTATAGACCTAGAATGAAGTGATGATTTATTTGATTTGATATCAAGATGATTCAAAGGTCTAAACTAAAAATAAATCACAATACACACATAATACACCATAACACCAACCATGGTAAACAATTATAATGCCAATTTTCATCAATTATTATATCAATTATAATTCACATAATTGTGATAGAAATAATTGTTTTTAGAAGACTTTTGATATGACTTATGATATATGATGTTAGAGAATTTTAGCAAAGGACATCAATAGATCATGGTGGTGCTTGTGAATTCAATATTCATTATGAAGGTAAATTCTTTCAATACATTTTAGTGATTTTCTTTTAATTATGAATTTTGAATATATATATATATATGTGATTTTTGATAGGTGAACAATGGTGATGGTTTACATCATGTTTGACATTAAGGAGTGAACACAATATAATTTTTATTGTGAACAAAGATAATCATATTGAAGGTTGAGCTTTCATTTAGATCTTGAACTTTCTTGTAGATTATGTTATTTCTCTAAACCACTTGTTGGTGAAGGCTAAAAAATCTTAATACCCTAATAACTTGATTTAATATTAAAAATATCTTATAACAAATTTAGAATTTGATTTATATGAAAGATATTTATAGATAATGAATATGAGAGAGATAGATAGGTCATCAAAATTGGATATTGCACAACCCCGATATTCGCCTAGTGGAGGATCAAATAAAAGTGATGCAAGTCAGGTTCTCGGGATATATACATGTTAATAGGCAGAAAATAAGCGAAAGAGCGAAATTGCCAGCGCTCGACGAAGTCCAAACATCGCTCGACGATCCTGTCTCAGCAGATCCGATGGGAGGAGCACTTAGCCAGCTGCTCGCAAGAAGGCGAGCGAGTCAAGAGTGCGAGTGGGGCAGGAGTACAAACGAGGTCTCCACAGGCCATTCGCCTAAAGGGGCGAACCGGATCTATCAAAGGTCACCCATGGGAGGAGGCGCGAGTCAAGTTCCCGCGAGCCAGAGACTCAAGGTCGACCCGCAAGAAGGCGAGCGAGCCAGGTACTCGCCGAACGCTTGCAAGGAGGCGAGCGAGCAGGAATCTCGCCGAAGGATCGCGAGAAGATAGGCGAGCTAGATTTCTTCCAGAGTCCCCGCATTCGACGAATCCGCTACTCATCCTATGATCGACGAAATCATCTCTCTATCTCGTTGGTCTGCCATTAGCCTATCCGAACAGCGGAGTTTAGCTGTTAGCAGACCCATTTGGGGTGCTGATAGCAAAATCAGAAGGCAAAATCCTGCTATATGCAAGCCAGACCAGGAAACCAATAAATAAGACCTCAAGGGCACCTTTGGAGAGGAGTTCACTTCAGCTTCCCTATCCTCAGGTTTTCTTTGGTTAGCATTTTCAGAGCTCTCCAAGGTGCCCGAGTCTCAGCTTTGGCTTGGGAGGGGAAGCGCTCAACGATCTTCCGGGTTAGTGGAGGGACCTCCTCGCTGTGACTAAGGACTTAGTCAACCTTCCTAGTTTCTGGTCTACCTTTTCTAAGGGATCAGTAAGGGCTAGCCACCTCTCATCTCGGTGAGGGCCCCGAACTCCACAGAGACCGAGAAATCGGTTTCAACAGATATGACTTTTGAATTTGATCAATTTGATTTTATAAACATATTACGCTTTTAAGAGATAGGATCATATTTTCAATACTATATAGGATGACTGTAACAACCCGGCCCAACCACCACACTGATGGGCTGGCAACCCGACTCACAGGCCGGTCCATCTCCACACCAATGGGATGGCTGCCGTGGTTGACGGGCCGACTGGTAACCCGGCTCACAGGCCGGTCCATCTCTGCCCGCTTTTTTACAAGGGCTGCAGCCCATACACCCCAACGCATCCGTCTGGCCCTGTTTCTCAGGCGCAGCACGTTGTTGAGGTCAGGTTTCGATCCCCTGACCCCCTAGATAAGAACTCCTTCAACCGAGTCTTATCACCAACTGAGCTGCAGCTCAGTTTGTGATAAGACTCGATTGAAGGAGTTCTTATCTAGGGGGTCAGGGGATCGAAACCTGACCTCAACAACGCGCTGTGCCTGAGAAATAGGGCCAGACGGATGCGTTGGGGGTGTATGGGCTGCAGCCCTTATAAAAAAGCTGGTGGAGATGGACCGGCCTGTGAGCCGGGTTGCCAGCCGGCCCGTCAACCGCGATAGCCAGCCCACTGGTGTGGAGATGGACCGGCCTGTGAGACGGGTTGCCAGCCCATCAGTGTGGTGGTTGGGCCGGGTTGTTACAAAAAAGTGCACTTTTTTATAACAACCCGGCCCAACCGCCCCTGATGGGCTGGCAACCCGGCTCACAGGCCAGTCCATCTCCACACCAGCGGGATGGCTGCCGCGGTTGACGGGCCAGCGCCATCTCCGACACCTCGCTTGATGTGGGCAGCACTTCCATTCCGCTTTTTTACAAGGGCTGCAGCCCATACACCCAAATGCATCCCTGACCTGTTTCTCAGCACAGTGCATTGTTGATGGCGGGTCTCGATCCCCCGCCACACTTGATGAGAAACCTTCAACAGTTCTCATCACCAACTGAGCTGCACTTTTTTGTAACAACCCGGCCCAACCACCACACTGATGGGCTGGCAACCCGGCTCACAGGCCGGTCCATCTCCATACCAGTGGGCTGGCTGCCACGGTTGACGGTCTGGCTGGCAACCCGGCTCACAGGCCGGTCCATCTCCGCCCGTTTTTTTACAAGGGTTGTATCCCATACACCCCAACACATCCGTCTGGCCCTGTTTCTCAGGCGCAACGCGATGTTGAGGTCAGGTTTCGATCCCATGACCCCCTAGATAAGAACTCCTTCAACCGAGTCTTATCACCAACTGAGCTGCAACTCAGTTGGTGATAAGACTCGGTTGAAGGAGTTCTTATCTAGGGGGTCAGGGGATCGAAACCTGACCTCAACAACACGTTGCGCCTGAGAAACAGGGCCAGACGGATGCATTGGGGTGTATGGGCTGCAGCCCTTGTAAAAAAGCAGGCGGAAATGGACCGGCCTGTGATCCGGGTTGCCAGCCGACCCGTCAACTGAGGCAGCCAGCCCACTGGTGTGGAGATGGACCAGCCTGTAAGCCGGGTTGCCAGCCCATCAGTGTGGTGGTTGGGCCGGGTTGTTACAATGACCATGACATGATAGTTCAAAAAGGAAAACAACAAGAAAAATAAAAAGGACATTAAAGCACATCATGAAGTAGAACTTTGTATATTTTAATTTTGAAAAGTTTCTACTTCATGCATTTGATGATACCTAATGAATAAATGTTTTAGGTATCCAAAGGGGACCATATGGGATGGTTCCTTTGGGTACCCAAATATAGTGAAATTGTTTTTAGGGAGGGAAGTACGAATGGACCCTTTCAAGTGGAGTTAATGTTTCATCTTTAATTTTGGGTCTCCACTCATACTTAGGTTTAATATTATAATTTTGCATTAAATTTCAATATTCATTAAATTTAGGCTTAAAATAATGATGACATTTGAAATCATTTTTCATAGGAATTGTTTGCATATTTGAATTTCCTTTAGGAGATACATAATTTTGTAAAAAATGGTCATTTTGATTTTGATTAACAAATCATTTATGTTCTTTACTCCCATTATTAAACTTAGTTGAGATGTTCATATTCATATTCAACTTATTTTTAGATATAGTTTGATATTGTGAATTTGAATTTACAATTTTCATAAGCAAGTTGATTTTTGATTTTAATTCATCATTCTTGATCTTTAAATTATGTCTAGCTTTATTATAAGCGATTGTGCTATTTTTAAGAGGGGAAACAATTGAATCAATATGATCTTGATAGTTGTTTCTATATTCATCAAATGTTTCATCCATCTCTTTAATTTCAATTTTATATTCTTTACACTTAACACAATCATTTTCCAAAGATGAATTTTCTAAACATAATTTTTTATTTTGTTCTTTTATAAAAAGAAGTTCCTTTTCAAGTTCCTTGCATTTTTCTTTCAAATCATTAAATTCTATACAAGGTGTAATGTTTTCAACTAAGGAGCCTTGGGTAGAACTAGATAAATTAGAATTTGATTCTACATTAATTTTTGCCTTTAAATTTTTATTTTCTAGGCGCAATTGTTTATTAGCACTCTTTAATTTCTTAATTTTACGCTTTGTAGTTTGAAGCAATTGTAATGTAGAAATAGAAGTACAAAAGATGGGATTTGATTTCCTTACATTGCTTTTGGGAGAGGCATGATTTGAACATATAGTTTCTTTTACATCTTTTTGGCACTCCTCTTCCGAAGACATTACTTCTTCTTCTTTTCCATTAGATGTGTGCTACATTGATCCGTCATGAGAGGAGCATTCTTGAAGACTTGTGCAAGCTTGCATATTCTCCGGTTCTTGTGATTGTTCCATACCTGTAGATGGAGAATCATACATTTCTTCAAGAAATTTCCATACTTTGTATGCGCTAGAAAAACAATATATTAGTTTGAAAATATCTTGGGATAAAGCACAGAAAATACTATTTAAAGCTTTTGCATTTAGATGACGTTCCTGTTTATTTGATTCATTCGCTGGTCTAACTATTGCTATATCCCATGCATTGATATCTAAGTTTTTAATAAATTTTTCCATTAAGAATTTCCACCCTTTATAATTCCTTCCTTCAAATAAAGGTGGTTTAAGAGATTTTTCTTTTTCATAGAAACTTACCCCACTAATAGAAGCGAGATCATGAAATGCCATTATTCCCAGTTGTTAAGCCGATTGGAGTAAAACCTACCTCTGATACCACTTGTTGGATCGGTAGGCGCCCTTAGAGGGGGGGGGGGGGGTGAATAAGGGTTTTAAAAACTTATATTATATTTTGAAATACTTGCTTATTATAAGAGATCAAAATAGTGATTTTGAATAAAGATCTAAATTGTTTTATAATAAAGGAGAGGATAATAAACAATTTAGAGAAATGAAGAACAAATCAATTTTATTACACAAAGAGAGACATGATTATTATTAATAAAATTGATTACAAAATTTTGATTTCAATGACGCTAGAAATCAAAGCGAAATATGAAAAAACTCTTTTTGTTTTCTATACCGACTCGTATCCCCACGAACCGGTTGGCTTTAGCCGATCCTTCCCCGGATATGGCCTCAAGCTGCTCTGGCCAACCCTTCCCCAGATATGGCCTCGAGCACCCCCTAAACCTATACTCGAGACCTAGTCGCCAACACGAGGCGAATTTCTGCCCTAAGTCCTACCCAGACCTAGTCGCCAACACGAGGCGAGTTTACTTAAACGATTACAAGAAAGGATGTGAAATGAAAAGACAATAATATAAAAACTCCCTCAATGTGGACCTCTTGGAGAAGTAGACGAAGACGCAGAGTATGATCGTAGTTGATGCGGTCTTTCGTCACGATGATGATGCGTGTTGAAATCTTCTCCACGGATCTCCTTTAGCCTTTATGGATTTGTGGGATTATCTCTCTGAACCTTCCTCTCTATGCTGTGGCACGAAGCTCTGGAATTTCTGGATCTCAAGAGGATTAGGAAGACGGAGCCAAGGGGTCCTTTTTATAGACTTAGCGCTATCGCCTGCGCTAGTGCTACCGCCGGCGCTATCCCATATTAGGACATATTCTACGCGGCAGAATCTTCAATCAGAGGAAACATTTCTCTCTTGCCAACTGTGCTCCTCACTATCGCCTGCTCTATCGGATATTGCCTGGCGCTATCTCCTTCTATAAGTTCTCCCAGCATTTGCGCTTAAGCCAATATTTCGTCGAACGAGATTTTGTCGAACGCCGCTAAGAGTTTGTCGAACGAATTTTCGTCGAACGCAGTTTTGAGCATTTCGTCGAGTGCCACTAACAGTTCATCGAACGACAGCTAGCGCCTACGCTAGTACTACCGCCAGCGCTAATAGGAGATTTGGATTTGATGGCTCAACTTTGGGGGCAACCTTCTTATGTAATCTTTGAGTCATGTGGACTTTGTTATCCTGCAAACTTAAACACACAAGATCAAATACATAGTATTTGTTATTCTCAAACCTAGGAGATGCGGAAGACCATGTTCCAACATAGGTTAGGTAGTGTGAATACCAACCTAGAGGTGGGCGAGGCCCAACCCACCGCTTCAGTTTGCCACTACGGGAGTATCCTGGGAGTCTTGCTAGATCCAAAAAGGGGGAACTAAAGGTCTGTGCGCATAGAGTCAAAGTGTCTGAGTTGCACTTGTGTGAACATAGCATAAACTGCATAACTCTGCATGTCATGGCATAAACATTACATTTTAACCCCTACCCCTATCGTATAAGTTGGTTATGGGACTTCTTATAAGATAGGCCCTGCTAAACGACCCCTTGGTCTATAGGTTTGTATGGGCATTCCTATAAATCAATGGTTACTTTTCTATTATGTACCTGCTTTACTTACTGTTCTTTACTTGCTCTTTACCATGCTTTATATTACTGCTTCAATTGTCTATATACACATGTGTAGTTGTAGCCATTTCCTGTAGACAGGATTCACCGTCATCTGCTCTTTGTTATACCTCTTGCTGTCCTTCGCTTCATCCTCCCACACGGTGCCTAGGAGCCATTGGGGGTGGGGTGGGGAACATAAGGCTTAGTCTTTTTGACTAACGGTCGGTGTACCATATCATTTTAGGGGACCGAGGAGATGCAACAGCACCAGAGGCCGGTGTAGACGGAGGCGGGCCAGTCTAGTACAGGAGCACAAGTTTCAGGGTCAGTGAGTGATTAGTACTTAGCTTCCGCGAGTGATCTTGTAGTGAGGACATGATGTACAGGGCATGTACCCTTTATTATTATAACCTTTGTTATTTCAGTTATGTTATGTGGACATTTATTATATATAGCATGTGATTTGTGGACTTGAACTTCTATTGTTCGTTTATACTTTTATTCTTCTGTGATCGATATGGCCAGCAGGATCGGCGCTTTGTAGTGGCGACCCGGGTTTTTGAAAAAAAATGGGGTCTTACACTATAAATCCTTGTGTCTTTGATGTGCTTGTGTTATTTTCTGTACTGTGGTGTGTTGTTTTGTTTTGTTTTTCTCTTACTCAACTACACATACATATATCATTATTTTAATTCCGCTATAAAATAAGTTAAAACTTTTAATACTATATTCACCCCCCACTCTAGAGTAAATCTAAGATTTAATACCTCACTTTCAGATTCAAGAATCTGTTCTTCATACAGTCTTCATAAGAATTCAAAAAATAGGATTCTTCCTCTCCTCTCTCTTTCTCCTTCTCATTCCCAATTGTACAGAGTTTTAAGAATCCCTCTTCCAAAGGATTCAGTGGTTCAAGATCTCCTTATCAAAAGTTCTGGTGGTTCAAGATCTTCTTTATCAAAAGATCTGGTGGTTCATGATCTCCTTATCAAAAGATCAGTGGTTCTGAGAGTGTCCTTGTAAAAATACTTAGACACAGTTGGTGCAATCCTACCAGGTGGTAGAAGAGAGGACTACCCACATTTTGGGGAACCTTTATAAAATCTATGTGTCTTCTGGTTGATAATTTTATGTGCTGTCCACATTTAATTAAGTATTTTCTAGCTTTCATTTTATACAGCTTGGTTTTATTTTGTGTTAGGATTTTGTTGAAGCATAAACACTTAGTGTTTTATTGTATCTGCACAAATAGAATAGTAATAATTTTAAATCTCTATTCACCCCCCTCTAGAGTATATCTCAGGGGTACACTATGCACTTTCAAGCGCAGGCGATAGCTCCAACTCTATAAATAGGACTCATTTGCTCCATCTTCCTAATCCTCTAATAACCCTAGATTCCAGAGCTTCGTGCCACAACATATAGAGGAAGTTTCAGAGGGATACTCCCACAAATCCATGAAGGATTAAGGAGATCATTGGAGAAGATTTCAACATGCTTCATCATCGTGATGAAAGACCGTATCGACTATGATCATACTCTACGGGTCTTCGTCTACTTCTTCAAGAGATCCACATAGAGAGTTTTTACATTATTGTTGTTTCATCTATTTACTCTTTTTACTCATGTAGTGAATTCGCCTTGTGTTGGTGACTAGGTCTGGGTAGGACTTAGGACAAAAATTTGTCTCGTGTTGGCGATTAGGTCTAGGGTGCAGATCTAGGGGGTGCTCAAAACCATATCCGGGGAAGGATTAGCTAGAGCGACTTGAGGCCAAAATGGGGAAGGATAGGCTAAAGCCACCGATTAATGGGGATATTGATAGTTTAAAGGTATGTAGACTAATTCACCAAGAGGGGGGAGGTGGGGGGTGAATATGTGTCTTTGATTTTTACTTAATTACTTTTGCTTGTACACAAAATAACAAGCACACATAGAAAACACACAAGTGTTTATAGTGGTTCCCCAAGACAGTGTGTCTATGGATAGTCCACTTTCCCTCTACACCTTTCTAACAGTGTATTAGACAAGGCCAACTCCTCCAATCTCAGCTCCTAGAGCTTACAACTTAGATCCCTAAGGATCTATTAAGCTTGCTCCAAGCCCTACCTCAAGCTAACCAGCTCTACCTCTCAGAGTGCTCCCACTCCTACAACTCAGAGATCCCCTTGAACTCCTACCTAAGGACTATCAGGAAGCCCTATTTCTCAGGCAAATTGCCCTACAACTCAGGCTAAACAACCCTACAACCTGAGGCCTAACAACCCTACAGCTCAGGTTCAGCATCCTTACACACGCAGGCATTGTGCCTTACAAGCTCAGACCAATACAGTTCCTACAGAGAATAAATGTTAAGCTTATGACATTAGACAACACTGGAATGATGTCTTCTATTGTTTCTGCACAGCTGATGCTTCCTTGAAACTTGGCTGAATGTAAACTTCAGTCCTTGCTTCTAACTGATCCTTCACTTCAGTTGAGAAGAAAGGATCACCTTGCTCTTCTGGGTAGAAGAGCTATATTCTCTCCTAATGTCTTCTTGCTTATTCAGTAAGCAAGAGAAGGAGAGAGCTTGAAAGTCGTCAATGGAACAATGATTAGAGCTTTTTTCTTTTCAGCACACCAACGGGTTCATCTTGAAAGTGCCCTAACATGTTCTTTTATACTCCATGTGTCTTCAACGGCTCTTAGAGGGGTCCCTGACACATTTGAAGAGGATATAATGCTTTATCTCTCCTTTACAGCTGTTTGCGCCAAAAGCCAGTCGCGCCACCGTCTTCTTCCAGATTTTAATATGTCTCAGCTATTGAACTGCTATCGTCTCAGCAGTTCCGCTGAGACAGTTTCTCTTCTCAGTGGATTTTGTCTATCTCCAGCTCTGTAGGGGCATATCACTTCTCAGCGGCTCCTGGTCCCGTCTCAATAGTTCCGCTGAGACAATGACTCCTTCTCAGCGGTTTTGACAGCCAACCTCTGAACTTATTCCAATGTTTGGAATATCTTAACCCTACACATTCCTGATGCAAAGTAGGGTTTATCAAATATAATATGTACTTAGCATTGTGAGTGATGCCTCTTCAAATCAAGGGAACATTGATGGTAATATTCCCAACAATCTCTCCCTATCTGAAGAAGGCAGAACATCCCCAATGCTAAGATACATAACAAATAATGACTTATCATGAGAATGTATTACATACCATTCATGATATCATAACAATTAAATGTTAACAGTAGTTTGGTATCACAAAAAATGTCATGATATATTGTTTTCATGACAACATAACACCATTGTTTGATTAAAAACAATAAAATTGTTACCTAATTGTGTCTAGGCATCACAGACTGTATAAAGCACTAATATTGAAACATATTAAGCTTTGATTAAGATTAGCCTATAAGACACACCAATTGATTCAACAGAATTTTCAATTTCATTGTTGTCATAAGTTTCTACATTGTTCAAATTACAAGTTGATTTAATGAAAAACTAAATACATTCATCTAAGTTCTTCTTTTCTTGGAGCTTTCAGCTTTTTCAACAGCAACCTCCTTCCCTTTAGCAGCATCAACAATCTCAGCTAGCTTCTTCTAGTTTTCTTTCCTCTTGAAATAAAGATATGGCTTTGGAATGTACTTAGAAGGCATTCTGCTTAGGTTGTTCTTTCTTACTAGATTCTCCTTGAAGATTTTGTCTCCTTGTGTGTTTCTCTCCAGATACTTGATCCATTCTTCAGCTGGATATATCCTGTCAATGTCTTTGCATACTTGACCATGACTCACCCAGGAATTAAGGATAATGATCTTGGAATCCTCACTCCAATGCTCATAGTCAGGGTCATTGCCCTACTCTTCCCTTTGCTTAGCCATGAATTCTTCAGTTAGCAATACTCCTTCTCTCTTTCTCCTTTTAGCCAGCTGAGCATAGATCTTGAGCTGTCTTAGCTTGCCCTTCAAAATCAAAGTCTTCCTTCCTGAAGTTATCCAGCAAGGGAAGATTTAGGGCAACTCTGGTTCCTTGCAGCACTAGGAGAGCCAATTCAGAATTGGTCTCAGCATTGGACACCTCCCTCTTTTTGGCTTCTTCAATTATTTTAGTTTCTATGGACTGGGAGGCAGCTGCTACAGAGCCTGAGATGGTCTGGAAGGCATTTTCCAAGTCAGACTTCATCTCACCTTTCATCCTTTCTGTTTCACTGTGGTGGCAGTTTTCCAGACAAAGTCTTTTATATTGTTTGAGGCTTTTTCTATTACCTCATCTATCTTGCTGACATAGTTCTTGACATATGAAATCTTTCTCAGACAATTGAAGGTGGTTGTCCATTGATCTGAGGATTGTGCACTGAGAGACCACAGATTTTTCTGCTAGATCAAACCACTTTGTCATCTGTTTATTATTGATTGCAGTGTCTTCCTTAATCTCTTTGACCTCAGCCATGACTTGTTCCTTTAGGGACAAAATTTAATTGTCAATCTAGTTCTTCATTGAAAGCATGTGGCCTTCAATTAATGTGCTGATGGAGCTGAGCAGCTTTTCATGTGATATTGCTGATGTGGATAGGACATCAGATATAATATTCAGCTCCCCCACAGCTTGAGCAGGGATTGGCACCACCTCACTTGGGGCATTATCATCTTTATTATCTATTGGGAACAGTGCCCAGCAATGTTCCTGATTTGAAGAAGTGCTCAGCTCAATGATAAGTGCAAGTTGTATTTAATGTTCCATCTAGTTCATGATTGCAGAGATCGACAATATGTCAAGTACTTTAGTTATTTCAGTAAGTACTATATCGTCGAGAAGAAGGAGATGTCATCGACAAAGTATGTGTGTCGTCATAATGATAGGCAAAGCAAAAGCTGAGACGTGGTGAGTTCGTTGAACGTAGAATGTTGTTCGTCGAACGAAGAAGGAAGATCATCGAACGCAGAATGCTGTTCGTCGAACGCAGAATGCTGTTGTCGAACGCAGAAGGAAGATCGTCGAATGCTGAGACTTGGCATGTTAGTCGAACGCTGAGACTCAGAAAGATCGTCGAACGTAGAAGCAAGATCGTCGAACACGGAAGAATGATCGTTGAACGCAAAATGGAGATTGTCGAATGCAGATAAGACATAAAGATATCAAAGGAAGGAATGTCGCCGAGACGATGCAGCATCGTCGACATCAACAAGGTAGCCTTGTCGTCGAGAAGAACAGGCATCGTCATGAAGAAGCCTTGTCGCTATAAAGGCTAAGTATGACTGATGGCATAGGACATCGTCGTAAAGAAGGCATGTCGTCAATAAGACTGAAGAAGGACAGCTGAAGACAAGTAGTTTGTTGGAACAACCCTTTTACTGTTTTGGGCTAGGATCACTATGTACTGATTAGGATCAGTTGACCCCATTGTATAGTTTAAGGGTCAAGTCTTTAGGCTGATAAATTAGCTAGAACTTAAGATAAAATCTAAAGTTCCCAGCGGTCAACAAATGGCTAGCAGTGCTCGACAGATGACTCCCAGCGTTTGACAGTTTTTGTTTCCAGCGCTCGACAGTTTCCAGCCAGCGTTCAACATCTTCTGGACGACGCTCGACAGATTATAGCCAGCGTTCGATAGATCATTTATTGAAGCCCAGATTTGTTATCAGCAACATTCTATTTATTCTAAGAGCAAAACGACGACTATAACGGATCTATTTAATATCTTTGGACGTATTCTGACAGATAAGGAAGGATATTAAACTCAGTTAATATATTCCCTTCTTTCCTTTTTCCAAGACAGCAATAGTCGTTGACATTTAATGAAAAGGAATCTTTTCACGGCCAAGGAATTAAAGGACCTGCCAGAGTCGTTTGAGTTTTGTTGTTATTCCAAGAATATCTTAAAGACTGATTATTCTATTCACAAATATAGAATACATTAAAGACAGTTTTTATTTTTGGACATATATGAATCAGTCGACAAAATTCAAACATTATTCTATTACAGAATACAAAGAATATATACAGCAGAAAAAGAAGAAAGAGATACAACAAATCTCTCAGCAAGTATTTTTTCCTCTTCTTCTTCTTCTACAAGCAGCACAAAATTTCTTCTGAGAACATCATCCTCAAGAGGATTCTCTCAGAATCTGCTGCATATTCAGATCTTCTAAAAGAGCAACAAGCAATCTGAAGAACCTGTTCTTCCAGATCAATCTGCTACAAGAGATCTTAGTTTTCAAGAGAAAGCTTCTCCATCTTCTGTCAAATACTTCAATCAGGCAAGGGGAGCTTTACAACAACATCCACTAGAGTCTTCTCTCAGCATCTTGACAGAGAAGAACACTATAAACTCTTTCTTACCTCTCTTGTACAGGGTTAATACTCCCTTCAAAAGTGTACCTCCTTGGTGGCAAGACACCTGATCAAAAAATCTAGTTGGTTTTGAGCACCTGAACAAAAGCTCTGTGGTGTGTGGACACCTGAACAAAAATCCCTTGGTGTGAGGGCACCTGATCAAAAATCCTAGTGGATTCCTACCAAGGGTGGTAGAAGAGTAGACGTACCCAAATTTTTTGGGGAACTACTATAGCTCCTTGTGTCTTCTGTGTTTGGTTATTTTCTGTGCTTGTGCTGTTTGTTGTGTGATTTCATTTACTTAATTTTTCTGTTTATATAATTCTCACACTGCTTACACTTATATATAATACTATTTTAATTCCGCTATAAAAACTAAGGAAAAGTTTTAATACTCTATTCACCCCCCCTCTAGAGTAACTTATGATCTAACCTCCACTTTCAATTGGTATCAGAGAAGTTGATCTCACTTACAGACTAACATCTGGATCACAAAGATCAATTAGATCTTAATTTAATTTAGAGTTTCTCTTTATCTATTTTCTGTTTAAAACTCATGGCACAAAACAAGGAATACTCAAGCACAAGACCTCCTATGTGCAATCTTAGTAAGTTTGCACTATGGAAAGCAAGGATTAGGCTTTACATGAATTCTATTGATGAGGATATATATAATTCTATTTTGACAGGACCTCCACTAGCACAAGAACAATCATCAACCAATGCTGTACCTCCTCCAGGACACATAGATCCATTGAGGAAATACAAGAATGCAGATGCCAAAGCAATGAATATATTGGCACAAACCATGTCAGATGATATATTCCAAAAAGTTGCTAAGTGCACTTCAGCAAGAGATATATGGAATACCCTAACTGCAATTGTTGCAGGTTCTGCTGATGAAAGGAAAGACAGAAGATCACACCTAATCTCTCTGTGTGAGAACTTCAAGAAAAGTGATGAAGAATCAGTTGCAGACATGTACACTAGGTTAAGTGTAATTATAAGTGAACTCAGGACTCTGGACAAGGAAATCTCATTAACAGAGATTAATGACAAGATCCTAATGTGCTTCCCTAGCACTTGGGATTCAAGGATCTGGCCAATCAAGGAAGCCAGAAGTCTCAATGAGATCACCACTGAAACTTTGTTGGGCAAGCTCAAATCTTATGAGCAGCTCATCAAGTCCAGGGAAGCTGAAGCATCCACTTCATCTCCAGCACCAAAGAAAGAGAAGAGCATAGCTTTCAAGGCAGCTGATGCAGAACAAGAAAAGGCTCCAAAAGATGATGAACTCATGAGCCTCATAGCCAGAAGATTCTACAAAATGGCTAAGAATGATTTCAGAAGGAAAGAATCCAGATCAAGAGATAAGCAAAGGTATGACAAATCAACTCCTAATGAAGTTATTTGTTTTGGTTGCAGGAAATCTGGACACTACTTGACAGAATGTCCAGAGAAGCAAAAGAAAGATAAGAAAAAGGATAAAGAAGAAAAGAGAATCTCCAGCATGTCTTCCTCCCACAAGCACAAAAAGAAGGGAAGAGGATTTATAGCAGAATCCTGGAGTGACACTGAATCTGAATCATCATCCAGCTCATCTGATGATGATGAAGAAAAATCAAAGGAAAATGACCAATGTCTAATGGCCATTTATGACTCAGACAGTGAGTCAGGAAATGCTTCTTCATCCAGTGATGATGAATGCTATGAAGAAGATAAGAACTTCTGCATGATGGCAATCAATGCCTTAGCAAACAATTCTGATGAAGAAGAATCAGAATCAGAAGCAGAAGATAATGCAGACCAGGTAATATATAGTTTTGATTTCAATTCTAGTGAATTCAAAGATGAATTCAAAGGTCTTTGCTTAGATTTAATCAAATCTGAGAAAGAGACAATCTCTCTCAGAAATCAGTTGGCTGAAATGAATCAACTGGTTGCAGAAAATGTTAATCTTAAGAAAGATTTAACTGCCTCTAGAGAACACATTATTCTCATTGAGAACAAGTTGTCTAAAGCTAAGGAATATGAAGAATTCCTCAATGGCAGTAGTGTTAAGCTGATGGACATCACAAAAATAGTGAATGCTAGATTTAATAGCAAGCTGGGTTTGGGTGCATCATCAAGTGATCCATACCTTCTTAAGAAAAACATCCTCTCTACTCCAGTGATATTCAATTCTACTAAGAGCAAAGAGGCTGTAGAAGTGAATAAAGATGTTTCAAGCAAGTTTGTAGAGAATAAAAGAATTCAGAAGAATTCGTCGAACGAAGCTCGACAAAAAGATTTCAATCTGTCGAACGGCGATCGACGAAAACTGAAAACAGATGTTCAGTATAGTAATTACATAGACACTGTTCGACGAAATCAAGCACATTCGTCGAACGGCAATCGACAAATTTACTCAAATCAGTCGAACAAACACTATACACAGAATTTCAGGAATTCTAATTCTGAACACACTAAAAATCCTTTTACTGAGTGGACAATACCTCCAAGGAGATATCATCCCAAAGGCTATAAGGATCAGCCTGAAATGTCGATTATTTCAGATTTCTGTGGAGATACAAAAAGACCCAAGGTATTCTGGGTCAGGAACAAATAGATTTGTTTTGTCTTTGTTTTTGCAGGTACACAGCTGTCCAAGAACAAGTGAAAAATGGTATTTGGACAGTGGCTGTTCAAAACATATGACAGGGAACAAGTCAAACCTGAACAGCTTCAAGGCAAAGCTTGGACCAAAAGTTATATTTGGAGACTCCAACTGTGGACAGACCAAAGGCTATGGAAAAGTCAAAGTTGGAGAAGTCACCTTCAAAGAGGTAGCCGATGTAAAGGGACTGAAGCATAACCTTATCAGCATAAGTCAATTATGTGATGAAGGGTATCAGGTAACCTTTAATAAATTGAAATGCCTTATTAAATCTACTGATGGTATTACTATTTTATCAGGCAATAGACAAGGTAATATATAAGTAGTAAATTTCAATTCACCTACTACAGAAGTCTGTTTATTTAGTGATACAAGTAAATCTAGTGATCTTTGGCCTAAGAGACTAGGACATGTAAACCTTAGGACCATTGCTAAACTATCTAAGGACAAACTTGTTAGAGGTTTACCCTTGGGATCATATAAGAAAGAAGGTTTATGTAGGGCAAGTCAACTAGGCAAGCAAACTAAAAACAACTTTAAATCATTATCTAAAAGTGATTCACCTAGAATCTTATATTTGCTACATATGGACCTTTTTGGACCTATAGCAACAAAGAGTTTAGGGGGGAAGTCTTACTCTCTAGTTATTGTGGATGACTTCTCTAGATTCACTTGGGTGTTCTTTTTGAGAGAAAAGTCAGATAACTTTAAAGTTCTTACAGACTTTCTTAAGAGCATAAAGATTGAGTACTCTACTGAAGTTGCATTGATCAGAAGTGATCATTGCAGTGAGTTTGAGTCTCTTCTTATGCAAGAATTCTTTGAGATGGAAGGTATCAGGCATTGTTTCTCAGCTCCTAGAACTCCTCAACAAAATGGGGTAGTTGAAAGGGAAAATAGAACTCTAATTGAATCAGCAAGAACATTGCTTGCAGATGCTAATTTGCCCCTATCCTTTTGGGCAGAGGCTGTCAGCACAGCAAATTATGTTCTGAATAGAAGTTTGATACACAAGCTTAAGGGAAAGACTCCTTATGAATTACTTAAAGGGAAGAAACCTAAAGTTAGCTATTTTAGATCATTTGAGTGTAGATGTTTCATTCACAATAATGATAAGAAATACCTTAGAAAATTTGACCCAAAATCGGATGAAGGAATTTTCTTAGGATATTCAATAACCAGCAAAGCATATAGGATTTATAATAAATCTACCCTCAAGATAGAAGAATCTATGCATGTTACTTTTGATGAGACTAACATGTTTTACAAGGAGAAGATTTCTTCTACCATAGAAAATCTGCAGGTACCTATATTATGTGAGCAGCTAGATCAATTAGCTCTACATAAAGAAGGAATTCTGAATCCTGAACAGCAGAATGCTGAGGAGAGTGAAGAAGAAAATCTCCCAGATTTTGCTGAAAGTTCAGAACAGATAACAACAGATAATCCTCCATAGAATATAGCAGCTGAACAAATTCCCCAAATGGAAATTATTGCTGAACCAACTCCAACTCTTGACCACATCACAGTTAGAGATCATCCAATATCACAAGTAATTGGTGATATTTCAGCAGGTGTGCAAACAAGGAATCAAGTACATCAGAACTTGATGCACACATGCTTTCTCTCCCAGATTGAACCTCAAACTATAAAAGATGCAGAACAAGATCCCAACTGGATCATTGCTATGCAAGAGGAACTCAATCAGTTTGAGACAAACAAAGTATGGGATTTGGTTCCTAGACCAAAAGAACATCCAGTGATTGGCACCAAATGGGTCTTCAGGAACAAACTAGATGAACAAGGCAACATTGTAAGAAATAAAGCAAGACTGGTAGCCCAAGGATATTCACAGGAAGAAGGGATTGATTATGATCAAACCTTTGCTCCTGTTGCAAGACTTGAAGCAATCAGAATATTTCTTGCATTTGCTGCATACAAAAAGTTCAAGGTATATCAATTGGATGTAAAGAGTGCTTTCTTGAATGGAGAAATCAAAGAAGAAGTATATGTGGAACAACCCCCAGGTTTCCTCTCTCCAACTCAACCCTCTTTTGTATTTAAGCTTAAGAAATCTCTCTATGGTCTCAAACAAGCTCCCAGAGCATGGTATGAAATTAGCTAGTTTTCTTTTGGAAAACAATTTCTGTAGGGGTTTAATAGATAAAACCTTATTTTTCAGGATACATAAAAATAAAACTCTGCTAGTTCAAATATATGTAGATGATATTATTTTTGGATCTACTGATTCAAATTTGTGCAAAAGATTTTCAAATCTAATGCAATATAAATTTGAAATGAGTAGTATGGGTGAGTTATCATACTTCCTTGGTCTCCAAGTGAAGCAAACTTCAAATGAAATCTTCATATCCCAATCTGAGTATGCTAAGGAATTAGTGAAAAGATTTGGTATGTCAGATTCTTCCACCATGAAAACACCCATGTCCTCAAATGTTGTTGTTGATAATGATGAATCAGGGAAACCTGTTGATTCAAAAGTATATAGAGCAATTGTTGGCTCATTACTCTATTTAACAGCAAGTAGGCCTGACATAATGTTTGCTACTTGTATTTGTGCTAGGTTTTAAGTTAACCCCAAGGAATCTCACTTATTTTTGCTAAAAAGGATTTTGAGATATATAAAGGGTTGCCCCAATCTAGGTCTTTGGTATCCAACAGCATCTGAATTTGAATTAACTGGATTCTCAGATTCAGATTATGCTGGATGCAGAGTAGACAGGAAAAGCACATCAGGGACTTGCCAGTTCCTTGGTGATAGGCTTGTGTCTTGGTTTTGTAAGAAACAAACATCTTTGTCAACATCAACAGCTGAAGTTGAATATATAGCTGCTGGCAGTTGCTGCTCACAGATATTGTGGATACATAATCAACTTCTAGACTATGGAGTCAACTTAAATAATTCAACTATATTTTGTGACAATACTAGTGCAATATCTATAGCACAAAATCCAGTTCTCCATAGTAGTACTAAACACATAGAAATTAGGCACCACTTCCTTAGGGATAATGTGGATAAAAATAAAATTTGCCTACAATTTATTCCTACTGATTTACAAAGAGCTGACATTTTCACAAAGCCATTGGATGAAAAGAAGCATATCTTCTTTATAAATCAACTTGGAATGATAGATGGAGACTCAATCTGCTAGTAAAATAAGTTCTCTATTTACCTCAAAAATTTGTCGAACGGAGAACGACAAATTTATATCATTTGTCGAACGGTGGTCGACAAAACCTTATATTTTCAGAATCGATAAAGAAATGTTACCTGTCGAACAGCGGTCGACGAAAAGGATATTTTTTGTCGAACGCTGTCTGACAAAAACTTAAAGTCCTTTCGACTTCTATCTTTATCAGGGTTAGTTGCTGAACGCCGCTCCACAAATGCGCCTCTTTCTCTCATATATATATTTACTACTTGTATTTCTTAAGAGCGCGCCTACAGAAATCGTTTCCCTCTAGTTCCCCTTTTGCACTTGATCTTTCTCTTCTCTTGCAGGACTCAATGGCGATTTCTCAAGCCTCGCTCTATTCCATGAAGTTTGATGCTGGGTTCGACATAGATATGGAATCCTTCACAACATCTGATCAAATCTTCAAGGACATCCTTCAACTCTTTGAAGAGCAACAGTTGAGGAAGTTAATGAGCTTGAGGATAAAGCTTCACACAGCTGAAATCAAAGAATGGTGTTTCACAGTTAAGAAGGAAGATGAATGTCTGACGGGCACAATCTCAGGACACCAGGTTTCTCTTACCCCTACCATTCTAACTGAAGTTTTTGGGCTTGTGAATGGTGATGAAGATATAGAAATTAGTTCTGATGAATTTGAAGCAGCTTTAGTCAAAATGGGTCACTCCTCTGGAAACCCTAATCATCTGCTTAAGAAAAATCTGTCTTTGGAATACAAATTCTTATCAAATATAGTTGGCAAAGTGTTGTTAGGAAAAACAACAGGACATGACTATGTTAAAAGGCACTAATTTCTGTTGATGGTGGCCTTGATGGAGAAAAAGAAAGTGAACTGGGGATCACTTCTGTTTAATTTGATTAAGAAAAAGATTTCCAAGGAGAATGTTAGCTTTGGAAGAATTTTAGGAATTGTTCTGCAGGAAAGGCATCCAGACCTTCTGGTCTCCCCAAAGGTAACAATCAATGTTAGCAAGAAGCTGACCTCAGCTCTCTTTGCTAAGTAGGAAAGGGTATTTCCAAAGAAGAATCCAAAGTCAGTCAAGCAAGCTTCTGAAGACACAAGGACTGATTTAGTCTCTTCCCTAACCCTTCCAGAAGTTCCTCCTTTGGTCTCCTCCCTTCCTCTCCCACCTCCTACTACTCAAAGTTTTTCCCCTTCACAATCTCCACCTTACAATTCTTCTACACATATTGATGACATTCCCCCTCCTTCTTTTGATCTCCTCCCTCATCACTCTTCTCCACCTCCATCTCCTACTCATAATAATTCCCAATGCCCTATCCATCATTCTTCTTCTACTCATCAAGAACCCTCTCAACAAGGTGCAGATGTCTCAAACATCTTTGTACCAATCTCTATTCCTCCCTCTTCTGAGCCATCCTCCTCTCATTCTCACGAATTCACTTATTTAAATCTTTTCTCTGTAGCTGATCAGATACTTGGTCTCATCCTTCCAAAAATAGACCAGTTATTGGATGCAAAACTTGCTCCAATTGTTCAATCTATTTCTGCTTTATCTAAAAAGATTTCTTCCTTCCCCTCCGTTCAATCTGTCCCTTCTTCTAGGGGCCTAGATTCAGGTTTCCCTGAAGCTAGGCAAGGGGAGATGTCTGATGAAGAAGCTCCAGATGCTCCAGATGCTCAAGCACTTGGAAATTCAGTTCTTCCAATTTCAGAAGAACCAGTTCTACTAGGTCCAGAAGAAATAAATAATGTTTCTATTAATCCCTCTATAGATATTATTTATCTGCTTTCTCAGTTTAGTACAGTTCTACCAGTTTTACCTCAACAACATAATTATTCTAGAGCAATTGTCCCATACAATGCTCCAGTTAATGAAGCTCTATTAAATAAGATAATTAGAAGTTTTGAAGTTAAGATTACAGATACAGTTTTCATTCAAGATCAAGCTCTCAGTCAAGAAGAAAAACTAGTTGTAATGTCAGAAGAAGCAATCACAAATTCTGACTTTCCAACTTTTATCTTTGATGAAACTCCAATACAGACTTTGATGAGATCTGGAAAGCAGAAGATGAAGCTTATGAAGCTGAAGAGCAAAGGATCAAAGCTCTTAAATTGATAGCAGATTTATATGATACACCAATCTCTTCTTCTGATTCTGATGAAGAAGATAATGATAGTGATTCTGATGATACACTGTCAAGGAAAAGAAAGAAAACAAAGGCTAAGTCTAAAGCTATCCCCAAGCTTCCTAATCCAAATAATGATATCCCATATTATATTCTCCACAATATCACTCTTGACAAAGTCTCACATCATTGGATGACACTCCAGAAATGAGCAGAAAAGAAAAAAGAAGTTCAAGAAAACTGGTTATATTCCTGATAATCCAGTTAAGTTCAATCACCCTCCTCCTTTTCCTCCTCCAGCAGCAGGATCAGCAGGGATGTCTTCCTCCTTCTCTAGATCTGCCCCCCAGCAGTCTAGGAGATATGAAGGAACTCATAAAAGCTCCAGTGGCTCTCAAAGTTCTACACCAGCCAGAGCTCCTCCCTCAAGTTCTTCCAGACCAATTTCAGATTACAGATATACTTTTTCAAATGGCTTATTTCACAGCAGAATGAATCTTCAAGATAATAAAACCTCAGAGCAGGCAAATAATTCTGTTGAAAGGTCTCCTTCTCCAGAAATTCAAGAAACAGATGAAATAGCTCACATGGCTAGATTCAGAGAATCAGTAGCTATTGCTCAGATCAATAAAGCTAAGGCTGAAGGTGAGGACCATTCTCAATTTTATACATTGTCTGAATTCAGAAAGCAAGAGCTTGAAAAGTACAATTCCAGGAAATTTTTTAATGCTGAAAGATTTTTAAAGAAGTATCCAGCAGCAGTAGTTCTTCCTACTACATCTCAAACAATCATAAGTCCAGAAAATTGCTACATGAGCAAGAAGCAATCTGAAGATCCCAACAGGGAAATCATTTTCAAGCCTCCCTCACAATGAAAAAGTACATTTTCAAATTCCTTCTGTCTTTGAACAACTTGAATTCAGTATAAATGTTTCTAAACTCAGAGCATTTTATTTCAATATTATCTGCTGAAGCATTTCAATTATGTTAGACATATTTCTGCTCTGTTGTTTATCTTTGTGTTATTTATTATTTGATTTATTTGTCAAATAGTATCCTAACCCAAATAGGGGGAGTTTGTTGGAACAACCCTTTTACTATTTTGGGCTAGGATCACTATGTACTGATTAGGATCAGTTGACCCCATTGTATAGTTTAAGGGTCAAGTCTTTAGGCTGATAAATTAGCTAGAACTTAAGATAAAATCTAAAGTTCCCAGCGGTCAATAAATGGCTAGCAGTGCTCGACAGATGGCTCCCAGCGTTCGACAGTTTTTGTTGCCAGTGCTCGACAGTTTCCAGCCAGCGTTCAACATCTTCTGGACGGCGCTCGACAGATTATAGCCATCGTTCGACAGATCATTTATTGAAGCACAGATTTGTTATCAGCTATATTCTATTTATTCTAACAGCAAAACGACGACTATAACGGATCTATTTAATATCTTTGGACGTATTCTGACAGATAAGGAAGGATATTAAACTCAGTTAATATATTCCCTTCTTTCCTTTTTCCAAGACAGCAATAGCCGTTGACATTTAATGAAAAGGAATCTTTTCACGGCCAAGGAATTAAAGGACCTGCCAGAGTCGTTTGAGTTTTGTTGTTATTCCAAGAATATCTTAAAGACTGATTATTCTATTCACAAATATAGAATACATTAAAGACAGTTTTTGTTTTTGGACATATATGAATCAGTCGACAGAATTCAAACATTATTCTATTACAGAATACAAAGAATATATACAGCAGAAATAGAAGAAAGAGATGCAACAAATCTCTCAGCAAGTATTTTTTCCTCTTCTTCTTCTTCTACAAGCAGCATAAAATTTCTTCTGAGAACATCTTCCTCAAGAGCATTCTCTCAGAATCTGCTGCATATTCAGATCTTCTAAAAGAGCAACAAGCAATCTGAAGAACCTGTTCTTCCAGATCAATCTGCTACAAGAGATCTTAGTTTTCAAGAGAAAGCTTCTCCATCTTCTGTCAAATACTTCAATCAGACAGGGGGAGCTTTACAACAACATCCACTAGAGTCTTCTCTCAGCATCTTGACAGAGAAGAACACTATAAACTCTTTCTTACCTCTCTTGTACAGGGTTAATACTCCCTTCAAAAGTGTACCTCCTTGGTGGCAAGACACCTGATCAAAAAATCTAGTTGGTTCTGAGCACCTGAACAAAAGCTCTGTGGTGTGTGGATACCTGAACAAAAATCTCTTGGTGTGAGGGAAACTGATCAAAAATCCTAGTGGATTCCTACCAAGGGTGGTAGAAGAGTAGACGTACCCAGATTTTTTGGGGAACTACTATAGCTCCTTGTGTCTTCTGTATTTGGTTATTTTCTGTGCTTGTGCTGTTTGTTGTGTGATTTCATTTACTTAATTTTTCTGTTTATATAATTCTCACACTGCTTACACTTATATATAATACTATTTTAATTCCGCTACAAAAACTAAGGAAAAGTTTTAATACTCTATTCACCCCCCCCCCCCTCTAGAGTAACTTAAGATCTAACCTCCACTTTCATAGTTGCTAAAGTATGATCTGTCGACATATTATCACTCATGTCGTCGAGAGAACAACGTGATTACGACGACAGTATGCAAGAAAGAAGATCACGATGACACAGTCAGAGACTGCATATCGTCGTATATGCAGAAATGCCAGATGATCTCGTATCGTCGAGATATCAATGTCAGAGGCAGAAGCTAGAAGACTTGAAGATCTACCAAGGCGTAAGGCATCGACAAAGTCCTGTCGTCGAGATATTACTCATATCGTCGTGATGGTATCAGTATCAGCGTGAAGCTGGAAATATCGTGGAGACAGATTCAAATGTTGAGGATGCGCTGTCAGCATTTAATGCCGTCGCTTGATTGTCCAATCAGGGCATGCTTTTAAGGAATGGGTGTCTGACAGTAAAGGACATCTAATGTGACCGTTATGCGGCTCATATATTCTATAAAAGGGAACAGTGATGCCCTATAAAGCAGGTCTGAGAAATAGAGAAAAAGAACGAAAAAGAATCCCGCCGCTACACTTCAATAGAACAGTATTTTCAGCGAAGAAGAAGAAGATCAAGTAGAGAACCAGCATCAAGTGTTCTCTGAAGAATCAGTCATCTCCATCGACTGAAAAGAAGCCGTTCCTCATCAGGCTAAGAGAAGATTGAAGACGAACTGTGCGTTCAAGATCTAAATCAGAAACATCTTCTTCAATCATACGAAGCCGATCTTCATCAGGCTAAAGTTGTCGATCTTCATCCGGCATGAAAGTGGAGGTCAGATCTTAAATTACTCTAGAGGGGGGGGGGGGGGGGGGGGGGGGTGAATAGAGTATTAAAATTTTTTTAATACATTTTATAGCGGAAATTAAACTACTGTTTAGGTATATGTCTATTTATTGTGAGTTATAGAAAACTACAGAATTAATAAAAAAGGACACACAGCACAAGCACAAGCACACAGAAATAATCAAGCACAGAAGACACAAAGAGCTATAGTAGTTCCCCAATAAATCTGGGTACGTCTACTCTTCTACGACCTTTGGTAGGAATCAACTAGGAGGGTTGATAAGGTGCCCAGGCACCAAGGGATTTTTGATAAAGTGTCCACACACCAATAAGCTTTTGATAAGGTGCTTAAAAACCACACTAGGATTTTTTGATAAGGTGTCTTGCCACCACTGGGTAAACTTTTGAAGGGAGTATTAACCCTGTACAGAATGAGATAAAAAGGTATAGAGTGTTCTTCTCTGTCAATGATCTGAGAGAAGGAAAAAGATGTTGAAGCAGAAAGCTCCCCCTGTCTGATGAGATTTAATGACAGATTTTTGGACAGAGCTTTCTCAAATAGAAGTCTTTGTAGCAGATGATCTCGATGAAGAGGAAAACTGAGAAAGAATAATGTATTTGCTTCTTCTTCTTCTTCTGAAAGACTTCTTCTATCCCCCTTGTTCTATGATCACAGATTAGAGAAAGTGATAGTCAAGTTTTTCTTTTTGTTTCTCACAGAAGACGAATATCTCAGTTCTTGCAATTCTCTATCTGCTTTCTCTTCTGATAACTGTATGTATATATCTTTTCAAATTCAAATCTTTTGTCTCTTTAAGGAATGTCTTTTTCTGACTTAAATCCTTCTTGGAACCAGGCAGCCACCCAAAACGATTTTGGCAGGTCCTTTTAATTCCTTTTGTCGAGAAAGATGCCTTTGGCATTAAATGTCAACGACTATTCTTCTTCTTGGAATAGAAGGAATATAAGGATATAATAAATGAGAAAGATATCCTTACTTGGCTGTCTGAATACGTCCAAGGAGAACTAAATATATCTGTTATTTTGCTGATTTGAGTTCAGAGAACTGACATCCACTGAGAATATAAATTTGAACGTCAGAAAGCAATTTGTCGAGCGCTAGCTAGAATTTGTCGACCGCCGCTAGTCATTTGTCGAGCGCTGGCTTAGAATTCGTCGACCGCTGCTAGACATTTGTCGAGCGCTGGCTTAGAATTCATCGGCCGCTGCTAGTCATTTGTCGAGCATCACTTGCCATGTGTTTATCTTGAATTTTCCAAGTTCTGCCAATCTAATCAGCCTAAAACTTGACCCTAAGACTATACATTGGAGTCAATACAAATCCTAATCAACATATAGTGATCCTAGCCCAAATTAGTAATAGGGTTGTTCCAACAATCTCCCCCTATTTGGGTTAGGATACTATTTGACAAATAATTAAATAGATACATCAGAAATTATAAACAACAGAGCAACAATGAAATGAAATATATCTGATAGATAAAAATAGATCATCAGATAAGATAGAAAATAAATGCTCTGAGTTTAGAAACTTTACATTCATAATCAAGCAATTTATTTAAGACTTTTTGTCCTGAGAAGGTGGCTTGAATATGATTTTCCTGTTGGGGTCTTCTGATTTCTTTTTGCTGATATACAAATCTTGAGCTCCAATGATTTTCTGCTCTTTGACATGAGGGATAAATGCTTCTGGGTGCATATCACTATATTCCTCAGCATTGAATGTTTTAACAGTTTTGTATTTTTCAAGTTCTTTTCTTCTGTATTCTGACATGGTTGAGAAACCTGAGAAATCTTTGCCTTCTGCTTTAGCCTTTTTAATCTGTGCATATGCAATTGTTTCTTTTAGTCTTGCCATCTGACAGATTTTCTCTTCCTCTGGATCTGGAAAGTAATAGGTATCTTCTGAATCATTTTTGTCTTGAGTGACCTTTTGAGGTACTCTATCTCTGTGAAGAGATCCATCAGATATGTGAAGTTTGTATTCTGAAGATATTTTAGGAGAGGAAAATATTTGACTTTCTTGAAGGATAGGTGCTGATCTCTTAGAGAAAGGAGCACTGGCTGATCCAGAGGCTTGAGAACCACTAGAACTACCAGATCTCCTAGAGTGTTGAGAGCTTGGCTTCTGAGAGAGAGATGAAACACCTGATAATCCTGTTGCACCAGTTGCTGGAGGAGGAGGAGGAGGATGATTGTGCTTGACTGGTTTGTCAGGGATGTAGCCAGTCTTTTTGAATTTCTTCCTCCTGTTGTTCTCATTTCTGGAGAGCTTCATCCAGTGAGGAGTTTTCTCATCAAGAGGAACATTATATAAAATGTACAGAGGAATGTCATTATTTGGATTTGGGGGCTTGGGAACAGCTTTTTACTTAGCTGTTCTTTTCTTTCTTTTCTTTGAAAGTGTATCATCAGAATCACTGTTGTCATCTTTATCATCAGAGTCAGAAGATGAGATTGGCTTATTGTATATGTCATCAATTCTCTTGATTGCTTCACGAGCCTTTAATCATTCTTCTTCAGCTTTGTCAAACTCAGCATCTGCTTCTTTCCAAATTTCATCAAAGTTTGGCATTGGTTCTTCATTCCATACAGGATTTGGAGGTGAAGAAATAATTTGTGAGGCTGTTGAATCATCAAGAAATTCTGCAAGATCATCTTCATATTCTGCAGAGTGATCCTTTATTTGAATGTCTTGAACAGTGAATGAAGGAATAGAAGAGATGTAATTTTGTATGATATCAGAATGGGTCTTCTGAGAAAGGCATATCAGAGCCTTTGATAGGTCCTCTATGTATACCTTTGGTGATACCCTTGAAGTATATGTGACATCAAATTTTGATAATAAGCTATATAGATCACAGGATGGATGAATGCATATATTATTTATTTCTTCTATAATTTGTGTAGCTGAATCAACTATATCTATATCAAAAATTGTAACTTCTGTATCTTCTTCTGGAGGTTCTTCTGTTCCTGGAACTTCTTCATAGGACATCTCCCCCTGCCTAGCTTCAGGGCAGCCTGAATCTAGGCCCCTTGAAGAAGGGACAGCAATGGAGAAGGAAAGAGAAGTTATTTTAGCAGATAAAGTAGAAAGAGCCTGAAGAACTGGAGCAAGTTTTGCATCCAGGAGCTGGCTTATTTTAGGAAGAATAAGATCAAAAACTTGATCAGCAATAGAGGAGAGGTTGAGGGATGGATAATTTGGTGGATTACTAGAGGATGGTTTTTGAAGTGGATGGAAATGATATTGCTGATGATAGTGGTATGTGTGGGAATTTCTAGAAGGATTGGACTAGGAGAATGAATAGGTGAATGATATTCATTGTGTATTGGAGAGGGAGGTGTGGTTGGTAGTGGTTCTGAAGATAGAGGAGGAGGTGTAGCATCACTGATATGGGCAGTTGAGAGGGGGATATCATTGATGGGTGTTATTTCAGTTGAAGGAGGGGATGAAGAATAAGAGTGTGTAGGAGAAAGTTGAGCAGGTGGAGAGAGAGTATGAGAGGAAGGAGGAACTGAGGAAGGATCCTCTAGAAGGGTAGAGGGAGTGACTTGATCAGTCCTTGTGTCCTCAGAAGCTTTCCTTTTTCTGGATGCCTCAGCTCCTGTATTCTTCTTGGGAATTACTCTATCCCATTTATCAAAGAGAGCTGAGGTCAGCCTCTTGCTGGCATTTATTGTTACTTTTGGTGACACCAGAAGCTCTGGATGCCTTTCCTGCAGAAAAATCCCTAAGATTCTTCCAAAGCATACATTGTCTTTAGAGTTTTTCTTTTTAATCAATTCAAAAAGAATTGATCCCCAGTTGACTTTCTTCTTCTCCATTAAGGCCACCATTAAAAGAAATTGGTGCCTACTGATATAGTCATGCCCAGAAGTCTTGCTCAACAAGACTTTTCCAACAATATCTGCTAAGAACTTGTAGTCCTGAGACAGATTCTTTTTCAGAAGGTGGCTAGGGTTTCCAGTCAGATGCCCCATTTTGACTAAAGCTTCATCAAATTCATTTGAGCTTATGTCTAAATCATCTTCACCATTTTCAAAGCCAAAGATTTCAGAAAGGATGGTGGGAGAGAGAGACATGATGACCTGAGATTGTTCCCGACAAGCTTTCATCGACTGGTTTTGCAGTGTAAACCCATTCCTTTATCTCTGCAACATCTATCTTCTGCCTGGTGCTTAGAAGCTTCCTTAGATGTTGTTCATCCAGCATTTGAAGAATGTCCTTGAAGATTTGGTCTGACTGTGCAAACGAGTCCATGTCAATGTCGAAGCCTGCGTCAAACTTCATTAGGTGCAGAGAGGCCTGAGGAGTCGCCATTGTTCCTGCAAAGAAAGTTGAAGATCAAGTGCAGAGGGGAACTGGAGGGAAAGACGATTTCTGTAGGCGCAAAGCTTAGAATAAGATAAAATAAAGCTTATATAGAAGGGTGGAAGAATGAGGGCGCATTCGTAAACCACTGTTCGACAAAACCTAATAAAATTAGAAGTCGAAAAGGCTTTATTTCTTTGTCTAGAAGCGTTCGACGAGAGCATCTTTTTCGTCGACCGTCGTTCGACAAAAGAATTTGCCTTAACTGACTCTGCCTTTAAGAGGTTTCAGAGGCCATCGTTCGACAAATGATTCAAATTTGTCGTTCTTCGTTCGACAAATTTGTGAGAAAAAATAAAAATACTTAATTTTAGCAGATTGAATCTCCATCTATCATTCCTAGTTGATTTATAAAGAAGATGTGCTTCTTTTCATCCAAGGGCTTGGTGAAAACGTCAGCTCTTTGCAAATCAGTAGAAATGAACTGTAGGCAAATTTTGTTTTTATCCACATTGTCCCTGAGGAAGTGGTGCCTAATTTCTATGTGTTTAGTCCAACTATGGAGAACTGGATTTGTGCTATAGATATTGCACTAGTGTTGTCACATAATATAACTGAATTATTTAAGTTGACACCATAGTCTAGGAGCTGATTTTGTATCCACAAGATCTGTGAGCAGCAGCTGCCAGCAGCTAAGTATTCAGCTTCAGCTGTTGATGTAGACACAGATGTTTGTTTCTTACAAAACCAAGATACAAGTCTATCACCAAGAAACTGACAAGTTCCTGATGTGCTTTTCCTATCTACCCTGCATCCAGCATAATCTGAGTCTGAGAATCCAGTTAATTCAAATTCAGATGTTGTTGGATACCAAAGTCCCAGATTAGGGCAACCCTTTATATATCTTAAAATTCTTTTTACAAAAGTAAGATGAGATTCTTTAGGATCAACTTGAAACCTAGCACAAATGCATGTAGCAAACATTATGTCTGGCCTACTGGCTGTTAAATAGAGTAGAGAGACAATAATTGCCCTGTACAGTTTCTGATCAACAGGTTTCCCTGATTCATCAGTATTAATAACAGCATTAGAGGCCATGGGTGTTTTCATACTTGAAGAATCAGACATTCCAAATCTTTTCACTAATTCCTTAGCATACTTAGATTGAGAGATGAAGATTCCTGATGGGGTTTGCTTCACTTGAAGACCAAGAAAGTAGGATAATTCACCCATACTACTCATTTCAAATCTTGATTGCATTAGATTGGAAAATCTTTTGCACAAATTTGAATCAGTAGATCCAAAAATAATGTCATCTACATATATTTGAACTAGTAGAGTTTGATTTTTATGTACTTTGTAAAATAATGTTTTGTCTACCATGCCTCTACAGAAATTGTTTTCCAAGAGAAAGTTAGCTAAAGTCTCATACCATGCTCTGGGAGCTTGTTTGAGACCATAGAGAGATTTATTAAGTTTGAATACATAGGAGGAATGAGTTGGAGAGATAAAACCTGGTGGTTGTTCCACATAGACTTCTTCTTTGATGTCTCCATTGAGAAAAGCACTTTTCACATCCATTTGATATACCTTAAACTTCTTGAATGCAGCAAAGGCCAAGAAAATCCTTATAGCTTCAAGCCTTGCAACAGGGGCAAATGTCTGATCATAATCTATGCCTTCTTCCTGTGAATATCCTTGAGGTACCAATCTTGCTTTATTTCTCACAATATTTCCTTGTTCATCAAGCTTGTTCCTGAAGACCCACTTGGTGCCAATAACTGGATGGCCTCTTGGTCTTGGAACCAAATCCCAAACTTTGTTTCTTTCAAACTGGTTGAGTTCCTCTTGCATTGCAAGAATCCAATTTGGATCTTGTTCTGCATCTTTTATGGTTTGAGGTTCAACTTATGATAGAAAGCAAGTATGCATCTTATTTTGGTGTAGTTGCTCCTTGTTTGAACACCTGCTGTGATATCACTAATCACTTGTGAAATTGGATGATCTCTGACTGTGATATGGTCAGCAGTTGGAGTTGGTTCAGCAGCAGTGTCTTCATTGGGAATTTGTTCAGCTATTACATCCTGTGGAGGATGTTCTGTTGTTGCTTGATTCAGGTAATCAATAAGATCTGGATGATCTTCTTCTTCAATATCTTCAATAGTTTGAGGTAATGGATGCAATGAATCTCCTGTCTGTAGATTTAGTCCTTTAAGCTCTTCACATAGAGCTGGTACCTGCAAAGTGTTCTTGGTAGAAGAGTTCTTCTCCTTGTAAAACATGTTAGTTTCATCAAAGGAAACATGCATAGACTCTTCTATTTTAAGAGAGGATTTATTAAATACCCTATATGCTTTACTAACTATTGAATATCCTAAGAAGATTCCTTCTTCAGATTTTGGTTCAAATTTCTTAAGATATTTCTTATCATTTTTATGAACAAAACATCTACATCCAAAAGTTCTAAAATAATCAACTTTGGGTTTCTTCCCTTTAAGCAATTCATGGGGAGTTTTACCCTTAAGTTTGTGTATCAAACTTCTATTCAGAACATAATTTGCTGTGCTGACAGCCTCAGCCCAAAAGGATAGGGGCAAGTTAGCATCTGCAAGCAATGTTCTTGCTGATTCAATTAGAGTTATATTCTTCCTTTCAACTACCCCATTTTGTTGAGGAGTTCTAGGAGCTGAAAAGCAATGCCTGATACCTTCCATCTCACAGAATTCTTGCATGAGAAGAGACTCAAACTCAGTGCCATGATCACTCCTGATCAATGCAACTACAGTAGAGTACTCAATATGTATGCTCTTAAGAAAGTCTGTAAGAACTTTAAAGTTATCTGACTTTTCTCTCAAAAAGAACACCCAAGTGAATCTAGAGAAGACATCCACAATAACTAGAGTGTAAGACTTCCCCCCTAAGCTCTTTATTGCAATAGGTCCAAAAAGGTCCATATATAGCAAGTATAAGATTCTAGGTGAATCACTTTTAGATAATGATTTAAAGCTATTTTTGGTTTGCTTACCTAATTGACATGCCCTACAAAGACCTTCTTTCATATATGATCCTGATGGTAAGCCTCTAACAAGATTATCTTTAGCTAATTTAGCAATGGTCCTAAGGTTTACATGTCCTAATCTTTTATGCCATAATTCACTAGATTCGCTTAACTCGTTAAATAAACAAATTTCTGATTTAGATTAGTTGAAGTTTACTAAATATATATTTCCTTGTCTAATTCCTGATAGAACAATAACATTATCAGATGATTTGATGATGCATTCTGATTTATTAAATGTTACCTGATAACCTTCATCACATAACTGACTTATGCTGATGAGGTTGTGTTTTAAACCCTTGACATAGGTTACTTCCTTGAATGTCACTTTTCCAATTTTAATTTGACCATAGCCTTTGGTTTGTCCACAGTTGGAATCTCCAAAGATCACCTTGGGTCCATGTTTTGCCTTGTAGTTGTTCAGGTTGGCCTAGTTCCCTGTCATATGCTTTAAGCATCCACTGTCCAAGTACCATTTTTGATTTAATCTTGGATGGTTGTGTACCTGCAAAGACAAAAACATAAACTAGTTGTTTTTGACCCAGACTACCTTGGGTCCTTTTATGTTAACACAAAATTCAGAGATAAATGTCATTTCAGGCTGATCCTTGTAGCCTTGTGGATGATATCTCCTTGGAGGTATAGTCAACTTAGTAAAAGGATTTTTGGTATATTTAGGATTAGAATTCTTAGAGTTTTCTGTATAGTGCTTGTTCGAAGAATTTGAATAAATTCGTCGATCATTTTTCATTTTATAACTATACTGAAAGTCTGTTTTCAGTTTTCGTCGAGCCTCGTTCGACAAATTTGAATCCTTTTGTCGAATGTCGTTCGACGAATTCTTCTGAATTCTTTTATCCTTAATAAACTTCCTTGAAATGTCTTTATTTCTTTCTGTAGCTTCTTTGCTTTTAGTAGAAATGAATTTTATGGGTGTGGAGAGGATGTTTTTCTTAATCAGAGATGGCTCTCTTGATGAGGCACCCAAGCCCAGTTTGCTATTATTAAATCTAGCATTGACAGTGCTTGTGATGTCCATCATCCTGATACTTCTCCCATTGAGGGATTCTTCATGCTTTTGGGCTTCAGATAACTTACTCTCAAGAGTAGTAATGTGTTCTCTGGAGGCAGCCAAATCTTTCTTAAGATTTCGATTCTCTTCACTTATATTGTTCATTTCAACTAACTTAGTTCTGAGAGAGATTATTTCTTTCTCAGATTTTATTAAATCTTGGCAAAGAATTTTGAAATCATCTTTGAATTCAATAGAAGTGAAATCAAAGTCAGATAATACCTGATCAATGTCATCTTCTGCTTCTGATTCTGATTTCTCTTCATCAGAATTGTTAGTTGAGGCATTGATTGCCATCATGCAAAAACTTTTTTCTTCTTCATCATCACTGGAGCTGGATGATGATGCTGATTGTGACTCATTGTCTGAATCATAAATAGCCATTAAGCATTGGCTATGTTCTTTTGTTTCTTCTTCACAGAGGAGGAAGATGAAGAATCTGATTCAGATTCTGTTTCACTGCAGGATGTTGCTACAAATCCTCTTCCCTTCTTCTTGTGAGAGTGGGAGGAAGATTTGTTGGAGCTCTTCTTTTCTTCCTTTTCTTTTCTTCTTTCCTTCTTGTCCTTCTTGTGTTGAATCTCTGGACATTCAGGAGCAATGTGTCCTAGTTTCCTGCAGCCAAAACATATGATTTCATTAGAATGTTTTTTGTCATACCTTGGCTTGTCATGACTTCTGGATAGCTGTTTTCTGAAGTCTTTCTTGGCCATCTTATAGAATCTTTTGGTTAACAGACTCATAAACTCCTCTTTGTCAGGAGCTTTTCCTTTATCTTCTGCAGCCTTGAAGGCTATGCTTCTTTCCTTCTTGGGTGTTGGGGATGAAGTGGATTCTTCAGTTTCCCTGGTTTTGATGAGCTGCTCATAAGATTTGAGCTTGCCCAACAGGGCTTCAGTGGTGATCTCATTGAGACTTCTGGCTTCTTTGATTGGCCAGATTCTGGAGTCCCATGTGCTGGGAAAGCACATAAGAATTTTGTCATTGATCTCTGTGAGTGAGATCACTTTGTCCAGAGACTTCAGCTCATTTATTATGAGGCTGAGCCTATTGTACATGTCAGCTACATTTTCTGATTCTCCCTTCTTGAAGTTCTCATATTGAGAGATTAGGTGAGATCTTATATCTTTTCTTTCATCTGCTGAGCCTGCCACCATGTTGTTGAGAGATTCCCAGATTTCTTTTGCTGAGGTGCACTCAACTACTTTCTAGAATATGTCATTAGACATAGTTAGGGCCAGAATGTTCATGGCCTTTGCATCTGCATTTCTCTGCTTCTTCTGAGCCTCAGTCCACTCAGGAGGTGGAACAGCAGTGTTGTCTGTTGTTGCAGCAGTACTAGCTGATGCTGTAGGTGCTGGAGGTCCTGTAAGGATGACATTAAAAATCTCCTCATCAATGGAGTTCATATAAAGCCTAATCCTTGCTTTCCATAGTGCAAACTTATTGAGATTGCACATAGGAGGTCTTCTGCTGGAATACTCCTTGTTTTGTGCCATGAGTTTTAAATAAGATAAGATTTTAGAGAAGGAAACTCTTAGAAAAATTAAGATCTGGTTGATCTTTGTGATTCAGGTGTTAACCTGTAAAGAATCAACCTCGCTTTGATACCAATTGAAAGTGGAGGTCAGATCTTAAATTACTCTAGAGGGGGGGGGGGGGGGTGAATAGAGTATTAAAAATTTTTTAATACGTTTTATGGCGGAAATTAAACTACTGTTTAGGTATATGTGTATTTAGTGTGAGTTATAGAAAACTACAGAATTAATAAAAAAGAACACACATCACAAGCACAAGCACACAGAAATAATCAAGAACAGAAGACACAAGGAGCTATAGTAGTTCCCCAATAAATCTGGGTACGTCTACTCTTCTACCACCTTTGGTAGGAATCAACTAGGAGGGTTGATAAGGTGCCCAGGCACCAAGGGATTTTTGATAAGGTGTCCACACACCAATAAGCTTTTGATAAGGTGCTTAAAAACCACACTAGGATTTTTTGATAAGGTGTCTTGCCACCACTGGGTAAACTTTTGAAGGGAGTATTAACCCTGTACAGAATGAGATAAAAAGGTATTGAGTGTTCTTCTCTGTCAATGCTCTGAGAGAAGGCAAAAGATGTTGAAGCAGAAAGCTCCTCCTGTCTGATAAGAGTTAATGACAGATTTTTGGACAGAGCTTTCTCAAATAGAAGTCTTTGTAGCAGATGATCTCGATGAAGAGGAAAACTGAGAAAGAATAGTGTATTTGCTTCTTCTTCTTCTTCTGAAAGACTTCTTCTATCCTCCTTGTTCTATGATCACAGATTAGAGAAAGTGATAGTCAAGTTTTTCTTCTTGTTTCTCACAGAAGACGAATATCTTAGTTCTTGCAATTCTCTATCTGCTTTCTCTTCTGATAACTGTATGTATATATCTTTTCAAATTCAAATCTTTTGTCTCTTTAAGGAATGTCTTTTTCTGACTTAAATCCTTCTTGGAACCAGGCAGCCACCCAAAACGATTTTGGCAGGTCCTTTTAATTCCTTTTGTCGAGAAAGATGCCTTTGGCATTAAATGTCAACGACTATTCTTCTTCTTGGAATAGAAGGAATATAAGGATATAATAAATGAGAAAGATATCCTTACTTGGCTGTCTGAATACGTCCAAGGAGAAATAAATATATCCGTTATTTTGCTGATTTGAGTTCAGAGAACTGACATCCACTGAGAATATAAATTTGAACGTCAGAAAGCAATTTGTCGAGCGCTGGATAGAATTTGTCGACCGCCGCTAGTCATTTGTCTAGCGCTGGCTTAGAATTCGTTGACCGCTGCTAGTCATTTGTCGAGCGCTGGCTTAGAATTCGTCGACCGCTGCTAGTCATTTGTCGAGCGCTGGCTTAGAATTCGTCGACCGCTGCTAGTCATTTGTCGAGCATCACTTGCCATGTGTTTATCGTGAATTTTCCAAGTTCTTCCAATCTAATCAGCCTAAAACTTGACCCTAAGACTATACATTGGGGTCAATACAAATCCTAATCAACATATAGTTATCCTAGCCCAAATTAGTAATAGGGTTGTTCCAACACTGCAAAAGAAGCAGTCTTTTATCATTGTAATTTCTTGTAAGGCTTGCGGGCCTATTTGTCTAGCTTGAGGGCTGGAGAGCTGTGAGGCTTGAGGGCCAGGGTAGTGAACTTGCGGGTCCGACATCGTCTAGCTTGAGGGCTGGAGAGCTGTGAGGCTTGAGGGCCAGGGCAGTGGAATTGCAGGTCTGATCTTGTCGAGATTGAGGGCTCGGGCACAGTAGGGGCTTGCGGGCCCGGATGCAGTAGGGGCTTGCGGGCCTAGGCTGTAGGACTTGCGGGTCCGTGGTGTAAGGCTTGAGGGCCTGAAGTTTTTGGCAGAGTTTGTCGAGCCTAGCACACTGCTAGGTAGGCGCAGAGGGAAAGAGGACTACTCAAGACACCCAGTCTTGAGGAACCTCTATACATCTTTGTGTGATTTTTTGTGTTGTGCTTTCTGCTATATAGATCTATTAACCAGAAATCAAGAACACCTAAAAGGGGATAATATAATTTGAGAAACCTATTCACCCCCCCCCCCCCCCCCCTTCTAGGTGATAAGTAGACACCCAATAAACAACAAGTGGTATCAAAGCGAGGTTGTTCAAAGAAAAGCTTAACAGCTTGAACAGATCTGCTCGTGGGTGTCTATTCATCACAACTATGGAATCAAGGATAGCTGTTTGTTCTAGAGAGAACTTTGCTCTTTGGAAACTTAGAGCAAGAATTTACATGGAGGCAATGGATCCCAGAATGTTTTTAATTACTCAAGAAGGACCCTCTGTGACTATAATAAAAGATGAGATCCTCCTAGCTAGCTTGGACAAAGAAGCCAAAGATCTCAACATTTCAGAAACTAGATCACTGCATAACAGCAAATGAGATATGGGACTCTCTAACAATCCTTATGGAAGGATCAAAAGAAGAAAGAAGAAAATTAAGCAGATAAGAAGACAGTCAGAACATTGAGTGACAGTGACTCAAGCTGTTCAGACTCAGAAGAGAAGACTCAGTTTGGATTGACTGTCCTATCTGAGTTAGAGGAAGAAGTCCAGGATGAAGTCTCACCTGAACAGTTATGCATAAGAGCTCCTCTATCTACCTCAGACTCAGAATCGGAGACGAGCTCATCTGGTAATGATGACTAGTCCAAGTCATACAATGATCTCTTAGAAGATATCAAGATGCTCAAGATGCTGTGCAAGGAGCAGGATGCAAAGATCTCCTCTCTTCAAGCCAGAAGTCTTGATCTCTCAAAGAAAGCAGAAAGGCTAACTCTAGAGAATGCAAAGTTTTGTCAACTCAAAAAGGACTTCAATGCAAGCTCCAGCCTTGACTTGATAGACAAATTTGGGAAAACTCTGAAGGCATTGATTGAGAGCAAGGAGATGTGCTGCTCACTAACCAGAGACCAAAGTCTAAAGAAGGACAAATTTCAGCCCAAAGTCCTGAAATCTAAGAATGACAACACCATAAGGGTGGAGAGTAAACTCCCCTTTGTAGTAAAGCCCGTGACAAGCTCCTCCAAACCAGAGACCTCTCCTCTACTGGTAAATGGTTGCTGCTCCACTAAGAGAAGGGAGCAGGGATGCTTCAAGGAAGACAGATCAGGCAGACCCCGTGGGAAGAAGGCTAGCTTGAGGAAGGTAATCTCACCCTCCAACAAGAATACTGGGCAATCTAATCTTGGGTATTTCAAGATTGGGAGCTCCACAAGTGGAGCAAAGAACATGCCAAAAACCATAAAGGTACCTCAGGAAGTTATGAGGAGGCAGAAATTTTCTGAGCCCAGTGAAGAGAAGAAATCCTTAAAGAAGACTGACTCCAGATGGAAAACAGTGAATGGTGACAGCAAACATCACATCTACCATCAGCACAGTTCACCTTCTTTGCTTCATTCATTTGTTCACACACAAAGAACTCCTGCTCATACAGTCATCTAGAAAAGAAGATATATCAGGTATGAATGTTGGTGCTGTGGAAAGACTGGGCACTTTGCAATTGATTGTTGGTACAATCCAACTGCTCCAAGGGTAACAAATACTAAACTTGCAAACAATATCTTTCACAATCACTATACATATCCGAGGGCAGTTATATCCAGTATGCCCATCAAAGCTAACAATTTCCTAGGACCCAAATTCACTTGGGTTCCTAAGGGCTTGTAATCTTATTTTACAGGTAGTTCAAGTGCCCACCAGAAGAAAATATGGGCCTTGGACAAAGTGGCTGTTCTGACCCATAGGCAGAACAGCAAAGTCTATTTACTAACAAAACTGGTGCAGGTCATCCTACTAAAATAGGCCTAAAAGCTGAATTGATCCTGGAATCTATACTCGTCGATACAAGAAGTTGGTACGACGACACAATAGATGTTACGACGACAAAGATTCGAGCTGGGAGGATACGTATCCAAGGATCATTTTGATAACAATAACCGCATCGGCAAAATATATTCGAGCCATTTATATCGGGATATGATGGGTCCATTAGAGCCGTCTGATCGTTTTTTAAGGTACGCGCCTCTTCACCTACCGACACTATAAATAGAGTGAATGCTCGAAAATAAAAATTACGCTATCATTTGACCTAAGCCGTTCCGTCGACAAACCTTCGCCTCCTTTGACGTGCTGCCTTCTCTCTCACTCTGAATCAATGGCTCCCAAGAAAGAAGAAGTGATCTCAGGTTGTGAACTTCAGCGAGGAGGTTTCAATGCCAGCTCCGACGAAATAAGATCAGTAATAGGATTGTTGGAGGCATCGGGACTAGAATATGTCCTATGTGAACCCTCGGTTCTTCTCCACCGGGAATTAGGCGAGTTCTTTGCCGAAGCAAAACTCGACCACACTGAATCACGGATAAAGTCCATGGTTGGAGGCAAGAAAGTTAAGATATCTGCGAAAAGCCTAGGGAAAGCGCTGCATCTACCCAGAATCCAGGGGGAGGAAGAAGAAGAGCTGACTTCGGAGAATGTGTCTGCGAGCTACACCTGGTGCGGCCATACAGGGAAGACCTACGGGTCCATTAAGAGAGCGGAATTCAATCAGAAGGGGGAGTTGATGGCCGACATCGTTGGCAAAGTTCTGATATGCAAACCTGGGTCTCATGACCGAATCTCAAAGGACATGTTTGTTGTCATGGCCCGGATAATCCACACTAAGAAGACCAACTGGAGTGAGTTACTCTTCCAGAGAATGAAGCACACCCTGAAGTCCCCCTTCTACGGAAGAATATTGTCCCTCTACCTGTTAAACACCCAGGGGGAAGTACTGAATAAAAAAATGGGAGTTTCTCTACACTACTCCAAGCGTCTGGATGCAAAAATGCTAGATCGATGGGATAGGTCTATCCCCAAACCATCATCTAATGTCCAGCCTGCTCCAAAGAAACATGCACCTCAAACAGACCACTCGGAAAAAGAAGATTCATCCAGCAGCTCTGATGACATACCACCACCCCCACAAATCCCTGGTACAACTAAGGGGGAGACTTCCACCCAAAGGAATTATCCAGAAACAGTACCAGAACCTTCTCCCATAGAGGTTATTGAAGAAAGTTGAGACCCCAACTTGGGGAGTGAACCGGTTGAGGGGGAGCCCCAATTCGGGGGCTCAGCCCAAGATGATGAAGTGATTCATGAGGAGCTCTCAGCTGGAGGCTCACATCAGGAGGATGCACAATTTGAGGGGGAGACCTATCTTGGGTACTCTGCCCTAGAAGAACAAGGGAATGAACCCTCTATCCCAGAAGGCAGAGGCGCTATGCCTGAGCCATCGGAAGACATTGCTCTCTCAGACTGCCAAGAGTTAATGGTAGCAAGCAAGATTGTGCTCATAGCTCCAAGTGAGACACTGCCAGAAGTGTCCAGGGGGGAGGCTAAGGCTACAACACATATTAGTGAAGAATCATCTGCAAATAGCTCTGAAGAAATTCCACAAGAAAGAGATGTGGAAGATGAACAAGCTGATGAGCCATCTTCGGCTCATTCAGGTTCTCTTTTCCACATGATGTCAGCTCTACTAACAGCTCAGCGCAAACAACTAGAACAGTTTATAGTAAAGAATGTGGAAAATCTAAGAAAAGAGATGAAGGGGGAGATCCAGGAAATGAAGAAAGATATACTCCATCTCAACACTCAGTGCGCTCACTTCTACACTTTGGCAGCCCCGACCATAGAGAAGATGAGTGAGGAAATAAACAAAGTGGGACATCAAACCCACACAATCCTGAAAGAGCACGAAACATTCTCAAACAATGTATACTATGGTTTTGTGCAGATAGAGACAGATGCTGGAAATAACAGAAATCAAATTCTTAATAAGGACAATGATTCGCTCATACCTTAGATACCCATCTGCTTGAAATAAACAACAATTTGGATGTGACTGAACAACACCTGCATGAAGAGCTGAATCTAGTCAGAGAAGGACTTGAGGAAAGGGTGATGGAACAAGCCCTAAAGGGGGAGAATGAAATAATAAACGCCAATTCACATCAAGCGATGTGGATAACAAATCAAATAAAGCAGACAATGAAGCAACCCCATCACTATATGAAGCTGCCAATCCTTCTACAAGCACTGACTTAGCTGAGTATGGAAGAGAGTTTGGAGAATCAGCAACCTCCAGAAAAAGAAAGAGAATTCAGAGCAGCCAGTATTGGCAAAAGAGATTGAGGGAAATTGAGCTGGATCCACAATCAGGAAGGTGGAGTCCTGTCTCAAGAGAAATAATAACTGAATCATGGATTCTATTTGGATATCCACAGGAGCACTATCCGAGGGCATACCAGCAGCTGGATGTCAAAAACATCTGAAGCAGCTAGAGAGGAGGAAGAATCACAAGCTAGCATTCCCACAAGGTCCTCCTCCCTCTCCTAAGAAGATTCCCCTGCCCATCAACTACCATCAGAGGCAAAGGCAGAAAACCAAAGGGGCAAGCAGCAGAAGTCGCTGATGGGGCACCAAATTAAAATCTTAATTATTCTGCTGGGGCAAATGAATGCTAATGTTTATTCATGAACAACTATTCTATTTATATGCTTGGCATTTATTGTGAAGATCGTTTAATCCATTTTTTATGATCGTTGCTTTATGTGTGATGTTATCATCTGAAATATCTTTTCATAAGTGGCATTTATCATTGAGGTAAGTTAGGGCTTCTTCAAATAGGGGGAGATTGTTGGGAACCGTGCCCAGCAATGTTCCTGATTTGAAGAAGTGATCAGCTCAATGATAAGTTCAAGTTGTATTTAATGTTCCATTTAGTTCGTGCTTGCAGAGATCGACAATATGTCAAGTACTTTAGTTATTTAAGTAAGTGTTATATCGTCGAGAAGGAGATGTCATCGACAAAGTATGCTTGCCATCGTAATGATGGGCAAAGCAAAAGCTGAGACGTGGCGAGTTCGTCGAATGCAGAATGCTGTTCGTCAAACGAAGAAGGACGACCGTCGAACGCAGAATGTTGTTCGTCGAACGCAGAAGGAAGATCGTCGAATGCTGAGACTTGGCGAGTTAGTCGAACATTGAGACTCGGCAAGATCGTCGAATGCAGAAGCAAGATCGTCGAACGCAGAAAAAAGATCGTCGAACGCAGAATGGAGATCGTCGAACGCAGAGAAGACATAAAGATATCGAAGGAAGGAATGTCATCGAGAAGATGCAGCATCATCGACATCAACAAAGTAGCCTTGTCATCTAGAAGAACAGACATCGTCGTGAAGAAGCCTTGTCGCTGAAAAGACTAAGTATGACTAATGGAGTAGGACATCGTCGTAAAGAAGGCATGTCATCAAGAAGACTGAAGAAGGACAGCTGAAGACAAGCAGTTGCTAAATAATGATCTGTCGACATATTATCACTCATTTCGTCGAGAGAACAACGTGATTACAATGTTAGTCTGCAAGAAAGAAGATCACGACGACACAGTCAAAGACTGCATATCGCCGTATATGCAGAAATGCCAGAATATCTCGTATCGTCAAGATATCAATGTCAGAGGCAGAAGCTAGAAGACTTGAAGATCTACCAAGGCGTATGGCATCGACAAAGTCCTATCATCGAGATATTACTCATATGGTCGTGATGGTATCAGTATCAGCGTGAATTTAGAAATATCATCGAGACAGATTCAAATGTTGTGGACGCACAGTCATCATTTAATGCCGCCACTTGATTGTCCAATCAGCGCATGCTTTTAAGGAATGGGCGTCTTACAGTAAAGGACATCTCATGTGACCGTTATACGGCTCATCTGTCCTATAAAAGGGAACAGTGATGCCCTAGAAAGCAGGTATGAGAAATGGAGAAAAAGAACGAAAGAGAATCCCGCCGCTACACTTCAATAGAATAGTATTTTCAGCGGAGAAAAAGAAGATCAAGTAGAGAACAAGCATCAAGTGTTCTCTGAAGAATCAGTCTCTCCATCGACTGAAAAGAAGTCGTTCCTTATCAGGCTAAGAGAAGATTGAAGAAGAACTGTGCGTTCAAGATCTAAATCAGAAACATCTTCTTCAATCATAAGAAGTCGATCTTCATCAGGCTAAAGTTGTCGATCTTCATCCGACAGAAGAAGCAATCTTTTATCACTGTAATTTATTGTAAGGCTTGCGGGCCTATTTGTCTAGCTTCAGGGCTGGAGAGTTGTGAGGCTTGAGGGCCAGGGCAGTGGACTTGCGGGTCCGACACCGTCTAGCTTGAGGGCTAGAGAGCTGTGAGGCTTAAGGTCCAGGGCAGTGGACTTGCAGGTCCGATCTTGTTAAGCTTGAGGGCTCGGGCGTAGTAGGGGCTTGCGGGCCTAGGCTGTAGGCATAGGACTTGCGAGTCTATGTTGTGTAGGGCTTGAGGGCCTGAGTGTCGAGCTTGCGGGCTCGGGTGCAGTAGGGGCTTACGGGCCTAGGCTGTAGGACTTGCGGGTCTGTGGTGTAAGGCTTGAGGGCCTGAAGTTTTTGGCGGAGTTTGTCGAGCCTAGCATACTGCTAGGTAGGCGCGGAGGGGACGAGGACTACTCAAGACACCCGGTCTTGAGGAACCTCTATACATCTTTGTGTGATTTTCTGTGTTGTGCTTTCAGCCAGTAATATATGCAATCGGATTAATATCATCATTGGCATGAATGTTAGTGTGAGTGTGAATATCAGTGGGGTTACTAACATGTATATTACCTGATAAATTCCCTTTTCCTTCTTCAGGAATCCTTTCTTGCTCCTCCTTACTTGGAGCATCATCACTTTCCTGAGCAGGAGTTTTCTTCTGCTTCTCCCCCTCAGATGAAGTGTCATCATTGTCCTAATCATCTCCCCAGTAATCTGCTGGTTCAGGAGGGAATATCTTGATTCTTTGCTCTATAATGAAAATGACTAAGTCAATCTCACCTTGAAGATCACCAGGAGCATTGTATTCATCATCCTCATTTTCTTCAGAGGAGGAGTGTATGACCTGCACACTTTTATCAGCAGTGGCAGGATTGGAGGAATCATAAGTAGTGTGATCTTCTTCATGTCCTTCTGAAATGTCCTCAGCAGCAGCAGCATCCTCATTCTTGTGATGCTTTTATCAGCATCATCTGCTTTTTCTTCTTCATGCACTTTCTCAGGAGCATTGCCTTCATGATCTTCAGTGTCATGATCTCCTCCTTGGTCATCCTTTGGAGAACAGCTGACTGGACCTTGACTGCCCATAGCTGGGATATCCTCTTCTGCCCCAGAGCAAATTATTCTTTCCTTTCTTAACCCTTTGACCAAGCTCTTCTTCTTCACCTTGGGTTCAGAGGGTTGGCTCATGGGGAGGACCCTTATGAACCTATACAATGTTTTGATGTACATCCTTTTTAGATAATGTAGATTTGTTCCTTTGGACTTGTTAAATTCCTCTGGGTAGATGTTGAGAAGGTAGAGTGAGAGAATTCTGCCTAGGTTGGGGTCCTGCAGACATTCTCTTGTCCTTAGAAACATCACCTCAGCCCAAGAGTTCTTCTTCTTCAGAATAACTCTTAACATCAACTCAAACATGTATTTTGAGATTGTGTCATGAGAGCCTAGCTTGCACAGGATGACCTTGCCAACAATATCAGAGAGCAATTTACCTCTCTGATTAAAGAACTTTCTCTTAAGTGAGCCAAGTTTGGCATCGCTATATTCACACCTTTGTAGAGCTTGATCCTTGTCTTTTTCATATATTTCTTCTTCCTCTTCTTCACTGTAAGAGGTCAAATGCAGTGCTTTCTCAATTTTCTTAGGAGATATTCTTATCTTTATACTTCCAATCCTTCCTTTGATAGATGAATTTGAAGAGGACTTCTTTTCATTAGAGAATAATTCCAGAACTTCAGTTCTGAGAATTGAGGTAGGTTCAGACAGTACATATTCCAGTCCTTGATCGGTTAGAAGTTGAATCACTTCTCTTATCTCTGCAGGAGCATGTTGAAATCCATTTCGAACTATTTCATATCCTTAATGGAGATTTTTTTCCATCTTTGGCGCCATTTCTTCTGAAGGATAGGTCGCTGAGACGGGGGGTAGAAAGGCTCGTCTCGTCGGCTAGGTTAATTGATAATGTGCTAACTTAATCAACATTTTGATATTTATAGGGGCTCGATTTAGGTTTAGATTTTTCCTAAGTATATAAGTTGATTAATCTTAATCAATTTGATTGATTTTATATTGCTGAGTTGTCAATTATGGCATTTTATATTTAGCCATCCCGTCTCAGCGGAACCGCTGAGACAGAGTTGGTATCCGCTGGGACAAGCTATTGTCAACCATTGAGACAGTTCTAGTTGTCTCAGCGGATTAGCTGAGATCTTCTCAGCTATCTCAGCGGTTCAGCTGATACCTTCTCAGCTGTTTCAGCTGATATTACTATCATTGATCCTAAGCATGCTAAATTAGAATAGTTTTAACCTTTTAGCCATGTTTCAAGATCTATACATGCTACCCATTATTTAGATAGCTACTTTTTCTATCAAAGCTTGTTATGCATGATTACATGTTATAGTAAAGCTAGGGAATAACATCATGAGCAAGACATACAAATTTCCAGAATAAGATTTATTCTAAATTCAACTTGCCAAACTCAATTTTAAAAGTATTTAACTTTGCCTCATCTAATGGCTTTGTGAAGATATCAGCTACTTGTTTGTCAGTGGGGACAAATTCAAGGCATATATCTTCACTCTCAACATGCTCTCTAATAAAATGATATCTAATCTCTATATGTTTAGTCCTGTTATGTGAGACAGGATTCTTAGTAATAGAGATAACACTGGATGAGTCACGATATAGGGGAGAATTTCTCACCTTGAGGTTATAGTCATCTAACTGATGTTGTATCCACAAACGTTGTGCACAACAACTTCCTGCAGCTATGTATTCAGATTCAGCTGTGGATATTGCCACACTGGTCTGCTTCTTGCTGCTCTATGAGATCAACCTTCTTCTTTGGTAGCAAGTTCCACTTGTACTTTTCCTATCTTCCTTGCAACCTGCAAAATCTACATATGAAAATCCAATTAGTTCAAAATCATTGTTCTTAGGGTACCAAAGGCCAAGGTGTTGATTGCCCTTAAGGCATCTCAAAATCCTCTTTGCAGCTGAGTAATGAGATTCCTTAGGGCATGCTAGGTACCTATCACAAACACATATAACATACATGATGTCTGGTCTACTGGCAGTTAGATACAACAGGGACCCAATTATACACCTGTACATGGATTCATCAAAGGGCTTACTTACCCTTTTCATCCATGTCCAGGGAAATGTTGGACCTCATGGGAGTTTTCATGGTGGAGGCTGATTCCATCCCAAACTTCTTAATTAGCTCCCTAGTGTACTTGGTCTGAGAGATGAAAATTCCCTCATTAGACTGTTTCACTTGGAGGCCTAAGAAGTACTTGAGCTCTCCCATACTCCTCATCTCAAACTCCCCCTGCATAAGGTTGGCAAACCTTTTGCAAAGGTTGTAATATGTAGACCCAAAGATTATGTCATCAACATAAATTTGGACTAGTAGACACTTGCCCTTTGTTTTTCTAAGAAACAATGTTTTATCTATCTTTCCCCTTAAGAACTTGTTCTTGATGAGAAAGCTAGACAAGGTCTCATACCAATCCATAGGGGTTTGGTTTAGACCATATAGAGCTTTCTTAAGCAAATAAGCATGAGAGGAGAGAGTTGGATGAACAAAACCTGAGGGCTGCTCTACATATACCTCTTCCTTTAGATTGCCATTTAGGAATGCTGATTTGGCATCCATATGGTACACTTTGAACCCTTTGTGGGTAGCATAGGCTAAGAATAGCCTTATTGCATCTAACCTTGCAACTGGGGCAAAGGTTTGATCAAAGTCAATACGTTCATCTTGTCTGTACCCTTTGGCCACTAGTCTGGCTTTATTTTTGATAATGGTGCCATTTTCATCAAGCTTATTTCTATAGATCCATTTGGTGCCAATGATATGGTGTCCTTGAGGTTTTGGCACCAATTTCCACACCTTGCACCTCTTGAACTGAAGCAATTCTTCTTGCATTGCTTGAATCCAGAAGGTGTCTTCATTTACTTCTTCAAATTTCTTGGGCTCCATTTGTGGTAGAAAGCTCAAGAATAGGGCTTCATTGTGAGCCCTGATTCTGGTGACCACTCCTTGGTTAACATCTCCAATTATTTGGTTCCTTGGCTGATCCCTTAGGTGTCTGTGTGATGCAGGTAACCTGTCAGCTATCTGCAGCTCTTATTCTTGAGCATCATCTTCTTCAGCAGCTTGCTGATCTTCACCTTCAGGGATTGCTATCTCTGAATTGGCCTTGCTTGTGCTGGGTATGTCTTGGAGAGACATGTCATGCACTTGTTGTTCATTACCTGTCAAAATAGGAGAGCTGGACCAGCCCATATAGAGCAGGCTGGTCTCATCAAAAACCACATGCATAGACTCTTCTACAATATGAGTTTTCTTGTTGAATATCCAACAAGAACCCCTACATTGCAATTTTCAGCAAACTTAGTTAATTGAGATTTCCATTATTTAGAATATAGCATTTGTAACCAAAGATTCTGAAGTATGAAATAGTTGGTTGTTTGCCTTTCAGAATCTCATATGGGGTTATTCCTAGGGCCTTATTGATAGATGCTCTATTGAGAACATAACAGGAAGTATTGACTGCCTCAGCCCAGAAATATTCTGGGAGTGAGGAGTCACTAAGCAGTGTTCTCCCAGCCTCTATCAAGGTCCTATTCCTCCTCTCAGCCACACCATTTTGCTGTGGAGTCCTTGGGAGGAGAATTATTGGGAGATACCAAATTCTTGACAAAACCTTGACATTGCCCCAGATTGAAATTTTGTACCATGACCAGTTCTAGTCTTGACCACAGTACATTGGAGCTCATTCTGGATTGCCTTAACATATTTTAAAAAGATATCTAAAGTATCAGATTTCTTCTTAAGGAAGAATACCCATGTATACTTTGAATGATCATCAACAATCACCAAGGTATACAACTTCCCACCTAGGCTCTGAATTGGCAAAGGACCAAATAAGTCCATGTGCAATAGATAAAGACATCATTCAGTGTCTTTGGAGCTAATACTTTTAAAGGTGGCCCTTGTTTGCTTGCCCATTTGGCATGCATACATGGACCACTTTTAACACATTTCAAATTACGACTATTTCTAACTAGATTTTTAGAAAATAGACTATACATTGTCTTGCAATTAATGTGAGCAATTCTCTTGTGCCATTGAACACAAAGAGACTCATTTTCATTAGCCACAAGACACACGGGAGAAGAAGAAGAATTGCAAATGAAATCTAAGCAATACACATTCTCACTCCTAGTGCCAAAGAGAATGATCTTTGAGTCATGTGATTTTTTGATCAAGCACTTATCATTGTGGAATTCAATGACATAGCCTAAGTCACACAGTTGACTTATGCTTACAAGGTTGTGTTACAAACCTTCAACATAAGCCACTTTTGTGATATAGACTATGCCATTGGAAATCATACCATAACCTCTGGTGATGCCCTTTTCTGATCCACCAAAGATGACCTTAGGTCCATTCTTCACAGCTTTATATTCATGTAGAAGACTTTTGGTACCTGTCATGTGCCTTGAGCACCCACTGTCTAAGTACCATATTTGGCCAAGACTGGTACTTAAACTAACCTGCAAAAGGAATTTAGTTACCCTTAGGAGCCCAATTAATTTTGGGTCCTAGGTTCTTGTTAGCATGAAAAGATGACATCACACTTGCTACAACCTTTGCAGAAAGGCACTTCTTTGCAATTGGCACATTGGGATTGTGTCAACAATCTATGGAAAAGTGTCCCACCTTACCACAACACCAACATTCATGAATGTTGTATATCCTATTCTGAACATTTCTTGAGGTGAAATGAGCATTAATATGCTTATATTCAGGAGGGGAGACAACAGTATTCTTCTTGTTCCTTTTAGCAATGATCTGGCTGATGGTTAACTTGTGGACAGTCATAGCAGCCTTTTTCTTAATGACATCAGCTTGCCTTGGCTTGGAAGCTAGGCAAGATTTGATGGCATCAGACACTGAGCTGTTAGACCTATCTACATGTTTGATAGCAACCAAGTGCTTGGATGGAATGAACTTAGAAGAGCTTGCTTCCTTACTCTTGAATGATGGAGCTGAGGTACCAAAAACAAATGGTCCAGTATGGGCCATTTGAATTTCTTCATAGGGAGCCTTCATAACACTCATCCATATGCCCTTTCTTCCACTATGGGAAGGAGTATTTTCCTTCCTATAGGAGCTCTCGTTCTTCCAGTGACCATACATGTTGTCATGGTCATACCTGTTAGAGGGAAGTAACACCTTTTGAAAGGTGGTATGAGGCTTAGCCTTAGCCTTGCTCCTTTCTCCACTCCCTTCACCCACTACCATTTTATTGAACCCTAGTCCTCTTCTATTGGTTTGAGAAGAAAAGGTGTCAATAATTGGAAGCACTTATTTGGTATTGGAGAATTGAGCCACTAGGCTCTTTTCTTTATGAAGCTTCCCCTCAAGGTCCTTGATGACCTTGTTCTTTTGGGAAATGGTGCTCAATTGGACAACTATTATCCCCTTGAGTTGGCCAATTTCTCTACTCATTTGAGCCACCAGGGTAGGTGACTCAGTGCAATCTTTCTTAGCCAACTTAAGGGAAGCAATTTCTTGAGTCCGCCTCTTGGCCATCTATTTGCTCTTTTTCAGAGCATCCAATAAGGCCTCATACTTGTCAATCAATTGATTGACAACCACTTCAGATCCTGAATCATTTTCATCAATTGATGAGCAAGCTTCAGAGTCTGTTATTGACCCATACTTAGAAGAAGGGGGAGAATAGGTACATTGTCAGGAATGTCCTGACTATCTTCATCATCATCTGTTATGGACATTAAGCCATGATGTTCTCTTGCATCTTCATCCTCCTCTATATCATTGTTTGAATGTGATAGAGGGGCCATGATTCCCACCTGTGCAGCAGGAAAGTCCTCATCTTCCTCAGCTGCAAACAACCCAATATAGGCTTCTTCTTCATTTGAGTTTGAGGATGAAGACTCAGATTCACTCCAACTTTTGTCTTTCTTGGCTAGGAAGTACTTTTCTCCCTTTCTTCCCTTTTGGTGATAAGTTTTCTTATCACCCTTCTCCTTCCTCTTGACTGGACAGTCAGCAATGACATGTTCAGGCTTACTGCAGCAATAACAAATTACATTAGATGAAACATGTTTAACATGTTTAGAATCATACATGTCCCCTTTGGGGTGATGCTTGTCTGATCTGTTGAGATCCTTCCTGGAATGTGAGGAGGTGGAAGGCTTGTTCTTCTACTGCTTCCTTCTCATCATCTTCTTGAAATGCCTTGAGAAGGCAGCAAACTCCTCATTAGAAGAGCTGCTATTAGATGAGTTGTACTCAGAATTTTCTGATCCAGTAGCCCTTCTCAGAGGTGTAGGCATCCTTGCCTTGCTCTTCTTGGATCCCTCGGCCTTGAGGGTCACAATCCTCTCCCTTGCATAAGGTCTCGAGGATGTGTTTTCCTCCTTCCTGACAGATAGTTGCATCTCATAGGAGAGTATGGGGAGGATTCTCACCCAACTTTTCCACCTCCCTGATGTCACATATCTTGGTATCCCAGTCTCTAGTTAAAGATCTTAGGAATTTGTCATTCAACTCATAATGAGTGAAGGTCCTTTCATAGGTCCTCAACTCATTCACTATCCTGAAGAATCTTTCATAGCATTCAGCTATGCATTCCAGGCTTTGTTGCCTGAAGTCTTCATACTCCTGATTGAGGAGGGATTTCCTATCATCCCTCACCATTTCAGTCCCTTCCATGTACACTATCCGTGTATCCCACATGTCCTTGGTAGTCTTACAGTGTACCAAGTTCTGGAATGTTGAATCATCAATTGCATTGACTATATTATTTTGAGCTCTTTTGTCCATTGTTTCCAATGTTATCTCTTCCCTTGTCATTTCAGTGTATGACTTGCCTACCTGCCTAGTAGGATCAATGGTGGAGGGCTTTGTGATAAGAAAGGGGCCTTCCTGAACAGTGATATAGATCCTGGGGTCTGAGGCCTCCATGAAAAGACTAACTCTTTGCTTCAAATTGTCAAAGGTTTACTTTTTGCATATAGGAAGCTTCATAGACCCCATCTCCTTATGAACTCCATTGGTAGCCATTGGATTCAGATCTAACAATACCTATGTAGGACCTGGTCAGACTGTTAAGTCCTGTTTGAACAACCTCCCTCTGATACCACTTGATAGTTTATAGGTATGTAGACTAATTCACCTAGAGGGGGGGGGGGTGAATAGGTGTCTTTGAATTTTACTTAATTACTTTTGCTAGTACACAAAATAACAAGCACACACAGAAAACACACAAGTGTTTATAGTGGTTCCCCAAGACAGTGTGTCTATTGGTAGTCCACTTTCCCTCTACACCTTTCTAACAGTGTGTTAGACAAGGCCAACTCCTCCAATCTTAGCTCCTAGAGCTTACAAATCAGATCCCTCAGGATCTCTTAGGCTTGCTCCAAGCCCTACCTCAGGCTAACCAGCCCTACCTCTCAGAGTGCTCCCACTCCTACAACTTAGAAATCCCCCTGACCTCCTACCTCAGGCCTATCAAGAAGCCCCACTTCTCAGGCAAATTGCCCTACAACTCAGGCTAAACATCCCTACAACTTCAGGACTAATAGCCCTACAGCTTAGGTTCAGCAACCCTACACACTCAGGCAATGTGCCTTACAAGCTCAGAATAATACAGTTCCTAAAGAGAATAAATGTTAAGCTTACAATATTAGACAACACTGGAATGATGTCTTCTGTTGTTCCTGCACAGCTGGTGCTTCCTTGAAACTTGGCTGAATGTAAACTTCAGTCCTTGCTTCTAACTAATCCTTCACTTCCGTTGAGGAGAAAGGATCACCTTGCTCTTCTGAGTAGGAGAGCTGTCTTCTCTGTTGAAATTATTGAGTGAAGTGGAAGGTGGCCGGTGGTCTGAATATTGGAGACCACAGAGACCGCGCGGTCTACGCTGGTGCTCTGCCGGTCTGGCTCTACCGATCTGGTTCTAGCGGCCCGCTGGTTGGCCGGTCTGTTCCTGTTTGTTCCGGTCTCTTCCCGGGTTGTTCTGCTTGGTTGGTCTATCATCTTTGTAGAAGACCGGGCGGTCTATTCTTATGTAACCGCTGTAACCGGGCGGCTTATGCTGGGCGATCTGGCGACTTGTTTGGAGTCAGACAGATGTTCCTTGTTTGTTCTTGGCAATCTAAGGAAGGAGTGTCTTGTGTTCGCGCGACTTGTGCGCGGTCTGCCTGCTGATCTGCGGTCTTGGACGGAAGGTTGTCCAAGTGGTGTGATTGCGCGGTCTGCTCTGTGAGACCACTGGCAATCTGGCAGGTGGTGATTGTACCTCTCTTCGGAGGTGACAACATCCGTCTTGTCGCCTATAAATAGGGGTGCATGGCTCGTCATTCAAAACAAGAACTGTAAGAACTAGAGCCTGGGTTGTTTTGTGCGGTCTCAACTTTGAGGTCGGGCGGTCTCGGAAGCGAGTTGACTGTTTGTTGTGTTCGCAGGTTTGCGGTCAGCAGGTTGCAGTCTCCTTCCTAGGTGATTTCCCAACGGATTGAATAAACAGTTCGGCAGCGGTCTGTCTTTGAACTGGTTTATGTTGTTCTTGTGCTGTTCGCAGCGAGCTCAACGATCAGGCGACCTTCGGCGGTTAGGCAATCTGAGTTGCGGCCTGGCGATAGCTTCTGTTCTTCGTTCAATTCAATAAGCTCCTGTTTGTGCGGTCTGAGGTGGCGGTCTTGCAGTGCAGGCATCCTGTCTGTTTTCTGTTCGTGTGGTCTCAGGTCAAGTCGGGCGATCTCTGGAGTTCAGCGGTCTGTGCGGTCTCTGCTTGTCAAGCCGCCAGTTTTGTTTTTGGTGTGTTTTGTTCTTCTCTCCTTCGTGATTCTTATGAATCATGTCTCGCCATGTATGTCTCCAAATGTAAATGAAGTTTTGTGATTCAATAAAGTCAATTGTGTTGTTGTGTGGCATTGTGGTTGTTTGGCTATAACTCAGTTGATGCAATTCCTGCTTACTCCTAAACGATTCAAATAAAATTTTAGCATGGTATCGGAGGTAGGTTGTTGGAGTGGATAAGCAGTGATCAACTTGAGTTGCCATCGTCTTTGTGAAGAAGAAACCACATAGTTTTCCATGGAAGCTGGATACGCAAGAGGGCTTGGTATTGAACTCCTCACATCGACTAACTACAAGAAATGGAGGTCGTGTATGGATAGTTACTTACTTGGCGAGGATCTATGGGAGATAGTTTGAGGAGAAGACACACAAGAAGTGTTTCTTGCAAGAGATAATATGGCAGAGGTGAGACTTTGGAGGAGGACTAATGCAAAGGCAGAGTTCACACTCAAGAGGGCTATCTCACCAGAGCTATTCGATCACATCATTGGATGTAAATCTGTTGCTGAGATTTGGACGTATTTGGACGGGTTGTTCAATAAGAAGAATGTAGCTCGGCTATAGTTTCTTGAAAATGACTTGGCGAAGGCCTCTCAAGGTGATCTTTCTATCTCTACCTTCTTTCTCAAGATGAAGAACCTCACAACAGAGATTTATGCATTGGACCCTGATGAGCCCATCTCGGAGGCAAAACTGAAGAGGCATATCATCTGCAGGTTGCGGAAGGAGAATCTTGCCTTTGTGACGTCAGTTCAGGGTTGGGCAAATCAGCCATCTATGTTGGAGCTAGAGAACTTACTTGCTTCGCAGAAAGGTTTGGCAAGACAGATGGCGGGGACTTCTATCTCTGCGGGAGATAGTGATGTGTTGTTCTCTAGGAAGAAGAAGAAGAAATGGGAGAAGAAGAAGCCAGGTCATGATGGACCCTCTACTTCAGTTCAGCAGGATAGGGGTTATGCTCCTAAGTCTGATGGGAAGAAGAAGGGAGAGGGACCAAGGTGCTTCAGGTGCAATAAGACCGGCCACTTCAAGAAGGGTTGTCGGGTTAATCTTCAGCCGGGACATGCAGCGGAGAAGGAGAAGCCAAAGTCTGATGAAGCTGGATGGGGAGGAGCCTTTGCGGCCAATATGACGGCGATGCCCGTTAAGGCCTTGGGTGCCATCAACTTCGAGGAGGATTGGATCGTGGATTCAGGGTGTGGGAATCACCTCACCGGGGATGAAACAAAGTTCTTTTCTTTGGCACCTTACTCAGGTAACGATGCAATCATTACGACTGATAATTCTGTTCATGCAGTAGAACAAGAAGGTGTTGTCTCTCTGAGCAGTGATAAGGGTCCACTCACATTGAGGAGTGTTTATCACGTGCTGGGTATGAAGAAGAATCTCTTCTCTGTGACCAATGCGGTCGATGCCGGTTATCACGTTCTGTTTGGCCCATTAGAAGTGAAGTTTCTTAAAACTCAACCGGAGATAAAGGGAGATGTAATTCATGTTGGAAAGCGGGTAAAGGACTTGTTCATTTTATCGACTAGTACCTATGTTGACAAAATGAATACCAATGATAGCGCGACTATATGGCATGAAAGGTTGGGGCATGTAGGCATGGACAAATTGAAGGCTATGGCGGTAAGGGGCCTTGTCAAGGGCTTGCCTAGCTTCTCCTCCTATGGAGACGGTCATGTTTGTGTGGGATGTCAGTTTGGTAAGTCTCATCGACTTCCATTTGATAAATCGCAAACAAGATGCAAAGCGCCGTTGGAGTGCATTCACGGTGATTTGATGGGACCGACTGCCACCCCAAGCCTTGGAGGCAACATATATATATTGGTGTTGATTGACGATTACACCAGATATGTCTGGGTGTATTTTCTGAAAGAGAATTCGGAATCTTTTGCAAAGTTCTTGGAGTTCAAGGAGCTGGTGGAAGGTCGGTTAGGCCTGCGGGTGAAAAAATTGAGAACTGACAATGGTGGGGAGTTCACCTCTGGTGAGTTCTCAAGTTTTTGTAGGAAGCACGGCGTCCGGAGAGAGCTCACTTGTGCCCATACTCCACAACAAAATGGCGTTGCAGAGCGGAAGATCCGTCATCTGACGGAAACCTGCAAATGCTGGCTTCATGCCAAGAGTATCCCAAAGTCCTTTTGAGCGGAGGGAATATCTTGTGCGGCATACGTCATCAACAGGATGCCTCTAAGTCCTATCAACATGAAGACCCCTCACGAACTGATGTTCAAGGAGAAGACAAGTGTTGCACACCTTCGTGTGTTCGGGTCAACCTGTTATGTGCATATCCCTGATGCTCTTCGGACAAAGCTAGATGCAAAAGCAAGGAAGCTAGTCTTTGTTGGATATGAAGAGCGGAAGAAAGGATGGAGATGCATGGATCCTGAGACACGGAGATCAGTGGTATCTCGGGATGTGGTGTTCGATGAGGTGACTTCTTACAAGGGAGTTCAGGAGTTTAACTACCGGAGAGCAGGGTTGATGAAGAAGGGAAGGCTGCGGAAAATCTTCAAGTGGAGTTGCCTGTTTCACCAGGAGCTCCAGTTGTGTCAAGCTCTGAGATGGAGGATTCAGGTTCAGGAAGCAGGGGGAACGATGCTCCAAGTTCGTTTGGAAGAGGAGCTAGCACATAAGAAGCAACTAAGGAAGTGGTTAGTCAGGAGCAACCTCTTAGGAGGTCGAAGAGGACTATCAAGCCACCTGATCGATACACAGGAGGAAACATGGTGAGCTTTTTCTCATGTTTCTTTGCTGGTCCCTTGGATGAGAGGGAGCCGTCGAGCTTTGAGAAGGCCAAAGGCGTGAAGCAGTGGGACATTGCTATGCAGGAGGAGATGGATGCTCTCAAGAAGAATGAGACTTGGTCTTTAGTGTCCAGGCCCAAGGGCATTACCCCTGTGACATGCAAATGGGTTTATAAGCTCAAAACGAAAGCTGACGGCATGATCGAGCGATATAAGGCTCGCCTTGTGGCTCGCGGGTTCTCACAGCAGCACGGAGAAGATTATGATGAGACGTTCAGTCAAGTGGCAGAGATGACTTCAGTTCGATTTGTTATTGCTTTGGCGGCATCCAGTGGATGGGAGATTTGGCAGCTCGACGTGAAGAATGTTTTCTTATACGGAGAGATTGACAAGGATATCTTCATGATCCAACTGCCGGGCTTCATTTCGGAGGAGTGTCCGGACTACGTCTGCAAACTGAAGAAAGCCCTATATGGGTTGAAGCAAGCGCCTCGGGCGTGGTACGGAAAGATCGCGGAGTATCTTCTATTCTGCGGGTTCTTTGCTTCAGACTCTGATTCTAGCTTGTTCATCAAGAAGGAGGGAGCGCTTCGGGTTATTGTTCTGCTGTATGTGGATGACATGATCGTCATCGGGAACTCGAAGGAGGCAGTAGCAAGGCTGAAAACTGAGCTTGCTATCAGGTTTGAGATGAAGGATCTGGGTGAGCTCCACCATTTCCTTGGACTCGAGGTTCAGAGGCGGGAGAGCGGAGTGCTCGTTTCTCAGGCTGGATATGCGGAGCGGAACATTCAACAATTCGGCATGGAGGAAGGGAAGAGCAGCTCTATACCTCTGGAACAACATCATAAACTTTGGAAGGATGAGGGGAGAGTTCTATCTGACCCGTTGGTGTTCCGAGCTCTGGTTGGGGTCTTGATTTACTTGACCATCACGAGGCCAGATATTGCTTATGCAGTTGGCAAAGTGAGTCGGTACATGGCGGAGCCATGGAATTCTCATCTTCTGGCGGCAAAAGGAATTTTGAAATATGTGAAGTCGACCTCTGATTTGGGTCTCCTATATAGGAGAGGGTCAAGCTTAGAGTTGCTTGGATACATGGATGCTGATTACGGGGGAGACGTGGATGATCGGAGATCAACATCTGGTTTTGTCTTTATGACGGGCCCCACAGCTATTTCTTGGTGCAGTAAAAAGCAGGACTCGGTGTCTGTATCTACCACAGAAGCAGAATACAAGGCTTCGGCCTTGGCAGCTCAGAAGCTGTTTGGATCAGGAGGTTGGTGGAGGACGTTCATGAAGAGGTTCGAGGTCCCACTATACTACGCGGGGACAATGAGAGTGCTCTCAAGCTGGTTAATAATCTAGTCTGTCACGCGAGGACCAAGCATATTGAGATTGAGCACCATTTCATTCGTGAAAAGGTGTTGGGAGGATCTCTTATGGTCGAGCATGTTCGGAGTGCGGACAATGTTGCAGGCATCTTCACAAAGCCGCTGGCAAAGGGACCGTTTACTCGGTTGCTGAGTTTACTCGGGCTAGTTTCCACTTTCCACTTCAAGGGGGAGTGTTGAAATTATTGAAGTGAAGTGGAAGGTGGACAGCGGTCTAAATATTGGAGACCGCAGAGACCGCGTGGTCTACGCTGGTGCTCTGCCGGTCTGCCTCTGCCGGTCTGGCTCTACCGATCTGGTTCTAGCGGTCTGCTGGTTGGCCGGTCTGTTCCTGTTTGTTCCGGTCTCTTCCTGGGTTATTCTGCTTGGTTGGTCCATCTTCTTTGTAGAAGACCGGGCGGTCTGTTCTTATGTAACCACTGTGACTGGGCGGCTTATGCTGGGCGATCTGGCAACTTGTTTGGAGTCGGCCAGATGTTCCTTGTTTGTTCTTGGCAATCTAAGGAAGGAGTGTCTTGTTTTCGCGTGGCTTGTGTGCGGTCTGCCTGCTGATCTGCGGTCTTGGACGGAAGGTTCTCCAAGTGGTGTGATCGCGCAGTCTGCTCTGTGAGACCGCTGGCGATCTGGTGGGTGGTGATTGTAACTTTCTTTGGCGGTGACGACATCCGTCTTGTCGCCTATAAATAGGGGTGCATGGCCCGTCATTCAAAACAAGAACAGTAAGAACTAGAGCATGTGTTGTTTTGTGCAGTCTCAACTTTGACGTCGGGGGGTCTCGGAAGCGAGTTGACTGTTTGTTGTGTTCGCAGGTTTGCGGTCAGCAGGTTGCGGTCTCCTTCCTTGGTGATTTCCCAGCGGCTTGAATAAACAGTTCAGCAGCGGTCTATCTGCGAACTGGTTTATGTTGTTCTTGTGCTGTTCGCAGCGAGCTCAGCGATCAGGAAACCTTCGGCGGTTAGGCGATCTGAGTTGCGGTCTGGCGACAGCTTCTGTTCTTCGTTCATTTCAATAAGCTCCAGTTCGTGCGGTCTGAGGTGGCGGTCTTGCAGTGCAGGCATCCTGTCTATTTTCTGTTCGTGCGATCTCAGGTCAAGCCGGACGTTCTCTGGAGTTCAGCGGTCTGTGCGGTCTCTGCTTGTCAAGGCGCCAGTTTTGTTTTTGGTGTGTTTTGTTCTTCTCTCCTTCGTGATTCTTATGAATCATGTCTCGCCATGTATGTCTCCAAATGTAAATGAAGTTTTGTGATTCAATATAGTCTATTGTGTTGCTGTGTGGCATTGTGGTTGTTTGGCTATAACTCAGTTGATGCAACTCCTGCTTACTCCTAAACGATTCAAATTAAATTTTAACATTCTCTCCTTATGTCTTCATGCTTATTCAGTAAGCAGGAGAAGGAGAGAGCTTGAAAGCCGTCAATGGAACAATGATTAGAGCTTTTTTTCTTTTCAGCACACCAACGGGTTCATCTTGAAAGTGCCCTAACATGTTCTTTTATATTCCATGTGTCATCAACGGCTCTTAGAGGGCCCCCCTAACACATTGGAAGACGATAGAATGCTTTATCTCTCCTTTACACCTGTTTGCGCCAAAAGCCAGTCGCGGCACTGTCTTCTTCCAGATTTGAATCTGTCTCAGCGGATGGGATGAGACAGCCTTCTATCTCAGCGGTTAAACTGCATTCTTCTCAGCAGTTCCGCTGAGATAGTTTCTCTTCTCAGCGGATTTTGTCTATCTTCAGCTCAGTAGGGGCAGATCACTTCTCAGCGGCTCCTTGTCCCGTCTCAGCGGTTCTGCTGAGACAATGACTCCTTCTCAGAAGTTTTGACAGCAAACCTCTGAACTTATTCCAATGTTTGGAATATCTTAACCCTGCACATTCCTGATGCATAGTAGAGTTTATCAAATACAATGTGTACTTAACATTGTGAGTGATGCCTCTTCAAATCAAGGGAACATTGATGACAATATTCCCAACAGATACGAGTCGGGATAGAAAACAAAAATATTTTTTACTATTCGCCTTCGATTTTTAGCATTATAGAAATATATTTTTGTAATCAATTTTATTAATAGTAATCATGTCTCTGTTTGTGTAATAAAATTGGTTTGTTCTTCATTTCTCTAAATTGTTTATTATTTTCACTTTCATTATAAATCAATTTAGATCTGTATTCAAAATATATTTTGATCTCTTATTATTTCAAGTCATTAAAAATATAACATAAGTTTTTAAAACCCTTATTCACCCCCTCTAAGGGCGCATACACATCCAACAAGTGGTATCACATCGAGGTTATTCCAAATCGGCTTAACAACCGGGAATAATGGCATTACATGATCTCGCTTCTAATAGCGAGAGAAAAATTTATGAAGAAGGAAAATCTCTAGCACCACCTTTATTTGAAGGGAGAAATTATAAAGGATGGAAAATATTAATGAAAAATTTTCTTAAAGCTTTACATGAAAAAGTTTGGAATATTACTATTGAAAAGCCACCTAGCGTATTAAATAGAAACGAAATGGTTTAAATACAAAATCTAAAAATAGTCTATTTTGTGTGTTAGATCAAAATATTTCCAAACTCATTAATACTTTTCCTACTGCATATGTGATGTGGAATTTTCTTGAGATAACTTATGATTCTCCATTTACACGTATGGAACAAACGCAAGAATTGGAGAACATACAATTTTGCATAGAAGAAAAATCCTCTCCTGAAGAATAAATGGAGTGCACATCAAGTGGAAGAGAAGAAGTGATATTATCTTTGGAAGAGGAGTGCCAAAAAGATGTCAAAGGAACTATATATTCAAATCTTGCCTCTTCCGATAGCAATGTAAGGAAATCAAATTCCATCTTATGCACTTCAATTTCTACATTATAATTGCTACAAACTACTAAGCGTAAAATTAAGAAATTTAAAAATTCAATTTAAAAATTACGTTTAGAAAATAAAAACTTAAAAGCTAAATTTAATGTAGAAACAAAGATTGATGTGTTTGATTATTCTTCACCTTGCACTTTAATTGAAAATATAAAACCTTGTTTTGATTGCAATATTCTTAAAGAGAAACTTAAGGTAAATGAAAAAAAGCATCTTAAAGAACATAATGAAAAATTATCCTTAGAAATTTCATCTTTTAAAAATGATTGCGTTACGTGCCAAAGTTATTAAATTGAAATCAAGGAGATGGACAAAACATTTGAGGAATTAAGAAATAACTATCAAACTCATATTGACTCTATTGTTTCCACTCTTAAAAATAGCATAATAGCTTATAATAAAGCTAGGCATAATCTTAAGATCAAGAATGATGAATTAAAATAAAAAATCAACTTGCTTACGAAAATTATGAATAAAAATTCACAACATAAAAATTCACAATATCATGCAATATCTAAAAGCAAGTTGAATATGAATATGAATATCTTAACTATGCCTAATAATGGGAATAAGAAACACAAAGTATTTGTAAATCAAACAAATCACAATTATTTACAAAATTATTTTTCTCCTAATGTAAAATTAGAATTACACAAATTTCCTATGAACGATATTTTCAATAATCATCACAATTATAATCTTCAAGATAAAGATAATCACAACGAAAATTTGATGCCTAAAATAATATTAAACCAAGGTTTGAATGGAGGCCCAAAGTTAAAGATGAAACACAAACTCAAATCAAAATGGCCCATTCAATTCTATCTCCCCAAAAGCAAACACGATGTATTTGGGTACCCAAAGGAACCATCCCACGTGATTCCATTTGGATACCTAAATCTCTTACTCATTAGTGTCCAATCATTTGCATTAAGTAGAAACAATTAAAAATGAAATATCATTATTCTACTTCATGATATGCTTAACTTCCTTTTTGTTTATTTTTCTATTTTTTAAACATCATGCTATGGTCACTTTGTATAACATATGATATTACTTTCACACATTATGCCCAAAATTCATTAATAAATCAAATTGAATAAAATTAAATAAGTCATATCATTTCTCAAGTGATCTTTATATCTTGTTATGTTTATCCTTATATATCCATTACCTATAAAAGTTTCTTATCATCATTATAAGTTAAATTCTAAATATGTTATATGATGTTATCAAGGCAAATGAAATAATGGTCAAAATGGATTTAAAAAGAGTATTAGGGGTCTTAGGCTAAGAGTATAAAATGCACAAATATTTACTTATTTATTGAATGTCCTTGTGTCATTTGATAGCCCCTATCATGTTTAACCATAATCATGAAAAATCAGAATTGAAAAATCGCACAAAAAACATATGTTTTTAAATAAAAGAAAAATTCACTGTTTGCTAGCGCCTGGAGTTAGTTTCTAACGCCGGTGGTAGCACAATTATACTAAAAATTCTGATTTCTCTAAATATTAATTTTTGTAAAATTATATATATATATATGCTTTGTCTAATATTCAAAAATTCAAAAAGAAAATTTACAAAACCTTTCTAAATGACCAAAAATATTTTCTCGTCATATTTTTATTTATTATTCACCTTACAATCTTTCTCTTTAATATTTTGAAAATGATCAATATGAATTCCTTTATATACTTTATTTACAATAATTAATTATGAGTACCTAAATTTTTATGTAATAAAATTAATGATCATTTATTATGCAAAATCAAAAGATATTTTAAATTCAAATATTAAACATAACTACAAAAGATCATATTGTTTCCAACATATAGTTTGTGATCATTATCATTATATGAATATATTATGACTTGCATGTATCTCATTTATATGTGGGCCATAAAATCAATTTTATATCAATAAGAATAAATCAAGTCATCACTTAATTCTAGGTCTACAAATTAAATCTCTATCAATTTAAGAAACATGCATTATTCATATGGAAAAATATTAACTCATCATACTAACATTGTCACCTAATGAATATTTATCATACTAATCTCATACATTATTTGTTATCATATGATTGCCAAGATATGAAAATAGAAAATTTGGAACTTAGAATTCATGGTAACTATGAGATTTTATATTATAATTCTAAAAATTCAAACAAACTCATAGTCTATAAATCATTCATAAACTTAAAGCGCTTTGTATGCCCATTATCATAGACCAATAATGTATGTCTCACAATAATGGGGGCGTAGGGTTGCATGCATTAGAAGACCTAACCACTAAGTCATGTCTTGTCCTTAATCGGGGAGGGTTCCAATGGGGCCTTGCGAGGCACTAGGGGGAAAGAGTGCTAGGTTGAGAGTTCTCTAGTGTATGCATATGGGAGTAAACCCCAACCTACGACATGTGTGCTTCTCCTCATGCCCATCCATCACTTTGTACGGGGCTAGAGTGTAGATATATAGTCTGGGTATTTTTTTCTAGGGCATACCTATTTTATTCTTTGCATGAACATCATTCCACACTATAATCATTTAAATAATGCTTATTTGGCTTATTCGAACATGATATCGTGTGTTTACATTTCCTATCTTTTTCAGGTTACATTATTTTGATAATCACAAGCCTTAGAAAAGTCAAAATGAAGATATAAGAAAATAAATCTCATGCGATGTTTAGTTTGTAAAGTCATATAAGAAATTGCTGACGTTTCATGCATTTTGCACTATCTAGACATCTCCAAAAATTCTGAAATTTCTGCATGAAACTACTCTTGGGACACTTAATCAAGTCCAATAATTAGAATTTTCAAAATCTTAAAATTAGTGTACTGTTTGCCGAGCTAGCACTAGCGCCGGCGCTAGCACGAGTGTCTGATTTTTTGTATTTTTTAATTTTTGCAAAATCTCTAAAATATGTTATTTTATATGTACTACTTATTTTTGCATTTCTACTATAAATTGATTTTTGAAAAATTAAAATAAAAAATTACAAAAACCAAATTACAAAAAATATTTTTATTCTCTTCCTTTCTTTGTTTAATTGTTTGATTTCTACCTCAATATGCAAAAATCAAATACAAAAATATAAAACAAAAAATTATAAAAAATATTTTGTGAACTTAACTTTTCTATTTACATGTATCTTGTGAAAGTGAGATTTGGGATGTCACCCCATCACATCTCCTAGTACCGGTGCAAACCCCTCACAGGGTAGATCTCAGGAAGTCCAAGATCAATTATAAGAGTACGCATTTTAAAACAAAATTCCTTTTCAAAATATCAAAAAAATAGTATGGACCTTATTGTTATTATCAAGCATGTTTTAATCTATCATTTAGACCTCCTACAATGTTGGAATTCATCTTTTCAAACTACCTTGAACATTATTTTTATCATGCTTTGATATATCTAATCACATGTGCATCAATTGTATTGAAAAAGTGTTGTGTAGAATCAAGCTTAGCATGCCTCTAAGTATGAGTAAATGTTTTATGATTGATTAAGACCTTCTACAATGTTGGAATTCATCTTTTCAAACTATCTTGAACATTGTTTTTATCATGCTTTGATATATCTAATCACATGTGCATCAATTGTATTGAAAAAGTGTTGTGTAGAATCAAGCTTAGCATGCCTCTGAGTATGAGTAAATGTTTTATGATTGATAATGATAGTTATTCACTCACTTATTTTGGCAAAGTCTACATGTGCTTTTAATCTAAGAATGCTTGCTTGTGTATTGTAATAGTCAATGAATTAAAATTGCATAAGTATCTTACCTACACTACTTTTATTTGCACTCTTAAAGATTATTAAAGATTAAGAAAAGTGGTTGTGATTTCAAAAATTTCATTGGTTTGCAAAACATGTGTATTCGGAGATCTTTGTACAAAACAAAAAAAATCATGAAATAAATTGACAAAGATAACTCCACCAAGCACTACTTGAACCTCCTGATAAGACTTAATAAGCATTGTGAGGTTGAGCATCTTGGAAAGAATAGTAAAGTGTCTTGTGCAAACCTTAGTTCTTTTCTTTACACCACTTATTCTTAAGTACACCCGATCATAAGAAAATCAATATTGAAAAAAAAAAGTATGTGATCCCCCAAGTACTACTTTGCACCCCGATAAATCTTAATGAGCATTGTGTGTGCAAAGCACCTTTGTAGTTATACATTTTTTCCTATGTGCATTGAAGTGTGTGGAAGTAAAATTATTTGTGTTTTGTTGTGCACTTTACTCTACATATGTCTTGTATTTTTGATTAAATCATTTGTTTACTCTCTTCAAAATACACTTACGTGCACATCATTATCTTCCACAACACTTCTTCTCATGAGTATTGGATCCTAATGCTAAAATCTATACTACTATTTATATATAAATGCACTAGATTACCTAGCAGGCTCTCTACAATGTTTGGTATGTCTTGAATTTGTGAATTACAAAAACATTGTAGTAGTCTCTTTTTGATATATTTCTTTCATGCTTGGTTACTTTATTGTCTAACTTAAAGATTTTAAAAGAAAAATGACTTACAAAAACATCTTCTCCTTTTGGAATTCAACTCATATTTCTTCTTATGAATCATCATGATTAAAAAAAGATGTTTCTTGTATTTCTATAAGTCTTTCGCATCATCACCATATATTTTTTTACCTTGGGCTTTCATGCTTATTTAAAGTCTTTTCTTTTGTTTGTATATTCACTTGAATCTCAAAATTACTTTCCTTCATCAAATGATAGACTTGATTGGTAAAATTTGTATTGGTTGTTCTAAACATGAATATTATTTTTATGCTAAAAACCCAGATTTATTTCTATGGAAATTTTTATGCTAAAAACTCCTTATCATTTCATTTCCTCTAAAAGCTCGATCATGCCTTACCTTTTTTATTATCAAAAAACCTCTTTTTGTCTCTTGCTACCTTCACCCACTTTTGTTAATAACAAAAGGGGGAGAACTAACATGATAAATAAAAACGCTATCAAATATGAAAACTAACATGGTTAATGATTAAGAAGATAGCCTACATATAAGGGGAGCATTTACATAGGGGGAGCATGTATTTAGGGGGAACAATTCTAAATACCAAAACCAACAATTATCCTAAGTCATCACACACACAGAAGTAGGTTTCATCATGCTTTATGTATTAATGCTCTGATTTATCATTAATGGATTTGTTATAATCAAAAGGGGGAGTTTGTTGGAACATGGTCTTCCGCATCTCCTAAGTTTGAGAATAACAAATCATATATGTATATATCAGTAGGGTTTTCTTGGAGTGGAAGATATGCACGCGCAGAATAATTCCTAAACCGAGATAGCGTCGGTGGTAGCGATAGCGCGGGCGGTAGCTCCAACTTTATAAAAAGGACCATTGGCTTCGTCCACCTAATCCTCTTATAACCCTAGTTTCTAGAGCTTCGTGCCACAAAATATAGAGGAAGTTTCAGAGGGATACTCCCACAAATCCATGAAGGCTTAAGGAGGTCATTGGAGAATATTTCAACACGTTTCATCATGGTGATGAAAGACCGCATCGACTACGATCATACTCTGCGGGTCTTCGTCTACTTCTTCAAGAGATCCACATAGGGACTTCTTATATTATTGTTGTTTCATCTATTTACTCTTTTTACTTGTGTAGTGAATTTGCCTCGTGTTGGTGACTAGGTATGGGTAGGACTTAGGGAAAAAATTTGCCTCGTGTTGGCGACTAGGTCTAGGGTGTAGATCTAGGGGGTGCTCGAGGCCATATCCGGGGAAGGATTGGATCGAGCGGCTTGAGGCCGTATTCGGGGAAGGATAGACTAAAGCCACCGATTTGTTGGGATACGAGTCAGGATAGAAAACGAAAAGACTTTTTACTATTCGCCTTCAATTTCTAGCGTTATAGAAATCTATTTTTGTAATATATTTTATTAATAACAATCATGTCTCTCTTTGTGTAATAAAATTGATTTGTTCTTCATTTATCTAAATTGTTTATTATTTTCTCTTTCAGTATAAATCAATTGGTATCTTTATTCAAAATCCATATTTTGATCTCTTATTATTTCAAGTCATTAAAAATATTACATAAGTTTTTAAAACCCTTATTCACCTCCCCTCTAAGGGCACCTACAGATCCAACAAATGAAAGCCCTTGCCAAAACCAAGGCAGAGCGCAGTATCACGCTCATTCTCCGGCAGTGGATTGACCTCCATGGCCATCATCTCTGAACGAGCCTCCTCCACGATCCTGGCTCGCACCACTCTGGAGTTGAAGGACTCCTTGTACTCACCAAACATGGAAGCTCGCGCGGCCTCAACATCCTTCTGCGCAGTTGCCATCCATACTCTCTCCTCTTTCAGCTACGCCATATCCACCTACATTTTGGACATCTCCGTCTTGACAGCCTCAACACAGTATAGGGCCTCCGAAAGACTCGACTCAGTCGCGACAAGCTTCCCCTGGAGCGTCTCTTTCTCGGCATGAGAAGTGGCAAGCTCAGACTTAGAACTATCCAAGCGATAGATGGCTTTCCCCTCCTCTTCTTGGCAGAAGCAAGGACTCCTCCGATGTGGCCAGCTTCTCCCAGATAGACAAGAACCCATCCTTCAAAGTCACGTAATTGCTGTCCCATGTAAGCAAGATGCCACACAACTCATCTAACTAAAGAAACAAAACACCAAATAAGAACCGCGACAAGGGAATGGCCAAGGAAAAATCAGACAAAACGACCAACATACCTTCGACATAGCAGCATGAAAAGAGGATGACTCGCGCTTCTTGCCCTTTGCGGCGACCAACAACGACGTCATCCTATCCCGTGATTCTAGTTCACCCACATGCAACTCCAGGGTATCCTCAGCCTCAGGAGCAGGGGGGCTCTGTCCTCAAACTCGCTCGGGCAATCGTCGGCAACCTCTATAACGGACTCCGAAGCGGCGGAAGACGACCCTGCCTCACTACGCCTTAGCGGGAAGACCAAATTCCTCTTCTTTCCCTGCACCAAGGGGATGGCATAAGTACGCTCGATGTCTGTAGAGAGACCCGCCATGACCAGTCTCTTCTCACAAACAAAGGCACCAATTCCCTGGAGAGCGCTCGCCAACTCGCGTGGATCCTCGATTCCCAACACCGAAGAGAAATCGTACTCCTGACCTATGAGCCTGCAGTAGCGCCTCGGAAACCACCGCCATGCCCCAGGCAATCCCCAAGGATTCTTAACGAACCCAAAATAGTGTTCCCCCATGGAGATAGCCGGTCTTGTTCTCAAAAGCAAGCCACTTCTTGTTACTCTTCACCTCGATCTGATCACTGGAGCCAGAGCAAACTTCACACCACTCTCAGAAAAACTGGACGGTCAGCCAAGAACCATGCTCCCGGAAGAAGCAGATCAGCCCCATGATCCTTATCTTCCCTACCGAGGAGAACTGCATAATTGAAACGCTGCAGAATCGAAAGATCTCCATAGCCTCCTCAGCAGGAGGGATCTGAAAGTCGGCTTTCAATCATCCCTTGGAAATCGTGAAATAACCTTCGGGCAGACTTTGAGCACACTCCCGCGGAAGCGGAATTCTCACCTTGATGACCGTAATAAGTCCAAAGCGCTTTCGCCACGGAGTAATCTTATCCTCGCACAAAATTGTGGGAAGGTGCATCGATCTTGTGGAAGCATTACGCTTTTGAACCTAAAAGCAAAAGTGAGAGTCAGCACAATAAGCAATAACATAAAGGGGGGAAGAGGGGGAAAAAAGTCTTAGGAATCAAGGGTCAAATCACGCCCCGAGAAAGCCAAAGACGGGCACACGTCGCACTGCCCTAAATGTACAAGTCATGTCTCAGCTGCGCGCGGCGCAGCGACCGCAAGACACGCTGTACCGTATAGCACTACACCCGCGCATGTGTGCGCCGCATGGCACTGCACACACACACGTGAGTGCCATGTAGCCCCGCGCGGCCCCGTGCCCACACACACACATTATACGACCGTACGCGACTGCCATCATATCTCTCCCTTCTCTAGTGTTGGAGAAATACTTGACTCATAACTCTCATATATGCATTTTCCTTATGAGAGTACTTGTGCCTATCATTTTCAAGAGACATCTTCCCCAATTTATCTTCTTCTTAAGAACAAGAACTCCCATTATTTGAAGTTGTTGCTTGGGAATAACATCATGAGCTGAAATCATACACAGCAGTACCTTTCCCACTATATCTGCCAGAAACCTGTATTCTTTTGCCAGATCAACCTTTTTCAAATTAATTGACTTCTCCTTCCTGAACTTTATGATCTCTAGAACTTTCTTTATCTCATCCCCTGTCAACTCATCTGAGTCACTCCCAGTTGGAAGATCATATGTCTGGTTCAGTAACTCCTCTGTTACCTGCAAATCTATCTCAGACACTTTTCCCTTGAGGGATCCATCCTCTCCTATTTGAATATTCTCTTTAAACTCAGTCAGTTCGATATCCAAGATTTTGCATCTTGTGGATATCAGTTTGGTTAAACCAGCATCTTAAAACAAGCCAAGAATGGCTTTGAAGCTTTCGTTCGCTGCACTGAAAGAATCGACATCCACATCAAAGCCAGAATTCACTTTTGGTGGAGCCATCAATTTGAGGTACCTGCAAATGCAAGAGAAAACAAGAGAGCGCGAGAAAGAGAGAAAAAGACACGAGAGAGCTAGATAATGAGAGAGCAAGAGAGCAAGGAGAAGAGAATTCGAAAACATAAAGAATTCGACATTGAAGTTGCTTAAAAGAAGATGATTCATCGCAACTTAGGGTTTGAGTCGACGCACTATCGCGAAACTTTAATATTCAGCGCACTTAAGCATGCCAAGACAGCTTCTAGAAGCAATCTTGCGCGCACTGGTATATCGATGTTGCTTCGATTACCATTCAACGCAACTTCGAGATTGTTTAGTAACAAATAAGTCGACGTAGTCATGTTGACGTTGCGTCGAGTTGTAATCGACGTGACCTCTAATTTAATCAGTGACTATTAAGTCGACGCATGCATCGATATGAACTTGACGCAGCGTCGAATATCATTCGAATTATCAGCTCTGATTATCTCTCGAATCTTGCGTCAAGTAGGACCCGACGGAACATCAAGTTCAATTCGACGCAACTCTGAACACATAGTTTAATTTTCTTAGAATATTCTTGTTGTTTTTCCCATTGATGTTTAGTAAAAATAGTGTTAATACTATTAGTTTTATGAACCAAGAGGATATCAAATAAATTTAGAGAAGAAATCACTCCCTTGATTGAATTTAGTTCTTCCTTCCTTTCTCACTATCTCTTAGGTAGGACCATACCTAATCCTTCACAAGTAGTTCAAACATTAGAAGGAACCCAGATTACTTTGAGCCCTTTGATTTTACCATTGTAGGGTTCAATGAAAGAGGAGAATGGTCTTTCATGATATCCTTTTGGATGATTAGGAATGGGTTCACCAAACCTATGATTATTATTTTGGAATTTGTAATGTGTATAAAATGTATCCAAAAATAATTGATCAGCTGAGTATCTAATTATTCTATTTTTAGCTTTAGCCATTTGACTGTTATTGTTTAATTTCTCTGAATTAATCTTGGCTAGAGATTTCTTTTTCTTGTTTGAATTTGCTCCACTGATTATAATTATTTATCTGGATTACTAATATCTTGACTCTTTGTTAGTGCACTTTTCTCACTTGATTGATAATCACTAGGTCTAATGAACCTAACTGGATTTGTCCAGGCTGGTTTACTAGTGACTTTTGTGCTAGTGCATGAGTCTGCTCATAGACCTAGGTGATTAAATCTCATGGAGAGATTTTGCGTAATATCTTTGAGTTTTTAACTCCTCCCATTGAGAGAGTCCTCAAAGAATTTTGCCTTTGTTAGCTCTTCTTTTAACTTTATGTTTTCATTTCTTATGTTAATTAGTTCTGATTCCTTATTATTTATTTCATTTATTAAATCTTGATTTCTCAAATATATTTCATCTTTCTTTAGGTTTTCTAGTTCTACCCTAGTTGTTTCTACTTCTTTTTGTATATTGAGGAAATCATTACAAAATTCTTTAAAGCTTTTTTAAAATCAGCAGAATTGAAATCAAAATCATCAAACATTGATACCTGATCTTCTTCATCATCTGAAGATATCCCCTATGCCATCATGCAAGCTGCTCCAGCTTCTTTTTCTTCATCACTTTCTGATGAAGAAGGGCTTAACTCTGCTCCAGAGTCACTCCAGGTTTCAGCAATGAAACCTTTGGTTTTCTTCTTGTCTTTCCTCCTGAAAGACTTTTTCTTCTTTTCATCCTTGTTGCTGCTTCTGTCCCTTTGATCCTGTGGGCAATCTGGGGCTATGTGCCCTGGCTTGTTATAGGTAAAACAAATCACCTCCTTCCTTGGAGTCTTATCATATTTGGGCTTTGAGCTCCAATCTCTTCTCCTTGAGTCTTCTGTATTGACCCAGTTCCTGAATCTCCTTGTTAGGACGCTGAACATTTCATCTTCAGGAGTGGAGGGCTCTCCTTCTGAGGCCTTTAGGGCAAGATTCCTATGAATAGGAGTTGTGACCGTCTCCTTAGCCTCTGTCTCTGCCCTGCTCTTCAGTAGCATCTCATAGGATTTCAGCTTTTCTAGTAAAGCATCAGTTGAGATTTTTCTATGGCATCTGAACTCTCTGATGGCCCAGATCCTTGAATCCCATGAGCTAGGGAAGCACATAAAGATCTTATCATTGATCTCTGTCAAGGAAATTTCCTTGTCCAGACTCCTTAGCTCATTAATAATGATGTTGAATCTGTCATACATTTCAGCAACACTTTCATCAGCTTTCTTTTGAAAGTTCTTATATTGGGATATGAGAAGGGACTTCCTGTCCTTTATTTCATCAAAGCTTCATTCTACCATTCTGGTAAGAGATTCTCAGATCTCTTTTGCTGATTGGCAGTCAGCAACTTTCTAGAAAATGCCATCTAACATTGTGGAAACCAGAATGTTCATTGCTTTGGCATCACATGCCTTTTGCTTCTTTTCAGCCTCTGTCCATTCATTCCTTGAGACAGCTTCTGTTGTTGAAGATTCTCCTGCACTTTCTCTGACTAGAGCTGGTGGACCTGAAAGTATAACATCAAAGATGTCTTCATCAATGGAGTTCATATATAGTTTAGTTCTGGCCTTCCAGAGTGTACACTTATTCAAGTTACACACTGGAGGTCTTGTTAAGGCATAATCCTAAGAACTCATTTTATTTAAAAAAAAGTTTTAATTAATTTTAAAATAAACAAATGGGAGTAGGAGATCTTTTGATCAAGGTGTTAACCTTTTAATGATCAACCTCCCTCTAATACCAATTGAAAGTGCACAGTGTGGCTCTGAGAATTCTCTAGAGTGGGGTGAATAGAGATTTAAAATCTTTTCTATCATAACTATGCATACAATAAAAATACTAAGGTATTATGTACTGAACAAAACCAACATAGAATAAATAAGTGCTGTAAATATAAAACAAAAAAAACACAGTAAGCTATAAGTGGGACAGCACAGAAAGTCACAGCAAAGACACAAGGATTTTTATAGAGGTTCCCCAAAATGTGGGTTGTCCTCTCTTCTACCTCCCTGGTAGGATGGCACAACCTGTGCCTGAGTCTTTTAATAAGGAGACTCTAAAAACCACAGATCTTTTGATAAGGAGATCATGAACCACTCAGATCTTTTGATATGGAGATCTTGAACCACTCAGATCTTTTGATAAGGAGATCTTCAACTACTGAATCCTTTGGAAGACGAATTCTTAAAACTCTGTACAAGTGAAGAAAATAGGAAGAAGAAGGTAAGAAGGAGAAGATTAGAATTCTATTCTTAGAATTCTTCAGAAGCTTTGAGGCTGCTTTTGTCTTTCTTTCACTGGATCTGAAATGATGAACCCTTGCTTATGATAGTGATGATTTGCAAGGGTTGTTTTGCTTGATCCTTTTCTCTCAGCACTTGTTGTAGTTCTGCTGTTGTATGATGATGAAGATGAAGCAGCAGTATATTTTCCTGTGTAGAGAGCTCACTTCTGTATATCTGTCTTTTAGGGTTTGAGAGGGAAGAAGATGAAGACCCTATTCGACAGCCAGAATGATATAATTGAATTCCCTCATGTTTTCTTCTCTTCTCAGCCTACCTTTTGTCCATCATTGAGTTTTGAATTTCTTTCTAATTTTGGACAGACCTGAGAAGGAATTCTTATTTGGTACAATAATCCTTCTTTCTTCTTTTGTTCCCGACCCGTCCATCATATCTGAAAAACATTCCAAGAATGTTTTTGCCCTTCTGGAAAGCTTCTTTCCTTTTTTGGCAACAAACGAGCCGTTGGAGAACTGCCTTCAATCTGGTGGTACTTCTGAAAAGGCATTAGAGAGACAGTTGGAAACACTTTCTTTTTCATACTGCATTCGACACTGCGTCGACTTCATCTTTGTCTATATTGACGCACCTCTGAATTCTTATAGAAGTAGCTTCGAATTGCTCCTTAGCTCTGGCTGACTCAGATGTCGATGTTGCGTTGATGACTTATCGACGTAACCATCGAGTTGAAGACTTTGTTTTGAACTTCATCGTCAGCATCGAATTGTAGTCTAAGTTGCGTCGACTTCAGATGGATTTGACACTCTTCCTTCTGCGTTGAGTTGAAGTCGAAGTTGTCGACTTCTAAGTTAACTTCTACATGCTCCTTTATCTATGCAGATTTTCTTTCAACATAGCATCGACTTGATATACTTTGACAGAGAAGTTGAGTTGCTTGGACTTCTAGTTTGAGTTGCATCAACATCAAGTCGAAGTTGCGTCGACTTGTATTCGACTCAAGTATTAATTCAACTCATATTGTGCTTGTCCCGACCTGGTATTGACACTCTAAGGTGAGTGTGACAAACTAAGACATCTAATGACCAAATTACCCTTACTATACAATAAGGTAATACTCCTAGGAAGTAAAATCACCTATAAGTAATTTGTTAAGTTAAATCACAAGGAGTTTTTCCCAACATGCACCATTCTTCAAAACCTTGCGTGGAGCCTCAAAGTTTGAATGCGCAAAGGAGTGTGATATAGCCTTTGATCAACTCAAGAAGAAGTTAACTTCAACTCTATTACTTCAAATCCCTCGGGAAGTGGAAGTATTATTTATTTATCTTGGTTTTGGATCAGATGCGGTAAGTTCAGTTTTGGTCTGAAAGGAGAAAAAGTAGTACCCAGTTTACTATGTTAACAGGATTTTGAACGATGTCAAAGCCAGATACCCTATCCTTGAGAAGTTAGGCTTAGGTATCATCATCTCGAAGACTCGGTCCTTACTTCTAGGCTCATTCCATTCAAGTGGTCACAGATTTGCCTCTAAAATGTGTTACAGAAGCCTGAACATTCCGGCAGGTTAACCAAGTGGGATATATAACTTAGTGAGTTTGATATCTCTTATGTGCCAAGGATGACAATCAAAGATCAGCTATTGTCAGATTTCATGGTAGACACGATAGAGAGCAGTGTAGAGAGAGAATCCATAGCACCCTTGGCTTGGACTATTTATGTGGATGGAGCTTCAGGCAGGAAATCATCAGGAGTAGGTGTTGTTTTTATTAACCTAAATGGGATCAGGTTAGGTCAAGCTTTAAAATTATATTTTCCTACTATTAATAACCAGGCAGAATATGAGGCACTTTTCGTTGGACTTAGATTTGTGAAAGAGTTGGGTATATAAGATGTTGAAGTCAAAACAGATTCACTATACATGGCATCTCAAGTAAATGGGACTTTCAAAACCAGAGATCTGATTCTGAAGCACTATCAGCTACTGGTAGACGATCGAGATTGTCAAATTCAAGAGCTTCATTATTCATCATATACATCGATCTGAGAACTCAGAAGCAGATGAATTAGCAAAGTATGGACTTCTGTCAGGATGGACTACTTCAGAGCTCTTTCATCCAACAATTGAGGAGGGAGAGGTCATGCAGATAGACCAGTATCCCTCTTGGGTGGATCCATTTATTCTATACATTTCAAATGGAGACTTTCATCCATCAGTAAAAGATAAGAAGCGTTTCAGGTTAAAAGTAGCTCATTACTATTTTCTCTCAGGGATTCTATATAGGAATTTTTTTCTATCAACTCTGGCAAGATTTGTTTCAGAAGAAGAGATTTATATTGTGCTTCAAGAAGTTCACTCTGGGAGTGTGGGAGTCACTCAGGATCCAGGATGCTAGAAAAAAGGATTTTGAAACAAGGATACTTTTGGCCTTATATGAGGAAAGATGCTGAGAAGTTTGCAAAGAAGTGTGTAGTGTCAGAAATTTTCTCCTTTACATCTCCAACCAGCACAGTAACAACCCCTTGGCCATTTGAAGTTTGGGGGATGGATCTTCTAGGATCATTTCTGATGGCAAGTGGGCAGCGTCGTTTCATCCTGGTTATGATTGACTACCTCAGCAAGTGGATTGAGGCTAAGGCGTTAGCCAATACTACCACCCAGATAGTGAGGAATTTCATCTGGGGAGAGATTGTTTGTTGGCATGGTATTCCGATGACAATAATAACTGATAAGGGTCCCCAATTCAACAACTCAGAGCTGATAAATATTTGTGACCAGGTGGGGACTGAGTTATGATTCGCCTCAGTACATCGTCCTATGAGTAATGGACAAGTTGAAACCGCAAATAAGTTAATTTTGAACCTCCTGAAGAAAAAAGTTGAGAACATATGTGTCAATTAGGGAGAACTACCTTCAATTATCTGGACCCTTAGAACCACTTCATCATTAGGTACTGGTGAAATACCTTTCAAACTCCACCATAGGACTGAGGCTTTCATTCCCGTTGAGTTCGAGGTGATGAGTCCAAGAGTCCTATTATCTAAGTAAGGAGGTGATGATTGGATAGAGACAAATGATGAGGAAATGAAATGCAATTTTGATCTCGTTGAAGAGTTGAGAGATGAAGCTCTAATCATACAGGAAGAGCTTAAAAGAAGGATGGTAAGACATTTTGATAAAAAAAAGTCAGAATAAAATTGTTCGTCGTTGGGGACTTAGTTTTGAAAAAGGTTAATGCATCAGCAAGATCCAATTTATTTAAAAAATTGAACCCCAATTGGGCCGGACCATTCATTACAAAAGAGGCATTAAAAATGGTGTTTACCGTCTTCAAAATTATGATGGGGAAGAAATTTCCAACACCTAGAGTGGTGATGATCTGAAACGATTCTTTTCTTAATAGAAGTTTTTCACTTTCTTCTGCATCATTTATTAATATCAATATACTGACACTTTTCTGTGTTTCTTGAGAAAAGAATTCGAGTGGTTTTTACGAGATTGAATTTCACCAAGGAGACATCGTCGAATCCTACATGATCCCCCATGAATTGTAGTTATCAGCGTAATACCACCAAGATCATGCATAGCGGGTAGATTTCGTGTCGTGTAGTGGGGGCTCGACCAATCTCGTGTGGTGGTCTTTAGGATGTTGGATCTTTACTGGCATCTGACACACCCCTGCATCAAGGGATGTCTAGGTGATTGTTCAGCTCTGTCGTGCATCAATGAGGATATCGTTACAACTTTGTTGTCCTCTCTGAGGAAAGCAATGTTGTTGTTATTTTGCGCACACCTACCAAATTGGTCATCTTAGCATGTAACCCTCGAATAGCCCTTGACATTCATAGAAGAAATGATTTTTTGAGTAGGGGCGGTCAGGAGCATTTGACCGCCCTTTGAGCCCTGTAACTTCTAAGGGCGGTAATAATTCGTAGGTGATCATTATGGATCACACTTGGCAAAAGAAATTTTTTGAGTTGGGGCGGTCAGGAGCATTCGACCGCCTTCTATATTTCTTAAGTGGAAAGTATTGACCGCCTAGGTCGCCTTTCTAAGAGGGTTACTACAACTTTGATGAACTCTCTGAGGAAAGCAATGTTGTTGTTATTTCGCGCACACTTGTCCAATTGGTCATCTTAGCATGTGGACTTCTCATTATTAGTGCTTATTTAGAATACATGTAATTATCATTTTTTGGACTTCCCTATAAATTGATAATGCGGTCAGAAATATCCTTTGGGCTTATCTTTTTTCTCTCTCTATGAACTGACAATGCGGTTAAAAGTATCATTTGGACTCATCATTCAGGCCAATATAAATTTGACCGCGAGTTGTCTCCTCAAAACTATCTTAGCGGGCATGGAATATTATACTCTGAAGTTTAACTAAGTTCTGCGGTCAAATAAACGGTGACCGTCTGGCCGCATTCATCTTTATTTTCTAAATGATTAGATTGTGACTTCAAGATATGAGACATTATTATCACCTATCGTGGTTTATCTCTTAAGAAGGGTTATCATTATACATTATGAAAAATTACACATTATATATTAGCGGTCAACTGAACACTTAACCATGCGATCTCGTCAATCGGGAAGCAATTCAAGGCAGGCTTGTTGGAAATCAGAGATTATTATTCTATGTTATCATATATAGTTGTGGTCTTTGTTACTCTTAACTGCCTGATCGCTCTATCCTCATATAATCATCTATGAAAAAGCTAAGTGATTGTGACCGACTTATCTCTGCGAATAGGCGGGATGGTTCTTATAAAATTATCATGTCAGCTCTCTTAAATCTCAAGTATTAATAAATACACTGACACAATAATATATGACCACGCGGACCGCCTATATCAAATGAATTATAATAAAAATGGACATTTAATATCAAGACCGCGGTAAAAGTAACAAGAAAGGTTAATCTACTGTAACTAACAAAAATATCATTTCATTTCTTTTCAAAAAGGTAATAGCAATTCTTTTTGTTCGTGCGGCTGACAAAAAGGAGATCATGCATTTTAAGAAAATAAAAATTACATCTTAAAACAAATCTTCTCTAGCCGCAGGTTCATTTGCTGATTTTCTTAGACTTTTTAGTCGCTGGTTCGCCCAACAAACTCTCGGTCTCATTCGCAGATTTTCCTGACCCTTCAGTCGAACTTGAGCTTGAGCTAGAGTGAGTAGCAGTGTGATCACCTAAGCAATCTGACCGCAAGGTCTCAAATTCTCCCAAATTTTCCTCTCCTTCTTCTTCTTCTTCTTCATTTTCAACATCAACCTGCTCATCTGATTATCCATTTTCCACATCGACGACTTCGACTTCTTCTTCTCCATCTTCTTCTTCACCTTAGCCCAAGACCATCGTGACCGTTTCTCGATCCTTGTTTGTCAGGTCTAGATAAATGTCCGTAAATCTAACATTTTCAAATTCTTCTTTGAAAGCACCGCTGGCTCTTAGGCGGTCAATCCTATCTTCAAAAGTTTCTTTACAGTGCTTGAACATCTCCTTCTGAAACCTCGGGTTTGTCAGGTCATAAGCTTTATGCAAGAAAGTGTGTTAGCATATGCGGTCTATATTATAGTTAATCACGCAGACCACAGTTTAACCCTTTACCTCTAGTTGCTCTTCTGATTCAGTAATAGTCTTCAAGTCTGGTGGAAAGTGTGGCCTATATACTGATTCAACACAATACACCTCAGCGTTGCTTGTGCGGCCATGGAGGTAAGGTTTTCTGGCATAATGTTCAATAGCTCCTCTGGATTCTTTCTCCCATGGAGAACTGATGTGACCACGCTTGCGTGTCAGCTAACTTTCTCATTCATCGATACGGGGAGGGAAGTTGAGACCGTTGAAGTGTTTGCCTTTCTTATGCCAATGCAGTAGTGGCTTGCCGTCAAGATCTTTGACACGCTTGCCCACGCCGGCCTTAAGGTAGGGTTCGTCAGAAGAGCTCGCTTCTTCGATATCTTCCTTTGTCTCTCTTTCTTTCTCTCTTCTCCGCCTCATCTCTCTTTGGGTTAGCATCTTGCCTTCCGTTCTTTGCGGTTTGTTTTGGGGGACTTTTAAGGTCGGTGAGAAAACCAGAGGGAAAGTTTCGTTAGTATAATTTGCGGCTAATGCGGTTATCTCAAGCTTGTTCGCAAGATATGAATTACTTTCCCCAAAAGTTACATCCGCGACTACCGGCAGTAAAGGTAGATAATGGAGAATATCTAACCGCTCGTCGGCAAGGCACCCCACAATCTTCATCTCAAATTCAGATATCTTCGGCGACTTGAATAGATTATCTTCACGGTCTTGAAGCTATGTTGGCAGACCGCCGAAGTCGCCTTCAATTATTATAAATCATTTAGTCCAATTGTGAATCTTGTTCGACGGGTTGACAATCCTCATCCCAATGCAGCCAAAGTACAAAGGACCTTTGAATTCTTCTTTCTGTTTTCCTTCTTTCAAATACCGCACCAAGAAGACGTTCCTGAAAATATTCATAATGAAGCGGACACGTTCTGACCATAGGTAAATCTCAAAAGAGAAAATTGCCACAATTGAGTTCGGCGGCAGCTGACCGGCGACCACCCCATAATGGTCGAAAATCGCAACAACTTCCCAGGGAAGAGGAAAATCATAACTATAGTTGAAATGATCTATGGATATGGCGATCAGGTTTTCTGCTCTGGATTTGATCCCTTCTCCTTTCCACGGAGGTCGAGCGATGAACTGTGTCTAGTTCAATTGTTTGCTCAAGAAACCTCTAAATTATGCATTGGAAACCATATAAGGTTTATGCTCTACAGTCAAGAAAGCTTCAACGACATTTACTCGCGCGACAACCATGATTGGAGACTGCCATGAATTCTGCTTTAGCCGCATCAACAAATGTTTCATTTTCATTCCCTGCCAACACTATTTATAGAATTCCAAGGCAAACCTTAACAGGATAAAAAACAATCTAACCACGCGGTTGGAATTCAGACCACACGACCCTATTGTTTATCCACTAAAAATCAGAAGAAAAACACAGAGAAAATCAAAAATTCAACATCAGGACGCATTAACCTCGGAGAACATTCATTACATGCATATCAGAGGTAATATGAAGCATTAAAATATATATTGAAATTACTACTAACTTCTGTTCGCAGAAAGTCCAAATATTGCAAATATTACAAGTACATTCAAATATGAAAACAAGAAAAAACTGCGGTCATGGGTGGTGAGTCGGGCAGTCTCTTCTGATATGCGCCACATCCTTTTTTACTTGACTAATGGCAGTAAGCGCTAGCAATATATATTGGTTAGCTTGATAAGCTGACCGATGAAGCAGTGAAACGTCTATGTCCGCACGATCAAGAGGAATTAAAGGAACTTCGGCCGGAACCACCCGTTCGCCATGCTGACCTACAGGAATGTTAGTCGACGTGCTTGCATTAACCGCAGGACCTAATCGCCTCATCTTCTCTATATTGGCGGTCAAAGCTGAAGATTTATTTCTGTAGTACTGGACATCACTTTCCAATACATGGATGCGGTCAGCCTGGACCCGTGCATCTTCTTAAAAGCCGCAACTTAGGCTCTCACTTGTTCCTGGAGGGCTCCTTTCCTTTCCTGCATGAGCTCCTCAAGAGCTCTCTCCCTTTACCACATCATCCTCATGTCTTCGATCACGGGACCCAGAATCTCCCTCAACGATGGCGACATGAAATCCTTTATGATTAAAGTAAACTATGAAAGTGCACAGTGTGCCTCTGAGAATCCTTAAGAGGGGGGGTGGTGAATAGAGATTTAAATAATTTTTTATCTTAACTGTGCTGACAATAAAACTTACTAAGGTATTATGCACACAAACAAAACATAAGGCAGAATAATTAAGATAAAGATTGCTTAAAATAAATGCTGAAAAAGAAAGTGGGACATCACAGAAAGTCACAGCAAAGACACACAGATTTTTTATAGAGGTTCCCCAAAATGTGGCTACTCCCCTCTTCTACCACCTGGTAGGAAAGCACAACCTGTGCACGAGTCTTTTGATAAGGAGACTCTGAACTAAAGATCTTTTGATAAGGAGATCTTGAACCACAGATCTTTTGATAAGGAGATCTTGAACCACAGTTCTTTTGATAAGGAGATCTTGAACCACAGATCTTTTGTTAAGGAGATCTTGAACCACAGATCTTTTGATAAAGAGATCTTGAACCACTGAATCCTTTGGAAAAGGGATTCTTAAAACTCTTTTATAGTTGAGGAGAAGGAGAAAGGAGAAGGAAGAGGTGAGAAGAGGAATTCTGTTCTCAGAATTCTATTGAAGCCTTCTGCTTCAATTTTTCCTTTTTCTAGATCTGCTAATGATGAACACTTGCTTAAGATAGTGATGATTTGCAGGGGTTATGAGCTTCAGATCATTTCTACTTTCTTCTGTTTGAAATCTGGCTGCTATAAGGTATTGATGAAGAGCAGCCTTCAGTTGTTCTATTCTGAAAGGGAGAGTAGTTCTTGTTTTTCTGTCTTTTATGGTTCCAGGAGGAAGAAGAAGAAGGAGGAAACCTTGATCGACCACCTGCAGAAGATTATGATATCTTCTTCTGTAATTCTCTCTGCTCTCTTCTTATTTATTGTCCATGATTTAATTTTTGAATTCCTTTCCTCTTTTAGTTTGTACTGAAAAGGTATTGGCCTGGACAATTTCTCTTCTTTTCCTCATTTGTTCACGACCCGTTCTCTAGCTGTATTCATCCTTTCCAAGAAAGCTTTTGTTGTCTTCTTTATTGCTCCTCTCTTTTCTAGGCAATAAATGAGTCGTTGTAGAATAGTCTTCAGTACAGTGGGCCTTGAGAGAGATTTCCCAAATGACAGCTGAAAAGGTTTCCTTTTCAGACTGTATTCGACGTTGCGTCGATTTCTCTTTCTCTCTTATCAACGCACCTTCGAGTTCTTGTAAAAGCAACTTCGAATTCCTTCAAGTTCTGGTTGAACTCAGATATCAACGTTACGTCGATTACTTATCGACATAGCCGTCTAGTTGAAGACTCCATTCTGAACTTCATTATATGTGTCGAATTGTAGTTGACGTTGCGTCGACTTCAGATGGCTTCGACAAATTCTTCCTTCTGCGTTGAGTTATACTCGAAGCTGCATCGACTACTAATGATACTTCGACATGCTCATTTCATCTACGTCGATATCCTTTCGACTTAGCATCGACTTGATCTACTTCGACAGAGAGGTTGAGTTGTTTGGACTTCTAGTCTAAGTTACGTCGACATGAAGTCGAAGTTGCGTCGAATACTATTTGACGCAATTGGTAACTCAACCAAATTTGTGCTTGTGTTGCTCTGGTATTTACACTCCAAGTTATGTGTGATACCCTAAGACATCTAATGACCAAATTACCATCACTACACAATTTGCAATTAAAACCTAAGAGTTAAAATCACTTTAGATAATTTGTTAAGTTAAATCCATGGAGTTTTCCCAACAATCCCCACTATTTATCTTAACAAATTTTACATTCTTGGTTAAAGTGATTTTACACAATCTTTTATATAAATGGAATTATATACAAGACAACATAAACAGTAAAAGTATGATAGCATGAAATCACAGAATATTTCATGCATTGTCAAATAAGTTATATTGTTCACAATACCACATTCTATTTGACTTTCCTAAGAGGATATAAACAGAGATACCTGAATGTCATTGACCCTTCTCAGTAGTTTTTCTTTTCCTTGAAAATACTTGGAGGTATCTTCCTTGGGGCAATTTTCAGATGCTCATCATCTTCATAAACCATAACTGTTTCTTCAACAACATTATCTTTGGGAAGCTCCCCCTGAATCTGTGCATTCAGCTCAGCATTATGCACAGCTTCCTTGGCAATCTTTGCCACATCATCCAGCAATTCATATGCATAGTGCTCCCCCAGAGTAGAGGGAAACCCTTCTCCCTGGTTCACTGCTGTGTCTTCAGCAATCACATCCCTAGTAGGTTCATGACCTAGGAGCTCCCCCTGGTTGTCTGCAGCAATTTCATCTTGGTTCTCTGGAGATTCTACTTGATACTCCCCCTGAACATTTGTTAGATATTTATGTACCTCTTCCATAACTTTTTCAACCATCTCCCCCTGTCAACAGGCTCCCCCTGAACATTTTGGAATGTAGTAATTTTATCAGGGGCTTCAACATCATTCCCCTTGTCATGGACACTCATCTCTAGAGTAGGTCCTTCCTCCTCCTGAATTTTCTCCCCCTTCTTAACCTTGCCGATAAGAGTGGTTAAGAACTCCTTTGTTACTAGGGAGGAGGATATGAAGTCTTTAAGCCCCTGTAGAGACCTTTTTGAGTCTAGTAGTTCAGACTCCATCTGTGAGTACTTCTTGTCAAATTTTTTGGCTTGGCTGGCCAGTAGGTCTGCAAAGGTGCTTGAAGCCATCCCTACAGCCTTAGATATTTCTTGCTCCATGTTAAATGAAGGTATAGGATGGGAGGTAAAGGTAGGTGGAGATGGAGGTGGAGGTAGAGAAAGGGCTTGGTAGGTTTCTGGAGGGATATGATATGATGGTGGTGGTGGAGGAGCAGATTGACTATCTGGGAGTAGGATGGATGGTTGTTGTTGTGGTTGTTGGTGGATAGGAGATTGAGATGTTTGCTCTGGGACTGTAGTAGATGGGATAGATTGGAGGTTTTGTTGTTGTTGTTGTTGTTGTTGTTGTTGTTGTTGTTGTTGTTGTTGTTGGGGAGTAACTTCATGTTGTTGTTGAGGAGAAGGTTGTGCTGGAATATCATCCCTTGGGAGATCTGGGACAGTATCCTGTGGAGTTGAAGAGGGAGGAGGAGAAGGTGCAGACTGAGCAGGCTTCAGAATTTGCCTGGTCCATTTGGAGAATATACCTATATTCATCCATTTGCCTGGAGGAATTGGCACTCCCTTGGACTTGCACACATCTGGATAATGATGCAGCAGCACTTGGCTCATTATCCTCATGTAAGTATTTTCTTTATTTGAATATTTGTGACCTATTAGCTTCAAGAGACATTTTCCCCAGTTGATCTTCTTGATTAAAACTAGAACACCCATTATCTGCAGTTGCTGTCTTGGGATTGCATCATGTGCAGATATCTTACATAGCAACACCTTGCCTACTATGTCAGCCAAAAATTTGTATTCTTCTCCAACATCATTCTTCTTTAGATTTATGGGCTTCTCCTTCTTGAACTTCATAATCTTTAGTGCCTTGTTGGTCTCTTCTGTTGAAAGTTCATCAGAATCACTACTAGATGGTAGATCATATGTTTGAGTCAACATCTCCTCTTTAATGTTGATGGCAGTCTCATATATGTTTCCATTTATGGAGCCATCATCTCCTTTGTGAAAGCTGACATTTAACTCTGTCAGTTCAATGTCCATTATCTTACACCTTGTGGATACCTCTTGAAATAAACCAAGAATGGCTTTGAAGCTTTCTGCCGCAACACTGAAAGAATGAACATCTACATCAAAACCAGAGTTTACTTTTGGTGGAACCATCGATCTTTGGTACCTGCAAGCAAAAGAGAAAGCGAGAGAGAGAGAGAGAGATAGAGAGAGAGAATAGGATGCAAGAGAGCTGGAGAAGAATGAAGCAAGAGAGCAGGGAGAGGAAAATTCGAAAGTGTAAATGATTCGACGATGTAATTGCTTAAAAGAAGGCGAATCGCTGCAACTTAGGGTTTAAGTCGAAGTACCGTCGATATAGAATTAATATTTGACGCGTAAATGTATGTCGAGGCTGCTTCTAGAAGCAGTTTTGTGCGTGCTGCTATATCAACATTGCGTCAATTATTACACGACGCAACTTTGAGCTTGCTCAGCAATTCTTATGTCGATGCAGGGATGTCGACGTTGCGTCGATTTGTAATCGACGCGACCACGAAATTGATCAACGACTATTAAGTTGACGCATGCGTCGATATGAATTTGATGCTGCGACGATTAGCATTCGTGTCATCCAATCCGATTGACTCTTGCACTTGCGTCGAGTGGAACCCGACGATACGTCAAATTTTAATCGACGCAACTCTGAATAAATAGTTATATTTTCTTGGTAAATTCTTGCTGTTTTGCCCAACAATGATGTTTGTTGAAAATAGTTGTTATGCTATTAATTTTATGAACTATAAGAAGAGCAGGGGAATTAAGAGAAGTAATCACTCCCCTGATTGAGTTTAGTGATTCCTTCCTTTTCTCACTATCTCTTAGATTGTCCCTTACCTTACCCTGCACAGGTAATTCAAACATTAGAAGGGACCCAGGTTAGCTTGTGCCCTTTGCTTCTACCTTTGTAGGGTTCAATGAAAGAATAGAAGGGTCTTTCATGATACCATTTTGGATGATAAGGAATTGGTTTCCCAAACCTATGCTTATTACCTTGGTATAGAAAATGTGCATAGAATGAATCTAGATATAGAAGATCAACATAGTGTCTTATTATTCTATTTTTAGGTTTAGCCTTTTAGCTGTGTAATTTTTCCTACATTACTCTTGCCTTGAGATTTCTTTTCTTTGTTAAGATTTGTTTTATTACTTCTAGTTATTTTCTTTGGTTTATTAGCTTCCTGGTCCTTAATTTTTGCACTATCCTCACAGGATTCATAGTCACTAGGTCTAATGAAGCTAACTTTATTTTTCCAAGCAGGTTTCCAAGGGATTTATGTGCTAGTGGATGGCTCTGCTCCTAGCCCTGGGTTATTAAATCTCATGGAGAGATTTTCTGTGATCTATCTGAGCGTTTGACTCCTCCCATTGAGTGAGTCCTCAAAGGCTTTTTCCTTTGCTAGCTCTTCCTTTAACTTTAGATTTTCTTTTCTAATTTCAATTAATTCTGATTCTTTATTATCCATTTCTTCTACTAGGTCTTGATTTCTTACATATAGATCATCCTTCTTAAAGTTTTCTAATTCTTCCTTATCTGCTTCTAATTCGTTTTGAATTTTAATAAAGTCATTACAAAAATATTTGAAGCAGGTTTTAAAATCATCATAACTAAAATCAAAATCATCAAATAGAGATACATGTTCTTCTTCATCATCTGATGACATCCCCAGTGCCATTATGCAAGTTGTTTTTGCTTCTGCTTCATCATTACTTTAAGATGATGAGGAGCTTAACTCTGTTTCAGAGTCACTCCAGGTTTCAGCAATGAAAGCCTTAGCTTTCTTCTTGTCCTTCCCTTTGAAAGATTTATTCTTCTTCACTTCATCCTTGTAACTGTTACTGTCCCTTTGTTCTTTTGGGCATGCAGGAGCTATGTGCCCTGGTTTGTTGCAGGTGAAGCAGATAATCTCCTTCCTTGGATTCTTATCATATATGGGCTTTGAGCTCCTCTCTCTTCTCCTTGAGTTTTCTGTCTTGACCCATTTCCTGAATCTCCTTGCTAGGATACTGAACATTTCCTCTCCAGGAGTGGAGGGCTCTCCTTCAGTAGCTTTCAGAGCAAGGCTCCTTTGGAACGGCGTTGGAGTTGTCTCCCTTTCCTCTAATTCAGCCCTGTTCTTCAGAAGCATCTCATATGACTTAAGCTTTCCTAGCAATGCCTTAGTTGAGTTTCCCTGTGGCATTTGGACTCTCTGATTGCCCAGGTCCTTGAATCCCATGAGCTAGGGAAGAACATGAGGATTTTATCATTAATTTCAGTCAAGGATACTCCTTGTCCAAGCCTCTGAGCTCATTAATGATAATGCTGAATCTGTCATACATATCAGCAACTATTTCTTCAGCTTTCTTCTGAAAGATCTCATACTAGGATATGAGAAGGGACTTCTTATCCTTTCTTTCATCACCACTTCCTTCTACAAGTTTGGAAAGTGACTCTCAGATATCTTTAGTTGATTGACATTCAGCAACTTTCTGGAAAATATCATCTGACATTGTGGAGACTAGAATATTCATAGCTTTGGCATCACATGCCTTCTGCTTTTCTCTATTTCAGTCCACTCTGCCTTGGTCACAGGTTCCTGAGTTGAAGTCCCACTGGCATCTTTCTTGTATGGAGTTGGTGGACCTGATATAATGACATCAAAGATGTCTTCATCAATAGAATTCATGTAAAGTTTTATTCTGACCTTCCAGAGTGTAAACTTATTCAAGTTACACACTGGAGGTCTTGTTAAGGCATAATCCTTATAACACATTTTCTTTATAAAATATTTTTATAGTAAAGAAATAAGAGTAGGAGGCCTTTTTTATCAAGGTGTTAACCTTTTAATGATCAACCTCCCTCTGATACCAATTGAAAGTGCACAGTGTGCCTCTAAGAATCCTCTAGAGGGGGGATAGAGATTTAAATAATTTTCTATCTTAACTGTTCTGACAATAAAACTTACTAAGGTATTATGCACACAAACAAAACCAAAGGCAGAATAACTAAGATAAAGATTGCTAAAAATAAATGCTAAAAAAGAAAGTGGGATAGCACAGAAAGCCACAGCAAAGACACATAGATTTTGTATAGAGGTTCCCCAAAATGTGGGTACTCCCTTAGAGGGGGGGGGGGGGGGGTAAAATAGAGATTTAAATAATTTTCTATCTTAACTGTGCTGACAATAAAACTTACTAAGGTTTTATGCACACAAACAAAACCAAAGGTAGAATAATTAAGATAAAGATTGCTAAAAAATGCTGAAAAAGAAAGTGGGACAGCACAGAAAGTCACAGCAAAGACACACGGATTTTTAATAGAGGTTCCCCAAAATGTGGGTACTCCCATCTTCTACCACCTGGTAGGAAAGCATAATCTGTGCCTGAGTCTTTTGATAAGGAGACTCTGAACCAAAGATCTTTTGATAAGGAGATCTTGAACCACAGATCTTTTGATAAAGAGATCTTGAACCACAGATCATTTGATAAGGAGATCTTGAACCACAGATCTTTTGATAAGGAGATCTTGAACCACTGAATCCATTGGAAGAGGGATTCTTAAAACCCTTTTACAGTTGAGGAGATGGAGAAAGGAGAAGGAAGAGGTGAGAAGAGGAATTCTGTTCTCAAAATTCTATTGAAGCCTTCTGCTTCAATTTGTCCTTTTTCTGGATCTGCTAATGATGAACCCTTGCTTAAGATAGTGGTGATTTGCAAGGGTTATGAGCTTCAGATCCTTTCTACTTTCTTCTGTTTGAAATCTGGCTGCTATAAGGTATTGATGAAGAGCAGTCTTCAATTGTTCTGTTCTGAGAGGGAGAGCATTTTTTTTTTTTGTCTTTAGGGTTCCAGGAGAAAGAAGAAGAAGGAAATCCTGATCGACCAGCTGCAGAAGATTATGATCTATTCTTCTATAATTCTCCCTGCTCTCTTCTTATTTATTTTCCATGATTTAATTTTTGAATTCCTTTCCTCTTTTAGGTTGTACTGAAAAGGTATTGTCCTGGACAATTTCTCTTCCTTTCCTCATTTGTTCACGACCCGTTCACCAATTGTATTCATCCTTTCCAAGAAAGCTTTTGTTGTCTTCTTTATTTCTCCTCTCTTTTCTAGGCAATAAATGAGCCATTGTAGAACGGTTTTCTGTACTGTGGGCCTTGAGAGAGAGTTCCAAAATGACAGCTGAAAAGGTTTCCTTTTCAGAGTGTATTCGACGTTACATCGATTTCTCTTTCTCTCTTGTCAACACACCTTCGAGTTCTTGTAAAAGCAGCTTCAAATTCCTTCAAGCTCTGGTTGAACTCAGATATCAATGTTGCTTCGATTACTTATCGACGTAGTCGTCGAGTTGAAGACTCAATTCTGAACTTCATTATCTGCGTGAATTGTAGTTGACGTTGCATCGACTTCAGATGGCTTCGACAAATTCTTCCTTCTGCGGTGAGTTGAAGTCGAAGCTGCGTCGACTACTAATGATACTTCGACATGTTCATTTCATCTACATCGATATCCTTTTGATGTTGCGTCGACTTGATCTACTTCTACAGAAAGGTTGAGTTGCTTGGACTTCTAGTCTAAGTTACGTCGACATGAAGTCGAAGTTGCGTCGAATACTTTTCGACTCAATTGGTAACTCAACCAAATTTGTGATTGTCTTTCTCTGGTCTTTACATTCCAAGTTGTGTGTGATACCCAAAGTCATCTAATGAACAAATTACCCTCAATATACAATGGGTAATTAAAACCCAAGAGTTAAAATCACTTTAGATAACTTGTTAAGTTAAATCCAAGGAGTTTTTCCCAACAAAGTAACTTGCAAGAAAAGTGAATATACTTTCTATCTCTAAAGATGGGAGGTCGCAGATATGCGAGGACTCCTTAACTTCTTGAATGACCGTGAGAAGTGCGGTCAAAAAAGGGCAGACAGGATGCCTTAACTGATCGATATCCAAAGGCTTCAGTTGTTGTTTTCGCGATCGCTCTCCTTCTTTTTGCCCTCGTTTCAGGTCCTCACGGCTTATCAGAGAATGTTATCAAGAGGTATGATTACTATTTCTGGCCGCTTCTCGGGAGGCAAGCATTTAAAAGCAACTGGAGGGAATGAGGATAGCGATCTCGATCCTGAGACTGCTCTAGCTTTACCTGTCCTGATGGTATCCACGACCGCCACCCGGTCCGCCACAGTGGTATTTAACACAGCTTGCTTAGCTGCAAAGTCACTGCTCTTGTTGCCGGCCAAACCGGCTTTCTCCAACTCTATCCGCAACCACGTCTCTTCACGCACTATCTCCTCCTGGTCTGCCTTGTCCTTGGCATCGAACTCGATTTTCTTCCTCTCCTCCTCAGAAAGAGTAGGGACCTATGAGTTGACCACAAGGTTGTCTCTCTCATCCTCACCTCTGTTGTGGTCATCCAAAAAATCATCAAGGTCATCAACGATTTACTTAGGAGAAGGATTGACCGTGGATTTTAAGCCCTGGTCGGCCTCCTTCTCTCCTCCACTACCTAGAACAGACTTCGCCAGAGATCGCGACACCTCCCCCTCCTCCTAATGGTTTTATCAGTGTTGACCGCGTCATCCTTCACGGACAACTTCTGCTCCTTACACTTCCTATTCTCCTCCTTCTTATGCTTATCATGCTTAGATGATGTGGTATCTAGCCTCTTCCTTTTCTTATCTTCTTTAGTAGACTTGTCCGCTTCCACCTGCATTTGCCTAAGCTTGTCGGCAGCAGTCACCATTTTCTTCATCCTCGAAAGAACATTTGCAGTCCAATCTGTGGACCGCACAAGTTCAGCTAGGGATTTAACTGCATTAAAGCTTATTTCGATGCCCGGAAGACGCAAGGTAACTTGTTCTGACGGGGGAGTATTCACCACATCAACAAGAGGTGACGGCTCTGGAGTGACCGTTCCGGTACTCTTTGTGCGATCATCAACCTTAACCTCCTTCTTTGAGCTTTCACTTGTGACTGTGCGGCTAATTTTCTTATTAACGACGGTCTTTTTAGGAGAAGACCATGACCTCACTCCACCCTCGAGCATCGACAACAGAGTCTTGTCGGGCTCCATTAGTGCGATCTGCATAACTTTAATTGTAAGAGGAGAGAAATGCGCCATTGTAGAAGAGTATTTTGAAAATTCATATCCCCACGACCGTACTTATAGATTTCCTCAGCATTAAATACATATCGCAGTCTCTGCAGTTAAAGCGGACATTTTCAAAGTGGATCATGTTTACCCGAAATTCTGCGACCAACTTTATACATGCCTGCTGATCAAAGTGGTCAGCCTCTATAGTGACTGCATAGACCGCTTGAGACTTCTCAACAACCACCTTCAGGAAAAGCAGAGACCAGGCTCTAGGCTGACCACTGAACCACGCAATCAGAGTCCTTTATCTTTTTTCTTGCTAATTGCACACCATGTAACCTCTCATCTCTGCCCAATTCTCCTGTACCCCAGGCAGCCCGTACTTTTGGAGCCTACCCATTCGGGCAGGCCCCCACTAGTATAAATAGGGGTGAATAGTACCCATAAGGCGCGCCGATTCGAATCCTCAAGCTTGTCACTTGTTGATACAGTCTCGAATTTAGTCTCTTCTCGGTCTTGTGATTGTCGGCTAGACTTTTCTTCTCTTTTGTAACCGCATCCTTTAATTTATAAATTGTCTGCAACAAGTGGTATTCGCTGCTATGGGCAAATCTGGTCTCGCCGCCCTGTGGGCCTTTTTTCTGTGTTTCTTTAACCGAGAAGTAACCTACATCTCACAGTATCCCCCCTGGTGTCCCTTAACGTGAAGTTATAATGGTACATTTTGTGCACCAACAAATGAAATTTAGTATAAGCGAACCTCACTAACGTATGTCCAACTCTCATATGAAGATTATACATTAGTTGACCAAGTAATGTCTATCTTGAAAGTAAGTGAGCAGTGTAAACCCATTAACATATAACCAACTATCATACAAAGATTATATGTTAGCGGAACATGTATAAGTTGCGTAAATAGACAGTGTAAACTCACTAACATGTAATTAACTCTCATACGAAGGTTATATGTTAGTGGAACAAATATAAGTTGCAAGTAGATAGAAAGTGTAAACCCATTAACATATAACCAACTCTCATACGAAAGTTATATGTTAGTGGAACAGATATAAGTTGCAAGTAATTAAGTAGTGTAAACCCAATAACATATAATTAACTCACATACGAAGGTTATATGTTGATGGAATAAGTAAATATTTATGTTACGATGCAAATTATACTTAAACAAACTCATGCACTACGTGTTCTCCTGATTCGTTACAATTTCATATGTCGACATAGTTTGACATCTGCTTCTAATCGGGTGGTTATCCCTGCAGGCCTTACCTTTACGGCAAAATAGTGATATTGGTCAGTCTCTCCACTTCTGGGTATGCTAGTACCTCACTACCCAGTCCATAGTGTTCATCTCGGTGTACTCGGGGATGTAAGTGACATCCAGTGATAATATATCTAGCTAACAAACGGAGGGACCCAGTGAGGAAATAAAATATAAGATAACCTCCCAGGGTTCATACACTCCCTAGTGATCCAAGAGTCGTTAACCTTCCCATGCCGGTAAGAACGGCCCATGGGCATGACCTACCTGCCACAACAATCATATATATTGTTTATGACTATTAAAGAACATCTGTTTGTACTCTTCGTGGACATAGTTTGACATTTGCTTCCATCAGGGTAGTTAACCATGTGGGCCTCACTGTCTTGGCAAAATAGTGACAGTGGATGGTCTCTCCACTTCTATGTATGATCGTACGTCACTACTCAGACCCTAGTGTACATCGCGATGTACTCGGGTATGTAAACCACATCCTGGCAATATTATAAGCAGGCTAACTAGCAGAGGGACTTAGTAGGGAAATCTCAAAATATAATTAATTTCCTGGACTTCTGATGAGTCCTGATCATATACACATTTATGGACTCATCCGGGCCGCTATTCAGTCATTTCACCGCACTTTAGACCTGTTATAGGTTATATTGGATAATCCATGCTAGGTGCACTTCTGGGGCCACTTTGGTGTGATTTCGTGCTTATCGTCATCAGTAGTTTTCATGCGCTGTTAAGTGCCACCTTTAGTGGCTGGATTTGTGGTAGTGCCGGAATAGGAGTCGTGTAGGTGTTTCCGGTGCAATTCTGCACAGGAACACTGCGCACGATCACTTGTTCTACTGCGCACGACCATTGGTCGTGCGCCACTGATCGTGTGCACTTAACCCTTTTTTTCATGAGTTCTGTTTGGTGTAGTGCGCACGACCATCAACGCCAGTGCGCACGACCACCGGTCGTGCGCCACTGTTCGTGCGCACTTATCATTAAATTTCTGAGTTCTGTTTCGTCTAATGCGCACGACCACCAACGATAGTGCGCACGACCACCGGTCGTGCGCCACTGGTCGTGCGAACAGTAGATTTTATAAATTTCGGTTCTTGCAGGTTCTGCCCAGGTTGTGCGCACGATCGCAGAATTCTAGTGCGCACGACCACTGGTCGTGCGCCAATGACCATGCGCACTGTTTAATTCAGCGCCTATATAATGACCTGTTCGCGAATTAGGTCAGGATCACGTCTTTTGGCTCCGTTCAGTCCGCCGTTTTCGCCATTTTCAGAGGGTTTTCACCCCCTAGGCCTCCTCCATCATCCAAGGACTTAAAGGAAGGGATTCTACACTCATTTTGATCGCTTAAGAAGAAGTTCTTCGCATTAGACGTGGCCGGATGGTAAATCACTGGAGAAGACGGGTCCATTGGGAGGTGTGACAGCCCTCTTCTACCCCGGACGCAGTTGGGACCGAGCTAGGACGCGGATTGACAACCCGGTGCTTCCTACCGTGAATCTACGACGAGACTCCGGATTCGGTCGTATTTCTTGCCTTTTTCTTCTACTTGTGTGGTTATATTTGTTGTACTCTCTTTATCTTGATGATGAACACAATGAATCATGTTTAGTATTGTTTATTTCATGTTTATGAAGTCAATTTGTTCATTTGTGTCAATGAGGTGCGCCCCCATTAATTTTCCGCTCCACCACCATGTTCGGTGCCGCACTAGCAATTGCTAGTGGTGTGCTTGTCGAAGAGGTGCTTGCGACCCTCATTCCGTTTGCCTACTCGTCCATCCGCCCTTGCGACGCAGTGCGCTCAAGGCCTGCCTAGTCTCCATCCCGCCAATCGAAGCTTTGCATAGCGGCATTGCATAGGAGTAGGCGTAGTATTTCCTTTTATGTGCAAACCTCAAAGCCCATTTCGTTCGCATTCCGCCTACCGCAGGACTTCGATCTCAAGTCCTTCCTCGATAATAAACTTCACCTTACTGTGTTCCTCAAGAGACCGACACTCGGGGATTCTATTCCCAAAATTTATTACTTGCGCGACCGGTGCACTTGCCGAATTAACGCACCAACTTCTCACTCCCTAATGCCAAAGAGTCGGCCTCCTAGTTTGCAGAACTGACATCGCCCGCCACATAACTTACCATGCACATGCTTATGAAGATATGATTAAGTATATTCCTTTTGGAAGGATTACTAACATCCCAAGTCATTTCAAAATTTCATATACATATGTGCGTCCCAAGGGTTCCAATGTTATTACTTCTCAAATCATATTATGATTTTTCATGCACGTGTCCTCGACAAGACTTAGCGGTCGCAACCAGTTTTACCAAATCACAACATTCCATGCAATTTTCCTTTACAAGGCTCTCCGGTCGCGTCGGGTTTACAAATATCACATCTCCCACAAAGGTCAACCATGCACTTCGGGGCGAGGATGCATACGATAATCTCAACATAAAGATTTTCTTACTTTCTATGAGCTTTCTAGATTTGTCAAAAGGATTACTTTGAATCTAAACATATTGCCTCAATAAATATTTCCTGATTTATTGGCATCAGTCAAAAAGATCAATATCTTCAACATAGTTCTTTTATGATTGCATGGTTTATTTTATATATATCATACTGATCAATGTCAAGTCAAACCAAAATACACCTTCTTATACCCTTCGCTTGGCTCTGATCATGTTAGTAGATTCATTCGAGTCATCATATAATTGCAAACATCAAATTTGTACACAACATTCAGGCACGTCCGAGTTATTTAAGGAATTTAGTATTATCGAAATTTATTCCTTTTGCAACCAAGGTCATACTCTTCATAGTCATTTTTGCTATATTTCCCGTGTACCCATCAAATCCAGTTTCGACGAATTACATTGTCAAAACCTTAGATTTACTGAAGCTTTTTTATGAGTAGAATTAATCATCCTGAATGCATGCTTCGATTCACATTTCTATCATAACCATACTTATAAATCGCCATGATTTGATTTGTACACTTAAGTGTGTTTCTCCAAGCCAAAAAATAAGGTAAAAACTGCTAAAATTGATTTATTCGAATCACTCTCTGGCACCAAATTGATATCTTTTAGATTTATCTTTCATTTAGATTTGTTATACACGCAAATCCTTTCCTTGAAATCGACTTGTCATAAGTAAATATTATAATTCTTTAATTAACAATCATATAATCCAGAGCCTCCGTCTGGGTTATTAGAATCACCTTAATCTAAAAATTCTCAATCGTCGAATTTTATAAAAAAACTTCTTTTAATAATTAATGTAGCATCTAAATTGTCAGATTCGCATCAAATCGTCAATTATTTCATGACCAGATTATTTCATCAAAGCAAAATCTCTTTTTGAAATCATCATTGTAATCTCTCAATATTAAATTCATCAGCATGATATCTGAACGCAAAATTCCATCTAATTAGTTCACCTCGAATCATATTTGTCTTGCTTGAATCATTATTGTAACCAACCAAAGATGAATCATTTTCCATGAAATCTTAAAAATAAAAATATAATCCCAATAAAACAAAGAGGATTAAACTTGGGGTTCAAACTTTGAGGTGAACATTTGTAAGGTTTAATAAGGGTGTTTATGGGAAAAATATGACATCATAGTTGAGATCAGATGTGGTAAAGATATCTAAGTGTCGATGTGAGTCATACAAATGTGTATGCCAAAAACTCAATTTGAAAACTTCGATTACTTAAGAGTAATTTGAGCATATTTACAGGTATATATCAAGTTGTTGTCAAATTTTACCATTAAGGTCCACCGCCTCTTCCGCTGTAGTGGTTCGACCTGAACCACGCTACAACGATTGGTGGATCGAGAGTTGTTTTTTTTATCACGATTGGTCAAAAGGATCGGTTGCGCTCTGATATATTGCAATACCCACCCCCTCAGAATTAGCGGTCTGATCGGGAGATCTCCCCTCAGAATTAGCGGTCTGATCGGGAGATCTTATCACACACCACTGCCAACACACGACACCTAAGAGATTAATGTGTTCGTGGAGGCATGACCATCTCCAATCTCTTTCATTGGTTACTCTGATGTTACACATCAACAGTGATGTTAAGCAAATATTGTCACACATAAAAAGAGTAGGGAAGCAGTTTATTTAGTGGATTGCACCATTTAAGCGTTGTGTCGTATGAAACATTAGCGGAATACATAGTTATATTAGGGGAAGATTAATAATCACAGAAAGTCAATATTCAAGACTTGCATTAGTTGCATCAACATCTATGCTGCATTATACCATATCAGTCAGAGCTCTATCAGCAATGATTATCATGAGATATGTAAAAAAGATGCGGCTAAGTTGAGTTATACCTAATGTATACTGCTCAATCAAGCTCGTAAAACATATTTAAAACATTGTGCTATGGTAAGCCTCAGTCTCTGGCACAGCTTGAAAAGAATCACAACCTATTAGGTTACAAACTAATTTGTTCACAATAAAAGCTACAACAATTACGATCCAAATCATAAGCATTTTGTATAAAGAAAGCAAGTCTTACATTTCAAATTGATCACTTTCCCTACTCATCATTAAAATAATTCAGGTAAGTGACTAAGACATCAAACTCGACCACACTGCTCTACTAATAAGAAATTTGATCGAGTTCAGGCATTATTTAGGGCTAATCCTCTGAGGAATCTCTCTTCTTCAGGTTAACTCTAAATTATTAAGTAATAATGCAATATAGAATAATATCCCAAGACATCGAACTCGACCACGCACATTGCTCTACTAACATGAGATTTGATCAAGTTCAGCATTATTTAGGGTTAACCTCGAATAAATCTGTCATCTCTATGTTAACTCTAAATTATAAAGCAGTAATGCAAAATAGAATAATATGTTAAGACTTTGAACTCAGCTGCACTGCTCTACTAACATGATATTTGATCGAGTTTGGCACTATTTAGGGTTAACCTTGAAGAAATCAGACATCTCCAGGTTAACTCTAAATTATAATGCAGTATTGCAAAATAGAATAATGGGCCAAGACATCGAACTCGACCGCACTACTCTACTAATATGAGAGTTGATCGAGTTTAGCATTATTTAGGGTTAGCCTCGAAGGAATATGCTATCCCTAGGTTAACTCTAAATTATAAAGCAGTATTACAAAATTGAATAATATGCCAAGGCATCGTACTCGACCACACAACTCTACTAACATGAGAGTTGATCGAGTTCAACATTATTTAGGATTAACCATGAAGGAATCTGTCATCTCTGGGTTAACTCTAAATTACAAAGAAGTATTGCAAAATAGAATAATAGGTCAAGACATCGAACTCGATCGAACTGGCCTACTAAAATGAGAGTTAATCGAATTCGACATTATTTAGAGTTATCTTTGGAGGAATGCCCCACCTCAAAGCTCTAAATAGGACTTATAAATAATCTAGAATACACAATAAAACTAAACCAATAGTAAATAAAGGTGCAGTAAATACAGTGCATAAGTAAATAATGAGTGGTAAATATGACAGTAAATAACAAAAACAAGAAATAATTATGTATAATTGAAATTCCAATGTATCCACGGTTCCATCTCCGTTTCGAGGAGGCATCTCTATTCTTATGAAGCTCTTTCAGTTCGTCGCGTTCATAGTAGTGGATTTTATAGGTATTCAAATTTCAGAGATTATTGGGTTTCTCATTGCTTGAATCTGATAATTATTTATGTTGCCCCCATAGAATTGTATTAAACAATATTTATAAGTTCAAAATGTAACTTAGCGGATCCCGAGTCAATACGAGTTATTTTGGGAGAATAAAATGAGTTTACGATGCCCCGAATAATTCAAGTTTTGTAAACAAAGCCCAATATTTTTTCTAATAATTTATATAGAACCTTCATGTCATTTTAAACATTTCATCCCTTGAGGAGACAAGGCTAAAAATGCACTATTTATTTTTTTGGATTTATTTTAAGTTGAAAATCTAATTAATTAAACTACAATCCACTGGTTTGCACATATTAATTAGCAAGTATTTTTATAAAAATTTATAAAAAATATATTTATGTTCTTTGAGGGATTCTGCACAAAATTCATATAAGAGGCATTTTAATCTGAGGTCATTAAGAGCTTCAATTATTTAGCTAAAGAAACTATAAAATTAACCCTACACGGATCTTGGAGCCACTGCCCGTCAGAGATTGAGCTAGATAGGAAAGGTCTTTCGGCTCCAAAGTAGGTCAGGCGTGGATCTGTTATGGGTCCAATGATTAGTTAGTCGTCCATAAGATTATCTGTGTCATCCGATCTCGTGATCGAGATCGGACGACTACTGTAGGTTGGCGGAGGTGGTATATTTGCGGGCTTCCGCCACCGTTGGCCGACCGCTGGTTGGTTGTGCCACTGCCTCCAGTGGATCGCCAAAGGCAGGCACTCATTTTGATAGTGGTCTAGCGGCCTATCGCCGCCAGTGGCCGCCGGGGGGGGGCGGGGGGAGCACTTACAGAAAATTTAAATACATTGCACCGCCGGAGCTCTGCTCTCCAAAGGTGTCGCCGCAATAGCTTCTCCTAGAGAGGGTCATCGAGCAGTCTCTGTCAAAGTGTCTCTACAGAGAGCCGAGAGGGCTCTAGGGATACCTCCATGTAGAGACGACATGGAGGGTAATGGAGGAGGGTGGTGGTGCTCAGATCATCTCCTCCGGCATTGGCATAAGCTCAAGGTGGCAGGATATATTTCGAAAGGCTCTGGAGGGGGTGTCCCTGTAAGAAGATCCCTGGGCGGGTTAATAGATGACTTAAGAGCCCCCCCCCCCCCCCCCCCCCCCCTCCTTCTTCTTCGTTCTTACACAAGCTGGGTTTCATTCACCCTTAGTCAGTTTAGGGTGCAACTGGCATCCATTAGATGGGGGTGTACTTATATGGTTAGGCCAAAGGGTTAGATATAACCAGGGGTTGGGTTTAAGTGGAAAGCGGGTGGCCTTGTATTTGGTTTTTGGTTTGGAAGGGTTAGTTTAGGCTTGGCCTTAGGTTAGGTTTAAGAAATATCTCATCCCACTTCCTTTTTCTGACTTGGGATTAGTGTTAATCAACACATGGCATGGAGGGGAGGGGAGAGGTTAAGTGGATCTTGAGTGGAGTGCTTAAAATAAAAATTCGCCTTTTTAAAGAGGGTTCGACCAAATTCAACCCTATGGTGGGTTTCCCATGCATGTCAAAGTCAATGTGGGTCCTATTCGTCGAGTCACGAGTCAATGTTGATACGATGGGGTTGAATTCAAGTGTTTGCGCTTTTCGAGACATCATATAATTTTATGAGACCTATTTTTATTAGCTTGACTAAACAATGCCAGAATTGAGCGAAACAAGTTTCATTGCACTCATAGTGACCATACAAGTCTAATGCAACTGAAGAAAATCAATTCTGAGTCTGTTTACTCAAAGAGTGGTTTCTGGGTGACTATGTCGTATAATGTGACCTAAAATGGTCACTTTCACTAAATGACCTTGGATTTGAACGAAACGAGTTAGGTTGTACTTGTATGGGTCATACGAGTAATGCAAATAACTGAAGTCAATTATAAGCTCATTGTCTCAAAATAACATTTTGGCGCGATTATCTCGAACGTGTCTTAAAATGGTCACTTTCACTAAATGACCTCATATTCAAACGAAATGAGTTGTGTTGCACTCGTATGGATTATAGGAGTCTAATGCAACTAACTGAAGTCAATTCTGAGCTCATTTGCTCAAAATGACATTTTGTGGTGACCATACTGAACAATGTGGCCTAAACGATCATTTTTGCAACCTCGGATTCGAACATGACAAGTTGTGTTGTGTTTGTATGGATCATACGAGTCTAATGCAACTAACAGAAGTCAATTCTGAGTTCGATTGATCAGAAATTCACATTGAGGTCGTTATGTAGCTTGATTTAGCTTGAATTGGCCAACTTTGTCAATATATAACAAACAAGGCCTGATTTGTGTCATCGAGTTTATTTTGATCTCATGAATGCACTGTGACTGACCGAGATCGATTCTGTTTATTTACTCAATTATCTATATCATGTCTTCGTACTTTAAATCGATATTAATATACGATGGAGGTCGGGTTGTGGTTCATTGCGACTCTGACTAAACTCCTCCAAGGTTTCAATTGAACCGGCTAGACCCCTTATTAAAGTTGGGATGTCGCAGGATCGAGGTCCGCAGTAACAAGATATGGTTCCATTTTGAGGAGAAGATCGTCTACCTCCATGGGAAATACCCTCTACGGATATGTTAGGAATCGATGGGAACTTTCTGAGTTGTGGAGGGAGCCTCTTGGTCGTTGTCGCCGTCAGGTGGAACGGGAGAGCAATTTATCTCATATCCTTAGCTTTCCTGACCGAGGAAGATTGGTGAAGCCACTGTTCTGCATTTCCAGTTGCATGGAGGAGAAGAGGTTATTGTTGACCTGGATTCATTAGATACTGAGCATGACGTCGTCGTTCCTTTGGCTCGTGATAAGAAGAAAAAGTTCATCTTCAAGTGCGTGGGCTCCGGTGTGGCGCCGGTCCCCCCTGGGTTGAGGAGTCATGCAGACGAGGCAGCTCCCAGTAACTCCAGTATAGAGGTTGTTCCTAATGACTCTGAGGTTGAGGAGATTCTAGTGACTCACATTGTTGAGCGGCCCCCTCGGGATGATCGCCTTCCCCCTCCTTTAGAGACGACGAGATGAATTTCTTCCTCAATGCAGGCGACGACATCAAAGGTAAGCAGAATCACTGCATTTTGTCCTCATATTGTTTGTTTTGCCATTAGTTCTGATCTTCTTTCCCTTCGCAGATTGGGAAATTGTGCAGCATCGCCCATACCTAGAATGATTGCTATGCCGACCTGAAAGGTGGGTATTTCTCCCTTCAAGAGGAGCTTTGTAGGGCGAAGGATGCCTTATCAGACTTCAAGAAGAAGAGGGTGTGTGATGCTTCTCGTGTTCAGCAGCTGGAGTCCGACCTTACTTCTTCCGAGGCCGAGCTTGAGAAACTGCGGGGGGAGCATTATGCGAACAAAGCGATTGCTCAGGATGTCCTTCTCCAGCTGGCTAATGCTCAGGGAGATCTGTTTCTCTAGGATGGCAAGTTGAAGTTCTTAAGAGGCGAAGTGGAGAGGCTTTCTTCATTGGAGCAAGGCGTTGAGGAGACTAAGGCTGCGAGAGTTGCTGAGTACAAGGAGTCTTTAGCCTTCATGAAGGAGCGTTCCCATATCTCGGAGGTGCTTTGTGCTAAGATCATGACTACAGAGGTGGAGCCTCTATTGGAGGATGAGTGTGAGAATTCCTTTCAGAGGGGCATCGAGAAAACTCTCTGTATGATGGAGAGAAACTTTGGATACAACATTACCGGTCTCGGTGCAGGAAACCTCTCAAAGGATGATTGTTCTGATGTAGATATTGACCCCCCCCCCCCCATATATACCTTTGCTTGTATTTTGCTTTTTTTGCTTTCGTGCTTGTAGATTCCTTCTGTGATGCTCAGTGTCACGTTCTGATGTATATTTGATTGTTTATTGCTTTCAACATTTTCTTTAGTGGATTACTTTATTTCTTTGCACAGCATGTGTGGTCACTCATTACTGATTTTGTTTTGCTTGGTTTACAGTACTAACCACGAGAACGACAGGCCCTGGCAATGGCAGTGCATAGGCTTGTTGTGCTAGTGGAGGGTCTCTCCATTGTCGCACCAATAGCGCGGCCTTACCCATTAATGATTTGTTGGTGTCGATCACGAGGGGGCAGGTCCTGAAGTTGGCAGGAGATAAGCTTGTTGTGCTGGTAGAGGGTCTTTCCACTGTCGCACTAATAGCGTGACATTACCCATTAAGATTTGTTGGCGCCAACCACGATGGCGTTGGCCTGGCGATGGCAGGACGTAGGCGCATTGTACTGGTAGAGGCTCTTTCCCATGTCATACCAATAATGCAGACTTACCCGTTAAGATTTGTTAGCATTGATCGATGTACAACTCCATATTTGTTGAGTAGGTCCCCAGCAAGGAGGGCATTCGCCCAGGTCGAGGAGGGGTAAAAGAGCTTCATGGTGAGTGAGGTCTCTGTTGTAAGTGCACTCATGGGGGACTCGCGCGAGAGTAGCGCGGGTGCGTCGACAAAGCAGGCGAGTGAGGGGCGGGACCCTACTCGCTCAGGAGACCAAGAATCATGTGAGTGGTGCCACCAAGGGTCACCGCCCCACGGGCGCCAGGAGACCTGGTATGGGTGAGGTCAGGTGAGAGGTGCTTTTACGTACCACTCACCTGGGGGAATTTTGATGGCGCGTCCCCTTCGACACTCCTTGATGATGATGACCCAGTTGCCGAGGCGCTGCGACACAAAAATCTGAGGTGCCATGATGACGCTGAAGGAAGTCCACGTTACAATCTCCGCCCGCGGCGTGCCAAAACTGCCGTGAAAAATTAAAGTTTATTTATGCACTTTTATTTATGCACTTTTATTTTATATTAATGAATATAAAATTATTTCATGCTTGTTGATAATTTTATATTCATTAGTTGGTTGTAATTTTAATTTTGAACTCTTTTATTATTTTGGTGTGTATTTAACCATATGGATGGATGAGATTACATCTCCATCTTGGATGGTTAAGATTTTGTTGTAACTCCTATTTAAGGAGGCCATTATGAAGAGATGAGGCATTGAAGAATAAAAACAAAACCCTATTCCCCTCTTGGAAATTTCGGCCACAAGGAGCTCTCCCCTTGCCCCCATGGTGTGAAGCCTCCCCTTGCGATCTCCATCCCGTCCGGTGCGACTCCGGCGTGGCTTCCTCCGGTGCGACTCCAAGGAAGAAGGTTGCAACCCCATTCGATGTGACGCCGGTGGATCTGTGGAGAGAGTGAATCTCCCACCTTATCTTGTGTGTTCATCTTCTTGGTTGGGTAACTTCTTCCTCATTTGTGACTTCTTGCTGTGAGATTTGTGGAGGTGTTTTCGAACCGTCTTTTCCATGATTTTTAAAACGCATCGCTTGCAAGTTTTGATTTCGAATCATTGTTATTGAATCTCTTGTGAACCGGATTGGGAAGATCCGTTGCGGGAGCAAAGCTCGGCCTAGCCGTGACTTGCTCTCCAAGATTGGCACAATTTGTGCTAACAAGGGAATTAATCTCAACTAGAATTTCGACCGCTACTAATCGTTTGCCGCCGCTCCGAAATAAATTATTTGCTGCGTTTGAAACAGCTCAAATGGAAGAATAGATGTTTGTGTAGGTGCGGTGAGTTGTGTGCTTGTTGGAGAGGTAGGTCTTAAGGACGTTGTATCGAGTCCGGCTTTCGGTGAGTTGTGTGCTTGTTGGAGAGGTAGGTCCTAAGGACGGTATATCGAGTCCCACACAATTTTATCCATCGGATTTGGGAGCCAACCGACCCCTTTTCGTTCGCTTTTGGTCGGAGCCCTCCTATGTTATTTTAATTTCTGTGATGAATGTTTTTCCGTTAGCGTAACGTCCACGTGTCTCGTTCACCCCTACATCAATTTGGTATCAGATCTAGGTTGTGTTGAGTTCTATCTCGACACCATCCTTACTCTCAGATCTGTAGGCTATCCGTCCTCTAGTCGGTGCGTTCGTTAGAACGGTCAAAATCTGAAAAATTTCGGATTGGTCTGCATTTAGTAAAATCTCAGAATTTTAAAACTTGTCAAAAAAATCTGAAATTTTTTCTGTAGCTTCCTGCACGTATTTCCAGCAACATTAAAACAGGAAATATTTTGATTCGTCCTCGTTAGGTCAGCCTGAAAATTGGGAACGTCGTAATTCTATCTAGTTGGTCTGCGAATAGCGGGCCAAAACTTTCAATTTTCGTCGAAATTTAGAAAACATATTTCTGGAACTTCTCACTGTTAGTCACATCCCGAATATATTTTCCTGCCGAATAATTTCTATTAATCTGCACTACAAAAAAAAATTCACTTCATTTCTGTGTCCAACCCTGTATGCGCACTAGGCTAGGAACGGAGTACACGACACCGTCTACGTCTAGGATGGCTGCGAATCAGCATGATGATCCCAACACCGAGGCCATAGCAGGTCTACATACCGAAATGACTGAACTTAGGACGATGTTGGCACAAATCCTTCTGAATCAAGGAGGACCACCACCACCCGTTAATGTTGGGCAGCCAGACTGTTACCAACAGGACCATGATTGGGATTCCGATGGGAACTCTCCTCGAGAGCATCGCACCGAGCGCGCCTTCGACATCACTAGGGCAGTTAAGATTGATGCCCCCATTACGATGGTTTGGGAGACCCCCAGGTCTTCCCTACTTGGGTAGTGGATATGGAATGTTACTTTGAATGGCACAACCTGACGGACCCTCAAAAGGTCCAAGTCGCCAGGATGAAGTTAACGGGATGGGCAAAAACTTATTGGTTGAACGAGGAGCGGAGATTAGGAGCTGGGCAGGGAGTCCCACCTATAGGTTGGCCTATAATGAAGAATTTACTGACCGATCAGTACGTCCCTGCGTACCACCGAACCCAAATGTTCGATGAGCTTGCCACCCTGCGGCAGGGCTCAAATTCGGTAGCCGAATATATGGGAGAACTGAAGGACCGCATGGTACATTGCGACCTTAGAGAGGTGCCGGAAGTCACATTATCTAAGTTCCGTAAGGGGCTTCATCCTGATATCCAAAGGAAGCTCCTGCGCTATGGGCATACGGACTTAAACACGACATTCAATGCCGACCTGGACATTGAAAAACACCTAGCCTCTAAGGTTCACTCCCGATACTCTCATGTGAAGAATAAGTCCACCACCGGGGCTTCTTCTTCCATATATCCTGATAAGGGAAAGTTTAGGTCCACCGAGTCAAAGTCTGTTGTGATCACCGCTAGAAACACTAAGAACCCCACGAGTGAGCGTATCCCTATTGGGAAGGTTAGCAAGTATAACACAACTTGTTATTCTTGTGGCATTCAGGGTCATTACACCTTTGAATGCCCTACGAAGACAAAAGCCGTAGCCTTTCTAGAATCATCTACTGACCCTACTGATTACGAGTACGAGGCTGCTGAAGAGAGTGACCCCGATGGGGTCCCAAGCGATTTAGAGGACGATCACCACCTTATGGTGATGCGTTGCATCTTGACCACTCCTCGTCCCGTGGACGACTGGAAGAGGACGAGTATTTCTTCCCTGATCTTTAAGAGTGGCGAGAAACTTTGCAAACTAGTTATTGACGCCGGTAGTTGCGTGAACGCCGTTTCTGAGAACGTCGTTAAGCGTATGTCCTTGACTGCTGAATCGCATCCGACTCCCTATCAGGTTGCTTGGATCAGTAAGGTTACTATTAAGGTTACCCAACGCTGCTTTGTTCCCCTGACCTTCAAATCCTACACGGATGAGGTTTGGTGCGACATCCTGCCGATGGACGTTTGTCATGTGTTGTTAGGCCGCCCCTGGCTCTACGACCGTGATGTGATGCACTATGGTCGCGCCAACACATACGAGTTCAAATTCAACGGCAAGACCGTCACCTTGAGACCGACTGTGCCGAAAGAGCCGGTAGTGTTGGCTAAGGATACCTCTGTCCCGGTAGAAAGGAAAGCGTTGAGTTTAGTTGGAAAGAAAGAATTTGTGAAGGATTCCTTCCTTGAGGGTATGATGTACGCTCTCGTTCTCATGAGTGCAAAGACTGATAGTGGCATATTGGATGATTTACCCCAAGAGCTACGGGTATTGTTAGATGAGTTTAGGGACGTTTACCCGGACGACCTGCCTTCGTCGTTGCCACCACTTAGAGATATACAACATGCCATAGATCTTATCCCCGGATCGTCCCTACCCAACCAGCCCCACTATAGGCTTAATCTCGCAGCCCATAAAGAGTTACAAACCCAAATTGAGGATTTACTGAGTAAGGGATTCATTAGGACGAGTATGAGCCCATGTGCTGTCCCAGCCCTTCTTGCCCCTAAGAAGGATGGCACTTGGCGCATGTGTGTTGATAGCCGAGCTCTCAACAAAATTACTATAAAATATAGGTTTCCAATTCCGCGACTAGATGATCTCTTGGATGTCCTATCAGGTGCCACTATTTTCTCAAAGTTAGACTTACGGAGTGGTTACCATCAGATTAGGATTCGGGAAGGGGATGAGTGGAAGACAGCGTTCAAATCTAAGGACGGGTTGTATGAGTGGTTAGTGATGCCCTTTGGGTTATCCAATGCCCCCAGCACCTTCTCTCGGATGATGACGCACATTTGTAGGCCGTATATGGGGAAATTTGTTGTAGTATATTTCGACGACATCCTAGTCTTGAGCACCTCCCCCGCCGAGCATCTCTCCCACATCAAAGTGATCTTCTCCACCTTAAGAAATGAAACCTTATTTCTAAACCTTAAGAAGTGCACATTTTATGTTCCGGAGGTCGAGTTCTTGGGTTACATCGTTGGTTCTGCAGGTATTCGTGTTGACCCAGGTAAGGTCCAAGTGATTAGAGACTGGCCCGATCCCACTAGCCTTCGAGAGGTACGAAGTTTCCACGGGTTAGCCACGTTCTACCGTCGTTTCATTCGCGATTTTAGTAGTATCATGGCGCCCATTACTGACTGTATGAAGAAGGGTGAATTCACATGGACGAAATCCGCCACGTTTGCATTCCGTCGTATAAAAGAGCTTATGACCGAAGCACCGGTGTTGCGTCTCCCTGACTTCACCAAGGTCTTCGAGCTTACTTGTGACGCGTCAGGCGTAGGAATTGGAGGTGTCCTGAGTCAAGAGGGTCACCCGATTAGTTATTTTAGTGAGAAATTAGCGGGCGTTAAGTTAAACTATTCCAACTACGATAGGGAATTTTATGCGATCGTTAGATGTTTACATCATTGGAGGCACTATCTCCTTTCTAAGGAATTTGTGATCCTCTCTGATCATGAAGCGTTACGATTCATCAACGGTCAGCACAAAATCAGCCCACGCCACGCTAAATGGGTATCCTTCTTGCAAGAGTACACATTTAATCTCAAACACCTTAAGGGGTCTGAAAATCGAGTTGCCGACGCACTCAGTCGCCTCACCCTCTTGCTTTCCTCCATGCAAGTCCACGTGGTTGGGTTCAAGCGCATAAGGGATGAATACGCCACATGCCCTGATTTTCAGGGGCATATCTATCTGCCCAGGATAGCTCTCCCACGACCATTTCAGCCTATTCACTTCGGGACGGCTATCTGTTCAAACACGGGAAATTGTGTATCCCTCGCTCCTCTTTGCGACTCCACATCATTTGGGAGCTACATAGTGCTGGCTTAAGTGGACACTTCGGTAGAGACAAAACGATTACGCTCGTAGAGGAGAAATTCTATTGGCCCAAACTAAAGGCGATGGTTGGGAGTGTAGTGAGCAGCTGCCGTACGTGTTAAGTTTCTAGGGGTACTAAGTCCAATGTTGGTTTGTACACCCCTCTACCTATCCCGTCCATACCATGGGAAGACGTGAGCATGGACTTCGTGTTAGGCCTTCCCCCCACTCTTCGACGTCATGACTCTATTCTTGTCGTTGTGGATAGGTTCTCCAAAATGGCATACTTCCTTCCATGTAGTAAGACCGACGACGCTTCTCACACGGCGAAGCTATATTTTAAGGACATCCTTAGTCACCGCGGAGTTCCGAAGACTATTGTCTTGGATAGGGACGCAAAATTCACTAGCTACTTTTGGAAAACCTTGTGGATTCTTATGGGAACCAAACTACTATTCTCCGCGGCTTATCATCTGCAAACTGATGGGCAGACGGAGGTAGACAATAGAAGCCTAGGAAACCTTCTTAGATGTCTAGTGAGCGATCATAAAGGCACGTGGGATCTTCTTCTCCCTCACGCCCAGCTGACCTATAACAACTCCAAAAATCGGTCCAGCGGTCTGTCTCCAAACGAGATTGTTCACGGGTACAAGGCCCCTGTGCCTCTTGACTTGGTTCCGTTTCCCCCAACGTACAAGACAAGTCAGTTCGCACAATCCTTCGCCCAACATATTCATGACATACATGCACGTATACGAGCTACCTTGACCGATCAATATGAGTCTTATCGAACGCACGCTAATTTACATAGGAGGGTGTCACACTTTCAAGTCGGCGATCTGGTTTTAGTACGGTTAGTTCCCAAACGAATGCCAACTGGCACCGTTAAAAAGTTAGCACCAAAGCGTGCCGGCCCTTTTCGGATTATAAAGAAGCTAGGTGACAACGCTTTCATGTTAGATTTGCCGGCTGATTGGGGTATATCCCCTATTTTTAATGTCTCGGATTTGACGTCGTTTGTTTCGCCTCCGCATGAGTTGGATTCTTTGTCGTCTTCTCCCTCCACTAAAAATTCTATTGGGTTGGGGAGTGGTAGTTCAGATGATCTCTCTCCTTCGGTCCCCGCAGGTATAACATCGGATGGTACGTTGTCTTCCTTTATTCCTACTGCTGACATGTTTCCCAGGTTCCCCAAGACGTTTCTCACTCCAGATGTGATTCTTGCTGCTGAGCCACTTGCTACTCCTGATGGTGCTACCTACCGCTTCCTCATCCGTTGGTGTGACCGCCCTCCCTCTGATGACTCATGGGTACTCGCGACAGAGCTTCAACGTTTGGTCGCCGAGCTTCTCCGCCGCTATCTCTCGGACCACGCATCAGAGATACGTGATTTTTATTGGGGGAGGATTGATGGCGCGTCCCCTCCGACACTCCTTGATGATGATGACCCGGTTGCCGAGGCGCTGCGACACAAAGATCTGAGATGCCATGATGACGCTGAAGGAAGTCCGCGTTACAATCTCCGCCCGCGGCGTGCCAAAACTGCCGTGAAAACTTAAAGTTTATTTATGCACTTTTATTTTATATTAATGAATATAAAATTATTTCATGCTTGATGATAATTTTATATTCATTAGCTGGTTGTAATTTTAATTTTGAAGTCTTTTATTATTTTGGTGTGTATTTAACCATATGGATGGATGAGATTACATCTCCATCTTGGATGGTTAAGATTTTGTTGTAACTCCTATTTAAGGAGGCCATTATGAAGAGATGAGGCATTGAAGAAGAAAAACAAAACCCCATTTCCCTCTTGGAAATTTCGGCCACAAGGAGCTCTCCCCTTGCCCCCCCCCCCCCCCTGGTGTGAAGCCTCCCCTTGCGATCTCCATCCCATTCGGTGCGACTCCGGCGTGGCTTCCTCCGGTACGACTCCAAGGAAGAAGGTTGCAACCGCATTCGGTGTGACGCCGGTGGATCCGTGGAGAGTGTGAATCTCCCACCTTATCTTGTGTGTTCATCTTCTTGGTTGGGTAACTTCTTCCTCATTTGTGACTTCTTGCTGTGAGATTTGTGGAGGTGTTTTCGAACCGTCTTTTCCGTGATTTTTAAAACGCATCGCTTGCAAGTTCTGATTTCGAATCGTTGTTATTGAATCTCTTGTGATCCGGATTGGGAAGATCCGTTGCGGGAGCAAAGCTCGGCCTAGCCTTGACTTGCTCTCCAAGATTGGCACAATTTGTGCTAACAAGAGAATTAATCTCAACTAGAATTTCGACCGCTACTAATCATTTGTCGCTGCTCCGAAATAAATTATTTGCTGCGTTTGAAACGGATCAAATGGAAGAATAGATGCTTGTGTAAGTGCGGTGAATTATGTGCTTGTTGGAGAGGTAGGTCTTAAGGACGTTGTATCGAGTCCGGCTTTCAGTGAGTTGTGTGCTTGTTGGAGAGGTAGGTCCTAAGGACGTTGGATCGAGTCCCGCACAATTTTATCCATCGGCTTTGGGAGCCAACCGACCCCTTTTCGTTTGCTTTTGGTCGGAGCCCTCCTATGTTATTTTAATTTCTGTGATGAATGTTGTTGGGAAAATGATTTCTCTTAACCCCTAGAAATGAGTTAAAGAAAGAGTTTTATGAATGAATAACAAAAGACCAAGTAAATATGCGTCGAATGGTATTCGACGCTACGTCGAAATATAATCGACGTTTTCTTCAGAATATGTCGAAGTAACTCTAGGAAGATTTCGACATATGTCTTATCGACGCTACTCTGATTTCTAGTCGACGCATACAGAGAAGTCGACGCACCTTTGTCGACGCACATTCCTCATATCTCTCTCGACGTCGGGCTAAGATGAATTCGACGCTTACGTCGAATAGTAATCGACGCACGTCGATCTTTATGACAGATTTATTATTGCGCCAGATCTCTTTCCTTCTTTTCTGAAGATCTGATTTATATAGAATGATGTTAATATTTTATAGCCGTTCTGAATCATTCTTTCCTTCTATTTGATTCTTGGCTAAATCTGATTAACTCTATTTTGGATATTATTTGAAATCTGAGTTAACATTTTCCATTTATGCTATAACTGCTATGGAAATATTTCTCTTCCTAAATCTCTGGCTGCTAATTGATTCCTCTCCTATAGTGCTATCTTATTACACAGAGCTATAAAATAAAGAGGAAGTCGGCAGGAAATGAACAAGAGTGATCTACCACACATATATGATACAGAGGAAAAAGCTCCCAAAAGAAAAGAGAGATATTGAGAAAAAGCTCTGCAGCAACATCCATCCATTTCTACTACTGCTCACTGCTGCAAAATCTGATTGCTCTCACTAAAAGAGAGAAAGGCTACAAATCTTCTTCTCTCTATAGAAGAAAGATTTAATTCATAACTTGTGCTTCAAATCTTCTTGCTAGGAAGAAGATTCATTATTGTCTTTATTTCTTTCTCCTTCTTTATTCTTATTCACTATTGTAAAAGAGTTTTTAGAATCTCTCTTCAAAAAATTCAGTGTACTGGTTCTAAGAGTCTCCTTTTCAAAAGACTCAGTTGGTTCTAAGAGTCTCCTTATCAAAAGACTCAGGGTGGTTCTAAGAGTCTCCTTATCAAAAGACTCAGTGCAAGTTAGTGAATTCCTACCAAGGGGGTAGAAGAGTGGACTACCCAAAGTTTGGGGAACCACTATATTTTCTTGTGTTGTGCTGTGAAATTTCTTTCTTGCATTTACTTAATTGCTTGTCTAATTCTTGTTGGTGTGTGTGGGAAGCTCTAATCTGTGATCATATATATATATATATATATATTAACTTTGCACAAGATATTTTAAATCTCTATTCACCCCCCCCCCCCCCCTCTAGAGAATTCTAGTGAGGTTAACTGTGCACTTTCAATTGGTATCAGAGGTAGGTTGATCTAAAAAGGATAACTCCTTGATCAAAAAGGTCCTACCTTATATATATATTTTTAAAACTATTTTTCACATGGCACAAATCAAAGATTATGCTTCCACCAGACCACCAATTTGCAACCTTGAAAAGTTTGCACTTTGGAAGACAAGAGTTAGAATTTATCTAAACTCTATTGATGATAAATTGTTCAATGTTATCTTGACAGGTCCCCCCAAGCCATTCAGAAAGGACTCAAGTGGAAAAGTGACTGAAACACTTGCTCCAAGAGCTGAATGGACAGAGGATGAGAAGAAAGCCCAAGGACATGATGCCAAGGCTATGAATATTCTAGTCTCAACTCTCTCAGATGAAATCTTTCAAAAGATAGCTGATTGTGAGTCAGCTAAGGAAGTATGGGAAGCTCTCACCAAAATGGTAGAAGGAAGTGCTGATGAGAAAAAGGATAGAAAGGCAATACTAATCTCTCAATATGAAAACTTCCAAAAGAAAGAAAGTGAAAGTGTTGCTGACATGTACTCAAGATTCAGCCTCATAATCAATGAATTGAGGTCACTTGAAAAGGACATATCTCTCACTGAGATAAATGATAAATTGCTGACTTGCTTTCCCAGCACTTGGGATTCAAGGATCTGGCCAATTAAAGACTCCAGAAGTCAAAAAGAAATATCAACAGATGTTCTATTGGGTAAACTAAAATCCTATGAACAACTATTGAAAACCAGAGCTGAGAAAGAAAAGGCATCTCCACCCTCAAAAGAAAAGAGTATTGCATTGAAGGCTATTGATGGTGAAGCATCAATTAATGATGAGGAGCTAATCAGCTTGCTGGCTAAACAGTTCAAGAAATGGATCAAAACAGAAGGATCCAGAAGAAGAGAATCAAAAACCAGGTATAACAAAACACCCTCTAAAGAGATTATTTGTTACACATGCAGGAAACCTGGACACATTGCTCCTGAATGTCCTAAGGAGAACAGCAGTAAGAAAGATCTGAAAAGAACAGACCCAAAGAAGAAAAAGAAAGGAAGAGGATTAATTGCTCAAACCTGGAGTGATTCAGAATCTGAAGAAAACTCCTCATCAGATGTTGATCAAGAAGATGTCAAGCAAGAAGAAACATGTCTGATGGCCACTGAGAAACTTGATGATACATCTATGGTAAATATACTAGATAATATAGATTTCTCCTCCACTAATTTTAAACAAGATTTCAAAGAATTCTGCTTAGATTCAATCAAATCTGAAAAAGGGGTAAAAGAATTAAGGATGGAGTTAAGAAAACTAAGACAAGTAAATACATACCATAAAAATTATAAACTCAATCTAGAACTCTCAGAGGAAAACCTAAACAAAATCTATTTAGAAAATCTAACACTAAGAAAAGAGCTAGCAAAAGCTAAAGCCCTTGAGGACTTCCTAAATGGAAAAGGTCAGAAGATCAAAAAATTCTCTGAGAATCTCACTAATAGATCTAATCGATTAAAACTGAGAGCTGATGAAGCATCTAAATCTCAATCATCCAGCAAACCTGTCTGGAAACATCCCATTCACTTCACCAGGAAAAATCATCTAGGAGAAGTAAGGTCACAAGAAAGTCAAGAAATAACCACTATTTTTAACAAATCTAATCCCATTATAAACAAAGGAATCTTAGGAAAGAATCCTAACAAAAATTTTGAATCTGCGTCGAATCTTCATCGACGTACGTCGATTCCTAATCGACGCTTACGCAAAAATGCGTCGACTTACACTCCACGCACGTCGAATGCATATCGACGCAATCAATCTGACAGAAATATCTCTCTGTTCGAAAAATCTCTCCCTCTTTCTTTATACTATGAACACTATTTTTGTGACATCACCAAAACAGATTGGTATGATAGACCAATGCCCCAAAAGGAGGAAGGATATTCTGTAAAACCTACTTATTCCTTCATTAGTTTTGACTATAAGAAGGGACCCCAGCTGAGCAGGGTTCAAACTAATGTTTGAAACTTTTTATGTGCAGATGTACCACATCTCCAGGCTTGTGTGGTACTTGGACAGTGGATGCTCCATGCACATGACAGGATGCAAAAACCTGCTAATCAACTTTGAGGACAGACTTGGACCATCAGTAACCTTTGGAGACTCTAGCTGTGGCCAAACCAAGGGATTTGGAGACTTCAATGAAGGGAAGGTCACCTTCAAGAATGTGGCAGTAGTCAAAGGACTAAAGCATAATCTGATAAGTATAAGTCAGATATGTGAAAATGGTAAGTATGAGGTAAAATTCACCACACTACTCTGCCATATTATTAACATCAAGACTGGTGCCACAGTACTTAAAGGAATTAGAAAAGGTAAAGTATATGTAGTGGACTTCAGTTCCTCTCCCACAGAAATCTGTTTATTCAACAATATTATTGATAAAAGTGAATTATGGCATAGGAGACTAGGTCATCTAAACTACAAAACAATTTGTAAACTAGCAAAAAATAACCTTGTTAGAGGCTTACCAAAGGGTAGATACTCCAAGGATTCTCCATGCAGACCTTGCCAACTAGGAAAACAAACCAAATCATCCTTCAAACCAATTGGAAAGGATGACTCTCCAAGGATCCTTTACTTGCTCCACATGGACCTCTTTGGTCCCATATCCACTCAAAGCATGGGAGGAAAATCCTATACCCTAGTCATTGTAGATGACTACTCTAGATACAGTTGGGTATTCTTTCTAAAGGCCAAGTCTGAAACCCATCAGACACTCTCAAAATTCATAAAATAGATCCAATCTGAACTCAACAGTCAGGTATCCATAATCAGAAGTGATCATGGAACTGAATTTGAAAATCAGTTCATGAGTAGCTTCTGTGAGGAAATAGGAATCAAACAAAATTTCTCAGCACCTAGAACTCCTCAACAAAATGGAGTTGCTGAGAGGAAGAATAGAACCTTAATAGAATCAGGAAGGACCTTACTTGCAGAATCAGGATTACCAAAAACCTTTTGGGCTGAAGCAGTCAACACTGCAAACTATGTTCTAAATAGAAGCCTCATTCATAAAACTAAGTTAAAAACTCCTTATGAACTCTTGAAGGGAAAAACACCTATTGTCAAATACTTTAAAATTTTTGGGTGTACTTGCTTTATTCTAAATAATGGAAAAGATCATCTTGCAAAGTTTGACAAAAAGTCTGATGATGGAATATTTTTGGGATATTCATCATCTAGTAAAGCTTATAGGTGCTATAATAGGAGAACTCTTAAAATTGAAGAATCTATGCACATTGTGTTTGATGAAACTAACATGTTGCCTAAGGGGGAGGATACTCCCACCAACTCTCTTTCACAGGAAAGCAAAAGCATAGAAAGCCAGCTTGAGCAACTAGCTCTAGAGAACAAAGAAAATGAAAGAAAGTATCAGCTGAAGGAACCAAGTGAGGAGTCTGAACAAGAACATGAAGAAAGTTCAGAGAAAAGCTTTCAAAACCAACCTCCACAAGAAAACTTGGTCCAGGAAGAGCAGTTAGACAATAATCACATTGAGAATGAAGAAGAAGAACAACTAGCAAATCCTAGAAGAACAGGGATCAATTTGAGAGATCACCCACAATCTCAAGTTATTGGAAACCCCAATACTGGAGTAAAAACAAGGCATCAAGTCTCAAATGGAGTAATGCTTCAATGCTTCTTATCACAAGTTGAACCAAAGAAGTTTGAAGAAGCAAACTGTGATCCTCATTGGATTTTGGCCATGCAAGAAGAACTAGGCCAATTTGAGAGAAACAAAGTATGGAATTTAGTGGAAAGACCCAGTAACTACCCAGTGATTGGCACAAAATGGGTATATAGAAACAAGCTAGATTCCACTGGAATAATTGTCAGGAACAAGGCAAGACTTGTAGCACAAGGATACAGACAAGAAGAAGGAATAGACTACAATCAAACCTTTGCTCCAGTAGCCAGATTGGAAGCAATTAGGCTCTTTCTTGCCTATGCAGCCTTCATGAAGATGAAGGTATATCAGATGGATGTCAAGAGTGCCTTTTTGAATGGTGACCTTCAAGAAGAGGTATATGTAGAGCAGCCACCAGGTTTTGTCAATCCTTCTTATCCTACTTTTGTTTATAAGCTTAACAAAGCACTATATGGTATTAAGCAAGCTCCCAGAGCTTGGTATGAAACTCTCTCTAACTTTCTCTTAGAAAACTCTTTTGAAAGAGGAAAAGTAGACAAAACACTCTTCACTAGAACCCATAAAAACCAACTCCTTCTTGTTCAAATATATGTAGATGACATCATATTTAGCTCCACTCATCCTAAACTTTGTAAAAGATTTGCTAATCTAATGCAATCAAAATTTGAAATGAGTAGCATGGGTGAACTCTCCTTCTTCCTAGGACTTCAAGTAAAACAAAGTAGTGAAGGAATCTTTATCTCACAATCAAAATATACTAAAGAACTAATCAAGAAATTTAGCATGGAGTCAGCATCCACCATGAAAACACCCCTGGCAGCCAATGCCATTATAGAAAAAGATGATAAAGGAAAATCAGTGGATCAAAAGACTTATAGGGCAATCATAGGATCCCTTCTATATCTAACAGCCAGTAGGCCTGATATAATGTTTGCCACTTGCATATGTGCTAGATTCCAAGTTGATCCAAAAGAATCCCATCTCACCTCTGTAAAAAGGATTCTTAGATACCTAAAGGGAACTCCTGAACTAGGGCTATGGTATTCAGCAGAAACCAACTTTGAGTTAATAGGTTTCTCAGATGCAGACTATGCAGGCTGTAGGGTTGATAGAAAAAGCACCTCTGACACTTGTCAATTCCTAGGTGACAGGTTAATCTTATGGTTTAGTAAGAAACAAACCTCAGTCTCCACCTCCACAGCTGAAGCTGAATATATAGCTGCTGGGAGCTGTTGTTCACAGATCCTGTGGATGCAAAATCAGCTCCTTGATTACAAACTAGAAGTAAATAACTCTAAAATTTACTGTGATAGCTCTAGTGCTATATCTATAGCATCTAACCCAGTTCTTCATAGCAGAACTAAACATATAGAAATTAGACATCACTTTCTTAGAGACAATGTAGAAAAAGGTAAGATAACCCTAGAATATATACCTACAGACAGTCAAAGAGCAGATATTTTTACAAAACCTCTGGATGAAACCAAGCATAACTACTTCCTCAACACCCTAGGAATGCTTGATGGAAGTCTGTAAAGCATGATCTAAACAAATCAGAGCATCTAAGAAAAACTTCCTGGAGATGCGTCGAATCAAAGTCGACGCACCGTCGAGAAGATCTCGACGCTAATACTGATCTCTTTCAGTTAATGATACGTCGACTCACCATCGACGTACCGTCGAATTCCCATCGACGCATATCTCAACAAAACGTAACGTCGATTTCCAGAGATGTCAACTCCATATCGATGCTTCCGCTGACATCAAAATCGACGTACCATCGATTTCAGGTCACAATTAGAATCAAATCCCTACTTCCTTTTCTTCCTATTGAATTACCTCGATTTCTGTTTCCTTTTTCGACGCTTCATCTCTTTAAATAGCACCTCGTATTTCAAAACAAATACATCTCTGAACCCGCCAAAACTTCTTCTTCTACCTCTCTCTCTTTCTACGACAATGGCACCTATTCCTGTTCAAGCTGACCTCATCAAAGCAATGAACGCTGCTCTGGAAAATCTCCTCAAAGACTTTCAGACACGTCTACAAAGCTTCTCTGATGAATGTGCCAATATGATCATCAATTGTGAAGCCAAACTGGCCATTCTATCTGCATCTCTTCCTGAGCTTCATACCCTTCTTCGAGAAGTTCCTCTGTCGCCACAAAGGTTTACATCCTTCTTGCAGGATATAAACCAGGGGGAGAGTTGCTCCAGAAACCCCTCTCACCAGGTTCTTGCTTTCACCTAAAAAGCTCAGGTTTACATCTCTTCTCATCAACATTAAATATTCCCTCTAACTCTCTTATAGGTTCCAGTCCTCTCAAACCATTCTGATTACACTTTTAACAAACACTTTGGTGAATCCTCCTCTTACAACACTGAAGGGGAGCATGCTGTAGATTCAGCATTCAGAATTGATATTCCTCATATCCAGGGGGAGATTCCTGTAGAGAATCTCTCAGTAATCCAGGGGGAGGAAGAAGCAGTCATCTCTGATGATTGGAATGGGCAGACATGGATTGATGCACCCTTATGCAAGGAAGAACTTCAGCATCATTCTCCTGGTTTCTCGGCAAGTTATATCAAGCTTAAGACTCCTTTGCTTGAGGATATCCCTACAAAAGAGTCTGGAGGAGACATTCATTCACCTGCAGAAATCAACCTACCAGATATTACTCTGCCCTCCATTACAGATCATCTAAGAACTCTTCTTGATATAACTCCTTCTCCACCCAAAAAGAAATCTCCTCCTCATCTTCCTTCTTTACCTCCTTCTTTACCTCCTTCTCTACCTCCTCTGCTACCTCTACCTCCTCAAGCAGCAAGACTCTCTAAACAGATAACTCCTAGGCTGAGTGCAGGAGGACAGATAAAAAGAAAAAGGGAAGTCACTCCTCACTGGCAAAACTTCTCCAAAGAAGAAAGGAAGGAATATGCAAAAGAAAAGAAATATAGAAAGGCTATTGAAGAAATAAAAAGATTTGAGAAGGTACCCATTCCTTCTAATCCTATAAAGGACTATCATGATCCCGACATGGAGAAGAGGCATGAAGAGATAAGAGAAAGAGAAGCATATGAATATGAAGCAGCTAGGAAAGAAGTGGAAGATAAAAGGAGGGCTTGGATGGAAAAGATCAACAAAGGAATGACTAAGGAACAAATCCTTACTGAATCTACTATCAAAATTCCAAATAAATTGTTTGATATTGAGGCTTACCAAAAGAAGAATCCTCAAGCAGGGATTACTCTGAATATAGGTCAAATGAACAAGAAGGGTATAGGATGTACAGAAGATACATACATACCCTACAAAAAGCCATCAAAACCTCCAAGGCTAGACAAATGGCTCAACTCTCCATGGAAAGGAAAAGGAAAAATGCATGAAGTCCCTGAGAAACAGGAACCTGAAAAGAAGAAACCCTATAGGCCAAAGGTTGACAACAAAGGACCTCCTGAGTCCAAGCCTGCTCAAAAAGAATCTCACAATATTACCATTGAAATGATTGATGAAAAGGCAGCAATCATTATCAGCAAGGGCTACTCCATAAATGACACCATCCCTGAGGGTGATAAGCTCCTGGAAAAATTGCATACAATCATCAGGAATGTCCAAGAAAGACCTGATAGAGCCAGGGGATACATTTTTGATGCTATTAATGATTTGTCTAAGAAACTTTACTCTGCCTTTGTCAACTTCATGTACAAAAAGAAGTTTCTAGTTTAAGACAAATACTTGTCATAAGCTCTCTTTATTAACTTTGTTTTTCCTAATCAATATATTTCTTATTTATGCAAACTCCTTGATATGAGTTGATTTTATGCTAAGACAATTTCTCCTTAAAAAGGGTTAAGACAAATAGGGGGAGATTGTTGGGAAAATGATTTCTCTTAACCCCTAGAAATGAGTTAAAGAAAGAGTTTTATGAATGAATAACAAAAGACCAAGTAAATATGCGTCGAATGGTATTCGACGCTACGTCGAAATATAGTCGACGTTTTCTTCAGAATATGTCGAAGTAACTCTAGGAAGATTTCGACGTATGTCTTATCGACGCTACTCTGATTTCTAGTCGACGCATACAGAGAAGTCGACGCACCTTTGTCGACGCACATTCCTCATATCTCTCTCGACGTCGGGCTAAGATGAATTCGACGCTTACGTCGAATAGTAATCGACGCACGTCGATCTTTATGACAGATTTATTATTGCGCCAGATCTCTTTCCTTCTTTTCTGAAGATCTGATTTATATAGAATGATGTTAATATTTTATAGCCGTTCTGAATCATTATTTCCTTCTATTTGATTCTTGGCTAAATCTGATTAACTCTATTTTGGATATTATTTGAAATCTGAGTTAACATTTTCCATTTATGCTATAACTGCTATGGAAATATTTCTCTTCCTAAATCTCTGGATGCTAATTGATTCCTCTCCTATAGTGCTATCTTATTACACAGAGCTATAAAATAAAGAGGAAGTCGGCAGGAAATGAACAAGAGTGATCTACCACACATATATGATACAGAGGAAAAAGCTCCCAAAAGAAAAGAGAGATATTGAGAAAAAGCTCTGCAGCAACATCCATCCATTTCTACTACTGCTCACTGCTGCAAAATCTGATTGCTCTCACTAAAAGAGAGAAAGGCTACAAATCTTCTTCTCTCTATAGAAGAAAGATTTAATTCATAACTTGTGCTTCAAATCTTCTTGCTAGGAAGAAGATTCATTATTGTCTTTATTTCTTTCTCCTTCTTTATTCTTATTCACTATTGTAAAAGAGTTTTTAGAATCTCTCTTCAAAAAATTCAGTGTACTGGTTCTAAGAGTCTCCTTTTCAAAAGACTCAGTTGGTTCTAAGAGTCTCCTTATCAAAAGACTCAGGGTGGTTCTAAGAGTCTCCTTATCAAAAGACTCAGTGCAAGTTAGTGAATTCCTACCAAGGGGGTAGAAGAGTGGACTACCCAAAGTTTGGGGAACCACTATATTTTCTTGTGTTGTGCTGTGAAATTTCTTTCTTGCATTTACTTAATTGCTTGTCTAATTCTTGTTGGTGTGTGTGGGAAGCTCTAATCTGTGATCATATATATATATATATATATATATATATTAACTTTGCACAAGATATTTTAAATCTCTATTCACCCCCCCTCTAGAGAATTCTAGTGAGGTTAACTGTGCACTTTCAAATGTTTTCCGTTAGCGTAACGTCCACGTGTCTCGTTCACCCCTACATCAAATTTGGGGGTAAAATTACCTGAATACCATTGGTAGTCTGCCCATAGCCTCTTAGAACAATGGAGTTTGGCTGTTAGCAGACCAAATTGTGGTGCGTATAGTAAAATCAAAAGGCAGGATTACGCTATTAGCAGATCAGACAAGAAAACCTATATATAGTCCTTGAGGGTCACCTTTGGAGAGGATTCCAACTCTTGGCTTCTTCCTCCCTTGGTTCTTTGGTTAGCTCCTCAAGCACTCCAAGGGTGCCCAGCTTCAGCTTTGGCTTGGGAGGGGAAGCGCTCTAAAGATCTTCTGGGTGTGTGGTGGGACCTCCGTGCTGTAGCCAACGGTCTATGTCCAGCTCTTAGTCTTCGATCTACTTCTTTCGCGGGATCAGTAGGTGCTGTCTGCACCCTCTAAGGGGTCCGATCTCCTCATTGGGGCCAAATCCTGGTTCCAACATTTTTAGTACGGTGAGTGTGGAGAGCAGTTAGTACAAGAAAGTCTCATGGAATCGGCATGACAGGAGAAGATGAGCGAGACGCCGGCTTTGGCGGTTCGCCACCACCCAGTGCGCTAGTGACAGTCGAGATGCTGGCAGACCTTCGAAGGGACCTGATCGGGGCGATCCAATATGCTTTCATTGCGGCGCGGGGGGATCTCACAACCCCTGCTCCCTTGGTGTTTCAACTGTTAGTAGTTGGAGAGAATGCCCAGGGGTGGAGGTCAGGAAAGGAGGTGGCGGTCGAGGCGTTGGGGCGAGATTTCGCAGGGTGGGAACTTTTCTTAGACCGGTGAGTGTGAGTGTGGATCCGAGGAGTGCCATCCCGGCAGGAGGGATCCCAGCCAGTAGGGTCCCGGCGAGTGGCACACCTGCGAGAGCAAGTCCGTAAGGAGTGGTCCCATATAGAGAGCTCGTGGGGCGAGTGGAGTAGGCCCGGGGGCGAGTGAGGGAAGCCCATTTTGCGAGTTGGTGCTCTCGGCACCGCTCCCCGAGGGGTTCAGGGAGCTAGCCATGATGTTGTACACTGATAAGGATGATCCTGTTCAGCACTTGCAGTGGTTCGAGGACATGGTCTCCATCAGGCCCATGTCGGACGCCTTCAAGTGCCGACTCTTCGCCACCACTCTGAAGAAGAAGGCTCGAGACTGGTTTCACTAGCTCCCCATGGGATCGATTTATGTGTTTGAGGATCTACATCGCGGCTTGTTGTTGCGCTTCTCAACTTCAAAGAAGAGGAAGAAGGACCTAGAGGCGCTCTTTAATATCAAGCAAAGGCCAGGGGAGTCCTTAGCTCACTATGTGGACCAGTTTCAGTAGGAGGTCCTCCTCATCCAGGAGGTACCAGGGTTCACCCTCCAGCTTGCCTTTACAGTAAGGCTGCAGGAGGGGTTTTTCAAGATGAACCTTAAGATGAAGGCTCCTCTATCCTTCGAGGAGCTGATGGAGAGGGCGACGGAAGAGATAGAAGGGGAGGCAGCTAACCCCGAGTTCACAAAAAGTCTGGCAAAGCTGAATGATCCAGTGGTTAGGCAGCTAGAGGCGAGGAGAAGAGAAGAGGAAAGGCCCCGGAGTTGGGGTGGAGGCAGAAATGAGGGGGGATGGGCCAGGAAGGGGATTCCCCCAAGTAGGGGGCAACTTCCAAGGAGCACAAGGAAGACCCCATCAGCTAGGATGGAGGCAGGGCCATAGGCCACCCCCTCCCCCGCCTCAGCAGGCAATGGCAATTGGGCGAGGAAGAGGAGGGAGAGAAGGAGGAAAAGGAGGAGTTGGAGCCGGAGGGGCAGGGCTAAGGAGGAGGAATCAGGGGGGGGGGGGGGGGGGGCAGAGACGGGGAGAAGGGAGGCGGCGCTTACCTACTGTGACTTCCATCAGGAGGAAGGTCATGCGACGGACACCTGCCCAGAGTTCTTGGAGATGAGAGGGGAGAGAGGTCCCACACAGCAGCAACAGCTGCTGGTGAGAATCGAGGAGGTTCTACCCCGGGAGGAGGAGGAGTGGTGCGAAGATAGGGTCGATGAGGTTACCCGAGGAGGTATCAGAGTGATCCATGGGGGAGTAGGGATCGAGGTGACCCGAAAGGAGAGCCTCCATACCATGTACCGTTGGAGCGTGGCTTCGACATCTCAGGCCCCACCCCCAGCGGAAAAGATCACCTTCTCCCAGAAGGATATGCCGGATAATGAGGACCCGTTCTGCGATGCGCTGGTTATCTAGACAACCATCAAGAACTTCACTGTCTCTCGGATCCATGTGGATAACAGGAGCTCGGTCAACGTCATCTTCAAGAAGGCGTTTGACGAGATGAAGGTGGAGGCTAGAAGGGTGTTGGCCTCTGATGTCCTGTCGTTTGGATTCTTGGGGGAAAGAAAGGAGGTGGAAGGAGGAGTGGGACTTCACGTCGTCTTGGGAGGGCAGTCTCGAAACTGCCGCTTTGTTATTGTGGATGCCCCCAGCACCTACAGTGCCATCTTTGGGCGGCCCCTTATAAGTGCGTTCTGGTGCGTCCCCTCCACCTTCCACCAGTGCCTCAAGCTTAGTGTGGGTGGAATTCAGGTCCGGGTGAGGGAAGACCCTAAGGTGGCAAGGGAGTGTTACGTCACCGCGGTGAACACCACCTAGCAAGTCGTGGAAGAGGGGATGGACCAGGAGATGGAAAGACGAGAGGAAGCAGAAGGAGCTACTGGAGGGCCCGAATCGAAGGAACTGAGAGAGGAAGTAGGATAAGAAGACCAAGCCTAGGAGGAAGGGGTGGAGCTGTTGATGTTTCGGGAGGAAGAGATGGAGATAGAAGAAACTGAAGCGCTCGTTTGCAGTGAGAAGAAGGAAAGAGATTGGGGGGAACAATACCGACTGGAGGACGTGGAGGAGGTCGTTGAGATGGAGGTGGTCTCCCGGGAGGGGCGATATAAAAGGTAAAGATCAGTGGGGAGCTCCGCCCCGAGGATTGGAAGAAGATCTTAGCTTGTGTTCAAGAGAATGAGGATGTCTTCACCTGGAGTGCAGCAGAGATGCCTGGGATCAATGCGGATGTAGCTTGTCACTGCCTCTACCTCGACCCTGGCACTTGCCCCATCCGCCAGAAGAAGAGAGCCATAGCGGAGAAGCTGGAGGAGCCTATCCGGGAGGAGGTGAGTAAGCTCCTCAAGGAAGGTTTTGTATCTGAGATCTAGTACCACGGCTGGGTCTCTAACGTAGTGATGGTAAAAAAGGGGGATGGTAGGTGGAGAATGTGTGTGGACTTTTCTTTGCTAAATAAATCATGCCCTAAGGATTGTTACCCCCTGCCTCGAATCGATGTGTTGGTTGACTCAGCCATCGGTTTTTCACTAATGAGTTTTCTAGATGCTTTCTCAGGTTACCATCAGATCCGTATGCACCCTCCCGATGTCAAGGATGTCTCCTTAATTACGGGGGATGGGTGCTACTGCTACAAGATGATGCCCTTTGGGCTAAAAAATGCAGGGGCAACATATCAGCGAATGATGGACAAGGTCTTCCGAGAGCAGAAGGGGAGGAACTTGGAAGTCTACGTCGATGATCTCATGATCAAGAGTCGGGACCTCGAGTCCCACCTTCGGGACCTCGAAGAAACTTTTGGGACCTTACGAAAGTTCAAGAAGAAGCTCAACCCCCAAAAGTGTGTCTTCGGAGCTAAACGAGGGAAGTTCCTAGGCCACTTGCTCACCCCAGCCGAGGTGGAGCCTAATCCTGACAAAGTAAAGGCAATCTAGGAGCTAGGAATGCCAAGGAACGCGAAGGAGGTCCAACGGCTCACCGAGAAGTTGGTCGGGTTGAGTAGGTTTCTCTCTAGGGTAGGGGAGAAATGTGCGTCATTCTTCAAGGTGCTAAGGGGAAACCAAAAGTTCGAGTTGACCCCAAAATATGAGTGGGATTTCCAAGCATTGAAGAGGTAGATAACTAAGGCTCCCTTTATCCATGGACCGAGGCAGGGAGAGGACATATCCCTGTACTTGGGGGTAGGGTCTGAAGCGGTAAGCTCTGTGCTGGTGTGGGAAGAAGGGAAGAAACAACTCCTGATCTACTATGTCAGTCGAGTCCTGAGGAAGGCAGAGCTTAGGTATCCCATTTTGGAGAAGCTGGCCTTCACTCTCGTGGTATCGGCCCGAAAGTTGTCGCCCTACTTCCAGGCCCATTCAGCCAATGTGGTGACCGATCACCCCCTTCGCAACATCATGGAAGGAGTGGAGCACTCTGGAAGGATAGCTAAGTGGTCAGTAGAGCTGAACAAATTCAACATCTTATTTGTGCCCAGACTATCGATAAAGGCGCAAGCCGTGGCGAACTTCTTAGCCGACTATGCGATCGAGGTAGAAAAAGCCAAGCCACCCCCTCGGTGGCCTGGAATATGTTTATTGATGGAGTTTCAGGGATGCATTCCTTTGGGGGGAGTCATCCTAGTAAGCCCTCAAGGGACAAGGATCGAGCAGGCCATCAACATTCACTTCCCTCTCACCAACAACCAGGCCGAGTACGAGGCAGTGATCGCAGGCATGCAACTGGCCCCGGAGTTGGGTGTGCAAGACGTGGAGGTATCGACGGACTCCATGGTGGTGGCATGTCAAATCAGGGGGGATTTTGAGGTGAAGGAGCCAACCCTCCAACGCTATCTGGAGAAGGTCAAGGGGGTCATCAGGCAATTCTGTAGCTTCTCGATCCAACACGTGTCGAGAGAGGAGAGTGCCCCGGCTGACCTCCTGGTTAAGTTCAGTCCCCGGGCAGTGGGGACGATGTCGGAACTCTTCCGACACTCCATCGAGGAAGGGAAGTTGATGGAGATAGAGCAACGAGCATCATGGATGGATCCCATCATCGCCTTCCTAACATCGGGGAAGTCCCCGAAAGGAGATGTGGACAAACGATGGCTCACGTATAAATCGGCATACTACTCCATACATGCAGGTAGCCTGTATCAAAAAACCCTCTCTGGACTCATAGCTCGTTGCGTGTCGGAGGAAGAGGTCCCGAGGGTCCAAGAGGAGATCCACTCGGGGAGTGCTGTAGCCACTCGGGGAGTAGAACCCTGGAAGGAAGAGTGTTGAGGCAAGGTTATTTCTGTCCTACCCACAACAAGGATGCGGCGGAGTTTGCCAAGAAGTGTTCCAAATGCCATCTTTACGCTCCCCTCCAGCTCCTACCAGCTCAGAGGCTCCGTGGCCATTCGCAATATGGGGATTGGATTTGGTAGGTCCTTTCCCCCAGGCAAGCGGTCAGAGAAAGTTCCTGGTAGTGATGATCGATTATTTCTCCAAGTGGTTGGAGGTGAAAGCGCTAGCTAAGGTAACTTCTCAAGTAGTTAGAAATTTCATATGGGGGTAGATAATCTGTCGATATAGGCTTCCGCAAGCCATTGTCACAGACAATGGGCCACAATTTGCAAGCGATGAGTTTGTCAGTTTCTGCACCCAGCTGGGCATAGATCTTCGGTTCGCGTCGTTCCATCACCTAAGGAGCAATGGGCAGGTGGAGGCGACGAACAAAGTAATTGTCAACATGCTAATAAATAAAGTCGAAAACCTAAGGAGCAGCTGGGTAGAGCAGTTGCCATCAGCCCTCTGGGCCTTGAGGACAGCACCAAACACGGCCACAGGAGAGACTCCGTTCAAGCTCTCTCATGGGTCCGAGGTCGTACTCCCGATCGAGTTTGAGGTAAAATCCCCCAGGGTGATCGCCGTCGGAGAAGGAGATGAAGAATGTCTAGTGGAAAATGAAGGGGAGCAAAGGTTGTCTTTGGACCTAGTGGAAGAGCTCCATGACTTGGACACCATTCGACAGGAGGAGGTCAACCGGCGGATGGCTCGGTACTTTGACAAGCACATCCGAGTGAAGCAGTTTGAGAAGGGAGACTTAGTCTTGAAAAAGATCGATGCGGCCGGAGGGGGAGCCGCTGTGGGGAAGCTCAATTCCAACTGGGAGGGGTCTTACATTGTAGATGAAGTGCTTAAGTCGGGAGGGTACCACCTCCGGGATGTGGAAGGGGTATGATAAGTAGTAAAATATACGTATTTTTAGTATAGTTTCTAGTATAAATTTAAGTAATATTGTAAATAATTTATGTAAATTAATGAATAAATTGCTTGTTTTATTATTTTTCTTACTAACTTTGTTTTGTTTTGTTTTTCAGCAATTTTGGCATTTTTTGTTAGGCCACGCCCTCAGTCACGCCCATGACCAAGGGCGTGTAATCATCAAATGCCAATTTCCAGCTCGATCGACATCCCGTCCCGTCGATCAACATCCCGTCCCGTCGATCGGCTTGTTGTCCCGTCAATTTACATGGTCATGCCCGTGTACCTCTCGATCAACTTCACATCCCGTCAATCGACCTCCCGTCTCGCCGATCTGTTCCTAGTCTCGTTGATTTTGCAAAGCCACGCCCGTGATAGAAGTCGTGACCCATCAGCTTCTTCCAGAAGCCAGCGCGCACGCCAATCATCACGCCCCAGTTGAACCTGACGTCTGCCGCCCAAGGTCACGCCCGTGACACCTCAAGTCACGGCCGTGTGCAGTTATTTTCCCGGTCAAAAGCTTCCAGAAGGCGGCTGAGCCTATCCTGTTGGATCTTACGGCGCCCTTAGAGGGGTGTATAAGGGTTTTATGGAATTTAAATCTTAATTAAAAATATCAGAGTTTGCAACTGAAGTTTCAGAATATTTTATAAGAAAATATATTTAAATATTCCAGATTAGATTATATTGACGGTTCCTTTTTAAAGAATAGAAACAAAACTTTTTGTTAACTATTGCTAACACTTGGCGTTAAGGGTTAATGCTGGGCGTTAGCTCTCCACGAAATTTTCCTTAGCACAAAAAGATTGACACAGTGATTTTACTTATGAAATCTTAAATTAAATACAATTCCAGAAAATCAGAGATAATAAAAATGAACATTATATTTCAAAGAAATTGATTATACAAATGCTTTGATGAAAATATAATTTAACACATTCTTGAAGAGGAAATAAAATCAATTGAATAAAACATTAAAAGACATGATTTTATTTTATAATAAATTAATTACACAAATGATTGATTTCTATAACGCTAGAAATCAAGGCGAGAATATTAAAAATATTTTTTGTTGTTTCACATGTCCTTCTCCCAAGGAGCGGTTGGCTATAGCCTATCTATCTCCATATAAGGCCTCTAGCCACCCCAAAGATCTACCCTCGACCTAGTCGACATGCACAAGGTGGTGAATTACCCCCTAAGCCGCACAAGGAACTAGTCACCAACAACCGCGACGAATTTACCCACGGAATCCTTCCCGGAATCCGACGTTCTCCCTGAACGATTTCTCCACACAATTTACAAAAGGAAAAAAGTAAAAGATTACAAGATAAAGATAAAGTAAGAGAAACTCCCCAAGAAATTTTGAAGGTGAAGACAAAGCCGATGTAGACGTTGGCGTTCTTGAAGCGATCTTCCTTTGTATGGAATATGCGTTGTGGACCTTCTCCTTCAAAATCTTCTTTAGATCATCATGTTTGCCCAAGGAAGATCTCTCAATTGTTGTACACGAGCCTCTCTCAAAAGAATCAGAATGTTGGCCTTAGAGGCAATGGAATCAACCATCTAGAATGAGAGGGGCTGCTCTTTAAATAGACACGGTAGCTTACGCATGGCATTAAGAGTTAACGTCGGCGTTAGTGATCGTGTACAGTCGTGGCTGAAATTGCACAACCGTCAAGATCATGGCAGATCGTGGACTCAACGTGAGCGTTAAGAGTCAACGCTGGCATTGTCTCTTAGTACTCGATGGTACTTCTTCTCGACGTCATTCCCTCTTCGACGACACCTCTTATCGACGAAAACATTAACGTGGGGCCTTAACGCTAACACGGGGCGTTAGCTCTCTTTCCAGAGAATCATCTCCAATTAGCATACTACTCATAGGAATGTGTATCTATAATTCCTGTACAACCTGCACACTATAAACACACAAAATACAAGATCAAATACAACACGGTATTTGTTATTCTCAAACCAAGAGATGCGGAACATAGGCTCCAACATATCCTTCCAGCATGTGCAGAAGTCACGCCCTCGGTCATGCCCGTGACCGAGGGCATATAATTTTAAATTTTTCCATATAAATAGAGGGGCTCGGCTGAGGCAATTCCATTAAGATTTTGAGAGTGCTTTAGTTTTTTTAAATTGTTTTGAGTGTATGTGAGTTCTTTTATGCATTTAAGTTCTAGTTCTTTTGTACTTTTCACTTTCCTAGTCTAGTTATAATGTTTATTTTGGAAATAAAATAGTTTTTTTTCTCATTTGGATCTTCTTTTCATTATGTCAAGAGTGTATGAGTTTAATTTTTACGCTTTCTTTTCATTTTATGTAAGTGTGTGTGTGAGTGTGTGTATGAGAATAGATTTTATTCATTTTCTTTTAATTTCGTTTTCATTTTATGCAAGTGTGTGTGTATGTGTGTATGAGAATAGATTTTATTGCTTTCATAACTTAGATTTGTCGCTTTCATAATTTAGCTTTTTATTACAAGTAGAATGCGTGGGTGTATGAGATTGTATTTTCATTTTTTGTAACTTAGCTTTATTTCAAGTCTTTAATACCACCCCATCCCGGATGAGAGGCTAAGAACTTTTTAGCGCTTGATTAAGATGGTTGGGACGGATACTATTTCTGCTTTTATATAAGTCTTTTAATTTCTCTTTGTTAAATGCTTATATTCACTTATAATATTAACATGTATTTTCTTTTTATTAATGTTGTCCCCATTCCGATGAGTGGCTAATTTTCTTTAGTGCACGATGTCGAAGAGCATTGGGACAAATAAATGGTTTTCTAAAATCAATTAATGAGTTTATGGTTTACCCGAGAAAAACGTTGAGTGAGACCATATAATCGATGTATGGTTCTCATTTCCGTTTCTATACACTAGTTAGCCGAGAGGCTCGTACGTATGGATTGATCGCTCACAGGTAAAGAGAAGTGTGCTCTACCCTCAAGAGAGGATGAGGTAAGTCTCCCGAATTGGAATAAAAACCCAATAGAGGGGTTCACAACATAAAACGAGTATTAAGGATATTCGATTAAAGAACGAGTGTTCGGTCGAATATTCTTAATCTTAAGTGGGCGTACCATCGAGAGAGTTGCGTTCATACTTATGGAACCTCCACGGCCAAGCCGTTCTAATTAATTGAAAAATCGGATATTTTACTTCTAAAAAAGTCTATTTTCATCTCAATGTATTTCAACATCGGACGCTATCATTATCATCGTTTTCAAAACTCTAGTTATACTTTTATTATCGCTCTATAAAAATTTAAAACCAGCTCAAAATATTACTCCAATAAAATAATAGTTCGTTCCTTATAAGTAGAAGTAATCAATGAGACCCAGGACTAAATACGACCTTGATATTTTCCATAAAATATCATATACTATTCACGATAAGGTAAACTTGCCACCATCGATTTTAGTTTGGATAATTTTCCAAAAGCTTTAAAAAGAAAGCTCCAAAATGAATCATCAAGTTTTTGGCGCCGTTGCAGAGGAGGTTGTTGTTATTTTGAAAAAGGAATCACTGTTAGTTTTATTACTTATATATTCAAAAATATTAAATATATATATATAGAAAAAACCAAAACAAAAAAAATTGTATTATTAGTATATGACCCGAGGATACTCCTCGGACGATTCGAACATCCCTTTTGACCCTGTAATCGAGCGCACCCTTCGTGAGCGCCTCTGATTTCGTGATCAAAACTTACTCGAGTTTCCCGAAGAGTCTATCAGAGATACTTACACTAAATCTATGACCGATCCAACTCCAGATGCGGCCCCGCCACGGACCATGGCATATTATGCTCGGCCAAATTTGGAAGATACGGGATCGAGTATTACACGCCCAACAGTGGCTAATAATAATTTTGAAATAAAATCTAGCATCATTCAAATGGTACAACAGTCAGTACAATTTGACGGTTTGTCGGATGAGGATCCAAATTTACACCTTTCTAGTTTTTTTGGAAATTTGCGACACTTTTAATATTAATGGCGTTGCTGATGACGTTATTCATCTACGCTAATTTCTATTTTCGCTGCGGACAAAGGCAAAGGCGTGGTTAAGTTCTCTCCCTAGAGGATCCATAACTTCGTGGGCCCAATTGACTGTGAAATTTCTAACAATGTATTTTCCCTCATCTAAAACCGCTAAATTACGCACATATATCGCCTCTTTCATTCAATTCGATTCCGAGTCTCTCTACGAGACTTGGGAGCGTTTTAAAAGTTCTTGCGTAGGTGTCCTCATCACGCGCTGCCGTCCTAGTTGCAGGTCCAAACATTCTATAATGGCTTAAATTTCTCAACGTGACAGATGATCGATGCAGCCATCGGGGGAACGTTAAACAACAAAACCCCGGAGGCCGCTCAAGCTCTGTTCGAAGAAATGGCCATGAACGCCTATCAATGGAATGCGCCTAGATCGCACCCTACCAAACCAACTGGGATATATGAAGTGGATGCCACTTCTCACTTAGCCTCTCAAGTCGAAAGGTTAAGTAAGCAAGTGGTAGAGATGACTGCTTCCTCCTCCACTCCCACTTGGGCTCCAAATAATAATAATAATTTTGTCGAAGAAACTATATATTACTTAGGCAACCCAGTTCGGCCCCTCTTCAACCCTAACAATAACCCTTATAGTAATAATTATTATCCGGGTTGGAGGAACCACCCAAACTTCTCCTGGAGCAATCCAAACAACGCTCAGAGGCCCCCAAATGTGAATCCGCAAGGATTTCCACAAGGATTTTCGCACGGATTCCAGCCTCCTCCTCCAAAGCCTTCTCCGCTCGAAGACGTTTTTGCTAAATACGTCGCGTCCACCGAGTCAAATATCCAGAATATTACTGGATCGATTAAAAACTTGAAAATTCAGGTTGGACAGCTTGCAAAGATGGTCTCCGAGCGGCCATATGGAGCTCTACCAGGGAACACGGAGTCGAACCCCCGAGAAAATGCCAACGCCATAATCCTTCGCAGTGGCAAGGAGGTAACCTCCCCAAAACGGGTTGAGCCCAAGGTACATATTTCAACACCGACCCCTCCACCCTCTCTCTCGATAGATAAATCACCAAGTATTCCGACTGTGCCGAACACTTTTAGCCCGTCTCTTCCTTATCCCTCAAAAATAAACAATGAGCGGAAAGACGAGCAGCACAAAAAATTCTTACAAATTTTAAAATAAATTCACATAAAAGTTTCATTCTGCGAGGCACTCTCCCAAATGCCAAATACGCAAAATATCTTATAGAGTTACTTTCTAATAAGAAGAAACTCAAGGATGTTTCACGTGTTTCCCTTAACGCGGAATGATCGGCTGTTCTCCTTAATAAATTGCCACCAAAACTGAACGTCCCGGGATGGTTCTCCATCCCGTGCCTCTTCGGCAATTTGTTTATCAAGTACGCTCTAGCAGACTTGGGAGCCAACATCAATTTGATGCCCTTTTCCCTTTTCAAAAAACTCGATTTGGGTGTCCCGAGCCCGACAAATATGAGCATCCAACTCGCGGATAGCTCGGTAAAGTACCCAATAGGGGTAGTGGAGGATGTTCTGGTCAAGGTTGACAAGTTTATCTTCCCGGTAGACTTCATCATCAAGGTTGACCTACCTATTATACTCGGTCGCCCTTTCCTCGCAACCTCCCGCGCGTTAATCGATGTTAGTAATGGTCGCGTCCTCCTTCGGGTCGGAGACGACGAAGTTACTTTTCATATTAATCCCTCGATGCGGAACTCCCTATCGAACGATGATTCCGGTTTTAACCTGGAACACGCATTTGAAGAGGAATGTTCTTTGCTTTCTGAATTTCTCTCCTTAGCATTAGATAATTCGGATTTGGCGAATCTATCTTGTCTCGACGACATGCTGACAGATTCGCCATTCGAACCCTTCGATTTAGAAGCTTTAAAAATTAATCCATCTGTTGAAACCGATTTCTCGGTCTCTTGTGAAATTCGGGCCCTCAACAAGTTGAGGGGAAGCTAGCCCTTACTAATCCCTTGAAAGGAGCAGACCTGAAACTTGGAAACTGACTAAGACCTTAGTCACAGCGAGGAGGTCCCACCACAAACCCGGAAGATCGTTGAGCGCTTCACCTCCCAAGCCAAAGCTGAGACTTGGGCACCTTGGAGAGCTAGAGAGCTGAACCAAAGTAACCAAGGAAGAAGAAGAAGCTCAGAGAACTGAGATTGGAATCCTCTCCCAAGGTGCCCTTTAAGGTCTATTTATAGTTTTTTGCTCATGGTCTGTCAATAGCGGAACTCCGCTTTTTGGTTTCTACTAAACGCACCCCAATTTAGCCTGCTAACAGCCAAACTCCGCTGTTTGGAGGGGCAACCTGCAGACCACCAGGGGCAGAGGAGTAAATCTACCTCTTTAGTCTATGGACGAGTGGTTTATGAGAGCATCACTCGCGAGAGAGGTGAATTCGTCGAACGGGTTTCGTCAAATGGAGAGGTGAGTTCGTCGACCGGGCTTCGTCGAACGGAGAACGGAATTCGTCGAACGCTGAACTGAGTTCGATGATCCCAACAAATGCTCGACATTCGTCGAACGCAGGACGGACCTCGTCGAACCCGAAGACTTGGGAGAACTCCGGCTCGTCTGCCTACCTCGCGAGCAGCCGACGATTACCCGACTCGCTCGCCTTCTTGCGAGCTGACCTTGAGGCTTGGGCTCGCAGGGATATGACTCGCGCGCCTTCCTGCGAGTGACCCTTGAAGCTCTGGCTCGCCTTGTTTGTCACCTCTTCCACCTGTTGGATCTAAAAAGCCCCTTTGGGGGAGCGGCCTGTGAAGACCCCTCTCGCACTCCTACCGGCGATACCCACCGATGCCGGGTCATGCGCTTCCTCCAGCGAGTTCTCCCGCTGAAAAAGGGCCGAGATCCGCTGAGACAATTGATTGTCCCATCGGGTCCGCTGGGACGGGACATAGATAGCCGCTGAAAGACGCTTATCGGGGCTAAAGCATGACGTTCGTCGAACTGAGAAGCAAATTCATCGAACGGAGAACAGAATTCAACGAACCCAGGACGGCTATCGTCAAACTCGGGAGCAAACCGCGAGGATCTGGCTCGCCCACCTTCATCATGATCGGTCGGCGAGCGCTCGGCTCGCTCGCCTTCGTGCGGGCTCGCCAATCTGAAGCGTGACGTTCGTCGAACTGAGAAACATGTTCGTCGAACGTCAAAACTTGGAAAGGATCTGGTTGGCCTAGAACATCACTGTAAGCGGATCGCGGCGCCCTGGCTCGCTCCTCTCCCTCGCCAGCGGTCGGAAGGTGGCTAGCTCGCCTTCTTGTGAGCATCCATTGAGATTCTGGCTCGCCTTCCACATTACTTTTGCTTGTTGGTTACTCCTTAGTCTTCGTTCTCCTCTAGGAGAATATCGGGGTTGTACACAATCGCCGCTCTTCGCGAGGCTTTTTAGGCTCGCGAAGAGCCGTCCAACCCCTGGTATTCGCCGATCCCTTGGTGACCTGGCGAGAATATTTCGGTGGGCCCCATGCCCACCACTATAAATACCACCCTTCTCGGCCGGCATTCGAACTTTTTTATTCTTCTCCCCCTTTTCTTACTCGCTGCGAGTCCCAACGCGATGTCGAAGAAAGACAAAATATTGGCTCGCCTGAAGGCCTCGCAAGCGGCCCAGAAGGGGAAATCTGCCGCCATCGCCTCTTGGGCTTCTCCGCGGCGCTCTCCGCCTCCACCCTCCATCAAAACGGCAAAGGACATTCGGCGCCCGGCCGGCGAGGGTGGGTCCTCTCCTTCGCCGCACTCCCCCCATGACAGGCTCGTCTCGCAGGTACTTTTGTCGAGTTCGCTGGATTAATGTCTTCCTCTTTCGACCTTACTTATCCTACTCGCAGAACGCTCCCCCGGGGGAGAATACCTTGGGGAGACCAATCACGGAGACCCACATCCCTTCCACCGGCAGGGTTGATGCTCTTCTCGTAGATGCGAGGGCCGCCGACCTACAGGACTCGCCTTCGCAACGAGGTGATTGATTTACATTGTCTTCCTTCATATCTCTTGAATTGCCAAATCACACCTACTCCTTGTGCAGTGTCACCTTTCACGGACCTGGAAGAGCAAGTTCCTCCTCCCGCAGGCCCGCCTACCCCGCCGAACCAGACCATCATCACTCCTGGATTCAGCCTCCTGGGACAAAGGAGCCCTGGAGGGACGTTGATTGCCGAGCTCGGACTCGGTTCTAGACCCGCGCTCGCTCCCGGTCTGGGTATGGTCTTCACCCCTGCCTTCGTTGAAGCATTCCGATGCCAGCCAGGCACCTCTCGCCAGCGGACCAGTACTCAAATTCCTCCACTAGGTTAGACCGTCGCTATAGAGTGTCATTTTCCACCTTCTTGCTGATTTCTACTTCGCAGGTGATTCTATGACCCCGCTCACCAAGTCGGAGTCTGGGGCATTGGAGATGTCTCCACCCCCCTCGCCGAGTCAGGTCACAGATTTTCTGGAGGACCCCACTAATCCGGCGCGAATGAAGAGGCGGGTCACCGAGATATTCCAGAAGCATACCGCCCTGCTGCGGGATCTACACGAACAGAATAGGCTGGACCGGCTCGCAAATGAGGAAAGATTTGCCACGATGAGGGACGCGAACGAGCGCATCCTCGCCGAGGTGCGGCCGACCGATCATGGCGATGCGACCTCCCCCGGGGTGTACATTGCTCGGATTGAAGATTACATGTGGCTGACGAACCAAGCGTGCTAGTCGCTTTGCGAGTATCATTACCCGCGAGTCCCCCCTCGATCTGGTGTGCGGGGTCGCGGTCGCTAGAAGTGGTTGTGATGTTAACAACTCTCGCTTTGCATTTTATTATTTTTCTTACCCCTCCCCTTCATAGGGAGGGGTTGCGAACAATTTTAGAAGTCTGTAATAATGATACTTTGGCTCGCTTGCGAGCCCTTATTTTCCATGTTTATTATCTTTTCTTTCGCAATGCCTGGCTCGCTCATTCGTTGGTTACTTTTATGCTTCTATTACTCGCACTCGCGTCCTGCCCTCGCTTCTTGCTTTATTTCATTGTCCAGCGCTAGCTCGCCGACGATTAACGGGAAGAAGTTCGGCAAGGTGTTGACTCGCTGGGAGCGAATAGGACCCCTGGAGGCAGAAGAATACCGCGTGAATCCGCTACCCGCAGACACCGACGCTTCGACTTCTTCCGCCTTTTTTATTTCTATAAATAGTCAGTCTTTTTTCTTTTCAACCACCGCATTTACTATTCTTCCTTCGCGCTCCTCCTCTTTCTGACTCTCTCGCAAACCTAGCTCGCTCTCGCCACTTTTATGATTCGCAGCCTCAAAACACTATGGTCGGCGATGCGGAGGCAGAGGGGCGGGCCAAGTGTTCCGGAGCCTTCCTTGAGGGCCTTTTCTTCTGCGCCAACCTTACGAAGGAGGAATACCATGCTACTGTTGATCAGTACACACTCCGGGTTCATGGCTCGCTGCCCTATTGAGCGAGACACCATCAGCGACCCGCACCCTGACGAGCTCGCTATCTCCATCGCTCACTTTGAGAATGGGCTGCGACTCCCTCTTTGGCCGGAAGTGCGCCAAGTATGTTCATTTCTTGACCCTTATATTCTTGACTCACTTTGCGAATGATGCTCTAACTCCTGTCGACTTTTCTAACTGCTCAAATACTTCGGCGTTCTGCCGAGCCAGCTGACGCCGAACGCGATCTCCGTGGTGGTCGCGTTCGCCAGTTACCTTAGGGCGGAGAAGATCGAGTTCAGCCTACTCATCTTCCGCAAGGTGTTTTCGTTTCGCGCGTACAAGGGCGGGACGGCTCATTTCGCGAGCCAGCATGTCACCATCTGCGAGACAGTGAACAAGTCCCACTATTGGACGCAGAAGTTCGTCCTGGTGAAGGGCCCTTTTGGCAATATCTCTTACACCCCCACCCAGCGAGATGAGGCCGCTTATCGCCCTCCGGCCTCGCTAGGGGGTTATGACGCGAGCTTGTACCAGTACCTCTAAGGAAAGAACTTTGACGTCGCCTTCCTCCGAGAGCGGGTGGACCTATTGCCGCCTGTCCCCCAAGGAGAAGGTCTGACTCGAGCTCGCCAATCTCCCCACTCCCCTTTCCTTCGATTAGCTAACGCTCTTAGTTATCTTTGCAGGAGAGCGTGAACTTCCACTCAACCCTCCGCACGCACCTCCTTCCTCCCTTACCTCTAGCCCGCTCCCGAGCGTGGACGCCGAGGCCTTCCGCGACGTCCCGAGCTCTTCATCGGGAAGGAAGCGGTCTCTTCCTCCACGCCGGCCTGCCTCGCAGGGGGTGGCGAAGAAGACCAAGAAAGCCCCCTCCGCCCCCAAGGCGAAGGAGGTCATGGATCTCTCCGAACCAGACCTACTCCCTTCTCCCACAGCGAATCGGGAGCCCGCCAAAGAGGGTGGCGAGCCAGAGGAGACGACCGCCAAGCCCAAGCTGACGAGCCACACGAATTTTGGGCTCGGCATGAAGCTTGCGAACGCAGTTGGCGAGCCGGTGCTCGCGTGGAACCCTGACCAGAACAAGATCGTCTGCTCCTCCCTCCCCCTTCCTGGGTGGAGGGTGACAAAATCGTAGGTGAGGCATTCTCCCTCGCCTTTGGGATCTACGGCCGCGAGGATGCCTCCCTCTTCCGGGCTTACACCCAGAAAGGGCTCGTATACTAGGCCATGCGGGCCCAGTTCCGGGCGACGGAGCTTACCCATATGGTGGGTCGCCGCTACTTCACTGCGGACAAGGAAATCAAAGAGCTCAACGTCGAGCTCCGGAAGTCCGCTGAAGAGATCGCAGAGCTTAAAGGGAAAGAGGATTTATCTGAGGGCCTCCTCGCCAGCCTTCAAGGCAGACTGGTAAGCAATGCTTTGCAAAAAGTCTTTTTCTGTCTTGCTTCGCTTTGCCTTTGCTAACCTGCTTTTTGCAGGAAGCTGAGTCTGTAAGCCAACTTCACGCGAGGATCGCCGACCTGGAAATGGAGAATAATGGCCACAAGGCCCAGGTCCGCGATCTGACCTTGGCAGTGCTTCCTCTCCCTCCTCCGCGAGCTGGAGCTCGCGTTCAGTCGTGAGAGGAAAAGGAAGCTGATCGCAAAAGGTCGATGGAGATCGCGGAACTCGTCCTCGATACCCTTAAAGGGGCAGACATGATCGTTTCCGACGCCATGGAGTTCACTGCGGAAGACGTCGCCCCCGACCTGTTCGCGCCAATCTCTGAGGTGGACGATCGCGGAAGTGATTAAAGACTTCTCTGACGGCTCATTTTGATGCTTTCAATTTTTTGACCGATGTAACATTTATATTTGTGACTGGCGAGTTCGCCGTTGGTTGTAAAATATTATTAATCAAAGGAAGAAGTATTTTGTCCATCTTTCAAGTTCAATTTCCTTTTTATCTTTCGCTCGCGCTCGCACTTTCATTCATGCTTGCGTGAACCTAGCTTTCTAAGCTTTTGCTTTCCCTGTGCTCATGCCTTAATGTCTTTGTTTCGGCACTCGCGATCGCTTGCCCTTGCCTAACAATTTGCCTCTCTCAGTGTTATATCTGGGTCACTCCCGCGTCTTTTTCTTCTGAGGCGATGATGAGTCTATCGCTCTTTAGAACTCCGTCTTTGCTTAGGCGAAACCCCGTAGGAAGATATTGCGAGCGGGACTCTCATTATCCAACCTCACTCGCTCTCGCCTCTAGCGAGCTTCCACTGCTTCCCATGGGCTTTCGCAAAAGCGAATCCTTCCCGGTTTGCTGCTTTTGTTCGCATTATTGAGATTATACTTACCAAAGTTTGTGAACTCGGGCCTGACTCGGCGCGCCTTGCGAACCACTGGGTCAGTCGCTCTTTCTTGAGCTTTTTTTATTACGCGAGCGGGCTCCTGGTCTTGCCTCGCCAGGGCCTTAAAGTTGCTTGCGATCCAAGTCCCTTACCATGAGTAACCTATTTGTCTGCCTCCCCAGAGATCAACCTGACCCACCGTCTATGAGAGCCCGACAGCGGAATCGATCTGGGGCACTCTAGCACCAAACCATTTGAAACATTGCCAGCCTCTCCAGAGATCAACCTGACCCACCGTCTATGAGAGCCCGACAGCGAAATCGATCTGGGGCATTCCAGCACCAAACCCTTTGAAACATTTCCAGCCTCTCCAGAGATCAACCTGACCCACCGTCTATGAGAGCCCGACAGCGGAATCGATCTAGAGCATTCCAGCACCAAACCCTTTGAAACATTGTCAGCCTCTCCAGAGATCAACCTGACCCACCGCCTATGAGAGCCCGGCTACGGAATCGATCTGGGGCATTCCAGCACCAAACCCTTTGAAACATTGCCAGCCTCTCCAGAGATCAACCTGACCCACCATCTATGAGAGCCCGGCAGCGGAATCGATCTGGGGCATTCCAACACCAAACCCTTTGAAACATTGCCAACCTCTCCAGAGATCAACCTGACCCACCGTCTATGAGAGCCCGGCAGCGGAATCGATCTGGGGCATTCCAGCACCAAACCATTTGAAACATTGCCAGCCTCTCTAGAGATCAACCTGACCAAGGAGAACATAAGAAATATTGCCAGTCGAAAAGACATAGTCGATTTTCTTACAGAAAAACAGAGAAAAACTTCACCATCTCTCAGTTTCTCTGTTATCACAGAACAAGGAGAACATAAGAAATATTAGAGAAAGAAGAAGAAGAGAATATATTATTCTTTCCAGTTTTCTTCTTCATCAAGGCAGCATCCTCATCATTCTGAGAACAAGATTCAATCTCTCAGATCTGCTACAAGATAAAGTGTTTCAAAGAGCAACAACAATCTGAAGATTAATTTCTTCCAGATAATCTGCTACAAAGACTTCTGGTTGAGAAAGCACTGTCAACAAACTGTCATCAACTCTCATCAGACAGGGGGAGCTTTCTGCTTCAACACCATTTGTCTTCTCTCAGATCATTGACAGAGAAGAACATTCTAAACCTTTTATCTCATCTTGTACAGGGTTAATTCCCCCTTCAAAAGTTTACCCAGTGGTGGCAAGACACCTTATCAAAAAATCCTTGTGTGTTTTTAAGCACCTTATCAAAATCTTATTGGTGTGTGGACACCTTATCAAAAACCCCTTGGTGCCTGGGCACCTGATCAACCCTCCTAGTGGATTCCTACCAAGGGTGGTAGAAGAGTAGACGTACCCAGATTTATTGGGGAACTACTATAGCTCCTTGTGTCTTCTGTGCTTGCTTATCTCTGTGTGCTTGTGCTGTGTGCCTTTTACTTTTTCTGTCTTTATCTTTAACTCTCACTGATTACACATATACTTAAACAGTATTTTAAATTCCGTTATAAAATTAAATAAAAAGTTTCAATACTCTATTCACCCCCCCCCCCCCCCCCCCCCCCCCTCTAGAGTAATTTAAGATCTGACCTCCACTTTCAATTGGTATCAGAGGAGTGTTGATTCTTTACAGGCTAACACCTGAATCACAAAGATCAACCAGATCTTAATTTTTCTAAGAGTTTCTTTCTCTCTACTTTTATCTTACTTAAAACTCATGGCACAAAACAAGGAATATTCCAGCACAAGACCTCCTATGTGCAATCTCAATAAGTTTGCACTATGGAAAGCAAGGATTAGGCTCTATATGAACTCCATTGATGAAGAGATTTTTAATGTTATTCTAACAGGGCCTCCAGCACCTACAACATCAACTAGCACTGCAGCAACAACAGACAATACTGCTGTTCCACCTCTTGAGTGGACTGAAGCTCAGAAGAAGGAGAGAAATGCAGATGCAAAGGTCATGAACATTCTGGCCCTAACTATGTCAGATGACATATTCCAGAAGGTTGTTGAGTGCACCTCAGCAAGAGAAATTTGGGAATCTCTCAACAACATGGTGGCAGGCTCAGCAGATGAAAGAAAAGATAGTAGATCTCATCTGATTTCTCAATATGAGAACTTCAAGAAGGGAGAATCAGCAAATGTTGTTGATATGTACAATAGGCTCAGCCTCATAATAAATGAGCTGAAGTCTCTGGACAAAGTGATCTCACTCACAGAGATTAATGACAAAATTTGTATGTGCTTCCCCAGCACATGGGACTCCAGAATCTGGCCAATCAAGGAAGCCAGAAGTCTCAATGAGATCACCACTGAAGCTTTGTTGGGGAAGGTCAAGTCTTATGAGCAGCTTATCAAAGCTAGGGAAGCTGAAGAACCTACTTTATCTCCAGCACCCAAGAAGGAAAGAAGCATAGCCTTCAAGGCTGCAGAAGAAGAGGGAAAAACTCCTGACAATGAGGATTTTATGAGTTTATTAGTCAAAAGATTCTACAAAATGGCTAGAAAAGATTTCAGGAGGAAGTCATCCAGAAGCCATGACAAGCCAAGGTATGACAAAAATCACTCTAATGAAATTATATGTTTTGGTTGCAGGAAACCAGGACACATTTCTCCTGAATGTCCAGAAATTCAACACAAGAAGGACAAGAAGGAAAGAAGAAAAGAAGGGCTGCAGCAAATCTTCCTCCCACTCTCACAAAAAGAAGGGAAGAGGATTTGTAGCAACATCCTGGAGTGAATCAGAATCTTCATCCTGTTCTTCTGATGGAAGAAACAAAAGAAAATAGCCAATGCCTAATGGCTATTTATGACTCAGACAGTGAGTCACAATCAGCATCATCATCCAGCTCTAGTGATGATGAAGAAGAAAAAAAATTTTGCATGATGGCAATCAATGCCTCAACCAACAATTCTGATGAAGAGAAATCAGAATCAGAAACAGAAGATGATATTGATCAGGTATTATCTAGCTTTGATTTTACTACTATTGAATTCAAAGATGATTTCAAAATTCTTTGCCAAGACTTAATAAAATCTGAGAAAGAAGTAATCTCTCTCAAAAATAAGTTAGTTGAAATGAATAATATAAGTGAAGAGAATGCAAGTCTTAAGAAAGAGTTGGCTGCCTCCAAAGAACACATTATTCTCATTGAGAATAAGTTGTCTGAAGCCAAGAAATTTGAAGAATCTCTCAATGGGAGAAGCATCAAACTGATGGACATCACAAGCACTGTCAATGCTAGATTTAACAATCGCAAACTGGGCTTGGGTGCTTCATCAAGTGAGCCATCTCTGATTAAGAGAAACATCCTCTCCACACCCATAAAATTCATTTCTACTAAAAGCAAAGAGGCTGCAGAAAGAAATAAAGATATTTCAAGCAAGTTTGTTAAGGATAAGAGAATTCAGATGAATTCGTCGAACGAAGCTCGACAAAAAGATTCAAATCTGTCGAACGGGGTTCGACGAAAATTGAGAACAGATTTTCAGTATAGTTATAATATGAACAGCAGTCGACGAATTCATTCAAATTCTTCGAACAAGCACTATACAGAAAACTCTAAGAATTCTAATCCTAAATATGCTAAATATCCTTTTACTGAGTGGACTATACCTCCAAGGAGATATCACCCACAAGGCTATAAGGATCAGCCTGAAATGTCATTTATCTCTGAATTTTGTGGTAACATAAAAGGACCCAAGGTAGTCTGGGTCAGAAACAACAAGTTTATGTTTTTGTGGCTGCAGGTACACAACTATCCAAGATTAAATCAAAAATGGTACTTGGATAGTGGCTGCTCAAAGCATATGACAGGGAACATGGCCAACATGAACAACTACAAGGCAAATCTTGGACCCAACGTGATCTTTGGAGACTCCAATTGTGGACAAACCAAAGGCTATGGCCAAATTAAAGTTGGAGCAGTGACATTCAAGGAAGTAACCTATGTCAAGGGTCTGAAGCACAACCTCATCAGCATAAGTCAGTTATGTGATGAAGGTTATCAGGTAACATTTAATAAATCAGAATGCATTATTAAATCCTCTGATAATGTTATTGTTCTATCAGGTATTAGACAAGGAAATATATATTTAGTAAATTTCAACTCATCCAAATCAGAAATTTGTCTATTTAATGAGCTAAGCAAATCTAGTGAATTATGGCATAAAAGATTAGGACATGTAAACCTTAGAACCATTGCTAAACTAGCTAAGGATAATCTTGTTAGAGGCTTACCATCAGGATCATATAAGAAAGAAGGTCTTTGTAGGGCATGTCAGTTAGGCAAGCAAACCAAAAACAGCTTTAAATCATTATCTAAAAGTGATTCACCTAGAATCTTATACTTGCTACATATGGATCTTTTTGGACCTATATCAATAAAGAGCTTAGGGGGGAAGTCTTACACTCTAGTTATTGTAGATGACTTCTCTAGATTCACTTGCGTGTTCTTCTTGAGATAAAAATCAGATAACTTTAAAGTTCTTACAGACTTTCTTAAGAGCATACAGATTGAGTATTCTACTGTAGTTGCATTGATCAGAAGTGATCATGGCACTGAGTTTGAGTCTCTTCTCATGCAAGAATTCTGTGAGATGGAACGTACCAGGCATTGCTTCTCAGCTCCTAGAACTCCTCAACAAAATGGGGTAGTTCAAAGGAAAAATAGAACTCTAATTGAATCAGCAAGAACATTACTTGTAGATGCTAACTTGCCCCTATCTTTTTGGGCAGAGGCTGTCAGCACATCAAATTATGTTCTGAATAGAAGTTTGATACACAAACTTAAGGGTAAAACTCCCTATGAATTGCTTAAAGGGAAGAAACCTAAAGTTGATTATTTTAGAACTTTTGGATGTAGATGTTTTGTTCATAACAATGATAAGAAGTACCTTAGAAAATTTGAACCAAAATCTGAAGAAGGAATCTTCTTAGGATATTCAATAGTTAGCAAAGCATATAGGGTATTTAATAAATCATCTCTTAAAATAGAAGAGTCTATGCATGTTTCCTTTGATGAAACTAACATGTTTTACAAGGAGAAGAATTCTTCTACCAAGAACACTTTGCAGGTACCAGCTCTATGTGAAGAGCTTAAAGGGTTAAATTTACAGACAGGAGATTCACTGCATCCATCACCCCAAACTCTTGAAGACAGTGAAGAAGAAGATCATCCAGATCTTGTTGATAACCTAAATCAAGTAACAGCAGAACATCCTCCACAGGATGTAACAGCTGAACAAATTCCCAATGTAGATACTGCTGCTGAACCAACTCCAATTGTTGACAACATCACAGTTAGAGATCATCCAATTTCACAAGTGATTGGTGATATCACAGCAGGTGTTCAAACAAGGCATCAACTACACCAAAATCAGATGCATACTTGTTTCCTATCACAAGTTGAACCTAAAACCATAAAAGATGCAGAACAAGATCCAAATTGGATTCTTGCAATGCAAGAGGAACTCAACCAGTTTGAAAGAAACAAGGTTTGGGATTTGGTTCCAAGACCAAAAGGCCATCCAGTTATTGGCACCAAGTGGGTCTTTAGGAATAAGCTTGATGATCAAGGCAATATTGTGAGAAACAAAGCAAGATTGGTAGCTCAAGGATATTCACAGGAAGAAGGCATATATTATGATTAGACATTTGCCCCTATTGCAAGGCTTGAAGCTATAAGGATTTTCTTGGCCTCTGCTGCATTCAAAAAGTTCAAGGTGTATCAAATGGATGTGAAGAGTGCTTTTCTCAATGGAGACATCAAAGAAGAAGTCTATGTGGAACAACCACCAGGTTTCATCTCTCCAACTCATTCCTCCTATGTATTTAAGCTTAATAAAGATCTTTATGGTCTCAGACAAGCTCCCAGAGCATGGTATGAGACTTTAGCTAATTTTCTCTTGGAAAACAATTTATGTAGAGGCATAGTAGACAACCCTATTTTACAAAGTACATAAAAATCAAACTCTACTAGTTCAAATATATGTAGATGACATTATCTTTGGATCTACTGATTCAAATTTGTGCAAAAGATTTTCCAATCTAATGCAATCAAGATTTGAAATGAGTAGTATGGGTGAATTATCATACTTCCTTGGTCTTCAAGTGAAGCAAACCCCATCAGGAATCTTCATCTCCCAATCTATGTATGCTAAGGAACTAGTGAAAAGATTTGGAATGTCTGATTCTTCTACTATGAAAACACTCATGGCCTCTAATGCTGTTATTAATACTGATGAATCAGGGAAACCTGTTGATCAGAAAATGTATAGGGCAATTGTTGGCTCTCTACTCTATTTAACAGCTAGTAGGCCAGATATAATGTTTGCTACATGTATTTGTGCTAGGTTTCAAGTTAACCCTAAAGAATCTCATCTTACTTCTCTAAAAAGAATTTTAAGATATATAAAGGGTTGCCCTAATCTAGGACTTTGGTATCCAACAACATCTAAATTAGAATTAACAGGATTCTCAGATTCAGATTATGCTGGATGCAGGGTAGACAGGAAAAGCACATCAGGAACTTGTTAGTTTCTTGGTGATAGGCTTGTGTCTTGGTTTTGTAAGAAACAAACATCTGTGTCTACATCAACAGCTGAAGCTGAATACATAGCTGCTGGCAGTTGCTGCTCACAGATATTGTGGATACAAAATCAGCTCCTAGACTATGGTGTCAACTTAAATAGTTCAGTTATATTTTGTGACAACACTAGTGCAATATCTATAACACAAAATCTAGTTCTCCATAGTAGGACTAAACACATAGAAATTAGGCACCACTTCCTTAGGGATAATGTGGATAAAAACAAAATTTGCCTACAATTCATTTCTACTGATTTGCAAAGAGCTGATATTTTCACCAAGCTCTTGGATGAAAAGAAGCACATTTTCTTTATAAATCAACTAGGAATGATAGATGGAGACTCAATCTGTTAAAAATTAAACATTTCTATTTATCCCACAAATTCGTCGAACGGAGAACGATGAATTTGAATCATTTGTCGAACGGTGGTCGATGAAACCTCTTAACCGCAGAATCAGTTAAGGCAATCTCATTTGTCGAACGATGGTCGACGAAAAAGATGTTCTCGTAGAACTCATTCCGACAAAGAAATAAAGCCTTTTTGACTTCTAATTTTATTAGGTTTTGACGAACAGCGGCTTACGAATGCGCCCTTATTCTTTGACCCTTCTATATAAGCTTTATTTTATCTCTCTCTAAAGTTTGTGCCTACAGAAATCGTCTTTCCCTCCAGTTCCCCTCTGCACTTGATCTTCATTTTCTTTGCAGGAACAATGGCGATTCCTCAGGCCTCTCTGCACTCAATGAAGTTTGACGCAGGTTTCGATATTGACATGGACTCTTTTGCACAGTCTGACCAAATCTTCAAAGATATTCTTCAAATGCTGGAAGAACAACATGTAAGGAAGTTTCTAAGCACCAGGCAAAAGATAGTTGTTGTAGAGATTAAAGAATGGGTTTACACTGCAAAACCACTAGATGAAAGCTTGTCTGGAACAATCTCAGGTCATCAAGTCTCTCTCTCTTCCACCATTCTTTCTGAATTTTTTGGTTTTGAGAATGGTGATGATGACTTAGACATAAGCTCAAATGAATTTGATGAAGCTTTAGTCAAAATGGGTCATTTGACTGGAAACCCTAACCACCTTCTGAAAAAGAACTTGTCTCAGGACTACAAGTTCTTAGCAGACATTGTTGGAAAAGTCTTGCTGGGCAAGACTTCTGGGCATGACTATATCAATAGGAACCAATTTCTGTTGATGGTGGCCTTGATGGAGAAGAAGAAAATCAACTCGGGATCAATTCTTTTTGAATTGATTAAAAAGAAATATTCTAAAGATAGTGTAAGTTTTGGAAGAGTTATTGGGATTTTCCTGCAGGAAAGGAATCCAGACCTTCTGGTGTCACCAAAGGTGACCATAAATGCCAGCAAGAGGCTGACCTCAGCACTCTTTGCTAAGTGGGATAGGGTAATCCCCAAGAAGAATACAGGAGCTGATGCCTCTAGGAAAAGGAAAACTTCTGAGGACACAAGGACTGACCAAGTCACTCCCTCTACCCTTCCAGAAGTTCCTCCATCAGTTCCTTCTCCTTATCATATCCCATCTCCGCCTGCTCAAAAGTCTCCTGCACATTCTCATTCTTCACCACCTCCTTCAACTGACAAATCACCTATCAATGATATTCCACCTCTATCTCCAGAACCACTACCTACCACACCTCCATCTCCAATACATAATGAATATCAATCACCCACTCATCCCCCTAGTCCACTCCATCCAGATATTCCCACACATACTACCAACATCAGCAATATCTCTTCAATTCCTCCAATCTCATCTCCATCCACTTCACAACCATCCTCTACTCATCCACCAGATTATCTATCTCTCAACATTACCTCTATTGCTGATCAGATTTTTGATCATATCCTTCTTAGAATAAGCCAACTCCTGGATGCAAAATTTGCTCCAGTTCTTCAGGCAATTTCTGCTCTATCTGCTAAGATAGCTTCTCTTCCTTCCTCTCTTGCTGTCCCTTCTTCTAGGGGCCTAGATTCAGGCTGTCCTGAAGCTAGGCAGGGGGAGATGTCCAATGAAGAAGCTCCAGAAATAGAAGCTACTCCAGAAGATACAGAAGTTATAGTTTTTGATACATATATGGTTGATTCTTGTATAGTATCAGATACACAAGTTATAGAAGAAATAAATAGTATATGCATTCATCCATCTTGTGACCTATATAGTTTATTATCAAAATTTGATGTCAAATATACTTCAAGGGTATCACCAAAAGTGTACATAGAGGATTTATCAAAGGCTCTGATATGCCTTCCTCAGAAGACTCATTCTGATATCATAAAAAGTTACATCTCCTCTATTCCTTCAATCACTGATCAAGACATTCAAATGAAGGATCTTTTTGCAGAATATGAAGATGATCTTGAAGAATTCCTTAATGATATAGAAGATCACCCTACTCCACCAGATACAACAGTCTCAAACATTGTTTCCTCACCTCCAATTCTTGTATGGAATGAAGAACCAATGCCAACTTTTGATGAAATCTGGAAAGAGGCAGATGCAGAGTTTGACAAAGCTGAAGAAGAAAGATTAAAAGCTCTTGAAGCAATCAAAAAAATTGATGATTTATATAATGAGCCAATTTCTTCTTCTGACTCTGAAGATGATGATGATGATAACAGTGATTCTGATGATACATTATCAAGGAAAAGAAAGAAAAGAACAGCTAAGTCAAAGGCTGCTCCCAAGCCTCCAAATCCAAAGAATGACATTCCTCTTTATATTTTATATGATGTTCCTCTTGATGAGAAAACTCCTCACTGGATGAAGCTCTCTAGAAATGAGAATAACAGGAGGAAGAAATTCAAGAAGACTGGCTACATCCCTGACAAACCTGTCAAGCACAATCATCCTCCTCCTCCAGCAGCTGGTGCAGCAGGATCAGCAGGTGTATCATCCTCTTCTCAGAAGCAAAGCCCTCAATAATCAGGGAGACCTGGTAGTTCTAGTGGTTCTCAAGCCTATGGATCAGCCAGTGCTCCCCCTTCTAAGAGATCAGCACTTGCCTTACAAGAAAGTCAAGCCATCATTTCACCACAAATATCTTCAGAATACAAACTTCATATTTCTGATGGATCTTTTCACAGAGACAAAGCACCTCAAAAGGTCACTCAAGATAAAGATGATTCAGAAGATATTTATTATTCTCCAGATCCTGAAGAAGAAAGATTATTTCAAATGGCAAGACTCAAAGAGTCAACTGCTCTTGCACTGATTAACAAAGCAAAATCAGAAGGTAATGACTTCTCAAACATTTCTACCATGTCTGACTACAGAAGGAAAGAACTTGACAAGTACAAATCCAAACAATTTTTGAATGCTGGGGAATATATTGATATGCACCCAAAAGCATTTGTTCCTCATGTCAGAGAACAGACAATCATTGGAGCTCAAGATCTCTACTTAAGTAAGAAGAAATCTCAAGATCCAAACAGGTAAATAATCTTCAAACCTCCATCAGCAAAGAAATAAAAGAGGTTCAGATTTAGTTACTTTTATTATTGATTAAACTTTTTGATTGTAATGAACTCAGAGCACTAATTTTATTCAATCTGCTGAACTGAATTTTTCATTCTGTCAGACACATATACTTTATGCTCTGCTGTTTATGTTTTCTATTGTATTTACTTGATTAATTGTCAAATAGTATCCTAACCCAAATAGGGGGAGATTGTTGGAACAACCCTATTACTGATTTGGGCTAGGATCACTATATGTTGATTAGGATCTGTATTGAACCCATTGTATAGTCTTAGGGTCAAGTTTTAGGCTGATTAGATTAGTCAGAACTTAGGAAAATTCAAGCTCAACCAATGGCGAGTGGCGTTCGACGAATGACCAGATTCGTTCGACAAATTGTTTTCAGCAGACTGAAGAAATATAGCTAGTTCCAGTACTCGCCATTTTCTGAGCAGCGCTCGATAAATGGCTAGCAGCGCTCGACGAATTCTAGCCAGCGCTCGACAAATGGGTAGCAGCGCTCAACGAATTCTAGCCAGCGCTCGACAAATTCCTTTCTGAAGCTCAGAATAATATTCTCAGTTGGATATCAGTTCTCTGAACACAAATCAACAGAATAACGGATATATTTATTTCTCCTTGGACGTATTCAGCCAGCCATGTAAGGATATCTTTGTTATTTATTATATCCTTATATTCTTTCTATTCCAAGAAAAGGAATAGCCATTGACATTTAATGCCAATGCATCTTTCTCGACAAAAGGAATGGAAAGGACCTGCCAAAATCGTTTTTGGGTGGCTACCTAGTTCCAAGAAGGATTCAAGTCAGAAAAATATATTCCTTAAAAAGCAGAAAATTTGAATTTGAATATAGACAAGTTATCAGAGAAGAAAATTATCAAAAAGACATAGTCAATTTTCTTACAGAAAAACAGAGAAAAACTTCACCATCTCTCTGTTTCTCTGTTATCACAGAACAAGGAGAACAGAAGAAGTATTAGAGAAAGAAGAAGAGAATATACTATTCTTTCCAGTTTTTTTCTTCATCAAGGCAGCATCCTCATCATTCTGAGAACAAGATTCAATCTCTCAGATCTGCTGCAAGATAAAGTCTTTCAAAGAGCAACAACAATCTGAAGATTAATTTCTTCCAGATAATCTGCTATAAAGACTTCTGGTTGAGAAAGCTCTGTCAACAAACTGTCATCAACTCTCATCAGATAGGGGGAGCTTTCTGCTTCAACACCATTTGTCTTCTCTCAGATCATTGACAGAGAAGAACATTCTAAACCTTTTATCTCATCTTGTACATGGTTAATTCTCCCTTCAAAAGTTTACCCAGTGGTGGCAAGACACCTTATCAAAAAATCCTTGTGTGGTTTTTAAGCACCTTATCAAAAGCTTATTGGTGTGTGGACACCTTATCAAAAACCCCTTGGTGCCTGGGCACCTGATCAACCCTCCTAGTGGATTCCTACCAAGGGTGGTAGAAGAGTAGACGTACCCAGATTTATTGGGGAACTACTATAGCTCCTTGTGTCTTCTGTGCTTGCTTATCTCTGTGTGCTTGTGCTATGTGTCTTTTACTTTTTCTGTCTTTATCTTTAACTCTCACTGATTACACATATACTTAAACAGTATTTTAGATTCCGCTATAAAATTAAATAAAAAGTTTCAATACTCTATTCACCCCCCCCCCCTAGAGTAATTTAAGATCTGACCTCCACTTTCATGGTACCCTCCTGTCTTGAGCACTTCACTTACAATGTAAGGCCCTTCCCAATTGGGCTCTAGCTTGTCAACCGCGGCTCCTCTTCCGACCGCGTCAACCTTCTTTAGTACTAGATCTCCCTTTTCAAAGTTCTCTATCCTGATGTGCTGGTCGAAGTATCTGGCCATCCGCCTATTGACTTCCTCCTGTCGAACAGTAGCGAGATCTCGGAGCTCTTCTACCAGGTCCAGGGACAACCTTTGCTCTGCATCATTCTCTATTAACCATTCTCCATCTCCTTTGCCCGCGGTGATCACCCTGGGGGTTTTGACTTCGAACTCTATAGGGAGAATGGCCTCGGACCCGTGGGATATTTTGAAAGGGATCTCCCCAGTGGCCGTGCTCGGGGTGGTTCTCAAAGCCCATAGGACAGAAGGTAGCTGCTCCACCCAATTGCCTCTGAGATTCTCTACCTTCTTCTTTAGTAGGTTGACGATTATCTTGTTCGCCGCCTCCACCTGGTCGTTGCTCCTTGGGTGGTGGACCGACGCGAACCTGAGGTCTATGCCGAGTTGGGTGCAAAAACTAACAATTTCCTCGCTGGCGAACTGGGGTCCGTTATCCATCACGATGGCTAGGGGGAGCCCATGCCTGCAAATGATATCACCCCAAACGAAGTTTCTCACTACCTGGGATGTTACCTTGGCCAGCGCCTTCACCTCGACCCACTTGGAAAAGTAATCTATCATCACCAGTAGGAACTACCTTTGGCCGCTTGCCTGGGGGAAGGGTCCCACCAAATCCAATCCCCATATAGCGAAGGGCCACGGAGCTGTGATGGTCCGGAGCCTTTGAGCTGGGAGGAGTTGGAATGGAGCATAGAGTTGGCACTTTGAACACTTCCTTGCGAATTCCGCTGCATCCTTGCTGAGGGTAGGCCAAAAGTAGCCTTGCCTCAGCACTCTCCCCTCCAAAGTCCGGCTCCGGGAGTGACAGCCACACTCCCTCGAGTGGATTTCTTCAAGGACCCTCGGGACCTCCTCCTCAGACACGCAACGAGCCAGGAGCCCCGAGAGTGTTTTACGGTATAACAACCCTGCATGCAAGGAGTAATATGCAGATTTGTACCTGAACCGCCGCTTGTCAACATCTCCCTCGGGGAACTTTCCCGATGTTAGGAAGGTGATGAAGGGATCCATCCATGATGCTCGTTGATCCACCTCCATCAGCTCCCCTTCTTCAATGGAAGGTCGAAAGAGTTCCGACACTGTTCCCCCAGCCCGAGGATCGAACTTGGCTAGTAGGTCCGCCGGGGTGCTCTCCTCCCTTGGCACATGTGTGATGGAAAAAGTGTGAAATTGGCCGATGATCCCCTTGGCCTTCTCTAGGTAGCGTTGGAGGGTCGGCTCCCTTGCTTCGAATTCTCCCCTGATTTGGCATGCCATCACCATGGAGTCCGTTAAGACCTCCACGTCCTGCACCCCTAGCTCCCTAGCCAGCCGCAGGCCCTCTATCACTGCCTCGTACTCCGCTTGGTTGTTGGTAATGGGGAAATGGATGCTCAGGGCCTGCTCAATCTTTGTTCCTTGAGGGATTATCAGGACGATTCCTCCTCCATAGGAATGATTTCCTGACGCACCTTCCACTAGCATCTTCCAGGCGACCGGGGAAGGTGATTCATGTTCCCCCACTTCAGTTGCGTAGTCCACCATGAAGTCCACCACCGCTTGTGCCTTGATTGACGTCCTAGGAACAAATGCGATCTCAAACTCGCTTAGCTCCACGGACCATTTGGCTAGCCTCCCCGAATGCTCCACGCCCTCCATAACTTTGCGAAGCGGGTGGTCGGTCACCACTTTGATTGAGTGTGCTTGGAAGTATGGCCTGAGCTTCCGGGCCGATACCACCAAGGCGAACGCCAACTTCTACAAAATCGGGTATCGGAGCTCCGCCTTCCTCAGCACTCGGCTGACGTAGTAGATGAGGAACTGCCTTCTCCCTTCTTCTCGGACCAACACTGAACCAACTGCCTCTGATCCTACCCCTAAGTATAGGGATAGGTCCTCCCCTTGCCTTGGCCCCTGGAGTAGTGGGGTCTGGGTGAGTTGCCCTTTCAAAGCTTGGAAAGCTTCCACACATTCTGTGGTCCATTCAAATTTCTTGTTTCCCCGCAACACCTTGAAGAAGGGGGCACACTTCTCACCCGCCTTGGAGAGGAACCTGCTGAGCCCGACAAATTTTCCCGTGAGGCATTGAACTTCCTTCGCGTTTCTTGGTGACCCCAATTCCAGGATTGCTTTAACCTTATCGGGGTTAGGCTCCACCCCTGCCGGGGTGAGCAAATGGCCTGGGAACTTTCCCTGGCTAGCCCCAAAGACACACTTCAGGGGGTTGAGCTTCATCTTGTACTTCCGCAAAGTCCCGAAAGTCTCTTCAAGATCTTGGAGGTGAGACTTGAGGTCCCGGCTCTTTACCATGAGGTCATCAACATAGACCTCTAGGTTCCTTCCCTTTTGCTCTCGGAAGACCCTGTCCATCATCCGTTGGTATGTATCCCCTGCATTCTTGAGCCCAAAAGGCATCATCTTATAACAATAGCATCCATCCCCCGTGATGAAGGAGACATCTTTGATGTCGGGAGGGTTCATGCGAATTTGGTGATAACCTGAAAAAGCATCTAGAAAAGACATTACAGAGAAACCGACGGCTGAGTCAACCAGCGCGTCGATTCTAGGCAAGGGGTAACAATCCCTGGGGCATGATTTATTTAGTAATGAAAAATCAACGCACATTCTCCACTTACCATCCCCTTTTTTCACCATCACTATGTTGGAGACCCAGCCTGGGTACTGGATCTCCGATACAAAACCAGCCTTGACGAGCTTGTTCACCTCCTCCCGGATAGGTGCCTCCAGCTTGTCAGCAGTGGACCTCTTCTTCTGGCGGATGGGGCGAGCGCCGGGATCGAGATTGAGGCGATGGCACGCCACATCCGCGTCGATCCCCGGCATCTCCGCGACACTCCATGCAAAGACGTCCACGTGGTCTTGGACGCAAGCCGAGACCTTCCTCTGGTCCTCCGGGCTGAGCTCCCCGCTGATCCTGACTTTCTCAATTGTTCGGGCCCTGGTGGTCACCTCCACCTCGACCACTTCCTCCACAGCTTCCAACCTGGATCATTCCCCCCAGGCACCTTCCTCCTCTCTGCCATAAGCGAGCCCCCTGGCTCCTTCCCTCGTCTCTTCCTCTTCCACCATCATCAATTCTTCTGCCCCTTCTTCCGCCCCTCCTCCCAGGCCTCTTCTTTTTTCTCCCCCTATCTCCCCTCTTCTTCCCTGGGCCCCTCAACGACTCCTTCCCGGGCATGAACTATTTCATCTGTGCTTCCTTCCGACCTCTCTTCCTGTTCAGCCTCGGCCACCTCTTCCATCGCCTTGTCCCACTCCTCAGCTTCTCCCATCCAAGAGATGGTGTTGACGACAGTCACGTAGCACTGCCTCACCACCTTGGGGTCTCCCCGGACCCGGACCTGGATTCCTCCGGTGCTAAACTTGAGGCACTGGTGGAAGGTGGATGGGACGCATCAGAACACGCTGATGAGAGGCCGTCTGAAGATGGAGCTGTAGCTGCTAGGGGCATCCACTATCACGAAGTGGCAATTCCGGGACTGCCCCCCAAGGTCACATGAAATCTCACTCCCCCTTCTACATCCTTCCTCTCCCCGGAGAATCCAAACAACGGACCGTCCGAGGCCAACACCCTTCTGGCCTCCACCTTCATTTCGTCGAACGCCTTCTTGAATATGACGTTGACCGAACTCCCATTGTCCACGGGAATTCGGGACACTATGAAGTTCTCGATGGCGGTTTGGATGACTAAAGCATCGCAGAAGGGGTCCTCATGACCCGACATATCCCTTTGGGAGAAAGTAATCTTTTCTGCTGGGGGGTGGAGCCGTGGATGTCGAAGCCACACTCCGGTAGTAGATGGTATGGAGGCTTGCCATGCGGGTTGCCTCTACCCCTACTCCCCCGTGGATCACTCTGATCCCTCCTCGGGTCCCCAAATCGACCCTGTCCTCACACCTCTCCTCCTCGTCCTCCCAAGGTAGGGCTTCCTCGATCCTCACTTGCTACTACTGCCGCGGCACCGGCACTCTAGCTCTCTTTGTCTCTAAGAATTCGGGGCAGGTGGTCGTTGCATGACCTTCCTCATCATGGAAGTCACAGTATGGCAACGCCGCCTCTCCCCTTTCAGCCTCTGCCACCTTGTTTCCTCTTCTCCTCCCCGCTCCTGCTTCCACTCCTTCTCTCCTTCCTCTTCCTCCTCCTCCTCTTCCTCGTCTGATTACCATAGCCTGCTGAGGTGGGGGAGGCATCTGCCTCGGACCCTGCCTCCATCCTAACTGTTGAGGTATTCCTTTCCCTCCATAGAAGTTACCCCCTCCTGGGGCGTAGCCTCTTCCCTGACCTTACATCCCCCCCGCCATGCTGCCTCCATCCCCCCTCCGGGGTCCAAGGCTCTTCCCTTCTTCTTACTTCCTGCAGTCTGACCTCCGGCTCAGTGAGCTTTGCTAGCCTCTTGGTGAGCTCCGGATTGGCCTCCTCACTCTCGACATCCTTTACCGCCACTCTCTCCATCAACTCCTCGTAGGAGACGGGGGATTTCCTCTTCAGGTCCATCTTGAAGGAACTCTCCTTCAGCCCCAACGTGAAGGCGAGCTGAAGAGCAAACCCGGGCATCTCCTGGGTGAGCAGAACTTCCTCCTGAAACCGATCTGCATAATGAGCCAACGACTCCTTAGGCTCCTGCTTCACTTTGAAGAGGGACTCGGCATCCTTCTTCCTATTCTTTGAAGTTGAAAACCGCAACAAGATACTTCTATGCAAATCCTCGAATGCGTAGATCGATCCGACGGGAAGTTGGTGGAATCACTCTCGAGCCTTTTCCTTCAGGGTGACGGCGAAGAGCCGACATTTGAAGGCGTCCGACATCGGCCTGATAGAGACCGAGTCCTCGAATGACTGCAGGTGTTGGACTGGGTCATCCCATCCATGGTAGTAGACCCTGTCCCACTCTCTGAACCCTTCCGAGATGGGTGCAGAGAGCACCAAATCGCAAAACGGGCTTCCTCCCCCTGCTGCCCTTTCCTGCTCAGCTCGTCCCCCGAGCTCTCTCGCCCAACTGGAGCTCGTCGGGGCCAAGCTCGCGAGAGCCACCGTTGCCGGGCTGGCCCCCACGGGTGCCGCGACCACCGGAATCGCATTCGCCGGCACCATGCTTGCCTCCCCCACGCCTACCTGTATTGCGCTCTCCTGTCCCGTGCTCGCCAGGACTGAGCTCGCTGGAACTGATCTCAAGGGCCTGGCGAACAGCACTCGCCCCTCCAGATCTTACGGTGACCCGCCAGCCACTTCTTTTACAGCCCTTCCCCCCGGAGCATCCTTGCCAACCGCTGTGGGAAGATGCGACGTTGGAACCATCGGTGTCGCGAACTCGCTTCGCAGTGATGCGACTGTGAACCCGGGGGTCTCGAGGACTTCTCTCCGAAAGTTTGAGAACATCCCCGGCGTCACCACCAGGGGCTACTCGTTGAGCTCCTCGCCTTGCTCTTCGTCTCTCGCCATGTTCCTGTCTTGGAATCTTCCTGGACCAGCCGTGCTCCACGCTCACCGCACCAAAATGTTGAAACCGATTTCTCGGTCTCTTGTGAAGCTCGGTCCCTCAACAAGTTGAGGGGAAGCTAGCCCTTACTAATCCCTTGAAAGGAGCAGACCTGAGACTTGGAAACTGACTAAGACCTTAGTCACAGCGAGGAGGTCCCACCACAAACCCGGAAGATCGTTGAGCGCTTCCCCTCCCACGCCAAACTGAGACTTGGGCACCTTGGAGAGCTAGAGAGTTGAACCAAAGTAATCAAGGAAGAAGAAGAAGCTCAGAGAACTGAGATTGGAATCCTCTCCCAAGGTACCCTTTAAGGTCTATTTATAGTTTTTTGCTCATGGTCTGTCAATAGCGGAATTCCGCTTTTTCTACTAAACGCACCCCAATTTGGCCTGCTAACAGCCAAACTCCGCTGTTTGGAGGGGCTACCTGCAGACCACCAGAGGCAGAGGAGTAACTCCACCTCTTTAGTCTATGGACGAGTGGTTTATGAGAGCATCACTCTTTCGTCGAATGGGTTTCGTTGAACGGAGAGCTGAGTTCGTCGATCGTGCTTCGTCGAACGGAGAACGGAATTCGTCGAACGATGAACTGAGTTCGACGATCCCAACAAATGCTCGTCGTTCATCTAACGCAGGACGGACCTCATCGAACCTGAAGACTTGGAAGAACTCTGGCTCGTCTGCCTACTCGCGAGCAGCCGGCGATTACCCGACTCGCCCGCCTTCTTGCGAGCTGACCTTGAGGCTTGGGCTCGCTGGGATATGACTCGCGCGCCTTCCTGCGAGTGACCCTTGAAGCTCTGGCTCGCCTTCTTTGTCACCTCTTCCACCTGTTGGATCTAAAAACCCCCTTTGGGCGAGCGGCCTATGAAGACCCCGCTCGCACTCCTACAGGCGATACCCACCGATGTCGGGTCTTGCGCTTCCTCCTGCGAGTTCTTCCGCTGAAAAAGGGCCGAGATCCACTGAGACAATTGCTTGTCCCAGCGGGTCCGCTGGGACGGGACAGAGATATCCGCTGAGAGACGCTTGTCGGGGCTAAAGCATGACGTTCGTCGAACTGAAAAGCAAATTCGTCGAACGGAGAACGGAATTCGTCGAACCCAGGACGGCTTTCGTCGAACTCGGGAGCAAACCGCGAGGATCTGGCTCGCCCACCTTCCTCATGATCGGTCGGCGAGCGCTCGGCACGCCCGCCTTCGTGCGGGCTCGCCAATCTGAAGCGTGACGTTCGTCGAACTTAGAAGCAAGTTCGTCGAACGTCAAAACTTGGAAAGGGTCTGGTTGGCCTAGAACATCACTATAAGCGGACCGCGGCGCCCTGGATCGCTCCTCTCCCTCGCCAGCGGTCGGCGGGTGGCTAGCTCACCTTCCTGTGAGCGGCCATTGAGATTCTGGCTCGCCTTCCACATTACTTTTGCTTGTTGGTTACTCCTTAGTCTTCGTCTCTAGGCGAATATCGGGGTTGTACACCATCATTTGAAGAACCACCAGTCCTCGAATTAAAACAACTCCCCGATAATCTATAATATATTTTCTCAAAAAAGATTTAAAACTCTATGTTATTATTTCTTCTTCCCTACGTGATTCGGAGACTTCCGAATTAGTGGAAGTTTTAAACAAACACTGCCATGCAATTGCATGGCAGATTTCAGATATCAGGGGAATAAACCCCTCATTCTGTACCCACAAATTTTTTTTATAAGATAACCCCCGCAAAACTATTCAGCCTCAACATCGTCTTAACCCGAATATGCGGGATGCCATTAAGACTGAAATTATAAAACTCCTCAACGCGGGAATTATCTATCCTATATCCGACAGTACGTGGGTAAGCCTCGTACAAGTCATCCCCAAAAAGGGCGGTATAACGGTCGTGGCAAACCAGAATAATGAATTGATCCTAACTAATACTGTTACGGGTTAAAGGGTGTGCATCGATTACCGAAAATTAAATGATGCCACCAGAAAAGACCACTTTCCGCTACCATTTATCGATCAAATCCTCGAGCGTCTTTCAGGTCATCCTTTTTATTGTTTTCTCGATGGTCTCTCGGGGTTTTTCCAAATCCCTATTTCCCCCGAAGACCAGGAGAAAACTACTTTTACTTGCCCCTTCGGCACCTTCGCATATCGAAGGATGACATTTGGCCTCTACAATGCGACAGCGTTATTCCAAAGATGTATGTTGGCAATATTTGGCGAGCTCGTAGAAGATATCATTGAAGTCTTTATGGATGACTTCTCCATTTTAGGGAACTCTTTTAAAAACTGCTTGAAAAATTTAGATAGAGTCCTCCAGCGGTGTGAAGAGACGAATTTAGTTTTGAACTGGGAGAAATGCAACTTCATGGTCCGAGAAGGTTTAGTCCTCGGCCATAAGATTTCTTCCAAGGGGATGGAGGTCGATAAGGCCAAATTTGCAATAATTGAACAACTTCCCACACCCTCAAACGTAAAATCTATTTGAAGTTTTCTAGGCCACGCGGGTTTCTACCGGCGGTTTATACAAGATTTTTCTAATATAACGAAACTGCTGAACAACCTCCTGGAGAAGGATTCTCTGTTCATTTTTTATAGCGTGTGCATAGAGGCATTCAATTTTATAAAAAAACAACTTATCAATTTGCCCATTCTGGTGGCACCAGATTGGTCCTTTCCGTTTGAAATAATGTGTGACCCGAGCGATATTGAGGAGGAGCTGTACTAGGCCAACACATTACTAAATATTTTCATCCAATCTATTACGCTTCTCGCACGCTCACAACCGCCCAGGCTAACTACACAACGACAGAAAAGGAACTTCTTATCGTCGCATTTTCCTTTGGTAAGTTCAGGCCCTACGTAACGTTTTCAAAAGTAATTGTTTTCACTGACCACTCCTGAAAGTGCACGGTGTGCCTCTAAGAATCCTCTAGAGGGGGGGGGGTGAATAGAGATTTAAATTTATTTCTATCCTAACTGTGAAAATACAATAAACCTAAGTATTATGCTTCACAGGGTATTTCTCAAAATAAAGTTATTGCAGTTTAAGTGATAAAATAAAAGGGCAGAAACTGAAATCTAGTCTATGAGGGACAACACAGAAAATTAACAACCAAAGGACACACAAAATTTTTTATAGAGGTTCCCCAAAATGTGGGTACTCCCCTCTTCTACCACCTGGTAGGGATGCACCACAGTGCTTGAGTCTTTTGGTAAGGAGACTCTTAGAACCACTGATCTTTTGACAAGGAGATTATGAACCACCAGATCTTTTGATAAGGAGATCTTGAACCACCAGATCTTTTGGTAAGGAGATCTTGAACCACTGAATCCTTTGAAGAGGGATTAACAAAACTCTTTTACAGAAGGGGAGGAGAAAGAAAAAGAAGAAGGTTGTAGGAATTCTATTTTCAGAATTCTTATGATAGTTGTATGTGAAACAACTTATGTCTTTTCACTGGATCTGCTCTTGATAAACTTCTGCTTAAGATGGTGATGATTTGTAGAAGTTATGATTGTCAGATCCTTTGTGATCATGCTGATTGAGGTCTGGTTTTTGTGTAGTAGTGATGAAGAACAGCGTTCAGATTATCCTATCTTCTTTCTGATTGAACTCTGGCTGCTATATGATTGTGTTAAAGAGCAGCCTTGTTCTGTTCTATTCTAGGTGAGCAGAAGAGCAGAAGTTGTTCCTTCTCTGTATTATCTTGTCTTAGGGTTCCTGGGGGAGAGAGGAAGGAGAGATCCTCAATGGAACAGTGTGGCCGATTGTAATAAGTGCCTTGCTCTTCTCTTTCTTCTGTTGCCTTTTTTTGTCCCAGTGTTGAATTTGAATTTTATTCCCTTTTTAGTAAGTCCTGAAGGGTATATTTGTCTGGACAATAAATCCTTCCTTCTTTCAATAATTCCTGACCCGTCCACCAACATTTAGGCTTGTTTCCAAGAAAGTTTTTCTCTGACCTCAGTTAATTCTTTATTCCATTTAAGGTAATTAAGGAGTCGTTGGGGAACAGTCTTGAGAGAGGTGGGCTATGAGAGAGGGTCAGAAATGACAGCTAAAAAGATTTCCCTTTTCAGAATGTATTCGACATAGCGTCGAGTTAAATTCCTCTCTTATCGACGCAACTTCGAGTTCTTATTGGAGCAGCTTCAATTTCATCTTTGTTCTGATTGAACTCTGCTAGTCGACATTGCGTTGATATCTTATCGACATAACCGTCGAGTTGATCTGCATGGCTCTGAGCTTCATCCTCTGCGTTGAGATGAAGTCGACGTTGCATCGACTTTAGTTGGCTTCGACATATATCCCCTTCTACGCCGAATTGAAGTAGAAGCTGCGTCGACTTCTCAAATTACTTCGACAATCCCATGACCTCTACGTTGACTTCTATTCAACGTGACGTCGACTTGAGTTACTTCGACAAAGGGGTTGAACCACTTGGACTTCTAGTCAGAGCAACGTCGATATGGACTTGATGTTGCGTCGAGCTCTATACGACGCAAATGTTAACTTAGCCCAAATTTTGCTTCCCTTGATCTGGTCTTGACACCCTAGGTTGAGTGTGACATCCTAAGACAACTAATGACTAGATTACCCTCACTATACAATTGGGTAATTGAAACCTAATAGTTAAAATCTCTTTTAAAATAATTTGTTAAGTTAAATTTAAGGGGTTTTTCCCAACAACTCCGCCCTTAAATATCTTTTGGCCAAAGTAGATGCCAAGCCCCACTTACATCGATGGATCCTCCTTCTACAGGAATTTGACTTAGAGATCCGGGACAAGAAGGGGGCTAAAAATTTAGTGGTCGACCACCTCTCTCGTTTAGAACACCCCATCGCAGAAGCGCTCGTCGAACCCAAAATAGACGATAAATTTCCTGAGGAGCGCCTCTTAACTGTAAATAATATAAAAACTTCTTCCACCCCTTGGTTCGCAGATTACGCAAACTATCTAGTCGTGTGGGTCCTTCCAAAAGATTTTTCGACTCAGCAAAAGGAGAAATTCTTTTCTGATTTAAAAAACTACTTTTGGGAGGACCCATTTATCTTTCGTGTCTGCGCGGACCAAGTAATGCAGAGATGTGTTTCAAGCGAGGAGGGTGCGCAAATTTTACGACACTTCCATGAGAGGCCGGCTGGGGGGCATTATCAAGCCAACCAGACCACGCGGAAAGCGTTAGAGGAGGGCTTTTATTGGCCCACTCTCTTTAAAGATGCTCACAATTTTGTGAGTAAATGCAATAGCTGCCAACGGTCGGGTAACATCTCTCATCGTGACGAGATGCCCCCAAAACCTTTTTCTCGAGTGTGAAATCTTCAATTTATGGGGCATAGATTTTGTAAGCCCCCTACCTTCTTCTTTTAATAATTGTTATATTTTAGTGGTGGTCGACTACGTATCTAGGTGGGCGGAAGCACAAGCTCTCCCCACCAATGATGCGAGAGTTATCGTCCATTTTCTAAAAAAACTAATTTCTCGCTTTGGCACGCCTCACACAATTATTAATGATAGGGGTACGCACTTCTGCAACGCCCAATTTACAAAAATTTATCTAAATACGGCGTTACGCACAAGCTTACCACCCCTATCACCCCCAAACAAGCGACCAAGTAGAGGTAGTAAATCGCGAGATTAAACGCATTTTAGAAAAAACTGTTTCTTTAAATCGAAAAGATTGGTCCAAACTTGACAACACGTTGTGGGCTTATCGTATGGCATACAAGACCGCCATCGGTTGTACGCCATATCGATTAGTCTACAGCAAAGTGTGTCATTTACCGGTAGAGTTAGAGCACGGCGCCTTCTGGGCTCTAAAATTTTTAAATCTCGACTCAAACTTAGCCTCTAAAAGTAGGAAATTCCAATTAAACGAACTCGATGAATGGCATGCGAACGCTTATGAGAGTAACCGATTTTATAAGGAGCGATCTAAGTTCTACCATGATCGAAAAATAAAATTTCCCAAAACTTTTGTGTCGGACGATCTTGTCCTTCTTTATAATTCCCGCCTTCGTTTTTTTCTGGGTAAGCTAAAATCCCGATGGTCCGGCCCCTTTGAAGTCAAAGAGGTTTGGCCGTATGGGACTGTTCTTATTTCCCACCCCGAAAAAGGCGAATTTAAATTCAACGGTCACCGTCTAAAACTTTACATTATGGGCGATCCAATGGGCGATAATCTCAATCCTTGCACCTCCCCAATTTATAATCTCACCACGTCAAATTAGTCAAGCTACGCGACGGTAAACAAAGCGCTTGTGGGAGGCACTCCATATCTATCTAATATTTTATTATGCTTTTATGTGTTTTTGTAGGGTTTCTTCTGGCCCCGCCAGCTTTAGTTCAGGGAATCCTTTTTGCACCCTCTTTATTTTTTTGTACATACTGCACTTTCATTTTCCCTTCTTCATACTTACATTACAACATTGGGGACAATGTTGAGTTTTAAGTATGGGGGTGTTTTACCATTTTTCAATAAAACAGAACAAAAAAAGGGTAAATATAGTTTAGTTTGTAAATATACACTTGAAAAACCTCCACAAAAACAACATATTTCAAAAAATATATATTTTGTAATTATTTCTGCATTTTAACTTTCTTACTTCCTATAAATAAAAACTTATAATTATTTCTGCATTTTATCTTTCTTACTTCTTATAAATAAAAACTTGGAAAAAAAACATAAATATAAACTTAGAAAAATTCAAAAACATTTGCAAAACCCACAAATTTTCAAAAAAAAAAGTTTATTTCATAGTACCAAACTTAGAAAAAACAAAAAATATAATAAACCCCTACTTTACTTTTATTCTTAAAGCATTTAGTTTCGAGAATATCTATTTGTGGCTTTTCATAATCGCTAGTTTTACTATTTGTTTGTTTATCTAAGATTGATAGATTTAAACATTCAGGGTTAAGTTTTAAAGAATATCTTGTGTTTCTAATTTAAATAGAGACTTTGTTTTCAAGCACTACTTCTAATTCATCTAAAATAGAGGCATGTGTATTATGTTAGCAAAACAACTTTAGACCACAATTATCCCTACTTTATGTCTTTAGGAATCTAGGAATATTCAATTTACTAAGGTTGCTCTCAAACATTTTTTTTATTATTCTAGATTTTTTTCTCGAAAACCCCCTTGTATGCACCAATTTAGCATGGAAAAAAAATAGAAGAAGAAAAGATCCCATGTAGATGGGAATAAGACTTTGTTCCGTAAACATATGCACCCAATAAAAAAATTGAAATGATCTTATGTCAATGGGAATAAGACTTCGTTCCGTAAACATAAGCATTGGGTTAATAAAAACAAATGAATTAGTTTCCCTCGTAAACCACGGGGGCACCAAAGAAAACTAAAAAGAAGGGGTGTAAGGATAAAAACCATCACCCCTAATTCAAGTACTCTTCTTTTTGCCATAGCTATTTACCCCTTTTCCCTTAGCCAATTTATTGTATCTGGACTTAATTTAAAAAATCATTTGAGAGCATAATTAGTAACTTGTATTTTTCCTTCACATTTCTTTAAACAAACGTTCTTATAATTTCTATCTAATCTCATTTACTAATGATTGCAATTTTGCTTGCTATTTGGTTAATTAAGAAGTCTTCTGGCTAAGACATTTCTCTCTACTTAAATCATTTGCATAATGTACAACCCCATGTTGGCACGAGAAGGAAAGGTCCGAAAACGTGCGAGTTAAGCTAGAAATGGTCTCATCACTAAGGAGTCGCGAGAACCAGGGGGTGCGAGCCAGGGCGAGCTCGCAGGAGAGTGTGAAACCTGGCCTCTGCGGTTGTCGTTATAAGAAAGGCAAGCAGGGTCTTCGCAGGCCGCTCGTCGGGAGAGGGTGCGCGGGTGGTACTCGCGAGGAGACCCGCGGGAGCCCTCGTGAGTGGCATTCTCGCAGGCCATTTGCCCAGAGGCTAAGAAGGGAAATTACCCCTCTGCCCCTGGTGACCTGCAGTTAGGCCCTCCGAACAGCGGAGTTTGGCTGTTAGCAGGCCAAATTGGGGTGCGCTTAGTAAAACCAAAAGGCGGAACCCTGCTATTAGCAGGCCAGTCCAGAAAAACTATAAATTAGACCCTAAGGGCACCTTTGGAGAGGACTTCTTCTTTTTGAGTTCTCTCTCCTCATGTCATCTTTGGTTAGCATCCCTAGAGCTCTCCAAGGTGCCCGACTACAGTTCTTGGCTTAGGAGGGGAAGCGCTCTAAGATCTTTCGGGTGTGTGGTGGGACCTCCACACTGTCGCCAAGGGTCTCTATTAAATTTTTTGATTTGAATCGTTTAGGAGTAAGCAGGAGTTGCATCAACTGAGTTATAGCCAAACAACCACAATGCCACACAGCAACACAATAGACTTTATTGAATCACAAAAACTTCTTTACATTTCGAGACATATATGGCGAGACATGATTCATAAGAATCACGAAGGAGAGAAGAACAAAACACACCAAAAACACAAATCTGGCGACCTGACAAGCAGAGACCGCACAGACCGCTGAACTCCAGAGACCGCACGGCTTGTCCTGAGACCACACGAACAGAATACAGGCAAGATGAGCTGCACTGCAAGACCGCCACCTCAGACCGCATGAACTGGAGCTTATTGAACTGAACAGAGAATAGAAGCTGTCGCCAGACCGCAACTCAGATCGCCTAACCGCACAAGGTCGCCTAATTGTCGAGCTCGCTGCGAACAACACAAGAACAACATAAACCAGTTCGCAGACAAGCCGCTGCCAAACTATTTATTCAAGCCACTGGGAAATCACCAAGAAAGGATACCGCAACCTGCTGACCGCAAACCTGCGAACACAATAAACAGTCAACGCGCTTCCGAGACTGCCCAACCTCAAAGTTGAGACCGCACGAAACAACCTAGGCTCTAGTTCTTATAGTTCTCGTTATGAATGTCGGGCCCTGCACCCCTATTTATAGGCGAGAGGATGGATGTCGTCACCGCCGCAAGAGAGGTACAATCACCACCCATCAGATCGCGAGCGGTCTTACAGAGCAGACCGTGCGATCACACCACTTGGACAACATCCTGTCCAAGACCGCAAGTCAGCAGCAGATCGCGCACAAGTCGCGCGGACACAAGATCACTCCTTCCACAGACCGCCTAGAGCAAACCAAGAGCATCTGGCCGACTTCAAACAAGTCGCCAGATCAACCTGCATAAGCCGCCCGGTCACAACGGTTACCCAAGAATAGGCCGCTCGGTCTTCTAACAAAGAAGATAGGCCAACCAAGCAGAGCAAACTGGGAAGAGACCGGAACATGCTAGAACAAACCGACCAACCATGCAGACCGCCAGAGCCAGACCGGCAGAGCACCAACACAGAGACCGCGCGGTCTCTGCGGTCACCAGTATACAGACCGTCGGCCACCTTCCACTCCACTTCAATAATTTCAACACTCCCCCTTGAAGTGGGAAGTGGAAACTAGCCCAAGTAAACTCCGCAACCGAGTAAACGGTCCCTTCGCCAGCGGCTTTGTGAAGATGTCTGCAACATTGTCCACACTCCAAAAATTCTCGGCCATAAGAGATCCTCCCAACACCTTTTCACGAATGAAATGGTGCTCAATCTCAATGTGCTTGGTCCTCGCGTGACAGACTGGATTATTAACCAGCTTGAGAGCACTCTCATTGTCCCCGTGTAGCATAGTGGGACCTCGAACCTCCTCATGAACGTCCTCCACCAACCTCCTGAGCCAAACGGATTCCTGAGCTGCCAAGGCCGAAGCCTTGTATTCCGCTTCTGTGGTAGATACAGACACCGAGTCCAGCTTTTTGCTGCACTAAGAAATAGCTGTGGGGCCTGCCATAAAGACATAACCAGACGTTGATCTCCGATCATCCATGTCTCCCTCGTAGTCGGCATCCATGTACCCATGCAACTCCAAGCTTGACCCTCTCCTATATAGGAGACCCTGATCAGAGGTCGACTTCACATACTTCAAAATTCCTTTTGCCGCCAGAAGATGAGGCTTCCGTGGTTCCGCCATGTACCGACTCACTTTGCCAACTGCATAAGCAATATCTGGCCTCGTGATGGTCAAGTAGATCAAGCTCCCAACTAGAGCTCGGAACACCAATGGTTCAGATAGAACTCTCCCCTCATCCTTCCGAAGTTTATGATGTTGTTCCAGAGGTATAGAGCTGCTCTTCCCTTCCTCCATGCCGAATCGTTGAACGATCCGCTCCGCATATCTAGCCTGAGAAACGAGCACTCCGCTCTCCCGCCTCTGAACCTCGAGTCCAAGGAAATGGTGTAGCTCACCCAGATCCTTCATCACAAATCTGATAGCAAGCTCAGCTCTCAGCCTTGCTACCGCCTCCTTTGAGTTCCCGGTGACGATCATGTCATCCACATACAGCAGAACAATAACCCTAAGCACCCCCTCCTTCTTGACGAACAAGCTAGAATCAGAGTCTGAAGCAAAGAACCCACAGAATATAAGATATTACGCGATCTTCCCATACCACGCCCGAGGCGCTTGCTTCAACCCATACATGGCTTTCTTCAGTTTGCAAACGTAGTTCGTACAATCCTCCGAGATGAAGCCCGGTGGTTGAATCATGAAGATATCCTTGTAAATCTCTCTGTATAAGAAAGCACTCTTCACGTCGAGCTGCCAAATCTCCCATCCACTTGATGCCGCCAAAGCAATAACAAATCGAACTGAAGTCATCTTTGCCACTGGACTGAACGTCTCATCATAATCTTCTCCGTACTGCTGTGAGAACCCGCGAGCCATAAGACGAGCCTTGTATCGCTCGATCGTGCCATCAGCTTTCTTCTTGAGCTTATAGACCCACTTGCATGTCACAGGGGTAATGCCCTTGGGCCTGGGAACTAGAGACCAAGTCTCATTCTTCTTGAGAGCATCCATCTCCTCCTGCATAGCAATGTCCCACTACTTCACGCCTTTGGCCTTCTCAAAGCTCGACGGCTCCCTCTCATCCAAGGGACCAACAAAGAAACATGAGACAAAGCTCACCATGTTTCCTCCTGTGTATCGATCTGGTGGCTTGATAGTCCTCTTCGACCTCCTAAGAGGTTGCACCTGACTAATCACCTCCTCAACTGCTTCTTCTGTGCTAGCTCCTCTTCCAGGCGAACTTGGAGCATTGCTCCCCCTGCTTCCAGAACCTGAAGCCTCCACCTCTGAGCATGACACAGCTGGAGCTCCTGGTGAAACAGGCAACTCCACTTGAAGATTTTCCGCACCCTTCCCTTTTTCATCAACCCTGCTCTCTGGTAGTTCAACTCCTGAACTCCCCTTGTAGGAAGTCACCTCATCGAACACCACATCCCGAGATACCACTGATCTCCGTGTCTCAGGATCCATGCATCTCCATCCCTTCTTCCGCTCATCATATCCAATAAAAACTAGCTTCCTTGCTTTCGCATCTAGCTTTGTCCGAAGAGCATCAGGGATATGCACATAGCAGGTTGACCTGAAAACACGAAGGTGTTCAACACTTGTCTTCTCCTTGAACATCAGTTCGTGAGGGGTCTTCATGTTGATAGGACTTAGAGGCATCCTGTTGATGACGTAAGCCGCACAAGACATTCCCTCCGCCCAAAAGGACTTTGGGATACTCTTGGCATGAAGCCAGCATTTGCAGGTCTCCGTCAGATGACGGATCTTCCGCTCTGCAATGTCGTTTTGCTGTGGAGTATGGGCACAAGTGATCTCTCTCTAGACGCCGTGCTTCCTGCAAAAACTTGAGAACTCACCAGAGGTGAACTCCCCACCATTGTCAGTTCTCAATTTTTTCACCTGCAGGCCTAACCGACCTTCCACCAGCTCCTTGAACTCCATGAACTTCGCAAAAGCTTCCGACTTCTCTTTCAGAAAATGCACCCAGACATATCTGGTATAATCGTCGATCAACACCAACATATATCTGTTGCCTCCAAGGCTTGGGGTGGCAGTCGGTCCCATCAAATCACTGTGAATGCACTCCAACGTTGCTTTGCATCTTGTTTGCGATTTATCAAATGGAAGTCGATGAGACTTACCAAACTGACATCCTGCACAAACATGACCGTCTCCATTGGAGGACAAGCTAGGCAAGCTCTTGACAAGGCCCCTTACCGCCATAGCCGTCAATTTGTCCATGCCCACATGCCCCAACCTTTCATGCCAGATAGCCACGCTATCATTGGTCTTCATCTTGTCAACATAGGTACTTGTCGGTAAAACGAACAAGTCCTTTACCCACTTCCCAACATGAATTACATCTCCCTTTACCTCCGGTTGAGTTTTAAGAAACTTCACTTCTGTTGGGCCAAACAGAACGTGATAACCGACATCGACCGCATTGGTCACAGAGAAAAGATTCTTCTTCATACCCGGCACGTGATAAACACTCCTCAATGTGAGTGGACCCTTATCACTACTCAGAGAGACAACACCTTCTTGTTCTACTGCATGAACAGAATTATCAGCCGTAATTATTGCATCGTTACCTGAGTAAGGTGCCAAAGAAGAGAACTTTGATTCATCCTCGGTGAGGTGATGCCCACACCCTGAATCCACGATCCAATCCTCTTCGAAGTTGATGGCAGCCAAGGCCTTAATGGGCATTGCCATCATATTGGCTGTAAAGTCTCCTCCCCATCCAGCTTCATCAGAATTTGGCTTCTCCTTCTCCGCTGCATGTTCCGGCTGAAGATTAACCTGACTTTGGCTTCTCCTTATTGCACCTGAAGCACCTTGGTCCTCTCCCTTCTTCTTCCCATCAGACTTAGGAGCATAACCCCTATCCTGCTGACCTGAAGTAGAGGGTCCATCATGACCTGGCTTCTTCTTCTCCCACTTCTTCTTCTTCTTCCCAGAGAACAACACATCACTATCTCCCCCAGAGATAGAAGTCCCCGCCATCTGTCTTGCCAAACTTTCCTGCGAAGCAAGTAAGTTTTCCAGCTCCAACAGAGATGGCTGATTTGCCCAACCATGAACTGATGTCACAAAGGCAAGATACTCCTTCCACAACCCGCGGATGATATGCCTCTTCAGTTTTGCCACCGAGATGGGCTCATCAGGGTCCAATGCAGAAATCTCTGTTGTAGGTTCTTCATCTTGAGAAAGAAAGTAGAGATCGAAAGATCACCTTGAGAGGCCCTCGCCAACTCATTTTCAAGAAACTGTAGCCGAGCTACATTCTTCTTATTGAACAGCCCAACCAAAGATGTCCAAATCTCAGCAGCAGAATTACATCCAATGATGTGATCAAATAGCTCTAGTGAGATAGCCCTCTTGAGTGTGAACTCTGCCTTTGCATTAGTCCTCCTCCAAAGTCTCACCTCTGCCATATTATCTCCTACTAGATAGACTTCTTGTGTGTCTTCTCCTCCAACTATATCCCATAGATCCTCGCCAAGCATATAACTCTCCATACACGACTTCCACTTCTTAAAGTTAGTCGATGAGAGGAGTTCAATACCAAGCCCTCTTGCGTATCCAGCTTCCATGGAAAACTATGTGGTCTCTTCTTCACAAAGACGATGGCAACTCAAGTTGATCACTGCTTATCCACTCCAAGAACCTATCTCTGAAACCATGTTAAAATTTTTGATTTGAATCGTTTAGGAGTAAGCAGGAGTTGCATCAACTGAGTTATAGCCAAACAACCAAAATGCCACACAGCAACACAATAGACTTTATTGAATCACGAAAACTTCTTTACATTTCGAGACTTACATGGCGAGACATGATTCATAAGAAACACGAAGGAGAGAAGAACAAAACACACCAAAAACACAAATCTGGCGACCTGACAAGTAGAGACCGCACAGACCGCTGAACTTCAGAGACCGCCCGGCTTGTCCTGAGACCGCATGAACAGAATATAAGCAAGATGACATGCACTGCAAGACCGCCACCTCATACCGCATGAACTGGAGCTTATTGAGTTGAACAGAGAACAGAAGTTGTCGCCAGACCGCAACTCAGATCACCTAACCGCAAAAGGTCGCCTGATCACCGAGCTCGCTGCGAACAGCACAAGAACAACATAAACCAGTTCGCAGACAAGCCGCTGCCGAACTGTTTATTCAAGCCACTAGGAAATCACCAAGGAACGAGAACGCAACCTGCTGATCGCAAACCTGCGAACACAACAAACAGTCAACTCGCTTCTGAGACCGACCGACCTCAAAGTTGAGACCGCACGAAACAACCCAGCCTCTAGTTCTTACAGTTCTCGTTATGAATGACAGGCCCTGCACCCCTATTTATAGGCGAGAGGATGGATGTTGTCACCGCCGCAAGAGATGTACAATCACCACCCATCAGATCGTGAGCGGTCTCACAGAGCAGACCGCGCGATCACACCACTTGGACAACATCCTGTCCAAGACCGCAAGTCAGCAGCAGACCGCGCACAAGTCGCGCGGACACAAGATCACTCCTTCCACAGACCGCCAACAGCAAACCAAGAGCATCTGGCCGACTTCAAACAAGTTGCCAGATCAACCTGCATAAGCCGCCCGGTCACAGCGGTTACCCAAGAATAGACCGCCCGGTCTTCTAACAATGAAGATAGGCCAACCAAGCAGAGCAAACTGGGAAGAGACCGGAACATGCTAGAACAAACCGGCCAACCATGCAGACCGCTAGAGCCAGACCGCCATAGCACCAACACAGAGACCGCGCGGTCTCAGCGGTCACCACTATACAGACCGTCGGCCACCTTCCACTCCACTTCAATAATTTCAACAGTCTCAGTTCTAGGTCTTCAGTCAAATTGCTCCGAGGGATCAGTAAGCGCGAGTAGCACCCATCTTTGGGGTCCGAACTCCACGTTGGGCCAAATCCCAGTTCCAACATTTTTGGTGCGGTGAGTGTGGACAGCAGCTAGTGCAAGAAAATTTCAAGGATGCAACATGGCGGTAGATGAGGAGCAGGGCGATGAGTTTGGCGTCTCGCAGCAGGCGATGATGTTGGTGATGTTCGCGGACCTCATGAGGGAGGTCCTCGAGAGCATCGGTCTCACTTTCTCCGCGGTGCGAAATGAGTTCGCGACTCCAGCACCTCAGGTGCTTCCCCTCCAGGGGTCGGCGAGTTTGCCCCAGGTGGAAGGGCAGGGAAGGAGGTGGCAGGAGCGGGGCGAGACATCTTCGGGCGAGAGCTTTTTGCCAGCCCAGCGAGCGCCACCCCGACAGGTTCGGTTTCAGCGAGTGATGCTCCGGACAGCGCAGTCCTAGCGAGCATGGCTTCGGCGAGCGCGGCTCTGGCGAGCTTGGGTCATGCGAGAGAAGTCGTAGGACGAGTTGTGCAGGAGAGGATTCCGAGCGGGAGCAGCCCCTTTTGTGAGCTAGTGCTTTTAGCACCTGTCCCGGAAGGGTTCAGGGAGTGGGACAGGGTCTACTACTGCGACAAGGATGACCCTGTCCAGCACTTGCAGTCGTTCGAGGACTCGGTCTCTATTCGGCCGATGTCAGATGCATTCAAGTGTAGGCTCTTCGTCATCACTCTGAAGGAGAAGGCTTGGGACTGGTTCCATCAACTCCCAGCCGGGTCGATCTACCAGTTCGAGTACTTGAGCAGAGGCTTCTTATTGTGCTTCTCAACTTGGAGGAAGAGGAAGAGAGATGCCGAGTCGCTCTTCAAGGTCAAGCAGGAGCCGGGGGAGTCGCCGACCCATTACACGGACCGGTTCCAGGAAGAGGTTCTGCTTACCCAAGAGATGTCTGGGTTTGCCCTCCAGCTTGCCTTCACGGTAGGGCTGAGGGAGAGTTTCTTCAAGATGAGTTTGAAGAGGAAGGCCCCCATCTCCTACGAGGAGTTGATGGAGAGGGTGGCAGAGGAGATTGAAGGGGAAGAGGCTAACCCGAAACTCACCAAAAGGATAGCAAAGCTCAGTGAGCCAGAATTCAAGCAGCAGGAAGTGCAGAGAAGAGAAGAGCCCAGGGCCTCGGAGGTGGGGTGGAGGCATCAAGGTGGAGGAGTATAGGTTCAAGGGAGGGGTTACGCCCCGGGAAGGGGTAACTTCCATGGGGGTCAGGGGAGACCCCATCAGTTAGGATGGAGGCAGAGTCCGAGGTAGATGCTTCTCCCGCCTTAGCAGCCCATGGCGATCAGGCGAGGAAGAGGAGGAAAAGGAAGAAGAGAGGGAGCATGAGCCGGAGCGGGATCAGGAAGAAGAAGGGGGAATAGGGGGCGGAGCCCGAGAGAGGGGAAGTGGCGTTGCCGTATTGTGACTTCCATCGGGAGGAAGGGCACGCAACGGCCAACTGCCCGGAATTCCTGGAAGTGAGAGAGGCCAGGACACCGGCACCGTGGGAGCAGCGGGCGGAGAGGATCGAGGAGGTCCTGCCTCAGGACGAAGAGGACAAGAGGCGCGATGACCGGGCCAATGTGGGGGCCCGAGGGGGGATCAGGGTGATCCATGGGGTGTAGGGATTGAGGCAACCCGTAAGGCCAGCCTCCATGTCATGTACCGTCGTAGCGTGGATTCGACGTCCCTAGCCCCGCCCCCGACGGAGAAGGTTTCATTCACCCAGAAGGACATGTCGGGACATGAAGACCAGTTCTGCGATGTGCTAGTCATTCAGACGGCGATCGAGAACTTCACCGTCTCCCGAATCCTCGTGGATAACGGGAGCTCAGTCAACGTCAAATTCAAGAAGGCGTTTGATAGGATGGTGGTGGAGGCGTGAAGGGTGTTGGCCTCGGATGGCCCTTTGTTTGGATTCTCCTGGGAGAGGAAGGAGGTAGAGGGGGGAGTGAGACTCCATGTAGTCTTGGGGGGACAGTCCAGGAATTGTCGTTTTGTCACAGTGGACGCCCCCAGCAGCTACAGCGCCATCTTTGGACGGGCACTCATCAGCGCATTCCGATGTGTCCCCTCCACCTTCCACCACTTCCTTAAGTTCATTGACGGAGGAGTCTAGGTTTGGATAAGGGGAGACCCTAAGGTGGCCCGACAGTGCTATATGACTGCCGTGAACACCATCTCTTGGATGGCTGAGGCGGAGAAATGGGATCGAGATATGGGGGAGCCAGCGAGGCTCGGTGAAGGAGAGGAGGAAATAGTAGAGGCAGGTCGGAAGAACTGGTAGAGGGGGAGGAGAAGGAGGAAAGGGAGGCCAGGAGGAAGGGGCGGAAGAGGTGATGAAGGTTCGGGAAGGAGGAGGGGAGGAAAAGGTCGAAGCGCCGACTTGCGACGAGGAGAAGGAAGAATATTGGCGAGAGTAGTCCCGGTTGGAGGCCGTGGATGAAGTCATAAAGCTTGAGGTCACCGCCCGGACGGGGTGGTAGAAAGGTTCAAGGTCAGCGGCGAGCTCAGCCCGGAGGAGCAGAAGCAAATCCTGGCATACGTCTAGGAGAACGTAGACATCTTTGCATGGAGTATCGCGGAGATGCCCGGGATCGACGCAGATATGGCTTGCCATCACCTTAACCTCGACCCCGGCACACGCCCCATCCGTCAAAAGAAGAGGGTCATAGCAGACAAGCTGGAGGGGCCCATCCGAGAGGAGGTGGGTAAGTTCCTACAGGCAGGTTTTGTATCGGAGATCCAGTATCCAGGCTGGATCTCCAACGTGGTTATGGTGGTAAAGGGAGGAGGTAAGTGGAGGATGTGTATCAATTTTTCCTTGCTAAATAAATCATGACCCAATGAGTGCTACCCCTTGCCAAAAATCAACGCGCTGGTTGACTCAGCCGTCGGTTTCCCTGTAATGTCTTTTTTAGATGCTTTTTCAGCCCCCCCCCCCCCCCCCCGACATCAAGGATGTCTCCTTCATCACAGGGGATGGGTGTTACTGCTATAAAATGATGCCCTTTGGGCTGAAAAATGTGGGGCAACATATTGGCGGATGATGGACAGGGTTTTTTGGGAACAGAAAGGAAGGAACCTGGAGGTCTATGTGGATGACCTCATGATCAAAAGCCGAGACCTGGGATCCCACCTCCGGGACCTCTAAGAGACCTTTGGGACTTTGCAAAAGTATAAAATGAAACTCAATCCCCATAAGTGTGTCTTCGGGGCTAGCCGAGTGAAGTTCCTAGGTCACTTGCTCACCCCAGCAGTGGTGGAGCCCAATCCAGACAAATTCAAGGCAATCATGGAGTTGGGGTCCCCAAGGAACGCGAAGGAGGTTCAGCGGCTAACGGGAAAATTAATCGGGCTCAGCAGGTTTCTCTCCAGGGCAGGAGAGAAGTGCGCACCCTTCTTCAAGGTGCTGCGGGGGGAATCAAAAGTTTGAATGGACCCCCGAGTGCGAGAGGGCTTTTCAAGCATTGAAGGAGCAATTGACCCAAGCTCCCCTACTGCAAGAGCCAAGGCAAGGAGAAGACTTGTCCCTATACTTGGGGGTAGGACCCGAGGCAGTGAGTTCAGTGCTGGTTCGGGAAGAAAGTAGAAGGAAAATCCCAATTTACTACGTTAGCCGAGTCCCGGGGAAGGCGGAGCTCCGGTATCCCATCTTGGAGAAGTTGGCCTTCTCCTTGGTAGTATCGGCTAGGAAGCTCCGGACCTACTTCTAGGCGCATCTGATCAAGGTTGTGACCGAACACCCCCTTTGTAACATCATGGAAGGGGTAGAGCAATTGGGAAGGCTAGCCAAGTGGTCCATGGAGCTGAGCGAGTTTGATATCTCGTTTGTACCAAGGTTATCAATAAAGGCGCAGGCGGTGGCGGACTTCCTGGCAGATTATGTCGCTGAGGTGGAGGAGCAAGAAGCGTCCCACTCAGAGGCTTGGAAGATGTTGGTGGATGGGGCATAGGGGAAGCACTCCTTCGGGGGAGGGGTAATCCTGGTAAGCCCACAAGGGACAAGGATTGAGCAGGCCATCAGCATTCATTTCCCAATCACCAACAACCAGGCTAAGTACGAGGCAATGATAGAAGGCCTGCGACTGGCCCAGGAATTAGGTGTATAAGACGTGGAGGTCTCGACGGACTCCATGGTGGTGGCGTGCCAGATCAGGGGGGAGTTTGAGGCAAAGGAGCCCACCCTCCAGCGCTACCTGGAGAAGGTCAAGGGGGTCATCGGGCAATTCCGCACTTTCTCAATCAACCATGTGCCAAGGGAGGAAAGCACTCCTGCAGACCTTCTGGCCAAGTTCGATCCCCGGACAGGGGGGACGGTGTCAGAGCTCTTCCGACCATCCATCGAGTGAGGAGAGCTGATGGAGATAGACCAGCAAGAGTCGTGGATGAGTCTCATCGTCACCTTCCTGACGTCGAGGAAGTTCCCCGAAGGGGAGGTGGACAAGCGACGGCTTAGGTACAACTCTGCTTATAACTCCATGCATGCAGGTGGGTTATATCGTAAGACCCTTTCGGGACTCCTCGCTCGTTGTGTAGCCGAGGGGGAGGTCCCGAGGGTCTTGGAGGAGATCCACTCAGGAGTGTGTGGCAGCCACTCGGGGAGCAGGATATTAGAAGGAAGGGTGCTAAGACAAGGTTATTTCTGGCCTACCCTTAGCAAGGATGCGGCGGAGTTCGCAAAGAAGTGCTCCAAGTGTCAGCTCTATGCTCCACTCGAACTTCTCCTAGCTCAGAGGCTTCGGACCATCACAGCTCTGTGGCCCTTCGCGATATGGGGGCTTGACCTGGTTGGTCCCTTTCCCCAGGAAAGTGGTCAGAGAAGGTTCCTGCTGGTGATGATAGACTACTTCTCCAAGTGGCTGGAGGTGAAGGCGCTAGCCAAGGTGACATCCCAATTGGTAAGAAATTTTTTTATGGGGTGAAATCATTTGCAGGCATGGACTCCCACTGGCCATAGTGACAGACAACGGGCTACAGTTCGCCAGCAATGAGTTTGTCAGCTTCTGCACACAGCTAGGCATAGATCTTCGGTTTGCGTCGGTCCATCACCCGAGGAGCAATGGGCAGGTGGAGGCGGCAAACAAGATAATCGTGAATCTGCTCAAAAAGAAGGTTGAGAACCTCAGGGGCAACTGGATAGAGCAGCTTCCCTCGGTCCTCTGGGCCCTAAGAACTACCCCAAACACGGCCACAGGAGAGACCCCTTTCAAACTCTCTCATGGGACAGAGGTTGTGATTCCCATAGAATTCGAAGTGAAGTCCCCCCGGGTGGTTGACGCGGGGAAGGTGATGATGAGTGGCGGGCAGAGAACGAAGAGGAGCAAAGGCTTTCCTTAAACCTGGTGAAGGAACTCCGGGATCTCGCTACCATTCGGCAGGAAGAGGTCAAGAGGCGGATGGCCCGATACTTTGACCAGCAAATCAGAATAAAACAGTTTGAGAAAGGGTACTTGGTCCTAAAAAAGGTCGATGCGGCTGGGAGAGGGGTCGTGGTAGGTAAACTTGATCCCAATTGGGAGGGGCCGTAAATTGTAAGTGAAGTGCTCAAGTCGGGAGGGTATCACCTCCAAGATGTGGAAGGGGTACCTCTCGGCCGGGCTAGGAGTGGGGAAGAATTGAAACGATTCTATCCATAAGAATTTTAATAATTGACTTGTATGTCTTACTTTTCTTATGTCAACTCGAAAATTGTTTCTAAGCAGAAATCCTCAAGCATCCTTCCTTTGGAGCCGGAATGCCCCAGATTGATTCCGCTGTCGGGCTCTCATAGACGGTGAGTCAGGATGATCTCTGGAGAGGCTGGCAAGTAACAAGTCCTTTGGTGCTACAATGCCCCAGATCGATTCCGCTGCCGGGCTCTCATAGACGGTGGGTCAGGTGGGCGTAACATCGAGAGAGGTGTGTTCATACTTATGGAACCTCCACGGCCAAGCCATTCTAATTAATTGAAAAATCAGATATTTAACTTCTAAAAAAGGCTATTTTCAACTCAATGTAATTCGACATCGGACGCTATCATTATCATCATTTTCAAAACCCTAGTTATACTTTTATTATCGCTCTATAAAAATTAAAAACCAACTCAAAATATTACTCCAATAAAATAATAGTTCATTCCTTATAAGTAGAAGTAATCAACGAGCCCCAGGACTAAATACGACCTTGATATTTTCTATAAAATATCATATACTATTCACGATAAGGTATATTTGCCTTCATCGATTTTAGTTTGGATAATTTTCCAAAAGCTTTAAAAAGAATGCGCCAAAATGAATCATCAGGGTACCCCTCGGCCTAGCTCGGAGCGGGGATGATCTACAGCGTTTCTATCCTTAAACTTTTTATGTTGGTTTGTTTTATGATTAACTCATTATATGCTGATTTCAATGCCTACTCTAACCATGTGCCCTTGTGTGTATGAGCTAGAATGCCCCAGATCAATTCCGGTGTCGGGATCTCATTAGACGGTGGGTCTGGTTGATCTCTGGAGAGGCTGACTAAGGTATGTTTGAGCTGGTATATGATAAGTAGTATTTATATAAGTTTTTAATAGAAATTTTTTGTGATTATTTAAAATGAATTTTTCCTTTTTATGTCAATTTTAGGTTTTAAGTAGTTCTTTTGTAATTTTGATTCTAACTTATCTTAATTTCAATATTTGCAGAATTTTTGGAGAAATTGGTGAAATTTACAAGTCACGCCCAAGGTCACGCCCGTGACCAAGGGGCGTGTAACCTAAAGTTCAAACCAGACTCGATGCCGCACTGATTGAGCTAGCCCACAACAAGTCACGCCCTAGGTCACGCCCGTGACCCAAAGTCACGCCCGTGACCAAGGGGCGTGTAATCTTAGAATCTTCCCAGTGGGCGGCCGTCGAGACGTGGAGAAGCCGTCGAGAAGTCAACATGAGTCACGCCCGTGACCCAAATGTCATGTTCGTGACTTTCCCGCATGATCTCTGCACGCCGCCGCGCCACAAGCAAGGTCCACGCCGTATTAAATGAAGTTGTCCAAGTACACGCATGTGACCCAAGTTACACGGGCGTGTAATGTCTGAATTCCTCCCGCCGTCACGCAAAGCCCACGCCACTGCCGAATCCGATGTTATCAGTGTTTACACGCCCTAGGTCACGCCCGTGACCAAGGGGCCTGTAACTTGAAATTTTTCCTATAAATTCCAGGGCTCTCCTTGAGTCCAGGGTTCAGAATTTTGGAGAGGGGGAGGTGCTGCTAGAGCTGTTAGTGAGTTTTTCAATGCTTTTTCATGTTCTTCAATTTCATGTTCTTCAATTTCATGTTCTCCTCTTTTTCATGTCATGCAATGTACTACTTTTTCTTTCAATGCAATACTTAGTTTAAGCTTGTAATCTTTTTCTTCCTAGCCTTGTAATCTCTTTTAAAGCTTGTAATTGTTCTGGTTTTCAATAAAATTAATTTTTCTCTCTTTCATGTTCTCTTTCTCCTTAGTAATTTTTATGTCATGCAATTTTATTTTGTCTTTCTTTTTTTCCCTCCACTATGATTGAGCATTAAGCCTTTTGCTATCGTTTAAATCCTTCATTTAGTTTGCAAATTGTCTCTTTTTAGCTAAAGTAAAACAAACCTCAAAAAAATCGTTAGATAAGATAATGGTGATTTTCCTCGAAGTAGAAGTAATCAACGCGCCCCGTGGAATACGACCTTGGTATTTCTGAATATCCTATACTATAGACGATAAGGTACACTCGCCTTTATCAGATATAGTTTTGGAAAAAATCTTTAACCTTCGCTCAATTTGACAAACACTAAATTTCTATATCAAGTTTTTGGCGCCGTTGTCAGGGACTTGCGTAGATATTGTGAAAAGAGGATAGCTATTAATTTTATCATGCTTCTTTTTACTTTATTTTGCTTTTTCTAAATTTCAAAAAGAAAAAAATATATAATAGTCTAATTTTCCTCTTTCTATCTTTTTTTTCGTTATCCTCAAGCGCTTCGAATATTCCTTTTGATCCAGAGATCGAGCGAACCCTTTGGCGGCGCCGTCGTTCTCGTGATAAGGATAATCAATTATAATTCGAAGAGTCGATCGGGGACACTAACACAACGAATATGGATCCTAATCTTAATCCTCCTAATCGTAACGCGCCAAATCCTAATGAGGACGCGCAACAGACTATGTCCTATTATGCGTGGCCAAATTTAAAAGGCACACAGTCGAGTATTGTTCACCCCACGGTGGCGAACAATAATTTTGAGACCAAGTCCAGCATCATACAAATGGTGCAACAATCGGTGACCTTCGATGGTCAACCGGACGAAGATCCAAATTCGCATATTTCTTACTTTCGTGAAATTTGCGATACTTTTAAAATCAATGGCGTCACCGATGACGCCATTCGATTGCGTCTTTTTCCTTTTTCTTTGTGTTCTAAGGCCAAGCAGTGGCTGGGCTCCCTACCTAGGGGATCCATCACTACATGGGCTGAAATGGCCGAATAATTTCTAAATAAATATTTCCCTCCTTCAAAGACCGCTAAATTGCGCACGGATATTACGTCATTCATGCAAATCGACTCGGAGACTCTCTATGACTCATGGGAGCGCTTCAAGGAGCTTTTGTGTCGATGCCCTCACCACGCACTTGCCACTTGGCAACAAGTGCAAATATTTTATAATGGCTTAAATCTCCAAACGAGTCAAATGATTGATGCGGCCGCCGGGGGGACGTTAAATAACAAAACCTCGGACGCCGCTCAAGAGCTTTTCGAAGAGATGGCCACGAATGCGTACCAATGGAACATGCGCCGAGCGCGGCCTAACAAGCCAGCCAAAATTTTTGAAATAGACGCAAACTCAAATTTGGCTTTACAAGTTGAGCGCTTAACAAAGCAAGTGGCAGAGATGTCTGCTTCCTCCGCCACTCCTCCTTGGGCTAATAACATTTTTATTGAAGAGCAGGTTGACTACATAGGAAATCCGCCTCGGCCTTCCTATAACCTGAACTCCGCTCCGTATAACAACACATACAATGCGGGTTATAGGAATCATTCGAATTTCTCGTTGAGAAACCAAGGAAATGCTCAGCGTCCTATGAATCTAAATCACCCCCCCCCCCCCTAATCAACTTCTTAAATTAACTCCGCCTCTAAATTTTATTTCTCAAAATTTTAATCTTCCCGGTTTTCCACCACAACAGCACAAGCCCTCTTCGCTTGAAGAGGTCTTTGCAAAATATGTTGCTGCAAATGAATCGAACATCCGGAACCTCACCGGATCGATCAAAAATTTATAGAACCAAGTGGGCCAGCTAGCGAAGATGATCTCCGAGCGTCAGCAAGGAGCACTACCGGGGAATACAGAGCAAAATCCAAAGGAGAGCGCGAACGCGATTACACTCCGAAGCGGGAAGGAGGTGGTTTCAAAACAGGACGAACCCAAGGTAACTTCCTCTCCTCCTCCTACTCTTAATTTATCTTCAAATTTTCCCGCTATGTTAGCTCCGCGCGCTTCTACTTCTAATATTCCGTATCAGTCTAAATTTAAAAGTGAGTGCGCCGAAAAAAAATAAAAAAAGTTTTTAGATATTTTAAAGCAAATTCATATTAATGTACCCTTCTGTGAGGCTATCTCTCAAATGCATAAATATGCGAAATATCTTAAGGAGTTGCTCTCCAATAAGAAAAAATTAGAAGATATTTTGCATATTTCTTTAAATGCAGAATGCTCCGCTGTTGTACTCAACAAATTGCCTCAAAAGGCAAATGACCCGGGACGGTTCTCCATCCCGTGTTTATTTGGAAATTCGTTAGTAAAACACGACTTAGCGGATCTTGGAGCAAGCATCGATCTCATGCCGTTTTCATTATTCAAAAAGCTAGGTCTAAGAAATCCAAGCCCCACTCGAATGATTATTCAATTAGCAGATCGTTCTTTAAAATATCCGGTAGGAATAGTGGAGGACGTGCTCGTCAAGGTTGACAAGTTCATCTTCCTGGTGGACTTTGTCATTCTTGACATCGAAGAGGATGCCGAAGTACCCCTCATACTCGGCCGCCACTTCCTTGCCACCTCCCGCGCGATTATAGACGTAAGTAACGGAAAGCTCCTCCTACGGGTTGGAGACAATGAAGTTACTTTCGGCATAAATTCCTCGATGCGGAACACATTAGAAAATGACGATTCGTGTTTTTACCTGGAAGAGTGTTGTGAGTTCGATTCATCCCCCGAGTTAGTCTTATCGGCAAGTAGTGATTCCGAGCTCGTCGAGCTCTTTTATCTTGAAGAAGAAGTCTCTCACCCCACACCACCCGAACCATTATTTCTAGAAAAATTAAAAATTAAAACTTCTTATAAAGAGCCACCCGTGTTAGATTTAAAGCAACTCCCCCCTCACCTTAAATATTTATTTTTAGAAAAAGAGTCTAAGCTACCCGTCATTGTTTCATCCGAACTTAGCAACTCAGAAATTTCTGAGTTGACTATTGTCTTAAGCAAGCACCGCCACACAATTGCGTAGCAAATTTCGGATATTAAGGGTATAAACCCTTCCTTCTGCACTCATAAAATCTGTCTCGAAGATAATTCCCGCAACTCAGTCCAGCCTCAATGACGACTAAACCTGAATATGAAAGAAGACGTTAAGGCCGAAGTTATTAAACTATTGGACGCAGGAATCATCTACCCGATATCGGATAGTACTTGGGTTAGCCCAGTACAAGTCATACCGAAGAAAGGTGGCGTTACGGTAGTTGCGAACGAGAATAACGAATTAATCCCAACCCATACCGTTACGGGTTGGCGGATGTGCATCGATTATCAAAAACTAAATGATGCCACCCATAAGGATCACTTCCCTCTACCTTTTATCGATCAAATCTTAGAGCGCTTGTCAAGTCACTCCTACTACTGTTTTCTCGATGGTTTGTCGGGATATTTCCAAATCCCGATTTCGCCCGACGACCAGGAGAAAACCACTTTCACTTGTCCCTTTGGAACCTTCGCTTATCGAAGGATGTCATTTGTTCTTTGTAACGCGCCAGCTACATTCCAAAGATGTATGCTGGCAATATTTGATGAGTTAGTAGAGGAGGTGATGGAAGTGTTCATGGACGACTTCTCCGTGTTCGGAAACTCATTTAAAAATTGTTTAAAAAATCTAGAGCGCGTGCTGCAGCGATGTGAGGAAACGAATTTAGCGCTTAATTGGGAGAAATGTCATTTTATGGTCAAAGAAGGATTAGTCCTTGGCCATAAAATTTTGGGCAAGGGGATCAAGGTCGATAGGGCCAAGATCGAAGTAATTGAAAAGCTCCCCCCTCCAACAAACGTAAAAGCTATTAGAAGTTTCCTAGGCCACGCGGGGTTTTATCGGCGCTTTATACAAAATTTTTCCAAAATCACAAAGCCGTTAACCCATCTTCTCGAAAAAGAATCCTCCTATATTTTTAACGATGAATGTCATTTGGCCTTTAAACTTATCAAAGAGAAACTTATAAACTCCCTGATTCTAGTCGTGGCAGATTGGTCGCTACCTTTTGAAATCATGTGCGACGTGAGTGATATTAAGGTTGGTGTCATTTTAGGCCAACGGGTGAGTAAGTATTTCCACCCGATTTATTATGCGAGCAAAACACTCACATTGGCACAAGCGAATTACACCACTACCGAGAAGGAGCTTCTAGCGATCGTTTTTGCCTTCGATAAGTTTAGGTCATATATCACTCTCTCAAAAATTATCGTCTTCACGGATCACTCCGCTCTTAGATATCTTTTAAGTAAATCGGACGCCAAGCCTCATATTTTGCGATGGATACTCCTCTTGCAGGAGTTTGATTTAGAGATCAGGGACAAAAGGGGAACCGAAAACTTGGCGACCGATCATCTTTCTCGCTTAGAAAACCCAGCCTCGGAAGCATTAATAGAAGCAGACATTAATGATAAATTTCCCGAAGAGCGCCTCCTTGCCCTCGAAAATTTTAATTCATCTTCTACCCCCTGGTTTGCGGATTTGGCTAACTATTTAGTAGCCTGGGTCCTGCCAAAAGAATTCTCGAGTCAGCAAAAGAAGAAATTTTTTTCTGATTTAAAGAATTACTTTTGGGAGGACCCCTTTTTATTCTGTGTGTGCACAGACCGAGTAGTGAGAAGATGCGTCTCGAGTGAGGAAGGTCTTAACATTTTAGGCATTGTCACGAGGGACCAACTGGTGGTCATTATCATTTGAACTGAACCGCGAGGAAGGCGGTGGAGGCGGGATTTTATTGTCCCACGCTCCTCAAAGATGCTCATACCCTTGTGAGTACTTGCGACAGCTGCCAACAGTCGGGAACATCTCCCGCCGGGATGAGATGCCCCAAAACATTTTCTTAGAATACGAAATTTTCGATCTTTGGGGTATTAATTTTGTAGGTCCTCTCCCTCCATCTTTTTCAAATAAATATATTCTCGTTGTGGCCGACTACATGTCAAGGTGGGCGGAAGCGCAAGCTCTCCCCACCAACGATGCGCGAGTCATCGTTAACTTCTTAAAAAATTTATTTTCTCGATTTGGCACGTCGCGCGCTATAGTGAGTGATCGGGGCACCCATTTTTGCAATAGTCAATTTACAAAAATCTTACCAAAATATGGTGTCACGCACAAATTATCCACTGCATATCACCCACAAACGAGTGGCCGAGTCGAAGTTGTTAATAGAGAATTAAAGCGGATTTTAGAAAAAAATGGTTTCTATTAATCGGAAGGATTGGGCAATAAAGCTCGATGACGCGCTATGGGATTATCAAACGGCGTACAAGGCCGCTATCAGTTGTACACCATATCGAATGGTCTATGGCAAGGCTTGCCACCTTCCGGTCAAATTAGAACACCGCGCATTTTGGGCGCATTAATTTTTAAATCTCGATTCTACATTAGCGGCTGAACAAAAAAATTTCAAATGAACGAATTAGATGAATGGCGAGCGAATGCGTATGAAAGTAATAAATTATATAAGGAGCTAACAAAGTTTTATCACGATAAACATATAAAATTGCCAAAAACTTTTTCGCTGGGCGATCTCGTCCTCCTTTATAATTCTCGCCTTCGCCTTTTTCGGGAAAATTAAAATCCCGATGGTCCGGACCCTTTATTGTTAAAGAGGTTTGGTCCTATGGGACAATCCTAATTTCCCACCCAGAAAAAGGCTCCTTCAAAGTAAATGGGCACCACCTTAAGTCATATCTTCCGGGAGAGCTAGCTAATGAGAAGAGTGAATCATTATCTTTGCATCCTATAATATGATCGGCAAGTGGGTCAAGCTACGCGACCTTAAACAAAGCGCTTTTGGGAGGCACCCCAAGGTTATCTTTTTATTATTTTATATTGTTTTTCTTCTTTAACAACTTTTATAGGTAATCGCCGCTTCCCCACAAAAGCTTCAAAAAATCAGGGAAGCTCTTCTTCCTTCTCTTTTCCTTGCATTTCCTTATTTACTTCTTTTTCTTTTCTTTTACTTCATACTTAGTTTTAAACATTGGGGACAATGTTTAACTTTAAGTATGGGGGTGTAAATAGTTCTTTGCAAAAAAAATTTAAATTAGAAATTTTTAAAAAAATATTAATTAAATTATTTTCTTATGTTTTTTAAAGCACTTGTAAAACCCAAAAACTCAAAAAAAATAGAAAATCGAAAATTTAAATCTTGGAAATGGACGTTTGGGATATCATCCCATCACACCTCCTAGTACCGTGAGAACCTTTCACGAGGTATACCTCGGGAAGTCCAGGAATTAACAAAAAATGTTAGGTTTAAAACTAGTTTCCTTTCTTAAATTATCAAAAATTCAAAAAACGATAATATTCAAAAATTCAAAAAAAAAAGATAATAGTTAAGAATTCAAAAAAAAAAATTTAAAAATTCAAAAAAAAAATAATATCAAAAATTCTTATATTTTGGGTTACCGTGAGGGGGCCTACTTGTTATTTTGTGATTTCTTAGAAATCTAGTTGAGAATATTTATAAGCATTTTTAGGTTTATAATTGGCTAAAATTTTGTTTACCATAGTTTGTTAATTTCAAATTTAAGGTAATCTTGTTTTAAGAACCATCTTATGATTTAAGTATGATTAGAGAATTTTTGTTAGCACGACTTCTCTTTTTATCTTTAAATGGCTTCATTTTGTAGTAAATTTGCTAAACCACTTTAGATTTCAATTATATTTTTTTCTAGCTCTTTAGATCTTAGGAAATTTAAATTTACTAGAATTTGCTCTCAATATAATTTAATTTATAAACTAGAAATTTTTCCTACCCTACCCCTTTGATGGCATAAAAAAAGTGTTTTAAAAGATCATATGTCATGGGAATAAGAGGATAAAATTCATTATTCCCTAAACATATGCACCCAAAATATTTGAAAAGATTATATGGCATGGAGTAAGAGGATAAAATTCATTACTCCTAAACCATATACATTTTGGGTTTTATTTAGAAGAGAATTTAAAAAGATTATATGCATGGGAATAAGAGGATAAAATTCATTATTCCCTAAACATATACAAAAAAAGGAAAAGAAAATTAGAGGTGAAAGGATAAAATTCATCACCTCAAATCAAAAATCACTTCTTATGCCAAGCTTTGTACCCCCCCCCCCCCCCCCCCCCCCCCCCCCCCCCCCCCCCCCCCACCCCCCCAGCCAATATCTTTGATCTTGGTTTAACATAAGTTATGGAGAGCAATATTTAGTAAGTTACTTTTCCTTAAGTTTCTTTCAAGATAGAGTTCTTATAATTTTAATTTAATCTAGTTTTATATTTTCTACAATTTTGGTAAGCTAATTAATTGCCTTGAGAAGTCCTTGCCTAAACAATTTTCTCTCTTTTCAAATCATCATCATAATTTAGGACTTAACTCTCCTAGAATTTATTCTTAACTTAACTTTTGGTTAAATAAAATTTTAGTTTGAAATTAAAATTTTTTTATGGATGTCTTATATATTATGTCTCAGACTTTTGCTCTGGAATAACAAAACCTCAAGTATGGGGGTATTTGATAAGTAGTATATATATAAGTTATTAATAGAAATTTTTGTGATTATTTAAAATGAATTTTTCCTTTTTATGTCAATTTTAGGTTATAAGTAGTTCTTTTTGTAATTTTGATTCTAACTTAGCTTAATTTCAATATTTGCAGAATTTTGCGAGAAATTGGTGAAATTTACAAGTCACGCCCAAGGTCACGCCCATGACCAAGGGGCGTGTAACCTGAAGATCAAACTAGAGTCGATACCGCACTGATTGAGCTAGCCCACAGCAAGTCACGCCACAGGTCACGCACGTGACCCAAAGTCACGCCCGTGACCAAGGGGCGTGTAATCTTATAATCTTCCCAGCGGGCGACCGTCGAGACGTGGAGAAGCCGTCGAGAAGTCAACATGAGTCACGCTCGTGACCCAAATGTCATGGACGTGACTTTCCCGCATGATCTCTGCACGCCGCCACGACGCAAGTAAGGTCACGGCGCATTAAATGAAGCCGTCCAAGTGTATGCCCATGACCCAAGTTACACGGGCGTGTAATGTCTGAATTCCTCCCACCGTCACGCAAAGCCCACGCCACTGCCGGATCCGATGTTATTAGTGCTTACACGCCCTAGGTCACGCCCATGACCAAGGGGCGTGTAACTTGAAATTTTTCCTATAAATTCCAGGGCTCTCCTTGAGTCCAGGGTTTAGAATTTTGGAGAGGGGGAGGTGCTGCTAGAGCTGTTAGTGAGTTCTTCAATGCTTTTTCATGTTCTTCAATTTCATGTTCTCCTCTTTTTCATGTCATGCAATGTACTACTTTTTCTTTCAATGCAATAGTTAGTTTAAGTTTGTAATCTTTTTCTTCCTAGCCTTGTAATCTCTTTTATAGCTTGAAATTCGTCTGGTTTTCAATAAAATTAATTTTGCTCTCTTTCATGTTCTCTTTCTCCTTAGTAATTTTTATTTCATGCAATTTTATTTTGTCTTTCCTTTTTCCCCTCCACTATGATTGAGCATTAAGCCTTTTGCTATCGTTTAAATCCTTCATTTAGTTTGCAAATTGTCTCTTTTTAGCTAAAGTAAAACAAACCTCAAAAAAATTGTTAGATAAGATAATGGTGATTTTCCTCGAAGTAGAAGTAATCAATGCGCCCCGTGGAATACGACCTTGGTATTTCTGAATATCCTATACTATAGACGATAAGGTACACTTGCCTTTATCGGATATAGTTTTGGAAAAAAAATTTAACCTTCGCTCAATTTGACAAACACTAAATTTCTATATCAGTATACCCCAGATCAATTCCGCTGACGGGCTCTCATTAGACGGTGGGTTGACGAGTCTCATTTTTATAGCATTTTATAGACTCATCCAGGTATGTTTTCATTGATAAACATTGCACTTTTATCATGCATTCACTCATATTTCTCTAAATAACATTTCTTCATGAAGTGCACATTTATGCCCGTTTTTGTGTGCAATTGCGCGCTTTGTTTGTTGGGGGTAAGCACATGGTGCTCCCCAACCCTTTTTCTGTATTTGGATTGAGCTGGAAGGGTATTCCCAGCTGTGTGATTGTTGTTTGGTGCTGTGCAGGTGGGTAGAACATCCATTTTGCCCAGATCTCATGTCTGTATGAATCGCACGGTCGTGCATTTTCTTGACGCACGGTCGGCTGCGATCGTGCTCTCTCATCTATGGCCCAAAGTAGCATTCTGAATTCGGTCGTGTGTTTTTACGCACGGTCTGTTTTGACCATGCGTGAGTAAAATAGCACGATCTCCTTTTTTGTCTAAAAAGATTATTTTAATTTTGTTCACGCACTGTCGTGCGTTTCTAAAACGCACGGTCGTGCATAAACAAAATTCTGCACTCTTTCTATTTAGGCTGTGATTTATAGGTTTTCAGGGGACCCGATTCTATTCCGCCATTTCGACCGCAAGGAGAGGTCCAGCTTTGTTTTCTTCCACCCTTCCATAAGGACTTTGCCCTAGGCCGCCTCCATCATCCAAGAGCTTCCAAGGATAGGGATCTAGCCCTACATCCATCATCATCCAAGGAGAAGGAAGCTTTGGTCTTGTGGCCGGACCGTGACACAAAGAAGATGGGCCATTGGAAGGTACTGACAGCCTTCTCTACCCCGGACGCAGTTGAGGACCGAGCTTGGACGCGGATTGACAACCCAGCGATTCCAACCGTGAATCTTCAACCAGGCTTCGGATTGGGTCGATTCCTTTGCTTTCCCCCTCTTTGTTTTGATGAATGTAACTAGATTCTCTATACTTTGATGATGTGCACAATACACCATGATTTGTAATGTCTATTTCATTTTTATGAAATTAACTTGTTTATATGTGTGAATGAGGTGCGCCACCAAATCCACTCAACCCTCCACTTCATTCCGCTAGCCTACTCGCCCATTCCGTGTGCCTGCTCTTCCATCCGCCAAGCTAAGCGGTGCTAACGGCCCATGTAATCCACCTCGACTCCGCCGGTGCGAACCATTCCATCTGCTTGCCTACTCGTCCATCCGCCCTTGCGAAGTAGTGCATTCAAGGCCTACCTAGTTTCCATCTCGCCAAGCGAAGCATTGCATACCGGCATTGCATAGGAGTAGTTGTAGTTATTTTCTTTTATTTTCCATAAACCAAAACCACCTTTTTTCGCAATCCATCCGACTTAAGGACTTCGATCTCAAGTCCTTGCTCAATAGTTAACTCCACCTTACTGTGTTCCTTTGAGATCGATACTTGGGGATTCACTCCCACATTTTATATTACTTAAACGATCGGTACACTGCCGTTTTGTGTCGCAGTCTAGCTACCGCCTATAGCGGTGTGCGAGATTTGCGCATCAAGTTTTTGGCGCTGTTGCCGGGGAACACAGTCGTGTGAGTTTTCTGGAGAGGGAGAACCTGAGAGAAAGGTCCTTCCATTTGTAAATTGCATCCTTTTTGTTTTATTTCTTCCTAATTTTTTTTTACAGTTTTAAAATCAGGTTTTTTCTAATTGTATTTCCATTTCGTATGTAGTAAGTCTTATTTCTATTTATTCCATTTTTTTATTCTACTGTGCACCATTAATGTATTCTCGTCCATCTTGCAATTGGTGCTCTTCTCGTAGTCACCTTAGTGAAGATTGTTATTTAGGAAGGCGTAATAATAACTCGTATGGCTCGTCATATGGTGCTCCCGCCGCGGTTGCACCCTCATATAACAAGCCTGGTTATTATCATTACGCACTTCCTGTGCAAGCATCACCTTCTCCGGGTGGTTGGACCCCATCATGGTCTAAACCAACCGAGAAGCGGTGCTTGTGTTGTAAGAGTCTCGATCATGCACTGAAGGACTGTGAGCAATGGAAGTTGCAATTGGCGGAGGATGATGAGCCAGCGCTTATATCCATTCCACATCCTTCCTATGCCACTGCTCCTTCCATCACAGATGACACATATGTTAGGCCCCCAAGTCATCTTGGGAGCATAATGAATGCGTCGATTAGTGTTTTCGTTGATCGTCATGAAGACATTATGGAGTTCCCTCCTTCTTCACTACCGTCACTACCGGTGGATTCATTTTCGGAGGATAGCTCGTATCTTTTAACTGATTCTATCATGAGCCCTGCTTATCCTCCATCTTTTTCTGACTTTACTACGCACTTATCTTTTGATCTTGTCGATTACTTAGATGTGCAGGATGAGCTTCTGGATCCCAAAGCTGTGCCGAGTTGCACTGAGGAGGATTTTATCCTTAGTGAGGAGGTTTCTACCTCATCACCGGAGGAGAAGGTCCAACTCATCACCAAAGTTCCTAGCTGCTCATATTCTTCCTGCAGTGCTCTTAATGCGGTCGACAATGTGTCTTTTGTGAAACCTGATGGGAGTGAGACTGGGACCACTCCCACGATTGCTGATTATTTTAGTTTTTCTTCTCTTTTATTTCCTGACCACCTTTCTCTGTCTGAGCATGTGCAGGTTGATATTTCACAGGTACCCCAGGAGGACTTGGAGCATTTTGCTCAAGTCAATGATGAGTGTATCCTCTTAAGTGAGGAGGTTGATCCCTCCTCCATAGAGGAAGCATCATTTATTGCCTTCTCCTCCTGCTCCCTCCCTGAAGACGACACCTTGCTGGGCAAAGATTATTTTGGTGAGATGAGTGAGGACTCCTCCTCCTCTTCTTACTTTCTGCTTCCTCTACCTGTGAAGAGCAGGTATTATTATTTAGGTAGAGGGGTAACTGTTCTGTCGCCGTATCGGTACCCGCTACCGACACGCATATTAGAATAGTTACCTATACATTTCTTTTTCCATACTCCTATAAGCTAGAACTGTTAAAAGTTTGGAATAAGTCGTGCTGGGAGGACAATAACCCCAGTAGTTATCTTAATTTTATATATGCATTTTATTTTATTCAGTTTTTATTTTTCTATTATGTTTTTGTCGGAGCTCACCCCTGCAGGTGCCTATTTTGGATCGCGGATGTTGCGGCTTTGTCTTGGATTTCAAGCATCTTCTGGTATGCTCATTTATTGAGCATTGGGTAACCTCTTGTACATACCAGAAGAAAATTATTGTGCTCTGGGGGAGAGTGTAGTGAGCTTTGTTACCCACACGCGCGTGTACCACTTCATGTGCATACCAGAAGAAAATTTCATTTTAAGTTTTTCAAAATTTAATAATTTTTCAGAATTCTCCATGCACACTACTACACCCACTTGTGCGTGCACTCAATTGTTTTGAGAGTCTTGGGTCAAACCCAATTTTTCATGATCGATTGGAAAGTTATTGTGTTGGCATAGGATTGAGTTGTGAAGTAACTTGTTGACTCTTGTTGTGCTCCTAGTCGAGTGCTTGTCATGTGTAGAATTTGTGTAGAATTAACTTTTTCACATGCTTTTAATTTTATAATTTTCTGATTGCGTGGACATTGCTTATTCTACTTGTAACTTGTGAATCCGGTAAAATCCGACGGTAGCGTAGGCCAGTGTGTAGAAGATCGCTAGAGTCATATTGTTCGAGTCGGGAGGAAGGATATTCTTTCTCGGTGGCTAAGAAATTGCCCCTAGTAACTCTCGAAGCATGGGTATAGGTTAGTCCAATAGTGCGAGCATGATGTAGGCCATCTTTTTGGCCCGGTTGAGTGTTCACTCCATTCCTAACGCTCTATCCTCGCTTATCCCCTTTGTGCCTATCTCTTCCTTTTGATTCAGCTCCACCGTCATTTCACCAAAGTTAAATAGTCTATCCTAATCGCACACCAAAAACTTTGAGCTTAAGGTTTTATACATTTTTAGTTTTGGCATGTTGATGTGGTGTTCGATTTGTGAATACGTGAAAGAGCTCTATTGAAAAATCTTGCTGAAAATTTGATGTTAAAAAGAAAAAAAATTTGGGAAAGAAAATGAAAGAAGTATAAAAAAAATCTGAAGTGAAAATTTGAGAAAAGATTATAAAAAAAATTGTATTTGGGAGTAGGCGTGTACACACCCCATAATTTCATGTTCAAGTATTGGGGAGTGGTGTACATGTTTTTCATTTGTGCGTGGATGATATTTATATTGCGAGCTCATTTGGGATTGGTGTGCTTAGCCCCCGTGTTTATCATTGTTTACCCCACCTAAACCCAAGCCTAAATCTTAACCGAAAGTCTTATTGATTCACACGTTGAACGTAACTAGTGTCGTGGAGAGAGTGTGAATGGGAAAGCTTATGGCCATCGACATTGATGGATTTCCTTGGAGACTATCCTAATCCCCGATCTCTGGCAATATTTCTCTTAGTGATTGAACTGCTTGCTCCATGCGCATGACTTGAGGATTTGCCGCGATTCTAGTTACGAGTAGGCATAATATCTAGAAACGTAGTTAGAAAATTGTAAATTAATTCGTATGCGTAAAAGTTTCTTCTACTGAAATTCATACATGTGCGTGCATGCAACTTCGCATTGTACTTCGTGTATTCAATTTCTTAGCCAGCATATGATTTTTCTAGTCTTTTTGGAAAATTTGTTTGCTCGGGACGAGCAAACGAGTAAGTCTAGGGGTGTGATGAATCTCATTTATATAGCATTTTAAAGACTCATCCAGGTATGTTTTCATTGATAAACATTTCACTTTCATCATGCATTCACTCATATTTCCCTAAATCACATTTCTTCATGAAGTGCACATTTATGCCCGTTTTTGTGTGCAATTGCGCGCTTTGTTTGTTGGGGGTAAGCACATGGTGCTCCCCAACCCTTTTTCTGTATTTGGATTGAGTTGGAAGGGTATTCCCAGCTTTGTGATTGCTGTTTGGTGTTGTGCAGGTGGGTAGAACATCCATTTTGCCTAGATCTCATGTCTGCATGAATCGCACGGTCGTGCGTTTTCTTGACGCACGGTCGGCTACGATCGTGCGCTCTTATCTATGGCCCAAAGTAGCATTCTGAATTTGGTCGTGCGTTTTTACGCACGGTCTGTTTTGACTATGCGTGAGTAAAATCGCACGATCTCCTTTTTTTGTCTAAAAAAAATTGTGTTTTATTTTGTTCACGCACGATCGTGCGTTTCTAAAACGCACAGTCGTGCATGAACAAAATTCTGCACTCTTTCTATTTAAGCTGCGATTTTTAGGTTTTCAGGGGACCAGATTCTATTCCGCCATTTCGACCGCAAGGAGAGCTCCAGCTCCATTTTCTTCCACCCTTCCATGAGGGCTTTGCCCTAGGCCGCCTCCATCATCCAAGAGCTTCCAAGCAGAGGGATCTAGCCCTACATCCATCATCGTCCAAGGAGAAGGAAGCTTTGGTCTTGTGGCCGGACCATGACACGAAGAAGACGGGCCAATTGAAGGTAGTGACAGCCTTCTCTACCCCGGACGCAGTTGAGGACTGAGTATGGACGCGGATTGACAACCCAGCGATTCCTACCATGAATATTCAACAAGGCTTCGGATTGGGTCGATTCCTTTGCTTTCCCCCTCTTTGTTTTGATGAATGTAAATATATTCTCTATACTTTGATGATGTGCACTATAAACCATGATTTGTAATGTCTATTTCATTTTTATGAAATTTTCTTATTTATATGTGTGAATAAGGTGCGGCACCAAATCCACTCAACCCTCCACTTCATTACGCTAGCCTACTCGCCCATTCTGTGTTCCTACTCTTCCATGCGCCAAGCTAAGCGGTGCTAACGGCCCGTGTAATCCACCTCGACTCCGCCCGTGTGAACCTTTCCATCTGCTTGCCTACTCGTCCATCCGCCCTTGCGAAGTAGTGCGTTCAAGGCCTACCTAGTTTCCATCTCGCCAAGCGAAGCATTGCATAGCGGCATTGCATAGGAGTAGTTGTAGTTATTTTCTTTTATTTTCCATAAACCAAAACCCCCTTTTTCCGCAATCCATCCGACTTAAGGACTTCGATCTCAAGTCCTTCCTCAATAGTTAACTCCACCTTACTGTGTTCCTTCGAGATCGATACTTGGGGATTCACTCCCACATTTTATATTACCTGAACGATCGGTACACTGCCATTTCATGTCGCAGTCTAGCTACCACCTATAGCGGTGTGCGAGATTTGCGCATCATGGGTCAGGTTGATCTCTAGAGAGGCTGGCTAAGAAAGGTTTGATCTGGAATGCCCTAGATCGATTACGATGTTGGGCTCTCATTAGACGGTGGGTCAGGTTGATCTCTGGAGAGGCTGGCTAAGAAAGGTTTGAGCTGGAGTGCCCCAGATTGGTTCCGCTACCGGGCTCTCATTAGCCAGTGGGTCAGGTTGATCTTTAGAGAGGCTGGCTAGGGAAGGTTTGAGCTGGAGTGCCCCAGATCGATGCCTTTGATGGGCTCTCATTATATGGTGGGACAGGTTGATCTCTGGAGAGGCTGTCTAGGAAAGGTTTGAGCTGGAGTGCCCCAGATCGATTCTGTTGTCAGGCTCTCATTAGACGGTGGGTCAGGTTGATCTCTGGAGAGGCTGGCTAAGAAAGGTTTGAGCTGGAATGCCCCAGATCGATTCCGCTGCCGGGCTCTCATTAGACGGTGGGTCAAGCTGATCTCTAGAGAGGCTGGTTAAGAAATGTTTAAGGTGGAGTGCCATAGATTGATTCCGCTAATAAAAATTTTTGAGAGGGTTGGGGGTGAAGCAAATAAAGAGGAATGCTTCGCAACTCTCCACAAGTGTAGCAACACAATGACAATGAGAAGACAGGATAATGCACTTGAAAAATGAATACAGTTTCCTCTTTACAATGCGAGGTATACATGGCGAGACATGATTCATAAGAATAACGAATGAGAGAAGCACAAAACAACAAAAAACAATAAGTCCCGGTGAACTGCCAAATAGAAGCCACCAGAGACCGCAGCATCACCAAACCACATGGCTTACTCCTGAGACCGCACGAACAGAAGCAGACGAGATGAACTGCGAGCTGCCAGACCGCCAACCCAGACCGCACAGACCGCTGCTTTATTCCACTACTGAAAACAGAACATGTCCACACTTCAGAAAGCCAAACCAAGAGGTCGCCCAATCACTGAAGCTACCCGTGAACAGAACCAGAAAAAACTGCTTTAGCTGTTGCCTACCCATAACTCGGGATCACCTGACCGCCAAGGTAGCCTGATCGCCAAGCTTGCTGCGACAACAAAAGAACTATAATAATCCAGATCGTAGATGGAGACCGCTGACGAACTGATTATTCAAGCCGCTGGAAGGTCACCAACGAAACAAACCACTCGCTGCTGGCCGCAGACCTGCGAACACAACAAAAGGTCAAACCACTTCCAAGACCGCACGACCTCAAATTGAGACTGACACAAACAATCCAGGCTCTTGTTCTTACAGTTCTCGATTAAAAATGACGGGCCCTGCACCCCTATTTATAGGCAAGAGGACGGATGTTGTCACCGCCGAAAGATGGATGCAATAACCGCCCATCAACCTGCACTCGGTCTCACAATAGACGGCCCGTTCTCACAAGCACTTAGACAACAATTGTCTAAGTCAAACCTGGCCAGAAGTATACCTGTAGACAGAGCGGACTCCGCGATCATCTTTCCTCAGATCGCTCAGCGCAACAACAAGGAGACTGAAAATACTTGAGCATCCTGACTGATAAGAATAGATCACCAGAACAAATTGCGCAGACCGTGCGGTCTCTGCGGTTATCAAACTACAGACTGCCCGACTTCCTTCTTACACTTCAAAAAAATTCAACACCCCCCCTTGAAGTGGGAAGTGGAAGTCATCCCAAGTAAACTCCTCAATCGTGTAAATGGTCCTTTCGACAATGGCTTAGTAAAGATGTCTGCGATGTTATCCTTGCTCTGCACATGCTCCACAATCAGAGATCCCTCCAACACCTTCTCATGAATAAAACGGTGATGAATCTCAATATGATTGGTCCGAGCGTGACAAATAAGATTGTTCACCAACTTGAGAGCACTCTCATTGTCAGCCCGAAGCAGAGTAGGACATCGCACCTCTCCATGAATGTCCTCTACAAGCCTCCTAAGCCAGATAGCTTCCTGAGCTGCAAAAGCCGATGTTTTGTACTCTGCTTCTGTAGTAGAGACAGACACAGAATCCTGCTTCTTACTGCACCACGATATCACTGAAGGCCCAGCCATAAAGATGTATCCAGAAGTCGACTTCCGATCATCTGAATCTCCCCCATAATCAACATCCATGTACCCATGCAAACAGAAGCCTAAGTTCTTCCCATAGAAGATACCCAGATCAGAGGTAGACATCACATACTTCAAAATTCTCCTTGCCGCCAACAGATGAGGTTTCCGCGGCTACGGGGCTAAAGGTTTCTTCATAATCCTCCCCACACATCTGAGAGAACCTTCGAGCTACAAGGCAAGCCTTGTACCGTTCAATACTTCCATCAGCCTTCTTCTTCGGTTTGAAAACCCACTTGCAAGTCACCGGAGTAACTCCCTCAACCTTAGGCACCAAGTCCCAAGTCTCATTCTTCTTGAGGGAGGCCATCTCTTCATCCATGGCTCCTTCCCACTCCTTGACTCCAACGACATTTTCATAACATGATGGCTCTCTCTCATTCAGGCGACCTGCAAAGAAACATGAGACGAAGCTCACCAAGTTCCCGCCCGTATACCGCACTGCGGGGCACCTCGCTCCCACACTGCAAAGCACTTCGCTCCCGCGTTCCAGGGCAACTCGCTCCCACGCTACCTGACGACTATCTCCCAGGCAGCATAATATCTTCGCCAAAAGTGCGAGCCTCAAGTCCTCCTACGGATCCCAATCAGAACGAACGATGGTTCTCCTATGTCATTCGATAAAAGCAGACCCCAAGCCCTTCCAGGGCGCTCAAAAATAATAGCAAAGGCCCTTTGCCGCACCTGCTAGGGCTAACCTCGAGTCGCCCCGAAGGCAAGACAGTCTAAGCGACACGCGCAATGGATGTACGCGCGAGCAGCAAAGAAACATGAGATGAAGCTCACCAAGTTCCCGCCCGTATACCGATCTGGTGGAATAATAGTCCTCTTGGACCTTGTTGGGGAAATGATTTATCTTAACCCCTAAAATTGAGTAGAATATAACTTCTAAGAATGAAAAGTTAGTCTAAGTAAATATGCGTCGAATAGTATTCAACGCAACGTCGAAATATAGTCGACGTTTCTCTCAGAATGAGTCGAAGTAACTCTAAGAAGAATTCGACGTACCTCTGACTTCTAGTCGACGCATGTGATAATGTCGACGCACCTTCCTTATTCTCCTCTCGACGTCCAGCCAGGATGAAATCGACGTTTACGTCGAATAGTAATCGACGCACGTCGATATCTATAAGTAATTCAAAAACACGTCAGATCTCTTTCCTTCTTTCTGTAGATCTGATTTATATGGAATGATATTATTCTTTTATAGCCGTTCTGAATCAGCCTTTCCTTCTATTTGATTCTTGTCTAATTTTATTAAGACTATTATGGATATTATTTGAAATCAGAATGAATTCATTTCCTTCTACAGAAATATTAATTATAGAAAATCTTATCTCTTTCTAATTCTCTTTCTGCTAATTATTTATTCTCCTTTAGCAATATATTTTAAATAGAGCTATAAATAAGAAGGAGGTCGGCAGAGAATGATAACAAGTGATCCACCATATACATTTGAAAAAGAGGAAGAGCTCCCAAGTGAAGAGTGAGAAAATTGAGAAAAGAGATTATGTGCTGCAGCAAAGAAAAAGCCTTCATCTTCTCCTTCTGAAGCCATTCTGCTGCAAATTCTGAAAGCTCTCACGAAAGAGAGAAAAGCTTACAATCTCCTTCTCACTATAGAAGAGAGATCATATTCACTATACTTGTGCTTCTAATCTTCTTGCTAGGAAGAAGATTCTTTCTTACATATATTGTTTTCTGTTCTTCTACTTGTTCTACCTCTTCTTCTCATTCTTATTTCATTTTCAAACCTTGTAAAAGAGTTTTTAGAATCTCTCTTCAAAAAATTCAATTGTAGTGGTTCTAAGAGTCTTCTTATCAAAAGACTCAGTCTGGTTCTAAGAGTCTCCTTATCAAAACACTCAGTGTAAGTTAGTGAATTCCTACCAAGGGGGTAGAAGAGTGGACTACCCAAAGTTTGGGGAACCACTATATTTTCTTGTGTTTTGCTGTGATTTTCTTGTTGTCATTTTTCTTCTTTACTTACTCAATTCTTGTTGGTGTGTGGGAAGCCTAAATCTGTGATTATTACACATATATATATATATATAATAGCACAAAATATTTTATATCTCTATTCACCCCCCCCCCCCCCCTCTAGAGAATTCTAGTGAGGTTAACTGTGCACTTTCAATTGGTATCAGAGCTAGGTTAATCTAAGAAGGTTAACTCCTTGATCAAAAAGATCCTACCTCTTTTATACTTATATATATATATTTCTAAAAATATTTTTCACATGGCACAAATCAAAGATTATGCTTCCACCAGACCACCAATTTGCAACCTTGAAAAGTTTGCACTTTGGAAAACAAGAATTAAAATTTATCTAAACTCTATTGATGGAGAATTATTTGATGTTATCATAACAGGTCCTCCCAAGCCATTCAAGAAGGACTCAAGCGGAAAGGACACACAAACACTTGCTCCAAAGGCTGAATGGACAGATGAAGAAAAGAAAGCTCAAGCATGTGATGCCAAGGCTATGAATATCTTAGTCTCAACTCTCTCAGATGAAATCTTCTAAAAGATTGCTGAATATGAGTCAGCTAAGGAAATATGGGAAGCTCTCAACAAAATGGTAGAAGGAAGTGCTGATGAGAGGAAGGATAAAAAGGCATTACTTATCTCTCAATATGAAAACTTCCAGAAGAAAGAAAATGAAAGTGTTGCTGACATGTATGCCAGATTCAGCCTCATAATAAATGAGCTAAAAACACTTGAGAAGGACATATCTCTCACTGAGATAAATGACAAATTGCTGACTTGCTTCCCTAGCTCTTGGGATTCAAGAATCTGGCCAATTAAAGTCTCCAGAAGTCAAAAAGAAATCTCAACAGATGTCATGTTGTGTAAATTAAGATTTTATGAATAGCTGCTGAAAGCAAGAGCTGAGAAAGAAGAGAAAGAAAAGGCTCCTCCACTCTCAAAAGAAAAGAGCATTGCTTTGAAGGCTACTGAAGGAGAACCCTCTATAAATGATGAAGAGATGATCAGTCTACTGGCCAGAAGGTTCAAGAAGTGGATCAAAACAGAAGGATCCAGAAGGAGAGACTCAAGAACCAGGTATGACAAAACTCCTAATAAAGAGATTATATGTTACTCTTGCAGGGAACCTGGACACATTGCACCTGAATGTCCTAAAGAAATCAGCAATAAGAATGATCTGAAAAGAACAGATCTAAAGAAGAAGAAGAAGAAAGAGAAAGGATTCATTGCTCAATCATGGAGTGATTCAGAATCTGAAGTGAGTACCTCATCTGAAGATGATCAGGAAAAGGCTAAGCAAGAGGAAACCTGCTTGATGGCTACTGAAAAGCCTGAAGATACATCTCTGGTAAATATATTTGATGATATAGATTTCTCTTCCACTGATTTCAAAAATAGTTTCAAAGAACTCTGTTTAGATCTAGTCAAATTTGAGAAAGAAGTAAAGGAACTAAGAAATGAACTAAACAATCTCAAACAAACAAATACACAACATAAAAGCTATGAGCTCAGTCTAGGACTCTCAGAGGAACAACTAAATAAAATCAATACTGAAAATCAAGCACTAAGAAATGAGCTAGCAAAGGCAAAAGCTTTTGAAGACTCTCTAAATGGTAGAAGTCAGAAGCTCAAGAATATCTCTAACAATCTCAGTGATAGATTTAGACAACTTGAATATAACACTGAACCCAAACCTCAATCACCCAGCAAATCTGTCTGAAGACATCCTATTCACTTCACTAGGGAAAATCATTTGACAGGAGAAAGATCACAAGAAAATTCAGAAACAACCACTGTGTTTAACAAAAATAGTCCCACTATGTATGAAGGAATCCTAGGAAAATATCCTCAGAAAAGAAACAAACTTGCGTCGAATTATTATCAACGTGCGTCAAATTCTACTCAATGCAACTCAAATAATGCATCAATTTCTAATCAACGCAGACACCAAAATACGTCGAATCCCAATCGACGCAATCTCTCCTATGCTTCGACTAGAAGTAACCACAGAATGAAGGAAGCGTCGACTTCCACTCGACGCAACTTTAAACATACGTCGAATTCATATCGACGCAACCAATCTAACAGAAATGTCTCCTCTTCCAAAAAGTCTTCTCAATCCATTTCCTTTTATTATGAACACTACTTCTGCAACATTACCAAAGACAATTGGTATGATAAGCCAATACCCCTAAAGGAGGAAGGATATTCTGAAAACCCCTCTTATTCTTTCATCAAACCTTCCACTGATGGGAGGAAGGGACCCCAGCTTAGGAGGGTCCAAACTAATGTTTAAAATTTTATGTGCAGATGTATCACATCTCCAGGCTGGTGTGGTACTTGGACAGTGGATGCTCCATGCACATGACAGGATACAAAAACCTATTAATCAACTTTGAGGATAGACTTGGACCACCAGTGACTTTTGGAGATTCCAGCTGTGGCCAAACCAGGGGCTTTGGAGATTTCAAAGAAGGGAAAGTCACCTTCAAGAATGTGGCAGTAGTCAAAGGACTGAAGCACAATCTGATCAGTATAAGTCAGATATGTGACAGTGGTAAGTATGAGGTAAAATTCACCACACTATTTTGCCATATTATTGATATCAAGACTGGTGCCATAGTACTCAATGGAATTAGAAAAGGGAAGGTATATATAGTAGACTTTAGCTCCTCACCCACAGAAGTCTGTTTGTTCAACAATATTATTAATAAAAGTGAACTATGGCATAGGAGACTAGGTCATCTAAACCACAAAACCATTAGTAAATTATCAAAGAATAACCTAGTCAGAGTCCTACCAAAGGGTAGATTCTCTAAGGACTCTCCATGCAGAACTTGCCATCTAGCAAAACAGACCAAGTCTTCCTTCAAACCAATTGGTAAGGATGACTCCCCTAGGATCCTCTACTTACTGCACATGGATCTCTTTGGTCCCATATCCACTCAAAGCTTAGGTGGAAAGTCTTATACCTTAGTCATTGTAGATGACTATTCTAAGTTCAGCTGGATATTCTTTCTAAGGGCTAAGTCTGAAACCCATAAGATCCTCTCAAAATTCATAAGACAGATACAATCTGAGTTCAATACTCATGTTTCAATTATCAGGAGTGATCATGGGACTGAATTTGAAAATCAGTCAATTAGTAGTTTCTGTGAGGATATAGGTATTAAACAAAGTTTTTCAGCCCCTAGAACTCCTCAACAAAATGGAGTTGCTGAAAGGAAGAATAGAACTTTAATTGAATCAGGAAGGACCTTACTTGCAGAATCAGGATTACCAAAAACCTTCTGGGCTGAAGCAGTCAACACTGCAAACTATATTCAAAATAGAAGCCTCATACACAAAACTAAGTCAAAAACTCCATATGAGCTCCTAAAGGGAAAAACACCCATTGTTAAATACTTTAAAATATTTGGATGTGCCTGCTTTATCTTAAATAATGGGAAAGATCATCTTGCCAAGTTTTACAAGAAGTCTGATGATGGAATATTTCTTGGGTACTCATCATCTAGCAAAGCTTATAGATGCTATAACAGGAGAACTCTCAGAATTGAAGAATCTATGCACATTATATTTGATGAAACTAACATGCTGTTTAAGGGGGAGGAAACTTCCACCAATCCTTTTCCACAGGAAAATAGCAGCATAGAGACTCAGCTTGAACAACTGACTGTAGAAAACCTGCTACAGGAACCAAGTGAGGAGTTTGAACAAGAGCATGAAGAAGGACTAGAGAAGAGCAATCAAAACCAACTCCCACAGGAGAACATGGTTCAGGAAGAACAGGTGGACAATGATCCCATTGTTAATGAGGAAGAAGAGAATCTGACAAATCCAAGCAGGACAGGGATCAATATGAAAAATCATCCACAATCCCAAGTAATTGGAGACCCCAATACTGGGGTAAGAACAAGACACCAAGTCTCCAATGGGATGATGCTCCAATGCTTCTTATCTCAAGTTGAACCAAAGAAGTTTGAGGAAGCAAATTGTGATCCTCACTGGATTATAGCCATGCAAGAAGAACTAAGCCAATTTGAGAGAAACAAAGTGTGGAACTTAGTTGAGAGACCAAGAAACTACCCAGTTATTGGTACAGAATGGGTATACAGAAACAAACTAGATTCCACTAGAGTAATTGTCAGGAACAAGGCAAGACTTGTAGCACAAGGATACATACAAGAAGTAGGAATAGACTACAATCAAACCTTTGCTCCAGTAGCCAGATTGGAAGCAATCAGACTCTTTCTTGCCTATGCAGCCTTCATGAAGATGAAAGTCTACCAGCTGGATGTCAAGAGTGCTTTTCTGAATGGTGACCTTCAAGAAGAGGTGTATGTAGAGCAACCACCAGGTTTTGTCAATCCCTCCTCACCTAACTTTGTTTATAGACTTAACAAAGCACTTTATGGTCTTAAGCAAGCACCTAGAGCCTGGTATGAAACTCTCTCCAACTTCCTTTTAGAAAATTCTTTTGAAAGAGGAAAAGTAGATAAAACACTCTTTACTAGAACCCATAAAAATCAACTCCTTCTTGTTCAAATCTATGTAGATGACATCATCTTTAGCTCAACTCATCCCAAACTTTGTCAAAGATTTGCTAATCTAATGCAATCAAAATTTAAAATGAGTAGTATGGGAGAACTCTCTTATTTCTTAGGGCTACAAGTGAAACAAAGCAGTGAGGTAATCTTTATCTCACAATCTAAATACACTAAAGAATTAATCAAAAAGTTTGGTATGGAATCAGCCTCCACTATGAGAACACCTATGGCAACTAATGCCATTATAGAAAAGGATGACAAAGGAAAATCAGTAGATCAAAAGACATATAGGGCAATCATAGGATCCCTTCTATATCTAACAGCTAGCAGACCTGACATTATGTTTGCCACTTGCATATGTGCTAGATTTCAGGTTAAACCAAAAGAATCCCATCTCACCTCTGTAAAAAGGATTCTTAGATACCTAAAGGGAACCCCTGAACTAGGTCTGTGGTACTCAGCAGAAACCAACTTTGAATTAATAGGTTTCTCAGATGCAGATTATGTTGGATGTAGGGTTGATAGAAAAAGTACATCTGGTACTTGCCAATTCCTAGGTGACAGATTAATATCATGGTTTAGTAAGAAACAAACCTCAGTCTCAACCTCAACAGCTGAAGCTGAATACATAGCTGCTGGGAGTTGTTGTTCACAAATCCTGTGGATGCAAAATCAGCTTCTTGACTACAAATTGGAGGTCAATAACTCTAAGATCTATTGTGATAGCTCTAGTGCTATATCCATAGCATCCAACCCAGTCCTTCATAGTAGAACCAAACATATAGAGATCAGACATCACTTCCTTAGAGACAATGTAGAAAAAGGTAAGATAACCTTAGAATATATTCCTACAGACAGTCAAAGAGTAGACATCTTCACAAAACCCTTGGATGAAACTAAGCATAATCACTTCATCAACACCTTAGGAATGCTTGATGGAAGACTGTAATCACCATTGTTGGGGAAATCTAAAAGAAATAAAAAAACTAAGAAAGTATTTGAAGATACGTCGAATACATATCGACGCACCGTCGAGAAGAACTCGACGCCGGCATTGATTGCTTTCAGGCAAAGCTACATCGATCCCTTATCAACACACCGTCGACTTTATATCGACACAAGTCTATGAAAACATCGACAAAACGGTAGGCTGACAAATCTCCACGGAGCATCAACTCCATATCGACGCATACGTCGGCATCAATGACCATGCGTCGACAACTATTCGTCGTAACGTCGACCTCTTGTCAAAATTAGAATCAAATCCTTACTTCCTCTTTTGATGATTGGAATACCTGATATACCTTGATTTCTGTTTCCTTTCTCGACGTTTCACCTTCTTTAAATAATACCTCTTATTTCATAACATATACTCTCCTCAACCGCCAAAACTTCGTCTTCTACCTATCTCTCTCTCTCTCTGCGTCAATGGCACCAACTCCTGATCAATCGGCCCTCATCAAAGAGATGAACGATGCTCTTGAACAACTAGTAAATGACTTCCAGACAAGACTGAACCACTTCTCCAACGAGTGTGCTGCCATGCTCAACACCTGTGCAGCCAAACTGGCAAACCTCTCTGCTTCTCTTCCTGAGCTTAATGCTCTCATTCAAGAACAGCCTCTGTCGCCAGAAGGGTTTAAATCCTTTATGCAGGATATAAACTAGGGGGAGAGTTGCTCCAGAAACCCCCCTTGTCAGGTTCTCTATCTCTCTTAAAAGCTCAGGGTTAATTTCCTCTCCAACTCTAAATATTATCTCTAAAGTATTACACCAACTTCTTTTCTTACAATATGCTCCAATCTTCTCCAATCACTCTGACTACACCTTCAGTAAACACTTTGGAGAGACCTCATCTTACCATACTGAAGGAGATCATGTTGTGGATTCAGCATTCAGAGCAGATGCCACACATACCCAGGGGGAGATTGTTGCAGTACAGAATATAGAAGTCCAGGGGGAGGAAGACACAGCTTTTTCTGATGACCTAAAAGGGCACGTCTGGATTGAGGCACCCTTGCGTGAGGAAGAATATCAGCATCATTCTCCTGGCTTCTCTGCCAGCTACATCAAACTCAAGACACCCTTACTTGAGGATATTCCTCCAAAGGACATTGTGCCTGTTATTCCCTCTCCTACAAAAATCCCTTCTCCACCTTCACCCTCTAAAGAGAAAACTACATCTCCACCTCTGCCTCTTCCACCACTTCAACCTCCATCTCTACCTCCTCTACTACCTCTACCTCCACAAAAGCTATCAAAGGAAAAACCAAGAGAACAAATGAAAAGAAGAAGTGAAGCCATCCCTCATTGGCAAAAAATTTCCAAAGAAGAAAGAAAAGAATATGCAAAGGAAAAGAAATATAGAAAGGTTGTTGAGGAGATAAAGAGGTTTGAAAAAAATGCCTAATATCACTCCTAACAATCCTGTAAAGGAATACCATGATCCTGACATGGAAAGGAGGCATGAAGAAATAAGAGAAAGAGAGTTATATGAATATGAAGCAGCTAGGAAAGAAGTAGAAGATAAGAGGAATGTCTGGGTTGAAAAGATCAAGAAAGGAATGACTAAAGAACAGATTCTTGCAGAATCTTCCATCAAACTTCCAAATAAATTGTTTGATGTTGAAGCTTATCAAAAGAAAAATCCTCAGGCAGGGCTCATCCTAGAAAAAGGACAAATGCACAAGAGGGGTGTAGGGTGTGCAGAAGATATTTACATTCCCTATAAGAAGCCCAAAAGACCTGCAAGATTAGACAAATGGCATGACTCACCCTGGAAAGGGAAAGGAAAGATGACTGAGATCCCTGAGAAACAGCAATCAGAAAAGAGAGAATATAGGCCAAAGGTTGACAACAAAGGACCACCTGAGCTCAAGCCTACTCAAAAGAAACCTCAAAATATTACAATTGAGATGATTGATGAAAAGGCAGCAATCATCATCAGCAAGGGCTATTCTCTAAATGACACTCTACTTGATGCTGACAAAGTCCTGGAGAAATTGCACACAATCATCAGAAATGTCCAGGAGCATCCAGATAGAGCCAGGGGCTATATTTTTGATGCTATTGAAAACTTATCTAGAAAACTTTATTCTGCCTTTGTCAATTTCATGTACAACAAGAAGTTTCTAGTTTAAATCTTGTGAAAGACAATTTCTTATTCTATTTCTTCTGATTACTTATATAAATGCTTTGCTATGATGATTAAATACTGATACAATTTCTCTCTAAATAGGTTTAAGACAAATAGGGGGAGATTGTTGGGGAAATGATTTATCTTAACCCCTAGAATTGAGTAGAATATAACTTCTAAGAATGAAAAGTTAGTCTAAGTAAATATTCGTCGAATAGTATTCGACGCAACGTCGAAATATAGTCGACGTTTCTCTCAGAATGAGTCGAAGTAACTCTAAGAAGAATTTGACGTAATCTTAGTCGACGTACCTCTGACTTCTAGTCGACGCATGTGATAATGTCGACGCACCTTAGTCGACGCACCTTCCTTATTCTCCTCTCGACGTCCAGCCAGGATGAAATCGACGTTTACGTCGAATAGTAATCGACGCACGTCGATATCTATAAGTAATTCAAAAACACGCCAGATCTCTTTCCTTCTTTCTGTAGATCTGATTTATATGGAATGATATTATTCTTTTATAGCCGTTCTGAATCAGCCTTTCCTTCTATTTGATTCTTAGCTAATTTGATTAAGACTATTATGGATATTATTTGAAATCAGAATGAATTCATTTCCTTCTACAGAAATATTAATTATAGAAACTCTTATCTCTTTCTAATTCTCTGTCTGCTAATTAATTATTCTCCTTTAGCAATATATTTTAAACAGAGCTATAAATAAGAAAGAGGTCGGCAGAGAATGATAACAAGTGATCCACCATATACATTTGAAAAGAGGAAGAGCTCCCAAGTGAAGAGTGAGAAATTTGAGAAAAGAGATAGTGTGTTGCAGCAAAGAAAAAGCCTTCATCTTCTCCTTCTGAAGCCATTCTGTTGCAAATTCTGAAAGCTCTCACAAAAGAGAGAAAAGCTTACAATCTCCTTCTCACTATAGAAGAGAGATCATATTCACTATACTTGTGCTTCTAATCTTCTTGCTAGGAAGAAGATTCTTTCTTACATATATTATTTTCTGTTCTTCTACTTGTTCTACCTCTTCTTCTCATTCTTATTTCATTTTCAAACCTTGTAAAAGAGTTTTTAGAATCTCTCTTCAAAAAATTCAGTTGTAGTGGTTCTAAGAGTCTCCTTATCAAAAGACTCAGTCTGGTTCTAACAGTCTCCTTATCAAAAGACTCAGTGCAAGTTAGTGAATTCCTACCAAGGGGGTAGAAGAGTGGACTACCCAAAGTTTGGGGAACCACTATATTTTCTTATGTTGTGCTGTGATTTTCTTGTTGTCATTTTTCTTATTTACTTACTCAATTCTTGTTGGTGTGTGGGAAGCCTAAATCTGTGATTATTACATATATATATATATAATAGCACAAAGTATTTTTAAATCTCTATTCACCCCCATCTAGAGAATTCTAGTGAGGTTAACTGTGTACTTTCAGACCTCCTTAGAGCTTTAATCTGATCCACCTCTCCAGCTACTTGTTCTGAACTAGCTCTCTTCTCAGGTAGACTTGGAGCATCGCTCCACCTGCTTCCAGAACCTGAAGCACCTTACCGAGATCTAGAAGCACCTGGAGCACCTAGAGAAACAGGCAACTCCACCAGAACTTCCCCTGTAGCTTCCCTTTGGCCACCATCCAACCTGCTCTCATGTATCTCCACAGATGAGCTACCCTGGTATGACGTCAACTCGTCAAATACCACATCCCTTGAGACCACATATCTCCATGTCTTAGGATCCATGCATCTCCACTCTTTCTTCTGATCATCATAACCGACGAAGACTAGCTTCCCTAATTTCGCATCTAGCTTCGTTCGAAGGGCATCCAAAACATGCACATAGCAGGTAGATCTGAACACTCGAAAGTGTTCCACAGAAGGCTTCTCCTTAAACATCAGCTCATGTGGTGTATTTATGTTGATCGGACTAAGGGGCATCTTTGTCACGACACGTATTTTCCCTCGACTTATGCTACGATATCAGAGTAAAGGGAAAAATACGCGTCATGATGCCATGTCCTGTAGGGGACAACTACAGACGTTCAGGCAAGCACTCAAACGAACATTTTTATGAGAAAAGATAGGTATTTGTAAAAAAAAGAATTATCTTTTAACATTTCTTTCTTTGGTTAGGAAGTCATGCCTCTCAGCCCTGTGGTCTTCATAGCCACCATTAGAAAAGATATGCGTACACAGCGGAAGAAAATAGGTTCCTTTTAACCCTAAAAGCGCTGAAGACCAGAAATGTCTCCAGGGCGTATGTGGCTCTAGATTTAGTATATCATAAGGAAACACCTTTTTGTTTTACGCTTTACAAATAGGTGATACATCATAGTAAGCGAAGCAAGGCATGCTAAAGAAATTAATTTGCTAAAGGAGTTTCACGTATACCAAGAAAAATATAATAGTACTTTTCTCAGAGTGCACAAGTATACAAAATAACTAAGTAGGAAAAGTAAACTAGCAACCGCATGAGCAAGTATTCTAAGCAAAAGCCATACGGGCACCAACAGCTGACATGAACCCGCGGGAAAGAAAACAGACAGTCCACGGGAAAAAGAACTACAGCTGACAAAAGAAAGAAAATTGCATCCTTACCTACAAGGGAGGAAAGACCTCGACGGGGGAACTGAACAACCCCGCTCTAACTCCTGCGGCAGCTATGAACCTGAACCTGAGGCATTCATAAGAAAAGAATGCCTCAGCCCAAGGGTGCAAGAAAACCAACAAGAAATGAAAGAAAACTATAATTTAAGAGGAATGTTGAATAGCTAGGGGTGTGGCACGAATTTAGCTAATTTTCCTTGAGCGAGTGCACAGGCCACAAAAGAGACATCCCCAACCCAGGGCATCTAATAACCAAGAGTAAAGAAAGCCGAACCAAGCCACTGCATAATAAGCTAAAATAATTGTGGTGGGGGCCTCAATATCCGTCCACACTCCAGTCTAAAACCACTGTGGTGAGGGCCCATGCATCCACCCACTATCCAGTCCAAAACCACTGTGGTGAGGGCCCATACGTCCACTCACTCTCCAGTCCAAAGCCACTGTGGTGGGGGCCCATACGTCCACTAACTCTCCTGTCCAAAATCACTGTGGTGAGGGCCCATACGTCCACTCACTCTCCAGCACAAAACCACTGTGGTGAGGGCCCATACGTCAACTCACTCTCCAGTCCAAAACCAATCTCCAACATAAACTCGTTGTTGGGAACAGTGCCCAGCAATGTTCCTGATTTGAAGAAGTACTCAGCTCAATGATAAGTGCAAGTTGTATTTAATGTTACATCTAGTTCATACTTGCAGAGATGAGACAATATGTCCAGTACTTCAACAACCTGCCTAAGTATAATATCGTCGAAAAAGGCTGGACATATCATCGACAAGTACAGGCAAATCGTTGAGATGATGAGCAAAGCAAACGCTGAGACTTGGCGAGTTCGTCGAACGAAAATGAAGTTCGTCGAACGCATAATGCAGTTCGTCGAACGCAGAATGCAGTTCGTCGAACGCAGAATGAAGTTCGTCAAACGAAGGGACAGGACGGAAGCAAACGCCGAGACTTGGGGAGTTCGTTGAACGAAGAATAAAGTTTGTCGAACGCAGAGACAGGACAGAAGAATGAAGTTCGTCGAAAGCAGAATGATGTTCGTCGAACGCAGAATGATGTTCGTCGAACGCAGAATGAAGTTCGTCGAACGCAGAGATGGGACAGAAGAATGAAGTTCGTCGAACGCAGAATGCTATTCGTCGAACGCAGAATGAAGTTCGTCGAACGCAGAGAAGATATGAAGATATCAAAGGAAGGAATGTCGTCGAGAAGATGCAGTATCGTCGACATCAATAAAGTAGCCTTATCGTCGAGAAGAACAGATATCGTCGTAAAGAAGGCGTGACGCCGAGAAGACTGAAGAAGGACAGCTGAAGACAAGCAGTTGCTAAAGCATAGTCTGTCGACATGATATCGCTCATGTCGTCGAAAGATCAAAGTGATTACGACGACAATCTGCAAAAAAGAAGATCACGATGACACAGTCAGAGATAGCATATCGCTGTATATGCAGAAACGCTGGGATATCTCGTATCATCGAGATACCAACATCAGAGGCAGAAGCTAGAAGACTTGAAGATCCACCAAGGTCTAAGGCATCGACAAAGTCCTGTCGTCGAGATATTATCCATATCGTCATAACAATGGAAATATCATCGAGACGGAATTCAAATGTTGCGGACGCGCTGTCAGCATTTAATGCCGACGCCTGATTGTCCAATCAGCGCGCGCTCTTAAGGAATGGGCATCTGACAGTAAAGGACATTATATATGACCGTTAAGTGGCTCATTAGTCCTATAAAAGGGAATAGTGATGCCCTAGAAAAAGGTGATCTTTGTGAGAGACAAGAACGAAAAAGAATCCCATCGTTGCTTCTCAATACAACAGTGCATTCTGCGGAGAAGAAGAAGATCAAGAAGAGAACAAGAATCAAGCGTTCTCAGAAGAATCAGTCATCTCCATTGACTGATAAGAAGTCGTTCCTCATCAGGCTAAGAAAAGAGATTGAAGAAGAACTGTGCTTTCAAGATCTGAATCAAAAACATCTTCTTCAACCTCAAGTTGCCGATCTCCATCAGGCTAAGTTGCTGATCTTCATCAGGCAGAAGAAACAGTTTTCATCACTGTAAATCTTTCATTATTGTAAGGCTTGAGGGCCTAAGTGTCTAGCTTGAGGGCTGGAGAGTTGTGAGGCTTGAGGGCCAGGGCAGTGGACTTACGGGTCCGATTTTGTCTAGCTTGGGGGCTGGAGAGCTGTGAGGCTTGAGGGCCAGGGCAGTGGACTTGCGGGTCCGATATTGTCAAGCTTTAGGGCTTGGGTGCATTAAGGGATTGTGGACCTAGGCTGTAGGCACAGGACTTGCGGGTATGTGTTGTGTAGGGCTTGAGGGCCTGATTGTCGAGCTTGCGGGCTCGGGTGCAGTAGGGGCTTGCGGGCCTAGGCTGTAGGACTTGCGGGTCCGTATTGTAAGGCTTGCGGGCCTGAAGATTTGGCAGAGTTTGCCGAGCCTAGCACACTGTTATGTAGGCGCAGAGGGAAAGGGGGCTACTCAAGACACCCGGTCTTGAGGAACCTCTATAAATCATTGTGTGCTTTTCTGTGTTGTGCTTTATAACTTAGATCAATTAATTAGAAATCAAGAATACCTAAAGGGGATAAAATAATTTGAAAAACCTATTCACCCCCCCCCCCCCCCCCCCCCCCTCTAGGTGATAAGTTGATACCCAATAAATAACAAGTGGTATCAAAGTGAGGTTAATCAAAGAAAAGCTTAACAGCTTGAACAGATCTGCCCTTGGGTGTTCATTCTTCATAGCTATGGAATCAAAAATAGCTATTTGCTCTAAGGAGAACTTTGCCCTTTGGAAGGTTAGAGCAAGAATATACATGGAGGCTATGGACCCTAGAATGTTCCAAATTGTTCAAGAAGGGCCTTATGTCCCCAAGACCGTGTCCAAGAAAATGACTAAAGATGAGATCATCCTAGTCAACTTGGATAAGGAAGCCAAAGACATTGTAGCTGGTGCAGTTGACATCTCAACATTTCAGAAGCTGGCTCATTGCATAACAGCAAAAGAGATGTGGGACTCTCTAACGGTCCTTATGGAAGAATCAAAAGAAGAAAGAAGCAAAGCAGCTAAGAAGAAAGTTAGAACATTGAGTGACAGTGAGTCGAGCTGTTCAGACTCAGAAGAGAAGACTCAGTTTGGGCTGACTTTCCTATCTGAGTCGGAGGAAGAAATCCAGGATAAAGTCTCACCTGAACAGGTATGCATAATGGCTCCTCTATCTACCTCAGACTCGGAATCGGAGACAAGCTCATCTGGAAATGATGACTGGTCCAAGTCATACAATAATCTTCTAGAAGATGTCAAGATGCTCAAGATGCTATGCAAGGAGCAGGATGCAAAGATCTACTCTCTTCAAGCAAGAAATCTTGATCTCTCAGAGAAAGCAGAAAGACTAACTCTAGAGAATGCCGAGTTTTGTCAACTCAAAAAGGACTTCAAGGCAAGCTCCAACCTTGACTTGATAAGCAAATTTGGGAAAACTCTGAAGGCATTGATTGAGAGCAAGGAGCTGTGTTGCTCACTAACCAGAGAAGTGGTTCTTTTGAAGAAGGACAAAATTCAGCCCAAAGTCCTGAAATCTAAGAATGACAACACTAGAAGGGTGGAGGATAAACTCCTCTTTATAGTGAAGCCTATGGCAAGCTCCTTCAAACCAGAGACCTCTCCTACACTGGTAAATGGTTGTTGCTCCACTCAAAGAAGTGAGCATGGATGCTTCAAGGAAGACAGATCAGGCAGACACTATGGGAGGAAGGCTAGCTTAAGGAAGGTAATCTCACCCTCCAACAAGAATGTTGGGCAATCCAATCTTGGGTATCTCAAGAATGGAAGCTCCACAAGTGGAGCAAAGAACATGCCAAAAATCTCAAGGGTACCTCATGGAAGGATGGCTACAAGGAGGCATGAAGTTACTGGGTCTACAGAAACAGGGAAATCACTAAAGAAGACTGACTCCATATGGAAAGTTGTGGGTGATGATTCTCAACATCACACTCACAATCAGTACAGATCAGTGTCCTTCAAATATCCCTATGCTTATACTCAAAGGACTCATGCTCACACAGCTAGCCAGAAAAGAAGATACAATAGGTTCAAATGTTGGTGCTGTGGAATGACTGGGCACTTTGCAATTGATTGTTGGTACAATCCAACTGCTCTGATAATAAAAATTGGAATTCTGCAAAAGCCTTTCTCGATGCGATAAGAATTCGACGGGCACTTTCGAGGCGTCTCGCGAGTACTCGTACTTCGAGGAACTAACCATTATCCTACCTGTCGAGATGATAAAAGTAATAGTGTTTCCTTTTTTCGGAATATCGACGTTTACGTCGCGGCGGCGGCGCCGAAATCTAAAAAAAATAAGTTAAAAAAGAAGAGGAGAAAGTTTTTGCAAGTTTTTGTTAATATAATCCAATCTACTCATTCGAAAAGGCAAGTGTACCTTATCGCGTATAGCATAGGATATTTTTAAGAAAATATCAAGGTCGTATTGAAATCCGGGTCTATCGATTACTTCTACTTCGAAAAAGCTAACTATTATTTTATCGGAAATAAAATTGATTTAGAGAGCGTAATTAAAATTAACTAAAAAGAGAACATTGAAACGAGGAAAACAAAACTTGAAATAGCTTGCTAAAAATTAAGGTTAAATTCAATTCAAAGCTTGCGAAAATCAAGAACAACTAAATATTTGATAAAGGAAGGAATAAAAAGAGAAAAGGAGAGAAGAAGAGATTTTTGCATAAGTGAAAGGAAAATTAACATTTCATTACCATGAAAAAGAGAACATTACATAAATTGAAAGCTACATTACATTGCATGAAATTAAAGCTAAGCTACCTTGCATGGAAGAGAAAACAAGACATTAAAAAGGAAATAAGAGAATTACATGAAATTAAATCTAAACCTAAAACATGAAAAATAAGGAAAACTATACAAGAATAGCCCAAATGGGCAAGGGGAAGGGAATGGAATGCTGGAGGGGAGCCTCTGAATTTATAGGAAAAAATTCCAGGTTACACGCCCTCGGTCACGGGCGTGACCTAGGGCGTGTAATACTTGTTCTGCACGGCTGCGACATCGGCGTGGGTCTTGCGTGACTGTGTCGCGAAAAAGGACATTACACGCCCGTGTAACTTTGGTCACGGGCGTGTACCTGGGCGTGTACTTGGGCGGCTTCATCAATGCGGCGTGGGCTTGAGTGCGGCGCTGCAGCGAAAAGCGATCACGCGTGAAAAGTCACGGGCGTGACTCATGGGTAACGGGCGTGACTGGGGTCAACTCCATCAATGCGGCATGGGCTTGAATTCGGCGCAGCAGGGAGCAGGGATCACGCGGGAAATCACGGGCGTGACTTTGGGTCACGGGCGTGACTTGGGTCAACATTGGATTCGGTGGCTGACAGGTCCACGTGGAAAGCTTGAAGTGATCTTTAAATTTACACGCCCTTGGTCACGGGCGTGACTATGGGTCACGGGCGTGATCGAGGGCGTGACTTGTTGTGGACTAGCTCAAATGCGCGGCAACAACTCCTGGACTGGTCTTAATATTACACGCCCTTGGTCACGGGCGTGACCTAGGGCGTGTACTATGAAATTTGACCAAAATCTCCAAAAAATCTGCAAAACAAAAATACAATTATATTTAGAACTAAAATTATAAAAGAAGTGATTTTTAACTAAAATATAAATAATATTTACAAAATTATATTAAACTTAACCTAAATACTATAATAAAAATAAGCATAAATCCTTCTTATCATGCTCCAAGGGTAACAAATGCTAAACATGCAAATAATCTCTTTCATAATCACTATGCATATCCTGGGGCAGTTATATCCAGTATGCCCGTTAAAGCTAACAATTTCCTAGGACCCAAATTTACTTTGGTACCTAAGGGCTCGTAATCTCAATTTGCAGGTAGTCCAAGAGCCCACCAGAAGCAAATCTGGGCCTTGGACAAGGTGGCTGTTCTGACCCACAGGCAGAACAGCAAAGTCTATTTACTAACAAACTTAGTGCAGGTCATCCTACTAAAAGGGGCCTAAAAGCTGACGTTAGCTGAATAAGTCTTGGAATCTATAATCGTCGATAAAAAAGCTGTTACGACGACATAATAGACGTTATGACGACAAAGGATAAAGTTAGGAGGATGCGTATCCAAGGATCATTTTGACGACAATAAGTGTATCATCAAACGAGCTATTTATCACGGGATTAGATCGATCCATCGGAGCCGACTGATCGCTCTCTTTCCTTCAAAGGTACGCGCCTCTTCACCTACCGACACTATAAATAGAGTGAATGCTCGAGAATAAAAATTACGCTATCATTTGCCCTAAGCAATTCTGTCGACAAACCCTCGCTTCGTCTCCGACATACTGCCTTCTCTCTCACTCCGAATCAATGGCTCCCAAGAAAGAATAGGAGATCTCCGGTTGTGAACTCCAGCGAGGGGGTATCAATGCCTGCTCCGATGAGATAAGGTCAGTAATAGGGTTGGTGGAGGCATCAGGACTGGAATATATTCTATGCGAACCCTCGGTTCTTCTCCACCGTGAATTAGCAGAGTTCTTCGCCGAAGCAAGAATCAACCACATCGAATCACAAATCAAGTCCATGGTGGGAGGTACGAAGGTTAAGATATCTGCGAAAAGCCTAGGAAAAGCGCTGCATCTGCCAAGAATCCAAGGGGGAGAGGAAGAAGAAGAGCTGACCTCAGAGGAAGTGTCAGCAAGCTATACCTGGTGCGGCCACACAGGGAAGACCTACAGGTCTATTAAAAGAGCATAATTTAATCAAAAGGGGAAGCTGCTGGCCGACAGTGTTGGCAGAGTTCTGTTGTGCAAACCTGAGTCCCATGACCGAATCTCTAAAGACATGTTCGTTGTCATGGCCAGGATAATCCATTCTAAGAAGACCAACTGGAGTGAGTTCCTCTTCCAGAGAATGAAGATCACCCTGAAGTCCCCTTCCTACGGAAGAATACTGTCCCTCTACCTTCTAAACACCCAGGGTGAAGTACTGAATAACAGAATGGGAGTTCCCCTACACTACTCCAAGAGACTGGATGCAAAGATGCTAGATTGATGGGACAGGTCTATCCCTAAACCATTATCTGATGTCCAGGCTGCTCCAAAGAAACAAGCAGCCCCAATAGATCCCTCCAAAGATGATTCATCAAGCAGTTCTGATCACATACCATTACAACAAACTGCACCTGTTGTAAGGACTGAAATGTAACTGAACCACAGTTTGTTACTAATAGTTATATTTAGTAACAAATATTTTTTGTTGTTACAAAAAAGAACTTTTTTATAACGAATATTTTAAATTTTGTTACAATAATAATTAATTCGTTATTATAACTGTAAGTATTTGTAACAACACTAATGCTACGTTACAAATAGAAAACTTTTCTCACAATAAGTATCAATTGTAACCACATCATGAAAGTTTTTTGTGACAAATACATTGTCCTTACTAATAGTAATATTTTATTATTAAAGTTTTGTTACAAAAAATCTATCATATTTTATTTTCAATTTTTGTACAATTTTATTATCAAAGTTTTGAATTATTATTTTTTTTTTTTTAATATTTTCAATTTTTGTACAATTTTATTATCAAAGTTTTGAATTATTATTATTATTTTTTGAATATTTTCAATTTTTGTACAATTTTATTATCAAAGTTTTGAATTATTATTATTATTTTTTTTGAAAAAAAATTTATTTGTATGCGCGCGACAGTACCCCGCCTCGATAGTGCTCTAACGCGACGATAGTACTCCTACAGCTCGCAAACATCCATGCGCGACTGTCGCAGATATGTGGTACTATTGCGACTTGTTTTTTTGCGCGTACGGGGGTTTTTATAAATCTTTAACTTTTTATAAAAGTTTTTCTGTCTCTCTCCCATGCAGCTCTATCTCTCTCTCTCAAATGAATAAATGAAATATACGGATGAAAATTTCCCTCCATAACATTTTGAACAAAACTAAAAATTAAAAATATATTAAATGTAAAAATGAATGCAAATTAATATGACATTAATTTTTTAATATAATTTTGGAATTAAAATAAAATCACGCACGAACCCGCGTGCACGCAAATGCACTCTCGCGCGCACGCAAATGCACTCTCGTGCGTGTAGTTTTCCTTTTTTTGCTTGAGAGCTAGCGCGTATTGCATGTGTCGCGCGGGGCTCAAAAATAGACACATGCACACACATGCACAGACACGGAGAACCAAACACACAAACATCCATTTGTGAGCTGTAGCAATGTCTTTCACGTACGGCCGCCGTCGTTGTCTCCCCTCTCTTCGACGGCCGCTGCCGCCGTCACCTCTCTCTTCCACGGCCGCCGCCATCGTCGTTCTCTTTCTCGGCCGTCGCCGCGCGTCGTTCTCTTCCTCTAGTTTATTAAGTTTTGTCTATTTCCTTCCCTCTCACATTAATGAAATATAATGGAGGGAAATTTCCCTCCATAAAATTTTGCACAAAACAAATCAAAAAATTTAAAACATATTAATATAATTTTTGAATTAAAATAACGATCGCACGTTTTTTCAGTCGCGCGCATTGCACTAGCTCTATCTTTTTTGCTCGGGAGCATAAATAAATTTGTCAACACACACGTTTTTTGCTCGGGAGCTATCGTTTTAATGAAAATATATGTCATATATATAGGCAATTGTTAACCGCACCCCAGTTTTGGCTATCCGCAACCATTATATATGAATTATTACGTGTTTTTTTAGAAATACGCCTTGTACAAGCATTTTTATGAAAAGTGTTTAACACAAAAATTGTAGATATCGTCGAGATCTACAACTTTTGTCACAGTTTTTCTAAAAATGCACGCACAAGACGTATTGCCGCCCAAATTGAAACATGGGCGTAACTATAATGATTTTTTGGAAATACGCATTGTGCATGCATTTTTAGGAAAAATGTTCAACACGAAAGTTGTAGAGCTCGACGATATATACAACTTTCCTGTTGAACACTTTTCCTAAAAATGCTTGTACAAGGCGTATATAAAAAAAATGCGTAATAATTCATATAAATGAGTTGCAGATAGCCAAAACTGGGGTGCGGTTAACAATTGTATTTTTGATTGATGGATGACACGTGCTTTAATTTAATGAAAATAAATGTGTAATGGAATTCATAAATACATGTCAAATCAATTCATAAATACAACACGTTGTTCAATAAAATTTACTTTTTACATAAGATTTATGTTTTTTTAAATAAGAATTACCCCCGCTCAATTTTGTCCGCTCTCAGGAGCTCGATCAACTGACAGTGCACATGAGGCCCATGTTCCCCGCTCGACAATACCCCCACCTCGACATTGCCCGACAGTGCACATGAGCTTTAAATAAGATTTATGCATTTTTAAATAAGGTTTATCCGTTTATGTATTTTTTAAAAGTAAGAATTACCCCCGCTCAATTTCGTCCGCTCTCAGGCGCTCGATCAACTGAATAAAAAATAATTGAACATTAATTTAATTTTCTCACCGGACACAAACACACACACACACACATACAAACACAGACACGCAAACACAGTCACAGTCATAGATACAGACTTACATAGACACGGACATAGTCAAACACAAACACAAACACGCATAGACACGCAAGCAAAGACACAAACACGCACAAACACACAGACATAGACTGGGGTGTAACACACATAGATACGCAAACACAGACACACACAAGCACTGACAAACCTGCATAGATAGACAAACACTCACACACAACCCAAATACACAGACACAGACAAGCACGTGTACATACAGACATAGATACATAGACACAAACACATGGACACAAACACAGACTGGTATAGATACATGGACACATACACAGACACATGGACCGACACACATACGTACGTACACAGACACGAACACATACAGATACAAACACATGGACACAAACACAAACACATGGACCGACACATATACGTACACAGACATTCAAAGACACAGACACAGACAGTCACAGTCACAGACACACACACACACAATAACGCCACAACACAAACACAAACACCAAAGACATGTTGGATCGGTAGGCGCCCTTAGAGGGGGGGGTGAATAAGGGTTTTCAAAAACTTAAGATTATATTTAGAAAACTTTGATGTAATGCAATATTAAAATGTTTAACACAATTAGAAGTTATATAAAACAAAATGAAGAGACATGCTTTTATTAATATTGAATAAGTTTTACAAAACTTGATCTCTTATGACGCTAGAGATCCGGAGGCGAATATATTAAAATCCTTTTTCATTTCTATACCGACTCGTATCCCCACGAACCGGTTGGCTTTAGCCGATCTCTCCCCAGATACGGCCTCAAGCCGCTCTAGCCAATCTATCCCCAGAAAGGCCTCGAGCACCCCCTAGATCTACTCCCTAGACCTAGTCGCCAACACGAGGTGAAATACCTCCTAAGTCTAACCCAAACCTAGTCGCCAACACGAGGCGAATTAACGAACCGTTTACAAGAATAAGAAATGAAATAAAAAGACAAACAATAATATAAAACTCCCTATGTGGATCTCCTGGAGAAGTGGACGAAGGCCCGCAGAGTATGATCGTAGTCGATGCGGTCTTTCGTCAAGATGATGACGCGTGTTGAAATCTTCTCCACGAATCTCCTTCAGCTTTCAGATTTGTGGGAGTATCTCTCTACAACTTCCTCTCTCTGCTGTGGCACGAGGCTCTGGAGTTTGGGATCTAAAGAGGATAAAGAATACGAAGGCAAGGGGTCCAATTTATAGCCTTCACACTACCGCCGGCGCTAGCGCTACCGCCGGCGCTAGCCCGGATTAAGAAACATTGTACGCGCCAGAATCTCCAATCCGAGGCAACAATTCCAGCATGCCTTCTGAGTATCAAGCTAGCGCCGGCGCTATCTACTATCGCCTGCGCTATCTCATATTAAGAGACTTTTTTGCGCGGCAGAATCTTCAATCCGAGGCAACAATTCCAGCATGCCTTCTGTGCATCGAGCTAGCGCCGGCGCTATCCACTATCGCCTGCGCTAGTGATCAGTTTGGAGTTGATGGCTCAATTTCGGGGGCAACCACCATATGTAAACCTTGAGTCATTTTGACCTGTTATCCTGCACACTCAGATCACACAAGATTAAATACACACATAGGATTTGTTATTCTCAAACCTAGGAGATGCGGAAGACCGTGTTCCAACAAACTCCCCCTTTTGATAATTACAAATCCATTAATGATAAATCAGAGCATTAATCTAAATAAGCATGAAGAAACATATTTGTGTGTTTGTGAAAAGGATGACTTAGGATAAATAATGATTATAGCATTTTAGTATTGCTCCCCCTAAATACATGCTCCCCCTATGTGAATGCTCTCCTAATATGTAAGCTATCATCTTAATTAATCATGTTGGGTTTTTATTTTGATAGCGGATTGTATTTATAGGTCTCCCTCTTTTGTAATTTATCATGTTAATTCTCCCCTTTGTTATTAGCAAAAGTGGGTTAGGAGGCACCTACAGAGAAGTTTGATAATAAGATAAAGCATGATCGAGCTTCTTAGTGAGAGGAAATGATAAGAAGTTTTTAGAATAAGGTGTAGAGAAAAATAGATCAGAGTTTTGGCCTAAGAAAAATAATGATTTCCCCTTTATATAAAAAATATCAGAGTTTTAGCCTAAGAAAAATAATGATTTCCCCTTTATATAAAAAATATCAGAGTTTAAGCATAAAATTATGATTTCCAAGTAACTAGTCTACCCAGACAATATGTCTACACCCTAGCCCCGTACTAAGTGACGGATGGGCATGAGGAGCTGCAATCATGCCGTAGGTTGGGGTGTTAGTCCCATATGCAAACACTAGACAAACACTTAACCTAACACTCTTTCCCCCCCAGTGCCTCGCAAGGCCCTACTGGAACCCTCCCCGGTTAAGGACAAGACATGACTAGAGATAAGGTTATCTAATGTCTACAACCCTACGCCCCCGCTATGGTGAGAAGTGAAGTCATGGATAATAATTGTTGGAAGCATTTAAATCTAATGATAATTTATAGCCTATGAGTTTTTATTTTTATTTGTCTTTATGAAAAAACACTCCCATAGCTATATTGAAAATCATGAAGGAATCAGAGTTTGAGCATTTGCGGAAGATTTAAAAAAGAAACATCATAATAAGAGTTTGAGTTTAAAAAAAAACTTTATAAAGATAAGAGTTAAGGCATTTTTCAACATCCTCAAAAGTAAAATATGATTTGTAGTAATAATAAGAAGATGTTCTTATAAGCAGTATTTCACTTGTTGGAGGAGTGTTTAACATAAAAGTTTATAAATCAGAGTTGTTACAATAAAAATGATATGCATGTAAGAACAGCCAATATAAATTTTACCAAGCAAGTCTACCAATTGTTTTGTAAGAAAAAAGTTGAGATTTAAGACTTGATATAAGCATGAAAGTGCAAGGTAAAAGTTATATGGTAATGATGAAGCGGAAGACTTGTAAAAATACAAGAAACATCTTATTGTATTCAATGATGATCCATAAAAAGATATAAGAGTTTAATTTTAAAAAGAAGATGTTTATGTAAATCAAGTTTCAATGAAAATCTCTTATGGTTGATAATAAAGTAACCAAGCATGAAATAATTTTATCAAAAAGAAATTACTACAATGTTATTTTAATTCACAATTTCAAAACATACCAAACATTGTAGAAAGCATGCTAGGTTATCTAGTGCATTTCATAAATAAAGAGTAGTATAGAATTAGCATTAGGATCAAATACTCATGAGAAGAAGTGTTATGGAAGATAATGATGTGCACATAGGTGTATTTTTGAGTAGAGTATACAAGAGTTTTAATCAAAAATACAAGTAATATGTAAAGTAAGAGCACAATAAAACACAAATAATTTTACTTCCACTCACTTCAATGCACACAAGAAAAATGTACAACTACCAAGGTGCTTTGCACACGCAATGCTCATTAAGACTTATCAGGGTGCAAAGTAGTGCTTGGGGGATCACAGATTTTTATTTTTGAATGTTTTGAAACTAGTGATCCGGTGTACTTTTAAGAGAAAGTGGTTTTTATTTTGAAAGAAATATTTGATATGCACAAGACACTTTACTATTCTTTCCAAGGTGCTCAACCTCACAACGCTTATTAAGAGTTATCAGGAGGTTCAAGTAGTGCTTGGTGGAGTTATCTTTGTCACTTTATTTTATGATTGTTGTTTTGTACAAAGTTCTCCGAATACACTTGTTTTGCAAACCAATAGAATTTATGAAAAAGATAACCACTTTTCTTAACTTTTAAAAGTGCAAATAAAGGAGTGTAGGTAAGATACTTGTGCAATTTTAATTCATTGTACTAATACATAACATACACAAGCATTCTTAAATTAAACCATATGTAGACAATGCCAAAAAGGTGAGTGAATAAATATCATTATCAAACATAAAACATTTACTCATACTTAGAGGCATGCTAAGCTTGATTCGACACACCCTTTTTAAAATATAATTGATGCACATATTAATAGATATATCAAAGCATGATAAAGACAATGTTCAAAGTATTTTGAAAGGATAAATTGCAACATTATAGAGGTTCTAAGTAATAGATTAACTCATGCTTGATATTCTCAATAAAGTCCATACAATATTTTTGATATTTTTGCAAAATAATTATAATTTAGAGTTTGAACTCTTATAATTTGATCTTGGACTTCCCGAGGACTACCCTGTGAGAGGTTCGCCCGGTACTAGGTGATATGATGGGATGATAGCCCAAATCACTCTTTCGCAAGATACAAGTAAAAAGTCAAGTACAAAAGAATAAAAAAGCATATTTTTGTAATTTTTGCTTTTGTAATTTTTATATTTGATTTTTGCATAAAGATGAACTGTAAACAAAGGAAACAACACAAGCGAAAAAACAAAACATATTTTTTTGTAATTTGGTTTTTATATTTTTGTATTTGATTTTTCAAAAAATAAAGATACACAGAAGTGCAAAACTAAGTAGAAAATATAGATTTATATATTTTAAGGGATTTTTAGAAATTAAAAAAATACAGAAAAATGAACCTCGACGCTAGCGCCGGCGCTAGCGCGGGAAACAGTAAGTGATTTTTTAGGGTTTTGAAAATTTTGATGCTTGAACTGGATTAGGTGTCCCATTAGTAGTTCCATGCTAAAGTTGCAGATTTTTAGGAGATGTTTTGGATGGTCCAAATTGCATGAAATGATAGCGTTTTCTTATATGACTTGACAAAATAATCATTGCACGAGATATATTTAGTTATGTTTTCATTTTGACTTTTCTAAAGACTTGTGCTTATAGGAAATGAAAACCCAAGATATCATGTTTGAACAAATCAAATATGCATGGTTTCGGTGAACAATGAGTAATGTTCACGCAAATAGTAACATGGATATGCCCTAACATAGATATAAATATTCTTTAGGTTAAAATGATAAATTTGAGAATAATGTTATGCCAAAGTTTGATTGTGTTTCAATTTAGAGACCTAGAATGGAGTGATGATTCTATTTGATTTGATATCAAAATGATTCAAAGGTCTAAACTAGAAATATATATTACAATACACACATAATACACCATAACACCAACCATTATAATGTCAATTGTTATCATATAATTTGTGATAGTTGTTTATAGATGATTCTTGATATGAATTATGATTTTAGAGATGTTTAGCAAAGGATATCACTAGATCATGGTGGAGTTTGTGAATTCAATATTCATTATGAAGATAACTTCTTTTAATACATTTTAGTGATTTTCCTTTAATTAAGAATTTTGAATATTTATATGTGATTTTTTGATAGGTGAACAATAGTGATGATTTAGATCATGTTTGATATCAAGGAGAGAACACAATATAATTTTTGTTGTGAACAATGACACCCATATTGAAAGTTTAGCTTTTATTTAAATCTTGAATTTTCTTTTAGATCAAGTTATTTCACTAAACCACTTGTTGGTGAAGGCTAATAATCTTAATAGCCAAATAACCTGATTTAATTTGAAATATCTTATAGCAAATTTATAGTTTGATTCATATGGATAATATAAGATATTTAGAAGTATTGAATATAATAATAAAAGATAGGTCATCAAAATAAAATATGATTTGGAATTTTGATCAATTTGATTTTATAAACATTATTGAGCTTTTAAGAGATAAGATCATATTTTCAAAAATTGTATAGGATGACCATGACATGATAGTTCAAAAGAAAAACAAAAAGAAAAAAATAGAAAAGACATTAAAGCACATCATGAAGTAGAAATTTGTGTATTTCATTTTAATTGATTTCTACTTCATGCAAATGATGGGATACTAATGAATAAGAGATTTAGGTATCCAAAGAGGACCGGGAGTGACGGTTCCTTTGGGTACCCAAATACATCGTGTTTTCGTTTGGGGAGATATGTTTGAATGGGCCCTTTTGATTTGAGTTTGTGTTTCATCTTTAACTTTTGGCCGTCATTCAAACATTGGTTTAATATTATTCTTATTTATCAAATTTCCATGATGATTTTGCAAAACATTTTTTATAGGAAATTTGTTTATCTTTAAGTTTATGTTAGGAGAGTGGTTATTTTGTAAATGATAATGATTTGAAATTTTATTTTCAAGCATTTGATATTCTTTATTTCCTTTGTTGGATTTATCAACATTTTGAGAAATTATATTCAACTTACTTTTAGATATACCTTGAGATTGTGAATGAGTGTTTTGAGTGTTTTTCTTAATGGTTTCCTTAAGCAAGTTGATTTTTGATTTTAGTTCATCATTCTTGATTTTTAAATTATGTCTAGCTTTATTATAATTTATTGTGCTATTTTTAAGAGTGGTAACAATTGAGTCAATATGTTTTTCATATTTATCCCTATACTCATCAAATGTTTCATCCATCTCTTTTATTTCAATTTCATAGTCCTTACACTTAGCCCAATTACTTTTTAAAGATGAATTTTCTAAACATAATTTTTCATTTTGTTCTCTTATAAAAATAATTTCTTTTTCAAGTTTCTTAAGTCTTTCCTTAATAATATCACAATCAAAACAAGGTTTTGTGTTTTCAAGTAAAGGACAAGATGGTGAAAACACATCGCAATTTGATTCTAAATTAACATTAGCTTTTAATCGCTTATTTTCTAAATGTAAATTTTTAATAGTGATTTTCAATTTCTTGATCTTAGGTTTAGCAGTTTTTAGTATATTGAAACTAGAAATGGAAGTTATCACACAAGAAGAAGATTTAGTCTTCCTTACAGCGCTATTGGAGGAGGCAGATTGTGAACATGAAATTCCTTCGTCATCTTTTAGTTCTTCCTCCATTATAGATGGATCTATATCTTCCCTTTCCCTTGGTGTATTGTTCTCCTTTTCTATTTCAATATTCTCCATGGCTTCGCTCCGAGAGAGATCTTCTTGGATGATTATGGATGCTTGTACGTTCTTTTCCTCCTGTGTTTGTTCCACACCTGCGAGAGGAAGATCATACATTTCTTCAAGAAAGCGTCATATTTTGTATGCACTAGAAAAGCAATATATGAATTTGAAGATTTCATTAGATAATGCACAAAATAAATAGTGTTTGGCTTTGGCATTTAGCTGACGTTCTTTGTTATTCGATTCATCCGCACGCCTTATAATTGCTAAGTTCCATACTTCGATGTCTAAAGTTTTAATAAATTTTTCCATTAATAATTTCCACCTTTTATAATTTTTCCCTTCGAATAAAGGTGGTCTAGGTGATTTTTCTTCTTCACAAAAATTTCCCCCACTAAAAGAAGCGAGATCATGAGACACCATTATTCCCGGTTGTTAAGCCGATTGGAATAAAACCGCTCTGATACCACTTGTTGGATCGGTAGGCGCCCTTAGAGGGGGGGTGAATAAGGGTTTTCAAAAACTTAAGATTATATTTAGAAAACTTTGATGTAATGCAATATTAAAATGTTTAACACAATTAGAAGTTATATAAAACAAAATGAAGAGACATGCTTTTATTAATATTGAATAAGTTTTACAAAACTTGATCTCTTATGACGCTAGAGATCCGGAGGCGAATATATTAAAATCCTTTTTCATTTCTATACCAACTCGTATCCCCACGAACCGGTTGGCTTTAGCCGATCTCTCCCCATATACGGCCTCAAGCCGCTCTATCCAATCTATCCCCAGAAAGGCCTCGAGCACCCCCTAGATCTACTCCCTAGACCTAGTCGCCAACACGAGGCGAATTACCCCCTAAGTCTAACCCAGACCTAGTCGCCAACACGAGGCGAATTAACGAACCGTTTACAAGAATAAGAAATGAAATAAAAAGACAAACAATAATATAAAACTCCCTATGTGGATCTCCTGGAGAAGTGGACGAAGGCCCGCAGAGTATGATCGTAGTCGATGCGGTCTTTCGTCAAGATGATGACGCGTGTTGAAATCTTCTCCACGAATCTCCTTCAGCTTTTCAGATTTGTGGGAGTATCTCTCTACAACTTCCTCTCTCTGATGTGGCACGAGGCTCTGGAGTTTGGGATCTAAAGAGGATAAAGAATACGAAGGCAAGGGGTCCAATTTATAGCCTTCACACTACCGCCGGCGCTAGCGCTACCGCCGGCGCTAGCCCGGATTAAGAAACATTGTACGCGCCAGAATCTCCAATCCGAGGCAACAATTCCAGCATGCCTTCTGAGTATCAAGCTAGCGCCGGCGCTATCTACTATCGCCTGCGCTATCTCATATTAGGAGACTTTTTTGCGCGGCAGAATCTTCAATCCGAGGCAACAATTCCAGCATGCCTTCTGTGCATCGAGCTAGCGCCGGCGCTATCCACTATCGCCTGCGCTAGTGATCAGTTTGGAGTTGATGGCTCAATTTCGGGGGCAACCACCATATGTAAACCTTGAGTCATTTTGACCTGTTATCCTGCACACTCAGATCACACAAGATTAAATACACACATAGGATTTGTTATTCTCAAACCTAGGAGATGCGGAAGACCGTGTTCCAACAAGACAGACACACACAGACATTTGTGTACACACACACAAACACACACAAACAAAGGCACACACAGACACAGACACATGCAGATACACATAAACACATAGACACACATATATACAGATACAGACACACACATGCACAAGCAAATATAGATTACGCACAGACACGGACAAAGACCCCATGCAACATGCACACACACACACACACACACACACACACACACACACATGCACAATCTCGATTTTGAGTCGAGCTCGAGTTCAATGAGCTCAATCTCGAACTCGAGTTCAATGAGCTCAATCTCGATTTTGAGTCGAGCTCGAGTTCGTTGAGCTGGAGCTCGATTACTACTCGAGCTTCAGCTCAGATATTTTTGATCATGATGGTGCGCGAGCCATCTCTCGAGCTCGAGCAAAAAATAAAGAATATTTCATGATATTGTGCATGAAATTTTTGGCGGGAAAATTCCCTACAATAAAAATTATTCCAATAAAATTTATTCCAATACAATAAATTTTCAATAAAATAAATTATTATATCATTAAAATATATTATTATACCTCGATCCGGCGCTGTATCGGGCATACTGCATCGGGCATATATCCTATCAATCCATCACGGCGCTGCTCCAAGAACCCTCGAAACCCTTGCGACGTGCTTCTTCCTCCGGTGAATCGGCGCCACTCCTCTTGAGAGCGAAGGAGGACTGAAGCATGAGCGAGAGCGAGAAATAGAGTAGAGAACAGATTCAATTCTTCTTTCGTCTTGAGGAGAGACTGCTTTCGCCTTAGGTATATCCTCTTTTTTCTTGCGTGATGATTTTTTTGCTGCCGTTTTTCATTCTGATCTTTAGTGTGATGATTTTTTTTCTTGATTTTTTTCTATTTTCCTTGATTTTTTTGTTGTCGTTCCATGTCTTGATTTTTAGGGTTCCACGTCTTAGATTTTTAGGGTGCCAAACAATCTCTAAATTATGTACTAGTTTCACCTATACTGGTTTGAAGGAAAGAAGAAAGAAGACAAGAAAATAGGCAAATCTCTCAAAAAGAAAAAGCTTAGGAAGAGAATGTCATCTTCATGGGGAGATCAAGGAAAATAGAAACAACTAATTCTCACTTTAACTATCTAAAATAGTTTGTTTCTCCCATGATAGATATCTCTTTTGGACAATATGGTGATAATTTTTTTAGGGAATTAAGAACAAATTTTTTATATATATCCTTATGCTATCTATTTGATATTTTAATATTCTACTATATATGCCATAAATATTATCATTTATCAACTTGTGTGATACTAACATTTTCTGAAACAGTAATTATGCAGTTAGAACATGTCTTCATAAAATTGCGCTTTACTCTGATTAAAGTCATTGAAGAAGAGTGATCTTATGAATTTTGTTAGTACAAGAAAAATTGGAAGGAAAAGATGTATAGGAGCATGCTCTGAAAAAAATGAATGAATGATCTATGTTATTATTTATGCTCTATAAATTTTTCTCATTATGTATTTTCTTTTTCTTTTCACTCTATATAATGAATGATCTGTGTTATTATTTATGCTCAGATATTTTTTATCATGAGGCATGTACTAGTTTTTTATCTTCATGATATTGTCTTATCCCATTCTTTTTTTGCTAGCTATGGATAAAAGCTGGATTTATGAACCAGATAGATTCAGTTCTACCTATACTAGAGGCGTGGATTTATTTTTAGAGTTTGCACGGGAAAATGCTATTTACTTTGAAGATAAAATTCTTTGCCCATGCAATGTATGTCGAAACACTAAAACAAAGAGCCTCATTGAAGTTAAAGCAGACTTGCATTTGAAAGGGTTTTACGAATATGATAAGGAGTGGATACATCATGGAGAAGCTAAACTAACTAGTTCTTTTGTGTTCAGTTCGAATAGTAACAATAGTGGACCTTCTCAAAGTCATGAAAGTAACGATGATATTGAAGCCATCGATGATTTAGTTGATTTGATACATGAGATTGGAGATGCAGAACTTCCAGAACATTCTAACGAAGATAGTACGGGAACTTTTTCATGTCTATTATGTAATGTCAGACGTGAACTATACCCAGGTTGCAAAAAATACTCTTTGTTAGCATTCATTGTTAAACTGCTGCATATCAAAGTAGTGAACAAGATGTCAGATAAGTCAGTTAACATGCTTCTTGAATTGCTAAAGGACGTGATGCCAGAAGGTAATCTTATTCCAAAATTTGTTTACTGGGCTAGGAAACTTCTTTCTGGTTTAGGTTTGGGCTATAAGAAGATAGACGCATGTAGAGATGATTGTGCACTATTTTGGAAAGAGAATGAGAAGAAAGATGTGTGTCCGGTGTGTGAAGAACCACGTTGGAAATATAACGAAGGAAAAGGAAAATTAATTGCTCAAAAGGTTTTGTGGCATTTCCCCTTAACACCAAGGATACAAAGACTTTATATGTCTTCTAAAACAGCAGCTAACATGAGGTGGCATACTGAGAAGCATATAGAGATAGAAGGTACTTTGAGTCATCCGGTAGATTCACTTGCATGGAAGAGTTTTGATGCACACTATCCCAGTTTTGTTGCAGATCCACGCAATGTTAGGCTTGGATTGGCTACTGATGGGTTCAATCCGTTTGGAAATATGAGTACTTCTTATAGTATGTGGCCAGTTGTTCTAATTCCATATAATATGTCGTTATACAAAGGTATGAAAGATGAGTTTCTTATGATGTCATTATTAATTCCTGGCCCACGTGCGCCTGGAAAAGATATTGATGATAATCTTAGACCACGGATAGAAGAATTAAAAGAATTATGGAATGGTGTTGAGACTTATGACACATACACCAAAGAGACTTTTAAAATGCATGCTGCTCTTATGTGGATAATCAATGATTTTCCAGCTCTTAGTAATTTATTTGGGTGGACCACAAAGGGTTACGGGGCATGCCCAACTTGTTTATATGATACAGATTCTACAAAAATTTGAAGTAAGATATGCTACATGGGACATCGTCGTTATCTACATAATGATCACCCTTATCGAAGGAGTAAATTGTTCGATGGAAAGTCAGAAAGATGTTCAAAACCAAGGGAGTGGAGTGTCGCACAATTGCTTTCAGATTTAACCAAACTCGAACATAACTTTGATAAATTTGGAAAACACCCAAGCAAGCGGAAGAGGAAGCGCAACAATGAAGAAGGGAATTGGGAAAAGAGAAGCATCTTCTTTGAACAAACTTACTGGCATAAGCTTTTGATACGACACAACATTGATGTAATGCATGTTGAAAAAAATATTTGTGATAGTGTTTTGGGCACATTGATGAACATTAATGGAAAAAACAAAGATACGGAAAAAGCGCGAGAAGATTTGCGAGACCTTAACATCCGGAAGGAGTTACACTTGATTAGAAATGGAAGTACTATAATAAAACCTCAAGCATGTTATAATATATCTTCCGATGAGAAAAAAGATTTTGCAATTTTTTTAAAAATGTCAAGTTTCCAGATGGCTATGCATCAAATATTTCAAGATGCGTAAAGGATGGGAAGATTTATGGACTTAAATCTCATGATTGTCATGTTCTACTACAACGGTTAATTCCTATTGGCATTCGTGGGTTTCACCTTCCGAAAGAGGCAAAGATAGTTGGCCCAGTTAAATCACGTTGGTGTACCCGATTGAAAGGTACTTGTTTTTTATGCATTTATACTTTATTATCTTACATAGCATAAATGAACAATTTTGTTATTATGATCATTGAGTTTTCCCTTTAGGTCTCTTAAAACTCTTAAAGGATACGTGCGTAATAAAGCTCGTCCAGAGGGTTCTATAGCTGAAGGATATATTGTACAAGAGTCTTTGACATTTGTGTCAATGTACCTAAATGAAATAGAAACAAGGTTCAATAAAGAAAATAGAAATGAAGATTCAGTGGAGCATCAACAAGAGTGTGAATTGTCGGTTTTTGCATCAAAAGTGAGACCCTTTGGACCTTTTCGCCATTGCAAAGCACTTTCTAAAAAAGATATAGATGCAGCTCATAACTTCATATTAAACAATTGTAGCGAAGTAGATGATTTTCAAAGGTTCGATTCATGAAAGAGCTCTATTTCCTTACTTAATTTGTAACAAATTTTAATGTACTTTTTTTAAATAGTAAGCACGTGGAGGAGCTTAAAAGGGACGAAAATGAAAGAAACATTGACAAAACTCATCAAGAGCAGTTTCATTATTGGTTTCAAGCTCATGTAAGCTCCAAATACGAAGATACCCTTGAAGATTGTTAATTTATAGTATCATCTATATAATTAGCTTCCTATTGTATTTTGTATAGATAAATAGAGTGCATCACACAAACTCGGGCGAAGTCTCCAAAGAATTATGGGCATTGGCAAATGGTCCACAATCATACTTAAAAAAATTTTACTCTGGTTGTATTGTTAATGAAGTACGATTTCATACACAAGATCGAGATGATCGTCGAACAACACAAAATAGTGGTTTACTTGTTGTGGGGGAACATCAAAATATCTTGGTAGAGTTTTATGGAGTATTAAGTAGGGTCATTGAATTGACCTATCTTCATGGATATAAAGTAGTATTATTTTGGTGTGAGTGGTTTGACACTGGTGGGAAGAAGACTATGCATAAAGATAAATATTTTTTGAGCATCGACATAACTTCTCGTTGGTGTGAAGATGATCCATTCGTTCTTCCAAACCAAGTGCAACAAGTGTTCTATGTCGATGACACAAAACTCGGTGATCCTTGGAAAATTGCACAACTTGTATGTCATAGACACCTTTGGGACATAGAGGAACCCGCTGACCTAGAAGTGGAGGAGATGAATGATAACATAGTTCAACAACACGAGTCCTCAGAAACTGAATTAATATATGCTACCGAAGATCAAAACTTGTAATTCCTAGGAAGAGATGATATAGAACCTGATATTATAAATATAGAAGTTCTAACTAGAATCCACGAAGAGGAAGAAATTAATAATATTGTTGACGGAGATGAGTCAATAGATGAGGATGATGAAACACTAGTGCAATATTGTGATGACAGTGATCATAACATGTAAAGCTAATGCAAACGATACGTTAAGTTTTTCTTATTCATTAGATTGAAACTGTGATGTTTAACGTTTGCATCTTATTTACTTCGCAGTAATATGCCTCCAAAAAATGTTATTCTACGGCGCCCTACGACAAAGAACAAAAAACAACAGCTTGTTGCTGAAAAACCAACAAACACTGAGGTTGTTGAAATGTCACCTACACCAAATACACCTTCACCTAATCTGCAGCAATCACAAAGTGGATCATTTTCCACCATTAATGATGATGATACCACTATTAATGAAGGAAATGATGAAAGTCCAATACAGGGTTCTGATAATACTAGTAAGTATACCTTATTTTATTTCACAAGTTTGTATCATTTACTTGAAGCATATATTTATTAAGGGTTTTTAATTATGCAGTGGGAAGCTCATCTATAAGAAGAGGTCGTGGGGTGACCACCGGAAAGTCGATTGAGAAAGCAATACTAGAAAATGTATGCTTTATTTAGGTATATTAAAACTTACATACACTTACTATATGTTAACATACTTTTATTTGTTTTGTTAGGACAAGAAACTACTTGAGATTGAGTTTCCTGAAGGTTTTAAGAAGCCGCATCGCTATGCAAAGCACCTTGCAAATGGTGTAGGTGTTACTGTAAGACACATTGCGGGTTTGGATTTTTTGAACCCATGGAGTGAATTGGGGGAAGAGCTGAAACTTACTTTATATGCTGCATTAGGTGTAAGTAATTAATATTTATATACCATATATGTGAATTTGTTTGGGATAACCAAATAATTTATTCTTTTGTAGCAATGGTTTGTGATAAAGAATTGGGAAACAAGTAAAAGTGTGCAAGAGTTCATGGAGGAGATGTTTCAACGTAGCTACACACATTGGAGAGGAAGATTATCTATAAGGCATAGAGATTATATTGTGGCAGGAAAGAATCCAAGAGCTAGTAGCCCATTTGAGTGGATCTCAATCGAGAATTGGTGTCAGTTGTGCGATCTCTTTGAGAGTGAGACTTTTAAGGTGAATGTGACTACTGTTTAATACATATGTTATTAATCACGCATTCAATGACTAGAATCAAATACTTTTGTTTGCTTGCAGAAAAGGTCCAAGACAAATGTTGATAATAGATCACACATGTCGTTTACTCATACGTCGGGTTCTAAATCTTACCATTCCCGACTGCTGGAAATGGTAATGCAATAATTACACGTGAGTTATTGATTACTATGACATATTCTCAAATATATTTTTGATATACAGGTTAATCAAAGCCCGGCTGAGAACATTGCGAACACCCATAAGAAGAATGGGGTGTTTGACAGCGAGAAAGCAGAAGCGGCATACGTAAGTCAAAATATATTTGAAACTTTCGCAAAGTTGAATGATAACATACGTTTCTATTATAACACTATATTTTACAACATGAAATGGAAAGTCTGAGGACAACAATAGATTCAGACAGTGATCTCATAAGCTCTGAGAGAGAAATTATAAAGACTGCACTTGGAAACAAGTCTTGTTATGACAAAGGACTAGGCTATGGTGTTGTGCCTTCAAAATGAATGAAGAAGACATTAACAGAGTCCACTCAGTTGAAAGAGAAGTTGAATGTAGCGGAAGAAGAATTGCGCGATGCCATGACTCGTCTAACAGCACAAACATAGCTTATAGATAAACAGGAAGCTTTGATTCAAACTCACAATGCAGAGATTGCAGGATTAAAAGAGGGGAAAATGAGCTGAAAGAGTAGCTGGCTTATGTTTTGCAAAAATTTGGGGCAATTCCTTGACTTTGATGAACACACCATTTACTTTTTGGTGCACTTTTTTGTTGTCAAATGGTTTATGACTGTTAGTTTTTTAGTTTACTGCTTTGTGACTATTTTATTACTTTTGCTTGGTTTATGACTGTTAGTATTTTGGTTCCAAGCTTGGGAATCTGCTTGGTTTGTTGGCTTGGATGATTATGTTTTGCCGATTATATACTAATTAGTAGGTTTTGTTAGTGGGGTGTTAGACTATTTGGCATTTAGGTACTGGGTATGTATTGCAGGTCTTGCTTTGGCCAGAACAGTTTCTGTGCATTCAGATATGTTTTTGTTTTGCCTATTATATACTGATTATGTATGGCAGGTTTTCTATGCATTCAACTATGTTTTTATTTTGCGGTTGGGTTTGGTTCTCCAGGTATGGATATTGTATTTGTTTTCACTGCCTGGTGTTGTGGCTGTGCACTAAATTTTCTATTTTTGGCCAATGATGGTTATGGTTATACACTTATACTTAGTGATTGTTGCCTCCTTTAGGCCCGGTGGCTTTCGTGATGGATTTTAAACACTGCACTTACTGAGGCCACTGGTTTTATTTCCTTATTGATTATTTACTTTGCCTTGGTTACTTTTATAGTGCCCAGACCTCAAGATATCCAATGTACAATAAAATCTTATCGGCTTTCAGATCTTAATGATGTCGAGGTTTAGAAGTTGAAGGCCCAACCTCACATTGATTTTACTTCAATCTTTATTCATTCTATTCCTGTTATGTCATGTGCAGTTTGGGCAAACTGCATGTGCAGTTTGGGCAAACTGCATGTGATTAGCTTGATTTGAATAAATTTTTCTGAGATTATGCTGTTGTTGATGAATATGTTTGTGGATAAGTTGATCTGTTATACTGGCATGATTAATAATTTGATTTAATTTACTAATGTGTAGTTTTATGATTAAAACAAGAGGAGGAATTTCTGCTACTGCAGTTTTTCGAAACTGTAGCTGCAGTTTGGACAAACTGCAAGCTCTTAATTGGGCATTGAAAGGATCTCTTAATTGCTGGCTTGAAAAAATAGGGCATTGGAAGGATATCTTAATTGCTTATCTTTATGACCATTTCACATTTTGTATGGTGTTATTTTACATAGGCATAATTGAAACTTCATTTATCATCATTGAAGAAGTACCTTAATCTTATGTGACCTAGAAAATTGGAGTTGGTATGTTTTCAATTTTGCTTGTATCATTTTGTGTGTGTATTGTATCATTTTAATACATTTTATATTATCAAATTTCCCACATCAACTTTCAACATTGTTAATGGACATTGTGATTAACCTGACATTAGTTATATATCACAATTTTGGTTCCAAGCTTGGGGATCTACTTGGTTTGTTGGCTTGGATGATTATGTTTTTCCTATTATATATTGGGTCCGCAGGTTTTGTCCGTGGGGTGCTAGACTATTTGGTATTTAGCTGCTGCATATGTATTGCAGGCCCTGCTTTATCCAGAACACTTTCTCACATTTCTGCATTGGTACCAGGCATGTATTTTGTAATATCTATCTGTTTTGGTGATACTTACTGGTTTCAGTTCAGGTTTTGTTAGATGGCAGGTTTTGTGCCTGGCCTTGTTTGTTTCAGCTATAACATTGGAGTATGCCTTAAAAAATAAATAATAATGGACACCAAAGGCAGGTTTTCTGTGCATTCAGCTATGTTTTTGTTTTGCTATTGGGTTTGGTTCTCCAGGTATGCATATTGTATTTGTTTTCACTGCCTGGTGTTGTTGATGTGCACTAAATTTTCTATTTTTGGCCAATGATGGTTATGGTTATACACTTATAATTAGTGATTGTTGCCGCCTTTAGGCCCGGTAGCTTTCGTGATGGGTTTTAAACACTTCACTTACTGAGGCCACTGGTTTTATTTCCTTATTGATTATTTTCTTTGTCTTGGGTACTTTTATAGTGCCCAGGCCTCAAACTATCCAATGTACAATAAAATCTTATCGGCTCTCAGATCTTAATGATGTCGAGGTTTAGAAATTGAAGGCCCAACCTCACATTGATTTTACTTCAATCTTTATTCATTCGGTTATGTCATATGCAGTTTGGGCAAACTGCATGTGCAGTTTGGGCAAAATGCATGTGCAGTTTGGGCAAACTGCATGTGCAGTTTGGGCAAACTGCATGTGCAGTTTGGGCAAACTGCATGTGCAGTTTGGGCAAACTGCATGTGATTAGCTTGATTTGAATAAATTTTTCTGAGATTATGCTGTTGTTGATGAATATGTTTGTGGATAAGTTGATCTGTTATACTGGCATGATTAATAGCTTGATTTAATTTACTAATGTGTAGCTTTATGATTAAAACAAGAGGAGGAATTTTTGCTACTGCAGTTTTTCGAAACTGTAGCTGCAGTTTGGACAAACTGCAAGCTCTTAATTGGGCATTGGAAGGATCTCTTAATTGCTGGCTTGAAAAAATAGGGCATTGGAAGGATATCTTAATTGCTTATCTTTAACCATTTCTCATTTTGTATGGTGTTATTTTACATAGGCATAATTGAAACTTCTAAACTTATTGAATAATTAGTTTAACAATTATCAACAATGACCATATTATAGGCTTGTTCAATCATGATAATTCTCAACCATATTGATTTTGTTATTTGCCAGAGAGGGCAAGAGTCTCCTAAACTAAAATGGGATGTAAGTGCAATGCAAGACCTTTATTATGTTGTGCATCACGATATTCTTTTTGTGGATATGAGGTGAGTGATAATTTATTATTCACTACTTCTACATGATTTTTGTTAGTTTTTACTTAAATTCTATTCATTTATCATCATTGAAGATGTACCTTAATCTTATGTGACCTAGAAAATTGGAGTTGGTATGTTTTCAATTTTGCTTGTATCATTTTGTGTGTGTGTGTGTGTGTGAAGATAACGCAACCTGAAATATACTAGATTTGATGACATTTCAACAAGAAATATTCATAACTAGATAGGATGTGACTAGAGGATATCTACCCAACATCTATCACATTGGCTATACTATACATATTATTAATATATGCCACATATGCCATTTCTATGCATCTAGTCATCATTTAGGTACACTTTAATAATTTTAAGCTCTAAATTTTGGACTTCCTAGAAGGTCTACCCTGCATGCCCTTTTGATTTCTAGATTTTTGAGTACCCACCTGCTCTCTGTGAGTGTGTTAAAAAACAATTTTTGTGTACGTTGCTATTAAAAGTTGTGTGCAGTGAGTCTTAACTGGCTGAAATTGTGTGTTGTTAAGTGTTGTGTGCAGTGAGTTTTAGCTGGCTGATATTGTGTGTTGTTAAGTGTTGTGTAGTGAGTTTTAGATGGCTGAATGGTGCAGTTTTTCAGCATTTTAGTGGCTGTTTTTGGTTCGGTTTTCATCATTTTTGGTGGCTATTTTTGTGGCTTAAGTGACTGTTGTAGTTTGTATTTTACATGGTGATTTCAATAATAATGTTGGGTGTGATTTATGGCTACTGTTATGGGGCTTAAAACATGTGTTAAGGAGTTGTTTAGGTGCAGTTTTTCAGTATTTACGGTGGCTGGGTGTTTTCAAATATAAATGTGGGGCTTTTGCACTCCTAGTTAGTGGTTGAAACAAAAGTTATATCTTCTCAATATTCCGGCAAAGGTTATTTGAATCAAAAGATTTATTATTATTCTCCTCTTTATACTATGCACTCATAGTCTTTGATGTATGCTCATTCATATATCCCAACTGGAACAGAGTTGCAAGTCTTGGTTCTCAAATAACACAAAATTGTTATTTTATAAAATTAATTTATGGAAATAAGAGGTAGTGTCTTTGACTTGAACTAGTGACCTCTAGTTCACACTAAAGGCAACTAACTACTGCTAGAGGTAGTCTAAGTACTGCTGGAGGCAAAATATCCATTTTTCTTGGACATCTTTTTTATTTGATACTTGTGTTCTAAATTTCAGAACATTACAACTAAACAGTGAACTCCCTCATGACCTTAATTTCAGTGTGAACTAAACAACGGGCGGCAAGTGTGTTTTATTGTACGCTTGTTTAATGGGGTGTGTATGGATTATGTATGTATGGATGTGAGTTTGTATGGATGTTTCTGCTCTCATTTATTTGTAGGGTGATCTTAATTGCTCTCTTTTATTTGTAGGGTGCTCGAGCACTGGCCGGCAAGTGACGAAAGATTAATTAGTCAGAAAGTGATGGACGATTCATTTTTCGAAAAATGACGGAAGATTTATTAGAAACATGTTGATCTTGTAATGTAATATTGTATTATTTTATAAGAGATGATAATAACTTGTACTCTATGTAATACTTTTTGGTGTGAATAAATACATGTTGATCTTGTTATGAAATATTAAATATATGTGTGTTTTCAAGATTATTATTTGTAATAAAATCTCAGGTACACAAAAATGGAAATGGAATATTTTTGATATATAAATTAATTGGCTGTAGTAAGAAGAATGGAAAACAAATGTAACGATTTTTTTGTTACTATTGTTTAATCTATTGTAACGAAATGATGTTTATTATACTTTATTGTAACGAAGTTAGTTTATTTTTAGTGAGGAAAAAATAAAACATTTGTAACGAAATAGTTTTAATCGTAACTATTTTTTTGTGACGAAAAAAAAAACATTTGTAACGAAATAATATTTATTGTGACCAATTTATTGTGAGGAAGAATCTCTTTTTGGTGAGAAAGTATCGTTTGTTACAATTAATTTCTTTGTAACGACATACATACATTCGTTACAAGAACTTTTAGCGTCGAGCTTTAGAGGAGGACCGTTACTTAAAGTTTTTTTCATTACCAAATAATTTTTGTAACGATTTTTGGCACTTATTGTAACAATTTAGGTCCTTGCTATAAGTGTTGTTTGTTGTAGTGTACATCCACCCCTACAAATCCCTGGTACGGTTGAGGGGGAGACTTCCACCCAAAGGGATTGTCCAGGAATAGTACCAGAACCTGCTCCCACAGAGGTTATTGAAAAAAGTAGAAACCCCAACTTGGGGAGTGTTCCCGCTGAGGGGGATTCCTAACTTGGGAGCTCAGCCCAAGATGCAGAGATGTTTGATGGGGAGCTCCCGGCAGGAGTCTCAGCCCAAGGTAATGCACAAGTTGAGGGGGAGACCCAACTGGGGTACTCTGCCCCAGAAGATCGAGGCACTATGTCGGAGCCCATGAAAGACCTCACTCTCTCAGACTGTCGAGAGTTAGTAGCAGCAAGTAAGATTGTGCTTACATGCCCTGATGAGACAGTACCAGAAAATTTCAAGGGGAAGGCTAAGGTAACAACACACATCAGTGAAGAATCATCTGTAAATATCTCTGAAGAAATTCCACAGGAAAGAGAAGAGGAAGACGAACAAGCTGCTGAGCCATCTTTGGCTCAGTCAGGTTCTCTTTTTTACATGATGTCAGCACTGCTAACTGCTCAGCGCAAACAACTAGAGCAATTTATAGTAAAGACTGTGGATAATCTAAAGAAAAAGGTGAAGGACGAGATCCAGAAAGTGAAGAAAGACATACTCCACCTTAACACCCAGTGCACTCACTTCTACACTCTAGCAGCTCCGGCCATAGAGAAGATGAGCGAGGAAGTCAACAAAGTGGGACATCAAACCCACACAATCCTGAAAAAGCAAGAAATATTCTCAAACAATTTGTACTATGGTTTTGAGCAGATAGAAACAGATGCTACAAATATCAGAAATCAAATTCTGAATAGGGTCAATGAGAATGCTCATACCTTAGATACCCATCTGCTTGAAATAAACAATAATTTGGATGTGACTGAACAACACCTGCATGAACAGCTGAATCTAGTCAGAGAAGGACTTGAGGAAAGGGTGATTGAACAAGCCCTAAAGGGGGAGAAAGAAATAATAAACGCCGGTTCACATCAAGCGATGTGGATAACAAATCAAATAAAGCAGACAATGCAAAAACCCCCATCATTATATGAGGCTGTCAACCCTTCTGCAAGCATTGAATCAGCTGAGTATGGAATAGAATTCGGAGAATCAACAACCTCCAGGAAATGAAAGAGAATTCAGAGCAGCCAGTATTGGCAAAAGAGACTGAGGGAAGTCGAGCTGGATCCACAATCAGGAAGGTGGAGTCCTGTCTCAAGAGAAATAATAACAGAATTATGGATCCATTTTGGATACCCTCAGGAGGACTATCAGAGGGCATACCAGTCAGTGGAATGGCAGAAACATCTGAAGCAGCTGGAAAGGAGGAAGAATCACAAGCTAGCATTCCCACAAGGCCCTCCTCCCTCTCCTAAGAAGATTCCCCTGCCCATCAACTACTATCAGAGGCAAAGGCAGAAAACCAAAGGGGCAAGCAGCAGCAGACACTGATGGGGAACCAAATTAAAATCTTAATGATTCTATTGGGGCAAATGAATGCTAATGTTTATTCATGAACATCAAATCAATTTATATGTTTGGTATCTATTGTGAAGAACATTTAATCTATTTATGTGATTGTTGCTTTATGTGTGACGTTATTATCTAAAATGATAAATCTTTTCATGAGTGTCATTTATCATTGAGGTAAGTTAGGGCTTCTTCAAATAGGAGGAGATTGTTGAGAACAGTGCCCAGCAATGTTCCTGATTTGAAGAAGTGCTCAGCTCAATGATAAGTGCAAGTTGTATTTGATGTTACATCTAGTTCATGCTTGCAGAGATGAGACAATATGTCTAGTACTTCAACAGCTTGCCTAAGTATAATATCGTCGAAAAATGCTGGACATATCATCGACAAGTACAGGCAAATCATTGAGATGATGAGCAAAGCAAACGCTGAGACTTGGCGAGTTTGTCGAACGAAGAATGAAGTTCGTCGAATGCAGAATGCAATTCGTCGAACGCAAAATGAAGTTCGTCGAACGAAGAGACAGAACATAAGCAAACGCTGAGACTTGGGGAGTTCGTCGAACGAAGAATAAAGTTCGTCGAACGCAAAGACGGGACAGAAGAATGAAGTTCATCGAACGCAGAATGCTGTTCGTCGAACGCAGAATGAAGTTCACCAAACGCAGAGACGGGACAGAAGAAAGAAGTTCATCGAACGCAGAATGAAGTTCGTCGAACGCAGAGAAGACATGAAGATATCAAAGGAAGGAATGTCGTCGAGAAGATGCAGTATCGTTGACATCAACAAAGTAGCCTTGTCGTCGAGAAGAACAGATATCGTCGTAAAGAAGGCGTGACATCGAGAAGACTGAAGAAGGACAGTTGAAGACAAGCATTTGCTAAAGCATAGTCTGTCGACATGATATCGATCATGTCGTCGAAAGATCAAAGTGATTACGTCGACAATCTACAAGAAAGAAGATCACGACGACACAGCTAGAGATAGCATATCGCTGTATATGCAGAAATGCTGGGATATCTCGTATCGTCGAAATACCAGCATCAGAGGCAGAAGCTAGAAGACCTGAAGATCCACCAAGGTGTAAGGCATCGACAAAGTCCTGTCGTCAAGATATTATCCATATCGTCGTAATAAAGGAAATATTGTCGAGACAGAATTCAAATGTTGCGGACGCGTTGTCAGCATTTAATGTCACCGCTTGACTGTCCAATCAGCGCGTGCTCTTAAGGAATGGGCGTCTAACAGTAAAGAACATTATATGTGACCGTTAAGCGGCTCATTAGTCCTATAAAAGGGAACAGTGATGCCCTAGAAAAAGGTGATCTTTGTGAGAGACAAGAACGAAAAAGAATCCCACAGTTGCTTCTCAATACAACAGTACATTCTGCGGAGAAGAAGAAGATCAAGAAGAGAACAAGAATCAAGTGTTCTCAGAAGAATTAGTCATCTCCATTGACTGATAAGAAGTCGTTCCTCATCAGGCTAAGAAAAGAGATTGAAGAAGAACTGTGCTTTCAAGATCTGAATCAGAAACATCTTCTTCAACCTCAAGTTGTCGATCTCCATCAGGCTAAGTTGTCGAACTTCATAAGGCAGAAGAAACAGTTTTCATCACTGTAAATCTTTCATTATTGTAAGGCTTGAGGGCCTAAGTGTCTAGCTTGAGGGCTGGAAAGTTGTGAGGCTTGAGGTCCAGGGCAGTGGACTTGCGTGTCTGATTTTGTCTAGCTTGAGGGCTGGAGAGCTGTGAGGCTTGAGGGCCAGGGCAGTGGACTTGCGGGTCTGATATTGTCGAGCTTGAGGGCTTGGGTGCAGTAAGGGCTTGCGGGCCTAGGCTGTAGGCACAGGACTTGCTGGTCTGTGTTGTGTAGGGCTTGAGGGCCTGATTGTCGAGCTTGCAGGCTCGGGTGCAGCAGGGGCTGGCGGGCCTAGACTGTAGGACTTACGGGTCAGTGTTGTAAGGCTTGCGGGCCTGAAGATTTGGTGGAGTTTGCCGAGCCTAGCACACTGCTAGGTAGGCGCAGAGGGAAAGAGGGCTACTCAAGACACCCGGTCTTGAGGAACCTCTAGATCACTGTGTGCTTTTCTGTGTTGTGCTTTATAACTTATAGATCTATTAATCAGAAATCAAGAATACCTAAAGGGGATAAAATAAATTGAAAAACCTATTCACCCCCCCCCCCCCTCTAGGTGATAAGTTGACACCTAATAAACAACACTCGTCAGCAACAAGCTTGGTTTGATGCACAAGGAAGATCTTATATTTGATATAGGGAAATAACCTTTAGCATTTGCAATTTAAGTATAAAGCCATATAATAGCATTTGATCACTTAACTATAAGAGCGAAGCGGCCAATAATTTGAAGCGGATATAAAGCTCGAAACCGAAATACATCTACATAACCTTCAAGTTTAACAATTATTGACTTTGCCAAGACTTCGGGAACTAACAAGAGAAATTCCCAGGAAATTTAGCATCTAGTTCCCCCAGCCCGAAGCGAATTAGGAAACTAAATTTCCAAGGAATTTAGGATTTGGTTCCCAATACCGTCAAGAATTAAAGGGCACGATTCAGGGAAATTCAACCAACAAAAGAAAATATCCCTACTTTTAGCTCACTATAAGAGAAATATGAGGAATTTAACAGGTCATTCTGATTCTTCTCCCCTTTTTTTCTTCTTGCCGAATATGAACATACACCAGGGATCATTTAGCTATTTTAACTAAGGAATGCCCCTTTACAACTAGCCAATCGCATGTAAATTAAAAAGTGAAATATCTCATTTTAACTAGTGATGGGTGCAGATCAGTTAATCCAACCAGACTTTTCGCTATTGAAATGCGCAGAATTAGCATAGATATGCATAATTTAACCAGCCAAACCTCTAAGGAAATGCACAGAATAAGCATAAGGTATGCATTTTTATCCATCCAGATTCTAACTAAAAGGCAAGGTTAGCCAACTAATCGCAATTAGGAACTAGCCCTATAAACCGAGCATGTATAACCAAAAAAAAACCATCCCGACTTTTAATGATATGCAAGATTAACCAACTGATTAGGATTAGGAAAAATAAGAAAATCCAGGAATTTCCAGCATAATAACCAGGAAATTTTCAGCATAAATCTAGGTAAATACCGAGCATCGGGAAGGGGCTGCCTACCCCATAATCACAGCCAAATTCAGTTAAGCAGAAGAAAAGAGGTGAGGGGAAGGAGGTGGAAAAAGGGTTTCTTGCCTCGAATCAACCGGAGACCCGCCAAATCGCAGCAAGCTTAACGAGGGTCGACAGGTAGCCCAGCCCCGGCGACGAAGACAGGGCCCGGCAACCTCCCAAAACCCCTCTGATGGCCTCCCCCTTTGATTCCTGGCGACTCCGGCGAAACCCTCGCACTCCTCCCAATAGCGCTCTAGGTTTGCACGGGAAAAGAGGAAAAAGAAAGAAGGAAGACTGCCGCCTCTCCTGGATATCCTTTGCTTATAAACATTAATATATATCCTCATAACATTTGCATCTATATTAATGTATAATGCATGTATGCATAATATACATATATAGGTATTTAGTTTTGCATAGGTAAGATTTTATATATATAAATATATATATTGGTATAAATGTAGCACCCTACACAAAACCCTTCCCCTAAAAAAACTTCAAGCATGCATACCTAAAGGAATTCATGTATTCGTGTACATTTATAATAGTATGATCATATCTAAGATTTCTTTTTGTGTATGCTTAATTACATATGTATACATATATCTGCATTTACGCCCCCATCTAAAAAATAACTCGTCGGACGACGACGACGTTTCTGAAACGGTAACGCCCTTCTCACATTTACACTACACAATGATAAATTCATATTTAAACTATTAATATTACCATGACCCCACTTAGAAGACTATAAGGAAATTCTGGGACGTTACTACCACCCCCCCCCCCCCCCCTAACAAAAAGTTTCTCCCCGAAACTTTGCAACAACAATACCAATCAAGGAAAAACACAAGCCGAAAGATGAGGATGGGACTTACCCGGGAAACTAGCCAAAAAGATGAGGATATGACTCCTTCATTGCTGACTATAGCTCCCAGGTTGCACCCCGAACATCCTGATTTCCACAGAGGACCTTCACCATAGGGATGGACTTTCATCGCAACACCCAGTCTTGCTTCTCCAAGATACGAACGGGTTGCTCCACAAAGGATAGATTGGGTTGCAGTGCTGGCACGGAATCCAGAACTTGGCGATCGCTGATGACGCACTTTCGCAACTGGCTCACATGAAATACGTCATGCACACCAGGGAAAGAGGGAGGTAATGATAACCTGTAAGCAGAAACTCCAATGCGCTCGACGATCTTAAAAGGACCCATATACCTGGGGTCAAGCTTATGGCTCCTCCCAAATCTTTTAACACCTGCCATCGGGGACACTTTCAGGAACACCATGTCCCCCACTGCAAATTCCAAAACACTCTTACGCCGATTGGCGTACTTCTCATAGCGCTCCTGAGCTACCCAGAGCTTCTCACATATCTGCGTTATGGAAACGCTCATCTCTTCCAAAGCCTCAAGAACCAAAACTGGCTTCTCGCCCACTTCAGCCCAAAATAGGGGAGTCTGACATCGCCTCCTGTTGGGGAAATGATTTATCTTAACCCCTAGAATTAAGAAGAATATAATTTCTATGAATGAAAAGTTAGTCTAAGTAAATATGCGTCGAATAGAATTCGACGCAACGTCAAAATGTAGTCGACGTTTCTCTCAGAATAAGTCGAAGTAACTCTAAGAAGAATTCGACGTAATCTTTGTCGACGTAACTCTGACTTCTAGTCGACGCATTTAATAAAGTCAACGCACCTTAGTCGACGCACCTTCCTTATTCTCCTCTCGGCGTCCAGACAGGATGAACTCGGCGCTTACGTCGAATAGTAATCGACGCACGTCGATTTCTATGTCAAATTCACATTCACGCCAGATCTCTTTCCTTCTTTCTAAAGATCTGAATTTTATGGAATGATTTTATTCTTTTATAGCCATTCTGAATCTGTCTTTCCTTCTAATTGATTCTTGGCTAATTTGATTAATATTTATTTGGATATTATTTGAAATCAGAATAAACTTTTTCCATCTACAAATAAAATTAGTATGGAAACTTTTATCTCTTTCCAATTCTCTATCTGCTAATTGATTATTCTCCTTTAGCAATATCTTTTGAAACCGAGTTATAAATAAGAAGGAAGTCGACAGAGAATAAGAACCAGTGATCCACCATATACATTTGAAAAAGAGGAAGAGCTCCCAAGTGAAGAGTGAGAAAGCTGAGAAAAGAGATAGTGTGGTGCAGCAAAGAAAAAGCCTTCACCTTCTCCTCCTTCTGAAGCCATTCTGCTGCAAATTCTGAAAGCTCTCACAAAAGAGAGAAAAGCTTACAATCTCCTTCTCACTATAGAAGAGAGATCATATTCACTATACTTGTGCTTCTAATCTTCTTGCTAGGAAGAAGATTCTTTCTTACATATATTGTCTTCTGTTCTTCTACTTGTTCTACTTCTTCTTCTCATTCTTATTTCATTTTCAAATTGTGTAAAAGAGTTTTTAGAATTTCTCTTCAAAAAATTCAGTTGTAGTGGTTCTAAGAGTCTCCTTATCAAAAAACTCAGTCTGGTTCTAAGAGTCTCCTTATCAAAAGATGCAGTCTGGTTCTAAGTGTCTCCTTATCAAAAGACTCAGTGCAAGTTAGTGAATTCCTACCAAAGGGGGTAGAAGAGTGGACTACCCAAAGTTTGGGGAACCATTATATTTCTTTGTGTTGTGCTGTGATTTTCTTCTTGCTATTTTTCTTCTTTACTTGCTTAATTCTTGTTGGTTTGTGGGAAGTTTGAATCTGTGATTATTACACACATATATATAATTGCACAAAGTATTTTTAAATCTCTATTCACCCCCCCCCCCCCCCTCTAGAGGATTCTAGTGAGGTTAACTGTGCACTTTCAATTGGTATCAGAGGGAGGTTGATCTAAAAAGGTTAACTCCTTGATCAAAAAGATCCTACCTCTCATATATATATATATATATATATATATATATATATATATATTTCTGAAAACTATTTCTTTTCACATGACACAAATCAAAGATTATGCTTCCACTAGACCACCAATTTGCAACCTTGAAAAGTTTGCACTTTGGAAAACAAGAATTAAAATTTATCTAAACTCTATTGATGGGGAATAATTTGATATTATTATGACAGGTCCTCCCAAGCCATTCAGAAAGGACTCAAGTGGAAAAGTAACTGAAACACGTGCTCCAAAGGCTGAATGGACAGATGAAGAAAAGAAAGCCCAAGCATATGATGCCAAGGCTATGAACATCCTAGTCTCAACCCTCTCAGATGAAATCTTCCAAAAGATTGCCGAATGTGAGTCAGCTAAGGAAATATGGGAGGCTCTCTCTAAAATGGTAGAAGGAAGTGCTGAAGAGAGAAAGGACAGAAAGGCATTACTCATCTCTCAATATGGAAACTTCCAGAAGAAAGAAAGTGAAAGTGTGGTAGACATGTATGCCAGATTCAGCCTCATAGTAAATGAGTTAAGAACACTTGAAAAGGACATATCTCTCACTGAGATAAATGACAAATTGCTAACTTACTTCCCAAGCTCTTGGGATTCAAGAATCTGGCCAATTAAAGACTCCAGAAGTCAAAAAGAAATCTCAACAGAAGTCCTGTTGGGTAAATTAAGATCTTATGAACAGTTGTTGAAAACAAGAGCTGAGAAAGAAGAGAAAGAAAAGGCTCCTCCACTCTCAAAAGAAAAGAGCATTGCTTTGAAGGCTACTGAAGGTGAACCCTCTACAAATGATGAAGAGTTGATCAGTCTACTGGCCAGAAGGTTCAAGAAGTGGATCAAAATAGAAGGATCCAGAAGGAGAGACTCAAAAACCAGGTATGACAAAACTCCTAATAAAGAGATTATCTATTATTCTTGCAGGAAACCTGGACACATTGCACCTGAATGTCCTAAAGAGATCAGCAATAAGAAAGATCTGAAAAGAACAGATCTAAAGAAGAAGAAGAAGAAAGAGAAAGGGTTCATTGCTCAATCATGGAGTGATTCAGAATCTGAAGGAAGTACCTCATCTGAAGATGATCAGGAAAAGGCTAAGCAAGAGGAAACCTGTTTGATGGCTACTGAAAAGCCTGAAGATACAACTCTGGTAAAAATTCTTGATGATATAGATTTCTCTTCCACTCATTTCAAAAATAGTTTCAAAGAACTCTGTTTAGATCTAGTCAAATCTGAGAAAGAAGTAAAGGAACTAAGAAATGAACTAAACAATCTCAAACAAATAAATACACAACATAAAAACTATAAGCTCAGTCTAGGACTCTCAGAGGAGCAACTAGATAAAATCAATACTGAAAATCAAGCACTAAGAAATAAGCTAGCAAAGGCAAAAGCCTTTGAAGACTCTCTAAATGGCAAAAGTCAGAAGCTCAAGAATATCTCTAACAATCTCACTGATAGATTTAGACAACTAGAATATAACGCTGACTTAGAACCCAAACCTCAATCACCCAGCAAATCTGTCTGGAGACATCCTATTCACTTCACTAGGGAGAATCATCTGACAGGAGAAAGATCACAAGAAAATCCAGAAACAACCACTGTTTTTAACAAAAATAATCTCACTATGCATGAAGGAATCCTAGGTAAATATCCTCAGAAAAGAAACAAACTTGCGTCAAATCATTATCGACGTGCGTCGAATTCTACTTAACGCAACTCAAATAATGCATCGATTTCTAATCAACGCAGACACCCAAATACGTCGACTTCCAATCGACGCAATCTCTCCTATGCTTCGACTAAAAGTAACCACGGAATGAAGGAAGCGCCGACTTCCACTCGACGCAATTTTAACCATACGTCGAATTCATATCGACGCAACCAATCTAACAGAAAAGTCTCCTTTTCCAAAAAGTCTTCTCAATCTATTTCCTTTTTTTATGAACACTATTTCTGCAACATTACCAAAGACAATTGGTATGATAAGCCAATACCCCGAAAGGAGGAAAGATATTCTGAAAAACCCACTTATTCTTTCATTAAATCTTTCACTGTTGGGAGGAATGGACCCCAGCTTAGGAGGGTCCAAACTAATGTTTAAAATTTTATGTGCAGATGTATCACATCTCCAGGCTGGTGTGGTACTTGGACAGTGGATGCTCCATGCACATGACAGGGTACAAAAACCTATTAATCAATTTTGAGGATAGACTTGGACCACCAGTGACATTTGGAGACTCTAGCTGTGGCCAAACCAGGGGCTTTGGAGATTTCAAAGAAGGGAAAGTTACCTTCAAGAATGTGGCAGTAGTCAAAGGACTAAAGCACAATCTGATAAGTATATGTCAGATATGTGACAGTGGTAAGTATGAGGTAAAATTCACCACACTACTTTGCCATATTATTGATATCAAAACTGGTGTCATAGTACTTAATGGAATTAGAAAAGGGAAGGTATATATAATAGACTTTAGTTCCTCACCCACAGAAGTTTGTTTGTTCAATAATATTATTAATAAAAGTGAATTATGGCATAGGAGACTGGGTCATCTAAACTACAAAACCATTAGTAAACTATCAAAGAATAACCTAGTAAGAGGCCTACCAAAGGGTAGATTCTCTAAGGACTCCCCATGTAGACCTTACCAACTAGGAAAACAAACCAAGTCATCCTTCAAACCAATTGGTAAGGATGACTCCCCTAGGATCCTCTACTTACTGCACATGGATCTCTTTGGTCCCATATCCACTCAAAGCTTAGGTGGAAAGTCTTATACCTTAGTGATTGTAGATGATTATTCTAGGTTTAGCTGGGTATTCTTTCTAAGGGCCAAGTCTGAAACCCATAAGATTCTCTCAAGATTCATAAGATAGATTCAATCTGAGTTCAATACTCATGTTTCAATTATCAGAAGTGATCATGGGACTGAATTTGAAAATCGGTCAATTTGTAATTTCTGTGAGGATATAGGTATTAAACAAAGTTTTTCAGCCCCTAGAACTCCTCAACAAAATGGAGTTGCCGAAAGAAAGAATAGAACTTTAATTGAATCAGGAAGGACCTTACTTGCAGAATCAGGATTACCAAAAACCTTCTGGGCTGAAGCAGTCAACACTGCAAACTATGTTCTAAATAGAAGCCTCATTCACAAAACTAAGGCAAAAACTCCATATGAGCTTCTGAAGGGAAAAACACCCATTGTTAAATACTTTAAAATTTTTGGATGTGCTTGCTTTATTCTAAATAATGGGAAAGATCATCTTGCCAAGTTTGACAAGAAGTCTGATGATGGAATATTTCTGGGGTACTCATCATCTAGTAAAGCATATAGATGTTATAACAGGAGAACTCTCAGAATTGAAGAATCTATGCACATTATATTTGATGAAACTAACATGTTGTTTAAGGGGGAGGAAACTTCCACCAATCCTTTTCCACGGGAAGATAGCAGCATAGAGACTCATCTTGAACAACTGACTCTAGAGAACAGAGACACTGGGAAAGAAAACCAGCTACAGGAACCAAGTGAGGAGTCTGAACAAGAGCATGAAGAAGGTTCAGAGAAGAGCAATCAAAACCAACTCCCACAAGAGAACATGGTTCAGGAAGAACAGTTGGGCACTGATCCCATTGTTAATGAGGGAGAAGAGCATCTGACAAATCCAAGCAGGACAGGGATCAACATGAAAAATCATCCACAATCCCAAGTAATTGGAGACCCCAATACTGGAGTAAGGACAAGACACCAAGTCTCCAATGGGATGATGCTCCAATGCTTCTTATCTCAAGTTGAACCAAAGATGTTTGAGGAAGCAAATTGTGATCCTCATTGAATTATAGCCATGCAAGAAGAACTAAGCCAATTTGAGAGAAACAAAGTGTGGAACCTAGTTGAGAGACTAAGAAACTACCCAGTTATTGGTACAAAGTGGGTATACAGAAACAAGCTAGATTCCACTTGAGTAATTGTCAGGAACAAGGCAAGACTTGTAGCACAAGGATACAGACAAGAAGAAGGAATAGACTACAATCAAACCTTTGCTCTAGTAGCCAGATTGGAAGCAATCAGACTCTTTCTTGCCTATGCAGCCTTCATGAAGATGAAGGTCTACCAGATGGATGTCAAGAGTGCTTTTCTGAATGGTGACCTTCAAGAAGAAGTGTATGTAGAGCAACCACCAGGTTTTGTCAATCCCTCCTCACCTAACTTTGTTTATAGACTTAACAAAGCACTTTATGGTCTTAAGCAAGCACCTAGAGCCTGGTATGAAACTCTCTCCAACTTCCTTTTAGAAAATTTTTTTGAAAGAGGAAAAGTAGATAAAACACTTTTTACTAGAACCCATAAAAATCAACTCCTTCTTGTGCAAATCTATGTAGATGATATCATCTTTAGCTTCACTCATCCCAAACTTTGTAAAAGATTTGCTAATGATGCAATCAAAATTTGAAATGAGTAGTATGGGAGAACTCACTTATTTCTTAGGGCTACAAGTGAAACAAAGCAGTGAGGGAATCTTTATCTCACAATCTAAATACACTAAAGAATTAATCAAAAAGTTTGGTATGGAATCAGCCTCTACCATGAAAACACTTATGGCAACTAATGCCATTATAGAAAAGGATGATAAGGGAAAATCAGTATTTCAAAAGACATATAGGGCAATCATAGGATCCCTTCTCTATCTAACAGCTAGCAGACCTGACATTATGTTTGCAACGTGCATATGTGCTAGATTTCAGGTTGATCCAAAAGAATCCCATCTCACCTCTGTAAAAAGGATTCTTAGATATCTAAAGGGAACACCTGAACTAGGTCTGTGGTACTCAGCAGAAACAAATTTTGAATTAATAGGATTCTCAGATGCAGACTATGCTGTATGTAGGGTTGATAGAAAAAGCGCATCTGGTACTTGCCAATTCCTAGGTGACAGATTAATATCATGGTTCAGTAAGAAACAAACTTCAGTCTCAACCTCAACAGCTGAAGCTGAATATATAACTTCTGGGAGTTGTTGTTCACAAATCCTCTGGATGCAAAATCAGCTTCTTGACTATAAATTGGAAGTCAATAACTCTAAAATTTATTGTGATAGCTCTAGTGCTATATCCATAGAATCCAACCCAGTCCTTCATAGTAGAACCAAACATATAGAGATCGGACATCACTTTCTGAACATATAGATTTGGCATTTAAAAACATTTCATTTTTATTTAGAATAATTGGGGGCATTTTAATTGTAATATTCCAAACCTAAATATCCAAAGTTGTAAGAAATTTTTCCATAAGTGTTTTCCACCCATTATAATTTTCCCCCATAAATAATAGTGAACATAATGATTTTTCATTTTCATAAAAATTATCCCCTCTAAAAGATGCGAGATCATGAAGCGCCATTATTCCCGGTTGTGAAGCCGAATTGGAATAACCTACGCTCTGATACCACGTGTTGGATCTTACGGCGCCCTTAGAGGGGGGTGAATAAGGGCTTTATGGAATTTTAAATCTTAATCAAATTTATCAAATTTTGTGATCAAAGTTTAGAAATATTTTATAAGAAAATATATTTTGATATCTCAGAAAAGATTGTATTGAAGATTCCTTTTTAAACAAGAGAAACAAAACTTTTTGGTAATTGTTGCTAAAGCCAGCGTTAAGTGTTAACGCTGGGCGTTAGCTCTCCAGAAAATATTCCTTAGCACAAAACAATTGTCATAGTGATTTTACTTATGAAATCTAAAATGAAATACAATTCCAGAAAATCAGAGATAATGAAAACGATTATTGTATTTTAAAGATAATTACACAAATGTTAATTTAATACTTTGATGAAAATATAAATTAAAACATTCTTGAAGAGGAAATAAAATCAATTGAATAGAACAATAAAAGACATGATTTTATTTCATAATAAATTGAATACACAAATGTTTAATTTCTATAACGCTAGAAATCAAGGCGAGAATATGTAAAAACACTTTTTGATGTTTCACTGGTCCTTCTCCCAAGGACCGGTTGGCTATAGCCTATCTATCCCCAGATAAGGCATCTAGCCACCCCCTAGATCTACCCTTGACCTAGTCGCCACGCACAAGGCGGCAAATTACCCCTTAAGCCGCACAAGGACCTAGTCGCCAACAACCGCGGCAAATTACCCACGGAATCCTTCTCGGAATACGACGTTCTCCCCGAACGGTTTCTCCACACAAATTACAAAGGTAAAAAGTAAAAGATTACAAGATAAGTAAATAGAAACTCCCTAAGAAATTCGAAAGGTGAAGACGAAGGCGATGTAGATGTTGGCGTTCTTGAAACGATTGTCCTTCGTATGGAATATGCGTTGTAGACCTTCTCCTTCAAAATTCTCTTTAGATCTTCATGATAGCCCAAGGGAGATCTCTTAATTGATGTACACGAGCCTCTCTTAAAATTATTGGAATTCTGGAATCATCTCAAATAGAATGAGAGGAGTTGTACTTTAAATAGCCTCGGGAGCTAACGCGTGGTGTTAAGAGTTAACGCCGGCGTTAGTGAATGTGCACTATCGTGGCTGAGATCATGCAAACTGTTGGGATCGTGGTAGAAACTAATTTCGTCGAACGAAACTCATTTCGTCGAATGCGCTTTCATCGAACGGAATCAAAGTTTGTCGAACGCCATCAAAGTTCGTCGAACGCAAGTTCTCCGAACTCAATTTCGTCGAACGCCATCAACTTTCGTCGAACGCATTTTTGTCAAGCACAATTTCCGTCGAGCGCAATTTCGTCGAATGCAAGTTCATTTCGTCGAACGGAATCTCCTTTCGTCGAACACAGTTTCGTCGACCGACATCACATTTTGTCGAATGTCTTCAGATTTTGTCGAACGTCTTCAAATTTTGGCGAACGCAGTTTCGTCGTCCGGCATCACATTTCATCGAACGGCTAGCGCCCAGCGCTAAGACCTAATGCCTGGCGTTGTCTCTGGCTTCTCAACGGATTCATTCTCGACGGTATTTCTTCTCGACGGTTTCCTTCTCAGTGGTTTCCTTCTCAGCGGTTGTTAACGCGGGCGTTAGCAACTAACGCGGGCGTTAGCAACTAACGCGGGCGTTAGCAACTAACGCGGGCGTTAGCTCTCTTTCTAGAGAGTCATCTCCAATCAGCATGCTATTCATGGGTAATATAACTATAGTACCTGTACAACCTGCACACTATAAACACATAAAATACAAGATCAAATACAACACAGTATTGGTTATTCTCAAACCAAGAGATGTGGAACAAGGCTCCAACAGATAGCAAATCAAATAAAGCAGACAATGCAAAAACCCCCATCAGTATATGAAGCTGCCAACCCTTCTACAAGCACTGACTCAGCAGAGTACGACATATAATTCGGAGAATCAGCATCTTCCAAGAAGAGAAAGAGAATTCAGAGTAACAAGTATAGGCAGAAGAGACTGAGGGAAGTTGAGCTGGATCCACAATCAGGAAGGTGGAGCCCAGTATCAAGAGAAATCATAACCGAATCATCGGTACAGTTTGGATACACTCAGGAGAACCATCAAAGGGTATATCAGTCAGTTGAATGGGACAAGCATCTGAAATAGAAGGAAAGGAGGAAGAATCATAAACAAGCATTCCCACAGGGTCCTCCTCCCTCTCCTAAGAAGAGTCCAATGCCCATCAACTATTATCAGAGGCAGAGGCAGAAAGCCAAAGGGGAAAGCAGCAGCAGACAGTGAGAAGCACTAAATTAAAATCTTAATTAGAATGGGGCAAATGAATGCTAGTGTTTATTCATGAACATCTAATCAATTTATATGCTTGGTATCTATTATTAAGAACATTTAATCTATTTTTGTGATTACTGCTTTATGTGTGATGTTATTATCTGAAATGATAAATCTTTTCATGTGTGGCATTTATCATTGAGGTAAGTTAGGGCTTCTTCAAATAGGGGAAGATTGTTGGGAACAGTGCCCAGCAGTGTTCATGAGTTGAAGAAGTGCTCAACTCAATGATAAGTGCAAGTTGTATTTAATGTCACATCTAGTTCATGCTTGCAGAGATGAGACAATATGTCCAATACTTCAATAACCTGCCTAAGTATAATATCGTCAAAAAAGGCTGGACATATCGTCGACAAGTACAGGCACGTCGTTGAGATGATGGGCAAAGCAAAGAAGAATGATTGTGTCTGTGTCATCGAAAAGGATCATGTGTATCGTCGACAACAGCAGTCCTATTGTCAACAACATGCAGAGCAAGGCAGAATGGTGATATCGTTGTGACATCTACACGACGATATCAGAAAATCGAAGATGAAGAAGAAGACTCAAAGATGTGGTTGTCAAGAAGCCTTGACATCGATAAGGCTAAGTCAGAATGAATGTCGTTGAAAAGGCAAAGGGAAGATCAGTGTCGAAGATATCGTTGATAAGAAACTGTATCGTCGATAAGGCCAAAGAAGAATAGATAGCGTCGAGAAGAAGCCTTGTCATCGAAAAGGCTAAGTGTGACTGATGGCGATGGACATCATCGTAAAGAATGCGTGACGTCGAGAAGACTGAAGGAGGTTAGTTGAAGACAAGCAGTTGCTAAAGTATAGTCTGTCGACAGGATATTTTTTATTTCATCGACAAGATAAAGTTGTTATAGTGATATCAAGCAGACAAGAAGATCGCGATGACATCAGTTAGATTACTTCGTGTCGTCCTAAGCTCAAGTATAGAAGAGATGTCCAGTATCGTCGAAGATATCACTATCTGATGAAGAATTGAAGAAGAGACTAGTTCAAGGCATCGACAAAGTCCTGTCGTCGAGATATTATCCATGTCGCCGTAACAATGGAAATAGCATCGAGACAATTTCAAAAGTAGTCAGACACGCTGTCAGCATTTAATACCGCCGCCTGATTGTCCAATCAGCGCATGCTCTTGAGGGATGGGCATCTGATAGTAAAGGACATCATGTGTGACCATTAAGCGGCTCATCCATCCTATAAAAGGGAACAGTTATGCCCTTGAAAAAGTAGCGAGAAAAACGAAAATGAATCCTGCCTAACAATACAACAGTACAAGCGGCGGTAAAGAAGAAAAAAAGAAGGGAAGAATAAAATGATCATACTGTGTTCTTCAAGTTGCAGTCAAGTCTCATCGACTGCTAAGAATCGTTAAAAGTAGAAGCCAGTCAACATCAGGCAAGAGGAAGAAATCTTGAAGAAGATTTGTGCCGTTCAGATTCAAAATCAGAAGCATCTTCTTCAAGATAAGAAGTCGATCTACATCAGGCAGAAGAAACAGTTTTCATTACTGTAAATCTTTCATTGTAAGGCTTGTGGGCCAAAGTTGTAAGATCTATTTTCATATCTGAGTGTCAAGCTTGAGGGCTTGAGATCTGTAAGGCTTGAGGGCTAGGGCAGAGGACTTGCGGGTCCAAACTTGTCGAGCTTGCGGGCTAGGGTGCAGTGAAGGGGCTTGCGGGCCTAGGTTGTAGACAAGACTTGCGGGTCTGTGCTGTGTAGGGCTTGAGGGCCTGAGTGTCGAGCTTGCGGGCTCGGGTGCAGTGAAGGGGCTTGAGGGCCTAGGCTGCAGTGACTTGCGGGTTCGAACGTGTCAAGCTTGTGGGCTCGGGTGCAGTGATGTGGCTTGCGGTCCTAGGCTGCAGGGGCTTGCGGGCCTAGGCTGCAGGGACTTGCGGGTTTTAGGTGTAAGGCTTGCGGGCCGGAGACATTGGCGGAGTTTGCCGAGCCTAGCACACTGCTAGGTAAGCGCAGAGGGAAAGAGGACTACTCAGACACCCTGTCTTGAGGAACCTCTATAAGTTCTTGTGTGTTTTCTGTGCTGTGCTTTACTAATCTATAGATCTATTAACCAGAAAACAAGAACACCTAAAGGGATAAAATAATTTGAAAAACCTATTCACCCAATAACTAACAACATGCTTCTCTTGTGTTTTGCATATTTTATCATTTTTGAGCTTTAATGATATTGTAAAACACAAATATTTGAAAACCAAATAAAAATATAAAAAACTTTTTTAAACAAATCAAACATGCTTAATAAGCCTTCTAATCATCTCCAAATTCTCTGAAATTTCTACACTAAGAAGGTTTATATACATACTCCCTATTCAAATTTTCAAAAATCTCAAAAAGTAGAGTTCTGATTGGGCGTTAAGTAGTTAACGCCAGGCGTTAGCTCTTTTTGCCAAACTGAAATTTTGTTTTCTCTACACTATTTCTGGTATTTTTATAATGATTTTTCACTGTTTCTTTTCTCAGTTTTTGAAATTATTTTGTTATTATTTTGGTTGTTTTATTCCAAAATACAAAAAAATCAGATAATTCAAAATAATCAAAAATATGTTTTTTGTTATTTGTTTTGCTTTAAATATTTACAAAACTATGGTTTGACTATAAGACTTCACAAGAGCAAACTTCTTAGTTATTTTGTTTCAAATGGTCAAAATTGATTAGGCATACACTTAAAGATTATCTTCAATGTCTAATTTTAATTTCAAATTTCCTAAATATTATTTTATCTTCATGACTTGACCTTAATCTGATTATGTGCAATGAAATAGTCAATTGAAAATTGTGTATGATTGCTTAGCATGCCTCTAAGTATGAGTAATGTTTTATGTTAATCAATGATTCATACACTCACTATTTTGGTAATCTACATGTGCTAATAATCTTAGTCTTGCAAGATTGTGTAGTGTACAAGTTTTTAACATACTAAGTTGTATGTCTAAATTACCCACACCGTCTTTCAAAAATAAATTTCTTGCATACATAGAAGTGTTATATCAAAATTGTTAATGTTTGCAACAACAAGTGAATTCGAAGACCTTTGGCCCAAAACTACAAAAATATGAAATAGAAAGCCAAAGATAACTCCACCAAGCACTACTCACCCTCCTGATAAGTTTTAATGAGCATTGTGAGGTTGAGCACCTTGAAAAGAATTGTAAAGTGTCTTGTGCAAACACATTCTTTTTATCACTTTTATTTGTACACCGGATCACTAAAAATAAAAAATTATAAAAATGCTTATGTGATCCCCCAAGCAATACTTCGCTCCCTGATAAGTCATAATGAGCATTGTGTGGGCGGAGGACCTTGGTAGTTGTACTCCTTTTATGTACTTTGAAATTTTATTCTGAAATTGATGTGTGAAAGTAATTATAAGATTACAATCTTAATATTGTTGTTATTATTTCATTACATATGTTATGTTTTTGATTATTTCACTTGTATACTTTTATCAAAACACCTTATGCACACATCATTATTTTCATAAATCTTCTACTCATGAGAATTGGATCATAATGCAAAATTACATACTTCTCTAAAAACTTAAGTAAAAGCACTAGATTGCAATGCATGATTTCTACAATGTTTTCTTTACTTGAAATATGAATTAGTTATATTGTAGCTATTATCTTTTTGAATATGTTAAATCATGCTTGCCTATTTGTTATGAAAATTTTCAAAGATAAATGCTCAAATGTGAAGAGTCTAGAAATATTGTTGGAATGGTCAAACTATTACAAAAATGTTAATTTTAGCTATTTTGTTTTGTTTTTCCGCATTTCTAATTTGATCATGTGTATTTTTACCATGCTTTCTCATGATTACTTTTTTTTCTTCACTTGTACTTGTCAAACTATATTGCATTTCTTCCAACAAGTTTCTTAAAAAAATTCACTTTGAAAAGCAAGTGGTAGAATTCCTTTGGTAAAACAAAAAAATGGAATGTTGTTCTTTCACGCTTCTCATATCCTTTTCCGTTGTGCTACTCTCTCCCTTAGCTCGATCATGACTTACTTTATGTCTAAACAAAACTCTTAATCCTCTCTTAGTATGTCCCAACTTTTGTCTTCTTTATTCTAGTTTTGTTTCACTCCACCCACTTTTGCTAATAACAAAAGGGGGAGAAAAAAATGATAAATCATAATGATTAAATGAGTAGGATTCACTAGATTAAGGGGGAGTATACATCTATTCTATGGGAGCATACACTAAGGGGGAGCACTTAAGTAGGGGGAGCACATATTAAACAATCTATAATTATAATTCTTATTAATGCCTCTATATTGCTTAGTGTCTTATATCCTTCTAAAAACACATCTCTTATATATATGAATCTGATTTATCTCTATTAGATTTGTTATTATCAAAAGGGGAGATTGTAGGAACACAGTTTTCCGCATCCCTTTGATTTGAGAATAACAAATCCTACTTGTATTTGATCTTGTTTGCCATTGTGTTTTTAGCATGCATGTTTGAACAAAGATGACACTAGGATGCTATTGTTGGTCTGGATTTGCTCACAAGCTAAAAAGAATGGAAGAGAGCTAACGCCCAATGTTAAATCTTACCGTCGGCATTGACTTTCATTCCCACCAAGATGAAAATGCAATGGAGGGTAGCTGTCGTGATTGCAGGAGCATTTTGGAAATGATTTGACTCAACGTCAGGCGTTAGACTCAATGCCAGTGCTAAGGTTTCCTAAAATGAATGTTTCCAAAGATGAAGAATCTCCTTCCTATTTTGAAGATCCGAGCCATCAAAACAATTCTATATTGGGTCAACGCCAGGCGTTAGCCTTAACATCGGCGTTAGCCTCTTCTCCTATAAATTGGTGGATTTCGTCTTCTCCAACTATTGATTGAGGAGAGCCCTATTCCATCACTTCAGAAACTATGAGAGGGCCATATTTCCTGACCAACTCATCTCCCACTCAAATTTAAAAAGGAGGAATCAAAGGAGACTTGGATCAACATGCTAACTCAACGTGAAGAACGCATGCTTGGACTTCAACGATCTTCAGTGATTCTTCGTCGTCTCCTTCAGATTACCTCATAGGGAGTTTTTATAATTATCTTTTATATTTATCTTTGTAATCGGTTCATGAATTCGTCTCGTGTTGGCGACTAGGTCTAGGTAGGACTTAGGGAGGAATTTGCCTCGTGTTGGCGACTAGGTATAGGGAGTAAATCTAGGGGGTGCTCGAGGCCTTTCTGGGGATAGAAAGGCTAGAGCGGCTTGAAACCGTATCTGGGGAGAGATCCGCTAAAGCCAACCGGTTCTTAGTGAGAAGAGTCAGTATATAAAATGAAAAGAGTATTTCATATTTTGCCTTAGATTTCTAGCGTCATAGAAATCAGATTTCGTAATCAATTTTATAAATGATAATCATGTGTTCACCCCCTCCCCCCCCCCCCCCCCCCCCCCCCCCCTCTAAGGGCGCCTCAAGATCCAATAAATTCCAACCCCTGATTTAAGTTTTTGAAATTTTCTGACGTCTTCTGATATTTATTGATTAAAAGAAGTTGAAAATTGAGAATATTCGTGTCGATCATAAATAAATAACTTGATTCGCCCTGGTGCAAGCAATTGAGGTTAAAAGATACTCGTGTTAAACCTCTTGCGGAAATTTGAAGTCTCGTTAATTAAATCAGGTGATTATAACCAGAAGACTTGAAATTACAATGAAGCTCCTACAGCTCAACGTAAATCCGATTAATTTCCTTAACATGTGCAACTGAAACAATTATCAAACTGGTAGACCCTAACACTATAAAATACTAAGAACTCGCCGTAGAATTATGAACATGCCTCCTTGGAATGGAGAACTCTCCTTGGAATGGAGAGAAGAACTAAATTTGCCTCCTGGGAATGGATACGCCTCCTATAAACGGAGTTGCCTCCTTGGAATGGAGAAGTCTCTTTGGAATAGAGAGAAGAACTGGACTTGCCTCTGGTGACGGAGATGGAAATGAAGGACTACAAACTTTTTTATTTCATTTATTTTAGATTTCAGACTTTCCTTCAGTATTTCTTTTACTCCAATTCAGTACTGGTCCAGTTCCTTTCAGCACTTTATTCCAGCATTTTAGTTCGGTATTTACTTACCACAGTTTATTCCAGTGATTTATTTAGTTCGTTTCCATTCAGCACTTTACTATTGTAGTTTGTTTCAGTAATGTATTCCAATACTTTATATCCACAGTTCATTCCAGCATCATTAAATTAGAGTTGACGCAAAGATGGGACATTCCTTCAGGGTTAACCCTAAATAATGTCAAACTGGTCACCGCTTGTAAAGGAGAGCGGGCAGATCGAGGTTTTGGCTTTTCCTTCTTAATTGCCTATAATTTGGAGTTGACGTGAAGATGGGGTATTCCTTCAGGGTCAACCCTAAATAATGTCGAACTGGCCACCGCTTATAGAGCAGAGCGGACAGATCAAGGTATTGGCTTTTCCTTCTTTATTGCCTATAATTTGGAGTTGATGTGAAGATGGGGTATTCCTTCAGGGTCAACCCTAAGTAATGCCGAACAGGCCGCCGCTTGTAGAGCAGAGCAGACAGATCGAGGTTTTGGCCTTCTTTATTGCCAATAATTTGGAGTTGACGTGAAGATGGGGTACTCCTTCAGGGTCAACCCTAAATAATGTTGAATTGGCCGCCACTTATAGAGCAGAGCGGATAGATTGAGGTTTTGGCTTTTCCTTCTTTATTGCCTATAATTTGGAGTTGACGTGGAGATAGGGTATTACTTCAGGGTCAACCCTAAATAATGCTGTGTAGAGCAGAGCGGACAGATTGAGGTCTTGTCTTTTCCTTCTTTATTGCCTATAATTTGGAGTTGACGTGAAGATGGGGTATTCCTTCAAGGTCAACCCTAAATAATGCTGAACTGGCCGTCGCTTATAAAGCAGAGTGGACAGATCGAGGTTTTGGCTTTTCCTTCTTTATTTTCTATAATTTGGAGTTGATGTGAAGATGGGGTATTCCTTCAGGGTCAACCCTAAATAATGTCGAACTGGTCGTCGCTTGTAGAGCAGAGCTGACAGATCGTGGTTTTGGATTTTCCTTCCTTATTGCCTATAAATTGGAGTTGACGTGAGATGGGGTATTCCTTCACGGTCAACCCTAAATAATGTCGAACTGGTCTCCGCTTGTAGAGTAGAGCGGACAGATCGAGGTTTTGACTTTTTCTTCTTTATTGCCTATAATTTGGAGTTGACATGAAGATGTAGTATTCCTTCAGGGTCAACCCTAAATAGTGTCGAACTGGTCGCCGCTTATAGAGCAGAGCGGACAGATCGATGTTTTGGTTTTTCCTTCTTTAATGCGTATAATTTAAAGTTGACATGAAGGTGGGGTATTCCTTCAGGGTCAACCCTAATTAGTGTCGAACTGGCAGCCGCTCTTGAAGCAGGGTGGACAAAGCAATGTTTTGGGTTTTATTTTTGCAGTGACTGTAACTTAGACTTGACAGGAATACCTTGTGCCTTCGAGAAATATTCCTACGGGAATATAATATGCCTTCGAGAAATATTCCTACGGGAATATATTGTGCCTTCGAGAAATGTTCCTACGGGAATCTATCATGCCTTTGAGGAATATTCTTTCAGGAATATATTGTGCCTTCGAGAAATATTCCTACGGGAATATAGTGTGCCTTCGAGAAATATTCCTTCAGGAACATATTGTGCCTTCGAGAAACATTCCTTCGGGAATATATTGTGCCTTCGAGAAATATTCCTACGGAATATAGTGTGCCTTTGAGAAGCATTCCTACGGGAATATGTTCTGCCTTCAAGAAATATTCCTATGGGAATATATATTGTGCCTTCAAGAATCATTCCTACGGGAATATATTATGCCTTCGAGAGTTATTCCTAAAGGAATAAATTGTACCTTTGAGAGCAAATCGGATGGCTGACGAGTTATACTCTGAGGCAACCCGCATGAAGGATGGTCTGGGAAGACAACCCGTGCGAAACTAATAGAACTACGTGGGTCTGAAACCGTATGCAGGATGATATGGAGTATGTAGGCGGTGGTCGCGGGAAGACTGTCACGACCCAATAATAGTCCAGATATTCCCACCCTTAAAAGTCATATTATGCTTAATGCTAATAGGAATTTGATTTGATTTGTGGTTCTAATATCCTGTCCTTAGTACAGGTAACAGGTACGGGTGAGAGACTATACCCATGTGTGGAGGAAGCCACTGAGCAGGCCACTTCAGGTACATATTAATTAAGCTGCATCTTCTTTGTACCATATCTCATGGTATATATGTATATGCATTGGCACTGGAGTTTTTGAGCTGCAGAAAGGATGACGCTACACATACAGGTCTTGAATATATAGGGGTTTCTGTGATGATTAATCTTCCGCTATAAATTATGTCTTCCGCTAAGTGATAAAAAGTGCACTCTTTAATGACGTCTTCCGCTAGAATACTGCTTCCCTACCCTGTTGGTGTGTAGTGACTTTCGCTTAACATCACCCATATGTTTGACAATGGAGTGTTCAAAGAAAGGGGTTGGTGAAGTAAGTACCTTCACCCTTCGTGGTCGCTTCGGCGTCATGCACAGAGGGTGGTGTGCAATAAGATTCCCCGGTCTGGTTGCCGATTCCGGAGGGGGGGTCTTACATCGGTGACCCCTGCTTCAACATCAACTAAATACTGGTTGATAGTGAAAGATCATGGGCATCCTATTCATGTCCACCCTTCATGGTATGAAGATCGCGAAAGGATATCTCAAACCAGGAGTGATGACTAGGAATTATATTCCTGCAGAGCCTGCGAGCGATTAGATTCTCGCGGGCGTTTTTGAGGAGTCCGGCGAGTACTCCTACTTTGAGGAACCAACAGTTATCCTATCGAGATGATAGAAGTGACGGCCTTTCCTTCTCTCAGAATATCAGGGGAGGCACCTCGGCGACGGCGCCGAAGTTCTTTTTTAAATGAAATTTTATAGAAAAGGGCTTTTGCAGAGTTTTTGAAAATAATTATCCTAACTAATCTTTCGATGAAGGCAAGTGCAACTTATTGCGTATAGTACAGGATATTTTTAAAAAACAATATCAAGGTCGTATTTTTCCAAGGTCATGTTGATTATTTTTACTTTGACGAATAGTTATTATCTTATCAATAAAAAATTGTGATTTGTGATAAAAAACAGAAACGACGATAATCGCGGGCTTGGTGTGTGTTTAGCAAAACCCAAGAAAAGCGAGGAAAAATAAAAGAACACACTAATTGAAAAACCCATGCACTATACTGGAATTTAAATGACTGAAATTAAAGAAAGCAGAAAATTGACAATCGCGGGCTTGGTGTGTGTTTAGCAAAAACCAAGAAAAGCAATAAAAAGAAAAGAACGCACTAAATGAAAAACACACGCACTCTACAGAATTGAAATGACAGAAATAAATAAAGCAGATAAATCTTTCTCATACACACACGCACTCTACGGGAACTTTAAGAAAGCAATAAAAGCTAGGCTACGAAAAAAATGCATTTTATACTCATAAACGCACGCACTCTACGTAAAAGAAGGAAAATAAAAACGACTGAGCTAAGAAAAGAAGAGCAATAGCATGAACAAAACTATTTCATTAAGCAAAGGAAAATATTACAAAACTAGGAGAGAGAAAGTGCAAAATGAAGAAAAAGAAAATTACAAAAACTGGATATATATGGCTCACAACTCCAAAAAGAGGCAAAAATTATGAACCCCAAGCCTTCAGCCGACCCCTCCTATTTATAGGAAAAGTTTGGAATTACACGCCCTCGGTCACGGGCGTGACCGAGGGCGTTACCTGTGGGGTGCGAATAGAGGGGGCGGCTGGCACTCCACATGGCTTCTGAAGACTTTTCGGGTGCTGAGGTGACGGAACAAGGGCGTGACCCAGGTGTCACGGGTGTGACTGATGTCGGCAGGTGGTGGCATGAACTAGGCGTGACGGCTGGCGTGTCCTTTGTTCTTATAGAGAGATTTGATGGGTCACGGCCTCTATCACGGGCGTGACTTGATGTCGACAGGCGCTGGGCGTGATGGCTGGCGTGTGTGCGCTGGTTTTTGGAAGAATTTTTGACATGTCATGGGCGTGACCCATTTGACACGAGCATGACTTCACAATTCATCTAGACATCTAGGCGATTCACCGAGAAGACATGGTCAGTCGTCTTGCCGAGAAGTACACGGGCGTGACCATGTACACGGCCTCGATCACCGGCGCGATTGAGGGCGTGACTTGACAAATTCGTCGAGATATGGCTGCGAGCTAGAAAAATTAACTATAAGCTGACACGCCCTTTGTCACGGGCGTGGTCGAGGGCGTGACCTACAAAAAAAACAGAAAACTTTGAAAAAGTTAGAAAATTTATGTTAGAAAAGAAAATATATAAAAACCAAGTTATTTATTCATTAATTTACATATAAATTACAAATTTAAATAAGATAATACTAAAAACTATACTAAAAATACGTATAAAATACTATTTATCAAATACCCCTATACTTAAGCTTTTGCTATTCCAGAGCAAAAGTAAGAGATACCCATAAGACATATATAAAATTTCTAATTTACCAAAATTTTATTTAATCGGAAGTAAGCTTGAAATAAATTTAGGAAATTTAAAGAAGTAAATCCTATATTGTGATAATGATTTAAAAAGAGCGAAAAAATTTACCGTCCACCGGATCGCCCGCCAAATAAAGTTTTAAACAGTGACCGTTGACTTTAAACTCGCCTTTTCGGGGTGGGAAATAAGAACGGTCCCATATTGCCAAACCTCTTTGACTTCAAAGGGGCCGGACCATCGAGATTTTTGCATACCCGGAAAAAGACGAAGGCGTGAATTATAAAGAAGGACAAGATCGCCCGGCGGAAATGTTTTTGGAAATTTTATTTTTCGATCGTGATTGAACTTAGAGCGCTCCTTTTAAAATTTATTGCTCTCATAAGTGTTTGCACGTCATTCATCGAGCACGTTTAATTGGAATTTTCTACTCTCGGAGACTAAGTCTAGATCGAGGTTTGAAAATTTTAAAGCCCAAAAAGCGTGGTGCTCTAACTCTACAGGTAGATGACACGCCTTGTCGTAGACTAATCGATATGGCGTACAACCGATGGCGGTCTTGTACGCCGTATGATACGCCCACAACGCGTCATCTAGTTTTAAAGACCAATCTTTCATATTCGTCGAAACGGTTTTTTTCTAAAATGTGTTTGATCTCTCGATTAACTACCTCTACTTGGTCGCTTGTTTGGAGGTGATAGGTTGTGGCGAGCTTATGGATGAAGCCGTATTTAGATAATGTTTTTGCAAATTGGGCGTTGCAGAAGTATGTACCCCTATCATTCACTATCGCGCGATGCGTACCGAAGCGAGAAAATAATTTTTTTTAGAAATTTGACGACGACTCTCGCATCGTTGGTGGGGAGTGCTTGTGATTCTGCCCACCTAGATACGTAGTCGACCGCCACTAAAATGTAGTGATTAGTATAAGGAGGTAGGGGGCCTACGAAATCTATTCCCCATAGATCGAAGATCTCGCATTCTAATTAAATTTTTTTGGGCATCACGTCATGACGAGAGATGTTACCCGACTGCTGACAGCTATCGCATTTGCTCATATAATTGCGAGCATCCTTAAATAGAGTGGGCCAATAAAAGCCCGCCTCCAGCGCTTTTCGTGTGGTCCGGTTGGCTTGATAATGCCCCCGGTCGGCCCCTCGTGGCAGTGTCGCAATATTTGCGCACCCTCCTCGCATGAAACGCATCTCCGTACTACTTGGTCCGCGCAGACGCGAAAGACAAATGGGTCCTCCCAAAAGTAATTTTTCAAATCAGAAAAGAATTTCTTCTTTTGTTGTTTTGAAAAGTCTTTTGGAAGGACCCGCGCAACTAGATAGTTGGCGTAATCTGCGAACCAAGGGATAGGAGAAGTATTTAAATTATAAATAGTTACGAGGCGCTCCTCATAGTTGAAATCCTACAATAGGAGGATTCATCGAAGCAAGCGGGGCTTGGCATCTATTTTTGATAATAAATATTTGAGGGCGGAGTGATCCGTAAAAATGATAATTTTAGAAAGCATAACGTAGGGCCTAAACTTATCGATTGAAAAGACGACGGTGAGAAGTTCCTTTTCTGTCATTGTGTAATTAGCATGTGCGGCTGTGAGCGTGCGAAAAGCATACTTGATGGGATGAAAATAATTATTAACACGTTGGCCTAGTACAGCTCCCACCACGATATCGCTCGCATCGCACATAATCTCAAACAGAAGGGACCAATCTCGTGCCACCAGAATGGGAGAATTGATAAGTTTTTCTTTTATAATATTAAATGCCTCTACGTAGGCGGAATCAAAAATAAATGGAGATTCTTTCTCCAGGAGGTGGGTTAGCGGTTTTGTTATTTTGGAAAAATTTTGAATTAACCGCCTGTAAAAACCCGCGTGGCCAAGAAAACTCCTAATAGATTTTATATTTGAAGGTGCTTGGAGTTTTTCGATGATTTCGACCTTGGCCTTATCTACCCCCATCCCTCTAGCGGAAATCTTGTGTCCGAGAACTAAACCTTCTCGGACCATAAAATTACACTTTTCCCAGTTTAAAACCAGGTTCGTGTCTTCGCACCTCTGGAGGACTCGATCTAGATTTTGCAAGCAGTTTGAAAAGGAGCTCCTGAATACGGAGAATTCATCCAAAAAGACTTCCATAATTTCTTCTACGAGCTCCCCAAAGATCGCCATTATACATCGTTGGAATGTAGTTGGCGCAATGCAGAGGCCAAATGGCATCCTTCGATATGCGAAGGTGTCGAAGGGGCACGTAAAAGTTGTTTTCTCCTGGTCTTCGAGGGAGATAGAAATTTGGAAAAACCCCAATAGACCATCGAGAAAACAATAATATGGATGACCCGAAAGTCGCTCCAGAATCTGATCGATAAACAGTAACGGGAAGTGGTCCTTCCGGGTGGCATCATTTAACTTTCGATAGTCGATGCACACCCGCCAACCCGTACTCTGATCAATTTGTTGTTTTGATTGGACACTACCGTTAAACCGCCCTTTTTTGGCACGACATGTATGGGGCTAACCCACGTACTGTCCGAAATAGGGTAGATAATCCCCGCATCCAGGATTTTTATTACTTCAGCCTTAACAACATCCCACATATTCGGGTTAAGTCGTCGCTGAGGCTAGATGGTTTTGCGGGAAATATCTTCTAGAAAAATTTTGTTCGTGCAAAAAGAGGGGTTTATCCCCCTAATATCATAAATCTATCATGCAATTGCATGGCGATGCTTAGACAGAACTTCCACCAATTCGGATGTTTCCGAGTCGGTTAGAGTGGAAGAAATGTTAACGGGAAGTTTTGAATTTTCAGAGAGAAAAGCGTATTTTAAATAGTCGGGGAGTTGTTTGAGCTCCAAGACCGGGGGTTCTTCATAAGAGGTAGTGATTTTTAAATTTTTTGAATCAAAAGGCTCAAAAGGCGAATCTGGCGGCAATTCGTCAAAAGGAGGGAGATTCGCCATATCTGAATCGTCTATCATTAAAGAAAGTAATTCAAAAAGCAAAGAATACTCATCCTCAAACACGGATTCCAAATTAAAATAGGAATCATCATTCGATAAGGTGTTCCGCATCGAGGGATTAATGTGAAGTGTGACTTCGTCGTCAACGACCCAAAGGAGGACGCGACCGCTACTTACATCAATTAATGCTCGGGAGGTCGCGAAGAAAGGGCGACCGAGAATAATTGGTACCTCGGTTCCCTCCTTGATGTCGAGGATGATGAAGTCTACCGGGAAGGTAAACTTGTCAACCTTGACCAGGACGTCCTCCACTACCCCGTTGGGATACTTTATTGAGCGATCCGCGAGTTGGATGCTCATTTTCGTTGGAGTAGGAACACCCAAATCTATTTTTATAAAGAGGGAGAAGGACATTAAATTAATACTCGCTCCTAGGTCCGCTAAGGCGTATTTTATTAACAAATTGTCGAAAAGACTCGGGATGGAGAACCTTCTCGGGTCATTCAATTTGGGTGGCAATTTGTTAAGTAGGACCGCCGAGCATTCCGCATTAAGTGAAACGCGCGAAATACCCCCGAGCTTCTATTTATTATAAAGCAGCTCTTTTAGGTATTTTGCGTATTTCGGTATCTGAGAGAGTGTCTTGCAGAAGGGGACATTAATTTGGAGTTGTTTTAAAATGTTTAAAAAATTTTGATAATGTTCGTCCTCCTCTTTATTAATTTTTGAAGGGTAAGGAATTTGCGGGCTCGAAACACATCGCGCAATTTGAAAATCCGGAGCAATTGTAATCGGAGGAGAGCGTGGAGGGGTTGGAGTCGCAAAATGTACCTTAGGCTCAACCCGCGATGGGGAGACGACATCCTTGCCGCTTCGAAGGGTTATAGCGTGGGCATTTTCGTGAGGGTTCGACTCTGTATTTCCTGGCAATGCTCCAAGTGGCCGCTCCGAGATCATTTTTGCAAGCTGTCCAACCTGTATTTCTAAGTTTTTTAGCGATCCGGTTATATTCCGGATATTTATTTCGTTGCACGCCACATATTTTGCAAAAATTTCCTCGAGCTAGGAAGATTTTGGAGGAGGCTGAAAACCCTGCTGAAGTCTCTGGGGGAATCCTTATGGATAGCCTTGGGGGTTCATATTTGGCCCGCGTTGTGAGTTATTACGGTTGCTCCAGGAGAAGTTCGGTGATTCCTCCAACCAGGATTATAGTTATTACTATAAGGGTTATTATTAGGGTTGAAGGGGACCCGAACTGGATTGCCGAGGTAATCCACCGTCTCCTCTACTAAATTATTATCATTATTATTATTATTATTATTATTATTATTATTCGCCCATGCGGGAGTGGAGGAGGAAGCAGTCATCTCCGCCACTTGCTTACTTAGCCGCTCTACCTGCGAAGATAAGTGAGAAGTGGCATCCACTTCAAAAATCCCATCCGGTTTAATCGGACGTGACCTAAGTATATTCCATTGATAGACGTTCGTGGCCATTTCTTCGAACAGAGTTTGAGCGGCCTCCGGTGTTTTATTGTTTAACGTTCCCCCGGCGGCTGCATCGATCATCTATCGCATTGAGAAATTTAAGCCATTATAGAACGTTTGCACATGTAGCCAGGATGGTAGTGTGTGATGAGGACACCTGCGCAAGCAATCTTTAAAATGTTCCCAAGTCTCGTAGAGAGACTCGGAATCGAATTGTATAAAGGAAGCTATATCCGTGCGCAGCTTAGCGGTTTTTGATGGAGGAAAATATTTAGTTAAAAACTTTTCCGTCAACTCGGCCCACGTGGTTATGGACCCTCTCGGAAGAGAAGTCAACCACGGCTTAGCCTTTGTCCGCAGAGAAAAAGGAAAAAAGCGTAAGCGAATGGCGTAATCGCAGACGCCATTAATTTTAAACGTGTCGCAAATTTCTAAAAAATTAGATATGTGCAGATTAGGGTCCTCATCTGGCAAACCGTCTAACTGTATCGATTGTTGTACCATTTCGATTATGCTGGATTTTATTTCAAAATTGTGCGACGCTCGTGAAGAGTGTGCTCGATTTCGGGATCAAAAGCCATTTCCGGATTATCCGAAGAGGTTCCTCGGGTCATGTACGAGTGACAGTGCACGGGGGGCCCCCCGTGCGGGCAACATTTGTCGTGGGCGGCGACATTTGTCGGGGGGGGGGGGGGGGGGGGGGGGGGGGGGGGCGGCTTTCGTCGTAGGGGGCGGCATTCGTCGTAGGGGGCGGCATTCGTCGTGTGTGGGGGGGGGGATATTGGTGGGCGGCGACATTGGTCTTAAAGTTACTTATAATTTTAACTTCGATGATTTATATGAACATATTGAAACCAAAAAAATATGAAAATTATGAAGCAAAATCAAGTGAAAAACATTACAAATTCACAGAATGCATTGTGTTAGGATGAATCACAATTGCATGAAAGGAGATTAAGAAGTTTTCAAGAACTCAGAACAATGGAGAGAAAGGGTCTCCTTGAGCAGAACAATGAAGAGAACTATCAAAACATTATAGGAGATTAAAAAGTTTTCAAAAACTCTTACCTCATGTCATTATAATTTGTTTGGATTCAAAGCAAACTCCCCACAATTTGTGTAACTAAAAGGGCCTCTTATTTACTTTTTTTAAATTATGAAGACCTCCCCTGTAATCATAGAAATGAAAATATAAATGGAGATGGATCATCCATAAAGTTAGATTAATATGGAGGCCAATGAATATCATACTTGCTGAAGCTTATTTAGGGGAACGAAGACTGTTTACCTCTGTTAGAAGTTGTGTAGTCGAGAGACTACTGCAGGCTTTACAGACCGTTGAGGGGGGAGGCGTGCAGTCGAAGGATGCTCCGGGTGAAACCTTTAACAAAGCGATGTGGGGGTTATTTATATGGGACATTTGCAGTATTCTGCAAGGCAATGTAAATTTACTTTTTAGAACACAATAACTATCTTGCTAGAAGATGAAGAGATTTCTTAGAAACTTGTAGATTAATGGCCTGCATAATTAGTTATACAATGAAATTTATTGCATTTTGATCTAGAATTAAATCATCAGATTTTCAGAATAGTAAGATAACCGAGAGTTGGATCTGTAGCAGAATGTCATATATTTCCCAATATACAAAGAAACACAAACTACTATGAAATTAAGGTAAGGTTAACCAAATAAATGATGCAGCAAAAGTTAAGCCTCGGTTGGAGAATTCATCAAACACATGAAGAACAACCAAATATGGAGATTGAACAGTATGTCGAGTAGGCGGGCAGAGGAGTATACCTGCAGGCGGTAAAGGTTGGCGTAAGGAGCAGAACCTCTTTTGAACAATGCTACTTGCTCACTTCAATGGTGAAGGTGGCGCTTGGGTCATCGTCGGACCGTGATATTAAAGAAATTTTAGCAAGAGTTCTTAAATATGGAGATCGAACAGAATGATGAGGAGGTGGGCAGAGGAGCATACTTACAGGCGGTAGAGGTTGGCGTGAGGAGTATAACATCTTTTGGAACAATGTTACATCAATGGTGAAGGCGGCACTTGGATCGTCGTCCGACTTTGACATCTGCCTCCTCCGACTCCGGCGAGCGAACTGGGTCATCGTTCGTAGGGGATGGATGATTGAATGGTGAAGAAAGCTTACAGATCTGGCGAGTGGATTTGCGGCGGCGTGAGGAGGTTTGCGGCGGAGAAGGCAAACAGCGTGAAGAGGTTTGCGGTGGATTTGCCCTAGCGGAGCGACTGGATTTGCGGCGTCGGCGGCGTGAGGAGGTTTGCGGCGGAGAAGGCAAACAGCGTGAGGAGGTTTGCGGTGGATTTGCCCTAGCGGAGCGACTGGGTTAAGCACGGGGGAGAGCAGATCACGATCTGAGTAGCAGCGGGATAATGAGGCGGAGATATGTGCCCACGATGCAGTACAATTCAAAATAAAGTAAAGATTTTGGGAGCTGTTCCAAATTCGACGGTGAGATCAGATCAGTCAACGGCTACGATTAACTATGTGTCTCATATAGTTAACATAATATCATAACTTTTATATTTCTTTTTAAGTAGTTATCTTACGCTACTAAATGCAAGAAGTTGCCTTTGGTGCAACATTCAAAACCGGCCAAATATAATCTCATTCTTTTACTCCAATTACATTCAAAACCCGCCAAATAAAATGAAATAACACTTAAAGATAAGGGTTATTTGTGTAATCTTATTATATCCCAATAATAAATTTAATTCTTAAAATTCAGAATATCAAAAAGTTTTTGCTAGAGCTCCTAAACCTACTATGATAGTTCATCATTACACCTATTAATTTACTTTAAAATGATTTTTTGTTACGCTACTAAATGCAAGAAGTTGCCTTTGGTGCAACATTCAAAATCGGCCAAATATAACCTCATTCTTTTACTCCAATTACATTCAAAACCCGCCAAATAAAATGGAATAACACTTAAAGATAAGGGTTATTTGTGTAATCTTATTATATCCCAATAATAAATTTAATTCTTAAAATTCAGAATATCAAAAAGTTTTTGCTAGAGCTCCTAAACCTACTATGATAGCTCATCATTACACCTATTAATTTACTTTAAAATGATTTTTTGTTAAAATATATATATTCTTTTGAAAAAAAAAATTATAAAATAGTAATTAAAATTTTTTTTCAGTCATTTTGAGTACTCATATGTATATGTTGTGGGCCCAGCCGGCTAAGACGAACGCTATCCGCACCCCAGCCAACGAGGTCTATCCGCACACCAGCTAAAAAATCATATTAACAGCGTTCGTCGAACGGCGGCAGGAGTTCACGCGTTCGTCGAACGTGTGCCGCCGTTCGAGGAACGGCGGCCTATCCGTAGCCCAGCGTTCGTCGAACGGCGGCAGGAGTTCACGCGTTCGTCGAACGCGTGCCCGGCGGCCTATCCGCACCCCAGCGTTCGTCGAACGGCGTCAGGAGTTCACGCGTTCGTCGAACGCGTGCTGCCGTTCGACAAACGCTGGACTGCGTTCGACGAACGCTGGCCCTTCAGTTATATTAATTATTATATTTAATAATTAAATTAATGATATTCCTTAATAAAATTAAAATTTAGAGAATTTTAAAATGTTAGTGTTTTAAATAACTGACGGGGGCGGCCGAAGGCCGCCGAGGAGCGGCGGCCGAAGGCCGCCAAGGAGCAGCGAGCACGGGGGGAGCGGCGGCCGAAGGCCGCCGCGGAGCAGCGAGCACGGGCGAAGCCCGTGCGGAGCTGCTAGTAGATATATATAAAAGTTTTTCAAAAACAAATTGTGATTTTTGGACTTTTCAGATGAAAATATAAACAAAGAAAAAGGGAAAAAGGTAAGGGGAAGGTTTTTTATATTTTTGTGATTTTACGGTTTTTTAGAGAGAGAAAAAAGAAAAAACTTATTATATTCTAAATAAATTTTTTTTTATTTGATTTTTTCTATTTTTTATTTTTTAGAGCTTTTTTAGATGAAACGAAATATACGGTAAAAAGGAGTTGTAAAATATATATTTTTTTATTTTTTTGAGTTTTGAGAGAGAAAAAAAAGAGAAAGAATATACGTAGAAATATAAGATAAAATTAATAGCGATTCCTTGTTTCAAATAACGACACAAGTCCCCGTCACAGCGCCAAAAACTTGATGACTAGGAATTATATTCCTGCAGAGCCCGGGAGCGATTAAATTCCGGCGGGCATTTTCGAGGAGTTCGGCGAGTACTCCTACTTCGAGGAACCAACCGTTATCCTATCAAGATGATATAAGTAACGGTCTTTCCTTCTTTCGAAATATCGAGGGAGACACCTCGGCGACGGCGCCGAAGTTCTTTTTTAAATGAAATTTTATAGAAAATGGCTTTTGCAGAGTTTTTGAAAATAATTATCCTAACTAATCTTTCGATGAAGGCAAGTGCACCTTATCGCGTATAGTACCGAATATTTTTAGAAAATAATATCAATGTCGTATTTTTGCAAGGTCGTGTTGATTATTTTTACTTTGAGGATGCGCTATTATTTTATCGATAAAAAAATTGTGATTTGCGATAGAAAGCAGAAACAACGATAATCGCGGGCTTGGTGTGCGTTTAGCAAAAACCAAGAAAAGCGATGAAAAAGAAAAGAGCACACTAATTGAAAAACTCACGCACTCTACTGGAATTTAAATGACTGAAATTAAAGAAAGCAGAAAATTGACAATCGCGGGCTTGGTGTGCGTTTAGCAAAAACCAAGAAAAGCAATAAAAAGGAAAAGAACGCACTAAATGAAAAACACACGCACTCTACAGAATTGAAATGACAGAAATAAATAAAGCGGAAAAATCTATCTCATACACACACGCACTCTACGGGAATTTTAAGAAAGCAATAAAAGCTAGGTTACGAAAAAAATGCATTTTATACTCATAAACGCACTCAGTCTACGTAAAAGAAGGAAAATAAAAACAACTAAGCTAAGAAAAGAAGAGCAATAGCATGAACAAAACTATTTCATTAAGCAAAGGAAAATATTACAAAACTAGGAGAGAGAAAGTGCAAAATGAAGAAAGAGAAAATTACAAAAACTAGAACTAGATTGCTCACAACTCCAAAAAGAGGCAAAAATTGTGAACCCCAAGCCTTCAGCCGACCCCTCCTATTTATAGGAAAAAATTTGGAATTACACGCCCTCGATCACGGGCGTGACCGAGTGCGTGACCTGTGGGGTGCGGATAGAGGGGGCAGCTGGCACTCCACGTGGCTTCTGAAGACTTTTCGGGTGCTGAGCTGACGGAACACGGGCGTGACCCAGGTGTCACGGGCGTGACTGATGTCGGCAGGAGGCGGAGTAAACAGGGCGTGATGGCTAGCGTGTCCTTTGTTCTTCTGGAGAGAATTGATGGGTCACGGCCTCTGTCATGGGCGTGACTTGATGTCGGCAGGCGCTGGGCGTGACGGCTGGCGTGTGCGCTGGTTTTTGTAAGAATTCTTTACATGTCACGGGCATGACCCATTTGACACGGGCGTGACTTCACAATTCGTCTGGACATCTAGGCGATTCGCCGAGAAGGCGCGGTCAGTCGTCTTGATGAGAAGTACATGGGCGTGACCATGTACGCGGCCTCGGTCACGGGCGTGATCGAGGGCGTGACTTGACAAATTCGTCGAGATGTGGCTGCGAGCTGGAAAAATTAACTGTAAGCTGACACGCCCTTGGTCACGGGCGTGACCGAGGGCGTGACCTACAAAAAAAAACAGAAAACTTTGAAAAAGTTAAAAAAATTATGTTAGAAAAGAAAATATATAAAAACAAGTTATTTATTCATTAATTTACATATAAATTTACGAATTTAAATAAGATAATACTAAAAACTATACTAAAAATACATATAAAATACTATTTATCAAGCAGCAGGGCCAGTGTACAGCTTCGACAACAACCCCAACCCTGTGCAAGGAACGATCTTTTTCCCAATCACCCTGGGTGAATTTTCGAGGCAAGTCACATACAACGTTGAGGTTGTGGTCGTAGAATATGACTCTACGTACAACGTCATCTTTGGTTGCCCCCTCCAGGCCATGTTCGAGGATATTCCCTATATCCCTCATTTGGCAATGAATTTCATCACCCCGAGGGGGTAGGAGTTGTGTGGCAAAATCAAGAGGTTGTTTGCTCTTGTTATCTATGCCATACACATCCTGAGTATGGCACAACTCTCAACATCAATGTAATAGCTCTGCAGAGCGAGCCCACACCGCAACATGACAATCCAGTAAAGGGCCTCGCACAGGCTTCGCCAAGAACAACCAAGGACGCAGAGTGGATAATCCCTCTTCCTATCAGCAATCACATTTTTCCTAATAAGCCGCAAGTCAGAGCTTGTGCGAACGCATGTTTTGGTTTTTTGTATTATTGTAACTATTTTCTGACTTTACTTACAATAAAGGTCTCTGAACATGACGTCTCTGAAGGGTTAGGCCACAACCTCCGTTGTTAACACAGAGCAAAGATCTCATAATTTAGCAAAGATCTCTGGTGCTTATGCCGAGCAGCGAGCCCGCACCATACGACAATGGAGGGCATGCCCCCCTTTATGACAGGGCAGGAAATGGGTTCCCCCAACTGACTGATGACTTATGCCCCCCCCCCCCACCCCCCCCCCCCCCACCCCCCATACACACACACACATATTGAATAACAAACTCGATTCATGTAGTAACCTACTGATGCCGGCACCGAGTAGATAGCTCACAAATGATAAGGAGGAGCAAAGGTCCCCTTACGCCATTATTGAGTGACGACATTCCCCCCCCCCCCCCCCCCCCCCCCCCCCCTCTCCGCGTCGAGCAGCAGGCTCCATTCGAGCATCAACCTACTAGTGTCAAGACCGAGTAGATAGCTCACAACTGGTAAGGAGGGGAAAAGGCCCCCCACCCACTATGACATAATTGAGTGACGACCTTCGGCGTCCCCAGCGCCGAGAAACGATCTCCATTTGGGCAGTGACCTACCAGTGCCTACACTAAGTAGATAGATCACAACCGGTAAGGAGGGGAAAAGGCCCCCTACACAATAACTGAGTAATGACTCCAACACCTCCCGCGCCGAGCATCGAGCTCCATTCGTCTAGCGACCTACCGGTGCTGACATCGAGTAGATAGCTCACAACCGATAAGGAGGGGAAAATCTCCCCTCCCTACGGCATAATTGAGTAATGATCTCTGATGCTGACGCCAAGAAGCAAGCTCATAATTGAGCAATGACCTGTGATGCTTACGCCAAGCGACAAGCTCATGATCAAGCAACGATCTCCAATGTTAATGACGAGCAGCGAGCTCATAATCGAGCAACGACCTCTGGTGATTACTCCAAGGGACAAGCTCATTATCGAACATTGATCTTCAATGCTAACGCCGAGCAGCGAGCTCATAATCGAGCAACGACCTACGGTGCATATGCCAAACGACAAGCTCATGATCGAGCAATGATCTATGATGCTAACGCCGAGCAACATACTCATAATCGAGTAATGACCTATGGTGCTTACGCCAAGCGACAAGCTAATGATAGAGCAATGATCTCTTATGCTAAAGCCGAGTGGTGAGCTCATAATTGAACAACGACTTCCATTGCTTACGCCAAGTGACAAGATCACGATCGAGCAATGATCCCTGATACTAATGTCGAGCAGCGAGCACATAATCGAGTGACGATCTCTTGTGCTTACACCAAGCGAAAAGCTCACAATTACACAATAACCTCATGTACTTACAATGCACAGCGAGCCTATGCAAACACCCCAACAAGAACATAAGGGATTCAAAACTAATGAGAGGTGACTATAATATAAAAGGCCAGCATAAAAAAAACATATCCATAATGTGGATACATGCAATCAAAGTTACATAAGAAAGAAAATCGCAAGCATACTATGGTGTTGCAATACATCTAATGTAGCAAATACAAAGCAATAATGAAAATATAAAGAACGGCACAGGGTCGATCAGCTGCAAGGTTACCCCTTGATGTCAATATTAGGGCAGTTGTCGTAGAATCATTGTCCATGCCAAGATCAGCAATGTTGTGCTCCGACACCCTCTGCGCTAAGCGAAGACCCTCACCGAAGCCTCTCCGAAATGCAATCTCACACTCATCCTCCAGGAATGGCTCCACCTTAGTAGTAATCACCTGAGCGTGGGCCTCCTCCATGATCTGAGAGCACTCCACCATGAAGGCAAGGGAATCTGTGTACTCTGCAACCACGACAGCTCTAATCTCAGTAATGCTTGGCTACTCCGTAACCACATTGGCCACCTCATCTCTAAGTTGTGACAGCTCGGCATCCTGACACCGCATCTCCATATCAGCCACCTTAAGATGCTCAAAGGCCTCTCTAAGGGCCATCGAATAAACCTTTACTTCCAGACAGAAGCCAAGTCGGTCTCTGACTGCTCTAGGTGATAAGCATCTCTCTCCCACCTCCTCTAGGCTAACGCCAAAGAATCCTCTGTGACACGCAATTTTTCCTGAAGTGCCAAAAACTCATCCTTCATGACCACATAATGATCATTTCACGTGTACGCGATGGTGCACAGCTCCTCAATCTGAACAAGGATAAGCATGTAATTTGAATCGCAAGGAAGGAAACATTATCATCATAAAATTGAAGAGCAACTTTTTACCTACATCGTAGTAGCCTACAGGGAGGAGGACACTCATATCTCCCTTTTTGCAACAGCAACTCCCATCGCCTGTTCCTCCACAGGCGACTGTATCTCAAGAATATCCTCCATTTCGGGGTCATTGCTCGGAGCCTCTCCACCGGAGCACCAGAATCGTCATCTCCTGCCTGGAAGACGGGCTTGGGGGCATAAAAGATGAGCATGTTTCCCCATGTCTCAAAGAAAAGACCAGCTTTCTCTTCTTACGCCGCTCCAAGAGGACGACACCACTCCGCTTAGCGTCAGTAGAAAGGCCTTATAGAATCGACCTCTTCTCATCCACGAATGCACCGATATGTTGAAGGGCTTTCACCAAGTTTATTGCATCCTCAAAACCCAAGACAAGAGAAAAATTATACTCCTGACCAGACATAAGGCGGCAGGGACGAGGAAGAGGCCGTCACACTTCTGAAAGGTGTCAGGATTTTTTGACAAACTCATGAAGAGAGATCCTGTGGCGGTAGTCAGTATTCTCCTCAAAGGTGAACCACCTCTTGTTGTTCCTAACCACAAACTAATCGCCCGTAATGTGGTAGACCTCACATCCATCCCTAAAAATCTCGACTGACAGCTGAGAATTGTGCTCCCAGAAGAAAGTGATGTGCCACATGACCCTCATCATGCCCATCGAGGAGAACTACATGACTAGAATGTCGCAGAATCTGAATACTTCCACGTCCTCTTCATAGGGAGGAATTTGAAATCCCGCCTTAAGGCACCCTTCAGAGATCGTGATATAGCCCTCTGGGGGTTTCTGGGCATGCTCATCAGGAAGAGAAATCTTCACCTCCAAGTTCTCAAGAATGCCAAAGCACTTTTTCTAAATGGTGATTCGATCACCGGTCAAATTGACGACAAGCGCATGGACTTCACTGAAACAGCTCTCTTCGGGTCTTGAAAACCAATGCAAACAAGTTAGCACACAAAACTACAAAAAATCCAAAAAAAAGGCACGCGTTGGGACCACGCCCGCAAAATCTGCAGGTACGCATGGAAACCGCGCATGAAGTCCACGTGTGTGCTAGATCCACATGGCTCCTCCCCCGTGTACGCATTCGTACTGTTAAGCGATGTTTGCCATGATTGCTCCTCACGTGCTCCCATCTTCAAAGTTCCCTCCTTGAGTCTTCCTCACCTCGTTACCCAGAGACATGGAGGCAAAATTCATCCTTGGCATCGCTCCAACTATCTCTCTCAAAAATCTTACGTGAACTCAGTCAAAATTATGGGAAGCGCCTACATAATTTATAAAAACCTCCTCATGAATCGCATAGGAAGGTTTGTCTAGAGTGGAATAATATATCGCCATATATTCTAGTCTCAAATATGGCAAGATACCCAGTCCCAATTGGAACTAAGATCCCACAATAAGGGCAGAAAATATTATGCATGAGAGCAACAAATCCCTGAAGTTTTGGCAGTAAATATTGACACATAGCTCCACAAAATGAAATACATCATAATTTACATCATGCGCGCATCGAGTTATATAAAACTCCCGTTGAATGACATGTAGTTGTATGAAAAATTTCTGTGCTTGCTTTCTACAAGTCGTGATGCCCATAAATTAGGGGTATTTGATGGAATTCCCTAAAATTCATTCAAATTAGAACAACATTTCGATATCATGACCCTGATCAGATTACCAGAACGGTTTTCCTCGCTCGAACATCCCCGCGTCAGCCTACACGCGTGAGTGTGAATGTGCCTGCACTCCAAATCGTGTGTGCCTGCGCTAGCAGCACAGGGGTGCCTGCGTGGCATGCGCACCCACACGTGGTGCCATGCACGGTCGGGCGGTGAGTACCCCCGTGCTCACCCATACTGTGCCGCACATAACCGCGTGCACCCACACGGGATGTCGCTTAGGGTCTACACAGACTCTCGCATCACCGCACGGTGTGGCGTGCGCCCACATCGTGTGCACCCTGGCGCCTCTACTCATCGCCTCGCGCCGCCGCCATCTCACAGATGAACTTGCGCAGGCCGCCCGGGGGGCAATGGTCATCATTTCTGGAAATTGGTGATCCAACTGACTGAAATCGTGCATTCTTATTTGCCTGTTCAGAATTCAAAAGTGCACAATTACTAATGCACCCCTTAGAAAAACTATAAAAATGCGCTCAAGCCTTCATTTTCAAGAACAGTGAAATAGGAGGAGAAAACCGAACTATGGGGTTTTCCAACAAAGACTTACTCCCCATGGGCTTTCCTGCTCAACGTTCTCTTTGCTTACAATGTAGACTGCTTACAACAGTGACCGCTTACAGCAGAGCCTATTACAACGAAGATTGTTAAGAGACTCTCTCGTGAGCACTGCTGAAGACTTTACTTTTTCCTCAAGATACTTGTACAAGGAGCGGTGATATATCACCCTCTGAAAAACTTTAAGTCTTGTAACCGCTAGCAACTAGTGGATTTTGTCAGAGCTGGACATCCTGCCCCGTGGTTTTTTTTCCTTTCCTGGCTTTCCACGCAAAACATCTTGTTGTCCTACTGTTACTTATCTATTTGACTATTTGCGTGATTGGCTCACTCTCGAGCTAAGGTGGTCTAATTCGCCCGGTCTGTGTGAGCGCTAAGCAACCCACAACACTTATCATAAGCATTGAACAATATGTATTCTGGAAGATGGCTAGAACAATAAATCTAGATAAGGATATGCAATAATATGAAATGCATGATCAAAATAAGTTTCAATATATATTCATAAATAAAATTCATGAAACATTTATTTAGAAGTGAGTTTCAACAATATTTTTCATGAGTCTAGGAATTATATGATATTAGACAAACTGCATGAATAATCCTAGAAACATGACAAAAGATAGCCATCATACAATAATATACATTCTAGCATTCATAAGATGAGATAAGATGATATATCATAATATGTATGGTGAAGTGCATGATCGATGATATGATACAAAGTCAAACATAATGGTGTTGGATAAGACAAAAGTATGAGTGAGATAAAAGAAATTGCACCAATAGTGAATCATAACACATGCTCAAATTTATAAAGGTGTAGCAGCAGGGAAAGAACTTTTAAAATATCTATTTTTATATGGCTAGCGTCAGCAGTAAGTGCTACCATCCGCAGTACAGTTATAAAACAGAACAATATCCTTAAATACATGTAGTTCTTTAGAGTTATAATTCATGTATGTTGTGCCTCCATAGTGTAAATATGAGCATTTATAACCACTTAATGAAAAGATAAAACATAAAAATGCTTAATAAAAATAAAATTCAAATTAAAAACATGCAAACACAAAAACAACAAGAAGGTACTAATTCTACTAAGACATTTGACTTGGCTTTAAAATAGATTTAATAAAATAATTATTATAAAGATGTAAACAAATCATAGCATGATGATATGTATCCCTAGTCAATCATAGAAATCAAGGAATATGTGGACATGACTTAGGAACCCATATAGATCCAAATGACTTTGATAAAGAGATTTTGGGAACCAAAATAGGGTGATAAGAGCAAGGTTTAGATTTGACATTACAACAAGATGATGTGTGCCCAAATTTAAAATATGCATAGCATTTGATGTACGGTGTGCTCACATGAGAGAATGGTTTACTAGATGTGTGCCAATTTACGAACTCAATGAACCTTGTAGTGACCTTCAAAATACCACTAGATAAATTAGACAGTTTTTCTATCAATCGAATCTTCTTGAATAAATAATTTTAAAGAGCCTACTTTAAAGGTAAGAACGCTATTTTCATAAATCAATGATTGACTACACTCTTTTCTAATAAGAAACTCCCTTTCAAAATACTTGATTTTCTCTTTAAATACATTACAATCAAAACAAGGTATAGCATTCAGCATGACTCCATTCGAGGTATTGCACAATTGGAGGTGTGGGACACCAGCACTTTCATGGATACAAGATGAAAACCCAAAGGCACTAATAGTGCAGTCTCTTATTGACATTGATATGAGTAGCAAATTGATCTTGGAGAGGGTGCTCAAAGCACAGAGCCGTCAAGCAATATATTGGGATGTGAATCATTGGATGGTGGAATTTGAAGTCAGGAACATGGTTGTATTCAAGATTAAACCTATGTGTTAACCTGGAATCCTATGACGTAGCCAGAGCCAGTCATCGATCTCTAAACGTGTGTGTGGTTACGAACTATGTTGCCTCACTGGTCTAGGAGTGGGTGTGGTGATTGCACCCTCTTCTCTAGCCTTAGCAGCAGACCAGCTCGGGTAGCCTAGCAGCAGTCCAAGTACCGAGAGGTCTGGGCGAACATTCCAAGTGTTCGCCCCGGCTCCTCTCTCTCTCTCCAGTCCGTGTTGGTTGGTGCGGATATAGTCTGTTGTAACCTCCCCTCCCCCTCTCTTTCTCTCTCATACCTGGATTCTCTTATATCACGGGCAGCGTGCATTTATTGCACCTACCTGTTCGGGGGGCCCACTATCAATATAAATAGAGGGACAGGGTGCCTAGAGGGGACACGGAACTTGGGCTAGAATCTCCCCTATAGTAGGTGCGGGTATAAATTCTTGGTTGCCCTATGCTGTCTATTTTTTCTCATTCATTCGATTGTAATAGCTCTGTAATAGCTATTCAAAGATATAAAATCATCTGCAACAAGTGGTGTTTGTCATTGCGTGAAAATCTGGTCTTGTCGCTCATGACATACTTTTCCTCTTGCCCCCTCTACTCTCTTTTGTTTGCCCCAACTCTCTATGGTATGTAGCCAGTTTCTTGTGGTTCATGATTCCCCCGCTTCTCACGAAAGGTTTGTGGCAGAGTGTGGAGGTTGGGGACACTTTTGGTCCCAACAGTTCAAACATGCGACCTTCAGATCAAGCAATCAGAGAAATCGCCACAATAGACTGAGGACAGCAAACCTCAAATTCGCCCAGCCTTCCCAACCCTCCCAAAGACGGGGTGGTTACCAGGGAGGAGTTATGTAAGACCCCCCTCCCCCTTACTAGGAGGGTTACCTGGGTCTTATGCCCAGAACCGCTGCCTTACAGATGACACCAACACACGGGTTAGTCGCCACCGCAAGACGCCAATTCTGCCGGCTATTACGATCAATTAGCGTAGGCCAAAAGAGAAAAGAAAGACAATAGAATAAAATTAGTCCACATCACAGCTTATAAATAAAAGAACATAGTCCAGCACAGAACACAAAAGAGAGAAGTGCTTATGCCCGGTACATGTCCAAAATATAATAATAACTCTCTCTCTCACTACACTACATGCGGAAGCTAAACACTCATCTCTCTCAGCACCTGTCTTGTAGCGGTAGTAATGCGCGACATCTGCTCCTCTAGTTCTGTCTCCTCTTATAGCTGGGGCTCCATCACCTCGGGCACCTACGGTCACAACCGACCGTTAGTCATAAAGACTAAGCCAATTTTGTGCCCGCCTCCCCCACGACTCCTAGGCACCGAGTGGGAGGAAGAAGCAGAGGAAAACAAAGTGGAGTAAATAAAAAGTAGGTGACATGGAAATCTAAGCTTAGCAAGTATATATATATATGCAAGCACTACTCTAGCAGTATAAACAAGTAAGCAGTAAAGAGCAGCAAAATAAGTAAGTAGTAAGCAGTGCGCGCAAGTATAGCAAACAAGTAAATAATTCTACTCTACCATCACATGAGTACCTTAACTTATATGAATGCCCAAACAAACTTATAAGTTAAGATTTCCGGAATTATAACTTATCATATAAAAGAGCCCATACTAACTTATATGATAAGGGTCTGCAAATTATGTTCTAGGTTTACGTATGATATGATATGCATGTTATGCTATGATTCATACAAGTGTAACTCACCCACACGACTCTGTGATCACAGACCTTTAGTTCCCAATTTTTCGCGGTAGCTTCACTCTCTGGTACCACCGTTGTGGCTACGGCAGCAGTGGAGCGGGCAACTCCACTTCCTAGGCGGGCATACACACTACCAGGACTAGACCCTTCGTATGTCTATGTACATGTCCTAGGTGCACTCTAGAGTCTTGCGTACACTTTGCTGATAACCATCAGTCTTTGAGGTCAAGTGTGCGTTTTCGGGGATTGTCCTCCAGACCGCAGTATAAACAACCTACTGGCCCCTCAAATCCTCACACCCACCTAAGTCAATGTACTGCCGTCGGTGTGACGACCGGTCCAGTACCGAACACCCACCACTAATTTGTTCTTATGCACATGCAATTTATCACCTCCCGAGCCTTCAGCTCGCAGGACTAACCCATCCTAATATTCAACCTCCCGAGCCTCCATCTCGCAGGACTAACTCGTCCTGATATACAACTTCTCATCCCTTAACTCGGGATGAAGTTTACCATACCTCTTATCATTTAGTTAGACTAATCTTGTCTAAATATTGTATACTTAGAAGTTTAGGGTGAGTGCTGGACTTCCCGAGGTTTACCCGGTGAAGGGCTCGCAGCGGTATTTGGGAATGCAATGGGCTAAAACCCAAATCCCCAATTCCATGACAATTACTTTTATTGGTGGCTACCCCATTCTAAGACCCACTCTACTTATTTCTCTTTATAACCTAGGTGCTTTATGACTCATCCTTCGCCTTAACCCTAAGCCAACGTTCTCTTGAACGGTGCTTGACACTTAAGGTCTCTCATCCTATGAGTGGTGTATATCTGGTGTAGGTTATAACACGATCTTGCTGATTTCCTATGTGGTCATGCTGGTCAAATCTCCATATTAAGTTTTTACTATCCGCAGGCCATGATGAAATTTGAACTAGGTTTGATCCCGATGATGCTCTCCTATCAATACCATGTCCATGTGAGTTCTAACTTTTACCCTAGGTTCACAACGAAGAATTTAGGGTTTGACCATAAAATTTATATACTCCATATTGGTTTGACCTCAATTTCTATTTATCATAAAAAGGTGACATGATAACTTTACACATGATGTGCTAGATTTTAACTTCCAAAAATTCTGGGAAAAATACAGTGGCATTATAATGATATAAAAACACTAATTTCAAAGTTCCATAATTTTCCAGCAGATTAAAACACTTAATTTCTATTTATCATGAAAAGGGGTGACAAAATAACTTTACACTACAAGTACTAGATTTTGACTTCCAAAAATTCTGGGGAAAATACAGTGTCATTATAATGATATGAAAACACTAATTCCATAGTTCCATAATTTTCCAGCAGATTAAAACCCTTAATTGTTATTTATCATGAAAAGGGTGACAAAATAACTTTACACTACAAGTACTAAATTTTTACTTCCAAAAATTCTGGGAAAACTACACTGTCATTATAATGATATGAAAACACTAAATCCAAGAGATCATGATTTTCTATCACCATAAATATCTCACAATTTAAAAAGGGTGATAAGCTGAATAAATGAAATTTCTTCCATAAATACTATCTCCAAAATTCTAACAAAATTCACAGAGTTTCATAATTGAGTTCCTAAAGATAATCCAGGATTTCAACACTTCCTCAAATAATTTGCCTAGTAAATTTTTCATTATTCAGATTTGAGACATAATGTAATTTTGATAATTCCTTAAGAAATAGTCCATGGAATTTTCTACCAAAATTTACAGAGATTTGAAATGACATAGAAAGTGAACCTCCAGAGTTTCATAATTTATTTCCAAGTTCTAATCATGAAAATTTCATAAATACACAAGTGTGACATAAGGCAAAATAAACAAAATCATGAGATTCTTGATGCTAGAAGTACTAAGATTTTCTAGGGTGATGCATTATACCATAATTAGAGTGTGTACAAAATTTCAGAGGCTAACTCTAAGCCATTTGGGCTAAATACACAAAATATCATTTTTGCTATTGGCACACCTATTCTCTTTTAGGTAGAGACATGCAATGGAAATTTACCTTACCTAGAGAGATCCATTTGGTCACAAATTTTAACCACATACTATAATTGGCTAGATAAGAGTGACACTAAAATTTGGGGTCAGTTGGAGCTATATTCTTCCATAAATGTCATTTATTTGAATTTACATATTTTGAATAAAACCTTAGGAAAATGATTTCCTAAAAATCTGATTATTGGGGTGCAAGTTAGATGCAGGGCTCATACATGCATGGCCAAATTTTCAAGTCCATCAGATCTATATTTTAGAATATATAAACAAACTAATTTCTGATTTCCATTTTGACCAGCCTCACTAAAGTGAGTGTTGTGGGTCCTACTGTGATCCAAATGGTCTGATTTAACTTTCAAATGAAAGTAGACATCAAGACCTACAATTGTTATCTCAGGCAACTTTTCCTAAAAAGGCCACTAAGGGCCTCAAATTCTAGCATGCATATTCATATGAAAGTGTGACAAAATCATTTAATTGAATTAATGTGGTCTGCATATAGCAGATCAACACAAATCTGATGGCCCTCCTTCATCTTCTACCTCTAGCCAACGACTATGATCTGCCCGACCTGGACAACCTTCCACCTCCATTCCCTGGCCATCCACGGCCCACCTCCGCCGGCCACCACCTCCACCACCTCCGTTGAGGTGATGGCTACCGCTAGGCGGCGACACGGCCACCGAAGGCGACTCCTCCGGCGATCCCGAGTGAAAGAGAATACTAGGAATTTATCCCTCAAGCTCACATGAAATCGGGCTCAGTTGAGCATGACTTCTCTCCTAAATGGACCTAGATACTAGCACAGAGGGAGAGGGGGAGAAACCGGACCTGAAGTAGGGCTTGATGGCGAGTGTTGTGGCGGTGCGGCATGGTGGCGGCGAGCTCTAGCAATCCTGCTCAATTGCCCGATTCTCCACTGTTTTCTCTACTCCAATGCACTAGCTCGACTACTTAGACCTCTCTGAAGCTGATGGAAAGCTTCAAATGACGTGAGGAGGGCTGGATATAGGAGTTGGACTTGGTGGTTTTCGTCCTCTCCCTTGGATGCTCCTCCCAGCCACCACATGGCACTGTTTCAGCAAGAATTCGGCTGGGAGTTGATGTGGGGCTCAGGGAATGCTTTGGGCAGAGGAGAGGAGGGCCACATGGCAAGCACTCCCCATTTTCTTCCTTGTCCTTAATGGAAAAGTGGGGAAAAGACCCTTTTACCCCTTTGCATGTCATCGCATGTTGGGAATAGGGGGGAAGGCTGGTCATTAGGTACTTGGGCTAGGATCACTATCTGCGACTAGGAGTTAAGAAAATTCAAGTTTTATATGTTCGACGAACTCCAGTCTGCGTTCGACGAACTCCTTCCTGGGTTCGACGAACGGCTTGTTTTAGTTCAACGAACTCGCTTCTCAGATCGACCAGTCTGCGTTCTACGAACTCCTTCCCGGGTTCAACGAACAGCGTGGTTCAGTTCGATGAACTCGCTTCTCAGATCGACCAGTCTGAGTTCGACAAACTCCTTCCTGGGTTCGACGAACGGTGTGTTTCAGTTCGATGATCTCACTTCTCAGCTCAACCAGTCTGTATTCGATGAACTCCTTCCTGGGTTCGACGAACGGTGTGTTTCAGTTTGTCGAACTCCCTTCTCACCTCGACCAGTCTGCATTCGACGAACTCCTTCCTGGGTTCGACGAACAACATGTTTCAGTTGAACAATCTCCCTTCTCAGCTCGACCAGTCTGTGTTCGGCGAACTCCTTCCTGGGTTCGACGAACGGCGTGTTTCAGTTCGCCGAATTCCCTTCTCAGCTCGACCAATCTGCGTTCGATGAACTCCTTCCTGAGTTCGACGAACGACGTATTTTAGTTCGCCGAACTCCCTTCTCAGCTCGACCAGTCTACGTTCGACGAACTCCTTCCTGGGTTTGATGAACGACGTGTTTCAGTTTGCCGAACTCCCTTCTCAGTTTGACCTAAGTTGACTTGAATCCTATAGTAGACCACATGTGAGTTCATTCAACTCAATGTGTCCTATGGTCTCTACCTAGCCCAAACTCACATCACTCACCACTTGTATCACCCTAGTTGAAGTTAAAGGGTCTAGTAAGAAATGGGATGTTACAAATCCCAATAAACAAAAAAATAATTTCGTCCCCAAAATTTAAGTTTGGGTCTACGGGTTCTTTACACAACGTAAGTAAATAAATCTTGAGGGGGTTTAAGTTGTACCTGAACCGAAGAGTCTCGGGTACTGTTGCTACATGAGATCCATAGGCTCCCATGTGTGTTCCTCCCGTCCATGGTTGGACCACAGCACCTTGACCAAGGGGACCTTCTTCTTCCGCAGAACTCAGACTGCTGTATCGTCAATCCGAACTGGCTCCAGATGGACTGATCGATCGGACTCCACCGGGCCCGAAGGGGAAGTGATGTGTTGCTCCGACCTAAGTAGAGCTCTCCGTAGTGAAGAGACATGAAAGACGTCGTGCAAATTTGCCAACTTAAACGGCAGCTCCAGCCTGTAAGCCAAGGGGTCGATCCGCTCTAGGATCCTATAAGGCCCCATAAATCGAGGACTAAGCTTCTTGTGTCCTCTCACCCGCGAGACACCATGCACCGGGCGTATCTTTAGATAAACCCTGTCTCCTACTTGGAACTCTACTTTCTGATGCCTCGCATCATAATACTTGGCCTGCCTACTCTGAGCCTCCAACATCCTGTCCCTGATCATCCGAACTATAGCGTCCGTGTCCTCAACGAATTCTGATCCAAGTTCCTTCGGGTCCTCGTCTTAGACCCAAGAAAGCGGTGTCCGACACTTCTTACCGTATAAAGCCTCATACGGTGCCATCCTAATGCTTGTATGGTGGTTGTTGTTGTATGAAAACTCGATCATGGGCAACAACTTCTCCCAGGGTTTTCCCGTATCCAAGATGCACAAGCGTAGCAGGTCCTCCAAAGTCCTGTTGGTCCATTCCGTCTGCCCGTCGGTCTGTGGATGGAAAGCGGTGCTGAACGTAAGCCGAGACCCCAAGTATGTCTGCACCGCTCTCCACTCCCTAGAAGTGAACCGACCGTCATGATCTGAGACAATCTTCCTAGGCACGCCGTGGTACTTGACGAACTGTTCCACAAACAATCTCACCAGAACTGCGACTGAATCGTCCTTCCTGACCGGTATGAACCGAGCTACCTTGGTCAATCTATCCACTATCACCCAAATAGAATCGTGCCAGGAGTGGGAGCGAGGCAATCCGTGTACGAAGTCCATGTCTATGTCCTCGAACATCCACTCCAGCACCGGCACCGGCCGTAGAAGTCCTGCTGGGCTCCTGCATTCTGCCTTTACTAGCTGCTGGCAAGTTTCGCAGTGTGACACAAAGGACATGATCTCCTTCTTCATTCCTGGCCAATACATGTCCTTCCGTAGATCCGCTGTCATCTTGGAGATCTCGGGGTGCACTGAGTACCTAGTGCAGTGTGCCTCCTTGAGTATCTCTTCCCGAATTCCTCCTCCTGCGGGAATGTAGACACGACCCCGGAAATGGATGATATCATCACATAGTGAATAATGCTCCGACTTGCCTTCTTCCAATGCTCTGAACACCGGCTCCAGTTCTGAATCCTGTCTCTGAGGTGCCCTGATGCGGTCCCGTATATCACAGGTGATGCTCAGAGATGCCAGGTACTCTCTGTGGGCTTCGGGCTCCGCCTTAGAAACTAAGGTAATGTGCATCTCTTCCAGCATCTTCACCAGCTCCATGGACATCATCTGGGGCTACTGACCTGATGTGCCGGCTCTCCTGCTCAAGGCATCCGCTACCGTGTTCGCCTTCCCCAGATGGTAGTGCATGGTGTAATCATAATCGCACAAGAACTCTAACCATCTCCGCTGGCGTAGGTTCAGATCCTTCTGGGTGTCGATGTATTTGAGGTTCTTGTGATCAGAGAAGATCTCACAATGAATCCCATACAGATAATGCCTACAAATCTTCAAGGCGAAGACCACCGCTCCGAGTTCTAAATCGTGTACCGGTTAATTTTGTTCGTGCTTCTTTAGCTGCCTCGAAGCATATGCAATCACATGGCCATGCTGCATGAGAACTGCACCCATCCCCTGATAGGATGCGTCGGTGTAGATCTGGAATCCCTCTGTCCCAGAGGGAAGGGCAAGAATGGGGGATGTGGTGAGTCAATTCTTTAGCTCCTGGAAAGCTTCCTCACACTTATCTGTCCAAGTGAAAACAGTGTCTTTCTTTGTCAAAGATGTGAGGGGAAGAGCAATCTTTGAGAATCCTTGCACAAACTTGCGGTAATATCCTGCTAACCCCAGGAAGCTACGAACATCCGAGACTGACTTCTGTTGTGGCCAGTCTCTCACTGCTCGCTCTTTGGCCGGGTCTACTGCCAACCCAGCCCCGCTAATGACGTGTCCCGGAAATGCCACTTCTTGTAGCCAAAATTGACATTTTGAGAACTTCGCGTACATCTGGTGCTGCCGCAGCTTACCCAGGACTTGAGCCAAGTGTTGTGTGTGCTCCTCCTTTGTCTTGGAGTAAATCAAGATGTCGTCAATGAACACTATGATGAATCTATCCAGGTAGGGCTCGAATATACGGTTCATCAAACTCATGAATGCAGAGGGAGTGTTCGTGAGTCCGAAGGGCATTACCGTGAATTCATATAACCCGTAGCGGGAACTGAAGGCTGTCTTGGGAATGTCCTCCTCTCGAATCCGCAGCTGATAATATTCGGATCTCAAATCAAGCTTAGAGAACCAGAAGGCTCCCTGCAGCTGGTCAAATAATTCATCAATCCTGGGTAACGGATACGTGTTCCGCACCGTTAGTCGGTTCAACTCCCGGTAATCTATGCAGAATCGTAGCAACCCATCCTTCTTCTTTACGAATAATACCGGTGCTCCCCAAGGTGACGAGCTCGGCCTAACAAATCCCGAGTCCACAAGCTCCTGGAGTTGGGTCTTGAACTCTGCTAGCTCCTTCGGTGCGATCCTGTATGGTGCCCGAGACACTAGTCTTGCTCCTGGCACCAACTAGATCTGGAAATCCAGATCTCTGGATGGTGATAGCCTGGGTAATTTCTCTGGGAAAACATATGAGTAGTCCCTAACTACCAGAATATCCGTTATAGATACTTCCGTCTCCGCCATCTCAAAACAAATTAGGTACACTTCATCTCCTTGCTCATGGGCTTTGACATCCTGTGCAGATGATAATAAAAGACGGGAGGTGGGTTTATTACCTTCGATCACTATTTCTGAATCTTCATGCCGTAGAACAATTTTCTTTGCCTGACAGTCAATCTTGGCATGGTTCCAGTATAACCAATTTATGCCCAAGATCAGATTGTAAGCCTTCATCTTCAAACACGTCGTCTGCACCTCGAACATATTTCCTTCAATTTCTACATTCATTTTGCATTTGGCGCACGTTTCTATCTCTGATCTGTCAGCAAGTCGCACCTTCCTTTTGATGCCCTCGAAGTGTTGTACTTGGTCTAAGTCATCTATGAATTCATCTGAGACGAACGAGTGGGGGGCACCCGTATCGAACAGAGTGTATGCGGTCTTTTTGCAGACTAGTACTATTCGTGGGTGGTTTGTTGTTCGGGACATAAGTTAAAGTGCGACTAAAGTTGGAAAGTTACTAAATGAATGTAATGGAAAACAAACAATAAAATACTTGTAATGACTTCTTCGGGGTTCCGAGGCTCTGCAAGATCTAGAGCATACATCTGCTCTGGTCATCATCCTCTATCATGGGGTCCTCGTTCCCGACCTCGCCCTCTGCCTCGGCCCCGACCCTGCTGTGCTGGAGGGGCTACTGGAGGGGGAGGAGGATGAGGAAGAAACTGCTGAGGGAAGTTAGCTCTGATGTGCCCCAGCTGGTGGCACCCAAAGCATATAACCTGTTGGCGGCCTCGATCATCTTGCCTCCCTGGCTCTCAGATTTGTAGCGGTGGAGGGGCCATTACTGCAGGAGGCTGCTGCTCTGGCCTGAAGTTGGGATGAGGACGTCCCCCACCTCTTCTATGACTCACCGCCCTGCCCCGCTGCGGACCCCTACGGCTTTCTCCGTGGTAAGATCCATCGGTCGGTGTCTTTCCCCTTCTCTGCACCATCAGCTGGTCTGCCTCCAACTTTTTGGCCATTTCTATGATTTGGGTAGGCGTGCTGTGCGATATGAAAAGTAGAGCATGTCTCAATGAATCCCTGAGGCCTTGGTAGAATCTTTTGGCGTACTTCATGTCATCCAAGTCATGTACCCCCGCAAATCTGGCCAAGTGGGAGAACTCCCTTTGGTACTCAATCACTGATCTGGTCCCCTGCCGGAGGTTCAAGAACCTCTCTTCTAGCTCGTCCCTGTCCGTGGCAGAAACGAAGTGCTCTAGGAAGACATCACTGAACTCATCCCATGAGATGCTTGACATCTCCCGATCTGCAAAAGTGGAGTCCAGCACTGACTTCCACCATCTTTTGGCATGTGCATCCAAGGCAGACATCGCCAAGGAGACAGCTCTATTGACTGGACAGCTGATCCCTGCTAGCAGCTCCTGAATGGAGTCGAGCCACTCTTCTGTCTTCACTGCGTTCTCGGTTCCATGATATACTGGAGGGGACAAACTCTTGAATGCATTTAGCCAGTTTGATCTGGGGTTCGGCCGTGCGGCCAGAACCTGCTGAGCTCCGAAGGATTCCAGGATAGCCATCAAAGTCTGCCCCATATCCGTCTGCAGAAAAAGGGTAGCAGTCGGAGGGGAAGGGACATCATCTCGTGAATCAGTGAACTTCGGGGACTACGCAAAAGAAAGGTTGTATTAGGATTGGCCTAACTCAGTGCTTAAATGGACTATTTTCTGTATCTGTTTACACATGGGCACACCAAAGCTTCCGCTGCTTAATTTGTCCGCAAACTAAAGCTCGAGCGGGGTGGCCTAGTGTTGTGGACTCTGTGATCACAGACCATTAGTTCCCAATTTTTGGAGCTAGCTTCACTCTCTGGTACCACCATTGTGTTTATGGCAGCAGTGGAGCGGGTAACTCCACTTCCTAGGCGGGTATACACACTACCAGGCATAGACCCTTCGTACGCCTATGTACACGTCCTAGGTGCACTCTAGAATCTTGCGTACTCTTTGTTGATAACCATCAGTCTTTGAGGTCAAGTGTGCATTTTCGGGGATCGTCCTCCAGACCGCAGTATAAACAACCTACTGGCCCCTCAAACCCTCACACCCACCTAAGTCAACATACTGTCGTCGGTGTGACGACCGGTCTAGTACCGAAGACCCGTCACTAATTTGTTCTTATGCACATGCAATTTATCACCACCTGAGCCTTCAGCTCGCAGGACTAACCCATCCTGATATTCAACCTCCCGAGCTTCCAGCTCGCAGGACTAACTCGTCCTGTTATACAACTTCCCATCCCATAACTCGGAATGAAGTTTACCATACCTATTATCATTTAGTTAGACTAATCTTATCTAAATATTGTATACTTAGAAGTTTAGGGTGAGTACTGAACTTCCCGAGGTTTACCCGGTCAAGGGCTCACAGCGGTGTTAGGGAATGCAATGGGCTGAAACCTAAATCCCCCATTCCAAGACATTTACTTTTATTGGTGGCTACGCCATTCTAAGACCCACTCTACTTATTTCTCTTTATAACCTAGGTGCTTTATGACTCATACTTCACCTTAACCCTAAGCCAATGTTCTCTTGAACGGTGCTTGACACCTAAGGTCTCTCATCCTATGAGTGGTGTATATCTGGTGTAGGTTATAACACGATCTTGTTGATTTCCTATGTGGTCATGCTGATCAAATCTCCATATTAAGTTTTTACTATCCACAGGCCATGATGAAATTTGAACTAGGTTTGATCCCGATGATGCTCTCCTATCAATACCATGTCCATGTGAGTTCTAACTTTTACCCTAGGTTCACAACGGAGAATTTAGGGTTTGACCATAATATTGATATACTCCATATTGGTTTGACCTCAATTTCTATTTATCATAAGAAGGTGACATGATGACTTTACACATGATGTACTAGATTTTAACTTCCAAAAATTCTGGGAAAAATACAGTGGCATTATAATGATATAAAAACACTAATTCCAAAGTTCCATAATTTTTCAGCAGATTAAAACCCTTAACTATTTATCATGAAAAGAGGTGACAAAATAACTTTACACTACAAGTACTAGATTTTGACTTCCAAAAATTCTGGGAAAAATAAAGTGTCATTATAATGATATGAAAACACTAATTCCAGAGTTCCATAATTTTCCAGCAGATTAAATCCCTTAATTTCTATTTATCATGAAAAGGGCGACAAAATGACTTTACACTACAAGTACAAAATTTTGACTTCCAAAAATTCTAGGAAAACTACAGTGTCATTATAATGATATGAAAACACTAAATCCAAAAGATCATGATTTTCTACGAATAAATCACAATAAATATCTCACAATTTAAAAAGGGTGATTAGTTGAATAAATGAAATTTCTTCCATAAATACTATCTCCAAAATTCACAGAGTTTCATAATTTAGTTCCTAAACATAATCCAGGGTTTCAGCACTTCCTCAAATAATTTGCCTAGTAAATTTTTCATTATTCAGATTTGAGACATAATGTAATTTTGATAATTCCTTGAGAAATAGTCCACGGAATTTTCTACCAAAATTTACAGAGATTTGAAATGACATAGCAAGTGAACCTCCAGAGTTTCATAATTTATTTCCAAGTTCTAATCATGAAAATTTTATAAATACACAAGTGTGACATAAGGCAAAATAATCAAAATCATGAGATTCTTGATGTAGAAGTCCTAAGATTTTCCAGGGTGATGTATTATACCATAATTAGGGTGTGTACAAAATTTCAGAGGCTAACTCTAAGCCATTTGGGCTAAATACACAAAATATCATTTTTGCTATTGGCACACCTATTCTTTTTTAGGTAGAGACATGCAATGGAAATTTACCTTACCTACAGAGATCCATTTTGTCTCAAATTTTAACCACATACTACAATAGGCTAGATAAGAGTGACACCCAAATTTGGGCTCAGTTGGAGCTATATTCTTCCATAAATTTCATTTATTTGAATTTACATATTTTGAATAAAACCTTAGGAAAATGATTTCCTAAAAATCTGATTTTTTTTAATGCAAGTTAGATGCATGGCTCATGCATGCATGAACAAAATTTCAAGTCCCTCAGATCTATATTTTAGAATATACACAAACTAATTTCTGATTTCCATTTTGACCAGCCTCACTAAAGTGAGTGATGTGGGTCCTACAGTGATCCAAATGGTCTGATTTAACTTTCAAATGAAAGTAGACATCAAGACCTACAATTGTTATCTCAGGAAACTTTTCCTAAAAAGGCCTCTAAGGGCCTCAAATTCCAGCATGGATATTCATATGAAAGTGTGACAAAATCATTTAATTGAATTAATGTGGTCTGCATATAACAGATCAGCCCAAATCCGATGGCCGTCCTTCATCTTCTACCTCTAGCCAACGGCTATGATCTGCCCGACCTGGACCACCTTCTACCTCCATTCCCTGGCCATCCAGGGCCCACCACCGCCAGCCACCACCTCCACCACCTCCGTTGAGGTGGTGGCTACCGCCAGGCGGCGACACGGCCACCGGAGGCGACTCCTCTGGCGATCCCAAGCGGAAGAGAAAACTCTGAATTTCTCCCTCAAGCTCACATGGAATCGAGCTCAATTGAGTTTGATTTCTCTCCTAAATGGACCTATATACTAGCACAGAGGGAGAGGGGGAGAAACCGGACCTGAAGTAGGACTTGACGGCGAGTGTTGTGGCGGTGCGGCATGGTGGCGGCGAGCTCTAGCAATCCTGCTCAATTCCCCAATTCTCCACCATTTTCTCTGCTCCAAGGCACTAGCTCAACTACTTGGACCTCTATGAAGCTGATGGAAAGCTTCAAATGAAGTGAGGAGCGCTGGATATAGGAGTTTGGACTAGGTGGTTTTCGGCCTCTCCCTTGGATGCTCCTCCCAGCCACCACATGGCACTGTTTCAGCAAGAATTCAGCTAGGAGTTGATGTGGGGCTCAGGGAATGCTTTGGGCAGAGGAGAGGAGGGCCACATGGCAAGCACTCCCCATTTTCTTCCTTGTCCTTAATGGAAAAGTGGGGAAAAGACCCTTTTACCCCTTTGCATGTCATCGCATGTTGGGAATAGGGGGCAAGGATGGTCATTAGGTACTTGGGCTAGGATCACTATCTGCGATTAGGACTTAAGAAAATTCAAGTTTTATGTGTTCGACGAACTCTAGTCTGCGTTCGACGAACTCCTTCCTGGGTTCGACGAACGGCGTATTTCAGTTCGACGAACTCGCTTCTCAGATCGACCAGTCTGCATTCGACGAACTCCTTCCTGGGTTTGATGAATGGCGTGTTTCAGTTCGACGAACTCGCATCTCAGATCGACCAGTCTGTGTTCAACGAACTCCTTCCTGGGTTTGACGAATGGCATGTTTCAGTTCGACGATCTCCTTTCTCAGCTCGACCAGTCTGCGTTCGACGAACTCCTTCCTGGGTTTGACGAACGACGTGTTTCAGTTTGCCAAACTCCTTTCTCAGCTCGACCAGTCTGCGTTCGATGAACTCCTTGCTGGGTTCGATGAACGGCGTGTTTCAGTTCGACGATCTCCCTTCTTAGCTCGACCAGTCTGCGTTCGATAAACTCCTTCATGGGTTCGACGAATGGTGTGTTTCAGTTCGCTGAACTCCCTTCTCAGCTCGACCAGACTTCGTTCGACGAACTCCTTCCTAAGTTCGACGAACGACGTGTTTCAGTTCACCGAACTTCCTTCTCAGCTCGACCAGTCTACGTTCGACGAACTCCTTCCTGGGTTCGACGAACAGCGTGTGTCAGTTCGCCGAACTCCCTTCTCAGTTTGACCTAAGTTGACTTGAATCCTATAGTAGACCACATGTGAGTTCATTCAACTAAATGTGTCCTAAGGTCTCTACCTAGCCCAAACTCACATCACTCAACACTTGTCTCACCCTAGTTGAAGTTAAGGGGTCTAGTAGGAAATGGGATGTTACAAGTTCAACTAGAAGTTCAATCTCCTAAGCAATGGTCACTCTTCTAGAGAATAAGGAGTTGCCACCATCGGTCCCCTCACTCATGCATGAGACCGACACTCCTGAGCAGAGATCGCACCCACCAGAGACTGCCCTTGGGTTCCCAACACACGATGAAATTGCGACCAAACAAAGAGATTTCTTCAAAATATACGCGGTGACCTATCTGGGTAGAGCCTTGGACTTTGAAGAAGAACCCAATTATTCTAGAGAATATGAGTCCAACTCTCCCTTCGCCGATCACATCTTAATGGAGTTTGTCCCAGGTCGACTTCCGAGATCCTCGACTCTCCAGGTTCTCTAGGAGAAAGGACCCATACTATCACCTCCAGGCTTTTGATTCTGCAACTTCCCTACATACTGTCTCGGGCAGGCTTCGATGTATGTTACTTGCCACCACCTTTGATGGAAAAGCAAGGGAATGGTTTTACAAGCTGCTACATTATTCCATTAGCTCCTTCATGGAGCTGAGGAAGGAGTTGTTGTTGAGGTTTACAACCTCAAAGAAAAGGAAAAGCGGACGAAAAGAATTCTCTTGCCATGTCGATGAGAAGTGTTAACACTGATACCGTGGTACGGTTACTGCTACCGCCAGGCAGTTGCTTATGGACCCAGATTCATTAATCTGAGATCATGGCCGTCAATTCCACTTGGGCTTTGGATCTAAGGGCTGGGACTTATTCCAGAACCATCTAGGTCAGCTGAGGATAGAGTTTAAGCTCATTCTTATCTTGGTTTTCTCTCTCCAAGGGAAAGAAAGAGGAGAGGCAAGGAGGAAGGAGGAGATCTATATCCCGCCATTGTAGGAGCTTTGAAGCTCCAAATCGCGAGCTGAGTCTAAATCCATGGAGAGGAATCCATTGCGGTCATTTACATCCAGATCAATCTTCGATTCATGGCGCCAAAGTGAACATCAAGCGTAACGATCCTCCTCCCCCTAGTCTTAGGATATGTATTGTCCATTTCATACTTTGATATGCTTGCATAGGATGCGTCTCCTCCGCTAATTAGTGAGTACAAGACCCCCCCCCCCCCCCCCCCCCCCCCCCCCCCCCCCGTGGTTCTTTGGAACCCTGGTCGATTTTCTTCGTCCCCGACATTATTTGCATGTAGAGAATCTGTTAGTTGTGCGTATTTAGGTATTTTGTGTGAAGCATACTCGTGGTCATAGGCCCGAATCGGTGATTTGCTTGTGACGTTGCATTTTTCTTAAGCCTAGTTTGCGAGCCAGAGAATGACTCCAAAGAATGCATCATTTCTTTGCGGGGTTTGTGAGCAAGGGAGCTCGGGGAGCATGAAATGATAGCCCTGTGAATGTTAGGTGGTTAAACGCAAACCTTCATTGGCCATCGTATTGGAGTTGACTTGGACCTCTTACGCCGATAGTGTGTACGAAGCCCTTGATCCCTTGTGCGGATGGGGTGTGTAGCATAGTAGAATAGCATTGTTTATGTTAACTTGTTATCGGGCCGAGGGGAAGCTGCACCCGTATTATGAGGATTACACAGTGATTTGTGCATGGGCAAAGGCCAAACTGAACCCGTCCTTTGCAGTACAGAGTGAGGGATACCCCTTAGATGTTATTCGATCGTGGTAGGGGTTGTGATAGGCTTAGACGTCTTGACCGGTAGAAGCTCAATTGTTATCTAAGTTCATGTAACTTAGCTTGGTGGTAGTGCTCGTGAGAGTAAACACCTATTGTATGTCGTGTGTGCATGAAGCACGTGGGCATGAGTACCCGCATAGAGTTGTTGTGATGATATGTTAGCCTCATGCGTGTTTGATTAGGCAATTGTGGTAAGCATTTGGGCGAACCTGATCATCATAAATTGCATACCTAGGTTCCATTTATTTACATGCTCAACCTAGACCAATTGATTATGCTTGAAACCTCACATTGTGTAGAGTAGTTGTACTTTCTTGTTTATTACATACTATATGATATGGCTTGCTTGTAGGTGAGCGATACCCCACCCTGGAGCTGGCTACAATGGACGGGGGGGGGGGGGGGGGGGGGATTGTCACGCGGTTTGTGTTCAACTCATAGCTGATGAGTAGTTTATTCACTCATCTTTTAGTTTAATTTAATTATAATTCTTATATAAATCTATTTAAATTATATGTTTTTTCCTACATAAATTGCTTCCTCTCATTTCTATGAGCTAACTTAAATTTATTTTATGATTTCAGGTTTTTCTGGACACATTGAACCAAAACGTCAAGTCCACGCCCAAGGTCACGGGCGTGACCCAGGGGCGTGACACCCCCGATGTGTTCCAGACCTGTTTTCCGCCACCCAGGAGCATTCCGTGAAGATTCGCCAAGTACACGCCCCGGGTCACGGGCGTGACCCAGTGCCACGACCATGACCCACCACAAGCATCCAGATCAGCCTGCCATGTCAATTAAAAGTACACGCCCTCGGTCACGGGCGTGACTGAGGGCGTGACAACCAGTCACAGGCATGACTCATCCTGCGCTCCTTCCCTCTGAAGTTTCCCACCAGCAGCAGTTTTAAAGTTACGCGCCCTAAGTCACAGGCGTGACGCGCATGTAACGTCTGTATTGAAGCAAGAAAGTGCCTATCCCACACCAACATCGATCACGCCTCTTACACGCCCTTGGTCACGGGTGTGACCAAGGGCGTGTAACCCAATATTTTTAGCTATAAAAAGGCAGGTCCTCCGGATGATCAAGGACATTGTATTGGAGTCCAAGCCTCCATTTCTTGCATTATTTCCGTGTTTTTAAGTATTCTAGCTCTACTTTTTCTTGCACTTGTAATTTCCCTTTCAATAGTTGTAATTCCTTTTCTTGAATTAATAAAATTTGTTGTTGTTTTGTTCATCCATTCTCTTAAGTCTGTCCACCCCTATTTTCAATAGTTATAATCTTCAAGTTGAGTTACCTTTCTTGTTGCAACCAAATCAAAGTACTTTTTGATAGAACAATAGAGATCTTCTTGAGTAAGAGTAATCAACACGCCCAGATTTTTATACGACCTTGGTTTTTATAAGCCTATACTACATTCAAATCCCAATCGCTACCAAGGGCGTGTAACCCAAAATTTTCAGCTATAAAAAGGCAGCTCCTCCAGATGATCAAGGACGTTGTATTGGATTCCAAGCCTCCATTTCTTGCATTATTTCTGTGTTTTTAAGTATTCTAGCTCTACTTTTTCTTGCACTTGTAATTTCCCTTTCAATAGTTGTAATTCCTATTCTTGAATTAATAAAATTTGTTGTTGTTTTAATCATCCATTCTCTTAAGTCTGTCCACCCCTCTTTTCAATAGTTATAATCTTCAAGTTGAGTTACCTTTCTTGTTGCAACCAAATCAAAGTACTTTTTGATAGAATAATAGAGATCTTCTTGAGTAAGAGTAATCAACACGCCCAGATTTTTATACGACCTTGGTTTTTATAAGCCTATACTACATTCGACACGATACACTTGTCGTTGTCGTTTGCAAGCATAGTTTTGCTCATCAAGTTTTTGGCGTCGTTGTCGGGGATCTGAGTTGATATTTCGAAAGAGAATATATATTGGTTTTATCGTTTCCTTTCTTCTCTTATTTTTTTTTATTTTTCATTTCTACTAGGTGCAACTAAATTCCTGGAAATGATGATTTGGGCTTGAATTCCCATCACAGCCTCTAGTACCTTGCGAGCCCTTCACCGGGTTGACCTTGGGAAGTCCAGGACTAAAAAAATATAATAATATATATTTATCTAAAATTTTACTTTTTTCGCCTCTTTTTTCTCTTTTCTTTTCTTTTTGGTTTATGACCTGACACAACTCTCCAGCTAATTTTGAATTTGGTTTTGATCCGGAAATCAAGTGCACATTGCGGCGACGTCTCCGATTTAGCGATCTACCTATAATTCATGAAGAGTCGGTCGGAGAAAGTAACGAGGAAATAATTGTTGATCCCAACCATAATGAGGCCCCGCTACGGACCATGTCCTATTATGCGAGACCAAATTGGGATGGTACACAATCTAGTATTATTCGCCCGGCAGTGGTGAATAATAATTTTGAAATTAAAACGAGCATCATTCAGATGGTACAACAAACCATCGTTTTCGATGGCTAACCGGAAGAAGATCCTAATTTACATTTACTTAATTTTTTGGAAATTTGCGACACATTTAAAATAAATGGCATCACCGATGATGCCATCTGTTTACACTTATTTCCTTTTTCTTTGCGGACTAAGGCCAAGCAATGGTTGAGCTCTTTTCCTAGGGGTTCCATCACTATGTGGGCCGAGATGACAGAGAAATTCTTAACGAAATATTTTCCTCCAGCAAAGTCCGCTAAATTACGTATGGACATTCTCTCGTTCATGCAAATAAAATCGGAGTCTCTCTACGACACATGGGAGCACTTCAAGGAACTTTTGTGGAGATGTCCTTACCATGCCCTTCCCGTATGGTAACAAGTTCAGACTTTCTACAATGGTTTGAATCTCCAAACGAGGCAGATGATTGATGCAGCCGCGGGGGGACCCTTAATAACAAACCCCCGAAGCTACTCAAGAGCTTTTTGAGGAGATGGCCATAAATGCCTATCAGTGGAATGCGCCACGGTCGCTCCCTAATAAGTAGACCGAACTTTTCGAAGTCGAGGTCACCCCTAACTTAGCGCATCAAGTAGAAATGCTCACAAGGCAAGTGGCGGAGATGTCTGCTTCCTCCGCCACAAATTGGGCTAATAATAATAATTTTAATACATTGAATAATAATTTCATTCAAGAGCAAGTAGATTATATGGGGAACTCCTATCGCCCTCCTTATAACCCGAATAATATTCTTCCGTTTAACAATAGTTATAATCCGGGTTTAAGGAATCACCCAAACTTTTCATGGAGCAACCCCAATAACGCTCAACGACCACCACAAGTGAATCCTCTCGGATTTGCTCCTCCACCACCACCACAAAATCCCTCTCCGCTTGAAGAGGTCTTCACTAAGTACATTGCCTCCAATGAGTCCAATATCCGGAATCTCACCGGATCGATCAAAATTTTGGAAAATCAAATTGGGCAGCTCGCCAAAATGTTCTCTAAACGCCATCAAGGAGCACTTCCGGCAACACTGAGCCCAATCTGCTGGAGAGCGCCAACGCAATCACCGTCCGAAGCAGAAAGGAGGTAACTTCTTCAAATTTGGTCGAGCCTGAGGTAAACGTTTCATCTTCTCCCCCGCAAGTTCTTTCTTCACCTACTTTACCGTCTTCTACTTTAGCTCCGCGCATTATTAAAAATCCTTCTATTCTTTATCCTTCAAAATTTAAAGATGAGCGCAATGAGGAGCAATATAAAAAAATTTATTGAAAGTTTAAAACAAATCCAAATAAATGTACCATTCTGCGAAGCAATTGCTCAAATGCCCAAGTACGCTAAATATCTAAAGGAGTTACTTTCAAATAAAAAGAAACTTGAAAATTTTTCACGTATTTCTTTAAACTCAGAGTGTTCGGCGGCTTTATTAAATAAATTACCACAAAAATTAAATGACCCGGGATGGTTCTCCATCCCGTGTATGTTTGGTAATTTATTAATCAAGCACGCCTTGGCCGATCTAGGAGCTAGCATAAATTTAATGCCTTTTGCGTTATTTAAAAAGCTTGGTTTGGGCAACCCAAGCCCAACTAACATAAGCATCCAACTAGCGGTTCGGTCAGTTAAATACCCAATAGGGGTCATTGAAGATGTGCTAGTGAAGGTTGATAAGTTTATCTTCCCGATAGACTTTGTCATCCTCGATATTGAAGAAGACGTCGAAGTACCCCTAATACTTGGTCGACCTTTCCTAGCCACCGCTCCAGCTATAATAGATGTAGGTAATGGAAAACTTCTCCTGCAAGTTGGAGAGGAAGAAGTTATTTTCAATGTTAATCAATCAATGAGAAATGCACTTACTAACGACGATTCTTGTTTTATTTTAAAATCAAAATTTGAAGAAGAATTATCAACTTTTGCGGAAATAATTTCCCCTCTTTATGAAAATCCAGAGTTACAAACTGTATTATGTCTTGAAGAAATGACCCGGCAGGCAAATTTTGAACAAACAAATTTAAATATTTTTAAAATCAAAACATCTTATGAAGAGCCACCGAGTCTAGAATTAAAACAACTATCGGATCATCTAAAATATGTATTTTTAGATGAAAATTTAAAATTACCCGTGATTATTTCTTCTACGCTTAATGATTCGGAAATTTCCGAATTAATTAAAATTTTAAATAACTATCGCCATGCAATTGCATGGCAAATTTCGGATATTAAGGGTATAAATCCCTCATTCTGCATGCATAAAATAAATCTAGAAAATAATCCTCGCGGCACTATTCATCCTCAACGACGCCTTTACCCCAATATGAAGGATGTCGTTAAGGCCGAAATTATAAAATTATTGGACGCGGGGATTATTTACCCAATTTCTGATAGCACTTGGGTTAGCCCGGTGCAAGTCATGCATAAGAAGGGCGGAATGACAGTAGTTGAAAACGAAAATAACGAGTTGATTCCAACCCGTACTGTTATGGGTTGGCGGGTCTGCATCGATTATAGAAAATTAAATGATGCCACCCGCAAGGATCACTTTCCGTTACCCTTCATTGACCAAATCTTAGAACGTCTATCCGGTCACTCGCACTACTATTTCCTTGATGGTCTTTCGGGATATTTTCAAATCCCAATCGCACCCGAAGACCAAGAGAAAACCACCTTCACTTGCCCCTTCGGCACCTTCGCCTATCGGAGGATGTCGTTTGGTCTTTGTAATGCGCCTGCTACATTTCAAAGGTGTATGCTCGCAATTTTTAATGAATTAGTTGAGGACGTCATGGAAGTTTTCATTGATGATTTTTCAGTCTATGGCGCTTCCTTTCAAAATTGTCTAAAAAATCTTGATCGTGTTCTTCAACGCTGCAAAGACACGAATCTGGCACTCAACTGGGAGAAGTGCCACTTTATGGTCCGTGAGGGATTATTCCTCGGACATAAGGTTTCTAGTAAAGGGATCGAGGTTGATAGGGCCAAGATCAAAGTCATAGAAAAACTCCATCCGCCTACTAATATTAAATCTATTAGGAGTTTTTTAGGACATGCGGGTTTCTATAGACGGTTCATTAAAGATTTTTCTAAAATTACAAAACCGTTAGCGCATCTTTTAGAAAAAGAAACCACGTTTATCTTTGATGAAGAATGTTCTAAGGCGTTCATTAAAATACAAAACGAACTTATCAAATCGCCTATTTTAATTTCGCCAGATTGGTCTCTTTCGTTCGAAATCATGTGCAATGCAAGTGATTTTGTCGTAGGTGCGGTCTTGGGCCAAAGGGTGAATAAATACTTTCACCCAATTTATTACGCAAGCAAAACGCTTACATCCGCCCAAGCTAATTATACAACGACGGAAAAAGAACTTCTAGCGATTATTTTTGCCTTTAATAAATTTCGTTCGTACATAATGCCATCAAAAATTATTGTATTTACAGATCACTCCGCCCTCCGATACTTGCTAGATAAAAGGGACGCCAAGCCCCGACTATTGATATGGATCCTACTCTTGCAAGAATTTGATTTGGAGATCCGAGACAAGAAAGGAGCGGAGAACTTGGCGGCCAACCACCTCTCAAGATTGGAGAACCCGACAGCAGGAGCACTAGTGGAGGCCGAGATAGATGATAAATTCCCTGAAGAGCGCCTCCTCGCCATCACTAAGGTAATAAATTCTTCCACTCCTTGGTACGCGGATCTTGCCAACTATTTAGTGGCACAGATCCTTCCAAAAGATTTTTCAAGTCAACAAAAGAAGAAATTTTTTTCGGACTTGAAAAATTATTTTTGGGAGGATCCATTTTTATTTCGTGTCTGTGCGGACCAAGTGGTAAGAAGGTGTATTTCGGACGAGGAAGGTGAACAAATTTTGTGGCACTACCACGAAGGTCTAACCGGTGGACACTACCAAGCAAACCGGACCGCAAGAAAGGTGCTAGAGGAGGGCTTCTACCGGCCCACCTTATTCAAAGATGCTCACACCTTTGTGAGTAAATGCGATAATTGTCAAAGGTCAGGTAATATTTCTAACCGAGATGAAATGCCCCAAAATATATTTCTAGAATACAAAATTTTTCATTTATGGGGAATAGATTTCGTAGGCTCGGTACCTTCTTCCCATAATAATAAATATATTCTTGTTGCGGTCAATTACGTGTCAAGATGGGTGGAAGCATAAGCCCTTCCCACCAATGACGCGAGAGTCATCGTAAACTTTTTTAAAAAATTTATTTTCACGATTTGGCACACCCAGAGCACTAATTAGTGATAGGGGCACACACTTTTGTAACAACCAGCTTGCTAAAATTTTAGCAAAGTATGGAGTTACACACAAACTTTCTACCGCCTATCACCCACAAGCGAATGGACAAGTGGGGGTAGTAAATCGTGAATTAAAAAGAATTTTAGAAAAAACTGTGTCTGTTAATAGGTAGGATTGGTCATTAAAATTAGACGACGCACTATGGGCTTATCGGACAGCGTACAAAACCGCCATCGGATGTACACCGTACCGATTAGTCTATGGAAAAGCGTGTCATTTACCGGTGGAATTAGAACATCGCGCATTCTGTGCGCTTAAATTTTTAAATTTAGATTTGAACTTAGCCTCGGATCAACGAAAGTTTCAACTTAATGAATTAGACGAATGGCGCGCAAATGCCTATGGAAATAATAAATTTTATAAGGAGCGCACTAAGTTTTGCCATGATAAGAGAATAAAATTTCCAAAATCTTTTTCACTGGGAGACTTAGTCCTTCTATATAATTCTAGACTAAAACTTTTTTCGGGCAAATTAAAATCCCGTTAGTCCGGCCCCTTTGTTGTAAAAGAGGTTTGGCCATATGGGACCGTGCTAATAGAACACCCGGATCAAGGCCCTTTGAAAGTTAACGGGCACGGGTTAAAATTATATTATTCCGGCGACCCAGCGCCCGGCAAAATTGAAATGCTTAGCCTCAACAACTTTTAAGAAGAACACCACTTAGTCAAGCTACGCGACGGTAAACAAAGCGCTTTTGGGAGGCACCCCAACGTTATCCTTTTTATATTCTTTGTTTTGTTTAACTTATTTTTTGCAGGTTTTTGTCCGGCAACCCCGTCTACAAAACAAGGAAGCCCTCTTCACCCTTTAATCACTTCATTTATTTTCTTATTTATGTATTACTTAGTTTTAAACATTGGGGACAATGTTTAATTTTAAGTATGGGGGTGTAGCATAGCGTTCTTTGTATTTTTTTTTAAAGAAAAAATATATAATATTTTATAATAAAAATCTTATTTCTTGGAAAGGACGCTTTGGGCTTGAATTCCCATCACAGCCTCTAGTACCTTGCGAGCCCTTCACCGGGTTGCCCTTGGGAAGTCCAAGAAGAAAAAAAAATTTAGGTTGAATTTTTATACTTACTCATATGCAAAATCCTTAGTAGATTTGCTTTTGTATAGTGCCGTAGGGAATTTTTATACTTCATTAGATTTTGAATTTTGGAATAAAACTGTTGACTCGTGCAGTGTTCCTAGTTAAGCACACGCGTTTGTAGAATTCTATGTCAAATTAACTATTCAGCATAGAATTAGATTTATGTTTTTCTAACTGCGAGAAAACAATCTTTGTTTTACTCTTACCTTGAATCCGGTAGAATCTGAGAATAATTCAAGTGAGTATGTAGAAGCTTACTAGAGAAATATTACACATTTTCAACGGAAGGGTATTCTTTCTCGACGGCTAGAACTTGCCTCTAGCAATTCTCGAATCATTTGCATAGGTTTGTCATAGTTTTTAGAAGTGATTTAGGCCATCTTTTGATCGTTTGTGCCTGTTTGCCCACCTTTAAAAAAATTTCATTGTTTAAACACTTTGGGCCTTTCCTTATTTCCTTTGCTACCTCCAGCTTTCATTTTCACCAAAGCCAAAACATCCACCCAATGATCACACTAAATATTTGAGATTTATTTAAACTTTGCAATGGGTTCTATTGTGAAAATGAGGAAATTGCAACTTTTTATTTGGAGCTATAATGAAAAAATGAGTAAAATTATTTTGTTGGCCAATTGTGAAAAATAAAGAAAATTATTCATGGCCTTATGTTTGAAAAATATGAGAGTTTTTGTATGTTTTGCTTCATGACAACTCTTATGCGAGGTTTAAATTTTGATAATTTTGGGAAACTCTCACCTTGGTTTAGTGTGATCATTAGACGTCATGTTCGATCTCTTTGATTTCTAATTCCAAATCATATACCTAAGACAAGTTTCACTCCTAATGAAAACCCTTTTGATCTTTAAGCTATGACATTATACTTGTGTAGTGGAGAGAGTGCGACCAGGCAAGCCTATGGCCATCGTCATTGATGGATTTCTTTGGAGGCTATCCCAAAACTTGATTTTGGGTAATATTGATCTTAAAAAACACGCTACCCGCTCCCTGAATAGCATTCGAGAATTTACCGAACTTTCAACTTAAAAGTAAAAGCAATATGTTAAATCGCATTTTTGAAAATTATAAGCTAATCGTTATGCTGAATAGGTCTTTCAACTAGGATCTCTACACGTAGGTGTAAGACTTCGCATTTTTATTCCTTGAGTTCAAATTTTTTTTTCTAGTATTTAAATTTCTCTACTCCTATGAAAAGTTGTTTGCTCGGGACTAGCAAAGGAGTAAGTATGGGGGTATTTGATGAGTAGTTTATTCACTCATCTTTTAGTTTAATTTAATTATAATTCTTATATAAATCTATTTAAATTATATGTATTTTTCTACATAAATTGCTTCCTTTCATTTCTATGAGCTAACTTAAATTTTTTTTATGATTTCAGGTTTTTCTGGACACATTGGACCAAAACTTCAAGTACACGCCCAAGGTCACGGGCGTGACCCAGGGGCGTGACACCCCCGATGTGTTCCAGACCTATTTTCCGCCACCCAGGAGCATTCCTTGATGATTTGCCAAGTACACGCCCCAGGTCACGGGCGTGACCCAGTGCCACGGCCACGACCTGCCACAAGCATCCAGATCAGCCTGCCACGTCAATTAAAATTACACGGCCTCGGTCACGGGCATGACTGAGGGTGTGACAACCAGTCACGGGCGTGACTCATCCCGCGCTCCTTCCAGTCGAAGTTTCCCTCCAGCAGCCAGTTTTAAAGTTACATGTCCTACGTCACGGGCGTGACCTAGGGCGTGACGCGCACGTAACGTCTGCATTGAAGCCAGAAGGCGCCTATCCCGCACCAGCATCGATCACGCCTCTTACATGCCATTGGTCACGGGCGTGACCAAGGGCGTGTAACCCAAAATTTTCAGCTATAAAAAGGCAGCTACTCCAGATGATCAAGGACGTTGTATTGGAGTCCAAGCCTCCATTTCTTGCATTATTTCCGTGTTTTTAAGTATTCTAGCTCTACTTTTTCTTGCACTTGTAATTTCCCTTTCAATAGTTGTAATTCCTTTTCTTGAATTAATAAAATTTGTTGTTGTTTTGTTCATCCATTCTCTTAAGTCTGTCCATCCCTCTTTTCAATAGTTATAATCTTCAAGTTGAGTTACCTTTCTTCTTGCAACCAAATCAAAGTACTCTTTGATAGAACAATAGAGATCTTCTTGAGTAAGAGTAATCAACACGCCCAGATTTTTATACGACCTTGGTTTTTATAAGCCTATACTACATTCGACACAGTACACTTGCCATTGTCATTTGCAAGCATAGTTTTGCTCATCAATAGCTGACCCTCGTTTACCTCCTATTTGTATATGGTACAGGTACTGGCAAGCCAAGCGAGAAATAATGGGCTAAAGCCCAATGCTAAGTCGACCCTCAAAGGCCAAACTATTTATTGCTTTATATATATTTTAGTCCTGCGTGCCAATGTTTGTGTAGCACTTTGTACTGATACACTTGGATGCAATGTAAGTCCATAAGGCCAAAACCCTATATATGTTTTCATTCCTAGTATTACTGTGGACATTCATGGTTTTTAATCAAAACTTCTGTTAGTGTGTTTCTCTTTACTCTGACCAGTCTTTCTTTCTATTCATCATCTTACTAACGCATGGCTTGTATATTCAGTATGTCATAAGGACTCGGTCGGACCTGTGTTATATTTTTTGTTAAAAAAACTCCTTTGATTTAACTTAACAAATTATCTGAAAAGTGATTTTATCTCTTAGGTGTTAATTACCCATTGTATAGTGAGGGTAATTTGGTCATTAGATGTCTTAGGATATCACACACAACTTGGGTGTCAAGGCCAGATCAAGACAAGCAGAATTTGGGTTAAGTTAACAATTGCGTCGAATAGAAATCGATGCAACATCGAATTCATGTCGACGCAACTTAGACTAGAAGTCCAAGAAACTCAACTTTCTGTCGAAGTAGATCAAGTCGACGCTACATCGAAAGGATATCGACGTAGAGGAAATGGACATATCGAAGTATCATTAGAAGTCGACGCAGCTTCTACTTTAACTCAATGCAGAAGGAAGTATTTGTCGAAGCCATCTAAAGTCGACGCAACGTCGACTTCAATTCAACGCAGATGATGAAGTTCAGAGTCAAGCCATCAACTCGACGGTTACGTTGATAAGGTATCGGCACAACGTTGACAAGCAGAGTTCAATCAGAGCAAGAATGAATTCGAAGCTGCTCTTACAGGAACTCGAAGGTGCGTCGATAAGAGAGAAAGAGAACTCGACGCAACGTCGAATACAGTCTAAAAAGGAAACCTTTTCAGCTGTCATTTTGGATCTCTCTCATGGCCCCAAGTGCTCAAGACCGTTCTCCAATGGCTTAATTATTGCCACAAATGGAAAGGAGCATTCAAGAGGACGGGAAAGGATTCTTGGAAAGATATATTACAGTTGGCAGACGGGTCGAGAACAAATGAGGAAAGGAAGAGAGATTGTTCAGGCCAATACCTTTTTAGCACACTCTTAAAGAGGAAACAAATTCAAATTAAAGGATGGAAAATAAATAAGAAGATTAAAGAGAAGAAATTACAGCACTTATTTACAATTTCTCACAGCTATCGATTAGGGTTCCTTCTTCTTCTTCTTCCTCCTGGAACCCTAAAAGACAAAAATTAGAAGATCTGCTCTCTCTCTCTTTCTCAGATCAGAAGAACAAAGGCTGCTTCTCATCACAACTAAATAGCAACCAGATCTCAATAGAAGAAAAGCAGAACAGGATCTGAAGCTCATAATCCTTGCAAAACATCATTATCAAAAGCAATGATTCATTATTCACAGATCCAGAAAAGGGAAAACTGAAGCACAAGGCTTCACAGAATTCTAAGAACAGAATTCTCCCTCTTTCTTTCTCTTCCTCCTTCACTTTCTCTTCACCTGTAAAAGAGTTTTTAGAATCCCTCTTTCAAAGGATTCAGTGGTTCAAGATCTCCTTACCAAAAGATCTATGGTTCAAGATCTCCTTATCAAAAGATATATGGTTCAAGATCTCCTTATCAAAAGGTCTTTGGTTCTAAGAGTCTCCTTATCAAAAGACTCAGGCACAGGTGGTGCATTCCTACCAGGTGGTAGAAGAGAGGACTACCCACATTTTGGGGAACCTCTATAAAATCTTTTGTGTTTGTGTTGTGCTTTTCTGTGTTATCTCATTTATCTTTTCTGCAAATTTACATTCAGCAATATTTATTATGCCTGTATTTTGTTTGTGAGCATAATTCCTTAGTTAGTTTTATTGTTTGCACAGTTAAGATATAAAAAGCTTTTAATCTCTATTCATCCACCCCCCCCCCCCCCCCCCCCCCCACCCCTCTAGAGGATTCTTAGAGGCACACTGTGCACTTTTAATTGGTATCAGAGATAGGTTGATGATGAGTCTCCATTATATACACATTTATGGACTCATCTGGGTCGATTATCTAGTCTATGCACTACACTTTAGGCATATTTTCATTCATATTTGTTATTCCTTGCTAGGTGCACTCTTAGGCCCGTTTCGGTGTTCATTTGCCCTCCTTGTGATTGGGGGTAAGCACATGGTGCTCCCCTTCCCTTTCTCTATGATTATCTGGTGCTGGAGGTGTTTTCCCAGCTATGTTATCTTGTATACAGGTGGCCGGATTATCGTGTATCCAGTTTTCTCCCAGAATTCATGACTGTGTGAAACGCACGGTCGTTCATTTTCCTTGACGCACGGGCTGTTGCGGTCGTGCGCTCTGATCTGGGCAAAAAATGATCGATCTGAATTTACTCGTGCGTTTTGACGCACGGGCGGAATCGCCCGTGCGTGAGTAAAATGCACGATCTCCTGTTTTTTCTGTTTTAGCCATTTCTGAATTTACCCGTGCATTTTGACGCACGGGCAAATTTGCCCGTGCGTGAGTAAATCGCACGGGCGGCGCAGCTTCGTCTTCACACCAACTTTTATCTTTAATTAACGCACGGGAAACGCACGGTCGTGCGTTCGACCGTGCGTGACCAAAATTCTGTCTGTTTAATATTTAAAGCAGGAATTGTTGCTGCCATCGGGAAAAAGGAGGGAGAGCTCGATTCCCCTTGCGGGAAAAGCCTGGAATCCTGCCATTTTCACCCATTTCACCGTAGGAGACAAAAGGAGACCTTCTCCGGCGATCTCCTTCATCATTCCTCCATCCGGGAGCATTTTCAAGCTTTCTCCGCCACTAGCTCAAGCATTCCTCGCCGAGGAGACCGTAGAAGCGCTGAAGATCGTTGGAGCGGTGACAGCCTCCTTCGAGTTAGCACACCATCTGAGGACCGAGCCCGGAGAGAGCCCGACAACCTCTCATTCCGTCCGAGAACCCAAGACGCGGTGACATCTTCTTTGTGGTCCTCTCTAACCCTTGATGCTTGTACTTTCTTTGTGATGTTGTATGAACACATGTTAGGTTAATATTATGTATTTTTGCTTGTGTTCATGTGCAATGATGATGTGGTGGCAAGAATAGCCCTTTTGTTGTTGTGATAGCCTAGGTTGTTTGTGCGTGAAGCCACCTAGCGATTGCTAGTGGTGATGTTAGCGAAGAGGTGAATACGACCCTCACAAAACCTCGCACTGTGGCCACTCCACCCACTCACCGAAGCGCGGCATCGCGGCCGCTGCACTCACCCACACCTTGCGAAGCGGTGCTTTTCGACCCGCATTTCTCTTCATTCTGCAATAGCGTAGGAACCCAAATCACAACCCCCCTTTGTTACTTAGTTATCCTTTTAACTAATTTTCGGTTTGAGCAAATCATACTACCCAACTTGCTGTCCTTTAAGAACGATATTCGGGGAGTTTCTCCCTATTTTATTACTTGAGCGACCGGTGCACTGCCGTCGTATCGCATTTCATGCTTGCTAATTAGCAATGCTGAAATAGCGCATCAGTTGATCATTACAAGGCTAACACCTTAATCAAAAAGACCTCCTACTCTTATTTCTTTATTTATTTCAAATTATTTTACAAAGAAAATGAGTTCTAAAGATTATGCCTCAACAAGACCTCCAGTGTGTAACTTAAATAAGTTCACACTCTAGAAGGCAAGAATAAAACTTTATATGAATTCTATTGATGAGGAAATTTTCAACGTCATCCTCACAGGTCCTCCAACTCCAGTCAGACAAAAGGCAGGAGATTCCTCAACAACAGAGACTGTCCCAAGAAGTGAGTGGACAGAGGCTGAGAAGAAGGTCAAGGCATGTGATGCCAAGGCTATGAACATTCTGGTTTCAACAATGTCAGATGACATTTTCAAGAAAGTTGTTGAATGCCAATCAGCAAAAGAAATCTGAGATTCTCTCACTAGAATGTTGGAAGAAAGCTCAGATGAAAGAAAGGACAAAAAGTCCTTTCTCATATCCTAGTATGAGAACTTTCAGAAGAAAGCTGAAGAATCAGTTGCTGATATGTATGACAGATTCAGCATTATCATTAATGAGCTCAGAGGCTTGGACAAGGAGATATTCTTGACTGAAATTAGTGATAAATTCTCTTGTGCTTCCTTAGCTCATGGGATTCAAGGATCTGGGCAATCAGAGAGTCCAGATGCCACAGAGAAATCTCTATTGAAGCTTTGCTAGGAAAGCTTAAGTCATATGATATGCTTCTGAAGAACAGAGCTGAATCAGAGGAAAGGGAGACAACCACAGCTCCTATCCAAAGGAATCATGCTCTGAAAGCTACTGAAGGAGAGCCCTCTACTCCTGAAGATGAGATGTTCAGTCTTCTAGCAAGGAGAATCAGAAAGTGGGTCAAGACTGAAGACTCAAGGAGAAGAGAAAGAAGCTCAAAGCCCAGATATGATAAGACTCCAAGGAAGGAGATTATCTGCTTCACTTGCAACAAACCAGGGCACATAGCCCCTGGATGCCCACAAGAACAAAGGGACAGAAGCAACAACAAGGATGATAAGAAGAAGAAGAAGTCTTTCAAAGGGAAAGACAAGAAGAAAGCCAAGGGTTTCATTGCTGAAACTTGGAGTGACTCTGAAGCAGAGTTAAGCTCCTCATCATCTGAAAGTGATGATGAAGAAAAAGTAGCATGCATGATGGCGCTGGGGATGTCATCAGATGATGAAGAAGAACATGTAACAATGTTTGATAATTTTGATTTTAATTATGATGATTTCAAAATGTGCTTTAATGAATTTTGCAATGACTATCTCAAAACTCAAAAGGAATTAGAAGAAAATAGGGAAGAATTAGAAAACCTTAAGAAGGATAATCTATATGTAAGAAATCAAGAACTAGTAGAAGAAATAGATAGAAATGAATCTGAATTAATTGAAATTAGAAAAGAAAATCTAAAGTTAAAGGAAGAGCTAGCAAAGGCAAAAGCCTTTGAGGACTCACTCAATGGGAGGAGTCAAAGCTCAGAGACATCACATGAAATCTCTCCATGAGATTTAATCACCTAGGGTTAGGAGCAGAGTCATCCACTAACATAGAAACCCCTAGGAAACCTGCCTGGAAAAATCCAGTTAGTTTCATTAGACCTAGTGACTATAAAGCCAATGAGAAGAGTGCATTAACTAAGGATAATGATATTAATAAAATAAATAAAACCACTGCCTCAACTAGAGCAAATTCAAACAAGGACAAGAAATCTCAAGGGAAGGGTAATTCAGAGAAACCAAACAATCAAAAGGCTAAAGCAAAACCAAGGGTAATAAAACACTCTGCAGATCTCTTGTATTTAGATACATTCTATACATATTTTAAGTATCAGAATAATAAACATAGGTTTGGGAAACCCATTCCTTATCATCCAAAAAGGTATCAGGAAAGACCCTTCTATTCTTTCATTGAACCCTATAATGGTAAAAGCAAAGGGCCCAAGGTAATTTGGGTTTCATCTAATGTTTGAATTACTTGTGCAGGATAAGGTATGGTTTTACCTGAAAGATAGTGAGAAAGGAAGGAAGAACTAAATTCAATCAAGGGAGTGATTCCTTCTCTTAATTCACTTGAAATTTCATTTGTTCATAAAAAATTATTAACATAAACACTATTTTCAATAAACACAAATTCTGGGAAAAACAGCAAGAATTTTCTAAGAAAATAGATCTGTTCATTCAGAGGTTCGGCGAATAGAAGTCGGCGTACCATCGACTTCTACTCAACGCCAGCGTCAAGAAGCACTCAGAGTGGATAATTCGAATGGAATTCGACGTGTCGTCAAGTTCATATCAACACATACGTATACTTAAAAGTCGCTGATTAAATTCGAGGTCACGTCGATTACAACTCGACATAGCGTCGACATTACAGCGTCGACTTAAGAATAACTGGACAATATCTAAGCAACGTCGAATATGAATCGACGCAACGTCGATATAACAGAGCATGGAGAGTTGCTTCTAGAAGCAGTCTCAACATATTTTTGCGCACCAAATATTAATTCTTATCGACGCAGCTTCGACTTAAACCCTAAGTTGCGACAAATCAGCTTCTTTTAAGCAACTACAGCGTCAAATCATTTACGCTTTCGAATTTCCCTCTCCTTGCTCTCTTGTTCTCTCCTCCTCCAGCTCTCTCATGTTCTTGTCCTCTCTTTCTCTCTCTCTCTCTATTTTTATTGTGCTTACAGGTACCTCGGACTAAATGACACCTCCAAAGATTAATTCAGGCTTTGATATGGATGTCGACTCCTTCAATGCGGCCGCAGAAAATTTCAAATCCATTTTTGGCTTATTTTAGGCAGCTGGGCTAACGAAAGTGATTTCCACAAGGAGCAAGATACTTGATATAGAGCTGACAGAGTTCAAGAAGTGTGTGCAGATAGGAGATGATGGCTTCCTTAATGGGAAAATTTCTGAGATAGATATATACATCACAGAGGAGCTGCTAAGTCAGACATTTGACCTTCACACTAGTGATGAATCTGATGAACTGTCAGGGGAAGAGACAAAGAAGGCTTTAGCCATCATGCAATTCAAGAAAGAGAGAGCTATCAATCTAAAGAAGGTGGATATGGCAGAAGAATACAGATTCCTAGCTGACATAGTAGGAAAGGTGTTGTTATGCAAGATATCTGCACATGACACTATACCCAAGCAGCAGTTGTATATCATGGGCATTCTGGTACTACAGAAGAAGATAAATGGGGGAAATGCCTCCTAAAGATTATTGGGCACAAATATGCCCACAAAGAGAATGCTTACATGAGGATCATGAGCTAAGTGCTTTTCCACCACTATCCTAGTGTGTGCAAATTCAAGGGAGTGTCCATTCCTCCTGGAAAAAGGCTGAATATAGGTATCTTATCTAAATGGACTGGGTAGATCCTCAAGCATGGTCAAGCTCCACCTTCACCTCCTCCCCTCCAAGGGATAATATTCCTCTTCTACCCTCTCCAACTCCACAGGACACAGTCCCAGATCTCCCTCAGGATGCTATTCCAGTACAACCATCTCCTCAGCAACAACAACAACAGCAAAACTCTCAATCCATCCCAACTACTTCAGTCCCAGAGCCAACACCTCGCATTCCTCAACAACAACCATCCATTATTACCTCAGACTCTCAGGTTGCTCCACCACCATCAATTCATATCTCTCCTGAAACCTACCATGCACTCTCTCCCATCCTAGAAGATTTCCCACCATCATCTCCTCCATCTACCACACATATCCCTCCAATTGACCTTGAGCGGTTCATCTCTAAGGATGTTGCTTCGCCTCCACTACTTTTGTTGATCTATTAGCCACTCAAGCCAGAAAGTTTGATAGAAAATACTCCCAAATGGAGGCTGAACTGCTAGACTCTAAAAGATCCCTCCAGGGCCTCAAGAATTTCATTTCATGCTCCCTAGTGACCAAGGAATTCTTAACCTCTCTTGCCAACAAGGTTCAGAAGGGGAAGAATATTATGGAGGAAGAAATGCAGTCCTAGAGTTGAGTGGCATCAATAAAGAGAATGATGATGCAGCTCCTGATAAAGTGACCATCTTCCAAGGTCCAAATATCCAGGGTAGAAAGCTTTAGAGCACCAAGAGGAGCATGGAAAAGAAAAAGAGCCAGAAAATCAAGTGGAAACTTGTAAAAGAACTGCTGCAGATATTCAGGGGGAGCTCCCATCTACTCAAGGGGAGCCTGTCCCAGAAGAAATGGCAGTTGTAGGTACATCAGTGGATCAGGGGGAGCCTCAGAATGAAAATCTACTGGATGAGGTGGCAAAGATTGCCAAGGAAGCTGTTGATATTACTGAGCTGAATGCACAAATTCAGGGGGAGCTTCCCAAGGACAATGTTGTTGAAGATGCAGTAATGTCTCCTGAAGATGATGAGCCTCTGAACTTTGCTCAAAGGAAGGTAATTCCAAAGGTATTTTCAAGAAAAAGGAAAACCCCTGAGAAGCAGTAATGAAACTCAGGTAATTCTATTATATTGCCTAAAGAGAAACAAAAAGGAATGTGGTGTGGTGAACAATATTACTTATTTTACAATGTCTGAAATGTTCTGTGATTTCATTCCATTATACTTGTACTATCTATGTTGTCTTGTATGTATTTCTGATTATTTAAAAGGAATGTGTAAAATCACTTTAAATAGTCTGTAAAATTTATTAAGATAAATAGGGGGAGATTGTTGAAAAAAAACTCCTTTGATTTAACTTAACAAATTATCTAAAAAGTGATTTTATCTCTTAGGTGTTAATTACCCATTGTATAGTGAGGGTAATTTGGTCATTAGATGTCTTAGGATATCACACACAACTTAAGTGTCAAGACCTGATCAAGACAAGCAGAATTTGGGTTAAGTTAACAATTGAGTCGAATAGAAATCGACGCAACATCGAATTCATGTAGAAGTAACTTAGACTAGAAGTCCAAGCAACTCAACTTTCTGTCGAAGTAGATCAAGTCGACGCTACGTCGAAAGGATATCGACGTAGAGGAAATGGAGATATCAAAGTATCATTAGAAGTCGACGTAGCTTCTACTTTAACTCAATGCATAAGGAAGTATCTATCGAAGCCATCTAAAGTCGACGCAACGTAGACTTCAATTCGACGCAGATGATGAAGTTCAGAGTCAAGCCATCAACTCGATGGTTACATTGATAAGGTATCGACACAACGTCGATAAGAAGAGTTCAATCAGAGCAAGAATGAATTTGAAGTTGCTCTTATAAGAACTCGAAGGTGGGTCGATAAGAGAGAAAGAGAACTCGACGCAACATCGAATACAGTCTGAAAAGGAAACATTTTTAGCTGTCATTTTGGATCTCTCTCTCATGGCCCACAGTGCTCAAGACCATTCTCCAATGGCTTAATTATTGCCACAAATGGAAAGAAGCATTCAAGAGGACGGGAAAGGTTTCTTGGAAAGATATATTACAGTTGGCAGACAGGTCGAGAACAAATGAGGAGAGGAGGAGAGATTGTCCAGGCCAATACCTTTTCAGCACATTCTTAAATAGGAAACAAATTCAAATTAAAGGATGGACAATAAATAAGAAGATTAGAGAGAAGAAATTACAGCACTGATTTACAATTTCTTACGGCTGTCGATTAGGGTTCCTTCTTCTTCTTCTTCCTCTTAGAACCCTAGAAGACCAAAAATAGAAGATCTGCTCTCTCTCCCTTTCTCAGATCAGAAGAACAAAGGATGCTTCTCATCACTTCTATACAGCAGCCAGATCTCAATAGAAGAAAAGCAGAACATGAGCTGAAGCTTATAATCCTTACAAAACATCACTATCAAAAGCAAGGATTCATTATTCACAGATCCAAAAAAGAGAAAACTGAAGCACAAGGCTTCACAAAATTCTGAGAACAGAATTCTCCCTCTTTCTTTCTCTTCCTCCTTCACTTTTCTTCACCTGTAAAAGAGTTTTTAGAGTCCCTCTTTCAAAGGATTCATTGGTTCAAGATCTCCTTACCAAAAGATCTGTGGTTCAAGATCTCCTTATCAAAAGATCTGTGGTTCAAGATCTCCTTATCAAAAGATCTTTGGTTCTAAGAATTTCCTTATCAAAAGACTCAGGCACAGGTGGTGCATTCCTACCAGGTGGTAGAAGATAGGACTACCCACATTTTGGAGAACCTCTATAAAATCTTTTGTGTTTGTGTTGTGCTTTTTTGTGCTGTCTTATTTATCTTTTCTGCACATTTACTTTCAGCAATATTTATTTTGCCTGTATTTTGTTTGTGAGCATAATTCCTTATTTTGTTTTATTGTTTGCACAGTTAAGATATATTAAGCTTTATATATCTATTCACCCTCCCCCCCCCCCCTCTAGAGGATTCTCAGAGGCACACTGTGCACTTTCATTTTTATATAGGTGGGCTGTTACAATTTGGAATCGGATTTTAGGTTTTTGATTCGTAGAATCTAGGTTCAAGGACAAACCCTTTTAAGGGGTGGAGTGCATGTGATGTGTGTTCACCTAAAACGACAAAAAATGAGATGAATGCTCACTTATGAATGAAAAATATGCTTGTTTGTGGAACCTGAGCGTTTCTTGATTGATGTTTTGCTAGTTTTCGGTGACTAAATTGTGTGTTTCGCAATTATAGCTGACTAGAAGTGGAGCATGGTGTTCTCAACCCCGTAACACTATTGAGAATAGTGTGCTTACTGATGCTTTTATTACATCCCCTTCTACTGAAATAATTAGATGGGTCATAAAAGCAATGTTTCCATGCTTAACGCACGACCAAGAAGGCTTGTACAGCCTCCTACTCCTGATGTGGCCCTAGTGTCGATTGTTGTAGTTGAGACAAAGTGGATCTGCAAGCTCATTACTTGGACTGATTCATGGTTGTCTTCATCGACGACATATTGGTGTACTCCCAGTCTAGAGAGGAGCATGCAGATCATCTACGTGCAGTTTTGAGCACCTTGAGGAGGAGTTTGTTGTACGTCAAATTCTCTAAGTGTGAGTTTTGTCTACCGTTAGTGGCGTTCCTTGGTCATGTGGTTAGAGGAGAAGGCATCGCAGTGGATCCGTCAAAGATAGTGACAATCCGAGAGTGACATGTGCTAAAAAATATGGCGGAAGTTTGAAGCTTCTTGGGAGTTTCCAGCAACTACATGCACTTTATGGAGAACTTCTCGAGGATCACTCTTCCTCTCACTACGTTGACTAGGAAGGAGTAGAAGTTTGATTGGTCGTCGGAGTGTGCATAAGCTTTTGAGGAGCTAAAGAGTCATCTGACCACGACGCCCATTTTTTGCTTGCCATGTGGTATAAAAGCCTATGAGATTTATAGTTATGCCTCTGGGTTGCGTTCTTGCCCAATTTAAGAAGGTGATTACATATGGTTCGCGCCAATTGAAAGTGCATGAGAGGAACTACCCATTCCATGACTTGGAGTTGGCGGTCGTGGTGCTCGCTTTTAAGCAATAGCGACATTTCTTGTATGGCGTGAACATTGACATCTTTATGGACCACAAGAGCCTGAAGTATCTGTTGAATCAGAAGGAGTTGAATATGCGGCAAAGGAGGTGGATTAAGTTCCTCGGGGACTACACCTTCGATATTCTTTACACTCCCGGGAAGGGAAATATTGTTGTGGATGCATTGTGACGGCGGGCTCCCGCCCAAGCAAATTGTATTCTGATGCACGATGAGCGTCTATCAGTTATTTGGAGTCCCTTGAGATCTCTTGTCTCGATAGGAGGTCAACATCTACAATATGCTTGAGCTAGACGAAGGTTCAATATGACCTTGAGGATTGAGTCCGACAATCTTTGGAGCTTGATGAAAGCATGAAGCCTTATATGGCGGAGACTGTGGATGGGTCAAACATCGAGTTCACCTTCGAAGATGGACTTCTGTGGAAGGCTGATAGATTGTGCGTCCCCAATGTTGGGAAACTATAGGATAAATTAATGTATGAGGCTCACTTTACCAGCTACTTGATTCACCCGGGGAGCACAAAAATGTACATGGATATGAAGAAGCTTTTTTGGTGGTCGGGTTTGAAGAAAGATATTTCCCTCTACATGGTCGAGTGTCATACTTGTGCTTTGGTGAAGGTCGAATGTCAAAGACAGGTGGGTTTCTAAAGTCCTTTCCAATCCCGAAATGGAAGTTTGATGATATATCGATTGATTTCATTCACGGATGGTCGAGATCACAACATGGAAACGATGCCATTTGGGTGATCGTTGATCATTTGACAAAGGCACCTCACTTCATTCTTAACTAGAAGGATGTCTCTATGGAGAAATTAGCAAAGCTATATGTTGATAACATCGTACGATTACACGGTGTTCTCCGTAGCATTGTGAGCAATCATGATGGGCATTTCACATCAAACGACTGGAGGCCAATACACCAGCTATTGGGTACCAAGATAAAGCTTAGCACGACCTTCCACCCGCAAATGAATGGGCAGACCGAGAGAACCAATAGGACTATGGAGGATATGCTCCGGATGTGCGCCTTAGACTTTGGAAGGAGATGGAAGGACCACCTTTTCATGATTGAATTTGCCTACAACAATAGCTACCAAGTGAGCATTCAAATGGCGCCCTTCGAGACCCTATATGGTAGGAAGTGTCACACGCCCTTGTCTTGGGCGGAAACATACGACACGAAGTTGTTAAAGCGAAAAGAGGTAGAAGAGACGAACATGTCAATTCGGCCAATACGAGAGCGGTTGTTAATTGCTCAGGATAGGCATGTCAAGTACTACAATGCAAAGCACTGAAACATTGAGTTCACCATTAGATATTGGGTTTATGTGAAGATCAAACCATTCAAAGGGGTATCGAGGATTCAACGCTTGAAAAAGCTAAGTCTGAGGTACTTGGGAACATTTGAGATCCTGGAGCGCATCGGTGAAATTGCCTACCAGCTTGCTCTATCTATAGAGCTGAGTAGTCTATATGATATGTTCCACATTTTTATGTTGAGGAAGGCGGTACAAGAGCCTACTCATGTGGTTGTGGTCGACAAGGTGCCAGTCAATGGTCGGTTAATGACGAAAGTCAAGCCCATTCGCATCAAAGACACTGAAGTCCGATAGTTGCGGAGCAAATCGATTAAAATGGTCAAGGTCTGCTGGGACAATTACGGAAGAGAAGAGCTCTCATAGGAAAAGCAAACCATGCTCGAGGAGTTCCTTGAGCTATTAAGCTCGGGTATAAGTTAATTTTGTACTTTCTTATTCTTGGAATTTCGGGACAAAATTCTTTTAAGGGAGGGGAGTTGTAACACCCCATTTTCCAATGATAAGGAATCAATAGCCAAAAACTAGTAGCAGAAAGCTAACTCCGCGTGGTAGGGTTACTGGTGGCGGTAGATCTCTTACCATGTCAGCAAGATGAGGTATCATGTTGACAAGATGAGTTAGCTTGTCGACAAGAAGAGTTAATCTCGTGCGGTAGGGTTACCGCCAGCGGTAGCTCTCTTGCCATGTCGACGAGAAGAATTCTCTGTTGCCATGTCGACGAGAAGAGTAACGTGTCGACAAGAAGAGATAACGTGTCGATGAGAAGTGTTAACACTGATTCCGCAGTGCGGTAGCTTCTATCGCCGCACGTTAGCTGACGGGCCCATATTCGTTAATCTAATATTGTGGCCGTCAATTACACTTGGGCTTTTGATCTAAGGGCTAGGACTTATTCCAGAACCTTCTAGGTCGGCTGAGGATATAATTTAAGTTCATTCTTATCTTGGTTTTCTCTCTCTAAGGGTAAGAAAGAGGCGGGTCAAGAAGGAAGGAGGAGAGCTAGATCCCATCATTGGAGGTGCTTCGGAGCTCCAAATTGTGAGCCAAGTCTGGATCCACGGAGAGAAACCCGCTGTGTTCATTTCCATCCGGATCAATCTTCAATTTATGGCGCCAAAGAGAACGTCAAGGTTAACAATCCTCCTCCCCTGTCTTAGGACGTGTATTGTCCATTTCATACTTTAATATGCTTGTATAGGGCAAGTCTCCTCTGTTAGTTAGCGAGTGCAAGACCCACCCCCCTTTGGTTCTTTGGAACCTGAGTTGATTGTGTCCGTCCCCGACATTATTTGTATGTAGAGAATCTGGTTGTCATGCGGTAGGCGTTTTGTGTGAATCCTACTCGTGGTCGTAGTCCCAGATCGGTGATGTGCTTGTGACATTGCATTTAGGTTAAGCCTAGTTTGTGAGATGGAGAATGACTCCGAAGAATGCGTCATTTCTTTGCGGGGTTTGTGATCAAGGGAGCTCGGGGAGCACCAAACGAAAGCTCGGTGAGTGTTAGGTGATTTAACGCAAACCTTCACCACCCATTGTATTGGAGTTGACTTGGACATCCTATGCTGATAGTGTGTGTAAATCCCTTGATCCCTTGTGTGTATGGGGTGTGTAGTATAGTGGAATAGCATTGCTTATGTTAACTTGTTATCGTATTGAGGGGAATCTGCGCTGGCATCATGAGGATTACACGGTGATTTAAGCACGGGCGAAGGCTGAACCGAACCTGTCCCATATGGTACAGTGTGAGGGATAACTCTTGAATGCTTTTCAATCATGGTAAGGGTTGTGATAGGCTTAGACGCCTTGACCGGCAAAAGCTCAATTGTTATCTAAGTTCATGTAACTTAGCTTGGTGGCAGTTCTCATGAGAGTAAACACATATTGTATGCATTGTGTGCATGAAGCGTGTGGTCATGAGTACCAGAGTTCTTGTGATGATATGTTAGCCTCATACGTGTTTGCTTAGGCAGTTTGGGTAAGCTTCCGGGCAAACCTGATCATCATAAATTGCATACCTAGGTTCCATTTATTTACATGTTCAACCTAGATGAATTGATTATGCTTGAAACCTCACCTTGTGTAGAGTAGTCACACTTTCTTGTTTATTACATACTGCATGATACGCCTTGCTTGCAGGTGAGTGGTACCCCACCCTGGAGCTGGCTAGAATGGTCGGGGGGGTGGGATCATTATGCGGTTTGTGGTCAGCTCATAGTTGACCCTCATTTACCTCCAATTTGTGTATGGTACAGGCCCTGGCGAGCCAAGCGGGAATTAGCGAGCTGAAGCCCAATGCTGAGCTGGCCCTCGAAGGCCAAACTTTTTACTGCTTTACATGTATTGCTTGCCTATGTGTCAATGTTTGTGTAGCACTTTTGTACTGATACACTTGGATGTAATGTAAGGCCATAAGGCCAAAACCCTGTATATGTTTTCATTCCTAGTGTTACTGTGGACATTCATTGTACAACCCCGTATTTGCTGAGTGGGTCCCCAGGCCCTAAAGGGTCAAGAGGCAAGATATTGGTCAAGAAGAGCACTCATCCAGGTCAGGAGAGGCAGAGGAGCCTTTGGGCGAGTGCGAGCCTCATCCGCAAGTAATTCGCTCGCTTAGGAGGGCGAGTATGCGGGAGGCCAGGCGAGTGAGAGCGGAATCCCACTCGCCAAGCGAGCCAGGTATCAGGCGAGTGGTGCCTGATGGTGCAAATCTTAGCACACCGCTATAGGCGGTAGTAAGACTGCGGCACGAAACGGCAGTGTACCGATCGTTCAAGTAATATAAAACGAGGAGTAATACCCGAGTATCGAATCTCTCAAGGAACACAGTAAGGTGGAGTTAACGTTCGAGGAAGGACTTGAGATCGAAGTCCAGCGATAGGTGGAGTGCGGACGAAAGGGATTTGGTTTGTGAATAATAAAATAAAATATTACAACTACTCCTGCAATGCCGCTATGCAAAGCTTCGCTCGGCGGGATGGAAGACTACGTAGGCCTTGAGCGCACTACTTCGTTGGGCGGATGGACGAGTAGGCTAGCGGAATCGAACTATGCAGGCCTTGAGCGCGCTGCTTCGTTAGGCGAATGGAATACGGGCCGCGATGCCACGCTTCGGTGGGCGGATGGACGAGTAGGCATACGGATGAGGGTCGCAAGCACCTCGTCGACAAGCACGCCACTAGCAATTGCTAGTGCGGCACACGAACACGAAAGCGGAATGGAAATTAGATGGGGGCGCACCTCATAAACACATATGAATAGTATAATCTCAAATAAATGAAATAGACATTACATAACAAGATTCATTGTGTATATCATCAAAATATAGAAGAGTCTAACTTAAACAATCATCAACATAAAGAAGGAAAAAGAGGGTAAAGGAGTCGACCACATCCGAAGCCTTGCCAAAGATTCACGGTTGGAATCGCTGGGTTGTCAATCCGCATCCAAGCTCGGTCTTCAACTGCATCCGAGGTAGAGGAGGGCTGTCACTTCCTCCCAATGGCTCATCTTCTTCGTGTCACGATCAAATCTACTCCGATGCACGATTTCCTTGCTCGACGTTGGCGATCTTTGGGCTAGAAACCTCTCCTTGGAGCTCAAGGATGATGGAGGAGGCCTAGGGGGGCGGAGAACCGGCGGAAGGGGCGAAAACGGTGGACTGGACAACAGAAATGCGGAGTCCCTGACCTAAATCTCGAGCAGGACAATTTATAGGCGCTGGAATAAACAGTGCGCACGGTCATTGGCGCACGACCAGTGGTCGTGCGCGCTGGAGTTCTGTGATCGTGCGCCTACCTGGGTGGAGCCTGCAAAGTAAGAAATTTATAAAATACCATGTTCGCACGACCAGAGGCGCACGACCGGTGGTCGTGCGCACTATCGTAGGTGGTCGTGCGCACTGGTCGAAACAGAACTCATGAAATTGATGTTAAGTGCGCACGAACAGTGGCGCACGCCCGATGGTCGTGCGCACTGTCCGAGACAGAACTCAGAAAAAAGGGTTAAGTGCACACGATCAGTGACGCACGACCAGTGGTCGTGCGCTATAGAACCAACGATCGTGCGCAGTGTTCCTGTACAGAGTTGTACCGGGAACACCTGCACAACTCCTGTTTCTACAGAAATGCTAATCAGGCCACTGAAAGTGGCACTCAACAAAACGATAAGGCTATCAAAAGGGAATAAGCATAAAACACACCAAATTAGGCCAAGAAGTGCACCTAGCATAGAAATACAAATATGAGCTGAAACAAGGCTAAAGTGCAGTGAAACGACTAGAAAACCGGCCTAGATGAGTCCAAATATGTGTATATGATCAGGACTCATCACACCCCCAGACTTACCTATTTGCATGTCCCGAGCAAACAAAATCTAAGCAGACGGGGAAAAACAACTAGCTGACGGAGAAATTGCGACACCGAGTACCATGCGAAGTCGCGTGCTCGCACGCATAAAAATATAACAGAGGAAATTTCTAAGTATGCATAACAGTTTGTACTTTTCTCAAATGCGTATCAAAAATTTATTACTACTCAAAAATAGAATCACGGCGAATCATCCGGTCACGCGTAGGGAGAAAATAAACTAATCGCAAAGGTGAGCATTGCCAAAGATCGGGGCTCAGGACAACCTCCAAAGGAATCCACCAATGTCGGTGACCATAGGCTTGCCTGTTCGCACTCTCTCCACGGCCTGGTTTGGCTCACTCACGAATCAGTAGGACTTTAGTTGAAGATGGGGCTTGGGTTTCAGTGAGGTAAACAAGGATAAACATGGAGGCTACGCAACAAACCCAAATGAGCTAGCATAAACAAAAAAATAATCTATCCGCTAACCCAAATATATGCGAGTGCACCACACCCCCAGACTTAACTTTTTAACAATGGGTGTGTGCACTGCCCACTCCCAAATACAAATCAACAATTATTTTCAATTAAACTTTTTCTTTCTTTATCTTTTTTTCAATTTTCTTTTTCTCTTTTCTATATATTTTTTTCTTTTCTTTTCACAACAAAATCAGCAGATTAAACATTGAAGCACATCCACATTTTCACAAAAATATTCACCACATCAACACCCTGAATGAATATATAAAATACTAAAGCTCGACTTGGGTGCGCGACTAGGATCGACTATGAGGCTTTGGTGAAATTATGGTGGAGCTGAATCAAAAGAAGGGGTAGGCACAACGGGGCTAACGAGGATAAGACATTAGGATTGGTACAAAGCTCAACCGGGCCAAAATGAAGGCCTACATCACGTTCGTGCACTGAACTAACCTATACCCATGCTTCGAGAATAGCTTGGGGCAAGTTCTTAGCCAACGAAAAAGACTATCCGTCCTCCCGACTCGAGCAATGCAAACCTAATGCCCGGCTACACACATCCCTAAGCTACCGTTTGATTCACACCGAATTCAACATTTTTGAGTAGAATAAACAGTATTGACGCAAATAGAAAAATATAAAACTATAAGCATACAGAAAAATTAAATCAACTCAAATTTCTACATGAAACGAGAGCACTTGACTAGGACACTGCAGGAGTCAACATTTTACTCCGTTTCACAATCCTAAGTCAGCACGATGATTTTCCCAAATCACACAAAAAGAAATGAGTTCAGCTCAAGACGTGCCAACAGCTAAGTGCACGCTCAAGTGGGTGTAGTGGTGTGCAGTGCATATTAAAAACTTATAAACTGAAATAAACTAAAAGCTAAAATAATAATAACACCGGAATGCGTGCGTGCGTGCACGTGCATGGTTCTCACTCTCCCCCAGACTTACGTGAAAGCATAATCTAAAATATGATCCTATAAACATTCAACTAAGGAGAAAAGGAAGAGTGTACCCCATGCTCAGAAGTGAGCATACCGGAAGAATTGGCGTTAAATTCTGAAAATCACCAGGTTCCCTGCCCGAACAATCACTGCTCCTGCGAGTAAAGTAAGCACAACACCAAAAAGACAAGAGAACATAATATAGATGAAGTTCCAAAATGATGCCCAGAAGAGCATTCACAAAATTAATGTTAATAATAATACAAAACATACTAAGAGATGATTGGTCAAATAACAAGATAGTTAATAAAAATAAGAAAAACACGACAGGGCTGTGATTGACTCGCACACATGACTAAAAATCACTCCTCGTCGCTATCAGTGTCATGAATAATAACAGGAGATGGAGGACGCCTGGATGAAGACGCAAAACGAGCAGGAGGCGGAGGTACATGCAGCCCTCCCCGCAAAGCTTGCTGACAGCAAAAACTTGATGCGCTGTTCGGCAAGTGCACCAGTCACGCAAGTAATAAATGTTGGGAATAGGATCCCCGAGTGTCGGTATCTTGAGGAATGCAGGTTGGGTGAACGAATTGCATTGTGTGACAATTGTTACACAAGCTGGAACAATCACAGAAAGTGGGGTTTTGATTTGGTTTTCTACCGTTAACAACAATAAAAGAAATGCGGGTCGAAATCACCGCTTCACAAGGTGAGATGGATGCAACGGCCGCGATGCCGAGCTTCGTGAGGCGGATGGATGGTGCGCATGCGAATGAAGTGATCACTAGTGCGGGGAGTGAGGGTCGCAAACACCTCTTTGCAAATCGTCGTTAGCTCTTGCTAACGCGAATCTAACACGATGAGTGCGTGAGTGAGTGAGTGAAGGTGAGACGTATCACAAGCAAATACTGAAGAACAGATATGAAACAACCATTGCATTTAAACTAAACATCATGATATTCAAGTTTAAATGATTCAAAGAAGTACAACAAAAGGGGGAGGAAGAAATCAACCAATGGACGAAGACTAGCGGCCGTTCACGGCCGGAATGGTAGTTTGTCAAGCTACCTCCGGACTCGAGCGGACTGTGCTTCCAGCGTTGAGAGACTGTCACGACCTCTCCACGTGCTTCTGTCGTCTTTTACCTCAGGATGACTATTCTTTTCACCGGACCGAACTGGAGATGGCTTGTTTGAGTGCTTGCGGAGGGCGGAGAATGCTCCCGGACGATGGAGGATTGCTTAGAATGGCTGGAGATGACTTCCCCTTGCGGAGAAGATGAGGTGGAGGTGGCTGGAAGTGGAAAATGGCAACGGCGCCAAAAACATGATGGCGCAAATCTTAGCACACCGCTATTGGCGGTAGTAAGACTACGGCACGAAACGACAGTGTACCGATCGTTCAAGTAATATAAAACGAGGAGTAATCCCTGAGTATCGAATCTCTCAAGGAACACAGTAAGGTGGAGTTAACGTTCGAGGAAGGACTTGAGATCGAAGTCCAGCGATAGGTGGAGTGCGGACGAAAGGGATTTGGTTTGTGAATAATAAAATAAAATATTACAACTACTCCTATGCAATGCCGCTATGCAAAGCTTCGCTCGGCGGGATGGAAGACTACGTAGGCCTTGAGCGCACTACTTCGTTGGGCGGATGGACGAGTAGGCTAGCGGAATCGAACTATGCAGGCCTTGAGCACGCTGCTTCGTTAGGCGAATGGAATACGGGTCGCGATGCCACGCTTCGGTGGGCGGATGGACGAGTAGGCATATGGATGAGGGTCGCAAGCACCTCGTCGACAAGCACGCCACTAGCAATTGCTAGTGTGGCACACGAACACGAAAGCGGAATGGAAATTAGATGGGGGCGCACCTCATAAACACATATGAATAGTATAATCTCAAATAAATGAAATAGACATTACATAACAAGATTCATTGTGTATATCATCAAAATATAGAAGAGTCTAACTTAAACAATCATCAACATAAAGAAGGAAAAAGAGGGTAAAGGAGTCGACCACATCCGAAGCCTTGCCAAAGATTCACGGTTGGAATCGCTGGGTTGTCAATCCGCATCCAAGCTCGGTCTTCAACTGCGTCCGAGGTAGAGGAGGGCTGTCACTTCCTCCCAATGGCTCGTCTTCTTCGTGTCACGATCAAATCTACTCCGATACACGATCTCCTTGCTCGACGTTGGCGATCTTTGGGCTAGAAACCTCTCTTTGGAGCTCAAGGATGATGGAGGAGGCCTAGGGGGCGGAGAACCGGCGGAAGGGGCGAAAACGGCGGACTGGACAGCAGAAATGCGGAGTCCCCGACCTAAATCGCGAGCAGGACAATTTATAGGCGCTGGAATAAACAGTGCGCACGGTCATTGGCGCACGACCAGTGGTCGTGCGCGCTGGAGTTCTGTGATCGTGCGCCTACCTGGGTGGAGCCTGCAAAGTAAGAAATTTATAAAATACCATGTTCGCACGACCAGAGGCGCACGACCGGTGGTCGTGCGCACTATCGTAGGTGGTCATGCGCACTGGTCGAAACAGAACTCATGAAATTGATGTTAAGTGCGCACGAACAGTGGCGCACGACCGGTTGTCGTGCGCACTATTGTAGGTGGTCGTGCGCACTATTGTAGGTGGTCGTGCGCACTGTCCGAGACAGAACTCAGAAAAAAGGGTTAAGTGCACACGATCAGCGGCGCACGACCAGTGGTCGTGCGCTATAGAACCAGCGATCGTGCGCAGTGTTCCTGTACAGAGTTGTACCGGGAACACCTGCACAACTCCTGTTTCTACAGAAATGCTAATCAGGCCACTGAAAGTTGCACTCAACAAAACGATAAGGCTATCAAAAGGGAATAAGCATAAAACACACCAAATTAGGCCAAGAAGTGCACCTAGCATAGAAAGACAAATATGAGCTGAAACAGGGCTAAAGTGCAGTGAAACGACTAGAAAACCGGCCTAGATGAGTCCAAATATGTGTATATGATCAGGACTCATCAGTGCCCCCACAGACCACTCACCCGGTGGAATCTAGTATGCGAGAAGCCTGGCAAGTGGTGCCTTCACGGACCACTCGCCCAGAAGGCTTTAAGGGGAATGACCTAGATACCCTTCGTGGCATGCCAATAGCCCTTCAGAACAGCGGAGTTAGGCTAAGCAGACCAATTTGGGGTGCGCTTAGTTAAACTAAAGGAGGATTTATGCTATTTGCAGAACAGGCCAAAAAATCTATAAATCGACCCTTAAGGGCACCTTGGAAGAGATCAGATCTTTTGAGCTCTCTCCTCTAGGCTAATTTTGGGTTGGCTGTTAGTGCCCTCAAAGGTGCCCGGCTGAGCATTGGATTTGGAGGGAAAGCTCTCTTAGATCTTCCGGGTGAGTGGCGGGACCTCCTCGCTACAGCCTTAGGTCTGTTCTTGGTTTTCCATCAATGGTCAAGTTGGCTTGTGAGAGAAAAATAGGTGTGAGCTACAACCCCCCGGTGGGTCCAAACTCAAGAGACCGATTGTCGGTTTCAACATTTTTGGTGCGGTGAGCATGGACCGTAACCTGTGCAAGAAAATCTCAAGCTGATCTCTAAGGCTGGAGATGGATCTGACCCAAGCCACTCGCAATTGCCTGCGAGTGGGGTGATGGTGGGAATATTCAAAGACTTCAAGTGAGAGGTCCTGCAGACCTTGCAGCTGGCTTTCGCCACAAGAGGCGAATGCGAGACACCCGCTGTTCCGGTGGTCTCGCCCAGAAGATAGGCGAGAACGCTCTCGGCCAGTGGCTCGGGAAGGAGGTGGCGGCGGAAGCGAGTGGGCGAGATCTCACCGGGCGACAACTCTTCAGTGGCCCGGTGAGTGTAGAGGTCTGCGGGCTGACTCCGCGAGAGAGAACCACTAACTATTCGGACAGGTCGCAGGTGGCGAAGTCATGGTTGAGGAATAACTGGGCGCACTTGCTCCTGCCATCGGGTTCGGGGGCCATCTCGCGAAAGGAAGTTGAAAGGAAAATTTAGAGAGAGGTGCGAGTGCGAGTGCGAAAGCAAGGGAGGAAGAAGTAATGAAAGTGAAATTTGGTAGGTGATGCCGACTATTTATAGAAAAGTAATGAAATTAAGATCATTACGAGGCATGGGTGTGCAGATAACAATCGCGCTACCCCTGACGCCTCGGGATTCGGGCCATTCTCACCTCCGTCCCACTCACCGCAGGGCGAGAAGGGTTGCGCGCATAGTCCTACTGAAAGGCAAAAGCAATACTAAACAAAGCAAGATCAAAGCATTAAACTCACACACGGCAAAGCGGAAAGAAAATTACGTGAGATAAAAGCTGGATTATCTAAAGCACATGATTATTTGTTACAAAGCCGATCTCGGCATGTATTACAAAAGCTTATTGCGGGAGGTGAGGAGATACATGGGGCAAGTATCGGTAGGCTCAGTATTGAATCCATTGTCATCGACCCTGACCTCGCCTCCCCATCCTCGGTGGCACTCACGGGTAGTGGTACACACTTACATCCATGAGCTCCTGATGGACCAGGCGCATCTGATCCCTAGCATGCGCAATGTGCCTCCTGGGGGAAGTCCCCTCACACACCCCCCCTGCCGCTCCATCTCGCCCACGAGATGGGCGTAATCCCACTCCAGGGCGCTCAGCCTGTTGGAACAACCCTATTACTGATTTGGGCTAGGATCACTATCTGTTGACTAGGATCAAGTTGACACTAATGTATAGTCAATGGGTCAAGGTTTTAGGCTGTTAGAACTCAAGAAAATATTCAGGTTCTGCGTTCGACGAACTCCACTCTGCGTTCGATGAACGACTTGCTCTCTGCGTTCGACGAACGGCTTGCTCTTTGCGTTCGACGAACGGCTTGCTCTCTGCGTTCGACGAACGGCTTACACTCTGCGTTTGACGAACGGCTTGCACTCAGCGGTCGATGTTTTTATTCAGTCTCGGTCGATGAATTTGCTCAGTTCAGCGGACGACGATTTTATTCAGCGGCTCAGCGGTCGATGAATTCTTCAGTTCGACGAACTTCATTCTGAGTTCGACGAACTCAGCTCTGTGCTCGACGAAATGTGTTATTTCATTTGAGTATTTCAGAAGATCAGTTATTCTATTTCTCTGAACTCAGATCTCTTCTGCAATGGCTCTATTCTTCCAGATAAGTAAGGATAATATATTTCCTTTTATTTTATTCTCTTATTTCGAGATTATAGCCGTTGGCATTTAGCGGAAAAGGACATGTTCATGGAAAAGGACAAAGGTAAACGGCGTATCAGATTTGCAGTACAGGATATATATCTTCTGAATATTCTATTCCTTAAAATAAGGGATTTGAATTTCAAATCTGTCGGTGATTTCAAAAGGGAATAAGGAAAGAAGATTTACAGGATTATTACATAATAGAATATACAACATATTACTGATTATTACAGCACAGCAATACAGTATAGAGAAGTACAGCCGGCAGAGAAGAATACCATTCTTCAAAAAGTTAAAGGAAGAAAAAGAAGAACAAAAAAAAGTTTTACAGATCATCTTCATCTTCTTCCTCAAGCAGCACTCACTCACTAAGAACATCATCAACTCTATTCTCTCAGTATTTCTGCTGCTAGATCAGATCTTCAAAGAGCAACAATAATCTGAAGAACTTATTCTTCCAGATTCATCAGCTACAGGAAGATCATTTTATTCAAGAGAAAGCTTCAGCCATCTACTGTCAAACATTGTCAATCAGACAGAGGAGCTTTACACCATCAATCCACTAGATTCTTCTCTCAGATTGTTGACAGAGAAGAACTTCTTAACCTCTTTACCTCATCTTGTACAGGGTTATAACTCCCTTCAAAAGTTAACCCCTTAGTGGCAGGGCACCTGAACAAAAACCTGTGGTTTGGATAGAGCACCTGATCAAAAGCTCACTTGGTGTGTGGACACCTGATCAAAAACCCCTTGGGGATAGGGCACCTGATCAAAAACCTAGTGGATTCCTACCAAGTGTGGTAGAAGAGTAGACGTACCCAGGTTTATTGGGGAACTACTATAAAAATCCTTGTGTCCTCTGTGTTGTGATTTTCTGTGTGTTGTGTTGTGTGCTTTGTTTTCTTTATTTAGTTTTTATAAATCACTCTGCTATACACATATATATATCACTATTTTAATTCCACTATAAAATTAAGTGAAAAGTTTTAATACTCTATTCACCCCCCCCCCCTCTAGAGTAAATCTAAGATCTAACCTCACTTTCACAGCCTGCGCTCGAAGGCCATCCGATGCTCATCCGTCTGGTTGGCTATAGGTCTCGCAGCATCCAGATCAGCTTACCGAGAACCTCTGTCATTCGCTCCTTCATGGTCCTGGGATCTTCGGGATTGCCGAGAAAGTCTGAAAGGTCACTGGGAAAAGGAGTCGGCTAGATCATCTCCTCCTCATTTTGAGGATTCATCAGTAAAGCCTCTCGGAAGCCTGCAAAAGCAATAGAGGGGTGATCTAATCAAGTAGTTCAAGTAAAGGAAGTCAAAGCGAGTGAAGAGACTAACCTCGTGTATCTTCACCTTGGTGCTGGCGAGAGGAGCTAAGCTGCCCCGCGAATGGTTGGCTGGGGGATGGAGCGATTTCCCCTTTCCAGGGCGATGAAGCACCTGGTCGGCGGCGGCAGAAGTAGTGGCCAAGTCCAATGCGGGAGAGTTGTGTTTGGGGTTTTTGCCCGCCGAGTGCTCCCACTCCGGTGTCGGGGAGATTACTATGGTCTCGGTGGCAGGAGAGTTGCATGGGGTGGAGGGTAACCCCGTGGTCCCAAAGGCGAGAACTGCAAGAACAAGGGTCGAAAAGTTGGCGAAAGATCAAAGGCATGCGAAAGAGCAATAAAAAACTCACCAAGCTCAGGCGCGATTCCACCAGGAGTAGCTAGAAGGGAGGGCTCCTGGGCCAGTAGAACACCTCTTAGGGTAGGTGGGGGCATGTTGGCATCCGCCGGGTTGGTCCCGAGGCCGCCTCCCGCCACCTGCAGGTTCTGCGAGTGATTGAAATTATTAAGGTATCGCGTCACCGTGGTTAGCTTTAAAGCGAGATGGACTATATTACCTCGGAGGTGTTGTTAGGAAGGTTGTTAGAGAGGGGGAGTCTCTAACGCAGACTCCCTTGCTGTTAGGTCCCGCATGACTACCTTGGCCTTTTTAGCTGGTAAGGCTTGGAAGGATCCCTCTTCGATGAGAGCCATGGGGCGTATCGAGTGTACTTGAAAGTATTCTCCCCCTGCGCGGAAGCAAGGCGATCCATCAATCCTTGCGAGAGCGGTCTCGGCGTCGGCCTCATGAACGTCATTTGAACAAGCAGAGCTCAGAGGTGAAAAAGGGAAACAGTAATTGGAAGATAAGCACTCTCAAGGCAACGACCTGGGATATATTTATAGCAGAAGGGAGGGGCCCACAAAAAGATTCCCTCCAGGTCAGCAAAGCACTCGCCTTATATTGAGGGTTGGACTTTTCTTTAAAAGCATAGGACTCGCTCGCAAAGAGCGAGGATTATGTACAACCCCGTATTCGTCGAGTGGGTCCCCATGCCCTAAAGGGTCAAGAGGGAAGATATAGGTCAAGAAGAGCACTCGCCCAGGTCAAAATCAAAACTAGGGTAATCATATTAGGACAAGCAGGTTATATTGGTAGAGTGTATATGCATCACATAACAATGTTTTAATTATACAGAAACAGTTATAAAATAGTTAGTAAATAGTTAGAGTTTATTAGAAAGTTTAAGATGAAAAGTTCTTGAGCATTCTCTCTTTGATAGGCTTCCATCTCCCCCTGAGTCCATGAACTAGAGTTTAGCGTACTTGTTTCTCAGACTGATACTCTCCCCCTCAATGCTTCATTTATGAAGGAAGCATTTAAATGAAGCATTAACATCCCCTGGGAAAGATCATTGCATTAGAGGATGAATCATCACTTGAGTTAGATCCTTCTTCAGATTCTCCTATCATGGAATCAAAATAGTGGTATATTTTATTCTTTATTCTGGAGGGATACAAACTCCTCGAAGACAGAGATGAGGATGCATGCATCCTAAGACCATGCTTATTATTCTTCCATGATGGATAGTTGGACGCATTATTCTCTTCACAATCTTTTCATAGATCAGCAAGCCCCAGTTACATGTCTTCTTTAGTACTATTCGCATCATAAGTTGTAACAGTTCTCCCTAGAACATGTTGTTTGTTACTGATTTACCTAAAACCATTATATCCAAAACAACTCCCAGGAATCAAAACTCTATACTTATTTCTTCTCTACCAACTCTTTCTGGGGTTTTCCCCGAAAATCTCATAAATGACCAGTCCACGCATGTTTCTTCATCTGTTAGAAGTTCTTCTTACTCATGGCTTTCAAAATCAAAAGTAAATTCGATCATTCCAAAGTTGAGAATAACATCAATAAAATGTACAATATATTTTATATGATTTCCATCTGAGATCTTGGCACTTCCATGGAATTCAATCAACTCGGAGGAATATATGGAAGCAGGAGTTGATAGAAAAGAGCGTAGATTGCTCCATTTCAATAAGTTATAACATTCTTAAATCCTTCTCCATGATTTTCAAAATTATCAAGATCGAATTCATACTCAGTGTTAATTCTGACTGGTCCACACGCCATTTGTGAGTCTAAATGAGACGAAGGACCGGCCCTAATCCCAGCTATGAGGAGAGTTAAAAGAAGAAGAAACATAGTGGGAAGTTGTGAGACCACCTTTTTCTGACAAGACTGAAGTTTTCTATTTCTTTCCTTATTTACATTGATTTGACTTGACAATACAGATAGAATCAAAATGACATAAACATCGTCATGCTAATGTTTTAGAACCTTTTGATTATTGAACAAAGATTATTAACTTTTTAGAATAAAGTAATAGCTATATTAATTCACCTCCCTGATTATATGAGATCCTTAGAATTTTGTGAACCTAAAAAGTTGTATTTGCTCATATATTATTTTATCAATTTAGTCTTCGACTAAGCCAGATTTTGTTTTGATACTTTGGAACTATGAATTGACATGTAGACTAAGTTAGCACCTAAATTAAGAGAAAATAAGAATAAAATATTACATGTTGCTGATAATAAGAATTACATCAAAAGTCAGAATTATCATAATAATCATGCTTATTTCTACTATTTTAATTGTTCTTTTATTATAGCACATATAAGTCTTGCTAGATGTAGAATATCCTGTGAAGATACCATCATCTGTTTTTTGTCAAATTTGGCAAGGTGACTTTTACCATTGTTATGAATATAACAAATACATCCAAATATATTAAAATATGATATATTCAGAGTTTTGCCTTTCAATAGCTCATAAGGAGTCTTACCCTCAGTTCTATGAATGAGACTTCTATTGAGAACATAATTAGTTGTGTTGATTGCCTCTACCCAAAATAACATAGGAATGTTAGCCTCAACTAATAATATTTTGTTGCGGAGTTCTATGAGCTGAGAATTTATGTATGATCATTTCATTCTCATAGAATTCACACATCTTATGAGACTTAAGCTCGGTGGCATAATCACTTTTGATCATAACAACTGAGATATTCATCTCATTTTGGATTTGTATAAGAAAACTAGAGAGAATCTTGAAGGTGTCAGACTTAGTTCTCAGAAAAAACACCCAAGTGAATCTAGAAAAGTCATCCACAATAACTAGTGAGTATAACTTACCTCCTAAGCTATGGACTGCAATGGGTCCAAATAGATCCATATGTTGAAGATAAAGGATCCTTGAAGAGGCATTCTTATTTATTTTCTTAAATAATGTCTTTTTTCCTCCTATCTTTTACTTTGAAAAAAACTTGTCCATCAGATTTCACAATTGAAAATGAAAAGAAAACTTAATTATGATTTATGCATGACATATTCGGATTCAAAAATTAAGCATAAAACCCCGAATTCTCATGTACACAACATAAATTCAACATTTGCACTAAACAATAAACATGAATCCAACACTGCACATTTGCACTAAACATGAATCAAGAACATTGCACATTTGCACTAAACATGGATCTGGAACATTGCACATTTGCACTAAACATGAATCCAACATTTGCATTAAACAATGAGTTAGACATGACCAACTCCTCCAACTCAACTTCAAGAGCTTACAACTCAGATTCCTCAGAATCTCTCAGGTTTTCTCCAAACCTTACCTCAGGCTTAATAGCCCTACAAACTCAGAGTCCTCCAACTCCTACAACTCAGAAATCTCATGATTTCCTACCTCAAACCTATCAAGAAGTCCTACCTCAGATCTTAACTAAGATCCTACACTCAAGATGGGAGTATAGATCTACAAGCTCAGGCTTAATAGCCCACAAACTCAGAACACTAATGTTCTTACAAAGGTTATAATGTTTGCTTACAACAGAGGACTATAAATATATATCTTTCAGTGTTGGTCTTCTATTGTTGATGCTCAGCAGGTGCAGTCTTGAAGCAGGGCTGAATGGCAGTAGCTTCAGTCCTTGCTTCTATCTGATCTTCTTCTTCAGTTGATGAAGAAAGATCTACTTGTTCTTCTAGATTGAATCTGGAAGAACTATCTTATCTCAAATGCTTGCTTGTAGCTTTTGGAAGCAGGCTGAGATAAACTGTGGAAGCTGTCAAATAGAACAGTAGCAGTCGTTCTTTCTTGGTTGTTCAACCTGTTCTAAAATGACTTAACATCTTCTTTTATACTTCCTCCAATCTGCAATGGCTCTGAAGAGTGCCCTGCCACAGCATGGACAGAAATAGAAAATGTTATCTTTTCTTTCCAGCCACTTGCGCCAAAAGTAGATCCCGTCAGGCCTTTGTTCAAATATGAATCTATCTCAACGGCTGGGCTGAGACAGGTTCTAGTCTCAGCGGCTAAATCTGCCTGCGTCTCAGCGGATCCGCTGAGATAGTTAGTCTTCTCAGCAGTTTTTGTCTAACTGCACCTCAGCTGAGACAGACTCCTTCTCAGCGGATCTGGTTGCTTCTCAGTGGTTCATCTGAGACTATGATGTCGTCTCAACGGTTTTGACAGTAAAACTACAGAACTATTCCAATGATTGGAATAACCTAACCCTGCATAGACATGATGCAAAAGAGGGTTTATCAAATATAATATGTACTTAGCATTGAGTGTGATGCCTCTTCAAATATAGGGAACATTGAGGGCAATATTCCCAAAAATCTCCCCCTATTTGAAGAAGGTAGAACATACACCAATGTTAAGATACATAACCACAAAAAAATATATATCATGACAACATATGCAATAACAGTCATGATAACATAACAAATAATTGTTAACTGAATATATGCATCATAAAATATATTAAGCATTAATATAGAACAATATTAAGCTTAACTAACATTGGCATATTAACACAATATATCATTTCAATCATAAGAATCAATTTCATTTAGTGATAAAATATCATTACAATTCTAAGTTCACATTTGGTTCAAATGAAAAACTAAATACATTAGTTCAAGTTTTTCTTTTCTTTGTTGCACTTGAGCACTCAGCACCATCAGCAGCAGCTTTTATCTCAGCCAACTTTCTCTTGTTTTCCTGCCTCTTGAAATAAAGATATGGCTTTGGAATGTACTTAGAAGGCATTCTGCTTGGGTTGTTCTTTCTTACTAGATTCTCCTTGAAGATTCTGTCTCTTTTTGTGTTTCTCTCTAGATGCTTAATCCATTCTTCAGCTGGATATATCCTGTCAATGTCTTTGCATACTTGACCATGACTCACCCAGGCATTAAGGATAATGCTCTTGGAATCCTCACTCCAATACTCATTGTCATGGTCATTGCCCTGCTCTTACCTTTGCTTAGCCATGAATTATTCTGCTAGCAATACTCCTTCTCTCTTTCTCATTTTAGCCAGCTGAGCATCTTGAGCTGTCTTAGCTTGCCCTTCAAAATCAAAGTCTTCCTTCCTGAATTTATCCAACAAGGGAAGATTTAGAGCAACTCTGGTTCCTTGCAGCACTTGGAGAGCCAATTCAGAATTGGTCTCAGCATTGGCCACCTCCATCAATTATTTTAGCTTCTATGGACTGGGAGGCAGCTGCTACAGAGCCTGAGATGGTCTGGAAGGCATTTTCCAAGTCAGCCTTCATCTCATCTTTCATCCTTTCTATTTCACTGATCACTGTGGTGCAGTTTTCCAGACAAATTCTTCTATATGGTTTGAGGCTTTTTCTATTACCTCATATGTCTTGCTGACATAGTTCTTGACATAGGACAAATCTTTCTCAGACAATTGAAGGTGGTTGTCCATTGATCTGAGGATTGTGCACTGAGAGACCACTGATTTTTCTGCCAGATCAAACCACTTTATCATCTATTTATTAATGATTGCAGTGTCTTCCTTAAGCTTTTTGACCTCAGCCATGACTTCTTCCTTTAGGGACAATATCGAATTATCAATATAGTTCTTCATTGAAAGCATGTGGCCTTCAATTAATGTGCTGATGGAGCTGAGCAGCTTGTCATGTGATATTGCTAATGTGGATGGGACATCAGATATAATTTGTGGCTCCCCCTCAGCTTGAGCAGGGATTGGCTCCCCCTCACTTGGGGCATTATCATCTTTATCATCTACAATCAGATTAATATCATCATTAGCACGAATGTTAGTGTGAGTGTGAATATCAGTGGTGTTACCGACATGTATATTACCTGATAAATTTCTTTTTCCTTCTTCAGGAACCCTTTCTTGCTCCTCCTTACTAGGAGCATCATCACTTTCTTGAGCATGAGTTTTCTTCTGATGCTCCCCCTCAGATGAAGGATCATCAATGTCCTGATCATCTCCCCAGTAATCTGCTGGTTCAGGAGGGATTAGCTTGATTCTTTGCTTTAGAATGAAAATGACTAAGTCAATCTCACCTTGAAGATCACCAGGAGCATTGTCTTCATCATCCTCATTTTCTTCTGAGGAGGAGTGTATGACCTGCACACTTTTATCAGCATTTGCAGGATTGGAGGAATCAAAAGTAGTGTGATCTTCTTCATGTCCTTCTGACATGACCTCAGCAGCAGCATCCTTATTCTTTTGATGCTCTTTCTCAGCATCATCTGCTTTTTCTTCTCCATGCTCTTTCTCAGGAGCATTGCCTTCATGACCTTCAGTGTCATGAACTCCTCCTTGGTCATCCTTTGGAGGACAGCTGACTGGACCTTGACTATCCATAGCTGGGATATCCTCTTTTGCCTCTGACCCAGAGTCAGAGCAGATTATTTTTTCCTTTCTTAATCCTTTGACCAAGCTCTTCTTCTTCACCTTGGGTTCACAGGGTTGGCTCATGGGGGGGAGCCTTGTGAACCTGTCCAAGGTTTTGATGTCCATCCTTTTTAGATAATGTGGATTTGTTCCTTTGGACTTGTTAAATTCCTCTGGGTAGATATTGAGAAGGTAGAGTGAGAGAATTCTGCCTAGGTTGGGGGCCTGCAGACATTCTCTCATCCTTAGAAACAGCACCTTAGCCCATGAGGTCTTCTTCTTCAGAATAACTCTTGACATCAACTCAAACATGTATTTTGAGATTGTGTCATGAGAGCCTGGCTTGCACAGCATGGCCTTGCCTACAATATCAGAGAGCAATTTGCCTCTCTGATTAAAGAACTTTCTCTTAAGTGAGCCATGTTTGGCATCACTATATTCAAACCACTGAAGAGCTTGGTCCTTGTCTTTTTCAGATATTTAATCTTCCTCCTCCTCACTACAAGAGGTCAAATGCAGTGCTTTCTCCATTTTCTTAGGAGATATTCTTATCTTTATACTTCCAATCCTTCCTTTGATAGATGAATTTGAAGAGGACATCTTTGCATTAGAGAATAATTCCAGAACTTCAGTTCTGAGAATTGAGGTAGGTTCAGACAGTACATATTCTAGTCCTTAGTCGGTTAGAAGTTGAAACACTTCTCTTATCTCTGTAGGAGAATGTTGAAATCCATTTCGAACTATCGCATATCCTTCATGGAGATCTTTTGCCATCTTTGGCGTCATTTCTTCTGAAGGATAGGTCGCTGAGACGGGAGGTAGAAAGGCTCGTCTCGTCGGCTAGGTTAATTGATAATGTGCTAACTTAATCAACATTTTGATATTTATAGGGCTTGATTTAGGTTTAGATTTTTCCTAAGTATATAAGTTGATTAATCTTAATCAATTTGATTGATTTTATATTACTGAGTTGTTAATTATGGCAAACTTATATTTAGCCAGCCCGTCTCAGTGGAACCGCTGAGACGGAGTTGGTATCCGCTGGGACAAGGTATTGTCAACCGCTGATATAGTTCTAGTTTTCTCAGCGGATTAGCTGTGATCTTCTCAGCTATCTCAGTGGTTCAGCTGATACCTTCTCAGTTATCTCAGTGGTTCAGCTGATACCTTCTCATCTATTTCAGCTGATGATACTATCATTGATCCTAAGCATGCAAAAATAGAATATCTATAACCTTTTAGCCATGTTTCAATATCGAAACAAGCTACCCATTATTTAGATAGCTACTTTTTCTATCAAAGCTTGTTATACATGATTACATGTTATAGTAAAGCTAGGGAATAACATCATGAGCAAGACATACAAATTTCCAGAATAAGATCTATTCTAAATTCAACATGCCAAGCTCAATTTTAAAAGTATTAAACTTTGCCTCATCCAATGGCTTTGTGAAGATATCAGCTACTTGTTTGTCAGTGGGGACAAATTCAAGGCATATATCTTCACTCTCAACATGCTCTCTAATAAAATGATATCTTATCTCTATATGCTTAGTCCTGTTTTGTGAGACAGGATTCTTAGTAATAGAGATAACACTGGATGAGTCACAATATAGGGGAGAATTTCTCACCTTGAGGTTATAGTCCTCTAACTGATGTTGTATCCACAAAAGTTGTGCACAACAACTTCCTGCAGCTATGTATTCAGATTCAACTGTGGATATTGCCACACTGGTATGCTTCTTGCTACTCCATGATATCAACCTCCATCCTAGGAATTGACAAGTTCCACTTGTACTTTTCCTATCTTCTTTGCATCCAGCAAAAACTGCATCTGAAAAGTCAATCAGTTCAAAATCATTGTTCTTAGGGTACCAAAGGCCAAGATGTTGGCTGCCTTTAAGGTATCTCAAAATTCTCTTTGCAGCTGAGTAATGAGATTCCTTAGGGCATGCTTGGTACCTAGCACAAACACATGGAGCATACATAATGTATGGTCTACTAATAGTTAGATACAACAAGGATCCAATAATGCACATGTACATGGATTCATCAAAGGCCTTGCCCTTCTCATCCTTGTCCAGGGAAATGTTGTACCCCATGGGAGTTTTCATGGTGGAAGCTGATTCCATCCCAAACATCTTGATAAACTCCCTAGTGTACTTAGTCGGAGAGATGAATATCCCCTCATCAGACTGTTTCACTTGGAGGCCTAAGAAGTACTTGAGCTTTCTCATACTGCTCATCTCAAACTCCCCCTGCATAAGATTGGCAAATATTTTGCAAAGGTTGTCATCAGTAGACCCAAAAATTATGTCATCAACATAAATTTGGACTAGGAGACACTTGCATTTTGTTTCCCTAAGAAATAATGTACTATCTATCTTTCCCCTCAAGAACTTGTTCTTGATGAAAAAGCTAGACAATGTCTCATACCAAGCCCCAGGGGCTTGCTTTAGACCATATAGTGCTTTCCTAAGAAAATAAGCATGAGAGGTAAGGGTGGATGTACAAAACCTGGTGGTTGTTCAACATATACATCTTCCTTCAAGTCACCATTGAGGAAAGCTGACTTGACATCCATCTGGTATACTTTGAACCCCTTGTGAGTAGCATATGCAAGGAATAGCCTAATTGCTTCTAACCTTGCAACTGGGGCATAGGTTTGATCAAAGTCTATACCCTCTTCTTGTCTATAGCCCTTGGCTACTAATCTAGCCTTATTCTTGATGATGAATCCATTCTCATCCAACTTGTTTCTGTATATCCATTTTGTGTCAATGATGTTGTGTCCTTGAGGTTTTGGCACCAATTTCTAGACTTTGCATCTCTTGAATTAAAGAAGCTCTTCTTGTATGGCTTGAATCCAGAAAGTATCTTGATTGGCATCTTCAAACTTCTTCTGCTCCAACTGTGACAGGAAGCACGGGAATAGAGCTTCATTGTGAGACGTATTTCTAGTGATCACACCTTGATTCTCATCTCCAATTATTTATTTTCTTGGATGATCTCTCAAATATCTTGTTATTGTAGGCATCCTGTCAACAATCTACAAGTCTTCCTCTGAAACAATAGGGTCTTCAGCAGCCTGCACTTCTTCATCTTCAGGAATGGAAGCATCTGTATAGGCTTTGTTGCTGCTAGGAATGTCTTGGATAGACATCTCTTCCAATTTCTGTTCATTTCCTGTGACAAAAGAAGAACTAGACCAGCCCTTATAAAGTAGGTTGGTCTCATCAAACACTATATGCATAGACTCTTCTACAACATGAGTTTTCTTGTTGTATACTTTATAAGCTCTACTATGTGAGTTATAGCCTACAAGAACCCCTACATTGCATTTTTCTGCATACTTTGTCAATTGAGATTTTCCATTGTTTAAAATGTAGCATTTGCAACCAAAGATTCTAAAGTATGATATTGATGGTTGTTTGCCTTTCAGAATCTCATATGGGGTATCCGGATCTCCACGTCCATCTATTTAGGCGAGAACGGAGAAAGGTCCTTCTGCACCTCTTAAAGAAACAGATCCAATGTCCTTTTACCTAACCGAAAACAGACATTGGGGCCTCTCACGACATCCAGACAAGGGGACAGACGCTCCTCTATGTCACACTGAAAGCTTCAATTCTCATGCACTAACGCCCAACGACGATCGCTAACTGAGCATGCAACATCAAACTCATGTGCTCGCACAATGAGAATGTAAAAAGCAAAATGTTCACAATCTATTGAAACGTGGAAAACTCAAATAAAGAAACAACTTTATAATTCCACAAAAACACTGTGAGAGCTACAAACAAGGGCAGGCTGCAGCAACAAACCGCGCCCACCGCTACAAAGGCAAAAATCAAATGAAAGATACACAGTGCATACACAGCCTGGATACAGTCAAGTCACCACTCAACAATGTAAAGAATCATCATTTGAGGCACCATCCACACTCAGATTGAAGCGCTCCGGCATCCTTCACGCCGCTCGAACGTGTTGGATCTTATGTCACCCTTAGAGGGGGGTGAATAAGGGGTTTACGAAATTTTAAGTAAAACTGAGAGTTTTTAGAAAACTAAAACTTTTTGGTTCTGATGCTAACGTCGGGCGTTAAGAGTTAACGTTAGTGTTAGCTTTCCAGAAAATAATCTTCACAGAAATGTCCAAAGTGATTTTACTTATGAAATCTTAAATGAAATACAATTCCAAAAAATCAGAGATAATAAAAATGAATATTATATATTTCAAAAAAATGATTACAAAGATAGAATTTCAATAACACTTGAAATTAAAGGCGACAAAGTAAAATTCACTTTTTATTCCTTCACCGGTCCATCTCCCTAGGATCGGTTGGCTATAACCTATCTTTCCCAGATAAGGCCTCTAGCCACCTCCTAGATCTACCTTTGACCTAGTCGCCATGCAAATGGCGGCGAATTTCCCCTAAACCAAACCCGGCCTAGTCGCCACACGCAAGGCGGCAAATTCACTACCGTTACAAAAAAATGAAAAGATAAAAGTTAATTCAGAACAAAAGACTCCATATATCGAAGAGCACTGAAGGATATTTTGAAGACACTTAATGACCATCGTCGGAGTTGAAGCGAGCGTCCTTCTTCAAATTTGACTGTTGGAAATCTCCTTCTCACTCTTGTTCCTCAATGGTGGTGTTGGTAGTGCTCTCTTAATTCGGGGATAAAAAACTCTCTCAAAAGTTTTGAATGAATGCTTGAATTACTAAAACATTGACCAACAAAATTAGCTCTTTAAATAAGCACGGCAGCTAACGCCTGGCATTAAAAAAGTTAACGTCAGCGTTAAAGGTCGTGTATGGTCGTTGCTGAGATCGTGCAAACATAGAGATCATGGTAGATCGTGGGCCCAATGCGGGCGTTAGCTTCAACATGGGCGTTGTCTCTTTGTTCTCAACGAAAGTTCTTCTCGACGTCATTCCCTTCTTGACGACATCCCTTCTCGACGCATCCCTTCTCGAAGCATTCCTTCTCGACGATAAGTTAACACAGGGTGTTAACTTCTAATACGGGATGTTAGCTCTCTTTTTAGAGAATCAGCATCCTGTTCATAGGGTTATTTAACTATAGTACATGCACACTATAAACACAAGGAAGATCAAATAGATAGTGTGATTTGTTATTCTCAAACTAAGAGATGTGGATCACAAGCTCCAACAATCTCCCCTTTTGATAATAACAAATCCATTAATAAGAAATAAAGCATAATTAGAGTAGTGTTTATAGTATATGATAAGCGTGATAAAGATGCATACTCCCCCTATGTGGATACTCCCCCTACATGAATGCATTTTCTAATTTTACTCCCCCTAAATAATAGATTTCTCTAATTTATTTCTTCAATTAATTCTCCCCCTTTTGTTATAATCAAAAGGAGGTGGGTTAGAGTAGTAGAAATATGAAATTTTATGTATTATATAGATATAATAGCAAGTTTTTTGAAAAATAGTGAACACAACGAAAGCAATATTGAACATCTGTAAGAATTTATAAGTACAAAATATAATAAGCATTTAAATCAAATAAGTAGATGTTTTGCATTTTAGAAACAAAAGTTGCAAGTTCATTTGTAACAAAAAGTAGCAAGCAAGATTATAAAAATATCAAGTAAAGATATATTTACAATGTAAATAAATTTGCATTTCAAGTATACACAAACATTGTAAAGATCATACTTTGTTATCTAGTGCATTTACTCATGATTGTAGAAAATAGTGTAGATAAGTTTTAGGTCCAATTCTCATGAGTGGAAGTATTATAAATGATAATGATTCAATAAGGGTGTTTTAATAAAGTATACAAGTGTATAAATCAAATCATATGAAATTGTGTTATGTAAGAGCATGACTTGAATTGAACATAAATAACTTTACTTCCACAAATTTCAATGCACATAAAGATTTTTCTTTTTAAAGAGAAGTGATCATAAGTTTGTTTGCACAAGACACTTTACAATTTTTGATGGAGTTTTCCTTGTCATAATTTTTTTACTTGATTTTGAGTTTTGTGACCAATGAATCCAAATTCACTTGTTTTTGCAAGCATAAAATTTTTATTCTAAATACCACATTTCTCTAAATACAAGTGCATGAAGAACAAAGAATTTAATGTTGTGTAGGTAAACTATTTATGAAATTCAAAATAAGTTCTTATACTACACAATCATGCAAAAATATGATTTAAAATAAATATATATTAACAAAAAGGTGTAAGTGAGAAAATCATTATCAAAGATAAAAACTTTACTCAAACTTAGAGGCATGTAAAAATATTTCTACACATGTAATCTATAACCAAATTCTTTGCACATTTTAAGATATTATTCAAGGCATGATAAAATCAAAATAATGTTTGTAAGAAACTTGAAGGTTTAAATTAAACATTGTAAATAATCTATAAGCAATATATATATAAACATCCTTGAATTAAGCATTTAAGCATATATTTTGTTTTTGTTCTTAATTTTTTTGAAAAAAAATAACAACAAAAAATGGAAACTTTTTTTTAAAAACAGAGAAATAATACAAAATACTGCAATAAAATAATACCAAAAAAAGACAAATTTTGGAGCAGAGAGGCTAATGGAAGGCGTTAGCTTTTTAACGCCAAAATAGAACACTAAATTTTGATTTTTTGAAAAATCTTTTTCATGATTCATTTGTATTATAAAGAGGCCTTCTTATAGTTGAAATTTCAGACATTATGGAGTTGATTTGAAGGCTCTTTTAGCATGATTTTGGTGGTTTTGAAAGAGTTTTTACATTTTTATTGATTTTTGAATTTTTGAGAAAAAATGCAAACAAATATAAAAAGATACCTAAGACAATTTTGATAGCTTTTTATAGGGTTTAAAGAGACATTTCTAAGACACCTACTTCTAACCTAAGCATTTGAAAACGTGCATCGGGTAGAGGTTTGGTAAAAATATCAGCAAGTTGTGATTCAGTCCCTATAAAGCTAATTTTAACATGTTCCTTCTTAATATGATCTCTAATAAAATAATGTCGGACATCTATATGTTTCGATCTAGAATGATGTACGAGATTATTTGTAAGATCTATAGCGCTCTTGTTGTCACACTTTAATTATATATTATTTAGATAAATACCAAAGTCCTCTAACATTTCGGTCATCCATAAGGCTTGTGCACAACAACTACCTAGTACGATATATTTGGCCTCGATGGTGGAGAGGGAAATAGAATTATGTTTCCTACTCGACCATGATATGAGTGAAGGGCCTATGAAATGGCATGTGCCACTAGTGCTCTTACGATCTAATGAACATCATGCATAGTCTGAATCAGAAAAACTGTGTAAACTAAAATAATCATTATGAGGATACCATAAGCTTAATCTAGATGTTCTAATTAGATATCTAAAAATACGTTTAACCGCTTTTAAATGTGATTCTTTTGGGTTAGCTTGAAATCTAGCACATAAACAAACGAAAAATATAATATCGGTTCTAGATGCGCTCAAATATAGCAAAGAGCCTATCATTCCTCTATGTTTGATCAATAGAAATACCGGCTTCATCTTTTCCTAACTTTAGTGATGCACTCATTAGTGTATTAGCTTGTTTTAGATTTTCAAATCCAAATCTTGTAAGAATATCATGAACATATTTAGTTTGACAAATAAAGATACTATCTTGTCTTTGTGAGATTTGAAATCCTAGAAAATAAGTGAGTTCTCCTACCAAGCTCATTTCAAATTCATTTTTCATCACTAAAACTACTTCATGACATAACTCTTCATTAGTGGCTCCAAATATAATATCATCAACATAAATTTGCAATATAATCAAATCATTATCTACATGCTTAATGGAGAGTGTATTATCCACACTTTCCATTTTATAACCGTGCTTTATTAAGAATAATGTCAATCTATCATACCAAGCACGTGGCGCTTGCTTCAATCCATAAAACACTTTCTCTAACTTATACACATGATTTGGAAATTTTTCACTCACAAAACCAGGGGGTTGTTCTACATACACTTCTTCTTTTATAATCACATTTAAAAATGCACTTTTAACATCCATTGAAATAATTTAAATCTTTTAAAACTCGCAAATGCAAGAAACATTCTAATCGATTCTAGGCGAGCAACGGGTGTAAAAGTTTCATCAAAATATATCCCTTCGATTTGTGAATATCCTTGTGCAACTAGTCTAGCTTTATTCCTTATAATCCTAGAGTCACCATCTAATTTATTTTTAAAAATCCATTAGATACCTATAACCGGATGATTAGATGGCCTCTCTACTAAATTCCAAACCTTATTACGTTCAAATTGATCTAATTCATAATTCATAGCTAAAGACCAAAATTCATCATTTAAAGCGGTTGAAACATTTTTCGGTTCTATTTCGGATACAAAACAAAGGTTTGAAAAAGACTCATGTAAAGAAGAATGAGTACTTACCTCTTTTGATGGTTCCCCAATAACAAGCTCCATTGGATGATCTTTTGAAAACTGTAGCACACTTGGAGGAACATATTCTACTATCTCTTCTTCTTTCTCCTCTTTTTCTTCTTCTTTGTCTCCAAGCGATTCATCATCCTCATGTTCCAAAGGGGGAAGGGGTTCGTCTTCGATTCTTGTACGATTAGAATCTACACGAAGAACATTCTCATCAAATCTTACATGAATAGACTCTTCAACTATTTTAGTTCATTTATTATAAATTCTATAAGCCTTACTAGTTAACGAGTAACCAATGAAAATTCCCTCATCGCATTTTTCATCAAATTTTCCTAATGCATCTCTATTATTTAAAATAAAACATTTGTAACCAAAAACATGAAAATAAGATATATTAGGTTTTCTTTTAAAATATAGCTCATAAGGTGTTAATTTTAAAATAGGACGAAGCATGACACAATTAATAATATAACATGAAGTATTAACAGCTTCGGCCCAAAATGATTTAGGCAACCCAAATTCACAAAACATAGTGCGTGCTAGCTCTTGAAGGGTTCCATTTTTCCTCTCCACTATACCATTTTGTTGTGGAGTGCGAGGAGCGAAAAATTCATGTTTAATTTCTAAATCATTACAAAAAGATGAAAACTTATCATTTTCAAATTTTCCTCCATGATCCAAGCGTATGCATTTAATTTTTAAATAAAATTCGTGTTGAAAATGAATGCATAGTTTAGTAAATTCAAGAAATGCATCGGATTTGGAAGATAGAAATAAAGCCCAACAAAATCTAGAATAAACATCAATTATTACAAAAGTATATTTTCTACCTCCTAGACTAGAAGTGTTAACCGGTCCAAATAAACCTATATGAATTAATTGAAGTGGTTTAGAAGTAAAAATTACATTTTTGCTTTTAAAAGGATTTTTTGAAAACTTTCCTTTTTGGCAAGGCGTACAAAGAGATGATAAATAACCATTAAGCATAAGCAAACCTTTAATTAATTTATCTTTTGATAATTTCAAAATATGTTTGGTGCTAGAGTGACCAAGACACCTATGGCAAAGTTCCAATTCGTCGTTTGTAGAAATAAAGCATTTTAAAGACCATTGTGAAAGATCATTAAAGACAATCATATAAACATTATGAATTCTAGGTGCGGTGAGTACGACATCATGTAACACCCCAAAAATCGTAGTTCAGCGAGGTAGGCGAAGTGGTAGTGCTACGCTCGGAGTAGGCTGAAATTTCACTGTCCAAAGCAGTGCGCACGACCATTTCTCCTCTTCGCGCACGACCACTGGTCGTGAGCCAGTGATTGTGTGCTCTTGTCAAGGCAAAGAGAACCGTCGGGATGCTCACTGTCCAAAGCAGTGCGCACGACCATTTCTCCTCTTCGCGCACGACCGCTGGTCGTGCGCCAGTGATCGTGCGCCCTGTTTATTCTGTTCCGTAAAAACGAGCGGAGTTGACGATCTGACCGATCAAAAATTTTGGAAATCGATCCAACAGCTGAGAGGGTTTGCTGGAGGGTTTTAGGGCTTTGGAGAGGGGTTATTCCATCATAATTTCTAGGCCTTTCTCTCTCCTAAGCTTGAGAAAGAAGAAGGGGCAAGGAGGAAGAAGAAGGAGATTCCGCCATTGACGGAGCTCCGGAGCTCTGTTTCGCGAGACATTTCCAGATCTGGAAAGTGCAGCCCGGTGCGGTTCTTTCCCTCCGATTGGAATCTCGGATCTATGGCGGGGAAGAGAGCTCCAAGGGTAACGATTCTTTCTCCTGGTCTTAGGACGTGTTCTTTGTCCTCTCTTTCTCTTTCTATGCTTGCATGAGGACTCCCTTTCACCAAATGGGTGAAGTGTAGGATTTCCTCTAGTTCTTTAGAAATCCGGGTCGATTGTGTCCGTCCCCGGCATATTGCATTTAGAAATCCGATAGTCGTGCGGATTTAGGCATTGTGTGTGAAGCCTATTCGTGGCCATGAGCCCGAATCGGTGATGCTTGATTTGCGACGTTGCATTTAGGTTTAGGCCTAGAATGCGTGCCGGAGAATGACTCCGTGAGATCATCTATAGTATTGCGGGACTTGAGATTTGGCGTCGTGTGAAGATCCTAACGAAAGCCCCTTGCTTGGAGAGTGGTGGAATGCAAACCTTCACCACGAATTGAAGTGAGTCGTTGTATACCTCCTTCGTTGGTTGTTCTAGTGAAGCCTAAGTCCACTTGGTTGGTGTAGGTGCGTAACTTATCGTGATTGGGAACACCCGTTGGTGTTTCCTTGCAAACGGGCCGAGGTAAAGCTACACCCGCATCGTTGTTGTTAACGCGATGATTTGAGCAACGGGCACAAGCTTGTACTGAACCCGCACCATGCGTATCGGCGAGAGGGGGAAACCTCGGGACGCCGTGTGATCATGGGATAGACCTGTTTGGGAGGGTTCCTCCAATAGGTAAATGCTCAAACGTTCACTAAGCTCTTTAGTTTAGCTGGTTACGTGTGGTCGTGAGAACCCGCGGTTGGTTTTGGATTGATGTTATGATTAGCCTCATGTGTTGCTTAGGCGGTTGTGGGGAACCTTCGGGTGAACCCAACCAACATCATGTGCATTCCCAGGATCAACTCTATTTGTTGCTACACTTAGAAGATTGATTGTGCTTGAAACCTCACCTTGTGTAGTTTGCACCTTCCTTAGTACTACTTGTTGCTTGTACGACTTGTTGCAGGGAAGAAGCTCCCCAACCCCGAGAAAGGGGTGGGGTCTTTATAATTTGGTCAGCTGTGCTGACCGTTGCTTTGTTTGCCACCTCTTGGTGGAATCTTCTTATGCAGGTGCAGGTGAGCCTAGCGGGAAATAGCGGGCGGTGGCCCTTTTTGCTGCGTTGGCCCTCGAAGGCCAACCTCTTTTCTGCTTTTCATGTATTGTCGGCCTGCGTGCCGAAGTATGTTTAGGGAGTTTTGTACATTTTTGGAATGTAAGGCCTTAAGGCCGTAACTCTACACTTTATTGTTTCATTCCTGTGTTAGTGGACTATTCTGAAAGAAATGTTAAATCTTTATGCTTCCTCTTATGTTTAGTATACTCTGGTGTAGTTCTTTCCTGTATAACGCCTAGCTAGTGTGATTAGTATAGCGTGGGGTCCCGGTCGGACCTACTGTTATATTATTTGTACTAGCAGGGTGTTACAATTTGGTATCGGACTTAGGGCGTCGATCCGTAGTTTAGCGAATTCGGGACGAATTCCTTTTAAGGGGTGGTGTGCACGGGATGTGCATTCACCTAAAACGACAAAAACTAATAAGAATGTCCACTTAGGAATGGAAAAACATACTTGTTTGCGGAACCTGAGCGTTCCATGATTGTTGTTTGCTATGTTTTCGGTCACTAAATTGTGTATTGCACGATTATAGGTGACTAGGAGTGTTGCGGGGCAGTCTCGACCACGTAACACCGCTGAAAGTAGTGCATCGGCTGAGGTGCCAGCGACCACTCCTCCTGCTGAGATGATCAGGTTAATCGCAGAAGCTGTCTTCGCGATGATCAATGCTCAACCGCAAAGGCTTGCACAACCTGCTACGCCTATTACAGATGCGGCCCCGGTGGTCGAACCTGCAGTGGAACCTGCGGTGGAACCGAGGATGGAGACCCCTGTGCCAGTGGCTGCAGTGGAACCTGCGGTGGTGTCAAGGGTGGAGCGTCATGTAGAGCGTGTAGCTGTTGCGCGAGCGCGTGATCAACAACTGCAACACTTTCTAAGCTTCCACCCTCCAACTTTCTTGGGGACCGGATCCCCAACGGAGGCGGAGGATTGGCTGTCAACGGTTAGAAAAACTCTAAAGGCGACAACAACGGAAGAAGCTATGATGGTCACCCTAGCCACCTTTCTCCTTAACGGAGAAGCAGAGCTTTGGTGGGCTGAACAGGAAGCGCATAAGTTTGAAGGTAAGGATATTACTGAGATCACTTTGGTGGAGTTCTCAAAGTCGTTTCTTCAGAGATATATTCCCTCTGCCCAACGCATTGCGTTGCAGAACCAGTTCTTGAAGTTAACTCAAGGCAATAGCTCGGTGGACGAGTACTTGCACGAGTTCACTAGATTGGGCCGCTATGCGGGGGTTTTGGTGGAAGATGAGGAAATGAAGACGAACAAGTTTTATGAAGGTCTTCGGGATGAGTTGAGGCTGCTCCTTGTAGGCCCAATGACGTTTGGCTTCCATTTGATGGTGCAAAGCGCCAGATCTCTGGAGTTGGACATGAAGAGTGTACAAGCAAAGGGCATGGAAAAGAAACCTGAATTTCATGCGCCGACCTCTCAATCCAAATCTGAGTTCAGGAGGAACAAAAGGAAGTTCAAGTCTGCGGAACCAACTCGCTCAATTGTGTCGGGAGCTACGACTGCACGTGGTCCAATTACATGTTTCACTTGCGGAAAGGTGGGACACAAAGCAAACGTGTGTCGCAGTGGTCCCCAGAGGCCAGAGAACCGAGCGATGGACTATGCTCGTGCTGCGGGTCATGCGGAAAAGGGCAAAGCTGCGGAGTCTGCTGCTTCCCAGCACATTCCGACCCAGCCGAGAGTTTACTCGCTTGGCCAGCAAGAAGCCATACGACAAACTGATGTCGTCACAGGTATGAATTAAATGTTAGCTTTTACATAGCTATGTGTGATTGATACTGTTGTGCGACTTTATGTTTGATTTGTGTGCAATTAGGTTTCGTCCTAATTTTCAACTATCTGGTGAGAGCTCTATTCGATACGGGAGCATCACACTCTTTTCTGTCTATGGGCTTCGTGGTGTGAATCGGAGTGCCGTCAACCTTAGCAAAAGATAGATTGGAGGTAGTGCTACCTAACGGGTCTCGCATGAGTGCGGATAGGAAGAGCCGTGTGAAGGTGCGGATCGGAAATCAGGATTTCGACTTGGAAGCGTCGTTATTACCATTAGCTGAATTTGATGTGATCTTCGGCATGGACTGGCTCTCGGAGCAGCGAGCATGCATAGATTGCAATTCAAAGGAGATCACTCTGGGAAAGAACACCGAAGACGAAACCACGTTCGCAGGTATGCGAGGAGCGAGCAAGACACTGATGTCTGCTCTCCAGGTGGTTAAGACGGTGAGAAAGGGCGCGGAATTGTTCTTCACTCTGTTGGAGGCTTCGGAGCCAAAGCCCAGGTTATGCGATGTCCCAGTTGTAGCGGAGTACGCCGATGTGTTTCCTAACGAACTCCCTGGGGCTCCGCCTCAGCGGGAGATTGATTTTTGTATTGAGTTGGTGCCAGGTGCCAAACCTGTGGCCCGCTCACCGTACCGGATAGCGCCAAAGGAATTGACAGAGCCTGGTCAGCGGGCCAGCATCGGGGATAAGTACTTCTGAAACATCCAGCAACCGAGTGGGTCCCGGCCCTGCCAGCTTGGTGGGAGCCTGGTCAGCAGGCCAGCATCGGGGCTAAGTACTTCTGAAACATTCGGCCACTGAGCGGTTCCCGGCCCTGCCAGCTTGATGGGAGCCCGGTCAGCGGGCCAGCATCGGGGCTAAGTACTTCTGAAACAACCGGCCACCGAGCGGTTCCCAGCCCTGCCAGCTTGATGGGAGCCCGATCAGCGGGCCAGCATCGGGGCTAAGTACTTCTGAAACATTCGGCCACCGAGCGGTTCCCGACCCTGCCAGCTTGATGGGAGCCTGGTCAGCGGGCCAGCATCGGGGCTAAGTACTTCTGAAACATCCGTCCACCGAGCGGTTCCCGGGCCTGCCAGCTTAGTGGGAGCTTGGTCAGCGGGTCAGCATCGGGGCTAAGTACTTCTGAAACATCTGGCCACCGAGCGGTTCCCGGCCCTGCCAGCTTGATGGGAGCCTAGTCAGCGGGCCAGCATCGGAGCTAAGTACTTCTGAAACATCCGGCCACCGAGCGGTTCCCGACCCGGCCAACTTGGTGGGAGCCCGGTCAGCGGGCCTGCATCGAGGCTAAGTGCTTCTGAAACATCTGTCCACCGAGCGGTTCCCAGCCCTGCCAGCTTGGTGGGAGCCCGGTCAGCGGGCCAGCATTGGGACTAAGTACTTCTGAAACATCCGGTCACCGAGCGGTTCCCGGCCCTGCCAGCTTGATGGGAGCCCAGTCAGCGGGCTAGCATCGGGGCTAAGTACTTCTGAAACATCTGGCCACGGAGTGGTTCCCGGCCCTGCCAGCTTGATGGGAGCCTAGTCAGCGGGCCAGCATCGAGGCTAAGTACTTCTGAAACATCTGGCCACCGAGCGGTTCCCAGCCCTGCCAGCTTGGTGGGAGCCGGGTCAGCACGCCACCATCGAGGCTAAGTACTTCTGAAACATCCGGCCACCGAGCAGTTTCCGGCCCTGCCAGCTTGATGGGAGCCCGGTCAGCGGACCAGCATCGGGGCTAAGTACTTCTGAAACATCTGGCCACCGAGCGGTTCCCGGCCCTGCTAGCTTGATGGGAGCCTGGTCAGCGGGCCAACATCGGGGCTAATTACTTCTGAAACATCCGGCCACCGAGCGGTTCCCGGCCCTGCCAGCTTGATGGGAGCGTGGTCAGCGGGCCAGCATCGGGGCTAAGTACTTCTGAAAAACTTTCGTTATATTAATCATCATAATACATGCGAGAAAAAACTAAGCACGGAAACGAAACATCGCACCACATGGTCTTAAGGGTAGAAAAAACTAAGTATGGAAACCAAAACTTGGTCTCTTACTCCCAGGCCTGGTCTTCCTCGACCTCTTCCGGTTGTTGTTGTTGTTTCTACCTTGGACCCCTTTCCTCCCTCATTTCCAAGAACTTAGGGCAGGCGGACGTCGCGTAACCTTCCTCATCGTGGAAGTCACAGTAGGGTAACTCAACCATATCTCATCTTCTTCCTCTTCTTTCTGCTTTCCTGGCTCTCCTCCTTCTTCCTCCCCCAATTGCCATAATTTGCTGAGGAGGTGGAGAGGGTGCCTTCAGTCCCTGCCTCCACCTTGGGGGGTCGGTCCTCTCTCCCTGGAAGTTGTCCTCTTCTTGGTCGGACTTCCTCTTTGGAGCCTCTACCTTCCCCCCTGCTGTCTTGCCTCCAGCTCACTTGGCCTGGCCAACCTTCTTGCGAACTCTGGGTTGGCCTCCTCACTTTTGATTTCTTCCGCCACCCTTTCCATCAATTCTTCGAAGGATAGGTGGGCTACCGCTTCAAGCTCGTCTTGAAGAATCCCTCCTGCAACCCTACTATGAATGCGAGCTGGAGGGTGAACCCAGGCAATTCCTGGATGAGTAGGACCTCTTCCTGGAACCTGTCAACATAGTGAGCCAGTGACTCATTTGGATCTTGCTTGATCTTGAAGAGTGCTTTGGCATCCTTCTAACTCTTCCTTGACGTCGAGAAGCGTAGCAGGAAACCTCGACGCAAGTCCTCGAAAGCATAAATAGATCCCAGAGGGAGCTGGTGGAACCAATCCCTAGCCTTCTCCGTTAGGGTGGTCGCAAAGAGCCGACACTGGAAGGCATCTGACATAGGCCTGATAGAAGCAATTGTTAAAAAATTTGAGGTCCGGAGTTGAAGAAAAATGTGGAACACTTCACAAACTTTCCACAAGTATAGCAACACAATGGCAATGGGAAGACCGAATAGTGCTTTGGTATTAACTATCTCTTTACAATTCGCGGTATATATGGTGAAACATGATTCATAAGAATCACGGAGGAAAGAAACACAAAACACAAAATTACAAGCTTCTGGCGACAAGACAAACTGAGATCGCCAGATCGTGCGAATAGACGAGCCGTGCGGTTAACCCCTGAGACCGCGCCTGATAGAGCGCAACCACAGACCTCTCGACCTGCTGCTTTATTCAACTGCAGAAAGATAACCAGTTCGCACTTCAGACCGCCATACCAAAAGGTCGCCTGATCACTGATGCTACTTGCGAAAACTTGACAAAGAAACTGCTTTCTGCTACAGACCGCACTCAAGACCGCCTGATCACTTAAGACCGCCTGATCAACTGAGTTTGTTGCACAGTCCAAGAATACCTAAGCACCGTCCGCCTAGACAGACCACTGCCGGACTGGTTTATTCAAAGCTGGAAGATGGGAGAATGTTGACCGCGAACTGCAAACCGCTAACCTGCGAACATACAAACCGGTCAGGCAAAACTCAAACCGCGCGACCTCAGAATGCGACCGGCACAATCAAGCCAACTTTGGTTCTTATAGTTCTTTGTTATTATTAATGACGGGCCTTGCACCCCTATTTATAGGCGAGCAGACGGATGTCGTCACTGCACAAACCGGGATACAATAACCGCCCATCAGATCGCGAGCGATCTCATAAGACAGATCGCCAGAGCTCAGCAAGGCTAACAGCTCCCTTATTAGACCAACGGTTATATACAAACCGCCGAGTCACCGCGATCACCAAAACAGACCGCCCGGTATTTATTGCAAAATCAAAGATCTTCTTCAGTAACCAAGACCGACAAGAACAAGACGTCAGACCGCCCAATCACTGAAAGAAGACAGACCTACTTGAACATCTGGCCGACTTGAACAAGTCGCCAGAACAACCTGCGCAAGCCTCCCAGACACTTTGCGGTCTCCCAGATCAGACCGCCCAGAACAGATTGCCTGAGACAGAACCGGCCAGAGCACCAACGCATACAGCGCGGTCTCTGCGGTATCCAATCTGTAGACCTCCCAGCACCATTCCACTTCCACTTTATAAATTTAACACTCCCACTTGAAGTGGGAAGTGGAAGTCAGCCCAAGCAAGCTCCGCAACTGACCAAATGGTCCCTTCGACAATGGCTTAGTAAATATGTCAGCAACATTCTCCTTGCTCTGCACATGCTCCACAGTGAGAGATCCATCCAACACCTTCTCATGAATGAAATGGTGATGAATCTTTATGTGCTTCATATGCGCGTGACAAACTGGATTGTTCACCAGTTTGAGAGCACTTTCATTGTCACCACATAGCAGAGTAGGACCTCGCACCTCCCTATGAATGTCCTCCACAAGCCTCCTAAGCCAGATGGCTTCCTGAGCCGCCAATGCCGAAGCTTTGTACTTTGCTTCTATGGTAGAGACAGACACAGACTCCTGCTTCTTGCTGCACCATGATATAGCTATAGAGCCTGTCATAATGACATATCCAGACGTCGATCTCCGATCATCTAAATTTCCTCCATAATCAACATTCATGTACCCGTGCAAGCAAAAGCCCAAATCTCTCCCGTAGAAGAGACCCAAATTCGAGGTGGATTTGACATACTTCAAGATACTCCTAGCCGCCACAAGATGAGGTTTCTGAGGCTCTGCCATAAACCGACTCACCCTGCCAACTGCATATGCAATATCTGGCCTCGTGATCGTTAAGTATATCAGACTTCCAACCAAAGCTCGGAAAACCAAAGGATCGGTAAGAACCTTCCCTTCATTCGTCGAAGATGAACTCCAACTTCCAGTGGAGTAGAGCTTCTCTTCCCCCCTTCCATGCCGAACCTCTTCACGATTCGATCCGCATAGCCTTTTTGAGAAACAAGCATACCGCTCTCTTTCCTCTCCACTTCGAGCCCAAGGAAATGGTGGAGCTCACCCAAATCCTTCATCTCAAATTTGATAGCTAGCTCAGCAAGAAGCCTAGCTACCTCCATTTCAGAATTCCCCGTGACGATCATATCGTCAACGCACAGCAACACCAAGACCTGAAGCTCCCCCGTCTTCTTTATGAATAAGCTTGAATATGAATCTGAAGCAAAATATCCGCAGAACTGGAGGTACTCTGTGATCTTCCCGTACCATGCCCGAGGCGCTTGCTTCAAGCCGTAAAGAGCCTTCTTGAGCTTGCAAACATATTTTGGGTGCTCTTCGGATACATAGCCAGGTGGCTGATTCATGAAGATATCCTTGTCAATCTCGCCGTATAAGAAGGCATTCTTTACGTCGATTTGCCAAATCTTCCACCCTTGGCAAGCTGCCAATGCGATCACCACCCGGACCGAAGTCATCTTGGCAATGGGGCTGAATGTTTCTTCATAATCTTCACCATACTTCTGAGAGAAACCCCGAGCTACAAGGCGAGCCTTGTACCGCTCAATACTTCCATCAGTCTTCTTCTTCAGTTTTAAAACCCACTTGCAAGTCACCAGGGTAATACCCTCAACCTTAGGCACAAAGTCTCATTTTTCCTGAGGGCAGCCATTTCTTCATCCATGGCTCCTTCCCACTCCTTGACTCCAACGACATTTTCAAAACAAGATGGCTCTCTCTCGTCCAGGGGACCTGCGAAGAAACATGAGACAAAGCTCACCAAGTTCCCGCCCGTATACCGATCTGGTAGAATAATGGTCCTCTTGGACCTCCTGAGAGCTTGACTCTGAACCACCTCTTCAACTGCAGCTTCTGGACTAGCTCTCCTTTCAGGTAAACATGGAACATCGCTCCCCCTCCTTCCAGAGCCTGAAGCACCTGACTCAGATCTAGAAATACTTGGAGCACCTGGAGAAACAGACAACTCCACCAGAACTTCCCTTGCAGCTTCCTCTGGTTCATCATCTACCCTGCTTCCTTGTAACTCTACAGAAGAGCTACCTTGGTATAACGTCAACTCGTCAAATACCACATCCCTAGATACCACATATCTCCGTGTCTCGGGATCCATGCATCTCCACCCTTTCTTCCGGTCATCATAACCGACGAAGACTAGTTTCCTTGCCTTTGCATCTAGCTTCATTTGAAGGGCATCTGAAACATGCACGTAGCAGGTAGAACCAAACACATGAAAGTGTTCCACGCTTGGCTTCTCCTTGAACATTAACTCGTGAGGGGTCTTCATGTTGATGGGACTGAGAGGCATCCAGTTGATAACATAGGCCGCACAAGACATTCCCTCTGCCCAGAAGGACTTTGGGATACTCTTGGCATGAAGCCAACATTTACAGGTCTCCGTCAGATAACGGATCTTCCGCTCTGCAACTCCGTTATGTTGTGGAGTGTGAGCACAAGAAAGCTCTCTTTGGATGTCATGCTTCCTGCAGAAGTTAAAGAACGCCTTGGAGGTGAACTCCCCTCTATTATCTGTTCTGAACCTCTTAACCCGCAGGTTGAGCCGACCATCCACCATCTCCTTGAACTCTACAAACCTCTCGAACGCCTCCGACTTCTCTTTCAGAAAATATACCCAAGTATATCTGGCGAAGTCATCAACGAAAATCAGCATATACCTACTACCTCCAAGACTGGCAGTGTTGGTAGGTCCAAACAGATCACGATGTATACATTCCAATGGTCTTTTACATCTGCTTTGTGATTTGTCAAATGGAAGACGTTGAGCCTTACCAAACTGGCAACCTACATAAACGTGATCATCTCCGAAAGATGACAAGCTAGGCAGACCTTTTACCAGGTCTCTTCTAGCCATAGCCTTCAACTTATCCATCCCAACATGCCCAAGTCTTTTATGCTAGATAGCGGCGCTGTCGTTAGACCTCATCTTATCAACATAAGAACTTGTTGAAAAAACAAATAAGTCCTTCACTCGTCTCTCTACATGAGTGACCTCAGCTTTTACGGCTGAAACATTTTGGAGAAATTTCACTTATGTTGGACCGAGCAGAATGTGATAGAAAGCATCCACAACATTGGTCACCGAGAAGAGGTTCTTCTTCATTCTCGGAACATGATAGACACTCTTCAATGTAATAGTACCTCTATCATCGTTCAATGAAACCACACCCTCCTTCTCTACTGCATATATAGTATCATCAGCCGTAATGATAACTTCATTACCTGTATATGCTCGCAATGAGGAGAACTTCGACTCATCCCCGGTGAAGTGATGACCACACCCAAAGTCCACTATCCAATCATCCTGATAGTTGATGGAAGCCATAGCCCGAACACACGTGCCCGTCATGAATGCACCTCCACCACCCCAACTACCTTCAGAATTGGAACCAGCCTCTTCCTTTCCTGCAGCATGCCCTGTCTGAAGATTGACTTGGCAGTCTCTCTTGAAGTGACCAAGCTTGTTGCACCTGAAGCATCTAGGTCCTTCCTTCTTCTTCCCATCACGCTTAGGAGCATAACTCCTCTCCTGCTGATATGAAGTAGACGGACCATCATCTTCAGATGTCTTCTTCTTCTTGTCCCATCTCTTCTTCTTGCCAAAGAAGAGAACCTCGCCTTCTCCCCCAGAGACTGACATCCCTGCCATTTGCTTAGCCAAACTCTCTTGCGAAGCAAGTAAGTTCTCTAGCTCCAGCAACGATGGCTGATTGGCCTAGCCTTGAACAGAAGTAACAAAGGCCACATACTCCCTCCGCAAGCCGTGGATTATGTGCCTCTTCAGCTTAGCTTCTGAGATAGGCTCATCCGAGTCCAATGCCGATATCTCTGCTCAAAGGTTCTTCATCTTCAAGAAGAACGTTGAGATAGACATATCTCCCTGAGTTGCTTTCGCCAACTCATTTTCCAAGAACTGTAGCCTAGCTACATTCTTCTTATTGAACAAGCCATCCAAGGCTGTCCAAATTTCTGCAGCTGGTCTACATCCGATGATGTGATCAAACAAATCCGGAATGATAGCTCTCTTGAGGGTGAATTCTTCCATAGCATTCATTTTCTTCCAAGCTTTCACGAGCTCAGCATTCCCTTCAGCAGGAATAACAGCTTGTCTTGCTTCTCCTCCTACTACCTCACATAAGTCCTCGCCAAGAAGATAGCTCTCCATGCAAGACTTCCACTTCTTAAAGTTAGTCTGCGTAAGGAGCTCAATACCAAGACCTCTAGCATATCCTCCTTCCATTGTTATCCCATTGATTGCTAACCACCTTGAGGAACCCGAGAGAAGTAACAACGACTACTGCTCAGCAACCTAGCTCTGATACAATGTTAAAAAATTTGAGGTCCGGAGTTGAAGAAAAATGTGGAACACTTCACAAACTTTCCACAAGTATAGCAACACAATGACAATGGGAAGACCGAATAGTGCTTTGGTATTAACTATCTCTTTACAATTCGAGGTATACATTGCGAGACATGATTCATAAGAATCACGGAGGAAAGAAGCACCAAACACAAAATTACAAGCTTCTGGCGACTTGACAAACTGAGATCGCTAGACCGTGTGAACAGACGAGCCGTGCGGTTAACCCCTAAGACCGCGTCTGATAGAGCGCAACCACAGACCGCTCGACCTGCTGCTTTATTCAACTGCAGAAAGATAACCTGTTCGCACTTCAGGCCGCATGACCAAGAGGTCGCCCGATTACTGAAGCTACTTGCGAACACTTGACAAAGAAATTGCTTCCTGCTGCAGACTGCACTCAAGACCGCCTGATCACTTAAGACCGCCTGATCACTTAAGACCGCCTGATCAACTGAGTTTGCTGCACAGTCCAAGAACACCTAAACCCAGTCTGCCTAGGCAGACCACTGCCGAACTGGTTTATTCAAAGCTGGAAGAAGGAAGAATGTTGACCGCAAACTGCAAGTCGCTAACCTGCGAACACACAAACCAGTCAGGCAAAGCCCAAACCGCGCGACCTCAGAATGAGACCGGCACAATCAAGCCAACATTAGTTCTTACAATTCTTTTGTTATTATTAATGACGGGCCCTGCACCCCTATTTATAGGCGAACAGACGGATGTCATCACTGCACAAACCGGGATACAATAACCGCCCATCAGATCGTGAGCGGTCTCACAAGACAGATCGCCTGAGCTCAGCAAGGCTAACAACTCCTTTATTAGACCAACGGTTATATACAAACCGCCCGGCCGCGGTCACCAAAACAGACCGCCCGGTCTTTATTGCAAAAGCAAAGAACTTCTTCAGTAACCCATACCGACAAGAAGAAGACGTCAGACCGCCCGGTCACTGCAAGAAGACAAACCTACTTGAACATCTGGCCAACTTTAACAAGTCGCCAGAACAACCCGCGCAAGCCTCCCAAACACTTTGCGGTCTCCCAGATCAGACCGCACAGAACAGATCGCCTGAGACAGAACTGGCCAGAGCACCAACGCAGACCGTGCGATCTCTGCGGTCTCCAATCTGCAGACCGCCCAGCATCATTCCACTTCCACTTCAAAAATTTATCAGCCATGTCCTCGAACCACTACAGGTGCTGGGCTGGGTCATTCTTGCCGGAGTAGTAAGACATCTTCGCCACTCTAAACCCCTCTGGAACCGGGGCCGAGAGGATCAACTTCCAAAAAGGACTTCCCTTGCTCCCCCCTTTGGGGCTGGGCGAGTGGGGGTTGGACGCCTCCCCACTCGCCCCCTCCTTGGGGGCCGGGCGAGTGGGGGTCGAATGCTTCCCCACTCCCCCCCACTGGTACCTCCTTCCTGGATTGCTGTCCGGGAGTGCTGTCGCCCACCTGCTGAGGCGGGACCTCCGGACCACCTCCTCTCCTTCCTTCGCCTATCGTGGTGAAAGCTACCTGCAGGGTCTGCTGGACCTCCCGTTTAAAATTTTCAAACATCTCCAACGTCACTCCAGCCACCGGGGGCTGCGAGTGGCCTGGGTCGGATCCTCCTCCATCTCCAGCCTCCACATACAACATATACATATGAGTACTCAAAATGACCACACAAAAATTTTAATTAATACTTTATAATTGCTTTTTTTCAAAAATATTTATATTTTAACAAAAAATAATTTTAAAGTTGGTCTAGGAGGTCTAATGATTACCTACCATAGTAGTAGGAGGTCTACTAAAAAGTTTTTGGATTTTATGAATTCCCATCATTATTTTTATTATAGGGATATAGTGTAATTACACAAATAACCATTATATTGTATGAATTTTCATTTTTGCATAATATATATTTAGTCATTGGAGTAAAAGAATGAGACTATATTTGACAATTTTGAATACTGCACCAAAGACAACTTCTTGTATATATTTGTTAAATATGTATATATATACATATATGTATATATATACATATATATATGTATACATACATAATTACATATGTATATATATATATACATATATATACATATATATATATATACATATATATATGTATGTATATATATATGTATATATATATGTGTATGTATATATATGTATATATATATGTATGTATATATATATATATGTGTGTATATATATATGTGTGTATATATATGTATATATATATAGGTATATATATATGTATGTATATATACATATATATATAGGTATGTATATATACATATATATATATATGTTGAAACCAATAACTTGGTCTCTGTGGAGTTCGGGCCCTCAACAAGTTGGGGGGTGATCTCACACTTACTTCTCCCAAGGGAGAGCTTTAGGCCAAGAGGCTAAGGAACTAAGAATGAGACCAAGGGCTTAGCGAGGAGGTCCCACCACACACCCGGAAGATCTTAGAGCGCTTCCCCTCCCAAACCAATGCTAAGTTTGGGCACCTTTGGAGGTTCTCCTCACCCACTAGAGAAACTTGGGGAGAGAGTAGCCAAAAGAGAGATGCCTCCAAATGGTGCCCCTTAGTCCTATTTATAGTTTTCTGGACTTGGTTTGCCAATAGCCAGAATCTGGCCTAAGAGATTACGAAAATACCCCCAAGTTTGGCTTGCCAATAGCCAAATCCTGCCATTCCGAGGCGCTAAACGCAGACCGCCCCCTCTTCCCGGGACTGGGCGAGAGGGGGCAGGCTGCCCCTTGCTCTCGCACCCTTTGTTGGGGCTGGGGCGAGAGGTGGCAGGCCGCCCTCTCCTCTCGCCCCCTTTGCTGGGGCTGGGGCGAGAGGGGGCTGGCCGCTCGCCTCTCTCTCCCCCTTTGCTGGGACGGGGGCGAGAGGGGGCTGGCCGCCCACCTCTCTCGCCCCGCTTTGCTGGGATGTGGGCGAGAGGGGGTTGGCCGCCCGCCGCTCTCGCCCCCCATTGCTGGGACGGGGGCGAGAGGGGGCTGGTCGCCCGCCACTCTCGCCCCCTTTGCTGGGACGGGGGCGAGAGGGGGCTGGTCGCCCGTCTCTCCCCCTTTGCTGGGACGGGGGCGAGAGGGGGCTGGCCGCCCGTCTCTCCCCCTTTGCTGGGACGGGGGCGAGAGGGGGCTGGCCGCCCGCCTCTCTCGCCCCCTTTGCTGGGACGGGGGCGAGACGAGACTGGCCGCCCGCCCTCTCGCCCCCTTAGTTGGGACGGGGGCGAGAGGGGGCTGGCCGCCCCCGCCTCTCTCGCCCCCTTTGCTGGGACGGGGGCGAGAGGGGGCTGGCCGCCCGCCGCTCTCGCCCCCCTTTGCTGGGACGGGGGCGAGAGGGGGCTGGCCGCCCGCCGCTCTCGCCCCGTTGCTGGGACGGGGGCGAGAGTGGGCTGGCCGTCCGCCCCTCTCGCCCCCCTTTGCTGGGACGGGGGCGAGAGGGGGCTGGCCGCCCGCCGCTCTCGCCCCCCTTTGCTGGGACGGGGGCGAGAGGGGGCTGGCCGCCCGCCGCTCTCGCCCCCCTTTGCTGGGACGGGGGCGAGAGGGGGCTGGCCGCCCGCCTCTCTTGCCCTTTGTTGGGACGGGGGCGAGAGTGGGCTGGCCGCCCGCCGCTCTCGCCCCCCTTTGCTGGGACGGGGGCGAGAGGGGGCTGACCGCCCTCCTCTCTCGCCCCCTTTGCTGGGATGGGGGCGAGAGGGGGCTCGCGACCTCCTCCTCTCGCCCCTTTGCTGGGATGGGGGCGAGAGGGGGCTCGCGACCTCCTCCTCTCGCCCCCTGCTGGGACGGGGGCGAGACCAGGAGGCCGCCCTCCTCGGGTCTCGTCCCCCTGCTAGGGCGGGGGCGAGACCAGAAGGCCGCCCGCCTCGGGTCGCGCCCCCCTGTTGGGGCGGGGTCAATAGGGGGCCAGCGGCCTCCTCCCCTCGCCTCCTGCTGGGGCGGGGGCGAGACGAGGAGGCCGCCCACCTCGGGTCTCGCCCCCTGCTGGGGCGGGGGCGAGACCAGGAGGCCGCCCGCCTCGGGTCTCGCCCCCTGCCGGGGCGGGGGCGAGATGGGGCCGGCGGCCTCCTCCCCTCGCCCCCTGCCGGTTGGGCGAGCGGTAGGCTCCCGCCTCCACCGCTTGCCTCCTACACGAGCTGGGTGAGAGGGAGGCCTCCACCTCCACCACTCCCCCCTCTCTCCCTGCCCTGGACCGTGCTGGAAAAAATGTCTTAAAAGACCGCTTGGGTCCCGAGATTCCACTCGGCGAATACAGGGTTGTACAATATATATGTATATATATATATATATATATATATATATATATATAAATGAATACTTAGAGGACCATCTGAGGCTGAATTAGAATCACAGATTGAATCTCAGCCGTTCAATCCCGACGACCTGGGCAGTAAATAGCCATATCAGGATTTATTGGGGCTGCGAATAACCACATTACACTGTTCAGAAATTCCAAGCCGTCGGAGCGACCTCGCCGGCCGGGTCCGGTCAGGTCGACGACGGCGAGGAAGGAAGGCGGGGAAGGAAGACGGCGGGGGGGGGGGGGGGGGGGGGGGGGGCGGATTTAAAAAAACGAAGATTTTATATAATATAACATTACAGTTAATCTAATTATATATATATATAATATATATATATACACACACGACGGGCTTTCCCCACAACTTATACATATGAGTACTCAAATTGACCGTAAAAAAATATACATCAATATCTTAGGGAATTTATATAAGCAGCCCTTGTTTGGCAATTGGCAACCCGAAGATAATAGCAGACCAACAATGCGCTATTTGCAGCCCCCATTGTCAATATAGCTATTGGCAACCCAAAATTAAAAAAAATCATTAAACCATGTTTGCTTAATAAAATCTAAAAAACAATTAAAGTAAACAAATTGTCTCACATAATGAACAGTCCATTGTTCTTATACAAACACTCAAAATGAGAATATAATAAGAACTAGTATGTAATGAAGCATAACTAAATTGCAAACTCCTAAGACCCACCCACAAAATGAACCACTTGCACAATAAAAGTAAACACATTATTTTAATTGTACATGTTGAATAATTTATAATTATGAGACATGCACAAATTGAACGTTGTAGCATGTTATATGTATGTATGCAAAAGTACAGTGCCAACATAAACATTACTCATCAACCCAAGTTTTAGAACAAAACCATGGATTTGGGTTCCTCGAGAAACCATGTCCTTGTCGCGAGTACAAGCAGTCACAAGGCTGGCGAGCATGAAACCATTGGACTCCCCCCTTCTTCTCTCATTTTCCTAAAGAGATCTACTGTGATGGAAAGAGCGGCCCGCATGAGCACAACCTGAAATAACCGTATTCCAAGATGCATGATTTCTTATGGGCATTTTGTCGAACAGCTTAAGGGCAATGGATGGCTTGCCAAATCTGAAGTACATGCTGGCGAGGATATTAATGTGAAAGATGCTTAAGTTAGAAGCGTGCCTGAGACAGAAGCACTGAAGTGCCCTTCCGTTGATAAGACGGGAGATTTCCGAAAATTTCTTGGAAGAGAAGAGGGAGATTTCCGAAAATCCCTTGATAACGGGTAATCGATGCTCTGGCGAAGGACGCGCTGCGCCGAGCGATACTCGAGCGAGGCAGGGGTTCGGGAGAAAGCACAAGAGAAAAATACCTAGGGCTGCTATTAGAAGAGAGTAAAGTTGAATTTAATGTGTTTTTTTCGGTTTTTTTCGGGTTGTCAGTAGCCAAACATGGGCTGCTTATATAAATTCCCATATTTTATAATTATTTTTTTCAAAAATATTTATATTTTAACAAATAATCATTTTAAAGTAAACTATTATATTTCGAAATTAGTTTTTGGAGGTATAATAATTACCTATCATAGTAGGTGTAGGAGGTCTACTAAAAAGTTTTTGAATTTTATGATTATCCATCATTATTTTTATTATAGAGATATTATGTAATTACACAAATAACTATTATATTTTATGAATTTCAATTTTTTTCATAATATATGTTAAGTTATTGAAGTAAAAGAATGAGGTTATATATGACACTTTTGAATGTTCCACCAAAGACAACTTCTTGTATATAGTAGTTAAAGATTACACGCCTTTTAGAAATATGCTTTGTACATGTATTTTTAGGAAAATTGATCAACACGTAAGTTGTAGATCTCGTTGAGATCTACAACTTTCGTGTAGAACACTTTTCCTAAAAATGCACGCACAAGACGTATTGCCGCCTTGATTGAAATATGAGCGTAACTATAACGAATTTTTGGAAATAAGCCTTGTACATACATTTTTAGGAAAAATGTTCAACAAGATCTACAATTTTCGTGTTGAACAATTTTCCTAAAAATACATATACAAAGCGTATTTCCAAAAGTCCCAAAATAACTCATAAAAAAAGTGCCAATAGCCAAAACTGCAATGTGGATAACAATCGCTCTTTTTTTCGCAATATTTTTTACTGCCCACTTTCCACCGCGTATTTTTCCCTTGTGTTCCTTTCTAGCCGGCCAGGCAACCCGCTTGCGTTCTCATTTACGCGACTAGCCGCTTCCGCCAGTTCTCTTTGCGTGCCGACTTACCTCGTTTAGACCTATCCTAGTAGCCGTCACTGCCATCCGAAGGCCGGCGAGGTAGTGGTTTCAGAACCCTAAATGGCGCTGCCTTACTTGGAAGCGGTTTTGGGTAAGCTCCCTTCTGATTGATTTTTTGTTTTACCCCGATTGAACATAGATGCCGTTGCTCTACTTATCCTTCTTGTCAAACGATCTCAAATTATCATCCTTGACTTAATCAATGCCTTGTTTTCGGGGTGTTCTGATCCTTAAAATCCTCAGAGATGTCGTAAAAGCAAGCGACAAGGGACTGTAGGCATATTCTCCGTCCACTCCTTAAGCTTACCACTCAGCTTTGGCGATTCGCCATGTTTTTCTTTATCATACTGATTCTTCGCTGTGCTATTGAGCTGTTTTTAATTAAATCTTCCCGTAGTAAATTTGTCTGTGTTGCAAAAAAAATCCATAAATTTCTAAAATTTCTCCCAACAAGGACAATTGTTGTTAGTATCCTAAATCTGAAATACAAGTAAACAGGGGAATGGCCAAGTAGAGGTGGCCGGGCTGAGAGAGAAGAGGAATGGCTAAGAGTTGGCCGGAGCTGGGAGAGACGAAAGGGCACAGGAACAGAGAAGAAACAAGCAAAACTTTATTAAACTTTTTCATCCTTAAAACTATTACAGATGTTCCTATTTATAAGCCCAAAATCACATTTAAAACTAATGATATCGAATCACATTTATATACGTGTCTAACATCACGTGGAGGCATATTAGCCATGCACTAATGTCGTTACATTGCCGCCGCCTTTAAAAACGACGTCCTCGTCGTTTAGTCATCTAAAAAAAATAAAACTATATATTTTGTTCTTCAAATTTAGTCGTTGTCGAGTCAAAGACGAGGATTATATTTGTTGTGCCTGGGCGGAACATTGAGAGCTAGAGTGTCCTCCTGGATCGAAAACAAGAATAACCGAAGAGGTTGGTATTGGCCCGACCACACCTACATCGAGTAGTTGCTCATATGGCTGTATTGGCAACAGTGGCAAGGAATTGTTTGCCGCAAGATCTTTTTGGACCATCATGGTATCTTGGTCGGGGAAAGTGTGATGTGGAATGCCAAGAACGGTGGAAAATTTATCAAGATTGGCATTGAGTTCTTCCGGGACAATTTTGATGTTGTTCTTCATCATAAGAGTGGTGGATGGCAGCAAAGAACCCGTAATAGCAACCCAATAATTGTGTCGTTGATCCCAATTTGCTCTTGTTCAAGGTTCGATATTGGAGGTGTTGTCATGGATGCTGGAGGTGCCGTCAATTCTTTCGGAGCTATCCTTGGTAGTGATTTCACAACATAATGCTCTTCCAAAACGTCCTCATAACCGTTCTTGATTGCGGAGGTGATAGACGACATCACAAAATCACATTCCGCTTGCATCGGTGGCTCAAGGGTTAAGTTGATCTGTTCAAGAACTATATGGTGAACATCTTCTGTTATTGTTGGCGACGAATTGATGATTGGTGGAAAGTGTTCTTCAAGACCCGTGGGAAGGGATTCTTGTTCCTCTTCATTATCAAAAGCAAGATTTATTTCATCAAGCTTTTGCAAAAATTGACCAATCACCTCATCGTGTATTTTATTGTAGGCCACGAGCTCGATCATGGGAGAGTGTTGAAGTTCAGGAAATTGGCGTCGCGTGTTATCATTGAGGAGTTGAAAATGATTTTTCATGCGTTGCTCGAAAACATCAAGGCTGCGTAACATGTTTAGCTTGCAGTCTTCAATAACATCGAATAAATCGTTCGCCATTGTAAAAAAATTGAGATTGAAGAAACCCTTCGAAATGGAGTTTGATTTCTCTGCAGTAAATCGGGGAAAAGAAACATTGCGTTTGGGCAGGTGTGTCACGAAGGATGAAAGGTGAGCTGTCGTGTGGAGATGGTTGTAGTGGGTTGGCTTGAAATAATGATCCGGGCTAAGGGAGAGTTGTCACAAAGCCTGCTGCTAGGCAGGGGATTAAAATGGCACCGATCTTGTCTGCCATGCCTCTCTCCAGAAAAACAGATTTCTTGGCTTTCGTGCTTGATTAAATATGGAGCCGAGCTTTTTGTTTCTTTGTTGACGATCTTTTTGCACGCTCGCAGAATCGTTGCGGTGTGGAACACAGAGCCTTGTGCGTCTTCCTTCCAACAGAGCTCTGATCGGTTTCCTTCCAGGTAAGGCCGAGATTCGAATGACCGGACCTGAGGAGGAAGGAAGCATGTGCTCTCATCGGTGTGCTGTTCTTGTTCGCCGGTGTGGGGGGCTGTTCCGGCGTCTGTTCGCCGGTGTGCCGTTCTTGTGTGGGGTCTGTTCGCCGGTGTGCCGTTCTCGATTGCAGATCTTGCGTGCTCGCGGAATCTCCGATGGCTAGGAGTAGTTCCGGCAAGATGTTCGGCGATGACTGGAGGAAAGAATGCTGATGGCTGTTCCGTTGATGTTCTTGTCAAAGAACCTTGATGGCTGTTCCGACAGAGGCGGATTAAGGGAGCTAGCGGATGAAGCTTCGCGTTAAGCCGTGAAAAAGCCTAACGACGTAGAAAGCAGAAAGCCTAATCTTGAATGCTAGGGCGTGGTTGCTGCTTGTTTTCCGATGGCTGTTTCCACCAGCGGAATTGGGAGGTGGCGAGGTTGCGGAGGCGGCAACGTGGCGGAGGCGGCGAAGTGGCGGAGGCGGCGATATCGAGGTCGGCGCAGAGTCGTTGTACGGGTGTGTTCTGGTGGATCGTTGAAGAGCGGTGGCGGTGGAGAATGAACCGTTGGCGGAGGATGTCGTTCTTGATCGCCGGAGTGGGAGGGCTCAGGTCGGCGGTGGTGGAAGATGAAGAGCAGGAGATGCAAGATCTGCCCCTTGATAATATACCTCTTTCCTTGTGTAGTTCTTGATGGCATGTTGCTGTCTGGATACGATGGCGGTGGACTGAGAATGTCAACGAAACTGGCGGAGGACTGAGGACTGCGATCTTGATTCCCGATGAATCTCTAGCGAGGCTGATGTTGCCGCCGAGGAGATTCTTCAAGCTGCCTGTAACATCATTCTTGATTTCCCTGAGAGGCTTGAGAACGCCGCAAATCTTGAGGCTTGAAATGCCGCAAGAATTATCTCAACGAAAGCACCAAAATGTTAGGATCCTAAATCCGAAATACAAGTAAACAGGGGAATGGCCAAGGAGAGGTGGCTGGGCTGAGAGAGAAGAGGAATGGCCAAGAGTTGGCCGGAGCTGGGAGAGACGAAAGGGCACAGAAACAGAGAAGAAACAAGCAAAACTTTATTAAACTTTTTCATCCTTAAAACTATTACAGAGGTTCTTATTTATAAGCCCAAAATCACATTTAAAACTAATGATATCGAATCACATTTATACACGTGTCTAACATCACGCGGAGGCATATTAGCCATGCACTAATGTCGTTACAATTGTATTCTTGCCATCATCATCGACCATCATCCTTCCGGAAAACCAAATATCTGCACCAACTTTATGCTTCTACCACCTGCACCAACCATCAAGCATAACCACCTACACTCTCAACAAAATTTACTCTCTACACCACTACCTTAGCGATGCCTAGGAGAATGCTATGGCACACTCGATGTACGTCTATGTGCGCCATGGATTTAGGCGCATGACATGCCATTTGTGTCATCATGCTTTTTGTGCTATATTTTAACATTCTCATTCTCTTGATTTATGTTTTATCATAACAAGTTCAAATTTTAATTGTATTTTGACCCTTGCAGATCCCCAAATGTAAAACCATAAAAAACTAACAATTATATAAAAATATCAATGAAAAATGTATAATTTGTACAGAGCAATCTCCGTATAATTTTTTTATCAAGGGCCATCACAGGAGGGCTATCCTCACCCGAACTTCCCACCGACGTTGAATAATTGCACCAAGTCTCATAGATAATAAATCCCTAGGTCAAATTGAGCTTCACATCCATCGTTATTGAGTGTTAATGTCATTTTAAAGATAACATTCATGGAATGAATGTTTAACTAAGAAGTTTGATGATGAGGCTATCAAGGATGATGATTTTGTGTTTGTTGAAAATTTATTTTGAAGGATGTTTCTAGGACTATTTGTGCTTACAAAAAGGTGTTCTGAAATTAAAATTCTTTCATGTAAAAAAAGAAAATGAATGTGTTCTTATTGCACACTTTGCATAGATATTGGACACTAGTTGTTGGGGAAGATTATGCTGTATTTGTATTCGTGAGAATTATCCCTAGGGGTTGAAGACAACAATGATGTAATTTGTTTTGTTTGTGATGATGATGATGCTAAGGATTAATTATTATTTGCACCCATTGTTTTGTATCTGAAACTTAATATTTCTATATTTTTGATGAATTACTTCTTCTTTGTTGTTTTCATATTTGTTTTATTAATTATGTGTAATTTACTTTGTGGTGTCATATCCTTGAGATTCTTAGATTTGGATTGTGTTATATTAACTTTTTCTTACTATGTTATGATGATACTTATGTTAAATGTTGAAATATTAATAATATTGTATTTGTATGTGTAGAAAAGAGCAAAACACTTGTATGTATTTCTTGTATTGTATACAAAAGGAGAGTACATATTTATAGGAGAGAGATGAGAGAGAGAAATCCTATACACAATGTGGGACTAAAGAGATATAGAAGAGGAGTAAATGGGCCACCAAATGGGCCAAATACATGGGCTATTTCAACACTCCCCCGCAAGCTGGAGCGTACAAATCGTATGCGCCAAGCTTGGATAAGCATTGATAGAAGAGGGTACTGGACAGTGCCTTTGTGAGGACATCCGCAACTTGTTCAGTACCAGGGACATGCTTTAGCTCGATTTTCTTCATTTGTACTTTCTCCCGGATAAAGTGGCAGTCGACCTCGATATGCTTGGTTCTTTCGTGGAAGACCGGGTTCTTGGCAATGTGTATAGCAGCCTGATTGTCGCAAAGTAGAAGAGCAGGAGCAGGAAGTTTTACCCCAAGATCCGTGAGAAGACTTTCAAGCCATGTAAGTTCAGAGACCACAGATGCCATTGCCCTGTATTCTGCTTCTGCTAAGGAGCGCGCAACCACTGCTTGTTTCTTGCTACGCCAGGTAATCAAATGTCCTCCGAAGTACGTACAGAAGCCACTGGTTGACCGACGATCATCCAGAGAGCCGGCATAGTCAGCATCAGAGTATGCCACCAGTGTTGGAGTTGAGGATGAGGTCTTGTATACCAAGCCTTGACCAGGAGCCGCTTTTAGATATCGGAGAATCCGTTCCACAGCCTGAAGATGAGAGGAACGAGGGGCGTGCATGTAACGACTGACAATACCGACAGCGAAGGAGATATCTGGTCTTGTAACAGTCAGATAGATCAATTTTCCAACCAGACGGCGATAGTATTCCGAGTTCTGAAGCAAGAGATCAGAGTCAGAGGACTGAGCACAAATCTTGTGATTTGCGTCCATTGGAGTATTGATGGGTTTGCAGCCGGAGTAGCCTGCATCATGAAGAAGGTCGAGGCAATACTTTCTCTGAGATAGAACAAGGCCATCAGGTCGCCTGGCTACCTCCAGGCCCAGGAAGTAATGAAGGTTCCCCAGATCTTTTGTTTGGAACACGGAGCTGAGTTGTTGTTTGATCGCCTGAATACCTTTTGAGTCGTTGCCTGTGATAATGATATCATCCACATAGACAAGAAGGAGAACGGTGTCTGTTGCCTGGTGGCGAGTAAACAGGGAGAAATCAGCCGAGCTTCGAGTAAACCCTGCTTCACGAAGGACCTTGCTGAGCTTGTCGAACCATGCTCGAGGAGACTGTTTGAGACCATAGAGAGACCGCAAAAGATGACAGACTTTCGGGGTCATAGACTCCCCCGTGGTCTCAAACCCGGGCTGCTGCTGCATGTACACTGTTTCAGTGAGATCACCACTTAAGAAGGCGTTCTTAATATCCAGTTGATGTAAGGTCCATTGGCGGTGCACAGCAACGGAGAGAAGAACCCGTACTGTGTTCAGTTTGGCGACGGGAGAGAAGGTTTCATCGTAGTCCAAACCTAGTTGCTGGGTGTAGCCGCGAGCCACCAGGCGAGCTTTTAAGCGGTCAATGGTCCCATCCGCAGCATGCTTGATGACAAAGACCCATTTGCAACCAACAGGTTTCTGGCCAGGGGGAAGATCCACCAGTTGCCAGGTCTGGTTTGCCCACAACGCGGTCATTTCTTCTTCCATGGCGGCACACCAGCCAGGATGTTGAAGAGCCTCCTGCACAGAGTTAGGAACTGCAACCGACGATAAAGAAGTGGCCAGAGTATGAAGTGGAGGGGAGAGACGATGCAGTGATACGTAGCTCGCCATTGGATGAGCGGTGGACTCTGTTACCGGATCAGCAGGACTTGGAGCACCAGAGGACGAGGACGACTGCGCAGGGGCAACGGGGCGGGAGTTGCGACGGGAATAGACCTGGATAATGGGTGGCCGGCCAGTAGGCGGAGTAGGGAGTGGTTCAGGGAGAGGTGTTGGAGGAGGTGTGGTAACCGGGAGGATGGGTCGCATGACAGGTTGTGGGAGAGTAGGTGATGTAGAAGGTGTTGTTGGAGCGGGAAAGAATGGCAGGTTTTCCCGGAAGGTGACGTCAGCGGACACCGAAATTTTCCGAGTGAGAGGGGAATAACAGACGTAGCCTTTCTGAGTATGGGAGTAGCCAACAAACATTTGCTTAGTCGCTCTGGGATCGAGTTTGTCCGTAGATGGTCCCATGGAGTGAACGTAACACGTACACCCGAAGATTCGAGGTGTGAGAGGGAAGACAGGAGTAGAGGGAAAGAGAAGACTGAACGGACTGGCATTGTTGAGTACGGAGGAGAGAAGGCGGTTGATAATGAAGCAGGCGGTAGAGATCGCAAAGTTCCAATAGATCTTCGGAACGTTCATGTGAATCATGATCGAGCGGGCCATATCAAGGAGATGTCGGTTCTTTCGTTCGGCCACACCGTTTTGTTGAGGGGTGTAGGCACATGAGGTTTGATGAATAATCCCGAATTCAGAGCATAGGCTCGACAACTCATTGCCGGTGTATTCGCGAGCATTATCGGTGCGTAGCGTTTTGACGGTGGTGGAGAAGTGAGTGCGGGTTTCAAGGATAAATGCCTTAAACACACGAGGTTATTCCGAGCGTTCGCGAAGTAAGTATAGCCATGTTGTGCGGGAGTAATCATCAATAAAGGTAATGAAATAACGGAATCCAGAGATACTACAAATTTTATAGGGTCCCCAGATATCTGAATGGATAAGATCAAAAGGAGCGGAGCTCCGAGTACAATTTGCAGGAAAAGATGAACGCGGCTGTTTGCCGAAAATACATGATTCACATTGAAATGCAGGAAAAGATACATCGGGTAGTGCCTTCTGGAGGATGGGGAGGGGAGCATGGCCGAGACGCTGATGCCAGTCAGCAGAAGAGACAGAGGCGAGGATGGTGGGAGAGTCGTCGAGAAGGTAGAGCCCGTTGCGCAGCTGTCCTTTACCAATGGTAGTCCCTGTCCGTCGATCCTGTATCAGAAAAGAAGAGCGTGAAAAAGTGACGGAGCAATCCAAATCAGTAGTGAGGCGGCTAACAGAGAGTAAGTTAAATGGGGAGCCCGGAACATGGAGTGCCGAGCGGAGAGAATTGGATGGGCTGAGAGATAGGTCAGCAGAGCCGGACACAGAGACAGTCGCTCCATTGGCCACAGTGATACACTTTGGATGAGGAGCACCCGAATACTTTGGCGGTTGAAGAGAGGTGATATGATGAGTGGCACCCGAATCCACTATCCATCGAGGACTAGTGGAGAGACAAACGATACCTGGGCTGGAGACGGAGGCGACCGAGGCAGGTGGAGTCATCATCCCTTGGAGTTGCTGGAACTGTAGGCGGAGAGCCTCAAGGTCGGCACGAGAGGCCGAGGAGCTATCTTCAATGACTGCAGCAGTCGGTCGTGGAGGAGGAGGAGGGTTGCCAGTCTTCCGAAAGCAGGTGGACTCATAATGTCCATCACGACCACAGAACGAGCACTTCGGCCGTCCCCGTCCACCACGGCCCCTTCCACGGTAGGCCGACCGACCCCCTCGGCTAGAAGGAGGAGGAAATGAAGGAGCAGGGATATTTTGTAGAAGAGCCGGTGAGGGAGGGGCAGGGGCCTCTGGAGGTTGTGATACTTTTAGTAGCATGGAGCAGACAGCCGATAAGGAGGGAGTGGGAGTCGAGGCCAAGACTTGTGCCCGAATACTCAGAAGATGTGGAGGAACACGGGCCATTAGTAGAGCAATGCAGACGGCCTCCCTTTGCGCGCGCTGAGTGGCAAGATCAGAGGTGGGTGGCTGGTGTTGAAGCCATGCTTCGGAGAGAGACTTGACCCGAGCGACAACAGAGGTAATGTTTAGTCCACTGGTGTCCAGAGCCTGAAGATCAGAGATAATGTTGAAGAGACTTTGAAGGCTGTCCTTGCCGGAGTATAAGGAGTGGAGCTCGTCCCACATCCCTTTGGCCGTGGGCAGGTACATGACCATTTCATATGGTTCGCCCTCCAAAGAGTTAAGGATCCAGGTCTGGACCCGACCATCAGTCTTGAGCCACTCAGGAGGAGTAGGGGCTGGGGGATCATCGGTAAGATGAGCGAGAAGACCCTTGGCCTGGAGGACCCGGCGGATTGAGTGACCCCAAGGAATGAAGTTTTTCTTCCCGGAGAGGGAGAGAGTAGTAATTCGCAGCTCATCACGGAGTTCTGGGGGCTGACCCAGGTTGGCAGGCTGAGGCGAGACAGGCACCGTGGTTGAGTCAACGGAGGATCCCATTAATGAAGGAATTAGGACGGCGGGCTGCTGGTAGGAGACCGACAGATAGAGGCCGGGCGAGCTGCTGATTAGGGACTGTCGGGCGGGCCGCTGAGAAGACCGGCAGGAAGCTCGGCAGGGAGAGAAGCCGGCAGCGAAGGAGAGCTAGACTGCAGGAGAGAGCTTGCTGCTGGAGATCGCTTGAGGGAGATCGCTGGTAGAGGCAGTGGCAGGGAGAAGATCGCTGCTGAGAGAACGTGCTGCTGGAGATTGCTGCTCTGAGATGGTCTGCGACTTGAGCTAGCGATCTGCGGCTAGGAGAGCGCTCCCTGTTGAGAGAGGCCGCAGGAGATCGCTGGACTTGAGAGGCAGTAGGAGCAGCGACTTGAGAGGCGACAGAAGAAGCAGCGACTTCAGATTGCGCTGGCGGTTGGAGAGCTCGCTGGAGATCGCACGAGAGGCGCAGAGATCGCAGCGACTTGGAAGAGCAGCGGCTTCAGATCGCACGAGAGCTCGGTTGGAGAGCTCGCTGTTGCGACTTGGAAGGAGCAGCGACTGGAGATGGCGCTGGAGATCGCAGCGACTTCAGATGGCGCTGGCGGTTTGAGGGCTCGCTGGAAGTCGCACGAGAGGCGAGACCGCTGCGGTGAGACGAGCTCGCGAGATCGCGAGGGAGGCGCGAAGAGACCGCGGCGAGCTTGATCTCGTCCTTCTGGGCATGTCCATAGCGGTAGGGCCAAACGGATACCGCCGCCGCTCCCGGTTGAAGCACAATCGCATGGTCGGTTGGCCGAGTAGGCGGAAGGCACGACGGGGTGGCAAAAACATCCGAGAAATCCTCGAGCACGTCATGCAAATCGGCCGCGAGAGGGCCGGCCGTATCCGGCAGGGCCGACTGGAGAGGCCATAGCTAGGCCGAAAAATCGAGGTCGGTGACGCGTGTCATAGCCCGGAACGAGATCGGCGAGCGGAGGAGGGTAGAGTTGCCCACTAAGCGGCACAGTTGGCCCTGATGCTGGAATGACAGTCATGGAGGCCCAGTTCACCCGAACGTCCCCAAGGTTTGCAGCCACGCCACGCCCAAAATGGCGTCGAGGCCGCCCAGTTCAAACATGTAGAAGTCCGCCGTGACCGTGCAAGGTCCTAAAGAGAGGGTGACATCCAAACATTGCCCCAAGGTGGGGCGGCGGCGACCATCGCCTAGACAGACGGAGAATTCCGGGGAGGGAGAATATGGCAAATCGATGTCGCGGGCGAGATGAGCCGACATAAAGTTGTGACTCGCTCCACTATCGATCATAACGATCGCCGGGCGGTTATTGATCACGGCCGCGAGCTTCATCGTCCGGGGACCGGTAAGACCGCCCACGGAATAGAAAGGCAACTCCAAAACATTAAGGGGTGCCCCCTCCGGTTCCGGCGGGAGGGGGGGGGTATGGCGGCATCCCGGAAAGTGCCGAGTCCTCGGACGAGCCGTCACCGTCACCAATGATGGCGTGAGACTCTTTGACCGGGCACACATGTTGCGGTGAGTAGGGTTGGCGGCATCAGAAGCATAACCCGCGACGGCGCAGGTCGTTGTAGTCGTTATTGGAGACGCCGTGCGGGGCGTCTGGACGGGGAGGACGACCGACCCCCATTGGGGGCGGCCGAGGGCCTCCATCGTGCGGCGACTGATGGCGGATAGTGGGTAGTGCGCCAGTACGGGGCCCGATGTCTGCTTCCACCGCACGGGAAAGTTCAAGGGCTTCCGAAACGGTGCGTGGGTGGTGGGTCCGGATGCGGGAGCGGATGTTGGGGAGGAGGCCTTGCGGAAAGAATCCCAGGTAGTGGTCGTGCGGGAGGCCCGGAACTTGCGTGACGAGTGCGACAAACTCGTCGATATAAGCGTCCGCAGTCGTCGACTGGCGGGCTGAGCAGAGCCGCTCGATTGCGGAACCGGTGTATCGAGAATCGTAGCGACTGATCATTTCTTGTTTGAACTCGTGCCATGGGATGAAGGGTTGGATCTGGTGTAGCCAGCGCGCCCAATGGAGGGCCAAGCCGTCAAGGCCGACCATGGCGGTGCCGACGCGATCCGCCCGGGGGGGGGGGGGTACCGTTGTGGTCGAAGTATTGCTCCGCGCGGGCGATCCACCCCATTGGGTCCGTCCCGGAGAACGAGGGAACGTCCAACGCGAGGGGGGGTCGGCCGGCGGTGGGAGGTAGGACAGCCGAGGGTTGCGGAAGCGGGGCCGGCGCGCCGGCGGGAGGTGCAGCGTCCCGAGCACGAACTTCGTGTCGGTCGGCGACGCCGCCTCGGGCGGAGGCGGGGTGTGGTTCGGCGTCAAGGCTTCGATGTGAGTGAGGATCACGACTTGGCTCGCAAGGATCGCATCCACGGACGACTGAAGGCTCGCGAGGTGGCTGCCGTGTTGCGCGAGACAGTTAGCGACCATCTCGGTGCCTTCGGCCGTGGAGTCGGCGGGAGCATTGGGTCAGGTGTTGTTGTTCGGCGTCATAAGGGAAACTCCGGCGGCGCGGCAGGGGTGGGCGGAGCGGCAGGTCGGACCAAATGTTACCTTCTAGGGAAGATAGGAGGAGGAAGGGATGAGAGAAGAAGCTAGGGTTAGGGGAAGAGGAAAAGAGGGAGCAACCCTCTCCTTAACTTGATTGATCCAAAGATAAGAAATACAACCTAAGGTGATCCTCTTTATAGGGAGGGATCCACCACACTCAACATTAAAAGGAAATTCAACATTTAAAATGAAGATACAAAGAGGATGCCGCCGGTCCCCTATTCCGCATCACCCGAACTGTTCGGTCCGCCCGGCGTCATGCGGCCCGGTTTGCAATCCCGCGTCGCGCGTTCCCGTGCCGTCGCACGTCCGCCTTGAATAAACTTGCCAAGGCGGGTCTTCCGCGTGCATATCGGTAACACCCGGGCCCGGCCCACAACATCTTCCTATCCGATTAAACCAAATAAAACAATCTTAAACAGATAAACACAAAAATATGAAAAACTTTGAAGCCCACTGACACTTCCTGATTCTAAATAAAGCAGTGAAATTCGGATCATCTAAGGTAAGGTAATATGGATGAAGATGGATCAAAATGATTTGCGTAGCTTAGTTTAACATCTTAGGAAGAGCTGATAGAAATGGATGGAAAATGCATAGTCACAAAGCCGTTCCGAAATAGTTGAAAAGGCTATTGATGATGATGGAGATACTGAATAGATGTATATATAATTGCATCGTTGACTAATACTGCTAGTGTAGCAAAGCTGAACAAGTTATATAACATAAAATATTCTCTCTTCTTGAAAGCATATTGCCTTAGGATTCACTCTTGTATTCATTAAGCTTCTTCAACCCAACTTCGTGCTGATTTGTAAAACTAGTATGTTCAATTTTTTGGTTCTCCATGTTTTTATTATTTTATTATAACCAGCAAATTGTTTTTGTTCAGGCTTTATGATCCTAATGTATATTTTGGAGACTTACCTTGACATACGACAACTTGGAGCTTTAAAGTTGCCTAGCCTTCCCAAACAGTTGGACGGAGTAGTATGTCAAGAGAAGTTCGAAAAGTCTAAAGCTTACAGCCTTGAAAAAAGGTTAATTTCTTCCTCGAGATTTATAACTAGTTTGTTTCTTTTGGGCAAACAATTAGACTATTTTTGGGAGGTATGCACACTCAGTGCAGTCCTATTTTGATGATGTCTTAGTCTATTGGACTTGCATGATTATCCATGTTATTATTTGGTTTTATTCAAAATTCAAAATTGACCTGCTTTTTTTTCTCATCTGTCAGCCATTTTCACTTTGTTCATGAAGTGGTAACTATTGTAATGGACATTACAATTTTGTACTTTGGTGTGTTACCATGGTTTTGGAAGGTAAATGAAGCAGCTATTCATTTATTATTGTTTTCATGTGCTATACATTTACTTTGGTCTTCTGGCTGCAGAAATCGGGAGACTTTGTATCACGCATGGGTCTAAATTATGATAATGAGATAATACATACTTTGTCCTTTTTATCTGGTTTTATGCTTTGGTCACAGGTATGTAATAATAGCACCATAATCTTTTCTCAGTTTGCAAGTGCCCTTCAGTTGTTACAAAATGAGCCGGTGAAAGCAGTTTTTCAAAACTGGGTTCATTTAAATCACATATCATTTTTCTAGGGTGGTGGGGTGCCGCTGGAGGTGGCACTGGGTAATAGGGTTGTGGAAGAAGGGGAATGGGACTGGCAGTAACTTGGTGATGTAGGGTAGGCTGTGGGGTGGATTCCTAAATGCACACTAGTGAAGAGTGAGGGTCGTTCCCTAATGATTCAATGCATGTGACACACGTGGTTAGGCGCACCGATTAATATTAGCAACAAAATATTATAAGACAACACACAAAATCTTGTAAGCAAAGATAAACAATTTCTTAAAGCTTGAGGCGCGGCTTTCCTCCGCAAGGAGGGCCAGAGCAAGCGCGCGGCGATTCGATCCGTCCTGCAGCCAGAGATTTTCACAAGACAAATTATAATGAATTTTAATTCCCAACAAACATAAGATTACCACAACGTAACAAGGTTTTAGTACCGTCAACTAATACAAAACACAACGAGAATCTGAAATAAAATAGGGCTGCAGTAATTTCAGGAAAAACTGAATTTTGGAGGGGATTGGTGGTTTTCCGGGTGGTGGTGGACTGGATCGGGTAAGGGTGGTGGAAGGGGGGATGTACGGGGGTTGGATCGGGGCGCCATGGGGCTGGATCTGGGCTGTAATGTCCAGATCCGGGCAGATCCAGGGGGGAAAGGAGATGTAGGGGCGGTGGTTTGCTGTGTGGTATTGGGGGAAGTGGTGGGAGGCTGCTGGTGGGTTTTAAGGGGGGTTGCAGGGTGGTTGTAGGGAGGAGGAAGGGCTGGTGTTGGCGGCAGGGGATGGAAGGGAGTAGGCCGGCGACTGGGATTTTGACAGGGGGCGGCGGAAGGGGGGGGGGGGGGGCTGTTAGGAGGGGCTGGCGGCTAGGGCTATTTGGGGAGGGGCTGGCGGCAGAGATCTGGAGGGGCTGGCGGCGGAGACCTGGAAGGGGGTTGGCGGCAGGGGGGCTGGAGGGAATGGCTGTTTGGTAGAGGAGAAAGGAAGACAAGGGGGAATAAGATACTTACCCAAGGAGTCGTCACCAAGGGGGCTCCACGGAGTCGGCACCGTGGAGGAGATCACCGGAAATGAGCAAGACAAGTCTCCAAATTTCAGCAATGAGAAATTCTGCAGCCCTAGTGTTCTATTTATAAGAAAACGGGGTTAGGGCAACCGGAATCGACGGCTATGATTGGCCGGTGGTTCCGATGCCATAACTACAAGAAATAAAACTCGAAATACATAATGATATATATGAAACTGAATCGAAACGACGAGCCGGACTCATCCGCGGTGGTGGATCGCCGGTTCGGTCAAGTCCGTCTGCGAGAATACACGAAGGTGGGGTCCGCCTTGCGCCGAGTTGCGCCAGATTGTCCCCCATCAACTCCCCCCGACTGAAAAGCCTTCATCTCCGATGAATGGAGATGATCATATTGTAGTCGAAGTCCAGGGGTGAGTAGATCAAGCTCTGTAACAACAATCCAGGTGTCGTCGGAGAAGGAACGTCCGCGCCAGCGAACCAAGTAACGACACACGAGGCCATCCACGGAGGGGACGTACTCATGCGCAATGATCTCAGTGATGTGCTCGTCGCTCAATGCTCGGGGAAGGAGGTCCGGTGGAATCGGTGGTGCTGAAGAAGGAGCCAGTGGAGACGAGATCCCGGGTAAGTTGGGGTCAATGGCGGACTGGGTGTTGGGAACTGGCAGGGGTGGCATAGGCCAAGTGGTGGGAGTGGGCTGTGGTGGTACAGGCTCAGAAGGGCAACCAAAGTGGGGGTCAGGGTACTCGTGAGGTGCAAAGTATGGCGTCAGGTCCTCAACATTGAACACGGGGTGGATACCCATGCTCGCGGGAATGTCTAGCTCATAAGCATTTGACCCGAACCGTCTCAGGACTGAATAGGGACCGATTCGCCTGGCGCTTAACTTCTTAGCAGACCCTCGGGGGAGTCTCTCGGTGCGGACTCTCACCATCACCTGTTCACCTATCTGAAAATGTTTTTCTCGCTTATGTCTATCCGCTTGTTCCTTATAATATTTGTTGCTTAAATTAATTTTGCGCCTAACTGACTCATGCAACTCATGCAAATGACGTGTGAAGGACTCCGCGGACTCACTAGGACGTGAATCAGTCGGGACAGGAATAAGATCAATGGGTTTCCTAGGGTCGTAGCCTGACACTATATGAAACTGACTTAGACCAGTAGACCTATTGATTGAACTGTTATATGCAAACTCCGCAACAGGGAGCACCGAATCCCAACTAGATGCATGCTCTCCCACTAGACACCTCAGTAAATTGCCTAAGCTTCTATTCACTACCTCAGTCTGACCATCCGTCTGAGGGTGATATGCAGATGAAAACTTCAGGGTCGTCCCGATCTTTCGCCACAGGGTCTTCCAGAAATAACTAACGAACCTCACATCTCTATCAGACACAATGGACTTTGGCAGACCGTGTAATCTAAAGACGCCACTAATAAATAAGGCCGCAACGTGGGGTGCATCCGCGGTCTTACTGCATGCGATGAAATGGGCCATCTTAGAGAACCGGTCAACTACCACGAATATAGAGTCATGCTTCCTCTGGGTACGAGGAAGCTCAAGTACGAAGTCCATGCTAATGTCCTCCCACGGGCGATGGGGAACGGGAAGAGGGGTGTATAAGCCGGTGTTCTGCTTCGTTCCCTTAGCCGTCTGACAAATCCGACAATGCCGTACGATACGAGCCACATCCTTCTTCAGGTTCGACCAATAGAAACGATCCTCTACGATAGTGATCGACTTATCCCGCCCAAAGTGACCGGCGGCACCTCCCGCGTGTAATTCCCATACTAAATGGTCACGGTACGAAGTGTTGGGTACACACAAGCGAGAACCCCAGAACAAATATCCATCAATGAGCCTATACCCCTCAATATCGTCAGGTGGGTCCCTTGATAGTGCGACATATAAATCAGAGAAATCGCAACAAGTGGGGTAATCCGCGATCAATCTCTCAAACCCATCCACCTGGGCCCTCAATGTGTAGAGGAATGAAACTCGGCGACTGAGTGCGTCAGCGGGTTTGTTCTCAACACCGACGCGGTGTTTGAGAACATAGTGAAAATCCTGTAAGTACTCGACCCACTTCGCATGCCAATGACTCAACTTCCTCTGGGAATCGAGATATCGTAGGGCCTGGTGGTCAGAATAGAGGACGAACTCCCGGGGTAGAAGGTAGTGTCTCCAATATCGTAATGACTGGACGATAGCATAAAATTCTCGATCGTAATTCGAGTATTTTTGCTTAGCTTCGTTAAATTTCTCACTGAAGTAAGAAACTGGGTGTCCCTCTTGGCTCAACACACCTCCAATACCAACACCCGATGCATCACAAGCGACCTCGAAAGCTCTACTGAAATCAGGAAGTCGTAGGGTAGGCTGTGGGGTGGATTCCTAAATGCACACTAGTGAAGAGTGAGGGTCGTTCCCTAATGATTCAATGCATGTGACACACGTGGTTAGGCGCACCGATTAATATTAACAACAAAATATTATAAGACAACGCACAAAATCTTTTAAGCAAAGATAAACAATTTCTTAAAGCTTGAGGCGTGGCTTTCCTCTGCAAGGAGGGCCAGAGCAAGCGCGCGGCGATTCGATCTGTCCTGCTGTCAGAGATTTTCACAAGACAAATAATAATGAACTTTAATTCCCAACAAGCATAAGATTACCACAACGTAACGAGGTTTTAGTACCGTCAACTAATACAAAACACAACGAGAATCTGAAATAAAATAGGGCTGCAGTAATTTCAGGAAACACTGAATTTTGGAGGGGATTGGTGGTTTTCTGGGTGGTGGTGGACTGGATCGGGTAAGGGTGGTGGAAGGGGGGGATGTACCGGGTCTGGATCGGGGCGCCACGAGGCTGGATCTGGGCTGTAATGTCCAGATCCGGGCAAATCTGAGGGGGAAAGGAGATGTAGGGGCGGTGGTTTGCTGTGTGGTATTGGGGGAAGTGGTGGGAGGCTGCTGGTGAGTTTTAAGGTGGGTTGCGGGGTGGCTGTAGGGAGGAGGAAGGGCTAATGTTGGCGGCAGGGCCTGGAAGGGAGTAGGCCGGCGGCTGGGATTTTGACAGTGGCGGCGGAAGGGGGGGCTGTTAGGAGGGGCTGGCGGCTAGGGCTATTAGGGGAGGGCTGGCTGCAGAGATTTGGAGGGGCTGGCGGCGGAGACCTGGGAGGGGGCTGGCGGCAGAGATCAGGAAGGGGGCTGGCGGCAGGGGGGCTGGAGGGGGTGACTGTTTGGTAGAGGAGAAAGGAAGACAAGGGGGAATAAGATTCTTACCCAAGGAGTCGTCACCAAGGGGGCTCCACGGAGTCGGCACCGCGAAGGAGATCACCGGAAATGAGGAAGACAAGTCTCCAAATTTCAGCAATGAGAAATTCTGCATCCCTAGTGTTCTATTTATAAGAAAACAAGGTTAGGGCAACCGGAATTGACGACTATGATTGGCCGGTGGTTCCGATGCCATAACTACAAGAAATAAAACTCGAAATACATAATGATATATACGAAACTGAATCGAAACGACGATCCGGACGCATCCGCGGTGGCTGATCGCCGGTTCGGTTAAGTCCGTCTGCGAGAATACACGAAGGTGGGGTCCGCCTTGCGCCGAGTTGCGCCAGATGGTCCCCCATCACTTGGATAGGGGCGTGCTAAAAGAATCGAAGAACCGTGAACCGATCTGGAACCGAACTGAATCGATCTAGTTGGGTTGGTTCTGGTGGTTCTCGGATTGGTTCTGGTTACAAAAAAACTTAGAACCGATCTTTCGGTTCGGTTCTCGATTCTTGGGTTCGGGTACCCAAGAACTGACCTAGGATTCAAATTATAAATAATTAACAATTGATTAGTAATTTTTGGTATCATTTAATTTATATCAATTGCTAATCATTAATAGTTAATATATATATTTTAGTGTTTATCATTTGATTCCAAATCTATAAGACATCAATATTATTATTCAATAGGAAGTACTCACTGAGTGTCCATGCATGCTACCCAATAGCCGCTTAGGTGGCGTTTGTCTATATCTCCCGATCATAATCGGATCTCGCCGGATCGGATTTGTCGCCGAATGTGGTGGTTGCCCGAGCCTTAGAGAGGGGGCTGTTTTGGAGGAGTCCGCTGTTTCAGAGAGTGTTGCTGTTGGAGCTTGGAGAGGAAGAGCTCTCGGCCTTGAAGAAGGAGGGATTGTTTTTGCTGGAGGAGGTCGGCTGCTGGCCCCGAAGAGGAAGAGCCACTATTTTGAGAGCTAGGGAAGCTCTCAGATTGAGTGATGTCGCCAGAAAATGAGGAGGAGAACTAGGGCTCTCGGTTTTGGAGTGGATCTTGCCAAAAAAACTGAGTTGGTTGGAGCTGCTGCCGTCGGGTTGCTGGAATGGAGAAGGGAGGCAGCAGTTTTGAAGAGTTGCTAACCGGAAGATGAGTGCTGGGAGGCTGGAGTCTCTCGGTTTGGAGTGTTGCTGACCGAAGAGGGAAGGGGAGCTCGGGGCTCGCCGAAAATGGAAGGAGCGAGCAGAACTCATTCGGATCTGGAGCTCTCGGGTGGAGGGTTGCTGGCCGGAGAGGGATGAGGAGCTTGGAGCTCTCGTGAGCTGCACCTTGCCGGAGAAACGAAAAAGAGAGAAATGGAAACCGCCGGCTAGGAGGTCACCAGTGGAAGGGCTTGTTGGAGAAGTTGCCAGAGAGGAGAGCTAGGGCTGGTCGCTCGTTCCGTCGGGCTGCAGAGAGACGTACGACTGCTGGGGGGGGGGGCGAGAGATAAGTGTAATCTTAAACTTGTATTTACATCATAAATATTAGGTTTAAGTTGAGGCCTGCGTGAAATTCCATTCAAACGCATGTAAATCGCTTTAGGGGACTCAAAATTTATCTCGGACAGGCTCGTTATGACCGTCTCGTCGATACACACCCACCGAAATGATCCAAGTTCAATTCCGAGTCTGTTTGCTCATTTTACGCTCCCCGGAGCGTTTGCGACCCAATTTACTTGAACATCGAAAACCCTTCTAACGATGTTGGAATCGCATACGGATGACTCCGCTAGACTCGTATTGTCGTTACGAGTCTAACGAAATTGACTGAGGTCAATTCGTCGTTCGCTCAATTTCACCTTTTCGGATAATTACATTACTTAAAACTCGTGCCCGTGCGATAAGTTCTTTGATATTCATCGGAGTTGAGCGCGGTCGACTTCGTTGGACTCGTATTGTCTTTACGACTCTAACGATGCTAACTGTAATAGATTCTTAGGTAATTTACTCAATTTTCACTTTTTGGGTAAAACGTTGCTTAAACTGCGTCTACACGTCGAGTTCTCTGATACTCATCGGAATTGAGCGCGGTTGACTCTGTTGGACTAGTATAGACTTTACGAGTTTAACGACGCTAATTGAAATCGATTCTGAGGTCATTAGCTCAGCTCGTGAGAGACCAATATATTTAGGTCATAGTCGAGATATGAGTCACTCAGACTCGACTAGTCCGTTCATCACGGTTCAATTGAAAAATGGGATGTTACATTAATATAATATTTATTGAAATTCTAAATCTACCAAAGTAGTATACATTTTATGTTACACAAGTTATAATGACATAACAAAGGGATGAAGGTCAAAGGAAGCACGAAGCCAGAAAGTCGTTGACGATGATCGAAGATAAGGAACCCTCAATTCTTAATTTCAAAGGCTAAGAAAATCAACGTCGACGACGAACAAGTGCAGGGAAGAAAGCCAGAGGAAGTAGGAAGAGAGTCGAAAGCTAGGACACAAAATAATTTAGGTAACGAAACAATTTCATTTTGTTGTTTATTAAACCATATACGTTAAATAAAATAAATAAAAAAAGTCAGCAATATACCGTCAAGATATATTGCCTTATATATCGGCCAATATATCGGTCGATAATTTATATATCGACTGATATATTCCAAAAAGATATTTTGCAAAAAATAAATAAACAGGAAATATGTTGTTTTGTTTATGAAACCTTTATGTCGGCCATGCCGATCGATATCCACAACAATGCTCTCCAGTGAATGAGATATCTCAGTGTATCTACTTCGGGTGCGGGGTGAAATCGTGGGCCACAATGTGTGCTATGCGCTTTGTCCTCTCTGGCGTCTTTGCATGTAATGTATCTTTGTTTGAAATTTGAACTGATGGTACCTCTGGTGGCACCAAATGAGCCTCAGGTGGTGAACCCATGGTTTGCAAGCGGGGTGGCGCAGGAGCAGGCTAGGCAGACTGGGGCTCAGATGTTGGGTCATGGAAGGGTTCCACATACACCCACTCTCATAATGCGTGTCCGTAACGGGAAGGGGTTGCGTGGGGGAGTGGCCGGCAGTCGTAGTGTGGGAAGGGAGGGAAGGGGGCGGAGGGTGGGGTGGGGGCTGCTGGAGGTGGCAGTGATGGGTAATGAGACTGTGGAGGGAGGGGAATGGAATTGGAGGGAGATTTGAGAGGATTGGAAATTGTGGAGGGGGAATCTAAGTAGGGCCGACTGCTGTGGAGCAGGAAGGGAGGGGGAACGTCAGGTGGTAGGGGAGAAACCCCAGGAGTCGTCACCTGGTGTATCGGGGTGGTAGGGGCACTCACGAAATCATCACTGTGAGAAAACCCGCGGTTTCACAAATCTTAATCAAAAACCTCAATGCCTCCATCTCAAACATACGTGCATAGATAGACTGATCTCACTAGGGCGACCCTTCTGGACATCTCATAATGTGCGTCCATAATATGTGTAACTCTCATAATAAGTGTCCAAAAATAAAAAGAAAACACATTAAAATACGGAAATGACCACCCTTACACATTCGTGGACTCAAATCGTTCGGGTGGTGATCCGATCATCACCTCCTGCGGAAAATATGTGAATAAGCCATCGGGGCCGTCGATCTCCTCACGCATGTTGATCTCCATCACATTGATTCTCAAAAGTGTTATAGTTATGCTTCCATTTACAGTAGTCATGATAATGTCTTGAGTTATTTTCTAATTTTGTGCAGATAATTGACCTCCCATTTTCTCTTTATTCAACATTTGTGATTGAGACTCGCCATGGTTTTAACAAAGTGAGTTAGCTTTCTTTGACATAATATTATGCATTAGATATGCTTTTTTAGTATTTTGTTTTCTCTGTTATGGAGAAGCTGTGTTATACATCATCTAGAGTTGTTTTTTTTGTATATTCCATTGACTTTGTACTGAAAATTGCGCACCTCTCTTTCATATTTTTCGTCCTTCAGCAAACAATCTGGCTTTTCTTTAGAGACATGTTTAAAGGAATTTGCCTCTCTATCCTGCTCGGGCCACCTATTGTTGCTGCACTGATTGTTATAGTGCAGGTATGGTTTACTATACTGATTTTTCTTTTGATTTATTAACTGCTTAGTTTCACTAATTTAAATACTGTACCTTTTTCTTAGATTATGTCTGATTGATAATCTAGTTAATGTCATGTTTGATGGCAGAAAGGAGGTCCTTACCTGGCAATCTACCTATGGGTTTTTATGTTCTTACTCTCCATTGTAATGATGACGTTATATCCTATTCTAATAGCACCTATGTTTAACAAGTTTACTCCTGTAAGTCTTCTTTTTTCTCTTTATACTTGTTTGGCTATTGAATTTAATAATGTCTCTTCAGCTTTTATTTTGTTGTGTGATATAATTTCCTGTTGATATTGTTGATCATTTTTCTATTTTAGTTCAAGATTTCTTGCAAAATATTGTGTAATTTTCCCAACTTGTTCTTTTCTTGCAACACCATGGGAATAGCTTCCAGACGGAGAGCTAAGGGAGAAAATTGAGAAACTGGCAGCATCGCTCAAATTCCCTTTGAAAAAGTTATTTGTTGTTGATGGATCAACAAGGTCAAGTCATAGCAATGTTAGTATTCCATACTGCTATTTTCTGCCTGTAAATTTGATAACTATTCTTTACACTATTTATGCACTTTTGCTTACAAATTGACTCCAGAAGTTTTACTTTACCTCAAATTCAGACAGATGGAAAAGATGAACAGTTAAATGATTTAATTAAGCGTCTTTTATCTGCACCATTTTTTATAAAATGGAAAGGTTTAAAGTGAAAGAAGTTAACATCATCTATCATCTCTATGATTATGAGTTATTTTTATATGCGTCCAACGTATATGGAGGATCATACGCGAAATTCAAAATTTTGCTATATTTTTTATTTTTTCACAAAATAAGTCACGGAATATTGATCATGTATTTTTACAGACATTTTAAGTACTCATGTATATATTTTGGGGTAAAAATACAATTGTAAAAAAGTAAAAATTTTGAACTATTTTTGCGACTGTAATTACAGCTGAAAATACAGTCCATTTGCAACTGCAAATGACGTTGCAGTTGTAATTTTGCACTAAAAAAATGTACCGTAGAATCCTGTTTATGCGTTGGACGTACAGAAAAATCTCTGTAGCTTAGGAATGAGTCACTGGATGAGTGTGTAAGGGATCAAAGATCAGAGAAGAAAACTTTTTCTTCTTCCCACATGATCCTCAGTGATTTCCGGTGGTTGAAGGAACAATCTAGCCATTGGAGAATGAGTTCTTCCTGTTGTCTCGGAGGGGGTCTCAACTTGTCAAGGAAAAATAGAAATTAGAAAATAATAGTTCCAATTCATCTTCTCATTTCACAACCTAGTACATACATAATCCATAAGGTACAATTGCAAATAATCATCTTGCAAAAAAAGAATACCTAATGAGTTTTCAACGATTAAAAGAACAAAATAAAAGGTGCTGCATTTTTATGGCTCCTTGGACTTAAGATGGTTTCTTTTATTCCTCCATTCGAGTGATCCTCATGCATATTTTTATTCCGATTGTGTGCTCGAATTATGCCAAAATTCTTCCCATGTCTCCATGTGTCTTTCACTTCCATCTGATGCTCTCATTGCCCTTGAACTTCTTTGACCCCTTGGACCAAGCAAGTGCAAAGAAGTGGATGTGTTTGAGAAGGATACGCCCTTCAGCTATCGCAGATAAGGGGAGCTATCTCCACAGGTTGTTCACCCACATAACGTTTGAGGACCGATGTGTGAAACACATCATTAATCTCGGCCTTCGCTGGAAGGTTTAATTTATAAGAAATTTGTCCAATGTGCTCTGTGATTTTATATTGACCATAAAACTCGGAGATAACTTGTGTTGTCTTTCGTTCTACTAACGATTACCTATGAAGTCTCAACCACAACCACGTCCAATCTCCTAGTTGATGTTGTAATTTCTATGATGATCATCACTGTACTGTTTCATCCGATTTTATTCTTAGAGAAGTGACCAACTATGTAGCATAGGGACGGGGGCGAGATACACGATACAATATGAAATGGATACATGAAATGTGATTAAAAAAACAAGGTTACAAAATACGTTTATTTAAAATTTTAATTATTTAAATATAAGTATTAATTAATACGAAATACGACAACTAACAAACTAAGTGTACATATCTTGAATTATAAAGAAAAATAATTTTATAAAACTACAATATTGACGATAAATATGAAACCCAGATTTTCAAACTTATATTATATATCATTCGCATTTCATATAATGCTATAAGAAATGTAGAAAAGAGCCAAGGAGATAAGCACTAAAGAAAATAAGCTCACAAATATTAATAACCTCATAGATATTAATAAGCTCACAACAATTTGAATCCAAGAAGAGAAAGAAGATACAATTTGATTTCACAATAAAAAGAAACATTCTAGCAGGGGTCGGCTTCACACAAATGGAGTCGTTGACGTCAAAGAAGAGTCATCGAGGAGAAGGAAACGCCGACGATGCGGCTAGGAGCAAGCATAAGTTGTCTGCATCGAAGAGGAGTCGAGGAGTAGGAGGTGTCGAGGATGCGGCCAGGAGCAAGCAAAAGTCGTCGACATCAAGGAGGAGTCAAGGAGCATGAAGCATCGAGGATGCCACTAGGAGTAGACAAGAGTCGTCAGTGTTGAAGAGGAGGAGGGCGTTGAGGAGCAGGAGGCGTTGAGATTAGGTTTTGAGGAGAAGGCGTCAGGATTAGGTTTTGAGGAGAAGGCGTCAGGATTAGGTTTTGAGGAGAAGGCGTCGAGATATTAAGTGCCTTTCTGCTATTTAATTGACGCGAAACACATCCCACATTTCAGCCCTTTTTATTTTTAATTAAATTTTAATCCGGGGACGTTTCAAAAATGCATTTCCCCGCGTTTCCGAACGTTTCCCGTCCACGATACACATTCGAGTCGATACAGTATGCCATTTTAAGTATCCGTGCTACATTGGTGACCAGAGCCATGTATACTATATTAATATGATATCCCTTTGTGGTAAAGCTTGATAGACATAACAATAGAGGGACGAGAGCTGGTGCGACGAACACCACATAGACGTTCCACGTCATTGCCAGTTGCGGACGTCATAATGTTTGATTAGCTCTTTTTTGAGGTTAGATCAAGTGAGAGACGACATTGACCGTCGAAGCTAGCACACCCAATGTAGGGCGAAACCTTCCATGCCCAAGGGGATGATTGTAACTTTATGGATATCCGGAATGCGGTGGATATCAAATATTTGTTCAGCCTTGGCGATACAACTCATGAGGTTGGAGTTGTTGAAGGACGTGACTTCCAGGGTGTGAGGAGCGTACGCCGACGCTTCGGCCATGGATGTAATGTGGGAGGTGGGTAGACTGAGTGAGCGGGTGTTGAGTTCATCGCCTCCCTTTGACTCCAATGGGGTTAACAACCCAGCCCACGACGCATACAACACAATACATCATGCACACTAGACGCTTAATATGGGGATTTGCACTGCCATTTGTTTAAGGTGAAATTATTGCGCCCTTTCCATAAGTTCGAGCTTATCAGTTGGGTAAGCACTTGATCATACGAGTGGTTTCAGAGTGGGGTCGTGAGTTTGAGGACATGCGACAATACCTGAGGGGTGGGGGGGGGGGTTTACCTGTAATTTAATCTTAACCAGTGTGGGTTCCCTTAATTTGTGTGGGTTCCAGTTACCTATGTGGGTTGTCGGTGTGGCGCTGAGGGAGTGGGATTGTTGGGTCCATCACCTCCCTTGACTCGAGTGGGATTAACCGCCCAACCCACGATGCTTACGATGTAGCACCTCATGTCCATCCGACGCTTAGTATGGGGCTTTGCCCTGCCATTTGTTTAAGGGGAAATGGTTGCGCCCTTTTCATAAATTCAAGCTTATGGATCAGTTGATTAAGTGCTTTATCCTACAGGGGGCTTGTGGCGGAGGACAAAGAGAGTGGTGGCTAAGGAGGATGATTGTGCCAATCAGGAGTCGATGTGTTGGAGGGTTGCCTGAATGGAATCCAAGAGATCGTCGTGTGCAACTTTGGTGGTGGAGGACGAAGAGAGTGGTGACCGATGGGGGAAGTTTGTGCCATCTAGGAGTCAATGTGTTGGAGGGTTGCCTGAATGGAATCCAACAGGTCCTCATGTGCACTGAGTCAACTAGAGAGAGCTTTTTTGACATCTTCGTGGGCGTCGGCCATGGAACATGTATGAGGCATGCACAGCACGAGTAAGAGGGAGGTGTGCGGCTGCGGGGCACAAGAATCACACGGCGAGAAGACAATGGTCATTCAGCGCCCTGGGGTAGCATCGACCGCTGTAGGGCTTCAAACGTGGCAAACACATGAGATAAACCGGATCTTGCGAAGGCAATCACGACATACACCCGAGAAGATGTCGATTGCGGCAGACATCGTGGTTTGTCGAGCGCGACATGTGAGTTGGGGAAACGACTAATAGACACGTGGGTTGGTTCCTGACGGATTAAGGTGCGGTCAGAGAGGGTAGGTCGGAGCAAATGCTACCCTCTGGGATTTAGGGGTCCCGTAAGGAGGGAATTTGGAGGGAGAAGAGAAGCAGCTAGAGAAGATGAAGATTTCCAAGAGGGATGCTCTTGGATCAGCCCTAGGGCAATTCCATAAGATTCCATAAGTAATTCTCCTGTTACAACTTCAAGGTAATTAATCCCCAGCAAAGGGAATAAGCATAAATTAAATGATAAGTCAAATTACGAGTACAAACATAAAAAAGTGGCGCGCGGAAATAAATAAATATTCGTCATGTGTGCTCATCCTGTCATGCAAGCTCGGTGGTGCCCTACCCCCTACTTGTGTATACTTGCCAAGTGCGCATTGTCATCTCCCCGTTGTCTTGCTCCTTAACATCTAACCTTTATAATTGGGCGGTCCCTGTGTCCATTGCCATACTCTTCGTCCATATACTGCTGTCCATTTGCAATTGTTTGTCATAGATTCGGACTAGGCTCATTACAGTGTTCAAACTGGGGGATTCTCAATTCGACATCAAGTCGAAGCTGTTATTGTAAGCCCGTCATGGACATGAGAACATGTTATTTTGGGCGTATTGTAGTAGAACGAGCAAGGAGTCCTTGAAAGTTCTTTAAGTACTCCTCTACAATGCCGATTTACTTTAAAATGCCCAAGGGGATCACTTACTATATAAGGTCCAAATCTCATGTTGCAGTACTCTTTTAATCGAAAATGATTTTCGGGTTTTTGAAGATACATGTTTAGGATTACCTAATACCTGTATAGGAAAAAAAATTGCATCTATCAATCTTGGTGATGAGGCCTGCAAATCACAAGTTAAATGAACAAATTTTGATGGATATGCGTGCATTCTTAGTAATACGCCTATCTATAAAGGTCGAGAGAGTTGAAAATGGAATAGTAAGCCTATCTATAAAGGTGGAGAGAGTTGAAAATGGAATAGTATAAGAATGTATGATGTGAAGAATCGTTGACAACCAGGAGATGTTGTTGTTTGGTTATGACATTGAGGAGACTGATATAGATTGTAAATTCTCCCTCCATTTAAGGGTTATAATGCATCTGTTTTGTATCGTAATTGTGACTTTGTTATATGCATCATTTATTTGTTTTTTAATTATGGGTTTATGATTTATTTATGCAAATCAACTTTCAGGAATTAAGTGTGGATTTTTTTGCAAAATATTTATGTGTTGTATTTATACGGCACCACAACCCTTGAAATAACAAAACAAAATTAGATCTATTCTCTCCGATCATAGTTCCCCCCTAGATAGGGTTAGGGATTTGGCAGTTCTCCCTTGTGCTCCCTGCCTTCAACAGCCATGACAAAACTTCTTCATATAGTTAAAATTTGAGTATCTTAATAAATGGCATTCGAGTCATTTGATTCCTACCCATGCAACCGACGATCAGTAACGAGACTCCTTTAGGACCCGCAAAGCTCTGTATCAGTGTCGTTCTGTCTTTCATACTTGATGATCCAATCATGGCCCTTTTGATCATGCCTGTATTCTACACATTGCATTGAACTTAATCTGTCACCAAGCCACCGATCTTCTTCAACGCGTCCTCGTATCCGTGAATCTGATTTTAGGGCTCGACGCCTCCCGCATTTGCCAGCTCCTTTTGCGAGCATTCTTTTTCACTTCTGTAGCGAGCCCCGTCGGATCCCATTGAGCACGTCAACATTTCCTTCCATGAAGCCCTAAGACGCAGATAATGCCTCTCCTTTCAGCACCGATCCAATGCAGATTAGCCTAGACGAGCCCAACATTGATAGTCGATAAGCTACGTCAACCTCTTCCATCCTCAAAAATCCTGTAAGGTTCGCTCCTTTTGCGGCTTGGCCATGTTTTGTCGTTGTTCACTTTCTGGATCCTTTGACGCCATCCTTTCTTCATCTAATCGATTATCCCTTGAGCAGATCCAGGCATTCCTGCCATAAAGTTTTTTCTTAGAATCTCCTATCTTTGCCGCCGCATCTCGAATGCCACCATAGGCGACCCCATCAACCAAAAACGACAACTCCTTGAACTGATGATGACCTTTCAGGGTAAATTTGGCAGTGCTGAGGAATGCCGAGTAGCGTCAGACACGCAACACCCTCATAGCCAAAATTGACGGTCTCTTTCTACTACCGTAAGATGCACATGCTGACCGACAATGGCACTGGATTTAACCTACTCTTTATGTACCCCAGAGCTTCGATCGGAGAGCACACCATCATTATAGAAGATATATGCGGATGAATTACCGCCTTCGTAAGCCTTTGAGAGTTAAGTCCTTCTGTCAATTCCCACGTCATCTCTGATCTCTGCTATGCCCAACTAGAGGGGCCCATCCACAACCATTGATCCTGTGGTTCTCCTCCAGGAGGTCCCTTTTCATTCATTCAACCCAATTCTTATCATCCAGCCAGCCCCTCATCAGTTGTTGATCCCTCACTCTTAGAAACTATGCACTCGCTACTGCCTGTGACCTACACATGCGTCGACCCCTCTCTGCACAAGCAACTAGCAGTTCGTTCCCATCACCATTCTTTTTCTACTAGATCTCTGGAATGACGCTTACTTTGTGTCTGCACCTTTGCTCCAGGGCAATGTTTAAGAAGCTTTTTTGGTGAGAGATAAAAGAACAAGATATAGCTTTTAGTTTGGGTTAGTAATGATTTCTTATACAAATTGTCATTTATTAGTTATGCTTGTTGGTTTTGTAATTCTCTCCTCTTATACTTTACTTCTTAATTAGGGTTATAAATTTGAGAGTTCTCCCTCGAGCTCCCCGCCTTTGGCAGCCGCGACATGACTCCTTTATGTCGTACTGATCTAAGCATCATAACAACACCACTAATTTTAGTGGTCATTTTTCCTTGGATACTTGCTCTACTAATATTTTACAGTCTTTAGAAGCTATCTCCATTTATTAGTTGGCAAAATAGTATTTGGAGGTATTAATGAGAAACAGTGGAGAGTGCTAGCTCAAGGTGGGTTTAAGTTGCCTTTAGAAGTAATTAAGTAGGCTTTAATATATTCTGGAGGTCTTATATATCAGTCGTGGAGACAACCTCTCTGGAGTTATTGTGATTAAGGTTGCGATTTTCTCCCAAACTGCATTAACAGGAGCTCCGTGCACTGGCTACACAGCCTACACCCTTATCTCTTCGAGATTATAGAAAAATAAAAGGAAACAACAAAATTTCTTTCAGGTTTATACACTGTTTTAGTAATTATTTGAAAAAACTCTACTCTTTATTATACACCAATAATTCATTTACTCTCAGAGGGCTAATGATTATTTGGTAATAACGTAACCTTCAGTGATAGAATTATAATAAATTATATATTTTTTGATGTATTAAGTTATATATTTCCTGATGTTCACAAGCCTTTTGAACTAATTTTAAGATTAAATTTCAACAAGGAGAAAAGTTTCACTAGCTTTTATGTTTTCTTTGTTAAAATTCCACATTTTGTTTCCAAGATTAGAACCCATGACCTCTAGCCATGTTATCCATAACCTTTACATCATAATGGAGACCCGAAGATAATCCCAATCATTGGAGTAAATGAATATTCTGTCTGAGGTGGCGGGCCTTCAAAGAATGAGATGGTTTTGCCATAACTGATCGATTGCCATGCTTCAAATATTCATGTTTGTTTGAATATTCTTTTTGGAGTCATTAGTTGAACACCATATCTTGATTTATGCAAACTAAATTCCAAAATCTGACTATGTATACAAATGCTAGTATGCTTCTGACTTTCTTTTGTATCGTCATTTGCAGGCATACATGTATGGGTTTTTCAAGAACAAACGCATTGTTCTTTATGATACATTAATACAACAGGTTTGTATATGTGCATCCCTTTATTTTGTCAATACTTGGCCGTACCTGTAGCAAATGCCAAATTGATCATACCATGTTATTTTGCTTTGAGCATGAAATGTCACGTGGATAAAAACTCAGTCAATATCACTTTTTGGCGAAGATTTTGTATGTGTCCCGGATCTAAATCAGGTTCCGGTACCTTGAGATTGTATCACGTGTCCCACAAAATAAAATGTTTCTTTTAACATTTTAGGCAGAGATCCACTAAGTCAAAATGATCTCTTGTTCGTATCTCTCTGAGAGATCAATTTGGTCTCTCAGAAATCATTTTGAATTTTTTTATTTGCGGGTTACATGGCACAATTTCATGGGCCTCGGACCATGATTTGGTATGACAAAACAGAAAATGAATTGATTTATGTTAATATATTTGCACTTCATTTTTGTAAATATTTGGTTTGAACAGTGTCACGTTACATGAGTATAAGCTTCAGTATGGTTCTAGTTCTGATGCTATCTAATGCTGGTCATCATTTATGCTGTGAAGCAGCTAACCAGAATAAAAACATTAATCTGGGGTTTACATGGCCAATCGATTGATTTAAGTTAATATATGAGCCTTTTTCCCTCTGGTATCTCCTGCCTTCCACAATATTAGGTTGGCTGGAGCTTTATTTATTTTGATTTTGAGATTATCCCGTCAAATGCCTGATCAGTAAGAGTTATAGCTCATCAACATATGATTTATGAATTTGTAGTAGATAACTTATGAAGTTGGACACAAAGATGCTGAAAATCTCGAGAAAACAGGATAAATTATCTTCGCATGCACGTTTACTTTTTATATTCTAATTACAATATCATCCACTTGTCTTCAATTTCACCATGTCATTAGTTTACATTAGTTTTCTAATATGTTGGTGCACTATTATATATATAATATTACTATTGTACTCATACTATATATTCATGTACTTATTATTTAAAACATTTTTTAAAAAAGTAAAATAAATATAACTTCTGTACTCATACAATATTATATATACAAATTGTTTATCTGTGTTTTATTTTGTTCCTTCTCTCTTACTCTGTCTTATTCCTCTCTTTCTCTCTCATTTATTGCCTCACTCTCTCACTTACTCTCGTATATTCCTCACAGGGTTTCTTTCTCCCCCTCCTTTTCTGTCTTTTGGAGAAGAAGAGAAGGAAAACTGTGAAAACCATGAGGAAAAGTTTCTGGGGATTAAAGGGGAAGGAGAACATAAATGGAGAATATTAGGTGAGGAAGATCTTTTATTTTTCTAGAGATGAAGCTAGGAGCTGAGATTGGGATCTGGATTTTATACCGGCTCTGTTGATTTATGGACTGTTGAGAATGAAGCTTTTCCTCTCTAAGATCTGATGAGAATGGAGCCTTCCCTCTCTAAGGACTGTTGAGAATGAAGCTTTCTCTCTCTAAGGTCTGATGAGAAAAGGATGGAAAGAGAAGCATTGTGTTGTGAATCTTGATGGATTCACAGTCGACGTTGCAAAGCCGGTGGATTTGGGGATCCCAACCCTAAAGGGGAGTTTCCCTTAGCTCCACCGGAGGTTGTCGAAGGTGGATATGATGATGATGGTGATACTTGCGGAGCCTTACCCTTACTACCTAGGAGGGGAGCTCGAGGGAGAGATACCAAATCCCAAACCCCAGAGGAGGAAAGAATTACAGAGAGAAGAGAGATAATTTATTGCTTACACATTTCCTAGCCCAAGGGCTCTTTGAATAGATTTACGAATATCAGGCTATCGTCTCTACTTATCATCAAGTTCTAAAGTTTAGCATGGGGGGAAATCAATTCAAGGTTCTTAACGACCCTCGAATCACATGAGAAAGCTCAGTCAATGCGATCGAGACCCGTCCTCCACCCACAAGAAATGAGTAATGAGATGCAGAGTGTTGTCAAGCTATTCAAGAGCCCGAAGTGCTTATAGAGGAAGAAGCCGTAAGAGATAGAGCTCATCTGGAAGCTGCTCAAGCTATTCATAGTGTTCCATTTGAAGGGGAGATGGAAATAGGGCACTCTCCATCAATGTTGAACTGGAAGTAGAAGATAAAAGCCATGTTGATCAAATGTTTGCTGGATAATTTGGACATCTTCGCTTGGTCAGCTACCGATATGTCTGTGGTGGACCCCAATGTGGCCTGTCATCGCCTCAACATCGACCCAACCTATAAGCCGATCAAGCAAAAGAAGCGAGCAGTGACAATGACTCTAGTGGTGTCTATCCGTGAAGAAGTTGTAAAACTCCTTAAGGAAAATTTTGTTAAAGAGATTCAATACCCTAAGTGGATTTCAAATGTTGTATTGGTGAAGAAGTCGAACAATAAGTGACATGTGTGTATATTTCACCAAATTTAACAAAGTCTGCCCTAAGGATTGTTGTCCTTTATCTCAGATAGATTCCATAGTTAATTCCGCCGTGAGATTTTCTGTAATGAGTTTTTTAGATGCTTTCTCAGGGTATCATCAAATCTGGATGCACATCCCCAACATTCCCCACACTTCGTTCACCACAACGATGAATGTTATTGCTATCGAGTTATGCCCTTTGGCCTCAAGAATGTCGGTGCTACGTATCAACGTATGATGGATTATGTTTTCAAAAATCTAAAGGGGCTTAATTTGAAAGTATACATAGACGATCTCCTCATCAAGAGCCACAAATTTGGAGAGCATATCTACGATCTCATAGAAACTTTTTCAAGTTTGAGAAAATATAAAATGAAACTTAATCCGGCAAAGTGTCTCTTTGGCACGAGTACAGAAAAATTCCAGGGTCATTTTTAACCCTTCATGGCCTTGAGCCTAACCCAAATAAAGTAAAAGCAATCCTGAATATGCTATCTCCTCGAACCCCAAAGAAGTACAATAATTAACATGGAGGATCGTGTAATTGAGTTGTTTTATCTAATGTTTTAGTGATAAAAGTGCGTCGTTCTTCAAAACCCCAAGTGGAACGTCTCAATTTGAATGTACCGAGGAATGTGATAAGGCCTTTGAAGAACTAAAAAAAAAACTAACTTCCACTCCACTCTTGCAGAGTCCTCGGGAGGGTGAACATTTACTGCTATATCTGGGAGTCGGTCCCGAAGCCATAAGTGCTGCGTTGGTTCAGGAGGAAGGGAAGAAACAATTTCCAATTCATTATGTATGCAAAGTACTGAAAAATGCGGAAACCAGGTACCCCATTCTTGACAAGCTAGCTTTGGATTTGATCATATCAGCACGAAGACTATGCCCATATTTCCAAAGACATTCAATACAAGCTGTCACAGATCCTCTTCTAAAAACTATTCTAAAAAAACCTAAGCATTCTAGGAGGCTAGAAAAGTGGGCTTTTGAACTCGGAGAATTCAATACCACAGATGGTCATCAAATCTCAATTCCTCGTTGATTTTCTCGCTAATTTTTTGAGGATACTTCCGTTGGATGAGAAGTAACAACACTTTTGTATTGGACAATGTTCGTGAATGGAGCTTCAAGTCAAAATTCATCAGTAGTTAGGGTAATCCTGATAAATCCAAATGAAATTAAGATTGAATAAGCCATCAAACTTCACTTCTCAGCAAAGAACAATCAAGCGGAATATGAGGGTTTGGTAGGCAAAATGAGGTTAGCTTGAGAGTTGGATGTCGATGACATAGAAGTATGGATAGATTCACTAGTCATCGCATCACAAGTCAAAGGAATCTTCGAGACAAGAGGCTCCATTCTCAAGCAATATCTGGTGGTAGTCAAAAGATAAATCGGAAGTTTCAGGACTTTCGACATACAACATATACCCCGAGTTGAAAACATGGAAGCTGATGAGATCACCAAGTTCGGACTCCCATCAAGGAAAGACTATAACTGAACTCTTTCATCCGACAATTGAGAAAGGAGAAGTCATGAAAATTGATCATCGCTTCTCATGGATGGACCCCTTTATCCATTAACTATCTACATGAGAGTGTCATTCCACAATAACTGACAGGAGGAGGTTCAGATTCAAAGTTGCTCATTCTTTTCTTCTCTTCGGGAGCTTATATCAGAGAACATTCTAATCACCTTTAGCCAGATGTGTCTCTGAAGAAGTTCCTATCATCCTTCGGGAAGTTCATTCAAGGGAATGTGTAAGTCATTCTGGAGCTCGAACCCTGGAGAAAAGAACTCTTAGTCAAAGATATATCAAAAAAGATGTAGAATAGTATGCCAAGAAGTGTCTTCAGCGCCAAAAATGTGGTTTGTTACAGTTAAAACCTGCTCAACAACTCCACTCAATCACTGTACCCTGATTGTTTGTCGTATGAGTGATGAATGTTTTGAGCGCTAGCCAAAACTACAATTCAAATCGTGAAGAACTTCATTTGCGGAGAGATCGTTTGTCGGCATGAGATTCCGATGGCCATTATCACTAACGACGGACCTCAATTTGCCAATGAAGAATTGAAGAGTTTTGTGAACATGTGGGAATTGAGCTCTGCTATTTTTCGATTCATCATCCAAGGAGCAACAGACATGTGGAAGCTGCTAACAAGTTAATTCTAATCTTCTTAAAAAGAAAGTAGAAAATGCTCGAGGAAATTGGGCCGGGCAACTCCTTTCCGCTCTTTGGGCCCTCAGAACTACTCCTACAGCTGCGACGAGAGAGACCATTCAAATTATCACACGGATCAGAGGCACTTATCCCCGTAGAGTTCGAAGTGATGAGTCCAATGGTTCTTTTATCAAAACAAGGAGATGAGGACTGAGTGAAGGAAAATGAAGATGCTATGAGATGCAGTTTAGTTCTTATTGAAGAGTTGAGAGACTTGGCGATCACAAGAAAAGAAAAAGGTCAAAAGAAGAATGACAAAGTATTTCGATAAACACATCAATGTGAAGTAGCTTGTGGCTCTATATTTAATTATGAAGAAGATAGCTGCTGCAGGAAGAATGTCGTCAGTCGGAAAACTTAATCCCAACTGGGCAAGACCTTTTCTTGTCAAAGAAGCTCTTAAAAATGGCAGCCATCGCTTGAACACTTGTGATGGAAACGATATTCCAAATACTTGGAGCAGGGATGATATGAAGCAATACTTTTCATTGTTATTGTATTTTATCCAATTTTCATGTACTTTTCTTTTATTTCTTTATAATCGAGACAAAACATATCACAACCGCAACAATCTGATTCAGCCAACATCAGTCGTTACAGAGATTTTCGACTGTTAGTCTTGTCTAACTTCAGATTTTGTACCAATTACCTTATATTCTTTTGATCGCTTACATGAACCCCCTTGCATTGCGATCCCCAAATTCAATCTTGCAGAGGTCTTTAAGCGGTTGAATTTTCTAAAAGCTATCACAGGTACGTACTTGAACCCCTTGAATTGTGGTCGCTGGGCAGTAATACCCACCAAGATCACATCTCACTGAAATTGTTCGCAGATGTGCGGTGGTAGCCTTACCCAATCTCTCGCGGTGGTCTTTAGGTATCCGAATCTCTCGCCGATATCTGTCGCACCACTACCAGATCGATTACTGTAACATCAATTACCATTGCTCTCGCTGGAATTGTTCGCGACTTGCATATGTGGTATACTGATCTACCAGAGGTGATTGACCAGCTTTGTCGTGTATCAGTAAGGATATCACCGACAATAGGGATATCACCGACGCTAAGGAACCTTTCTAAGGAAAAGCCATGTTTAGATTCCTTATGCTCAACTGATTTTCCTTAGTTGTTTGACGATACCTTGTAAATTTTAGTTATTTTTGATATCAACTAACATTTCAGGACTTAAGAATTAGGCCGGTCCCGATGAATTGTTTTCGACAATAATGAGTTATTTAGAGGCTTCATTAATATTGTTTGAGATTTCTAGCAAAAGACCAAGCCCATCATTACTATAAGATATCACATATCATCTTGAGGTCTTGCAAAACAGAGGAATATTAAGACCAAATCTATCATTATTATGAGGTCTCACATATCATCATGAGGTCTCGCGGAACAAAAATCATGATTAACCAAGTGATCATTCTAAGGTCTCACATATCATCTCAAGGGTCTCACAAATACCATTCAGAATTCATAATCCAGTTCCTTGATATGAATTACGAAGTTCTCGCGAACTATGCAAGCACATGGCTCTTCAGATTTAGTTAAATATTATAAGAGTACTCACAAGATTTTATGACTAAAAGTTTATTTGATTCACTGTTCATATGAAGTGTATTTGTCGAATATGTATTATCATTAACAAAGTCTCACTGTCGATGTCTACTATATTTACAAAAGCACAAGTATTCAGTAACAATACCAGATTCGACAAACTTTTCTTTTGGCAAAGCGGATTGTTTGATCTCGATATCCATATATATATATATATATATCTATATATATACATATGCATATATATATCATTAATGAATATTGTTGTGGGTCACTCGAGGCGCTCTTGAACCGGTCGAGAATCAGACCGTCTTAGCTCGGGAGCGGTCAAGCGCGCAAACAGTCAGAAAAAGCTGACGGCTGGCAAGAGAGCTTTTTACGTGAAAAAATCCCGGAAAGGGGAAAAACCACGAGGCCGTATCTGTGCCGGCCAAACTTCTACTATATCTTGGTGCTGTTACAAAGCTTTGTAGAGAATTCGAGGGCGACATGCTGCCTCTTGTTACAGTTTGAGAAAGAGAGAGTGAAGGAGAAGAAGCTTCGAGGGTGACAGACCACCGCTCATGAGACTAAGTATTTTCTAAGTTGTTACAATGGGGAACAATGCCCTCGTTGCACTTTGTAGTCTTCTACTGATGCCCGGAAGTGGAGCGGTGCGCACGACGCGATCTGGAGTTTGCGGCTTGTCTCCGGTTGCGAGCGAAGGAGTCTGGAGTGATGTGCTCGTTGCATGATACAATGTGTGCCGAGTGAAATGTGCGCGGGGTGCAATGTGCGCGGGGTGCAATGTGCATAGGGTGCAATGTGCACGAGGTGCAATGTGCACAGTGAAATCCCCAAGGGGTCTTCGAAGGCTTCTGGGAGATCTTCAAGAAATCTTCGAAGATCTTCGAGGATTCCTTCGAGCCCACAGGGAGATCTTCGAAGGATTCTTTGGGAGCTCTCTCAGGCGTAGAAGGCAATGTGGTCTGAAAGGAGAATCTGGGCCCCTTTTATAGGTTTTGTGGGTGGCATTTCTGTAAATAAGTGGTTTGGGTGTTCGGCTATCCGCACACCATAACCGATTTATTTACTATGTGCACACCGTAACCAATTTATTTACTATGCGCACATCCATTATGTGTAGTTTCATGGCTATCCGCACACCGTAACTAATTTATGCACTATACAAACACTCATTGCGAATTTTGTTATGCGCACACCATAACCATATTGTTTGTTATACGTAAGCCGTTATACACATTTTCGTTATACGCGCCCCGCTATCTTATGTTTTATTATGCGTATTATTATGTGATCGGTTATGCACACACCCATTACGGGGATTTGGTTATATGCACCCCCCGTAATGGGTGGTTACGCGGGTCATGAGGTGCGTGGGTTACGCGTCCGAGGTGGTTGGACGGCGAGAGTTAGGCGGCGGCCGAGGGGCCGACCGGGTGGCCGGCCGTGCGCCCTGAGTGGGACGGCAGGCCGTCCGGTTCGAGGGAGACAGTAGGTGGTGCGGCCGCGGGGGTTGACTGGCGGCCGACCGCGTGCTACCACGCAGTCGTGCGGCGGCGGCTGTATGGCCGGTGATCGCGCGACCTTGCGTCTGCACGACCAAGGTGCCGCCCGGTGGTGGCCATTCGGGCGTCCAGGTGCGCGGCGGTGGGGGGCCAGCCTCGCGGAGGCGGCCGACCGTGCAGCTTAGCGGGCGCGCGCGGCCTTGCGGCAGCGGCCGATCGGCCGGCCGCGCGATGGCAAGCAGTTGTGTGGCCGCGCGCGGTTACGTTGTGCACGCGATCAGGCGGTTTGGGCATCATGGCGTTAGTGGGGTTAGCGGGTTGACTTTGGTCAACCCCACTCACCCCCACTTTCACCACTATTGAGGTGGATCTCTTAGCTATCAGCAGGCAGCAGCACAAAATTCTTATAAATTGGAGGAGCACTCATCATTTGCCCCCCATGTTCCCGGAGTCCGCGACCGGAGCGAGAGGAGTGCGGGAACTTTCTGTCATTTACGTCGCACGCGCGGGAGTATCGAAGGTGGGAGGTTTGCAGCAACCATGCTAGAGGTAGGAGACGTCGCGAGGGCGGAGCGTATCGAAATTTGGAGAAAGCGTTATAGGATACCTGCTGGAATAGAGGTGAAAACCTTGTGTATGGAGGAGCATGCGCAGAACCCTCTTGTCGGCAACATGACGATCTGTGAGTCTTGCCTGAAATCTGGATTCCGTCATCCGCCTTCAAAGGAGGCGATTGAGATCTTTAGGTTATGCGGCGAAGATGATGACCACGGAGGTGGATCCTTTGCTGGTGGACGAGCACGAGATTGCCGGAGACCTTTCTGAGGATGAGCGCTTTGATATTGACATTGAGGAGTGACTCGCGTGTTTATGTACCTTTGTACCTACATTCAACTTGCATTTTTTGTACTTACAGTTTTTGTATGTTTGTTGCGTCTTGGACACATATGTTGGTTACATTGTTATGTGTGGATTTTTCCAGCTTTTAGCATTACTTGTGTAATGACTTAGTTTTTGTGATGCTGACATTCTTCTTTTTCATGCGCGGCTTTAATTGTTTTTTTAAATTTTTTAGCGCCAACTGCGTGGGTGCAGGACCCCGACGATGCCGTGACCTACTACAGGGGAGAAGGGCGGACGCTTCGAGCCGGGTAGTGCGAGGTCAGACGGTGAAGGGCGGACGCATTCGAACCGTTGGCAACCATGCGGGGGACTGACCTTGGTTGTGGCGTGACCTACTATAGGGGTGAAGTGCAAACGCTTCGAGCCGGGTAGTGAGTGGTTAGAAGGACTGGCCACAAAGTTTCGGTGAAGGGAGGACGCTTCGAACTGTGGGTGGCCGTGAGGGGGGCTGGCTCTTTTTGTGCCGTGACTTACTACAAGGGCGAAGGGCGGATGCTTCGAGCCGTGGTAGTGAGAGATCACTGGGGGACTAGCCTCAAAGTTCTGGTGAAGGCGGACGCTTCGAACCGCGGGTGACCGTGACGGGGGCAGGCCCTGGCGGTGCCGTGACCTACTACAAGGGCGAAGGGCGGACGCTTCGAGCCGTGGTAGTTAGAGATCACTGAGGGACTGGCCCCAAAGTTCCGGTGAAGGGAGGACGCTTCGAACCGGGGAGACTATGATGGGGGCAGGCCCTGGCGGCGCCGTGACCTACTTCAAGAGGGAAGGGCGGACGCTTCGAGCCATGGTAGTGAGAGATCACTGGGGGACTGACCCCAAAGTTCCGTTGAAGGGCAGACGCTTCGAACCGTGGGCGACCGTGAGGGGGGCCGGCCCTAGCGGCGCCGTGACCTACTACAAGGGCGAAGGGCGGACGCTTCGAGCCGTGTTCGTGAGACATCACTGGGGGACTCTTTTGTTCGAGCAGGTTGCGCGGTCCTTTTCGAGCTTACCTAGACAGGACATGAGCAAAGGTTATGATTGTCATTGAAAATCAGTGATGGGAGCTTGCACCTCACCGTATTTATATAGAAAATGCAAAAAATCATTGATAGAACCGGAGCAGGTTCTGTGCGTTCCAGGTGCGAGAGAGAGTCTTTCCTTTCGCCGTTCTAAGCTTGAACGTCCTTGGTTTCACGACCGCAGTGACGACGTACGGTCCCTCTCATGATGGTGAGAGCTTGTCCTTTTGTGGCCCTTTGTCGGCTGCTTCGATGCTGCACAGGACGAGGTCTCCAATGTTGATTGGCCTTGACTTCACCCTCCTGCCATTGAGCCGGGCCACACGCCTCTGATAGACAGCGATTCGCCGGGCTGCGGTATCTCTGACTTCGGAGACTAAGTCGAGGTTCTCCCGGAGTAGCTCGTCGTTCCTGTCTGGGTCGAAGGTTTGGACGCGGGTACTTGTGACGCCGATGTCGACGGGGATGATGACTTTAGTTCCGTAGAAAAGGTTGTATGATGTTTCCCCGGTTGGAGTTCCCTCTGTGGTACGGTATGCCCATAGTACATTTGGGAGCGCGTCGACCCATTCCCCTGCCTTGTGGAGGTGCGTCTTCAACCCTTTGAGGATGGTGCGGTTTGTTACCTCTACCTGCCCACCGTTGTGTGGCGAAGGCTGATTTTCAGGTCTTCGCACACCCTTGTGATTGACTTTCCAGTGAACTGGGTGCCATTGTCTGCGATAATGACTGCCGGAATGCCAAAATGGTAGACAATGTTCTTCCAAACGAATTGCTTGGCGTTTTCCTCAGTTATCTTGGCAAGGGGCTCAACTTCTACCCACTTGGTAAAGTAGTCGATGACTATGATGATGAACTTTCTCTGCCCAGACGCCAGGGGAGAGGACCTAAGAGATCGATTCCCCATTGCGCGAATAGCCAGATACTCTGGAGTGATGTGAGCGTGACTGGTGGCTGATGTGATGCATTTGCATGCAGCTGGCAACTCTTGCACTTCTGGACGAACTCTCCTGCGTCCTTCATTGTTGGCCAATAAAAACCTTGGCGTAGGATTTTCTGGGCCAAGGCCTTTCCATCCAAGTGTTCGCTACAGACTCCTCCATGTACTTCCCTCAGGGTGTATTCTGCCTCGGCCGCCACTGCCAGTAAGCACTTCAGATAGGGCCCGGAGAATGCCCTCTTGTAGAGCTCTCCATCGATGATGGCGAACGTTGTTGCCTGCATCCGGAGCCGCCCTGCTTCCAGGCGATCCTCGGGGAGATGTCCATGCTCTTGGTAGACCTGCAGGGGGGCCATCCACGATGATTCTTCGTCGCTGATCGCATCGATCTCCCATGCCCCTTGAATGCTTGGGACCATAACTTCCTCGACTTGACGCCTTCGAGACTGATAGCTATTAGGAGAAGTTGCGAGTTTGGAGAGTGCATCAGCCCTGGTTTTCTGCTCCCTGGGATATGGAGGACCTAGCGTGACGGTATCTTCTGGAGAAGGGACCAGACAAGTGCGTGATACTGCGCTAGCTGATCGTACCTTGCAGTCGATGGCTAGTCGGAGGGCGGCGATTAAGGCCTCATATTCTGCAATGTTGTTGGTGGTTGGGAACTTCTGTCGGAGACCATACTCCATGGTGATTTCTTTGTGAGTTACTAAGAGTAAGCCTTCCCCGGCCCCTTCGGCCCCTGAAGCACCATCAGCATAGAGAGTCCAGCGGGCGACGAAAGTATCATCAACAGGAGTTGGCTCCGCGGGAATGGTGTACTCTACGACAAAATCGATGAGTACTTGGGACTTGATGTCCGACCGCGGTAGGAATTGAATGTCGAATTCACCGAGCTCAACCGCCCATTTGACTAGTCTTCCGGAGACCTCTGGATTCTGGAGGATCGCGCGCAATGGTAGCTGCGTCAACACCTTTATTGCATGGGCCTGGAAGTAGGTCCTGAAAGTAAGGCCGAAGTTTTCTTGCTGAGAAGACAAGGACTAAGGCTGCCTTGTCTGCTGTCGGGTATCTGGTCTCGGTGTCGGAGAGGACCTTGCTGAGGTAGTAGATGCGCCGTTGAACGCCTCCCTCATCCTTGACGAGCACTGAGCTGAGGGCGGTTGGAGATACCGCTAAGTAAAGGAACAAGACTTCCCCAGGGACGAACTTCGATAGGAGCGAAGACGAAGCCAAGTATTGCTTAAGAAGCTCGAAAGCCGTCTGACATTCATCCGTCCACTGAAAGCCGGAGTTGCGCACCCCTTGGAGGATTTTGAAGATGGGGAGGAATTTGTCTCCCGTCCGTGCTAGGAAACGTGAAAGCTGGATGATTCTCCCATTTAGGCACTGCACCTTTTTGATGGAACGAGGGGGCGCCAAATCCTACAGTTCTTTGATCTTCTCGGGGTTTACCTCAATCCCATGATGGGATACCATGAAACCCAGGAACTTCCATGCCGTCACTCTGAACGCGCATTTGCTGGGATTGAGCCGCATTTGGAAGCGGCGGAGGTTGAAAGCATTTCTCCAAGTCTTTCAGATGGTTGCGATAGTGGATGCTCTTCACCAACATATCGTCCACATAAACCTCCATTGTCTTCCCGATGAGGTCCTTAAATACCTTGTTCATCAACCTCTGGTAGGTTGCCCCGACGTTTTTAAGGCCGAAGGGCATCACCTTATAGCAGTAGACTCCCTTGTCAGTTCGGAAGGCGGTATGCTCCTCGTCGGCAGGATTCATCCTTATCTGATTGTATCCGGAGTATGCATCCATAAAGCTTAGGAGCTCGTGTTCGGCTGTCGCGTCTAGGAGTTGATCAATCCTTGGGAGTGAGAAGCAATTCTTTGGGCATGCCTGGTTCAGGTTGCTATAGTCGACGCACATTCTCCACTTCCCGGAAACGTTTTTTACCATGACTACGTTTGTAAGCCATTCTCCACTTCCAGAAGCTTCACCACTTCTTCTTCGATTGCTTGCAGTATTTCAAGGGCAAAGTTCCTCTTCTTCTGGATCACCGACCTACATGAGGGGTTAATATTCAATGGATGCAGGATAACTTCTGGGTCTACCCCTGACATGTCTTCTGGGCTCCAAGCGAAGATGTCTTCGTTTGCGCGGAGTAGAGCTGTGTACTCCTCTCGTTCTTCTTGAGATAGGAGGGTCCTGACCTGCACTGTCCGGGTCAGATCTTGCTGGTAGAGTGACACCTCCATTAAACCTTCAACGGGCGCCCCGCGCTGCAACATGGCTTCGTCTCGCAGATCGAAGTTGTCGATGCTGAGGGTGATTGCTTTTGTTGGTTGAGCTTGCTTTAAGGTAGCAGGTTCCGGTTAACTCCTGGATGCCTCAAATGACCCTTATTCCTCCGGCGGTCGGGAATTTTATGGCTAGGTGCGGGATGGATGTGACCGCTCCAAAGATGGATTTGAGTGGTCTATCGAAAATGGCGTTGTATGTTGAGCTGGTGTTCACGACTATGAACTGGACGTTGTGAGTTGCCTGCCTAGGAAACTTGCCCAACGTGACCTGGAGGGAGTCCATTCCCTGGACCGGGATGGGTCGGTTATCAAAGCCGTATACCGGCCTTGCCGCCGGATTAATGTGTTCTTTGGTGAGCTTCATACTCTAGAGAGCGGAAAGGAATAGAACGTCGACAGAGCTCCCGCTGTCCACCAGAATCCTTTTTACGTTGTAGCAGGGGTCTCCAATCCCCACGTTAATCACGAGCGAGTCTTGATGTGGTACCCCTTATTCCCTTCCCTCGAGGTCCTCAACTCCAAAGGTAATGGTAGCGTCTAGCTCGAGCCTTTTGTCATCGTGACCTCTTTCGGGCCTCTCGATTGAGAGTATTTGGGCGGAGAGAACAAGGGACTTGATGATGGTCCCGACGTTCCCCACTATTGGTCTCCTTCCTGCCATAGCCATCGATCACGAGTATCTATGTTGCACCGACACCGACACGTGACACGCGAGACGACACGACACGCGACTCGTCAATTCTCAAAAAATACCATATTCCGACACGCTGGGACACGTATATTAAATATTTATTTTTTATAATTATGAAGGTGTACGTACTCCAATTCCTCTCAGCACATGATGAAGAAGATGGTTGTGCAAGAAGCTTTATGGCTAAACTTTGTAGCATAGGTGCACTTGCACCATGAATAACCCACCAAGCCTTAGGATCCATCGAAAATCGATTGTGAACTGAATCAAATTATCTAAATTCTCCCTTTATATAAGCAAAATTTGCGTAATCTAAATTCACCTTGGTGCAATCCCCAATGTTAGGAAAGTACATCCTAAAGCATTTTTTGGTTTCTTGAATGATTTCACAATCCTTGTATGGAGAAATTCTAGAAGAATCTTCATTGAGTCATTGTTCACTATAGTACCTAAATTTTATAAATAAAACATCACATATAGTGGCCTTTATTGTGTTCTGATGAGTCCCATTTATATACATTTTTATGGACTCATCCGGGATAATTTTCTCGCATATGCACTTCACCCACTACTCATAAATGCTTATATTGATCACATTTCGTCATTCCATGCTAAGTGCACTTGTTGGCCCGTTGTGGTGTGCAATTGCGCGCTTTATTGTTGGGGGCAAGCACAATGTGCTCCCCATTCTTTTTATGCTTTTATACTTGTGCTGGAGGTGTGTTCGCAACGTTTGGATGTGTTGTGCAGGTGGGCAGATCGTCCATATTGCCCAGAATTCATCCTGTATGAATCGCACGGTCGTGCATTTTCTTAACGCACGGTCGGCTGCGCTCGTGCGTTATGATCGGCTGGTCAATATGGTGATCTGCCCTGCTCTTGCGTTTTCTTCACGCACGGTTGGCCTCAACCGTGCGCGAACAAAACGCACGACCTCCTATTGGTTGCTGGATTTCGAGTTTTCTGAATTTGCTCGTGCATTTTTACGCTCGGTCGGCTTCGACCGTGCGTGAGTAAAACGCACGGGCGCGGCTGCTTCGTCTTCCTTGCATTTGTTTTCGATTAATATCGCACAGTTCACGCACGGTCGTGCGTTCGACCGTGGTGACCTAATTTCTGATTGTTTTCTATAAAAGCGCAGATTTCCGCCCTAATCCGGATCGACCTTCTTTCCCGCGCCCAAGAGCTCCAGTTCCGCCCTTTTTCGCCGCTCCATCGCCGCCCACCTTAAGGAGGAGCTCCGACCACCATTTCCTTGCAAATCTAAAGCCGTAGCATCCTCTTGGCCACCTCCATCATCCAAGTGCTTCAAGGAGAGGATTCCACCCTCATCTTCATCGCCAAGCAAAGAGTTCTTCGCATCGGACGTGGCCGGATTGTAGTTTACCGGAGAAGACGGGTCCATTGGGAGGAAGTGACAGCCCTCCTCTACCCCAGACGATAGTTGGGACCGAGCTAGGACACAGATTGACAACCTGACGATTCCTACCGAGAATCTACAACAAGCCTCCGGATTCGGTTGTATCTCTTGCATTTTTCTCTACTTGTGTGAATGTATTTGGTTGTGTTCTTCATTTTATTGATGATGTTGTGCTATAAACATATTTGCTCTTCGTGATAATTCATGTTTATGAAATGATGTTGTATGTTTATTAGTCACTAGAGGTGCGCCACCAAATCCACTCCACCCTCCACTTCATTCCGCTAGCCTACTTGCCCATTCCGTAAGACTACTCTTCCATCCGCCTAGCGAAGCGTGGCATAGCGGCCCATGTAATCCATTCGCCTAACGAAGCAGCGCACTCAAGGCCTGCACAGTTCGATTCCGCTTGCCTACTCGTCCATCCGCCCTTGCGAAGCAGCGCGCTCAAGGCCTGCCTAGTCTCCATCCCTCCAAGCGAAGCATTGCACAGCGGCATTGCATATGAGTAGTTTAGTTATTTTCTTTTATTTCCACAAACCAAATCACCCCCTTTCGCACCCATCCGATCTAAAGGACTTCGATCTCAAGTCCTTCCTCAATAGTTAACTCCACCTTACCGTGTTCCTTCGAGATTCGATACTCGGGAATTCACTCCTCGTTTTATATTACTTGAACGATCGGTACACTGCCGTTTCGTGCTGCAGTCTTGCTACCGCCTATAGCGGTGTGCTAAGATTTGCGCATCATGTTCTGAAGTGTCGGAGAGTGTCGGAGAGTCCGTTGCGTGTCAGAGAGTCCGACACCGACACGCTGGGCATTTTGAAGTGTCGGTGCAACATAGACGAGTATCGCTTTAAAGCGAATACTGCCTCTAATGTCTTCACAGAGTTTTGGGAATACTTTCCCACAGACGGCGCCAAACTGTTGCGAGTCACTCGAAGCGCTCTTAAACCGGTCGAGAATCAGACCGTCTTAGCTCGGGAGCGGTCGAGCGTACAAGCAGTCTCAGAAAAAGATGAGGGCTGGCAAGAGAGCTTTTTACGTGGAAAAATCCCGAAAAGTGGAAAAAACCACGGGGCCGGATCTGTACCGGCCAAACTTCCACTATATCTTGGTGCTGTTACAAAGCTATGTAGAGAATTCAAGGGCGACAGACCGCCTCTCGTTACAGTTGTAGAGAGAGAGAAGGAGAAGAAGCTTCGAGGGTGCCAGACCACCACTCGTTACAGTTGTAGAGAGAGAATGGGAGAAGCTTCGAGGGTGACAAGCCACTGCTCACGAGGCTAAGTATTTTCTAAGTTGTTATAGTGGGGAGCAATGCGCTCGTTGTACTTTGGAGTCTTCTACTAATGCCTGGAAGCTAGAGTGGTGCACACGACACGATCTGGAGTCTGCAACTTGTCTCCTTTTGCGAGCGAAGGAGTCTGGAGTGATGTGTTCGTTCGGCCACGCGGCCTTGCGGCGGCCGGTCGGCCGACCGCGTGATGGCGAGCAGTTGTGCGCCAGCGCGCGGTTACGTTGTTCGCGCGACCGGGCGGTTTGGGCAATCATGGCGTTAGTGGGGTTAGCGAGTTGACTTTGGTGAACCCCACTCACCCCCACTTTCTCCACTAAAATGTGGATCTCTTAGCTATCAGCAGCCTGGAATTCTTATAAATTGGAGGAACACTCATCAAATATAAAATTTTACATGTACTGTAGGTGCTCGCAATTACAAAATAAGTTTCGTAAGCCCTCAAAAAGAAAAATAAGAAAAATCACTCAGTCGCTCCGCTCTAACACGAAGTATGAGATCTTGAAGTCGAAAAAAAACATCATTAGGAGCATCATTATAGGCGTTAGACTTGCCTCCACTGGAAGCTCGACCACTCGTGGATGATTCATCGACAGGAGTCGATTGATCTGGAAATAGCGTACTATAAGTGATATTTGCGAATTTCGGCTTTATCATCCAGAGGCTCTTCAACGTAGAAATTGTTTCCTCTCCCTCCATGCGCGAGACCCTCATCATTTCATCTATGTACTTTTTTGTGTTTTCTACGACAAAGGGGTCTTCAACAAAAGAGTCTCTCATCTTGATAGTCAGTGCCTGCAAGATAGGGCATTCACATATCAGCTTTAAGGAAGAGCTATGACTCGCGCAACCTAGGAGCAGAAGTTATCTTGTCTCGATCTCGCCACTCATCCTTTTCCTTTTTTGTCCCCTCCAACCCATTAAACATATGAATTGCTTGTGCATTTACATGATGATTGAGAATTAGATTCTGTATATTCGATCTCGCTGCAATAACGGGAAGATCGTTCAAGCTGATTCTCATAAGATGCTCCATTTTTTCCTTATTGTAAAAGATGTGCTAAAATTCATGAACATAAGTCAAACTTCTCCATGATAGAAGTTGCCAACTCCAGGAGAATCTCTGAGTATCTTCATCCCATATGACTAGCGGTTGCCCAGCAGAATCAACAATGTCAGTGCCAACATTAGGAAAATGGTGGATAATCACTCGTAGACAAGGATTCTTCTTGCGATTGCGTAATCGGCCGTTCCCGAACCCTAGAAGATTCACCAACTTCCATGTGCTGCTTGCGCTTCCCCTCATTGTAACGACGCCTCCTTATTCGTCAAGTCTCTCTTTTCACTGTGACTCTGAGATTTTTGGCTGGATCCAAATACCCCACATGCATGAATGGTTTATTTTGCAAAAGGGATTGTGACTGCAAAAAGAAAAAAAGATTAGAACTCACCTATGGTCTCACATACACTAGTAAACTTGCCAACTTTCCTTGGGATAAGCCATTGTCGGCCACTTCGTCTATTCGCGCCAGATAATGGTCCACATCCAGCGGATTGTTGGCGATGTAGTCTGCGATCTCCATCTCAATTCATGTTGTATTGACCGTTTTGAAGTCCACTTCATCTCTCGCCGAAGGTTCTAGGACCAAGGGCCCGAAATCCCCTTTGAAGAAGTCGAAGCGCTACGTCCAAAAATGAACTTTATTCGGGAGACCTACGACTCACATTCTGTTATCGCCAACAAATATTGTGCCATCTCTGCGATATTTCGCGTGGAACAGATTCCAGAAAACTCTCATGTTCCACGACATCTTCCCCAAGCGGAGATAGATTATGAATGCTGTCAGGAGGAGGTAGGATACCAGGATCACCTGTGCAGGCACAACTCCATAGTGGTCAAATACCTCTGTGAACTATGGCCAGATCGGAAGTCACAAACCATAATTGAAGTCATCAAAAGGAATAGCGATTTCTCCTTCTTTCTGTTTATTAATCTGTTCAGCTGGAAGAGGAAGCCTCGCGGTTATCCCCAATGGCAGAGGATAAGACCTGCAAAAATTTGAAAGCTCTGCCACCATCACAGTTTTTGAAATGATAGTTCAGAAACAACTCGACAATTTTAAGACTTTGCAAGACCAAGCATTTATCCTTCTGCGATTCTTTTGGTCAGCTACGTCGAGTTCGTAAAAACTAATCAAAGTCTGAATTTGAGGAAGGTGTGAAATGAAAGTGGGGATGGATACTATTTATAAAAACCCGCATCGAAAGTCAAAACTCCGGATGATTGAACTCACGTTCACCACGGTACGCGTCAGCGACACCTAGCAAATTCATTTACGTTTTCGCCCAATATATTCGCAAGAGAACTCGTTGGCGCCAAACAACAAGAAAATATTCCAAAAAGAAGAACCAAAGTCGCAAGAACGAGGAAGTACAAGTATTATTCAAATAAAATGTTTTACATATTACAAATTATTGACACTACTCGCGGCCCATACACGCAATGATGTCGGCCATTTGCGTGACAATAAGAGTGCAAACCATGATACTAAGCAATGAGGGAATGGAGTCTCGCCGTATCCTTTTTGACCGTGACTTGCACGCTCGCAGATGCAACTGCAGGTTTTGTTATTTGTCAGGGAGGAGGAAGCGGTTGTCTATCCAGAATAGCCTTGAGGCTGCTTGATAGATGGGCGATATCCTCAGTATTCTGCTTTAGCTCCTTATCCATGCCTTGGACTCAGTGCCATGACGATCGTTGTCCATCAGAACTCGCCCGACTCACTGGCAGGGCCTCATCGCAACGTGTCCTCCGCATTGAGTCTCGCAGCTACAACAAGAAAGTGATGAGTCAGTCAATAAAACAACAAGTAGCAATTGACAAGGAGGAGTCGATGTAAACTAATATAGAAATTTACCAGTTGCACTCGTTGTACTTCAAGGCCTCGCCACTGACACCAGGGGGAACCATCCTTAGAACATCCTTGTCTGCCTTTGATGTCCCCCTCAAGGGGGTCTACTTTCACTGACGTCCTGTGCCAGCATCACCGAGTTTCTTCTTTTCGATGGCTTCTTTTTTAAGACGCCGCTGTTTGTGATCATCAACGCTCAAGAAATCGCCTTCCTCAAAAAAGATGTTGCTCCTCTTCTCTCGGGGTTTGTCTGAGATCCAAGTGAGCCCATCTTACTTTTTGTTTGTGCCAGCTGAATAATCTGTTTCTTTCTCTTGAGCATGTTGTCATTCTTGGTGTCATCTTTCCCAATTTTTCTTTTTTAACTCCTCATAGAGTCGTAGAGATTCAGTCCTGACATCCTCGAAAGCCTCGACATCCTTGAAAGCCTCGACGTATTTCTCCGCCTTAGCTCTCGCCGCTTCCCGTGCCTCCTTAGCTTTCACAGGGAGGCATCGAGTTCTTCTCTGGCTTTGACCTCCAGTGACTTGGCCTCGACGACCTTCTTGGCTTCCACAACTTCTTTAGCGTGCAACTCTTCGTCTTCAGCGGCCTTCTTGGCGACTTTCTAATCATCCTCCCTCCTCGCGGACTCGTCCGCCGCCGCCTTCGCAGCCTCTACCCTTTCTCCACAACCTTTTTTGCGGCCTCTGCTCCCGCCCTTCTCGCGGTCGCTTCCGCAGCTTTTGCGATTGCTTCTTTCTCAGTCGTGGCAACCTCCTCTTTTGCGAGAAGAGCAACATCGAACCACCTCAACCTGCTTCTTCTCCGCAGCTTCCACAACCTTTTTCTGCTCGCGCTCTACCTTGTCGGCTTCCTTTCTCTGTCGTGACGATTTTGAAAGAGGGGACTTATCATAGTGCCTTTTTGTCTTCTTCGAGCTTTCACCAGCAACAACCTCTCCGAAAGCTTCACAAGGTCATCCAGGTTGATAGTCTTCCTCAAATATTTCTCTAGGCCTGCAAGCTTCAGAGCAGCCTCAGAGCCAGGGATCGCCGACACATTGATGACACCTCCACTCTCGCCACTGCTAAAAAGATCAGAGAATCCACCCCACGGAGGATCCAAATCAATATAACGGTTAAAGAATGTATCGTCCAAAATACTACCAGAACTCGCGGACGCTGCCACAATCTCAGTAACTGGGAGAATTCTCGCTCCAGCGGAAGCTGGTCCTCGAGTAAGTAATGTCAATGATGGGGGAGGATTCGGGAATGCTCGCCGGCTTTAACGTCTCGCCCACCATCGGTGAAACTATCTTCTTCGAAGTTTTTGCCTTTGCTAGGAATCGAGCGCGGAGATCGGTTATTGACGAAATCCTGGAACCCGTCATATCATTATGGAGTACTCGCATATCCGTCAGAGAGAATCCCGTTGTCGTGCATATAAATTCCTCGTTCAAATGACTGGCATATCGATATAGACGCAAAAAACATTTATGGCGGCCAGGAACTCGCAGACAGTAATTTTTTTGAAGTCTTCTGATAAGACTTGGAAAAATGCGGGGATTTTGTCTACCCCGAGTTCCGCGACACCCGCTATCACCCGCAAATTTGACAATTATACCGTCACAAGATTAGATTTCGCCAAGTATAGATTAGCACTGCCGAACATATTCTGGAGCTCGCCCGCCATACGCCAGAAATCACAGACCATTTTTGGGACTCGCAGAATCTGTTTTCCGGCAGAGGACGCATGACTTCTTCTTATACTTTTTACTTAGTATTTTTTCTTCGTTTAGCCTTATGTAATCAGGCAGCCCGTCTTTGTGTTAGTTGCCCACGGGTAGGCCCCTATTTGCTATAAATAGGGCGTGAACAATAACCGAGAGGTCATCAGATTCTGGTTCACAAATCCCCATTGTGCTCGCATACTCCTAAACGTTGCTCACAAGTTCTCTCTTGCTAGTGTCAGAGAGACCTGTAATTTGTATGTAACCTGAATTTTAAATCAATACAATCATGCACTATTAAAGGTTCGCGTTGTGCGACACCCAACCTCGCCCCACTCGACGCCCTCTTTTCTCATTCAAACATTCGTAATCCGGAGTACCCTTCCACCCACTGGGCCCATATCTATTTCTCTTTCTCTTGGGTGTTGAGCTGAGACACTTTTTATCTCAACAAGACCGTTGAGCCTAGTCTAAATGGCGGCAAAAACTTCTTGGTGTTATTTTTTAGCGTCGGTTTGAGTCACGACGAACATATGCATTAAGGTAATAAGCTGATTCATTTGGTTGGTGGAATCCCCCATGTTGCGAGAGGAACAAGAAAACGAATGGGTTACGGGCCGGCTTGAGTCTTCAGGAACAAATGTTGGTGGCGTGCTCGGAGTGCCACATGACCCGCGACGCTTTCCTATTATGACCCCTAATTAAGAAGACAAAATATCCCATTTTTCTTTGTTTTAAAATAATAATAATAATTATTTACTTCCTGATTCAACTATTAAATTTTTTTTTTTTGAAAACCGAATGAACAATGAGTCATGGAATTGATAAAGAGATATCTGGTAGCACGTGAAAGGAGAAGAAGGCGTGGGGAGATAGGGTGAAGCCGGCGACTCGAGGACTGCTTGTTGCAATTCAAAATCAGGGGCCACTGTGCTCGATACCTATGCTCGATGGATGCAAGTGATAACGACGAAGTAGACACAGAGGACGACAACAACATGCAACTTGTTGTGGCTCGAGGAGCGCTGGGAGTTGCATATGTCTTGGGCTCGAGAGGGTTTGTTCGTCGGTAAGCCTTCGTTCCTTTTGACTGAGAGTGGGACGTTGCTCACGTTTTCTTAGGTCAATGGACGAGAGGACGACGGAGAAACAAGACAATGTTTTTGGGTAGGAGACGACTTGGAGCATCTATGGCAGAAAGGGGTGAAAGTTTACGTTGCTCACGTTTCCTTAGGTCAATGGATGAGAGGACGATGGAGAAACAAGACAATGTTTTTGGGTAGGAGACGACTTGGAGCATCTATGGCAGAAAGGGGTGAAAGTAGACTGCGTTAGCGTGGGCTAGGAGTGACCCGGGAAGAAGAAGACGTGTGTTGACTGTGCTGACAGAAAGGAAGCATTCCTTCCAGTTAATAGGGGCGTGATGGGAGAGCGTGATTGACGAGGAATCGAAGGTCCTGAAGGAGGAGGAGCTCTGTCTGGAAGAAGCATGCGAAGGAGCTAGAATCCGAGGTTAGGGTTGTGAATTTTTTTTCGGTGGATAGTTTCGTGGGAAAATGGTAGAGGGCCGATTCAACAAGGGAAGAGGCTTTATGGGGACTATTCCGTGGAAAAATGGCAGAGAGACGGATTACCAAGTTGTTACGGGCTAATCTGCAGAATGTCAGTAGACTAATCGGAGTAGTCAGAGCCGGGAATAAGAGAGAGCTATCAAAATCTCTTACAGTGCGGCAAGGGGAATAGACTAATCCTTGCATACTATTTCACTAGCCGAAGAGGCCTTTAAATAAGAGAATCCAAGTTGGCACTTTTAGACTAAGGTCCCTATGCTCGGACCGACTCCAAACTCACATGAAATATAATAGCGCGAAAATTGAAAAATGCACAACATACAACGTGACTTGATTGAGTGCATAATAAGTAACCCGGTCTGAAATCCATAACGGATACATAAAAATGCGCTCATAATAATGACATAAAAGCCGACTCATTAAGATATATAACGCATTGGAATTTCACAGTGCTGCATATTGACCCGAAATCACCGCCTTGCATTTATAATAGTATAGATAATATTTTATTACCTATGTTAACAGAAATGTTCTTCCCGTTTAGTAAGATGATATTTTCTCAATTTTATTTTGTGGACTGATACTGAAGTCTTTAGCATGAAATTAAAGGATGAAGTTTTAAAGCCAATAGATGGTAATAATGGCGGTGACATTGAAATAGTTATAATGTTTTTTATTCTGAGGCTTTTCTTTGGTAAGTGAATAATACAGCTCAATGGTTATCCATTTGAACGCCCTCATGGTGGTCTTGAATGTTCAGTGTTGAGTGTTCTGAAGACATTATACTCTGATTTTTTTTTCGTTCTTTTCTTGTGGTCTTTGTAGAAAAGAGCTGAACCTTGTATATTAATTCCTCAAGTATCAAATACAATGTATGAATACATATATATATATAAGAGGGAGAAAGAGAGAGAAGTCCCTTATACACAATGTGGGACTAAAGTAAAGAGAGAAGAACAAGAAACTAAATGAGCTCATACATGGGCCTTTACAAAGACTTTACATGGACTTTTCTAACACTCCCCCGCAAGCTGGAGCGTACAAGTCGTAAGCACCAAGCTTGGACAGGCATTGATAAAATATGGTACTTGGTAGGGCTTTGGTGAGAATATCAACAACTTGGTCAGTGTTCGGAACATGCTTTAATTCTAGCTTCTTCATTTGAACTTTCTCCCGGATGAAGTGCAGCCAACTTCAATGTGTTTCATTCTTTCGTGGAAAACCGGGTTCTTGGCTATGTGTATAGCGGCTTGACTGTCACATAGTAAGATAGTTGGTGAGAGAAGTTTTATTCCTAGATCAGCGAGGAGACTTTCAAGCCATGTGAGCTCAGAGACAACTGATGCCATCGAATGGTACTCCTCTTCAGCTGTAGATCGAGCAACCATAACTTGTTTCTTACTACGCCAGGTAACAAGATGACCTCCAAAGTAGGTACAAAATCCACTGGTAGAGCGCCGATCATCCAGGGAACCAGCATAATCTGCATCAGAATACGCAACCAAAGTCGGAATAGAAGATGAGGTTTTGTATACCAGCCCTTGACTAGGGCTGTTTTTAGATATCTTAGGATGCGTTCGACGGCCTGAAGATGAGAAATTCGAGGGGAGTGCATAAACCGACTGACAACCCCAACAACAAAGGATATATTTGGTCTTGTGACCGTTAGGTAAATCAGTTTTCCAACCAGTTGTCGATAGTATTCTGGATTTTGAAGAGGAAGATCAGCATCAGAGGTATGCACACACAGCTTGTGATTGACATCTATAAGAGTGTTGATCGACTTGCTTCCAGAGTAGCCAGCATCTTGAAGAAGTTCGAGACAGTACTTCCGTTGAGAGAGGATAAGTCCATCAGGACGTCTCGCGATCTCAAGACCAAGGAAGTATCGAAGGTTCCCCAGATCTTTTGTTTGAAATACGGAGCTGAGGTGTTGTTTGACCGCTTGTATTCCCTTTGAGTCATCTCCAGTGATTAGGATGTCATCGACCTGTACCAACAGAAGAACCGTTACTGTTGTTCGATGCCGAGTGAACAGAGAGAAGTCTGTCGAGCTCCCGAGTAAAGCCAACTTCCCGAACAGCCTTACTGAACTTGTCGAACCATGCCCGAGGGGATTGTTTGAGACCATAGATTGACTTCTTAAGGTGACACACTTCGGACTCCCCCGTGGTCTCAAACCCGGGAGGCTGTTGCATGTAGACCGTTTCTTGTAGATGACCATTTAGAAAAGCATTCTTGATATCCAGTTGATGTAAGGGCCATTGGCAATGTACAACTACGGAGAGGACACGAACCGTGTTGAGCTTGGCCACTGGAGAAAATGTTTCCTCATAATCGAGAACTTGTTGCTGAGTAAAACCACGAGCCACCAGTCGGGCTTTCAACCGGTCAATTGTCCCATCAGGAGCATGCTTGATGGCAAAGACCCATTTACACCCGACAGGAGTCTGGTCTGGAGGGAGAGGGACCAGGTACCATGTCTGGTTAGCTCAGAGGGCTGTCATTTCTTCTTCTATGGCTGCCCGCCAGCCTGGATGTTGGGGAGCCTCCTGCACAGAGTTAGGTATAGAAATAAAGGATAATGAAATAGCAAAAGTTTGGAGTTGTGGGGAGAGGCGATGTAAGGATACATAGTTCGCCAAGGGATGAGCGGTGAAGACTGGTGCCGGATCAGCAGAGCGCAGAGTGTCAGAGGTCGAGGCCGACTGCATTGGGGCAACGAAGTGAGGAGAGCGACAGGTGTAGACACGGAGAAGTGGTGGCTTATGGAGAGCAGGAGCCGAGTCTGGAGGGAGTATTGGTAGAGGAGTGGTAACAGGAATGACTGGTCGAGGGAAGGATTGTGGTGGAAGAGGTGGTGTTGGGCCAGAGAAGAAAGGTTGGTCCTCCCGAAAGGTAACATCAGCAGAGACGGCCACTTTACGAGTATCCGGAGAGTAGCAGACGTAGCCTTTCTGAGTACGTGAATAACCAACAAACATGTGTTTGCCAGCCCTGGGAGCCAACTTGTCCGTGAACGGTCCCAGTAGGTGAACGTAGCAGGTACAACCAAATATGCGAGGTGTGAGAGAGAATGCCGGAGTGGAGGGGAAAAGGAGGCTGAATGGAGTAGCATTCTGGAGGACGGAGGAAGGTAGGCGGTTAATGAGATAACATGCCGTGGACAGTGCAAAGTTTCAATAAGCTTTGGGAACCTGCATGTGAAGCATGAGAGATTGAGCAACATCGAGCAGATGCCTATTTTTACATTCAACAACGCCGTTTTGTTGGGGGGGGGGGGTATAAGCACACGACGTCTGGCGAATGATCCCAAATTTAGAGCAGAGATTGACAAATTCATGGCTAGTGTAGTCGCGAGCATTATCTGTCCTGAGAGTTTTTATGTTTTCAGAAAACTGCGTGCGAATCTCAAGAACGAAAGCCCGAAATACACGATGAAGATCGGAGAGATCACGAAGTAGATACAACCATGTTGCGCGAGAATAATCATCTATAAATGTGATGAAATAGCGATAACCAGATATACTAGTAATTTTGTTTGGGCCCCACACATCGGAATGAACTAAAACAAAAGGAGCAGAGCTCCGAGTACAATGAGAAGGAAAAGAGGAACAATGTTGTTTCCCCCAAATGCAGGAATCACACTTAAAAACAGGAAAAGAGATATCTGGAAGAACTTTATGAAGGACAGGAAGGGGCGCATGCTCAAGACGCTGATGCCACTCAACGGATGAGACTGAGGAGATGATGGTAGGAGAAACATCAAGAAGGTAGAGCACATTTTGCAGTCGTCCCTTACCAATGATATTCTGCGTCCGTCGATCCTGCATCAGAAAAGAAGAAGAGGTGAATGTTATTGAGCAATATAAATCGGCAGTGAGGCGACTGACATAAAGTAAATTAAACGGGGAGCCCGGGACATGAAGAGCCGAGCGGAGAGGGAGAGAGGAATTGAGGAGAATATCAGCAGAGCCGGAGACAGGAACGATGTCTCCATTGGCCACTGTGATACACTTAGGATGCGGAGCGTCCAAGTATTGATGTGGTTTGAGCGAGGTGATATGGTGAGTAACACCTGAATCCACTATCCAGCGTGGACTAGTGGAGAGACAAGTGATACCTTCATTGGAGATGGAGGCAGCGAAGGCAACAGAGGCAGGTGGGCGGCTGAGCATGCCGTGGAGTTGCTGGAGCTGGAGACAGAATTCTTCAAGATTAGCACGAGTAGCAGAAGGACTGTCGGCAGCAATAGAGACAATCGAACGGGGAGGCAGACCATGTTTACGACAGCAAGTCATCTCAAGGTGTCCATCCCTACCACAGAAGGAACACTTAGGACGTGGCTGACCACCACGACCCCTTCCCCGAGGCCCTGAACGTCCTCCACGAGCAGGAGAAGGGAGAGATAGTAATGGCGCAGACGATTGTTGAAGGAGGGCCGGTGAGGGAGGTCCCGTAGTATCAGGAGGTGGTGATACCTTTAACAGCATAGAGCACACATCCGAGAGTGAAGGAATAACAGCAGACAAGAGGATCTGAGCTCGAATGCTCTGAAGATGAGGCGGGTCACAAGCCATCATCATGGCAATACAAACTGCTTCCTTCTGAGCACGTTGAGCAGCGAGATCCGTAGTAACGGGCTGATGTCGGATCCAGGCTTCAGCCAGAGTCTTAGCCTGATCAACAAATGAGGTCAAGTCGGCAGCACCACCGGTGTCAAGAGTCTGAAGATCCATGATGATGTCATATAGGTGCTGGAGACAATCCTTGCCGGAGTAGAGAGAATGGAGCTCATCCCACATTGTCTTGGCCATCTCGTGATACATGACCATGCGATAGGGTTCTCCATCAAGGGAGTTGAGAAGCCAAGTCTGAACACGGCTATCATCCCGTAGCCAGTCATCCGTAGGTGCAGAAGGAGGATCCTTAGTGAGATGATGCAGAAGTCCCTTAGATTGAAGCACCCTTTTGACAGGATGCACTCATTTGACAAAGTTCTTCTTCCCAGCAAGGGAGATGGTGGTGATCCTCAACTCATCACGCACCTCCGGAGCAGGAGCCATGCGGACTGTAGGAGAAGATGCAGGCAGCTCTGAGGATTCCATTGAAGATCCCATGGAATCACAACGGTGAGAGAGGCGACTAGAGATCGCAGCGAGCAGAGACAGCGAGCAGGGACTGCGTGAGCAGGGAGACCGATGAGAGGCGCGAGCTGGGAGACCGCCGAGAGGTGCGAGTTGGGAGACTGCTGAGAGGAACCGCGCGAGCACGGAGACCGCTGAGAGGCGCGAGCTGAGAGACCGCTGAGAGGAACTGCGTGAGCTGGGAGACCGCTGAGAGGCGCGAGCTGGGAGACTGCTGAGAGGAACCGCGCGCGCAGGGACTGCAGCGAGAAGGCTAGAAGGGGCAGAGACCGCGCGAGCAAGGACTGCAGAGACCGCGGGAAGCTGCTGAGAGAGGAGGCCGCTGGGTAGAAGGCCGCTGGGAGATCGCGCGAGAAGCTCGGCGCGAACAGAGGGAGATAGCGGCGAGAAGGAACGAACAATGAGAACGAGACCGCACGAAAGCAGAGCAATCTGGAGGAGCGGAAGAGGAGGCCGCTGAGAGATCGCACGAGCAGCTTCACGCGAGCAGAGGGAGACAACGGCGAGAAGAAGCGAACAATGAGAATGAGACCGCACCGGAGCGGCGATCAGGAGGAGCGGGGCCCACTTGTCAGAAGGGAGAAGGCTATATAAGAGAGCCGATAAGAGGGTGAAGTTGGACGAAGAGAAAAAAACAGGGAGCTCGAAGAGGAGCTGCGGTCACATAAACTGGAGACCGCAGGGGCAAAGAGCTTGCAGAGAGCAGAGACCGCTGGAGAGGTGCGGTTAGAAAAAAAGGAGACCGCAGGCTCGGACCTTTTCCTCTGATACCATGTTGAAAAGAGCTGAACCTTGTATATTATTTCCTCAAGTATCAAATACAATGTATGAATACATATATATAGGAGGGAGAAAGAGAGAGGAGTCCCTTATTCACAATGTGAGACTAAAGTAAAGTGAGAAGAACAAGAAACTAAATGGGCTCATACATGCGCTTTTACAAGGACTTTTCTAACAGTCTTAAATGCCACTGTTATCAGCTCTTTTATTTTGTGCTTCTTTCTCTTGGTTTGAACATCTGTTTTTCTTATTCTAATTTCATATTTACTACGCCAATGATAAAAAAAGTTTATGTTATCTTGAAGTTTAGTCTTGTTTTGGTTCTCTCCGGGGAGAAGAGCTCTTAGAGAGATATTGCCCTTAAGAGTTGGGAACGAGCATGTCTCGTTAATATGTATCTTCCGTTCTTTTTAGTGCAATATTGCTAGTTCATGTTCGTATTCTTGTTATGTCATGACTTGTTCTTGTTATGTCATGACTTGTTCTTGTTATGTCATGGCTTGTTCTTGTTATGTCATGGCTTGTTCTTGTTATGTCATGGCTTGTTCTTGTTATGTCATGGCTTGTTCTTGTTATGTCATGGCTTGTTCGTATCAGCTTCTCCTGAGCAAGTCTTGAGTATATTTGTAACTGTTTTATGCTGCTGCCGGAGTATTGATTATTTATTTTTGTCCATAATCATTTTAACATTTAGTTGTCAAACTTTTTGCAGTGCAAGGATGTGGAGGAAGTTGTTGCTGTCATTGGCCATGAACTTGGGCATTGGAAACTAAACCACACTGTATTCTCGTTCATTGCTGTCCAGGTATCATTCCAGGATTTCTTATCTCTTTTTTGCCACTAGTTTACTTTATATTAGGCTATTAAAACTAATTTATGGATCAAGTCTATATAGCTGTAGATAAAATGAGATAGAGGGGTGCACATGAACATATGAAGTACATAACTTCCCCGAGGGCCGCGTACCCATATCGGGTATGTTTGCGGTACCGGTATGTACCCAATACTCTACGGATACACCTGCTACTCTAGTCTGCGGATAAGCTTGGACTTGACACATCGTTCTGCATTTGTGATAGGACTATGTTTTTTTAAAGTAAACAAAAGATTTCTCCATGACTTTTAGAAAAGAGAAAATGTGATCAATAAATGAAACTAGCGGTGTTTGTTTATTATAGTAACAAAATGTGCTCTTGATTTAAGTTTCTTTTTAATCGTTTGAACTACGAAGAATTTGATTTAAATTTGATTATTTTGTTAATTTACTTTGCATTTGAGAATAGATGTTCAAATTGGTATTGTTTCTACTTGTTCAATATCCCCTCTTTTTAAAAAAGGTGACATATATACATGTACATATATATATACATATATATATATACATACATATATTTATGTACATATATACATGTACATATATACATGTACATATATACATGTACATATATACATGTACATATATACATGTACATATATACATAGATATATACATGTACATATATACATAGATATATACATGTACATATATACATGTACATATATACATAGATATATTCATGTACATATTTACATATATATATATACATGTACATATGTACGTATATATACATGTACATATGCATACATGTACATATGCATACATGTACATATGCATACATGTACATATGCATACATGTACAAATGTACATATATATACATGTACATATGCATACATGTACAAATGTACATATGTATACATGTACAGATGTACATATGTATAGATGTATATATATATTACGAGTGATAGTGCACGGGGACCCCCGTGCCCCGCACGACAGTATGCTCGTTGCGATGACCTGCCCCTCGCCACAGGGTGGGCTCGCCCCCCTCCATCGGGCGGGCTTAGCCCGCCTCCGGGCGCACCCGCACACAGTTTGTGAATAACGACTCATTTATTGTTCGCAAACCCTTTATTGTAGAATCCGTTGGTCTGCAAATAGCGGTCAATGCAAAAAATTTGGTTATTCGCAGACCACTGTGGTCTGTAAATAGCTGCAGCGCAGAACTATTTAGCTACTCGCAGACCCATGTGGTCTGCAAATAGCGATCAACGCAAAACTATATGGCTATTCGCAGACCATCCGCATTAATCGGACGGTGAGAATAAAGTGGCGGACCATTACATGTACATATATACATATATATACATGTACATATATACATGTACGCATACAAATAGATGTACATGTACACAAATACATAGATGTACATGTACGCATATACATAGATGTACATGTACGCATATACATAGATGTACATGTACGCATATACATAGATGTACATTTACGCATATACATAGATGTACATGTGCGCATATACATAGATGTACATGTGCGCATATACATAGATGTACATGTACGCATATACATAGATGTACATGTACGCATATACATAGATGTACATGTACACATACAAAGATGTACATGTACGCATATACAAAGATGTACATGTACGCATATACATAGATGTACATGTACGCATATACATAGATGTACATGTACGCATATACATAGATGTACATGTACGCATATACATAGATGTACTTGTACGCATATACATAGATGTACATGTACGTATATACATAGATGTACATGTACCTATATGCATGTACTTGTACATGTACACATGTACATGTATATCTACATACATCTACATACATATATACATGTACATATATATACATACATCTACATGTATATATATATACATGTACATATATATATATATATACATTTACATATATATATACATACATGTACCTATATAGATGTACATGTACCTATATACATGTACCTATATACATGTGTAGATGTACATGTACCTATATACATGTACCTATATACATGTGTACATGCACATGTACATATATACATGCACATGTACATATATACATGCATTGCACATGTACATATATACATGTACATGTACATATATACATGCACATGTACATAACATGTGCATGTACATGTACATATATACATGCACATGTACATATATACATGCACATGTACATATATACATGCACATGTACATATATACATGCACATGTACATATATACATGCACATGTACATATATACATGCACATGTACATATATACATGCACATGTACATATATACATGCACATGTACATATATACATGCACATGTACATATATACATGCACATGTACATATATACATGCACATGTACATATATACATGCACATGTACATATATACATGCACATGTACATATATACATGCACATGTACATATATACATGCACATGTACATATATACATACATTTATATACATGTACATATATACATACATTTATATACATGTACATATATACATACATACATCTACGTACATATATATGTACATATACATATATATATATACATCTACATATATATGTACATACATATATATATACATACATATATATACATACATACATATATATATACATATATACATTCATATATATATACACACACATATATAAAAATCAAATTTAATTACGTCGTACCCTGAACGTACCCGTATTCTTATTTTTTTATTTTCCCATACCGTCGTTACGGATATGTATCATACCCGGTACTCGTACGGGTGCTTCGTAGACATGAATTTATATATCTAATGCGTCATTCCAAATTTATAATTGTTAAGAGTGATTTTAGTAAGGTGAAAACCTGCTTGAAGTTGGTTTAAAGTATATAATCGTAAATGGGAAATGGCATTTTATTGGCATACAAAGGGATGTACTGAAAGATTTGTTGGAATGCTAATGATTTCTCAATTTCATAGCACTAGACACCGGGCATGAAGCACATAATATATTGCCAAAAATATAATCTCATATTGGGAAACTCATGTAGCCTTGTGTAGTTATATTGATCATAGACCCGTGCACTTACAAGCAATTGGTTTTAGATAGGCGCATAAGTTGTTATAACTTGGTATCAGAGCAAACTAGGCCCAACCACCTACTCTCAGTCCATCGCTTTTCTTGTTAGGAGCCAAGCACCCTATTTATGAGGCTGTGGGTTGAGAACAGAATCAATATCTAGAAACTCATGTAGCCCTGTGTAGTTAATATAGATCTCATGCCTCTCCACACAATTTTATTTTAGGTTGAATACATTGGTTTTAATAAAGGGGAACATTTTTGAAGTGTCTTGGCCTACATTCTTGGCATCAAATCTCAAGGTTTACTTCTGTTTATTCATGACTACTACATAACTGATACATTTTACTTGCCAAAACAATAGTGCTATTAAGTTTTAGGTGCATATTTCTGTACGGGCCAACCCGTAGCATGTTGATAACTTGTCGGATGAGTGACGAGGAAAGAGGAATTACACGGGAGTCGAGCTCAACTTGAGTAGAAGGGGATGAAGGAGAAGAAGAGGAAGATGAGAGCCTTTCTCAACCCAAACCTTTGAGGGAGGAGTGGAAGAGAGAATTAAGAGAGAGAGAGAGAGATAAAGAGAGAAATAAGAGATTTATTCATTTCCTCCCCCATTCATAACCTATGGGGTCTATATATAGAATTATATGAGTCAATCAAATTACCAAAAGACCCGATATGAAATAGAAGACATGACATTCATAATATCTCTAAAAACGACACCCAATAATAACGACACAAACACGACACATCATAATACATACATAACATTAACAGATACCTAGTATTGTGGGCCCATGAATTCCCATCCCTTATTTACTTTGAGCTTGTCCACAACCTCTTAGAAGGGTATAGAGACTTGCACGATAGTTTATCCGGCTCCTTGATTTCGCGTCAGAACATCTTCTTGTAGTGTGTTGCCGAAGCTGAGCTGTACTGATAGGAAAGCTCTTTCTGTGCTCACAAATATCATGGATGGTGATGTTGTCGGAGAGTTGTTGCTTGCATAGAGGAATAATCAACAAAACCTGATGGGCGCGGTTGGGTGCCCGAGGACTAAGGAGTGTAGGGATCTGGCGTGGCAGAGGCACTTGTTGTGGGGAGACCGTGAGAAGTAACCCTAATACCTTTCCTCCCAACGCGAGGATAGCAACGGTCGGAGTAGTGCTTGTCGGAGTAGTGGTAGTAACAGAGGAGCCCATGACAACGATTTGCAAAACAGAGGAGAAAATAGACCAGAAACGGCGATAGGACGCCCGAAATGGCTGCGCCAAGGACAATTCAAGCGGCTCAGACGAGAAACGGCGACAGGAGGCAGCCGGCAGCACTGCACCGTCAAAGCTAGGCTCGGGATTTGTCGGAGCAGGGCATCAGGACGAGCAGATCATGCGTCGCAGAAGGCAGACGACATCGCAGAAGGTATCGCCGGAGCAGGACAGTAGGTATCGCAGGGCTGCTGAATCATGCGTCGTCGAAGCAGACTGCTGAATCATGCGTCGTGGTCGTCGTCGTGCGTCGTCGTCGTCGAAGTAGGTATCGCAGGCGGCGCAGAATCATGCGTCGTCGTCGAAGCAGACGGCAGGCGGCATCGCAGCGAGCCCCGCCTCCATCGATGTCACGGGAGGCGCGCAGAAGAGAGGAATGAAGAGGGCGACGGAGCGGGCGAGAGGGCTGAAGCGGGCGAGAAAACGAACGGGAAACCCTAACTTGGCTTTGATACCATGTTACGGGATTTAGGAGGAAAAACTGAGTACCTCATATGGAGGTCTCACCCTTTATTTATATTAAGCATGAAGGAACATGATGTGGTGGTACAAGGTGTGGGACTAATATGTCTAATAACAGGAAACAACATTTTAAGAAGCAAATTTGAGGTCCGAGTCTATCGGGATTCTGATTCCCTCTATTGAAGATCTGATATAATTAATTCTTCATAGGCCCGAAGTTTCTGGAATCTATAGGCATCCTGATAAGGTATGAGGGTCCAGGTTGAAATAATTCATTGGAGGCATATTTCCTCGAAATTATCAGAGTCCCACTTAAGTAGTTTTTTACTTGAATCCAAGTTCCGATAGCTTGTCGGAGGCCCAATTGAATTAAATTTCACAGTTTTTTTAAGTTCTATTCGGCCCCAAAAGCTTATCGGAGTCTCGATTTGAGCTCCTCATGAAATCTTCACCTATGAGTCCTGAACACAGAAATTTGCACGGAGGTTAAATACCCCTCATTTTTTGTTTTTAATCAAACAAGATGGAGTCACTATCCATGTCTCATCAGTTCCTCTGGTTTACTCCGATTGTTGATTACTAACTTCTATAATTCTTGAAATAAATAAATATATATATATATATATTCACAATGTTTTCCTTATTGATTGAAAGCAGCTTGTCAGATTTGCAATTGAATCCAATTTTCTCGATCTTTTGCTAATAGTATATGAATTCTTTGTTTTGATATCCTCTCAGAATCTATCATAAAATCACAATAGTTATTTAATAATGGATTAAAGTAAAGTTTTAAAAAATCTTAAGCTTATAATTTGAAATTTGTTTATTCAATATGTTTGTACTATTTGGCCAGATATGGACCATGTGGTTTATATTTGAGTATAATGGTTCTTTGTCAACTGTTCGCCTGGCTAAGAGGTACCGATTAGATGTATCCAAGCCGGCATTCCATCCGATTTGAGCCCTAGTGTTATGATGCGAAGATGCTAATTTTTTTAACATATAAGTATATAACTGATGATGGACATGTACTCATCTCTTTAGTTACAAGTATGAAAGTATTCTTATTCAATAATTTTTTCGGGTCTTGTGCAGATTCTCACATTTCTACAATTTGGAGGGTATACACTAGTGAGGAATTCGAAGGATCTATTCCAGAGTTTTGGTTTTGATACGCAGCCCGTGCTTATTGGTCTCATATTATTTCAGGTGCCTCACTTGTCTCTCTCATAAAAAAATAAAAGAAAAAAAATACAGTAAAACATTACGTAGAAATTTATTTTGCATTTAGTTTCTTGAATGAAATCATTCACATTTGAGGTGTATGTTCTGGTTAACACAAAATATCCTCTCAAGTGTAATTGTAATTTGATGTGGTCAACCTCATGTTTGGTTCTCGGCATGTAAATACTTGCATCAGCGCAGACCATGTGCTTAGAAATTAGAAGATGGTAGGCATAGTGGTTTGAGGGACAAGAGAGAAGGATGCCATCTGACGGCTCACCACGACCGACGCGCGTGTATACCCGCAGGAGGCGGTGATCCGCTCTCCGGACAGGCGAACGGAGTCCATGGTCGCGTCCGGATGCATGTTTTTAGTCAGTTTTATGTTTTATACTTTTTATTTGGAGTTGTATTTTATCCCCGATCGAACAAAATATTGTGAGCCGTTCGATTTAGGGGTTTTATTAGGGTGCAGTTACCATACGGTTATTGTTGGGTATTATAAACATGCTGATGGTTCACGGTGAAGGGATCGTGGGTTTGGAAAACTTCCAAACGGTGCGGTCTTCTTCCTCCAGGTGCGACGCCGGAGGATTGTCTGGTGCGACTCCAGGTTCGCTGCCCGCCTCTTCCCGTGAATCCCTTCGCCTCCTCCCCCTTCCCCATTCCACTCCCTTCCGCCTGAAGCTCTCCCGCCTGAAGTTCTCCCGCCTGAACCTTCTCCCACCTGAAGCCCTCCCGCCTGTACCCTTCCCGTGAACCCTCTCCGCTTCCATCATGTGGCCTCCACCCCAACCCTCTCCCGTCGACCTCCACCCGTAACCCCTCCCAGCAACTCCCCTCTTCCCTCCGCTTCCTCTCTGTAGCCGCCAACCCAAGCAACACGCCTCCACTGAACCGCCAACACCCTACCAGCAGTTTAATTACATTCTACTGTTCAAAAATTAAATTTACTGTTCACTCCCTCAATCCCCACTCAATCCTCATCAAACCAACCCCTCCGTGAGTCCAATCACCCTTCAGTGCACCTACCTCTCCTCCAACAACACCCCCCACACTCCCATTGTGAGCCTACAACCAATTCCCGCCGTGCCAAGACCTTGGATGCCCACCAACAACCGTCGTGCCGCCATCTACACGTGTGACTAGTGGTATAAAGTTCTTTCCTTTATTGTTGTTTATTTTGGCAAACTCATATCGTGGTGGTTCTCTATTTTATTGTGCTATTAGTTCACTTGTTGTACCTCTTGCAGGGTTTATTCTGTGCACGCTTAATAGTAATTGCGCCTCGTTTAGTTTGTGATCATTACTTGTCTTATCATATCAAAGTTTGGCAAAGCTCGTGCACCTGCTAATTTTCTTATAATAATTAATTACTTGTTGTAATTTTAACTGACCACTCTTGCACTACATTGCATTTCATCGCATTTAGGTCTGCATTTAGCAAGTCCACCCCGTTCCAGCCCTACCACTGCATCACCATCTCTAAGATTTATATTTACTTTTAGGTTCGCCTACTCACACAGCGAAAGACAATGCCCCTTTGGACGTCCTGGTTACTTATATTTTAGAACCCTCCTTTTTTGTCGTGACTCCTTGTCCTTTTCTATTTCCTTTGGTCTGACATGGAAACTTCTTGCAACTGAGTGATATCTTTGATCAGGATTGAAACTCAAGATGAGCTAATATGAAAGTCGACGCATTATTTGAATTTGTGTTTATTTTGTGCTGCTCATGGATGTGTGTGCAACAAATATTCAAAATAAATTATTTCTATTTGCATTTGATATGGGGTGTGTGTATATGTTATGAAGGAGGAAGGGAGAGAGCCAAAAGGGAGGGAGAAAGCTAGAGAAATGACGGTAAGGTTAGGAGAAAGAGGGGAGAAGAGAGGAATACCTGAATAATATGTATCATGCCCATCCAAAGAGGGGTCCCGGGTATATATAGACCCCGGGACCAAGGGGGCCGCCCCCCCCCCCCCCCCCCCCTAGGGGCTGAACCAGTGTGGTTCAGCCCCAATTCTTCTAAATGTTGGCAAGCTGAACCAGATGGTTCAGCCCGGTCTTTCTCCGCGGTATCCTTTGGCCTTCGCGCATAGTGGTGCCCGCTGAAGCGTATCACATCCGGAGGTGTAACATTCCCCTCCCCATCAAGAACTAGCCTGTCCTCAAGTTGGAAGTCTGGAAACAGCTCACGGGACTCAAAGAGATCAACCCAGGTGTTGTGTGCGGCCGATAAATTTTTCCACTTGACCAGAATCTCAGGACGGTATTCAGTGTCACGCTTCTTCCATTTGGATAGTAAGATCTCCTCGGGTATGGGACGCAATTCCCCGGATGTCGTGGCTTCTGACAGGAGAGGGCTAACCTGAATAGCGTCACCCAATTTCTTTTTTAGCAGAGATACATGAAAGGTAGTATAGATGCGTGAGCCCTCCAAAAGTGCGAGGGTGTATGCGACTGGACCCACCCGGTGGGTGATGCAGAACGGTTCGTAGTATTGTGGTGCCAACTTCTGATTCGCTCGGCGGGAGACGGAGAGCTGTATGTAAGGCTGAAGACGAAGGAACACCTAGTCGCCAACTGAGAACTCCCGTTCGGTGCGTTGTTTGTCTGCCTGAACTTTCATCCTGTCCTGAGCTGCCCGGAGATTGTCACGAAGGAGTGCCAAGGTCCTATCCCTGTCCCATAGTGTAAGATCGACCGCCGGAAGGGCTGTGCTACCCGCTTCGTAGGTGCCAAGAGAAGGAGGTGGCCGCCCGTAGACCGCCTCAAAGGGAGTGAGCTTGCTGGCAGTATGATACGACATATTATAACAGTATTTTGCCCAGTGTAGCCAGCGAGTCCATGATCGTGGCTCATCCATAACAAAGCACCGGAGGTACGTATCCACCCCCCGGTTGAGCACCTCCGTCTGTCCATCTGTCTCGGGGTGGTTGGCCGTACTCATGCGTAGTCGTGTGCCCTGTAATCGAAAGAGATCTCTCCAGAAATTGCTGACGAACACCGGGTCACGATAAGAGATGATCGACCGAGGGATGCCATGCAGCTGTACAATTTCTTTAGTAAAGAGGTCGGCCACCGATTCACCCGTGTAAGGGTGGCTTAAGGCGATGAAATGCCCATACTTTGACAGCTTATCCACTACGACCAAAATCACTGATTTCCCTTGTGATTTTGGTAACCCGTCGATAAAATCCATGGAGATCGTCTCCCATATCTGTTGCGGAATCTCCAAAGGTGTAAGTTGGCCAGCCGGTGACGTCGTCTCATATTTCTGCCGCGACATACTTTGCACTGCTGCACGAACTGTTGCACTTCACGACGTAATCCCTTCCAAAATGCATTAGCTCGCAGTCTCTGAATAGTCCGAAGCACCCCCGCGTGGCCCCCCGTCGGCGAGGAATGGAACTCGTGGAGCATGACTGTCTTCCACGCCGAGGAGGTCGGAATAACAACCCTGCCTTGGTAGTAAAGGTGTCCGCCTTGGAGCTGGTAGACTGATAGGGTCGTCTGACCCTGAAGTAGCGCCTCCCGGATGGGTCGGAGCTCGGGGTCCAGTTGGACCTCCTGCATGTCATCGAGTGAGTCTATCAGGGGCCCCGAGATGTGAGCTATGATGCTCTCTGGGAGGCGGGACATGACATCTGCAACTACATTTTCCTTCCCTTGCTTGTACACAATCTCATAATCATACCCCAGAAGTTTGGTCAACCATTTTTGCTGGAGGGGAGAGACCAACCGCTGCTCCAAAAAGTGCTTCAAGCTCTGATGATCTGTCCGAACCTTGAAGTGGTGTCCCAGCAGGTATGGTCGCCACAAAGCCACGACTTGCAGGATGACCAACATCTCCTTCTCATACGTGGACAAACCCAGTGTCCGTGGGGTTAAGGCTTTGCTAAAGTAGGCCAGGGGTTTCCCCTCTTGTAACAGGACCGCACCAATACCGACCCCAGACGCATCAGTTTCTAATACGAACTCTTTGTTGAAATTTGGGAGGGTGACGCGTAAATCCTACACACCGCTATATGCGGTAGCAAGACTGCGGCACGAAACGACAGTGTACCGATCGTTCAAGTAATATAAAACAAGAAGTAAATCCCCGAGCATCAAATCTCAAAGGAACACAGTAAGGTGGAGTTTACTTTTGAGGTAGGACTTGTGATTGAAGTCCTTTCTAGCAGATGGATTGCGGAAGAGTCGAAGTGGTTTGTGGAAAACAAAATAAAATAAACTAAATTAACAATGCGGGTCGCCGACACCGCTTCACAATGTGGGGGATTATGCAGGCCATTATGCACTGCTTCGCTCGGCGGATGGACGAGTAGCACGCGGAATGGAAGAGTAGTCAAGCGGAGTGGAAGAGAAGGCTTGCGGAATGGGAGAGTAGGCTCGCGTAGTGGAAGAGTAGTCAAGCAGAATGAAGTGGAGGGTGGAGTGGATTTGGTGGCGCACCTCAAATACACATATAAACAAGATAATTTCATAAAAATGAAATAAACATTACAAATCATGGTTTATAGTGCACATCATCAAAATATAAGGAATCTAATGTATACAACCATCAAAACAAAGAGGGGGAAAGCAAAGGAATCGACCCAATCCGAAGCCTTGTTGAAGATTCACGGTTGGAATCGCTGGGTTGTCAATCTGCGTCCAAGCTCGGTCCTCAACTGCGTCCGGGGTAGAGAAGGCTGTCACTACCTCCCAATGGCCCGTCTTGTTCGTGTCACGATCCGGCCACAAGACCAAAGCTTCCTTCTCCTTGGATGATGATGGATGTAGGGTTAGATCCCTCTCCTTGGAGCTTGAGGATGATGGAGGAGGCCTAGGGCAAAGCCCTCATGGAAGGGTGGAAGAAAACGGAGCAGTCGCCCCTTCCGGCGGAAGAAATCGCGGAGCTGTTCGAGTCCCAAATGACCTAAAAATCGGGACTTAAATAGAAAAAATGTCAGAAAATCCTCCACGCACGACCTAACGCACTTTCAGAGTCAACCGTGCGCGAAGGAAACGCACGGGCGAAGCAGAAACGTAATATTTTAGAGAACAACAATCTGCTCGTGCGTTTTACTGACGCACGTGCAAAATGCTCGTGCATGAAGAAAACGCACCGGCAAATTCAGAACGGCAGATTTTCATGATTTTGAGCGAAATGAAAACGCACGATCAACCAGATCGCGCGTGAAGAATAAACGCACGACCGTGCGATCTGGAAAATTGTAAAATAACATAAATTCTTAGATAAAAGAGGGGAACCCGTGCGATTTTGCTTACGCACGATCAAAACTGACCGTGCGCGAACAAAATGCACGAGCCGGGGCAGATCACCATTTTTAAGTACTGCAGGAATCGCACGGTCGCAGAAATCGTGCGTCAAGGAAACGCACGACCGTGCGATTTCTCCAGGTTACAATTCCCATAGAATGAAGATCTGCCCACCTGCAATATAAACCAACAAGCTGGGGAACATACCACCAGCACACAGAAATATATAATAACAACAAAATAAAGACATGGGGAGCACCATGTGCTTACCCCCAGCAGAATAGTTCGCAATTGCACACCACAATGGGCCAAGATGTGCACTTCGTGTGAGAAGAGTGAACAAGTGAAATATAAGCATTAATGACTAAAAGTGAAATGCAAGTGAGTAAAAACTAGCCCAGATGAGTCTGAAAAACCTTATATAAATTGGACTCATCACACCCCCAGACTTACCTGTTTGCACGTCTCGAGCAAACCATCCCTCGAGTGGACAAGAAAATGGACTAGCTGGCTTAGAAATTGCAAGGGCGGAGTACCATGCGAAGTCGCATGCTCGCACACATAGAAGTACAGTAGATGAAATTTCTAATTATATATACTAGTCAATAATTTTCTAGGAGCGTATTTATATATTACATTTACTCAAAAATTGAATAACGGTGAATCATTTGGTCATGCATAGGAAGAAAGTAGACTGAACGCTAAGGTGAGCATTGCCGAAGATCGGGACTCGGGACAACCTCCAAAGAAATCCATCAATGTCGGTGACCATAAGCTTGCCCATTCGCACTCTCTCCACGGTACTAGATTGACTCAAATGCGTGAATCAATAGGACTTTAGGTTAAAGATGGGGCTTGGGTTTAGGCGAGGTAAACAAAGATAAATAAGAGGGCTTAAACACGAAACCCAAATGAGCTAGCACAGAAAATTATCCTCAAGCACCACACAAATACACGTGTACACGACACCCTCAGACTTGAATTTGATAACATGGGTGTGTGCACCGCCTATTCCCAATCATAAATATATACATAAATATTTTCAATTAAGTTTTTTTTTTCTTTTCACTTCTTTTCTTTTTCTTAATTTCTTTTTCTCTTCTTTTCAAAACAACTTCAGCAAATTGAGCAATGAAGGCGCATCCACAATTTCACAAAATATATCACAACATCAACATCCCAAACATGAAAATAAAATACAAACTTGAGCTCAAGTTCGGGTGTGCGATTAGGATTGGCTTTAAGGCTTTGGTGAAATGAAAGTGGGGCTGAATCAAAGAACGGGTAGGCACAACTGGGCTAGCAAGGATATAGCGATAGGAATGGGCACAAAGGCTCAACCGGGCCAAAACTGATGGCCTACATCACATTCACGCGATTGACTAACCGTATACCCATGCTTCAAGAATCGCTTGGAGCAAGTTCTTAGCCACCGAGAAAGATTATCCTTCCTCCCGGCTCGAGCAATGCGAGGCTAACGTCGTCTACACACATTCCTATGCAACCGTTTGATTCATACCGAATTCACAAATTTTTGAGTATAGTAAACAATATCTACGCTAATAGAAAGGTATAAACTAAAAGCATAAAGAGAAATTGAGACTACACAAATTTCAATGTGATACACGAGCACTCGACTAGGAGCACTATAGGAGTCAACATTTTACTCCGACTCACAATCCTAAGCCAACACAATGATTTTCCCATCACATAAAAGAAATGAGTTAGACTCGTTACGCGCCTACGGCTAAGTACACGTAGGCCTGAAACTGGTGCGGTTTGGTGCGGTTTGAGCCCAAACCGCAACCACACCGAAGAGGGTCGGTTTTGGACTTTACAAAACCGCACCGCATCCAAACCGTGCGGTGCGGTTTGGCATTGGTGCGGTTTGGAGGCGGTTTTTACGGTGCGGTTTTGGTTTTTGCACATTTACAAAAACTTATCAAAGAGTACATGGACTATTTACATTTTATACCCAATAATGTTATCCACTCAAAATTTTCTAACACATGGTATTCTCTTAGAATTGGGTGATAACCATATATTCCAAGGACTCTATCATCACTTCAATAACGATATTATTTGTCCAATTACTATCAACCGTTTGATCATAAGATACATGTACATTTTTCTATAGTATATGAAAATAGTGAATCTATTCAACTATATAAGTTGAGCAAGTAGCCATGTGATGAAAATTAGCATGACACTAAATTTGTCATAGGATTATATAACTGTGACATTCAGATCAAGAAATTCATCGTATTATGAATTATGATTCATAAAAGGCCACAAATCGTGACGCACCACAAAGATCCTCGTATTATGAATTATGATGAAAATTAGCTCTTTTATCTTTGATTTTTTTTAAGAACCACAAAGATCCTCTTTTTTCTCTCCCGCATCAACATTTTTTGTGTCAATTTTCTCTCTCGTTTTGACAACAACAAATTTTTTTCCTTTGGACCATTTTCCTTTGTCACTCTTTGAAGTAAGCATCCTATTACATTGGAAATTTTTTTATACAATTTGATCCTAAAATTAATATACCATGCTTATATAAAAATAATACCTATAAGGCTCAATCACTATTTCAGCGGTTCAGCCCACGGGTTCACCGTTCACTTCAGGCAAAGGCGGTAGTAGCGTAGTGCGGTACTCAGTTAGATTTAGATACAGAGATACTTAGATTAAGTAATATTAATATATTAAATTATATAATTATAAGATATAATATAAGATATATTATAAGATATATTAATTAATTTGTAAGATATATTATAAGATATAAAATAAAAATAAAATAATATTATAATCATTGTGGTGCGGTGCGGTTTATTCGGTTTTGCCAAGGTAAAAACCGAACCGCACCGCAAACCATGCGGTTTTCCAATAACCAACACCGCACCACAACCACACCGTTCGGTGCGGTTTGAAAACGGTGTGGTGCGGTGCGGTGTTGCGGTTTTTTGCGGTTTCGGTTTTTAAATTTCAGGCCTAAGTACACGCTCAAGTGGGTGTTGTGGTGTGCGATGAAAATGAACATATAATATAACTGAAAATAAAATACTTCTAGCACGCACTGAGATGTGCACATGCAGTGGGTAACACATAGTGGTTCTCCCCCAAACTTAATCTAAGCAATAGACACAAATGATGTAATCATGAAAATTAAATACAAGACTAGGGGAAGAAAAGTTACCCATGCTTAGAAATGAGCATACCGGAAGATTGGCGTGTGAACCAAGACAAAGCTGCAGCGTCCGCCATCCAGAAGAAGGATTTGCAGGGGTGAGCTCCGCAAAAACAAAAGAAAAGTAGACAAACTAAAAAAAGAAATATAACTAACTAACTAACTGACTAGATAAAATAAAAATGCAAGAAAATGTAAGATAACTATTGGGGTTATTGTCCTCCCAACACGACTTATTCAAAACTTTAAGAGTTCTAGCTAATGGGGGTATGAAAAATGAAATGAACAGGTAACTGTTCTAATATGCGTGTCGGTAGCGGGTACCGATACGGAGACAGAACAGTTACCCCTCTACCTAAATAGTAAAAATACCCTCGCGTCACAGGTAGAGGGAATAAAAAGTAAGAAGAGGAGGAGTACTCCTCACAAATCTCACCAAAAACATCCTTGCCCAGCAAGGTGTCGTCTTCAGGGAGGCTGGAGGAAGAAAAGGTAATGAGTGAGGCTTCCTCTAAGGAGGAGGGATCAACCTCCTCACATGAGAGGATACACTCCTCATTGACCTGAGCGAAATGCTCCAAGTCCTCCTTGAGTACCTGTGAAGACTCAACCTGCACATGCTCAAATGATGAAGGGGGGTCAGGAAATAAAAGAGAAGAAAAACTTAAATAAACATCAATCGGGGGAGTGGTCCCGGTCTCACTCCCAGCAGGGTCCAAGCATAGATCACTGTCGGTATCATATGAGTCGTAGCAAGGGGAGTCCGAAAGCTCGAGGTCCTTAATGTTGAGTTGGACCTCCTCATCCAATAAGGAAGTGCAAACCTCCTCATCAGAAAGGGTTTCCTCCTCATCCCACCTTGGTGCGTCATCGTGTTCCAAGGAGTCACACTCCCCATCAGAGAGAATAACATCCTCATCCCACTTTGGCACATCCTCAGGCTTCAAATGAACTTCCTGCCTAACATCATCAACCAACTCAAAGAAAATAGGTGCAGAGAGTTTTTGCAAAGAAAGCGGAGGAACAGAGGTAATAACATCATCAGGGAAAATGTGCACAGGTTCCTCCGGGGGTGAATCCAAAAGGAGTGACGAATGCGCCGGGAGAGGAGTCTCCACCATGTCGTCACACCGATCAGCTGAAAGTCTGATGGAGATATCCGCAACAGTCCGCCGTAGGCAAGGTGGTACTGCGAAAATATCATCAGAATCAGAATGAACACCCAAATGAGAGGTTGATGGAATGATACGAACATCAGTTTCATCATCCTCCTCCATCTGGCGCTGAAATTCTGCGCAATCTTTCAACACATGCTCAGCGCTATGACAACACAAACGCCGTTTTCCATTATTCCTCGGTCCAGACGGGGCCGGAGAGGAATATGAAAATGATAAATGGGGTGAAGGAGAGTGACCATAAGACTTGGGTACGGCGTATGAAGTACCGTAAGAGAACGGTGCTCCATATACTGGGCCTCGAGAATTATGCTCACCATCTCCAGTGGGGCATTTATCACTAGAATGATTATGATTTCCACACCATCTACAACGGATATTGAAAGCAGAATACATGGTGTAGTAGGGGAAAGTTTGTTGGTTATAGAACAATCACAAGGGGGGGGGGGGGTAGGTGATTCTTGTTCTTTTTCTACTCTTTTAAAATCTTTTGTGAAAGTTTACTTTAGTGAAATCGCAGTGCAAAGAGAACGAAGGAAAACACAACACACAACAACAGATGTATAAAGGTTCCTCAAAACCGGGTGTCTTGAGTAGTCCTCTGTCCCCCTGCGCCTACCTAGCAGTGTGCTAGGCTCGGCAAACTCCGCCAAAGTTTCTGGCCCGCAAGCCTTACAACACGGACCCGCAAGTCCTTGCAGCCTAGGCCCTCAAGCCTCTTCACTGCACCCGAGCCCGCAAGCTCGACACTCAGGCCCTCAAGCCCTACAACACGGACCCGCAAGTCCTTGCAGCCTAGGCCCTCAAGCCCCTTCACTGCTCCCTTTTATATGAGAGAGTGGCCGCTTAACGGTCACCTATAATGTCCTTCTCTGACAGACGCACATCCCTCAAGGGCATGCGCTGATTGGACAATCAGGCGGCGACATTAATTGCTGACAGCGCGTCCGGCTACTTTTGAATCTGTCTGACGATATTTCCATTGTTACGACGACATGGACAATATCTCGACGACAGGGTTTGTCGATGTCTTGAGCTGGTTACTTCTTCAATTCTTCATCAGATAGTGATATTTCGACGATACGGGACATCACTTCTGCTTTTGTACTTAAGACGACATGAAGTCATCTAACTGATGTCGTCGCGATTTTCTTGTCTGCTCGATGTCGCTGTAACAACTTTATCTTGTCGACGACATAAGCGATATCATGTCGACAGACTATACTTTAGCAACTGCTTGTCTTCAGCTGACCTTCTTCAGTCTTCTCGACGTCACGCCTTCTTTACGACGATGTCCATCGCCATCAGTCACACTTAGCCTTTCCGATTACAAGGCTTCTTCTCGACGCTATCTGTTCTTCTTTGGCCTTATCGACGATACAGTTTCTTGTCAGCGATATCTTCGACACTGATCTTCCCTTTGCCTTTTCAACGACATTCATTCTAACTTAGCCTTATCGATGTCAAGGCTTCTTGACGACCATATCTTTGAGTCTTCTTCTTCATCTTCGACTTTCTGATATCGTGCCTTGCTCTGCATGTTGTTGACGATAGGCCTGCTGCTGTCGACGATACGCATGATCCTTTTCGACGACACAGACACAATAATTCTTTTTTGCTTTGCCCATCATCTCAACGATGTGCCTGTACTTGTCGACGATATGTCCAGCCTTTTTCGACGATATTATACTTAGGCAGGTTATTGAAGTACTGGACATCTCTTCTTATCTTTTACTGAAATGATAAAGCTAAGAGGATAATCAAATACATAATGAAGTTCTCTTGAATTGGTGACTTTTCCAAATCAGGAATCATGAGGGCAAGATTCCCAACAATCTCCCCCTATTTGAAGAAGTCAGAATCCCAATTCAAGATTACTTGCACTGACCAATAAGATGTGAGTGTATGCATTGGATGTTAACATAGTTACCATTTCCCTAGCTTTTGCATATTCTTGAGCTGGTAGCTCCCCCTTGATGTGATGTGTACATCTTTACTTTATTCCTCCTTGATCTTTACTCCCCCTTGATGTGATACATCACATGATGTGTCTTCTCTACCCAGGTTATTCTTTTCTCCCCCTTTCTGACTTTTTCATTATAGGCTTTTTATGACCAGATTGTCTCAGTCTTTGTCCAGCAAGTTCTTCTTACTATTATATGCATGGGGATTAGTAAGCAATAAGTTAAAGTTTACTCTAAGTTTAACATTCCCAATTGGAATTTGAAGAAGTTAAACTTAGCTTCATCTAGGGGCTTTGTGAATATATCAACCACTTGTTTGTCTGTGGGAACAAACTCAAGGGTGATATCTTCATTCTCCACATACTCCCTGATGAAGTGATACCTGATCTCAATGTGCTTAGTCCTGCTATGTGAGACAGGAGTTTAGCAATTGAGATTGCACTGGCGGAGTCACAAAATAGGGGTGTTTTGGTCATCTTTAAATTGTAGTCTCAAGTTGATGCTGGATCCATAACAGTTGAGCACAGCAGCTCCCAGCAGAGATGTATTCTGATTCTGCTGTGGAGATTGCTACACTTGTCTGCTTCTTGCTGCTCCAAGAGATCAGTCTTCCTCCAAGGAATTGACATGTTCCTGAGGTACTCTTCCTATCTTCTTTGCACCCTGCATAATCTGCATCTGAGTAGCCTGTCAGTTTACACCCATTGTTCCTAGGGTACCATAACCCAAGATTTGATGTACCCTTTAGGTATCTTAAGATTCTCTTTACAGAGACATGATGAGATTCCTTAGGGTTCACCTGATATCTAGCACAGACACACGTGACAAACATTATGTCAGGCCTACTTGCAGTCAGGTATAGCAAGGATCCAATCATGCATCTGTACTTGGTTTCATCAAAGGGTATTCCCTTCTCATCCTTGTCCAGAGACACATTGGTTCCCATTGAAGTTTTCATAGAGGAAGCACTCTCCAATCCAAACTTCTTTACTAGCTCTCTAGTGAACTTGGTCTGAGAGATGAATATGTCATCTTCAGATTGTTTCACTTGGAGACCTAGGAAGTATTTGAGCTCACCCATGCTGCTCATCTCAAACTTTTCCTGCATCAAGCTAGCAAACTTTTTGCAGAGATTGTTATCTGTAGAGCCAAAGATAATGTCATCTACATAGATCTGCACTAGCAAAATCTTTCCCTTAACTTCCCTTAGGAACAATGTCTTATCAATCTTTTCTTTAGAGAATTTATTCTCAATGAGAAAGCTTGACAGAGTCTCATACCAGGCTCTTGGTACCTGTTTTAAGCTGTATAGAGCTTTCTTAAGAAAATATACATGATCAGGATGTGTTGAATCAACAAAACCTGAAGGCTGATCTACATAGACTTCTTCTTTGAGATTACCATTTAGAAAGGCTGACTTCACGTCCATCTGATAGACCTTGAATCCTTGATAGGCAGCATAAGCTAAGAAGAGTCTGATGGATTTTAGTCTGGCCACATGAGCAAAGGTCTGATCAAAATCAATCTCTTCCTCTTGTCTGTAGCCCTTTGCCACTAGCCTTGCTTTATTCTTGGTGATGATTTCATTTTCATCCAATTTGTTTCTGTAGACCCATTTAGTTCCTATGATGTTCTGTCATTGGGGTCTTGGAACCAGTTTCCAAACTTTGCATATCTTAAATTGGTTTAGTTCCTCCTGCATTGCTGCAATACAAAATGGATCCTGATTTGCTTCCTCAAATTTCTTGGGCTCAATTTGAGAGAGAAAACTCAGGTACAATGCTTCATTTGCAGCTTTACTCCTTGTCAGCACACATTGATTGACATTTTCTATTATCTGCTCGTGGGGATGATCTCTCATTTGTCTCAAGGCAATTGGTAGTATTCTGGGCACTTCAGCATTAGCAACTTCTTCAGGTTGCATTTCTTCAGGTTGGATTTCTTCAGCTGTTTCTGGACTTTCTGAAGTTTCTTCCTCGATTTCAACTATCGCTGACTGATTCTTATTTCTGAGTGAGGTACCAACATTGTCTTCAATGGATAACTTCTCCATTCTCTCCACTTTACATGCATTCACTAGAGAACTAGACCAACCCTTATGTATAAGGCTAGTCTCATCAAATACCACATGTACAGATTCATCCACTGCTTGGGTATTGATGTTGTACACTCTATAAGCCTTGCTATGAGAGCTGTAGCCAACAAAAATACCCTCACTGCTTTTCTCAGCAAACTTAATTAGCTTGACTTTTCCATTATTAAGTACATAGCATTTACTTCCAAAAATCCTAAAGTAGGATAAGGTAGGTTTTCTGCCTTTCACTAGCTCATAGGGAGTCTTCTGGTGATCTTTGGTGATGGAGGCCCTGTTTATCACATGACAAGCAGTGTTCACAGCCTCTGCCCAGAAATATTCTGGAAGGGAGGAATCACTTAGCATTGTCCTACTTGCCTCTATCAAGGTTCTGCTTTTCCTTTCTGCAACCCCATTTTGTTGAGGAGTTCTAGGAGAGAAAAATTCTTGGGAGATACCCAGTTCTTGGCAGAATTCTGTCATAGCTCCTGACTGAAATTTTGTACCATGGTCACTTCTGAATCTGACCATAGTACAGTCCATCTCATTCTGGATTTGCTTGATAAAGTTCTTCAAGATGTCTAAGGTATCTGACTTCCTTTTAAGGAAGAATACCCAAGTGAACCTTGAGTAGTCATCAACTATCACCAGGGTGTAAGCTTTCCCTCCCAAGCTGAGAATTGACATTGGACCAAACAGATCCATGTGTAATAGAAATAAGCATCCGAAGGACCTTCCTTGATGCATTTAATATTAGGTCCATTTCTAACCAAGTTTTGTGAGAAAAGCTTGCTTATGGTCTTATAGTTAATGTGTGCGAGTCTTTTGTGCCATTGAACACATAGAGCTTCCTTGTCATCAGCTACAAGACATATAGGCATGGAGGGATTTACATTAAGAAAATTTAGGCAATAAATGTTGCCACTCCTAGTGCCAGTCAAGACAGCCTTAGACTCTAAGGACTTTTTGATTAAGCACTTATCCTTGTGGAAGGTAATTATAAATCCTAGATCACAAAGTTGACTTATGCTTATGAGATTATGTTTCAATCCCTCAACATAAGCTACTCTTGTGATGGTAACTAGACCATTAGAGATATTACAATAACCTTTAGTCATCCCTTTTTCTGAACCTCCAAATATCACAGTTGGTCCATTCTCCACAAGGATGAAGTTTCTTAGATACTTTCTGACTCCAGTCATGTGCCTGGAGCAGCCACTGTCCAAATACCAAATTGGAGATTGGCTGGCATTTGGACATACCTGCATGAAAAATTAATTTCCCTTAGGTACCTAATTCGGATTGGGTCCTTGGTTCCTGTTAGATGGATAAAACGGATTCCTACTCCATTGAGTATTCTGCATTTTCTTTGCATTGGATCCTGTTGGGTTGAACCAACAGTCCAGGGCAAAGTGTCATACTTTCCCACAACACCATCATTCATACCTGTTGTACCTTCTCTTCTGCTTCACCGTTTGAGAAGAGTGGGAGTGTTGGTGAGCAGGAGGGAAGATAACTGACTCAACAGGTCTTGGGTGTACCTTGCAGGTGTGAGAGTGAGGTGGAGTAGGTCTCATCACCTGTTTTTCCACACTCCTGGGAACTGGCTCTATGGGGGCAACCATTCCCTTTCTATTGAGGGCTGTTGCTATGGATCCAAGGACAGAGGAACCTGATGCTTGCTCCTTTTCAGAAGTTTGAGCCTTAGGATCTTTTCCCTTGACAGTCTCCTTATTGAGTCCTACACCAACTCTGAATGATCCAGAGAAGGTATCAACAATGGGTCTGACTGTCTTGGGCATAGAAAGGCTAGCAGACAATTTCTTCTCAGCCAACAACATTTCTTCAAGCTTCTTAATGATCTTGTTCTTCTGACCTAATTCAACATTTTTAAGCTTTATGGACTCCTTGAGTCTGTCCATTTCTTTGCTCATTTCATCCAGCTTTTCAGCTGTCCCTTTGAGTTCAGATTGGACAGTCCTCAAAGAATCTGACTCCTTGGTCTGGACTTTGAGGAGTTTCTTGCAGTTCTTGAAGGCTTTCCATAAAGCCTTGTACTGCTTTATTAGGTCAGCCTCAATATCATATTGAGATCTTGAGTCAGTGTTGTTGACTGCAGACATACTCACTATCATGCAAAGAGTCTGTCACTGATTCAGAATCAGAGGCAGACAAATGGGCTCTGATGCGTACCTTCCCAGAAGAGGTATCCTCCTGGTTGTCTTCCTTTATGGCCATTAGGCCAATCAGTTCTTCTTCCTCAGTATCTGAGGAGCTTGACTCAGAATCACTTAAAGTTCTGACTTTCTTTGCTACAAACCCTCTTTCAGGTCTCTTCCTGTCTTTAGACCTTCTTCTTTCTTCATTGTTCCTTGATTCCCTTCTCTTGGAAGAGCAGTCAACAGCTATATGACCTGTTTTATTGCAGGAGTAACAGATAATGTTAGCCAAATCAAATTTACTAGGTTTTGACCTGTACCTGTCCTCCCTTGAGGAGTTGGACCTGTCATGTTGATCAGATCTTCTTGAGCTTGAGGAGGTGGGTCTGTAGTTGTCTCTCCTTCTTCTGGTTATCAGCTTCTTGAACTGTTTAGAGAGAAGGACCATCTCTTTGTCAGTGTCATTGGAGTCAGATGTGCTGGCATCAGACCCTTCACTGCTTTCTTCCTTGTTCTGGTAAGCAGGAGTCTTGTTCTTGAACCTTCTTGTATTCTCAGCTTTGAGAGCCATAGATCTCTCTCTAGAACTCCCTTTCGAGCTCTCCTCTTCAGCTTTCCTGGTATTGAGCTGAAGTTCATGGGATAGCAGCTTCCCATATAGATTCTTAGGCTCCAAGATGCCCAGCTGACCCATCTCTCTGATGACACAGATCTTTATATTCCATTCCTTAGAGAGAGATCTAAGGAATTTATCATTTAGGTCAGAGTTTGTGAAGTCTCTGCCATAATTTTTCAGTCCATTCACTATCTTGAAAAACCTCTCATAACAGCTTGAGATGGTTTCACTCTTGCCTTGCTTGAAGGCTTCATACTCCTAATTAAGGAGAGATTTTCTATCGCCCCTTACCTCTTCAGTACCCTCCATGTAGACGATCAGAGAATCCCACATCTCCTTGGCTGTCTTGCAGTGAATGAGATTCTGGAGGGTTGAATCATCAATGACACTTACAATTACATTCTGTGCCCTTTTATCCAGACTTGCCAAGGTCAGCTCATCCTTGGTCATGTCTGTATACTTCTTTGCCACCATCCTCGTTGGATCAATAGTGGATGCTATCAAGGGAATAAAGGGGCCCTCTTAAACAGTTATGTAGATTCTTGGATCAGCCGCCTCCATGAACAACCTTACTCTTTCCTTCCAGATAGGAAAGTTCTCCTTAGTGCAGATTGGGAGTTTCATGGCTCTCATCTCTCGATGCTGATCACCTCCAGCCATATTGGATTGTTTTACGATCTAGATCTGACGGTTAAGTCGCTTTCTTAATCAATCTAGCTTTGATACCACTTGTTGGTTATAGAACATTCACGGGGGGGGGGGGGGGGGGGGGGTTAGGTGATTCTTGTTCTTTTTCTACTCTTTTAAAATCTTTTGTGAAAGTTTACTTTATTGAAATCGCAGTGCAAAGAGAACGAAGGAAAACACAGCACACAACAACAGATGTATAGTGGTTCCTCAAGACCGGGTGTCTTGAGTAGTCCTCTGTCCCCCTGCGCCTACCTAGCAGTGTGCTAGGCTCGGCAAACTCCGCCAAAGTTTCTGGCCCGCAAGCCTTACAACACGGACCCGCAAGTCCTTGCAGCCTAGGCCCCCAAGCCCCTTCACTGCACCCGAGCCCGCAAGCTCGACACTCAGGCCCTCAAGCCCTACAACACGGACCCGCAAGTCCTTGCAGCCTAGGCCCTCAAGCCCCTTCACTGCACCCGAGCCCGCAAGCTCGACACTCAGATCTAAGAATAGATCTACCGTTTTTGGCCCGCAAGCCTTTACAATAAAAGTATTACAATGAGTTCTTCTGCCTGGTGGTGGATTGGCTTCTTTTCTTGAAGAAGATGCCTCTGATTCTGACTCTTGAGAGCGCAAATCTTCTTCAAGTTTTCTTTTCTCTGGAACGGTCTTCTCAGTCGATGAAGCTTGACTGAAAACTCTGATGGCGAATAATTCGTTCTCAGTTCTTGGTATTGCTTATCGCCGTCGGTACTGTTCTATAAAAATACTTGGCTGGATTTTCCTAAGTTCCAAGATTCAAGAGTGAGTTCTTAGGGCATACACTGTTCCCTTTTATATGAGAGAGTGGCCGCTTAACGGTCTCCTATAATGTCCTTCTCTGACAGACGCACATCCCTCAAGGGCATGCGCTGATTGGACAATCAGGCGGTGGCATTTATTGCTGACAGCGCGTCCGGCTACTTTTGAATCTGTCTGACGATATTTCCATTGTTACGACGACATGGACAATATCTCGACGACAGGGTTTGTCGATGTCTTGAGCTGGTTACTTCTTCAATTCTTCATCAGATAGTGATATTTCGACGATACGGGACATCACTTCTGCTTTTGTACTTAAGACGACATGAAGTCATCTAACTGATGTCGTCGCGATTTTCTTGTCTGCTCGATGTCGCTGTAACAACTTTATCTTGTCGACGACATAAGCGATATCATGTCGACAGACTATACTTTAGCAACTGCTTGTCTTCAGCTGACCTTCTTCAGTCTTCTCGACGTCACGCCTTCTTTACGACGATGTCCATCGCCATCAGTCACACTTAGCCTTTCCGATTACAAGGCTTCTTCTCGACGCTATCTGTTCTTCTTTGGCCTTATCGACGATACAGTTTCTTGTCAGCGATATCTTCGACACTGATCTTCCCTTTGCCTTTTCAACGACATTCATTCTAACTTAGCCTTATCGATGTCAAGGCTTCTTGACGACCATATCTTTGAGTCTTCTTCTTCATCTTCGACTTTCTGATATCGTGCCTTGCTCTGCATGTTGTTGACGATAGGCCTGCTGCTGTCGACGATACGCATGATCCTTTTCGACGACACAGACACAATCATTCTTTTTTGCTTTGCCCATCATCTCAACGATGTGCCTGTACTCTTCAGATGGATATAGCTTATCAATGTCTTTTCCAATTTGACCATGACTTAACCAGGCATTTATTATTATTTCTTTGGAGTCATCACTCCAATACTCATAATCAAGGTCTCTATTTTGCACATCCCTTTGCCTGACCATGTATTCTTCAGTCAGCAATACATGTTCTCTTTCTCTTCTCTTTTTCAATCTCTCATTCTGGGCAATTGCTTCTTGATGTAGGAAATCCCAATCTTCTGCCCTATTGACATCTAAGAGAGGAAGATTCAGTGCAATCCTTGTACCTTGTAGAACCTTCAGGGTGAGGTCAGAGTTTATGATAGCATTTGTTTCCTCCCCCTTTCTGGCTTCTTCAAACACTTGTTGATGCAAGTCCTGTTTAGCTGTTGTTATGGTGCCAGATTGGGTTTGGAAAACATTCTTAAAATCCGCTTGAAGTTCATCTTTAAGTTTAACTGCCACAACATTCAGTTGGGTAGCAGTGACTGTTTCAGCAATGGATTGAAATACATTGGTAATGTCTGCTTTCAACTCTTCCTTATTCCTGTCAGCTTCCTCATTCAACTGCATAGCAGTGTAGTATACATATTCTTGAATGTGATTGGCTGACTGTTCTATCACCTCATCTGTCTTACTGACATATCTTTTGACATATGTTATGTCCTATTCAGATAGCTGGAGGTGTTTGTCCATAGACCTGAGGTATTCTGAGATATTACAGTCTTCTCTGCTATATCAAACCACTTGGTCATTTGCTTGTTCAGCATTCTAGTGTTTTCCTTAATTTTCTTGACCTTAGCTATTACTTCAGTCTTCACATTCATGATGGACTGATCAATATGTTCTTTGACTGTGCTAACAGACTGGTCAACATAAGTCTTCATGGAAGTGAGATGATTCTGTAGCATCAGGTTAATTGCATTGAGAATATTTTCATTTGATGAAGTGAAGGAGGAAGCTTGTGGATTAGGGATGATTGGGGCTGGGGCCTTGGTGGACTTGGAGGACTTGGAGGATGTGAAGTACAAGCTGCATTGCAGGTTCGGGCATTACTGCAGCTGGAGCATCCACCTTTTCAGCAAAGGCTGCTATGCCATCAATATGGTCTGGATGGACTTCATCATTGTCCAAATCATTTATTCCATCATCAACATTATCCGGCTCCTCCCCCTCAGAGAGAGCATCTTTGTCAGATGAGTCCAGGAAGGCTGAGATAATTATGTAAGGTTAGAGTTTGTGATTTAATAAATCTAAAGATGAGTTTGTAAGACTTACCAAGAACATCATCTTTATCTGCAACTGGCTCTTGCTGCTTCTCCCCCTCAGATGAGGCATCAGAGGGGTCTTGTTGGGGTAAGTCCCAGAGAGCTGGGGAGTCATCAATGTTATTTGATATTCTTCTTTGAAGATCTAGTATTATTGTATTAAGTTTACTTTGTAAGTCCTGTGAAGAAGGAACTTTGTCCTTGTCAGATTTGTCTCCTTCACTTCCATCTTGATCATTGATACCATCCATGGGGGATGGCTCTTGTTGATGCTCCCCCTCAGATGGAGCACTCATCAGTCCTTGAGGAGCTATGGTGCACAGTATTTAAGTGTCAGAATTGACTACCTAATTGATTGGTTATGATCAATTAATTAAATGAGTAGTGTGGAGTTGAAGGATTAGTTACCAGGAGTTATATCTTTGTCCAGCTCTTGTGGATTGACAGTATCAGTTGTCATGTCATCCTGTGTAGCATCCTTGTCAAGATTGCTATGTGATCCAATGTCAGCACCAACATCTTCATCTTTATCTGAGTGATCAGACACAGAGCTTGACATAATCAGTCTTGGTTTCTTTGTGGATTTAGATGCCTTTTTCTCTTTTCCTTTTGCCTCAGTGGGTTGACTCATGGGAAGCACCCTGGTAAACCTTTCTAATGTTTTGATATCCATTCTCTTGAGATAGTGGAGGTTTGCACCTTTGGATTTGCTAAACTTGTCAGGGTAGGTGTGGAGTAGGTACAGAGAGAGAATTCTGCCCATATTGGGTGCCTGCAGGCATTCCTTGATCCTTTGAAAAATGACTTCTCCCCAAGAGGTTTTCCTCTTCAGTATTATCCTTGTCATGAGGTCAAACATGTACTGTGAGATTGTGTCATGGGATCCTGGTTTGCAGAGAATGACTTTTCCCACAATATCTGATAAAAGTTTTCCCTTTTGGTTGAAGAATTTCCTTTTCAATGATCCAGTTTTGACATCATTATACTCAGTCCATTTCAGAGCCTTTTTCTTGTCTTTATCAGAGATGTCTTCCTCCTCACTTGGACTGCAGGATGGAAGATGTAAGGCTTTTTGTAGTTTTGCAAGAGTTATCTTGATTCTATCTTCTCCAATCTTTGACTTGAGAGTAGACTTGGAAGTGGATAATATAGCATTGCCAAACCATTCCAGAACTTCAGTTCTGAGAATGATACAAGGTTCAGGTAGAAGAAATTCTAGTCCTTGGTCTTCTAGGAGTTGAATCACTCCCTTAATTTCTTCTGGAGCATGGGCAAACCCATTCCTGACTATTTCATATCCTTCAAGAAGATCCTTAGAGCTTTTGGGAGCCATTGTTGTTGTAGGAGAATGCGCTGGGACGGAAGGGGTTCATCTCGGCGGCTAGGAAAGAAAAGTCGTGTACCTCTTACTGATTAAAGATTGTTTATTTATATGACTTAAGTCTATGTTAAGATTAACCATAATCATTAAATTTAATTGCTCTTATAGTTGTAAGTAGAGTTGGGCCAATTTGGGGTTGCATTTAGACAAAGTATTATGAAACCATCCCGTCTCAGCGGAACCGCTGAGACGACAACTTAAACGCTGGGATAAAGCACTATCAGCCGCTGGGACAGTTTTAGCCGTCTCAGCGGTTCCGCTGAGACTTTTCTCAGCTGTCTCAGCGGCTCAGCTGAAACAGACTTGTCTGTTTTAGCTGATCTCTTACCTGATCATTAAACCTAGTGAGGTCTGAATGTGCTGTGACCTTATTCTATTACCAGGTCTGAATCCTAACTTAACATGTAACATCACATAGAAGAGTTGAAAGAAAGAATTATTCAATGTTTAACATTCCTAGTTCAATCTTGAAGGATTAAACTTGGCTTCATCCAATGGCTTGGTAAAGATATCAGCAACTTGATTGTCAATGGGGACAAATTCAAGGCAGATGTCTTTACATTCAACATGTTCTTTTAAAAAATGATATCTTACCTCTATGTGCTTAGTCCTGCTATGTGAGTCATGATTCTTAGCAATAGAGATAACACTGGATGAGTCACAATAGAGAGGAGACTCACTTACCTTGAGGTTGTAGTCCTCTAACTGATGTTGAATCCACAATAATTGTGCACACCAACTTCCTGCAGCAATGTATTCAGACGCAGCAGTGGATATTGCCACACTTGTCTGCTTTTTGCTGCTCCATGATATCAACCTCCTTCCTAGGAATTGACAAGTGTCACTTGTGCTTTTCCTGTCTTCTTTGCAGCCTGCAAAGTCTGCATCTGAAAATCCAGTTAGTTCAAAGTCATTGTTCTTAGGGTACCAAAGGCCAAGATGTAGACTGCCTTTAAGGTATCTCAAAATCCTTTTTGCAGCTGAGTAGTGAGATTCCTTAGGGCAAGCCTGATTCCTAGCACACACACATGTAGCATACATAATATCTGGTCTACTAGCAGTTAAATACAATAGGGATCCAATGATGCACCTGTACATGTTTTCATCAAAGGCCTTACCCTTCTCATCCTTGTCCAGGGTGATGTTGGACCCCATGAGAGTTTTCATGGTGGAAGCTGATTCCATCTCAAACTTCTTGATAAGCTCCCTAGTGTACTTGGTCTGAGAGATGAATATACCCTCATCAGACTGTTTCACTTGGAGGCCTAAAAAGTACTTGAGCTCTCTCATACTACTCATCTCAAACTCCCCCTGCATTAGGTTGACAAACCTTTTGCAGAGGTTGTCATCAGTAGACCCAAATATTATGTCATCAACATATATTTGGATTAGAAGACACTTGTCCCTTGTTTCCCTAAGAAACAATGTACTATCTATCTTTCCCCTCAAGAACTTGTTCTTGATGGGAAAGCTAGACAATGTCTCATACCAAGCCCTGAGGGCTTGCTTTAGACCATAAAGAGCTTTCCTAAGTAAATATACATGATTAGAGAGGGTTGGATGCACAAAACCTGATGTTTGTTGAACATATACCTCTTCCTTCAAGTCACCATTAAGGAAGGCTGATTTGACATCCATTTGATACACTTTGAACCCTTTGTGGGCAGCATAGACAAGAAATAGCCTAATTGCTTCTAACCTTGCAACATGGGCAAAGGATTGATCAAAGTCTATTTCTTCTTCTTGTCTATAGCCCTTGGCTACCAACCTTGCCTTGTTCTTTATGATTGTGTCATTTTCATCTAACTTGTTCTTGTAAATCCATTTGGTGCCAATAATATTGTGTCCTTGAGGTTTTGGCACCAACTTCCATACCTTGCATCTCTTGAATTGTAGAAGTTCTTCTTGCATTGCTTGAATCCAAAAGGTGTCTTGGTTAGCTTCTTCAAACTTCTTCGGCTCCATTTGTGATAAGAAGCTTAAGAATAGGGCCTCATTATGAGCCCTACTTCTGGACAGTACACCTGGTTCTGGTCTCCAAATAATTTGTTCTCTTGTATGATCTCTTAGGTGTCTTACAGCTGGAGGCAATCTGTCCTCAGCTTGCTGTAACATTTTTGCTGGTTCAGCAGTGTCTTCAGCACCTTGGACCTCTTCCTCTTCAGGAATTGTTGCATCTGTATATGCCTCGATACTGCTGGGTGTGTCTTACACAGACATCTTTTTCATGTCCTTCTCATTTCCTGTCAAAATAGAAGAGCTAGACCAGCCCTTATAGATTAGGCTGGTCTCATCAAATACTACATGCATAGACTCCTCTACAACATGAGTTTTCTTGTTATACACTCTATCAGCTCTACTATGTGAGCTATAGCCAAGAAGAACCCCCACATTGCATTTCTCTGTAAACTTTGTTAATTGAGATTTTCCATTGTTTAATATGTTCCATTTTGAACCAAAGATTCTAAAGTATGAAATTGTAGGTTGTTTGCCTTTCAGAATCTCATAGAGAGTAATTCCATGGATCTTATTGATGGAAGCCCTATGAAGAACATAACATGCAGTATTGACTGCCTCAGCCCAGAAGTATTCTGGGATTGAGGAGTCACTAAGCAATGTTCTTCCAGCTTCTATCAAGGTTCTATTCCTCCTCTCAGCCACACCATTTTGTTGTGGAGTCCTTGGGGAGGAGAACTCTTGGGTGATACCATATTCTTAACAAAATCTTGTCATGACTTCAGATTGAAATTCTGTACCATGGTCAGTCCTACTCCTGACCACATCACATTGTAAGTCATTCTGAATAGCATTGACATGATTTATAAAGACATTCAATGTATCTGATTTCTTCTTAAGGAAGAATACTCATGTATATTTTGAGTGATTATCAACAATCACCAAAGTATACAACTTCCCTCCTAGGCTCTGAATTGGCAAAGGACCAAATAAGTCCATGTGCAAGAGATATAGACATCTTTCAGTGTCTTTGGAGCCAATACTTTTAAAGGTGGCCCTTGTTTGCTTACCCATTTGGCAAGCATGACCGGGACCACTTTTAATACATTTTAAATTAGGACTATTCCTAACAAAGTTTTTAGAGAATAGCTTATACATTGTCTTGTAGTTAATGTGGGCAAGTCTCTTGTGTCATTGAACACAAAGAGACTCATTTTCATTAGCTACTAGACATACAGATGAAAGAGAATTACTGCATATAAAGTCTAAGCAATAAACATTCTCACTCCTAGTGCCTGAGAGAATGGTCTCTAAGTCATTAAACTTTTTGATCAAGCACTTGTCATTGTGGAATTCAATGACATAGCCTAGATCACATAGTTGACTTATGTTTACTAGGTTGTGTTGCAATCCTTCAACATAAGCTACCCTTGTGATTGAAACTATGTCATTGGAGATCATACCATATCCTTTGGTGATTCCTCTTTCAGATCCACCAAAGATGACTTTTGGTTCATTTTTCACAGCTTTGTAATCCTGTAGAAGATCTCTGGTTCCTGTCATGTGCCTTGAGCACCCACTGTCAAAGTACCATATTTAGTTGTGGCTGGTACTTGAACTAACCTGCAAGAAGAAGTTTAGTTACCCTTAGGAGCCCAAATAATTTTGGGTCCTAGGTTCTTGTTAGCATGAAGACATGACCTCACACTAGCTGCACCCTTTGCAGGAAGACTCTTCTTTGCACTTGGCACATTGGGATTGTGCCAACAATCTATGCCAAAGTGTCCCACTTTACCACATCACCAACATTCATGAATATTGTACCTCCTCTTCTGAACATTTCTTGATGAGATAGCATCACTGTGCTTATGTTCAGGAGGGGAGATAACAACATTTTTCATATTTCTTTCAGCAATGATCTGACTGAATGTTAACCTCTGTACAGTCTTGACATCCTTTTTCTTAATGACATCAGCTTGCTTAGGCTTGGAGGCCAGGCAAGATTTGATGGCATCATACACTGAGCAAGAGGACTTGTCTACAGGTTTTACAGCAGTCATGTTCTTTGCTGGACAGTGCTTGGAAGAACTTGCTTCCATACTTCTGAATGATGAGGCTGAAGTACCAAATACAAATGGTCCAGTTTGGGTTATTTGAATTTCTTCATGGCGAGCCTTCATGTCACTCATTCCCATACCCTTTCTTCCACTATAGGAAGGAGTGTTTTCCTTCCTATAGGAGCTTCCATTCTTCCAGTGACCATAAATGCTTTCATGATCATACCTGTTAGAATGTAGCAACACCTTCTGAAAGGTGGTATGAGGCTTAGCCTTGTCCTTCCTCTTTTCTCCACTCCTTTCTCCAACTTTCATTTTATTGAACCCTAGTCCTCTCCTATTGGTTTGAGAGGAAAAAATGTCAATAATAGGAAGCACAGATTTGAGCTTGGAGAATTGAGCAACTAGGCTCTTTTCTATCACAAGCTTCTCCTCAAGGTCCTTGATGACCTTGTTCCTTTGGGATATGGTGCTCAAATGCACAATGGTCATTCCCTTTAGATGGCTTATTTGTCTACTCATCTGAGCCACCAAGGAGGGTGACTCAGTGCATTCTTTCCTATCCATCTTAAGGGAGACAATTTCTTGAGCTTGCCTCTTGACAAACTTCTTGCTCTTCTTCAGAACATTCAAGAGATCACCATACTTGTCAATCAGTTGATTGACATCTTCCTTAGATTCTGAATCACTTCCACCAATTGATGAAGGTGCTTCAGATTCTGGACTTGCCTCATAATCAGAAGAGGAGATGGAGTGAATTAATACATGTTCAATGTCAGAGTTGATCTGACTGTCCTCCTCATCAGTGATGGTCATGAGGCCTAGCTGAACATTGTCCTCTTCATCCTCCTCTATATCACTGTCTGAATGTGATAGAGGGGCCTTGATTCCAATTTTGGCAGCAGGATAATCATCTTCCTTTTCTGCTGCAAACAGCCCAATATAGGTTTCTTCTTCAGCGTCTGAATCTGAGGATGAGGATTCAGACTCACTCCAGCTTTTTTCCTTTCTTTGCTAGGAAGGATTTTTCACCATTCCTATCCTTTTGGTGGTGATGTTTCTTATCACCATTTTCCTTCCTTTTGACTGGATAGTTAGCTATGACATGTCCAGGCTTACTGCAGCAATAACAAATGATGTTATTTGAAACATGTTTACTAGATTTAGAATCATACCAGTCACCCTTTGGGTGCTGCCTTTCAGATTTGCTGTGGTCTTTCTTGGAGTGTGAGGAGGAGGAGGGCTTGTTCTTCCATTGTTTCCTCCTCATCATCTTCTTGAACTGCCTTGAGAAGGCATCAAACTCTTCATCAGAAGAAGAGCTGTCTGAAGTGCTGTTTTCAGACTTATCTAATTCAACACTCCTTCTTGGAGGAGACACCATCCTGCCCTTGCTTTTTTTGGAGCTGTCAGCCTTGAGAGCCACAGATCTCTCCCTTGCATGAGCCCTTGTTGAGGTGTCCTCTTCCTTTCTTGCAGATAACTACATCTCATAGGAGAGCAGCTTCCCAAACAATGTATGAGTAGGAGTTTCACCAAGCTTGGCCACTTCCCTGATGACACAGATTTTTGTGTCCCAGTCTCTAGTTAGAGATCTAAGGAACTTATCATTAAGCTTATAGTCACTGAACACTCTTTCATAGGTTCTTAGTTGACTATTCTAAAGAACCTTTCATAGCAAATGGAAATGCTCTCCTGGCTCAGCTGTCTGAAGGCTTCATATTCTTAATTGAGGAGTGACTTTCTATCATCCCTCACCTCAGCTGTTCCTTCCATATATACCACTAATGTGTCCCACATTTCCTTGACAGTTGTGCAGTGTACCAAGTTCTGAAATGTAGAGTCATCAATTGCATTAACAATTATGTTTTGTGCTCTTTTATCCATAGTGAACAGTGCAAGTTCATCCTTGGTCAAGTCATTGAAGGCCTTGGCCACTCTCCTTGTTGGATCTATGGTGGAGGCAGTTTGAAAGGTGAAAGACCCTTGCTTTACTGTAATGTAAATCCTTGGGTCAGATGCTTCAATAAACAATCTAACCATTTGCTTCCATATGCCAAAGTTTTCTTTGTTGCATATGGGCAACTTCATGGATCTCATCTCCTTCTACAATCCAGTGGAGGCCATTGGATTGAGATAAGACTATTCTTTTATAGGATTTGGTTAGACAATTATGTCCTTCTTGACCAACCTCGCTCTGATATCACTTGATAGTTTGTTTAGGATGTAGTCTTAGTCACCTAGAGGGGGGAGGGGTGAATAGGTTTCTTTTTCTTTTGGCTATTAACTAGTTGTTTTCTGGTTTTATGTTAGTTATTATCAAGCATCCATAAAACACGAAGATTTATAGAGGTTCCTCAAGACAGGGTGTCCTCAAGACAGGGTGTCTTGAGTAGTCCTCTTTCCCCCTTCACCTTTCTAACAATGAGTTAGATAAGGCCAATACCTCCAAACTCAGCTCCAAGTGCTTACAACACAGATCCCTCAGGATCTCTCAGGTCTTCACAAACCCCACCTCAGGCCCAACAACCCTACCTCAGGCTCAACAACCCTACCTCAGATCACCCACTGATCCTACACTCAAGCTGACCTCTCAGCTCTACTACTTAGGCTAAACAACCCTACTTCCTCAGGCAAAGATGCCCTACAACCCAGAATTGTTAAATTCCTACAGTAATAATAATGTATGATTACAAAAGAAGATAGAATAAACTTAGTCTTCTGTTGCAGAACAACTGCCGTGGTAGTCTTGAATCTGGGTTGAGTTCAATGGTCTCAACTTTGATTCTTCTGATCCTTTTCTTCAGAGAAATAATGAGGATCAACTTGCTCTGTCTTGAGTTGATCAAGAGGAGCAATCTATTCTCTCCTTGTAGCTTCAGGAAACAGGAAGTGAGATCTTTCTTGGCTGCCGTCAATGGAACAGTAAACTTGCTCTTCTTTTGTGTGCTGGAGAGTTGGAGAGCTTTTACAAAGCCCTAATTTTCTCTTTTATACTTCACTGATCTTCAACCGATATCATATGTCCTCCTGACACCGCATGTGAGTGATTGGAACATCCTTTCCTGCTTTACAAGTGTTGCGCCAAAAGTAAAACCCGCCAGACCTTTTGAATCTGTCTCAGCGGTTGGGCTGAGACAGCTTCCAGTCTCAGCGGCTTCTTCTATCCCGTCCCAGCGGATCCGCTGAGGCAGACAGTTGTCTCAGCGGTTTTCTTCTATTTGCAGTACAGCTGGCCCAGACACCTTCTCAGCGGCCCTTGGCCTTGTCTCAGCGGTTCAGCTGAGACTGAGAGCCTGTCTCAGGTGTTTTGACAGCAGACCTACTGAACTTACTTCATCCCCTGGTATGACCTAACCCTGCATAGTCATGAGATGAAAAAGGGTTTATCAAATACAACTTGTACTTATCATTGAGTGTGAAGCCTCTTCAAATCAAGGGAACATTGATGGGCATTTTCCCAACATCTCTGACACGCATCGGACTCTCCAACACTTCAGAACACAATAAATGCTACTATATGTGATGTTTTATTTTTAAAATTTAGGTACTATAGTGAACAATGACTCAATGAAGATTCTTCTAGAATTTCTCCATACAAGGATAGTGAAATCATTCAAGAAACACAAAAATGCTTTAGGAAGTACTTTCCTAACATTGAGGATCGCACCAAGGTGAATTTAGAGTACGCAAATTTTGCTTATATAAATGGAGAATTTAGAGAATTTGATACAGTTCACATTCGATTTTCGATGGATCCTAAAGCTTGGTGGATTATTCATGGTGCAAGTGCACCTATGCTACAAAGTTTAGTCATAAAGCTTCTTGCACAACCATCTTCTTCATCATGTGTCGAGAGGAATTGGAGTACGTACTTCTTCATAATTATAAAAAATAAATTTTTAATATGCGTGTCCCAGCATGTCGGATCCAAAACATAAATATTTTGAGAATTGACGAGTCGTTTGTCGTGTCGTGTCGTCTCGCGTGTCGGTGTCGGTGCAACATAGGAGTAAACCTACATCAGTATAATATAAACATGTTTCAATGTATATCAGTATCCATATACATAATACAAATGACACTTAAGATGGATCCAAAACATAGTACACGACTGTCTCATAAACACAGACATGGAACATAAGGACGGAATGCTAAACTATACAAAGTGACAGATATGGTACACAAAATACTCACTAGACACAAACAACATATATCTATCCTACTAACCAACACCTATATCATATCCCAATATAAACCACAACCAATAAAGAACTGGATGTCTTCGTGCTGATACTCCTCATCCTTACAGTGCTTCCTATGCTCTTCTATCACTCGGAGACTACAATAATAATTTTAAGCCATATTATGTACTTCGGCTCCCTAGTAGCCTTTTTCCTTCCTCAGGCAACTTACTCTTGACTTCATCTTCTTTTCCCTAAAATAGTTAGGAATAAATCCTCTTGTCATATTGACTCAGTGAATTTTTCATTTCTTTAACTATTGCATGCAATCCAAGAATTAGTATCAATTTGCACATATATAGTGAAACAGGGAAAAACATTTGCATATACATAAACTGAAATTCTACTAAGCATTAAAAGCAGTATGGAGTTTTAATTCGTGAAGGAGAAGCATTGTAATACGCATAATAGTAAACATAAGTTGTTCTTGGTTCATAATTCTAGTGATGGATAACATTTCTTGATGCTTATCATAGTATTCCGTGTCATAAGATATATCGCATAATTTTCTATCGTATTCATATTTAATCTCAATATGATTTTTAATCTTATTCTTTACTTAAGAACGACAAGGTTAATGGTAGATTTTTTTTTCTTTCTTTCATAATGGGTCTGGTTCATGCGGAAAATTGCTAGATTACTAGTTGTTGCCAACCTCTAGGAATCTATTTGATGGCCATAAACTAACACGGAGTCCCAATTGAACATCTGTATCACGTTCTACTTGTGGTAGGTATTCCCCCCTCTAGGTTTAACACAACTTTATCGTTATGCATGCTTGCACTAGCTTTTTCATATAAAGCAAACATTTTATTTGCATTCTTGGGTTAGTTATATTTTAGTTGGCTCCCTTCAGATTTTTATTCGCTTACAGGTACCGCGAATGCTTAGAACTCAAAATGGACAATAAAGATAAAACCAACTAGGACAAAAGCATTTTTTCCCTCATCATTAAAGTCAATCGACAAAGATCATCATAAAGATTAGTCCGAAAAATTTCCCGTGAAAGGATTGGCAATTAACACCTAAATTCACAATCATGCTCATAATACTATAAATCTGAAATTAGGGCCAAAATGATTCTTTAAAATATGATCAATGCTTAAAAGGAAATGATTCTGAACTTCGAATAAAATTGAAAATTTGTTAAACTGTAGTCATTCGAGCAAATCAATTATGAATATTGAAAATTTTCTTAATCATCAATGATTTGCATGCAATAGAAGTCTCTTTTTACTTCTTTGATCTTGATAGAAAAGTCTCAGTTCAAACTGAGACTTTTCGACGTTTACTCTGAATAGTAGAGAAGATATCAGAGTTTCTTTGGAGGAGTTAGCTTTACGATTTTGATGTTGTTCTGGCTGATTCGGCGCTGACTATAGGTTTCGACGCTTGCTTCGAATGGTGGAAGAGATTTTCTTGCTTTGAGGTCGATGCCGCTTTGGGAAGAAGTCGACGCCACTTTGAGAGAAACTCGATGCAGCAAGAACTTTTGCGTCGTTTTGAGAAGTCGACTTTGCGTCGAATATAATTCAACGCTACTTTGATATACTCTTTGTTTGAACACAACTTTTGAACCAGAGCTCTTATGTTGCTTTCTTAGGACACAAACTCGTATCCTAGATACAAAGTCTTTATGACATAGATTACCCTTCTATATAACATGAGTAATGACCTAATTAATCACTCTTAAAACTGTGTATCAAATCAAGAGGTTAGTTTTTCCCAACAACTATTCTTGGGGAAATGATGAGAACCCGAGATCATGTTATAATCTAACTCGAGCATGTTATGCATATTCATGATTACCTCGGATTGTTAGAAGATAAAAATACATAGAGATCTTAATGTTTGCTTGAATCTTGAATTTTGGTTTCAATCTAGGAAGCCCCGGTGATGCGGGACGAATCTATAGGCGGCGGAAAATCCGTGACCTAACCCTACATGCTATGCAAAGCCCGACTGATAAGCCACAGTTAGATAATAATTAAAATATCATCCCACGCAGATAATTCAAGACAAGACAAAATATTTATTAGGGCGAAAACAAGCTTAGGCTTTCCTCCGCGTGGAGGGCCAAAGTACGAGCGCGCGGCGAATAAACCCTGCAAATCACAATAATAATCTAACAAACAACTACCATGCAAGATATTCAGAACAGGTACAAGATCCAATCCAATATAAATATGCTGAAAATAATAATCCAATACAAATAAGACTCACAAAGTAGTGGACTGACCAAGGCAATGAAGAATCCAGGTCCCGGTATGTAGATCGGCGATCGAAGGTAGAACCGGAGGCGTGACAGAGTGGCGGTGGCTGTCCTTGGCGGAGAAAGGTGAGATCGGACTGGAAATGGATAGATCCGGCCACTAGGGAATAGATCCGGATGGGGAGTGGACAAATCCGATGTATGAGAACGGATCCGGCGTATGGGGGTGATGTAGGACGGTGGAAATAACGGGTCGGGAATGAAAAAACCTAGATCTGGACTGATCTAGGAATATGTGGGGGAAAAGAGGTGGATCCACGTGAAGGGGCTGTTGGAAAGGAGATGGGGCTGGCGGCAGGGAGGGGAGATGGCTGGAGGTTGGCTGCAGGGAGGGGAATTGCTGGAGGCCGGCGGCAGGGAGGAGGGTTGCTGGAGGCAGAGGTCTCGCAGCGCCTGGAAGGCTGCTGGACAGGGGCTGGCGGTGGAACAGGGAGGGAAAAAAGAAAAGAAACCTTATAAATGAATAGTAGATTTCATTTTTGAATAGTAACCTTGAATAGGAAGAAAAACACGGATTTCTGGACAACCCAAATGGTGGCTGTTTGGGGGGCTGTCGGGGGGCTGCGGGAGGGAGTTTGGGAGGGGGAAAAGAAGGCTAGGGTTAGGGGATACCTTGGGAAGGAAGATACAAGCCTAGGAGTCGTCACCTAGGGTTCCACAGAGTCGGCACCGTGGGATGATCGCGGGAATCCGGGAATAACTTTCTCCAAATTCTGCAATGCCTCCAATCAGCCCATTACTCTCTTATTTATAATAAAAACAAAGCTAGGGCATCCCAATCAAGTAATCAACGGCTATGATTGGCCGGGGGAAAATCCACTTAAATACAACAATACTAAACCAAAATATATAAAGTAATATATGAAATCGACTCGCAACACGAATCCGAACGCATCCACGGAGTCGGATCGTCGATCCGGGCACGCCATATATGGTAAGTCGCCAAATCAGCCCCGAATGGGCCCAAAGCTCGTCCTCGTCTCTGCTCCGCATCAATCTCCCCGGCTTGAAAGAATTCATCTCCCGATGAATAGGGGTCAAAATTCTCTCGCCGAATGCCAGGTAAAACTCGGAGATGCCCGCCAGAGGTCGTCCAAGTGTCGTCGCTGAAAAGTGGCCTTGCCAATCAACTCCCCCTGACTGAAAAGCCGTCATCTCCGGTGAATGGAGACGGCCGCACTGAACTCGAAGTCCAAGGGCGAGTCGATCAAGCTCTGATGCAAGTACCGAGATGTCATCAACGTCTGTAGTAGGAATGTACCGACGGAATATGGTCTCCGTGATGCTCTCAACGCTCAACTCACGAGTGGTGGATCCCGGTGCGATCGGCGGCGCCGTGGGTAGAACCAAAGAAGACGAGTCCCCAGGTGGGTGGGTGTCAGAAGTGGGTGAGTAGTGGTTGTCATCAGACGTGGGTGGGCTATGAGGGTGGTAAGGAAACAGGAGTGGAGGTGTGGACGGATGGAAGTCCCCACTGCTTGGGTCCACATACTCGCGAGGCTCGTAGTACGACGTCATATCTTCAACACTAAATACCAGGTGGATACCCATATTTGCAGGGATATCAAGATCGTAGATGTTTGCTTCGATCTGTCTCATGATTATATAGGGATCCATTCGCCTAACGCTCATGTTTTTAGAAATTCCTCTCTATCGATCTGTCAATTGGTATCAAAGCCAGGTTGCGCGCACTTTCCGATACGCAGTCGTAGAGTCTTTAGGTTTTCCTTATGTCTAGGTGTCACGATTATTCCTCCCCTCACTTTGGAGGTCTTGAGTCCACTAGCACTCGCTCTCACAGAGCCCCGTCAGGGAGATCTTCGCGTTACTACGATGATTATTCTCGATCGCAGCACACCACTTTTAGAGATCGTGTTGACCCATCGACACGAGACCACTACACTAGAGACGATCAGTATAATTATTGTCGTTGTTCATATCCTTGCACGCGAGCGGATCGTGTTGATCCTTCGGCTAGACTCGGTTACCTTAGAGCTATTATGAGGATCATCGATGTGAGAGAGATCTTGAGAGTCAGTTTCGTACTGTTGCCTCTTCCTTTGACGGCTCATCGAGTCCCGAGTCATTCAGTTATTGGCTCGTGGATATGGAGTATTATCTTGATTATTTTGAGTTATTCGGTGAGCGTCGCGTTAAGTTTGCGAAACTTAGGCTTTTAGATCAGGCGAGGGCATATTGGGCTAGCGTTGAGAGGACACGCGAGCGAGACCGTCGACATCGCGTCACTAGTTGGGTGGACATGAAGCGTACATTGTGTCAGAGGTATCTGCCTTCTTCATATCGGAGTCGCTTGCTCGACCAATTATTTTCCCTTCAGCAAGGATCCATGTCCGTCGCTGAGTACAGAGATAGCTTTGATGAGTTAGTTGTGAGGAGCGATATCCGAGAGTACCCCGCCATGACCTCTTGCAGATTTCGGTCTGGCCTTCGATCAAACATTCGTACTGAGGTGGTTTATCATAGCTCGAAATCCCTCGAGCAGACGTATCAGCTTGCCCTTCGTTACGAACAGTCTTTGAGATCCGCAAGAGCTGGTCGGTTGGATTCTCACTTTGACCTCCGCAGTTCGAGCCCCTCCCACACCGAGGACACCACTTTGCCTATCATTGGTCCATCAGACATGACTGAAGTAATACCTGATGCAGATTGCTCACACCCCAGTGAGGTGCTTAGCCCAGTGAGTGACTTATCTCTAGTTTCTGACCCGTCTCTTGTGACCCCGACTGAGGGCGAACTTGAGCGGCCTATTGAGTCTGTAGTGTTGTGTCCTTCACCCACACCACCACCTCTGGCATGTCATGGGTTGGTTAACACCCCTACCCTTGACTCACATCTTGACACCGCACCCACAGACCCATTCTTGAGTGTATATCTATGTCGCTCTCCCATTGTCGTTACCCTGAGTCACATCACGACCGAGAGACCAGAGCCTAGTGTTAATCTCGTAGTGGCCATGTCATCCATTCACGGGGACACTACCCCTTTTGTTGGTACTAATCTGGAGGACCTTGAACCTAGTGACGAGTTCCATGACGAGCCCCCAGTTGAGCCTCCCGATGATCCATCACATCCTGATGAACATGGGATTCAGGTGAGCCCTGCTTGTATGAGTATCGATTTATGGAAGCCTCTTCCATTATCGTCCCTGACCCCGCCCCAGAGGATGGATATTGTGAGGAGCATCCAATATTTAGGGCACCACCTGCTGACACATCACACTCGCGATGAGTTTTGGGACGCACCACCTGCTGACCCGCCAGACAAGCTCTTTCTTTTCGGGGACACGCACCACACTCGAGAGTCACGTCTTTTAGTCGGTATACACGATTCTCATTCAGGTGGTCGTCGCATTCGTGATGACTTTTCTTACACACCTCCTGATGAGCCCCCTGATGCGTTACGTTCCTTGAGAGATATTTCACTCTTTACGCTCTCGTATTTGAGTATAGATGTCTCGCACGATCATCTGAACACCCGTCGTACAAGGGATGAGTTTTTCTACACTCCCCCGAGAGAGCCTCCTGATAGGCCACCTCCTTTAGTAGATTTTCATGTCATTATTTGATTTTCCCATATCAAGCATGTTGTGTCGGTCATGTTTCATTTGCGTCATTTGTATGAGTCTGTTGAGTCGTTTCGTCATCATTTGCATGAGTCTGTTGAGTTGTTTCGTCATCATTTGCATGAGTATGTTGAGATGTCTGTTCATCGTTTGCTTGTGTGTCATGAGTCGGTCCGACGAATAATCCATATTGGTAATACATATTGTAAATCACATGCGGATGTTTATTGGCAAGTGCAGGTACTTCAGGAAGGCGAGCAGGTGATGGTGAGAATCTGCGTTGTGAGGCTCCGTGCGAGGCTTGCTAAAAGCTTGAGCGTTAGGCGAATGGGTCCCTACTCAGTCCTGAGGCGCATCGGGACAAATGCTTATGAGTTGGGCATCCCCGCGAGCATGGGTACCCATACTGTGTTCAATGTCGAGGACCTGATGCCATCCTTTGCACCTCACGAGTATTCGGGCCCACATCTTGGCGGCCTTCCCTAGCCTTTACCACCGTTTTACCACCCACCACTCAGTCCACCCCCGAGTCATTGACACCACATTCATTGCCCCGCTCTCAGCCCACCTCTGACCTTTACTTACCCGGGATTTTGTCCCCACCGGCTTCACCATTGGCACCTCAGACCCCACCGGATTCTTCTACTAGTGTGTTGAGAGATGAGCTTGATCAATTCGCCCCCGGACTTCGACTTCAGTACGTCCGTCTCCACTCATCGGGGATGGAAATTTTTCAGTCCGGAGGAGTTGATTGGCGAGGCCACTTTTCAGCGACGACACTTGGACGACCTCTGACGGGCTTCTTCGAGTTTTACCTGGCATGCGGCGAGAGAATTCTGACCCCTATTCATCGGGAGATGAATTCTTTCAAGCCGGGGAGATTGATGCGGAGCGTAGGCGAGGACGAGCTTTGGGCCCATTCGGAGCTGATTTGGCGACTTACCATATATGGCGTGACCGGATCATCGATCCGCCACCGCGGTTGTGTCCGGCTCGTCGTTCTGATGAATTTTCATATATAGCATGTTGTATTTTGAATATTATTTAGTGTTGTTTTGGCGCCGAGATCGACGGCCAATCATAGCCGTCCATTTTGGTTGCCCTAATCTTCATTTCTTATAAATAGGATATGTAGGGCTGCTGTATTTTCATTGCTGAATGTGTGGAGACTCTTCTTCCTTCATTCCGGTGATCTCCTCCGCGGTGCCGACTCCGTGGAGCCCCCTTGGTGACGACTCCTTGGGTAAGTTATCTCATCTTCTCCTTATTCTCCTCCCTCCTCCACCAAACAGCCACCTTTTCCTTCCCTCCCAGCCGCCAACCTCCTGTCAAAGCCCCAACCTCCAGCCCCTACAAGCCCCCAAAATCCAGCCACCTTGCTGCCGATTCCATTCCTTTATTCATTTTCATTGCACTGTTCAAAAATTAAATTTACTATTCATCCATATAGTTTTTCCCCTCTCTAATCCACCGTCAGCCACCCTAATAGCCTTCCGCCACAACCCTGCTACAGCCCCCACGCCGCCACTCCCTGCAGCCCCTACTCCACCGCCGGAACAGTCCTCCCACCTCTAGATCCGCCTGGATCTGGCCACCTCAGTCCAGATCCGGCCCCACACAGTCCCATCCAGCCCACTGCCCCTTCGATAGCCAGTCTTCCAACTGTACCACCACCTCCGCCTCTTTCCCATCCCGCCAACAGCCCCAACACCCAGATCTGTCCAGATCTCAGCGAAATACTTCAGATCTGTCCAGATCTGATCATTTTAGTTCAGATCTAACATTTTACAACCCCGATCCAGCCACCTATCATTTCCCACTCGACTTTCCCTTACCCGAATCAGTCTCCTACCACCCGGAAAACCCTAGTCCCCTCCAGAACTTCAGATTTATCCCAAATTACAGCAGTCCTACTTTATTTGTATTGTGTTTTGGATTGGAATTGGGTTGTAAACATTGTTATTGTTTGGAATATTACATGTTTGCTTGGATGTCCATTTTATTATAGTTATTTGTGTCTGGATTAATCCCTAACTGCAGGAAGGAATTATTCGCCGCGCGCTCTTGCTTTGGCCCTCCACGCGGAGGAAAGCCTAAACTTGTTTCGCCCTAATTAATTATTGTATCTTGCCATGAATTTATTTTGCGTGGGATGTTTAAAGTTTATTATCTAACTGTGGCTAATCCGTCGGACTTTGCATAACATGTAGGGTTAGGTCACGGTTTATCCGCCGCCTATAGATTCGTCCTGCGTCAATAGAGAGGACTTCTCAACGCTAGACCAATATGCCCTTGCCTGATTTAAAAGTCTTAAGTTTCGCAAACTTGACGCGACGCTCACCGAATAACTTAAAATGATCGAGATAATACTTCATATCCACGAGCCAGTAACTGAAAGACTCAGGACACGATGAACCGTCAAAGGAAGGGGCAGCAGTACGAAACTGACTCTCAAGATCTCTCTCGGAACAACGATCCTCATAATAATCATTCCTAAGGTAACCGAGTCGTGACGAAGGATCAACACGATCCGCTCGCGTGTACGGATAAAAACGACGACAACCATCATACTGATTGTCTCTAATGTAGTGGTCTCGTGTCGGTGGGTCAACACGATCTCTAAAAGTGGTGTGCTGCGATCGAGAGTAATCGTCGTAGTAACGTGAAGATCTCCCTGACGGGGCTCTGTGAGAGCGGGTGCTAGTGGACTCGAGACCTCCAAAGTGAGGGGAGGAATAATCGTGACACCTAGACATAATGAAAAACTTATAGACTCTACGACTGCGTATCGAAAAGTGCGCGAAACCTGGCTTTGATACCAATTGACGCAGGACGAATCTATAGGCGGCGGAAAATCCGCGACAATAACCTACATGCTATGCAAATCCGACGGCGTGAACCCAAATTAGATAATAAATTTAAACATCCCACGCGCAATTAATTCACGGCAAAGCACAAATAATTTATTAGGGAAAACAAGCTTAGGCTTTCCTCCGCGTGGAGGGCCAAAGTACGAGCGCGCGGCGAATGAACCCTGCAAATCACAATAATAATCTAACAAACAACTACCATGCAAGATATTCAAAACAGGTACAAGATCCAATCCAATATAAATATGCTGAAAATAATAATCCAATACAAATAAGACTCACAAAGTAGTGGGCTGACCAAGGCAATGAAGAATCCGGGTACCAGTATGTAGATCGGCGATCGAAGGTAGAACCGGAGGCGCGACAGAGTGGCGGTGGCTGTCCTTGGCGGAGAAAGGTGAGATCGGACCGGAAATGGATAGATCCGGCCACTAGGGAATAGATCCGGATGGGGAGTGGACAGATCCGATGTATGAGAACGGATCCGGCGTATGGGGGTGATGTAGGACGGTGGAAATAACGGGTCGGGAATGAAAAAACCTAGATCTGGACTGATGTAGGAATATAGGGGGGAAAAGAGGTGGATCCACGTGAAGGGGCTGTTGGAAAGGAGATGGGGCTGGCGGCAGGGAGGGGAGATGGCTGGAGGTTGGCTGCAGGGAGGGGAATTGCTGGAGGCTGGCGACAGGGAGGAGGGTTGCTGGAGGCAGAGGTCTGGCAGCGCCTGGAAGGCTGCTGGACAGGGGCTGACGGAGGCTGCTGGACAGGGGCTGGCGGTGGAACAGGGAGGGAAAAAAGAAAAGAAACCTTATAAATGAATAGTAAATTTCATTTTTGAATAGTAACCTTGAATAGGAAGAAAAACACGGATTTCTGGACAGCCCAAACGGTGGCTGTTTGGGGGGCTGTCGGGGGGCTGCGTGAGGGAGTTTGGGAGGGGGAAAAGAAGGCTAGGGTTAGGGGATACCTTGGGAAAGAAGATACAAGCCTAGGAGTCGTCACCTAGGGTTCCACGGAGTCGGCACCGTGGGATGATCGCGGGAATCCGGCAATAACTTTCTCCAAATTCTGCAATGCCTCCAATCAGCCAACTACTCTCTTATTTATAATAAAAACAAAGCTAGGGCATCCCAATCAACGACTATGATTGGCCGGGGGAAAATCCACTTAAATACAACAATAATAAACCAAAATATATAAAGTAATATATGAAATCGACTCGCAACACGAATCCGAACGCATCCACGGAGTCGGATCGTCGATCCGGGCACACCATATATGGTAAGTCGCCAAATCAGCCCCGAATGGGCCCAAAGCTCGTCCTCGTCTCTGCTCCGCATCACCCGGTACGTGTACGGGTTCCAGGTACGATACGTATCTGGTACGACAGTACGACAAAATTTAAACAACAAGGATATGGGTACGGCGGGATATGTTGCATTAAATTTAATAAATATATATGTATATATCACAGATGTAATTATAAATTCTCAAAACAATAAAACATAAAGCATAAATAATCAATTAAAGTACAAATCCACAACTAATGCAATATAAGATGAAGTTCTTAAACCAAAAAAATTCATAATCATTTCAAATTTAAAGATGTTTGTCACTCATTTTCTTCATCTTCCTCCGTATTGTTGGAGATCAATGCATCTTCTATTTCTGGTTCATCTAAAGACAAGTTGGCAATCGTAAGCATGTCAACTCCATCAAAAGGATTTGCCTATGCATCTCCTCTAATATCCCCATTCTACTCCTTCCTTAATTGTAGATTTCGTTTCTCCTCGATAGTAGGCGTAGATTACTATGCACATTCATCAATTCATCAGCTCTTTGTGGTGGAATTTTGTTTCTTATCAGAGTGAATGAATGAGTATGTGCTCTAATTTCTCTCACAGCATGACGATGAAGAAGGCTGACCTAAAAGCTTCAAAGCAATTTTTTGCAATTTAGATGCTGAAGTTTCATAGTAACTCCACCAATCTTTGGGCAATAATGAGGCTCTACTCTCCAAACTATCTGACTCATTAAAAACTTGACCAAGTTCTGTGAACCTAGAGAACTCATTGATTACTATGTTCCTCTCCACCACATCAGGAAAGTATCTTCTTAAGCATTTGTTCCTCTCCAAATAAATCTCCTTATCTGTATTTGGAGCGACTCTGTTTGTCCCTCCATCAAGCCATTCTCGACTATAATACCTACAATACAAGTATATCTTAAATAAATAAATCATAGCAAATGTTAAATATCAAATATGCAAAGAAAAAAAATTACCTTGGATTAAGGGAATGAGCCATGCAATGTAGTGGTGTGCAACTCTTGGTCCATCGATCAATGTGGACATCATAAATTGCCTGATAAATAGGGCAATGAGCATTCCAAGTCCGTTAACTTTTCGCGTCTATGACTATATATTTCAATGTTCACATTTTCTATCATTGAATCTCACATGTCATACACCAAATGAAGGTTAGGTTTGTCTGTATCGCAAACCCTAAGCATATCATATATGAGTCTTGTTATATCAAGGATCTTGTCCACATCATCCCACCATTTGTCACTATAGATGATGTTTTTAACCTCTAGAGCTTTCTCAACGTCATCTGCTCTATAAATAGTCCATTCAGGACATCCAACCATATTTAGCAAACCCATCTTCAAAAGTTTAAATCTCTTCAACATCACTATGGTGGAAGCAAGTCGTGTTTCAACAACTGCAAGTAACTTCATTGAAACAAAAGAGTTATACATGTTCAACCTATATTGATAATTAATAATGAAAGTCATGATGGATTGAGCTTCATTAGACACTTTAGTTATCCATCCACATTGTTCTCTAACAGTGGCACAACGATCAATATTATTGGTAGCGCAAATATTTTTTAATGCTAGATTTAAGGTGTGCACAACACAAGGTGTCCAAAAAATATGTGGAAATCGTGCCTCCATAATTGCTCCTGCTGCCTTACACACTGGTGCATTATCAGTGATGACCTGTATAACATTTTCGGCACCAACTTCATTAATAACTTCAATCATCAAATTTGCAATATAATGTCGATCCTTGTACTCTCCTGATGTATCAACTGTCTTAAAAAAATAGGTCCATCTTCAGAGGCAGCCATATAATTAATCAAAGGCCTTCTTTGAGCATCTGTCCAATCATCATTAACTAAGCTGATTCCCTTTTGGAGCCAATTATCTTTAATTTGTTGAAGCATTCTATTGATATTGGATTTTCTTTTTGAAAAAGTGTAGTTATAAGAGCATTATATCTAGGAGAAACAAATCCATCAAGATTGTGATTAGTAGCAAATTTATATAAATTAATATAATATGAATTTCTAGCTATATGAAATGGCAAAGCACCAGTATAGAACATCCTAGATATATGGCTCCTCAACTCATCTCTAGTTTTATTTTGGAAAGCCATATTCAATAGGTCCACCTCCTTTTTTTGTTTCCCCAACTAATTGAGAAGTCTGACTTGCATTAGCAAACGATAGTACCTTGGGAGCCAGTTTGCATTTTTCTTCTGATGCAGAAACTACTCTTTGAAGTTCCTTTAAATACTCCTGGATCACCTTTGCGCAAACTCTAATACCATTCCCAGATAATTTAAGCAAGTGACTTTTTACCCTAGAATATGAGCAGCCGAAATCAACCTCACAAAAATTGCATTTCCATTTTTTATTTCCGCCACCAACTTCTCTACTATGAATAAGACACATAAGCCTATAGTGGAGTATTATCGTCCTTGTTTATGTCATCAGAAATAAATCTAGATGTGGATGAGGTAGAAGTTGAACAGTGACACTAATAAGAGATTGTGATTGAGACATAATTGCTGCAATCTACGAAGCACCGACACTCTGAAATGGCCAGAGTGTCGGTGTCCGACACTCCGACACGCGTCCGACACACCGACACGCTCGGACACGCGTGTCGGAGTAGTCGGGCACGTAATTTATCGGGACTCGCGTGTCCCGCTAAATTGGACACGCGAGTCCCGTGAAATAGGTTAATCGCGGCTATTCATTTTTATCCCGTGAGAAGCTCTCGACTGCGGCTATTCATTTTCATCCCGTGAAATAGGTTCTCGACTGCAGCTGCATCTTCGTCTTCATCGACTGCGGCTGCATCTTCATCTTCACTCGACTGCGGCTGCATCTTCTTCTTCATCGACTGCGCCTATTCATCTCGACTGCGGCTATTCATCTCATTTGCGGCTGCATCTTCATCTTCACTCGACTGCGACTGCATCTTCTTATTCTTCTGTGGATGCATCATCTTCACTGCGACTGCGGCTGCATCATCTTCATTGCGACTGTGGCTGCATCATCTTAACTCGACTGCGACTGCATCATCTTCACTCGACTGCGACTGCTTTTGATACATTCGAAGATGTTGGTATGCTGGAAATTGCAAATCTCTCACTGGATGAGCCGGACATAGAATCAGTTATCTTTTTAGATGATATATAATATGTAAGTATGAAAATGACAATTTTATATGCTTTTTGTTCATTTCTTGTCTATTTATTAGTATTTTACAATTTCTATAATTAAAAATATGAATTTAACAAACGTGTCCGAACGTGTCGAATATTAGTAGTTTAGGAGAATGGACGAGTCGCGTGTCGTGTCGTGTCGCGTGTCACGTGTCAGTGTCGGTGCAACATAGGCTGCAATAAGAAAAAGACGAGAAAAAAAAATAAAACAAAATAATAGTAATAAGAAATACTACCTACATATAGTGCACAGAAATAGCAATTCACTGAGAATTAAGAAATCTGGACAGAAAATCTGTTCTGGACAGATTTCTGCCCAGATTTCTTAAAAATGAAATCTATTTCAACATAGTGGCATCGACTAAGTACATCATGTCTTTCCTTATAGTTTCATTCCAAGTCTTTTTTTGGCCTACACCTCCCCTGTTTAGCATGCCTAGTGGCTAAACTCTCACAACGCCTGACAGGTACCTCTAATTGTCTCCTTTGTACGTGTATGAACCATCTTAATTGAGCTTCGCGCATCTTCTCTACAATTGGTGCCACTCCTGTCTTATTCCCGATTCATTCTTTCCTAATTTTATCCGGTCTCGTGTGTCCACACATCCACTTAAGAATTTTCATCTCCGCAACTTCCATTTTTTGCTAATGTACACAATTCACTGCCCAACACTCAGATCTGTAGAGCATCGATGGTCTAATTGCAGTACGATAAAACTTGACTTTAAGTTTTAATGGTACTTTACGATCTGGACAGAAAATCTGTCCAAATTTCACTAAGAAATCTGGACAGATTTCTGCCCAGATTTCTTAAAAATGAAATCTATTTCAACATAGTGGCATCGACTAAGTACATCATGTCTTTCCTTATAGTTTCATTCCAAGTCTTTTTTTGGTCTACACCTCCCCTGTTTAGCATGCCTAGTGGCTAAACTCTCACAACGCCTGACAGGCACCTCTAATTGTCTCCTTTGTACGTGTATGAACCATCTTAATTGAGCTTCGCGCATCTTCTCTACAATTGGTGCCACTCCTGTCTTATTCCCGATTCATTCTTTCCTAATTTTATCCGGTCTCGTGTGTCCACACATCCACTTAAGAATTCTCATCTCCGCAACTTCCATTTTTTGCTAATGTACACAATTCACTGCCCAACACTCAGATCTGTAGAGCATCGATGGTCTAATTGCAGTACGATAAAACTTGACTTTAAGTTTTAATGGTACTTTACGATCACATAAGTTCCCAGACGCACCTCTCCACTTTAACCAACCTGTTTGGATTCTATATATCACATCTTTATCTACACCTCCATCTTTTTAAATTATCGATCTCATATATTTAAAGCACTCACTATGAGAAATATCTTGGTCACCCAATTTAATGACAGAGTCATCCGTCCCTCTTGCATTACTAAATTTCATATACCCCGCCTTTGTCCTGCTCAACCTGAAACCTTTCTTTTCTAAAGTGTCTCGCCAAGATTCAAGTTTCGCGTTTACACCCTCGGGCGTCTCATCGACTAAAGCAATATCATCTGCAAACAATAAACATCAAGGTATTGCTTGTTAGATATGTCCACTGAGCTCATCTATGACAAGGGTAAAGAGATAAGATCTTAAAACTGACCATTGATGTAAGCCAACGGTGGTGGGAAATTCTTGTGTTAATCCTCCAGATGTCATCATCCTCGTCACTGAATTTGTATACATGTCTTTGATTACATCTATGTATGATACATTTACACCTTTCTTTTCCAAGACTCTCCATAAGACATCTCTTGGAACTCTATCATAAGTCTTCCCAAGATCTATAAACAGCAAATGCAAATTTTGTTTTTTTTTCTCGATAGTTGTCAACGAGTTTCCTCAAGATGTGTATAACTTCCATGGTGGACCGCCCTGCCATGAATCCATATTGATTCTTCGAGATGCTAGTCTCTCGTCTTACTTGTCTCTCTATTACTCGTTCACATAGTTTCTTGGTATTAGTCATTAATTTTATTTTTCTGTAATTGACACAATTTTGAATTTTGTATATCTCTTTTGTTCTTATACAAAGGTACCTTGATACTTTCTCTCAATTGGTTTGTCATCCTCTTTGTCTTTAATATCTTATTGAAGAAACATGTAAGCCACACAATTTCTTCCTTCCCTAGGCATTTTCATACTTCGATGGGTATATCGTCTGGCCTTGTTGGGAATATTGCCCTCAATATTACCTTGATTTGAAGAGGCATCACTCCTAATACTAAGGACATATTGTATTTAACAAAGCTATACTTGTGTAGGATATACAGGCACAGGTAACTCAAAAGGAAGGGCCAAACATGGCCTTAGATAAGAAGAAATCATCTACAAGGAGATGAAGATCTGTCTCAGCATAACCGCTGAGACGATGGGTCAGAACCGCTGAGACGAGGAGCCGTCTCAGCGGATCCACTGAGAAGGAGATTGGATCAACCGCTGAGAAGGGGACTGGAGCTGCCGCTGAGACTGGAAGCTGTCTCAGCCCAACCGCTGAGACTGAATGCTGTCTCAGCCCAACCGCTGAGACAGATCCAAATGTGCTGACGGGATCTGCTTTTGGCGCAAAGGACAATTGAGAGGGAAAAGCAAGTCCAATCTGTCCCATACTGTGTCAGGAGGATCGATATAGCCGTTGAAGTCTTTTGGGGGTATAAAAGAAGAAGCTAGGGCACAACAACATGTAACTGTTCTATTGAAAAGCCTTTGTTGCACGCCGCAATCGAGCTCTCACGTTTCAGCCAGTAGAAGTCGTTCTCTGCAGCTGAAGTTAATCTTCTAAGGGAGATTAGTTAGCTCTTCCTGTACAAACTCAAGAAGGGCAAGTTGATCTTCTGCTTTGCTGAAGGAGAAGATCAAGGTGATACAAATCTGAAGCTGTTTTTCAGATCTGAAGAAAGGATTCAGAAGACCTAAGAGTAAATCTTTTGTCTTTTGTATCTAGCTCAAACTCTATTATATCTTTGTAAGGCATTATTGCCTGAGTGAAAGGCTGTTGAACCTGTGTGTAAAGCTGTGTTGACAACTTGAGTGGTAGGACTTCTTGATAAGTCTGAGGTAGGAAATCTATGGGATTTCTGAGTGGTAGGAGTTTCATAACTCTGAGGTGTAGGGCTGTTGAGCCTGAGGTGTAGGGCTGTTGAGCCTGAGGTGTAGGGCTGCTGTGCCTGAGGTGTAGGGCTGTTGAGCCTGAGGTGTAGGGCTGTTGAGCCTGAGGTGTAGGGCTGTTGAGCCTGAGTGTAGGGCTGCTGTGCCTGAGGTAGGATCACTCTGGATCTGAGAAGTTCTGAGGAACTTGTGGTGTAAGCTCAAGGAGCCGAGATTGGAGTTTGTGGCTTTGTCTAACTCACTGTTAGAAAGGTGAAGGGGGGAAAGAGGACTACTCAAGACACCCGGTCTTGAGGAACCTCTATACATCCTAGTGTGCTTTCTGTGCTTGTGTTTTCTGCAGCTTAAAACATTAGGTTTAAACAAGGAAAATAAGTAAAACCTATTCACCCCCCTCTAAGTATTACTGACTACACCTATATAAACTATCAAGTGGTATCAGATGGAGGTTGATCAAAAAGACTTAACAGTCTGATCAGATCCTATACAGGAGTAGTCAAATCTGAAATCAAATGGCCAGCAGTGGAATGAAGGAGTTGGGGTCAATGAAGTTGCCCATATGCTCCAAAGAAAACTTTGGGATATGGAAGCAAAGGGTAAGGCTATTCATGGAAGCCTCAGACCCAATGATCTTTTTGACTGTCAAAAATGGTCCTTATACCTTTGAGAAAGTCTCCACTTTTGACCCTACCAGAAAAGTACTTAAGGTATTCTCTGAACTGACCAATGATGAGATATCACTGTACACTATGGACAAGAGAGCCCAAAACATAATAGTAAATGTCATTGATGACACTACATTTCAGAACTTGGTACACTGCCAAACTGCCAGGGAAATGTGGGACACATTGGTTGTCTATATGGAGGGAACATCTGAAGTAAGAGATAATAGAAAGTCACTCCTCAATCAGGAGTATGAAGCCTTCAGACAGCTGAGCCAGGAGAATATCTCCATGTGCTATGAAAGGTTCTTTAGGATTGTAAATGAACTAAGAACCTATGGAAGGGTGTTCACAGATTATGAACTTAATGACAAGTTCCTTAGATCTCTAACTAGAGAATGAGACACTAAAATATGTGCAATCAGGGAAGGGGCAAGACTTGGAGAAACCCCCACTCATACACTGTTTGGGAAACTGCTCTCATATGAGATGCAACTTTCTGCAAGAAAGGAGGACTCTTCCTCCAGGGCTCACACAAAGGAGAGATCTGTTGCTCTCAAGGCTGAAAGCTCTAAGAAGAACATGGTTAGAGTGCAGTCACCTCCAAGAAAGGCTGCTGAATCTGAGAAATCTGAGAGCAGCAAACCAGACAGCTCCTCTTCTGATGAGGAGTTTGCTGCCTTCACAAGGCAGTTCAAGAAGATGATCAAGAGGAAACAATGGAAGAACAAACCTTCCTCCTCTTCTCATCCCAAGAAGGATCATTACAGATCTGAGAGGCAACATCCCAAAGGGGACAAGTATGACTCTAAAACTAATAAACATGTTTCAACTAACATAATTTGCTATTGCTGCAGTAAGCCTGGACATGTCATTGCTGACTGCCCAGTCAAGAGAAAGGAAAGAGGTGACAAGAAGCCTCATCACCAGAAGGAGAGGAAGGGAGAAAAATCCTTCCTAGCTAAGAAAGGCAAGAGCTGGAGTGAATCTGAATCTTCATCTTCAGACTCAGATGGTGAGGAGGAAGCCTACTTGGGGCTGTTTGCTGATCAGGAGGAAGAAGACTATCCTGCTACCAGGATAGGAATCAGGGCCCCTCTATCACATTCAGATAGTGATGAAGAGGAGGATGAGGTCACTCTTGATGACCATGGGCTGATGGCTATAACTGAAGATGAGGACAGCCACAGCAATTCAGAACATGAGCAGGTATCAATACACTGCATTTCTTCTTCTTCTGATTATGAAACAGGTCCAGAATCTGAATCTCCTCCATCTAAAGTTGGAGGTGAATCATATTCTGAGGAGGATGTCAATCAATTGATTGATGAATATGGTGCACTCCTGGAAGCTCTGAAAAAGAGCAAAAAGCTAGCCAAGAGGCAAGCCCAAGAAATTGCTTCCCTAAAGCAATCAAAATCTGAGTGCATTGAGCATGCTACCCAGCTAGCTCTAATGAGCAAGGAGATTGGCAAGCTAAGGGGAATGTCAATCATCCATGTGGGCACCATAAGCCACAAGAACAAGATCATTAAGGATCTTTAAGAAAAGCTTCTCAAGGAGAGGATGCTGGTGGCTAAGTTCTCCAAGCCCAAGACAGTGCTGCCTATTATTGACACCTTCAACTCCCATGACATGAGAGGTGTTGGTTTCAACAAAGAGGCAGCTACTAGCAACACTAAGGGAAAGGTCAAGGACTCAAAAGAATCTAAGACCTCCTTTGTGAAGGTCTTGATGCCCTCAAACAAGTATGACCAAGTAAGTGTTCATGGTCACTTATTAAATGGAAGTTCCTATAACTTGAGCAAGAATGCTCACAGCTATGGAAATAGAAAGGGCATGGGATCGAGTGCAATGAAAGCTCCACATGAGGAAATACAAATAGTCCAACCTGGACCATTTGTGTTTGGTGTCTCAGCACCTTCAGTCAAGAACATGGAAGCAAGCTCTTCCAAATCTGCTTCAGCAAAAAGCAAGACTGCTGTCAAATCTGTTGACAAGACTTGCTGCCCAGTGTCTAATTCCATCAGATCTTGTATGACTGCCAAGTCAATTCACACTGAGGCCATCAGGACAAAGAGCAGCAAGATTGTCCACAGATTATCCTTCAGTCAGATTATTGCTGAAAGAAATAGGAAGAATGCTGATATCTCTTCTGCTGAACATGTACAAAGTGCTGTACCAATTCAAAAAACTGTTCAGAAAAGGAGATACAATATTCATGATTGTTGGTGCTGTGGCAAGGTGGGACACTTTGCAATTGATTGTTGGCACAACCCCAATGTGCCAAAGGCAAGGACTGAACCCCAAGCCAAACCAGCCCTCTCTAGGAATATTCCCTATGGTGTTATCATGAACCTAGGACCCAAAGTCAGTTGGGGTCCTAAGGTACATTAAATTTTGTGTTGCAGGTTAGTTCAAGTACCAGTCTCAACCAAATATGGTACTTGGACAGTGGGTGCTCAAGGCACATGACAGGAACTAAGAATCTTCTAAAGGATTACCATCCAGTGAAGAATGAACCCAAAGTTATCTTTGGTGGATCTGAAAAATGAGTCACCAAAGGATATGGTATGATTTCAAATGGCATAGTCTCAATTACAAGGGTAGCTTATGTTGAAGGGTTGCAACACAACCTTGTAAGCATAAGCCAACTATGTGACTTAGGCTATGTCATTGAATTCCACAATGACAAGTGCTTGATCAAAAAGTCTAAAGACTTGGAGACCATTCTCTCAGGCACTAGGAGTGGGAATGTTTATTGCTTAGACTTCATTTGCAATTATTCTATCTCCTCTGTGTGTCTTGTAGCTAATGAAAGTGAGTCTCTCTGTGTCCAATGGCACAAGAGACTTGCCCACATTAACTATAAGACAATGTATAGATTATTTTCTAAAAACCTTGTTAGAAATAGTCCTAATCTAAAATGTGTTAAAAGTGGTCCCTGTCATGCTTGCCAAATGGGTAAGCAAACTAGGACCACCTTTAAAAGTATTGGCTCCAAGGATACTGAAAGGTGTTTTTACCTATTGCACATGGACTTGTTTGGTCCTTTGCCAATTCAGAGCCTAGGTGAGAAGTTGTATACTTTGGTAATTGTAGATGATCATTCAAAGTATACATGGGTATTCTTCCTTAAAAAGAAGTCAGATACCTTACACGTCTTTATAAATTATGTCAAGGCTATTCAGAATGATCTACAATGTACTGTGGTCAGGACAAGAACTGACCATGGCACAGAATTTCAATCTGAAGTCATGACAAAATTTTGTCAAGAATTTGGTATCACCCAAGAGTTCTCCTCCCCAAGGACTCCACAATAAAATGGTGTGGCTGAGAGGAGGAATAGGACCTTGATAGAAGCTGGGAGAACATTGCTTAGTGACTCCTCACTCCCAGAATACTTCTGGGCTGAGGCAGTCAATACAGCCTGTTATGTTCTCAATAGAGCTTCCATCAATAAGGTCCTTGGGAAAACCCCTTATGAGATTCTGAAAGGCAAACAACCTACAATTTCCTACTTTAGAATCTTTGGTTGCAAATGCTACATTTTAAATAATGGAAAATCTCAATTAACAAAGTTTGCAGAAAAATGCAATGTGGGGGTTCTTGTTGGATATAGCTCACATAGTAGAACTTATAGAGTTTATAACAAGAAAACCCATGTTGTAGAAGAATCTATGCATGTTGTATTTGATGAGACCAGCCTTCTCTACAAAGAATGGTCTAGCTCTTCTATTGTGACAGGAAATGAAGAAGGGATGCATGAGCTGACTGTCCAAGACAAGCCCAGCAGCAGCAACACATAGACAGCTGCTGCAATTCCTGAAGAAGAAGAAGAGGTACAAGATGAAGTCATAGTTGTACCAATGGAACAAACACAGCCACCAGAGGACCCTCTTCCTGCTGCTGCAAGGCACCTGAGAGATCATCCAAGAGATCTAATAATTGGGGATCATACCCAAGGCATATTGACTAGAAGCAGAGCTCATAATGAAGCACTATTCTTGAGCTTCCTTTCTCAAATGGAGCCCAAGAAGTTTGAAGAGGCCAATCAAGACATCTTCTGGATTGAAGCAATGCAAGAAGAGCTCCTGCAATTCAAGAGATGCAAAGTATGGAAGCTGGTGTCAAGACCTCAGGGACACAATGTGATTGACACTAATGGGTATACAGGAACAAGCTGGATGAGAATGGTACAATCATCAAGAACAAGGCCAAATTAGTAGCCAAAGGATACAGGCAAGAGGAAAGTATAGACTTTGATCAAACCTTTGCACCAGTTGCAAGGTTGGAAGCAATTAGGCTATTCCTTGCCTATGCTGCCCACAAGGGGTTCAAAGTCTACCAGATGGATGTCAAATCAGCCTTTTCTCAATGGAGACTTGAAGGAGGAGGTATATGTTGAACAACCTTCAGGTTTTGTGCATCCAACCCTAACTTCTCATGTTTATCTTCTTAGGAAAGCACTATATGGTCTCAAGCAAGCTCCAAGAGCTTGGTATGAGACTTTGTCCAACTTTCTCCTCAAGAACAAGTTCATGAGGGGAAAGATTGATAGCACATTGTTTCTTAGGGAAACAAGGGACAAGTGTCTCTTAGTCCAAATCTATGTTGATGACATAATCTTTGGGTCTACTGATGACAACCTCTGCAAGAGATTTGCCAATCTAATGCAGGGGGAGTTTGAAATGAGCAGTATGAGTGAGCTCAAATATTTCCTTGGGCTCCAAGTGAAACAGTCTGATGATGGAATTTTCATCTCCCATACCAAGTACACTAAGGAGCTCATCAAGAAATTTGGGATGGAATCAGCCTCCACCATGAGAACACCCATGGGGTCTAATGTATCATTAGACAAGGATGAAAAGGGAAAGGCCTTTGATGAGTCCATGTACAGATGCATCATTGGATCCCTATTATACTTGACTGCTAGTAGGCCAGACATTATGTATTCTACATGTGTTTGTGCTAGGTATCAAGCCTGTCCCAAGGAATCTCACTACACCTCTGTGAAGAGGATTTTGAGATACCTTAAGGGCAGCTTGCATCTTGGCCTGTGGTACCCTAAGAACAATGACTTTGAACTAACAGGCTTTTCAGATGCAGATTTTGCAGGTTGCAAAGAAGACAGGAAGAGTACAAGTGGTACTTGTCAGTTCCTAGGGAGAAGATTGATATCTTGGAGCAGCAAGAAACAAACCAGTGTGGCAATATCCACAGCTGAGTCTGAATACATTGCTGCTGGTAGCTGTTGTGCACAACTCCTTTGGACACAGCATCAGTTGGAGGATTACAACTTCAAGGTAAGGGAATCTCCTTTGTATTGTGATTCATCCAGTGCAATCTCTATTGCTAAAAATCCTGTCTCTCATAGCAGGACTAAGCATATAGAGATTAGATATCATTTTATTAGAGAACATGTAGAAAGTAAAGATATCTGTCTTGAATTTGCCCCCACTGACAAACAAGTAGCTGATATCTTTACAAAGCCACTGGATGAATCCAAATTCAATGCTTTCAAAATTGATCTTGGCATGCTTAGTATAGAATAGTCCTAAATGTATGAGTAATAGCTGTCACTATTGTTGATTATGAATGATGAATTATCAAACTTTACATTACTGTACACTACAACTTAGTGACATGACTAGGACCCATCTTAAGCCAAAATATCTACATTTGGTCTAAACCCTATGATCAGCTAAAATGCAGGAGTATGTTCAGCTGAATCAGCTGAGAAAAATCCCAGCTGAACCGCTGAGACGAGCAAACTGTCCCAGCGGTTGACAGTTCACTGTCCCAGCGGCCTAGGTCTCCGTCTCAGCTGAACCGCTGAGACGGGGTATGTTCAATATGAAATCTGATATTTAACCCCAAAACTCCTTAATACAATAAAGTAATTAAGTCTAAAAAGCCTAGGGTTATTAAAAAACGAAACTAAAATTCTATAAATAGACACACTGTAACCTAAAACACACCACAAAGCTAAACCCCTAGCCGTCGAGACGATTCATCTTCTCTCCCGTCTCAGCGCCTCGATCTTCTTATTCCATGGCGCCAAAAAGCTCAAAAGATCTCCTGGAGGGCTATGAAATCGTAAGAGATGGATTCTCTCATGCTTCAGAAGAAATACGACATGTGATTTATCTGTTGGAAGCTCAAGGTTTGGAGCACATGCTGTCTGAACTGTGCTGTATTCTCAGAACTGAAGTTCTGGAATGGTTCAACAATGTCAAATTATCTCCTTCCAAAACAATCATGAAGTCCAAGATAGGAAGTGAGAAGATAAAGATTACAGCTAAGAGGTTAGAGAAGGGGCTGAAATTAACTCCCTGCAGTAAATCTGAAGAGGAGAAAATATCTGAAAAGGATAAGAGGACTGCCCTAAAGTGGACAGGATACAGTGGTACTAAAACTAGTTGTCTAAGAAGGAAGTTCTTCAACCAACATGGGAAGCTGTTGTCTGATATAGTAGGCAAAGCTATCCTATGCAAGCCTGGTTCACATGACACTGTCTCACAGTTCATGTTTGAATTAATGACTAGGATAATCCTGTCCAAGAGAACCTCATGGGTAGAAGTTATCTTTCAAAGGATAAAGGAATCTCTACAAGCCCCCAATATGGGAAGAATACTATCTCTGTACCTACAGAATAGTCATTCAGAGACCTTTGCAAACTCCAAGGGCTCAAATCTCCATTATCTGAAAAGAATGGACATTAAGACTCTGGATAGATTCTCCAGAGTGCTCCCTATGAGCCAGCCATCTGTGGCAAAGGAAAAGAAGAAAGATTCATCTCAGCACAAATCAGACTCATCCTCAAAGTCAAATGAGACTGAAAATGAAGATAGTCATGGGTCTGATCATAGATCTGGCAGCAACCCAATGAACATTGATAATGAAGATGTCCCCAGGACAAATGAGGAGCCCCAAGGAAGTGTTGTGCCCAATCCTGAGCCAACCCAGATGAATGCTGATCCAGCTGTTCATCAAGATGAAGATGAATTTCCCAATTCACCTATTCCTGGTAAACTAGGATTTCAGTTAGGTCTCTCTTTTCTCTATCAATAGTATAGTCTAGGTGTCTAATTCATCAATCATTTTTCAGGTGACCTTAGACAAAATTCTCCTCCTAAGGATGCCCCAAGTGAGGGGGAGCATAGCCCAGCCTATGAAGGAGAAGGTGGGTATGCTAGTGGGGGAGAACATCAACAGGAATTGATATCACCTAATGCCCCATCTGAGGGGGAGCAGATCCCTGATAATGAGAGGGCTAATGCTCAAAGTGGAGCTGAAGAGATGGTTGAAAAGGAATTACCCTAGGAAAGGCCAGTTGCAGTTCTGGACACATCTGACCTGATAAACTCAATCCAAACAATGATTGAGGGTCAGATGTTGTCTATGAAAGAGATTGTTGCTGAAAAGGTTCATGATGTATCTACCCAGATAAGGAATGAATTGCATACAACAAGAGCTGCATTGACTCAGGAGATCCAGGCCACTGAGCAAAGAATGGAGTCAAGAGTGGCTGAAGTGAGAACTGAATTGAATGCCCAAGTTAATGATGTCAAAACTGCATCAGATCATATCCTTCTGCAGATGACAAGATGGTTTGAAATGGCCAAAAATACTGTTGCTGCCCAGCACACAGTTCTGAAGGATATTGCAGACCATCAAGGGGATTCCACAAAGGACATCACATATGTAAAGAATCACCTCTACAAAAATGAGAATGTCTGGGAAAAAGTTGTTGCCAGAATGACACAAGTGGTCAACACATCAAGCAGGCAAGTCAAGTCCCACATTGACAAGGCAAAGGAATGCATTTTGGATGATGTGGACAGCACCTTTCAGACTCTTTCTCAATCCATATTGGATCAACACTCTGAAATTGAGAACAAAATAGTGGAACATAACAAAGAAGGGGAGGAGAAAATACTCAATCTACATGCTAAGTTGAAAGGAGCTCACATACAGCTGTATAACAACATGGAGTCCTCCCACAAACTGATACTCTCCAATCAAGAAGAAGCCAGCAAGCAAATGGTGGAAGTGGTCAACAATGCTTCCAGTGCTATTCAAGAAAATATCCTTACCATGGCCAGAAAGGTCACTGATAATCAATGGGACTCAATCTTAAAGGTGCTGCAAGGAACAAGAATTGCCTTGAATCTGCCAATCTTGAACCCTAGCAGAGATGAAGACTTTGACTTCCAAAGTCAATCAAATCTGATTGCTGATGAGAGAGCAGCAAAGAGGAGAAGGGTAGAGGGTATTCAAACTGCTGAAGAATACATGGCACAGAAAAGAATGGAAAGATTAGAGGATCCACTCCATGAAGATGACAATCTGGAGTTGGACACAATTGTTGTCAATACATGGGTGAGTCATGGCAATCCAATGAAGGACATTGACCATGTCTATTCAGCTGTTGAGTGGATCAAACACCTTGAAAGGGAATCATTAAGGGAAATGATTCTCAAAGAAAACATGGTAAGAAGGGAAACTCCTTTAAGGATTCCCCCAAGATATCTTCCCAAGCCATTTCTGTACTTCAAAGTAAAAGAGAAGATCAAGGCTGCTGCTGAAGCTAGGAAAAGAAAGTCTACAGATGGAGAAAGTTGTTCCCAGGATCTCTCTTAGAAGAACCAGCCTTGAAATTTCTTTTTAAGGATTGAATGTACAACTATAAGTTGAATTTTTTTTGTACTGAACATTTACAATGAAATGACATTTCATATTCTGCTCATCATATTGTGCTTGTTACTATTAATATATGTACTATGTACTTATTACCTTTAGTATTCAGTACCTTAAATGGAATGTTCAATTTGAAATGGATCAGCTATTACAGAAAATAGCTCTCCAATTGAGGGGGAGTAAATTCCCTACTCAGGTTGAGGGGAAGTTGGCAAATGCTAAGAGTGTACAAGTTAGCCTATAGATTGATCCAAAGGGATCTACAGCTATTGTCCCTCTATCCATAGCAGGTTAAGGTTGAAGAAACCAGAAAGGGGGAGATAGGGCCAATACCAATGCTGGAGAAAGAAAAGAAAGGGCCAGTGCAAATGTCTAGGGTGTTAGGTCCTATGTTTCACAGATAATTGCTCTTTAAGATCATTTTTTTCTGTGATAAGATTTTTTCTGTGATAAGATTTTTTTTTCTGTGATAATTGCTCTTTAAGAATACATGGCATTGAGGATGTTCTGCCTTCTTCAAATAGGGGGAGATTGTTGAGAATATTGCCCTCAATATTACATTGATTTGAAGAGGCATCACTCCTAATACTAAGGACATATTGTATTTAACAAAGCTATACTTGTGTAGGATATACATGCACAGGTAACTCAAAAGGAAGGGCCAAACATGGCCTTAGATAAGAAGAAATCATCTACAAGGAGATGAAGATCTGTCTCAGCATAACCGCTGAGACGATGTGTCAGAACCGCTTAGACGAGGAGTCGTCTCAGCGGATCCACTGAGAAGGAGACTGGAGCAACCGCTGAGAAGGGGACTGGAGCTGCCGCTGAGACTGGAAGCTGTCTCAGCCCAACCGCTGAGACTGGATGCTGTCTCAGCCTAACCGCTGAGACAGATCCAAATGTGCTGACGGGATCTGCTTTTGGCGCAAGAGACAATTGAGAGGGAAAAGCAAGTCCAATCTATCCCATACTGTGTCAGGAGGATCGATATAGCCGTTGAAGTCTTCTGGGGGTATAAAAGAAGAAGCTAGGGCACAACAACATGTAACTGTTCTATTGAGAAGCCTTTGTTGTACGCCGCAATCGAGCTCTCACGTTTCAGTCAGTAGAAGTCGTTCTCTGCAGCTGAAGTTAATCTTCTAAGGGAGATTAGTTAGCTCTTCCTGTACAAACTCAAGAAGGGCAAGTTGATCTTCTGCTTTGCTGAAGGAGAAGATCAAGGTGATACAAATCTGAAGCTGTTTTTCAGATCTGAAGAAAGGATTCAGAAGACCTAAGAGTAAACCTTTTGTCTTTTGTATCTAGCTCAAACTCTATTATATCTTTGTAAGGCATTGTTGCCTGAGTGAAAGGTTGTTGAGCCTGTGTGTAAAGTTGTGTTGACAGCTTGAGTGGTAGGACTTCTTGATAGGTCTGAGGTAGGAAATCTGTGGGATTTCTGAGTGGTAGGAGTTTCATAACTCTGAGCTGTAGGGATGTTGAGCCTGAGGTGTAGGGCTGTTGAGCCTGAGGTGTAGGGCTGCTGTGCCTGAGGTGTAGGGCTGTTGAGCCTGAGGTGTAGGGTTGTTGAGCCTGAGGTGTAGGGCTGTTGAGCCTGAGTGTAGGGCTGCTGTGCCTGAGGTAGGATCACTCTGGATCTGAGAAGTTCTGAGGAACTTGTGGTGTAAGCTCAAGGAGCCGAGATTGGAGTTTGTGGCCTTGTCTAACTCACTGTTAGAAAGGTGAAGGGGGAAAGAGGACTACTCAAGACACCCGGTCTTGAGGAACCTCTATACATCCTAGTGTGCTTTCTGTGCTTGTGTTTTCTGCATCTTAAAACATTAGGTTTAAACAAGGAAAATAAGTAAAACCTATTCACCCCCCTCTAGGTATTATTGACTACACCTATATAAACTATCAGGCCCAACCGTCTTTCCATTTTTCGTTTTCTTCAGAACATCATTTACCTCCGATGCTTGAATTTTACGACAAAAAGTTGCATTCTTATACTCTTTCGATTTACTTAATTCGTCCAAGCTCAGTTCATAGTCTTTTTCTTCATTGTAGAGTTGATACAAATATCTTTTTCATTGCTCCTTAATAGCTACATCATCCGTCAAAATTGTATCTGTTCCATCTTTTATGCATTTAACTTGCCTTAAATCCCTTGTCTTCCTCTCTCTAACTCGAGCAATTTTATATATATCACGCTCTCCATCTTTGGTATCTACTCACTTGTGAAATTCTTCATAAGCTTGATTTTTTGTTTTACTTACTGCCTTTTTAGCTTCTTTCTTGGTGACTTTATACATTGCCAAGTTTTCATCATTCCTACAAGCGTAAAGTGTTTTATAGCTTGCCCTTTTTACCTTCACTGTCTTGAACTCACTCTTTCCACCATCAAGATTCTTTATATGGTGGCGCACGACCTTTTGACTCTTCAAGTTCTTTCCACTTATCATTAAATGTGAAGACATAACTTTTCATGTGACACTAGGATCAACATAAGGATAATCAATTAGTTGTTTTATAACAGCTGCCTTGAAAACAACCTATTTTTCCTCCTTCAAGTTATACCACCAAGTTTTTGGCAACACTTTTGTCCTTCTCTTGAATTTACTATAGCTGATTTGCACATCCAACACAGCCTGTGTTGTGTTGTCAAACTTTCTCTTTGTATGATTCTGCAATCCTTACAAATCTTTCTATCTATTTTGCGAGTCATAAAATAGTCAATTTGTGATTTAACCATTACACCAACCATTACACCAAAATTTGAGGATTCTCATTTATATACAGTTAGATATACATGTGTACACTACATTCCAAGGGAGCGAGTCATGCATATCTACTCGCACAAGCCTCACCCAGTTCAGATTTTTATGACTAACCTACAGGACCCAAGTTTGTCTTTATTTCTTTATGTTACATTTCTTGTATTTTTTGTTTGGGTTTTGACCCTTTCTATATAAAGGTGCTTTGTATCATTGCTAGGACATCATGCATTGTAAGATTGAATGAAAGTAAGCTACCCAGGGCCGACATAGACTTCTTCCACTGTAGCTCCTTGTCCAAATCCGTAGCAGCTTCTTCGAGCTCCCCTTCTCAAAAGCGAAACAACCTTGCTATCAGCAAACTAAGGGTCTGACATGTCATTTTTGAGACCAAATGATATGTTTTTCTAAAAAAATTAGATTGTCATTTTGTAAAATATAGGCCTGACATATCTGATTTTTTTCGATATATCGGACGACACAACTTTTAAATATATTGTCCGCTATTTTATTTTATGTTATATTAGCAGATTAGCGGCATATGTTTAAATCACACATATATATATATATATTATATTATGTATGTTTAAATCGATTAGACTTATTGTTTTGTTTTTTTAATGTTTATTTTTACAACCAATTTTGTATAATTATTTCACAATTTTTTAATTTCATATTACAAAAATGAAAATATTCAATACATTTATTAGTTGATTGTTATTATCTTTTTAATATAAATTTTTAAGTTTGAAAATTTTTTTAATCAATCAAAGATATTTAACTTTTAAATCATCTTTATTTGCAATAAACTTATTGTTATCAAAATAAAATTATTGTATAATATTAAATATATTTTACAATATATCATTTCGTATTTGTTAATAATATTTTATCTTAAATACTATTCGATTTTATTTTGTAATATAAATGACTCATTTTTTATCTACTTATATAGTTTTCTACTATTATAACATATAATTATAGTTAGTATACATAAAAATAAAAAAATTATTTATAAGATATGGAAATTCGATATTTTAAAATATCTCCAACTTGTCTCCGACTTCTGACAATTAAAAACTCAATCCCGATATATCGCGGACATCCGATATATCGCGGATATCCGATATATCGTGGACATCCGATATTTACAACATTGGAAAATATCCTAACACTACAACATTTATGGTATACGGAAACGTTTTTAAGTGGTTTTCGCGGGAAAGCGCGGCAATAGGCATTTGACCTTTTGCTACATTTCTAAATTAAGCGCCGTGATAGCTCTGCAGCATAAATAAAAAAATGCCCTATGGCCTCATTTTTTTTAAATGCCGGGAATTGTTTTAATTTTTTTAAAAAAAATTGTTCTGTACTACTGAACCCTAACATTGAAAAGAACCAAATAGTAGATTAAAAAAATGCCCTGTGGCCGACCGAGCCTCTCCTAAACAAGGCCTAGTATTTTGCAGCGGCGCTTGACCACAAATAGCGTTGCCAAAGTGTATCTTTTCGGCAACGTTTTTCTAAATAAATGCCGCCAAAACCGCTAATAACTTTTAGCCACGTTTTTCATAAAAAAGCGCCGTGAAGTTTAAAATCAACTGCGGCGTTTTAAAAGGCGTAGCAAAAAAAACGACGATATAAATCAATTTTGTTGTAGTGTAAGCTTTTCCTAACAGGAACATTCTTTTCAGAGTCAACCATGCTTGTGAAAATATTTTGCATATTTTATAATGAACTACTGTTATCATACTGCCTTCTCATCCTGGAAGTCTCTCAGCTGACCAATCTAATGCGGTGTTCTTGCCTTACAGCATACAGTAATGCCTATCCAGCACCTCGTAAGCTTTGGTCTTAATCTTGTCAGCAGGGCATTTGAGTTTCAGGTAATTCATCGATTTCACTCTGGCCTGCGGCATCTGTGTTCTTTGATCTAATTCATCATCTACAAATATACCAGTGTATTTCTGTCTCCAAAACCATTTTATATGTTGATGATCCTTTAGTTGTGAAAAAAGGAGTAATCTCTTTGTATTATGCTCCTCAGGCTGATGCTTTTGCTAAGAAACTTGGCTATGGAAAATCACTCAGAGCAGGCCTTATAAAATTGCAGGTAATGCAGATTTCTCTTTCTTTATATATTATTTCTATTAATCACCCAAACCTTCCTTGGAAGTTAATATAATTATAGGTTGCACCCCTCTTATCTTCTGAAATTACATAAACCTGCCCTCCCAGTTTACATTTCATAACATGCATGCACAAAAATACCCCCCTGGAGCATTTTTGTGCATGCATGTTATGAAATGTAAGTTTACAGGGGAGATTTTTGTACTTTCAAAAAATAGAGAGGTGTAGCCTGTAATTTTGATAACTAACAGGGAAGTTGCTGTTTTGTTCAGTAGCTGAAAACTGAAGATTTCTTAATTTTAACCCCATCTAATCTATTGTTTGTCATTTTACTTCTTGGAGCCATCTGTTTGTTCTGTTTTGTGGAACTAGACTAAAGAGACGTGATGTTACGGAATCGAGCAAAACATCAATCGAGAAAATATAGAACTCTAGATTTATGTGGTTCGCCTTAGATGTGTATGTCCACAGGCAGCATCATATTGTTTCACTAGATGAGAGAATTGATGAGCACAAGATAAAATGTGCTGTCTAAATTTGTGATACCCTAAAACTTTTGCGTTGTGGGCTTCTGACGTGAGGGCGCGATATGATGATCTGTCATATGAAAACGTTTTTGAGAAACTCCATGTGGGTTAGAATTCGAGGCATATAGAAAAAACTAGTTTTTTTGTTCTAGTCTAATCGTTATGTTAGTGAGTGCTAAACCAAAGGGAGGCACTTCATGGCGTTGATACGCAAGTGGTCATACCTGTTTCAATTCAACTGCTTAAGCTTATGGATGAGAGCAAATCGCTTGAGACCTCTGTAAAATGGTTTCAGCATATTCGATGTGCGACTAAACTCAACACTTCCACGTTTCTCAACAACTCTCTTACGCGTGAGCCCTTCGTATCAGTCATCACTCCATTTCAAGCAAAAAGTTCTTTTTTTTTTCATTCTTCTCAACGTCAAGAGTCCCTCTCAAACATATGATACCTTCGGGCTCTCAAATCACTCCTGAATCTTAGCCATGGCATACATTGAACCACATGATACAAGTCAAACCCCAAAACTTCACATCACGGACGTTTGATTCCACACTTTATCAAATGCTCTCGCGTGTCTTAGGTTCCGTTTAGCGTGGCGATGGTGGCCGTGACCATAGTGGTTATGAACCGTCGTTCGTGAACACCCGACATCACCTAAGGAACTTCATCCACTTTCATGTTCAAATTTAGTTTTCTTTTCTTAGTGGCGGTCATAACCGTTGTCATGCCAAACATACATTCTATGACAATCACGTTTTTATCTAAACTCACCGGAGCAAAAATGCCGTGCCAAACGGAGCCTTAAACAGTGTCAGATCGTTGACTAGTTTTAGATTAGTATTTTCTACTATTTTGTGTATAAACTGTATATTATTCTAAATTTTTGTATGCTCTGTGCTTGGAATTGTCAGGAAGAGAACCTATCGGCAATGAACACGGATCCATGGTATTCAGCCTACCACTATTCGCACCCTCCGTTGGTCGAAAGACTCGCTGCGTTGGAGGACATAGGGAGTAAAAAGGAAGATTAGTTGCCGAAAGTATCTGCGATGGCCGCCTCTTCTATAAGAGTCCGAATTGTTTTTCGTGGTTCAGCCGTTAAGTCTTTTGTATTTTCATTCCGAGTATGTTCAGATAATATGCCTTGGGAGTTTTAAGGTTAGCATTTAGTTAATTAATAAATCATATATAATTATATCATGCTAAACCTACTCTATGTGCAAAGCCCATTGTCAATTCAATTTTGCTCTTTGCTGCTCATCAGAAATTCAATTTTATTTTGCATTTGATGTTTTTGAGGGGATGGTAGTTATTTTATCAAGAATGAAATTAACTAAATGTTTGTTGATTCCCTATCAAAATGTAAACGAATATGAAATGTAATAAAATAAAATAAAAGCGAATTTAAATTAATGTAAATTAAATTAGATAAACAATTATATTAATTAAAACAAATATATATGTAAATGTTTTTGCATTGAAGAGAGAGAAAGTGCCGTGATTGAATGTACTACTGCTATCAAAGATTGTAGTATTGATGTCGTCGTCACATGGTGCGAAAAGCATATCATTTTGTGACGGTTTTTGTGGGTCTAACATTATTATTTTTTGAGAAAATTTTGGTAACTATGTACGCTTTTATTACAATGAGTGTCATATACGTTGAATGCTTCTAGAACTATTTGTAGAATGGCAACGATGAACTTTGAATTGAAGGAGAAAGAGGATGCTGAAAGATGCCGACTGTTGAATCTATTCCATCCTAGAATTGGGCATTTCAAAACTTTATAAAAGGCTTAGGTGCTTGAAAATTTATAATTTTAATTTTTTTTTTATAAAATGCTACAATAATAATTACAAAAAAAAATGTGACAAAATTTTGAGGTGCTTTAAAATTCAATCGTTGTCATTTAGATCTAAGGTTCTTAGATCTTTAACTTTGGAGAGTTATTTTCAATTGATGAAATATGTTGCGTCATATTCATTGTGTTCAAATGATTCTTGTAGCATATGCTGATTTTTAAGAATTTTTCATTCCGTTGGCTTCTGTGCTTGTTCATTGAAAATGCAGACTTCGAAGTTGCGGTACTAGCTTGGATAGTATATCTCGGGCTATTAAGACCAAAATTAGATAATTGTTTCATGTATTTTTTTACTATTGTAAAATATCAAAATTTTCTATTTCATTAATACTCATGAAATCCCTAAATTTTATTTTTGTATATAATTCTAATTTATTTATAGTACTCGACGAGGTTCGTGATTTTTTCCTAGAATCTAACTCATAAATTGCATTGGTAAACGAACCACAACTTTTAGTGTGCATTATTTCTTCACGTGGCCGCGAGTTAAATAATTGATCATTATTTTCGTAATCTATAAAAGTTATCGAAATGCCTAAAATATTATGGCGATTGATATTAGCACACCATAATTGTATATACGCAGCCCTTTGATATATGCAGCCTCATTTGTACTCCTATTTGATATTCGCAGCCCAAAACAAACAATAAATCTTCTCATTTAAATTTCTAAAATTTTACACCATTAAACTGCAGAAAAAAATATTCATGCAATTAGGACAAAGTGTCCTAAAACATGAAGCAATAACAAATCTTCTCCAAATTTAAGCTTGCAGAAAAATAGTGATTCGTGGCCCAACAATACGCATGATGGCTTAGCTTATTCAGTGTTTTCTTTTGATTTACTTGATCTGTGAAAGGATATAGGCTTTGGAAGATCTATACTCTTAATGTTTCTATTTTTTATAACATGCAGATGACTGATCTTCTTCTATATAAGATTTATATACTCAAGGCTCTAGTCAATATAAAAATTTACCTGGAATTGATCTCGTAAGAGTATCCATTTCACCACTTTGATCATGAGTTTATCACGTGATCATGGAATCAATATTCCAAGCAGGAAATCAGTCAAAAAATAGTTTTCAGCATTAAAAGCTGCAGTCCCTCTCTGCGGCAATCTATCAAACACCTGACGTGCGAGGTCTTCGAATTAGAAAGGTATTAGTAATGTGTGTGAGTAGGAAAGGATTGTCCGACAAATGGGATTTGATGAGTTTAGCCAGTGGATTTAGCAGGAGACCGGTGGGTTTTGGGCAGCGTCTCAGAGACATCTGACGTGGATTTAGTAGGAGATCAGCTGTCCCGGTGTGAGGAAGGGAGGCTTGGGCGGCGAAGTGCTCTCCAGCGATGTCGGTCGGCTCCGGCGAGGTGGGTTCCATCTGCCTTCTTCTGCGAGTTCGGGCGAGGAGGATGGGAAAGAAAGGGGGTTGCGATTAGTAATGGGGAGGGCTTTCTATTTATAATTTGAAGTTTAAATTTATGGTGTGCGAATAGTGATTTCGGGTGTGCATATATCAATCGCCATTATTATTAATATCTTCTATTGAATTTTCTATATCTTCTACTCCTAACAAATGATTTAAAGCCGTGACAAAAAAATTATATCATTTTTCCATAATATTTTAAAATTTTGTGTGGCTTATCTCTGAGGCTTGTTTCTCAATGCACGATTTGATATGACCATCGATGTTGAGTTCCCGTTGAGGTTCAGCAGCTTCGCGCAGTGCTTGCATTTTGCCTTACAATCAACATTGCCCTTCACCATTTCAAATTGTCGTATGATTGTCTTCCACAACTTCATGAGCTGATAATGATGAAGTAGATGAAGGAGATTGAAGTGGAGATTGAAGGAGATGAAATATTAATCGGTGGAGTGGAGAGAATGAATAAATAACTCCTCATTCTTTAGGTTCCCTATTTATTGATTTTTAACTCATTATATTAATAAATAAATTAATATTAATTTAAATTTAATTAACACTAATTTTGTGATAATCAAGTTAATTTAGTAGTTAATAATTCAAACAGTCAATCATGCATATATTTGTTGTGACAGTATGTCAATTATGACAGTACCTCTGTTATGCTCGCCTTTTCTCGGATGCATGTGCTTCACATGACGACCCTCCCACCGCTCGCAACCCTCCCGAGTACATTACTCTGGTTGCCGTTTGATTTTCTATTGCACTCTAGCGGGTTGCGGGCGGCGGGAGTGTCGTCGTGCGAAGTCCATGCGTTCGAGAGAAAGCAAGCTTGAGCGGAGGTACTCTCGTGCCTGAGATACTGTCGTAGCCGCACGGGGAGCTCCATGCAAAACACACACACACACACACACACACACACACACACACACACACACACATATATAAAATAAATAAAAATATATGAGTGACAGGCACGGGCCTCCGCAGCCCTATGCAAGGTGACATTCGTCGTGGGGGGGGGGGGGGGGGGGGGGGGATATTCGTCGTGTGGGGGATATTCATCGTGGAGGGGACATTAGTCGTGGGGGCGACATTCATCGTGGGGGGACATTCGTCGTGGGGGCGACATTCGTCGTGGGGGCGACATTCGTCGTGGGGGCGACATTCGTCGTGGGGGCGACATTCGTCGTGGCGGAGACATTCGTCGTGGGGGCGACATTCGTCGTGGCGGAGACATTCGTCGTGTGGGCGACATTCGTCGTGGGGGCGACATTCGTCGTGGGGGCGACATTCGTCGTGGCGGAGACATTCGTCGTGGGGGCGACATTCGTCGTGGCGGAGACATTCGTCGTGGGGGCGACATTCGTCGTGGCGGAGACATTCGTCGTGGGGGCGACATTCGTCGTGGCGGAGACATTCGTCGTATGGGAGACATTCGTCGTGGGAGCGACATTCGTCGTGGGGGCGACCTTCCTCCTAGGGGCGACATTTGTCCTGGGGGGATGTACTTGTTTGTCCATGCTATTGGCTTTGGTAAGAAAGATAAAAGGGGTATACACCTTTATTAAAGATAAGAAATGGTTATTGACTATGGTGTAAAAAATAAGGTGGGTTATTAACAATTTACTCTTATATTTATCAATTTATTTTTTTTTTCAAAAAATTGTGTATTTTGCCCACACAAAAAAAAAATTTTCTGCGTCCGCCACTGCTCGGACGTATAAGCTTCACATGACGACACTCCCACCCTTCGCAGCCCTCTCGAGCACATTACTTCGGTTGCCGTTTGATTTTCTATTGCACTCGAGCGGACTGCAGGCGTCGGGAGTGCCGTCGTGCGAAGTCCATGCGTCCGAGAGAAAGCAAGCTTGAGCGGAGGTACTATCGTAACTAGATATTATCGAGCTGCACGGGGGGCCTCCATGCATTACATAAATAAGAGGTCATTATTATATATTTGGCCCAGCAAAACACACATATTTATCTATTGATTATAATTATGACATTTTTATTATTATTAACTATTAAGGCTCTATTTGAGATAGCTCGCACTGATGGAAAAATTATATTTGAAATGCAAACGTGCTTTTGTGACCGTTTGTTTGGGCAGCTGTTGGAATAGAGCCTTTATAAAAAGGGCGTTTTAATGGCTTTTAGAAAGTCAAGGGGGAGGCCATGTTTAGCTGTTGAGAAGCACTTTTGGCGCTATTCCGCCTCCTGTGCCATTACCGTGCTCTGTTAAGGGTCCTTTTGGCGTGGCGGTTGCGGTTAGAAACACAGAGGTCGGCGGTGGCGGTCATGAACGCAGTGGTTTGAAATTCCGGTCTCAAACGCAGTTTCGCCATTTGGTGAAGCTGTGTTTTTGGTGCTGTCACGAATATGAAAGGAGTTTTATCTGTTTGGTAACACAGAACAGTGATGGCTGTTGACGATCCAAATTTTTTTTTCAAATCTAAAATATAGACGCTCTTAAAAATGAAATATAAATATCACATTGTTTAAAATGGAACATAAATATCACATGGTTCAAAATGGAATATAAATATCACATTGTTCAAAATGGAACATAAATATCACATTGTTCAAATTATCTTAATAAACCCAAACATTGTAGTCGTTGTAGTTGATTGCATATATAGTTTTCATTCTTTTCGCTCCGTTCAACATCACCTGCACATTATACAATTATAACAATTGTGAATAATATATTATGAATAAAATACATTAACTATTATTAACTAGAATGTTAAGATACTTGTGAGTATTCTCTAGTTGATTGACTATATGATCCCTTAAGGCTGCCATTTCATCAGTCCCTCCCCCATCAATGAAAACATCATCTTTTTCATCTGGTTCCAGCCACTCCTGTTGTATGATGTTTTCATCATCCCCGTACTCTTCAAACTTTGGGTCTTCACATGAAGGATGTTTATGAATATAATTGTGCAATACCATTGTTGCCACCACGATTACAACTTGTTTCTTAAAAGAGTATTGATGCATGTCCCGAAGTATCGCCCATTTCTTCTTTCATAACACCAGACATTCTTTCAATGACGTTACACAGTGATGAGTGTGACTTATTAAAAAGCTCTCAGGGTCCTTGAAATGGATGATTACCACGTGTTAAATTCGTAAATGATAGATGAAAGTGCACAGTGAGTCTTCTGAGTATTCTCTAGAGGCGGTTGAATAGAGTTTTAAAATATTTTCAATAAAATGTGCACATAACAATAACAGTTCTAACTACTATGCATCTAGAATTCTACCCAGAATAAAATAAACATAGAGTAACAAAATAAATATGGGACAATACAAAAAATTAGCACAGCATAGATGAGATAAGATCTATAGTGGTTTCACAAAATATGGGTACTCCACTCTTCTACTACCTTGGTAGGAATACAAAATCCAGTGTTTGAGTCTTTTGATAAGAAGACTCTTAGAACCAGGGTCTGAGTCTTTTGTTAAGTAGACTCTTAGAACCAAGCTAGATCTTTTGTTAAAGAGATCTTGAACCAAGGTATGAGTGTTTTGTTAAGGAGACTCTTAGAACTAAGCTAGATCTTTTGATAAGGAGCTTGAACCACTGAATCCTTTGAAGAGGGATTCTAAGGACTCTTTACTCAGTTTACAAAAGGTGAAAGAAAGAGTAAAGAAGAAGAGAAGATGATTCTTCTGATTGAATCCTCCTACAACAGTCACTGAGGATTCATACACTTAGTGTTTCTATGGATCTCTGTTTAGTAGCTGAATTCTTGCTTGAGAGAGAGATGCAAGGATTGTAGAAGCTCTGATCCTGATGATGATCTCTGTATTTCAATTTGCTTATTGTAGTAAGTAGAGGAAGAAGATGCAACCTTGTATTCTTGTACAGAGATATATTCAATATTTTTCTATCTCAGAGAGAGATGGAGAAGAAGAAAACTGAATTGTTGTGTCAGATTAATGTTGTCTATATTCTTCTGTATACTTATTTTTCTGTCAAATAATGATGAATTACTTTCCTCTTCTGTTATTTTCCTAATAGGAATGTCCAAGAGGTAGTAATGTTCTCTTTTCATTTCTGTTGACAGTCCATCCAAATCTTTTTGAATAACTTCCAAATATATCTTTATTTTTGTCTCTGGAATTCTTCTTTCCATTCTTGATTATGGACGACCCGTTAGAATTCAAATAACTTCCATTTGTAACCTTTGAATAAGCTTCATAATAGAATACATGAAGTATTCTAATTCTGTATCTGTATTCGACGTTGCGTCGAATACATTTGCATTCTTATCGACACACCTCTGAGTTCTAATAGAAGCTGCTTCGACATCTTCCTCAGCTTTGAAATGAACTCTGATATCGATGTTGCGTCGAGTCCTTATCGATGTATCTGCCGAGATGAAGACCTAGACTTTGAGCTCTTCCTTCTACGTCGAATGTAATTCGAAGTTGAGTCGACTTCAAATGTTGCTTTGACTGACTTTGCCTTCTGCGTCGAATATATTTCGACGTTGCGTTGACTTCAACTGTTACATCGACTACAAGTTTGAGTTATCCTTACTTCTATTCGAAGTTACTTCGACTTGAGGTTGAAGCTGAGTCGACTTCTAGTTGACGCAGAATTAACATAACTGAATTTTTGTAATCGTTTGGACTCGTCTTTGACACCATAATATGAGTGTGACATCCTAGGATATCTAATGACCATATTACCCTCACTATACAACATGAGTAATAAATCCTAGATGATGAAATCACTTTTACATAATTTGTAAGATAAATCTAGAGGATGTTTTCCTCAACAATAGAGTTTTAAGAACCCTCTCTGCAGTGGATACCCATCATCTACAAGTAATATGTACATGTAGAATTTTTCTCATTATAAACAAGTTATGCATAGTATAGTTCTAAAAAAACTTTAAATACAAGTAACACATATACCTGGAGGTGGAAATGGGAAATTGCGAATTCGGCATGTTAATGCACAATGAAATATCCAACTGTCATGTGCTGATCCTTCCCATTCCGGTACCACGAATGTGAAGCACATACTAAAATCACAAGTAGCCATAACATTTTGTGTTGGTTTTCCCTGACGATCGATATATGACACTTATTTGAGAATAACAAATCCCATATTGTATTTGATCTTGCTTGTCGTGTGTTTATAGTGTGCAGGAACTATAGGTGCAATACTCCACAGGTAGAAAGTAGCTTGGAACCAACAAACGGAACTAAAGCACTACCGCCAGCACTAGGAATTACCGCAGGCGCTAGCGCTACCGCCTGGCGCTAGCTCAAGTTCGTGCACAACGCCACGCCGCCGACGGTTTCGTAACCGCCTCCACACGAATGCTACTGCAGGCGTTAGGAGCTACCGCATGCGTTATCTCCATGTTCTATAAAATGATGGCTTCTCTCTCGTTTTGCCTAGAGCTTCAAGAGAGATTACTTGTGCCAAAATTCCAGAGCTGTTACTCTGCCGAAAGTTCATCTCCCACTTAAACCCAAAGAAGATTTCTGGAGAAGGAAGCCACCACGCTGCATCCGAAGAACGATCGCTTCAACCTCGCTTATACTACAACGATCCTTCATCCTCATCTTCAGAAATCTCATAGAGGGAGTTCTTGTTATTTACTTTATTTCATTATTGTAATTTTTGTAGTAAAATCGCCTTGTGTTGGTGACTAGGTCCTTGCGCAGCTTAGGGGGTAATTCGCCGCGTGAGTTGGCGACTAGGTCTAGGAGATTAGATCTAGGGGTGCTCGAGGCCATATCCGAGGAAGGATTGCCTAGAGCGGCTTGAGTCCATATCCGGGGTAGGATAGGCTAAAGCCAACCGGTTTGTGGGGATACAAGTCGGTATAGAAAAGGAAAAGTTATTAACATTTGTACGCCTCCGATTTCTAGTGATATTGAATTCAAATTTATGTAAACACTTATTTATATAATACAATCATGTCTCTATTTGTGTTTACTTGATTTCTCTCATTTGGCGTAAATTTTATTATTGTAAATTACTTTTTGCTAAATAGTTATTTTGCTCTCTCTTACTAAAAATAATTTTGTCATGTTCATAAAATTATAAGAAGAATTTTTATTTCCTTATTCACCCCCCTCTAAGGGCGTTTATCGATCCAACAAGTGATATCAGAGCGTAGGTTATTCCAAACAGTTTAAAAACTAGAATAATGGCGTCTTATGATCTCGCTTTTTCCGAGGGACAGGGAATTTGTAGACCTCCACTATTTACTGGGTCAGATTATAATTATTGGAAAAATAGGATGAGATGTTTTCTTATGACCCTAGATATTGAGGTTTGGAATATGGTAGAAGAGGAATACTCTCCTCCTACAATTGTAGTTGGAGAAGTAACATTAGAAAAACCTAAGGATAAGTGGGATGATAAGGATAAACTTAAATGCAAAAATAACGCCAAGGCCACAAATGCTTTATTTTGTGCGTTAGATAGAAATGAATTTAATAGAATTTCCGCTTGTACTACTGCATATGATATTTGGAATCATTTGGAAATTACTCTTGAAGGTACATCGCAGGTTAAAGATTCAAAGCTTTTCCAACTAGAGTCGGAATATGAAAATTTCCGGATGGATGAAAGTGAAGATGTTGATGTTATGTGCACGCGCTTCACCAAGATCGTCAATGCCTCCAAATTTCTTGGAAAGACCTTCTCCAACGGCGACTTGGTCCGAAAGATTCTTCGATCCCTTCCTTCAAAATTCAATCCGAAGGTAACAACTATCTCGGAGTCGCACGATCTAAGAACGCTCCAAGTTGAGAGCCTCATTGGGAATCTCAAAACTCATGAGGTAGAACTCAAGATCCAACACGATGAATACAACAAGGAGCCAAAGAAGAAGGCGTTGGCACTAAAATCAAAGAAGGAGTGCCAAGAGGATGAGGATGAAGTTGAAGAAAGCCTTTTGGTAAAGAACTTTCGAAAGTTCATGAGAAATCCGGAAAGGAGAAACACCTTCCGGAAATATTTCCAAAAGGAAGGAAGATGGAAAGGGTCATCTTCAAAGAAGGAAAAGGAGAGCGATGATGAAGAAGAAAGACCTCCACCAGAATGATATCATTGCAGGAAGACCGGGCATATTCGGAGCCAGTGCCCAAAATATTTGAAGGAGAAAAAGGAAAAACGGCACAAAGGGAAGGAAAAGAGGAAGGTGTTAAAAGCAAAAACATGGGATGACTCCTCCACCTCCGAAGAATCAAGTGAGTCTTCATCAAGCGAAGATGAGGAAGCAAACATGTGCCTCATGGGACATGGAAACGATGACGACGACACCAGTGTTCTTAGCGACATTGACGTAACTCCTCCCACTTATGATGAACTTTTCAATAAATTTCTTGAAACCTGCAAAGCTTCTTGATGAAATTATGAAAGATAATATTTTATTAAATAGGGAAAATGAATTCTTAATTAAAGAAAATCAAAAGCTTTCCAAAAAATTAATTATTTTAGGAAAAAGAAAGGTCTCTTGCCAAGAGTGTGATCACTCCATTAAGATGGCAAAGGATATTGAAGATTCTCTTTCTAAAGCCCTCTCCCATGCCAAAATTCTAACAAAAGAGAAGGGAGAATTAGAAAGGAAATTAGAAGCCTCTCTTGTGCAAGTAAAAAATAATTAATAAGGTTTTGAAAATAGGCGTGACATACTTGTGAAAGAAAACTTATCACTTAAAGCACAAGTTCATGATCTCACCATGACCATTAAAAACTATGGAATAGGCCAAAAATCACTGGAAATGATTTTAGGGAACCAATGCCACGGGTCTGGAAAATTTGGGCTCGGATATCGAGGTGAGGGCTACCGCCCGACACTAGCCACTAACGCCAACGCTAGCACCTCATACAAGGAGCCTGAATTTTCTTTTTCAAAATGTTTTTCCTCTACAAAATTGATTCCTTCCAGCAAGAAAATATTCTAGAAAAGGGTCTCAACCCCCTTTATTATGTGTGCAAACTATTATAGGTTTGGTCACACGTCTAGTGCTTGCAGGAAATTAAAACAAACTACTTTAAAGCAAATCTGGGTACCTAATGCCTCTACTTATTCTATGGGTGGTACCACTTGGGTATCCGGATCTTTACACTCATCTTCTTTCTAGATGTGCAGGCAGGCTAAGGAAAATGAAGACGCGTGGTACTTAGATTCTGGATGCTCCAAGCACATGACGGGCAATAAAGCAAAGTTCCTTAGCCTAGAAAAGAAGAAGGGAGAGATCATGACATTTGACGATAACGGAAAAGGAAGGATCATGGGTATTGGTACAGTTGGTAACGAATCCTTTACTATATCTAATGTTCTTTATGTGAAGGGGCTAAAACACAATATTATTTCTATTAGTCAATTATGCGATAAAGGATTAGATGTTTTATTTGAATCTTCCACTAATCAATGCAAAATATCTAATCCTACTACAAAAGATATTTTACTAACTGCACCAAGAATACATAATGTTTATATAGTTTCTTTTCATGATCTTTCTAAATCATCTATAAAATGTTTTATCACTAAAAATGATGAATTAGAACTTTGTCATAGAAGGCTAGGACATGCTAGCACGAAACTTATTGTAAAACTTGCCAAAAGAGATTTAATTAGAGGATTGCCTAGATTAAATGGGAATTTACCTTCACTATGTTCACCTTGTCAAAAAGGTAAAATTACAAAATCCTCTTTCAAAAGTAAAAATATTATTTCTACTTCAAGACCCTTGCAATTAATTCATATGGATCTTTTTAGTCTCATTAGCACCGCAAGTCTTGGCAGTAGATTATATACATATGTTTTAATAGATGATTTTTCAAGATTTTGTTTGACAATATTTCTCTCATCCAAATCCGATGCATTTAGCGAATTTTCAAAATTATGTACTCGTATTCAAAATGAAAGTGATTTAAAAATTAAATGCATTCGCTCGGATCATGGAGGAGAATTTGAAATGATAAATTCACATCTTTTTGTGATATGTTAGGCATAAAACATGAATTCTTCGCACCACGCACACCACAACAAAATGGTGTTGTAGAAAGAAAGAATAGGACACTTCAAAAACTAGCACGCACTATGTTATTTGAATATAAATTGCCTAAGCCCTTTTGGGCTAAAGCCGTAAATACATCATGTTATGTTATAAATAGAATCATGCTTCGCCCATCTCTTAATCTCACACCATATGAACTCTATTTTCAAAAGAAGCCTAACGTATCTTACTTAAAAGTTTTTGGTTGTAAATATTTCATTTTAAATACTAAAGATAGCTTGGGAAAGTTTGATGAAAAATGTGATGAAGGAACTTTTCTTGGATATTCTTCAAATAGTAAAGCTTATAGAATTTTTAATAAAAGAACTAGAAAAGTTGAAGAATCAATTAATGTGAAATTTGATGAACTTGTTCCTTGTATAGAAAGACTTTCCGCAGGCAAAGAGGATGATCACTTACCACCTTTGGAGCATGGTGACGAGGAACCTTCCAAAGAAGAAGAAGAGGAGGCCAAGGAAGATGAATATGTACCTCCAAGTGCCTTAAAATTCACAAAGGATCATCCACGGGAATTAATAATTGGTGAACCATCTATCGTGGTAAGAACTCGCTCTTCTCTTCATGAATCTTATTCAAATATTTGTTTTGTTTCCGAAATTGAACCAAAAAAAATTTCAACCGCTTTAAATGATGAATTTTGGTTTTTGGCTATGAATGAAGAGTTAGAACAATTTGAGCGACATAATATTTGGAAATTAGTAGAAAGACCATCTAATCACCCGGTTGTAGGTGTAAAATGGATTTATAAAAATAAATTAGACGGTGAGTCTATAATCATTAGAAATAAGGCACGCTTAGTAGCACAAGGATATTCAAAAATCGAGTGGATAGATTTTAATGAATCTTTTGCACCCGTTGCTAGATTAGAGTCTATAAGATTTTTTCTAGCATTTGCAAGCTTTAAAAGAATAAAACTATTTCAAATGGATGTGAAAAGTGCTTTTCTGGTTTTGTAAAAGAAAAAGTTTATGTCGAACAACCCCCCGATTTTATTAGTGAAAAATTTCCAAATCATATTTATAAACTAGAAAATGCGCTTTATGGTTTAAAACAAGCGCCATGTGCATGGTATGAAAGACTTACATCATTTTTATTAAAGCACGGTTATATTATGAGAAGTGTCGATAATACTCTCTTCATTAAGCACAACAATGATGATATGATTATTTTACAAATATATGTTGATGATATTATTTTTGGATCTACTAATGAAGAGTTGTGTAATGAAGTTATTTTAGTGATGAAAAATGAATTTGAAATGAGTCTAGTATGAGAACTTTCTTATTTCCTTGGTTTTCAAGTATCACAAAGAAATGATGGTATTTTTATATGTCAAACTAAATATGTCTTTGATATGCTTAAACGCTTTGGATTTGAAAACCTTAAACAAACTTCTACTCCTATGAGTGCATCACTAAAATTAGGAAAAGATGAATCGGGAATTTCTATAGATCAAACTTTATATAGGGGTATGATAGGATCACTACTTTATCTAAGTGCAACTAGACCCGATATTATGTTTGTTGTATGCTTATGTGCTCGATTTCAAGTCAATCCAAAAGAATGTCATTTAAAAGCGGTAAAATGTATTTTTAAATATCTAATTGGGTCATCTAGATTAGGATTATGGTACCCGCACAATAATTCATTTACACTTCACGGCTACTCCGATTCAGACTACGCTGTATGCTCACTTGATAGAAAAAGTACTAGTGGTACTTGTCATTTTCTAGTACTTTCATTAGTTGCATGGTCTAGTAGGAAATAAAATTCGGTTGCACTCTCCACCACGGAGGCTGAATACATTGCATTAGGGAGTTATTGTGCACAAGCACTATGGATGAGCCAAACTCTAGAGGACTTTGGTTTTCATCTAAAACATATTGAATTAAAATGTGATAATAAAAGTGCCATTGATCTTACAAATAATTCGGTACATCATTCTATATCGAAACATATAGATGTACGCCATCATTTCATAAGGGATCACATTAAAAAGGAAAATGTTAGGATAAGTTTCATTGACACAGACTCTCAACTTGCTGATATATTCACTAAACCTCTTCTCGATGCAAGGTTTCAAATGTTTAGGTTGGAATTAGGAGTCTTAGACATTTTAGGATAAGTTATTTGAAAAATGCTAAAGGTTTATGCAATTTGAGCAATCAAGACATCTCCATAAATTACAAAAAAATTTCTGCATAAGACTACTCCAAGGACTCTTAATCAAGATCAAAAAATGAAAATTTAAAATTCTCAAAAAATCACTTACTGTTTTCTGCGCTAGCACTAGCGCCGGCGCTAGCGTGGATGTTCAAATTTTCTGTTTTTTAAAATTTCTAAAAATCTATAAAAATATGTTAGTTTATATGTACTACTTAGTTTTTGTATGTCTGACTTTTGTTATTTTTTGTTTTATTTATATTATGAAAAATCAACTACAAAACTTCAAAATTCAAAAATACAAAAATATGTTTTTGTGATTTTCTATTTTTCTTTCATTACAAACATTTCAAAACTACAAAAAAATGTATGATCTTTATTGCCAATATCAAGCATGTATGAATTCTATTATTTAGAATTATCTACAATGTTAAAACTTGTTTCTTCATATTACTATGAACATTATTTTGTTTATCACGCTTTGATATATCTATTTAAAAATATGTGTAGAACTAAGCTTAGCATGCCTCTAAGTATGAGTAAATGTATTGTGATTGATAATGATACTTGTACACTCACTTATGTTTGGTAATGCACATGTGTGTTTAAATCTAAAAATGCTTGCTTGCGTATTGTAATTGTACAATGAATTAAAATTTGCATAAGTTTATTATCTACACTACATTTGAATTGCACTTAAAAATTAAGAAAAAGTGGTTTAAAATTTTTATTATGTTGGGTTTGCAAAATAAGTGTATTCGGAGAATGTTGTCTCACAAAAGTGAAAAAAAAAATAGACAAATATAACTCCCTCAAGAACTACTTGAACCTCCTGATAAGTCTTCATAAGCATTGTGAGGTTGAGCACCTTGGAAAGAATAGTAAAATGTCTTGTGCAAACCTTGGTTATTACATCACTTTGTTAAAAAATATGTGCATTAAAAGTGTGTGAAAGTAATATACTTGTGTTTTATTGTGCACTTTACTCTACATATTGTTGGATCGATTGGCGCCCTTAGAGGGGGGGGGGGGTGAATAAGGGAATAAAATTCTTCCTGATAATTTTATGAAAATGACTAAATTGTTTTTAGTGAGAGAGAGCAAAATAACAATTTAGCAAAAGTAATTTGAAAAAATAAATTTTACCCCAAATGAAAGAAATCAAGTAAACACAATAAGATACATGATTGTATTATATGAAAAAGTGTTTACATAAATTTGATTTCAATATCGCTAGAAATCGGAGGCGTACAAATGTAAATATCTTTTCCTTTTCTATACCGACTTTTATCCCCACAAACCGGTTGGCTTTAGCCTATCCTTCCCTGGATATGGCCTCAAGCCGCTCTAGCCAATCCTTCCCCGGATATGACCTCGAGCACCCCCTAGATCTAATCTCCTAGACATAGTCGGCAACTTATGCGGCGAATTACCCCCTAAGCCGCGCAAGGACCTAGTCGCCAACACAAGGCAAATTCTACCACAAAAATTACAATAATGAAATAAAGAAAATAACAAGAACTCCCTCTATGAGATTTTTGAAGTTGAGGATGAAGGATTATTGTAGAACAAGCGAGGTTGAAGCGATCGTTCTTCAAATGCAGCGTGGGGGCTTCCTTCTCCAAAAATCTTCTTTGACTTTGAGTGGGAGATGAACTTTCGGCAGAGTAGCAGCTTTAGAAATTTGGCATAAGTAATCTCTGTGGAAACTCTGACCAAAACGAGAGAGAGCCCATTAATTTATAGACCTTGAAGATAGCGCCTGCGGTAGCTCCTAGCGCTTGCGGTAGAGTTCGTGTGGAGCGGTTGCGAAACCGTCGGCGGTTTGGCGCTGTGCATGAACTTGAGCTAGCGCCAGGCAGTAGCGCTAGCGCTGGCGGTAGCACTAGCGCCTGTGTTAACCCCTAACGCTGGAGGTAGTGCTTCAGTTTAGTTTGTTGGTTCCAAGATGCTTTCTTCCTGTGGAGTATTGCACCTATAGTTCCTGCACAGTATAAACACACAACATGCAAGATCAAATACAATTTGGGATTTGTTATTCTCAATGAAAGGGATGTGACACACATGTCCAATAATCTCCCCCTTTTGATAATAACAAATCCTCTTAGCAAGAAATCAACAGAGATGTTTATGGTATATGATAAGCGAGATAAAAGTGCAACAATAATATATGATAAGCATGAGAATAGCGCATGCTCCCCCTATCTTAATGCTCCCCCTACATAAATGCAATTTATGTTTTACTCCCCCTAAATTATAAGAAATAGTCTCCCCTTAATCTTCTAGATTTCTCCTCTAGATTTCTTCAACTAATCTCCCCCTTTTGGTATTATCAAAGAAGGTGGGGTGAGGGTAGTAAGGAAGCACTCCTTATAAATGATAAAGCATGATCGCGATTTTGTAATATAGATAATGATAAAGATTTTAAGCATAGAATATATAAGAGATTTCAAATAAAAAGATAAGAGTTGTAAGAAAGCGGAAGATTATAAGAAACATCTTTTTGTAAGCATGAAAATCATAAGTAAAAAAATGAGTTTAAGTTCAAAATTGAAAGATGTTTTAAACTTTTTGAAATCTCAAAGTATTTCATAAAGATACCAAGCATGAAATGAACATATCAAAAAGAGATTATACTACAATGTTACTTAATTTCAAGTGTAAGAGATACCAAGAACATTGTAGAGATCATGCTAGGTTATCTAGTGCATTTCTTATATAAAGAGTAGTACAGATAGAGCATTAGAATCCAATACTCATGAGAAAAAGTGTCATGAAAGATAATGATGTGCACATAAGTGTATTTTGAGCAATGTTAATAATTGATTTAATTCACAAAATACAAGACATATGTAAAGTGCACAATAAAACACAAGTATATTACTTTCACACACTATAATGCACATATTTTTTTGTAAAAAAGTGGTGAACTAATCAAGGGTTGCATAAGACACTTACTATTCTTTCCAAGATGCTCAACCTCACAATGCTTATGAAGACTTATCAGGAGGTTCAAGTAGTGCTTGGTGGAGTTATATTTGTCTATATAATTTTTTTTGTTCACATTTGTGAGACAATATTCTCCGAATATACTTGTTTTGCAAACCCAAAATTTTTAAACTTAACCACTTTTCTAAATTTCTTAAGTACAATTTAAATGTAATGTAGGTAATAACTTATGCAATTTTAATTCATTGTACAATTACAATACACAAGCAAGCATTTTTAGATTTAAATAAACATGTACATTGCCAAACATAAGTGAGTGAAAAGTATCATTATCAATCATAATACATTTACTCATACTTAGAGGCATGCTAAGCTTGGTTCTACACATATTTTTAAATTCATTTTATGCACTTTAAATAGATATATCAAAGCATGATAAACAAAACAATGTTCATAGTAATTTGAAGGAATAAGTTTTAGCATTGTGAATAATTCTAAATAATAGAATTCATACATGCTTGATATTGACAATAAAGATCATACAATTTTTTTGTTTTTTCATTTTTTTTAAATGAAATAAAAAGCAGAAAATCACAAAAAACATATTTTTGAATTTTAAAATTTTGTAGTTGATTTTCCACAAAATAAATAAAACAAAAATGACAAAAGTCAGAAGTACAAAATTAAAGTAGTAAATATGAATTAAAATATTTTTGTAAATTTTGAAAATCACAAAATTCAAACACTCACGCTAGCGTCGGCGCTAGAGCTAGCGCTGGAAACAGTACATGATTTTTTGTGAATTTTAAAAATCTGGTTTTTGATATTGATTAGGGGTCTTAAGAGTAGTCTTATGCAATAATTTTGTAATTTTCAGAGATGTCTTGATTGCTCAAATTGCATAAAACATTAGCATTTTACATGTTATTCATCCTAAGATGTCTAAACTCCTAATTCCAACCTTAATATTTGAAACCTTGCATCGGGAAGAGGTTTAATGAATATATCAGCAAGTTGAGAGTCCGTGCCAATGAAACTTATTCTAACATTTTCTTTCTTAATGTGATCCCTTATGAAATGATGACGTACATCTATTTGTTTGGATCTAGAATGGTGTACCAGATTATTTGTAAGATCAATGACACTCTTGTTGTCACATTTTAATTCTATATGTTTTAGATGAAAACCAAAGTCCTCTAAAGTTTGGCTCATCCATAGTGCTTGTTCATAACAACTCCCTAATGCAATGTATTCGGCCTCCGTGGTGGAGAGTGCAACCGAATTTTGTTTCCTACTAGACCATGCAACTAATGAAGGTCCTAGAAAATGACAAGTACCACTAGTGCTTTTTCTATCAAGTGAGCATCCGGCGTAGTCCGAATCGGAGTAGCAGTGAAGTGTAAATGAATTATTGTGCGGGTACCATAATCCTAATCTAGATGACCCAATTAGATATCTAAAAATTCGTTTTACCGCTTTTAACTGAGATTCTCTTGGATTGGCTTGAAATCGAGCACATAAACATACGACAAACATAATATCAGGTCTAGTTGCACTAAGATAAAGTAGAGATCCTATCATACCTCTATATAAGGTTTGATCAATTGAAATTCCCGATTCATATTTTCCTAATTTAAGTGATGCACTCATTGGTGTAGAAGCATGTTTAAGGTTTTCAAATCCAAAGCGTTTAAGCATATCATAGAGATATTTGGTTTGACATATAAAAATACCATCATTTCTTTGTGATATTTGAAAACCAAGAAAATAAGAAAGTTCTCCTACTAGACTCATTTCAAATTCATTCTTCATCACTTTAATAACTTCATTACACAACTCTTCATTAGTAGATCCAAAGATTATATCATCAACATATATTTGCAAAATAATTAAATCATCATTATTATGCTTAATGAAGAGAGTATTATCGGCACTTCCCATAATATAACCGTACTTTAATAAAAATGATGTAAGTCTTTCATACCATGCACGGGGCGCTTGTTTTAAACCATAAAGCGCCTTTTCTAGTTTATAAACATGATTGGGAAATTTTTCATTAATAAAACCGGGGGGTTGTTCAACATAAACTTCTTCTTTTACAAACCCGTTGAGAAACACACTTTTTACATCCATTTGAAATAGTTTTATTCTTTAAAGCTTGCAAATGCTTGAAAAATTCTAATAGATTCCAATCTAGAAACGGGTGCAAAAGTTTCATCAAAATCTATCCCCTCGATTTGAGAATATCCTTGTGCTACTAAGCGTGCCTTATTCCTAGTGATTCTAGACTCACCATCTAATTTATTTTTAAAAATCCATTTTACACCTACAACCGGGTGATTAGATGGTCTTTCTACTAATTTCCAAATATTATGTCACTTAAATTGTTCTAACTCTTCATTTATAGTCAAAAACCAAAATTCATCATTTAAAGCGGTAGAAATGATTTTTGGTTCAATTTCGGAAACAAAATAGATATTTGAATATGATTCATGAAGAGAAGAGCGAGTTCTTACCCCGATGGATGGTTCACCAATTATTAATTCTCGTGGATGATCCTTTGTGAATTTTAAGGCACTTGGAGGTACATATTCGTCTTCCTTGGCCTCCTCTTCTACTTCTTTGGAAGGTTCCTCATCACCATGTTCCAAAGGTTGTAAGAGATCATCCTTGTTACCTGCGGAAAGTTTTTCTACACAAGGAACAAACTCATCAAATTTCACATTTATTGACTCTTCAACTCTACTAGTTCTTTTATTAAAAATTCTATAAGCTTTACTAGTTGAAGAGTACCCAAGAAAAGTTCCTTCATCACATTTTTCATCAAACTTTCCCAAGCTATCTTTTGTATTCAAAATAAAACATTTACAACCAAAAACTTTGAAATAAGATACATTAGGCTTCTTGTGAAAATAAAGTTCATATGGTGTGAGATTAAGAGATGGGCGAAGCATGATTCTATTCATAACATAACATGATGTATTTACGGCTTCGGCCCAAAAGGACTTAGGTAATTTATATTCACATAACATCGTGCGTGCTAGTTCTTGAAGTGCCATATTCTTTCTTTCTACAACACCATTTTGTTGTGGTGTGCGTGGTGCGGAGAACTCATGTTTAATGCCCAACATATCACAAAAGGATGTAAATTTTTCATTTTCAAATTCTCCTCCATGATCTGAGCGAATGCATTTAATTTTTAAATCACTTTCATTTTGAATACGAGTACATAATTTTGCAAATTCGCAAAACTCATCGAATTTAAAAGAGAGAAATAATGTCCAACAATATTTTGAAAAATCATCTATTAAAACATATGTATATAATCTACCACCAAGACTTGTAGTGCTAATAAGACCAAAAAGATCCATATGAATTATTTGCAAGGGTCTTGTAGTAGAGATGAAATTTTTACTTTTGAAAGAGGATCTAGAAAATTTACCTTTTTGACATGGTGAACAAAGTGAAGGTAAAGTTCCATTTAACCTAGGCAATCCTCTAATTAAATCACCTTTGGCAAGTTTTATAATGAGCTTTGTGCTAGCATGCCCTAGCCTTCTATGCCAAAATTCTAATTCATCATTTTTAGTGATACAACATTTTATAGATGATTTAGAAAGATCATGAAAAGAAACTATATAGACATTATGTATTCTTGGTGCAGTTAGTAAAATATCTTTTGTATGGCGATTAGATATTTTGCATAGATTAGTGGAAGATTTAAATAACACATCTAATCGTTTATCACATAGTTGGCTAATAGAAATTAAATTGTGTTTTAATCCTTTCACATAAAGAACATTAGATATAGTAAAGGATTCGTTACCAATTGTACCAATTCCTATGATCCTTCCTTTTCCGTTATTGCCAAACATCACGATCCCTCCCATCTTCTTCTCTAAGCTATGGAACTTTGCTCTATTGCCCGTCATGTGCTTGGAGCATCCAGAATCCAAGTACCACATGTCTTTATTGTCCTTAGCCTGCCTGCACATCTAGAAGAAAGATGAGAGTAAAGATCTGGATACCCAAGTGGAACCACCCATAGAATAAGTGGAAGCCTTAGGTACTCAGATTTGCTTTAAAGTATTTTGTTTTATTTTCCTACAATAACTAGATGTGTGACCTAACCATAATAGTTTGCACACGAAATAAAGGGGGTTGAGACCCTTTTCTGGAATATTTTCTTGCTGGAAGAAATTGGATTTAGAGAAGAAAAACATTTTGAAAAAGAAAATTCAGGCTTCTTGTATGAGGTGCTAGCGCCGGCGTTAGTGGCTAGCGCCGGGCGGTAGCCCTCACCTCGATATCCGAGCCCAAATTTTCCAGAACCATGGCACTGGTTCCCTAAAATCATTTCTAGTGATTTTTGGCCTATTCCAAATTTTTTAATGGCCATGGTGAGATCATGAACTTGTGCTTTAAGTGAAGAATTTTTTTTCACAAGCATGACACACCTATTTTCAAAACTTTTTTTTATTATTTTTGATTTGCAAAAGAGAGGCTTCTAATTTTCTTTATAATTCCCCCTTCTCTTTTATAAGAGCTTTGGCATGAGAGAGGGCTTTAGAAAGTGGCTCTTCAATATATTTTCCCTCTTATCATGAGAATAATTTTTCCAACTTTGATGCAAACGTTTTTTCTAATTTTTACGAGAATAATTTTTTGGTTTTTAATAATTTCTCTTCTAGCTCCAAAGTAGATTATTCTTGGTGGCAAGCTCACCCAGATAGTTTTCAGATCAATGAAGATGAATCTTTAGATCTGAATTTTTGTTCTTCCTCTTTTGCGCCGCAAGTGTCGTACTCTAATTTTGGGGAATCCTCTCAATTTCAATTTAATACTTCCCCCCAAAATTTAGATGAGAATATTATATCTTTTAGTGCCTTTTCTTTATCTTTTGATAATTTAGTTATGGAGGAACATGTGGTTTCATGTAATGCCATAGTTTCTTTTACCGAAAATAAAGAAAAATGGTTGTACCAAGATTTTCTTAATGTTATGGGCTCCCCAGATGAAATAGAAGAAGAACAAGTTTCTTCCCCCACTTTACCCGGATTTTCTTTTGTTTGTCATGAATTTTCGCAAAATTCCTCAATTCCACCTAAAATTCATAACAATTTTGTGTCCGAAGATTTTATTCCGCTTGGTAATGCACTAGATTCTTCGGAAGAAAAAGTTATTTTAGAAAACAAACAACCGGAGCTTGATCATATATTTCTGCAAGCGCCTCCTCCTTGCGAAAAATTTTCTGACTCATTTAATTGTGATTCTTTATACATTAATAATTTTCAGGTTGAATATGAGTCGTTGACACCCAAAATAATTGATGATCCATATGCCGCTCATCTTTATAAATTTAAATCACCTCAGGTATGTATATGTGATATGGATTTGCATATTCAAGTAAAAGGACAAAAGGAGAATCACATGTTAAACGGAGGAGTAGCCGGGCGACTGAAGTCGGCACATTCACCTGAATGTGAATTAAGGGAGTTGATTGTGCACCTCTCTTTTCAATTTCCATTTAGCTAACAATAACCGTCTAGCTTAAAGACGGGAAAAAGAAAGCGCTCTTGGGAGGCACCCCTTGCTTATCTTTTGTTTTCAAACATTTTTATTTTCACGCATTTTCCTTTCACATGTTCTTCAGACTTAGTTTTAAACATCGGGGACAATGTTTAACTTTAAGTATGGGGGTGTAGTGTAGTTTTTTAAGACCTTATTTTCAATTTATAAAAAGAAAAAAAAATATTTATAAAAATCATAAAAAAAAATCTAATTTCTTGGAAAGGGAGGTTTGGGCTTGAACTCCCATCACACCTCCTAGTACCTTGCGAACCCTTCACCGGGTAGACCTTGGGAAGTCCAAGAATATATATATCCCATTTACTTGTTGTTTTTATTTTTCTAGAAATCTAGTTTGAGGTTTGATTATAAGTACTCTTACATTTTTAATTTAGCTAATATTTTGTTTTATCAGAATTTGTTAAATTAAAATTTGAAGTAATTTAGTTTTAACAAACACTTTATGTTTTTTATTTGATTAGAGAATTTATTTAGCGCTACTTCTCCTTTTAATTTTAAATAGCTTCACTTTGTGGTAAATTGACTAAACATCTCTAGATTTTTATTATATTCTCTACTAACTTTAAGATCTTATGAAATTTCATTCCACTAAAAATGTTGCTCTCAAAATAGTTTAATTTATAAACTAGAAGTATTTCTTTACCCTCACCTTTTGTTGGAAAAAAAGTGTAGTAAAAGATCATATGTAATGGGAATAAGATGATAAAATTCATCATTTCCTAAACATATGCACCCAAAATCATTTAAAAGACTATATGTCATGATGTAAGTGGATAAAATTCATTACATCTAAACATATACATTTTGGGTTTTTGATTGAAGAGAAATTTTAAAAGATTATATGGCATGGAAAATAAGAGGATAAATTTCATTATTTTCCTAAACATATACAATTTTGTATTCAAATAAGGTGAGAGGATAAAATTCATCACCTTTATTTTTTTAGTATCTCTTCATTTTGCCAGTTTAAAACCCATCCTTAGCCAATTTGATTGATTCTAGTTCTAAATCAAATTATTAAGAGAGCAGTATTTTGGTAGGTGTATTTTCCTTAAGCATCTTTTATGTCAGAGTGTCTATAATTTCAATCTAATTTTACTTGAAATTTTTTATAATTTCGGTTGCTAAATAGTTATCTTGACAAGTAGTTAGCTAAACAGATTTCTCTTTTTAAATTATCACCATAACTTATGACTTAATTCTTGAATTCTTAGAATTTACTTTTAACTTACTCTTGTTTAATGAAATTTTAGTTAATTAGAAATAATATCGATGTCTTGTAATTCTTTCCTCATTCTTTTGCTCTGGAATAGCAAAAACTCAAGTATGTGGGTGTTTGATGAGTAGTTTTTATACTCATCTTTTGGTATAATTTTAATATATTTTTAATATGAAATTATATAAATTATATGAATTATATCATATAAATCTTTCCCTTTTTGATTTCATGAACTAACTTAAGCTTATTTTATATTTTCAGGTTTTCTGGGCACTTTTGAGAAAAATTCCAAAGTACACGCCCAAGGTCACAGGCGTGACCAAGGGGCGTGATAGCCTAGATGTGTTCCAGACCTGATTCCACCACACCAGGAGAATTCTGTGAAGATTCGCCAAGCATATGCCCCAGGTCACGGGCGTGACCCAATGTAATGGCCGCGACCTGCCGCAAGCAGCAGAAGTGCAATACCACGTCAATTAAAGTTACACGCCCTCTGTCATGGGCGTGACCGAGGGAGTGACATCAACTCACGGGCGTGACTCGCCCTGCGCTCCTTCCCGCCGAACCTTCCCGCCAGCAGACACATTTTGAAGATTACACGCCCAAGGTCACGGGCGTGATGCGCACGCAACGCCCACATTGAAGCTAGAAGGCGACCTCTCCGTACTAGCACCAATCACGCCCCTTACACGCCCTTGGTCACGGGCGTGACCAAGGGCGTGTAATCTCAATTTTCAGCCTATTTAAAGCCAGCTCCACCAGAAGTTCAAGGACGAATTTTGGGAGTTCAAATCTCCTTTTCTTGTTTTATTTTCTAGGTTTTTAGTATTTCTTGTAGTTCTTTTTCTTCTTGCAATTTGTATTTTGAATTAAATAGTTTGTAACTCTCAATTTCTTAGCTTGTAATTTTCATTTGCAAATCAATAAAATTAGTTCTCTTAATCTCTCACTCCCCTATTATTTTATCATGTACTCTTTTATTTTTGTTAATTCCTTAATCTCAATGAGTAACTAAATTTCTATTAGTACTCGATCGAGATAATCCAAGGAATAATATAAGTCATGAAATAATTTTGAGTTGCTCTTTCTCTTTTCTAAAATGTTTAAGATTTATCCTTGATTTTAAAATAACGAGATTATATTTTCGATATATAATTCTTGTTCTTGTTTTTGTACTTAGTTAGCCGAGAGGCTCGTAATCTGAATCGATCACTCAAGGATAAAGAAGAGTAGAATGCAATCCTCGAGAGAGGACGACGTTACCCTTCCGAATTGGAGTAAAAGCCAATAGCGGGATTCACCTCGTAAAGCAAGTATTAGGTTATTGATTATAGAATGAGAATTCGATTGATATTCCTAATCTTAGTTGGGCGTATCCTCGACCCAAGTGCGTTCATAATACGGGAATCCCCACGGTCAAAGTTATTTTAGTAAGATAATGGGATTTTATTCTTTCTTCTTATTTTTATCTTCGAACTGATTTAAAGATCGAGTGCTAATCATCCTAATTATTGTTCTAATCTTTATTTTAATTCTTCTCTCTTTAGTGCAAAAACCAATCCAAAAGTTCTATTGATAAAATAATAGAGATTTTCTTGAAGTAAGAATATTCAACCGCCCCGAGTCTAATACGACCTTGGTTTTATAAACCTTTACAACTTTCAATACGGTACACTTGCCGTTGTCATTTGCGGGCATAGTTTTGCGCATCAGAGCCGAATCCTGGGGTGATGATGTTCATTTTAGGTGGGCCCGGCGAGCCCACCGGAGTGGGGATTCTCCTCTCTGGGGTTGCGGGAGGGGACTCTGCACAAAAGGGGTAATGCGGGTTTAGCAGACAGAAAGACAAGAGATGGCAAGGCAAACAACTTACAGGACGCGAGGATGAGACTCGCAGGCCGGAGGTCCCCACCTCCAGGAGGGGGAGGTCAATCCTCCCAGGGGACGCGAGGCGAGACCCCGGTGGTGACTGCCCGAGGATGTTTTCTTTAGGAGGAGGTTGCTGCGTACAAGAAAGTGGTGTTAGATGAGTAAATATTAAATCGTTGAACCTGACAGTAATACCTGTGAGGCGAGCTCGTGGCTTGGGGACGGAGACAGCGGTGATGATCCATCCTCCCCGGGCGGCCATCAGATAGTTTTCACCTTCTTGGTCTGAGGCGGAGGTGGAGAAGTTTGCAGAGAAATCCATGGAGCGAGCTCGGCAGCTTTGGCTTTTTGAGTTGCCTGCGAGGCCTTGAGGCGAGCTAGTATTTCTTCCATTTTGACATCTCGATGGATTTGGCGAGGAGCAGCGAAAGGGAGAAGAGGGAGAAAAAGTTCATGTACCGTCCAGAGAGAATGGTATTTATAGCACTGTGCATGGGGCCCACCAAAAGATTCTCACCACATCGTCAAGGGGCTGGAGAACACCAGGGGTTGGATGTTTCTTCTCGAGCTTAAGATAGCCTCGCAAAGAGTGGGGATTGTGTACAACCCTGGTATTCGCCAAGAGGTGAGCGGAGGCTAAGGGATCAACAGGCAAGGAGAGGAAGGAGGGTGAGCCAGGTGCTAAAGGGCCGCTCGCAAGGAGGCAAGCGAGCCTGGCTCTCACCGGTTGCTCACAGGAAGGCGAGCGGGCCGAGCTCTTGTCAGCTGTTCGCAGGAAGGCGAGCATGTCGGGCCTTCGTCGGCTTCTCGCAGGAAGGCGGGCTAGTCAGGCCTCTCAATTCGCGAGAGGGGACCTTGTGGGCGGCTCGCCCAGGAAGGGTTCAGGGGTGTTTTTACCTGAAAACCCTTGGTGGTATGCAGCTAGCCTCTCCAAACAGCGGGGTTTGGTTGTTGGCATACCATTTTGGGCTGCGTATAGTAAAAGTGTAAGGCGGAATCCCGCTATTAGCAGACCGTAAGTAAAAAACTATAAATAGACCTTGAAGGGCACCTTTGGAGGGCATTCAAATCTCAGTACTCTGAGCTTCCTCCTCCCTAGGTTATCTTGGCTTAGCTCTCAGTCTCTCCAAGGTGCACAGTCTCAGCTTTGGCTTGGGAGGGGAAGCGCTCAAAGATCTTTCGGGTGTTTGGTGAGACCTCCTCGCTGCGACAAAGGGTCTGTGTCTAGTTCCGAGTCTTCGATTTGTTCCTTCTGAGGAATCAGTAAGTGTTAGCTGCCCCTCAACTTGTTGGGGGTCCGAGCTCCACAAGAGACTAAGTTCTGGTTTCAACAAGTTTGTGGTAGTTGATCACTTCAATCAACAATGTCCTTTTATAATCTATAACAACTTAGTCACCTCAGTAGTGTATGTGATACATTAGTGCATGTCAAGCTATTGTGAAAAAACTTCTTGCATGACGTCTACACAGACTGAAGATAAGTGTGTTGCTGAATTATTACTTAGGCATCCAGCGAGATTCCATAATATGTTCAGGATGTCAACACATTTTTTTGATCTGCTCATTGTACTTTAGGAATCTCACGAGTTAAAAGGGTCATGCAAAACTATTGCAAGAGGGGTATTAACAATTATCTTTTATATATTCTAGCACATAAAAAGTCAATGAGAGCTACAAGTGAGCATTTTCAACACTCCTGCAACTAAAGGTTTTATGAGAGGTTTTCATGCATTATCTCAAGTTTTAATGAAAAATATAAAACCACTAGACTCACAATTTATTAATGTGTCGACATAATTTTTAAATGATTAGTCATATATGACTTATTTCAAAGATTGTATTGGTGTTATAGATGGGTCTCTTGTAGATGCACACATTCAGTAGATGATCAAGTGCGATACATATGACATCACAGTAGCCCTACTCAAAAGATAATGGTTATATGTGACTTCGATATGTGCTTCACATGTGTGGTGCTAGGATGAGAAGGTTCAGCTCATGATAGTCGCATATTTTAACATGCAGTTAAAGAAACATGTTGTAAATTTCCACACCCACCTCCAGGGGAATATTTTTGTTGAGTACTTGATTCAATTAATTTTACATTTCATTTGTCAAACTAAAAATTTGAATGATGTAGGTAAATATTATCTTGTAGATGATGGATGTAAAGAAAACCGGGTGTGCCGAGACGAGAAAATTCGAAAGAAATCAAAACACAAAACACACAAAAGAAACAGATCAATCCAGAAAACACACAGATGTACAGAGGTTCACCCCAAACCGGGCTACGTCCCCTCTCCCCTTCTTCTTCTTCTCTTTATATTTACCAAGAAGGATTACAGCTTACAAGGTTACAAGGATCTAAACCAATCCTACCTCAAACAGCCTTCTCTCAGGAAAGAACAGAGGAACCGCCGCCGCCAAGGAACACCGTGCAAAAACTATCGCACTCTCTTGGACTTAATCACCTCCTTAACCCTAAACCAGGGTTATGCACCCTTTAAATAGGGCATCAAATCGGGCTCAGACCAGACCTCTGCTGAGACGGTTCAATAACATCCGCTAAGACGGAACCAGCTGAGACAACAAGTACACCATGCGCCGAGTGCTGGTGTCGGGCATCGAACGAAGGCGTCGAGCGCAGGCGTTCAGTGATGAATGCAGGCGTCGAGCACAGTCGTCGAGCGCAGGCGTTGAGAGACGAATGCAGACGTCGAGCGCGGGCCTCTCCCGTTCGACAAGCCGCTGAGATTGGAGCAATCAAGGACCCATTCGTCGAACGCCATTCGACAAACCCTTCTCTGTTCGTCGAACGCCGTTCGACAAACGCTGACCAGAAGTGTTCCCCAACTCCAACATTCTCCCACTTGGTGAACACCTTACTCCGATGAGAGCTTCTCCCCCAACCTTCTTCTTCAACCCTACGGCCGTTGCACACCACTGAAATTTGGCAACAGGAACCGCCTTGGTAAGAAAATCTGAGCTGTTCTCCATCGTGTCCACATTCTCCAGTTGAACTACCTTCTTCTCCACCCTCTCCCGGATGAAATTGTACTGGATGTCAATGTGCTTGGTACGTGCGTGGAAGTCAGGATTCTTGGCTAGCTGAATAGCCCCTTGACTGTCACACCACAGCTTCACTGGCCCCTGCTCAAACCCGAAATCCAAACATAGCCTCCGCAGCCATATGGCCTCCTTGCTCGCATGAGTAAGAGCCATGTACTCTGCCTCTGTCGACGAGAGTGCCACCATGCATTGCCTCCGACTTATCCAACTGACAACACCTCCAAACAGTGTGAAAACGTACCCACTGGTGGACCTCCTGCTATCCAGATCACCTCCCCAATCTGAGTCCACGTGCCCAACCACGTCCAGGACTCCTCCTTCACCAGCACCCTCAAAACATAGGGAGTAATTTGAAGTGCCTTGGAGATACCTGAACACACGCTTCACCGTGTTCCAGTGTTCCTTTCCAGGTGTGGCCATATACCGGCTCAACACTACCACTGCTTGATCAATGTCAGGGCGAGTGCAGACCATGACGTACATCAAGCTTCCCACAACACTCGCATAGGGGACCTTCGCCATGTCCTCGACCTCATCTTGTGTCTTCGGGCTCAACTCAGCAGTTAACTTGTACCCAACTGGCATTGGTGCACCCACTGGTTTGTAGTCCATCATGTTGAACTTCTTCAACATCTCCTCGACGTACCTCTGCTGCCCCAACCAAAGCTTCTTCTTGCTTCGATCCCTGGTAATCTGGATTCCCAAGATGACACTTGCTGGCCCCAAATCCTTCATCTCGAATTTGGCTGAGAGCAGCTTCTTCACATGTTGGATCATCCTAACACTATTGCCCACTAGTAGCATATCATTTACATAGAGTGTCAGGAAGATGAACTGCTCTCCCTTTCTTTGGATGTACACACAGTGGTCCGAATTCGACCTTTCAAAACCTAACTCCAGCATGTAGGTGTCAAATTTCTGGTACTACATCCTCGGAGATTGCTTTAGTCCATACAAGGACTTCTTCAGCCTGCAGACCTGATCCTCCTTGCCCTTGGCTTCGAATCCTTCCGGCTACCTCATGTATATCTCCTCCTCCAGATCACCGTGAAGAAACACCGTCTTCACATCCATCTGCTCAATCTCTAGATTATGCGCTGCCGCAATAGAGAGAACCAGTCTGATCGACGTCATCTTGGCTACAGGTGAGAAGATCTCATCATAGTCAACACCTTCTACCTGGGAGAATCCCTTTGCAACTAACCTTGCCTTGTATTTCTCCACAGTGTCATCCCCCTTCACCTTCTGCTTGAAGACTCATTTACTTCCAATGGCCTTCCTCCCCTTTGGAAGCTTACACAGACTCCAAGTATGATTCTTCCTCAGAGACTCCATTTCATCCACCATGGCTAGCTCCCACTGATTTGAATCAGCCCTTGATCTAGCATCTCTGGCAGAGATTGGATCTTCACCAAGCATACTTAGGCAACATTGTGCAGCCACTGCACATTGGGGATATCTTACTGGTGCCTTTCTTTCCCTTGTCGATCTCCTCAGAAGTGGAATTTCTTCAGCCTCATCTTCCGACTCATCATCACTTCTCACCACCTCCAAATCATCTGATTCAGAATCAAATTCATCCCCAACAGTCGTAGCTTCTTTCTCAAAGCTTTCTTCCACCACCACTGTCCTTTTTTCTTCTTCTTTGGCTTTCTCAGCTTGTGTAATTGCCTGAGGACTGGTTTCATGAAACACCACATCCTTGCTGAATGTAACAGTCCTGGTCACAGGGTTCCAAAGCTTGTAGCCTTTAATGCCATCTTTGTAACCCACAAGGATGCACTTCTCAGACTTGACATCAAGCTTCCCCCTCTTCTCCTTTGGAATGTGAACATACGCATCACACCCAAATACACGAGCATAGGCCAAGTTTGGCTTTCTCTTGAAGATGACTTCAAAGGGAGTACATCCCTCCACATCAGATGTAGGGGACCTGTTCTTCAGGTAATTTGCAGTCGCCACTGCTTCAGCCCAGAACTCCTTCCCCAAACCTGCCCAACTGAGCATGCACCTGGCCTTCTCCATCAAGGTCCTGTTCAGCCTCTCCGACACTCCATTCTGCTCTGGAGTATACAGTGTGGTCTTCTGCCGTGCAATCCCCTGCTTAGTACAGTACTGCTCAAAGGCGTCAGAACAGTACTCCCCTCCATTATCAGAACGGAGGACCTTCACCTTTCTCTCCAACTAGTTCTCCACCAGGTTCTTAAATTCCTTGAACCTGTCCAGAACTTCAGACTTGGACCTGAGAAAAAAGATCCAGGAATACCGTGAGAGGTCATCAGTAAAGGACACGTAATACCTAGTGCCGCTAAGAGATGGAGCTGGAGTTGGTCCAAACACATCACTGTGTATTAGCTCTAGCACTTCAGTTGCCCTCGTGCCCGTCCCACAAAAGCTTACCCTGGTCTGTTTGCCAAGCAGGCAATGTTCACAGAACCCAAGGCTTGTGGAGCACTCCGGCATGCCTTCCACAATCTGACCAGATGCCATGGCCGACATCCCCTTCTCACTGATATGCCAAAGTCGATGATGCCACAGCCTGGACACCTCCTCTTGGTCAACCTCCTGGCTCTTAGAGATTAGAGCCCCACTTAGAACCACTGTATCACCAAGCAGAGTATACAGTGTTCCATGTCTTACTCCACTGGCAATCACTATTGCCCCCCTTGACATCTTGCAAGTTTGCTTGTCACAGCTGAAGTGCACTCCGGCATCCGCCATGGAACCCACCGAGATTAAATTCCTGCTCATCCCAGGAATATGCATCACATTTGGAAGAGACCTTGTGGTCCCATTAGACAACTTCAACATCATCTTTCCACGCCCAATGATCTGCATAGCAGAATCATCACCCAACATGACATCTCCACCATCAAACCTCTCATACTCACAGAACCAGTGCCTATGAGGGGTCATGTGGTATGATGCTCCTGTGTCTACATACCACAAGTCAAAATATCTCTGAGTTACGCACACAGCAGCGATGTACATGTCACCGCCATCACCCTCCTTCTTCGTACCAAAAGTTGTCGGTGTCTCCTTGTTCTGAACGGCCTTATTTGGACATTGAGACTTCACATGACCAGTCTCATTGCACTTCCAGCACCGAACGGGCTTCTTACTCTTCTCCCACTCCTGGCTCTTTGATCTCCCTCAAGAATTATCTCGATATCCACCTTGCTTGCTCTCCCTTTGCTGAGAGCGGGATCTAGATACACTCAACGCTCCTTTGCACGTCGCCTTAGAACCTCCTCTTCTAGTCTCCTCAGATAAAAGAGCTGCACATAAAGTATCGTATGACAGTTCCTTGTCTCCACTCCCTCCAATCACGACAATCAGATTGTCCCATGAATCTGGCAATAAGCACAACAAGGTGATGGCTCTATCCTCATCCGAGATCTTCTCACCGATAGAGATTAACTGACTCACAATGGTATTGAATTGAGTTAGGTGCTCAGAAAATGAATCACCCTCACGCATCCGAAGTTTATACCACTTCTTCCTCAAGAGCAATTTGTTTACCAGGGACTTGCTCTGGTAGAGGGATTCCAACTTACGCCACAGACTTCGTGCCGAAGTCTCCTCCATGACGTTAGTCAAGATTGAATCTGCTAGGAATAACTGAATCAGGCCCTTAGCCTTCCGATCAGTTTTCGTCCAGGCCGCCGCCTCCGCTGCACCGTCTGCAGTCGCGTCTGCAGATTTTCCCTTCGATGTGCTGGCATCCTTCTCTGTTACCTTAGGAACGGGAGGATCATCTTCGATCGCAGACCATAGATCTCGATCAATCAACATATCTTCCATCTTCATCTTCCATAGATCGAATCGACTTCTGTCAAACTTCTCGATCTTGATCCGCACGCCGCCAGAACCCATTTCCAGGATCAAGTAACCTCCCTCTGATACCAAATGTAAAGAAAACCGGGTGTGCCGAGACGAGAAAATTCGAAAGAAATCAAAACACAAAACACATAGAAGAAACAGATCAATCCAGAAGACACATAGATGTACAGAGGTTCACCCCAAACCGGGCTACGTCCCCTCTCCTCTTCTTCTTCTTCTTCTCTTTATATTTACCAAGAAGGATTACAGCTTACAAGGTTACAAGGATCTAAACCAATCCTACCTCACACAGCCTTCTCTCAGGAAAGAACAGAGGAACCGCCGCCAAGGAACACCGTGCAAAAACTATCCCACTCTCTTGGACTTAATCACCTCCTTAACCCTAAACCAGGGTTATGCACCCTTTAAATAGGGTATCAAACCGGGCTCAGATCAGACCTCTGCTGAGACGGTTTAATAACATCCACTAAGACGGAACCAGCTGAGACAACAAGTACACCAGGCGCCGAGCGCTGGCGTCGGGCGTCGAACGAAGGCGTCGAGCGCAGGCGTTGAATGACGAACTCAGGCGTCGAGCATAGGCGTCGAGCGCATGCGTTGAGAGACGAACACATGCGTCAAGCGCGGGCCTCTCCCGTTCGACAAGCCGCTGAGATTGGAGCAATCAAGGACCCGTTCTTCGAACGCCGTTCGACAAACCCTTCTCCGTTCATCGAACGCCGTTCGACGAACACTGACCAAAAGTGTTCCCTAACTCCAACAATGGATACCCACTTCAAAGGGATATTTTAAAGCCTTATCTAGAAACTCGATGCCACTTACTTGATTTTACGTAAAGTGAACAACCAGTTGCAGGACGGTGTGAGATTTTCAATAATGCACACTCATTACTTTGTAATGTGATTGAGCGGACCTTCGGTGTGTGGAAGAAGAAGTGGGTTTTAGTTAGAGATATGCCACGGTATGCATTTTCAAAACAATGTGTCATTGTTGTGGCGACGATGACACCGAATAATTTTATTCAGAGACCCTCATCACGTGTATATCCATAGTTTGTTGCATGTGATGTTGATGATGACTTTGTACACACAAAGGCATATATGAGCATATAACAACTCATCAAGGAACAAATACAAATACAGATCCGAACATCGACCTTGTTACAATTAAAGGGACTGTAACAAATGAAATTTGTACATTAAGAGTGTAACATCCCCAAAACAACTAGACCCCTAAGATGCATTTTGTCATGACAAGGTCATGACATTGCTCTAAGAGACCAAAATAAGCCAAGGAGGCCCCATGAATTCCATAAATTAAGAAGAAATACACATTGGGGTGCAATTAGCAAATTTTGATAGCTTAGCTTAGGGATGACCAATATACCTCCAACAAGTCAACATAACCTCGTCATGACCCCTGTGACTATCCAAGGAGGTGAGTAGGCCACTAGGGACCCTTGGGGTCAACCAAATTGGTCAAATTGACCAAAAGTCAACCTTGAGCTATCATAGGTCAAACCTCCATAAATAAGGTCAATTGAACTCCAAATGATCAAATAGGACCCACCCTCACATGGCAACCTCCCTAGGGGACCTAATGGGCCCCAAAGCCCCATCTTGGGGCCGCCAATTTGGGAAATTGGGCCAATTACTAAGAAGCCTCAAATCGATCTATTTGTGCTAAAACCCTAAACTGACCTTCAATTTGCAAAATTGACTTCACCCCTAGTCTTATAACATCACAGGGGACCCAATGACTCTAAAATCCCCATCTATAGGTCACCAAAATTGGCCAATTTGACCAAAGTCAAACCTTTCCCAATTTTGGTCAAAATCACATATATTGGCCAAATTGGCCCAATTAGGGCATTACCATGACCCCATCAACATTGGACGGTGTCAAGGGACTCAAGACCAACACTTTGGACCAGTCAACCGATCAGTTGACCAAGTCAACCCCAAAAGTCAACAAAGGTCAAAATCCGGCCAAATGGGCATTTTTGAACCAAACCCCAATGGGCCATGACCTCAACCCAAGCCCATGCAACAGCCCACGTGTTCAATTACTTCCCATGCCCTCTGATTTCCGGAATTAAGTGACATGCAAGGGTAATTTGGAATTTTCCCCCAAATTGGGAAGAGGACAACCATGAAATCATGGAGGAAGCTCCACATGGCCCAATTTCCCTCCTCAATTGATTCCTCTGATCTCCTTATGCGTTTTCCCAGCAATTCCAGCCAGAAACCATGCCAAATGGCAGCTTGGAGGAGAAACCAATGTTGGCCGAAATTCCCCTTTTCATGGCAACTTCTTAAAGAGCCTTTCAATCCGAAAATTGACCTCTCCAATAGCTTCAGAAGGTGGAAAGGAGTTGGAATAGAGCTTTGAAGTGAAGCATTTGATGGAGAATGGAGAGATCGGCATGGTGCTCAAGCTTGGATGGTCGGCCATGGCGATTACGGGAAAACTTCACCATCAAGCTCGTTTGAGGCAAGTTCCTTTCCCTCTCCTCCCATGCTAGATCTTTGAATCATTTTCCCTCTAATTCTTTAAACCTTCATGGAATATTCATGGCCGAAATCCACCATTTTGGCCGAAAAATATCCATGCTAGAATCAGAGATATAAGCCACGGTTTACTACAATACTCATGCCAATCAATAGCTTGTCTCAAAACGAAGCTTTAGGAACTAATTTCGTGAAAACCCATCAAGTATTGAGGGAGTATTGAGCGAAATAACCCTAAAAACTGCTACCCGTCGGTTTTAGGGAAGAAGATGAACGGTACTTTTAATTATTTTTGAATCTTTATATATATATTCTGTCACACTTTTGCCCGATTTTTGTAGGCTTATTTTGAGGCCCTTAGAGGCCATATTTCGAAAAATCCCCAAAGATAGAAATTGTAGATCTGGATGTCTACTTTCATAAGAAAGTGAAATCATGTCATTTGGTTTACTGTAGGTTCCACAGCACTCATTCTAGTGAGGCTGGTCAAAACTCAAACCAGATCTTTAGATTAGTATAACTCTTTAATGGAAAATCTGATGAAGTTGATATTTTGGCTATACATGCATATACCCTATACCTAGCCTAGGTTTGAATATCAGATTTTTAGGAGATACTTTTTTTATAGTTTTGTTCAAAACCTAGAAAGTTAAATAAATGGGATTTTTGGAGTTATACAACTCCTAATGATCTAAAATTTTGGTGATGGCCCCTTTAGGGCATGTATGGCCTCTGGTTTAAATTTCATCCCATTTGCATGAGTAGTTTTTCCAGGAACTCAATTTTAAGCTTATGGCTCAAAGGAGTTATGGGGTGCAATTAGCAATTATTAGCTCTTAGGGCTTTTAGTGAAAGTGAAGGTGTAAATCACCTTGCATGTCACTGATTTTTATTCCGATGCATGCTAGGGGACTCAACATCATGGCCCCCTTGAGTTTGGGGTTTTTCACATGCATGCAAAGTGGTGTATATGAATATGTGTGCATTTAGCAAAACTTGAGTTTGATGAATCTCTCTCAATGGCCCCATCCTTGGCAAGAGATTTACCCTTGCATGTGTTATGAATGAATGCATCACCTTTAGGTGTATTGGAAATGGTGGGCTTATAGCATCTAGCTTGTTTAATAATCCCACCTTTGGACACATTTTGTTTATGTGTAAATGTACCTTGTAGGTAGTTATTATATACCACCTTGATTGTTGATTTCACCTTGGCTAGGATCATTTATGGAAGAAATAATCAACATGAGCACTGTAGCCCTTTAGGTTACCTTTCATATGCCACTGACTTTAAGTCATTTGGATAAGTATAACTCTTTCTACACCATTTTTAGTGAGACATATACAATCTGTAATTGTTATGTTAAATGTCTTGTGCTGTACTTGTATGTAATTTCACCTAGGATAAATACATTTATGGAAATTGTAACCAACATGAGTAATGTAGAGTTTGAAGTTACCTTTCATATGCCACTGACTTTAGGTCATTTGGATAAGTACAACTCTTTCTACACCATTTTTAGTGAGACATATACAGTCTGTAATTTTTATGTTAAATGTCTTGTGCTGTACTTTTATGTTAATTTCACCTAGGATAAATACATTTCTGGAAATTGTAACCAACATGAGTAATGTAGAATTTGAAGTTACCTTTCATATGCCATTGACGTTAGGTCATTTGGATAAGTACAACTCTTTCTACACCATTTTTAGTGAGACATATACAGTCTGTAATTTTTATGTTAAATGTCTTGTGCTGTACTTGTATGTTAATTTCACCTAGGATAAATACATTTCTGGAAATTGTAACCAACATGAGTAATGTAGAGTTTGAAGTTACCTTTCATATGCCACTGACTTTAGGTCATTTGGATAAGTACAACTCTTTCTACACCATTTTTAGTGAGACATATACAGTCTGTAATTTTTATGTTAAATGTCTTGTGCTGTAATTGTATGTTAATTTCACCTAGGATAAATACATTTCTGGAAATTGTAACCAACATGAGTAATGTAGAGTTTGAAGTTACCTTTCATATGCCACTGACTTTAGGTCATTTGGATAAGTACAACTCTTTCTACACCATTTTTAGTGAGACATATACAATCTGTAATTTTTATGTTAAATGTCTTGTGCTGTACTTGTATGTTAATTTCACCTAGGATAAATACATTTCTGGAAATTGTAACCAACATGAGTAATGTAGAGTTTGAAGTTACCTTTCATATGCCACTGACTTTAGGTCATTTGGATAAGTACAACTCTTTCTACACCATTTTTAGGGAGACATATACAATCTGTAATTGTTATGTTAGATGTCTTGTGCTGTACTTGTAAGTTGGATTCACCTAGGTTAAATTCATATCTGGAGAATAATCAACATGTATAGAGTAGCCATTTATGTCACCTTTACAATTCCACTGATTTCATGACCTTTGATTAGGGGTAGCCCCTTTTAGGTCACATCTAATGAGACGTGTATAAAAGTGCATCTGGTAGGTTTAGTGATTTGGACTCATACTAATACCTTGAAGACTTGCCCATGCCTTAGGCATGATAGTAACCACCTCTAGTTAAGAATTCACCCCATGAGCATGAGTGGAAATCCTCTAAACTTCAAGATGGAGTTTGGACATAAGGATGTAGGAAAATTTGGGTATATCTAGAGGATGTAATAAATAGTAATTAAGGATACCACCCCATGGTTAATACAAGACTTAGGGTCTGGGGCTTAGACCAACATGGGACCGTAGTAACTATTCCAGGATTCATGGAGGCTCAGATGTAGAACTTAAAGAGACCCCTAACTGATTCTCAACGTACAATACCCCCTAGGAAATCTGGAAGACCAAGACTTGGGGTTCTGGATCGTTACCCGTTGAGAGCTTAGGACAAGACTTGGAACCCACTTACACATGATAGGGTTAAGATAGCGCCTTGAAAGTCAACTTAGTCAGTCTCACCTCGATCTGCAGACAGTAGAAACTGAATCATGGATTTGGACCCCTAACTTATGGTCACCACCCCAGAGTTACTAACCTTAGGAAAAGTAGCGGATGCCCAGCTGAGTTAAGGACTTACTCACCATGGACTGCCATTAGAAATAGAGATGTCATACCCAAAAGTGAAAATGATGGTTAAAAGGTAAATCAATGAATAGTCGGACACTAGGAATGACCTGTCCGGTGTACGTCAGATCTCCGACACATGACTGCCCGAGTTGAAAAGGTAATCCACCCTAGGATTTTAGAGCAACTGGAGAGCAAGCGGGCATACAGGGACGGGTAGTAACCAAATAAAATAAATGTCATGGAAAGTGGGAATTTGGGCTTTAGTCACCAACGTATCCCCTAGTACCGTTGCAATCCCTTCACCGGGTAACCCGCGGGAAGTCCAGGATTCACCCCAAGCTTCTAAAATCAACTAAATTATAGACAAGACTAGTTAAGTAGGAGAACTGGACAAGCTAACCTTCACCCCAAACATAACGGTTAAATGGAAGGACTGGGATAGTCCTGCGAGTGTTAGGCTCGGGTTATATGGAAGGACTGAGGTAGTCCTGCGAGCGTTAGGCTCGGGTTATATGGAAGGACTGAGGTAGTCCTGCGAGCGTTAGGCTCGGGTTATAAGGAAGGACTGAGGTAGTCCTGCGAGCGTTAGGCTCGGGTTAAATGGAAGGACTGGGATAGTCCTGCGAGCGTTAGGCTCGGGTTATAAGGAAGGACTGAGGTAGTCCTGCGAGCGTTAGACTCGGGTTATAAGGAAGGACTGAGGTAGTCCTGCGAGCGTTAGGCTCGGGTTATAAGGAAGGACTGAGGTAGTCCTGCGAGCGTTAGGCTCGGGTTATAAGGAAGGACTGGGACAGTCTAGCGAGCGGTAGGCTCGTAGTTTAAATATAAGACTAGTGTAGTCTAGCAAGCGGTAGGCTCGTAGTTTAAATATAAGACTAGTGTAGTCTAGCGAGCGGTAGGCTCGTAGTTTAAATATAAGACTAGTGTAGTCTAGCGAGCGATAGGCTCGTAGTTTAAATATAAGACTAGTGTAGTCTAGCGAGCGGTAGGCTCGTAGTTTAAATATAAGACTAATACAGTCTAGCGAGCGGTAGGCTCGTAGTTTAAATATAAGACTAGTGTAGTCTAGCGAGCGGTATGCTCGTAGTTTAAATATAATACTGATACAGTCTAGCGAGCGGTAGGCTCGTAGTTTAAATATAAGACTAGTGTAGTCTAGCGAGCGGTATGCTCGTAGTTTAAATATAAGACTAATACAGTCTAGCGAGCGGTATGCTCTACTTTTTAATTGTTAATTTGCGAGCTGGAGGCTCGGTAGTATATGGCTAATACTTGTTGCTTGTGTATAAGATGTGGTGGGTCTTCGGTTCCGTCTTAGTCGTCACACCGACAGCAGTTCGTTGACTCGGCAGTGCTAGTGGTTTTATGGGGGCCAGATTGTCTTACTGCGCGTCCGACGGGACGAATTCCCTAAACCCTGCCTGGCCAATTCAGTTCAGTATGCAGGAGCTCGTGAGTACCAGGAACTGGTATCACAGCGTACGTTTGGGCCTAGGTCTGGTAGTGTGACTTACCCACCTAGGTGAGGAGACGCCCGCTCCTCTGCCACCGTTTGACCACGACGGGAGGTGCCCGAGAGGTTAGCTACCTCCGAAAAGTGGGAACTAAAGGTCTGTACGTACAGAGTCGTGTGGGTGAGTTGCATGTGTATGATACAATAATACAAACATAGCATCATTGCATTGCATATCATAGCATAGCATTTCTTCATAAACAGAGACCTCATCGTATAAATTAGTATGGGCTCTTTTATACGATGAGTTTATTGCTTGTCAGATCCCTTAGCTTATGTGCCTTTGTGTGTGCATATAAGATAAGGTTACTTTCGTAGATGCTCTTAATCTATTATACTTGCTTCTTATATTGCAATGTCTTTTACGTATTGCATAAACAGAGACCTCATCGTATAAATCAGTGTGGGCTCTTTTATACGATGAGTTTATTGCTTGCCAGATCCCTTAGCTTATGTGCCTTTGTGTGTGCATATAAGATAAGGTTACTTCCATAGCTGCTCTTAATCTATTATACTTGCTTCTTATAATGCAATGTCCTTTACCTCATATACATTGCTCGTTTACCACTTGTCACCTGCTTTTTGATTTACCCCTTGATGTCCTCCGCTTCCTCCTCCCGCACGGTGCCTAGGAGTCGCGGGTGGAGGTGGTGAGGAATATGCTGAGTCTTTTAGACTGACGGTCAGTGGACCATATCATTTTAGGGATGATGTACTGGAGCAGCAGGACCCCGTTTAGGAGACCGGATAAGAGGACGGGATGGAGCAGATCAACCACTACACGTCGTCGCAGCAGTAGCTACACTTGTATGAAGACAAAGTTTGATTGCTTCCGCATAAAAGTAGAATGAGAAAACTGATGTACTATATTTGAACATGTAGCGGGCATATGCCCTCTTTTACTTAGATTCTCATCATGGACATTATAATCATGTAATTTATATATATTTAATGTGATTTGTGGACTTGTGCTTCTATTTTCTTCTATTACTATGAATTGTGGTTGGCCTGGATGATGTTGATCAGCCGGCAGGATCGGCGTGTTGTGGTGATGACCATTTGGCGCAATGGTCTCACCGCAAGACGGCGGTTCTGGGCGGTAAGACCCGGTTTAAAAGCAAAAAAAAGAGGGTCTTACAAACTGGTATCAGAGTTAGCCGACTTTCGATCCAAGTAAAAGAAGTCCACAAACCCTAGGGCAACCCCCGCTCGAGTTAGTTTGAGGACAAACTAGCAGCGGAAGCAGTGGTGTGCCCATACGGGAAATCACATAATTCTGTCCACTTAACGATGAGATTAGGCCAACCCGACTAATACACCGTATTGGTTTGACTTAGCAAGACTTCTCATAAGGTATCCTAGTCCGACATCAACCTCGAGTATACTTCGACCAAGTAGTAGGATACCCCAAAGTGACTAAAAAAAGGAGTTGAAAGCGTGTGTGAGTGTCCAGGGCTTACTCTCCGATATACCCACATCACTTCCTAAGTGATATTAACACTCCTTAAACAAACAAATAGGACGATCTTAAGTGGTTTTGATGTTTGTGATTATGCTGTTGGATTAGTATGAGACTCGTAAGGCCTTACTGGTGTGCTTAGAAGCTAATACTGCACACTCCCACCCTCGGAAAACCATCACAAAGAAAGGATGTCAAATGTGGAACGAGAAACCCAACTTAGAGAAGACCATTGGATAGGCACACGATCCTTGGGAAAGAATTACGACAATGACATTTTGAGGGTAGAGAACCTTACCATACCCAAATCACAAGAACTGTATACCCATAGGGATTTGATGAATACTTGGAGAGCTGATATTTTTGGATATAAGAAACTCATCAAGATTACGGGAGGCTAATCTTGTTTCTTCGTTTATTGGGCCACAAAATATTGACTTAGCTTGTCTTAGAAACATGAAAGCCTCTGCAATATAACTCCCTGGGCACCTATTTCAGTACAGGGTGTATAAAGTGAACCCTAGACCCAAAGCGGTGCACCCCCACCATCCGACTTATCTAAACGGACTGAATTTTGCAGCATGCATGTAAATTTAGTACGATACACATGTTGTTCAAGAATCAAACTGTTGGAGATAAAGTTATATGGGTTTGGAAATAGTTTTGTTACGTACGATTGTGGTAGACCTAAGGCCTATGAAGACTAAGGTAGCTTAGGATGATACCCTTGTTGTTACACACTTAGAGGTTATGGTTGATAATCATTTCCTTAGTCAACTCTCGAAATCTGAAACATGCACTCATTATCAAGAGATCCTTCATCCCAGAAGGAATCGAGACTTTGAGGATTGAGTTCCGTAGGAATCAGGGTTTGTGAACTCCTGTTCCAGTAAACATTATTGAGAATTCCAGGGCCAAATTTCCCTGGATCATTATAAAAATCTAGTGTATTACAGAAATGAGTAGATAGGCTTGTAGTCTCCATTGAACACTGTCTTGGATCATGATTAGTCTCTGATAATTTGGTTAAACCTACTGGCCCATGATAACTGATACTTGGGGTACAAATTGGAGACCCCATAAGTATGAAAAGAAATAGGAATGAGGCCAAAACAAATATGACATTAGGAAGAGTTGAAATCACGTGTAAGACTTGGGAAATGATTTAGAGATCAATTCATGACCTCATACCTTATTTATGGTCGATCCGTAAGTGGTAGGCCTCGTGCGATATTTGAGACCGGGTCGAGAATGGTATACTTACGAAGACGTCACACAATAGATTATAGGGCTCGATTGAGTTACACACTCGCCTTGCAAATGTGTAAATTCACTTCAATCTATGTCTTCCCTCCTTTACTTGTACATCGTCAACTGAAAATTACTTAAGAAACCCCGGGAAGGAGATCTTGGTTATAGACATAGTAGGGTTTAACGAAAGCGCACTTGGGAGAAAACTGAGAAGGAGTCAATGAGAATTAGACCTAACAGGTCCCAATGTTAGTTAAGTGTCATACTACACTAAAACAAGTAAATCATCCATGAACTCTTAACTCCCGTGGACCTAAACCTAAATTTCGGGGACGAAATTGTTTCTTCGTTTATTGGGATTTGTAACATCCCCAAAACAACTAGACCCCTAAGATGCATTTTGTCATGACAAGGTCATGACATTGCTCTAAGAGACCAAAATAAGCCAAGGAGGCCCCATGAATTCCATAAATTAAGAAGAAATACACATTGGGGTGCAATTAGCAAATTTTGATAGCTTAGCTTAGGGATGACCAATATACCTCCAACAAGTCAACATAACCTCGTCATGACCCCTGTGACTATCCAAGGAGGTGAGTAGGCCACTAGGGACCCTTGGGGTCAACCAAATTGGTCAAATTGACCAAAAGTCAACCTTGAGCTATCATAGGTCAAACCTCCATAAATAAGGTCAATTGAACTCCAAATGATCAAATAGGACCCACCATCATATGGCAACCTCCCTAGGGGACCTAATGGGCCCCAAAGCCCCATCTTGGGGCCGCCAATTTGGGAAATTGGGCCAATTACTAAGAAGCCTCAAATCGATCTATTTGTGCTAAAACCCTAAACTGACCTTCAATTTGCCAAATTGACTTCACCCCTAGTCTTATAACATCACAGGGGACCCAATGACTCTAAAATCCCCATCTATAGGTCACCAAAATTGGCCAATTTGACCAAAGTCAAACCTTTCCCAATTTTGGTCAAAATCACATATATTGGCCAAATTGGCCCAATTAGGGCATCACCATGACCCCGTCAACATTGGACGGTGTCAAGGGACTCAAGACCAACACTTTGGACCAGTCAACCCATCAGTTGACCAAGTCAACCCCAAAAGTCAACAAAGGTCAAAATCGGGCCAAATGGGCATTTTTGAACCAAACCCCAATGGGCCATGACCTCAACCCAAGCCCATGCAGCAGCCCACATGTTCAATTACTTCCCATGCCCTCTGATTTCAGGAATTAAGTGACATGCAAGGGTAATTTGGAATTTTCCCCCAAATTGGGAAGAGGACAACCATGAAATCATGGAGGAAGCTCCACATGGACCAATTTCCCTCCTCAATTGATTCCTCTGATCTCCTTATGCGTTTTCCCAGCAATTCCAGCCAGAAACCATGCCAAATGGCAGCTGGGAGGAGAAACCAATGTTGGCCGAAATTCCCCTTTTCATGGCAACTTCTTAAAGAGCCTTTCAATCCGAAAATTGACCTCTCCAATAGCTTCAGAAGGTGGAAAGGAGTTGGAATAGAGCTTTGAAGTGAAGCATTTGATGGAGAATGGAGAGATCGGCATGGAGCTCAAGCTTGGATGGTCGGCCATGGCGATTCCGGGAAAACTTCACCATCAAGCTCGTTTGAGGCAAGTTCCTTTCCCTCTCCTCCCATGCTAGATCTTTGAATCATTTTCCCTCTAATTCTTTAAACCTTCATGGAATATTCATGGCCGAAATCCACCATTTTGGCCGAAAAATATCCATGCTAGAATCAGAGATATAGGCCACGGTTTACTACAATACTCGTGCCAATCAATAGCTTGTCTCAAAACGAAGCTTTAGGAACTAATTTCGTGAAAACCCATCAAGTATTGAGGGAGTATTGAGCGAAATAACCCTAAAAACTGCTACCCGTCGGTTTTAGGGAAGAAGATGAACAGTACTTTTAATTATTTTTGAATCTTTATATATATATTCTGTCACACTTTTGCCCAATTTTTGTAGGCTTATTTTGAGGCCCTTAGAGGCCATATTTCGAAAACTCCCCAGAGATAGAAATTGTAGATCTGGATGTCTACTTTCATATGAAAGTGAAATCATGTCATTTGGTTTACTGTAGGTTCCACAGCACTCATTCTAGTGAGGCTGGTCAAAACTCAAACCAGATATTTAGATTAGTATAACTCTTTAATGGAAAATCTGATGTAGTTGATATTTTGGCTATACATGCATATACCCTATACCTAGCCTAGGTTTGAATATCAGATTTTTAGGAGATACTTTTTCTATAGTTTTGTTCAAAACCTAGAAAATTAAATAAATGGGATTTTTGGAGTTATACAACTCCTAATGATCTCAAATTTTGGTGATGTCCCCTTTAGGGCATGTATGGCCTCTGGTTTAAATTTCATCCCATTTGCATGAGTAGTTTTTCCAGGAACTCAATTTTAAGATTATGGCTCAAAGGAGTTATGGGGTGCAATTAGCAATTATTAGCTCTTAGGGCTTTTAGTGAAAGTGAAGGTGTAAATCACCTTGCATGTCACTGATTTTTATTCTGATGCATGCTAGGGGACTCAACATCATGGCCCCCTTGAGTTTGGGGTTTTTCACATGCATGCAAAGTGGTGTATATGAATATGTGTGCATTTAGCAAAACTTGAGTTTGATGAATCTCTCTCAATGGCCCCATCCTTGGCAAGAGATTTACCCTTGCATGTGTTATGAATGAATGCATCACCTTTAGGTGTATTGGAAATGGTGGGCTTATAGCATCTAGCTTGTTTAATAATCCCACCTTTGGACACATTTTGTTTATATGTGTAAATGTACCTTGTAGGTAGTTATTATATACCACCTTGATTGTTGATTTCACCTTGGCTAGGATCATTTATGGAAGAAATAATCAACATGAGCACTGTATCCCTTTAGGTTACCTTTCATATGCCACTGACTTTAAGTCATTTGGATAAGTACAACTCTTTCAACACCATTTTTAGTGAGACATATACAATCTGTAATTGTTATGTTAAATGTCTTGTGCTGTACTTGTATGTAATTTCACCTAGGATAAATACATTTATGGAAATTGTAACCAACATGAGTAATGTAGAGTTTGAAGTTACCTTTCATATGCCACTGACTTTAGGTCATTTGGATAAGTACAACTCTTTCTACACCATTTTTAGTGAGACATATACAGTCTGTAATTTTTATGTTAAATGTCTTGTGCTGTACTTTTATGTTAATTTCACCTAGGATAAATACATTTCTGGAAATTGTAACCAACATGAGTAATGTAGAGTTTGAAGTTACCTTTCATATGCCATTGACTTTAGGTCATTTGGATAAGTACAACTCTTTCTACACCATTTTTAGTGAGACATATACAATCTGTAATTTTTATGTTAAATGTCTTGTGCTGTACTTGTATGTTAATTTCACCTAGGATAAATACATTTCTGGAAATTGTAACCAACATGAGTAATGTAGAGTTTGAAGTTACCTTTCATATGCCACTGACTTTAGGTCATTTGGAAAAGTACAACTCTTTCTACACCATTTTTAGTGAGACATATACAGTCTGTAATTTTTATGTTAAATGTCTTGTGCTGTACTTGTATGTTAATTTCACCTAGGATAAATACATTTCTGGAAATTGTAACCAACATGAATGTAGAGTTTGAAGCTACCTTTCATATGCCACTGATTTTAGGTCATTTGGATAAGTACAACGCTTTCTACACCATTTTTAGTGAGACATATACAATCTATAATTTTTATGTTAAATGTCATGTGCTGTACTTGTATGTTAATTTCACCTAGGATAAATACATTTCTGGAAATTGTAACCAACATGAGTAATGTAGAGTTTGAAGTTACCTTTCATATTCCACTGACTTTAGGTCATTTGGATAAGTACAACTCTTTCTACACCATTTTTAGGGAGACATATACAATCTGTAATTGTTATGTTAGATGTCTTGTGCTGTACTTGTAAGTTGGATTCACCTAGGTTAAATTCATATCTGGAGAATAATCAACATGTATAGAGTAGCCATTTATGTCACCTTTACAATTCCACTGATTTCATGACCTTTGATTAGGGGTAGCCCCTTTTAGGTCACATCTAATGAGACGTGTATAAAAGTGCATCTGGTAGGTTTAGTGATTTGGACTCATACTAATACCTTGAAGACTTGCCCATGCCTTAGGCATGATAGTAACCACCTCTAGTTAAGAATTCACCCCATGAGCATGAGTGGAAATCCTCTGAACTTCAAGATGGAGTTTGGACATAAGGATGTAGGAAAATTTGGGTATATCTAGAGGATGTAATAAATAGTAATTAAGGATACCACCCCATGGTTAATACAAGACTTAGGGTCTGGGGCTTAGACCAACATGGGACCGTAGTAACTATTCCAGTATTCATGGAGGCTCAGATGTAGAACTTAAAGAGACCCCTAACTGATTCTCAACGTACAACACCCCCTAGGAAATCTGGAAGACCAAGACTTGGGGTTCTGGATCGTTACCCATTGAGAGCTTAGGACAAGACTTGGAACCCACTTACACATGATAGGGTTAAGATAGCGCCTTGAAAGTCAACTTAGTCAGTCTCACCTCGGTCAGCAGACAGTAGAAACTGAATCATGGATTTGGACCCCTAACTTATGGTCACCACCCCAGAGTTACTAACCTTAGGAAAAGTAGCGGATGCCCAGCTGAGTTAAGGACTTACTCACCATGGACTGCCATTAGAAATAGAGATGTCATACCCAAAAGTGAAAATGATGGTTAAGAGGTAAATCAATGAATAGTCGGACACTAGGAATGACCTGTCCGGTGTACGTCAGATCTCCGACACATGACTGCCCGAGTTGAAAAGGTAATCCACCCTAGGATTTTAGAGCAACTGGAGAGCAAGCGGGCATACAGGGACGGGTAGTAACCAAATAAAATAAATGTCATGAAAAGTGGGAATTTGGGCTTTAGTCACCAACGTATCCCCTAGTACCGTTGCGAGCCCTTCACCGGGTAACCCGCGGGAAGTCCAGGATTCACCCCAAGCTTCTAAAATCAACTAAATTATAGACAAGACTAGTTAAGTAGGAGAACTGGACAAGCTAACCTTCACCCAAAACATAACGGTTAAATGGAAGGACTGAGATAGTCCTGCGAGCGTTAGGCTCGGGTTATATGGAAGGACTGAGGTAGTCCTGCGAGCGTTAGGCTCGGGTTATATGGAAGGACTGAGGTAGTCCTGTGAGCGTTAGGCTCGGGTTATAAGGAAGGACTGAGGTAGTCCTACGAGCGTTAGGCTCGGGTTAAATGGAAGGACTGGGATAGTCCTGCGAGCGTTAGGCTCGGGTTATAAGGAAGGACTGAGGTAGTCCTGCGAGCGTTAGACTCGGGTTATAAGGAAGGACTGAGGTAGTCCTGCGAGCGTTAGGCTCGGGTTATAAGGAAGGACTGAGGTAGTCCTGCGAGCGTTAGGCTCGGGTTATAAGGAAGGACTGGGACAGTCTAGCGAGCGGTAGGCTCGTAGTTTAAATATAAGACTAGTGTAGTCTAGCGAGCGGTAGGCTCGTAGTTTAAATATAAGACTAGTGTAGTCTAGCGAGCGGTAGGCTCGTAGTTTAAATATAAGACTAGTGTAGTCTAGCGAGCGGTAGACTCGTAGTTTAAATATAAGACTAGTGTAGTCTAGCGAGCGGTAGGCTCGTAGTTTAAATATAAGACTAGTGTAGTCTAGCGAGCGGTAGGCTCGTAGTTTAAATATAAGACTAATACAGTCTAGCGAGCGGTAGGCTCGTAGTTTAAATATAAGACTAGTGTAGTCTAGCGAGCGGTATGCTCGTAGTTTAAATATAAGACTGATACAGTCTAGCGAGCGGTAGGCTCGTAGTTTAAATATAAGACTAGTGTAGTCTAGCGAGCGGTATGCTCGTAGTTTAAATATAAGACTAATACAGTCTAGCGAGCGGTAAGCTCTACTTTTTAATTGTTAATTTGCGAGCTGGAGGCTCGGTAGTATATGACTAATACTTGTTGCTTGTGTATAAGATGTGGTGGGTCTTCGGTTCTGTCTTAGTCGTCACACCGACAACAGTTCGTTGACTCGGCAGTGCTAGTGGTTTTATGGGGGCCAGATTGTCTTACTGCGCGTCCGACGGGACGAATTCCCTAAACCCTGCCTGGCCAATTCAGTTCAGTACGCAGGAGCTCGTGAGTACCAGGAACTGGTATCACAGCGTACGTTTGGGCCTAGGTCTGGTAGTGTGACTTACCCACCTAGGTGAGGAGACGCCCGCTCCTCTGCCACCGTTTGACCACGACGGGAGGTACCCGAGAGGTTAGCTACCTCCGAAAAGTGGGAACTAAAGGTCTGTACGTACAGAGTCGTGTGGGTGAGTTGCATGTGTATGATACAATAATACAAACATAGCATCATTGCATTGCATATCATAGCATAGCATTTCTGCATAAATAGAGACCTCATCGTATAAATTAGTATGGGCTCTTTTATATGATGAGTTTATTGCTTGTCAGATCCCTTAGCTTAGTGCCTTTGTGTGTGCATATAAGATAAGGTTACTTTCGTAGCTGCTCTTAATCTATTATACTTGCTTCTTATATTGCAATGTCTTTTACGTATTGCATAAATAGAGACCTCATCGTATAAATCAGTGTGGGCTTTTATACGATGAGTTTATTGCTTGCCAGATCCCTTAGCTTATGTGCCTTTGTGTGTGCATATAAGATAAGGTTACTTTCGTAGCTGCTCTTAATCTATTATACTTGCTTCTTATAATGCAATGTCCTTTACCTCATATACATTGCTCGTTTACCACTTGTCACCTGCTTTTTGATTTACCCCTTGATGTCCTCCGCTTCCTCCTCCCGCACGGTGCCTAGGAGTCGCGGGTGGAGGCGGTGAGGAATATGCTGAGTCTTTTAGACTGACGGTCAGTGGACCATATCATTTTAGGGATGATGTACTGGAGCAGCAGGACCCCGTTTAGGAGACCTGATAAGAGGACGGGATGGAGCAGATCAACCACTACACGTCGTCGCAGCAGTAGCTACACTTGTATGAAGACAAAGTTTGATTGCTTCCGCATAAAAGTAGAATGAGAATACTGATGTACTATATTTGAACATGTAGCGGGCATATGCCCTCTTTTACTTAGATTCTCATCATGGACATTATAATCATGTAATTTATATATATTTAATATGATTTGTGGACTTGTGCTTCTATTTGCTTCTATTACTATGAATTGTGGTTGGCCTAGATGATGTTGATCAGCCGGCAGGATCGGCGTGTTGTGGTGATGACCATTTGGCGCAATGGTCTCACCGCAAGACGGCGGTTCTGGGCGGTAAGACCCGGTTTAAAAGCAAAAAAAGAGGGTCTTACAAAGAGACTCTATAACAGACCAATTGCAAAATGCTCACAGGATCTATATATTTTTATTAGTTAAAGAAAATCTTTACATAATATTTACTGATTATGTATTTTTTGATTATGCAGTTAAGTCTTAGGTATAAACATATGACGTTCAGTGAATCATTAGCATGAGGAAAACAAATAATAATGATGTTTACTTTTACATTTTCAATGACTATATAGTTGCAATATCTATATGTTTGATTATATTTTATGATTCATATATGAATATTTCTTTCATTTTGATATTCCCAGTATGAACATCATTTATGGTGTATATAACTGCCTACAATATTTCACATATTATGTATTTCTAATATAAAAAAAATATCTACCACCACACAACTATTGTGCCAAACAAGTCGATCTTCTTTTCTATTCAAACAACACTGCAAAAGCGAGGTTTTCAAGTAGTTTCATTAATTTTCTCAACACTCTACAAAATACCTAATTTTCTCACAATTGCTTCTCCTAGTGCTGTAGGTGAGCCAAACGAACCCTTTTTAGCAAAATTAATGAGAACATCTTTTTCATCTCGCCCCCCCCCCCCCCCCCCCCCCCTCGCCTTTGCACAAGGCTCAAATTGAATTTAAATTTCAAACTTTAAACTATTCAGTTCTCCGATAGTTTTCAACTAGATTAGTTTGGCAACTTTGTTTGCACTGAGAACATCTTTTTCATCTCCTCACACATATACTTGCCTGAAGGTTCAGCCGGATCTTAGGAGGAAGAAGTCAATAATTTCTCTTCATCTTTTTCTGTTTCGAAAGAAAGCAGTGTGAGGACAATTGAGAAGGTAACAATGCAACTCTCTTTTGCTCTCACGCATGCACATGCCTCGCTCACTAAAATCCTACCAGATATCTTTCTTATTAATATCTTCCATTGAATTAAATAATTGTGGAGAAAAGTTGAGATGAGGAGTAAAAAGATAAGCTTAAGGTCAAGAAGGCGATCGAGAAGGGAAGTATGGATGTGCCTGAGAACTCTTTTCGCATGCGCAGCTTGCAGATGAATTATCTCGGACTCACCTTCCGCTTCGTGGTAGTCACTGAATGCTTGGACACCCGGGTGATGATGCATGCATTCATAAGAATGGATTGGTGCCAATTCATTAGTTGGATCGGTCAAAAACTAGAAGTTTGTCGTGTGACATTTTATCTCCCCTCCTAGAAGGTGCTTGATTACTCATAAATTGCACCTCTAATTTATGGTGAAATGGTCTCTTGGTTTAATGGGTTAATGCTTTTTGGCATTGAACAGGAATCACCGATTGATGTTTTCTTTTGTATTTTTTTTCTCATCTATTGTTCAGAGAAGAAATTTGATTCTGACTTCTCTGGCGAAATGCTTAAACAGATCTTAGTCATGGGAACGAAGATCGAAAGGAATGGAGATGGAAAGGAACGAAGAAAAAACGTCAAGAAAAAGAAGCAAAACACACAGAGATTTATGCGGTTTGGAAATCTGCCTACTCCAAGGCTGTACTAGGGTTTCTTCCTCTATTTCACAGTTACAGAGCGAGATGCAAAAGGAAACTCTTTTATACTTAAATCTTGACCAGATAAAAAATTTCTTTAAATGAAGTTTTTGTTAAGGTATATTTAGCGCTTGTATCGTATATTTAACGGAACCCTAACGGGTCCGTTAACAGTTCGTCGGGCATTTAGGGTTTCGCCTATAAATACCCCGCTGGGGGAACGGGTAGTTCATTCCAAACTTGATGTTCACTCGGATGCTTCGAGCACTCCTATCATTCTTGAAGTTTCTGTCGTGAGCGCCCTATCCCCTCTCCCGTGCGTTTTACCTAAACCGCTGCTGCGGTTCCCGTCGATCGAAGGAGAACGACGCTCTCGTTCCCGTAACCGCTCGTCTCCCTGCGCCGAGGAAGGAGTGTTGTTCCCCCCTTGCCCTAACTGCTCCTGTCGATCGAAGGAAGGATCCTGCGAACCGCCTCCCGCCGCTGTGCGTCTTTTTCGTTCCTTTTCCCGCTCGACCAGAAGCATTCCACTGTTCCTCTTCCCGCTCGACGAAGAAGACGGCGCCGCCTCTCACACCCGATCGCCTCTTCATCGCAAGTCGCCGATCGACTTCCTAGGGCAGAGCCGCGATCCCGACGCCGATCGTCTTGGTGTTCTAGCCCGTCGTCGACGCCTCCTGTCTGGATGTTTTCTGCCGCTGACGTCGCTGTGCAGTCGTCGATCCTGTCGACGACATTATTCTGGCCCAGTCCCGTCGCTTCTGCCTCAGGTCGCCGACTTTTTCTGCCGCTTGCCGAAGACGAAGGAGAAGCCGTTTGTGTTCCTGATCTAGTGCTCGAGTTCCGTCGCTGTGAAATTGTTGCTGTGAGATCCAGTGCCGAATTTTTTGGCCGATTCCTTGCCGACATCTGTCGACCGTGCAGTTTTCCAGTGCAATCCAGTCCAGTGCAATTTTCCAGTGCAATCCAATCCAGTGCAGTGCAGTTTTCTTCTGTTTTCACAATACTTGAGGAGTTTTGTTCCAGTGCTTGAGGAGTTTGATCTGTCTGCTAGCGATGGCTTCTCTTAAGAAGAACAGTTCTCTCTCCTCTCCTGTGCCGCTGATAAAGCTGGAGAAGTTCTCCCATTCGGAGTTCAGTGCCTGGAAGCGGAATACGCAATTTGGTATGAAATTCTTAAATATTTTTTATACCCTGCAGACTGATTTCGCAGACTTCCAAGGAGGACCCGATGAAGCACAGTGGATCAGCGACGAAGACTTCTATCGCGATTATCTTCTCAACTGTCTCTCCAATTCACTGGCCGAGACGTTTGGGAAATTGAAGACAGGAAAAGAGATCTGGAATGCGCTGGAAGATCAGTTTAAAGAGGAGGAGAACATGTCCAAGACGCATCTGGTGGACAAGTTCATGGGATTCACTTTCTCTGAGGACAGGGAAATCCTTTCCCAGATTGCAGACCTGGAAAATTTGGTGGCCAAGCTCAACATTGAAAGTGTCCCTCTGCCAGATGGGTTCGTTGCTGGTGCCATCATCTACAAGCTCCCCTCAGCGTGGTACTCTTTCAAGATGAAGATGTATCGTAAGAAGACTCAGGTCAGTCTGAAAGAACTCAAGCAGTTTATCTGCGTTGAGGATGAGAATTGGACAAGGCATGTAAAGGAGGTGGTGAGCAAGCAGCAATCTGCTGCTAATATGATCACACACCCGAAAAGGAAGCCTCGATCTGATCGGACTCGACCTCCCTCCAGTGCACCCGCAGTAGTAGACACCAGCAAGAAGATCAAGAAGTTCAAAGGCAAGTGCTACAACTGCAACAAGTGGGGTCACTGCGCTTCTGACTGCAGGCAACCCAAGAAGCCCGATGCTAACCCACCAAAGCCTGATAACAGAGCTCATATGCTCAATCAGACTGCGCCCTCCCACTTTGTTGCCAAGGTTGGGAATGTTCAGGCCAGTACTGACTGGTGGTTGGATTTGGGGGCGACCTGTCACGTCTACAACAACTCCACTCTGCTGCAGGATGCCACTCCAGCCTCTGAGACAGTTACAGTGGCAAATGGAGCCACTGCTGAGGTACTCCAGACAGAGACCGTGGATCTGCTACTCTCGTCAGGTACGCATTTAATTTTGAAAGATGTTAAATACATTCCTACATTAGCTGCTAATTTAATATCGATTAGTCTGTTAAGCGATGCGGGTATGTCTTTTAACATTAGTGGTGGTAGGGTGACCTTAATGGTTAACTCACATTATTTTGGTTGTGCGTACGTAGTCAACGGAATGTATCGGTTGAGGCTAGCAAACGAAGTAGTCAATCAGGTTAGTTCTACTTTGATAGATCCTAAGACTTTACACGCAAGACTAGGACATGTCAATTATAGAAAACTACTCCTGCTAGCTAGAACTCATAACATCCCCTTAGACACTAAAACCAAATTTGACAAATGTGAGATATGTGCTCAAACTAAGATAACTAGAACACCATTCAGTCAGGTGTCTAGGAGTACACATTTACTAGAGTTGATACACTCTGACATTTGTGACTACAAGAGTTTTGTCACACGTGGTGGTCGGAAGTACCTGATAACTTTTATCAACGACTTCTCTAGATATACTCACATTTATCTCTTAAAATCAAAAGATGAAGCTTTTGAAAAATTTCAAATTTTCAAAAATAGGGTTGAGAACCAATTGGATTTGAAAATTAAGCGACTTAGGAGTGATCGAGGAGGTGAGTACGTCTCGGGTGAGTTTAGGGATTTTCTTGCCAGCAATGGCATAATACCTGAAACCACTGCCCCTTATTCGCCCCAGTCAAACGGTATTGCCGAGCGGAAAAATAGAACTTTAACAGAAATGTTGAATTCTATATTGTTGACTGCCGGTATGTCTGCCGCTTATTGGGGAGAAGCAGCCCTCGCGTTGAATCACATCCTAAATATGGTTCCTCATGCTAAATTGAAGCAAACCCCGTATGAGCTTTGGTTTAAGAGACCGTCCAGATTTGATCACCTCAAAACCTGAGGTTGTATCGCCTATATTAGGATACCTGACATAAGGAGATCTAAGTTAGGACCTAAGATGAACACTTGTGTCCACTTAGGATGTGCGATGGATAGATCTGCAAACCGATTTCTAGATCTCTCTACCAACTCGGTTATTGAGTCTAGAGATGTTGTGTTCTTTGAGGACAAGTTTCTTAGAGATAAGAACCTGACTCTTCCAGGTCTGCCAGACACCAGTTCTGATACCCTCGTTGGGACAGAACTACCACTCCCTGACACTGAGCCAGTTCACCCTTGTGTCCTAGAGTCCACTAGGCTATCTAATAGGGAACGTGTTCCTAAAAGCTTCGGTACAGATTTTGTGACTTACCACATTGAAGCCGATCCATCCACCTATCAGGAAGCGATGCGATCTAGGGATTCCCTGTTATGGAAAGAATCCATTGATGATGAGATGCACTCTCTCAAGGAGAACCACACTTGGACATTAGTTGACCTCCCCAAAGGAGCTAAAACCATTGGGAGCAAGTGGGTTCTTAAGAAGAAATTGAATCCAGATGGGAGTATCGCTAAGTACAAAGCACGTCTAGTTGCCAAAGGCTTCACTCAAGTGAGTGGAGTTGACTACTTTGATACATACTCACCTGTTTGTCACATTGCAACGATCAGGGTTCTTCTCGCTATAGCATCTATTGAACATTTCGTCGTTCATCAGATGGACGTTAAGACTGCATTTTTAAATGGAGATCTAGCTGAAGAGATCTACATGCGTCAACCTGAAGGGTTTGTCGTACAAGGTCTAGAAACCAAAGTCTGTAAGTTGATTAAGTCACTCTACGGATTGAAGCAAGCACCAAAGCTATGGCACGAGAAGTTTGACACTTGCGTAAAAGGCCTGAATTTTAAATCCAGCCTTTCAAATAAATGTCTGTACATACGGACAAGTCCTCACTCCGTCGCTATGATCTGCTTGTATGTTGATGACATGCTAATTCTGGGTACCGATCAGTCTGAGGTGGAAGACGTTAAGGTTACTTTGAAGTCAAAACTTAGCATGACTGACTTAGGTGTGGTGAAGACCAACTTACGCATGGAAGTGGACTTTACGAATAAGGGTATCACCCTTAGCCAAAGTCACTACATCAGAACTCTACTAGAGAAGTGGGGTTATGATAAGTGCAGAAAGATTGAGACTCCATACGACTATAATAATAGACTGAAACCTCACGACGGTTCACCTATTAGACAGTTGGATTACTCCAAACTCATTGGCAGTCTCATGTATGCTACTACCTGCACTAGACCCGACATAGCCTTTACGGTCGGCATGTTGAGTAGATTCACTAGTAACCATGGAAAGGACCACTGGGACGCCTTGGAAAGGCTAATGCGATACTTAAAGTATACTGAGCAGTATGCTTTATGTTACAGTGGACACCCTCCTGTGCTTGAAGGGTACTCTGACGCCTCCTGGTGCTCAGACGTTGGTGATAGTAGGTCCACTAGTGGTTATGTGTTTAACCTAGGAGGAGCCGCAGTAGCTTGGAAATCTAAGAGGCAAACGTGTATTGCACTATCCTCTATGGAATCCGAACTCTATGCTCTTGCTTCAGCTGCCGAAGAAGCAGAGTGGGTCAGAGATTTGGTTATGGATATTCCAATGACGAGTCTAAAAATGAACTCTATCTCTATTTTTTGTGACAATCAAGCCACAAAAACCATTGCAACTAATTCCCTGTTCAATGGTAAGCGAAGGCAACTATGGATGAAACAGGCCTGGTTGACCTATCTCACCAGTCAAGGGATCATTTCCCACTTGGATGTGAGATCAAAAGATAATGTAGCAGATGTCCTTACCAAGGGCTTATGCAAGGTTCTTACATCTAAAACATCGGGGGATATGAGATTAAAGTCTATTTAGTGGGACTTAATACCTATGTTTGTGTAAGATTTTAGAACCGAGTCTGCCTATATTCATGCATCTAGACTGAGTACACTGAAGTATTCCAGATGCTACTTGATGAAAGCCCGAGATTATTTAGTTGCTAGTCATTCCAAACTTGATGACTTACACAACTATTTCTTTTCAAAGGTTGAATTGGGTATCATTCCAAAAACGAATACTAAAGTTGCTGATATGCGTCCTGATATTATGATCATTACTTATATCATTCAAAACTTGATGATATATTGGTCACATCTTGTTGTATCATTCCAAACTTGATGATATAATACAATTGTGAAATGTTTGGTAATAATCTTAATAATCGAAGGAACATTATTTGGTTCTATGAAACCAAATTTCTAATTTTGTGTAAATTAGATAGAGATGCGGACCTGTGAGTCTTTCTTCCTAGTTAGAGTATTATATTCTAAATTGTAAGAACTAATCACTTTACTTTTGATATGCATATGTATGGATTCATTGAGTTTTGTTCTCATGACATTCAAATGTTTAAATGCAGATCAATTGAAGTCTGGAGGAGAGAAAGTGGATTTCGACATGGATGGAGTTGATCTGCTGTTTGAGTAGACCGACCCGTCACCTGTTTGAGTTTTGTTATCAGATTACTGTTCTTGCTTCTGCTTTTGCTTTTGCATGTTTGGAACCTGTTTGAGTTTAGATGTTTGATCTAAAACTCTTGTTGTTTTTAATGTGAAACTCATTCTGTCGTTATCTAACTCATATGCTTTGTTTAACCTATTATGTGATACAATTGCTACAATATAGGAGGAGAATGTTAAGGTATATTTAGCGCTTGTATCGTATATTTAACGGAACCCTAACGGGTCCGTTAACGGGTCGTCGGGGATTTAGGGTTACGCCTATAAATACCCCGCTGGGGGCAACGGGTAGTTCATTCCAAACTTGATGTTCACTCGGATGCTTCGAGCACTCCTTTCAGTTTTCTACTTCATTTCAGCACTGCGACCTAATTTCAGTCGTACAATTTCAGCTATGTTTTTACTTTGTTGGTTTGCAATGCAATGTATTTATATTGGGAACTTTTTTGGATTTATCATGCGGGATTTTAAAAATATTTACAAGTAAAGGTAAAAAAAGATATATTTTAATATTCATATGCAAACTAAGGTATGTTTGAAAATATACTTATATATTTTATAAAATCTTAAATTGTTTGAATCATGCATATATGTGCATTGTTCTTATTGATTGATATATGATCAAACCCAAAATTGCCGAGCTTCAGAAATATCACTTCCCTCTTTTTGGTCCTTTCCCGGTCCCGATTACTCCTTACAATAATGTAGGAGATTCGTTTGTCGTTTGCCAAGAACGACTTCCATTTATCACATATCTTTGATCTAACAACGACGATGTCTGCAATGTCCTCCAATGGGCGGAGCATGTTCGTAACCCATGGACGGGAAGATCCTGTAAGACCCTCTTTTTTTGCATTCATTCTCGGGTCTTACCGCCCAGAACCGCCGTCTTGCGGTGGTACCAATACTCTAAATGGTCGCCGCCACAAATACGCCAATCCTGCCGGCTATGCAACATATCCAGGCCAACCACATATCACAGAATAAATATACTTAAAGAAGCATATGTCCACAACAAATCACATAATATTAAAATAACTTGTCCAAAATGAGATAACAGAATGTTAAAGATACTAATCAGAGTGCGGAATAGAATAGAATGGCTTAAGCCCGATACAACAAGTTCTTCTTTACCTCTCGTTTGGCAAATATAAAGCAATCTAAACACTGGCACGGACTGACGCCCTCACGAAGGTATAGCTCCTTGCTCTGCCCGGGGTAGATATGAAGGGTGGGTAATGGAAGAGGGTTGCTCACCGGTGCCCTTCCCGCAGTAGCTGATAGTCCGAGTCCAGGTCTAGACACTGTGTGTTGGATCGGTCGGCGCCCTTAGAGGGGGGGGGGGGGGTGAATAAGGGTTTTCAAAACTTTAGATTATATTTAGAAAAACTTCGGAATATTGCAAGATTAATAAAGAGACATCAAGTAAAACAATAATAAAGAGATATGCTTTATTAATATCAAATAATGTTTTACAAAACTTGATTTCTATGACGCTAGAAATCAGAGGCGACTAATAAAAATTCTTTTTCGTTTTCTATACCGACTCGTATCCCCACGAACCAGTTGGCTTTAGCCGATCTCTCCCCAGATACGACCTCAAGCCGCTCTAGCCGATCTATCCCCAGAAAGGCCTCGAGCACCCCCTAGACCTAACCTAGATCTAGTCGCCAACACGAGATGAATTTCAGCCCTAAGTCCTACCCCAGACCTAGTCGCCAACACGAGGCGATTTCACTTAAACAATTACAAGAAAAGATGTGAAATGAAAAAGATAATAATATAAAAACTCCCTCTATTTGGATCTCTTGGAGAAGTAGACGAAGACGCAGAGTATGATCGTAGTCGATGCGGTCTTTCGTCACGATGATGAAGCGTGTTGAAATCTTCTCCACGGATCTCCTTAAGGCTTTATGGAATTGTGGGAGTATCGCTCTGAATCTTCCTCTCTCTGCTGTGGCACGAAGCTCTGGAGTTTAGGATTGGAGGAGGATGATGAATTCGGAGCCAAAGGATCCAATTTATAGCCTTCACGCTACCGCCGGCGCTAGCGCTACCGCCGGCGCTAGCCCGGATTAGGAATGATCTTGCGCGGCCGAATCTCCCATTCGTGGCAACAATTTGCTCTATGCCTCTTGTGCGCCATGCTACCGCCAGCGCTAGTAGCTACCGCCGGGCGCTAGCTCCTTCTAAAAATACCGCCGGAATCGAGCTAATCAATGCTAGCGCCGGGCTCTATCGCTACTGCCGGCGCTAGTGAGCTTGTTCGAATTTTGGCCTCAATTTTGGGGGCAGACATCATGAGTACTCCTTGAGTCATGTGGACTATGTTAACCTGCACACTTGAACACACAAGATCAAATACACATAGGATTTGTTATTCTCAAACCTAGGAGATGCGGAAGACCGTGTTCCAACAAACTCCCCCTTTTGATAATAACAAATCCATTAATGATAAATCAAAGCATTAATAAATAAGCATGATGAGACTATACTTGTGTGTGTGTGAGAGTGATGACTTTAGGATGATTATTGATTTTAGCATTTAGAATTGCTCCCCCTAAATATATGCTCCCCCTATGTGAATGCTCCCTTAATATGTATGCTATCAACTGAATTTGTCATGTTGGGTTTATGATAACGGGTTACATTTATCATTGTTACTTCTCCCCCTTTTGCATTTTATCATGTTAGTTCTCCCCCTTTGTTATTAGCAAAAGTGGGTAGGGAAACAAAGCACTAAAAATGTGTAAATAAAAGAGAAGGCATGATCGAGCTTTTTAAGTAAATGATAAGGAGTTTTAGACTTGTCTTTTATTGAAAAATGATCAGAGTTATGACTTATTTTATCCCTTTTGTTTGTAGTTCTCCCCCTTTTATATATCAGAGTTTAAGCAAAAAATAATGATTTCCCCTTTAAATAAGAGTTTTTAAGCCTAAAAACAATCATGATTTCCAAGTAACCAATCTATCCAGACAATATGTCAACACCCTAGCCCCGTACTAAGTGACGGATGGGCATGAGGTGCTGCAAACATGCCGTAGGTTGGGGTGTTAATCCCATATGCAAACACTAGACAAAAACTTAACCTAGCGCTCTTTTCCCCCAGTGCCTCGCAAGGCCCCACTGGAACCCTCCCAGGTTAAGGACAAGACATGACTAGAGATAAGGTTATCTAATGTCTACAACCCTACGCCCCCGCTATGGTGAGAAATAAAGTCATGGATAACAATTATTGGAAACATTTAGCATTTAAATCTAATGGGAAATATCATAGCATATGGGTTTATATTTTTATTTGAATTTTTGAAATAAAACTCACATAGTTATACTGAAATTCATGAATGAATCAGAGTTTGAGTATTGCGGAAGATTTCGAAAAAGAAACATCATAATACTAAATAAGAGTTTAAGTTAAAAAGAGATGTTTTATAAGCAATATTTCACTTGTTGGAGAAGTGTTTAGAATAGAAATAGATCAGAGTTATAAAAAAATTCAACCAATATAAAGTTTACCAAGCAAGTCTACCACTTGTTGCAAGAAAGGAATTTGAAGATTCAAGTGATGATGCTCACAAGATGAAAGATTTTAAATAAGTATTAAAGTGCAAGGTAAAACAATTATATGGTTATGATGCGGAAGACATATAGAAGTACAAAAAACATCTTATGGTAATCAATGATGGTTCATAAAAAGATATATGAGTTCAATTTCAAAAAGAAGATGTTTTTGTAAATCAATTTGCATTTAAATTTTTGTTTTGACAATACAGTAACCAAGTATGAAATGATCTTATCAAAAAGAGATTACTACAATGTTACTTTAATTCACAATTTCAAAACATACCAAACATTGTAGAAAGCATGCTAGGTTATCTAGTGCATTTCATAAATAAAGAGTAGTATAGAATTAGCATTAGGATCCAATACTCATGAGAAGAAGTGTTATGGAAGATAATGATGTGCATAAAAGTGTATTTTGAATAGAGTAAACAAATATTTTAATAAAAAATACAAGTAATATGTAAAGTAAAGAGCACAATAAAACACAAATAATTTTACTTCCACTCACTTCAATGCACAAAGAAAAATGTACAACTACCAAGGTGCTCTGCACACACAATGCTCATCAAGACTTATCAGGGTGCAAAGTAGTGCTTGGGGGATCACATAGTTTTATTCTTCAAGATTGATTTTTATTGTGATCCGGTGTACTTAAGAATAAGTGGTTTTTATTTTGAAAGAAAGTTATGGTTTGCACAAGATACTTTATTATTCTTTCCAAGGTGCTCAACCTCACAACGCTTATTAAGACTTATCAGGAGGTTCAAGTAGTGCTTGGTGGAGTTATCTTTGTCACTTTATTTTATGATTTTGTTTTGTACAAAGTTCTCTGAATACACTTGTTTTGCAAACCAATATAATTTATGAAAAAGATAACCACTTTTCTTAACTTGTAAAAGTGCAAATAAAGGTTGTGTAGGTAAGATACTTGTGCAATTTTAATTCATTGTACTATTACAAAACATACACAAACATTCTTAGATTAAACACATAAGTAGACAATGCCAAAATAAGTGAGTGAATTGCGATCATTATCAAACATAAAACATTACTCATACTTAGAGGCATGCTACGCATACTTCTACACAACTTTTTCAATATAAATTATGCACATATTAATAGATGTATCAAAGCATGATGAAGGCAATGTTCAAAGTAGTTTGAAAAGATAAATTGCAACATTATAGAAGTTCTAAATAATAGATTAAATCATGCTTGATTTTTAATGAAGTTCATACAATATTTTTGATATTTTTAAAGAGTAATTTTTATTTAAAGTTTGAACTCATAAAATTGATCTTGGACTTCCGGAGGGCTACCTTGTGAGAGGTTCGCCCGGTACTAGGTGATATGATGGGATGATAGCCCAAATCACCCTTTCGCAAGATACATAGAAAAGTTAAGTTCAGAAGAATAATTTTGATACTTGTTTTTGTTTTGTTTTATATTTTTGTAGTTGATTTTCACAAATAAAAGCATATTTTTGTAATTTTTGCTTTTGTAATTTTTATATTTGTTTTTTGCATAAAGATGAACTTTAAATAAAGGAAACAACACAAGCGAAAAGACAAAACATATTTTTTGTAATTTGGTTTTTGTAGTTTTGTATTTGATTTTTCAAAAAATAAAGAAACACAGAAGTGCAAAACTAAGTAGAAAATATAGATTTATATATTTTAAGGGATTTTTAGAAATTTAAAAAATATAGAAAAATGAACATGGACGCTAGCGCCTGCGGTAGCGCTAGCGTGGGAGACAGTGAACGATTTTTTTTAGGATTTTAGAAATTTTGATTGGTGGTCTTGATTAGGTGTCCCAGTAGTAGTTCCATGCTGAAGTTGCAGATTTTTAGGAGATGTTTTGGATGGTCCAAATTGCATGAAACGTAAGCGATTTCTTATATGACTTGACAAAATAATCATTGCATGAGATATATTTACTTATGTTTTCATTTTGACTTTTCTAAAGACTTGTGCTTATAACTTAAAAAAAATAGGAAATGAAAACCCAAGATATCATGTTTGAACAAATCAAATATGCATGGTTTCGTTGAACAAGGAGTAATGTTCACGCAAATAGTAACATGGATATGCCCTGACATATAAAACCTAACATAGATATAAATATTCTTTAGGTGACAATGTTAGTATGATAAATTTGAGATTAATGTTTTACCAAAGTTTGATTGTGTTTCAACTTAGAGACCTAGAATGGAGTGACAATTCTTATTTGATTTGATATCAAAATGATTCAAAGGTCTAAACTAGAAATAAATCACAATACACACATAATATACCATAACACCAACCATGGTAAACAATTATAATGTCAATTGTTATCATATAATTTGTGATAGTTGTTTATAGATGATTCTTGATATGAATTATGATTTTAGAGATGTTTAGCAAAAGATATCACTAGATCATGGTGGTGTTTGTGAATTCAATATTCATTATGAAGATAACTTCTTTCAACACATTTTAGTGATTTTCCTTTAATTAAGAATTTTGAATATATATATATGTGATTTTTTGATAGGTGAACAATAGTGATGGTTTAGATCATGTTTGACATCAAGGAGAGAACACAATATGATTTTTGTTGTGAACAATGACACCCATATTGAAAGTTGAGCTTTTATTTAAATCTTGAATTTTGTTTTAGATCAAGTTATTTCACTAAACCACTTGCTAGTGAAGGCTAAGAATCTTAATAGCCTAATAACCGGATTTAATTTGAAATATCTTATAGCAAATTTAGAGTTTGATTCATATGGATAATATAAGATATTTATAATAATAAAAGATAGGTTATCAAAATAAAAATATGATTTTGAATTTTGATCAAAAATGATTTATAAACTCATTAAGCTTTATGAGATAAAATCATATTTCCAATACTATATAGGATGACCATGGCATGATAGTTTAAAAAGAACACAAAAAGAAAAAGATAGAAAAGACAGTAAAGCACATCATGAAGTAGAAATTTGTGTATTTCATTTTAATTGATTTCTACTTCATGCAAATGATGGGATACTAATGAATAAGAGATTTAGGTATCCAAAGAGGACCGGGAGTGACGGTTCCTTTGGGTACCCAAATACATCGTGTTTTCTTTTGGGGAGATATGATTGAATGGGCCCTTTTGATTTGTGTTTGTGTTTCATCTTTAACTTTTGGCCGCCATTCAAACATTGGTTTAATATTATTCTTATTTATCCAATTTCCATGATGATTTTCTTTCCTTTGAAGATTATAATTGAAATTATCATTTATAGGAAATTTGTGTAATTTTAATTTTAAGTTGGGAGAAACATGATTTTGTAAATAATGATGACTTGGTTTTTGATATGCAAAAACATTTTGTTTCTTATTCCCATTATTAGGTTTAGTTAAGATATTTATATTTGTATTTAACTTGCTTTTAGATATTGCTTGATATTCTAAATTTGTATGTTTTGAATTTGTATTTATAATTTTCATAAGCAAGTTGATTTTTGATTTTAATTCATCATTCTTTATCTTTAGATTATGCCTAGCTTTATTATAAGTTGTTGTGCTATTTTTAAGAGTGGAGACAATAGAGTCAATATGATCTTGATAGTTGTTTCTATATTCATCAAATGTTTCATCCATCTCTTTTATTTCAATTTCATAGTCCTTACACTTAGCACAATTAATTTTTAAAGATGAATTTTCTAAACATAATTTTTCATTTTGTTCTCTTATAAAAATAATTTCTTTTTCAAGTTCCTTAAATTTTTCTTTAATATCATTACAATCAAGACAAGATTTTGTATTTTCAATTGAAGTGACATGAGTAAAGCTAGATAAATCGGATTTTGATACTACTTTAACTTTTGCTTTTAAAATTTTATTTTCTAAGCGCAATAGTTTATTAGCATTCTTTAATTTCTTAATTTTGCGCTTAGTATTTTGTAGCAATTGTAAAGTAGAAATGGAAGTACAAGCGATTAAGTTTGATTTCCTTACATTGCTTTTGGATGAGGGAGGATTTGAACATAATGTTCCTTTGTCTTCTTCTTGACACTCCTCTTCCAAAAGTAAGATTGCTTCATCTCTTTCTTTTGATGTGTGCTCCATTGATTCGTCATAAGGAGGGCATTCTTGAAGAGTTGTGCATGCTTGCGTATTCTCCGGTTCTTGCGATTATTCCATACCTGTAGAATCATAAATTTCTTCAAGAAAATGCCATACTTTATATGCACTTGAAAAACAATATATTAATTTGAAATTTTCATTTGATAGACCGCAAAATAAATAGTGTTTAGCTTTTGCATTTAATTGAAGTTCTTTTTTATTTGATTCATTTGCGGGTCTTGCTATTGCTAAATTCCAAACTTCGATGTCTAAAGTTTTAATAAATTTTTCAATTAAGATTTTCCATCCTTTATAATTTGTCCCTTCAAATAAAGGTGGTGCAAGTGATTTTTCCTCTTCACAAAAATTTTCCCCACTAGTTGAAGCGAGATCATGAGACGCCATTATTCCCGGTTGTTAAGCCGATTGGAATAAAACCGCTCTGATACCACTTGTTGGATCGGTCGGCGCCCTTAGAGGGGGGGGGGGGTGAATAAGGGTTTTCAAAACTTTAGATTATATTTAGAAAAACTTCGGAATATTGCAAGATTAATAAAGAGACATCAAGTAAAACAATAATAAAGAGATATGCTTTATTAATATCAAATAGTGTTTTACAAAACTTGATTTCTATGACGCTAGAAATCAGAGGCGACTAATAAAAATTCTTTTTCGTTTTCTATACCGACTCGTATCCCCACGAACCGGTTGGCTTTAGCCGATCTCTCCCCAGATACGGCCTCAAGCCGCTCTAGCCGATCTATCCCCAGAAAGGCCTCAAGCACCCCCTAGACCTAACCTAGATCTAGTCGGCAACACAAGGAGAATTTCAGCCCTAAGTCCTACCCCAGACCTAGTCGCCAACACGAGGCGATTTCACTTAAACAATTGCAAGAAAATATGTGAAATGAAAAAGACAATAATATAAAATCTCCCTCTATTTGGATCTCTTGGAGAAGTAGACGAAGACGCAGAGTATGATCATAGTCGATGCGGTCTTTCGTCACGATGATGAAGCGTGTTGAAATCTTCTCCATGGATCTCCTTAAGGCTTTATGGAATTGTGGGAGTATCGCTCTGAATCTTCCTCTCTCTGCTGTCGCACGAAGCTCTGGAGTTTGGGATTGGAGGAGGATGATGAATTCGGAGCCAAAGGATCCAATTTATAGCCTTCACGCTACCGCCGGCGCTAGCCCGGATTAGGAATGATCTTGCGCGGCCGAATCTCCCATCCGTGGCAACAATTTGCTCTATGCCTCTTGTGCGCCATGCTACCGCCAGCGCTAGTAGCTACCGCCGGGCGCTAGCTCCTTCTAAAAATGCTGCCGGAATCAAGCTAATCAATGCTAGCGCCGGGCGCTATCGCTACCGCCGGCGCTAATGAGCTTGTTCGAATTTTGGCCTCAATTTTGGGGGCAGACATAACGAGTACTCCTTGAGTCATGTGGACTATGTTAACCTGCACACTTGAACACACAAGATCAAATACACATAGGATTTGTTATTCTCAAACCTAGGAGATGCGAAAGACCGTGTTCCAACACTGTGTCATGTACCTCCCTCCTGGTGAGGGTCTGCTCTCCTTGGTGCTCCTGTAATAATGTGGTCCACCGACCGTCAGTCTATAAGACTCAGCATGTTCCTTACCGCCTCCACTGCGACTCCTAGGCACCGGGCGGGAGGAGGAAGCGGAGGACAACAAGGGGTAAAAGAAACAAGCAGGTGACATAGATCTATCTAACAAGTAAATATATTTACATCGAGCATCTTTTCTCTAGACATTTTCAGGAGTAAGATACAAGTACAAAAGCATGGTATGAGTACGTAAAAGGAAACCACATCATGTAAGAACAACTAAGTAGCACATCTAGAGTATATAAAAGGAAACATCATATAAGAGTAGCTATAAAAGTAACCTTAACTTATATGCGTACACACAAAGCACATAAGTTAAGGGATCTGGCACTAAGGTAAACTCATCATATAAAAGAGCTCATACTAATTTATACAATGAGGTCTCTATTTTATGCAAGAATACTATGTTATGATGTGTAATGCAATGATGCAACTCACCCACCCGACTCTGTATGTACAGACCTTTTGGAAGTTCCCTCTATTCGAGTGTGTCAACTCAGGTACCTAGTTGAGGCAAATAAGGCAGTGGATCGGGATGTCCACTTCTAGGCTTATATAACACCTCCCAGCCTAAACCTTACGTACTCCCCTAGGAACACAGGGTATCCGCGTACTATCTGGTAAGCACCACCTCTATCCCTCTTTATGAGTCTCCGCTCAGGTACACCCCATTAAGGCAAACAGGGGCAGTGGATCGGGTCCTCCACTCCTAGGCCAGTATGACACCTCCCAGCCTAGACCTTACGTACGCCCCTAAGAACACATAGGGTATCCACGTACTACTTGATACCACAATGCCTCTAAGTAAAAACACCAAGCTCTTGGCTCGGAGGACTAACCCAGTCCTTCTAATGAGCCTACCGCTCGCAGTACTATCCCAGTCCTTGTACCGTTCCACCCCAAATTTGGAATGGGGATCGTCTTATCAAGTTCTCCTACTTAACTACTATTGTCTATTGTTTAGTTGAACTTAGAAGTTTTAGGGTTAACCTTGGGCTTCCTGAGGACTACCCTGTGAGGGGCTCGCAGCGGTACTAGGAAGTGTGATGGGCTGACATCCCAAACTTCCTTCTTCCCAATGCACTAAATCATATTGGTATCTACCCCTTTCTACTTAATCCCCTTTTCCCTTTCCATTTACTTTTAAGTCCCTAAGATGGGTTAAGCGTAGTACTTAGGAGTGTGGGAGTTCTTTTGAACTCCAACACCACTATGACTTGTGACCGGGTGCTGACTCACCCGTCATCACATTCTAAGCTTGAGTTCTCTTCTTCACTTAGGAACTATCCACATAATTAATTTCACAGCCATACTTGGACCCACACTCTTATTCCTTCATCACCATTATCAAATCCTGAACTGATAGTTTTACTATACGCACCCCAACCCCTTTCTTCTAATAAATGTCACTGGTGGTTAATCCATTAGTCAATCTATGACTTCATAATGATCAATGAGTTAGTAATTCCATGGGTGATGGTCTGGAGTGGTCTGAATCACATAAATCAGTTTTTACTATTCGTGGACCGGTATGCCTTAAAGTGAAAACACATGCCCACATGGTTGACTATATGATTCCTAAATCAGGATGAGTCAAATCTAGTTCTAGATGTTTATAATGATATCAAGGATCTAAATACAAGATTCTCCAGAATTATAGTGTCAAAAATCCAAGGCATGAATATTCTAGATTATGACTCCAATCCCTACATTGTGCATGAAGTACCAAATACATGTAATCATAAATTTCAGGAAAATTACCAGAGGTTTATAATGTCTTCGCAAGGTTGTGTTCAGATTTCTAGAATATTCCAGTGTCAATAACTCTAGATATGGATATTCTAAATTATAACTCCAAACTCTACATTGTGAATGAAGTACCAAATATATGTAATCATAAATTCCAGGAAAAATACCGAAGGTTTATAATGTCATCACAAGGTTATGTTCAGATTCCTAGAATATTCGATTGTCAATAACTCTAAATATAAATATTCTAAATTATAACTCCAAACTCTACATTGTGAATAAAGTACCAAATATATGTAATCATAAATTCCAGGAAAATTACCAGAGGTTTCCTACTGATATGAAAAGTCTATATACAAAATTCTATAACAATCCAACAACTATATTTCATGGTATGAATTTCTCAAGTTATAAACTCAAATTATACTTTGTGAAGGAAGTATATCATTTACTCAATGACTAATTCTAACAAAATTCTCAGAGCTTACTACTGATATGAAAAGTCTATGTACAAAGTTTCACAACATTTCAGTGAGCTTTGACCCTATAATTACTCACTTGGGGTCTATGCGACCAAATCATGTGAAGTCAACTCTCCTAGGGAAACTAACCCAAAGGTTGATGATTTTCACTATATAGCATAGTATTATGACCTAAGTGCATGATTTAAATTTCCTGAAAGTTGACCAAGGGAAACCCTTAAACTCTCATGTAAACCTAGTGTTACATGGTCATGCTATAAGCACACTATTTCCTTGCACTTGCATGTGAAATAAACTAACTTGCAGAGGTACAAATGACTTAAAATTTTAACCATGTACTATTATATATATAACCAACCTCCCAAAGGAGATTTGGTCTGATTTGAGTCCAAATCACTCATATTATACATCATATATAATTTATTACATTTCTACTAAAACTTTAGAAAAATTTTCCCCAAAACTTCTGATTTTTGGGCACCTAGTAGACCTGGTGCGCATACACACATGGTTAAAATTTCAGCCTCATATCATTTACTATTTAAAAGTTATTCACATTTTAAGATATGTCCTTCACTAGGACCAACCTTACTAAATTCGCCCTATAGAGAGTTGTAGGGCTCCAAATGGTGTGATCTCACTATCTGCAGATAGTAGACACAAAGGACTACAAATGTTGTCTATGCCTACTTTTTATTTTAAGGCCTCTAAGGGCCTCAATATTTGAGTACAAAATGTCTATTTCACTAAGGCAAGATCAACATATAGTGTGACCTATATGAAGGTTTTTCTATGGCTCAATGAAACATGGATTTACTCATACATAAGGATCCAATTGAGCCAAAAATTTCACCAGTGACTAGTATACTCATAACCAACCTCCCAAGGGAGATTTGGAGTGGTGTGAGTCAAAATAATCTATAATATGCACCATATATGATTTATTTAATTTCTACAAAAACCTTAGGAAAATGTGCCCCAAAAATTCTAATTTTTGGTTAGGTGGTGTGTTATACCATCATAGAAGTGTGGCTAAAATTTCAGAGACTAACACCAAGTAAAAAGAGCTAAGGCCACATATACCCATTTGGGCTATATGCACCCCAAACCTTAACCTTGACACAAACATGCAAGTGGGTTAACCCAACATGTAGTGGTCCAAATGGCCTTAAATTATTACCATGGACTATATTTGGCCTGATCTACCTTCAAGAGAAAATTTGAGTGGATTTGGACCATTATAACCTTAGATCTAGGCTATATAAGAAAAATGAAATGTTGTACAAAATCTTATAAAAAAATATTTTCAAAAATCCCCAATTTTTGGCAAAGGGTACTTTATGGCATGACTCATGCATGCCCCAAATTTCAAGTCATTTAGAGTTATTTATCTCTCCAAATTAATTTGTAAAGATCTAGGGACCCATTTGTACATGTGTCACCAAAATGGATGTTCAGAGAGCTACAATGCTCCAAATCACCTCAAACAAATTTCTAAATTTTGTTAAGGTCATAAGCTACAATATTTATTCAGGGGGTATTTTCTGTTGGGGCTTCTAAGGGCCATAAATAAATTCCCTAAGTTTCTGCATTATGTGTGACAAAAATCAAATTTCTATTAACATGACATATTATGGCCTGCGACTATCAATTTGCCCGAGATCTAATGGCTGGGGCTCATCGTCCCCAGCCAGCCAAGGGCCCAGATGGCTCTTCCCAGGGCCAACTTTGGCCCTTGATTCCGGCTACCTCCGGCATCTTCCGGCAAAACGCCCAAGCCACCACCACCAGCCGACATTTGGCCGTCGACTGGTGGTGTCCGATTGGCCTGAGGTGGCCGGATGTGGGCTCTGGCATGTTGCGTTTTATTGAGTAGGAGCATGAAAATTAAAATGGTGAAATCACCATTGCACAGCTCGAATCGACAAGGGAAGATAATGATATCTAGCACAGATGTAGAGGGGGAGGAAACTTGCCTGGGTCCTTGAAATTGCCCGTGTATTTCTCTTAGGGGCCATTTGAATTTCTTCGGAGATTTCCTTGAACTCACAGTCGAGTAGGGCTCGATTTCCTCAGCTAGCATGGGGCTTTCTCCTCTCTTGCGATTCTGAAACTGATGGCATGTGAAATTTCAGCTGGGGGTGACTGTTTTGTTAGCAACCATTGTGGGTGGCGATTTCAACAATGGTGCGCCTCTTAGCCAGCCAACCACAGGCCTCCAGCTCATGGGAATTTAATTCCTGAGCTCGAATTTCTGCCAGGGGAGGGAAGATTTGGCCCCAATGAATTAAGTTGGGGAGTTGCCATTAAGGTGGACGGCAAGCTCCCTTGTTTCCTCCTCCTCCTCTCAACAGCTGCCAACTCAGCTCCCTGTGGCCTGCATTTCTCGGGGATGCTGAGAGCGGTCCACAAAAGAGGGAGTGGTGGCCAAGTATCCACCATTCCATGAATTCTCCTTGAATTCCTTCATGGTGGTGGCCGACCACCACCATTTTTGGGCCTCCTTCAAGGCCCCATTGTTCTTAAGAAATTCAGACCCCTCCTCACCCTTGTGGGATGGATTAAATGGGTTGATTCCAATTGATTTTGGAGCTTGGGTTTGGGTTTGGGCTCACTTGACCCAAATATGTCAAATTGGGGTTTTTGGGTTTGGGCTTTACCCAAGCTCACCCCATCCAATGTGACTGACCCACATTGTTGCCTTAGACCCTATGGACCTATTCCAAGAGGAATTAAGTCATGGTGGGGTCATATGGGGCTTAATTGCACATAATTGCTTATAGGGGCAATTTGGGCATTTTGGTGATTTTTCCCTAATCCTCCAAAATTGAATGTGCACCTTGGTTCATTGAGGTCCCATTTACTCCCCTTAGTGTTTAGGAAGGGATGTGCTAGGTCAATTTGGCGAATTGAGGGTCAATTGAACCATAAAGGGCAGAAATTGTAATTTGGGGCAATTTGGTAATTTTGCCTAATTTCCCAAAATTGGCTTGTCCCAAGGGTCCAATGTGGTCCCATTAGACTCCCTAAGTAATCTTGGAGTGTTAGGGGTGATCAATTTGATCACATTGAGTCAATTGAAGGTCAATTGAGGAGATAAGTTCATTTAGACCAAATTGAGGCTTTTTGGTAATTGGCCCAATTTCCCAAAATTGGTCCACCCCAATGGGTCAATGTTGCCCCATTAGTATCTCCTAATGGTCATAGAGGGTTTGGTGTGATCAATTTGATCACATCGGGCCAATTGAAGGTCAATTGAGGGGATTAGCATTTAGGTCAATTTGGGGCTTTTGGGGTAATTTACCTAATTTCCCAAAATTGACCAATCCCATTGGGTCCATTTTGTCTCATTAATCTACCCTAATGTTTAGGAAAAGTGTGGTGAGGTCAATTTCACCATACTCAGGCTAATTGACCTATACTAGGGTGAAGTATGTCAAGTTGGGCCTTTATGTGTAACTTGACCTAGTCAAGTCAAAGGCCCCTGTAATGATCAAGGGGCACCCCTTTTGGTTTAAGGAATCATATATGTCACCTAACATGCCTTAATTTAGCCTAGGAGTTCTCCCATGGTTATAAGTGATGTTTGGGGTGCTTCACCCCTTTTGGTTTACCCATAAATTTTCCTTGAATTGGGGTGACCCATGGTGGCTAAGTGCACACCATGGTGTTCTCCTCTCAATCAACTTGTTACCAAGGTACCCTTGGTCTCTTATCCAATTTTTGTCATGACAAAAATTTCCTAGGTGTTGGAACCCGGATACCGGTCCAACTATGTTCGAGACTTGGGGAGTAGCTTGAGTTACTTCTCTCTTCGTTTGATCCCTAGGTCAAAGTGTTTTGAGCTAGGAACTGGCCCTCACCAGTTGATAGGTGGCTCCCTAAGAATGGCCCACTGGCTGCAGCCAGGAGGTCCCGCCACTAACCCGGAAATCTCACTCGATTTCCCCTCCCAAAAACCAGAAGTTGAGCCTGTCTCAGACAATACGAGGAAGATATCACAGGCTCTCAAAGGGGGGTGGATCTGTGCTGATCTGAGACATAATGGGTCATATTTATAGGCAAACTCTTCAAGGGGTAAGATGGTCCAAAAGGCCTGCGGATAGCTTCCTCCGCCTTAACCAAATTACTATATGAAGACCAAAATGGTCTATGAACAGCTTCTCGCGCCTTTCGCATATACTAACCGCAGCCCCTAATGGTCTGCGGATAGTGAGGGAGAACCGAGGAGTCGGGTTGACCCACACTCGCCTCGCTCCCTCCTTAAGACTGCGACTGGGACGACCAGGTCAGGTCCTACTCACCGAGGACAATTTCCTGTGAGGTGAGCTCGCCTGGAGCCAGGTTAGCTCGCCTCGCCCTAGTCGAGAGCGCTTTGTCGCCGAGACGGGTCTTTCATGTCGCCTTGATGAATCACGCTTACAGCCTCGAGAAGAGATCATGCCGATATGAGATCGCGGTAGGGAGGGAGCGTGCTCGCTTTCCCCACCCTGGGCGAGTAAGACCGCCTTAGATCCACTCGCATGTAGGTGATGGTGTACTCGTCGAGCTCTACTGGTATACTCGTCGAATACGGGTTGTACACAATCCCCGCTCTTTGCGAGCTCGCTAGAGGTCGGAAAGAAGAGTCCAACCCCTTATTTGGCGAGATAGCGCGCTAACTGGGTCTTCCTCTATAAATAGAGTGGGGGTATGCCTTCAATTCTACACGATGAGATGTCTTCCAAGGGGAGTTCTTTCGCGGCCGCTAACAGGGGGTTCGCTGACGATGAGTCTGAGGCGGGCGAGTTCCTAGGCCTTCTCGGCGAGTTCTTGACACCTGGCCTTCCAGGTTCTGCGAGAAAGAAAAAACATAAGAGGAGGATGGTGTTGGGTTTTTCTGAATACAATTTCGGAAATGATAATAAAAGCATATCAAATATGCGCAGCGGAAATAACTAGAACAACCCTAAACAGTTATAAGGAACTTGCGATTTCATGGTTTCAAGAAATTAAAATAACTTTCACAATAAACGATAGAAATTATACCTGTATGGGGTTGAGTCTAAACTCAACCAAGGTGCTCCAATGGCAGTTCCAGAACAAATTTCTTGAGTTCCAAGCGCTGAAATAATTTCTGCGCCTCTACAGAAAATCCACACGAGTGAGGAGAACCCCAAACTTCTTGTCCAACAGGAAGTGGGTCGGAGAAGAAATGCTCTCTACGTCTCCCTCGAACTGCTAGGTCCGACGTCAGGGACAGGCGGCGGCGGGATCGAACAGTCGGAACACTTCCGTCGAAATCCTTGCTGAACTCTTCCGCCGCCCTCTCTCTCTCGAAATAGATCGCCAAAGAAAAAGGGATCGCACACTTAGGTCAAAAGAATCGTATCCTTTTATACCCAGCATGAAAGAGAGAGTCTATCCGCACACCCATGATTTAACGGAATTAATAATCTGCGTTCGACAAACATGCTACATTAGCCATTCGACAAATTGGCTTCAGAAGACGTTCGACAAATTTTGCCGTTCGACGAATTGGCTTCAGAAGCCGTTCGACGAATTGGCTTCAGAAGCCGTTCGACGAATTGGCTTCAGAAGCCGTTCGACAAATTTTCTGCAGAAGTCGTTCGACAAATTTTGCCGTTCGATGAATTGGCTTCAGAAGCCGTTCGACAAATTTTCTGCAGAAGTCGCTCGACAAATTTTGTCGTTCAACGAATTGGCTTCAGAAGCCGTTCGACAAATTTTCTGCAGAAGTCGTTCGACAAATTTTGCCGTTCGACGAATTGGCTACAGAATCCGTTCGACGAATTATTAATTCGTCGAACGAATTTTAATACTCTTCCTCCAATTTCTCTTAACACCCTTATGTGTGACCCTGTATGCTCATATCGCGTTGGCAGTGAGACTAGATATTTGACTACTTCCAGATCACCATGGAAACACCAACAGTCTCCCACTTGATCTTTAACGTATCAAATAAAAGTCTCACAAACAATGAGCGGCATCTAGCAATGCATCATTGCTACCCAAGCAATAAGAGTTCTTAACTCAACAAGCCTGTCTTTACCAATGTATCAGTTTCGTCATGTCCTTTTGTCCATTACATCCGGATAGAACTAGAGGCATGGACCGTGTCACCCTCATAATTGTTCAATCATAATTCCTTGATCTAGAATAGACTGTCTGAAATTGATGAGGATAATATCATATATTGTCTCATCCAAGCATGGCCATGCATTTCTCAGTCTGATTCCATCAAGGGGACCATGGATGTAACTCCTGTCATATAGGAGGACAAATGTCACAACCCGCATTTTCTCAATATTTAAAATATATCAGAGTGAGAGAAAATATGCGTCGTGATGCCACGCCATGCAGGGGACAACTGCAGACGCTCAGGCAAACTCCTAATCTAATGCTCTTTTATGAAAACACATGTTATTATGATAAAAAAATATTTAAGTTTAAGTTGAGAACCGTGTCCCTCGGTTCAGTGGATCAACTAGTCCACGAGTAAAAGTATATGTGGTCGCAGCGGAGAAATACTTGATTCAATTCTTTTATGGTCCTAAATGAGCCCGAAGACCTAACATACAGCTAATGTTATGCATGACTCTAGATTTATTATAAGTAATAAAAAAGGTTTTATAACGTTCAAAATATGGTGGCTTTCAGTTAAGGATATGCGATGAATCTAAGTTAAATGCAGCTTTTTATATTTAAAGTAACAAACATGCATCCTAACATAAATCCTTCCCAGAGAGCAAGTGTAAGATCCAACAATAGGTAACAACAGTAAACACGAGCAAGTAGCCTAACATCAAACAAAACACTATGGGCGTCAATACTGACACGAACCCATAGGAACAAAATCTAGTCAGAAAGACCAAACTACCTCACTGGAGGAGGTGAGAAAACCGCTGCCACAATCTGCAGCACAGAAACCTCGAGCTTTACAAGACGAACCTGCTACTGCTCTGAACCTGAGGCATTCAAAAGAAGAACACTTCAGAAACAAGTTGCAAGTGGTGCAAGAAAGCAAAAAAAAGTACTAAACAAACCTCCACGTAAACGGGAGATAAACAAACAGCCTGCAACAGAAGTGAGTACTAGAGTGTAGAAACGGGGAGAGAAACCAGCTAAATGGCTAAAATCAAAAGAGCTCACTAACAGAAACAAAAGAAATGCATAGGTATATATATATATTTTACCAGATTTCATAATCATATTCGTATTCATATTCATAAGAGACTGATCAGCTCTAAGAAACAAGGGTCTCGTGCCGGCGACTCTAGTCTACACAAACCAACAGTCCAGAACAGAGGCACTGCGGCGGTGACTCTTAGCTCACACGACTAACCGACCCAAACGGAGCAAGTATGGCTCCAAACAACTGAGGTGGCGGTCCCCTATCCATGACCAACCAATAGTAAAAACAGAGTGAGTATAGCTCACAAACAGGGCGAGTATAGCCCCCAACAAAAGGGCACTGTGCCGGTGGTGTAAGCCACGACGCGCACAACCCAAACAATATCATATACATATACATATATAAACCTATGCATTTTATTATGACGGTTATGAACTACGTAGCCGACAAAGAACTCCGGCCAAACTGAAAATACGATCGACGTAACTACGCAGACCATCCATGTACAAGTCCAAGGCCCTAACAACACATATTTCCAAAATAAATGGAGACACACTAGCCATCTGACGGTATTCCGATACCGAGACAATTCAGTTAAATCATTCCGCCTAACGAGGCGACGATCCAAAAGACGCGACGACCAAGTTGACACGACAGCTAGAAACACACTATTCAAAGTTCAACACTTAGACCAACACCCTACTTATAAGCGAGTTGAGTATTTGATACAATCATCGTAAAAGACTATGAACGATACAATCATTAACGGGAAACCAAGCGGTCAACCAACGATGCTGACCTGACCGACAAGCAGCCAATACCTGCCTTAAATTATACAAAAGGAACGAATCGGGTCCATACAGTTAATAGAGAACATGCAAAAGAAGTCTCACAGTAAACAATCCTAACGGGTGCAGTTACCAAATTAAAGCACTGACTGTGCAGCAGCATTATGCAATCATCAAGGGGAAATTTAACTTCAAGCAAGCAGTCGACCAAGGACTATACAGAGATATGATGCAATCGACGAATGACTTTAAAATCACCATTTAGTTGATAAAAGGAAGTAGACTCAACTCAAGCGCGATGTCGGCACGACGACACAGATTGGCCCGATAGAACTTCAAGACCCACACCACAATGGTTTCCAAGAACAACGGTATTTACTATTAATAAAGCGGTCAAATTAAGAGATTTGGTCAAAACGACACAACGGAAAGCAATCGGGCTTCCGTCATGCTAAACTCCATCAGAAAACGACAAGGTTTTTGATAAATTGAATTTTCTAATAGCAATGATACAATACTTACCCTAGCGAAGTAATTAACTTAGCCGAGACGACATGATGATTTAAACGTTGCACGACTAACGACACACCGGGAAGCAATAAGGCTTCCAACGCACAAGACTCCGCCGGAAGACGACAAGGCTTCCGACGAACTAGACCCCAGCGAGATTTACGATAACTACACCTCACCAAGGCGATGACTTGGTTGAAATGACACGACGACTCCATCAACAAGACGACAGCGACACGATGAACTTTCACTGGTATAAATCCATAACCAGACGCCTTCGAAATTTTAGGGGAAAAATGAGCAAAACACTAACAAAAGAGGTTAAATCACATGGAAATATCTGAGATTTAGCTCAAAAGTGCATGAAAGTACTCACTTACACTCTATTTAGGACAATCTATTTTTTTCATCGAAGGAAATAGCAATGTTTCTTCAACTAGTAGAAAGAAGGGAGAGATAAAACAGGAATAACAATTATACTCAAAGGAAATGATCTTTATCGCTTTTTAAAACTTGGCAGATGAATTGAGCAACAGAGGCATGCTATGTGAAAATACCATTTATCTAGATAATAACTGGAGATTCAAAATATTGAAAAAAAAAGAGTAAGGATAACCTTTCTACACGTAATCTACTAATACATAATCAAATCAACGTAAGTGAGGAGAAGAAATTGAACAAGCGGAGCACCACTTGCCTCAATCGCGACCAGAAAACGTCCACTAAAAAAAGTACCCCACGCTGCGGATCGGTCCAAGTGAAGGCATGAGGAAGCGAGATCTACAAGATAAAATAACCAAACGGGGTTATGGTCGAAAAACCCTAACACAAAACTTCCACGAAATGCGACAAACTTACCACGAATGCGAAGCTCTCGGCGAGAGCTTTCCAGATCTAAGCTCGGTTCACGATTTCGTCCACCGGAGCTCCGCCGGCGGGGATCCGAAGATTCGCGAAAATCACGCTGTCGCCGCTAGCGTCGCTCTCTGGTTCGGTTCTTGGGAAGGAAGGGTACGGGTCCTTTTGATTTAGGGAGGAAGATGATATATCTTATCTTATATATATATAATAATAATTAGTTAATTAATTAATGACCCTTAATTAACTAATAGAGTTTTAAAAAGGGGGGGGGGTGAGATCGTCGAATGGCAAAGGGTAAGCTCTCCACGGTAAATTATTTACATTTTACAACTTTTATAATATAATATTAATATTTATAATATAAGTGTGATAATATATTAGTATAAGTATTATATTATTAGGAAGGACTAAACGCACACCAAAACGAACGAAATTCGCACCGTAGGCGAATGTCGGCGCTACGAATCCAACGGCGAGGTCGGAATTCCGATCCAACGAACCAAACTCGAGGTAAAAATTCTAGAAGATAAATCCACCATAAATCTTGTAAAAAATCACCGAGACCTCAATTTAGCTCGGAATGCTGCGAAATTTCACATACGTGCCTAAAATTAAATCCTTTAATTTTTTAGACCCTGAAATCCTCATTCTCATGAGTTTGAAATTTGTTCGACACGACCTACAACTCAAAATACGCACTAACGGCGACACTCCGCTAATAATCCGACATCGTAACGCCCTTACGTCATAATTATGTTAATTAAAATAATTAAAATAATAGTCGAAAATCAGGGGCGTTACAACAAATCCCATATCTGCCCACACACAAACACCCAAATGAATCTTAACATACCCAATAACCACCCTTATCATCAACCTTTCTCAAGGAAGATTTTAGATGGAATCAAAGTACGCTCTTCCTCACTTGATGAATGTTGTTACTTCAGGTCGAAGTAGCCCTGCACAAAAGGCCCGGGCCCAATGGGCCGGCCCGAGCCCGGCCCGGGAAAAGCCCTTTGAGGCCCGGCCCGGGAGAAGCCCGGCCCGGGCCTAGCCTGGGCTTGGGGCCGTGGCAGGGCTCCAACCTGGAGCTTCTGCCCGGCCCGTTGCCCGGTCCGGGCCGGGTCGGGCAAAGCCCTAATTTCGGGCCGGCCTGAGCCCGGGCCCAGGCGCAGCCCGGACCAGGGCTGGCCGGCCCGGCAGCCCATTAAGAGCCTTTAACGGCTCTTAAAAAGAGCCGTTAACGGCTCTTTTTAAGAGTCGTTAAAGGCTCTTAATAAGAGCCTGCTGCCAGCTGACATGAATGTCAGCTGGCAGCGTGACAGCCTAGGGGCTAGGCTGTCCTTTTTTTATTATTATTTTTTATTATTTTTTTTAAAAATATTTTATTTTAAATAATTATTATAAAAAAAAAGTTATAAATATACGTTAAAAAAAATTCTGCCGCTACTTCTCTCATTCTCTTTCTCTCTCACCATCTCACTCTCTCTCATTCTCTCTCATCATCTCTCTCTTTCTCTCATTCTCTCTCACTCTCTCACTCTCCTACTCTCTCGCTCTCTAATATTTATGGCATCCTCCTCATCAACGCCGACGTCGTCGACTCAAAGTAATAATAACCTCACAATAGAGTGGTTAAAACGCGATTTAAAACCAATGTTAAACGGTGCGTTTTTTCACACTCGATGTGCCTGTCACGTTTTAAATTTAGTAGTGCAAGATAGTCTAACAGCTATGGAGCCGCATATTTCAAAAATTCGGACAATGCTTAAATTTATTTATTGTACAAAACAACGAAGTCAAGATTTTAGAAAATTTGTAACAGCACAAGGACATAAATATTTGAAACCTCTATTTGATATGCCCGTGAGATGGAATTTAACATATAAAATGTTGAAAAGAGCGTTTCAACAAAAAACACTTCTTAAGGAATATTACACCTTAATTAATAATCATGATTTAACTGATAACGATTGGGACGTACTATTACTTTATGTAGATTTACTAAAATGTTTCCATAGGGCGACTGTTTCTTTATCTGGCGTTTATTATCCGATTAGCTCACTAGTAATTGAAAATTTTGTAAATATCGCACAAAAATTTAATTATTATAAGCAACACGAAGGGTGGCTTTCTTTAATTGAAATAATGGAAGAAAAATATTTAAAATATTATAGAGAATTGCCTCCCGCGTTTTCATGCGCCGCCGCTTTAAATCCGTTATTTGGCGTAGACGGCGTAGAAAATTTGATAGATAAAATTAATAATAACTTAAACATAAATCTAAGTTTCGATGATTGTGACGACGTTAGTACTTTAAAATTTCATTCTGTATTTACCGAATTTTTTAATTATTACGATAACTTATATGGCTCGCGACCCCGAGAAGAAGTATCGCAACCAAGAACAAAAGATTCTTTTAAAAATAAAATGTTAGAATTAGCCTCTAGGAAAAAAACACGCACAACTAGTAGCTTAAACGAATTAGGATTGTATACCAAAACACAATTCCGCGATTTTATGAGTACCGAGGAGATCGAAAACTTCGATCTCTTAAAATGGTGGAAAGGTAAAGTTAATACATATCCTATTTTGGCCTATATGGCCCGAGATTTACTAACAATCCAAGCTAGTACGGTAGCTTCGGAGTCCGCTTTTTCTCTTAGTGGCAGGGTTTTGAACGAGCGAAGGAGTCGGCTAAATGAAGAATCACTGGAACTATGCATCTGCTATAAGGACTATTTGGATGCTACGAGGAGAAAGCAGCACGTTTCAGCGTTGGAGGCGAGCTCGGAGGAGCTAGAAGACGAGATGAACGCGATGAATATCTGAGTTGGATAACCGCGTTACAAGTCACGGCGATTGGATAAACGCCTCATATGTAATAAGTTAATAAATTTTGTAATTTAGTTTATTTAAAATTAATAATATATTTTAATTTTTTAATTTGTAATTTTATAATTTGTAATTTTGTAAATTTTTAATTTTGTAAATTATTAATTTTTAAATTTGTAATATGTCACTATTTTGTAATTTTGTAGATCTTTTATTTTTAATTTTGTAAAATGGTATAAATTATAAGTATTTATTTTAAAAAAAAAAATTTATTTTTTCCAAAAAACCGGCCCGGCCCTGAGGGCCGGATGAGGCCCTCTACCTGGGCAACTGCCCGAGCCCGGCCCGAGCCCGATTTTCAGTGGGCCCGGGCTCGGCCCGGTTTACGAAAGCCCGGGCCCGATCAGGCCCGGTCAGGGCCGGCCCGATCGGGCCTTTTGTGCAGGGCTAGGTCGAAGAACCACAAACACCATTGTCATATGAGATCTACTTGTGACACGTTCATATAACAATCTACACAGTAGTCTCATGATGGGTCTGTCCAGTACAACTTGTTCACTAACAAGTACCCATGTTATGACTTGATATCAAAATATCATGACCTGTAAGAACCGGTCATCAGTCAACGCACATGCTAGTCTTTATGTATCATCATCGCCCTAGAATTCTAAGATGATACAACGACCAGGGACAATTTAAGAATGAAGCTTCTTATAAACATAGGCCCTCACATTCAAGTCACGTACTTGAATTCCTATGGAAGCAAACATTCTAAGGGCATTTATTATGCTAATTAATCTATCAGTAGATACATTTGACATAATAAAAGAACTTGTCATAAATGTAAAATGAAACATAAAGTACTATATTCATCACATGAATGGTCAACAACCGACAAATATAATCCGCAAGGCTCCCATTAGAGACGATCATTCAGGTATCTAATACCCATTGATCTAGTATGACCATCATGCTTTCTCTGTGCAAGAGGCTTCGTTAGTGGATCTGTAATATTTTCTTTGGTCAGAACTCTGCATATGCTCACATCTCCTCGATCGACAATCTCTCGAATAAGATGGAATCGCCGAAGTATGTGCTTGGAGCACTGATGAGATCTAGGTTCCTTAGCTTGTGCAATAGCACCGTTGTTGTCACAGTAGAGAGCTACGGGATCAACAATGCTAGGAACTACACCAAGCTCGCTGATGAATTTCCTAATCCACACATCCTCCTTTGCCGCATTTGCAGCAGCGATATACTCGGCCTCAGTCGTAGAATCAGCAACTATCTCTTGCTTGGAACTCTTCCAACTTACAGCTCCTCCATTAAGGCAAAATACAAAGCCTGATTGGGACTTTAAATCATCCCTATCAGTTTGGAAGCTAGCATCCGTGTAACCATTTACACTGAGCTCTTCCTCTCCACCATACACCAAAAATAAATCCTTAGTCATTCTTAAGTACTTCAGGATATTCTTGACGGCTATCCAGTGACCATCACCAGGATCAGACTGATACCTGCTCGTCATGCTCAAATCATAAGAGACATCGGGTCGAGTACATAACATTGCATACATGATTGATCCAATTGCCGAAGCATATGGAATCAACTTCATGCGGTCCTTATCTTCCAAAGATTTTGGACACTGGTACTTAGAGAGACTCACACCATGAGACATGGGTAAGAATCCTTTCTTGGACTCAAGCATGTTGAACCGTTTCAACACTTTCTCAATGTATGTACTCTGGGTCAAACCCAGTAACTTCTTCGATCTATCTCTATAGATCTTAATACCAAGTATATAAGTTGCTTCACCCAAGTACTTCATAGAAAAGCAATCCCCTAGCCTGTTCTTAACAGCTTGCAGGGTTGGAATGTCATTTCCGATCAACAATATGTCATCTACATACAATATCAGGAAAACGACAATGCTCCCACTAGTCCTCTTGTAAACACAAGGTTCATCCTCGTTTTTGATGAAACCAAACTCTTTGATTTTCTCATCAAAATGAAGATTCCAACTTCGCAAAGCTTGTTTCAATCCATAAATGGATCGATTCAACTTGCATATTTTAGTGGTTTCATTTGGAGATTCAAAATCCTCGGGTTGTGTCATATACACTTCCTCAAGGAGGTTTCCATTAAAGAAAGCCATTTTGACATCCATTTGCCAGATCTCGGAGTCATAATACGCAGCAATAGCAAGTAGAATTCTGATGGACTTTACTATGGCTACAGGGGAAAAGGTCTCATCATAGTCAACACCATGAATTTGCCTAAAACCTTTAGCCACGAGCCGGCCTTTGAATGTCTGTACATTCCCATCCATGTCGATCTTCTTCTTGAAGACCCACCTGCACCCTATGGGTCGTACCCCTTCAGGTGGTTCCACCAAGGTCCAAACTTGGTTTGTGTACATGGAGTCCATTTCAGATTTCATGGCCTCAAGCCACTTCTCGGAGTCAGGTCCATTTATAGCCTCTTGGTAGGTTGCAGACTCATCATCATGATCCATAAGCAACACATTACCTATTTGAGTCATAAGAAATCCATATCTCTCAGGCTCAAATCTTGGTCTACCAGATCTACGTAGGACTTATGTTTCTTGAGCAGGCTCCCCAGCTACAACTTCTTGTAGTCCTTGCTCAGGTTCCAATTCTGTTTCGTTCATTGTTTGTGGCTCTTGAACTTCTTCAAGTTCTACCTTTGCAGTCTTTCTGGATAAGAACTCTTTCTCCAAAAAGACACCAGTCCTTGCGACAAACACTTTGCCCTCAGACGGCAAGTAAAAGTAGCATCCTTTGGTTTCCCTAGGATACCCCACTAGATAACATTTATCCAATTTTGGTTCCAGCTTGTCAGGCATTTGACGTCGCACGTATGCCTCACAGCCCCAAATCTTGATGAATGACATACTAGGACGCTTCCCAGTCCATATCTCATATGGTGTCTTTAGAACCGTTTACGTTGGAACTCGATTTAGTGTGAAAGCAGCAGTCTCTAAAGCAAAACCCCAAAAGGAAACATGCAAATTTGCATGACTCATCATCGATCGCACCATGTCTAACAAGGTACGATTCCTCCTCTCAGAAACACCATTATGTTGAGGTGTTCCGGGCGGAGTGAGTTGTGATACAATACCACACTCCTTCAGATGATCACGAAACTCATGACTCAGATATTCGCCACCTCGATCAGATCAGAGTGCTTTTATCCTCTTTCCTAGTTGGTTCTCTACTTCATTTTTAAAATCTTTGAACTTTTCAAAGGTTTCGGATTTATTCTTCATAAGAAACACATATTCGTATCTACTGAAATCATCAGTGAATGTAACGAAGTAGTAGTACCCACCTCTAGCCATAGAACTTATGGGTCTGCATACATCACTATGTATGATACCCAAAAGATCACTAGCCCTCTCACTACAACTAGTAAAGGGGGCATTTGTCATCTTTCCTAATAAACATGACTCGCATCTCTCAAATGATTCATAATCAAATGAATCCAATAGACCATCTTTATGGAGCTTGGATATGCGTTTCCATTTATATGGCCTAGACGATAGTGCCAGAGATATGTAAGATTGGTGTCATTAGTTTTTAGTCATTTGGTATTTTCTATGTTATCGATTGGATGATTTATGTTCAAAACATACAAACCATTAAACATTTGAGCAACGCCATAACAAACATCATTCTTAAAGATAGAACAACAATTGTTCTTAATAATAAAAGAAAAACCATTCATGTCCAAACATGAAATAGAGATGATGTTTCTAGTTATAGCAGGAACAAAATAACAATTATCAAGTTCAATAACGAGCCCAGTGGGCAAAGAAAGACGATACAATCCTATGGCAACGACAGCAACTCTTGCTCCATTTCCTACGCGCAGGTCCACCTCTCCTTTACCCAGCTGTCTTCTCCTTGTTAGTTCCTGCACATTCGTACAAATGTGAGAACCACACCCGATATCCAATACCCAAGATGAAGGAGCAGACATGTTAATTTCTATAACAAAAATACCTGAAGTGGAAGTCACACTTCCCTTCTTCTTTAGATCCTCGATGTAGAGGGGACAATTTCTCCTCCAATGCCCTGTCTTCCCGCAGTGGTGGCAATTTCCTTCTTTAGCTAATCCCTTCTTTTTCAGTGTAGAAGACTTTGGATCTAGGCTAGTCTTAGGTCCCATCTTAGACTTCCTGAATCCTTTGGCCTTGCCCTTGCCTTTATGCACCATCAGTATGGGGCTAGCAGGCTTGGTCTTCTTCATATTATTTTCGGCAGTTCTTAACATGCCTAGGAGCTCGGGCAATGTCTTATCTATCTCATTCATGTTATAGTTTAAGACAAAATGCTCGTAACTGTCCGACAATGATTGCAGGATCAGATCAGTAGCCAACTCTTGGCTTAAAGGAAACCCCAGTCTCTGAAGGTTCTCAATGTACCTAATCATTTTGAGTACATGAGTTCCCACTGGGTCTCTTGCTCCTATTTTACACTGAAATAATGCCTTAGTGATGTCGAACCTCTCTTGCCGAGCCTGCCCTTGGAACATTTTCTTCAGGTGCTCGATAATCTCAAAGCCACACATAGTCTCATGTTGCTTCTGAAGCTCAGAGGTCATGGTAGAGAGCATGAGGCATTCGACATCTAGGGATTCATCTTGATATTTCTTGTAAGCATCTTTGTCGGCACGGGTCGAGTTCCCGGTCGGCACAGGTGGGGGGTCCTCTTCCAAGATATGGAGCTTACGCTCTTGCTTGAGAACAATTCTCAAATTTCTATACCAGTCGAGGAAGTTCGTCTCATTGAGTTTGTCCTTCTCAAGGATAGCTCTCAGGGACAACGTGGAGTGCGATGTATTTGCCATGAATTTCTACAATGAATTTGCAAAAACATTTTAGTACTATATTTCAAAATACAACTTTTATTTAATAAGGACTTTTATTAAACACTCTCACTATTTTATTCAAATTGACAACCCTTAATATCAATTCAGAGAGTTTATGCGAGCTACTCTCTTAGTGGATGGTGGGCAAAATTATGACTATCAACCCGAAGAGGCAAGTGTACCTATCGAATTGTAGTACCAAGGTCGTATTTAAAACGCGGGGCTATCAAGTATTACTACTCACGCTTCCAACTATTATCCTACCGTACGATTGGTTGATGATTTTGAGAATTTTTTAAATTAAACTACGAGATTACTTAAACGAAAATTCAGAAGAGAAAACTAGCGTCCGATCAAAGAATCGCCATGAAAAGAGACGAGAGAGAAATAAAATTTAGTTCTACGATTGCAAAATAATTCTCGACTGTGATGGTTCCGAAAGTGAGAGATAGTCTCGCTAGAGCACTAAATCTCCTAACTTATAGACGAATTGACCGAAATCTCTTTACAAATCAAAAAGGTCTAAAGTTGCATTATCGAAGTGAACCGAACTATTGGATTTGACTCCAATCCGGAGGATTTACGTCTTCCTATCTCTAGGGGTGCGTGCAACTCCTTCCTTCTTTGAGCGATCTTTCAAATCAATGAGTCTCTCGACTACTATGAAATGAAATCAAGGGCCTACGACCGTATACCGGAAATACGGAGTCGACGCAAAATATTTCAAGGAAGGATCGAGAATGATTTAAACAAAAGCAAAACTAAGACATAAAAAATAGTCTCATCTCAATTCATGGATCATCGTGATCGAACGCTAAAGAAAATTAGCTACTCATAATCGAAAGAGAAACGACAATATTGTAGAAAGAAAACATTTTCATTAATTGAAGAAGAAAAGTACACAAGGAAATAAAAAGGGGCAATACTATTAAACTAAGAAAAAGATTACAATACTCTAAGAAAAAGACTTACAAAACATGGAAAACTAAAAGCTTGAAAAATTTCAACTCTCACTTGATCTCTCTCTTGCAAAAAATTCCCCTCATGCATGAGACATGAGGTCTATTTATAGGTGAAGGAGAAGGTTCTAGAATTAACAAGAGGAGAGGGGAGACAAAGGGTTGGCCGGCCAAGCATGGTGGAGAGAGGGGTTGAATGTATTAAATGGAGGGAGAGAGGAGAATGAATGGGAGGCCATTTTCAATGCATGGAGGAGGAGGTGCATGAATGGTGTTAAATGGGAGGAGAGAGAGGAGGAAGAAAAATATAAAATAAAGAAGAAGAGAGAGAGAAAGGGGGGATCGGCCATGCAAAGCATGCATGAAATTAAATGGGAATGAATATTAAAAAGGGGGAGAGAGAGAAGGTCGGCCAACATTAAATGGGAGCATGCAAAGGTGGCGGGCTGCATGGTTGGAGTTGGGCTGCTCGGTTTTTGACAAGGAGTTGGCAACAGATGAGGCTCGGCTTGGCTTTGTGGAGCTCGGGCTGCATCATGTGAAGGGGGGCGGGTTTGCTTGGGAGCTGCTCGGGCTGCACCATGTGGAGGGGGGCTGCATCAAGGAGGCTCGGGTGCTGCTTGGGCTCGGGCTACACCATGGAAGGGGACTCGGGCTGCACGAAACATCCTACAACATAAAACAAAATAAAATTAGTTACGAAATAAAAATAACAAACATATAAGATGCAAGGAAAATATAACAACATAAAATAGCAATAACAAACATAAAATAAAAAGAACCAACAAAAACAAAAGAAATTAAAACTTAACAAACATAAAATAACAACGTTAAAACTTATAAAAATGACAACAAAAATAAAATAACAACATTAAAACTTTACGAACATAAAATGCAAAGAAAATATAATTAAAACTAGGGGAATTTGAACTAAACTAACCTAAAACGATGACTGAAAGCTAGTCATCAAACTCCCCCATGCTTAAGAGTTTGCTTGTCCCCAAGCAAATGGAATTATAATTGGAAAGAGAGATGACAACAACTTGGAGTTTCAAATACTAAGAAAATCAAAGTATGAAAAATTAAGCTATCCTAATTTCTATGCTAGCAATTAGTAGGGTGAGAAGACCAAAAATAAAAACTTGAAAATGAAAATCTAAAAATATTATTAGAACATAGAGAATGTTTACGTATTTCAAAATTCTTAGAACAAAGCATCCAAAAATTAAGAAGGTAAGAAAGACAATAGTAGAGTTTCTAAATAAACGGCGCGTTGAACAAACTACTAGGTTGCTAAAATAACAATTATCGCATAATCACGTCAAGATAACCTCCAAAGAAATCCATCAATGATGGTGTCCATAGGCTTGCCCGTTCACACTCTCTCCACTACACAAGTTGGCGACACGTTCTAAAGATCAACAGGACTTTTATAGGTAATTTAGCTTGGCTTAGGTAAAGGATTAGGATATGGAATAGCAAAGATAAACGTGGCGGTTGAAATCACACTAAACCAAGGATGAGCTAAAAACAGATGATAATCATAGGATATATTTTTTTCAACTTGATGCTTCCAAACAAAAGAAAAAGGCAAATGCGATGATTTCAGCTTTTAGAATAGGCCATCACAATAATTTTTTTCAACAATATATATATTTTTTTTCACTCGGCCAACAAGAAATTTTCTTTTCTTTGTAACATGTTCTCAATTTTTTTCCAAAATTTTCAATATATTTTTTTTCTTCTTCCTTTTCACCAAAATATGCAAGAAAAACAAGTCACCAAAACACAAGAAAGATCCTATCACAAATGAAATTGTAGCTCAAAAATTTAGTGCGATTGGGAAGGGAATTTTAGCCTTGGTGAAATTTGGTGGGGGTGAACAAAAGGAACGGAAAGAAGGCCCAAAATTGTTTAAACAACGGTAAAAAAATTTTTTGGGTGGGCAAATAAGCTCAAAACGGGTCAAAAGGTGGCCTAAATCATTTCTAAAGTTCGTGAAGAACCGTGCAAATGTTTCGAGAGTCGCTTGAGGCAAGCTCTAGACACCAAGAAAGAATTATCCATAATGAAAATAGATAATATTATCTAGCAACCATTCGTACGCAACTAAGCCGAATAAAAAGAAAAATCACAAATTGCTAACTTAGAACGTAAAAACGGATGCCTATATTTAAGAATTAGAAAATAGTAAAACTAAATTATGTAAAAATAATAGATTTAGGAAACCATTTCAAAGAAATTTTACTTAGAACTAAAGTACCGCTCGGGCATACACAACACTAAAAGACGCATAGAAATAAAGATAGGAAATAATTTTTGGTTTTGATTAATAGATTTTTTTTTCATAAAGCTAAGAAGAGAAATAGTACTTCTATAGTAATACTTTTTTTTCCAATTTTTGTTTTGTTTTCAATTTTTTGAAAGGAAAAAAGGAAAGAAATTAACAAATCCCTCCCCCATGCTTAAGCTTTTCATTGCCCTCACTGAAAAAGAAAACGAGAAAGAGGAAGAGAAAGAGAATAAGGGAAGACAGGAAATGCAGTAAATAATAACTAAAAAAACAGGACTTCCCCGGGTTTGTGAGGCCGAATGCGGATGTCGCTCCCCCATGCTTGCACTTTAGTGACTTGATCATCAGCAGGTATGATTTGATCCTTCTTGAGATCAGCAACGTTGGAGCGGCAATCACGAACTTTGAAGCATTTGGGCCACCGGGAGGAAGAACATAATACAAAAATAAATGCAGACAAAGAACTTGGGCAAGATCCCAAGATTGTTCTTATTTAAACAATACATAATATTCGAATAAAAAGTTTGATAATAATAAAGTCCATAATAAAAGTTCTAATTAAAAACATAGTTCCACAAAGAGATAACAATCACGAAATGAATAAAACTTGTTCCTTTTCAGGAAACACCAAATCATTAGAAAAATATAATTTCAGTCGATGGCCATTCACTTTAAATTCACCCTTATCCGAGTGCGAAATTAACACAGTTCCGTACTGAAAAACCTCTTTGACTGTAAATGGTCCAGACCATCGAGACTTAAGTTTTCCGGGAAAAAGACGTAAACGTGAATTAAAGAGAAGAACTTGATCGCCTGGTTTAAACGTTTTAGGGTGGCGCAAGTTCTTATCGTGATAAAATTTCGTACGTTCTTTATAAAGCTTATTATTTTCATAAGCAAACGCTCGCCACTCGTCGAGTTCATTTAATTGATTTTTTCTATGCTCGCCGACTGAGTGCGGATCAAAATTAAAAAATTTCAGTGCCCAATACGCGCGGTGTTCTACTTCAACCGGGAGATGACACGATTTTCCATAGACCAATCAGAAGGGAGTACAACCGATAGCGGTCTTGCACGCCGTCCGATAGGCCCAAAGAGCGTCGTCTAATTTTAAGGACCAATCTTTACGAGAAGTAGAAACGGTTTTTTCTAGAATTCTTTTGAGTTCCCGATTAACTACCTCGACCTGACCGTTAGTTTGGGGGTGATAAGCGGTGGAAAGTTTATGCGTAACGCCATATTTAGTTAAAACTTTAGTGAGTTGGGCGTTGCAAAAATAACTTCCCCTATCACTAACGATCGCTCGAGGGAAACCAAAATGAGAAAACAATTTTTTCAAAAAGGAAATCACAACGTGGGCATCATTACTTGGAAGAGCTTGGGCCTCTGCCCAACGAGAAACATAGTCTACCGCGACTAAAATATATTTATTACCTAAACTTGAAGGAAACGGGCCTACAAAGTCGATGCCCCATAAATCAAAAACCTCACATTCAAGAAAATAGTTTTGTTCCATTTCATTTTTATTAGAGATGTTTCTGGTCCGTTGGCATCGATCACATCTGCTCACAAAGATTTGAGCATCTTTGAATATGCTTGGCCAATAAAAGCCAGCACTAAGCACTTTGTGGGCAGTGCAGTTTGCTTGATAATGCCCGCTAGTTGGACCTTCATGAACATGCTTTAAGATTTTAAAAACTTCTTCCCGGGAAACGCATCTTCTTATCACCCGATCCGCACAAATGCGAAATAGAAAGGGGTCCTCCCAAAAATAATATTTCAACTCAGAAAAGAATTTCTTCTTTTGCTGAGACGAGTACTCTTTTGGGAGGACACGGGCCACGAGATAATTGGCCAGGTCAGCAAACCAGGGGGTAGAAGAGGAAACATTTAAGAGGTGCTCATCCGGAAAAGAATCACTACGAAAATTTTCATTTAAAGTTCCTATTTCAGGATTTTCAAGTCGAGAAAGATGATCAGCCGCTAGGTTTTCTGCTCCTTTCTTATCCCGGATCTCCAAGTCGAATTCTTGAAGTAAGAGGATCCAGTGAATAAGACGCGGCTTGGCGTTCGGTTTAGAAAGGAGGTACTTCAAGGCGGAATGATCCGTAAAAACTATAACTTTGGAAAGCGTAATATACGGTCAGAATTTATCAAAAGCGAAAATAACAGCTAAGAGTTCTTTTTCAGTTGTTGTGTAGTTTTCTTGCGCCGAGTTAAGAGTCTTGCTAGCATAATAGATTGGGTGGAAATTTTTATCAATCTGTTGTCCTAGCACCGCACCTACCGCATAGCTACTCGCATCGCACATTATTTCAAACGGCAAATCCCAGACCGGAGCAATCATAATCGGAGCATTAATTAATTTAGATTTTATTAGTTCAAAAGCAGCTAAACATGATTCTTCAAAATTAAAAGGAATGTCTTTTTCTAAAAGTTGGGTTAGAGGCTTGGTGATTTTTGAAAAGTCCTTAATAAAGCGCCGATAAAACCCCGCGTGGCCTAAAAAACTTCTAATCGCTTTGATGTTCGTAGGCGGCGGCAGTTTTTCGATCACCTCGACCTTAGCTTGATCGATCTCGATTCCCTTAGCAGAATTTTTTTGACCTAGAACTAGACCTTCTCGTACCATAAAATGGCACTTCTCCCAGTTCAAAACTAAGTTTGTTTCTTCGCAGCGTTCTAAAACCTTAGCTAAATTTTCTAAACATAAAGAAAATGAATCACCAAAAACAGAAAAGTCATCCACAAATATTTCCATTATATTTTTACATATTTATCGAAAATGGCCAACATACACCTCTGAAAGGTAGCAGGTGCGTTGCAAAGGCCGAAAGGCATCCTACGTTAAGCGAAAGTTTCGAAATGGCAAGTAAATGTTGTCTTCTCTTGGTCCTCGGGTGCGATAGGGATTTGGAAATACCCCGAGAGACCGTCGAGAAAGCAATAAAAACTATGCCCAGATAAACGTTCTAAAATTTGATCGATAAAAGGGAGGGGAAAATGATCCTTACGAGTGGCGTCATTAAGCTTACGATAATCGATACACATTCTCCATCCCGTTACCATCCTAGTCGGGATTAAATCGCTATTCTCGTTCGCTACTACCGTGAACCCACCCTTTTTAGGCACAACCTGAACGAGACAAACCCACTTACTATCTGAGATTGGATAAATTATCCCCGCATCTAACAACTTAAGCACCTCTCCCTTTACGACCTCTTTCATGTTTGGATTAAGATGACGTTGAGGTTGGATTACAGGTTTTGAATCATTTTCAACAAAAATTTTGTGGGTGCAAAAAGAAGGGCTTATGCCAGAAATGTCGGAAATTTGCCACGCTATAGCACGACGATGCTTTTGTAGCACTTCGATCAGTTGATCGTTCTCGGATTGAGAAAGAAAAGCCGAGATTATAACGGGCAATTTAGAATTTTTTTCTAAAAAGCGTACTTAAGATGATCGGGGAGTGGTTTGAGTTCAAGAGAGGGTGGTTCATCGTAAGAATTTTTTAAAACTTTTTCTTTTTCAAAAATAAGATTTTCAAAAAATTTTTGTCTAAAAGTTGGTGGATTTTCAAAATTTGTTTGCACGGACATAACCGTGTCTTCAAAAATATTTGGAGAACTTTCAGAAAAAGGAGGAAGAAAAATCATTTGAAGAAACATTAGAAAGAAGAAATGAAGAATTATCATTAATCTCATCAAGAAAGAAACATGAGTCGTCGTTTTTTAAAGAATTTTTCATTGAATCATTAATAGAAAATGCGACCTCATCATCCCCTACACGAAGAAGAAGCTTCCCGTTACTCACATCAATAACCGCTCGAGAGGTGGTTAAGAAGGGACGACCAAGGATAAGAGGGACATCGACGTCTTCCTCAATATCAAGAATGACAAAATCCACCGGGAAGATGAATTTATCGACCTTCACTAACACGTCCTCAACGATTCCTAATGGATACTTAATGGATCTATTGGCTAATTGGATGCTCATACGTGTTGGGATGAGAGTGCCTAATCCTAGCTTCTTAAACAAAGAAAAAGGCATCAAATTGATGCTCGCACCCAAATCCGCTAACATGTTTTCATGAAAAGATTACCAAAAACGCAGGGGATCGAAAAGCTACCCTGATCTTTTATCTTTTTAGGGAGATTAGTGTTTTTAATAACCGCCGAGCACTCTTCATTTAGCGTTACATGAGATAAATTTTCCAATTTCTTTTTGTCTGTTAGCAAATCCTTAAGATATTTAGCGTACTTAGGCATTTGACTAATTGCTTCATGAAAGGGTAAATTAATGTGGATTTGCTTAAACATTTCCAGAAAACGTTGGTACTGGTCATCTAGCTTATCTTTCCTAAGCTTAGCGGGTTAGGGCGGCGGAGGATATTCTATTAAAACTTCATTTGTTTGAAAATTATCTTTTTCTTTTTCAAAAATATTTTTTTCTTTTCCACTTCCTAAATCAGTTTCCTTAATGATTACTTGTTCATCATCAGCATGAGAGGCAATAACCTCTGGCTCTTCCCTTGTGGTGGGCTCGTGGACTACTTTGTCGCTCCGAAGGGTGATCGCTTTCGCGTGTTCCCTTGGGTTTGGCTCAGTATTTGAGGGAAGAGTCTCAGGTGGTCTCTCGTAGATAGCCTTAGCTAGTTGGCCGACCGTGGTTTCAAGATTTTTCATCGACCCTGTTAAGTTTCTAATGGTCGCCTCATTTGAATTTATATATTTAGAAAGCATTTCCTCCAAAGATGGAGGTTTTGGAAAATTTTGATTTTGATTTTGTGGTGGTGGTGGAGTGAAATCATGTGGTGGACGTGCGGCATTTGCGGGATTACTCCACAAAAAATTAGGATGGTTACGCCATCCAGGGTGATATGAATTAGACGCAGCATTAAAACCAGGAGGAGCAGAAAAAGTAGAAAAATTAGAAAAATTGTTTTGAGCAGGCCTGGGTATGTTCCCCAGATAATCCACCTGCTCGGCAGTAGCAGCATTAGCATGTTCATGTACCTGAATAGCGGAGGCAGCAGTCATCTTCGTTACTTTCTTGTTCAGCATCTCTACTTGAAGCGCCAGTTGGGACACGGAGTCCACTTCGTAGATACCTACAGGTTTAATTGGGCGAGACCTAGGCGTATTCCACTGATAGGTGTTCATCGCCATGTCCTCGATAAGCTCAAGAACATCCTCCGGAGTTTTTCGGTTCAAAGAACCACCAGATGCGGCGTCTATCATTTGCTTGGTTTCTTGATTTAGCCCATTATAAAATGTCTGAACCTGTAACCATACAGGCAGAGCATGATGAGGGCAACGTCTCAAAAGTTCTTTGTACCTCTCCCAAGTGTCATAGAGGGTCTCGGAATCGATTTGAATAAAAGAACAAATATCAGTTCGAAGTTTAGCAGTTTTACCGGGGGAAAATACCTAGCAAGAAATTTTTCTGTTTAAATGTCCCAAGTAGTGATTGATCCTCTTGGGAGAGAACTCAACCACTGTTTGGCTTTTGTTCTTAAGGAGAAGGGGAAGAATCTTAGCCTAATCGCATCGTCTGAGACACCATTAATTTTGAAGGTATCACAGATCTCAAGGAAGCTAGCAATATGCAAGTTCGGATCTTCATCTGGTAATCCGTCCAACTGCACATATTGCTGCACCATTTGTATAGTGTCGGGCTTAAGCTCAAAATTGTTGTTCGCAATTGCAGGGCGGAGAATACTTGATTATGTACCCTCCAGGTTGGGCCGAGCATAATAGGACATGGTCCGTTGCTGGTCAACTTCTGGATTGGGATCACCCATAATTTCAGAATTAAGATCACAATCACCGTCAGAATCCTCAACTGTATCTTGAGAGGTGAAACCCCTGAATCGTAAATTTCTCCGAAAGGAGCGTTCGATTTCCGGGTCCAACTCAACAAGTAACGACGAATTCGTGCGGGTCATGCACTAGCAAGAAAATGAGAAAAAGGAAAGATGGGAAAATAAGATGAAGGAAAACCAAAATTAAAAAAAAATGATAATGATTTTTTTTTTCTTTTTAGGCGGATTATATTAGTCCTGGACTTCCCGAGATCTGCCCTGTGAGGGTTTGCAACGGTACTAGAGGCTATGATGGGAATTCAAGCAAAAGCATCCTTTCCAGGAATTTAGGTGGAATAGAAAAATGATGATGTGGGTTGATTATAATATATAATAATTTTTGTTTGGATTTTTGTAGAAGTAATAGCGACGGCGTTTTCTTAATATTGACAAACTTCCCCGGCAACGGCGCCAAAAACTTGGTGGGCAAAATTATGACTATCAACCCGAAGAGGCAAGTGTACCTATCGAATTGTAGTGCCAAGGTCGTATTTAAAACACGGGGCTGTCAAGTATTACTACTCACGCTTCCAACTATTATCCTACCGTACGATTGGTTGATGATTTTGAGAACTTTTTAAATTAAACTACGAGATTACTTAAACGGAAATTCAGAAGAGAAAACTAGCGTTCGATCAAAGAATCATCATGAAAAGAGACGGGAGAGAAATAAAATTTAGTTCTACGATTGCAAAATAATTCTCGACCGTGACGGTTCCGAAAATGAGAGATAGTCTCGCTAGAGCACTAAATCTCCTAACTTATAGACGAATTGACCGAAATCTCTTTACAAATAAAAAAGGTCTAAAGTTGCATTATCGAAGTGAACCGCACTATTGGATTTTACTCCAATCCGGAGGATTTACGTCTTCCTATCTCTAGGGGTGCGTGCAACTCCTTCCTTCTTTGAGCGATCTTTCAAATCAATGAGTCTCTCGACTACTATGAAATGAGATCAAGGGTCTACTACCGTATACCGGGAATACGGAGTCGACGCAAAATATTATAAGGAAGCATCGTGAATAATTTAAAAAAAAGCAAAACTAAGACATAAAAAATAGTCTCATCTCAATTCATGGATCATCGTGATCGAACGCTACAGAAAATTAGCTACTCATAATCGAAAGAGAAACGACAATATTGTAGAAAGAAAATATTTTCATTTATTGAAGAAGAAAAGTACACAAGGAAATAAAAAGGGGCAATGCTATTATACTAAGAAAAAAATTACAATACTCTAAGAAAAAGACTTACAAAACTTGGAAAACTAAAAGCTTGAAAAATTACAACTCTCCCTTGATCTCTCTCTTGCAAAAAGTTCCCCTCATGCATGAGACATGGGGTCTATTTATAGGTGAAGGAGAAGGTTCTAGAATTAACAAGAGGAGAGGGGAGACAAAGGGTTGGCCGACCAAGCATGGTGGAGAGGGGGGTTGAATGTATTAAATGGAGGGAGAGAGGAGAATGAATGGGAGGCCATTTTCAATGCATGGAGGAGGAGGTGCATGAATGGTGTTAAATGGGAGGAGAGAGAGGAGGAAGAAAAATATAAAATAAAGAAGAAGAGAGAGAGAAGGGGGGGGATCGGCCATGCAAAGCATGCATGAAATTAAATGGGAATGAATATTAAAAAGGGGGAGAGAGAGAAGGTCGGCCAACATTAAATGGGAGCATGCAAAGGTGGCGGGCTGCATGGTTGGAGTTGGGCTGCTCAGTTTTTGACAAGGAGTTGGCAGCAGATGAGGCTCGGCTTGGCTTTGTGGAGCTCGGGCTGCATCATGTGAAGGGGGGCAGGTTTGCTTGGGAGCTGCTCGGGCTGCACCATGTGGAGGGGGGCTGCATCAAGGAGGCTCGGGTGCTTCTTGGGCTCGGGCTGCACCATGGAAGGGGACTCGGGCTGCACGAAACATCCTATAACATAAAACAAAATAAAATTAGTTACGAAATAAAAATAACAAACATATAAGATGCAAGGAAAATATAACAACATAAAATAACAATAACAAACATAATTAAACTTAACAAACATAAAATAAAAAGAACCAACAAAAACAAAAGAAATTAAAACTTAACAAAAATAAAATAACAACGTTAAAACTTATAAAAATGACAACAAAAATAAAATAACAACATTAAAACTTTACGAACATAAAATGCAAAGAAAATATAATTAAAACTAGGGGAATTTGAACTAAACTAACCTAAAAACGATGACTGAAATCTAGTCATCAGTGGACAAGATCCGTATTTCACCAACACAACGAGTCCTCTTTGGCGTTCCTCTCATAATGCGGTTATTTAGGTAGGCAACACTTGCCAATTGCATCACTATGCAACTCTTGTATGGTTGGTGAATAACTCTTTATTCACATCCATCATATGATGGATGTCAACCCAATGCTTCTAGGCACTCAACTTTTGAGTTCACCTAGTTAAGATAGACCCCATGTCGACAGCGGGATATCACAATTATCCGCTTGCACTCTAACCAAGATAGATTATTGCACCTTGCTTTGGCAAGCCCACATTTCATCGATCGAGGCAGGAAGAGTGTCATCCATCGGAAAGCATCCGCATACTTTATATTGGATAAAGGATTTTTATGTAAAATTGATTAACAATTAATCAAAGTGCACATTCTCATAATTACAACATTCACAAACCAAATACATCCCAGATGTGCACATTAATAAAATTATCAATGCTTTGATAGAAAAGGGCTAAATCTGAGCATTTAGAATATTTCTAAATCTTCAGATTTACATGCATTTGACATAGGCACAAACAACTCCACTTATGCAGTAGACAAGCTCGTCTCTCAATGTTAGATTCAAAATCTAAGACATTTGGTTTCGCAAACCAATTAGAGGGACGGTTACTGCAGAAGAGAAACAATTTCAGAAACAATGAAATCGCAATTTCTGAAACAATTTCTGAAAACAAATTCTGAAATCCATTTCAGAACAAATTTCTGAAAGTAGATCTCTGAAATCAAATTTTTGAAAACAAATTCTGAAATAACTTTCTGAAAACTATTTCAGAACAATTCCTGAAAACACAAATCAGAAAACAAAAACCATTTCAGAAACCTGGCTCTGATACCACTGTTGGGTTTTTCTGAATACCATTTCCGAAATGATAATAAAAGAATATCAAATATGCGCAGCGGAAATAACTAGAACAACCCTAAACAGTTATAAGGAACATGCGATTTCATGGTTTCAAGAAATTAAAATAACATTCACAATAAATGACAGAAATTATACCTGTATGGGGTTGAGTCTAAACTCAACCAAGGTGCTCCAATGGCAGTTCCAGAACAAATTTCTTGAGTTCCAAGCGCTGAAATAATTTCTGCGCCTCTACAGGAAATCAACACGAGTAAGGAGAACCCCAAACTTCTTGTCCAACAGGAAGTGGTTCGGAGAATAAATGCTCTCTACGTCTCCCTTGAACTGCTAGGTCTGACGTCAGGGAGAGGCGGCGGCGGTGGCGGCGGGATCGAACAGTCGGAACACTTCCGTCAAAATCCTTGTGGAACTCTTCTGTCGCCCTCTCTCTCTCTCGAAATAGATCGCCAAAGAAAAAGGGATCGCACACTTAGGTCAAAAGAATCATATCCTTTTATACCCAGCGTGAAAGAGAGAGTCTATCCGCACACCCACGATTTAACTGAATTAATAATCTGCGTTCGACAAACAGGCTACATTAGTCGTTCGACAAATTGGCTTCAGAAGCCGTTCGACAAATTTTGCCGTTCGATGAATTGGCTTCAGAAGCCGTTCGACAAATTTTGTCATTCGACGAATTGGCTTCAGAAGCCGTTCGACAAATTTTCTGCAGAAGTCGTTCGACAAATTTTGCCGTTCGACGAATTGGCTTCAGAAGCCGCTCGACAAATTTTCTGCAGAAGTCGCTCGACAAATTTTGCCGTTCGACGAATTGGCTTTAGAAGCCGTTTGACAAATTTTCTGCAGAAGTCGTTCGACAAATTTTGTCGTTCGACGAATTGGCTACAGAATCCGTTCGACAAATTATTAATTCGTCAAATGAATTTTAATACTCTTCCTCCAATTTCTCTTAACACCCTTATGTGTGACCCCGTAGGCTCATATCGCGTTTGCAGTGAGACTAGATATTTGACTACTAACAGATCACCATGGAAACACCAACAGAAGGTTGATCCCGACCTCTGCGAGAGATCATCCACGGATCCCGAATCCACTGTGCAGAATGGGTCGCAGCCGATGAAGCCAACCGCCTCGCCCCTCCAAGAAGAGACCAACCCCGACTCGGTCCAGCGACTGGGTGAGGGCGTGATTGAAGTCACAACCAGGGGGGTCGGAGAGACAGGAAAACCTCCAAGCGACACGGGGGCTCGTCTTTCCCCTTCTATTCATCTTGCCGAGGTGCCAGGTAGGGTTACTGAATCACTCTGTTCACCTTATCGCCTACTCGAAGTAGACTGGTCATAGGATTCTTCTCGCTCTGCAGCGCCTTCTGGGCGTCTTCTCCCACCTACACATTCGGGCGAGGTGCCTGTTGGGAATATTGCCCTCAATATATCCTTGATTTGAAGAGGCATCACTCACAATACTAAGTACATATTGTATTTGATACATTCTATTTTGTCTCAAGTATTATACAGGGAGATGATATTCCCTACATTGGAATAGATTCAAAGGTGTGCTGATTAATCAGCTGAGAAGGTCTCACTGTCTCAGCTGAATCGCTGAGACAAGACCAGGAGCCGCTGAGAAGGCATCTAGGCAAGCTGAGCTGCAGATAGAAGAAACCGTTGAGACTTGGCGTGTTCGTCGAACGCAGAACTCAGTTCGTCGAACGCAGAGACGGGATATAAGCAAATGCTGAGAATTGGCGTGTTCGTCGAACGCAGAACTCAGTTCATTGAACGCAGAGTTTGGCATGTTCGTCGAACGCAGATTGCATTTCGTCGAACGCAGAATCTTCTCTGCAGATCGATAGAATCCGCTGAGAAGAGGAAGCCATCTCAGCCCAACCGCTGAGACGGTTCAAACGTGACATGGCGGGTTTTGCCCTTGGCGCAAGCTGTAGAAAGGTATTGTGGGGTCCATCAATCACTCTCATATCTGTCAGAAGGACGGCTGAGAGCCGTTGAAGATAAAAGGAGTATAAAATTAATAAGTTAGGGTTGAGGAAACATCTTCTGCTATCAATCTTTCTCTCGAGCACACAAAGAAGCGGAAGCGTACTGTTCCATTGTCGGCAACCAAGAACTGTGCTAACACAAGGCTGCAAGGAAGAGATAGCTCGTCTTGATTCATCTCAAGATAGAGCAAGTAAATCCAGTCCTTCATCTGAAGTGCTGATCAAGTAGAATCAAGATTGGAGTTATACCACTCCTCCCCGATTCAAGTCTGCAACAGCAGCTGAAAAGAAGAAGAAGAACAGGCTTGATCTTTTCTTCTTTCATTCTGTAAACCTCATTATATCTTCTGTAGGAGTCTTTGGGTTCTGAGTTTGTAGGAGCCTTTGGGTTCTGAGTTTGTAGGGCCATTTGGCCTAAGGTTGTAGGACCAGGAGGTGGTCTGAGTTGTAGGAGGTCGAGTCCTCTGAGGTAGGATCAGTGAGATCTGAGGTAGAGCTGAATAGCCTGAGTTGTAGAGTTGAGACATCAGCTTGAGGTAGGACCTGGAGGTGGTCTGAGCTGTAGGAGGTGGTTTCCTCTGAGGTATGGCTGTTGTGCCTGAGGTAGGGTTTGGGAAAACCTGAGAGATCCTGAGGGATCTGAGTTGTAAGCTCTTGGAGCTGAGTTTGGAGGAGTTAGCCATGTCTAACACACTGTTAGAAGGGTGAAGGGGGAAAGTGGACTACCCATAGACACACTGTCTTGGGGAACAACTATAAACACTTGTGTGTTTTATGGGTTTACTTGATTGCTTGCTTAGAAAAATTTTAACTATCTATATCAAACAAGTAGAAATCAAAAGACCTATTCACCCCCCCCCCCTATAGGTGAATTAGATCATATACCTATAATCTTTCAAGTGGTATCAAAGCGAGGTTGGTCATAAAGGGCTTAACTGTCTGACCAGATCCTACATAGGTATTGTTATTTTTGAATCCAATGGCCTCTAATGGAGTTCAGAAGGAAATGGGTTCAATGAAGCTCCCTATATGCAAAAAGGAAACCTTTGGCATCTGGAAACAAAGGGTTAGGTTGTTCATGGAAGCTTCAGACCCTAAAATCTATATCACTGTTCAGGAAGGCCCCTTCAGTATCACAAAGCCCTCCACCATTGATCCTACTAGGTAGGTAGGAAAGTCTTACACTGAAATGACAAGGGATGAGATAGTATTGGCTACAATGGATAAAAGGGCTCAAAATATTATTGTCAATGTTATTGATGATTCAACTTTCCAAAACTTGGTGCACTGTGAGACTACAAAGGAGATGTGGGATACTTTGATTGTGTACATGGAAGGGACTGAAGAAGTGAGGAATGATAGGAAATCCCTTCTCAATCAGGAGTATGAAGCCTTTAGGCAACAAAATCAGGAATGCATAGCTGACTGCTATGAAAGATTCTTTAGAATAGTAAATGAGTTGAGGACCTATGAAAGGACCTTCACTCATTATGAGTTGAATGATAAATTCCTAAGATCTCTAACTAGAGACTGGGATACCAAAATCTGTGCCATCAGGGAAGTGGCAAAGCTGAGTGAAACTCCTCCTCACACTCTGTTTGGAAAGTTGCTCTCATATGAGATGCAACTATCTGCTAGAAAGGAAGAGGACACCTCCTCCAGGCCTCATGCTAGGGAGAAGGTTGTGGCCCTCAAGGCTGAAGGGTCCAAGAAGAGCAAGACAATAATTCCTACCCCCTCCACAAAGGGCTGCTGACTCAGACAATTCAGATCACTGCTCATCTGAAAACAGCTCTTCTGATGAGGAATTTGCTACCTTCTCAAGGAAATTCAAAAAGATGATGAGAAGGAAGAAGTGGAAGAATAAGCCTTCCTCCTCTTCACATCCTCGGAAGGATTCAAGCAAGGCAGACAGGCAGCACCCCAAAGGGGACAAGAATGACTCTAAACATGTTAAATATGGTTTAACTAATGTGATTTGTTATTGCTGCAGTAAGCCTGGACATGTCATTGCTGACTGTCCAGTCAAAAGAAAGGATAAGGGTGATAACTGATAACTTCCCAAAAGGAAGTTATTTCACTACTTATTTTATTCTAATTTTCATTAAAAAGAGGAAAATAATCCCCAATTATAGAAAATATGTTCAAATATCTTATTAATCAATATTGGACTGATTTCGGTCATTTTCCAAGGTTTTCTATCAAAGATTGGTCAAAGGATTCAAGTTGGGGAAGCAATGGATCATTTATTGTTGATGCAGAAATTAGGTTGCAACGCCAAAAATTAGCAGGTTGCAACGTGGCGGCGAAATTCAGATTTTGAATTTTAAAAAGAGGCGCCTACGTGTATTTCCAAAGGAGGCATCCCTTCAGATTTGGAATGGAAGTTAAGAGCATGAAATTACAACACTAAGCGGCGATTATTCTTGGGGAGAAAGGGAACAAAAAGGAGAGAGGGGAGAACTTGGAGGTTCCCTTGCTCTTGGAGAATTTCGGCTAGGGCTTGGAGAAGGGGACTCGAACCAGCACTAAGGAGATAGATCTGAACCTAAAAACATTCCTACATCGTTTTGATTTCCGGAATCATGTCTAGTAAGATCTACTTTGATTTGTGGTTTCTCTCTTCCTTCATGAACTAAATTCCTAAGTCTTGCATGTGTGGAGTACCTTAGTTGTGATGATGATTTGATTTTCATTTATAATTTGTGAATGTATTGATGTGATCTTTATTAAATTTATGATCTATTCTTGGGATTTTGGTTTAAGTTTCATCTTTAAAGTGCTTGGCAAAAATTCGAGAGATAAGTCGGGCTAGATGAACGTTTGTTTTGCACGGCGATATTCGAGAGAGGAGTCGTGTAGTTTTTAACCAAACTTCTGTATTTATACTTCATCGCGAGATTCGAGAGAGGAGCGTTGAAAGTGTATCATAAATCTTAATATAATTCCAAGAGAGAGAGAGATCTCCTCTTGAATTAGCAACCGTGATTCTAGTACTTTATGTTATTTTAAATTCATCTAAGTTGGAGACAACTAGAGAATTTGGGATAAACCGATAATGGAGATCGAGAGATAAAGTTATCCATTTTAGAATCGTTGCAAGAGAATCATTAATACTTCATGAATTATCACTTTTATTGGTTGTCATCATAGCAAGGGAAAATCACATGCGAGACTATCTTTCCAAGTGAAGTAAAAGTATTTTAAGTGACCGTAATTAGAGTTGTAATTGTTGTTTTTTTTGAATTATTAAGTTTTCTCTACCAATCATTACTACTTTCTTGAATTTAGAGAAAAGACAGAATTAATATTTGTGAGCGCTAAGTTAAGCACTTCCTCGTGGGAACGATCACTTTCTCATCATTTTATTACTTGTACGGCACGTGCACTTGCGTATTTATATACACCTTTCACGGGCGTACCAAGTTTTTGGCGCCGTTGCCGGGGAGGCGCGCTAATTTAGTGTTTTATTTCTCACAATATTTGTGAAACCTTAGTACTTAAAGATCAAGCATTTGTTTGTTCGTATTATTTATTTTAATTTATTTGTCTATTTGAGTACTGTTCGGTGTATGTCCAGATATAGGCAAGTAGAACTATTGTCGTTGAATTCTGAAATTGAACGTACCTGTAGACGAAACAGGAGAGACTTTAGGACCGTTAACATTATTCATCCTGCGATGAATGATCCTGAGACAAATAATGCTAATAATAATGATGGTTAGGTGGATCAAAATGCCCAACCACCAGCACCACCACGTATGACTTATCACGAGTATAACACACCTCTAAAGGGAGGTTTGCACTTCAGCATTGCTCAACCAGCAATTGTTGCTAACAATTTTAAAATGGACCCACTAATTATGCAACAAGTGCAAAACAATAAGTTTGGGGGTCTAGGTCATGAAGATGCAAATTCCCACTTATGAACCTTCTTAGCAATTTGCGATATGTTTAAGTTCAATGGAGCATCGGAAGATGCAATGCTGTTGAGAGCATTTCCGTTCTCCTTAGAGGGTAGAGCTAAGGATTAGTTAGACTCGTTACCACATGAGTGTATCACCACATGGGACGAACTAGTCGATAGGTTCCTGAACAAATATTTTCCACCCTCTAAGACTGCAAAACTAAAAAGAGATATTACAACATTTTGACAAGGTAACGGAGAAACTCTTTACGACGCATGGGAGCATTTTAAAGAGCTGTTGAGAAAATGTCCTCATCATGGGTTGCACCAACACCAACAGGTGTCCACATTTTACAATGGGCTGCAAACTGCAACCATGATTTTAGTCGATGGAGCCGCTGGGGGCTCATTAATGAAGAAGTATCCTGAAGATGCATATGCTATTTTAGAAGACTTAACATCCAATAATTATCAAGCATACGAGAGGCAAACTAATAGTAATCCAGCGGGAGTCCATCAGGTGGACCAAATCACTTCTTTGGCCGCTCAGATGGCGTCGCAGTTCAATTTAATTAACAAAAGATTAGATTCACTCTCAACCCCTACAACTAGTGCCCCGCTCACAGTTGAACAACTAAATCAAATAACTGAAGAAGCAAATTATGTGGGAGGGCAACCAAGACAAATTTCGCCAGGATTTGCTAATCATTATCACCCCGAGTGGCGAAATCATCCAAATTTTTCCTGGAAGAATAATCAAGGGATGAGTCAACCACAAGGTTTTAATCAAAATATGAATCAACTACCTATCAATCACAACTCTCAACCCCAAAAAGTAAACCAAAGGAAGATGACTGATGATTTTATCTTAGGCATGTTCCAAAAGTATGACTCAAAAATGGTAGGAATAGAATCATCGTTAAGATCACTAGAAACTACTATGGGTCAACTTGCAAATTCATTAAGTCAAAGGCCCATTGGAAATCTACCTTCTGATACCACACCCAATCCAACAAAAGATAATCATAATAATCATTGCAAAGCTATTGCACTAAGGAGTGGTGTAGAGATCCCAAGTGGGGAGGGGTTGCTTGAGAAAGTTAGGGAAGAAGAGATGAGTAAGAAGCCAAGTGAGTCGAGCATATTAGAGAAGGACGAGATGGGTGAGAAAAATGAGGTGGGAGAGAAACAAAAAGAGAAACTAAATCAAAAGAAAGAAGTAGTCTATCCACCACCCCCATTTCCGGCTAGACTTGTTAAATCCAAACTTGACACACAATTCCAAAAGTTTATGGAGATTTTCAAAAAGTTAACTATAAATATCCCATTTGCTGAGGCTCTTGAGCAAATGCCAAGTTATGCCAAGTTTATGAAGGATATCTTGGCAAAGAAAAGAAAGTTTGTTGATAAAGAGATAGTGGTGTTGACTGAGGAGTGTAGTGCTATATTGTAGAAGAAGTTGCCACCCAAGCTTAAGGACCCCAGTAGCTTCACAATTCCTTGTTCTATCGGTTTAAACTTTGTTGGGAGAGCTCTATGTGACCTTAGGGAGAGCATCAACCTGATGCCATTATCTATCTATAAGAAGTTTGGTTTAGAGGAGATCACACCTACATCTCTGACTCTACAGTTGGCCGATAGGTCTCTATCATTTCCCAAGGGAATTGTAGAGGACGTGTTGGTTAAGGTGGATAAATTCATCTTCCCCGCCGATTTCGTGGTACTTGATATGGATGAAGACAAGGATGTCCCCATCATTCTTGGTAGACCATTCTTGGCCACCGGACGAACACTCATTGATGTCCAGAAGGGTGAGCTTACGATGAGAGTTAATGATGAGAATGTGACATTCAACATCCTCAAGGCTATGAAATTTCCGGATGATAAGGAGGAGTGTTTCTCCATTGAGGAAGTGAATGCACCTACACGTATGATGTATGATGAGAATAATTGGGAGCATAAAATCCTGAACGCGTTAACAAATGAAGAAATAGAAGAGGACCCAGACTTAATGGAAACTGTAGAAGCTTTAAGTATTTATGAGCATATACCAAATGCTAACATGTTTGAGTTAATAAGTAGACCAAGTGAGTCTAAGGTCATGAAGCCTTCTATCTTAGAGCCACCTACACTTGAATTGAAACCGCTACCCGAAAACTTAAAGTATGTTTTTCTAGGTAAGGATAACACACTACCGGTTATTATTGATGCATCTTTAGTTAAGGAAAATGAAGAGAAATTGCTTGAGGTTCTCCGTGAGTATAAAGGAGCAATGGGGTGTACCATTGCAGATATTAGAGGGATAAGTCCCTCAATTTGTATGCACAAAATTCTTTTGGAAGAAGAAGCAAAAGAGTCAGTTGAACACCAACGAAGACTTAGCCCACCGATGAAAGAAGTGGTCAAGAAGGAGATAATCAAATGGTTGGATGCGGGTATTATTTATCCTATCTCCGACAGCCGGTGGGTAAGTCCTGTTCAATGTGTGCCAAAGAAGGGGGGCATTACGGTAGTTAAGAATGAGAGCAACGAGTTGATCCCCACTAGAACGGTAACTGGATGGCGGATTTGTATGGATTATCGAAAGTTGAATAAAGCGACTAGGAAAGATCATTTCCCACTTCCATTCCTTGATCAGGTTCTTGATAGGTTAGCAGGAAATGAGTATTTCTATTTCTTAGATGGTTACTCGGGGTATAATCAAATCATGGTAGCTCCCGAGGATCAGGAGAATACTACCTTCACCTGTCCTTTTGGGACATTTGCATTTAGGAAAATGCCCTTTGGATTGTGTAACGCTCCTGGCACATTTCAGCGCTGCATGATCGCTATTTTTACTGATCTGATTGATGAGGGGATCGAGATCTTTATGGATGATTTTTCAGTATTTGGGAGATCATTTGATGAATGTCTGAAAGTGTTGAAGAAAGCTTTGGATAAGTGCATTCAAACCAATTTGATCCTAAATTGGGAAAAATGTCACTTTATGGTCAAAGAAGGAATTGTTTTAGGACACAAGGTATCAAAGAAGGGATTGGAAGTAGATCGGGCAAAGACAGAGGTTATAGAGAAATTGCCCCCACCAACTAATGTTAAGGGAGTGCGAAGTTTTTTAGGACACGTCGGCTTCTACCATCGTTTCATTAAGGATTTTTCTAAAATCTCTAAGCAACTAAGTCATTTATTAGAAAAAGATTCACATTTTAACTTTGATGAGGAATGTCTAGCCGCCTTTCATTCTTTGAAGCAAAGTCTGATTTCTTCACCCATTATTATTTCACCCGATTGGTCTTTACCATTCACCATTATGTGCGATGCTAGCAACTTTGCTGTGGGCGCGGTTTTAGGACAAGTGCGTGACAAAGTCTTTCACACAATCTACTATTCTAGCAAGACGCTGATTGATGCACAAGTAAATTACACAACTACCGAGAAGGAGTTATTAGCAGTCGTTTTCGCTTTTGACAAATTTCGATCCTACTTGGTGGCTTCTAAGGTGATTGTTTATACGGACCATGCAGCAATTTGATTTTTAGTGGAGAAAAAAGACGCTAAACCTAGACTGATTAGGTGGGTTCTCCTCTTACAAGAGTTCGACTTAGAGATTAAAGATCGAAAGGGAGCGGAGAATCCGGTAGCAGACCACCTATCACGTCTGGAGTATGAGTATGAGAAAGATGTGGACATAAAGATTAGAGAGAATTTTCCTGATGAGAGGTTGCTGGCAATATCTGAGGCGAGTATGCCATGGTATGCAGACATTGTGAACTACATAGTGAGCAATGTATTTCCCCCAGACATGGACTATCAACGAAGAAAAAGGTTTCTCCACCAGGTGAAATCTTACATCTGGGATGATCCGTATCTGTTTAAGATTTGTGCTGACCAAGTGATCCGCAGATGCATCCCCGAGGTAGAAGTACAAGGTATCCTAGCGAAATATCATGCTTCACCTTATGGTGGACACTTTATGGGAGAGAGATCAGCAATAAAAGTCTTAGAGGTTGGTTTCTATTGGCCAACACTATTTATGGACGCTCATAAGTTCGCAAAATGTTGTGATAGATGTCAAAGAATGGGTAACATCAATCGAGGGGATAGCATGCCAATGACTAATATTCTAGAGGTGGAGGTCTTCGATGTGTGGGGAATAGATTTCATGGGTCCATTTGTAAACTCAAATGGAAATCTTTATATACTTTTAGCTGTGGATTACGTCTCGAAGTGGATAGAAGCTATAGCCACACCAAAGAATGATGCTAAGGTTGTACTAAAATTTCTTAAGGCTAATATTTTTTCTAGATTCGGTACACCCAGAGCCATAATAAGTGACGGTGGAGCACACTTTTGTAATACTCAATTTAAATCGCTCCTACAAAAATATGGAGTCACTCACAAAGTCGCCCTTGCGTACCATCCTCAAACAAATGGTTTGGCTGAAGTTTCTAATAGAGAGATAAAATTAATCCTAGAAAAAACGGTAAGCACAACTCGTAAGGATTGGTCACAAAAACTAAACGAGGCATTATGGGCATATAGGACGGCATTTAAAACCTCGATAGGCCTAACCCCGTATAAAATGATCTATGGCAAATCATGCCATCTTCCAGTCGAATTAGAGCACAAAACATATTGGGCAATAAAAAGGTTGAATTTCGATCTCCAAGAAGCGGGCAAGAACAGACTTTTTCATTTGAACGAACTGGAGGAAATCAGATCTAATGCGTATGAAAATGCTAGGTTGTACAAGGAAAGGATGAAGAAATGGCATGATTTGAGGTTGCGAAGAAAGGAGTTCAAAACAGGGCAGCTCGTCCTCCTATATAACTCACGACTGAGATTATTCCCGGGAAAATTAAAGTCACGATGGTCTGGACCTTTTCGGGTGGAGGAGGTACATCCGTTTGGAGTAATCACGATTTGTAATGAGAAATACGGATCCAAGTTTAAAGTAAATGGACAAAGGTTGAAAAAGTATTATGAATGTAGTGACCAGCGCGAGGCGATGATATTAACTTTCAGATGAAAATGCAATAGGGAAGGCGTCCGGCCGAGACGTTTTAAACGAGGCGCTAGGTGGAAGGCAATCCATCATCTCCGTTATTTTCTATCGTTTTTAGTTAAGATTGTTTGTTTTATGTTCTTCTTTTTCAATTTGAGAAAAATTGGTGATGGAAGAGAGAAAATCTGCACCGGGAATCAAAATAAAAAATAGTATGAGAATGCAATGTGGATCGTGGTAGTAAATAATCTTAGAAAGAAATTTTCCAGAATTTAGGTTGCAACGCAAAAATTTCGCGCGTTACAACGTGCTAGGCTCGGTGGTAGCTTTAATTTCTGGCAGTTTGATTTTCCGCGTTCCAACGCAAAAATTTTGCACGTTACAACTTGCTAGCCTCGGTGGCAGCTGTAAATTCTGGCAGTTTTGTTTCCGCGTTGCAATGCATAAATTTCGCACATTGCAACCGGCTAGCCTCGGTGGGAGCATAAGAAATGAAAAGGCGGCCGGTTCAGTTGAACCGGTCGATTGTCTCAGTTAAACATGAACGGCGGGTACCGGTCTAGTTAAACCGGCCACCAATTACTGCGTTATGATAAAACCCCAGCCCCGATTTCTCATTTAGGGCACGTGAACACTACGCAGCGGAGGGGTTTGGCGGAAACAAGCACTGCACAGCGGAGGAGCGACGTCGCGAGCGGCTATCTCGACGATCGACGGCGTACCGGCGTCGACTTCCTCCACCAGCCTCGAGGGCTGCACTTGTTCTCTCACTCCGGCGTGTTGAAACATGGTCTTCCGCATCTCCTAGGTTTGATAATAACAAATCCTATGTGTATTTGATCTTGTGTGTTCAAGTGTGCAGGTTTTCATAGTCCATATGACTCAAGGAGTACTCATAATGACTGCCACCAAAATTGAGGCCAAAATTCGAAAAGGCTCAATAGCGCCCGGCGCTAGCGATGATTAGCGCGATTCCGGTAGTGTTTTTAGAAAGAGCTAGCGCCCGGCGGTAGCTACTAGCGCTGGAGGTAGCATGGCGCACAAGAGGCATAGAGCAAAATGTTGCCACAGATTGAAGATCCTGCCGCGCAAAACGTTTCCTAATCCGGGCTAGCGCCGGCGGTAGCGCTTGGGCTATAAAAGGACCCCCTCTCCTCTTGTTTTCGAGACACCTATTGCATACACCTCAGAGAGAGAGTACTAGAATTCCAGAGGCTTGCCTTAGCTGAAATTTGAGGTCCCAGCGAAGCTCTGCCAATTTCTGAAGGAGAATTCCATCACGCCGAATCCAGACGAAGTCCGCTTCAACAAACGCTGATTCTACAGCGGATCTTCATCTCCTACTTCAGAAGTTCATCTTAAGGGAGGTTTTGTTATTTTATTTCTCTTTTATCATTGTAAACGGTAGTGAAATCGCCTCGTGTTGGCGACTAGGTCTGGGGTAGCCTTAGGGCTGAAATTTGCCTCGTGTTGGCGACTGGATCTAGGCTAGTTCTAGGGGGTGCTCGAGGCCACATCCGGGGAAGGATTGGCTAGAGCGGCTTGAGGCCAAATCCAGGGAGGATAAGGCTAGGGCCACCGGTTCGTGGGGAAGCGAGTCGGGATAGAAAACAAAAAGAGCTTTTTTATTATTCGCCTCCGATCTCTAGCGTCATCGAGATCAAGTTTTGTAAAACTTATTTATCATTAATAAAGCTTGTCTCTTTTTTATTTTACTTCACTTATTTCATGTCTTTAATCTTGCAATAATTCAAAGTTTTTAAATATAATCTAAAGTTTTTGAAAACCCTTATTCACCCCCCTCTAAGGGAGCTGACCGATCCAACAAGTGGTATCAGAGCTAGGTTTTGTTCCAATCGGCTTAACAACCGGGAACAATGGCGTCTCATGATCTCGCTTTTCCTGAGGGTCAAGGGGTTACTCGACCACCTCTCTTTACTGGGTCAGATTTTAACTACTGGAAAAATCGAATGATGTGTTTTCTTATGACCATGGATGTAGAAGTATGGAACATGGTAGAAGTACGGTACTCTCCGCCTACAACTGTAGTAGGAGAGGCGACATTAGCAAAACCCAAAGATAAATGGGATGACAATGATAAACTAAGGTGTAAAAATAATGCTAAAGCAATGAACGCTTTATATTGCGCTTTAAATAGGACTGAGTTTAATAGAATTTCTGCATGCACAACTGCTTATGATATTTGGAATCAATTGGAAGTTACTCACGAAGGTACATCGCAGGTGAAAGATGCCAAGCTGTTTCAACTGGAATCTGAATACGAAAAATTCAGGATGGACACAGAAGAGGACATCAACTCAATGTACACTCGCTTCACAAAGATTGTCAACGCATCAAAGGCGCTTGGAAAGACCTACTCCGACGGGGACTTGGTGAGGAAAATTCTTCGTTCCTTACCTCCAAGGTTCAATCCGAAGGTGACAGCCATCTCGGAGTCGCACAACTTAAGAACGCTCCAGATCGAGAATCTCATTGGGAATCTCAAAACCCATGAGGTAGAACTACAAATGCAACATGACGAATACAACAAGGAGCCGAAGAAAAAGGCGTTGGCGCTGACATCAAAGAAGGAGTGCATCGAAGAGGATGATGAAGATGAAGAAGGACTCCTGGTGAAGAATTTCAAGAAGTTCATCAGAAATCCAGAGAGAAGGAACACATTCCGAAAATTCTTCCAAAAAGATACTCGACGAAAGGGATCCTCCTCTTCATCGAAGAAAGAAAAAGGAAGCGATGACGAAGACGAAAGTCCGCCTCCAGAATGCTATCACTGCAGAAAAACCGGGCACATTCGGAGCCAGTGCCCAAAATACCAAAAGGAACGGAAAGAACAAAAGAAAGCAAAAGAAAAGAAGAAAGTGTTGAAGGCCGCTACTTGGGATGACTCTTCCTCTGAAGAGTCAAACGGTTCTGAGTCAAGTAGCGAGGAGGAAGCAAACTTGTGCTTAATGGCCAAAAGCGACGATGACGACACCAGTGTTCTTAGCGACACTGAGGTATCTCCTCCTACCTTTGAAGAACTTTATGATAAATTTGTTTTATTAAATCATGAAAATGAATCTATTATAAAAGAAAATCGTAAGCTCACAAAAAAATTAGTCTCTCTTGAAAAAAGAAAAGTTTCATGTCAAGAATGTGAGCACTCTTTATTTATGATAAAAGAACTTGAAGTTTCTCTCTCTAATGCCCTTTCACAAAACAAAATCATTGCAAAAGAAAAAGGAGACTTAGAGAGAAAATTGAAAACTTCTATATTACAAATTGAAAAGAACAAAAAAGGATTTGAAAACAAATGTGTTATGATTGTTCAAGAAAATACATCTCTTAAAAAACAAAATCAAAATCTCAATTTAGCCATAACCAAATTCGGGATTGGTCAAAAATCCCTGGATATGCTTCTGGGTAATCAATGTTTTGGGTCTGGAAAAATCAGACTCGGATATAAAAGTGAACACTACCGCCCGACGCTAGCTACTAACGCCGGCGGTAGCTCTAAAGTTAAAAATTCTTCTAGTTTTTCTAATGTACAAACATCATCCAACAAGGGCAACATAGAAACTCTGAAAAGGGTCTCAACCCCCTTTATTTCGTGTGCTAATTGTCTTAAATTTGGACACACGTCTGGCTCTTGCAGGAATATAATAAATCAACGATCATTAAAACAAATCTGGGTACCTAAGAAATCCACTTACTCTATGGGTGGTACCTCTTGGGTATCTGGGTCTTTACTCTCATCCTCTTTCTAGATTTGCAGGAAGGCTAAGGAAACAGAAGACGTGTGGTATTTGGACTCAGGCTGCTCCAAACACATGACGGGCAATAAAGCAAAATTCCTTAGCCTAGAAAAGAAGAAAGGAGGAATAGTAACGTTTGGCGATAACAGTAAAGGAAGGATCATGGGAGTTGGTACAGTGGGTAACGCATCTTTTCTTATATCAAATGTGCTTTATGTGAAAGGATTAAAACATAACCTAATATCTATAAGTCAACTGTGTGATAAAGGTTTAGACGTACTTTTTGAATCTTCCACTAACCTTTGCAAGATTGTTAATCCTAAAACAAAAGATGTGTTATTAACTACACCTAGAATTCATAATGTTTACATAGTTTCATTTCATGATCTTTCTAAATCTTCTATAAAATGTTTTATAATGAAAAATGATGAATTAGAATTATGGCATAGACGCTTAGGCCACGCTAGTACAAAGCTCATCTTAAAACTAGAAAAAAGAGAATTGATTAGAGGATTGCCTAAGTTAAATGGAAATTTATCTTCATTATGCTCTCCATGCCAAAAAGGCAAATTTACTAAGTCATATTTTAAAAGCAAAAACGAAATTTCTACATCAAAACCTCTGCAATTAATTCATATGGATCTTTTTGGTCCCGTTAACACTGCGAGTCTTGGTGGTAGATTATACACTTATGTTCTCATAGATGACTATTCTAGATATTGTTGGACTTTATTTCTCTCCTCCAAATCTGATGCATTTTGCGAATTTTCAAAATTATGTACTCGCATTCAAAATGAATTAGATTTAAAAATAAAATGAATTCACTCAGATCATGGAGGTGAATTTGAAAATGAAAATTGTAAATCTTTTTGTGACATGTTAGGTATTAAGCATGAGTTCTCTGCTCCACGCACACCTCAACAAAACGGTGTTGTAGAATGGAAAAATAGGACAATACAAGAACTTGCACGCACAATGCTATCTGAATACAAATTACCTAAGTATTTTTGGGCAGAAGCTGTAAGCACTGCATGCTATGTAATGAATAGAGTTATGCTTCGCCCATCATTAACTCTCACACCATATGAACTCTACTATCAAAAGAAACCTAACGTATCGTATTTTAGAGTATTTGGATGTAAATGCTTCATTCTTAATACAAAAGATTCTTTAGGAAAATTTGACGAAAAATGCGATGAAGGAATATTTCTTGGTTATTCTTCAACTAGTAAAGCATATAGAATATTTAATAAAAGATCAAGCAAGGTTGAAGAGTCAATTAATGTCAGATTTGATGAGTTTGTTCCATGTGCAGAAAAGCTCCCTACAGGTACCGATGATGAACCTTTGCCATCCTTGGAGCAGGACGAAGAAGAACCGTCCAAAGAAGAGGAGGAGAAGTCATAAGAAGATGAATATGTACCTCCAAGCATTCTAAACTTCTCCAAAAATCATCCAAAGGAGCTAGTCATTGGGGAACCTTCTACTGGGGTAAGAACTCGGTCCTCTCTTCATGAAATATTTTCAAATATTTGCTTTGTGTCTGAAATTGAACCTAAAAACGTTTCCACCGCTTTAAATGACGAATTTTGGTTTTTGGCAATGAATGAAGAGTTAGGACAATTTGAAAGAAATAAAGTTTGGAATTTAGTAGAAAGACCATCTAATCATCCAATTATTGGCATAAAATGGATTTTTAAAAATAAGCTAGATGGTGAATCTAGGATTGTAAGAAATAAAGCATGCTTAGTTGCTCAAGGCTATTCACAAATCGAGGGGGTGGATTTTGAAGAAACTTTTGCACCCGTAGCTCGCTTAGAATCTATACGAATATTTTTGGCATTTGCGAGTTTTAAAAGAATAAAATTATTTCAAATGGATGTTAAAAGTGCTTTTTTAAACGGGTTTATTAAAGAAGAAGTTTATGTAGAACAACCCCCCGGTTTCATAAATGAAAGATTTCCAAATCATGTTTACAAATTAGAAAAAGCGCTTTATGGTTTAAAACAAGCGCCCCGTGCCTGGTATGATCGTCTTACATCATTTTTGTTAGAGCACGGTTATGTTATGGGAAGTGCAGACAACACACTCTTCATTAAGCATAAAAATAACGAATTAATTATTCTACAAATATATGTTGATGACATCATTTTTGGAGCCACTAATGAAGAGTTGTGTAATGAAGTAGTCTTAATAATGAAAAATGAATTTGAAATGAGTCTTGTAGGAGAACTATCATATTTTCTTGGTTTTCAAATTTCACAAAGAACTGATGGTATTTTTCTGTGTCAATCAAAATATGTTCACGATATGCTTAAACGATTTGGATTTGAAAATCTTAGACAAGCTTCTACTCCTATGAGTGCTTCTTTAAAACTAGGAAAAGATGAATCTGGAATTTCTATTGATCAAACGCTATATAGAGGAATGATAGGTTCTCTTCTTTATTTAAGTGCATCTAGACCAGATATAATGTTTACCGTATGTTTATGTGCTCGCTTTCAAGCCGATCCAAAAGAATCTCATTTAAAAGCGGTAAAACGTATTTTTCATTATCTAATAGGGTCATCTAAACTAGGATTATGGTACCCACATAATGACTCTTTCACACTCCACGGCTATTCCGATTCGGACTACGTCGGGTGCTCACTAGATAGAAAAAGCACTAGCGGTACATGTCACTTTTTAGGACCCTCTTTAGTTGCTTGGTCTAGCAGAAAACATTCTTCGGTTGCACTCTCCACCACGGAGGCCGAATATATCGCACTTGGTAGTTGTTGTGCACAAGCGTTATGGATGAGCCAAACACTAGAGGACTTTGGATTTCATCTCAAAAACATAGATCTTAAATGTGACAACAAAAGTGCAATAGACCTCACATATAATCCTGTACACCATTCTAGATCCAAACACATCGACGTTCGTCATCATTTCATTAGGGATCACATTAAGAAAGAAAATGTAAAAGTAAGCTTCATTGGGACAGACTCTCAACTCGCTGACATATTCACTAAACCTCTTCCCGATGCACGATTTCGTTTATTACGACTTGAGTTAGGTGTGCTAGATCTTACAAGTTAAAACATGCTCACAAATACAAGCTTCTTCACTTTTAACCATCAAAAACATCTCCTAAAAATCTGCACTTCCAGCATGAAACTACTATTGGGACACCTAATCAAGACCACCAATCAAAATTTCCAAATCCTACAAAAACGGTCACTGTCTCCCGCGCTAGCGCTACCGCAGGCGCTAGCGTCCATGTTCATTTTTCTGTATTTTTTAAATTTCTAAAAATCCCTTACAATATATAAATCTATATTTTCTGCTTAGTTTTGCACTTCTGTGTTTCTTTATTTTTTGAAAAATCAAATACAAAACTACAAAAACCAAATTACAAAAAAAAATATGCTTTTCTTTTTTCGCTTGTGTTGTTTCCTTTGTTTAAAGTTCATCTTTATGCAAAAATCAAATATAAAATTTACAAAAGCAAAAATTACAAAAATATGCTTTTATTTGCTAAAATCAAATACAAAAATATAAAACTTTAAAACTATCAAAAAAAACTCTATGATTTTTTTTTTGTGAAAAATCAAGCATGATTTAATCTACCATTTAGAAATTCTACAATGTTACAATTTTTCTCTTCAAACTACTTTGGACATTGTCTTTCTTCATGCTTTAATATATCTATTCAAATGTGCATCAATTATAGTTTAAAAGTTGTGTAGGATCAAGCTTAGCATGCCTCTAAGTATGAGAAATGTTTTATGTTTGATAATGATATTTATTCACTCACCTTTTTTTGGCATTGTCTACATATGTATTTAATCTAAGAATGCGTGTGTATGTTTTGTATTAGTACAAATAAATTAAAATTGCACAAGTATCTTACCTACACTCCTTATTTTGCACTCTTAAAAATTAAGAAAAGTGGTTATGTTTCTCATAAAATCTATTGATTTGCAAAATAAGTGTATTCGGAGAACTTTGTCCAAAACAAAATTATAAAATAAATGACAAAGATAACTCAACCAAGCACTACTTGAACCTCCTGATAAGTCTTAATGAGCATTGTGAGGTTGAGCACCTTGGAAAGAATAATAAAGTGTCTTGTGCAAATCAAATCTTTCTTTCAAAAATAAGAAAAACCATTTTCTCTTAAGTACACCGGATCACTAGTCTCAAAATTCAAAATAAAATATGTGATCCCCCAAGCACTACTTTGCACCCTGATAAGTCTTGATGAGCATTGTGTGTGCAAAGCACCTTGGTAGTTGTACATTTTTTTGTGCATTAAAGTGTGTGGAAGTAATCTTATTTGTGTTTTATTGTGCTTCTTACTTTACATATTACTTGTCTTTTTGATTAAAACATGTGTTTACTCTCCTCAAAATTACACTTTTGTGCACATCATTATCTTCCATAAAACTTCTTCTCATGAGTATTGGATCCTAATGCTAATTCTATATTACTTTTTATTTCTGAAATGCACTAGATAACCTAGCATGTGTTCTACAATGTTTTGTATGTTTTTGAAATTAAGAATTAAAGTAACATTGTGGTCATCTCTTTTTGATAAACATTATTTCATGCTTGGTTATTATAAAATTTAAAACTACAAAATGATTTCCAAAAACATCATTTTTTGTGATCTTTAACTCATATTTTTTGGATTATCATTACTATTTGCTATTTTTGTATTGCTATAAGTCTTCCGCATCTTAACCATATTAGTGTTTTACCTTGCGCTTTCCTTGCTTACTTAATATCTTGTATTCTTTGCATCATCACTTATTCTTAAAAATTCCTATCTTTCATTAAGTGATAGATTTCCTTGGAACACTTTTTTATTGGTTACTTCAAACATAAAAATCTTTTATGCTAAAAACTCTGAATATTTTGTAATACTTATAACTCTGATCTATTTCAATGAAAAACAATTCTAAACCTCCTTATCATTTACTTAAAAAGCTCGATCATGCCTTCTCTTCTATTTACAAATTCTTTGGTGCTTTGTTTCCCTACCCTCTTTTGCTAATAACAAAGGGGGAGAACTAACATGATAAATATAACCCACTATCATAAACCCAACATGACAAATTCAGATGATAGCTTACATATTAGGGGAGCACATACTTAGGGGGAGCATGTATTTAGGGGGATCAATTCTAAATGCTAAAATCAATAATTATCCTAAGTCATCACTCGCACACACACACAAGTAGAGTTTCCTCATGCTTATTTATTAATGCTTTGATTTATCATTAATGGATTTGTTATTATCAAAAGGGGGAGTTTGTTGGAACATGGTCTTCCGCATCTCCTAGGTTTGAGAATAACAAATCCTATGTGTATTTGATCTTGTGTGTTCAAGTGTGCAGGTTTTCATAGTCCAAATGACTCAAGGAGTACTCATAATGACTGCCACCAAAATTGAGGCCAAAATTCGAAAAGGCTCACTAGCGCCGGCGGTAGCAATAGCGCCCGGCACTAGCGATGATTATCGCGATTCTGGCAGTGTTTTTAGAAAGAGCTAGCGCCCGGCGGTAGCTACTAGCGCTGGCGGTAGCATGGCGCACAAGAGGCATAGAGCAAAATGTTGCCACGGATTGAAGATCATGCCGCGCAAAACGTTTCCTAATCCGGGCTAGCGCTGGCGGTAGCGCTTGGGCTATAAAAGGAACCCCTCTCCTCTTGTTTTCGAGACACCTATTGCATACACCTCAGAGAGAGAGTACTAGAATTCCAGAGTCTTGCCTTAGCCAAAATTTGAGGTCCCGGCGAAGCTCTGCCAATTTCTGAAGGAGAATTCCATCACGCCGAATCCAGACGAAGTCCGCTTCAACAAACGCTGATTCTACAGCGGATCTTCGTCTCCTACTTCAGAAGTTCATCTTAAGGGAGGTTTTGTTATTTTATTTCTCTTTTATCATTATAAACGGTAGTGAAATTGCCTCGTGTTGGCGACTAGGTCTGGGGTAGACTTAGGGCTGAAATTTGCCTCGTTTTGGCGACTGGATCTAGGCTAGTTTTAGGGGGTGCTCGAGGCCACATCCGGGGAAGGATTGGCTAGAGCGGCTTGAGGCCGAATCCGGGGAGGATAAGGCTAGGGCCACCGGTTCGTGGGAAAGAGAGTCGGGATAGAAACAAAAAAGAGCTTTTTTATTATTCGCCTCCGATCTCTAGCGTCATCGAGATCAAGTTTTGTAAAACTTATTTATCATTAATAAAGCTTGTTTCTTTTTTGTTTTACTTCACTTATTTCATGTCTTTAATCTTGCAATAATTCAATGTTTTTAAATATAATCTAAAGGTTTTGAAAACCTTTATTCACCCCCCCCCCCACCCCTCTAAGGGCGCCAACCGATCCAACACGGCGTCTCGATTACGAATCATTAGGTAAGAACCGGCGCACCTAAAGCTTCCGATTCCGATTCCGATTCCGGGTTTTTTTCTACGCTTTTTGCTCTGTTGTTTGCTATCCTTTGTATCTTGTATTTATTTCCGTTATTCTCTAGTGGGTGAAGAAATGTCATCTAAAGGAAAGGTGAAGAAGGGGAAAGGGAAAATCTTGGCTCACAAGGGTGACTCAAAGTTTGTACACAATGAGGCGAAAAATTTCCGTGAAACATTCCAATCCATACCATTTATCCATGAAAGAGGTTTCAAAATGGAGTTCAGAGGATGGAGAATTGCTTATGAAGACCTAATCCACCAATTAGGTTGGGAGAGTTTGTGCCACCCATGAGGAGAGGCAATTTATCAGTGGGTTTATGAGTTCTATGCCAACGCTAGGTTCACTGAGGGAGACAATGTTTTAGTTCGAGGCCGCATGATCAATTTTTCCCCAAAGGCTATCAATGACATGTTCGACCTGCACGACAATGAGATTAATCCATATGAAGTGGTGCAGCCCATGACCACACTGGAAGAAATAGCTGCAGTAGTTTGCTATGGTAAGAAGCCAGATTGGGTATTGAAGTCGAAGAAGGCATTGAGGTCCCAATGTTTATCTCGTGAAGCGAAAGTGTGGCTATTATTTATTAATGCAGGTATCTTGCCAACAAGGCACGCGAACGTTGTATCCTTTGAACGTATTTCCCTAATCTATGGTATCCTCAAGGGCATAAAGTTTAATGTTGGCCAATTAGTGCATGATAGCATCCGGAAGAAAGTAAGAGAAGAAAAAGCAAAACACCTATGGTTCCCCACATTGATTACTGAGCTATGTAAGAGTGCAGGTGTTGAGGTAAGGGGAAGTGATGCAGTTGCACAAGTGGGCCATCATATAACGGTGACGGTGATCGAGAAGAACATTAAGGTCGCGGATGAGTCTCCGAAGAAGCAGAATGAAAGAATGAAATCAGTTCTCCTTGGGGAATACACAAGACCACCTCCCGGATCCCCGGAGTCGATCACTCTAAATGAAGGCAACCCAGATCAGGCCAGCATTCTATTTATGCAGGATATGGAGTACGTGAAGACGTATCGACGGCTTGAGCATTGTTATTTTGATGCCCGACAAGATTACGTTTGTTCTGTGCTTGCTCAACTCATGCACAATGCTAAACTTCCCATGCCGGTCCCAAGTTATCCTTACGCCAACAACTTTGACAGGAGGGGATATCTCATGACTAAAGGTCGGGAAAGGTTGGATACTGCATATGCTGAGGATGACAGTGAAGATGTCGTGTCTCCTACTGACGATGACGAAAAGGATGAGCACGAGGAGGATGAGCCCGAGGAGGGTGAGCCCGAGGAGGATGAACCCGGGGAGGATGAGGATGAGATGGAGGAAGATGAAAGCGAGTAGGCGGTAGCTGATTAGTTTTAATTTGACTGGAAGGGAACATTTTGTTTAATTTTGAATGATTTTTGTTTAATTATGTTTTTGGACAATATTTCTTTTGCACTCCTGCTACAATATTGCGTGTTTTTATATTCCATGTTTACATTATAACATGCATCCCCTTAACTTTTTTTGATCAAAGTGATTGGCTACTACATGTTAACTCAGTCAAGTGTCTGGGGCTAATGTTAAATACTGTCCATACAATGCTCCTTTATTATGATTATGCTTGTGTTTGGTTCTGTGATGTTCTTTGCAGATTTACAAACCCAGTTATATTGGATCGGGCATAAGTCGGACGACAAACTTATGGACTATGACTTCTTTGGGAGCTTGTTATGGAGCACGCAGAAAGATATGAGGGGAGTATTTGCTTTCACATTGTTCTTCCTTCTAGTATCGTTCAATTGTCATTTATTTTTTCTCCTCTACTTTTTCATTAATATAGTTGCTAGAGACTAGCAATGGTTTAAGTGTGGGGGTGGGTAGAGTTCAACCCCAACTGCTTAGATAAGGACTTATTTATTTATATATGCGAACTCAATAACTCCGTCTTTGTTTTTGCAATTTAACCTATAGGACATTCTTGTTATCCAATGATAATCGAGTGGTATGGCCGGTTAATCAAACGATTTCAGTCACAGAATTTGAAATTAGTGAGAATTTTTTTTGGTAAAGCGCTCTTAAGTCTGATTTAAGCACAATTTTCCTTGAAAGATTTTACTTCAAAACCGAGCTTTTGATATGGCTTTCTAAAATATTATGGGAATGTGTAAGTAAGAACTGAGTTAGCGATGTTGGCTGAAGCATGGGTTTATGTAGTTAAACCATTTTGACCCTCCACTACAATCTTTGTGCTTGAACTCTTTTCATGTTGATACGTATTATTCCATGCTTACCTTCTCAATATTCTTACTAGTTATGTCTTAGTATATTAGTCATTTTATGGGTGTTTAAATTCAAAAAAAATGGTTGAGATTCATAGTGATATGGGCCTAAGTATCTGTATACATACCTGGAATGATCCCTACTATGCTAGTCAATTAAATATATATATATATAATGCATCATAGTGATATGTGGCCTAGGTATGTACACTTATACTTGGAATGATCCCTACCATGAATATAAAAAAAAAGAGTGAAAATGTCAATAAACCCCATGATTTGGTGAATTATTAAGATTACGAACTAAGAGAATGTCTTTCTGCTATCAACATCATCCTTGAACGCTTATCCAAGTCAATTCTACTCCCATTTGAACTACAGATCTTTGTGTAGGCTCAATCAATAATTTAGCTATTCTTATCATTCCCTATGTTGCGGAGATCCAATGTTAAAAGATGTTTAGGAGTAACTAATTTTAAGGAAAAGCACACACAACACTTATGACTTTATTTGAGCTTTACCTTTCATTCGAGCTAATGGATTTGTGAATGATTGAATTCATATTGATTTATTGGCTTATCAGTTGAGTAAAGCGGATTTCATTAATATGCCTTAGTTAATTTGTTGTTAAGGATGTGTGATTATCTGAGTTTGCACAATTTCATCAGTTCTTTATTCAAGTTTTGAATTTATTATTTTGTTGCTAGGGACTAGCAACTGACTAAGTGTGGTGGGGTGATAACTTCCCAAAAGGAAGGTATTTCACTACTTATTTTATTCTAATTTTCATTAAAAAGAGGAAAATAATCCACAATTATAGAAAATATGTTCAAATATCTTATTAATCAATATTGGACTGATTTCGGTCATTTTCCATGGTTTTCTATCAAAGATTGGTTAAAGGATTCAAGTTGGGGAAGCAATGGATCATTTATTGCTGATGCAGAAATTAGGTTGCAACGCCAAAAATTAGCAGGTTGCAACGTGGCGGCGAAATTCAGATTTTGAATTTTAAAAAGAGGCGCCTACGTGTATTTCCAAAGGAGGCATCCCTTCAGATTTGGAATGGAAGTTAAGAGCACGAAATTACAGCACTAAGGGGCGATTATTCTTGGGGAGAAAGGGAACAAAAAGGGGAGAGGGGAGAACTTGGAGGTTCCCTTGCTCTTGGAGAATTTCGGCTAGGGCTTGGAGAAGGGGACTCGAACCAACACTAAGTAGATAGATCTGAACCTAAAAACGTTCCTACATCGTTTTGATTTTCCGGAATCATGTCTAGTAAGATCTACTTTGAATTGTGGTTTCTCTCTTCCTTCATAAACTAAATTCCTAAGTCTTGCATGTGTGGAGTACCTTAGTTGTGATGATGATTTGATTTTCATTTATAATTTGTGAATGTATTGATGTGATCTTTATTAAATTTATGATATATTCTTGGGATTTTTGTTTAAGTTTCATCTTTAAAGTGCTTGGCAAAAATTCGAGAGATGAGTCGGGCTAGATGAACGTTTGTTTTGCACGGCGATATTCGAGAGAGGAGTCGTGTAGTTTTTAACCAAACTTCCGTATTTATACTTCATCGCGAGATTCGAGAGAGGAGCGTTGAAAGTGTATCATAAATCTTAATATAATTCCAAGAGAGAGAGAGATCTCCTCTTGAATTAGCAACCGTGATTCTAGTACTTTATGTTATTTTAAATTCATCTAAGTTTGAGACAACTAGAGGATTTGGGATAAACGGATAATGGAGATCGAGAGATAAAGTTATCCATTTTAGAATCGTTGCAAGAGAATCATTAATACTTCATGAATTATCACTTTTATTGGTTGTCATCATAGCAAGGGAAAATCACATGCGAGACTATCTTTCCAAGTGAAGTAAAAGTATTTTAAGTGACCGTAATTAGAGTTGTAATTGTTGTTTTTTTTTGAATTATTAAGTTTTCTCTACCAATCATTACTACTTGCTTGAATTTAGAGAAAAGGCAGAATTAATATTTGTGAGCGCTAAGTTAAGCACTTCCTCGTGGGAACGATCACTTTCTCATCATTTTATTACTTGTACGGCACGTGCACTTGCGTATTTATATACACCTTTCACGGGCGTACCAATAACAAGCCTTATCACAAGAAGGGAAGAAAAGGTGAGAAATCCTTCCTAGCCAAGAAGGACAAAAGCTGGAGTGAATCTGAGTCATCATCATCAGATTCTGATGATGAAGAAGAGGCCTATATTGGGTTGTTTGTTGCTGAGGAAGATGAGGACTTTCCTGCAGCAAAGGTGGGCATCAGGGCCCCTCTATCACATTCAGACAGTGATATGGAGGTGGATGAAAATGTTGAAGAATATGTTGGCCTAATGGCCATAACTTCAGATGATGAAGATTGTCAGGACACACCTGACCAGGTACCTACTCCTCTCCCTTCCTCTAAGTATGAATCAATTCCAGAATCTGATGCACACTCATCAACTGATGATTATGATTCAGAATCTGAAGTGGGTGTCAATCAATTGATTGACAAATATGATGCTCTAGTTATTGCTCTGAAAGAGAGCAAGAAGCTTGTCAAAAGCGAAGCACTAGAGATTGACTCACTCAAAATGGTTGAAATAAATTGTTTTGAGTCTCCTATTTTGGTGGCTCAGATGAGTAGAGAAATAAGCAAACTCAAGGGGATAACAATTGTCCATTTGAGCTCTATTTCTCTAAAGAATAAGATCATCAAGGATCTTGAGGAGAAGCTTGTGAAAGAAAGAAGCCCAGTGGCTCAATTCTCCAAGCCTAAATCTGTGCTCCCTATTATTGACTCCTCTTCTCAATCCAATAGAAGAGGACTAGGATTCAATAAAATGTAAGCAGGAGAAGGAGGTGGAGAAAAAATCAGGGGTAAGGCTAAGCCTCAAACCACCTTTCAAAAGGTATTACTTCCTTCCAATAGGTATGACCATGAAAGCATGTATGGTCACTAGAAGAATGGAAGTAACTATAAGAAGGAAAATAATCCTTCCCATAGTGGAAGAAAGGGAATGAGATTGAGTGCCATGAAGGCTCCCCATGAGGAAATTCAAATGGCCCAACCTGGACCTTTTGTATTTGGTACCTCAACCCCCTCATTCAAGAATCAGGGTGCAAGCTCTTTTAAATTTATTTCAGCAAAGAAAATTTCTTCTGTCAAATCTATTGACAAGACTTGCTGCTCAGTGTCTGATGCCATCAGATCTTGTATGGCTACCAAGCCAAAGCAAGCTGATGTCATCAAAACAAAGGGCATCAAGACAACACATAGATTAACATTCAGTCAAATCATTGATGAGAGAAATAGGAAGATTGCAGTTGTCTCCCCTCCTGAACTAAGACAAAGTAATGTTGTTTCCTCAGGAAATGTTCAGAAGAGGAGATACAACATTCATGAATGTTGGTGTTTTGGTAAAGTGGGACACTTTGCCATAGATTGTTGGTACAATCTCAATGTACCAAATGCAGAGAAGAGTCTTCCTGCAAAGAGTGCAACTAGTGTGAGGTTATCTTATCAGACTAATAAGTACCTAGGACCCAAAATCACTTGGGCTCCTAAGGGTAATTAAATTCCATCATGCAGGTTAGTTCAAATACCAGCCTTGGGCAGATTTGATATTTGGAAAATGGGTGCTCAAGACATATGACAGGCACCAAGAGTTTACTACAGGAATACAAAGCAGTGAAGAATGGACCCAAAGTCATCTTTGGGGGTTCAGAAAAGGGATTCACCAGAGGTTATGGTATGATCTCAAATGGTATAGTCTCCGTCACTAAAGTGGCTTATGTTAAAGGGTTGCAACACAACCTTGTTAGCATAAGCCAAATGTGTGATCTTAGCTATGTCATTGAATTCCACAATGATAAGTGCCTAATCAAACGTCTAATGACTTGGAAACCATACTTTCAGGCACTATGAGTGGAAATGTTTATTGTCTAGATTTTATTTGCAAATCATCTTCCTCTCCTGTGTGTCTTGTGGCAAATGAGAGTGAGTCTCTATGTGTTCAATGGCACAAGAGACTTGCCCACATCAACTACAAGGCAATGCATTTACTATTCTCTAAGAACTTGGTTAGAAATCGTCCTAATTTAAAATGTGTTAAAAATGGCCCATGTCATGCTTGCCAAATGGGCAAGCAAACAAGGGCCACTTTTAAAAGTATTGGCTCCAAAGACACTAATAGATGCCTTTATTTATTGCATATGGACTTTTTTGGTCCTATGCCAATTCAGAGCTTAGGGGGGAAGCTGTATACCTTAGTGATTGTTGATGATCACTCAAGATATACATGGGTATTTTTCCTTAAAGAGAAATCAGATACTCTAAATGTCTTTATAAGCCATGTCAAGGCCATTCAGAATGATTTGCAATGTTTTGTGGTCAGAACTAGGTCTGACCATGACACAGAGTTTCAATCTGAAGCCATGACAAGGTACTGTCAAGAACTAGGTATCATCCAAGAGTTTTCCTCCCCAAGGACCCCACCACAAAATGGGGTGGCTGAGAGGAGGAATAGAACCTTGATAGAAGCTATGAGAACATTGCTTAGTGACTCTTCACTCCCAGAATATTTCTAGGCTGAAATAGTTAATACTGCATGTTATGTTCTCAATAGAGCTTCCATCAATAAAGTTCATGGAATTACCCCCTATGAGATTCTGGAAAGGCAAACAACCAACAATTTCATACTTTAGGATCTTTGGATCTAAATGCTACATTTTAAACAATGGAAAATCTCAATTAACCAAGTTTGCTGAAAAATGCTCCTTGGGGGTTCTTGTTGGCTATAACTCACATAGTAGAGCCTATAGAGTATATAACAAGAAAACTCATGTTGTTGAAGAGTCCATGCATGTGGTGTTTGATGAGACCAGCCTAATTTATAAGGGTTGGTCCAGTTCTTCTGTTTTGACAGGAAGTGAAAGCGTCATGGAAGAACTATCTATACAAGAACCATCCAGTAGCAGTAAAGCATATACTGATGCAACAATTCCAGAAGATGTAGAGGTGCAGGATGCTGAAGAAGTTGCTGACCCAGTGGAAGAAATTCAACATGTAGATGACAGACTGCCTGCAACTACAAGACATCTAAGGGATCATCCCTTGGAGCAGATTATTGGAAATGTTCAACAAGATGTGACAACTAGGAGCAAGGCTCACAATGAGGCCTTGTTCCTCAGTTTCCTGTCACAGGTAGAGCCTAAGAAGTTTGAAGAGGCCAACTTGGATCCATTCTGGATTCAGGCAATGCAGGAAGAACTTTTGCAATTCAAGAGATGCAAAGTATGGAAGTTGGTGCCAAGACCACCGGGACACAACATCATTGGCACCAAATGGATCTTCAGAAACAAGATGGATGAAAATAGGACAATCATCAAGAACAAGACAAGGCTTGTTACAAAGGGGTATAGGCAAGAGGAAGGAATAAACTTTGACCAAACCTTTGCCCTAGTTTCAAGGTTGGAGGTCATAAGGTTATTCCTTGCATATGCAACCCATAAAGGATTCAAAGTATACCAGATGGATGTCAAGTCAGCATTCCTAAATGGAAATCTGAAAGAGGAAGTTTATGTAGAGCAGCCATCAGGTTTTGTCCATCCTACTCTTACATCTCATGTTTATCTACTTAGGAAAGCTCTATATGGTCTTAAGCAAGCCCCCAGGGCTTGGTATAAGACATTGTCCAGCTTTCTCATTAAGAACAAGTTCTTGAGGGGAAAGATAGCACATTGTTTCTTAGAGAAACAAGGGGCAAGTGTCTCCTAGTCCAAATCTATGTTGATGACATAATATTTGGGTCTACTGATGACAACCTCTGCAAGAGATTTGCCAAACTAATGCAGGGGGAGTTTGTGACGAGCAGTATGGGTGAACTTAAATATTTCCTTGGGCTCCAAGTGAAACAGTCTGATGATGGAATTTTCATTTCCCATACTAAGTACACCAAGGAGCTCATCAAGAAATTTGGGATGGAGTCAGCCTCCACCATGAGAACACCCATGGGATCTAATGTATCACTAGACAAGGATGAAAAGGGGAAGGCCTTTGATGAATCCATGTACAGGTGTATCATTGGATCCTTGTTGTACTTGACTGCTAGTAGGCCAGACATTATGTATTATGCATGTGTTTGTGCTAGGCATCAGGCTTGTCCTAAGGAATCTCACTACACCTCTATAAAGAGGATCTTGAGATACCTTAAGGGCAGCCTAAATCTTGGCCTTTGGTACCCTAGGAACAATGACTTTGAATTGATAGGCTATTCAGATGCAGATTTTGCAGGGTGCAAAGAAGACAGGAAAAGAACAAGTGGCACTTGTCAATTCCTAGGGAGGAGGTTGATCTCTTGGAGCAGCAAAAAGCAAACCAGTGTGGCCATATCCACAGCTGAGTCAGGGTACATTGCTGCAGGCAGCTGTTGTGCTCAACTTCTGTGTATCCAACATCAATTGGAGGATTACAACATCAAGGTAAGTCAATCTCCCGTGTTGTGTGACTCATCCAGTGCTATTTCTATTACCAAAAATCCTGTCTCCCATAGCAGGTCCAAGCACATAGAAATTAGGTACCATTTTATTAGAGAGCATGTAGAGTGTGAAGATATCAAACTTGAATATGTCCCCACAGACAATCAAGTAGTTGATATCTTCACCAAGTCACTGGATGAGGCCAAGTTCAATTCTTTCAAAATTGACTTAGGAATGTTTAATTTAGATTGAGTTCACTTATGAATCTATACCCACTGTTAAACTGCTTATGTTCTCATCTGTACAATTCTCACAATATGTACTGTTATGATAAATTGAAATCTGAATTGATCAACTTTACAGTAGGCATAGTCCACATGATAGGGTAGATAACCTCCCTAAAATGTTAAATACTTTGAATTCAGGGTGAGACCCATCTCAGCTGATCAGTTGAGACAGTCAAACTGTCTCAGTGGATAAGTCTCCAAAACAAACTAAAGCAGACTAAGGCCTCAGCTGGGAAAAATCTGGGTTCGACAAACTCTTTCCTGAGTTCGACGAACTCTTTCCTGAGTTCGACGAACTCTTTCCTGAGTTCGACGAACATTGACTTTGAGTTCGACGAACTCAGCATTATGATATAAGCTTAATTTACACTTACAATCATAAGTTCAATACAAATGCTCCAAGTGAGGGGGAGCTAGAAAAGGTTATTCAAAATGAACAAGAACAACTAATAAAGCTAATAGTACTCACATTGAGGGGGAGCAAGTTCCTGCTCAGGTTGAGGGGGAGATGGCCAATGCTAAGAGAGTCAGAGAAGATGAAGTATGGCCTAAAGGGGGTTTTGGAAAATGCTTTCTAAACCCTCTCAGGGTCTGTAGCTGCTGCCTCCCAAACCCTAGAGGGAAAAATAGTTGAAGAAACCAGAAAGGGCAAGATGGCCAATGCTAAGACCAACTCAGAGTTAGCTTTGAGTACAAGGATTGCCCTCTGAGTTAGTCAAAGCTTAATATAATATGTCTTGATAGAATGCTTAAACAATCATGAGTTTTAATAGAATGCTATATAGATCATTTTCATGATAAGTTTTTGTTGGCTATGTACGTTAACATTGGGAATGTTCCGCCTTCTTCAAATAGGGGGAGATTGTTGGGAGTATTGCCCTCAATATCTCTTTGATTTGAAGAGGCATCACTCACAATACTAAGTACATATTGTATTTGATACATTCTATTTTGTCTCAAGTATTATACAGGGAGATGATATTCCATACATTGGAATAGATTCAAAGGTGTGCTGATTAATCAGCTGAGAAGGTCTCACTGTCTCAGCTGAACCGCTGAGACAGGACCAGGAGCTGCTGAGAAGGCATCTGGGCAAGCTGAGCTGCAGATAGAAGAAACCGCTGAGACTTGGCGTGTCCATCGAACGCAGAACTCAGTTCATCGAACGCAAAGATAGGATAGAAGCAAACGCTGAGAATTGGCGTGTTCCTCGAACGCAGAACTCAGTTCGTCGAACGCAGAGTTTGGCCAGTTCGTCGAACGCAGATTGCAGTTCGTCGAACGCGGAATGCAGTTCGTCGAACGCAGAATCTTCTCTGCAGATCGACAGAATCCGCTGAGAAGAGGAAGCCATCTCAGCCCAACCGCTGAGACAGTTCAAACATGACATGGCGGGTTCTGCCGTTGGCGCAAGCTGCAGAAAGGTATTGTGGGGTCCATCAATCACTCCCATATCTGTCAGAAGGACGGCTGAGATCTGTTGAAGATAAAAGGAGTATAAAAGTAATAAGTTAGGGTTAAGGAAACATCTTTTGCTATCAATCTTTCTCTCGAGCACACAAAGAAGCGGAAGCATACAGTTCCATTGTCGGCAGCCAAGAACTGTGCTAACACAAGGCTGCAAGGAAGAGATAGCTCATCTTGATTCATCTCAAGATAGAGCAAATAGATCCAATCCTTAATCTGAAGTGCTGATCAAGTTGAATCAAGATTGGAGTTGTACCACTCCTCCCTGATTCAAGTCTGCAACAGCAGCTGAAAAGAAGAAGAAGAAGAACAGGCTTGATCTTTTCTTCTTTCATTATATAAACCTCATTATATCTTCTGTATGAGCCTTTGGGTTCTGAGTTTGTAGGAGCCTTTGGGTTCTGAGTTTGTAGGGCCATTTGGCCTGAGGTTGTAGGACCAGGAGGTGGTCTGAGCTGTAGGAGGTGGAGTCCTCTAAGGTAGGATTTGTGAGATCTGAGGTAGGGCTGAATAGCCTGAGTTGTAGAGCTGAGACATCAGCTTGAGGTAGGACCTGGAGGTGGTCTGAACTGTAGGAGGTGGTTTCCTCTGAGGTAGGGTTGTTGTGCCTGAGGTAGGGTTTGGGAAAACCTGAGAGATCCTGAGTGATCTGAGTTGTAAGATCTTGGAGCTGAATTTGGAGGAGTTGTCCCTGTCTAATACACTGTTAGAAGAGTGAAGGGGGAAAGTGGACTACCCATAGACACACCGTCTTGGGGAACCACTATAAACACTTGTGTGTTTTCTGGGTTTGCTTGATTTCTTGCTTAGAATAATTTTAACTATATATATCAAACAAGTAGAAATCAAAAGACCTATTCACCCCCCCCCCCCCAATAGGTGAATTAGATCATATACCTATAATCTTTTAGTGCCCTCCAAAGATCTGGCGGCGGCGTCTTCCACTATTCCGGGGCGTGCTGGAGTGGTTCTCATCCCGCCTTCCCAGCCCACCTCCGGGGGGAGCTCTGTAACAATAAGCCCCAGACCTGGGGAGACGGGCGTGGTCCTTCGATTCTCCACCTCCGCCGGGATACCTCGGGTCGATCCACTACGGCTCCAAGGGGAGGGTGGCGTTTTGGTAGATACTCGCTCCGCTCCCGCAGGTACTCGCCCTGCCTAATCATCTCTTCTTTGCCTTCGTCATTTGCCTCCGTCGCTTGACCTCTTTCTTCCAGGTAGCCGTAGGTCTGCCTCCTCCAGTCACCAGTCGTCTATGGAGTCTTTGTCGGGGTCACCGCCGCCTGCGGCGTCCACTCCCATGAGGGAATTTCTCGCGGACCCTCCTGCTTTTAATAGGGAGTCATGGGCTCGTCTGATAGCTGTCCTCCAAGCCCATGATTCTTTCTTGATGGCCATGCCGCCTACCAAGGTGAATGCACAGCTGGTCGACCTTGGGGACCGCCTCGCCGAAGTGGAGGAGCTCCAACAACATCTGCAGGGCGAAGATGGCCAATTTGAGTCGATAACTGATGCGGAGGCGAAGCTGTATGAGGTGGAGACTCGCCAAAAGGCCACCGAGGACGACCTACACCGGTTTGCGCAGGTGGCAGGCACCGTGGGGGAGGCCTCCCTATTGGAGGAACATATCAGGCGAGGCGATGATCGCATCTGCCAGAGCGAAGAGATCTTGGAGAGGGCCCGTGAAGACCTGCGCGCGGCCCGTGGCATCACCTGGAGGGCCCGCCACCCTCAACGCATGCGCCACCGAGGTCGCGGTCCGGTGCATCGTGGTTGAGGTCTTAGGGATAGTCCTTGTTTTTTGATCTTTTGAGAGCCTGTCAGGTAGTCTAACTCGTGACCCATGGGTCTTTGTAATCTACATGCACCATTTTTATGTTTCTTGGTTGTACTCGCGTTATGCGCTTAAAGAATTATCATACCTTTTTTACTCGCATTGTATGCTTTCTTTATTCATCTGGTTCTTTACTTCTGTGCGTGTTTGTACCTTTTACCTGTCTGCTCGCTCTTGAGGTGTTTTCTTTCTTAGGGCCTACTCGCTTCGCCGGCTGATCTATTCGCGCGCGGCTAGGTCAGGGGGGTGGAAGCTATAAATATGGGGTCCTTCGGGGGGGAGGGGTATGCTTTCTCAGCCTCTCAAATACCTCTTCTCCCCTTGAATCCACTTTGCGGACCCTTTCCTGCCTAATACTGAGAATGGTGAAGGAACCTTCCGAGGAGGGGTGCGCTTTCTGCGCATAACTTCAAGGCGCACAACTTTCCCTCCTCGCAGACCTTGGGCGAGGAGTTAGCTGACGTGGAGGACCGCTATTTGCCACTAGGCTAAACCGCGAGGCGTCCGGCACCCAGCGAGTTCATCAACTCGCACTATAGTGGGGAGCTTGCTTTTCCCTTGGACCACTTCCATGTGGGATTGAGGCTTTCCCTGTGGCTTGAGGTGCGCAAGGTCCTTCGATACTTCGGGATGATCCCCACGCAGGTTAATCCCAACGCGATTAGTGTCCTAGTCGCCTACGCGTGCTACCTGCGCGAGGAGAAGGTTGAGTTCGACCTCTCCACCTTCTGCAAGGTCATGACCCTGAAGGCGACCAGCGACGACATGATGTTCTTCACCAGCGTGTGTGTTAAGGTCGCCGAGACGCTCAACAAGGTCCATCACTGGACCGACAAATTCATTCTGGTGCGAGGCGACTTTGGCAATATTCCTTTTGCTCCACTCCAGAAGACATAGGCCGAATACAAGCCGCCTCGCCTGAAGGGGGATGCTCTGAACCATTATATTTGCATGAAGAATAGGGTCATGGACGTCGTCTATCTACGGCGAGGCATGGACCAGCTTGTCTTCGTGGACCCGGGAGCGGGTAAGTCCTGGATAATACTCGTCGTGCGGCTTTGGTTACCTACTCTTGGTAGGGGTAATTGTTAACTGTCTCGTTCTCCTTTGCAGGGGAATGCATCATACCCACTCATCCTCCCCACGATGCTTCTCGGCCACGATCGAGCGACCCCCACCTAGAGGGACCCCTCACGGAGGCGGTGGTCACGGTGGACAGTGAGACGGCCTCGCCAGAGGACAAGGGCAAGGGTCGAGTCGACCCCAAAGTCGCTTCGACAAGCGATCTGAGGCGAAAAAAGCAGAAGACAAGGGGTTCCACTTCTCACCCTCCGGCGAGTCCGCCTCCTGACCACTCTACTCACCCACATTATGGGCTGGCGATGAGGAGTATGGACTCCAGAGGGAGTCCTCTTCTGATATGGGACCACGAGGCGAACAGGATATTGGTGAGTTTGCTTCTCCCTTCCTAGGAGGATTTTGAGGAGGTTGGCGATCAGGCGTTCAACCTACTTTTTGGGTTGTACGGGCGCGATGACGCTGAGGTACTCGCGAAGGTTCCTATCCGCGAGCTGGCCAACCTCAGTTGTCGCTCCGCCCTCTGGACTGCCGAGCTGATTCACCAGATGGCGCGGTGGGGGATTCAGTCGAACAGGCGGCTCCGCGACCTGGGTGACGTCTACGTGAAGCTGGAGGAGAAGGCAGCTGAGAAGGAAAAGGATGTTGAAATTGTTGAAGTGGAAGTTTGGAGTCTTTTGGACCTGGGCGGTCTGGGAGGAAGTCGGGCGGTCTGGCGAGACCGCGCGACTTGGCGGTCTGCCTCTGCGGTCTGGCTTGTCTTAGCCTAGCTGCGGTCTCCTGGCATGACTACTGGTATCTGGTCCAAGGTGGCTGAAGGTGAAGGTCGCGCGGTCTGTCTTTGACCGCGTGGCGGATTGATCGTTTTCAGGTTTCTTCCAGGATGCGGTCTGGTGGCTGACTGGGCTTTCTGGTATTGTATGCGGACTAAGGGGATTAGTCGCGCGGTCTCAGTTCGCGGTCTCAGGAGGAGACTGGTATGCGAGCTGGTCGCTGTTCGCGGTCTCAGGTGGAGACCGGCATGCGGACAGGAGTTCGCGGTCTTATGGCGAATTGGCTGTGTTCGCGGTCTCTGGCGAACACAGGAGGTGAACAGCTTCGGGCGGTCTGGCGATCTTCTTTGAAGTCGCGATCTGCTGTGAGAGTGGTGGTCTATCATGGTCGATGTTGAAGCTGGCGAGTTCACCAAAATGAAGCAGAAGTTCTGTTGCTGATCGCGCGGGTTGACCGGTCTGGTTGCGCGGTCTGGAGGGTGGTGATCCTATCTCATAGGGTGGTGACTGGATCAGGTCCCACGCCTATAAATAGGAGCCACTGTAGCAGCAATGTAGACACACCAAGTGTAAGCCGAGTTCTCTTCTTTTCTGCGGTCTCTATTTGTGTGACTGGGTGGTCTACTGATTGAACTCTTCTTGTGCAGCTTCTGCGGATAGTGCAGGAAGCAGCGATCACCTCTTCCTCTGAAAGTGTTCGGGCGGTCTGCGGCTTGGAGTTTTGGTGCTGGAGTTCGGGAGAATCAGGAGTTCGGAAAGGAAGGGTGCAGTCTGATCAGCGGGTTGGTGTTGTTCTGAGATCGGCAGCGGGTAGCGGTCTGGCGGGTTGCTGAGGTCGCAAGGGAGACCACGCGGTCTCAAGTTGTCTTCAACTTTGTATCTTCTCCTTTGGTGTTTGTGCTGGCGAAATCATGTCTCGCCAAGCATGCCTTGCCTTGTAATTTGAAGTTGCTATCAATAAAGATCACTTGTTTTCCTAAAGTTGCTTCTGGTTGTTTTGGCTAGTATCTCTAAGTTGACTAGCTCCTGCTCGCTCCATAAAGGTCTTTCAAAAATTTTAACAAAGGAGCTAGCAGAGCTCCAGGCAAAGGAGGCTCCTCATCCCAAGGTATGGGGTCTTAATCGCCTCCATCTTTCTCGCCTACCCTAACATTGGCTAACGCTTTACTTCCTAGGAGGCCGCGATGACGTTGGTGATGCGGATATCCGAGCTGGAGGAACAGCTTGTAACCTCGCATCGTTAGTTAGACTACCTAGGTACTCGTCTCGCCGAGGCCAAGGCCGAGATAGAGGAGTTTTGCCACCAGAGCTGGGGGGAGTCGTCGACCGCGCCAGCCCTCCTCCAGTTTACTCCTGCCCAAGTCGCTGAAACGCGCATTAAGCTGGCGATTGCGACCGCAGTGTTCGTACAGGAGCATCTCCGGCGCAGATTTATGCTTACCGTTGTGGGGGCCCAAGTTGATCTCGTGGCCCTTCTTCCAGAACTATACTGCGAGGTGGCGAGCCCACCCCCGGCGGGGATCTAAGTAGAGGACTCCTCTAGCGGATCAGAAGAAGAGGGCTCGAATGACTAAGCGACTTTCTTTTCTGTTTCCTCAAAATGTAATAATAACTCTTTATTTTTGCATGAATTTTTTGGCGTACTTGCCCCTTTCATTTTGTCGAATAGGTGCTTTCGCCTTTGTTATTGCAATGATTGTGCTTCCTTTGTCATCGATGAGTTTACATATATTTTCTTTTTCTGTACTCACCCCTAAGGTGTATTCGCCCGCAGCTGTGATTCGCACAGGGGGATTTTTCCCGTAGGTCTAGCGTCCCCCCCCCTTTATTCGCAAGGAATATGAAAGGGTTGGCGGAGGACTCGCTGTGTTAGGTGCTCGGGCAATCTCGCTATGATTTTTTGCGAGGCGGTGAGATTGCGACTGTGTCGATCTCGCGTTGGAAGGATATCGGTTGTACTCTCCTTGCACACGTCTTCACCCTCTCCTGAGATCATAATAGGGTTTTAGCACACTATAGGACCTAGGATTCACTTGAGGGGGCGAGTAGCCAGCCTGTAGGGGAGGAGCCCAGTGCTACGACCTAGTCTACGGCAACACTCTGCTCGAGGGCATAGAACTCACTCGAGGGGGCAAGTAGCCAGCCTGCAGGGGAGGAGCCCAGTGCTATGGCTTGGTCTATGGCAACTCTCTGCTCGAGGGCATAGAACTCACTCGAGGGTGAAAGTAGCCAGCCTGCAGGTGAGGAGCCCAGTACTACGGCCTAGGCTACGACAACTCTCTGCTTGAGGGCATAGAACTCACTCGAGGGGGCAAGTAGCCAGCCTGCAGGGGAGGAGCCCAGTGCTACGGCCTGGTCTACGGCAACTCTCTGCTCGAGGGAATAGAACTCACTCGAGGGGGCAAGTAGCCACCCTGCAGGGGATGAGCCCAGTGCTACGGCCTGGTCTACGACAACTCTCTGCTCGATGGCATAGAACTCACTCGAGGGGGCAAGTAGCCAGCCTGCAGGGGAGGAGCCCAGTGCTATGGCTTGGTCTACGACAACTCTCTGCTCGAGGGTATAAAACTCACTCAAGGGGGCAAGTAGCCAGCATGCAGGGGAGGAGCCCAGTACTACGGCCTGGTCTACGACAACTCTCTGCTCGAGGGGCAAGTAGCCAGCTTGCAGGGGAGGAGCCCAGTGTTACGGCCTGGTCTACGGCAACTTTCTATTCGAGGACACAAAACTCACTCGAGGGGGAAAGTAGCCAGCTTGCAGGGGAGGAGCCCAGTGCTACGGCCTGGTCTACGACAACTCTCTGCTCGAGGACACAAAACTCACTCGAGGGGTCAAGTAGCCAGCCTGCAGGGGAGGAGCCCAGTGTTACGGCCTGGTCTACGGAAACTATCTACTCGAGGGCATAGAACTCACTCGAGGGGGCAAGTAGCCACCCTGCAGGGGATGAGCCCATTGTTACGGCCTGGTCTACGACAACTCTCTGCTCGATGGCATAGAACTCACTCGAGGTGGCAAGTAGCCAGCCTGCAGGGGAGGAGCCCAGTGCTATGGCTTAGTCTACGACAACTCTCTGCTCGAGGGCATAAAACTCACTCAAGGGGGCAAGTAGCCAGCATGCAGGGGAGGAGCCCAGTACTACGGCCTGGTCTACGACAACTCTCTGCTTGAGGGGCAAGTAGCCAGCCTGCAGGGGAGGAGCCCAGTGTTACGGCATGGTCTACGGCAACTCTCTGCTCGAGGACACAAAACTCACTCGAGGGGGAAAGTAGCCAGCTTGCAGGGGAGGAGCCCAGTGCTACGGCCTGGTCTACGACAACTCTCTGCTCGAGGACACAAAACTCACTCGAGGGGGCAAGTAGCCAGCCTGCAGGGGAGGAGCCCAGTGTTACGGCCTGGTCTACGACAACTCTCTGCTCGAGGACACAGAAAGGGCTCATTGCTCGGTACCTGTCGTCCAGGAGGTGAAGCGCTACTAGTTTATAACAGAAAATGTTATCGTTTTGTTTTAGTATAACAAAAATGAACTAGGTATTCTATTGATATTAGGAGTAGAAACGTTTCAAGTCGTCTCCACTCCAAGTGTTTCCTAGGAGTTCTCCCTCAACATTTTGCAGGCGGTACCCGCCTATTTTTAATACCTCGAAGAAAATGTAGGGGCCTTCCCAATTGGGGCGGAGTTTACCTACTGATGCGGATCTCCCCGCGGCATCCACCTTTTTGAGAACCAAGTCTCCTTTGTCGAATTGCTTGACTCGGACATGCTTGTCGAAGTGCTTTGCCATCCTTTTCTTGATTTCCTCCTGGTAGATCTTGGCCTGATCGCGAAGCTCTTCCACAAAATCCAAGGATAGTCATTGTGCGTCTTCGTTCTCAAGTCTCCACCCCCTCGTCTCCGTCTTCCGCTGCCACCACCCTAGGGCTTCGGACCTCGAACTATATCGGGATGAGAACCTCCGAGCCATATGATAGCTTGAATGGTGTTTCGCCGGTCACTGTGGTGGGGGTACTCCTCAGGGCCCAAAGGACCGAGGGGAGCTGCTCCACCCAGTTTCCCTTCAGGTTTTCCACATTCTTCTTGAGCAGGTTGACGATGATTTTGTTGGCCGCCTCCACCTGGCCGTTGCTCCTTAGATGATGGACCAATGTGAAGCGGAGATTGATGCCAAGTTGGCTACAGAAGTCGGTGAGTTCAAGGCTCGCAAACTGTGGACCGTTGTCGGTGATGATGGCGAGGGGCAGACCGTGTCTACATATGATCTCCCCCCAAATGAAGTTCTTCACCACTAAGGAGGTTGTTTTGGCCAGAGCCTTCAACTCCATCCACTTGGAGAAATAATCGATCATCACCAGGAGATATTTCCTCTGCCCACTTACCGGAGTGAATGGTCCAACCAGGTCCATTCCCCAAATGGCGAAGGGCCAGGGGGTGGTGATCGATCGGAGACACTTGGTTGGTTGCAACTGGAGCGGGGCGTAGAGTTGGCACTTTGAGCACCTCTTCGCAAACTCGTCCGCGTCCTTCCTGATGGTAGTCCAGAAGTACCCTGCTCGGAGCACTCTCTTCTCCACGGTTTGGCTCCCCGAGTGACTTTCGCACTCGCCTGTATGAATCTCCTCCAAGACCCGGGAGGCTTCCTCCTCAGACAGACATCTCGCCAGGGGACCGGAAAGAGTCTTCCTGTAAAGTACCCCGTCAGTTAGTAAATAATAAGCTGACATGTACCTGAACCGCCTCTTGTCCTAAACCTCCGCAGGCAGCTTACACGTAGTCAAGAAAGTAATAAGAGGGTCCATCCATGACGAGGGCTGATCGATGTCCATCATCTTACCTTCCTCAATAGAGGGCCGAAACAAACCCGTGGCTGTTCCTCCGACTGTGGGGCCGTATTTGTCCTGTCGGTCTGCTTGGGCGTTCTACTCCCTCGGGACGTGCTGTATGGAGAAGGATTTGAAGGAGCCCACCAAGCCTTTGACCTTTACCAGGTAGCGTTGCAACATTGGCTCCCTTGCTTCGAACTCTCCTCAGATCTGGGAGGCGACCACCATAGAGTCGGAGTGGACTCTTATGTCGTGAACCCCCAGCTCCCATGCTAGATGAAGCCCTGCGATGACGGCCTCATACTCCGCCTGATTGTTGGTGATAGGGAAATGAATATTGATGGCCTGCTCGATCCTGGTGCCCTGGGGGCTGATCAGGATGACGCCTCCCCTGCACGAGTTCTTCCCTGATGCTCCATCCACGAACATTTCCCAAGCCATTCGTTGGGGCGCTTCCTCCTCACCTACCTCCACGGTGTAGTCAGCCAAGAAGTCCGCCACTGCTTGGGCTTTCATGGCCAGTCAAGGGACGTACGTGACGTCGAACTCGCTGAGCTCCACTGACCATTTGGCTAGTCTTCCTGAATGTTCCACCCCTTCTAGAACGTTGCGGAGAGGATGATCAGTCACTACCTTAATCGGATGGGCCTGCAAGTAGAATCGGAGTCTTCGAGCCGAGACTATCAAGGCAAACACCTGCTTCTATAGGATGGGGTAGCGTAGTTCAGCCTTCCGCAGGACCCGACTTACGTAGTAAATGGGGAGTTGCCGCTTCCCTTCCTCACGGACCAAGACCGAACTTACCGCTTCCGTCCCCACCCCGACGTACAAGAATAGGTCTTCTCCCTCTCTAGGCCCTTGCAACAAGGGTGCTTGTGCCAGCTGGAGCTTTAGGCTCTCGAAGGCCCCTTGACATTCCGTCGACAACTCAAACTTCTTATTGTCTCGGAGGGTTTTGAAGAAAGGTGAGCACTTCTCCCCGGCCCTGGAGAGGAACCGGCTCAGCCCAGCCAGAAGGCCTGTTAGGCACTGAACCTCTTTGGTGTTTCTGGGTGCCTCCATCTCCATGATTGCCTTAACTTTATCGGGGTTTGGCTCCACTCCCGCCGGGGTCTAGAGGTGGACCAAGAACTTTCCCTTTCCGGCCCCAAAAACACACTTGGCCGGATTCAGCCTCATCTTATACTTCTGAAGTGTGGCGAAGGTCTCTTCCAGGTCACGAAGGTGTTCCTCTACGCTCTTGCTTTTCACCATGAGATCATCGGCGTAGACCTCCATGTTTCGCCCCTTTTGCTCCTTGAACACCCTGTCCATCATTCGTTGGTAAGTGGCTCCTGCATTTTTAAGTCCGAAGGGCATCATTTTATAACAATATCATCCATCGTTGGTGATGAAAGAAACGTTTTTTATGTCGGGTGGGTGCATGCGAATTTGATGATAACTAGAAAAAGCGTCTAAAAAACTCATGACAGGGAATCCGACGGTCGAGTCTACTAGCTCGTCGATTCTAGGCAAGGGGTAGCAATCCTTGGGGCAAGCTTTATTAAGGATAGAAAAGTCAATACACATACGCCACTTGCCCTTCCCCTTCTTCACCATTACAACATTGGATACACAGCCTGGGTACTGGATCTCCGACATAAACCCTGCCTCCAACAGCTTCCTGACCTCCTCTCTGATGGGCTCGGCCAGGGTGGTGGCGGTTGCCCTCTTCTTCTGTTGGATGGGGTGGACTCCCTTGTCCAAGTTGAGATGATGGAAGACGACGTCCGCGTCGACGCCTGGCATATCAGTTGTGCTCCACGCGAAGATGTTTGCATTCCTATGGATGCAGAACATGATCTTCTCCTCGTCTTCCTCTTTCATCTCCCCGCTGATCTTAACCTTTCCCGACTTCCCGCCTTCAGATAGGATTTCCTTCTCTTCCACTTCCTCGGCGGCCTCCAGCCTCGTCATTTCTTCCATCACCTGGTCTACCATCTCGGCCTCCTCTTTCCAACTGATCGTCTTGACTGCATTGAGATAGCACTGCCTTGCTACTTTGGGGTCGCTCCGGATCCTGATCGGCAGCCCTCCTTGATTGTACTTCAGGCACTGGTGATATGAAGAGGGTACACACTTGTAGGCACTGATAAGTGGCCTGCAAAAGATGGCGTTATAGCTGCTGAGAGCATCAACAATGACGAACCTGCAGCACTTGGTGGTTCCCCCTAGCGTCACAACCAGCTCTACTCCTCCTTCTACCTCCTTTCTTTCTCCGGAGAATCCGAAGAGCGGTCCCTCAGTCGCGGTGACTCTCTTCTCTTCCACCTGCATGGGGTCAAACGCCTTCTTAAAGACCACATTGACGGAACTCCCGTTGTCCACAAGGATGCGGGAGACCGTGTAGTTCTCCAGCGCGGCTTTGATCACCACCGCATCATGAAAGGGGTTTTCGTTCCCCAGCAAGTCTTCCTCCGATAAAGTGATTTCACCCGACGGTGGTGGAGTCTGGGAGGCAGAGGCCACACCCTTCGGGTACACGGCATTGAGGCTCCCCTTCCGGGTTGCCTCCAACCCTGCTCCTCCGTGAATGACGCATATCCCTCCATGGGCTCCCAGATCTCCCCTATCCTCACACCTTCTTAGGACGGGAATTCCTCCCCCCTCAATTCTCAACATTCCTCCTTCTCTCTCCTGATGTACCTCATGGGCTCCTCCAGCTCCTCTCCTCAATTCTAAGAACTCGGGGCACATGGCCGTCGCATGGCCCTCCACCTGATGGAAGTCGCAGTAGGGCATTGCTCGACGCTCCTCTCCACCTCGAGGCTGTCGCGGCCTTGCTCCCCTTCCTCGTCCTCGTCCTCTCCTGATCACGTTCGCTTCCCTGGGTGGCGCTTGGTTCTGCCTCCACTGCCCTTGCCTCCGCTCGGGAGAACGGCAGCGGTCTCGTCGCTCCGGGGAGTATCTCCCTCCCGGTCTCCCTTGGTAGCCTCCTCCTGCGGGTCTCCAGGCCGGCCGGCGAGGCGGGGCCTGGAACCTCCTCTCCTGATTCTGCTGGTCCCTGTTCTCCCAGGACCCACCTTCTTCTCGCCTTCTCGGCTCATCCCTCTTCTTGGTCTCACGCCGGCCGCTTCCCTCTCCATCCTCCAACCTAGTTAACTTGGACACGAACTCCAGGCTGGTTTCCTCCCCCTAGATCTGCCTCGCGGCCCGATCGACCAGTTCCTCGAATGACAGGGGGGATTGCGGGTGATCTCCATCTTGAAAAACCCTGGCTGCGGTCCGAGCTTGAATGCCAAAATCAGGGTGTACCCAGGGACCTCCTAGACTAGGAGGATCTCCTCCTGGAAGCGATCAAGGTATGACCCGAGCATCTCCTGGGGTCTTTGCTTGATAAGAAAGAGGTCCTCCGAGCCCTTCCTCCTCTTCTTGAAGTAGAAAAGCGAAGTAGATAACTTCTGCGCAGGTCCTCGAAGCCGTAGATTCTTCCCGCGGGCAACTGGTGGAACCAGTCTTGGGCCTTTTCTTGGAAGATTATGCCGAACAGCCGGCACTTGAAGGCGTCCGTCAACGACTTGACGGAGACCATATCCTCGAACCATTGTAGGTGTTCGATGGGATCATCTTTTCCGGAGTAGAAACTCATGGCGGGTTCTGTGAACCCTACAGGGATGGGGGCGGACATCACCAACTCGCAAAACGGACTAGGCGGGGCGAGCTGGCGAATAGGACGAACTCGGTCATACTCGCCCTCCGACTGGCGAGTCTCCGTCGGGCTCGCGAAGAGCACTCACGTGCGGAGCGGCTGGTCTTTGTCTTCAAGGAGCACCTCCTTGCCGAGGCTCTGACTCAGTCCCGCCTCGGTGGGCGAGGCGGCCGCGACAGGGGAAGGTGCTCCCGCCTCAGCGTGATGCGTGAGTAGCCCCCTGATGGTATCCTCCATCGACTTCATGTACTGCTCGAAGACACTCTTAGTCACGAACTCGCTCAAAGGCAGTGAGTTCTCCTGGCCGGTTCCTGGCTCGTCACGTTCAGTCATGGGATCGTCAGATGAGATTTTCTTCTCTTGCTACAGTCCACGCTCACCACAACAAAAATGTTGGAACCCGGATACCGGTCCAACTATGTTCGAGACTTGGGGAGTAGCTTGAGTTACTTCTCTATTCGTTTGATCCCTAGGTCTAAGTGTTTCGAGCTAGGAACTGGCCCTCACCGGTTGATAGGTGGCTCCCTAAGAATGATCCACTGGCTACAGCGAGGAGGTCCCGCCACTAACCCGGAAATCTCACTCGATTTTCCCTCCCAAAAACCAGAAGCTGAGCCTGTCTCAGGAAGCACGAGGAAGAAAGCACAGGCTCTCAAAGGGGGTGGATCTGTGCTGATCTGAGACATAATGGGTCCTATTTATAGGCAAACTCTTCAAGGGGTAAGATGGTCCAAAAGGTCTGCGGATAGCTTCATCCGCCTTAACCAAATTACTATATACAGACCAAAATGGCCTGCGAACAGCTCCTCACGCCTTTCACTTATACTAACCGCAGCCCATATTGGTCTGCGGATAGTGAGGGAGAACCGAGGAGTCGGGTTGACCCGCACTCGCCTCGCTCCCTCCTTGAGACTGCGACTGGGACGACCAGGTCAGGTCCTACTCACCGAGGACCATTTCCTCTGAGGTGAGCTCGCCTGGAGCCAGGTCAGCTCGCCTCGCCCTGGTCGAGAGGGAGCTTTGTCGCTGAGACGGGTCGTTCATGTCGCCTAGATGACTCACGCTTACATCCTCGAGAAGAGATCATGCCGATATGAGATCGCGGTAGGGAGGGAGCGTGCTCGCTTTCCCTACCCTGGGCGAGTAAGACCGCCTTAGATTCACTCGTCGGTAGGTGTTGGTCTACTCGCCGAGCTCTACTGGTATACTCGCCGAATACAGGTTGTACACTAGGGGTCTAGTAGTTCGGGGGTTGTTACAGAGCCAGTGCACGAGAAATAATAGTTGGGTACGGACGAAGCCCATCCTCAAGCCATGGACTGGCGGAGCCCATCCTCAAGCCAAGGACTGGCGGAGCCCGTCTGCAACCCATGAGCGAGAGTTGGGTGCATGCATGCTTTGAATTTGAATTCACAAAGGGGAAAAAATAGGCATCGTCATTTGATCATCACATGGTGGAGCTTCCTCGTCAAGTTCTAAGGGATAAACGGCCATTAAGGCTTTGTTTGGCGCGGCGTTTTTGCCCCGGTGAGTTTGGACAAAAACGTCACCTATATGAAATGCATGTTTGGCATGACAATGGTATTTCCGCCGCCAAGAAAAAAATAGTTTTGAAGACAAAAGTGAATTAAGTTCCGTAGGTGAGGTCGGACAATCACGAACGAGGTTCATAATAACTGCGTTTACGACTGTTGGCACCAAAAATGGTACCTCCAAAATTCACACACTAAGGGGGAAAAAAGAGAAGACTGCGAAGTACAGGTTACTAGGACAAAAGAGACTGGACAAAAGGAAAAACGATCACAGGGCTGCGATCACTGAAAAATGAGACCGCTTACACAGGTTGTAAGCCGGAGCCTCGGAGCCAAAAGTCCTCTTTCTGGTACCCCTACCCCTCTATTTATAGACGAAGGAGCTGCCCAGACGGGCAGAACTGAAAACTACGGGCTGCCCGGGATACAAGGGCAAAATAGTAAAAAACAAAGAAAAACACTCTGATCGCCCATCTCTGACGATCTCGCTTTGCTTCGGATGCTTGGAACTTAGAAGAATCTGGCAGCAAGCAGCTTAAGACCTGGAGCGATCACCAAAGTAGAGACCGCATGAGACCGCAAGAGACCACAATTTTGCCTTGCAAGGAAGAGGTCGCGGATTTTCCGGTCAAACATAATCCCCGCACATTTTTAAGTTGCTCTGAAACTTCGAAAATGTAAACTTTGACCGCTGAGACCGCGACTGTCATAAATGCGGCTTGGGCTATAAATAGCACCTCAGATCTCCAGTTTCCAAGATACAGAGAAAAATCAGAGCCTTGACCGATCATCATTTATTGAGATCGCACAAAGAAAACTTTTCCAGAATGGATGCTTTGGACATGATGAAGCTATCAGCGCAATCTCGACAATCTCCGAGGTCTGCATCAAAAACAAAGAAAATTATTTCGAAGAAGACCGCGGATTCTAGCAAGGAAAAACCTGCTAAGGGTTCAAAGAGAAAAAGAGATTCCGCTCCGGATGACATTATTGATCTGACGATCACAAAGGCTTCCACTGGGATAGCCCCGGCAGTGACGAGCCAACCAGCAGAACCTTCTGGTAAGACCGCCTCTACAGAGTCGATCAAGGCTGCTTTGCAACAGCAAAGTCTTTCAGCTGAAAAGCTTAGAAACCGGATCGCCGATCTGGAGAGAACCGCGGAGGAGGAGATTGTCAAGAGATCGAAAGCTACTGTCGGTCAGGAAGTGACCGCCGAAGATATTTCTCTTCAAGATTATCTTTCAGACAACAATCCTGCTGTGAATGTAAGTAACCAAATTACTACTCTTAACTTTACTTTTACTTAGTGATAATTGCAAGTTACCATGTAAAAATTTAAAATTACAGTCAATGGATCCTTTCGAAGTCGAACGAGTTCGGATTCTTGCTGAAGAAAAAGCTGCTGAAGAAGAGAAGAAAAAGGAAGAGGAGAAGAAGGAAGAAAAAAGAAAAGAAGAAGAAAAGAAAAAGAAAGAGAAAGAGGAGAAGGAGGAGATCGCCCGGCTCACAGCGATCGCTGAGAGAAAAAGGATGGAAGAGAAGGAAGAAGAAGAGAGGGAGAAAAAGAAAAAGGCCGAGGAGATCGCCAGGCTCGCGGCGATCGCTGAGGATAAGAGAATAGAAGAGGAAAAAGCAGAAGAGGAGAGGAAAAGGCGGGAAGAGATCGCCAGGGAAGAAAAAGAGAGGAACGCAAAGGAAGCGATCTCCTTAGCGATCGAAAAAGATAAGAAAGAAAAGAAAAAGGAGCGGACTTTAGCCGCAGGGAAGAAAAAAGAGAAAAAGGAGAAGAAGAAAAAGAAGATCGCTAAGAAGGAAACCATCAGAGAAGAGAAGAAAGATGAGATCGAGGTGTCGAGCGATCGCGGCAACTTCTTTCATGAAATGGATGAGGAAACAGATTCTGGGGTAGCAGATCGTGCAGCTGCGCTGGAGGCGATCAAGACTGGTAAGGCGAAAATGATCGCGAGATCGATTGACTCACTTCCCAAACTCGCTTTTCGACCTACATCCCCTAAGAAACGACCTGAGGTCATCATCATTGAGACTGATGATATCCTTGTTAGCAATGCCGAATTAAAAAGGAGGAGAAAAGAAGGAGAGCGGTCACAGAAAAAACAATTAGAAAAAATCGACCTAGAGCGCTTAAGGGGTTCTGACCGCCTTTTGTTGACCGCCAATACTGCGGTCTCAAAAGATGTCGAGAAGAATTTATTTGACTGCGGTCTTGCAACTCCGTCAAGTATTTTCCTTGTAAAACTCTTTCCTTCTGAAAATTATCTTCTGATTTTTGACCTTTTTCCTTCTGATCGCAGATGATCATGCGAACTCAGTTTCTGAAGAAGGCGAAATACCAAGAAAAATCTTGATCCCTTCAGAGTTCGCTGATCTTTTCAGGCCAATGATTGAAGACATGAGGGTTATGCGAGATCGCGAGCGCATGATGGAGGATCGCCTTCGGATCCAGACCGCAAACTTTGAAACAAAGGAAAAACAACTTCTTGCAGACTTTGGAATTAAAGAAAAGCAGATTCGAGGTGAATACGAAGAAAAACTTCGAAAAGTAGAAAAAGACGCAGAATACTACAGGGGAAAGGCCGCTGCACTTTCAACTGAGAACGCAGCCCTTCGGGGTGGTCCTCAGATGTCTATGAAGGCGGGATCGTCCAGCGGTCACCATGACAGGAGATCGGCAGACATCGTGGTGATTCCTATGGAACAGGTAGACCGCGAGATGTCTAGAATCCATAGGGCTGCCATGGTGGCCAATCACAGCTTGGCATCTGCTTGGACTGCGGTCAACGAAATGCAGGATGTGGCAGCTTTCGTTGGAAGAAAAAGGGAGCAGCAAAAATGAGACCGCTTTTTATTATTTTCGTCTTTAGCGATCTCTCAAACAATATTATTTCCTCCTGGTTTTGTAATATATTTTTGGTGCTGTACTATGATGCTGTAATATATACTTACTCTGCGATCTCTTAAATTTGTTTGAATTTATGCTCTGCGATCTGTGAATGAATTTGGTTAGCTTTTGGCGGTCTGAGTTATTTGCAGGGCGATCTTGAGAAATGCAATCATTACTCAATCAACTTTTACTTTCTATAAATAGTTGCTTTTCGGATCACTGTTCTATTCTTCTTGCTTTCTCTTTAAACTATTAACTCCAGCGATCTCATAAAATGGTGTCCGCACGTTCAAAAGCTGCTGAGGTTTTCTTGGATTCCGATCACAAATATGGTCACATCTCGGAGAAGGAATTTTCTTCTTTTATTGAGACGTATAAGATTGATGACAGTATTACGATCAGAATTCCATTTGAGGGAGAGGACTTGAATTCTGGGGATGAAGGCAGATATATCATCCCAATCGATCATTTTGTTTACGGTCTCCAGATTCCCGTTCCTTGGGAAATTCTGGAAGTGATGGAATATTATGGTCTTGTGCTCGCTCAACTCCCACCGAACGCAATCGGTCTGATGAATGTCTTCATTAATTACCTGAGATCGGCAAGAATTAAATTCACCATGCCGATCTTCCGAGGGACCTTCTCTGTCAAAATACTAAAGGAAGGTCAGAAAAAGGAAGAATTCAAAGGTCTGATGTATTTTAGCTGCAATGGAATAAAAATTCTTAATCTTCCTAACAAGATTCCCCTTTGGACCGAGAGGTATCTGATTTTCGAGGGCGATCTCAGCGGTCTCCCCAGCCGACCTTCCCCGCGAGCAGAGCGGATTTTTAGGAAGGAGAAGTTTATTTCAAAAGAAGAGCTGGCGATTTTGAAGTGGCTTGCGGGCAAACGCTTCGATCTGGTTCACTACCTGGCGATCTGGCCAGAGGTTTCTGCGGTCTCGCCTGAAGATAGTAAATAGAAAATCTTGCGATCTCCTGTAGTTTTTTAAAAATAACTTCATCCTTATTCTAACTGCTCTTCTTTATATATATACAGCTTCTTTCGCAATCCCGGATGTCGACCCTGTGACTCCTAAGGGAGAAGTTCTGACTCAGAGAGAAAAACGATTACGCCAAGATCGCCAGAGGAAAGAGAAGGAGATCGCGGTGGAGGGCGATCTTGAGAAGGGACCCTTTCCCTTACTGGGTTTTGCAAAGAAAGTGAAAGATACCAAGGGAAAAGCTTTATTAAGGTGGAGTGAGACCGGCAAATCTTTGAAGGTGTCAACCGATCTCCCTTTCTGGGGTGGTAGATTTACGAACCAAGCTTTTGCGGTCACCTCTGCCCTTTATGGGAGAAAAAACGCAAATGAAGCTTTGAGGATCGGGATCGATGATCTTCCTGATGTATGCGCTCAGGTGACCGCCCGAAGCACAGTTTTAAATCATCACATGGGGCGATCTCTTCGCGCATCTCTCGCACATGCAGAACGCCTGCAAGATCGTTTTGACGTAAGTATTAAAAGACGCGATCTCAAACGTATTTGTTTTACCTTGACCGTTTTCGATCTGACTCATCTTTTTCCTTCAGAATTTTAAGAAGACCGCATATGATATCCACAACCCTGACTACCTCAAGTCTTTGTATACTCATGTTAGAGACGCGTCAAACAAGACCCTTGCTACTCTTCGAGAAAAAGGCGGTCTAACTGATGAATTCCGGGATGCAACCTTTGCTGATCTCTTTCCTGAGGTCGCAGAAATGATCGAGGAAGCAGAGGAGAAGAGGAAAGCCAAAGAATCGAAGACCGCAGAGAGTTCTGAGGATGAATCTGTTGAGATCGGCGGGAGTCCGGATACACGGGATCATGCTTCCCCTAGTGGAAGTATCTTTGAAGGTGAGGAGACGAGTTCGGCAGCGGCCTCGGATTCCGGATCAAAAGAGCCCGAAAGCGGCAGTGAATCTTCAGAAGAGTCAACTTCTTCATCAGAGGAGCGGTCTCCCCACAAGAAAAAACAAAAGGAATAGTTCTTATTTCCAGGAAACATGATGTAATTATCGGTCACAGACCGCACTTTAATAATGTAATAGTTTCTGAGATGAATAGAAATGTTGCTTTGTTCATGAATCTCTCTGTATTATTTATGCTGTGTTATTGGGATGAATCGATCACAATATATATTGCATGCGGTCACGCTTTTATGAAAACAAACTCAACATTCGATCTCTAATCAATAGTTGAAAAAGATTTTAAAATAATAATTCCTTATTGAAAACCCTAAACCCTTGAAAAAAGAACCTGAGCCCTGTATCGGATAGTGCTGCGATCTCAGTATAGTCAGATCGTCAATGAAGAATTTTAATGAACCAAACCAGATTTGTATATCAACACATTCGGTCACAAATCATACAGACCGCATCTCCAAGAGTTAGTTAAAATACAATTCGAACCCAATACTTTTATTACGATCTCAATTTACTCAGTCCGCCGTGAACTGTAAATAGTCCAGGTTTAATGAACTTCCTGACAGTTTTGAAGGCTGATTTGGATGGAAAATATCTTGATGAATTCCCAGGCTATTATTCAATAGTTGTCCGCGATCTCTTAAAACTTGAATTAATTCTGACTTCCTTCGGAATTTCCAGGTCTGCGACCACCTTTATTCAGTTCCTGAAGAAGATTAGGCCACCGTTTATAAAAAGTATAGAACACCTTCTGAAGAAAGATAGAACATGCGGTCTCAAAAAACTTCTGATCGCTCGATCTTGATGTTTAAGAGACGAAGCCTTGTGAGAAAAAGAAAAAGAAACAGGCGGTCTAAAAACTTTTGACCGCCCGATCTAGAGAATAATAACCAGGGCAGGTGTGGTCATGCCGATTTAGGCTATACCGACATTGCTTTCCCTGATGGATTGTTGGGTTTTACTTCCCCAATCATGCTTTTAATGAATAATCGAGAGTTACAGAACAAAATGATCAGTGGGGCAGGTGTGGTCATGCCGATGAGGCTTATACCGACATTGCTTTCCCCGATGGATTGTTGGGTTTTACTTCCCCAATCATGCTTTTAATGAATAATCGAGAGTTACAGAACAAAATGATCAGTGGGGCAGGTGTGGTCATGCCGATGAGGCTTATACCGACATTGCTTTCCCCGAAGATCATTGAGACCGTAACAATGTCCTTTCTAATGCATGACAGAGCTGAGCCAGCCACCCAGCCCTTCTTGCTAAGGTGTGCCAGATGTCAGCTAGGACCCAGCATCCTAAACTTTCACCGCTCGAGCTTGGCGAGCCACTGCTACACAGATTCGAAATCTCCCCGACATCTGTGGTCCTGGCAGAATTACACGTCAAGTTATCAAGCCGAGGGGAAAGAAGTAGGATCCGTCGATTAACTCATATCTTATCTTGCCGCTTAACTATTCATGCCATGATCATTTTGGCCATGTCTTCATGACTTAAAAAAGAAAGAAAAGGTGAGAAGAGGAGTGAGAAAACATGAATACGAACTTTTTAAGAAAAGAAGAGTTTGAGATCATCTCCACTCCAGGAGTGAGGCAATTCCTCGCCTTCATGATTTTGGAGGTGGTAGGCACCGTTTTTGAGCACCCTCTTTATTATGAATGGCCCTGCCCAGTTAGGATTAAGCTTCCCAACTAAACCAGCTCTTGCCGCAGCATCTACTTTCTTCAAGACCAAGTCTCCAGCAACAAATTCCTTGGTTCTTACGTTTTTATCAAATAGTCTGGCCATTCTTCTTTTTACCTCTTCTTGTCGAATAGTTGCCGTATCCCTCAATTCCTCAATCAAGTCGAGGCTACATTTTAACTCCTCATCATTTTCTTCCATCCAATCAATTTGGTTTTGTTGTGCTAGTAATACTCTCGGACTTTTTACCTCGAACTCTACTGGAATAAGAGCTTCGGATCCATGTGATAATTTGAAAGGAGTCTCTCCAGTAGCAGAACTTGGAGTTGTTCTCAAGGCCCATAAGACCGAAGGTAGCTGTTCCGCCCAATTACCTTTAAGATTTTCTACTTTTTTCTTCAAAAGATTTATAATGAGCTTGTTAGCAGCCTCTACTTGCCCGTTGCTTCTAGGATGATGTACAGAGGCGAAGCGTAGCTCGATTCCAATTTGATCACAGAAACTAATGAGAGTTGAATTATTAAATTGAGAGCCATTATCAGTAATGATTGCCATTGGAATTCCATGCCGACATACTACTTCTCCCCAAATGAAATTCTTCACAACTTGGGTAGTAATTTTGGCTAATGCCTTTGCTTCTATCCACTTGCTGAAATAGTCGATCATGACTATAATATATCGACGCTGACCACTTGCCATAGGAAAAGGCCCAATCAAATCCATTCCCCAAACCGCAAATGGCCACGGGGTTGCTATTGATTTGAGCTGTTGAGCTGGCTGATTTTGGAGTGGAGCAAACTTTTGGCATTTGACACATTTCCGGGCAAATTTCTCCGCATCTTTTCTCATTTGAGGCCAAAAATAACCCTGCCTTAGAATTCTCTTCTCCAAGGTTCTTGCTCCTGAGTGACTGCCGCACTCTCCTGCATGAACCTCTTGAAGGATTATTGGAACCTCCTCTTCCGAAACGCATCGTGCCAATGGAGAAAGGAAAGTTCTCCTGTAAAGTACTCCTGCAACGAGGTAATAGTTAGCCGCTTTTTGTTTAAATCTTTTCTTATCTTTTACCGTGGAATGGAATTTCCCAGTTGAAAGAAAAAGAATAAAAGGATCCATCCAGGACGGATGCTGATCAATCTCCATGATCTCTCCTTCTTCTATTGCCGGACGAAACAATTCCGAGGTTGTTCCACCTGAGAGAAGACCAAACTTTGCTAATTCGTCTGCATCCGTATTTTCTCCTCTTGGGATATGCTCAATAGTAAAGCTTTTAAACTTTCCAACCTCAGCTTTTACCAAGGTTAGATATTGCTTCAAAATGCTATCTCTAGTTTCAAAAGTTCCCTTTACTTGAGAAGCCATCACTAAGGAATCTGTTAGCACCCTGACATCATCGATTCCTAACTCTCTGGCAAATCTGAGTCCGGCTAACAAAGCCTCATATTCAGCTTGGTTATTTGTTACTTTGAAAAAGAATTTTAACGCTTGATCCAACCTCACTCCATTCGGGTTGATCAAGATAACTCCAGCTCCTGAAGAATTTCTTCCTGAAGCGCCATCCACAAAAATTGTCCATGCAAGGGGTGCTTTGCTTCCTTTTTCCGACTCAAGTTCTTTAGTGTCTGCTATGAAATCTGTTAAGACTTGGGCTTTGATTGCTACCCTTGGAACATAGGAAATTTCAAACTCACTGAGTTCTATCGCCCATTTGGCTAACCTTCCTGAATGCTCTGGTTTCTCTAAGACACCCTTCAACGGAAGATCAGTGACAACTTGAATTGAGTGAGCTTGAAAATATGGTCTTAACCTTCTTGCTGAGGTTACGAGCATTAAGGCCAGCTTTTCAAGGATGGGATAGCGAGTTTCCGCATTTTTCAAAATTCGACTTACATAATAAACCGGAAACTGCTTCTTTTTCTCTTCACGGACTAAAACAGAGCTTATGGCATCAGATCCAACTCCCATATAAAGAAAAAGGGGTTCTCCCTCTCGTGGGCTTTGGAGCAAAGGGGTTGAAGTCAATTGTTTCTTAAGTTGATTGAAGGCATCATCACACTCCTTTGTCCATTCAAATCTTCCTCCTCCCCGAAGAGTCTTAAAGAAAGGTGCGCTTTTGTCTCCCGATCGAGAAATGAAGCGACTCAAACCTGCCATTCTCCCTCCTAGCTGCTGAACTTCTTTAGAAGATTTGGGAGGCGGCATTTCTAGAATGGCTTTTACTTTGTCTGGATTTGGTTCTAGCCCTCCCGGGGTGAGAAGATGACCAAGAAATTTTCCTTTACTAGCTCCAAACACACATTTCAAAGGATTTAACCTCATGTTAAAATTTCTAAGGGTTGAAAACGTTTCGGTTAAATCGCTGAGATGAGAGGAAAATGATTTGCTTTTTATCAAAAGATCGTCAACGTAGACTTCAAGGTTTCTTCCTTTTTGATTTTTGAAAACCGTATCCATCATCTTCTGATAAGTTGCTCCGGCGTTTTTCAGCCCAAAAGGCATCACTACATAACAGAAACAACCGTCATCTGTGATGAATGAGGTATGAGGGATGTCGGGCTTATGCATTTTAATTTGATGATAACCAGAAAACGCATCTAAAAAACTCATAAAAGAGTATCCAACCGCCGAGTCAACTAAGGAATCTATTCGAGGCAGAGGGTAGCAATCTTTCGGGCAAGCTTTATTAAGTTTGGTAAAATCCACACACATCCTCCATTTCCCTCCTGGCTTTTTAACCATTACAACATTCGAAACCCATGCAGGATATTGAATTGGTTGGATGAACTTCGCCTTCAGGAGTTTTTCCACCTCTCCACGGATAGGCTGAGCTAGAGTGGTGGCAGCGGATCTCTTTCTCTGCTGAATTGGAGCGAAGCTAGGATCGATGTTGAGATGATGGCAAGCGACATCAGGATCCACTCCTGGCATGTCCTCCGCCGACCAGGCAAAGATATCTAGATTTTGAAGAAGGCAAGAGATGAGCTGACTCTTGTCAGCTTCAGATAATTCAGCGTTGATGGAGAGACACTTGCTCCCATCTTCCTCGCTGATTGGGATTGCCTGAGTCACTTGGGCAGGTTCCAAGTGAGCTCCATCTCTTGTATCTTCTTCAGCTTCCTCCGCAGCTTGGATTTGTTCGGGAAATTCAAGCGACTCGGCCATCATAACTTCCTGAGGGGGAGAAGATACGATCATATTAACCGTCTTTACATAGCATTCTCTGGATTTCCTCGGGTCACTTCTGATTCGATGTTGTTTGCCATTCAGAGCAAACTTCACCACTTGATGATAAGTGGAGACGATGGCTTGATACCCATTCAAGAAGGGTCTCCCAAAGATTGCGTTGTAGCTACTAGGAGCATCAACGACTATGAACTTCACCAGCCTCACTATTCCTCCCAAGATCACAGAAAGAGTAACGAGTCCTTCAACTTCCTTCTTCTCTCCTGAAAAACCGTAAAGAGGTCCTTCAGTTGATAGGAGGGGTTTGCCTGTCTTCAATGCTTCGAAGGCCGGTTTGAAGAGCACATTAACTGATTGCACTCAAACCGGCCTTCGAAGCATTTATTTGACTGCGGTCTTGCAACTCCGTCAAGTATTTTCCTTGTAAAACTCTTTCCTTCTGAAAATTATCTTCTGATTTTTGACCTTTTTCCTTCTGATCGCAGATGATCATGCGAACTCAGTTTCTGAAGAAGGCGAAATACCAAGAAAAATCTTGATCCCTTCAGAGTTCGCTGATCTTTTCAGGCCAATGATTGAAGACATGAGGGTTATGCGAGATCGCGAGCGCATGATGGAGGATCGCCTTCGGATCCAGACCGCAAACTTTGAAACAAAGGAAAAACAACTTCTTGCAGACTTTGGAATTAAAGAAAAGCAGATTCGAGGTGAATACGAAGAAAAATTTCGAAAAGTAGAAAAAGACGCAGAATACTACAGGGGAAAGGCCGCTGCACTTTCAACTGAGAACGCAGCCCTTCGGGGTGGTCCTCAGATGTCTATGAAGGCGGGATCGTCCAGCGGTCACCATGACAGGAGATCGGCAGACATCGTGGTGATTCCTATGGAACAGGTTGACCGCGAGATGTCTAGAATCCATAGGGCTGCCATGGTGGCCAATCACAGCTTGGCATCTGCTTGGACTGCGGTCAACGAAATGCAGGATGTGGCAGCTTTCGTTGGAAGAAAAAGGGAGCAGCAAAAATGAGACCGCTTTTTATTATTTTCGTCTTTAGCGATCTCTCAAACAATATTATTTCCTCCTGGTTTTGTAATATATTTTTGGTGCTGTACTATGATGCTGTAATATATACTTACTCTGCGATCTCTTAAATTTGTTTGAATTTATGCTCTGCGATCTGTGAATGAATTTGGTTAGCTTTTGGCGGTCTGAGTTATTTGCAGGGCGATCTTGAGAAATGCAATCATTACTCAATCAACTTTTACTTTCTATAAATAGTTGCTTTTCGGATCACTGTTCTATTCTTCTTGCTTTCTCTTTAAACTATTAACTCCAGCGATCTCATAAAATGGTGTCCGCACGTTCAAAAGCTGCTGAGGTTTTCTTGGATTCCAATCACAAATATGGTCACATCTCAGAGAAGGAATTTTCTTCTTTTATTGAGACGTATAAGATTGATGATAGTATTACGATCAGAATTCCATTTGAGGGAGAGGACTTGAATTCTGGGGATGAAGGCAGATATATCATCCCAATCGATCATTTTGTTTACGGTCTCCAGATTCCCGTTCCTTGGGAAATTCTGGAAGTGATGGAATATTATGGTCTTGTGCTCGCTCAACTCCCACCGAACGCAATCGGTCTGATGAATGTCTTCATTAATTACCTGAGATCGGCAAGAATTAAATTCACCATGCCGATCTTCCGAGGGACCTTCTCTGTCAAAATACTAAAGGAAGGTCAGAAAAAGGAAGAATTCAAAGGTCTGATGTATTTTAGCTGCAATGGAATAAAAATTCTTAATCTTCCTAACAAGATTCCCCTTTGGACCGAGAGGTATCTGATTTTCGAGGGCGATCTCAGCGGTCTCCCCAGCCGACCTTCCCCGCGAGCAGAGCGGATTTTTAGGAAGGAGAAGTTTATTTCAAAAGAAGAGCTGGCGATTTTGAAGTGGCTTGCGGGCAAACGCTTCGATCTGGTTCACTACCTGGCGATCTGGCCAGAGGTTTCTGCGGTCTCGCCTGAAGATAGTAAATAGAAAATCTTGCGATCTCCTGTAGTTTTTTAAAAATAACTTCATCCTTATTCTAACTGCTCTTCTTTATATATATACAGCTTCTTTCGCAATCCCGGATGTCGACCCTGTGACTCCTAAGGGAGAAGTTCTGACTCAGAGAGAAAAACGATTACGCCAAGATCGCCAGAGGAAAGAGAAGGAGATCGCGGTGGAGGGCGATCTTGAGAAGGGACCCTTTCCCTTACTGGGTTTTGCAAAGAAAGTGAAAGATACCAAGGGAAAAGCTTTATTAAGGTGGAGTGAGACCGGCAAATCTTTGAAGGTGTCAACCGATCTCCCTTTCTGGGGTGGTAGATTTACGAACCAGGCTTTTGCGGTCACCTCTGCCCTTTATGGGAGAAAAAACGCAAATGAAGCTTTGAGGATCGGGATCGATGATCTTCCTGATGTATGCGCTCAGGTGACCGCCCGAAGCACAGTTTTAAATCATCACATGGGGCGATCTCTTCGCGCATCTCTCGCACATGCAGAACGCCTGCAAGATCGTTTTGACGTAAGTATTAAAAGACGCGATCTCAAACGTATTTGTTTTACCTTGACCGTTTTCGATCTGACTCATCTTTTTCCTTCAGAATTTTAAGAAGACCGCATATGATATCCACAACCCTGACTACCTCAAGTCTTTGTATACTCATGTTAGAGACGCGTCAAACAAGACCCTTGCTACTCTTCGAGAAAAAGGCGGTCTAACTGATGAATTCCGGGATGCAACCTTTGCTGATCTCTTTCCTGAGGTCGCAGAAATGATCGAGGAAGCAGAGGAGAAGAGGAAAGCCAAAGAATCGAAGACCGCAGAGAGTTCTGAGGATGAATCTGTTGAGATCGGCGGGAGTCCGGATACACGGGATCATGCTTCCCCTAGTGGAAGTATCTTTGAAGGTGAGGAGACGAGTTCGGCAGCGGCCTCGGATTCCGGATCAAAAGAGCCCGAAAGCGGCAGTGAATCTTCAGAAGAGTCAACTTCTTCATCAGAGGAGCGGTCTCCCCACAAGAAAAAACAAAAGGAATAGTTCTTATTTCCAGGAAACATGATGTAATTATCGGTCACAGACCGCACTTTAATACTGTAATAGTTTCTGAGATGAATAGAAATGTTGCTTTGTTCATGAATCTCTTTGTATTATTTATGCTGTGTTATTGGGATGAATCGATCACAATATATATTGCATGCGGTCACGCTTTTATGAAAACAAACTCAACATTCGATCTCTAATCAATAGTTGAAAAAGATTTTAAAATAATAATTCCTTATTGAAAACCCTAAACCCTTGAAAAAAGAATCTGAGCCCTGTATCGGATAGTGCTGCGATCTCAGTATAGTCAGATCGTCAATGAAGAATTTTAATGAACCAAACCAGATTTGTATATCAACACATTCGGTCACAAATCATACAGACCGCATCTCCAAGAGTTAGTTAAAATACAATTCGAACCCAATACTTTTATTACGATCTCAATTTACTCAGTCCGCCGTGAACTGTAAATAGTCCAGGTTTAATGAACTTCCTGACAGTTTTGAAGGCTGATTTGGATGGAAAATATCTTGATGAATTCCCAGGCTATTATTCAATAGTTGTCCGCGATCTCTTAAAACCTGAATTAATTCTGACTTCCTTCGGAATTTCCAGGTCTGCGACCACCTTTATTCAGTTCCTGAAGAAGATTAGGCCACCGTTTATAAAAAGTATAGAACACCTTCTGAAGAAAGATAGAACATGCGGTCTCAAAAAACTTCTGATCGCTCGATCTTGATGTTTAAGAGACGAAGCCTTGTGAGAAAAAGAAAAAGAAACAGGCGGTCTAAAAACTTTTGACCGCCCGATCTAGAGAATAATAACCAGGGCAGGTGTGGTCATGCCGATTTAGGCTATACCGACATTGCTTTCCCTGATGGATTGTTGGGTTTTACTTCCCCAATCATGCTTTTAATGAATAATCGAGAGTTACAGAACAAAATGATCAGTGGGGCAGGTGTGGTCATGCCGATGAGGCTTATACCGACATTGCTTTCCCCGATGGATTGTTGGGTTTTACTTCCCCAATCATGCTTTTAATGAATAATCGAGAGTTACAGAACAAAATGATCAGTGGGGCAGGTGTGGTCATGCCGATGAGGCTTATACCGACATTGCTTTCCCCGAAGATCATTGAGACCGTAACAATGTCCTTTCTAATGCATGACAGAGCTGAGCCAGCCACCCAGCCCTTCTTGCTAAGGTGTGTCAGATGTCAGCTAGGACCCAGCATCCTAAACTTTCACCGCTCGAGCTTGGCGAGCCACTGCTACACAGATTCGAAATCTCCCCGACATCTGTGGTCCTGGCAGAATTACACGTCAAGTTATCAAGCCGAGGGGAAAGAAGTAGGATCCGTCGATTAACTCATATCTTATCTTGCCGCTTAACTATTCATGCCATGATCATTTTGGCCATGTCTTCATGACTTAAAAAAGAAAGAAAAGGTGAGAAGAGGAGTGAGAAAACATGAATACGAACTTTTTAAGAAAAGAAGAGTTTGAGATCATCTCCACTCCAGGAGTGAGGCAATTCCTCGCCTTCATGATTTTGGAGGTGGTAGGCACCGTTTTTGAGCACCCTCTTTATTATGAATGGCCCTGCCCAGTTAGGATTAAGCTTCCCAACTGAACCAGCTCTTGCCGCAGCATCTACTTTCTTCAAGACCAAGTCTCCAGCAACAAATTCCTTGGTTCTTACGTTTTTATCAAATAGTCTGGCCATTCTTCTTTTTACCTCTTCTTGTCGAATAGTTGCCGTATCCCTCAATTCCTCAATCAAGTCGAGGCTACATTTTAACTCCTCATCATTTTCTTCCATCCAATCAATTTGGTTTTGTTGTGCTAGTAATACTCTCGGACTTTTTACCTCGAACTCTACTGGAATAAGAGCTTCGGATCCATGTGATAATTTGAAAGGAGTCTCTCCAGTAGCAGAACTTGGAGTTGTTCTCAAGGCCCATAAGACCGAAGGTAGCTGTTCCGCCCAATTACCTTTAAGATTTTCTACTTTTTTCTTCAAAAGATTTATAATGAGCTTGTTAGCAGCCTCTACTTGCCCGTTGCTTCTAGGATGATGTACAGAGGCGAAGCGTAGCTCGATTCCAATTTGATCACAGAAACTAATGAGAGTTGAATTATTAAATTGAGAGCCATTATCAGTAATGATTGCCATTGGAATTCCATGCCGACATACTACTTCTCCCCAAATGAAATTCTTCACAACTTGGGTAGTAATTTTGGCTAATGCCTTTGCTTCTATCCACTTGCTGAAATAGTCGATCATGACTATAATATATCGACGCTGACCACTTGCCATAGGAAAAGGCCCAATCAAATCCATTCCCCAAACCGCAAATGGCCACGGGGTTGCTATTGATTTGAGCTGTTGAGCTGGCTGATTTTGGAGTGGAGCAAACTTTTGGCATTTGACACATTTCCGGGCAAATTTCTCCGCATCTTTTCTCATTTGAGGCCAAAAATAACCCTGCCTTAGAATTCTCTTCTCCAAGGTTCTTGCTCCTGAGTGACTGCCGCACTCTCCTGCATGAACCTCTTGAAGGATTATTGGAACCTCCTCTTCCGAAACGCATCGTGCCAATGGAGAAAGGAAAGTTCTCCTGTAAAGTACTCCTGCAACGAGGTAATAGTTAGCCGCTTTTTGTTTAAATCTTTTCTTATCTTTTACCGTGGAATGGAATTTCCCAGTTGAAAGAAAAAGAATAAAAGGATCCATCCAGGACGGATGCTGATCAATCTCCATGATCTCTCCTTCTTCTATTGCCGGACGAAACAATTCCGAGGTTGTTCCACCTGAGAGAAGACCAAACTTTGCTAATTCGTCTGCATCCGTATTTTCTCCTCTTGGGATATGCTCAATAGTAAAGCTTTTAAACTTTCCAACCTCAGCTTTTACCAAGGTTAGATATTGCTTCAAAATGCTATCTCTAGTTTCAAAAGTTCCCTTTACTTGAGAAGCCATCACTAAGGAATCTGTTAGCACCCTGACATCATCGATTCCTAACTCTCTGGCAAATCTGAGTCCGGCTAACAAAGCCTCATATTCAGCTTGGTTATTTGTTACTTTGAAAAAGAATTTTAACGCTTGATCCAACCTCACTCCATTCGGGTTGATCAAGATAACTCCAGCTCCTGAAGAATTTCTTCCTGAAGCGCCATCCACAAAAATTGTCCATGCAAGGGGTGCTTTGCTTCCTTTTTCCGACTCAAGTTCTTTAGTGTCTGCTATGAAATCTGCTAAGACTTGGGCTTTGATTGCTACCCTTGGAACATAGGAAATTTCAAACTCACTGAGTTCTATCGCCCATTTGGCTAACCTTCCTGAATGCTCTGGTTTCTCTAAGACACCCTTCAACGGAAGATCAGTGACAACTTGAATTGAGTGAGCTTGAAAATATGGTCTTAACCTTCTTGCTGAGGTTACGAGCATTAAGGCCAGCTTTTCAAGGATGGGATAGCGAGTTTCCGCATTTTTCAAAATTCGGCTTACATAATAAACCGGAAACTGCTTCGTTTTCTCTTCACGGACTAAAACAGAGCTTATGGCATCAGATCCAACTCCCATATAAAGAAAAAGGGGTTCTCCCTCTCGTGGGCTTTGGAGCAAAGGGGTTGAAGTCAATTGTTTCTTAAGTTGATTGAAGGCATCATCACACTCCTTTGTCCATTCAAATCTTCCTCCTCCCCGAAGAGTCTTAAAGAAAGGTGCGCTTTTGTCTCCCGATCGAGAAATGAAGCGACTCAAACCTGCCATTCTCCCTCCTAGCTGCTGAACTTCTTTAGAAGATTTGGGAGGCGGCATTTCTAGAATGGCTTTTACTTTGTCTGGATTTGGTTCTAGCCCTCCCGGGGTGAGAAGATGACCAAGAAATTTTCCTTTACTAGCTCCAAACACACATTTCAAAGGATTTAACCTCATGTTAAAATTTCTAAGGGTTGAAAACGTTTCGGTTAAATCGCTGAGATGAGAGGAAAATGATTTGCTTTTTATCAAAAGATCGTCAACGTAGACTTCAAGGTTTCTTCCTTTTTGATTTTTGAAAACCGTATCCATCATCTTCTGATAAGTTGCTCCGGCATTTTTCAGCCCAAAAGGCATCACTACATAACAGAAACAACCGTCATCTGTGATGAATAAGGTATGAGGGATGTCGGGCTTATGCATTTTAATTTGATGATAACCAGAAAACGCATCTAAAAAACTCATAAAAGAGTATCCAATCGCCGAGTCAACTAAGGAATCTATTCGAGGCAGAGGGTAGCAATCTTTCGGGCAAGCTTTATTAAGTTTGGTAAAATCCACACACATCCTCCATTTCCCTCCTGGCTTTTTAACCATTACAACATTCGAAACCCATGCAGGATATTGAATTGGTTGGATGAACTTCGCCTTCAGGAGTTTTTCCACCTCTCCACGGATAGGCTGAGCTAGAGTGGTGGCAGCGGATCTCTTTATCTGCTGAATTGGAGCGAAGCTAGGATCGATGTTGAGATGATGGCAAGCGACATCAGGATCCACTCCTGGCATGTCCTCCGCCGACCAGGCAAAGATATCTAGATTTTGAAGAAGGCAAGAGATGAGCTGACTCTTGTCAGCTTCAGATAATTCAGCGTTGATGGAGAGACACTTGCTCCCATCTTCCTCGCTGATTGGGATTGCCTGAGTCACTTGGGCAGGTTCCAAGTGAGCTCCATCTCTTGTATCTTCTTCAGCTTCCTCCGCAGCTTGGATTTGTTCGGGAAATTCAAGCGACTCGGCCATCATAACTTCCTGAGGGGGAGAAGATACGATCATATTAACCGTCTTTACATAGCATTCTCTGGCTTTCCTCGGGTCACTTCTGATTCGATGTTGTTTGCCATTCAGAGCAAACTTCACCACTTGATGATAAGTGGAGACGATGGCTTGATACCCATTCAAGAAGGGTCTCCCAAAGATTGCGTTGTAGCTACTAGGAGCATCAACGACTATGAACTTCACCAGCCTCACTATTCCTCCCAAGATCACAGAAAGAGTAACGAGTCCTTCAACTTCCTTCTTCTCTCCTGAAAAACCGTAAAGAGGTCCTTCAGTTGATAGGAGGGGTTTGCCTGTCTTCAATGCTTCGAAGGCCGGTTTGAAGAGCACATTAACTGAACTTCCTGTGTCTATTAGGATCTTCTCTACTGTGTAATTCTCTATCACAGCTTTGATAACAACTGCGTCATCGAAGGGATTTGCGGTCTGAGGAAGATCTTCATCTCCAAAAGTGACAGTCCCTCGGATCGGGGCTGAAGAGGTAGCTGCGACCTCTGATTGATAAACTCTCTTCAGACTCGCTTTCCTTGAAGACTCGGGGCCTGCTCCCCCATGGATGCAAAAAAGTTTGCCTAAGGCACCTTCATCATCAGCATCAATGCATTCACTTGGAAAGCCAATGTTGCCCAGATGGCCAACATCATCTACCTCCTCGCATTCCCAATGAACATCTGCCACTTCCTTAGCTTTAGAAGTTGAGGCTTTGGCAGGATCACTTTTCTGAATAACGTCAGAAATCTTTCCCTCCTTCAGAAGCTTCTCCAGGAACAAACGGAGGGCTCTACAGTTCTCTGTCAAGTGGCCTCTTTCCCTATGATATTCACAGTAGAGGGCCGGATTTCTCGTTTTCGGATCTGAGTTTAACGGAGCCGGCCTTCTGAAAAAAGGTTGCTTCTGAACAGTCTGAAGCACCTCACTCATTGGAACCCCAAAGTCTGTGAAAGACTCTTGGGATTCATTGTAAAGATACGGGATGGGCAGAAGAGGAGGTTGGGCGTATTGAATCTGGTGGACTGGAGTAGCTTGCGGAGCAGAAGCGACGGGGTTTTGAAAAAATGAACTTTGAAGAGGGAAAGAAGATGGGTTACCTCGGTTTGAGTGGTGGTTGCGATAACCTTTACCTCTCGGAGCCGGAGGCGGAAGATCCTGTCGAGGCTTCGAAGAAGACGGAGCCGGATAGAATCCTGCAGAACCTTTTTGGGCTCCTCTGTTGGTCAGATTGTTTACATAGTTTGGGTTGTTGATTTCCCCTTCTATGAAACGATTAGCTACGCTAATTAGCTCTTGATAGGAGCTAGGCTCCTTGGTGGTGACTTCGAACTTCAGAGGGCCCTCCTGTAGGCCGCTGATCAGAGCCACCATATAGAGCTCAGGATCCATATCCCGGATCCCTAGAATCTCTTTCTGGAAACGATCAACAAAATGGGCAACAGTCTCGTTGCCCCCTTGCTGGATCTTGAAGAGGGTCGCAGGACCACTCTTCCTCTTCTTCGCGGTGGCAAACCTCAGTAAAAGCTCTTCCCTAAGAACAGCAAAATTCGGGATGGACTGATTGGGGAGCTTGTAGAACCATTCCCTAGCTGCCCCATCAAAGGTGGTGACCATCAATTTACATCTCACCCCATCTGAGATGGTCCTAAGAGCCACAGCAGATTCGAAGGCCTGTAGATGAGACATCGGATCGCTTTCCCCTGAAAAAATGGGAAGACGAGGCTCCCTAAACCCATGGGGAATTGGGTCTCGACGAATCTCGTCGGTAAAAGGAGAAGGCTCCCCGAATTGAGAAGGGCCGGGAGGAGCAAGACAAGAAGCAGGAGGAGCTTGGGGGTAAGCAAACTCCTCTTCGAAATTCAGAGTTTGGGCCGGAGGTCCCTGGGCTGCAGCTTGGAAGGTATGACGACGAGCAGCGAACTCCTCATGCTGAGAAGCGTTCTGAGCGCGCTCAGAAGCATTCTGAGCGCGCAATGAACATGGAAGTGTTTTGAACGCGCTTGGAGGCGTTCCGAGCGCGCGTGAGCGCGGAGGCGTTCTGAGCGCGCTCAGAAGCATTCTGAGCGCGCAACGAACGTGGAAGAGCTTTGAACGAGCTTGGAGGCGTTCTGAGCGCGGAGGCGCCCTGGGCAGTCGGCGGAGCGGGGAGTCGTCCCCCAAGGAGGAATTGGGATCCGACGCACCTGGCGAGGGGGCGCGAATACGGCGGGGCCCTTTGCGAGCTCCCCTGCAGAAAAAGGCGAGGGGAGGGGGCCGGGCCGCACACTACGGGCGGCGCGGCTGAGTCGCACCCCGGGGGGGTGCGGCTTGGCCGCACCCCTGGAGGGGTGCGGGTGAGCCGCACCCCCAAGGGGGGTGCGGGTTGGCCGCACCCTCCAAGGGGTGCGGCTGGGCCGCACCCCCAAGGGGGGTGCGGCTTGGCCGCACCCCCAAGGGGGGTGCGGCTTGGCCGCACCCTCCAAGCGGTGCGGCTGGGCCGCACCCCCAAGGGGGTGTGGCTTGGCCGCACCCCTTGAGGGGTGCGGCTCCGCGCGAGCCGCACCCTGAGGGGGGTGCGGCGGGGCCGTTCTCCCGCGACGGGGGGGGGGGGGGGGGGGGGGGGGGGGGCGCTGCCCGCGTGCTGCCGCGCGTGCGTGCGGTAGCGCACGCGATTGCGGTCTGCTCTCCGCGCGCTCTGTTTCTGGCGATTAGCGGCGGAAATTGTGGGCTCGGTTTCTTTGATTCGAGCGATTGCGTGTTGACCGCTGACCTCATCTCTCTTCAGCGGAGCTTCCTTTAGACGCACCCCAAGGCCTTTACGGGTGGTATAATAATTAGAAATCCAATTAAAATGTATTGTAGCCCTACTTTATTTGGTATTAGGACAATATTTGATCACCCTTCCAATTTCTAAATATATCACGATTGGAGTTAGGGATAAAGGGCACAGCCCTTTCGCGAAAATAGTCCCACACAAGCAAAAGCCCTACAAGGCTGCTACATTTCATCAAAATTAGCCTTCCCGATATGAGAAATATTTAGGTAAGTGTAACAAATGGTGATCATAAAAGATCACCATGCGGGATAAAATACAACCGTATTATCCGTGATTTAACGGTGTAGATTAGTTTCAAAAATACATGTGTAATACGATTTTATTGAAATATGACCGTACTTTATATCAATTACGTGTAAAAAGTCATGCTTGCAGAAAGCAACGTTGTGATAGGGGCTCGCACACTGTGATCTATGATGTGTTACACGCACAAACAATTTTTTCTCCCGATACCTGGATCCTCTCCCCTTTAGGACCCCAACTGGAGGGTAATTGACAGGATGCACCCTCGAATTGCAGGATTTGGGCAAAATGAATCTCAAATTGTTAAATTTGGCAAAATGCACCCCTCAATTAGAAAAAGACTGGCAAATTGCACCACACACCAAAGTGCAAAGTGCCAAATTGAAGGGTGCATTTTGCTAAATTTAACAATTTGAGATGCATTTTGCCAAATCCTATTTTTAGGTGCCTTTTCCCATCTAAGACCACGGTGCTCGCGTACATCAAACTGTTGGTTCCTGCAAAAACAACATGATTGATCGAAATACTGACAATACTGCAGTAGTTCGCGAAAACAACTCCGCTATAGGATACCAGATCATACGAATGTATTGTTTCTCTCACCTAAAACTAGAAAGCACCTAAAATTTTTGAGAGTTGATATTAGCAGTCTGAAATTGGCTATTCACAGTCCATCTCTAATCGTAGTGCACAAATTTTATTTGTAGTCCAAAATTATATTTGTACCCCACTCTCATCTCAAATAAGCGAAACACTTTGATGATTTATTAAGCACTAGAAGCCTAGAGACACATCTTAAAGACTCTAAAATAATTTAAAAGCAGAAAACAAGCTAAATGGCATGCCTAGAGGAATTAACTCTTAAACAAGTTAAATGACATGCAAACCTTCCTCTAATAAAAAAACTGTCTACTTATTTTTGGATTTTCGCTGGATAATTTCCTTCGTTTCTGAAGAAGGTGAATCTAAGAGGGGGAAAAATGACACGACCGATAAAACTACGGTTAGGGTTTAGGCAACGGAAGGAGAGAGATGGAGAGGAGGAGGTTATTTGATGGGGGTGCGATTAGTGAGAATTGAACTGCGAATATAATTATGATTTTTACAGTTTTTGGGGTGCGAATAGCGGAAATTAGACTGCTAATATCAACTCTCAAAATTTGTCCTCTGGTGCATTCTGCTGATTCCATTTCAACTAACCAAGGTGCAAAAACAATATGATTGATCGAAATACTGATAATACTGCAGTATTTCGCAAAAACAACTCTGCCGTAGAATACTAGATCACATGGATGTATTGATTTTCCCACCTAAAACTGAACACACCTAACTTTTTTTTCCATTCCGCCGATTCCATTTCAACTGACCAGAGTTCTCGGACTTTTTATCATCGCCCAGAAAGAATCTAAAAACATTTCTGCTTCGAATTAAGCCCTCAATTTATAATTTACATGATTTCTGCTTCCCCGCCGCTCCCAGGGCCACTGCCATTCACCGCATCTCATCCTTCTCCGCCTCGCGCCCATGGCCTCTCCCTTCCCCTTAGCCCTCAACCTCCCTTCCTCGACGCACCCATACTCGTCAATGCTATAAACGCCTCTGCCGCCAAAAGGCGCGTTTCCCTCGCCGCCGGTCTTCACGCCGCCGCCGTAAAATCCGGCCTAATCCACTCCAACCTCTTCGTCGCCAATGCCTTCCTCGATGCCTATGCCAAATGCTACCATATGGATCTCGCAACTAACCTGTTTGATCAAATGCCTCACAGAGATATCGTGTCTTGGACCTCCTTGATCTCCGGTCACTGTCGCAACAGTTCAGCCGCATCAGCTGTATCTGTTTTCCGTGAATTGGTTTCCGATGAATTTTCCCCCGCTCCAAATGAATTCACCATCTCTTCCATTTCACGAGCTTGCGTCCTGTTGGAGAATGTGAGGATGGCGCAGGCGGTTCATGGCTACTGCTTTAAAAGAAGGTTTGTGGAGAGTGTTTTTGTTTCCAATTCTCTGATTTCTACATACTCGAAGTTAGGGTTTTGGGCGAGTGCAGAAAAACTGCTCGATGGTTTGGATGGAAGAAATGTGGTGTCCTGGAGTACAATTATTTCGGGTTATGTTCTCCAATCCATGTTCAGTGAGGCGATTCAGATGTTCACGATGATGTTGGAAGACGATCTCTTTCCAAATTTTGTGACGATGCTTAGTATAACTCAAGCCTGCTCTCTGATGAACGAGCCGAGATTCTTAAGCTGGATTCACGCTTGGATTCTAAAATTGGAGCTTGGGAGCAATGCTTTTGTGGCTAATTCTCTTGTGGAGATGTACTGTAAGAATAGGCTTCTTGATGAGGGAATCAGAGTCTTCGTTCAGCTCTGGTCTGCTCAAGGAACTGATTGTATAGATCCAGATGCCATGGCCGCCATTGTTCGTGGCTGCACGCTTTCAAGATCTTTGCAGTTTGGTAGAGCATTCCATGGATTCTTCGTCAAACAGCGCGTATTACCTTGCATCTTCGTTGAAAACTCGATGATCGATATGTATGGAAAGCTGGACGAGGTCGATTCAGCGAACCAGATCTTTCAAAAGATGGAAGAGAGAGATTTAGTTTCTTGGAATACGATGATCTCGTGCCTCTTGAAGAAGGGCCATTATTTCAAAGCGTTGGAGCTTCTCGCAGAATTACACGGATCTAAAAATGTGGATGAGCTCGTTCCAGACGACATCACCATCCTGAGCTCAATACAAGCTTGCGCAGAACTGGCTTCATCGAAGCACGGAGAAATTCTTCATGGATATGCGGTAAAAACTGGCTTTGATTCCGACGTATTCGTGTCCAATTCTCTCATACTGATGTACGCAAAATCCGGCCGGATTGAATTTTCGGAGAAGATATTCCGCGACATGGATTTAAACGATCTCAGCACCTGGAATACGATGATTCTCTCCCGGGGTATCAACGGTGACGGCGAGGCGGCGCTCAGCGCTTTCCACGAGCTCACGAAATGCCGCTCTCTTACGCCGAATGCGATCACATTCGTTAATGTTATCGCGGCGTGCAGCCATTCAGGGTTAGTCGAAGAAGGCTATCAATGCTTTAAGAGAATGCACGGGGACTACGGCATCGAGCCTGAGATGGAGCATTACGCCTCGGTGGTCGACCTCTTCGCGAGATCCGGGAAACTTGACGACGCCGAGGAATTCATTCGAGGGATGCCGGTGAAACCGTGTCCGGCGATCTGGGGAACCTTGCTGGGAGCTTGCGGGGTTTATGGAGACGTCGGAATGGCGGAGAGGGCGGCGGAAGAGCTCTCGGCCTTGGATCCCGATGGAAACGCTTGGAAGGTGTCGTTATCGAAGGTTTATGGATCAGTTGGCAGATGGAGGGATGCTGCGAGGGTCAGAGAAGACATGAAGAAGTGTGGGGGGAGGAAGGAGGCTGGGTGGAGCTCTGTGGAAGTTAATGGCGGGGAGAGTTGCAGGTTCATGGTGGGAGACACGAAGCACCCAGAAGCTGAGAAGATTTATGGTGCTTGGAATGCGTTGAAGGAGCAAATAAAGGATGTTTCTGTGTTTGGTTAGGTTAGATCCGGGCCATGTTTGGTGATATATTCAAAGCTCAGTTTGTTTTGTAGTTGTTTGATAAATAATAATTTGAAAACTCCACTGTTTGGTAATGAGTTTTAGTTCATGTGTTATTATTCTCCTCTCATAAATGAGCGAATTTTTTGAGTTCGAACCCGGTGTCTGGGCTCACAAGATGCTAACACCCAAAAAGATGTATTCTTTTTATTTAGTCGCAGAAAGATGTTTCTTGTTTTTGTTTTCGAGCTATCTCTGAGTCACCAGTCAGATATTTTTAAAATAGTTGAGAGATTACTCGAATATCTCGGTTATTTTAAAAATACCAAAGAGATGACTTGAATATCTCACCATATTTTCAAAATTGCTGAGAGATGACTTAAATATCTCATTCATTTTAAAAAATTTGATAGATGACTCGTATATCTCAGCAATTAGTGTGAAAACAAAAACAAAAACAAAAACGAGATACATCTTTTCACTGTCAGCATCTCGTGAGCCCCTGATCCAAAAATTTCGCCATAAACAATGGTTGAGGGAGTTCAAAACTTGTCTTTATAAGTTTTTAAGAAAAGGATGATGAAATAATTTGGTGTTTTTAGATATATTGGCTAAACTTGTGAGTTGAGAGGTTATTCAAAAGAGGAAAGAACTTGTAGCGTAGCGAGAATGTAAGAATATTCTCGAGATTGTGTGTGGAAGACGAGAATGGAGATCTTGTTGGGAAAATTAATGTGCGTCGCTACAGAGTTGTGTTATCTAAAAATTAAGGATGACAATACTAAATGTGGTGACGATAAATGTGAGATCGTCTTATTCAAAAGCTACTAATTTTTATTGGAGTGTGATATGCATAATTATATTTTCTAATTTAATCAAGAACCCGCAAATGAAATAGAACACGAACGAATGGTATACTACTAAAATGCGGAAATTTAATACCGTTCTTAGAGTTCAGTTTGTGTTTCATTACGACAGATACTCTCAAGAACTTTGATGTGTTTCCCTAATGCAATAATCCAAGGCGCTTGAAGAAGCCACTAGCATTCAAGAGTATCTAATGAAATTTGCTCTTCGATAAAAGAGGTTAGCACAATGTTTACATATAAATGAATTACATAATCTGAAGTTGAAAACTGAAAATACATTTGTTGTATCAGAATCTGAAATCAATTGATATAAATTGCATCTATATCGATGAATGCATGCATACTTATCACAAAATGATAATTAGTCAGAGAAAAAAAAAATAGAGAAGGTAACTCCTTTCTCCTTCAGATCTGAAACAGAGCAGCGGTTTTTCTCCTTCTCCAGGAGCCGAATGAAGGAGAGTTGCGGCAGTTTTTTGTTTTTTCCAAAACGGAAGAGAAAGGGAATGCTCGTGATTCACCCTTCTTCACATGTAAAATCGAATGAATGACTAGGTTTTTCATTTTCGCCTTTAATAGGAGAGACCCTTAATTGAAGTTACAAAATTTGATGCAATTAATTCGAATAAAAATCTCCAAAATAAAATGAAATATGAAATCCTCGTGAAATCAATTTTATTTCATGATTAAGCCAAATTTCATGCAAATGATGAGCCCGAGTTCGCTACATGAAATTACGAGACAATATAACTCACCTATCACATGCTTCAGCCGTTCGGTCGATTGGAATAACACACACTCGTATGAGTCAGATTAAACTCTAATTTCATGTACGACTTTATCGAGACGTCTTGGTGAATCGAGTCCACCGTAAAGAAAATTTTCAACATCCTCTCACTTGGACTCATATTCATTGTAACTTATGACGTCACGAATAAAATCTTCACTAAACTTAAGAGTATCATTATCAAACATGATATTAAGAGCCTACTCTCCACGTCAATCCGGTCCAACCAAAATCTTCACTCTGAATTAGTCGTGCACATAGGCTGGTAGGCCCAGGCCACGTCTGGACCTGTCAAGCCCTGGATTTTAATAGTCCAGGCCCAGGCCTGGGACCGATCCTAGGCCCTTCCCCCAAAGGGCGGCCTAGTAGGGCATGTCGGCCTGGCCCAGGCCAGGTCGGGCCCAGGCCCAGTGTAACGGGACGCGTGCCGTTACTGAGTTCGTCGGAGGTGGCGAGGAAGAAGAGGGCTGCCGGAGAGAGGAGGCAGCAATGGAGGCGAGAGAATGAAAGAGAGAAGAAGGAGAAGCAAGACTAATCTAAAAGGTAACTAATTACTTTCATTATTTCAGATGATCCAATTACATTGCCGGTACATGTATTTATAGAATAGAAAATGCCTATTACATTTGTATGGCTGTCCCTGCGACTTTAATAGAAGATGAGTTGGTATCATAGTGTTGCCATCTATGTGACCGTACCCGTCACACCTGGGCATGATTATAAATTTCGGCCCAATTTTTTTATAAAAATAGCCGCAGCTAAGGCTGAGCATATTATTCGAAACTCGAAAGTCGCTCGAATATTGAGCCGACTCGAAATGGTTACAATTTATTCGACTCAATTTGAGTCGATTCAATTTGACTCGAATCTGATTTCGAGTCGATTTCAAGCCAGCCCTGAATCGCTCGAAATATGATTTGAATCAACTCGAATTAATTAAAAATATTATGTATCAATTAATATATTATTATTTTAAAATTAAAAACACAAAATTTTTAAACCTAAATAAAGATATTGAAGACTTTAAGTGTTTGATTTGCTAAATTTAGATGTTTCCCAATTTAATTTCGAGTCAACTATGAATAAAGAGACAAATTCCTCAATTTCGAGCCAGCTTGATTCGATTTTGAGTCAGCTCGATTCGTTTTCGAGCCAGCTCAGAATCGAGTCATTTCGAGTCGAGTCGACTCGCTTTCGAGCCGAGTTCGCCTCGAAAATTTTAATTTCGGACCGAGCCAAAATCACTCAAACTAGACTCGATATCAGCTCTGGCCCGCAGCTAGTTGTAGGTTTTAAAAGTGGCCGCAGCCCGCAGGCACCTGCGGCTTTGAGGGTGACATTAATGTAAAAATAAATATTTTAGTTTTTAATAATACGATAGTATCAAAATAGAAGATATATATCAATATTTCATTTGCTTATAATAATATCATAGATGCATTTATAAAAAGTTAATCAAACTATATTTTTAAATATGTTTTAGTTTAAATTAATTAAATTTTGATACTAATTATAAATTCAATAAATTTATTATAAATTAGATAACAAACTATTTTATTTCACATAAAGACTTATTACAACACTACATAAATGGGTCGTCCACCAAGTCTGAGAAAAACTACTCAAATACAAAGCGCATAAAATCTCACATCACCACAACCTACCCACTCACAATAAGCACAAAATGGAGGTCAACCCCAAAGGAAATGTAAAATACATCATAATACCCAAATTAAATATCAATCTCCATTGCCCAAATTTAGTGAACTTAGTTCTTCTTCGACCTCTGATCCGCTATCTTCAATAGAAGATATATGTTGTTCTCTTTAGCATGTCCAAGTAGTCCTTGTAGCAGATACAAATCTCTAGCGACTCTTCGTTTAAACGACTTCGTCGCTTGTTCAAAACTCTATCACTTAAAGAAAAAGCAGAATCTGAAGCTACTGTACGAGCTTGGATAGTTAGTATATCGCGTGCCATTAAGGACAAAATATGATGTGTTAGTTTTATTTTTCCACCACTCTAATAAATTAAAATTTTCTATTTCTATATCACTCATAAATTCTCGAAATTGTATCTTAATATATAATCCTAACCTGTATAATGTGCTACTTGTTCGTGATTTTTTTCTAGACGCGATCTCATAAATTTCATTTTAAAATCATCCATTGTTTGAACTCGTGTTATATCATTTCGCGGTCGTGAACCAAATAATTTATAATAATAATTATAAAAAACTGTAAAAATTGTATTAAATCATGAAATATTTAAATCTCGTATTCCAAATTATTTAAATTATCTAATTGCAAGTAGTTATTAATGTCTTCTAAAAGATTTTGGACTTCTGATACGCCTAATAAAAGATTTAAAGTTGTAGCACATGAAAACATATGCATCATTTCTCTACAATATTTTATTATTTTAGTTTCCATTATTTCGATTACCGGTCACCAAAATAAATATTGTTTAAAATTATAGTGTTTTGTAATTTTATATAAAAAAATTGATAACTAGATACACCAGATAAATAAATAGTTGCTCTATGAAAACTGTAGCGGTTTACTCGATTTTTTCTCGGTCCGAAGAATCAGACCGCCTTAGCTCGAGAGTGAGCTGAGCGCAAACAGTCAAATGAAAATCAAGCAGCAATGATACGAGACGTTTTAGCGTGGAAAATCCAGAAATGGTGAAAAACCACGTGATCGAATCTGTGTCGGGCCGGAGTCCACTAGTTTCTTTGAGGTTACAAGAGTTTGAGATCCTCGGAGGGTGACAGACCACCTCTTCGTTTACAAGCCTTGAAGCAAAGAAAGGAGGAAAAAAGGCTAAGTCCCAAAGCGTCAACGAGCGCGTTCTTCATTTCTTTTGTCGGTGCTTGCGAGAGTGTTCACTCGAGCCTTAAGCATGATCAGACTTGAGAACGAGTGGAGCGGATTCAGAGCGAAGGAACGAGCAGAGTCTCATGCTCTTGCCAGAAAACCTCAGAGCTCTATGTTGTCTCTTGGATTGCTCTCATTCAAATGAAGATCTGGGGGCCTTTTTATAGCTTTCTTGAAGGGACGTGCTTGTAATTGCGCCTGGCTGGATCTGGAGTTGACGAATGACGATGTTCGATTCCGGTCACATATATCACCAGTTTTCCGAAATTGACAAACATGCCCTCCGGGTGTATCAGGCGGTCCGGGCAAGTTGCCCGGCGGCGGGTCATTGCTGGTGCGCGTGTGCGTGGATGAGGTCGCGGGGGGGGGGGGGGGGGGGGGGTGGGGGTGCAGGGAGGCCGTGCGCGCGGCCAGAGTGCGCACTTGCAGACTTGCGCGAGCGTGGGTTGGCCGGACAACCGCGCACACGGGGAGGTTGTGTGCGCAGACAAGCGCGCGCGCAGGTAGGCTGTGCGTGGGCACGGGGAGGCCGCGCGCGGTGGTGCGCGGCCTCGTGGTTCTGTGCGCTTGCTTTGTTCGTGTGCTTTGTCTGTGCGCCCATTTGGGCGACTCTGTGACCCTTTGAGCGAGCGGTTTACTCAAGCGGCTCACTCGGTCGAGTTGACTCGCTTGAGCGCTTTGATCTGGTTTGACTCGGATAATTTTAGAGGGAACCCCATCAGATGCACCATAATTTTCTCGGGTCGCAAAACACAGAGAGACAAGACTGAAAATTACTAATAACTCTCGTGACGACTTTAAGCCGAGCACTTAAATATGATAGCACACGCTACTGATTTTTCATTTGCGGGGCGAAATCATGAGCATCTTGTTGATTGAATCCAGAGATCTCCAGTGATTACGACAAATATCCTTCTCCCTGCTGATTGAATTGAGGTTATTTTGTTTCCTCTTTTAAGGGAGTGAGATATGAAAGCATATTTTCTTGATTTAATTGTGTCTGCCATTATAAGTCATGTGCATGGTTTATAAATTCGAGTTCTCTTTTACACCTTTTCAATATTCCGCGACGGGGCTTTCAGAGGGAGTACTTGCTTGGTGCGCGGGGAGATTTTTCCGCGCCATGTACCCGTCTGCGACAGTGAGGATTTTTCGCAATTTTTTCGTAAACACGAGGAATCATTATAAGGCGGGAAAATGAAGACCCTGCAGTGTGCAAATCAAAAGGAGTGTCAATTCCTCCTGGGAAATGGATCAACATTGGGATCTTTTCCAAGTGGACCAGGCAGATCCTAAAGCCTGGTCAATCTACTCCTTAACCTCCTCCCTCTCCAACTCCACAGGACACAGTCTCAGATCTCCCAAGGGATGACATCCCAACACAAGTTCCTGCAGCAGCACAGCAAGCTCTCATCCTAGCTACAAAACCTACACCTCAACCTCCCCCCCAACAACAACATCAACCACCCATTATCATCACAAACATTCAGTATGCTCCTCCACCGCCACCATCATGCCATATTTCTCCAGAAATTTATGCACTCCATTCCCCCATCTATCAAGACTTTGAAGATTTCCAAGACAACTTACCACCACCACCTCCTATGTCTACTACACCTACCCCTTCTATTGACCTTGAGCAAGTCATCTCTAAGGCAGTAGGTTTGTCCTCCAACACATTTGCTGACCTACTGGCCAGCGAAGCCAGAAGATTTGATAAGAAGTACTCCCAAATGGAGTCTGAAATCCTTGATTCAAAGAGGTCTCTGCTAAGTCTCAAAAAATTTATGTCCTCCTCCTTGCTGAGTCTCAAAGAATTTGATCTTGTATTTTGTGTGTTTATAGTATGCAGGTTGTACAGGAACTATAGCTACACATCTCTATGAGTAGTATACTGAATGGAGATGAATCTCTGGAAAGAGAGCTAACGCCCCGCGTTAGTTGTTAACACCCCGCGTTAACTTCCGTTGAGAAGGAATCCGTCGAGAAGAAATGCCGTCGAGAACGAATTCGTTGAGAAGCCAGAGACAACGCTAGGCGCTAGGTCTTAACGCCGGGCGCTAGCCGTTCGACGAAACTGCGTTCGACGAAATGAGAAGGCCGCTCGACGAAAATGTCGTTCGACGAAATGAGAAGGCCGCTCGACGAAACTGCGTTCGACGAAAAGGTCGTTCGACAAACTTTGAAGGGGAACGAAACTCAACGTCAACGTTGACTCTTAACGCCCGCGTTGAATCAAACTGCCACGATCTTGACGGTTGCGCGATTTCAGCCACGACAGTGCACGTTCACTAACGCCGACGTTAACCTTAACGCCACGCGTTAGCTCCCGTGGCTATTTAAAGTACGACCCTCTCATTATATGTGTGATGATTCCAGAATTCTGATACTTTGGAGAGAGGTTCGTGTACAATTAAGAGATCTCCCTTGGGCTATCATGAAGATCTAAAGAGGATTTTGAAGGAGAAGGTCTACAATGCATATCCCATACGAAGGACGATCGTTCAAGAACGCCAACATCTACATCGCCTTCGTCCTCACCTTCAGAATTTCTTGGGGAGTTTCTCTTCACTTATCTTGTAATCTTTTATTTTATTCTCTTTGTAATTTGTGTGGAGAAATCGTTCGGGGAGAACGTCGGATTCCGGGAAGGATTTCATGGGTAAATTCGCCTTGTGTTGACGACTAGGTCTTGGTAGGACTTAGAGAGGAATTCGTCTTGTGTTGGCGACTAGGTCTAGGTGATTAGATCAAAGGGGTGCTCGAGGCCATATCCGCGGAAGGATTGGCTAGAGCAGCTTGAGGCCATATCCGACGAAGGATAGACTAAAGTCAACCGATTTGTGGGGATACAAGTCGGTATAGAAAAGGAATTTTTTTTTTTTACTTTGTACGCCTCCGATTTCTAGCGATATTGAAATCAAACATTTCTGTATTCAATTTATTATGAAATAAAATCATGTCTTTAATGTTTTATTCAATTGATTTTATTTCCTCTTCAAGAATGTTTTAATTTATATTTTATCAAAGTATTAAAATTAACATTTGTGTAATTATCTTTGAAATACAATAATCCTTTTTATTATCTCTGATTTTCTGGAATTGTATTTCATTAATGTTTTCATTAGTAAAATCTCATTGACATAATTCTGAGCAGATTAATTTTCTGAAGAGCTAACGCCCAGGGTTAACACCTAACGCCAGATGTTAACAACAGTAAGGAAAAGTTATGTTTCCCTTATCTGAGATATTAAAATATATTTTTCAATAAAATATTCTGAAACTTCAGTCCCTAATTCTGATAAATTTAATTAAGATCTAAATTCCATAAAACCATTATTCACCCCCCCTCTAAGGGCGCCGTAAGATCCAACATTTACTTCATTATCAGTCGTCTCACATCTCTCATGCCATTCACACCAATAGTCATTTTGTTTTAGAGCCACATACTATACTTCTCTATTAAGAATCATTTGTTACATACGAGGCACAAATCAAAATTTTATTCTCCTCCTCGAACTTACAACTTTGAACTTCATGCTTATTTTGATGCTGAATGGGCAAGCAATGTCTCGATCATCGGCATGCTACTGGGTATTGTGTATTTCTTGGTGATTCAATGATTTCTTGGAAATCAATGAAGCAGGATGTGATCTATCGATCAAGTGCTAAAGTCGAGTATCTACTACTGCTGCTAAAGTCACTTGGCTAGGATGGCTTCCTAGTGACATGACATCCTTATTGTTGATCCCTCACCCTTATATTGTGACAACGCACGTGCTATTCAAATTGCATGTAATCCAGTTTTTCATGAAAGGGCAAGATTGATTGTTACTATGTTCACCAGTAATATCTCTGCAAGACTATTTCGCTACTGCACATTTCATCACAGTTACACAGATGATTTATTCACCAAAGCTCATACCATTCAGAGACACGATTTCTCTTGGGCAAACTCTAGATGGTCGATCGTTATGCATTTCAAGAAGATCACTAGTTTATAGTTGATTCTTCACAATTATTGATTTCTTTTCAAACTCGTCGTTTGTCACATTATGAGTGCTATTTTTTTTTTTTGTGTGTGTGTGTGTGGGGGGGGGGGGGGGGGGGGGGGGGGGAGGGGGGGTTAAAATACTAGCCCTATAGATTTAGTACCACACTGTACAATCCATTTCTTGTATGTATCTTTCCTCTTTATATACAATAGCCCCACCTCCCGGAAGGGATGCATTTGTAATGTATATTAACTAAGGCAAGGTGTCTTGTAACGTCATAAGACGGAAAGGAGAGATTTTGTATTTTCAAAAGCAGAAGTGAGGTTTCTATAATTCTGCAAAGTCACATGGGATGTTCCGGTAATTAATCCTATCAAATAATAACATTAGTATCTGATAAACAAAGTAAACGTAAACACATACAAATTAAAACTATAACATGGAAATTTTTATTTCTTGGCAGTAAAAGTCTGGGAAATAGATTTATTTTAACTTACAGGTGTAGAACCAACATTAATAGCAAGTAGCTCACCAATATACTGAATTCATACATTCTTCATATTCTCAATATATTCAGCAAACTTAATCGCTTCTTGCCACCAGCTCATTTCCCCGCAACAATCTATTAACTGCTCGTTGTCAAAGGTATCCATGTTAGTTTTGCCAGCCTGAAGATCAAAATCTAAAACTGACAACCTCATAATTTTCAATTTGGGGCGAACATGACAGCGTAGAATTGTCTGGAAGCAATCCCATGGTAGTTGGCGGAAAGGAGAGCGATAGCCTAAATGAAATAATTGGACTGTTGTGACCTTACTATTTAAATAAATCACACTAATCATTATTCAAAATAGAATAAGTATCAAACCTTTACAATCAGGATCATGGCATTTCTGATAGTAGCCAGCCCTTTGAAAGTCTACCACATACATTACTGACAAACAAAACCATTAGCCATCAAAGGTTGGTGATGCCAAAGGCTCAATCTTCCGAAATATGAGTACAGGGGCGCAGCAAAAAAAAAAAGAGAGAACAACTTTCTTAGATACCCGTGTATTACGAATGCAAGAAAATAGAACTATTGGCTCATCTTAAAGCTTACGTTTCACAATACATTGGACATAATATAAATAGCAGGAAATTTGAGCTATAGAAAGAAATTTAAGATTTTATCATGGAGAAACAGTAAATAGAAAAAGATGTGAGCTTTTAAAGACCTATGGTTGCAATACCATTAGGATTTCCATTGGTTCAATAGATGGTTGTAAAGAAATTAAGGGTATGTTTGGCACGTCTGTGGGAGTTGTGACACAATGATGGTGAACTCTCATTCATGAATGCCTGATTTCGCACCTGAAATTGTGTACGCGTTTAAGTTCAAAATGTGTGCTTTTTTGTGGCAGCGGTCGCAACCATTTTCATGGACTTCTTTTTGTCCGAACACACGGGAGCAAAAATTTCATGTCAAACATATACCATAAATATAATGAACTGTACTTTTATGAGATAATGTAAATTCTAAGTATTGTTTATGCTCATATTTTGAGGCACGAATATTAGTAATGCCTTTGCATTTTTAAAGGAGTAATAGAGAAGAAAGTAATAATACAGAAGGAGATTCAAATACAAGTGGAATATGAATGATAGCTTGTTGGAACAAATTCAAAATTTCATAGATGTTCATCCTGGCTATTTTGGATCCGTAGATTCTAGAAATCTAAATTTGATGCACCAGAAAACCTGAAACATTTGGCTTTGTCTAGCTTATGGTAGTGGAAATGTAAGTTTCAACGTTAGTTTGACAAATTCTTGTTGTCAATAGTGACGTGCCTCTACTTTCCCAGGTTTTGCCTTGGATATAACTCAGATGAGTCAGCAAGATTATGAGCCAAGCTTAATCGAAACCTATGAGAAAATGACTACCATAAATATCTGCATTACTCTAATGTAGAATGTTACGGTCGTAACCCCACCCCTGGGTGGGCAATACCAGGTGGGCAATACGGTTGGTTCCGCCCCCAATCCTGGCCCCCAATCCCAGAGCATGGGCACCGTAGCAGGGCCAGGATTGGGGGCGGAAACAGCCGTATTGCTCACCTGGTATTGCCCACCCAGGGGTGGGGTTTACAACCGTAACATAGAACTACTCATGCCGGCACTACCAAAACCATGAAAATCCATTCATGAAGCAGAAGTTCGGGGTGTTTATTACAAAAAAATTGAAACAAGGAATGATTCTTAGAGAAATCAGTAGTGATGACACGGACACGTCCCCAGAGTGCCAAGTATTCGGCGCTGACAAAATTTTTCGTCATAGTCTGATGATGAAATTACCCCAACAGAGTGCTGCAATATTCCAATCATTGCACAATTCAAGGGGTGGCACTTTTAGACGAAACATAGTCTCCTTCCATTTGTAAGAATGTATTTTTTTTAGGTTATTAGTCTATATCATATGTTTATTTAAATACTAAAATATTAGAATAATTGGAAGGTTGTGAAGAATTTGATGGTGATATTAAAAATAAGTAGATGCCTAGCCGTATTGCCCACCCGTGGTATTGCCCACCCAGGGGTGGGGTTACTACCGTAACATAGAACTACTCCATGCCGGCACTACCAAAACCATGAAAATCCCTTCGTGAAGCATAAGTTCGGGGTGTTTTATTACAAAAAAATTGAAACAAGGAATGTTCTTAGAGAAATAAGTAGTGATGACACGTCCCCGAGTGCCAAGTATTCGGCGCCGACAAAATTTCCATCATAGTATGATGATGAAATTACCCCAACAGAGTGCTGCGATATTCCAATCATTGCACAATCAAGGGGTGGCACTTTTAGACGAAACATAGTCTCCTTCCATTTGAAAGAATGTATTTTTTTAGGTTATTAGTCAATATCATATGTTATTTATTTACTAAAATATTAGAATAATTGGAAGGTTGTGATGAATTTGATGGTGATATTAAAAATAAGTAGATTGCCCTTAATAATATAAGATAAATATTACACGTAAAGAACTTCGAAATACTCAGTGTGATAATGTGGTCTATCTTGATGGATTTTAATCATGTATATCCTTAAACTGCACAATGTAAGTAAACCTCAACACAGGTGTTAACAATTTCATAATGAGCTAAGCCAGATTTTAAAATGGCTTTTTGGAAACAGAATGATCAAGGTCCAGTCATAAGAACTTGTACTTCAAATGAAACAAAATTTTTGCCCTATCAAAAATATTAAAGCTGGGTGTATATCACATTTAGAAATGCGTGATGGAGTTAAATCAAACTTCATAAGATGATAAGGACTGCTTATTGCAGAAACATGCTGCAAAATCGATTTATTTGTGATGTACTTTCTTCACTACAACACAAGGAAGTATTATTTTGGGAGACATTTGCAGGCATGCTGCAAGGTATTTTACTAGTAAAATGAATTGTTATATAATTCAAATATGCTTCAAATCAGTGAGAAGAAGATGTTTAAAGCATTACCGTGATTGCTTTTATGTTCTCTTCCTATGCGCTCACAGTATCTATGTCTAGACATGTTGTACACTATTAAGCCATATTCTGAAAACCAATACCAGCTTTGGATTTTCCCTGAAATAGAAGATGTTATTGTCATTCGGTATCTGAAATAACTGAACAATATATAATAGATCTTTCTTCATAGTCACGAGTGTTAACGTAATTTCATGATCATGAAATATTCTTAAAGAGAAACGTCCAATAATAATCTGCGATCATGGAAATATTCTTAAAGAGAAACGTCCAATAATAATCTGCGTAGTTACTGACAATAAGAGAAAAAATCATTCTCCAATAGAATAACATAAAAAATAGAAATGGATTAAAAGAAAGAAAGGGAAGCTTAAATGAGATCTAGGCAAAGTTAACATACCCTGGTCAAAAGAAAAATTAAGATATTACAAATTCACTAAAATTCAAAAGTAATTAAAGGACACTTGCAACCACTGGAAGGTTTTTTGATGTTTTTCAAGAAAAACTTTCAAAAATAAACTTCAATTTCTGAAAAGACACAGCACATATAAGCAATGCACATAGTGGAGATCATCAAGAACTCAGCACGTCTACATCATGAACCAATACTCCAACCGTTCCTATAACCAAACTTATGGGATGATTCCTAAATGTGATACGAGCCCTAAGCATATGGAAGGGCTCCCGAGAGCAATACATGCTGTTGAAACCAGGACTTGGCTTCTTTGTGGAGCTCGGGCCCTCAATGAGGAGGGGCAGCTAGCACTTACTAATTCCTCGGAAGGAACCGGCCGGAGACTCCGAACTAAGAACAGACCCTTGGTCGCAGCGAGGAGGTCCCACCACACACCCGGAAGATCTTTGAGCGCTTCTCCTCCCAAGCCAAAGCTGAGATTGGGCACCTTGGAGAGCCTGAGAGCTAAACCAAAGCAATCAAGGGAGAAGGAAGCTCAGAGTACTGAGATTGGAATCCTCTCCAAGTTGCCCTTCAAGGTCTATTTATAGTTTTTTAAGTCCGGTCTGCAAATAGCAGGATTCCGCCTTTTGGTTTCGCTATACGCAGCCCAGAGTGGTCTGTCAACAGCCAAACTCCGTTGTTTGGAGGGGCTAACTGCAGACCACCCGGGGCTTTCAGGTAAAAAAACACCCCCGAACCCTTCCTGGGCGAGTCGCCCACGAGGACCTTTCTCGCGAGCCAAGAGGTTTGGCTCGCTCGCCGACGGCTGGCGAGAGCCCGGCTCGCCCGGCCTTCTGGCTCGCCCTACTTCTGACTTCTTTCGTTTGTTGATTCCTTTGTCTTTGCCTTCCACATGGCGGACACCGAGGTTGTACACAATCCCCGCTCTTTGCGAGGGTATCTTAGGCTCGCGAAGAAACGTCCAACCCCTGGTGTTCGCCAACCTCTTGATGACGTGGTAAGAATCTTTTGGTGGGCCCCACGCCCATAGCTATAAATATCATCCTCCCAGACCGATACATGAGTTTTTTTCTCATTCCTTCCCGTCTCGCTGCTCTCCGCGGTCCCACTCAAGATGTCTAAGAGGGAAAGATATTGGCTCGCCTTAAAGCCTCGCAGGCGGGCCAAAAGTCCAAAGCTACTGCGCTCGCCTCTTGGATCTCTCCGGAACCTACTCCGCCTCCGCCTCCGCATCAGACTAAGAAGGCGAAGACCATCCGGCGAGCGCGGGAGAGGACGGGTCGTCTCCTGTGTCCTCGCCTCCCCACCACGAGCTCGCCCCACAGGTTCTGCCGCAAAATATTCGATGATGTCAACGGTATTTGCTTAACTCTGCTCTCCTGCTCGCAGGACGATCCTGCCGATGAAAACCTCGTCAGGCCATCTCCGACGGGGTCTCGCCCTGCGTCGACCGGGAGGGATGATCCACCACCGGATGTGAGGACAACTGACTTGCGACCCTCACCCCCCGCCTCCCGGTAAGTTGTTTGGTCCTGCTCTCAATTATTCTTCTTTGGGCGTTGACTCGAATTACTCTTTTCTGCAGGGTCTCTCCCCCCGACCCCGGAGAGGCGAGTCCCTACCCCCATGGGCTCGCCCCGTCCGCCGAAACAAAATATCATCACTCCGGGGTTCGGCATCCTGGGCCAACGGAGCCCCGACGGCTCGCTGCTTGCCGAGCCTCAGGTCGCGAGTGTGCCGGTATATCGCCCCGGCTTAGGGAAGTCTCTCACTTCGGCCTTTATCGAAGCCTTCACCGGCCAACCAGGTTCTTCTCGCGCGCGGCCCGGTACCTCTCTTACCCCGCCGGGCAAACAATTTTCGCTCGTTGCCTCTTATATTGCTTCTTAGGTTAGTTCTTCACTAGCAGGTGTTCCTCCAACCCGCCCACCGAGTCAGAGCACGGGGAGGTGGAAATGTCCCCCCCCCCTCCCTGTCGGATAAGATCGCGGACTTCTTGGGGGATCCCAGCGACCTGGAGCAGATGAAGAGGGGTGTCACGGATATATTTCAAAAACACACCTCTATGCTGCGAGAGTTGTATGGTCAGAACCGGATGGACCGGATCGCGTACGAAGAGAGGTTTGCCGCCATGGAGGACGCGAACGCCCGCGTCCTCGCCGAAGTGCAGCAGGTCGCTCGCAACGAGGTCACCTCACCTGGGGTGCACCTCGCGCGAATCGAAGACTACAACGGTTGATGCAGCGCGAGGTCCAGTCGGTCCGCGAGTATCATTACCCAAGGGTTCCACCTCGCTCCGGTGTGTGAGGCCGCGGACGCTGGAAATGGCTCAACTATTAAACAGCTGCACCCTGTTGTTACTCATCTCTCGCTCTTGCAACTACTCTCCCGCCTCTGCGGGTTACGAACCACAATGGTTATTTGTAATAAGGATATTCTCGCCCACTCGCGGGCTTTTTTCTTTTCTCGCGCCGTATAATTTTTATCGTTATGCTAAGAGTGCTCGCATCTTGCTTTCTTGTTCGGATGTGTCTGGCTCGCGAGATATCGCCGCGCCCTCGCTTTTCATTCATTTTTTCTTTCTGCAGGTTTGGCTTGCTGGAAGCGAATCAAGGGACTTGGCCAGAAAGCCAACCCACTGGGAGCGTATAAGGCCTCGGAAGGTCGGAAAATTACCGCGCGATTCTGCTATCCGCACCCCCGACGCTTCGAATTCCCCCCCCCTTTTACTTCTATAAATAGCTGTCAATTTTTATCTTCTCAACTACCGCCTTAACTGCCCTCCAGCCTCTCTTTTTTTCTTCCAGGCCCTCTCGCAAGTTTCGGCTCGCGCTCGCGTTTCTTTTCCCGGTTCGCAAACACTGCAAACATGGTTGTCGAGGGTGAAGCCGAAGGGCGAGCCAGGTGCGCCGGGGATTTCCGCGAGCACTGCTTCTTCGGTGCCTCGCTAACTAGCGACGAGTTCCTCTCCGTCTCGTTACCATGCCTCGCCGACGGACCTTCCCCAGCTCGCCATTTTTAGACATTAGTCATGGACTCTCCAGGCGTCTTCTGCGAGTTAGGACCCGGCTCGCCGAGCCGTATGGCCATCGCATCTAACCGTCTCGCGGGTACCCTTGGGCTTGGTGTCTTACGTCAAGGGCGGTTCCACTCTTCTCGCGAGCGAGCCCTAGAGCTTGCCCTGTCAAGGTCATGAGGGGTTCGGCGGGCCGGCCCCCCCTGACATGAATGATTTATTCTTCGCCCATTCCAGGGATCAACCTGACCCACCGTCTATGAGAGCCCGACAGCGGAATCGATCTGTGGCACTCCCGCACCAAGAACTTTTCACCTTGCTGGCCTCTCCGAGAGATCTACCTGACCCACCGGCTAGTGAGAGCCCGGCAGCGGGATCGTCCGGGGCAATCCAGCTCAAAGACCTGTTACTTTGCCAGCCTCTCCGCGAGATCTACCTGACCCACCGGCTAGTGAGAGCCCGGCAACGGGATCGTCCGGGCAATCCAGCTCAAAGACCTGTTACTTTGCCAGCCTCTCCGCGAGATCTACCTGACCCACCGGCTAGTGAGAGTCCGGCAGCGGGATCGTCCGGGGCAATCCAACTCAAAGACCTGTTACTTTGCCAGCCTCTCCGCGAGATCTACCTGACCCACCGGCTAGTGAGAGCCCGACAGCGGGATCGTCCAGGGCAATCCAGCTCAAAGACTTGTTACTTTGCCAGCCTCTCCGCGAGATCTACCTGACCCACCGGCTAGTGAGAGCCCGACAGCGGGATCGTCCGGGGCAATCCAGCTCAAGGACCTATTACTTTGCCAGCCTCTCCGCGAGATCTACCTGACCCACCGGCTAGTGAGAGCCCGACAGCGGGATCGTCCGGGGCAATCCAACATATGCACCTGGGAATTCCTGCTTAGAAAAAGTTTCAAGACTAACATATGAAGAATAAAACATATTATGGGTCAATTACAAGAACTTCAAGGATAGAATCGCTTTAAGTCGTCCCCACTCCTGGCCAGGCTAAGGGGTACCACGTCCACATCTCGGAGGTGGTATCCCCCTGACCTGAGCACCTCATCTACAATATATGGCCCTTCCCAGTTAGGACTAAGCTTTCCTACCACGGCTCCCCTCCCGGCTGCGTCAACCTTCTTTAGTACTAGGTCTCCTTTCTCGAATTGTCTTATCCGGATATGCTTGTCAAAATACCGGGCCATCCGCCGCTTGACCTCCTCTTGCCGGACGGTGGCTAAGTCCCGGAGCTCTTCCACCAGGTCCAAAGATAGCCTTTGTCCCTCTCCGTTCTCTATCAGCCATTCCTCAACCCCTTCGCCCGCAACGACCACCCTGGAGATTTCACTTCGAACTCTACGGGGAGGACGGCCTCGGACCCGTGGGAGAGCTTGAATGTGGTCTCCCGTGGCCGTGTTCGGAGTGGTTCTCAGGGCCCAGAGGACCGAGGGTAACTGCTCGACCCAGTTCCCCGGAGGTTCTCAACCTTCTTCTTCAACAGGTTCACGATAATCTTGTTTGCCGCCTCCACTTGCCCATTACTCCTCGGGTGGTGGACTGACGCTTATGGATCTTAAAGAAAGAAAGGGAAGCTAAAATAATAATGACAATTTACAATAATGCTATTATCACAATAGGTATTGAAAGTGTGGAATGATACTTGAGAATTACTCTGGAGGGGGGGGGGGGGGGGGGGGGGGAGGGGGGGGTGAACAAAGCTATAAAATTTTAATACAATCACAGTCCACGTGCTAGGTTTTCAGAAATTTGGGAGGTAGAAAAGGGAAGAGAGTGATGGGGAAATCAAAAAATTGAGGAGAGAGAAACCAAATCACCAAATACTTCAAGCATAAGCAAAAAACAATAGTCACCCAGCATATATACGTGTCAGACTCATAATGAAAAAAACAAAGAGCGGTGCATAAAAGAAAACGGATACAACGCCTCCATGGCACGAGCCGGCTAGGCCGGAATGGCGCACGCGCTGCGCTCCCTACGACGGTACACTCGCCACACCGGTGGGTGGCCCTCGCCCTCGTCCCATTCGTCGGCATCCGTAACAATTCCGTCATCTGGGAAATTTGTTTTGTCCTCCAGGCAGAAGTCTGGGAACTGGTGGCGCAGGTCCGCTCAATCTACCCATGTCGCTTCCGAAAACGGGTGAACCTGCCACGCCACCAAAACCCGCTCCACTGACTGCTACGCACGACGTATCGTGCGCGTGTCTGTAATACGCTAGGGAAGGAATGTTGGGGGGGGGGGGGGGGGGGGCGTCAGATGTCGGCGGTGGGAGCGTCTCCTCGACTGGGTGATCTCTGATCACCTGCTTGTGCTGCGACACATGGAATACGGGATGAATGCGGCTCTCCGGATGCAGGTGGAGACGGTACGCCCGAGTACCCACCCGAGCGAGGATCTCAAAAGGGCCGTAGTAGAACTTGGCTGCCAACTAGAAATGAGTTCGCGGGGCCTCCGTCACCTGGCGGTGTGGCCGAAGTTTGAGGAAGACGAAGTCCCCCTCGGTGAACTGGACGTCGCGCCGATGGAGGTTGGCCGAGACCACCATCCTATCCTGGGCGCGCTGGAGGTGCTGGAGCATGGTGTCTCGGTCGCGGAGTAGGCTGTCCACGGAGGCGACCACACATTCGTCGGGAATGGTTCGACTCAGAACTGGGGGGTCGACCATAGACTGCCTCTAATGGGGTGGTGCCGGTGCTGGAGTGGAAGGAGATGTTGAAAGAGTATTAGGCCCAGGATAGCCACTCGCCACAAACCCGCGGTTGGTCACACACGAAGCAACAGAGGTAGGTCTCGAGGTAGCGATTCATGACCTCAGACTGTTCGTCCGTCTGCGGATGGTATGCAGTGCTCATGTGAAGCTGCGTACCCTGCATCTTGAATAGCGCCTGCCACAAAGCACTCAGAAAAAGGGGGTCGCGGTCGCTCACGATGGAGCGAGGGAACCCATGTAGTCGGACCACCCCGTCGATGAAGGCGGCGGCCACCCCGGGGGCCGTGAACCGGTGGCGGAGCGGAATAAAGTGGGCATACTTGGACAGGCGGTCCACGACCACCAGTATGCAGTCCCATGTCTTGGAGCGGGGAAGGCGGGAGATGAAGTACATGGAAATATCTTCCCAGATTTGAGTCGGAATAGGGAGCGGCTGGAGGAGACCCCCAGGAAAAGTTGCCTCGTACTTGGCGCGCTGACATGGTAGGCAGACTGCAACGAAGGCCTTGACCCGCTGGAACATCCCTGACCAATATAGGGAAGCGGCGAGGCGACGATACGTCCTGAAGGCACCCGCGTGACCTCCTTCCAGTCGCATGAAACTCGATAAGCAGACGGGAAATCAGCTGCGAAGAGGCGGGAAGTACTAGACGATCCTGGTAGTAGAGGCGGTCGCCCACAAGGAGGTATGGTGGGCGGGCCGTGGCATCTGCCCTGAGAGCCTCCACTATCGTCTGAAGCGCGGGGTCGGCGGCCACTTTGTGCTGAAGAATGGTGGCGTCCTCCAATATGGTCGTGAAATGGCCGTCAACCTGGCCGTCCGCGGTTGGCGGGAGAGAGCATCGGCCTCCCGGTTGGACGAACCCTCCCGGAACACAATGTCGAAGTCGTACCCCAGGAGCTTGGCTACCCAGAGTTGTTGTGTTAGAGTCGCGATCTTTTGGTAGAGGAGGTAGCGCAGGCTGTGGTCGTCCGTCCGGGCTGTGAAATGGCGGCCTAGCAGGTATGGCCGCCAATGCTGTACGGCGAGAACCAGGGCTATCAGCCCAGACTCGTATGCGGAGCGGGGCCGCACGGTGGTCGCGAATGTCCGACTGAAAGAGGCGATAGGTTGTCCATCCTGCATCAAGACTGCACCGACTCCGTAGCCCGACGCATCGCACTCCACCACGAACAGTTGTGAGAAATCTGGCATAGCGAGTACAGGGGTAGTGCTTAGGGCTTGCTGGAGGGCCCGGAATGCCTCGGCCGTCGGAGGTGTCCACTGGAAACTGCCAGACTCGGTCTTTTTCAACAGATAGGAGAGAGGTTCGACAATCTTGTCATAGTCCCGGATGAATCGGCGGTGGTAGTACCCAATGAGGCCAAAGAACCCTCGGACGTCGCAGAGTGAGCGAGGCGTGGGCCACTGAAGTACGGCCTGAACCTTATTCGGATCCATCGCCACGCCGTTGGCGGAGATAGTGTGGCCCAAGTAACTAATCTCCGTCTGACCGAAGACGCACTTCTTGGGATTCATACAAAATGAGTTCTCCCGGAGGGTGGTGAGAGTTTCCCGAATATGATCCAAATGGTCCTGCCACGATGAGCTGTAAACAAGAATATCATCGAAAAAGACCAAGATATACCTGGGCAGGACTGGTTGGAACAGATCATTCATGGTAGCCTGAAAGGTGGCGGGGGCGTTCCTCAAGACAAAAGGCATGACCAGGAACTCGTAATTGTCATCATGTGTGCGGAAAGTTGTCTTGGGGACGTCCTCATCGCGTACCCGATCTGGTGGTATCCGGCCTGTAGATTCAGCTTCGAGAAGAAGACCGCTCCCCGCAGCTCGTCCAAGATCTCCTGAATGACCAGAATAGGATACTTATCCGGTATAGTGGCCTTGTTGAGTTCCCTGTAGTCCACGCAGAAGCGCCAGCTGTCGTCCTTGCGAACCAGTAGGGCGGGGCTCGAGAAGGGACTAGCGCTGAGGCGGATGATGCCTTCTGTGAGCATGTCGCCCACCAATGTCTCGATCTCGCCCTTTTGGGCATGGCCGCAAGAGTATGGTCGAACTGAGATGGAGGACACCCCCTCCTGCAGTGGAATATGGTGATCCGTCGGTCGAGCAGGGGAAAAAAGTCTTGTCAGAGAAGAGGTCCGGAAAGAGGTCCAAGATAGCCTGTAGCGTCGGGTCGGGAAGGGGGGAGGGAGCGGCCTGCTCCGCCACGTGCCATAAGGAGGCTGCCCACTTGATGTCGGTGGACTTCTGAAGAGAGCGGAGGGAGACGAGTTGGCGAAGTAAGGCGACATCGCCTTCCAGTAAACAAGTCGTTCCCCCTCGGAGGAAGCGCATAGTCATGCGGTCCCAGTTGACACTGACGTCTCCAAGAGTGTGAAGCCACGCCACGTCGAGAATCACATCCACTCCGCCCAGAGAGGAAGACATAGAAGTCGGCCTGGAATGGGTGTGGCCGATGCTAAGAGCGAGTGTTGCGCACAGGCCACCCGTAGCCTGCCGTCGCCTGTCGCCCAACCAAACTATGAAGCAGTCCGCGACCCGCACCAGAAGTGCCAAGCGATCCACCAAGGAGGTCCCCTGAAGGAGATCCCCGCAGCTTCATCGTCTGAGGGCCCGAGAACCGTCGACAGCAAACAACAGCAGATCCAAACGATGGAAGGTGGCGGCCGGGGGTCCTCGGTCGTGGTCTCCAGCTCCAGAGCTTCGAAGTCCACCAATGTCACCTCGGGTTCCTCCTCGCCGATGAGGACCCGAAGGGCTTTCAGTGGGCACTAATGAGTGGGGGTATAAGGTTGCTTGCAACGGAAGCACAACCACTTGGTACGCAAATCGTGGTATTCCTGATTGGAGAGCCAGGGGTGGTTTGGAGGCCGAGGGGGCTGGGGCGGTCCGTCCGGGTCCCGGATGCGGCTCGAGTTGTGGTGGCCGACAGGGGGAATGGGTCGGTGGTCCGGTCGCACTGCCGACGCGGGAGACGATTTGCCCGTGTCCGGTGGGCGAGTCTGGAAGTCCGCTTCGACCAAGCGACCGAGGTCCATGGCCTCCGTCATGGACGGGTGGTGGTGGGTGCAGATACGGGCCCGAATGTGGGGCAGAAGCCCATGCATGAAGAAACTGAGGTAGTGATCCGGTGGGAGGCTGGGAACATGCGTGGTGAGGGAGATGAACTCGTCGATGTACTCGTCGAGGGAGCCCATCTGGCGGACTCCACAGAGCCGCTCCAGGCCGGTTCCGAGTAGCGGGTGTCATAACGGCGGATCAGCTCCTGCTGAAGGGCCGACCAAGTCATGGTCGGGGTGGTTTGGCGAAGCCAGCGTACCCAGTGGAGGGCGAGCCCTCCATTCCGATCATGGCGGTGCAGACTTTTTGCGGTTCCGGGGTTTGTTGTATTTCGAAAAATTGTTCGGCGCGGGAAATCCAACCTAAAGGGTCGGTGTCATTGAAATAGGGAACATTAAGGGAATGGGGGCCAACTGAGACAGCGTTGGTAGGGCAAAACGGGGGCTCGAAGGGTTCCGGTGGAGCGCCAAGAAGAGAGGGCGGCTCGGCGGCGGATGCAGCGAAAGTGGATGGGTGTCCGGACAGCAGGGAGTCGAGTTTGGTGTCCACGCGCAGTATGAGGTCCTGCATGGAGGCGATCGAAGCATCGTGGTCCTCCAAGCGGCGAAGGATGGCTGGATTAGCGGCCGGAAGGGATGGCGTTGTGTTCGAGTTGCCCATGGAGTGCAACCTAGGGGGCATGCACGCGGAGGACGAAGAGGGGAGGCCGGCGAGGGCGGCCTGGAGGCGACGGGCGTGCGGTGGAACTAGCGTGGGCCGCTGGCGAGGCGGATCGGCTCACGACGTCGTGCGAGGCAGATCAGGCGTCGGGGTCGGGACGCGCAGACGGACGCGGGATGCACGCGGAAGACAAACGCGGGCGGGGCCGGTCGACGCGAAGACAGACGGGTGGCGTTGGAACGGATTCGGGGGGCGGAGACTGCGGCCGAAAGAGGGCAGGTCGGACCACTTGCTAGGGATTTTAGAAATTTGTGAGGGAGAAAAGGGGGAGAGAGAGGGAAATCAGAAAATTGAGGAGAGAGAAACCAAATCACCAAATACTTCAAGCATAAGCAAAAAACAATAGTCCCCGGCTTATAACGCGGCAGATTCATAATGAAAAAAACAAGAGCGGTGCATAAATGAAAACAAATACTACGTCTCCACGGCACGAGCCGGCTAGGTCAGAATGGCGCGCACGCCGCGCTCCCTACGACGGTACACTCGCTACACCGACGGGTGCCCCTCGCCCTTGTCCCCTTCGTCGGCATCCGTAACAACACACCATAGATTATAAACAGTAATAAAGATTTTGCAAGAAAGTAAATCTAAACTATAGAGCAAACATCCAGACGACACAAATATTTTATAGAGGTTCCCCAAATCTGGGTACGTCCTCTCTTCCATCTTTTGGTAGGAATTCACTAAACAGTGCCGAGTCTTTTGATAAGGAGACTTTTAGAACCACTACTGAAACTTTGATAAGGAGATTCTTAAAACCATTGAATTCTTTTAAAGAGATTAAGATTCTATCACTGAATCCTTTTAAAGAGGAATTCTTAAGACTCTATTAATGAATCCTTTAAAGAAGGGATTCTTAAAACTATCTCTGAATCCTACAGAGACGGATTCTTAAAACTCTTTGGAATGGATGGATGAAGCATATGGATTGTCTCTGATCGATTGTTCTTGATAAGAGGAAGAAGACAGAACACCAATCAGCAAGGCAGAATAATAATCAACTTCTTTACTTTTCTAGGGGCTTGCAGCAGAATAGCTCTTTTCAAATCGAGAGAGAAGAAGAGAAGGATAAGACTTAGAGAGAAGATGAGTCTTTCTTGATCGTAAGAGAGAAAATGATGAACTCTTTCTGTTTGAATCATCTGTATGTATAGAAGACCATCTGATTTAATGTTTTCCTTTTCTCTGATTCGTTATAATCTATTTCTTTAAGTGGAGCACCAACGACTAGATTTGAATTGCAATCACGGTCATAATCTGCTCACTGTCTTAACAATGATTCAGAGATAATTCGACGTAAGCTTATAAAAACATCGTTTACTTCTCGACGTTCGTCGATTTTTTGAGTATACTAGAAATCGACGTAAGCTGAGTTCTCTTATATTGAACTTCGACTTCTTCTGTGAAGCGTTCAGAAAACTCGACGTAAGTTGTCTTAAACTTTCGACGTACGTCGAATACTTCTCGACGCACAAAGCTTTCTCTTAACATTTTTCCTTTGCATTTCAACTTTCAATTCTGACAGCTTTTCCTGCTTACATATTTACATTTATAGCCTTCTATACATTTCATAAGGCATTCCTAAATCACTTATTTAATCTGATATACCAAATCAAGAGGTTCTTCCCAACAATCTTTACCTATTTGGTATAACAGATTTTATAGATTTAATAAATGATTTTATATAGAAGAAAAGAAGAAAGAAAAGAAACAAGAAAATCTACAGAGTACATAAAGAAGAACAAAATTATTCATCATCTTTTTCAGAGCATACTCCTGTACAACTTTTACTTTTTATTCTTCTTGAGCTCAGGAACTTCACAAGTTTTTGCTTTCTTTAGGAACTTTGACCAGAAGATCATAGAAGTTAAAAAACATTAATAGAGAAGAAAACATTAGCTAACTGATGTGTCAGAAAAGAGAGTTAGTAGAGAAGTTGATAGACATAAATATTCCAGAATTCAAAAGTAGAATATTTAGAATACCAAATATCATAAGAGTATATATAACATTGTCCTCTTTGAACAGAAATAATAATATTGTTCAGCAGAAGAAAATCATTAGCAGAAAAGAGAATCTGAAAATAAAAAAAATAGCAAAAATGTTTCCCTTTGAAAGAAAGCCAAAAACACCTCCGCATGAGGATTTTAATTATACCTTTTCTTGCTCTCCCCCTGAAGTTCTCAATTTCTTCCTTAAACTTCTTCTTTAAGGAGTGTAGAGAAATACGGAATCTTGTATATATTGCTTCAATGATCAAATACAGAGTATGAATACATATATATAGGAGGGAGAAAGAGAAAAGAATCACTATACAAGATGTGAGACTAAACAATAAGAGACTAAATGGGCCTTATCATGGGCCTTTAAATGGACTTTTCTAACACTCCCCCGCAACCTGGAGCGTACAAATCGTAAGCACCCAGCTTGGACAGGAACTGATAAAAGGGGGACTTGATAGGGCTTAAGTGAGAAGATCAGCAACTTGGTCAGTGCCTGGAACATGCTTCAATTCTAGCTTCTTCATTTGAACTTTTTCCCTAATGAAGTGGCAGTCCACTTCAATGGGTTTCGTTCTTTCATGGAAGACAGGATTCTTAGCTATGTGTATAGCAGCTTGACTATCACATAGTAAGGTAGCAGGTTATGAGTCCCATTTATATATATATATATATATATATATATTTTTTTTTTTTGGACTCATTTGGGCTGATATTCTAGTGTTTGCACCACATTTTAGTCACGTTTTCATTTACATATACTATTCCTTGCTAGGCGCACCATTAAGTCCATTTCGGTGTGCAATTGCATTCCTCGTTGGTGGGGGTAAGCACATTCTGCTCCCCTTCCCTTCTTTTATGTATCCCTGTGCTGGACGTGTATTCCCAGCTAGTATATCTCATTTGCAGGTGACCTGATCGTCCCATTTTCCCCCAAATGTAATGTCTGTGCATATCGCACGGTCGTGCGTTTCCTTGACGCACGGTCTGCGCGGTCGTGCGTTTGTGTTTGGGAAGAAAATGGAGCGTCGGGGTTACTCGTGCGTTTTAACGCACGGGCGAATCCGCCCGTGCGTGAGTAAAACGCACGGTCAACCTGTATCTTTGTAATCTCAGAGCGTCGGATTTTACCCGTGCGTTTGAACGCACCGGCGGCGTTGGTCGTGCGTGAACAAATCGCACGGGCGGCGCAGCGTCTTCTCCAAGCCATATTTTAACCGTTAATATCGCACGGTCTGCGCACGATCGTGCGTTCGACCGTGCGTGACCAATTTTCAGACTGCTTCCTATAAAAAGCAGGAACCGAGGCAATCAGAAAAAAGACGGGAGAGGACGACCGAGAGCGATTGAGAGAGCGCGGAAATCTCTTCCTTCCCGCTGCTCTTGAGGGTTGAAGGCTTCCCCTTCATCTCCTCCACCATCAAGGCCATTTCCGGTGATTTCCACCTCCATCCTTCCATCCGGGAGTATTAGGGAGCTTCATCCACCATTAGCTCAAGCATTCCTCGCCAAGGAGACCAAGGAAGCGCTGAAGATCGTAGGAGCGGTGACAGCCTCCCTCGAGCCAAGCTCACCATCTGAGGGCCGAGTCCGGAGAGAGCCCGACAACCTCTCATTCCGGCCGTGAACCCAGACGTGACCTCTTCTTAGTGGTCCTCTCTAACCTTGAATGCTTTTGCTTCATTTTGTGTTGTATGAACATGTGTTAAGCTAATCCTAAGTAGTTTTGCTTTCCTTCATATGCACTGATGTTGTGGTGGCATGAATAGCCCCTTTGTTCCTAGTGATTTTCTGTGATTTGTTGTGGGTGAAGCCACTAGCAATTGCTAGTGGTGATGTTTTGAGAAGAGGTGTGTGCGACCCTCAACCGTCATAGTGATTTCCCGTCCACGCGCCTTCCGAAGCACGGCATCGCGGCCGTTGCACCCATCTCGCCGTGCGAAGCGGAGTTTTGACCCGCATCTTTCTTCATTCTGCAATAGCGTAGGAAACCCCCCCCCCCCCCCCCCCCCCCCCCACCCCCCCCCCCCCCCCCCCCCCCCCCCCCCCCCCCCCGTGGTTACTTATCATTCCTTTTACTGATTTCCTGTTTAGAGCAAATCGTACTACCCAACTTGCAGTCCTTGAGAGATCGATACTTGGGGATAACTTCCCATTTTTATTACTTGAGCGACCGGTGCACTGCCGTTGTATCGCATTTTGTGCCTGCTAATTAGCAGTGCCGAAATAGCGCATCAAGTTTTTGGTGCCGTTGTGCCGGGGACTGCAAGCGTGTGTGATTTGTTTTTAATTGGAAATTTGTTTTAAGGTATTTTGTTTTCTTGTTGTGCGCTTAATCCATTGATCTTGTAAGCAAGTATACTATTGACTTCTATCCAGCCAACGTATGTATCAGGGAAGTTTGGACGATCTTAGAAATCAGCTGCAACTAATAATCTTGCATCCGAGATCTCCACTGATATCATTGAGTTTATTTCTGAGAATTGCAATTCAGTGGGGATACACATGAGGATGCAGTATGTCATGTGCAGGAATTCTTAGAAGTCTATTTATACATGTATTTTCAATGGAGTTTGAAAATACCAACAAAAGATCCTAGCATTTTCATTCTCTCTGCATGATAAAGCTAAAGGATGGTACCGGGATAACCGAAAGATGGAGATAACTTCTTGGAAGCAATTTGAAAGGAAGTTCCTGTTTGATTTTCAACACCGCATGGGAGGTATGAATAGGCATAAGGAACTTATTGCCTTCATACAGAGAAAGGACGAGACATTAGTGGACGCATGGTTGCATTTTCAATCCTTACATAGGGACTGTTACCGTGAGAATTTGTCAGAAGATTTTTTTAATTCAGATTTTCTATTTCGGCGTAACTGGACAAGTTCCGTGTGCTTTTTGATGTTGCAGCTGGAGGTGCCCTATTTAATAAGTCAGGGAAGGAAGCCTGGGAGATAGTGGCGAATATAGTGCAGACTAGTCAGTATTGGAACCACTCTACTCACACTCCGAGCACTAGCGAAGTTAATGCAGTAACACTTAATGGAGCAGAGGAATGTCTTCTTGCAGACCAAGCAGAGCGGTTAGTTACTTTCGTGGGCAATATGCTGCTCAAAATGAATGAACAGTCGCGCAGCAATCCAGCAGCTCGATTCTGCTATCAGTGCTCTCACAGATGTTTTCTCTGGGATTGTGGACCAGCCGCCCGAGTATGTGAACGCCAAGGAGTTAAGAAGTGGCAGGAGTGTAAAAAACCTCCCACATCAGAAAACGCCTCCAGCACTTGCGCTACAGGAACCGCTTACGAATCCTACGGCAGGGCTGATGCAGATGTGACAACGAAGCTGATTCCTATCCCTACTATGCCGGATTCTGCTAGCGCAGCACAACCCTCAAAAAATATTGTTAGCCCTCCTTTTCCTCACAGGTTACGGAACGAGAAATCAGAACAGCAATTTCGCAAATTCCTGGAAATGTTGATGGGAGTACAAGTTAGCATCCCGCTGATTGAGGCCATCATCCAGATACCAGGTTACTCAAAATTCCTGAAGAAGCTGATTTCAAAGCGAAAGGAACTGGAAGACCTCAAAACTATTGATCTCACCGAGGAGTGCTCCGCCATCATTGCCGACATTCCTACAAAGCGTAAGGATCCGGGCAGCTTTACTATCCCTTGCAAAATTGGTCGCCACCGATTCGGTCAGGCACTGTGTGATCTAGGAGCCTCCATCAATCTAATGCCGCTCTCCATCTTTCAAGAACTAGGTGCGGGGATTTTGAAGCCGACACAAGTAATGTTGCAGCTGGCCGACAGAACGATCAAGAAACCGGTCGGGATTGTGGAAGACCTTACCATTGTGGTGAATGACCTTGCCTTTCCAGCTGATTTCGTCATCCTTGATATGAAGGCCGATGCTAAAGTTGCTATTATCTTGGGACGCCCCTTTCTCGCGACGGCACGTGCCATCATTAATGTGGAGCAGGGAGAGCTCACTCTCAGATTGGGGCAGGACGCCATATCTTTAATGTTCACAACCCGGCGCAACTATTTGATATCACAGACTGCGAGCTGGCGGAGCCAACCGAGGAACCGGATAGTCAGTTTAATATAAGTCCGGGCGAGTGTGAAACTTTTTGGCAGCAGGAAGGCCCTGCGAGCAATGGAGGTTCATCCTCAGACAAGTCTGAGGATCCGCTTCCGATCAGAGAATCACTTATTATGCCATCGGATTCTGAACCCTCCCCAGCTCTCAAACAATTACCGAACTCTCTGAAATATATCTTCCTGGGAGAGAATACCACGCATCCGATGATTATTTCTGCAACTCTGTCTGAGGCTGACGAAGCTGCGTTGGTAAGGTTGCTAAGAAGATATCAAAAAGTCTTCGGACGATCCCTCGCCGATATTAAAGGAATTAGCCCCACCGTCTGCATGCATAAGATCCTTCTCGAAGATCAGTACAAGCCTTCAGTCCAACCACAAAGTCGACTAAACCCGAAGATGCAAGAGGTGGTGAAAGCTGAAGTGATAAAGCTTTTGGACGTTGGAATTATCTATCCAATTAGTGACAGCAAGTGGGTCAACCCAGTTCAGGTTGTCCCAAAGAAGGGAGGAATCACCGTTGTTCCCATCGAGAAAAATGAGTTATTACCTACCCGTGTGATCACCGGATGGAGGGTCTGCATTGATTACCACAAGCTAAATGATGCTACGCGCAAGGACCACTTTCCACTCCCTTCATTGATCAGATGTTGGAAAAGTTGGCAGGGCAAGACTACTACTGTTTTCTGGATGGATACGCCGGGTACAACCAAATCTTAATCGACCCTGGTGATCAGGACAAGATGACATTCACTTGCCCATCCGGTACCTTCGCGTTCAAGCGAATGCCATTTGGACTTTGCAATGCTCCGCAACTTTTCAGCGATGCATGCTTGCAATCTTTGCTGACATGGTGGGAGATTTTCTCGAAGTCTTCATGGATGATTTCACGTTATTCGGCAGCAGTTTCGATTCGTGCCTTGCCAATCTTGAGAAGACCTTGAAGCGGTGTGAGGACACCAACCTCATCTAAATTGGGAAAAATGCCACTTTATGGTGCGTGAGGGAATCGTGATGGGGCATAAGATCTCCTGCCAAGGGCTTGAGGTGGATCAGGCGAAGGTTAGCGTCATCAAGAACCTTCCTCCGCCGTCTTCTGTGAATGGTATCCGCAGCTTTCTCGGACACGTGGGAATCTATCAGAAATTTATCAAGGATTTCTCATCCATTTCAAAACTTTTTCTCACTTACTTGCCAAAGATGTCCCATTCCATTTCGATAAAGCTTGTATGCAAGCATTTGAAACCCTACGGGGGCAACTAAACTCTGCCCCGATCTTGGTGGCACCTGACTGGAGTTTCCCTTTTGTGATCATGTGTGATGCTAGTGACGTAGCCGTGGGTGCTGTGCTTGGTCAAAAGAAAGACAAAACCTTTCACACCATCGCTTATGCCAGTCGAACTCTAAATAATGCTCAAGCAAACTACACCACCACGGAGAAGGAGATGCTAGCCGTGATCTTCTCCTTCGAGAAATTTCACTCCTACTTGGTGCTCTCTGAAGTAATAGTGTACACAGATCATGCCGCATTGAGGTATCTATTCAACAAGAAGGAGGACAAGCCGCGTCTGATCCGTTGGATCCTACTGTTGCAAGAGTATGATTTAGAGATTAAAGATAAGAAGGGGGGTAGAGAATGTTATCGTAGACCACTTATCGCAGCTGGAGAGCGACATGGAGGCTAATTCTCCAAACAACAAAGAAGAGGAAACAACTGATTATTTTCCGGACGAGAAGCTATTCGCCATCACCACGCATCCGTCAGCAACTCCATGGTATGCTGACATAGCGAACTATCTCGCATGTAAAACTCTCGCCCAATCTTACGCCTCAGCAGAGGAATAAGCTGTTTTCTGACTTAAAGTATTATTTTTGGGAAGATCCATTGTTATTTCGTACTTGTAGCGACGATGTAATCAGACGTTGTGTCCCAGAATCTGAGTTTAGATCCGTTCTCGAACATTGCCACGATAAGGAGGCTGGAGGACATTTGGGCGCCGATAGGACAACACGCAACGTGCTTCAAAGTGGACTATTTTGGCCCACGCTGCACAAGGATGCTCACGCATACGTCTTAAAATGCAATGAATGCCAGAGAACTGGTAACATCTCGAAGAAAGACGAGATGCCGCTCAACAATATGTTAGTTTGTGAACTTTTCGACGTTTGGGGAATCGACTTCATGGGTCCATTCCCATGTCTCACGGAAAACATTATATAATAGTGGCGGTGGATTACGTCTCAAAGTGGGTGGAGGCGGGGGCTGTTGCTGCTAATGATGCCCGTACAGTTTTGAAATTTATTCATACAAATATCTTCTCTAGATACGGAGCTCCACGGACAATCATAAGTGATGGTTGTAGCCATTTTTGCAACCGACAATTTTTGCAATTACTAAAAAAAATCGGCGTACATCATAAAGTCTCCTTAGCTTACCACCCGCAAACGTGTGGACAAGTGGAAGTTTCGAATAGAGAACTTAAAAGAATAATAGAAAAATCAATCCACTCGAACAGAAAGGACTGGGCAACGAAAGTGGATGATGCCTTGTGGGCCTACCGTACAGCTTTCAAAACTCCTTTGGGAATGTCACCCTTCCAGCTTGTTTTTGGAAAGGCATGCCACCTACCAGTGGAATTAGAACACAAGGCTTTGTGGGCAACTAAGTTCCTAAACATGGACATCGCAGTAACCGCGGAACGGCGTCTCACTCAGTTAAATGAACTTGAAGAATTGTGTCATTCTGCCTACGAGAACTCCCGCATATATAAAGAAAAGACAAAGCAGTGGCATGATAGGCATATTAAACCAAAAGAATTCACTCCGGGAGATAGTGTTCTCCTCTACAACTCTCGTCTACGCCTATTCCCCGGAAATTTGAAGTCACGATGGAGTGGACCATTCACTGTGACTGGTGTCTCTCCGTTTGGCGCTATTGAAATTTCTAGTGAAAAAGAAGGGAAGTTTAAGGTGAATGGACATCGCTTGAAAATCTATGAGGGTGTCACAGTTTTGAAGGACAGTGAAAAAGTGTATCTAGCGGAGTCATTGTGTTAGAGTAATTTTCTCTTTTTGTCACTTTGTTGTATTCGATCACGTAATTTGTATAATCTTGCTGAAACTATATCTCTTTTCTGCTGGTTATATGATTGTATCTCTGGGATAATTCTGCGAAATGTTCGTTTTACTTTCTGCCTTGAACAATGATTAATACAGGTATTTGGTCCACCTTAAAGGACGTTAAACAAAAGGGCTTCTTGGGAGACAACCCATGGGAACCACCCGGTTCCGTCTATCTTTTTAATCCTTTTGTGTATTGTTATTTCAGTTTTGCTAACATTGTAGGTGAAGCTATGTTCTCGCGTGGAAGGAGATTTATCTTTAAAGAAATTGGGATTACCGCACTTCTGGCATGCTCCTTTGTGAGCATAGGTCAACTCTTCCCCTCTCTTACTTATGTTTGAATTGCTTATTTTAGATGTTCTCAATCGAGTCTGGGGGAGAGAGCGAGCTGTGCACGTGCACCCACGTTGCATGACATGCTAGAATGTGCTGACTTAGGATTTATATTTTGTTGCATACACTTGCACCTAGTTAACGCGCACTTGATCACGCGTGCTTATTGGGTATCACTGCGAGGTTTTCCCGCTCATAAGAATTGAATTGTTAGTATTTGAGTGAGGAGTAGAGAAAAATGTTGACTCGAGTAGTGCTCTAGTCATGTGCTCCCGTCACACCTAGAAATTCAATTAGGGTAGAATAAAATTCAGAGTTGTAATGTAATTATTTCTGTTATAGTAGATGAAATTTATTTTACTTTAGTGGTGAATCCGGTGAATCCAACGGGTAGCAATAGGTCGAGTGTAGCAGGCTAGTAGTAGCTTATTACTAGGGTCGAAAGGAAGGACAACCTTTCTCGGTGGCTAGAACTTGCACAAGGCGACTCTCGACACGATTGTGTTGATGTACTCGTCATGAAATGTGATATAGGCCACCTCTTGATCCGTTTGTGCTTTTGAAATCCTTACCTACGTAATCACCATTGCAAGCCCATTTGAGCCTACTCTTCCTCCTTGTTTAGCTCCACTAATAATGTCACCAAAGCCATACAACCGAACCTATGTTCGCACCAACCGTTGAGCTGAAAGAAATTTCTTTCTCGATCGCATTTGATGTCATCTATGTTGCGTATGGTAGCTTTAATTTAGCTAAAGGAGTCGTTTTATTGCTCTTAAAAATGTTCTTTTGCCGAAAAAAGAAAGAAAAGAAAAAGAAAGAAAAGAGAAGAAAAATAAAAGAGTTGTGCAATAATAATTCTCTCTCGGCAAAATTTTTGTATATCTGGCTCAACACGCACCTATTGTTCAGTTGAAGTCCGGGGGTGTCGGGTAAATACTGAAAATGTTGTATGAGTGATTGTCATTCTATTGAGTGCGACGGTTTTGTTGAGTGCGATTCCCATCGTCCTTCTACTTACCTACCCTATACTCAACCTAAGCCCAATAATTGCCTATAAGTCCTATTGATTTTAGTTATGAGTCGTCTCACGCAGTAGAGAGGGTGTGAACGTGCAAGCTTATGGACACCGACTTTGACGGATTTCTTAGGAGATTGTCCCTAGCTTCGATTTGAGTAATACTTTACTCATTAGTCACACTTTTCCCTTTTTGCGCGACCGAAAGATTCACCAGGATTCACCATCCAAGTAATATAAATTCCAAACTACTGTTTTAGAAATAATTAGATATAACCTTGAGTTTAATTCTGTTATAATGTATTTCTACGTACAAGAGCATGCGACTTCGCATAATTCTCTACCGCTCAAACTTATGCTAACATTTAATTGTTCCGACAGGAGAGCTGAGTAGTTTGCCTGAGACGTGCAAATGGTTAAGTCTGGGGGTGTGATGTGTCCCATATATGTATATATTTTTGGACTCATTTGGGCTGATATTCTAGTGTTTGCACCACATTTTAGTCACGTTTTCATTTACATATACAATTCCATGCTAGGTGCACCATTAAGCCCATTTCGGTGTGCAATTGCATTCCTCGTTGTTGGGGGTAAGCACATTGAGCTCCCCTTCCCTTCTTTTATGTATCCATGTGCTGGACGTGTATTCCCAGCGAGTATATCTTGTTTGCAGGTGACCTGATCGTTCCGTTTTCCCCCAAATGTAATTTCTGTGCATATCGTACGGTCGTGCGTTTCCTTGACGCACGGTCTGCGCGTTCGTGCATTTGTGTCTGGGAAGAAAATGGAGCGTCGGGGTTTACTCATGCGTTTTAACGCATGGGCGAATCCGCCCGTGCGTGAGTAAAATGCACGGTCGACCTGTATCTTTGTGATCTCAGAGCGTCGGATTTTACCCGTGCGTTTGAACGCATGGGCGACATTGGTCGTGCGTGAACAAATCGCACGGGCGGCGCAGCGTACTCTATAAGCCATATTTCATCCGTTAATATCGCACTGTCTGTGCACAATCGTGCGTTCGACCATGCGTGACCAATTTTCAGCCTGTTTCCTATAAAAAGCAGGAATCGAGGCAATCAGAAAGGAGGACCGGGAGAGGACGACCGGGAGCGATTCAGAGAGCGGGAAATCTCTTCCTTCCCGCTGCTAATGAGGGTTGAAGGCTTCCCCTTCATCTCCTCCACCTTCAAGGCCATTTCCGGTGATTTCCACCTCCATCCTTCCATCCGGGAGCATTAGGGAGCTTCATCCACCATTAGCTCAAGCATTCCTCGCCAAGGAGACCAAGGAAGCGTTGAATATCATAGGAGCGGTGGTGACAGCCTCCTTCGAGCCAAGCTCACCATCTGAGGGCCGAGTTCGGAGAGAGCCCGACAACCTCTCATTCCGGCCGTGAACCCAAGACGTGACCTCTTCTTTGTGGTCCTCTCTAACCATGAATGCTTTTACTTCATTTTGTGTTGTATGAACATGTGTTAAGCTAATCCTAATTAGTTTTGCTTTCCTTCATATGCACTGATGTTGTGGTGGCATGAATAGCCCCTTTGTTCCTAGTGATTTTCTGTGATTTGTTGTGGGTGAAGCCACTAGCAATTGCTAGTGGTGATGTTTTGAGAAGAGATGCGTGCGACCCTCAACCGTCATAGTGATTTCCCGTCCACGCGCCTTCCGAAGCACGACATCGCGGCCGTTGCACACCATCTCGCTGTGCGAAGCGGAGTTTTGACCCGCATCTTTCTTCATTCTGCAATAGCGTAGAAACCAAATCAACCCCCCCCCCCCCCACCCCGTGGTTACTTATCATTCCTTTTAACTGATTTCCTGTTTAGAGCAAATCGTACTACCCAACTTGCAGTCCTTGAGAGATCGATACTTGGGGATAACTTCCCATTTTTATTACTTGAGCGACCGGTGCACTGCCGTCGTATCGCATTTCGTGCCTGCTAATTAGCAGTGCCAAAATAGCGCATCACACCACGGCTAGCCTCGGCCACTTCACTATATCTCGGAGCAAGAATGATCCTACAAACTCGGAGTCACAACACCTACACCTCAGAGTCAATTCTCCTACAATCTCGGAGACAACTCTCCTATAACTCGGAGATAACCCTCCTATAACTCGGGGATAACCCTCCTACAACTCGGAGATAATCCTCCTACAACTCGGAGATAAATCTCCTACAAACAATAGAGATTGTATACTATAAAATGATCAACAAAATAAGTTCAGATCTGAAATACTATAATCTTCTTCCTTCTTGAGACTTGAAGAACTTTGGCTTGATTATGAGGAAGAAAGGTTGATATCTCAGATCTGACCTTCTAGGATTCGACATGATCCAATGAACTTCAGTAGATGATAAGAGCACTGATCTGTGGAATCTTTTCTTCCAAAAGGATCGGTTGAATGAGAGAGAGAGAGACGGTCTTCAACAATGGCAAGAGGCGGCGGCTCTTTCTCGATTTTCCGATTGAATAATAGAATTAGGTTAGACGAGAACTAATAAGAGCCTTTTATACTAAACGGGTCTAACGGTAAAGAGTCCTTGATTTAAGGTAAAATAAACCTTAAAATACGACACACCGTCAGACGGAAATTCAAGATCCGTCAGAGATAAGATTTTAAAACAGGACCTGAAGAAAAATCATTTCTCGAGATACAATGGATTTCTCGAGAAATCAATAAATTTCTCGAGATAGAAATAAACTTCTCGAGAAAAAAGCTAGGAAAATCTTTCTGGAAATCTTGAAGGGGATTTCTTGAGAACAAAAGGATTTCTTGAGAAATGACTTTGATTTCTCGAGAGAACAATTAACTTCTCGAGAAATGGCTTTGAACAACTTAACTCAATTACTGAGAAGAATTTCTCGAGAGCCAAGTTAACTTCTCGAGAAATAAACTTGATTTCTCGAGAGATGAAGGGACTTCTTGAGAAATGACTTAGAGAACTTGAACTTTGAGTTCTGAGAAGGGTTTCTCGAGAACCAAGCTGACTTCTCGATAAATAGACTTAATTTCTCGAGAACCATAAGTGATTTTTTGAGAAATACACTTAGAAAAAATTCTGACCCTTTTCCTTCTTTCTTTTCTAGGCACCAGCAAATCTTCCAACTCCTAAGCATCAAGGTACTTGTCAAAAGAAGTGTATCCCAATAGAGAGATCACACATGAGTCAACACCATGTTCCACACAATGAGGGATTGCATTGCATGATATTGTTTTTAATGACCCATTGTGATCTGACATTGGTCTACACTTGGCAATAACAACCTGCAAGAACATAGCTAAGAAACAACATCAAATACACCAACAATTTAACTTGGTTCAAGGGTGACTTCTCACAAATCTAGGCTATTGTGGATACAATACCCAACAATCTCCCCCCATTTGTAGAAGTTAGAACTCTATACACTAAGATGAATTGCATCAAGATAAGACAAATAAAATGCACATCACAGAAGAAAATGATAAGCAGTAAAGACCATCAGAATAAAAAATTATATACATAAATAAGATTGTCTAAAATGAATTTAAGTTCACACAATCTATTTTATCAAAAGATTTGACTGGTCCTCATTCCCTTTCTTCAGTAGCTGCTCTTCTTCTTTTATGTCTTTTAAAATATGCTTTAGTCTTTGGATGATACTTTGGAGGAGGAGCTGGATCATCTGGATTGTCCCATCCATGGGTTCTGAAATGAGTTCTTCACTTAGTCATGCTCATCTCATACTTCTTCCATTCTTCATGACTATAATAATCTTGCACTTTCATGCCACCTTCATTCACTAGCTTGAGGGTATCTAAGATGATTATCCTGGAATCAGGACTCCAAGTTTCAACAACCTCTCCTACATTTCCCTTTCCTGTACCTTCTGGGCTTTTCCCTGGTATGGATTTACTTGCAGAGGGGCCTTCTCCATACCTTCTTTTTCTTGAACCTGGCATTTAAGATTGTACTTCAGATTCATCTGTTGGCCAAACTTGAGTATAATTCACTGGAGGATTATAATCTGGTTGCACTGCAGGTCTTGGAGAGAAATGAGGTCTAGGAGAGAACTAAGGAGGTTGAGGATGAATTGCTAGTTCAGGGAATATCTCATTATGAAGCCGCACTGTTGTATTGGTAGTGTAAGCATTAACCTCTGCAATCTGCCTTTGAACACCAATACTTAACTGTTCAAATTGACTAGCCCACATTCTCTGAATCATAGACAGTTGATAACTCAACATTGTAGCCATTTTATCCTCCCCCTTTCTGACTTCTACAGATAGGGTTTGGATGACTGATTCTTTGAACATGCCCAATTCATCTATCATTTGAAAGGTGTTGTCATCTGCCTTTGTAGCCATAGAATTTTGAGCATTCTTGACCAGAAATGTTTCATTCATGACTTGACCCATGCTTACAATGGAATGGTCTAAAGCCTTGCCTCCCAGATTTACAATCTTTTTCAGTTCATTGGTGTTTGCTTGAATTTTAGCAAGGCCTATGCTCATTTCTTTTTCCACATCAGAAATCCTTGTATGAACCTCTTTGATTGAGCTTTCAAACTTTACTCTTTGCTTATTCAACATCATATCAATCTTGCCTAGCAGAGAATCTTCATCACACAATGGAGATGAAGGAGGTGGAGAAGGAAGAAAAGCAGTCCTCCAATCTTGTGGGATTTCTTCAAGAATGATAGAACTGACTATCTTTTGGGTAGAGGATGGACCCACATCCTCTTCCTCACTATCATGCTCAGACTGAGCACCCTTGGCATTTTCTACTAACAAATCTAGATCAACATTGTCTTGGTTAGAAACACCAAACTCCTTCTCCCCCTCAATATCAGCTAGGGGGAGGAGAGTGCCCGTGCACTGAGTCATCATCAGCATCAGCAAAATCAAGTTCAGCCCCTGACCCTGCCATATGAACACTTGGGCTTTTCTCTACAATTTCATTTTCTACAGCATCAGCAACTTGAACAGCAGCATCAACTGTATCTGTAGTCACAACTTCAGGAACTTTTTCTGGAGGAGGAGTACTGACTGTATCTTCAACTGTATAGGATAGAATAGGATCTGCAGTAGGAGACAATGGAGTTTCAGGAACACTTGGGTTCTGAGGAGTAAGAAGGGGAGCTGGAGGATTATGCTGATCACCATCAACTGCAGAAGGAGCAGGCTCCCCCTAGGAACTTGCATTTATATCCCCTGGTTTTTGGATTCTGATGTCCCATCTTTGAATGGTGGAAGCATCCAACTTCTTCAGATGATGAAGTACTGCTCCCTTGGACTTCTTAACACCTCAGGGTAAACCTGATTCATATATAAGGGCAGTATTCTTGCATAATTTGGAGCAAGGAGACTTTACTTAATCTTCAAGAAGAGAAGTGATGCCCAATCACACTTTTTCCTGTAGACAACAGATGTCAAAATGCAGAAATATCTTTAGAAACATACCCTAGACTTCCAGTCTTGCACAGTAAAACTTTGGCAATGATGTCCACCAGTAGCTTGCCCACATTATTCATATTATTTCTCCTAACAGACTTTCGTTCTTTGTCCAGTCCACAAAAAGACAAGGTTCTTGCCCAATCTGCATCCTCAAGATTATCTTCAGATTCAACTATTGGCAATTTTGTAAACTTGGAAAGAGATTTTGAAGATATTGTAATCTTCAAATTGTTTACAGATGATTTTATCACCTTTCTATCTCTCCTAACTTTGACATTTATGAAAAATTCTTCCACTTCCCTGAATAAAATTCGGCATGGGTGCTCCATTACAAAGGATGGACCAGCTACATCTAGGAGAATGAAGAGATTGAGAAATCATCTGAAATAGAACTTAGCCCTGCTCGCACGAGCTCACTGCCAACTCCTATCTTGGGTTTTGCTTGAGGAGCCATTAGAACAAGGAAGAATCGAGGAAGAATGAGGAAGAACAGTTGTGTTGGACGGAAATGGCGTGAGAACAACTGTGCGGCCGATGAATTTCGCAATAAGATGAATGGTCCGTAGGTCTTTTCTCGAAGAAAGGATTGTGTGAACTTAATTCTTTCGAGAGACCTTATATATATGTATATATATATTTGATTTGACGGATAAAAGAAATAAAATAAGAATTTAAAATTAAACAGCGTACCTGACCTTTCGAATTCCAGAAATAGAATAGATATTTAAGAAATTTCTTCTCGATAAATAATTAAAGAATTTCCTGAGAGACCCAATCAGTTCTCGAGATCCTTCTGATTTCTCGAGAGATTGTATCATTTCTCGAGAAATTTTGCTGAATTAACTCTTAAAGAACATTTCTCGAGAGGCTTAGCCATTTCTCGAAAAATATAAGTCATTTCTCGAGAGCAATCGTATTTCTCGAGAAATATAGTTTATTTTTCGAAGAATTTCAGAATTCCCTTGATAAGTCCTTTTCTCGAGAGAATTATCATTTCTCGTGAAATATGTTCCGTTTCTCAAAAAATCTCAGATATGACTTGAACTTTTCTTTGATGTCTTCTGACCTTTGCTTCCTTGAAAGTTTGAAGAGTTGAAGGTCTTCCTGACTTCATTTATGACTTTACTAGGGCTCCATGTTGAGCATTCCAAGTTCTGTCTTGAAGAAAGAGAACTTGGTCTCATCCAGCGGCTTCATGAAAATATCCGCAACTTGCTTGTCTGTTGGGACATAACATAGATTGATGTCCCCATTCCCCACATGCTCCCAAATGAAATGGTATATTAACTCAATATGCTTTGTGCGGCTGTGAGAGACTGGATTTGTAATTACAATAGAGCTGGAGGAGTCACAAAACATTGGAATGTCCTTGAACTTCATATTATAGCCTTCAAGCTGATTCCTTGTCCAAAGAAGTTGTGCGCAACAATTGTATGCAGAAATGTATTCTGACTTGGCGGTTGAAATTGCAACACAATTCTGCTTCTTGCTACTCCATGAAATAAGCCTCCTTCCAAGGAATTGGTAAGTACCGGAAGTGCTTTTCCTATCGTCCTTACTACCTGCAAAGTATGCATCTGAAAAACCAATTAGCTTGCTGTCATTACTTCTTGGGTACCATAAGCCAAGATTTGGTGTAACTTTAAGGTATCTCAAAATCCTTTTTGCAGCGGTATAGTGAGATTCCTTAGAGTTCACATGATATCTAGCACATACACATGTAGAGAATATTATGTCAGGCCTACTAGCGGTAAGGTAAAGCAAAGAGCCAATTATGCTTCTGTACTTAGTTTCATCAAAAGGTTTCCCTTTCTCATCCTTGTCCAGAGACATAGCTGAACTCATTGGAGTCCTCATAGAGGATGCACTCTCCATTCAAAATTTCTTTACCAACTCCTTGGTGAATTTCGTCTGAGAGATGAAAATTCCATCTTCAGATTGCTTCACCTGAAGTCCTAAGAAATATTTCAGCTCACCCATACTGCTCATTTCAAACGTCCCTTGCATAAGTTTGGAGAACTTCTTGCAAAGGTTGTCATCCGTAGAGCCAAAAATAATATCGTTGACATAGATTTGTACTAGCAAAATCTTGCCTCTTACTTCCCTAAGAAATAATGTCTTATCTATCTTTCCTCTTATGAATTTTTTTTCTCAAGAAGAAAGTTAGACAACGTCTCATACCAAGCTCGATGATCTTGTTTCAAACCAAATAAAGTTTTTTGTAATAAATAAACATAATCAGGGTGTTCAGGATCAACAAAACCTGGGGGTTGTTCCACGTATACTTCTTCTTTTATATTATCATTAAGAAATGCTGACTTGACGTCCATTTGGTATACGGTGAATCCCTTGAATGCAGCATAAGCAAGGAACAACCTGATTGCTTCGAGCCTTGCTACAGGAGCATAAGTCTGATCGAAGTCGATCCCTTCTTCCTGTCTGTATCCTTTTGCTACGAGTATGGCTTTGTTCTTGATTATTGTTCCATCTTCATCCAATTTGTTTCTGTAGACCCACTTTGTTCAAATGATATTCTTATCTTTGGGTTTTGGTACAAGAGTCCAAACTTTGCACCGCTTGAATTGATTGAGTTCTTCTTCTATTGAAATAATCCAAGAGGGGTCTTCATTTGCTTCTTGGAACTTCTTTGGTTCAACCTGCGAGAGGAAACTCAAATACATATTTTCATTAGTAGTACCTCTTCTTGTTCTTATGCCGACTTGAGGATCTCCTATGATCTGATCAATCGGATGATCCCTCAAATGTCTGAACCCTAGATTCCTTGCATCAATTGGGCCACCAGGAATTTCTTATACTATTGGACTGTTTTCTTCCACTTGGATTAGCTCTTCATCTTAGTGATCTTCCTTTTCAGTTAAGGTTGGGGGAGAGATCTTGATGAAGTTTGGAGTATTTACTTTGACTTGCTCATCCAAGCTTAAGTCTCATCAAATACAACGTTAATGGATTCTTCTACAACTAGGGTTTTTCTTATAAAAACTTTATAAGCTCCACTATGGCTACTATAGCCTACGAAAATACCTTCAATGCTCTTTTCACTAAACTTGGTTTTGTAATGCATCCCATTATTAAGTACAAAGCATTCACTACCAAAGATTCTAAAATAGGAGATGGTTGGTCTCTTGCCTTTAAGAGTTCATAGGGAGTCTTTTCATGGTTTTTATTTATGAGTGCTCTATTTTGCACGTGGCAAGCAGTGTTGACGGCTTCAGCCCAGAAGTATTCCGGTAGTGAAGAGTCGCTCTACATTGTTCTACAAGCCTCAATGAGTGTTCTATCCCTTCTCTTAGCTACTCCATTTTGTTGTGGAGTTCGAGGAGAGGAAAACACATGAAAGATACCAAGGCTTTCACAGAAGTCTGTCATGGCTCCAGATTCAAATTTTGTTCCATGGTCACTTCTGATTTTGACCACCGAACAATCTAATTCATTCTGGATTTTCTTGACAAACTTGGTGAAAATGTCAAAGGTATCTGACTGTGTTTTAGAAAGAATACCCATGCAAAACATGAGTAATCATCTACAATAACCAATGTGTAAGACTTACCTCCTAAACTTCTAATTTGCAAAGGACCAAACAAGTCCATATGAAGCAGGTGTAAGCACCTGGTAGAGTCTTTGCCAATTATGCTCTTAAAGTTAGCTCTTGTTTGCTTGCCTTTTACACATGCATGACAAGGTCTTTCTTTATTACATTTAAAATTTGGTGCATCACACACTAAGTTTTGAGAAAATAATTTGTTTATAGTTTTGAAATTAATATATGCTAGTCTCTTGTGCCATTGTTCAACAAGAGATGGACTATATTTTGCTAAAAATCACACTGGTGTAGAAGAGGTTAAACAAAGAAAGTTTAAATAGAAAATATTTCTACAACGAGTGCCTGATAAAATCGTTTCTAAATTTTCTGCCGACTTTATCAAACACTTATCTTTAAAAAAATCAAGTATGTATCCTTTATCACAAAGTTGACTTATGCTTATAAGATTATGTTCTAATCCTTCCACATAAGCCACATCAGAGAAGGATACATTACCATTAGTAATCATACCATAGCCTTTAGTTATTCCTCTATCGAATCTGCCAAAAATGACTTTTGGGCCGTTCTCAACTGGAATGAAATTATGCAATAGGATTCTTGTTCCGGTCATGTGCTGAGAACAACCACTGTCCAAATACCAGATTGGATTTTTGTTGCCATTTGGACATACCTGCAAAAGCAGATTATTTTGCCTTAGGAGCCCAAACAAATTTGGGTCCTTGGTCCCTTATTAGCTGAGCACCACGATGAACATTAACATTGCGAGCGGTATTCCTTGCAATGTTTACTCGTGGTCTCTTAAAATAATCGGATTGAACCAGCAATCTACGACAAAGTGACCAATCTTGCAGCAACACCAACAATCAAATATGTTATACCTTTTCTTTGTATTCTCCTTCTTCACTTCTTGAACGATAGTTTTGGCAGGAGCTTTACTTTATGATGAGGATCCCTCATGAGTACATCATACATATAGTATAACTATCTCCTTTGTCTTAGGTGCAACAGTCTTCACGGTTGGTGCCTTCTTTGCACTAGGTCCATGAACAAAAGGACCAAAACCTATCGGATTTATTTCCTCATAAGGTGCTTTGAACACACTTGCACCAAAGTTTCGGGGACGAGTCTACCCCTTGTTGTCATTGACAGGCTCAAACTAAATTGGTCTAGTCAAGTGACCATAGAAGCTGTCTAGATCATAGGCATTTGTAGGAAAGATAACTTTCTTAAATGTCATCTGATCCAGATGGGCCTTCCCTTTTTCTTTGACGGTAGCTTTCATAGCATTCTTAGTTTTCTTCTTGGCTCGGATGCTCTTAGAGTTGCTTTAGCGGAGAATTTATCAATGATTGGAAGAACAGTTTTCATTTGGGAGAACTTTTTAACTTGCTTTTTCTCAGCAGCTAGCTGTTCTTCCAGCTCTTTGATGATTTTCTCCCTCAGGGCAAGGATCTCATCTGAGCTTTTGATCTTGTCTGTAAAGACCTAGATTTCCTCTTTGTGAGAAGTAAGTTGTGCAACTTCTTCCCCCAGATTGGATTCCACTTCCTTGAGAGACATGATCTCCCTGGCCTGGGTTTTGACGACCTTTTGGTATTTGTCGAAGCCTTTGAGCAATTCAGTATATTGTGCCATGAGTTCTGAATCCTCATCTGAGGAGTAGTTCTCTTGCTCGACTAAGGCATAATCTGATTCAGACAAGATGGTGTGAGCATTTACCTTCCCTTTATGCAGAGGTTCTTCTTCGTCATCAGTCATGGCCATAAGCCCGAAGTAGGCTTCTTCTTCATCACTTGACTTATCTGAGTCACTGTCGCTGAGAGTTTTGGACTTCTTGGCAACAAAGCTTCTCTCAGTTTTATTTTTCCCATGGGTGGATTTCTTTTCTTCTCTCTTTCCACCTCTTTCTTCTTGTGAGGGCAATCAGTGATCATATGCTCAAGCTTATTATAACAATAACAAACAATGTCAAAAGAAACATGTTTGTTCGGTTTAGATTTATACATGTCATGACTACTTGAGCCTTTCTTGTGGTGGTCACCATCACGACGAGAATGACTGTAGTCTGAGGAGGATGGCTTGTTCTTTATATGCCTTCTTTTGCTTAGCAGTTTCTTGAACTGACGGGAAATTAGAGAAAATTCCCCATCTGACATTTCAGAGTAGGAGGAGCCAGCTTCTGATTCTTCGTCTTCATCAGTCTCTTGCGACCTAATTGGTGATACAGTTCTGCTCTTCCTGGAGCTTTCGGCCTTCAGAGCCAAGGTCCTCTCCTTGCCTGAGGTTTGATTCCCATCTTCTTCAGTTCTTCGGATGTTCATCTCCAGCTCATGGGATTGTAGCTTCCCGAACAGATTCTGCGGGTCAATGTTTGGTAGCTTTCCAAACACCCTAATAGCAACGATCTTGCTATCCCATTCTTTCATCAGGGATCACATGAACTTGTCATTTAGTTCACCGTTTGTAAATCCCCGACCATAATCTCTTAGGCCGTTAACAATTTTGAAGAATCTTTCATAAGCATCAGCTATACACTCCTTCTTGCTTTGCTTGAAGGCCTCATACTCTTGGTTGAGTAGAGATCTTCTATCATCCCTTACCTCTTCGGCACCTTCCATGAGGACAATCAAGGACATCCACATTTCTTTGGCAGATCTACAGTGGATTAAGTCTTGTAGCATAGAATCGCCCACTGCAATGGTTATTCTTCGCCTTTTTGTCCAAGGCTACTTTGGTGATCTCATCCTTGGTTAAGTCCATCATCTTCTTTGGCACCTGAACAGTTGGATCAATTGTAGAGGCAACCATAGGCACATGAGGGCCTTCTTCCACAACTTGAAAAATTCTCGGATCTGCGGCTTCCATGTAAAATCTTACACTTTCTTTCCATATGGGAAAGTTAGCCTTTGTGCAGATAGGCGGCTTCAACGAGGAGGATTCCTTGCTACTTTCCATGATTTGCTAGCAACTAGAGTGATGGATCTTGTTCAAGGTGTTAACCTAGTAACGAACAACGACCCTGTGATACCAATTGAAGTATCTAGTTGCATACCTAAATCACCTAGAGGGGGTGAATAGGCGAGTTCTGCGTCTTTTGCGAAATTAAAACTTGATGAAAAATAGAACACAGAAAAGAAAATCACAATCACAGACGACGCAAGGAATTTTATAGTGGTTCCCCGATCTTGGGTTCTCCACTTTCCCGCCTCGCCAATCTAGCACCAAAGCTAGCCTCGGTTACTTCACTATATCTCGGATCAAGAATGATCCTACAAACTCGGAGTCACAACTCCTACACCTCAGAGATAATTCTCCTACAAACTTAGAGACAACTCTCCTATAACTCGAAGATAACCCTCCTACAACTCAGAGATAATCCTCCTACAACTCAGAGATAAATCTCCTATAAATAATAGAGATTGTGTACAATAAAATGATCAAGAAAATAAGTTCAGATCTGAAATACTGTAATCTTCTTCCTTCATGAGACTTGAAGAACTTTGGCTTGATGATGAGGAAGAAAGATTGAAATCTCAGATCTGACCTTCTAGGATTCGACACGATCCAATAAACTTCAGTAGATGATAAGAGCACTAATCTGATGAATATTTTCTTCCAAAAGGATCGGTTGAATGAGAGAGAGAGAGACGATCTTCAACAATGGCAGGAGGCGGTGACTCTTTCTCGATTTTTCAATTGAATAATAATAGAATTAGGTTAGACGAGAACTAATTAGAGCCTTTTATACTAAACGGGTCTAACGGTAAAGAGTCCTTGATTTAAGGTAAAATAAACCTTAAAATACGACACACGTGGCAAGGACACTGATGAGTACTTTTTGTACTCATATTTTAGTTTAATTTTAATATAGTTTTAATATGAATTTATATATTTTTTATGTAGTTTCTTAATTAATTCATTCCTTTTTATTTCTTTAACTAATTTAAGCTTAGTTTTTGTTTTCAGATTTTCTGGGCACTTTAAGCAAAAATGTCAAGTACACGCCCAAGGTCATGGGCGTGACCAAGGGCGTGACAGCCTAAGATGTGTTCCATACCTGCTGCCGCTACTTCGGGACCATTCCGTGAAGATTCGCCAAGTACACGCCTAGGTCACGGGCGTGACCAAGGGCGTGACATCCAAGTCACGGTCGGGACCTCGCCACCAGCTGCGAGCACGCCTGCCATGTCATTTAAAGTTACACGCCCCAGGTCACGGGCGTGACCAAGGGCATGACATCCAGGTCACGGGCGTGACTCGCCCCGCGCTCCTTCCCACCGAAGTTTCCCATCAGCAGCCACTTTTGAAGATTACACGCCCCAGGTCATGGGCGTGACCTAGGGCGTGACGCGCCCGAAACGCCTGCATTGAAGCCAGAACGCGCCCTCTCCGCACCAGCATCGATCACGCTCCTTACACGCCCTTGGTCACGGGCGTGACCAAGGGCGTGTAACATCAAATTTCTGCCTATTTAAAGGGAGCTTCTCCAGATCTTCAAGGAAGAATTTTTAGGATTAGAACTTTCATTTCATGTTTTATTTTCATGTTTTAGTAGTTCTTGTAATCCTCTTTCTTTATGCAACTTGTAGTTTTCAATTCGATAGTTGTAATTTCATTTTCATAGTTTGTAATTTCTTTTGTCTCAATCAATAAAATAGTTCTTATTTTCTCATTCTCCTCTTTCTTTATTGCTTTATTTTCTTTTTGCAAAACCAGCCCTCAAGTTATAATTGATAAAATAATAGAGATTTTCTTGAAGTAAGAGTACTCAACCGCTCCGAGTCTAATACGGCCTTGGTTTTTATAACCTATACTACATTCGATACGGTACACTTGCCGTTGTCGTTTGCAAGCATAGTTTTGCCCACCAAGATTTGGCGTCGTTGACGGGGACACGGTTGATATTTCGAAAAAAGAAATATTTATTAATTTTATCGTTCTCTTTCTTCTCCCCTTCTCTTTAAAATTTTAAAAAATTTAAAAGGCATAATTTAAATTCTCGGAAAGGACGCTTTGGGCTTGAATTGCCATCACAACCTCTAGTTCCTTGCGAGCCCTTCACCGGGTTGACCTTGGGAAGTCGGGACTAATTTAACCCGCTTTTTGAAAAAAAAAATATAATAAAAATATTTTTTAAATTCCATTTATTTAAGTGAAAGTTGTTTCCTTTTTTTTTATTATTCTTATTGTGAAATTAGTATAAGCGGTCGTTAAAATTACTATGCTTCGAAACCAAATTGAACTCTTACAAGCCGCACGAAGGCGCCAGTTTAGTTGTTATTATTGTGGTGAGACTCATCAAAGTGAGGAATGTTATTTACATTCATATTCTCAAAATAATTATTATGAAAATAATTATCCTCAATATTATGCAAATAATTTTGATTATAATTACGATCATAATTTTTCCACTTTTCATGAAAATAATTTTTCAAACTTTGATGAAAATAAATTTTCTAATTTTAATGAGAATAATTTTTCGGCGTTTAATAATTGTTCTTCTAGCTCCGAAGCAGATTATTCCTCGTGGCAAGCTCACCCGGATAGTTCTCAGAGCAATGAAGATAAATCTTTAGATCCGAATCTTTGTTTTTCTTCTTATACACCACAGTTTTCTTTCTCTAATTTTGAGGAAATTTTGCAGATCCAAATAGATACTTCCCCCCAAAATTTAGAGGAAAATTTTATTTCGTCTAGTGTTTTTTCTAATTTTCACGAGAATAATTTTTCGGCTTTTAATAATTTTTCTTCTAGCCCCGAAGTAGATTATTCTTGATGGCAAGGTCACCCGGATAGCTCTCGGAGCGATGAAGATAAATCTTTCGATCCGAATTCTTGTTCATCTTCTTTTGCGCTGCAATTTTCTTTCTTCTAGTTTTTTTCCTCGTCTTTGAAAATTTAGTTATGGAGGAACATGATTGCTCATGTACTCCCATAATTTCTTTTCCCAAATATGAAGAAAAATTATCTTACCAAGAAATTCTTAATGTTTTGGGCACCCCGGATGAAATAGAAGAAGAACAAGTTTCTTCCCCTACTTCACCCGGATCTTCTTTTCTTTTTCATGAATTACCGCAAATCTCTTCAATTTTAATTCAACCAGAAATTCGTGAAAATTTTGTGTCCGAAAATTTTATTCCACTTGGTAATACACTAGATTTCTCTAATGAAAATTTAATTTTAGAAAAGGAACAACCGGAGCTTAATCATTTATTTTCGCAAGCGCCTCCTCCTTGCGAAAAATTATCTGACACGTTTAATTGTGATTCTCTCTATACTAATAATTTTTAGGTTGAAGATGAGTCGTTGCTACCCCAATCAATTGATGATCCATATGCCGCTCATCTTTATAAATTCAAATCACCTCTGGTATGTATAGGTGATTTGGATTTGCATATTCAAAATCATGGAAAAACGGAGAATCGCATGTTAAGCGGAGGAATAGCCATGCGATTGACGCCGTCACATTCACCTATGCGTGAATTAGGGGAGTTGCCTGTCCACTTCTCTTTTTATTTTCCTTTTTCCTAACACTAACCGTCTAGCTTAAAGACGGGAAAAAGAAAGCGCTCTTGGGAGGCACCCCTTGCTTATCCTTAATTTTTAGTATTTTTTTTAAAGTTTGTTTTCTTTCAAATGTTCTTCATAATTAGTTTTAAACATTGGGGACAATGTTTAATTTAAGTATGGGGGTGTAGCTTCGCATTCATTGTATTTTTTTTTTAAAAAGAAAATAATATAAAAATTATAAAAATCTAATTTTGGAAAGGGCGCTTTGGGCTTGAACTCCCATCACAGCTCCTAGTACCTTGTGAACCCTTCACCGGGTAGCCCTCGGGAAGTCCAAGAAATATTTAAAAAAATAATAATAATAATAACTACGCCTAGCCTTGTTGTTTTCAATGTTCTAGAAATTTAGTTTGAGGTTTGATTATAAGTATTCCTACATTTTTAATTTAGCTAATATTTTATTTTATCAGAATTTGTTAAATCTAAATTTGAAATAATTTAGTTTTAAGAAACACTTTATGTTTTTAATTAGATTAGAGAATTAATTTAGCACTACTTCTCCGTTTAATTTTAAATAGCTTCACTTTGTGGTAAATTGGCTAAACATCTCTAGATTTCTTTTATATTTTCTTTTAACTTTAAGATCTTAGGAAATTTCATTCCACTAAAACGTTGCTCTCAAAATAGTTTAATTATAAACTAGAAGTATTTCTTCCCCCTCACCCTTTGTTGGCAAATAAAAAAAAATGTAAAAAAAAGATCATATGTCATGGAAATAAGAGGATAAAATTCATTATTTCCTAAACATATGCACCCAAAATCATTTAAAATATTATATGTCATGATGTAAGAGGATAAAATTCATTACATCTAAAACATATACATTTTGGGTTTTTGATTGAAGAGAACTTTTAAAAGATTATATGGCATGGAAAATAAGAGGATAAAATTCATTATTTTCCTATACATATACAAATTCCTATTCAAATGAGGTGAGAGGATAAAATTCATCACCTCTATTCAAGTACTCTTCATTTTGCCATTTCGTTCAAACCCATCCCTAGCCAATTTTATTGTTTCTAGTCCTAAACTAAATTATTAAGAGAGCAATATTTTGGTAGGTGTCTTTTCCTTAAGTTTCTTCTATGTTAGAGTGTCTATAATTTTAATCTAATTTTGTTTGAAAATTTCTATAATTTTGATTGCTAAATAGTTATCTTGAGAAGTAGTTAGCTAAACAAATTTCTCTTTTTAAATTTTGAACATAATTTATGACTTAATTCCTGAATTCCTAAAATTTGCTTTTGACTTATTCTTGGTTTAATAAATTTTAGTCAATTAGAAATAATATCGATGTCTTGTAATTCTTTCCTCACTCTTTTGCTCTGGAATAGCAAAAACTCAAGTATGGGGGTGTTTGATGAGTACTTTTTGTACTCATATTTTAGTTTAATTTTATATAGTTTATTATGAATGTTTATTTTTTTATTTTTTATGTAGTTCTTAATTAATTTATTCCTTTTTATTTCTTTAACTAATTTAAGCTTAGTTTATGTTTTTCAAGTTTTCTGGGCACTTTAAGCAAAAATGTCAAGTACACGCCCAAGGTCACGGGCGTGACCAAGGGCGTGACAGCCTAAGATGTGTTCCAGACCTGCTACCGCCACTTCGGGACCACTCCGTTAAGATTCGCCAAGTACACGCCCCAAGTCACGTACCGGGCGTGACCAAGGGCGTGACATCCAAGTCACGGTCGGGACCCCGCCACCAGCTGCGAGCACGCCTGCCATGTCATTTAAAGTTACACGCCCCAGGTCACGGGCGTGACCAAGGGCGTGACATCCAGGTCACGGGCGTGACTCGCCCCGCGCTCCTTCCCACCGAAGTTTCCCGCCAGCATCCACTTTTGAAGATTACACGCCCCAGGTCATGGGCGTGACCTAGGGCGTGACGCGCCCGAAACGCCTGCATTGAAGCCAGAATGCGCCCTCTCCGCACTAGCATAGATCACGCTCCTTACACGCCCTTGGTCACGGGCATGACCAAGGGCGTATAACATCAAATTTCTGCCTATTTAAAGGGAGCTTCTCCAGATCTTCAAGGACCGATTTTTTAGGATTAGAACTTTCATTTCATGTTTTATTTTCATGTTTTAGTACTTCTTGTAATCCTCTTTCTTTATGCAACTTGTAGTTTCAATTCGATAGTTGTAATTTCATTTTCATAGTTTGTAATTTCTTTTGTCTCAATCAATAAAATAGTTCTTATTTCTCATTCTCCTCTTTCTTTATTGCTTTATTTTCTTTTTGCAAAACCAACCCTCAAGTTTTAATTGATAAAATAATAGAGATTTTCTTGAAGTAAGAGTACTCAACCGCCCCGAGTCTAATATGACTTTGGTTTTTATAACCTATACTACATTCGATACGGTACACTTGTCGTTGTCGTTTGCAAGCATAGTTTTGCCCACCAGACACCGTCATACAAAAATTCAAGATCCGTCAGAGATAAGATTTTAAAACAAGACCTGAAGAAAAATCATTTCTCGAGATACAAGGGATTTCCTGAGAAATCAATAGATTTCTCGAGAGAGAAATAAACTTCTCGAGAAAATTCTAGGAAAATCCTTCTGGAAATCTTGAAGGGTATTTCTCAAGAACAAAAGGATTTCTCGAGAATGACTTTGATTTCTCGAGAGAACAATTAACTTCTCGAGAACTGTCTTAGAACAACTTAACTCAACCGCTGAGAAGAATTTCTCGAGAACCTAGTTGACTTCTCAAGAAATAAACTTGATTTCTTGAGAGATGAAGGGACTTCTTGAGAAATGACTTAGAGAACTTGAACTTTGAGTTCTGAGAAGGATTTCTCTAGAACCAAGCTGACTTCTCGAGAAATAGACTTGATTTCTCGAGAACCATAAGTGATTTCTCGAGAAATACACTTAGAAAAAATTCTGACCATTTTTCCTTCTTTCTTTTCTAGGCACCAGCAAATCTTCCAACTCCTAAACATCAAGGTACTTGTCAAAAGAAGTGTATACCAATAGAGAGATCACACATGAGTCAACACCATGTTCCACACAATGAGGGATAATATTGCATGATACTGTGTTTAATGACCCATTGTGATCTGACATTGGTCTACACTTGGCAATAATAACCTGCAAGAACATAGCTAAGAAACAACATCAAATACACCAGCAATTCAACTAGGTTCAAGGGTGACTTTTCACAAATCTAGGCTACTATGGATACAATACCCAACATATATTATTGAGTTAATCTTGCATAACAAATTATTCCTACATCTTTAGGTTAACCATGGACTTCCCGAGGACTACCTGTGAGGGGCTCGTAGCGGTACTAGTATCTATGATGGGATGACACCACAAGGTTTCCTTCTTTCTAAGGCACTTATTATTATTGATAGTTACCCATAAGCATACCCCTCTCACCATTACACTTATTAGCCCTAAGTGTGTTTTATTCCACTCCAAGGGAATGTCGATCTTTCGACAACCCAAAGCACACTCTCGCCTTCTAGTCAACCAGACATCTTACTCCCCATGCAAAACCTACATGTTTATCCTTATTCAACCTTTTCACTATACGCAGACCACTTGAACTATATGATGTATAAAAACAGAAAGACTCCCAATGCTCATCCAAATGACCCAAGATTATTATTGGGGGGGTGTGTTATGACATTTTAAGACTAACTCCAGAAATTCATAATTTTCCCAAGTTATTTGGCATTTATTATAATTTTCTCAAAATTAGGGAAACTGTGACTTTCAACATCAAGTATGGTTTCCTGATAAGCAATGGCCTTAATAAAATTTGTAAAGCTATATGTCATCAAAATAACATCCACATACGAATTTCATAATTTTCCAGAAAGGTTTGACCTCCAATTAAATTATTGACTAATTTATCGAAATCGGGAATTAACAAAGAAAGTACCAAAAATTCGTATTCATCAATTACAGGAAAATTAACAGATATCTAAGATGATCAAAAAATTTCACTGCACGAGTTCCATAATTTTCCAGATTCATTTGAGCATATAAATCCTTTATTTAAATAAACAAACTATATGGCACTTTGTGAAGAGAACCATAGAAAAACTCCTCCAAAATTATACTAAAATTTGCAGATCATGTTCGTGCCCTAAAAAGTCCTCTGACCAAGTTTCATGACTTTGCTATGAGCATTAAATCCATAATTAATTTTTCATACAATTAGGGCAAATATTGGGGTTATGAATAATGTACTTTATATATATCAATCCAAAATTCATAACAAAATTATCAGAAAATGAAATCATCCATATAAATGTACTGACAAAATTTCATGAGCATTCAAGGTAATATTGTTATGTGAATTCTTAACATAAGAAAGTGACCTAATTGATTCATAACTAATTCAGAGGGGATAAATATTCTTAAAAATTCCAGATAAATTACCTAGGGATTATTTCCACCCCATGAAGCACTTTACCAAGTTTCAAGTTAAACTGATGAAATATGATCATATGTCTTATAATAGGTTCAATATATAATCATACGGTTTGAACCGGGGTTCTAGGGCACATTCACCCTGAACCACCCAAAAACCACTTGTGGGGGCATTTCATGAGACATCAAATCAGTGTTCAAATTTTCACAACATATGGATGAGGGTTGATCTCCCAAATCCATCAAGTGCACCTTTGTTGTGATATCCCCTAGTTTGACCAATTTTTGGTTACTCAATTACTCAACCAAATCAATCCCAAATGGGATGAAATTTTTACCAGTGTCGTATCATTTCCCTAAGGACCAACCACCAAAATTTGGTAGGGTATGGATGCCATTAGACTCTATAATTAATTCATACATGAAATATTAAATTTCTGCAAAAATAATAGAAAAAGGTTTCTTTAAAAATTCCCATTTTTAGATATGTTGAGGGTAAGGGTAAACCTAGCCTATGCTCCAAATTTCAAAGGATTCGGATGTATGGATTAGTGGGGGCACTCAAATCAATCTCTGGCCAACCCAATGTACAGATTGCACCATTTTGAGTGCCGCGGTCAATCCAGAGGCCAAATGGGCTCAAATCAATTTTCAAAAAAACTAGATATAGAGATCTACAACTTTTGTGTCTGGCCATTTTTCCTAAAACGGCTTCCAAGGGGTTCAACTTTTCAGTTCAAAAATAAGTATTTCTAGGAATAATTATGACGTAAATAATAAAAAAATTGGATAAAATAAAATTGAGGGCATCGGTTCATCTTCTCCAATCAGCCAACGTCCACGATTAGCTAGTCCTGTAGCAACCTGAGAGGTTATTTCCGGGCATCTAGACCTTCTCCCGGTCGGCCAATGCCTCCACCACCTCTGTTGAGGTGGCGGCAGGCGATGTACGGTGGTTGCTGGATAAAATCCTCACTGCGTAAAATTAAAGTGTTATCCATGTATAATTCAATAAGGCAAGTGTACCTATCATTTTTATAGTATTGGATATAGAAAATCAAGTGTCGTATTTTTTCGGGCTTGTTGAGTACTTCTACTCACAAAGAAGAGCTTTTATTTTATCGATCGAAAGTTGGGTTTGATTTGGAAGACGATTGGGAGAAAATCAACTATGAAGATTAGCACTTGATCTAGAATCTCTTTGGAATAAAATTGAATTTTATAAAAGAATAATCCGCAAGCTCTTATTGAAATAACTTCGACCGTGGAGGATCCCAAAACATGATAGCACCTCTCTCGAGGAATACTACCAACTAACCTTAGGTTGATCGATTAAGACCCCTCAGCCAGTCGAAACCCTATGCTTTCTTTAAGCGGTGAACCCTACTATTGGATTTACTCTAAATATGGAAGATTTATGTCATCCTATTTCGAGGAGTGCATGCAACTCCTTTTATCTTTGAGTGATCTCCTCGTATGCACGGATCTCTCGATCAACTAGAATACGAATCTTAGATCGAAAAACATCTTCGCGACATATGAATTTGAAGTAATTAAATCCAATGATAAATCGAAGATAATCAAGACGAGAGCTTGCCAATTAGGAAAATTCAAAACATAATTTATTTCATTTTAAAGTTTCATGACCAAGTGCTAAAGGAAATTTAGCTACTCATCATAATGATGGGAATACAAGTAGAAGATGTAGAAGACATGATAAAAAAACTACAATACTTGAAATTAAATTGCAATAATAGAAAACTTACAACTTGTACAAAAACTAGCTAGAACAACAAAAACAGTAAACTAAAGCTGAAAATAAACTATAAAATTGAACTCTAATACTTCTGGAAATTACTGCCTTTTATATTGAAAAAGTGAGGAGTCACGCCCTTGGTCACGCCCATGACCAAGGGCGTGTAAGCTGCGTAATTGTGATCTTAAAAGCCCTGGAATGTTGGGGAAGAGAAAATGCCAGAAATCAATTGTATGTCGGGTCATGCTCCAGGTCACGCCCCAAGACCCAGGGCGTGTCTTGACTGAGTCTAGAAATGGACGGAAACATCGCGATCAGGAGTTAATCTGATGGGTGCAGGAGGAGTCACGGCCTCGGTCATGCCCATGACCGAGGGTGTTTACGCTGGAAATGGTGCGAGCTGAGTAATGCCTGCATTGAACGCTTTTCGGGCGAGTCACGCATGTGACCTTGAGGTCATGCCCTCTGTCACCCCCGTGACAGAGGGCCTGTAGTTTTAATTCGATGTGGCAACATGTTCTGGTAGCTGGGAGATGGCTGGGCTGGTTCACGACCGTGACTTGGAGTCACGTCCTTGGTCACCCCGTGACCAAGGGCGTGTACTTTGTAAATTTGGCAGAAACGCACCAATGTTCTCCTGATTACTTATATGATCCTGAAATTGCTATTGGCTGCCTAAATTACCTGAAAATACAAAAACAAGATAAATTAGTGATAAATTAAATCAAAACTAATAAAAATAAATTAATTATTAATAAAATATTATATAAAAAATAACTATAAACGATCCATTACCAAATACCCCATACTTAAGCTTTTGCTATTTCAGAGCAAAACCATCATAAGCAAGAGAAATATTTATACAAAATTTCAAAAGAGAAAAAGAATTTACTCCTAATTATGCATTTTAAAATCATACATGACTCATACAAAAATAAGTTATGAAATAAAATTTAGATTCATACGAAATAAATCATGATTCATAAATTGATATGCGTAGAATAAAAATTAATTTTAAAAATTCTCTAATCAAATTCATAAATAAGATTATATTGAATTAAGCAAAATAATCTAAGATTAGAATTATACAAACTTTTGATATCATTCAAAAGTTTTTAGAAAACCTAAAATATTAACTAAGATCTCTCATAAATATCTTGAATATGAAAAATATATTGGGTATGTTTGGGTAAATTTGGCATAAGAGATTTTTTTTAAATTAGGAAATGATGAATTTTATCCTCTCATTTCCATTTTTTAAAATACTCTTCTTTTTAATATCCCAAATGTATATGTTTAGGAGTGATGAATTTTATCCTCCCTCAACTCCATGCCATATAATCTTTTACAAATTTGGGTGCATATGTTTAGGAATGAATTTTATCCTCTCCTTTCATGACATATGATCTTTTATATTTTTTGTTTTAATTGTCAATCAAAGGGTAATGTAAAAGGAGGGGCTATGATTTAAAGGCAATAATTTTTTTCAAGGCAACTATTTTGAGAGCATAGAAAATAAATTAAGAAACCTTAAGAATCTATGAGCTAAAGTTAATATAAGTAGAATCTAAAGATCTTTTAGCACAATTGCTACAAAATTAATTCAAGATATTTTAAGGAGAGAAAGCAAAACAAAGAAATATCTAAATACACCAAAATGATGAAAAATTCATTAATTCAAATTTATCTAAAAATTAAATATAACAAATTATGATAAGACACATAAAATTAGAAAAAAAGAAAACTTTTTGTTTTTTAAATATAACACATAAATAAAGGCCCATAATTAAAAATGGTTAAACTCAAATAAAAAGTAGGGAAGCATCTAATTTTACAAGATTTATAAAAAAAAATTGTTAAGGAAATTGGTAAAGGCTTTTCAATTCTTTTTATATTTTTAATAGTTGCTTGAAAAAGAAAAAAATTCAAAACAGAAATAACATTTTTTGTTCTTGGACTTCCTAAGGGCTACCAAAGGGTGAGGTTCATAAGGTTCTAGGCAGGCATTTTGTGGGATGAAAGACCAACACAGCCTTTCGCAAGAAATTAGATTGTTAATTTTCTAATTTTTTTTAATTCTTGTTGGTATTTTAAAAAAAAAATTTGTGTTTTTTGCTATTTTTAAATTTTTTGGGGAATTTTAGAATAACTTTGTGATTGATTTGCAAAAATAAAAGAAGATACCCCCATACTTAAAATAAAATTGTCCCCAATGTTTTAGAAATAAAAGTACGAGTAAATGAGAGAAAACTTCCATTATGAAGATGAACAAATCAACACCCAGCCAGCCTGAAGAAAACATAACAAGAAAGCAATACATTTTTATTTATTTTTTGCATTAATAAAAATAAATACAAAAGATGCGATACATAAAAGATAAGATACAAATGACCAAAAATAAAAAAATCTCTAAGCGTCATGATCGTTGTCCTCCTGCTGATAGTAAGCATGCAGATCAACAAATTCCCACTGTAGATGCTCCATAGAGGAAGCATGGCGCTGCTCGAGCGTATCAAAACGTGTGTCAAAGTGAGCACATGGATAACTGCTTTGTCAGAATCTGATCCAGACGACTGTGGATCCGCCTAAACTGCTGATCAAAATAAGTATACGAGTCGGGCGTAGGAGGAAAATACTGTTTTGGCTGCTGCGAAAATATGGAGCTGGAGGAACACCTCCAAAATATACCTCCAAATCAACATCGATCGGGTCACCACTAACCTAGCCAAGAATCGCCTGGAAATCTCATCCACGCCGACGCATAACACTAAGGGCCCGAAGGTTTTGGAATGTGATAGGCGCGGGCGCTTGGAGTGGAGTCATGGG